>CM062817.1:1232641777-1235197618 GCA_031772625.1 Pinus tabuliformis | reverse complement strand
CACTTGGACATCTTGACAAATAATTTATGCTTCTAAAGCAGTTGCAAGAGCAGATATACATGCTGAAGATGTGTTGCCCAGGTGCGGCTGTAGATGAGGATGTCATCAAAGAAAACAAGGACAAATTTTTTGAGATATGGTTTGAGCAAGTGGTTCATGAGGCTCTGAAAAGTGGATGGGGCATTACAAAGACCAAATGACATGACCGTGAATGCATAATGGCCTTCATGAGTTTGGAAAGCAGTCTTTGGAATGTCTACTTCTTTCATGCGGATTTGGTGATAGCCCGAGCGAAGGTTGAGCTTAGTAAAGAATTGAGCCCTATTTAGTTCATCCAGCAAATCATTGACAGCCATGATGGGAAATTTATCTTTGACTGTCAGCTTGTTGAGGGCCCTAAAGTCTGAACACATATGCCATTCCCCATATTTCTTGAGCACCATGACCACAAGCAATGAGTAAGGACTAATGCTAGGATGAATGATGCTTGCTTCTAGGAGTTCCTTGATGATTTTTTCAATTTCATTCTTTTGGGTGAACAGATATCTATATGGGCACACATTTGGTGGTTGTGCCCCTGGGACCAAAGTAATTATATGATCATGTTCCCCTCTCGAAGGTGGAAGCTCATGAGGCTTGTCAAAGACTGGTAAATGGTTGTTTAAGATCTGTTGCGTCTCAAGATGAATATGAAGAGAAGTGGGTTCGAAGGCCTGGATGGCATTAAACTGGGCTATAACTCCATGGTGGACCTTTTTAAATAATTTTTCCATCCTATGTGAGATGATGATAGAAGGAGCGGCCGCTTGGAGTCCGTGGAGGGTATGTGTGTGGTTATTCTGCTTAAAGCTCATATATAACTCCTGGAAATCCATTGTGATTGGGCCAAGTGTGCAAAGCCATTTAGCACCCTAGATAATGTCACACCCACCCATGTGTAGGAAAACATGTGGGTCTTTAGTTGATAATCCCCCATTTGAAGTTTGACATTTTCACAGTGGCCTTCACATTTCATTGTCCCCCCATCAACAATTTGGACCTAGAAATTAGAGACTGCTCTGAAAAAACAATGCACTGCTTCAACAACTGTTTGATGGATAAAGTTATGTGTATTACCACTATCAATTAAAACTACTACAGGGAGATGCTTAATAAAACCTCTGATTTTGAGAGTTTGGGGAGAATAAATCCTTGCCAAAGCATGAAGTTAGATAACTGGTTCTTCAGGTGTAGCTGGGAGCACATTGTCTGGATGGTTGTCCTCATCTTCCTCCTCTGGTTCCTCGAATGGTGGGACTTCCTCTGATTAATTGTGATCAGTAGCATCAATTTGAAATAATTTGGGTTCCTTGCATTTATGCCCTGGGGAGTATTTCATATCACAGTAGTAACACAATCCTTGCTTTCTTCTTTCTACCATTTCTGCTGGTGAAACCTTTTGAACCTTAAGTGTTTGGGTAGTGCTTGGAGCCTGAGTGGGGCAACCCTTGGATATGAAATTTGGACGAGTCAATTGGGCCGCTAATGCACGTTCTACTTCACGAGCTCTCTTGCAAGCATCCAGCCGTGAGATTGGGTGTTGTAGTCAAATGTGGGCTTGTATGGCATCTTTGAGACCACTGACAAAACATTCCAAGTAGAACTCATCTTGTAGACCTCTTGTGCGGAAGGCTAAGGCTTCAAAGGCTGTAATATATTCTTGCACTATTCCTGTCTGTCGAAGCTTAGTGAGATGACCCAAAAAGCTAGATTCATGGTCAAAGCGATCCGGAAGGGATTTTATGAATATTTTCCAAGTCACGGGTCTTCCATAGCAACGTTGATGCCACTACCACCATTTCCATCTTTCATGGTCCAAGTACATACTGGCCAAACTTAGCTTAGTCACATCATCTCTGATGTGATTCAATGTGAAATATTGCTCTATTTGTGCTAGCCATGTGGCCAGATGAGAGCCATCAAATTTATACATGTCAAACTTGGGTGGTTGCAACTGGGACTGTTGGTGGTTTCCATAGAAGTGAAGAGAATGGCTAGACTAGCCCTCAATGTTTTCATTAAAATCATATGCCTCTGATTGTTCCCCTGGCTTGCCCTTTGTGAGATTTGCCTGTAAGTTCTAGATTTGTTTCGTTAATTCCTCCAACCTATGTTCAAGGGTGTCTATCTTCTCATTAGCCATAGCTTGAGCTTTGGTTTGTACCATGCACTGATCCGGTGCACTTGTCGTTACTGTGAGAAAAAATTTGGGACCACCATATTTTTTGATGTTGACAAGTGAATGGTACCACCTTGCTCAGTTTGTCAACCTGATTCTTATGGGCTAAGTCTCCCATAAGCATCCTAGGAGTGTCTTAGACTCTTTTTTTTTTTTTTTTACTCTGCGCTTGGGAATACTACAATAGCCGATTCCCTGAAAAGTTGCTTCTACCTAATGTCCTGCGAGAATCCGGCCCAGGTATAGGAGCCACACAAATAGTCAGATCTGTCAGCGAAGCCCTCAAATATAGAGAGGAGAAATGTGGCAGTGATCTAACCCCTGCTACTAGATTTGAATGGTGGATCTGATAGTTTTGACTACTATAGAACCCAATTGTTGGATCTAAATGGCAGATCTGATAGATCTAAGTGGTGAACTGATTGTTGCTACAGTGACCAAACCCAACCTGCTAGATCTAATCGAGCAAAGATGATGCGTGATCGAGAGAGAGACACGGGAACTAAGGTCTCAAGGAGTGTCAGGTGCTACAGATCGCAATATACATAAGGGTCTGATAGTAGTACTCGGCCCAATCTTTTAGGGCACTAACCAAGGAGGATCAACCGTACCCTTAGCTGTACAACCCGACTACCCTATTTTAAACGTGAGTAATGTCCCTAAGTTTTGTTCTCGGTGTACTGTAGTAGCAAGATGGCTGACGGTTTATCTACGGTGAGGTTTCAAGAGAGCCTAAATGGCTTCTGATATACCCAAAGGGTACTTGGAAGAGAGTCCATGCGCACTTCTGTCTAATGCGCTACTATTCGAAGGGGTACTGTTATAGACATTTTTGTGCCTAACAGCATGAAGCATGAAATGTCGATAATCTAAGGGATCCAAAGTCCCTAAACATGTTGTTCCTACCCCTAGAGGAACAAGGTCAGCAAACCACAGCACTGAAAATCAGTTCTCCACCTGAAAACACTAAAAAACAAGCTATTTCAGGATCATGTCAGCTGCTCCACTGAGCATCTGCGCTGAATGTCAACTGCTCCACTCTGTACCTGTGCTAAATGTCAAAAGCAATGAAGGCTACCTGCGCTGGGCAAGATTGGCCAAGTGGCACAGTCATTCTGCAAGGTGTCAAATGCCCAGGAAGCTTCCAAAATGACACTTGGATCAGGGAATTCGCCTTGTGATGAGTAAGAGGATCTAAATCTCCAAGTGGAAGCAAGAAACTCCAAGTGGACTCAAGAACTGAAGTATAACTGAAGTGGGAGAGGACACTAGTTAGCTTCATGCCAAACTCAAGCTGACTCATCCTTTCTCAAAATCTCCTATATATAGACTCTCTCATGAGGTCTAGGGAGGCTGGAATCTTGTGAATGTAAGGAAGTGCTGTTGGTTTGTGCATAGAACTATTGGGTGATTTGCTTGAAGGAGGTGAAGAGGAGATTTCTTTTTGCTGGGAGGTGTTGCTGGATTGGGCCTATTATGGTTGTAACACTCTCAGAACTTTACTTCTTCCATTAATAAAGTATTTGAGGTTCTTCTATATGCATGTGTCTCTGTGGCGTATTGATACTTGTATATTTGATTTATTCTAATCCTTGAATCAATTATGGATGTATGCTTCTTGTAGTTTCCCTTTCTTGTGCTTTTGCAGGATCTTTGTGTAGCTAGGCCAGTGAAAGAGCAAGGAGCTGGGAGCAAGCAGCAAAGAGGGAAGATTGGATCAACCATTAGCGGAAGACAACGGTTAGTGGATCTCTTTCTCCCCTCTCTTACATCTCATAAAGAAGTAATCTTGAATAGTTTTGCATTCGGTTGTTGCTGAGGTACTATCACCCTTAGAGTGGGATAGTGTCATTCCGTATTGGATACTTTTCCCAACAACAAATTGGCGACTCCACTGGGGATCGTATCTTGTTGGTTGTTTGTGTTTTTTCTATTCATTTCATAAACAAAGGGAGTACCGAATCGAACTGTATTTGGATCCTTCAAATACAAAGTAGAGGGCAGCTACTCTAGCTCAGTTTCTGGGCAAGTTTATGATTTGAAGAGCTGATCCACAAGGACTCTAATAAGCTCTTAGTGATAGCTTTTCATCCTCCTCGTCATCCCTTAGTGTGTCCTTGACTGATAGCTTCTGATTTGAGCCAAAACTGTGAATTTTTTAGCAATCTGTGACCCGGAAACCAAGAGAAACGAAAGTTTCGTTCTTCAGTGCAGGCTGTACAAAGGCTGTCTGCATTTCAGCGCAGTTCCCGAAGGGGCTACCTGCGCTGAAGGTCAAACAGACAGTGTCCCACCTGCGCTGGACCAGTCTTGCTTTGTGCTACTGGGGTTTCCTGCTGTTTCTTGCCCTGTTTTCACTCTTGTTTTGCTGCCTGTTACCAGTCAATGTGCCTATCTGAAACCAACTTTCCTTGCCACTATTCCGCCTCGGTTGTATAAAGAAACTGTGTTTGTTCTTTGTGTATTTCTTATATCATTTACAGTTTCCCATAACGAAAGTGAACTAGTCTTTCTGTGACCTCTTAGATCTAGACCTGTGATAAAGTGTCGTTTTGATCTTAAGAGTTAGTTTGTTTGCTGTTCATAGCTGATTGAGCTTTTTCTTTCGTCATTTGGTTTGAGTTTATATATTTCTAGTGTCGAAACAAGTAAATCTTAAGGTGTCTTTTGATTTTGGACAAGCTTGTTTGCTTTCACTTGAAATTGAATTCAAAATTATACAACAGCTTTCTTTTTGCATTACGCCAACATTAAGAAAGAGAAAAGAAATACTTGCATTGTGCATGTGCATTATGACAGCTTGCATGTTGATTTAGGAAAAAGTGCATTAGTTTGTGCTCTATGATCTGTGTGAAAAGATGTTATCTTTCTTTTCCCTCAGTAGTTAAGATTTTCAAAGTTGAAAGATTGAAAAGCTTGCTTATCATCTTAGACTGCATTTAGGAGTGTTATCATACATCTCGTGGTGATCCATAAAGGCAAACTGCTAAACAAGATCAACCTTAAAATAAATTGAATTTACATAACAACGCATTGAAACATAACGCAAACACATAGAGGTCTAAGCTAGAGACGTGTTCCGGCGTCGTTAAACGTGGTATCTTAGCGTTGAGTGGTTGGGTGATTCCTCCACGGTGAAGCGATAAGTATCAATACGGACTTGTGCTCCCACGTACCGTCACGTATATATTGGGAGACCCCTATAGGAATAAAGCCTTTATCCAATAGGAAACCGTGTCGGCCGCCCTACTGATCGCAATGCAGTGAACACAGCATTCACGAAGATCGACCACTTGTACCGTAAAACGTATTCTGTGGTTTTGCGAAAAGTTTGGCACACCCTCAGCCTAGAACTCCAGAGCAGTTTCTTTTGGCCTTTTTCAAACTCTATAACTGAAAAATTCCATCCGAGCATTTGTCACTTTGGGCTCGTTAAAACATCGAAGGAGACTAGAGTCATCTTTAGCTTTTTCTCGACTCTTAAAAAGTGAAAAAGCAAGTTGTGTCTAAGCGTCGTTATAAAATTTATTTTAAACGGAACATAATCACCTCCTATTCCCGCGTTGATCTTAAGTTGAGAACATGGAACGCCCCAACCAAGGAATTCCACATGATGGAAATCCTAGTCCATTCTCCTCTTGGGGAGAAGTTGGTGCACCCCACATGGCCACATTGTCGCTTCCATGACTGACAATTGGCCTGCCTATTTGGCTATTCTCAACCAATGTAGTTCAGACCACCATGGTTCCTGAATAGTCGAGTCAACGGTTAGATCAGTCTAGAGATGCCCACCAGCCTTCTACTTCTTATAACTCTTCCTCCAATCCTTCATCTTCGCAGGGTAGAGCCGGAAAAAGCCAAGCTCCCATGGAGAAGAAGGAGAAGAAGAAGAAAGAGAAGAAGAAGAAAGAGCCTAAGGCGACTGGGGGCAAGCAAAAGACATCTGACAAAAATCCACACACAGCACAGACCGGGCCTAAATCGCCATGTGTCATATGTAGAGAGACCACTTCCATAGAGATTGTCCCTGTATTCCCCGGATACTAAGGGACTGGTCCCCTCGTCTGCACAATTTAGGAGCATCAACCTCTGATAGACATGTTGATTGCTTACCGTCAACCAGCGAAAGTGAAGGTTCAAGACAAAGAGGGGGAGCAAGATCCCCCTGCAGACTGTGTGAAGGCGATCACGCCATCCACTGTTGTCCCTTCTTAGACGAAGCGAAGAGAGTTTTGGAAGATCGCCCGGTTTCACCATTGGGACTTCCTCCTGGATATAAAAAAACTCGTGCCAAGTCCTTCGTTGGTTGAAAATACAGCTGGCCCGCTCAAGTGGTCAGCTGAAGCGTCAGTCATTGAAAATGAACCTACTGAACCCAGACCAGACGAAAGTCTAAAGGTCGATACGGCAGTTGACCCGGTTCTTCCTTCAGAGGGTTTCATCTTCAAATGACACCCTCACTGAAGAGAATAAGGATGACACCATCCAGATTCTTTTCATCAACACAGATTCTGATGAGCATCAGGGCAATGCGCCCATTCCTTTATCTCAGGAAGGAACATCTTCAGGGTCACATCCGGCCGTATATTCGGTCCCACCACCAAGCAACCTGGTTGTGTCCTTTGATTGGAACCAACTAGGCAGGCCCCGGTTACCAGCCAGTATACCATTCAGAATCATAGTCCAAATCTACAGAATGGTAATGGCTGGAACTATCATTGATGAAGGGGCATCTGTGAGTATCCTTTCCTCTATTGCTTGGAAAGCGCTGGGTTCCCCAGAGCTTTTGCCTGAGATAAGAAATCTCTCGGGTTTTGATAAAGGAACCAGTCGACCATTAGGGATCCTCCCCAATGTACCTGTTACATTGAAAGGGAAGATCGTTCAGATGAACGTAATGGTTGTTCAAGGACCCTTGGATTATAACCTACTCCTTGGACGAGACTATATATATTGCATGGGAGCTATAGTCTCCTCACTCTTTAGATTAATGTGTTTTCCACACGAAGGAAGAATGGTCAAGCTCGTAGACCAACTTTCATTTCCGGGATCACGCATCGCAAATAGTCATATACCAACCCTCAATGGTCTATTTACCCAAGAAATGTCTCCACCCCCAGTCCTCCTTCCCGATGAGTGCGAGTGATTCGGAAAGATGGGACTGGAACCCAGGGGGCATGCATCCTGGTCTGCTTTGGGTAGAGAAAACCTTGGGTATAGAGTAGATTTCCGCGGGAGAATATGACTAGTCCATACCCCGTCCGTCTAGGAAGAGGGGTTGTTATGGAATAAGATTCTTTTGTCAAAGTTATGTGATTGAAATAATCTGCTTTTCACCCACCCTTGTCTATTTCGATAGACATTGCCGAAGAAAGATATTGATTTGTGGCAACAAATAGAACCATCTTTGGGTAACCTGAAAGAGGTAGGCCTCTCCCGGTAAAACAAATGTTTTATCTGCAAATTGAGGGGTAACCTTGAAATCATACTTTATACCTGGGGGCATGCAAACCTTTTGGAGTGCAAGCAAAGAGCGGTTATTTATCTGTTTTTTGGATTAGTCGTTTCCGAACTTGCATAAAGAAAGGATTTGGGGCAAAAATCTAAAAGTTGCCGTTATTTACAGGAGACATTCTTATCTTACGACTGGTATTATCGAGCAGTTTTACCGCGGAATTTATGCTCGTTAAAAAATAGAAAAGCGAGATCCGAGCAGTTTTAACGCGGAATTCATGCTCGTTAAAAAATAAACATAAGCATTGAGCAGTGTTTTGGCGCATTCAAGCTCATTAAAAAATGAACCCATCTCGGTAAATAACCACTGTGATCGTAAATTTATTAGCCATAAAAGCCTTGGTCGTGTTTACACCCGCCACCTCCATTTCATTTGGCCAATCGTTCACCTCCATGTGATTGTTTACCCATTTTGAGGAACAGCTGCGAAGAGTGATTTCACTTAGCCATCCTTGTGACACTGCCGTGATTGGAAAATTCCAACCTGTACCTGGAATCTGCTGCTATCCCTGTTTATCACTCGTTCCTCGAAAGACGAGTCTTCTTTGAGCTCTTTTCATCTGACTCATAAAATATGAAAAGTTTGCCGAGTTTTGGCCTTCCAGCTCGTTAAAATGACTGGAAGAGCTATCCCTCCTCTAGATTTTAATCTTTTTGGACCTGAGGGATTATTGCACAAAAAGGTCGAGCGCTTGTTTTATTCGGCTCGTTAAAATTATCGAAAACTCATCCCTTTTGTATTATTTTATACTTTTTCGGACTTAAGGGATTAGATGACGAAAAAGGAATTTTGGAGTTAACTTTCTGTACCTTTTCAGACTCTCTAAAAATGAAAAGGACCGAGTTTTCCTTGTCGTTAGACTCGTTAAAATGATTAAATAGCGACAAACTTGTCTTTAGACGAGAACGAGTTTCCCTATCGCTAAGCTCGTTAAAACATAGCGATGGGCTTGCCCGAAGGGCAGGTTATAGAACAAGCATATGTTATCCTCCTCAAGCTTGACAAAAATAAAGAGGTACTGGTCAGAAATGACTGGGGAAAAATTGGGAGAACCTCAAAGCTTTAATGGTAGCAAGTCGCTCTTGAACATGACACTTTGTCCTCTGTATCACTTCGGGTTGGGTTGTTTCATTCACCGGTCTCATCACCATGGTCCTCGCCAAACCATCCACATTTGGGGTAATGCTACCGATCCATCACATCAGTGTCGTTATATGTTCAAGAGATGTTGTTCAGAAAGAGTCAACCGTGTCCCATCCACTGCCATACATTATCCTTCGTCCACCCATGATCGCCACCCTGAATCATATTTCACAGATTGTTTTCACCTCCACTAAAATCATTAGCTCCGTTCCGTGTCACTGATGTGGGATTCATTAAGGCCCTCCTTTGACGGATCGCTTCTTGTTGACTTCAGCTCATTATCCAAGAAGTTGATCTAGGAACAACCCCCCCAGTACTTTGAAGCTTGCATGCCTCAATGGCAAGTTTCTCACTTCCGGCGACAGGTATACATCAATGACCTTCGACCAGAAGATTTTGCGTGGTGTTCGACGCCAAGTCCTTTATTCACACCACGTGAATTGTACTGCAGTACCTTGAGGGTCATTATCATTATCGGTGATTCCTCTCGCGCTTGTTAACGATTTACATTATTGACCGGTAATCAAGCGATGTCTTTCCATGTTCGACTTCAGCGCAATTCTCACATGGATCGACTTGTACTTAGAGTGAAGATCGAACGAGTTTGAAGACCCCAGATCTAGTTTCATCCATCCGGGCTGCGATATATATATTCAGGATATAAAGACATTTGTTATGTACATCATTGCAGCAGATGATCATCCTACTCAAAGAATGATAATTTCAGCAGAGAATTATCAGTCTACCATTAGACGATCGTCTGTTCTATGTACCAAAATGAATTTATAAAGCTGAGCATGGGAATGCTCGCGTCAGCTAGATCATGAAAGCAGAATGAAAAATAATGTATTGTATTGTATTTTGTTACAGGGCACCTCTCAGCGATTGAATGAACTTCGGATCCTCCTGATAAAGCATTTCACCCGATAAACGACCTCATACTTTAGGGGGCAACTGTTATAGACATTTTTGTGCCTAACAGCATGAAGCATGAAATGTCGATAATCTAAGGGATCCAAAGTCCCTAAACATGTTGTTCCTACCCCTAGAGGAACAAGGTCAGCAAACCACAGCACTGAAAATCAGTTCTCCACCTGAAAACACTCAAAAACAAGCTATTTCAGGATCATGTCAGCTGCTCCACTGAGCATCTGCGCTGAATGTCAACTGCTCCACTCTATACCTGTGCTGAATGTCAAAAGCAATGAAGGCTACCTGCGCTGGGCGAGATTGGCCAAGTGGCACATTCATTCTGCAAGGTGTCAAATTCCCAGGAAGCTTCCAAAATGACACTTGGATCAGGGAATTCGCCTTGTGATGAGTAAGAGGATCTAGATCTCCAAGTGGAAGCAAGAAACTCCAAGTGGACTCAAGAACTGAAGTATAACTGAAGTGGGAGAGGACACTAGTCAGCTTCATGCCAAACTCAAGCTGACTCATCCTTTCTCCAAATCTCCTATATATAGAGCTCTCTCATGAGGTCTAGGGAGGCTGGAATCTTGTGAATGTAAGGAAGTGTTGTTGGTTTGTGCATAGAACTATTGGGTGATTTGCTTGAAGGAGGTGAAGAGGAGATTTCTTTCTGCTGGGAGGTGTTGCTGGATTGGGCCTATTATGGTTGTAACACTCTCAGAACTTTACTTCTTCCATTAATAAAGTATTTGAGGTTCTTCTATATGCATGTGTCTCTGTGGCGTATTGATACTTGTATATTTGATTTATTCTAATCCTCGAATCAATTATGGATGTATGCTTCTTGTAGTTTCCCTTTCTTGTGCTTTTGCAGGATCTTTGTGTAGCTGGGCCTGTGAAAGAGCAAGGAGTTGGGAGCAAGCAGCAAAGAGGGAAGATTGGATCAACCATTAGCGAAAGACAACGGTTAGTGGATCTCTTTCTCCCCTCTCTTACATCTCATAAAGAAGTAATCTTGAATAGTTTTGCATTCGATTGTTGCTGAGGTACTATCACCCTTAGAGTGGGATAGGGTCATTCCGTATTGGATACTTTTCCCAACAACAGGTACCCACAGGGCTTACAAGGGAGTCCAACAAGCATGACCACCTATTGTATTTCCTGCATGCATGCCTCCCCAAATCTGTAGGTTTATGCACTTAATGACAGATTCCATGGTTTAAAGACGCGAAAACACGTCTCTAGCCAAAAAAAAATCTGCTAAAAATGAAGATCCCACCAGCCCTGGAAAGTGCTCTGGTATCACTTGTTATGCTCTTGACCTGCAAGAAAATGCTAGAATACCAAATATGCGAAGAAACAGAACTAGAACATAGAAAAATAAGAAATAATAGCATGTATTTTATTATTCAGAAAGGAAAGCAATGTTCACTTGCCTCTTTGAGGGGGCAACCTCCAATAGAGTTGGGCTCAATTACAAAATAAGACACGACACTCCTCGAGGGGAATTTCTATCCTTTATGTAGGATTCATACATGAAATACCATGGGTCAGTACCATGGTTCTTATTAATACCATCTATCTAATACCATGGCCCATTTGCAACTAATTGTCGTCCCCTCTTTAAATGCGGGTCAACCACTTACAATTATTAATATGGGCTTTATTTACTCTTTACTTAACTATAACTATGACTCGACCCCATTGCATAAATAAGGAGGTTAGGGTTGGACCCTAACAGAATAATTCCTAATCATTTTTTATAAGTACCAAGTTGAATTTTGCTCTAGGAGATTTTCATTAGTGTCCTTGTGGAGAGAACTCGTATTTTTGCAGTTCCATTGTATTTTCTTGCATGGATGTAATTGTATTGATGAAAATAATGAAGATTGGTGTCATGATCACCATATAAATATTATTCTGCTCCATAATTCTATGAGTTTCCCTAGGCTTGGCCATCCCAAGAGCCTCAGAGCCCTTTTGTATCATTTTCTTTCCTTCTTTTCACTTCTTATTCACATGCATCTCTTGTTTTTATTTCTTTCTATTTCTTCATTTAGTATTAATGATTTATTGTTGTAGGATTGGTTTAAATGGTTGATGTAATTATTTTGTAGGATCAAAGGCATCATTTCATCCTTGGAAAATATTTAGAAGGTCATAGTAATCATTGAGCTACTTGGATTAGTCTTCTTATTCCCAAATCTAGATTTTTGGAACTCCTTTGTGACAACTAGCAGTAAATTTCTGCTATTTTTTAGAGCACGCTAACAAGCCTCAATCAAGTTGATTCCACTTGTATTAGATAACAAAAAAATTAGGTGGGCAGACCTGCTTGTGGTTTTGTGCATGGTTTAAGCACATGGTTTTGGGCATGATGGTTTTTTGCCCATGGTATTGTGTAGATCCAGTCAAGAGAACTACGATTATGTTCTAATCCAAGTTTAATGGACTGGGATTTATGGATGTTTCGGTATGTATATATATGTATTGTAACATTGAAAGGAATATAACGAAAAGTCAATCTGGTAGCCCCCGTTTTGGGATCTAGGGGAAAATCTCTGTGTATATCTATTTTATGCTTTATGCTCTGGTGACTGCTTATTTTCTATTTTTAGAATTTGTATGCAGGTGATTTCTATACGGGGTTAAAACCTACATTTGGTACTAGAGTTGTTTTTGCATCAAGGGGACGCCTTTGCTACTAAGGGGTTTTGATTGGGCATGTTCTAGTCCCTGTTCAGTGGGAGATCCGCGGGATCGATTTTTGTGGTGAATGAAGATGGCAAGCAGTGGAAAGATAGAGATCGAGAAATTTAATGGTCAGAGTTTTGAGTTGTGGAAACTCAAGATGGAGGATCCGTTGGTGGATAAAGATCAATTTATCATGGTAGATCCGAGTACTAAACCAATGGAAATGTCTGATGAAGATTGGAAGAAGTTGGATCGGAGGGTAAAGAGCACAATACGGTTGTGTTTTTTAGATTTAGTATTATTGAATGTATCATGGAAAGCTTCGACGAAGGCTTTGTGGGACAAGTTAGGGACTTTGTACCAATCTAAGTCTCTGGTGAATAAAGTGTTCCTACCGAAACATTTGTATAACCTGAGGATGAAGGATGGAGACTCTATGACAGAGCATCTAAACGCCTTTAATACTGTGGTAAGCTAATTATTATCCGTTGATATCAAAATTCCAGATGAAGATAAGTGCATCAGTTTGTTGTGTTCTCTACCAAATTCGTGGGATAGTTTGGTTATTGAAATAGGTAGCAATGCGACTGCCTTGTAGTTTGATGAAATACTCTCATCCTTGCTTTTGAAGGAGATGAGACAAAAAAATACAAAGGGCCAGAATGGTGATGCCTTGTCTGTATTGTTGTGGGGGAAAGTATCCAACTCGGAATGACCCTAACCCACTCTAAGGGTGACAGTTCCTTAGCAACAGCTGAAAGCAAAGCTATCTAAAGTTTCTTCTTTATGACATGCAAGAGATAGAAGGAAGAGATCCACTTACCGATGTCTTGCGCAAATGGTCGATCCAATCTCCTTTGTTTGTCGCTTGCTCCCAGATCCAAGTCTTTTCACGGGCCCAGCTACACGAGATCCTGCAAATAAGACAAGAAAAGGAAACTACAAGAGGCATGCATTCATAATCGATTCAAGGATTAGCATAAATCAAAGACGCAAGTAAGACAGTACACCATTGAAACACATGCGAATAGAAGAACCTCAAATGCTTTATTAATATATGGAAGTAAGGTTCAGGCGGTGATACAACCATGAGAGGTCAAATCCAGCATCACCTTCCCGATGGAGAGAAATCTCTTCTTCACCTCCCTCAAGCAATCACCCAATGCTCACAACTGTAAACCAACAACAATCCTTTGCACTAAATTCCGGCCTCCAGATCCCATGGGATGAGATCCTTATATAGAGTTTTGGAGTGAAGATAAGTCAGCTTGATGTGTGACTTGTTGTCCTCTTCAACTCCAGTTGTTCTTCAGCTCTTCACTCGGAGTTTCTACCTTCCACTTGGAGTTTTAGAAGCTCTTAACTCATCATTAGGCGAATCTTTTGATCAAGTGTCTTTTTGGAAGCTTCCTGGGCACTGGCACATTGAGAAAAAGATTCCTCCACATGTCAAAGTACGCCCAGCGCAGGTAGCCTTTGTTGCACTTGCTATGCAGCGTAGGTACACCATAGAGCTTTTGACATTCAGCGCAGATGCTTAGTGGAGCAGCTGCTTTGATCCAAAACTGACCTGTTTTTGAGTGTTTTTCAGTGGAGAACTGATTTGCAGTGCTGTGGTTTGCTGACCTTGTTCCTCTAAGGGTAATAACAACATGTTTAGGGACTTTGGATCCCTTAGATTATTGACATTTCATGCTCTATGTTGTAGGGCACAAAAATGTCTATAACAGTTGCCCCCTAAAGTATGAGGTCGTTTATCGGGTGAAATGCTTTATTAGGAGGATCCGAAGTTCATTCAATCGTCGGGAGGTGACCTGTAACAAAATACAATACAATACATTATCTTTTCATACTTTCTTTTCATGATCTAGCTGATGCGGGCATTTCCCATGCTCAGCTTTATAAATACATTTGCTGTACATAAACAGACGATTGTCTGATAATAGACTGATAATTCTCTGCTTTCAATTATCATCCTTTCAGTAGGATGATCATCTGCTGCACATGTCTATGTTTTTATCTCCTGAATATATATCGCAGCCCGGATGGATGAAACTAGATCCGGGGTCTTCAAACTTGTCCAATCTTCACTCTAGTACAAGTCGATCCATGTGAGAATTTCTTGAAGTCGAACATGGAAAGACGTCGCTTGATTACCAGTCAATAATGTAAACTGTTAACAAGCGCGAGAGGAATCACCGATAATGATGATGACCCTCAAGGTACTGCAGCACAATTCACGTGGTGTGAATATAGGATCTGACGTCGAACACCACGCAAAGTCTCCTGGTCGAAGGTCATTAATGTATACCTATCGCCGGGAGTGAGAAACTTGCCATTGAGGCATGCAAGCTTCAAAGTACTGAGGGGGTGTTCCTAGATCAACTTCTTGGATAATGAGCTGATGTCGACAAGAAGTGATCCGTCAAAGGAGGGCCTTAATGAATCCCACATCAGTGACACGGAACGGAGCTAGTGATGATGGTGAAAACGATCTGTGAAATATGATTCAGGGTGGCGGTCATGGAAGGATGAAAGATGATGTACGGTAGTGGATGGGACCCGGTTGACACTTTTTGAATGACATCTCTTGAACATATAACGACACTGATGTGATGGATCGGTAGCATTACCCCATGTATGGATGGTATGGCGAGACCATGGTGAAGGGACCGGTGAATGATAATAACCCAACCCGATATTTACGGAGGCAAAAGTGTCATGTTCAAGAGCGACTTGCTACCATTAAGCTTTGAGGTTCTTCCCAATTTTTCCCCAGTCATTTCTGACCAGTACCTCTTTATTTTTGTCAAGCTTGAGGAGGATAACATATGCTTGTTCTATAACCTGCCCTTCGGGCAAGCCCATCGCTATGTTTTAACGAGCCTAGCGATAGGGAAACTCGTTCTCGTCTAAAGACAAGTTTGTCGCTATCTAATATTTTTAACGAGCCCAGCGACAAAGACAACTCGGTCCTTTTCATTTTTAGGGAGTCTGAAAAGGGTACATAAAGTGGACTCCAGGGGTCCTTTTTCGTCATTTAATCCCTTAAGTCCGAAAAAGTATAAAACAATACAGAAGGGATGAATGTTCGATATCTTTATCGAGCCGAACTAGACAAGCGCTCGATCTTTTTGTGCAATAATCCCTCAGGTCCAAAAAGATTAAAATCTAGAGGAGGGATAGCTCTTCTGGTCCTTTTAACGAGATGGAAGGCCAAAACTCGGCAAACTTTTCATATTTTACGAGTCAGTGAAAAGAGCTCAAAGAAGACTCGTCTTTTGAGGAACGAGCGATAAACAGGGATAGCAGCAGATTCCAGGTACAGGTTGGAATTTTCCAATCACGGCAGTATTACAAGGATGGCTAGGTGGGATCACTCTTCGCAGCTGTTCCTCAAAATAGGTAAACAATCAAGTGGATGTGAATGATCGGCCAAATGAAAAGTGGAGGTGACGGTGCACAAACACGACCAAGGCTTTTATGGCTGATGAATTTACGGTCTCAAATGGTCATTTACCGGTTCATTTTTTCTGGATGAGCTTGAACTCTGGGGAAAGCCTGCTCACAAGCTTATGTTTATTTTTTAACGAGCATGAATTTCCGCATTAAAACTGCTCGGATCTTGCGTTTATTTTTTAACGAGCATGAACTTTGCCAAAACTGCTCGTTTTTACCAGTCATAAAGTAGGAAGGTCTCATGGGAGATCGCTATTTTTAAAAGAGCTTCATCTCCCTACGTATTGCTCTATATCCTCTCTTTGTGCAAGCCGGGTATCGGCCTATCTACGGGTTAGCGGGGTTAGTCCTACCTAAAACTAAAAAGCCGCCCGAGCTTGCATTCCAAGAGGTTTGCATGCCCCCAGGTGTAAGTCTAATTTCAAGGTTGCCCCTACTTTTCCGTTAAAAACCTTTGTTTTCAACAGGTGAGGCTTACCTCTTTCAGGTTACCCAAAGATCGTTCTGCTAATCCTTTCAAACAGAAAATTTCTTCGGCGATGTCTATCATTAGGTTACACAAAGATGGTTACAATTTGTTGCAGCAATTGAATCCCTTTCTTTGGAGGCTGCCCCTACTTATCCTCTAAAACATTTGTTTTAATGGGTGAGGCTTGCCTTTTAACGAAAGATGGTTACTACTTGCTGCCGCAAACGGATCCCCTTCTTTGGCATAACCCACTTTTCTAGACAAAGGTGAATGACGATGCTCCGCCACACACTTAACTTTAACAAAAGAATCTTTTTCCAGAACAACCCCATTCCTAACTGCCCCTTCTTCCGCATGAGAGCTCTTACCGGCTCTTCTGTTTTACGAAGAAGAAGGAGGGGACGGGGTACGGACTAGTCATATTCTCCCGCGGAAATTCTACTTTACACCCAAGGTTTTTTCTGCCTCCAGAGCAGACCAGGATGCATGCCCCCTGGGTTCCGGCCTTCCTCCCCTGAATTACTCGCACTCATCAGGAAGAAGAATCGGAGGTAGAGACCTTTCTTGATCAAATAGACCATTGAGGATAGGTATGTGACTACTTGCGATGCGTGATCCCGGAAGTGAAAGTTGGTCTACGAGCTTGACCATTCTTCCTTCGTATGGAAAACACATTATTCGAAAGAGTGAGGAGACTATTGCTTCCATGCAATATATGTAGTCTCGTCCAAGGAGTAGGTTATAATCCAAGGGTCCTTGGACGACCATCAAGTTCATCTTGACGGCCTTCTCTTTCAAGGTAATAGGCACATTAGGTAGAATCCCTAATGGTCGACTGGTTCCTTTGTCAAAACCCGAGAGATTTCTTGTCTCAGGCAAAAGCGCCAGACAACCCAGTGCTTTCCAAGCAATAGAGGACAGGATACTCACAGATGCCCCTTCATCAATGATAGTTCCAGCCATCACCATTTTGTATATTTGGACTATAATTCTAAATGGTATACTGGCTGGTAACCGGGGTCTGCCTAGTTGGTTCCAATCAAAGGACACAACTAGGTTGCTTGGTGGTGGGACCGAATATACGGCCGGATATGACCCTAACGATGTTCCTTCCAGCGATAAAGGAGTGGGCACATTGCCCTGATGTTCATCAGAATCGGTGTTGATGAAGAGAATCTGGACGGTGTCATCCTTACTCTCTTCGGTGAGGGTGTCAACTGAAGATGAATCCTCAGTGACTATGGTATTTGAAGATGAAACTTCTGAAGCGAGAACCGGGTCAACTGCCGTTTCGACCTTTGGACTTTCGTCCGGTCCGAATTCAGTAGGTTCACTTTCAACGACTGACACTTCAGCTGGCCCTGTGAGCGGGGCAACTGTATTTTCGACCAACGAAGGACTTGGCGCGAGTTTTTGGTATCCAGGAGGAAGTAGCAACGGTGTAATCGGTTGATCTTCCAAAACTCTCTTTGCTTCGTCTAAAAAGGGACAACGGCGAAGAGTGTGATTGCCTTCACACAGTTCGCAGGGGAATCTCTTTCCCCTTCGTCGTCTAGAACCTTCACTTTCGCTGGTCGATGGTAAGCATTCAACCTGGTTGTCAGAGGTTGACGCTTACGAACTGTGCAAATGAGGGGACCAGTCCCTTAGTATCCGGGGAATACTGGGACAATCATGGTGAAGGTGGTCTCCTCTACATATGACACATGGCGATTTGGGCCCGGTCTGTGCTGTGTGTGGATTTTCGTTAGATACCTTTTGCTTGCCCCCAGGTGCCTTTGGCTCCTTCTGCTTCTTTTCTTTCTTCTTCTTTTCCTTCTTCTTTTCCGTGGGAGCTCCGCTTTCGGCGGCTTGACCTTTCGAAGAAGAAGGATCGGAGGAAGGTTTATAAGAAGTGGAAGGCTGGAGGGTAGCTCTTGACTGGTCTAACTGCTGACTCGACTGTTCAGGAACCGTGGTGGTCTGAACTACAGCGGTTGAGAATAGCCAAACTGGCAGGCCAATTGTCAGTCCTGGAAGCGACAATGTGGCCATGTGGGGCGCACCAAATTCTCCCCAAGAGGAGAAAGGGCTAGGGGTCCCATCATGTGGAATCCCTTGGTTGGTGCGTTCCATGTTCTCAACCTAAAGATCAACGTAGGAATAAGGGGTGATTATGTTCCGCTTAGAATGAATTTTATATGACGACGCTTTTAGACACAACTTGCTTTTTCACTTTTTAAGAGTCGAGAAAAAGCTAAAGATGACTCTAGTCTCCTTCGATGTATTAACGAGCCCGAAGTGACAAATGCTCGGATGGACTTTTTCAGTTATAGAGTTTGAAAAAGGCCAAAAGAAACTACTCTGGAGTTCTAGGCAGAGGGTGTGCCAAACCTTTCGCGAAACCACAAAATACGTTTTACGGTACGAGTGGTCGATCTTCGTGAATGCTGTGTTCACTGCATCGCGATCAGTAGGGCGGCCGACACGGCTTCCTATGGATAAAGGCTTTGTTCCTATAGGGGTCCCCCAATATACGCGACGGTACGCGGGGGCACAAGTCCGTATTAGTGCTATCGTCCCTCAGGAGGAATCACCCACCTTCGTAGAGATCGACAGTCACTATGTTTAACGACGTCGGTTCACGTCTCTACCTAGACCTCTACTGTGTTTCGTTATGTTTCAAAGCGTTGTTAGATAAATTCAGTTCTTTTTAGGTTGATCTTGCTTAGCAGTTTTCCTTTATGGATCACCACGTGATGTATGATACAACTCCTAAATGTAGTCTAAGAATGATAAGCAAGCTTTTTTCAATTCTTTCAACTTATGAAAACCTTAACTACTGAAGGAAAAGAAAGACATCATCTTTTCAAACAGATCATAGAGCACACACTGATGCACTTTTCCTAAATCGACATGCAAACTGTCAAAATGCACATACACAATGCAAGTATTTCTTTTCTTCTTCCTTAATGTTGATGTATTACAAAAAGAAAGCTGTTGTATAATTTCGAATTCAATTTCAAGCGAAAGCAACAAGTGTTTGTCCAATAATCAAAAGAACACCTTAAGATTCACTCGTTTCAACACAAGAAATACTGAAATTCGAACCATATAACGAAAGCAAATGCTCAAGCAGCTATGAACAGCAATAAACTAACTCTTAGAATCACAACGACACTTTCTCATAGGTCTAGATCCAAGAGGTCATAGCAAGACTAGTTCACTTTCGCTATGGGAAACTGTGAATGACAGCAAGAAATAAAATAAGAACAATCACAGTTTCTTCATACAACTGAGGCGGAATGAAGGCAAAGAGAAGTGGTTTCAGCTGGGTATACAGGTTGACAACAGGCTGCAAAACAATACTGAAAACTGGGCACCAGACAGTGGGGAACCCCAGTTGCACAAGGCAAAACTGGATCAGCGCAGGTGCTGCACTGTCAATCTGAGATGCAGCGCAGGTAGCCCCTTCGGGACCTGCGTTGCAGTGCAGGTAGCCTTTGTTGCAGCTGCACTTATGAGACAACTCTCGTCTCTCTCAGATTCCGGGTCACAGTTTGCTCAAAAATCAATGGTTTTTGGCCAAACCAGAGGCTATCAGTCAAGTATACACTAGAGGGTGATTAAAGGAAGATGAACACTATCACAAAGAGCTACAAAGAGTCCTTGTGGATCAGCTCTTCAGATCATAAACATGCCCAGCACTGGGCTAGAGTAGCTGCCCTCTACTTTGCATTCGAAGGACTCGAATGCAGTTCGATTCGGTACTCCCTTTGTTTAAGAAATGAATAGCAAGAAACACAAGCTACCAACAAGACACGATCCCCAGCGGAGTCGCCAGTCTGTTGTGGGGGAAAGTATCCAACTCGGAATGACCCTAACCCACTCTAAGGGTGACAGTTCCTTAGCAACAGCTGAAAGCAAAGCTATCTAAAGTTTCTTCTTTATGACATGCAAGAGATAGAAGGAAGAGATCCACTTATCGATGTCTTGCGCAAATGGTCGATCCAATCTCCTTTGTTTGCCGCTTGCTCCCAGATCCAAGTCTTTTCACGGGCCCAGCTACACGAGATCCTGCAAATAAGACAAGAAAAGGAAACTACAAGAGGCATGCATTCATAATCGATTCAAGGATTAGCATAAATCAAAGACGCAAGTAAGACAGTACACCATTGAAACACATGCGAATAGAAGAACCTCAAATGCTTTATTAATATATGGAAGTAAGGTTCAGGCGGTGATACAACCATGAGAGGTCAAATCCAGCATCACCTTCCGACGGAGAGAAATCTCTTCTTCACCTCCCTCAAGCAATCACCCAATGCTCACAACTGTAAACCAACAACAATCCTTTGCACTAAATTCCGGC
Organism: Pinus tabuliformis; assembly: GCA_031772625.1. NCBI lineage: Eukaryota > Viridiplantae > Streptophyta > Pinopsida > Pinales > Pinaceae > Pinus > Pinus tabuliformis. Next base: position 1,235,176,857 of record CM062817.1, on the reverse strand, counting down.
CTCCATATCCCATGGGATGAGATCCTTATATAAAGTTTTGGAGTGAAGATAAGTCAGCTTGATGTGTGACTTGTTGTCCTCTTCAACTCCAGTTGTTCTTCAGCTCTTCACTCGGAGTTTCTACCTTCCACTTGGAGTTTTAGAAGCTCTTAACTCATCATTAGGCGAATCTTTTGATCAAGTGTCTTTTTGGAAGCTTCCTGGGCACTGGCACATTGAGAAAAAGATTCCTCCACATGTCAAAGTACGCCCAGCGCAGGTAGCCTTTGTTGCACTTGCTATGCAGCGCAGGTACACCATAGAGCTTTTGACATTCAGCGCAGATGCTTAGTGGAGCAGCTTCTTTGATCCAAAACTGACCTGTTTTTGAGTGTTTTTCAGTGGAGAACTGATTTTCAGTGCTGTGGTTTGCTGACCTTGTTCCTCTAAGGGTAATAACAACATGTTTAGGGACTTTGGATCCCTTAGATTATTGACATTTCATGCTCTATGCTGTAGGGCACAAAAATGTCTATAACATGTATGAGGATGGTCCCAGAATAGAAACAAAAATAAATCCCTTAGTGGGATATCTAAATCTAAAGGGAGAACTAAATCTCTAGAAAAACCTGTAAAGGTGTGCTGGAAATGCCGAAAGAAATGGCACTTCAAAAATGACTATAGATATAAAGCTCCTGAGAAAGGAAAGGGATCTAATGGCTCCTTCTGCAGAGGTAAAAACCACCTCAGATGAAGGTGGGGATGTGCACTTAGCTGCTTCTTCAAGTACACATGTATATCATGAGGCATGGTTGATTGAATCATGTGCATCCTTTCAATTCACTCCCCACAGGGATTAGTTCTGCGAGTATGATAAATATGATGGTGGTGATGTCTTCTTAGGGGATGACAGGAAGGCAAGAATCATCAGTCGTGGAAAAGTGAAGTTGAAGCTGCAAGGTGGAAGGATTAGAAAACTTCTAGGTGTTCTGTATATTCCTGCATTGGCCAGAAATCTGATTTCTATAAGCAAGTTGGATGATGCAGGTGTAAAAACAATGTTCAAGAAAGATACATGCAAGATGGTTCGGGGAGCACTAGTATTGAAGCAGGGACTTTAGATTGGAACTTTATACAAGCTTCAAAGTAGCACTGTTATTGATGGGTGCACTAGGGGACTATTGAGGTCTAAAACTGGCCTCCTAAGGAAATTATAAAATAATAGTGGAAATAATAAAATAAGATTAGATTACATCATCAAATTTTAGAAGGGAAAAAAAAAACCTTTTTTTTTTTTTTTAATTCGTATTTTCAACTTATCTCCCTATAGGTTTACTCAAATTTCGAGTGGAAACACTTGTTGAATGCAGAATTTGATTCCTCATCCAAGGAGTACCCATGTTGCATACTTTTTATAGACCCTGCTACATGAAAAATGAGAAATACATGAAAAATGTGATTGCAATCACTTTTTCCATGTATTTCTCATTTTTCATGTAGCAGGGTCCATCGAAAGTATGCAACATGGGTACTCTTTGGATGAGGAATTAAATTTTGCATCCATAGAGTACTCCCACTTGAAATTTGAGTAAAACCTATAGGGAGATAAGTTAAAAATACAAGTTAAAAAAGTAGTTTTATTATTTTATTAGTTTTTAATATTTTTACCTTTTTACTCCAAAAATGGTGAATCATCCCCCATGGTTGACATCATCATCTTGAATCCTATTGGTTCTTATAAAGTTGATTTTGGTTGTACATTTTTCTTAGGAGGTCCATTTTAGATCTCAAAAGTCCTCTAATGAAACAATTTTGTGGTTCCTGAAAGTGGAGCAGAAAATCTAGTGGTCTCTAGAGAAAAGACCATGCTATGGCATCAAAGGCTTGGACATATTGGAGAGAAGGGCCTTCGAATACTTCATGGTAATGTTATAGTAGAAGGTATGTCTAATTTCTCTCTAGATTTTGATTTTGGTGAAAGTTGTGTATATGGGAAGCAGAATTGGGTGAGTTTCCTCTCTCGTGCTAAGAGGGTGAAACGAATATTAGAACTTATGCATAGTGATCTGTTTGGACCTGTTTCGATTCCATCATTGGGTAAGTCTATGTACTATGTATCATTTATAGATGACTTCTCAAATAATACATGGATATATTTCCAAAGGAAAAAATTTGAAGACTTTGATTGGTTTAAAGAATTTAAGGCTCTGGTGGAAAGCCATACAGAGAAGAAGATAAAGGTGCTGAGGACAGATAATGGTGGAGAGTTTTGTAAGAAGAAATTTGAAGAGTTTTGTAATAATTGTTGTATAGCACGACAGAAGACTACTCCATACACACCTCAACAAAATGGAGTTGTAAAAAGAATGAATAGGACGTTGATGGAAAATGAAAGAAGCATGCTCAGTGGTGGCAGGTTAGGACAAGAATTATGGGTAGAGGCGATGGAGACTACATGTTACTTAGTCAATAGATCACCTTCATCAGTGTTGGAGGATACGACTCCACAAGAAGTATGGACTGGTAAGAAATCCTCTCTTTTACATCTAAAGGTATTTGGATGTGATGCATATGTACATGTTCTAAAGGAGAAAAGAACCAATTTGGATAGTAAAGCTAAAAGGTGCATTTGTATTGGGTATAAGGATGGTTTAAAAGGTTATAAGATTTGAAACCTAGAAACAAGGGAGGTTGTGTATAGGCATGATGTGGTGTTTAGAGAGGTGAAATATGTTATTAAACATGAAGTCCTACCAAAGGAACCTGAAAAGATAGAGTTTGAGCTAAAGGAGGAGGAATCAGACTCTACAATAGAAGAGGAATTAGAATATGAAGAGTCACAAACTCCAGCTATAAGAAGATCAATTCGAGAAAGAAGGAAGACAAAAAGGTATAGCCCAGCTTCTTTATGTTCAAATTTTGCTTTATCTTTTACTGGTGATGATGTTAGGGTCCCACCCTAACCCCCTTATTTATGTAATAGGATCGAGTCATAGTTATAGTTAAGTAAAGAGTCAATAAAGCCCATATTAATAATTGTCAGTGGTTAACCTGCATTTAATGATGGGACCATAGTTAGTTGCAAATGGGCCATGGAATTAGATGGATGGTATTAATAAGAACCATGGTATTTCCCCATGGTATTGCATGTATGAATCCTATATAAAGGATAGAGACTCCCTGCGAGGAGCATCGTGTCTTATTTTGTAATCAAGCTCAGCTCTATTGGAGGTTGCCCCCTCAAAGAGGCAAGTGAACTTTTCTTTCTGAATAATAAAATACCTGTTGTTATTGCTCATTGTTCTATGATATGGGTATATTTCTTCACATAATTTTTATCCTGGTATCGTCTTGCAAGTTAAGAGCATAACAAGTGGTATCAGAGCGCTTTCCAGGGCTGGTGGGATCTCCAATTTTTAGCAAATTTTTTTTTGGCTAGAGATGTGTTCCGGTGTCTTTAAACCATGGGATCTATCTTTGAGCGCATAAACCTGTAGATTTGGGAAGGCATGCACGTAGGAAATACAAGAGGTGGTCACTCTTATTGGACTCCCTTGTAAGCCCTGTGGGTACCCCTTCGAGTAGTAGCACATTAGACAGAACTGTGCATGGACTGTCTTCCAAGTACCCTCTAGGTATATTGGAAGCCCCCTAGCTCCCTTGAAACCTAGCCATAGATAAATTTTCGGTCGTCTTGCTACTATAGTACATTGAGAACAGCACTCGAAGAGATTAATCGCCCATACGATAGGGTAGTCGGGTTGTACGGCTAAGGGTACCATTGATCCTCCTTGGTTAGTGCCCTTAAAAATTGGGCCGAGTACTACTGTCAGGCCCTTATGTATATTGTGATCTGTAGCACGTGACACTCCTGGAGACCATAGTTTCCTTTTCTATCTTGGGATCATGCATAATCTTTGCCAGATCAGATCTTGCAAGTGTGGTTTTGCAGCAACAACAGCAATCAATTTCGCCATTCAGATTTATCTGAACAGCCATTCAGATCTATTAGATCCATCAGATCTGTAGCGGAAATCAGTTCTACCTTTCAGATCTATCAGATCAGCCATTCAAATTTCTCAGATCCATCAGATCCACCATCTAGATCTGAGTAGTTGTGTGGGTTCCTATACCAGGGCACGATTTTTGTAGGACTTTTCGCAGCATTGACATTTCTGGGATTCGGTGACTACAGTATTCCTAAGCAAGGAGTAAAACTTCGTTAGGAGTAAAAAAAAAAAGTCTGAGACCCCTCGGGGCGCTTATTGGTGACTTAGCCCATAAGAATCAGGACAACGAGCTGAGCAAGGTGGTACCATTCAATTTTTAGTGCCAAAAAATTTGGGCGGTCCCAAATTTCAAGTAAATTGGCTCGGTGCATGGTACAAACTAGAAATCAAGCTATGGCGAATGAGAGGATGGAAAACCTTGAATCATCCTTGAAATAAATCCAAGCGCAGCTGAAGGAAATAACTACAGCACTCTCTAAGGGCAAGGTGGAGGCACGCGAGGAGGCATATATTGGCAATGAAAACAATGAGGGTGAGTCTAGCCAGTCTCTTCACCTCTTTGGCACCCCCTAACCATCCCATCCACGACCTCCCAAGTTGGACATGTATAAATTTGATGGCTCTAACCTGGCCACATGGATAACACAAATGAAGCAATATTTCACACTGAATTACATCCTAGATAATGCGACTCAACTTAGCATGGGTATCATGTACTTGGACAATGAAAGATGGAAATGGTGGCAATGGCATCAACGTTGCTATGGAAGTCCCTTGATGTGGGATACATTCAAAAAAGCTCTTATGGATCGCTTTGACCATGAATCTAAATTTTTGGGCCGTCTCACTAAGCTCAAACAGACAAGAATAGTGGATGAATATATTATAGCCTTTGAAGCCTTAGCTTTCCGCACTAGAGGTCTATAAGATGAGTTCTACACAGAATGTTTTGTCAGTGGTCTCAAAGAAGCCATACAAGCCCACGCCTGACTGTACCACCCTCCTTCATGGCTGCAGGCTTGCAGGATATCTCGTGAAGTAGAACGTGCATTGGCGGCCCAGTATAATCGCCTAAATTTCACCGCTAAGGGTCCCCCCCATAGGCTCACAACACTACCCGAACACTCAAGGTTCAAAAGGTGTCACCTGTAGAAATGGCAGAAAGAAGAAAGCAAGGATTATGTTACTATTGTGATGAAAAATACTCCCTCGGGCATAAATGCAAGGAGCCCAAATTCTTTCAAATTGATACTACTGATCACAGTTCATCGGAGGAAGCCCCACCACTTGAGGAACCAGAGGAGGAAGAAGAGGAAAACCAAAAGGAAAATGTACCTGAAGAACCAGTTATTTCGTTGAATGCTTTGGCAGGGATTTCTTCGCCTCAAACTCTCAAAATTAGAGGTTTTATTAAGCATCGCCCAGTAATAGTCTTGATTGATAGTTGAAGTACACATAATTTTATCCATAAAAGAGTTGTAGAAGCAGTGCATTGTTTTGTATGAGCCGTTTCTAACTTCCAAGTCCAAATTACTGATGGGGGAACAATGAAATGTGAAGGCCGCTGTGAAAATGTCAAACTTAAAATGGGGGATTATCAGTTAAAGACCCACATGTTTTCCATACACATGGGAGGGTATGACATTATCCTAGGTGTTGAATGGCTTCACACACTTGACCCAATCACAATGGATTTCTAGGATTTATATAGGAGCTTTAAGCAGAACAACCACACACATACCCTATGTGGACTCCAGGCGGGAGCTCCCTCTATCATCAGCTCACATCAAATGGAAAAATTGTTAGAAAAGGACCATCATGGAGTTATAGCTGAATGTAATGCCATCCAGGCCTTCGAACCCCATTCTCTTCAGATTCATCCTAAGATGCAAGAGATCTTAAATAACCATCTGCCAGTCTTTGACAAGCCTCATGAGCTTCCACCCTCGAGAGGGGAACATGATCATAGCATCACTTTGGTCCCAGGGGCCCAACCACCAAATGTGCACCCATATAGATATTCGTTTACCCAAAAGAATGAAATAGAAAAAATAATCAAGGAACTTTTGGAAGCAGGCGTCATTCATCCCAACATTGGTCCTTATTCATCACCAGTGGTCATGGTGCTCAAGAAAGATGGGGAATGTCGTATGTGTCCAAACTTCAGGGCCCTTAATAATTTGACATTCAAAGATAAATTTCCCATCCCGGTTGTTAATGATTTGCTGGATGAACTAAATGGGGCTAAATTATTCACTAAGCTAGATCTTCACTCACGCTACCACCAAATTCGCATGAAAGAAGTCGAAATTCCAAAGACTGCTTTCCGAACTCATGAAGGCCATTATGAGTTCTTGGTCATGCCCTTCGGTCGTTGTAATGCCCCATCCACTTTTCAAAGCCTTATGAACCACCTGCTCAAACCATATCTCAGAAAATTTGTCCTTGTTTTCTTTGATGACATCCTCATCTACAGTGGCACTTAGGCCGCACATCTTCAGCATGTAGATCTCCTCTTGCAACTGCTCCGCGACCATAAATTATTTGTTAAGATGTCCAAGTGTTCTTTTGGCATGGAAGAAGTTGAGTATTTGGGCCACATTGTGGAGCGCGAAGGTGTCAGGGTGGACCCCAAAAAGATCCAGGCAATGCAAGATTGGCCTCAACCTAAGACCTTGAAGAGCCTGAGAGGATTTTTGGGTCTCACAGGTTACTATCGCAAATTTGTCCGCAATTATGGTCGCATTGCGAGGCCCCTCACTCAACTCCTCAAGAAAAATTCATTCCTCTGGAATGATGAAGCACAACAAGCCTTTACATCTCTAAAAAAGGCCATGTGTTCCACTCCAGTCTTAGCACTACCCAACTTCACCAAATCTTTTGTCATTGAATGTGATGCTTTGAGTACGGGTATTGGGGCGGTCTTGATGCAAGAAGGTCGACCCTTGGCCTTCACAAGCCAACAACTAAGTGGGAAGAATGTGGGACAATCTACCTATGAGAAGGAGATGATGGCCATCTTACATGCAATAGATACCTGTCGACCATACTTATTGGGGCGACACTTCCAAATCCGCACAGACCATCAAAGCCTTAAATATTTTTTGGAGCAATTCCTATCCTCACCACAACAAAATAAATGGCCCACCAAAATGCTGGGATATGATTATGAGATAATTTACAAGAAAGGGCGCGAAAATATTGTAGCAGATGCATTATCTCGCCAATTTGAGGAGGAAACTACCATGCTCACAATTTCCCTTCCCATTATAGAATGGATTGAAAAGGCTCGCAAGGAATGGTTTTCACATCCTTGGCTCTCCCAACTCATTACTCAATTGCAGGCGGATCCAAATTCCACCGAGGGCTACTCGTGGTAGGATGAGATTCTTCGCTACAAGGACAAAGTCATAATATCACCAACATCCACCCTCAAAAGCCGCATTTTGGTGGAGTTGCACTCAGCTCCCACTGTAGGACATTCAGGATTTCAGAAGACGTATGCTCGCACTCGAAGATCATTTTTTTTGGACAGGCATTAAAAAGGAAATTCTTACTTTTTTAGTTGAATACGACGTCTATCAGCGCCACAAAGGAGAGACAGTCAAAGCACCAAGCACATTACAACCATTGCCCATCCTGGCATCAATATGGATGAAGGTTTCTATGGATTTCATTACAGGTTTTCCAAAGTCAGGAAACAAGTTAGTCGTCATGGTGGTTATGGACATACTTTCTAAATATGCTCATTTTTGCGCCCTACCCCACCCTTTTACACTGACTTTGGTCGCTCAATCTTTCATGGATCAGATCTTCAAATTGCATGGCATGCCCACTTCCATTGCGTTTGATCGTGACCCAGTATTCAATAGTAACTTTTGGCAGGAACTCTTCTGGCTACAAGGTACTCAACTACAACTCAGTACTTCCTATCATCCACAAACTGATGGTCAAACTGAAGCAATCAACAACTATCTGGAAACCTACCTTAGGTGTTTCACTTCAGAAAAGCAACATCTCTAGGTACAGTGGTTACCTCTAGTTGAATGGTGGTATAACACCAACTATCATGCCACCACCAAAATGACTCCATATGAAGCAGTTTATGGTCAACTCCCTTCTTCCCCTACTTCTTATATCAAGGGGTGCTCAAAGGTACAAGCAGTGGATCAACTCCTACAGAACTGCACAACCATGCTGGCCCATCTTAGAGAGAATCTTCATCAAACTCAAAACCGCATGAAGCAATAGGTAGATTAACATCGCTTAGAACACCAATTTCAAGAAGGGGATCAGGTATTTTTGAGGTTGCAACCATATAGCAAACATCACTCAAAGACAAGGGTTGTCAGAAACTATCTCCAAAATTCTACAGACCATATCAAGTACTTCAACTCATTGGAGAAGTGGCCTACAAGCTAGCTTTGCCACCCACTGTAAAAATCCATCCAGTTTTCCATGTCTCATACCTCAAGAAAGTGATTGGGAATAATTGTAGAATTCAAACCAGTCTACCTGAATTGGATGAAGAAGGGTCAATCTGGCTCCAACCTGAACAAGTCCTGGACACACGAGAATGGCACCTGCATGGCTGCATGATCAAGGAAGTCCTCATCAAATTGAAAGACACCTCTCTGGAAGATGCAACCTGGGAACCAGCCACTATTCTTTAGCAGTTTCTGTAGCTTCAGCCTTGAGGAAAAGGCTATTATTATGGGGGAGGGCATGTTAGGGTCCCACCCTAACCTGCTTATTTATGTAATAGGATCGAGTCATAGTTATAGTTAAGTAAAGAATCAATAAAGCCCATATTAATAATTGTAAGTGGTTAACCCGCATTTAATGATGGGACCACAGTTAGTTGCAAATGGGCCATGGTATTAGATAGATGGTATTAATAAGAACCATGGTATTGCCCCATGGTATTGCATGTATGAATTTGTTGTGGCCAGCAACACCCCCCCCTTAGTTCATTTAAGTGTTGACCAAAATACTAAATGAATGGGGACCCTTAGTTAATTTTTAGGAAAAGCAAGAATTTCTTTTCTTCAAAATAAGGTTACCATCATATGCTTAGGTAAAGCCTCTTGAATATTTTAAACCTAAGTCTATGATAAGGAGAAAATCTTTAAAGTCGCGTTGCAAAAAGATAGGAAATACCTTCATTTCTCTTTAAAAAGCGGTATGCGCAAGATCCTCGTGTTAAGAATAACATCGCATCGCAACAAAGTAATACCCATAAAGAAAAACTTAAAGATTCACCGATCTGCGATAACGTCGATCACAAGAACGCATATCGCAGAAATGAGCCTGCAAGATTTGGCAAACATCAAACTTCTGCGATCTGCGATGTTGCGATCGCTGCGATGCTACATCCTTGCGATTTGCGATGGTATGATTTGCGATGGTGCGATTTGCGAACGCGCGATATGCGAGGTTACATAAGAAAAGCATAAATCACTTCATTACGAATCCTTTGGGCACGCCATTCAAAGAAAAGCCAATTACCATAATATGACTCGAAATCATGCGCTTTTAATGATAGTAAATGAATTAGTTGTCAGTTATTAAATGGATTAAAGACGTGTGCCTTGATAGAGATTTATTTCACATAAGGTGGCATATTTGATACATCTGCTGCATTTAAAACTCTCCCATCACCTTTCTGGATCAATCATTTCCATTTCACTCGTAACCTGCAGGAACGAAGAGCTAAGACGATTCAGACACAAACGCAGGAAGAAATGGGAAAGAAAAATAAAGCTCAAAGCTCCGAAGCAAAGGAAAAGACGAAGGAGATGGCGCCTTTGTATACAGACATAGTCTGTGACAAAGACGCGGTAATATCAACATGGGAAAGCACGTACAGGCTGCTAGAAGAGGAAAATCCTAGAATAATGAAGGTTGCTGCTGACGCGGGCTCACACCGCTCTTCTGAGGCGTCCTTAGAGGATCTAGCATGTTCATTTCTTCACAGAATAGCGGCAAGACCCAAAATTCTACCATATACAGATATGATCAAGTGGATACCGAATGATGCAGACATGAACAACAGACAATTCAAAGTTCAAGGACACGGGCTCATCAGATCGTTTGCTGCACAAGATTTGAAGCTTATGTATCATCTTCCTGAACCGCAAGCGACCTAAAACGCACAATTCGTTAAGAAGTTCGCTGCAGAGAACCCAAATCTATCAGACACCACCAAAGAATGGTCTAGAAAAGAGGAGCTGCTCAAAAAGGACAAAAACAATATGTACAACACTGGTTCCCTCACCTCTCCATATTGTTTTGCTGCGGCCATGCTCTGTAGGTTATTTGGGATGTCGGATATCAACAAATTTTCGTTTGAATGGCTACCATTAATTGATGCTGCCACAAACGTCGACATTATAGATTGGGCCAAAATCCTTTCTGATAATCTATACACAGCTGTTATCAATTACCGGTCTAAAAGATCCTTGTCTCAAAGGGTCTATCCTCCTTTTTATCTGTCTGCATATGTTATGGATTCTGTTTGTCTTGTGTCTAAATTCCCTACTATGGGTTGGAAATGGACTACCCAAGACCCATTGCCCATCCATGTTTATCATAAGGTATTATGGGATTCTCAGTTTTCCCCTCACTTCTACCAGATTTGCCACGGGCTTATTTTGCCCCTATATAGAATAATGTATGATAAAGACCCCCCGAGGTGCTCTCCCGAGGCACAAATTGACATCATCCCCATCGCGAGATGGTTCGGGGAAGAATGGTTTACTTACATTAGAGTTTTTGGAAGCACTGTACCTCCACATGTCCTACCCCTATATATCCCTGATAAACTTTTGGCTCGGGAAATTGCTTATCAAACCTGTTCAGAAGGCGGCCTGACCAAAGATCTAAAGGACAAGAAGAAGGCCATATGGCCTCAATTTCCTGTAGCTTGTGGGGCCTTCTCATTGTTCGATGTAGGACACGCTTTCGGTGAAGTGGAGAATGTGACGTGTCTTCAATTATTTAAATTCCCAGCAAGGCCATTTGACACAAATGATGTTGCCCAAGAGTTCACAATGAACGTCAAAATAAGAGTGTTCTCTGGAAAGAAAGATTTGTTTGATGATCTATTTCAGAATAGAAGTTCGCTCCAAGAAATTTTGCAGGAAGCTCGGTCGAGGTTGTCTCCAGATCACCTCCAAAGATTCTTGTTATACAAAGAAAGAAGGCTCGCCAGTATTCCTCTAGAGAAGCTGCGACTGCCTGCTAGAGAACTGACTCCGAGCATTAGCCTCAGCGAAAACTCTAGCACTTCCAGATCTAAGTCCAACGCCGCGCAAGGAGTACCTAAGCATCCTAAAAGGTCTAGATACGACCAAGGAAAAAACGAAGAAAAAACTAAAGATACAGCTCAGTAAAGTGCAATGTCTCAACAGCAAGTTATCGCCTCCCCACCAAGAGATGTCCCCCCTCCTGTCATCGAAGCCCCACTCGTCACAAAAGAGCTAGACAAAGAATGGGAAACCTTCAATGAATTGATCAATCTTGAAGGGCAAGCCCCGAAAACACTCGTGAACAATACACAAGTAGTGCAAGAAGTGGTTTCGACCATAGTCAGCAGTGTCACAGAAGCAGAACATGTTCTTATCGCTCCACTTTCAGAGCTTCTACTTAATGTAGAAGAAATTCCCCCACTGGATGTATTCTATAGTCCCAAACACAAAGCAGTTGTAAGGAGACAGAGGAAGAAAATAAAACTAGAAAATACACTGTCACAAGATGCTGAACATTTGGACGTCTTATGGAAAGACCCCAATAATAACCCGACTGAAAATCTCACGAAGTTGTCTTAGATCGCAGGACCATATGCTTCTGCAACTATTGATAAGGCATCGGAAGTTCAGCAACTATTGAAAGAATAAGAAGACCAAATACAACTACTACAACAATAGTTGCAACAAGCCAATGCTAACATTGAAGCTTCCAGATAGCTCGAGAAACTGCAGAAAGACTTTCAACAGATGCAGATAGGCTATCAAAGAAGTCTCGACGAGAAAGGAAAACAATTTCAGACTTTACAAGAAATGCATAAAGATGAGCCTAAGCTGGCAGAATTTATTTCAAAATCTATTGGATTGAACGAGCAACTATTGCAGCAACAGGAAGAGTTGGGACGTAAAATATCACAGTGGAGTCATTATTGCGAGCTGAGCGATAAAATCACCAATCAAGTGGTGGACTTGCGGAGTGACTATGATCAGAGTGACAAAAGGGTGACAGAATATTTAACTTGGGAGGATGATGATGAAGGGAAAAGAGCAGGTGCACCCAAGATAAACGAAATTCATAAAGAATTGCTCTTTAATAAATGGGACGATCAAATCAGGCAGGCGGAGCGAGCAGCAGAGACAGCGGCAACACAGGCAAGCATTCTTATCGACTGTGTAAATGAGAATTTACACAGGGCCAATTTAATTGCAGAGACCACCCCGGGGTACCTACCAAATAAGTTACAACTGGAAACAGAATGGAGGCAGAAAGTGCAGGCAAAGGGGAGAGCAATCCAAGCATTAGCCGGGTTGAATTGGGAATGTTACTGGATGTACTTGGTCAAGCCGCACAGCCAATGGATGACGGTGAAATGCATCACAAACGCGGCCGAAAAAGTAGCGCCAGCTCTCGTAGATGCCGTTTTCGCAGCCCAACTCAGCGCAGAAATCAGTCAGCCGACTCTCCTCAAGCCCATGCTGAACACTTGCAACTTTAAGGACCAAGTTCATAAGTAACCTTATTTAGAATGTTGTTTTTTTTCTTTCAACTAGATTAGAAAAAGGACGGTCATTTGAAAACCGCATCCTAAATTTTTTAATAATACTATTATTAGGATTAGGAAGTAGTATTTTATCCCTTCTCATTGCATTTGGAGAAGGGTCCAGAAATTTGTCAAAAAAACTTGTCCTCAGAACATGAACTTTTGCACCCTCGGGGGGGTTTTTGATGAATGGATGGATCGAGATTTATCAATGTTTGCATTTAATGTCTGCTAATGATGTTTCACTTTTGTACTCTTAGTAGATGTTAGAACAAGTAGAGATAAATCGTTATTGCTTGAAGCTTATGAGTGGAACCAGTCATAAATGGTACTTTTATCTCTTGACCAATTTCTGCTTATATTCTTAAAGTGATATGCAGTTTTTAGTTGTTTATATGTTAATGCATGATTGTGTGGGTTACCATTTGGCACTTCTGTACGGTGGAGTCATTTATTTGTGCTTGATATATGAATAACTTATTATGCGGTATGCTGTTCACAACTGTTTTGCTTAACTTTTTATGCAAAGTGGTTTATCTTAATTGATTTCTATTCTTATGATAGCTGAATGATCTTTATTACCAGTTATTGTTCAAAATCTCTTTAGATCGCATAATAGAAGAAATACACCCCGGGTTAGCGTAGATTAGATGTGTTTTTTCTTATTAGATTACAATAGCATAGAGTTAGTTTAGAAGTTTGAATTAAATTAGCTTAAAATACTCCTAGATCAGCATCATCCAACTCTACACACACACACACACCCCTTAGATTGGGAAACTGGTCCCATTATCCCCAGTCGGACCCACTATACCAAACGGATAAGGAGCTGCCAACCAAGGTCCAGACCGGGTGGGTATCCCCCTTGTTGTCGACCCGATTTTCGGGGCTTCAACATATTTTGGTGCTAGAAGGAGGGCCTGAACATACTGTCTGTTGGAATGTTTTCCAATTGTAAAATTTGAATCAGGATGGCTGCTCAGAGAATTCCTATTTGGAGTTGCATCCATGTTCCTACCTCTTCCAACACTACACCAGAAGTAGTAAGACTCTTGTCTCAGGTAAAATTCAACGGTAAGAACAATTCTTCTACTTTTAATCATGCTGTTCAGTTTATTCAAAAAGTTTCAAGTTCTGATATTTAGAGAATTGATGAAGGCGTTTTGTGCAAGATTTTTACGCTTACATTCACAGCGGAAGCTAGAAGATGGTGCAGAACCCTCCCAGTTGCATCGATTCACAGCTGGGACCAATTCGTCAAGACTTTCATTTTTGAATTTGATTGTTATGACTATGACCAGGTATATGATGAAATTGATTACCTACGGAAACAAGATGAATATGTTATGGATTTTAATATGCGATTTCATCTTAATTTTCTAAAGTATGATCTTGAAAGTGAACTCACGGATGAAGAATCTTCAGATTATGCTGAGTATTCCCTACCTCCTATGTCAGATCAAGAAGAAATTAGTTCAACCTTTGTTTCATTTTCTTCTAATGTGAATGAGGATTCCAAGTTGAATACACAAATCAACCATGATGAACAAAATCTACAAAGCCTAGGAGTCATGCATGCTCTAATGCAAGAAGACAAAAGCGAGAATGCTGGAGGAAAGCCTACCTTGGAACCAGGAGACGACTTTGATACAAGGTCAGATATTATCATTGCAAATCAACAAATGCAGATCCCAAGGTTAGAACAACAAACTAGCTCTCTTTCAAAAAATATCAGTACACAAAGGTATGATCTAAAGCCCGATGTCTATGATGAATCTGATGAACAAAGTTTTTTCCATGATGTTTTCAAATGCATTGTTCTAGATTCGCATTTTTCTCTTTATCCTGATGTTTTTAGTGATGATAATTTCTCCCCCCTCAATATTAAAGATATCTCAAAAAAAACAGAGAGTTATTCAAACGATTCATCATTAGGTTTTCAAGATAAAGAGACAGCTATAGAACATCCTTTGACCAATTTCAAACAAGAGCCACTTGACCTCCCTTGTCTGAAAATATATAATGAAAAAGAGAAATCTAGGGAAACCTGGAAAATCACTTATGATAAGTACTTTGACAACGATGATGTTGTTGAGTTATCCCAAGTAACTCAACTAAGTTCAGATAATGAGAGATATCCTAATTCAGAAATCATATCAGTCAACCCTCATTTCAAAGTAAAAGATCATTTGCATGATTTTACTATCCAAGACAATGCCCCGATCTATGATTCATATCATGAGGAAACCTCCATGCCTGTTCACAATCATAACTTATCTTCTGATTCACAAGACGGAATTCGAAGTTGCTCGGATCCCATAATTCTGGCCAGTTCTTGTGAGAAGCAAGATATTACAAGTAAATCCCAGTTGTGCTGTAACACTATTTGTACAGATAATCATTCCTTTCTTTCTCACTTGCACTCATTTTGTACAAAATCGGATTTTGTTTTAAATTTTCAGACTTTTGATAGATTACTGTGGCATGTTGAGCATCTTATCAAAGAACATTCGAAAGATGTGCCACCATTTTGGAAAGCTAAACTGTGTCAAGCAAGTATAGAACTTTCTCAATTCCAAGACCAATCGATATCAGATTTTCTTAAGAAACTTCTTTGGCATCCAAAACACCATCAACCAAGGAAAGTACCTTCCGAAACTTGTTGGCAATTTGCGCCAATTGATAAGATTCTTTTTAGGAATTTCCATCTATTTTGCATCGATTTATTTAGCGATTTATATATGGAAACTTTCATTTCGAACGAAATCGCTAAAAGCTCAGCTTTAACAAACATTAGGTTACAAGCCATTGAAACTAAAAAATCATATTCACAACCTGGCTTGTTATCCTTCCTATTACGAGATCATCAATCCATAACAGAAATTCATCCTAATTTTTATGATCCAATAGGTATCCAGTTGGAAAGAAGTTTTCATGAGAAAGGGAGATCAGACAGAATTCCAACTGAGGTTACATATTCTTATTCCACATCCAACATTAACAGTCCAAGGAAAATTTGGTTCTTAATACTGATGTTTGGAAGTTACAAACGGCTAGGAATAAAAATGAAGAGATGGTTCCATTGGAAATATCATTTCACCTAGCTAATTTTCTGTATATAGCTAGAATAGGAGTAGGAGTAATTTAGCTAGGTTATTAGGTTTGCTTTTGATAATTGATAGGCAAAATAAGAGAAGGGATTATCCCTATTCTGTACATAACCCTAGAGAATGTCTACCTCTCATTGCGTTAAATATTTTCTCCATAATAAAATTTGCTATGGTTAACAACATTTGACATTTACTAAAGACACCTTTTCTCTATCAAAGATTTTGAACTTCTGCTTCCATGAATAGCAAATCTTTTGGAAACTTGATCTTTATTATCAATAGAACTTTAACCCAGATATGATGCTAGTTTCAACTCCAAGAAATTTGAAGAAAGCTATCTTAGTGAAGAAATTGTTTTAGGTCAGTACAATGAAAGGTATCAATAATGAAATAAAGATTCCCTGTAGAAACAGCCATAACCAAACAACTCTATCATTGTCGTCCAGAACTTTCTTAAGGAAAAACAATGACTTCCTCCCTGCTAAAGGAAATCACAGCATTCAGAGAAACAATCTGAGAAAACACTATATCTCAAAGAATAAGAGGTCTCATCACGAGCCAGCTTATCATGATCACAGATATTATAACTTGCTGACTTTGCCAATACTGTCTACCAAAACAGGGCAACGAATCAAGATTGTTGCAATCAAAAGACAAGGGGTCTCATCACGAGCCAGCTTGTTCAGCAAAAGTGTAAATCAAGTGAATGACTGTGTCATAATCTGGCCACCAAACCAAGACATTGTTCTTTAGAGAATAAAAAAGCAAAAAGTGTCAAAAAGGGTTTTTCTCTGAAATGTTGTAAATAACCTCAAGCAGGATAAAGGATCATTTTGAATCAAAAACCGGAGAATCCACAGTATGAACATTTTTATACCAACGTTTCAAATCCTAAGTGGGATCCATCATCAGGGCTGAAGAATGATAATAAAAGAAGAGTAGATAAGGGAAATAAATACTAATGAGGAAGGATTTTTGAAGGAGGAACACACTGTCGGCTAGAATCTTTTAAAGGATCATTGTTGGATAACAGGTAACCCTGTCGAGGCTATGGATGCCTGCTGGTAGCAGAGGCTCTACCTGCGACAAAGGAGCATATTTAAAAGGTTGCTACATAGGGAAGACTTTATTTTATGTTTTACAAGACCAAGTAATGACTGATTTAAATGCAAGGACAAACTGAGGATGCGAGTAATTAAAATAGAAAGAGGTTGAAACAAAACATCATTGACAGTTTGAAGTATGATATGCTTTATCTTTTTATAATAAAGTTTAAGTTTTCTGAGAATTTTTTTTTCAGGAGTTTGAAAACGTCAATAGAAGATCAGAGATAACTGGTTCTCCCAAGTGAATCGCCAATTGTTGTGGCCAGCAACACCCCCCCCCTTAGTTCATTTAAGTGTTGACCAAAATACTAAATGAATGGGGACCCTTAGTTAATTTTTAGGAAAAGCAAGAATTTCTTTTCTTCAAAATAAGGTTACCATCATACGCTTAGGTAAAACCTCTTGAATATTTTAAACCTAAGTCTATGATAAGGAGGAAATCTTTAAAGTCGCGTTGCAAAAAGATAGGAAATACCTTCATTTCTCTTTAAAAAGCGGTATGCGCAAGATCCTCGTGTTAAGAATAACATCACATCGCAACAAAGTAATACCCATAAAGAAAAACTTAAAGATTCACCGATCTGTGATAACGCCGATCGCAAGATCGCATATCGCAGAAATGAGCCGGCAAGATTTGGCAAACATCAAACTTCTGAGATCTGCGATGTTGCGATCACTGCGATGCTACATCCTTGCGATTTGCGATGGTATGATTTGCGATGGTGCGATTTGTGATCGCGCGATATGCGAGGTTACGTAAGAAAATCATAAATCACTTCATTACGAATACGTCGGGCACGCCATTCAAAGAAAAGCCACTTACCATAATCTGACTCGAAATCATGCGCTTTTAATGATAGTAAATGAATTAGTTGTCAGTTATTAAATGGATTAAAGACGCGTGCCTTGGTAGAGAATTATTTCACGTAAGGTGGCATATTTGATACATCTGCTGCATTTAAAACTCTCCCATCACCTTTCTGGATCAGTCATTTCCATTTCACTCGTAACCTGCGGGATCGAAGAGCTAAGATGATTAAGACACAAACGCAAGAAGAAATGGGAAAGAAAAATAAAGCTCAAAGCTCTGAAGCAAAGGAAAAGACGAAGGAGATGGCGCCATTGTATACAGACACAGCCTGTAACAAAGATGCGGGAATATCAACATGGGAAAGCATGTACAGGCTTCTAGAAGAGGAAAATCCTAGAATAATGAAGGTTGCTGCTGACGCGGGCTCACACCGCTCCTCTGAGGCGTCCTTAGAGGACCTAGTATGTTCATTTCTTCACAGAATAGCGGCAAGACCCAAAATTCTACCATATACGGATATGATCAAGTGGATACTGGATGATGCAGACATGAACAACAGACAATTCAAAGTTCAAGGACACGGGCTCATCGGATCGTTTGCTACGCAAGATTTGAAGCTTATGTATCATCTTCCTGAACCGCAAGTGACCTATAACGCACAATTCGTTAAGAAGTTCACGGCAGAGAACCCAGATCTATCAGACACCACCAACGAATGGTCTAGAAAAGAGGAGCCGCTCAAAAAAGACAAAAACGGTATGTACAGCACTGGTTCCCTCACCTCTCCATATTGTTTTGCTGCAGCCATGCTCTGTAGGTTATTTGGGATGCCGGATATCAACAAATTTTCGTCTGAATGGCTGCCATTAATTGATGCTGCCACAAACGCCGACATTATAGATTGGGCCAAAATCCTTTCTGATAATCTATACACGGCTGTCATCAATTACCGGTCTAAAAGATCCTTGTCTCAAAGGGTCTATCCTCCTTTTTATCTGTCTGCATATGTTATGTATTCTGTTTGTCTTGTGTCTAAATTCCCTACTATGGGTTGGAAATGGACTACCCAAGACCCATTTCCCATCCATGTTTATGATAAGGTATTATGGGATTCTCAGTTTTCCCCTCACTTCTACCAGATTTGCCACGGGCTTATTTTGCCCCTATATAGAATAATGTATGATAAAGACCCCCCGAGGTGCTCTTTTGAGGCACAAATTGACATTATCCCAGCAAGGCCATTTGACCCAAATGATGTTGCCCAAGAGTTCACAACGAACGTCAAAATAAGAGTGTTCTCTGGAAAGAATGATTTGTTTGATGATCTGTTTCAGAATAGAAGTTTGCTCCAATAAATTTTGCGGGAAGCTTGGTCGAGGTTGTCTCCAGATGACCTCCAAAGATTCTTGTTATACAGAGAAAGAAGGCTCGCCAGTATTCCTCTAGAGAAGCTGCGACTGCCTGCTAGAGAACCGACTCTGAGCATTAGCCTCAGCGAAAACTCTAGCACTTCCAGATCTAAGTCCAATGCCGCGCAAGGAGTACCTAAGCATCCTAAAAATTTTGGATACGACAAAGGAAAAACGAAGAAACAACTAAAGATACAGCTCAGTCAAGTGCAATGTCTCAACAACAAGTTATCGCCTCCCCACCAAGAGATGTCCCCCCTCCTGTCATCGAAGCACCACTCGTCACAACAGAGCTAGACAAAGAATGGGAAACCTTCAATGAATTGATCAATCTTGAAGGGCAAGCCCTGAAAACACCTGTGAACAATACACAGGTAGTGCAAGAAGTGGTTTCGACCATAGTCAGCAGTGTCACAGAAGCAGAACACGTTCTTATCGCTCCACCTTCTGAGCTTCTACTTAATGTAGAAGAAATTCCCCCACTGGATGTATTCTATAGTCCCCAACACAAAGCAGTTGTAAGGAGACAGAGGAAGAAAAGAAAACTAGAAAATACACTGTCACAAGATGTTGAAAATTTGGACGTCTTATGGAAAGACCCCAATAATAACCCGACTGAAAATCTCACGAAGTTGTCTCAGATCGCAGGAGCATATGCTTCTGCAACTATTGATAAGGCATCGGAAGTTCAACAACTATTGAAAGAACAAGAAGACCAGATACAGCTGCTACAACAATAGTTGCAACAAGCCAATGCTAACATTGAAGCTTCCAGACAGCTCGAGAAACTGCAGAAAGACTTTCAACAGATGCAGATAGGCTATCAAAGAAGTCTCGACGAGAAAGGGAAACAATTGCAGACTTTACAAGAAATGCATAAAGATGAGCCTAAGCTGGCAGAATTTATTTCAAAATCTATTGGCTTTAACGAGCAACTACTGCAGCAACAGGAAGAGTTGGGACGTAAAATATCACAGTGGAGTCATTATTGCGAGCTGAGCGATAAAATCACCAATCAAGTGGTGGACTTGCGGAGTGACTATGATCAGAGTGACAAAAGGGTGACGGAATATTTAACTTGGCAGGATGATGATGAAGGGAAAAGAGCAGGTGCACCCAAGATAAACGAAAATCATAAAGAATTGCTCTTTAATAAATGGGACGATCAAATCAGGCAGGCGGAGCGAGCAGCAGAGACAGCGGCAACACAGGCAAGCATTCTTATCGACTGTGTAAATGAGAATTTACACAGGGCCAATTTAATTGCAGAGACCACCCCGGGGTACCTACCAAATAAGTTACAACTGGAAACAGAATGGAGGCAGAAAGCGTAGGCAAAGGGGAGAGCAATCCAAGCATTAGCCGGGTTGAATTGGGAATGTTACTGGACGTACTTGGTCAAGCTGCACAGCCAATGGATGACGGTGAAATGCATCACAAACGCGGCTGAAAAAGTAGCGCCAGCTCTCGTAGATGCCGTTTTTGCAGCCCAGCTCAACGCAAAAATCAGTCAACCGACTCTCCTCAAGCCCATGCTGAACACTTGCAACTTTAAGGACCAAGTTCATAAGTAACCTTATTTAGAATGTTGTTTTTTTTCTTTCAATTAGATTAGAAAAAGGACGATCATTTGAAAACCACATCCTAATTTTGTAATAATACTATTATTAGGATTAGGAAGTAGTATTTTAACCCTTCTCATTGCATTTGGAGAAGGGTCCAGAAGTTTGTCAAAAAACTTGTCCTCAGAACATGCACTTTTGCACCCTTGGAGGGGGTTTTTGATGAATGGATGGATCGAGATTTATCAATGTTTGCATTTAATGTCTGCTACTGATGTTTCACTTTTGTACTCTTAGTAGATGTTAGAACAAGTAGAGATAAATCGTTATTGCTTGAAGCTTATGAGTGGAACCAGTCATAAATGGTACTTTTATCTCTTGACCAATTTCTGCTTATATTCTTAAAGTGATATGCAGTTTTCAGTTGTTTATATGTTAATGCATGAATGTGTGGGTTACCATTTGGCACTTCTGTATGGTGGAGTCATTTATTTGTGCTTGATATATGAATAACTTATTATGCAGTATGCTGTTCACAACTGTTTTGCTTAACTTTTTATTCAAAGTGGTTTATCTTAATTGATTTCTATTCTTATGATAGCTGAATGATCTTTATTACCAGTTATTGTTCGAAATCTCTTTAGATCGCATAATAGAAGAAATACACCCCGGGTTAGCGTAGATTAGATGTGTTGTTTCTTATTAGATTACAATAGCATAGAGTTAGTTTATAAGTTTGAATTAAATTAGCTTAAAATACTCCTAGATCAGCATCATCCAACTCTACACACACACACACCCCTTAGATTGGGAAACTGGTCCCATTATCCCCAGTCGGACCCGCTATACCAAACGGATAAGGAGCTGCCAACCAAGGTCTGGACCGGGTGGGTATCCCCCTTGTTTTCGACCCGATTTTTGGGGCTTCAACAGAATCCTATATAAAGGTTAGAGACTCCCTACGAGGATCATCATGTCTTATTTTGTAATCGAGCTCAGATCTATTGGAGGTTTCCCCCTCGAAGAGGCAAGTGAACCTTACTTTTTGAATAATAAAATACTTGCTATTATTGCTCATTGTTATATGCTCTGGGTATATTTCTTCGCATATTTGGTATTCTGGTATCGTCTTGTAGGTTAAGAGCATAATAGATGATCCTAGAACTATTAGGGAAGTAGTAGATTCAGAGGATGGAAAACTCTAGAAAGAGGCCATGGTTGATGAAATGACATCTCTGCACAAAAATGAAGCTTGGGATCTAGTAGATTTGTTGGCTGGAAGGAAACCCATTAGAAGAAAATGGGCGTTTAAGAAGAAGATGAATGCAAAAGGAAAGGTGGAGAAATACAAAGGTTGGTTGGTAGTAAAAAGTTATTCCTAGGTGTCGAGAATTGATTTTAGTGATATTTTGTTTCCTGTTGCCGAGGTAGCTTCTATTAGATTAATTTTATTTGTTGTTGTTGCTTTTGATTTTGAGGTAGAATAGATGGACGTGAAGACAAAATTTCTTCACGGGGATCTGGAAGAAAAGATCTAAATGAAACAACCTGAAGGATTTGTGGTGAAGGGTAAGAAATAATTGGTATGCACATTCAAAAATTCTTTGTATGGGTTAAAACAGTCAACAAGGATGTGGTATTAGAAATTTGATACATATATACAGGGACTTTGATTCACCAGAAGAAAAGCATATCATTGTGTATATTTTAAATTAATTGGTGACCATGTTATTTATTTGGTCTTGTATGTGGGTGATATGTTGTTGATTGGAAAATAACAAAGAAATTATCGAGGAATTGAAGATGCAATTATCCTCCAAATTAGACATGAAGGGTCTTTGCGCTGCAAACTATATTTTGGGCATGGAAATTAAATGAGATCGGGAAAAAAGGAAGCTCTGGTTAAACCAGAGGAAGTATGTGTAGACAATATTGTAGAGGTTTAATATGTAGGATAGTAAACCGGTGAAGGTTCCTATTCCTATTGGTGTAAAGTTATATGCTGAACAATGTCCCAAGACAAAATAAGAGGAATATGACATGTCCCGTGTTCCATATGCAAGTGCAGTCAGTAGTCTGATGTATGCAATGGTTTGTACTAGAGCAGACATTGCACATGCAATGGGAGTATTGAGCAGGTTTATGTCAAAACCAAGGAAGGAGCATTGGACAACAGTGAAGCAAGTTTTCAAGTATTTGTGTGGCACTAGTGATTATGGTATGTGCTACCAAGAAAGACCAGGGTTGGACAAAGTTTTAGACATTCGTGGCTTTGTTGATGCAGACTGGGCTGGAGGTATGGATCAGATAAGATCTACAAGTGGGTAAGTGTTTAAACTATTTGGAGGTGCATTCATTTGGATGAGCAAGAGACAGTATATAGTGGAACTTTCAACTACAGAGACAGAATACATGGCAACCACTCAAGCAAGCAAGGAAGCAGTTTGGTTGCAGAGATTGTGTTCAAGTATGGGGTTAGTACAACGAGATATAATGAGATACTGCGATAGCCAAAGTGAAATTTTCTTGGCAAAGAACCCTACTTCTCATTCAAAGACAAAGCACATTGATGTTCAGTATCACATTGTAAGGGATATGGTTGAGGACAAAAAGGTGTTGCTGGAAAAGGTGGACACTTTGAAGAACAATGCAGATGCATTGACAAAGTTTGTGAGCACTGAGAAGTTCTCTTGGTGTAGAGAAGCAATTGGCGTTATAGGGCTGGACCAATGACTAAGATCTCTTTTGGCCCCCTATGGAAGGAAAAAAATAAGTGGTAGAATGATGGGTGTGTGTTATATTCTTTCCACAACTAGCCCCACGCGCGAGGGGATCACAGGGGGGTGATATCCCCCCCTGTTTGTTGTTTTGGGTGCAACAAGGCAGGTGGCAAGCCCCCTTGTCGGGGGGTTTGAAGGGGGAGGTAGCCCCCCTCTATGGCGTCCAGGGCAACACCCCAAGGAAAATTTTTTTGGACCCTATATTAGGTGGGCATACCTACTCATGGTTTTGTGCATGATTTTCACACATGGTTTTGGGCATGATGTTTTTCTTCCCATGGTATTTTGTAGATCCAGTCAAGGGAACTACAGTTATGTTCTAATGCAGGGTTAATGGATTGGGGTTTATGGATGCTTCGACATGTATATATATGTATTGTAACATTAAAAGGAATATAATGAAAAATCAATCTGGTAGTCCCAATTTTGGGATCCAGGGGAAAATCTCTACTTATATCTGTTTTATGTTTTATGTTATCGCCATTGTTTATTTTTCATTTTTAGAAGATTTATTGATATTTTTGGTATCTCAAGTAACTTGACCATAAATATCACTAGAGGGGTAAATTAAAGTTTGGAGAGTCATGCCTATTAGCTTGTATAACTCGATTTCCTAAATCAAAATTTTCTCTCTTGTCACTACTAAAACAATTGTACCAATAGAAATTATAAGTATAATCAAGATTATTATTATTTGATCTATCCAAAGTGCATACATAATGATCTATAACAAATTCTGAACATCATTGAGATTAATTATGTACACATAAAATGGATTAATGATCAAAATGAAGGAAATTGATGAATTCGTTTCGTAGTTCTTGTTTCAGCCCTTGTATCAGATCCACTATTATAGGCATGATTATATTAGACAACTATTAATTCTTGTTACCCAACTATGTATGGAGAAATTATACCATCAAACAATGAGTGACATGTTCCATAAAGGATTGTAGAGGATAGTACATGTCACTTCAATATTGGTTATGTAATTATAGAAATGCAATGAGTGATTTGATTCCTCATTGTTGTGAGATGGATCTTATTGTAAATTTTTCCCATGGGTAAAAGATGTCGTTAATCTCACCTAACTGATCCTAACCAAAAAAATATTAGATTGAATTTCTTTAATCTTCCCCTTTATCACTTTACTCCTGGTTTGGAGCCTTCTTGGGGTATAACTGTTGTTTAAACACCATCCTGAACATATCTAGCACTAATTACATTGATCCAAGAAATCCCACTTAACCACTCCTTCTCAAGAAATTCTAGATCGATTTCCTCAATGTCCCCCTTATTAGGAAAAATACTGAGAGGGGGTGGAGTGAATCAGTGTTTTAACAAAACTTGATTTAATTTTCTTATTCTCATTTCTGTACATGACTATTTTGAAGTAAACCTGCATATGCATGCAACTTTAATGCAGACAACTAGCGTATATCTAATCAACTTAGTTTTTGAGTCAATTTGATCTTGAATTAGTATGCTAGTACTTCATCAACATTAGATATACATTAATCATATGCAGTAAGAATAGAATAAAGAATCACACATAAGAAATACATATGAACACCATGATTTTTAGGTGGAAGCCCAATGTGGGAAAAAACCACCACTGTTGTTGTCTTTGTCTTCTTTTTATTATGATGAAATAATCCTTACAGTCTTGTACTGGTGCAAAATTACACCAACATGTAGGCACCCACCTGGAGAAGGCTACAACCTTCTCTCATTCTCCAGCACCCACTGGAAGGGAGCTCCAACCCCTACACCACCGTGGACCACGTTTCATAAATTTTCACATTGGATCCACCTAATACAAAACATCACAACTTATAGGCCACTTTTCATCAAATTTTCAAACTGGACCCACTACCATCATTTAAGTCAAATATCAAAATTGAAACTGATCACTAAATCACCCAACTGAATCAACCAAACACTGAACTAGCTAAGACCCGAATCAATCAACTTATTCTCAATCAACCAATGCAGTTAGATCACCGTAACCAGAATACCAATACTAAACCGAAGCACTGTATCAACTCACTTAACCAACTGAAAACCCTGATCAATAAAATGTTAGAATATATACGCTACTTTGCTTTAGCAAATCCACGTGTATACGTGATTTCCTTGAAGCATACCCACGTACAGATCTTAAAACATTGAACCCTAAAAATGAGATTGTCATTCTGAAACAAATATTAAGTTACACCCTGAAACACTAAATCATTCTGAAATAATCATAGAATCATCATAGATATTCAAACATATACAACTAGTAGCATCATCATTCTTCAATCAATCAATTCAAATTTAATCATCATTTTTAAGCTCAGATCATCAAGTAATACTTCATTGATAGACAACAGAAACACAACAAGAATGACTAGATTGATCAGACATTTTATTAAGAAAAACCCTAACTTATATACATGCTTTCCTAAAAAAAAATCCACGTATATGCACACTTCTTAGGAATCAAACTTGTGTACAGATCTTTCCAAAGTGCATAAATGATACGCGAATTACCAACATTAAACCCTCATATGTACGCGTCTTTCAGATTATCAAACTGGTGTATAGATCTACAACTATTGACTTATAGCTTTGCTACACATCAGACCTTCATAACAAACCCATCTCTTGGAATACATAATAAAACAAGTGTCAGACATAAATATTACAGATCAAATTAATCCATTATCAATATAGTCATTTCAGATCTATTGGATCTAATCCATCATCAAATTCCTGGGTGCCTATGTAATTTCAGATCAATCATTAAATAACCCATTACATGCACACTTGCTTCAGATCTAACTATTCATGAAATATTCATCACTTGCACACACAAGTACTTTGATATTCATCTCCTTATATAGCTTAGCCCTTATCCAATACCACAAGTCAAAACCACACTAATGCCAATGGTATTCTTTGACGGGATCAAATATCCATTGTTGGGCTCAATACTATGGGTCAATACCATGGTAAAGACCCTTGGTATTTAGAATACCATGGTGCAAAAACTATACATGCCTTTTCTTCTTCATACCTGCATGTGTATGTGGCTTTGTCTCATAGAACCCGTGTATACTCTTTTAAACTTCATCTTTATCATTCCTCTATCTATGAACTGATATTCCTTTGTCCAATCTTTCTGTCACATATGTATTGGCTTGAATACTCATCCTACTATCATAATTTTGACATGTTTATTAAGTAGGTTTCCATCAAGGACAACATATTTTTCATAATTCCAACGATCTATCCCTTTGGACTTGATGGAAACCACTTTGGTGTTTGGTCACCACCACCTGTAGGTACCTGTAAACCCATCTGTAGATATACCAAGCATTCTCCAAACACCAAGCTTCTCTCCCCCTTTGACATCAAGGGAAAAGGGCTAACCAATGTTGAATGGAGGCTTCTCTCCCTTTGACATGAGTGTTGTAGATCTGATTTGTTGAGTATGTATATTGAATATTAACCATGCTCCCCCTGAGTACACGGTAAATACAAATAAGTACATGACTCTATGACTCAACTGAATATGACTTTTCCTATAACCAAGGACAAAAACTTACATCAATCACCCAATCATAGTGGGGTTACATATTTGACTTCATTATTACATCAACCACCCAAAATGGGATTACATTCATAATTGATTTGACCCCAATAGTTCAAACATGACTAAATATTACAATTATTACATCATAGGTCTTTACATGACCTTTACATCAAGAGACATATATGAAATTTATAACCAAGACCAAAGAGACCTCAAAGAGTGAGGTAGCAAGAACAAAAACTAGAATAGTAACTTCAATAGCATAATCATCAATACATTTGCAAATAAATATAATGCCAACAATGAAAATGCTCCTCCTAAACTACAGGAAATATCAGCAGACTATACTCAACCATTTCCAGAATTGGCAAGAAAAATTGGAGCTTATTTCTTCATCATAGTAAAACATATGAAACTATTCAAGTAGCAACTCACATATATATGTGACTATTGTTCATAGGATATGCATACAAAAAGTAAAGCACTAGAACTTCACAACTATGGCTCCCCCTGAGCCTGTAATATCTGATCATGTTTACTGTGATTATACTAGATGCACTGTTAGTAATAAAAGGATGAATTTTCAAAATGAAACATGAGAATCATAACCAAGACAACATATACATTTCTCACCCTAAACTTGAAAGATTAACATATTGATGAAGCAGGGACCATTCCTAATTTTTTCTGAGATATTCAAACACATCACGTGGAAGTGGTTTTGTAAATATGCCATCAACTTGTTCTTTTGAGGGAACATATTCCAGTTTGACCTTTTGTTCAAGAACTTGTTCTCTTAGAAAATGATATTTAATTGGAATATTCTTGGTCTTGGAGTGAATAATAGGATTTTTTGAAATACTAATGGCACTTGGATTATCACATAGAATGGAAATGGGTGGATAACACTTGACTTGAATATCCTACAATGTTTCCATCATCTAGAGAAGTTGTGTGCAACAAGATGCAGCAACAAAATATTCTACTTCTCCTGTAGATAAAGCAATTGAGCTTTGTTTTTTATGAAACTATGATACTAAGCAGGGCTCCATATAGAATTCTCCTCAACTAGTGTTTTTTCTATCATCAACATTTTCTTCCCATTCTACATTTGTATAAGCATGAAAAGTAATGTATGAATCTTTAGGATATCGTAAACAAAAGTATTGAGTGCCTTGTAGATATTTTAGTATTATTTTGACTTCTTGAAGATGATTTTATTTTGGATTAGCTTGGAATCGTCCAACAATCTCAACTGCATGCATGATATCTGGTCTCGTTTCTGTAAGATAAAGCAGATTTTCGATCATGGATCTGTATTCTGGTTGGTTGACTGCGGGAAAATAATCATGCAAACTAAGACTATATCCTATCACCATTGGTTTGCATACCAATTTTCAATCTTCCATTCCATATTTATTCAGAATCTGCTTGAGGTACTTTGTTTGTGAGAGAAAGATGTCATTATTTGCTTGTTGTACATGTAAACCAACAAAGTATGTTAGTTCACCAAGTAAAGACATTTCAAATTCTTGTTACATGACAGAAGCAAACCTTTGACTCATGGATTCTTCATTGATACCAAATATGATGTCATCCACATAAACAACAACAATTAAAATTTTACCATTATCCACTTTTATACATAGGTTTCTATCTGCAGACCCCTTAGTGAAGCCTTGTCTTTTAATATACTTGTCAAGGCGATAATACCATGCATGAGGGGATTATTTTAGCCCATATAATTCCTTCTTGAGTTTGCAAACAAGTTTTTGATCATTTCCTAGAATGAACCCTTCAAGTTGTTCAATATAAACGTGTTCTTCTAGGTTACCATTTAAAAATGCAGATTTAACATCCAATTGATATACTTTGAAATGATGAAAGCTTGAAAAGGCAAGAAACATTCTTATGGCTTCAAGTATGGATATAGGTGCAAATGTTTCTTTGAAGTCTATTCCTTCTTGTTGAGCATAGCCTTTGAAAATGAGTCTTTCTTTATTTCTAATCACTTCTCCATTCTCGTTGAATTTATTTTTGAACACCCATTTTGTCCCAATAACATTCTTATCATGAGGTCTAGGTACTAATTCCCATAAATGATTATTTTCTATTTGGTCAAGTTCTTCATTCATAGCCTTAACCCAATATTCATATTTGCTTGCTTGATTCACATTTTGTGGTTCAATTGTGGATATTAAGGCGAGATAAATAGAATTTACAACAAGGGCTCTTCTAGTTTGTACTCCAATTTCCTTTTCACCTAGCATTTGAGATTTTGGATGATTTTTATGAACATACCTAGATGGAGTCTTTATGATGCTTTGGTATTGTTAATTCCTTATTATAATGCTTCACTGATTTTTTTCCCTTACATCCCTTTGGATTTTTGTTGAAATACATTCATTATCTGCTGGTGTTTCACTTTTGGAACCTGTGCATGCTTCATCAATTACAACATCATTACATTCAACAATATTTTGAATTTTTCTATTGTAGCATTTTTATCCTTTACTTCTAGACGAGTAACCACGTAAAATTCCTTCATCCGCCCTAGCTTCATACTTGCCAATCTTATCATTATTATTCTTTATGTAACATTTACTTCCAAAGACTCTAAAATTCTTGACAGTAGGATGCTTAGCGAACCAAAGTTCATAAGGAGTTTTATCATTGTTTACACGAATATGAGCTTTGTTGAGAATAGTTATCAATGTATGTGTTACTTTGCTGCCGAAGGTATGAGGTGTCCCGAACTCATTAAGCATGACACGTGCCATCTGTTGAATTGTTATGTTCATTCTTTCTGCTACCCTATTTTGTTGAAGAGTCTTAGCTATAGAGAACTGCCTCTTGAAGCCATGTTTTTCACAAAAATTGAAAATTTCATCTGATATGAATTCTCATCCCCTTTCAAATCTAAGACATTTGATTTTTAAGTCTAACTCATTCCTCCCCTTTCAAATCTAATACATTTGATTTTTAAGTCTAACTCATTCTCTACTAAATCTTTGAAGACCTTAAATTTATCAAATGCTTTATCTTTGTGTTTTAATAAACCAATCCAACACATTCTAGTAAAGTCATCAATAAATAAGATGAAATATTATTCACCTCTAGGTAGCTTTTTCCTTATTGGCCCACACAAATCAGTATGAATAAGCTCAAGTGGCTTACTTATGGAACCTTCTTTGGCATTTAATTGTACCTTGGTTTTCTTACCGAGTTGACATGATTTCAATATAGCATTTACTGGTAGAGAGATTTTGGGCAAATCACGAACTTCTCCTAGCTTGCTTGTCTTATGAATTTAAGTAAATCTTAGATGTCCCAAAATTGTGCGCCACAACAAGCTTTCTTCTGCTTTGCTTAAGTAACATTTTTCTAGACCACCTTCTAAGACATAGATATTACGTGGATTTCTTGTTCCTTTTATTATGGTTTTTCATGTATCAAGATATCAAACCACATAGTTCTTTGATCTGAAAACAACTTCATTCTCTTGTTCACACATCTGGTGAACACTTAACAATTTATGCTTTCACCCATCAAAAAACAAAAAATTTCCAGCTTCAAATTTTTCTTTTGGCAAAGCAATTCCTTTCCCTTTGATAGCAAGAGGTGAATTATTTCCAAAGGTTACATTCTTTTCTTTATTTATTTCATTAAAAGACATAAACTTACCTTTATCACTTTTCATGTGTTTTGAGCATCCACTATCAATGTATCACAGGTTTTCTTGATGTCCTACATATAAATCTAGACCACAGTTCTCGGATTCGATGGTCTTCTTCTTCCATACCTTAGATGTTGTTGCCATTTTCTCATTCTGAGGTGTTGATCGTCCTTTTCTCCTGCATTCGGATTTTTTATGCCCAAAGTTATTGAAAAAACATCATTCAATTTTACATTGAAGATGAAAGAAGGCATTGTAAGAGTATTCCTTTACCCAAATCTCATTCTTTTTTTTTCTTGCTTCTCTAGTCATGATGGTTTTGTAAGAAACACATTGAGCAACCTTATGACCAAAATTTTGACAAGTGAAACATTGTCCATTAAAGTAGAAGTTTCTAGGAGTATAGTACCCTTCTAATGTTTTTTCCTTTTGATTGAACCGAGAAAAAATTACCTCGGAAGTATTTGGTCCTTTATTCTTTTGTTGTAGGTGAGATTTTTGTTGACTGCTTCTTTTTACTGCATTGAGATAAATTCTCGTTTCTATAGAATACTTTACAATCTTTGATGTTTCTTCACTATATCCAAGACTTGTATTTATAAGAGGAGAGAGTTGAACTTTGATGATTTCATCTAAGGGTTCAGATCCTTTAGCAAATATAATATTAAGAATTTTTCTTTCTCAAGTTCTTTGCTTAGACTTACTATTTCACATTCTAGATTTTCATTATGCTCTTCCTTTTCTATGATTTGTTTCTTCAAAGTTTATTCTGCCAATTTAGATTCTTCTAGACAAACCTTAAGATGAGTTATTTCTTCAATAAAAACACCTTTTTCTTCTAAGTCATCCATGAAATTATCATCAAACTAATTACTACTTATATATTCAAATTCCATAAGCAATTGACGTTCTTGATCAGACTCACATTCTTCACCATTTGAAAGACTGCCACTATCTTCATGTGTATAAAAACTTCTCTTGTTTTCAAACCTTCTCCTATTTATTTTTGCATCTTCTTCTCTTTCTCGTGATTTTCTCTATAGGGACACTTAGTAACATAATGACCAAGTCTACCACAAAAAAAACACTTGAAGGGATGCTTACCTATGAAGCTTCCAGTACACACTTGGAGTTTCTTTATGAATTTTGCTTCTTGTTCCTCTAATACATAACCTAATTCTTCCTTTTCTTTTCCTTTTGCAGTAGCTTTGAATGCAACTTCTATGATATTTGAGGGACCCACTTTTCTCATTTTATAGGCTATTAGAATCCCATGGAGTTGTTCAACAGTAAGGTTCTTCAAGTCCTGTATTTCTTCTATGGCAGAAACTTTCGAATCAAATTTGGGAGTTAGAGGTCTTAATATTTTTCAACCAGTGATGATTCTTTTATCGCTTCTCCAATATTTCTCATAGAATTCATGATCTCATCTACCATAAGAAAGAAACTTGTGATACTTTCATCATTGTGCATTCTGAGAGTTTCATATTGAATTCTAAGAGTTTGAAGTTTGGCACTTTTTACCTTGGTGTCACCTTCATAGCTTTGGATGATCTTGTCCCATATAGCCTTTTCCATGTTCAGCTGCATGACTTTGACAAGTTTGGTTCTGTCAAGTTTCCTAACAGAGAATTAACACTTCATCTCTGGGAATGGAGGATGGATATTGATAGCTTCCTTCAATGATTCCCCATGCATATGCTCCAAGTGATTATAAGTAAGCTCTTGTTCCTACCTTCCAGAAAACTAGATTGGTTCCACTGAATAATGGTGGCCTGATAGATGATGTCCCCTCTTAATTTCTCATCTTGAGGAATCTTCCTTCAAGTGATCAAGCTTCTTCTGAAGGACCTGCTCTGATACCAATCATTAGGAAAATTACTGAGGTGGGGGGAGGGTGAATCAATATTTTAACAAAACTTGATTTAATTTTCTTATTTTGATTTTTGTATGCTACTATTCTGAAGTAAACCTACGTATGTACATGACTTTAATGCAAAAAAATAGCGTATATATAGTCAACATAGTTTTTCAATCAATTTTATCTTGAATGAGTATGTTAGTACTTCATCAACATTAGATATATAGTAACCATATGCAGTAAGAACAAAATAAAGATTCACACATATGAACACCATGATTTTTAGGTGGAGACACAACGCAATAAAAAAACACCATTTTTGTCGTCTCTGTCTTCTTTTTATTATGATGAAATAATTCTTACAGCCTTGTACTGACGCAGACTTATACCACTATGCAAGCACCCACTTGCAGAATTCTACAACCTTCTCTCATTCTCTAGGACCCATTGGAAGGGAGCTCCAACCCCCTGCACCACCATGGACCGCGTTTCATAAATTTGCACACTAGATCCACCTGATACACAACATCACAACTTGTAGCCCACTTTTAATAAAATTTTCAAACTGGACCCACTAACATCATTTAAGCCAAATATCAAAGCTGAAACTGATTAGTAAATCACCCAACTAAATCAACCAATCATTGAACCAACTGACACCCAAATAAATCAACTTATTCTCAAACAACCAAAGCAGTTAGATCATTGTAACCAAAATACTAATATTGAACCCAAACACTACATCAACTCACTGAACCAACTGAAAGACCAGATCAATAAAATGCCAGAATATATACACTACTTTATTTTAGCAAATTTGTGTGTATACGTGACTTCCTTGAAGCATGCCCACGTACATATATCAAAACATTGAACCGTGAAACTGAATCACTTTCATTCTAAAACAAATATTGAGTTACACCATGAACCGCTAAATCATTACGAAATAATTACATAATCATCACATATCTTCAATCACATACAACTATCAACATCATCAATATTCAATCAATAAATTCAGCTTTAATCATCCCCGTTAAGCCCAGATCATCAAGTAAGACTTCATTGACAGGTAACATAAACACAACAAGACTGAATATAATGATTAGACATCTTATTCAGCAAAACCCTAGCTTATATACACGCTTTCCTAAAAAATCTTTCAATTATATATGTGCTTTTCAGTAATCAAGCCCATGTAGAGATTTGTCCAAAGTGCATAATCGATACACGACTTACCAGCATTAAACCCACATATGTATGCACCTTTCAATTTATCAACCCATGTACAGATATACAACTATTGAATTATAGATTTTTTGCACATCATACCTTTAGAACAAACCCATCTCTCGACATACAAAATAAAACAAGCACCAAACATAAATATTACATACCAAATCAATCCATTATCAATATAGTCATTTCAGATCTATTGGATCTGATCCATCATCAAACTCCCAAGTGCCTACTTAGTTTCATACCAAACAATTCATTAATAGCCCATTACATGCACACTTGCTTCATATCTAACTATTCATGAAATATTCATCACTTGCACACACAAGTACTTTGATCTTCATCTCCTTATATAGCTTAGCCCTTATCCCATACCATAGGTCAAAACCACACTAATGCCAATGGTATTCATTGACGGGATCAAATATCTGTTGTTGGGCTTAATATTGTGGGTCAATACCATGGTAAATACCCTTGGTGTTTAGAATACCATGGTGCGGAAACTGTACTCACATTTTATTCTTCATATCTATGTATGTACACGACTTTGTCTCATAGAACCTGCATATCCTTATTCAAACTTCATCTTTATCATTCCTCTATGTATGAACTAATATTCCTTTGTCTAATCTTTCTGTCACATTTGTACTGGCCTGAATATTGATCATGTTATCATCATGTTGACATGTTTATTAAGTTTCCATCAAGGACAACACATTTGTCATAATTCCAACACCCATAAGATTTCTTGTCCTTTCGTAATGAATTTCCTTCTATAAACAATGGTGTTTAATTTTGATAAATATCACTAACAATTCTCTTCTAAATCAAACACCAACATTTATTTAACCAACACATAAGGAAATTGAAAAAATTAATTTTTCTCTTCATAATGAATTACCCAAGCTACTTAACCTGACATAAATGCTTACCTTGTTTTATTTATGCATGATCTTGGTATGACTAGGGGAATTTTGAAATGGTGCTAAGGGACCATCAAATGCCGAATCCAAAATTGTTTATTTGTGTTGTAGTTCACCTGAAATATGATCAAACCAATCCAATAGAAAAACTTCGAATTTAAAACATTGGATAACACATTTTCACATTCTAGCATTTGACATTTCGATTAACGAGATTCTCAAATTCACCACCTCTTAGTATAAAAAATCACTTGAAACTGGAGTCTTTATATAGATTCATTTCTTGTCCTAGATGATATACTTATTTTCGTTCTATTTATAAACTCTATTCACATCCCGATATTGGTAGGTGTGAGTCAAACTTAATTTAGAACAAGTTTCAAGCCCAAAACCAGATGAGCCAATAATAATGCACAACCAAATACTGATAGGTTGATAGGAAAATGATCTAGCACAACTAAAGGCTAATAGGACATTGATCTAGCGCAATCAAAGGTTGATAGGTTGATGACCTAGCATAGCTTGAAGACCCATAAACTGATGAACCTAACATAGCAAAAGGTTGTTAGGATGACAACAACTGTGCATCTTGAAGGTCGATAGTCTTACAAACCAACTTCTTTTGTCAAAATGAGGGTTTCATGTCACTAATTGTTGACTAATTCTTGTTGGAAGATAGAAAATATCAATTTATTCACCTTAACTCTCTAGCGAAAAATAGATTGGGCTCTTATAGCTAGGGTCTAGAATTGATGGCATGAGCTACAAAGGAGAAAATTCCATATCGGTCATGATCTATCAACCTTTCCACATTATTACCAAGACCATGACCTTTCCTCACAATTTGGTTAACCACAAATTCTATTGGAGTGTTTGAACTCTAATATACTAGTCAAATTTCATATCAAAACTTAGATCATTGGGCTACTCCTCATAATTCAATTCACCTTGATAATGTAAACCCAAATATGATATAATCAAGCCCAATAAATCTCATTCCAAACCAGCAAAATTCACTGTTATGAAACAAATAAGCCTTTCTCACGAACTAGATAACATATCTCAATATTGGGATGTCAGGTACCAATGGGTATTGGGATATCAGATTGAGGGTATATAGTAGTTTGAAGTTCAATATGAAATTATACCAATATCACTTGAGAAAAAATGTTGGAACCCATTAAAATGTTAGTGGAGGCCAACAACTAATGGAGACAAATATTTGATTTCTGTTATATACAAATGAAATCCTGACATGCCAATAGACAACAATTTCTTAATGGATGAATCACCATCTTTGTTAACTATCAAAATGTCAATAAAGGTTAGAAATCCTCTGTTTTATGGGGTCTTCCTAGTTATAAGGAGTATCACTCTTAAACTATTTATGAGGAGAATTTCTGCAAGAAAGATTTACTACCTAGCTTAAAATATTTCTTCTAACCTCTACTAGTTCAATTTTAACACTTTGTTCCAATGATCTTGAGCTCGAATAAACCCAATATTGTCATACACACTACACACTTTCACTATATATTACAACATTTGTTTATATTTGACTATTAAAAATAACAATATTCTTCATATGTTTAGAATTCAACCACTCATCCACAGAGAATAAAACTTATTAATTTACAAAAAAATAAAATCCAATCACATACTTATGATAGAGGATATTAATACAATCTGTATTCACTCACAAATTTTACATTTGTGGCATTTTTATATTAATTGGACTATCCCCTCACTCTCATACCTATCTCAAGTCCTTTTGTCTCTCTCAATTCACTCACTCTATTTCTTTCTATCTAAACATAATTGATTTTGCAGAGAGACTCTAAGAGCATGATTATTCAAAATATAAAATACAATAACATAAAATGCAGGCTAATATTATACTTGTAAATGTGATAACGATGGGTTAGGTTTTGTATCTTATACCTATAGACAATTTCTCTACCATTGATAGATTTGATAGAATGGTTGTAACCAAGTTACCAACCCTTGACTCAGACAATAGTAAATTCCTTAACATAAATTTTGGATTTTATGTGTAATTGATTTCTTAAATAACTATCATGGCTTAGGGTTTTACACATGGGTAGGTATATATGTAGGTAGTGTGATACATTATGCAAATGGTTTTATAGTTTGGTCTCTCATTATATAAAAGGTATAGCTATATAAAAGTAAATTATACACCTCTCTCGAGATATTTACTTGTAATAAGGGTGATTTAGGAGGGTGGGAACCTTGTAACCATTGTCACCTTCGGCACTAATGTCATTACATCAAGTTGGACTAATGTAAAATTGGTAATTGTTGGAAATCGTATTGTGGTTAGAAGAGGTGCAATAAGGAGTGCAAATAAGAGAGGGCATAACCTGGCACCACCGCAGCAACCAACTCTTGTCACCCCACCAAATGACAGGGAGCACACCATAGAAAAAGAACAGATCCCTGTGAGAGGAGTTTTGAACTTAATGTTATCATTCTAGCATATGTAATAGGAATTAATAACTAATTTGGAGTATGAATAGGGAAGATCTACTATGAAAAATGAAGGGTTCTAAGACCCTACAAGAAATTATGTGTGTTGGAATTTGGATAAGGTGAAGTTTCCAAAATTTTGGGGGCCCATAGATGGACAAAATATAGAGGCATGGATAGAAAAAATGGTCATGTGCATCACCCTGAGTGACTAAAACTCAAATATAAAGGAAAATATTGGTGTATTCCAATTAAAAGGAAGTCCATTTCTTTAGTGGAAAACATTGTTACCTTAACTGGGGATGGATATCTCATAGTTAGCTTGGGAGTTTTTTGAAGATACATTTAGAGAACGCTACATTTCAGAGTAGTTTATCAAAATACAATTAAATGAATTTAATGCACTAAATTTAGGTATTCGATCAGTTGGTGAGTATGAGGCTTATTTCATGGAAATAATTCCATATGCCCCTCATTTAAACACAGATAACTTCAAAGTCAAGAACTTTGTGTATGGATTAAATTTTTACATTCGAGCTAAGGTTAGAATCTTGATTCCTCACAACCTACATGATGTAGTTCAATGGTCCATCATCATTAAGGAAGAGATCTTAATAGTGGACCAAGTATGACATAAAAACCTACAAGTTCAAGAGTGTCCATTGGAAATAGTATGGACCGCGGGAATTTTCAGAAGTGATTGATGCACAATCATCAAAACCAATTAGCAAGAAATTGAAGGGCACCATATCAATATCCAATTCAGTTACCAAACATTGTATCTCAACAAGAATTATCTACTAACATGCAAACACATCAACCATCATAGTATCATCCTACAAAACAACATTGTGGTGTGCCATAACAACATCTAGCACAATAGGCTAACTCTTACTAGTAGAGCTCCAAACTAATCCCTAATTTCGCCGATAGTAGGAGCCAACCTCCTAATATGGGGGTGTTGGACTTGCATAGGTCCACACTTAAAGAGGGATTTATCTTAGAAAACAGGTAATTCCAACATAGCTCAAACACAAGCCATAGTGGGGGACCTTGGGAATTCTAATTGCATCCATGTGATTGTGAAAAAATGCCAAGTTGAGCACTAGTACATTGTGATTGAGACATCAAATAATATTGATAATATGTGTTTTCTTATTTTGATATATCCAAGAGATATTGAATCTTTTATTTCTCTAAATGAATTATCAAAAATTAATTGTGAAGCAACTACTCAACATGATTTTAGGCATGTAGAGATGGTTTGCGAGATGAAAAGGAGTGTAGGTAAGATGGTAATGGATTGTGAGGTGGATGTACGAGTATGTAAGACAAATATATCCTTGTATTTTACAATATTAGGATCCTATGATGCAGTCATAGGAATATATTGGTTGGAACAACATGAGGTAGTATTAGGTTGCAAATAAAAGATATGACATTTCACAGATAACGAATGTCAGAGAAAATCCTTGATGGGAAGAAACCAAGGGGTGTCCCTAAGGTTCATATCATCGATGCACTTGTTGAAATGTAGATGAAGGAGATGTCAATTGTTCATGGTTCAAAGACTAAATGATAAGGGGAACTCTAGAAATATAGATAAATATCCAACTCTTGTTGAATTTAGGGATGTATTTCCCAAAGAATTTATTGGGATATCCCCAAAAATGGAAATCAATTACACCATCAACCTCAAAACAGGAACAAATCCTATTGCAAAGACACCATATCATATGTTAACTCCAAAATTAAAAGAGTTGTGAATCTAGTTAAAATAATTATTGGAATTGGTGTTCATTTGATTGAGCATATCTCTGTGTGGAGCCCCTATAATATTTGTTAAAAAGAAGGATGGGTCTTGGAAATCGTGCATTGACTATCGCAAGTTGAACACTTCGACAATAAAAAATAAATATATATTTTTTTAGAATTGAGGCTTCTGTGGTCCATAACAAGTATATGATAGGGGTTTCGACGTAAATCACATTATTAATCAATTGACAGTTGATTAATAATGTGATTTACGGAAACCCCTATCATATACTAAATATATTTTGTTGAAGATAGATGACTTGTTCAACCAAATGAGGGGAGACACTATGTTTTCAAAGATGTATTTGAGATTAGGATGTCATCAGTTAAGAATCAAGGAAGAAGATCTCCGAAAAATAACCTTTGAGACAAGATTTTGGCATCCTGAGTTTGTAGTATTACCATTTGGACATATAAATGCACTAGGTGTATTTATTATCTTGTGGATGGAATATTCCAAGAATATCGACATAAGTTTGTCCAAGTCTTTATAAACAACATCTTGATCTACTCAAGGACCCTAAAGGAGCATAATGAACACTTAAGACTAGTTTTATAGTGTCTGAGAGGGAACTAGCTATATGGAAATTTTTCTTTTATCAATCCAAGATCCATTGTCTTGGACACAATATATCTTAGGAAGTGTTGGGCATGGAACCCCCCCGAGGCAGGTTTTGGGGCTCAAAGCCCATATTTTGACCGAATAATGTTGTAAAGCCCCACGAATTGTGGGCGTGGAAGTATGTTAGAGTCATAGGGTTGTCCAACCTAGTTTGTAATGTAATGCAGGCCTACCCATGGTCTACGGACCATGGGATTGTATAAATAGAGCGAGGCTCTAAGTGTAAAATATAGTTAGTTAGGTCGAAGTATGGAATAGATAACAAGTCTAAGGGATTGAGTCATAAGTGTCTATGAGTATCTTTGGGTCGTAGAGTAGGAGAAGGCTCTGTAGCTGAGTGCACAGAGGCCTAGTTCTCTGCAGCTGAGTGTGCGGACCCCTACAGTTGAGTGCACAGGGCGGAATCGAGTCTGTAACCAAAGAAGAGAATAATAAAGAGAAGTTTTATCCAAATTTTGTGTATTCGTACATCAGTTATTACATGTTGTATATAAATTTAAATTATATTGTTTATTTACTGTGTGCACTTGTATGAACGATTTATATTGCTAAGTATAACTTAACGTAGGCAAGTAAGCTAAGTAAATAAACTAAAGTTGGAATACTAGTAAGGACTTGGGTAATAACAGTGTTCAGCCCCCGAGTAGGGCTGCACGAAGACAACATCTCGAGCTACGAGGTACGGGTAAGTGCGTGTAGCGACGTGCGCGCAAGGTCGAACCGTGGACCACTTGAACTCATCAGAAATCTCCAGGGTGCGGAAACCTAATTCTAGCACCCTCCCATACTACTTCGGGTGAGACCTCAGTCCACGCTCCACGGACTGTTGCCAAAAGGGCCAGTAATACTGGGATTTGTTTGGCTAAATCACCTCTAAACTTGTGTCAAGCCCCAACAAGACAATAAATGGTTTCGTTGTCAGGACCGGGATCTACATAAGAGATGTCTGATGTTGTGTCACTGGAATCCGCAAAGAAAGCAATTGAAGGGTGGTTGGACAAAAACATTCACAAGGTCGCGACGCTGGAAAACAAGAATCCGCAAGTATCGAAGGAACAATGGTTAGAGCGCTACTTATATACAGAAATC
Organism: Pinus tabuliformis; assembly: GCA_031772625.1. Classification (NCBI taxonomy): domain Eukaryota; kingdom Viridiplantae; phylum Streptophyta; class Pinopsida; order Pinales; family Pinaceae; genus Pinus; species Pinus tabuliformis. Next base: position 1,235,136,007 of record CM062817.1, on the reverse strand, counting down.
CATGAAATTTTCTTTGCATCCTTCCCCTCTGAGTTGTATGAGTGGATCGCAAAGCTAACAGACAGTTAGGGAAGGTGTAGGCTCGACAAACCGATTGTGTGGACTCCAGAGTTGGTGTGCATACTAGAAGCATCGGAAGATAATATTGTGCATGTTGTGGACCATTGGCTCGATCAAATTATAGGAGGATTTATCACCGAGTTCGTGGTAGATACTTTAGTCAGCTACATCGAGGAAGAATGATGCTTCGTCAAAGGACTGCAAGGTAAGTACATTAAATCTTTGAACACTTGGATTAAAATGCTACTATGTGAAAAGCGGGTTATGCGAATAAATTTATGTTTGGGGCGACGCAAAGTGGGAGGATATATAGAAACGAAGGTAGCACAAGGATAGAAAATAGCCCCTTGATTTTTCCTCGGCTAGAAAACAAGGAAGAGATCGTGAAAGTTTCACCAAGAAGTGAGATCAGTCCGATAAGGCAGCGAATTTCACGCATACCCCCTCCACCTACACCACCACCAAACTCACCATATTCACCTCCATCTTCACCCACACCACCTCTGCCATGACCATAGTTCAATATGGCAAGTGCAATAAAGTTGTCAATGTTCAAAGGAGTAGGGAACGGAGATCCAGACCAATTTTGGTTCGTGATAAAGGTTATATGGGAAGCACAAGGATTCATGGATGACAATATAAAGAAGGAAACACTGGTAAGCACGTTGCAAGATCGTGTACTAACGTGGTACATTAAGAATTCTAATGACAATCCAAACATCAGAGTCACGGATATCCAAGCTGCACTAAACAGGGAATTTAGAAGGCCAAAATCGGAGACACAGTCGATTATCAGGTTTAAGGAAATCATGATGCTTCCAGGTGAGACCCCCTCAAAGCTGGATCAGAGACTGCAGGGTATGATTCACGAAGCCAACATGACCTTGATGGATGGGTAGCACTACGCATGGTTTGTAGCATCACTAACACCGCATCCAAGGATGACACTGTTGCAGCAGAAATTATCCACCCATACTGAAGCTTTGGAGATTGCAATGAGACTACACGAGACCCCAATATAAGATCCTGGCCTGGTTGTCCAACAAGTCCAAGCACAACTAAAACATTTGTGTCTGGAAATGCAGAGCTTGAAACAGGAGGTGCGTGAGGAGGTATGGTGCATAAAATGTAAAGGCCAGGGACATGATAAAGACCATTGTCCAATTTTCATGAACTACCTAGCAGGAGGAGGACCGATGCCATTGAGACCAGAGGCACAAATAGGACTGGGAACGGAACCCACATTATGATGTGCGATTTTTGAGATAGGAGGGAAGCACGCTACAGATAACCGTCATCTATTACAGAAATATACGCAGACGTCCCAACAGTTATTTTGTAATTTCTGAAGGTCAATAGGCCATAATGAGAACTCTTGTAGAAGTTATGAACTGATAATGTATCAAACTCCTACCTACAGATTTCAAGCCGAAACGCAAGCCCTTGATTAAAATTCAGGGATGGCCCGTACTAGATTTCAAGGGTGTGGACGAGGTCTAGGTGGAATGGGACCAGGAAGGGGTCGCAAACAGCTGATTTGTTACAATTGTGGAGGGTCAAGGCATTATGCCCACAATTGTACAAATCTGACGAGAGAATCATGTTTATATTGTACCCAATTTGATCATGACATAGAGGACTTCCCTACAATGATATCAAGGTTGTGTGATAAAGGAATACTTCAGCCTCCCCCGACTCAGAATCTACAAATGATGAGGTCTGAACCGCATGAAGAGGACCTGAATGTAAACATCATGCTCTGAAGCGGTATCACGACAGGAGATGACAAGGGAAAGAAACTTGAAGAGAGTTCTTGGGTTTGTAAGGCTCCTACAAAGGAACCAGAGTTCAATTTGGAGCACACAAAGAAGACATTCATGGAAGCTAAGAAGAGCTTCACGAAGGCCTCCACTTTAGGTAGTAAAGACAAACTAGAACTGGAGATGGACCCATCAATGCTTACTACCATTCTAGAGACATGCATGAAGATGTTCCGTGACAGCAAGGCTGTGAAGGGACTGCAGGAACTCATCACTAGTTGAGCTGGGTTAGGAGAACCGTGCATAGTCTGGAAGCTTGGGAAGTGCACAACGCGAATAGGAAGGGAGATGAGATTGACTGTGAAAATCAGGGAATATGAAATGGATCAAGTGATTCTGGATCTAGGATCAGACGCGAATGTACTAACAAAGAAGACATGGGAGCACATGGGTAGGCCTGCTACTATAAGATAAAATACACGGTGTATGAAGAATAAAGATGCCCTCAAAGGTCTTCCTGGGACCTTTGGCAGACTATAAGATTATCTGCAGCTGTCACAAAGCTACATGCATATCCATAAACAATAACTAACTATCAAAGCAAGACAGACTGATTACCTCAAGCCTCCATGTAGATTTGCTGGAGAGCACAATGCAGTTAGGTGGAAGTCCCCTGAGCCGGCTCCAGATCAAGTCCTGCACATAGTAGAGACAAGGATAATCACAACATACAACCTTGATAACTAATACATGAATACATAAAAGACATCTAGTTACACATAACTAAGCTACTTGTTGGGCATGGAATCCCCCCCCATAGTAGGTTTTGGGGCTCAAAGCCCAAGTTTTGGTCAAAGGTTTTGTAAGACTCCATGAATTGCGGGTGCGAAATGTGAAGTAGAGGTCAAGTCATAAGGCTTTCCACCCTAATGTAATGTAAAGTCATGTAGACCTTTCCATGGTCCGTAGACCATGGGATTGTATAAATAGAGCGAGGCTCTAAGTAGTAGAGGATAGAGAGAGTAGCGAAGGAATGGTTCAAGCTTAGAGTAGAATTCCAAGTGTCTTGGGTTGTAGTAGTAGGAAGAGGCTCTGCAACTGAGTATGCAAAATCCTAGTAGAGTCCACAGCTGAGTGCGTGGACCCCTACAGCTGAGTGCGCAGGGAAGTGTTGAGTCTGTAAGCGGGATTGAAGATTAATAAAGAGAAGTTGATTCCTATTTCTGTGTATTTGCTATGCAATATATCTTTATGTTGGTATTTATTATTGATTGCGTTCTCTGATATGATTGCTAAATATGCTGTAATAACCATAAATCTTACACACACACATTAAGTAATCAGTTAAGTAGTAAGATGCTTGGGTACTATATGGGTCGCGCCCCGAGTAGGGTTGCGCAGAAGCCGCACCACAGGTTTTGAAGGGATCATAAGTGCACGTAGTGATAGGTTAGACTGCGGACCTGTAGAATCCCATTAGAAATCCCAAGGGTACATAAACCTAGTTCTAGAACCCTCCCATACTAATTCGGGTGAGACCTCAGTCTGTGCTCCATAGACTATTGCCGAAAAGGCTAGTAGTACCTGGATTTTCTTGGCTAAATCACCTCTGAACCTGGGTCAAGCCCATAGAAGCCAACAAATGGTTCCGTTGTCGGGATCGAGATCTTCATAAAGGATGTCTGATGTCATGCCACTAGAATCCTATAAAGAAAGAAATTGAAGAGTGGTTGGACAAGAAGATTCACGAGTTCACGGTGCAGGAAAATAGAAATCCTCGAGTATCTAAGGAGCAGTGGTTAGACCGCTACTTTTACACTGAAATCCATGAAATTTTCTTTGCATCTTTTCCGTCTGAACTATATGAGTGGATTGCAAAGTTAGTAGCAGCCAGGGAATGTGTAGGCTCGACAAACCAATAGTGTGGGCTTCGAAACTAGTGCGCAGATTAGAAGCCTCAAAATAGAAGATAGCATGAGTTGTGGACCACTGGCTCGACTGAATAATAGGAGGATTTATCACTGAGTTCACGGTAGACACAACCGTCAGCTATAGTGAGGCAGAGCGACGTTTTCTCAAGGGACCGCAAGGTAAATATATTAAATCTTTGAACACTTGGATTAAGATGCTATTGTGTGAAAAGCGAGTTATGTGAATAAATTAATGTTTGGGACTATGCGGAGTGGAAAGATCTACAAAAGTGGAAGTAGTGAGGAATTTCAAAACAATCCCTTAATTTCACCCTCACAGGAAAGCGAGGAGGAGCTCACGAAAGTTTCTCCGAGAAGCGTGGTCAGTTTGATAAGACAGATAATTCCGTGTTTACCACCTCCATCCACACCACCACCCATTTTACCCCCCTCACCTCCATCTCCACCCACTCCACCTCCGCCACCACCGTAGTTCAGCATGGCAAGTGCGATCAAACTATCGGTGTTCAAAGGAGTAGGAAATGAAGATCTGGACCAATTCTGGTTCATGGTAAGAGTAGTATGGTAAGCACAGGGCATCGTGGATGATAATATTAAAAAGGATACAATGGTGAGCGCACTATACGATCGTGCATTAACGTGGTATATCAAGCATTCTAATGACCACCTGAACGCAGGAATTGTAGAGATCTAGACCGCGCTGAATAGGGAATTTAGCAGGCCAAAATCAGAGACATAATTAATCATCAAGGTTAAGGAGATTGTGATGCTCCTGGGTGAGACCCCTGGGATCTAGACCAAAGGCTAAAGAGTATGATTCACGAAGCCAATATGACATTAACAGATGCACAACATCGTCCATGGTTTGTGGCCTCACTTACACCACACTTAAGGATGATGCTGTCACAACAAAAATTTTCCAGCTAGGATGAAGCATTGGAGATGGCAATGAGATTGCACAAGACCCCTATACAAGACCTTGGGTTGGGAGTCCAACAAATCCACATGCAACTTTAGAATCTGTGTCTAGAGATGCAAAGTTTGAAACAAGATAGGACAACTCGGTCAGAGGTGCATGAGGAAGTATGGTGCATAAAATGCAAATGCCAGGGGCACGACAAGGACCATTGTCCAGTGTTCGCGAACTACTTGGCAGGGGAGGGCCAATGCCATTAAGACCAGAGGCACAGGCGGGTCCGAGCATGGCATCTACATTATGGTGCGTGATATGTCAGATAGGAGGAAAACATACAACAGATAATTGTCATCTGTTGCAGAATTACATGTAGACATCCCAAAAATTGTTTTGTAGTTTCTGTAAGTCGGTAGGCCATGACGAATGCACCTACTGAAGCTACGAAATAATTATGGATTGGACATCTTCCTACAAGGTTTAGACCAAAATGCGAGCCTTCAACCCAAATGCAAGGATGGCGCATGGTGGGTTTCAGGGGTGCGTTCGGGGTCGAGGTGGAAAGGGACCAGGAAGGGGTCGCGGATAGATAATTTGTTATAATTGCAAAGGGCCAAGGAATTATTCCCGTGATTGTATCAATCCAACTAGGATATCATGTTGGTATTGTAATTAGTTTGATCATGAGGTAGAATATTGTCCTTGACTGAGAGCGAAGATGCGTGAAAAGGGGATACTCCAGCCCCCCTCTGACCCAGAATTTACAAATGATGAGGTTTGAACCGCATGAAGAAGACCCAAATGTAAAAATGATGCTCACGAGTGGTATGGCCACAGGAGATGATAAAGGGAAGCAGCCAGAAGACAACGTGTGGGTTCACAAGGCTTGTAGTGACCAATCTAGGGGTCTATATTAGACTAAATTTAATGTCAACCAAGGTAAGTAAACTTAGAGGCACGTGTCTAAAGTTTATAGACCTAAAAGGATCTCATCTACCTAGATAAGTGTCTACTGTGATAGGCTACAACACTCTTTTACAAGAGATTGGAATATGTTTCCTTTCACAATTTAAACACCTATATCCTCTAATTTAATTAGTTGTTCTAAAACAGAGTGTTACTAGTCTGGGTCTTCAATCCTCTTACAAGGATCTAGTTCACAAAAACTCTTTCCAGCTAACACACTAAGCATTCATGAAAACCAAAAACTCTTTTAAGCATACTAAAAGTCAAATTCATGAAAACAAAGTCCATAGAGATACTTTGAAATTCAATGTTCAATTAAACCTTTTACAAGATCTTGTTCAATAATTTAGCAATTGAATTTTCAAGCTATCACCATGAATCATACAATAACACTTGCCAGAACTTCTAATTGAATTAATAAACTCACAAGCAAGGAAATAACATCAAATGCTATTCAGATCTGAAGGCTAAATCCTATGAAAATGAAACGATAGTGTACCAATCTTCACGTAGGGCCCTTCCATGCTTCGATGGCACACTTAGAAAACTTTAGGTGATGAAAACGTTAACACATAAACACTACAATTGATGAAATGCTGCCTGTGATTAAGTTCTGGAAAATTAATTACATACTAGAACAGAGTTCTGGAATACGCTTAAGTCTTAAGCCTGCTCTTGTCTCCTCCTAGTTATTACCATTTACATCCAAACGTACATGCATTATTGCTTCAGATGTTTTTGCTTTTACAATAAAAAAGGCTAGGTTTGTTTTTTTCTAATCCTAACTGATTTCTAAAACAAAACGAAATCAGTTTAGGTAACTTCATATTTTTGCTGCTTTTACAGCCAAAAAGGCTGGGTTTGACCAGCATTGACCATGTATTCAGGAGCTCCAGATTCGATGCTGAATAGATCTTTCACCATGTATGTACATCCTAGATCACGTCCTTATCCTCTGTTTCGATTTTGCTGCCATGCCATGTGTCACAACATAAACCAATTACAGGAAGTCATGGCATCCCGTAATTTTGTTGAAAATTTCCAATTTTTAACATAAAAATCCATAAATTAAATTTAATGGAAAATAACAATTATAATGCTTCATTAATCAATTTCAATGGATTATGAGGGGTTTATGGGAGAAAATGATAGATAAATGATGGATTTTTAGAAGAAAAGAATGGCAATAAAATAGTACCAACATCTCCCCCAAGCTCAATGATTTAGCATGTCCTCATGCTAATCCTGATGTGCTCCCTTTATATTCTATTCATGCTTGTGCCTCTGTTGCTTGTAGAAAGACATCTATACTCTTCTGAACTTGGGCATTCTTCTAAACTTGGAACTCATGTTTCAGATTCTTATATTTTTCTTTGAGAGCTTTTTTCTGAGTGTACCATTTTGTCACCCATTTGCATGTTTCAGTTTGATCAGTCTTAAGTTCTTTTATTTGCTTCTTTAGTTTCTCATTTTTCTGATGAATCTTCTTGCTCTAAGCTCTCAACATTTCATTTTCCTTCTTTATGACCTTCTCCAACATGTTTGCTTCCATCAATTCCTCTTTTAGCTCTTCAATTTGTTTCTCTAACCTTCTCTGTTTCTTGTTTGTAGGTACTGGCTCTTTCCCTTCTTCCTTGTTACTCTCAATTTCCATTTCTGCTTCCTATTCTAGCTGTGAATTAGTATTGCTTTCAATTTCCATTGGTGCATTTGCATTCGGCTCTGCTTGATCATCTTGTGTTTGATTCCTTTTTATTCTCCTTGATCTTCTCTTATAAGTAGTGAAGATTTTATCTTTTTCAATTTTCTTGGCAGTTTCTTGCCTCATCCTTCTTGTCCCTACACTACTGCTGGGTTAAGGAACATTGCTTGACTTATGCTCAGGGATTTCTTCATCAATATCAACCATAAACTCTATGCGTTCTTACTGTTCCTATTCATCTTCTTTAATTTGATTGGCAATTAAAAATTCTTTCCATGTTTTTCCTCTCCTCTGCAACTCAAATTCAATTAGAATTTTGATCAACCCAAAATGATACAAACTCTTATCTTCATTACCCTTTTATTTCTGAATGGTCTTTGACATTTTGGTCAAACTCTGTAAGAGAAAATAGGGCAGACTGATGGTGCATTGACCTTTTAAGTGCAACAGAAGTTTGATGTGATATAGGTATACTATACTGTAACGTCCTTCACATGAAACAAATTTTTGAATAATGTATACCATTTCGTCCCATGGGTGAATTAGCCAACTTCTGGGAACACCCTTTTTCCAATTGACAGAGGAAACCCTTGACCTAGACATAAATTGAGTCCATGGTTTTTCCTTAAATTGTTTGGTTTTGAAAAAAATTTCCCCTTCTGGACTGATTCCCAATGTTTGTGCTATGGTATCCTCTGAAATTCTAAAAGAGAAGTTTCCTATTAAAGCTTTCTCTCCATTGAAGGAAAATGCAAATTGCTTTGTAACTTCTTCATTGTTTCCATTGAATTTCTCTAGAAAAGACAACCATTGTTTTTCCTTTAAAATCGTGACACAGTCTTCATGATATTGTGAACTATCAAATTTTTCGGGCTCTGCTCTATTGGTCATTTTATTAAAAATCTCTGTTCTAACCCTTTTGTTTATGCTCAAAAATTTAATCAGGGCTTTTCAATTTGTTACCTCTTTTCCTGCATTCCACTGGGCTGACCTGGTAACGTATTCGATTCTCTGAGTTTACTTCTTCAATTGCTTGAGCGAGCGACCTGGTTAACGTCCTCGATTTATGGGCGGAAGTAAAAACTCAGGGTAAGCCTATCTGCTATTCTCTCCCTTTGTAGCACCTACTATCTCGGACCTCTTTGAGAAACTCAGAGTCTGAACACTAACACTGTAATGCACTTTATGAACTCAGAGTTTTATAAAATGAAAACTCAACAACCGACCTTCATCCAATTGCTATGATGACAATGCAGAGTTGGAAGGCACATTCACTTCATGAAGACGGAGGATCAATACTAATTTGCAGAGGTATAATCATGAGAACACCATATACAAATCGTATGATGGTAACAGATATATATATTTCATGAGTAGACTTGGGTCAAAATATTGTTTTATAACTCTAGCAGTCGAAATGAATGAACTCATTTTAGGATAGACAATTTAACACTTGTCTTTCCATTGCACGGACTTGTACATTGAGTATCCCAATTGTTGGTACTTGATTTCCAGAAGGCCGATTTAAAAATGATGAGTTGATGACAAGGTTTGAAGAGCGGTGTAGGAAAAGGTTTGAAAATCGTAGTAGGAATATGGCAATAGGCTAAGGTGTGATAGGAAATGATAGCAGAGTGATAATGAGATGACTAGTTAGGAATATTACAAGGGTGATGGGTATAGGGGTTTTTAGAATTGATAACAAGCAATAATAATTATCATTTTTAACACTAAAATAATTTAAGAATTTTAAATGTTAAAAATAAAATTTCAACAATACATTACACTTGTTGGTTGACAGAATGTTGATTTGGCGTGCACAGGTAGGACTGATCTGTTTGTACAGGTATGACTGATCTTCACTGTCCAAAATAGGTCCCTTTGAAATGAAATTGAATATAATAGGTCCCTTTAAAATCTGAAGAACTTTGAAGAACTATGAAGAACCATGTTTGTGAAGCTTCTTTTCCTTGGTGTTGATGTAGCCTTGATTATAATTCTGATGTAGCCTTGATTATAATTCTGATGATAAGCAACCTTTGAAAACTTTGTTGAAGTAGCCTGATGTATCTTGAATGCAATCTTTAACAGGTCCCTATGATATTGGTGATGTTATCATAGCCTTCTGAATAGGTCCCTCTGACATTAGTAATGTTGATATAGTCTTTTGAACAGGTCCCACTGCTTATTGCCTAAACAGGTCCCTCTGATTAGAACAAAAACAACTCTTTTATTGAAATACTAAATTACTGAAACAAATTCCTTGAAGATATAAAAATGAGGAGATGAGATAGGGAAAAAAAAATGCTGATTCTTGTTGATTCTTCTCCCCCACTAAAGCTTTGACTTGTCCTCAAGTCATTATTGAATGGATGAAAAATAGGAAACAAGTAGAACAAGGAATTCTTACCAGCCAAATGATTGGTTTTCTAGTAAGAATTCTGGGTTAGAGTGTGCCAGAGTCTGGTTTTCACATCTAAACCATTATTATTGTTTTTGTTTTTGTGGTTTATATATATATATATATATATATATATATATATATATATATAGATAAATATATATATATATATTTATTTAAAATGAAATTGAATGAACTAAGGTAGAGATATCACAGCTGAAGGCTGCAATATCTCAACCTCCCTTTGCTGAGATACAGTGTGAATAAAATCCTCCTCGCTGATGGGCTTATGATAGAGTTTCAACTGATGGCCATTGACAAGAAAGGTGTTGCCTTCTCCATCAATGGTAGTAAGCTTGATTGATCCATTTTCATATACTTGAACTATTTCATATGGGCCCATCCAATGTGTGTTAAATTTGGCTTTATGATCTCTGAATTTAGAGGCAAAGAGTAAAGCCCAGTCTCCTTCTTTGAACTATTTCCTTTTAATGTGTGCATCATGCCACTGCTTCCTTTGTTTCTGCATTAGGATTGTTGTCTCCTCTGCTTGCTACCTCATTTCATCTAACTGGTTTAATTTCCGAATTCTCTCTTGTTGGGCTTCATTGATATCAATTCCTAAATCTGCCGCCATCTTATAAGTATGTATTTGAAATTCAATAGGAAACATTACCTCTTTTCCATACACCAACTGATATGGTGTAAATCCTGTAGTTCTTTTCCACGTGATTCTGTAAGCCCAGAGTGCATCTTTGAGCTTCTCTTCCCAATTGTTTCTGTTCATTGCTACTGTCTTAGTGAGAATTCCTTCCAATGTTTTATTTGTAGATTCCACTTGGCCATTGGCCTGTGGATGGTAATGTGTATTTTTCCTGTGCTTGATTTTATATTTTTCTGTGATGTCTTTGAACAGCTTTGAAGTAAACTGAGTACCTTGATCTATCACTATCTCTCTTGGTACTCCATACCTTACAAAAATTTCTTCAAAAAGGAAGATTACCACTATTTGTTCAGTTTCCTGGACTAGTGCTTTTGCCTCAGCCCATTTTGTCACGTAATCAGTACATACTAGGATGTACTTTTTACCTTTTGAAGTTGGATTGATGGGTCATATAAAATCTAGAGCCCATTTTTCAAATGGCTCTAAATGTACTCGAGCCTGAAGTGGCATTTCATCTGTATCTGTTGGTCTGCCCATTCCTTGACAACTATCACAACTTTTCACATACTTCTTGGAATCCTTAAAAATAGATGGCCAATAATATCCAAGACTGAGAATCTTTAATGATGTTCTTTTGGCTGCAAAATGCCCACCACACGGTTCATCGTGGCAAGATTTTAAAATATCAATTATATCATCATTTCTTACACATCGTCTAATAATCATATCATAACCGATGTAAAATAAATCTCCATTAACCCATGAATATCTAGCACTTTGTTTGATCAACCTCTTCTTTTCCTTTGGAGTAAAATATGGAGGTGTTTTTCCTGTGGACAAATAGTTGGCTAAGTCAGCATACCAAGGATTCACTATTGAAATTGCAAATAAATTTTCATTTGGAAAATAATCTTCAACCGGAACAACCTCACCTGAATTTTGCAGTCTAGAAAGAAAATCTGCCACCTGATTCTCCTTACCTGGTCTATCTAACACTGTAATATTAAATTCCTGTAATAATAACAGCCATCTAGTAACTCTGCCATTAGTGATTGGTTTATTCATTAAATACTTAATGGCAGAATGGTCAATATGTACAAAAACCTCATAACCAGTTATATAATGTCGGAATTTATTCACAACATGTATGATTGCAAGCATTTCTTTTTCAGTGATTGTGTAGTTTAATTCTGCAGGTGTTAGATTTTTGCTAATGAAATAGATGGCATAATTGAAAGACTCTTCTTTTTGGCCTAACGAGGCACCTACTGCAGTATCAGATGCATCTGTAATGATGTGAAATGGTAGGGTCCAGTTAGGTCCTTTTAAGACTAGTGTGGTTGATAATTTTTCTTTGAGTATTTCAAAAGCTTGCTGACAATTCTCATTCTAGTTGAAAGGTGTATCTTTTGCTAGAAGCTTAAACAGAGGTGAAGCTATTTTACTAAATTGTTCAATAAACCTTATGTAATAGCTTGCATACCCAAGGAAACTTCTTACCTCTTTTTGAGTCTTCAGAATTGGCAAATTGACAATGATATGGATTTTTGATGGATCAACTTTAATGCCTTGAGAAGAAATATAGTGACCTAATACTATCCCTTCATTTAACATCATAAAACACTTTTCATTGCTCAGGGATAGATTAGCTTCAATACATCTCTTCAAAAAAATTTCAAGATTTTCTAATGAATTCTCAAATGAATTACCATACACTGAAAAATCATCCATATAAACTTCAACACATTCATGAACTAAATCAGAAAAAATAGCTAATACAACTCTCTAAAATGTAGCTGGAGCATTGCAAACTCCAAATGGTAAAACATTATAGGCATAAGTGCCCCAGGGACAGGTAAAAGTGGTTTTTTCCTGGTCCTCTAAGGCTATCATGATCTGGTTATAGCCACTGAAACCATCAAGAAAAGGGAATGATGATTTCCAAACTAACATGTCTAGCACTTGGTCAATAAACGGTAGTGGGAAATAATCTTTGAGGGTTGCTTTGTTCAATTGTCTGTGATCAACACAAATTCTCCACTTGCCATTTTATTGGGCACTACTACCAATGGGGATACCCACTGACTGTCAGAGATTTGATATTACTATCCATATAAATATGGTGAGTGCATGTTTCAGGGTGAATTATGTGCATATCAGTGTAGTCCCAAGCAAATGCTTTCTAATATTTTCTCAATAATTGAATCAATTTTTCCTCCTGAGATGAGTCTAGGTGAGTGCTAATATTCAAAGTTTTTCCTCGTCTAATCTTTATGGTCTTGCTCTGTGTGTTTGTGATAGATTGAATGGGAAAAATGTTCTGAAATGTTGTTTGCAAAGAATGAATGGTACATGTTTCCTGAAAATTCTGTGCCAAAAGTTCATCTGTAGCATGGTATTGGTCATTTCTTAATTCTTCAAAAATATCAAGTTGAGAAAGGAACAATTCTACCAAATCATCATTATTATGTTCTTGAAAATCATAGATTTGATTGATGCTGAAAACATATTGAACTTCTTCCTTATAATTTTATTTATCATCAAGCCATAAATTGTGTGCTACTGTTGGTGATTGTGTTGATGGGTAAAGAGTGAGTTGTTTTCTTTCAGTCCCTCATGAAATAATCATATTACCCGATCTACATCCTATGAATGCATCAACAGTTGCTAACCATGGTCTACCAAGGATGATAGGGTGTCCTCCTAAATTAGATTTTGGCTGAAGAACTAAAAAGTCCACTAGATACTCCCAAGAGTCCAGTGAAACAATTATGTCCTCCAAAATCCCTTCAGGAATCACTTTAGACCTATCAGCTAGTTCTAGAACAATTGTTGTGTGCTGCAAGTTTGTGAGTTGCAGTGTTTTCATTGTTTCAAGAGTCATCACATTTATTGCAGCCCCAAGGTCAATTGAGGTGTTTGGAATATGTATGTTGTTAATGATTGTAGTGACTCTGGGAATACTAGGATCAACATAATTTTCCATTGAAATGGTGTTTTTCATAAGGCCAGCTAATTCTCCAATAACATGAATAGTTTGTGGATCAATTCTTTTCCTAGTAGGCTTCTTGAGGCACAGTTCTTTGATTGCTTTAGTATATATCGGAATGTCTTTTATGGCTTGTCATAGTGGAATTTTTATATAGACATTCTTTATCTCATCTAAAACATCAAATTGTGGTATAGACATGGGAATTTTTGCTTGGACCCATCTTTCTCGAAAAGGTGGTGGATGCAACGTTTGCATTTGTTTATTTTTAATGTCATCATTTTGTTTCCTTTGAGTTGGAGTTTCATTTTCATTTTCTTCATTTTCTTCTTGTTTTTCAGCTATTGGAGGTTCTTTTTGAAGTACCTTACCAAACCTCAGCGCGATATTTTGTAAAGGTAATGTGGGATATGATGGTCCCTCATCTACATTGTAAGCTGGTCTCTCTGCTCTGTTATTTGGATTTGGTACAGGTTGAGCAGGAACCTGAGTGGGTCTAGGAGGTTGTTGGTTAGATGGGAGTTGTAAGTGAGGTGGATTTATTGGTGGAGGAGCAGGAAATGGTTGTTGAGTGTTTTGGGGTTGATAAACAACTTGCTGCTGAGGATATTGCTGATATGCTGGAGGATATTGCAGATATGGCTGATGATACTGTTGATATGGCTGAGAATATGGTTGGTATGGTTGAGGATATGGTTGATATTGTTGAGAGTATTTCTGAGATGGTCTCCATTGTTGTTGTGGGTAATTTTGGTGTTTCCATGGCATGGGCACATTCCAAGAATTCTGAACATACATCTGATCTTGCGCAGGCAATCGTAAATTTTGGTTTGGAAACATACCTGGAGGTGGAGGTCTTGGTTGCCACGGTCTCTTAGTGCCCATGAAATACACATTCTCCATATCTATGTTAGTTTCCACATTACAATTCTGCAAAATCTTGACTTTAGAGCAATGAAATATATCATGATTTTCAGTACAAAAGGTGCAAACTTGAATGTTTTCTAATGGGCAGTCTTTCAGAGCATGTTTCTTCTAGCATTTTGGACAAAAGACAACCATTAATTGATCTTCCTCTTCTTGTCTTTTCTTTGCTTTTAGAGTGTCAATTTGAGTTCCTAAGGTACTTAATAGATCTGTTTTGAATTCTTCTAACAAGTTTCCTATTTCAGCCCTTGTGACACTTGCTGAAGCAGATTTTGTGGCTTTGGATGATATAGCTCTTTTTCCATTTCTGGCTTTGCTCCTAGAATACTTTTCACATAAATTAGTAATTTCTTCGAAAGGTAAAGTGAAAATATCACCTTTGTCCATCAAATTAAGATCATCTAAGTATTCCTCTCGAATGCCCTTCAAAAATATTGTACAAATCAGATCAAGATACATGGTCCCATGTTTTGATTTTTGCAAATTGTAAACAAATCGTTCCAAATACTCCTCTAAACTTTCATCCTCTTGTTGATTCATTCTAAAGATATCATCTTTAGAATCTTTAGATCTACAATAAGGTTGGTATTTCTTTAGGAATATTCTTCTCATGCCATCCCAATCAGTTATTGCATGTTCACCAAGTCCCATGAACCATCTTAATGCTGATGCTTTTAATGTTGCTGGGAAGAGTCTAAGCCTATGGGCATCATCTGCGTAACCATATGTTTGACATACTATGTCAAATTCAAACAAGAATGAATCTGGATCTTCTGAAGCCGTTCCATAAAAGTTTGGTAACACAGATGGAGGTATGTTTTTCATTTTTATTTCCTCATCATAATTTTCTCCTGGTTCTTGAATAGGAAATTTAAAGGTTGACTCTTCCTCCTCTCTTCAAACTTGATTTTGTGGTCCTCTTGCTGATCCATCTCCTTCCTCAGCCATTTTGATAGGTTCCTCTGTTGATTTAATTTCTTGTTCAGTGTCACTTGTTTCAAAGAGAAGTTGTTCTAATGATTTTTCTCCTTCTTGATATTTTTCAAAATCAGTAGGTTCAAGGAGAGATTGTTGAGTTATTTTGCTACTTTCTCTTGCTATAGAGGATTCAGGGAGATGTTTCTTCTGTGATTCGTGTGCCAATAGAGTTTGTCTCTCAATGAGTGTGAGTCTTTGCCCTGATTTCTATTTTTCCTCTAATTTTTGTATGGTGACTTTCCCAGTTGGTGTTGTGTGTTCAAATTTTCCTAAAGGGTCTGCTCCTGGTGGTGAATTAGTTTTTGGGTGGGGGGTTTTTTTATGAATATACCTTTATCATCTCTAGATCTAGACATAAGTAAACATGACTTCTAAGATGATGAATCAAAATTAAATCTATATTTTTGTTTATGTTTTTTTTTTTTAGAAATCCTCTAGTTGCGCCTTCCCGGCAACGACGCCAAAATGTAGTGACCGATCCAGGGGTCTAGATTAGACTAAATTTAATTTCAACCAAGGTAGGTAAACTTAGAGGCACGTGTCTAAAGTTTATAGACCTAAAAGGATCTCATCTACCTAGATAAGTGTCTACTATGACAGGCTACAACACTCTTTTACAAGAGATTGGAAGATGTTTCCTTTCACAATTTAAACACCTATATCCTCTAATTTAATTAGTTGTTCTAAAACAGAGTGTTACTAGTCTGAGTCTTCAATACTCTTACAAGGATATAGTTCACAAAAACTCTTTCCAGTTAACACACTAAGCATTCATGAAAACCAAAAACTCTTTTAAGCATACTAAAACTCAAATTCATGAAAAAAGAGTCCATAGAGATACTTTGAAATTCAATGTTCAATTAAACCTTTTACAAGATCTTGTTCAATAATTTAGCAAGTTAATTTTCAAGCTATCACCATGAATCATAAAATAACACTCGCTAGAACTTCTAATTGAATTAATAAACTCACAAGCAAGGAAATAACATCAAACGCTATTCAGATCTGAAGGCTAAACCCTATGAAAATGAAACGACAGTGTACCAATCTTCACGTAGGGTCCTTCCACGCTTTGATGGCACACTTAGAAAACTTCAGGTGATGAAAACATTAACACATAAACACTACAATTGATGAAACACTGCCTGTGATTAAGTTCTGGAAAATTAATTACATACTAGAACAGAGTTCTGGAATACGCTTAAGTCTTAAGCCTGCTCTTGTCTCCTCCTAGTTATTACCATTTACATCCAAACGTAAATGCATTATCGCTTCAGATGTTTCTGCTTTTACAATCAAAAAGGCCAAGTTCATTTTTTTTTCTAATCCTAACTGATTTCTAAAACAAAACAAAATCAGTTTAGGTAACTTCAGATTTTTGTTGCTTTTACAACCAAAAAGGTTGGGTTTGACCAGCATTGACCATGTATTCAGGAGCTCCAGATTCGATGCTGAATAGATCTTTCACCATGTATGTACATCCTAGATCACGTCCTTATCCTCTGTTTCGATTTTCCTGCCATGCCACGTGTCACAACATAAACCAATTACAAGAAGTCATGACATCCCATAATTTTGTTGAAAATTTCCAATTTTTAATATAAAAATCCACAAATTAAATTTAATGTAAAATAACAATTATAATGCTTCATTAATCAATTTCAATGGACTATGACGGGTTTATGGGAGAAAATGATAGATAAATGATGGATTTTTAGAAGAAAAGAATGGCAATAAAATAGTACCAACAAGGCTCCTACAAAGGAACCTGAGTTTGTCTTAGAACGCGCGAACGAGACATTCATGGAAGCTAAGAAGAGCTTCACGGAGGCCTCCACTTCAAGTAGTAAGGATCAACTAGAACCAGAGATGGATCCTTCAATTCTCACAACCTTTCTGGAGACATGCATGAAACTACTGCATGAAAACAAGGCAATCAAAGGGCTACAGGAACATATCACTAGGTGCACGGGGTCAAGAGAACCGCGCGTGGTCCGAGAACTTGGAAAGTGTGCATTGTAAATAGGAAGGGAGATGAGGTTGACTGCACAAATAGGCGAGTACGAAATGGATCAGGTAATCCTGGATCTGGGTTCGGACGTGAATGTACTACTAAAGAAAACATGGGAACGCATGGGCAGACCCACGTTACAGTGGTCCCCTATTTAGTTACGAATGGCGAACCAACAAAAGATTTATCCCATGCGAAGATTGCAAAGGGTGACAGTTGTTATTGAAGGCACGAGCGTGCAAGTGGATTTTGAAGTGATAGAGATTGTCAATGACATAAATCCCTATCCCACGCTACTTGGAATAGATTGGGCTACTGATATGAATGGAGTCATAAATCTGAAGAAGCGCAAAATGATCTTTGAGAAAAATTCACTATGCGTAGTAGTACCGCTAGATACACTGAACTGGTGTGTGACGATGATAGTGATGATGACCTCGACTGTATCTACAAGATAATTGCACAAGGTGAGGATTGGGTGAATTTGACTATAGATGGAAGGATTTCATGGGAGCACGAAAGCTTCTGCACTTTGGATTTAGACGAAGAGATATAGCGATGGCACAATAGGCTGCACGAAGTAACAACACTAAACTGCAACATGATGATCAGATCATTGCATTGCGTAACAACAGAGGCAAGGGAGCTGCCGACATATGATGGATTGGCAGTGGTGGATGAGCTTCTGAGAAAATTCAAAAGTGCAGTACAAGAGTAGCATCGGTTCGATGCGCTGAAGTGGGCACTACATGCAACAATCGCATGATGGTGGGGTATGCATCAAGGAAATTTTGAAGATTGGCGCAGATGAGGAAGGATGATGCACCTACAGTTTGGAAAACCCAAGCCTCGAACAAAAGCCAATCAGCTGGGGTGGAACAACTTGCGCGCCCACCTTTCCCAACGGGTACAAACATATTATGTATAGACTGCACAAGCACACACCAACCCCAACCTAGAAAATCGGAACAAACCATAGTAGCAGGAAAGGCGGCGCGCGTTACTAATTCTCCACGAAGAGGCATTCGAAAGGGTGCACAAAGTACTGAATAAGGTTCACCAAGTGATATGAACTGATTGGGACCTGTGTGTACTAGCGGTTCGATGGGCCTATAGGACCATCTACAAAAACCTGAGCACGAAGATGATTCCAAAGGTGCGAAATAGAGTAGAAACTGAAATTTCTAAAATGAATACCAAAAGGAATCCACACGTAATAGCTTTTGTAGTTATGACAGCGCGTGAATATTAGGATGAAGGAATCATAGAGCTACATGAAGACGACCATATAAGGATTTGGGAAGCCATTCAATGAAGGAACGATAGACATCATGAACTCGAAGAAGATTGGGTACAATTGAGGAAGAAAAGCATGTCGATGGATGTTGATATCAAAAGACTGGAAAACGAGGTCACGCAAACATGTCTTGTCAATAAACCAAGGATGACAAGGAAAGATATGGATGGTCATACCAATGCATTAGAAGATTGTTGCTGAGAATTTATGATTCTGCTACCCTGGCTGAGATCGCACCTTACCAAACACAATAACAAGGGGAGTGCACCCCATAAGATAAAAAAGACGGCCCCGGCTGTCATGAGGGCAATTGAGGAGTGTCCACAAACAATACTGGAAGGCGAATTGAAGTCTCGCATAGATGGTGCGACCACCTGACTAGCTGTAGGGAGCACAGTCTTAGTGCTCCAAACAGTTGAAAGAGAGCTTGGGACTCTAAAAGAATCTATTTGGGAACTGCACGGTGAAGGACATACATGCATAATCAACATGGTACAAGGTTCACACGAGCGCATGGGGGGTTGATCTGCCATGTGGGTAAACTGGGAAGTAACCATTGGCGTCATTGTTCATGATGAGATGTCCAATTTAGGGCAAAAGGAAGTGGGTGAAGGGCAATTAAGACACGAATTAAGGGCTAGATTTGGGATGATCTACCACCAAGAATGCATTAATGAATCAGAAATGGGGGATTGGTCAAATTCAAATTCAAAAGACGCTATAAAACTCCCAAGGCTAGTGACGAGACAAAACATGTTCAGTTGAGATTTGAGCTATTACGAAGAGCACAGAGTGTTGAGCGCCAAGCAGTATTTGAGCCCCCAAGTTCGCAAACCACCACAGACAGTTCGAACAAGATGACAACTACCAGGTTTTGTAGAGAGTACCATTGAGGAAGCCACACAAAGCCCTATGGTGCAGGTGGGGGATGCGCTAGAAATTCTAAAAATCACCTCGGACGCCGAGGCATAAGAAGAATAAACAGGTAGTAGGACCAATCCACATGTCCCCGTGAAATCCATGGTTTGGTAAACTTTCCATGGAAGAAAAGGGAAAGGCTATCAACCTTGAGACAGATGATGAGGAGGCGGACCTCTAGGCTCTCGTAGATGAGATAGAGGTGGATGACGAAATGGAAGAAGGCATCCAACCAATGCATGCTGCAGCAAAACTACCTGAGTACATTCCTCTGTGGAAAGGGAAAGCCAAGGTACCCAAGGATTTGGATGCCACTAAGAGCGCACTCCAAACCCTGCTCCTCCCAGATGGAATTCTGTTTGAGGGCTCAGTCCTAGGTTTCATGCCCACAATGAAATTTGAAGACTGGGACCTCATGGACAATGAAAAGTTCCCACATTTGGAGACTGAGAACCTCATGAAACAAAGTAAGGAGGGGTCAGTTACAACACTAGAGCCGCAGAAATGGTTATGCGGTGTGGAGAATGTCAAGCTACTCCACCTACTATGGATTCTGCACTTTCACTGTGCACTTATCATGATCTTTGTCATCAGGCAGCTGCTTTGCCTGGTGCATAATGGGTATTTATGGTTGGAGGAGCCTTTTCCCATCACGATGGAGCTTATCCATAGGATTTCTCGGCTTCCCTGTAAGGGAAAGGACCCCGCAAAGATAGCTGGAAAAAGTGGATGTGTGGCACTCGTAGAGGCCATGAAGAAGAAGTATAACTTGGAAAATAAGAAGAGAGGCTACGCAATCAGTAGCATTAAAGACAAAGGGGTGTGCATCGCCACCCAACTGCTAGTCGGGAAGGTGATGAGAAAATGTCATGGAGACGAGGTACCAGTGCTGGTTGTTGCGCTGGCAGAACAATGCATGGAGGCGGTCCAATTCAACTGGGCCGAATTCTTTTGTGAAGAATTCCTAACCAACTAGAAGGAAGCTTAGGAGCAGGACAAGATGTTCCACTACGCGTGGTTGCGCTTGTCTATTTTATTGGTGACAGGGGAACTGCCTGAGGATAGTCAGTTCCCTCATATTGAACAGGACTTGCCAGAGGTGGCAAAATATGCATCACTCTGGGCTACGAAGGACGCTATGCAGATCCACAAAACTACTATCTTCTGGTTGATCATGGAGCTGAGCATTTGGATGTGGATTAACAGGAGGCCACTCCTATCCCCCACAGTGTAAAACAGTCTGTAGAGCTTTGCAGACTTTAAGGCAGATATACACAATGTGTATATCAAGGCGCGTAAGGATCTGACACAGAATTGGACCAAGCTTCCTTTCATCACAATCGATGATGCCATATTCTCCGTGCTCGAATCATGGCCTCCCAAGTGGTGCGCCCCGAATTTGGCGGAGTAGGATCAAACATTGGCATAAAAGTAGAATGATGCCACCAAGCTACGTATCAACCAATTGACCAAATAGAAGCGCAATGAACAATTTGCCACGGAGATAAGGGATGCCTGTGAGGCAGAGAAGGTAGCTGCAGAGCAGGCCAAAGCTATCGAAAAAGTAGCAGCAGAACATCCAACAGGGGCCACTACGGCACAAGAGAAAGGGGGCCAGAACGTGTCTACAGGATAAGGACCAGATACAATAGAAGGCACAGACCCAAGCACAACATCCACCCAACTGAAACAGTGACACATCACGGAGCAATTAGGTCCATGAAAGAAGGCCAAGGCTTCTAAACTGGGCATCGAGCCAATTACATTGACAGAGGGGGACCTCTATGACATTGGTGACATAGTTCGCAAGGTCACCCAAGAAGCACTCCAAGAAGCGATGACGGAGCAACAAAATGTGTTGGGGACCCCAAGGGCGCAGTTGCAGGAACTTTAGGTGCGGGCCCCATAGGAAGGGACAGTAGCTGCCTACGACACTATAGGTACATCAGCAGTGGAGCAGCTACTGCACGCAAAAATGGACAACACCATAGTGCTGCCAAAAGGAGTGCTAACAACAGAAAACGAGGAGGACAGAGCCGTGGTGGGTAGGATCAAGGGACTTGGCCTAAACTTGGCTACCCTTCAGTGGGATACATTATATCAGCTACAAGATGGAGTGATGACAGAACTCCATGCTAGGGAAGGATGTGCAGTACAGATGCTCAACGAACAGAGAATAAACATTGAGTAGCTTAGTCTACAACGTGATGAAGTGCTTGCATAGAATCAACAGTTGGAGCAAATGGTAGAGGAAGCATGTCGTCGCATTCTAGAGCTAGGAATCACAATAGAACTACCAGTTGGAGTGCACATCCACAAATTAGCTAGTGGATCCAACGAGGCAAAGGAAGAAGCCATGAGGGTATAGCTGGACTTCAACCTTTAGATTGCCAAGTTGCGATTAAAGGTGGATTTATCTACACCTCCAGAAGTTAGGGAACAATGCACTGGTGCTATTCAAGAAGGGTTGGAGGAAATAAGCCAGACATTACAAAACTGCATTGCTATGTTGGAAGAATCCTTCACGGTCCTCACTTCATTACAGGAGGACCCCAACATACAATTCCTGGAAACGAAGGAGCGAGAGCTTCAAGTGTAGTATGATAGTGTGCATGGAATGATTCAGACAGTTGTATTGACCCAATGACCTATGAAGCTACAATAAGCAAAGGCATTGAAGGAACAGGTGGATGTCGCACAACAGAAAGAGGAAATCCTTAAAGCATTCATCCAGCCTTGGATTGATGAGACATTCCTCATCACTGTAGACATCGAAGGAAAGCTCACAAAAATGAAGGTGATGCATGCCTTAAGATGGGGATTTCCCCCTGATAACGAGACTTTGGCTGAAAGAGTAGAGAAAATCCAGCCGACTACAGAACAATGTGTTGCGGACCTACGCATAGCATAGGATTGGTGGGAAGGGCTCCATGCTAAGATCGCCGTACCAGCAAAGTAACTCAGGACAAGTCACGATGATTGTGTTGGGGGCCTGTTGGGCATGGAATCCCCCCATAGTAGGGTTTGGGGCTCAGAAGCCAAGTTCTATTCAAAGGTTTTGTAAGACTCTGTGAATTGAGCGCGGACCAGAAAGTAGAGGTCAATTCATAGTGTTGTCTGCCCTAATGTAATGTAATTTAATGTAATGTAATGTCATATAAGCCTACCCATGGTCCACGGAAATGGGATTGTATAAATAGAGTGCGGCTCTAAGTAGTAGAGGATAGAGAGAGTAGCGAAGGAATGGTTTAAGCTTAGAGTAGAATTCCAAGTGTCTTGGGTTGTAGTAGTTGGAAGAGGCTCTGCAACTGAGTAGGCAGAGGCCTAGTAGATTCTGCAGCTGAGTGCGTGGACCCCTACAGTGGAGTACGCACGGCGGTGTCGAGTCTATAAGTGGGATTGAAGATTAATAAAGAGAAGTTGATTCCTATTTCTGTTATTTGTTGTGCATTATATTCTTTATGTTGGTATTTGTTTATGTATCACGCACTCTGATATGATTGTTGAATATGCTGTAATAACCATAAATCTTACACACGCACATTAAGTAATCGGTTAAGTAGCAAAAGGCTTGGGTACTATACGGGTCACACCCCGAGTAGTGTTGCATGGAAGCCCCACCATAGGTTGGGAAGTGATCATAAGTGTGCGTAGCAACAGGTCAGACCGCGGACCTTCCGAAGCCCATCACACATCCCAAGGGTGCGGAAACCTGGTTCTAGCACCCTCCCATACTACTTCGGGTGAGACCTCAGTTCGTGCTCCATGGACTATTGCCGAAAGGGGTAGTAGTACCAAGATTTGCTTGGCTAAATCACCTCTGAACCTGGGTCAGGCCCATACAAGACAACAATACTCATGCTAAAAGGTATTCGACAAACAAGTAAATGAATGATAGTACCAACACCACGGAGTAGACAGTACAACTGCAGTTCTATATTAGTGTTGGAAGAGTGATTACAACCATCCGTTGCATTAGCCTTCCCTTACCCCTCTAGCTTCTCTCTCTCTCTCCCTTCTTACCAACTTCTTATGCTTAGATTTGAGACTATGCTCAACAATCAAGTAAGCTAACCTTTCAAATGATTTAACCTCTATCACCATAGCCCTAGCTTTGTTTATGTAGCAATTGAGTTAGGGTTGATAAGTTCCTCCATGAGTCTCTTAAGGTAAAAGAAATGATGTTTCCATGCTTTTCAGCTCTTTCCCATTTGCCTCCTTCATTAGGATTTAGAAATCCCACAAATAGGTCAAACTTGAGACGTTTTATTGCTTTTTTGAGTAGATTTAGGAGTGAATATAGAGATATTTATGAGTCAATTCACTCCTTTGACCTCTAGATGCTCATTAGGATCCACTAATGTTGTTCCTGAACTAACAACTAGAGTTAGTAGGGTCACTAATTCTCCCTTAGGCTTATATAGAAGATTTGTAAAGCATGTTGTCAGTGTTTAGCTAGCGTTAGTGTGGAAACAAGGCTTGTGATCTTGGTCTTTGCTTCAGCTATCATGTCTTTCCCCTCTAAGCTGATGAGGGGGTAATTTTGTTGTATAATAGATGCCCCCTAAAGTGTGAGATCAGAGGCTGCAATGATGGCCGAAATACTTTGCTTCACTGTAATTTTCCTTCTTCGAAAAAAAGAGAGAGAGGATAGGAGCTTTGGGTGGTACGGAAACTAGATACAACACATATATATAAAAAAACTAAAATCATGTCCTGAGTCAGGCATTCCTATGCTTAGTAACTATGTCAGAGTGATTTTCTCATAAAAGAGATATGACGATGTTGGCCATCGATAAGCACAATGAGGATCCGGTGTTATAATAGGATCATTCTGATGAGCTGTCTCCAAAAAATAATATACGCAACTTGGGAGAGGAAGCAAGGCTGAGTGATGCAAGCCTCTACCCAAGGTCTTGATTTCCGCTTCACCGAACATCATAGATTGATACATGTGAATATATGCATTGATGTCGAACATGCATGAAATCATCTGATTACCAGTCAATAATGGAGACTGTTAACGCGAGGAAAGCCACCAATAATCGTGATGGTCTCCAAGATGCACACTACAATCTAACAAGTGTGAAAGATATTTTTGTCGTGGAAAACCCATAGAATCGCTTAACCAAGAGCTGATAATGAGAACCCCTGATGAAATGCAAGGTGACCCGCCACTAATGTATGCAAGTACCAAGGCACTGAATGTGTTTCTGGGTTGTCTTCCTAGATAGAGTGTTGAATTCGATAGGAAGATACCTGTCGAAAGGTAGGCAATAATGTTTCCTACATCAATCGACATGAAACGGGACAAGAATGATTTGTTTTTTGAGGAATCTTTGAGCATTGAGTCTAAACGATAGAGGGCATGATGAAAGGATATGCTTGATGGGTTGATGGAGGGAACAAAAGGTTAACCCTTGAACAATAGAAGGCATGACAATGGTTTTAACCATGCAGCACTAGACTCGTGAACACAAAAGAGTGTTAGGATACAGAGATGCAAGAACATCGGGGTATTTAGGCTAAAACGCATAGGATGGTAGGATTCATATTAAGAGGTCATCACAAGGAAGGTTTATCTGAGGGAGTGCCATGTTCAAGGGAATGACTACTACCAAACTATGCTTTCTAATAATGAATGCAATTTTCATGTCTACTTTCCCCGTATGATTAGTTTAGTGAGTCCAAACAGGTAAACTCGTTGATCTTTTCATATTTTAAGAGTCTCAAAAGGATCGCAAAAAGAGTGACTCTATGCCCTATCTGATTAGTTTAATGAGTCCAGACAGGCAAACTCACCGATCTTTTCATGTTTTAAGAGTCTAAAAAGGATCGTAACAAGAGAAACTCTATGTCTTGTCTATATAATTTAATGAGTCTAGACTAGACAACTCGGTGGTCTTTTCATATTTAGAGAGTTTGAAAAGATCATAAAGAACGACTCCAGGGTGGTCCCTTTGTCATAGTTGTTAATTGGGTGCGAAAAAAGGTTAATAGTATACCCAGATAGGTTACTTTTCCGTGAGTTAATATATTGAATCCAGATTAAGAGAAACCTATGTTTAATAGATGTTGACCTCAATTTTTTATGAGTACGAGGAGACGACTAAACTCATTTTTCGTTGTGAATTTTTAATGACTCACGCGATGACAAACTCAATACCTTCATCAAATTTTAACGAGTCAAATGAAGAAAACTCAACATGTCTTTTGCAGTTTATTGAGCAAGGAAAAAGAGGTAAAATAACTTCTCATTTCTTCTTCGTAGATTTAACAAGCCTGAAGAAGGGGAAAACTCAGGGATTTTTCGATTTAAGAGCGAGAAATGGTCCCAAAAAAGTAAGTGCTCTTGTTGTTGCTATATATTTTTTAACGAGCCCGGTGATAAAAGCTCGGGAATTTTTAGTTTAACAAGTGAGAAAAGTACCTAAAATAATGATCAAGTCATCTTTATAAATGTTTAACGAGCTTAAAGAAAAAACTAGGGATTTTTTCAGTTTTATGAGTGAGAAAAAAGCACCTAAAAAGAATACTCTAATGATCTTTTTCAGTTTAATGAGCTAGAAAAAGAGCGAAAAAGAGTTGTTCAGACCATCATCATATGTGTTTAATGAGCCCAACAATGAAAAACTTAGGGATTTTTCAGTTCAAGAACAAGAAAAAGTCCCAAAAAATAACATGCTCATATCTTCTTTGTAGTATTTTAATGAGCCCAAAGAAGGAGACTCGAGGTTTCCCAGATTAACGAGAAAGAAAAATACCATAAAAAGAATGCTCGATCTTCTTTGTGGTAGTTTAATGAGCCAAAAGAAGGAGACTCAAGGTTTTTTCAGATTAATGAGCAAGAAAAATAGCATAAAAAGAATGCTCGATCTTCTTCGTGGTAGTTTAACAAGCCTGAAGAAGAAGACTCGAGTATTTTTTGGATTAACGAGTAAGAAAAGTACCATAAAAATAATGCTCTATATTTCTTGATCTCATGCTTGACAATATAAGGGTCTATGCCATGCATTTCCTCATAATACCAAGGGAAAACATTGCAGAAGTCCTTAAAAGGGTAGCTAAAACTCGCAATTTCCTTAGGATTGCGATTGGCTCCAATCTGTATGTTTTCCACGATGCCTGTCTTGATTGAAATATCAATGGGCAATGTCTTTGAAAGATTACTCATGTTTCCCTCTGAGTACAAAGTTTGGATAGTCGTATATGGTGAGGAAATGATTTTAAGTGCATCAGATGATAGGATTTCAAGAGGCATCGTGTCTGAATAAGATATCGAAACATGATGGTGCGAGTCCTCCCAAGGTCGCTCTTCTAAACTCATGATCTCTCTAATAGCTTCATATGTAGGTAGGATTTGATTGAGTGGATCGAAAGAAGGAGCCGTTATGGGAGGGGCAGTGGTATCGTTTGCTATAACCAAAGTGAGTGGAGATTCGGATGCAGATTGAATGGCTTGGTAGGCCAATTCAATTGGTGATAGCGACATTTGTTCTCCGTAAATGTCAATTTCTAAAGGATCCAATAGGATCCATGGATCAGTCTATTCATGAGGAATATATGAAGTCATATTGATTGTCTGTGAAACCTTGGGTAGATAAAGAGGGAAACAACCCATCAAGGAAGAAGCCTTCAGTAGATCAGTAACGATACTAACGTAAGAGTCAGGTACACCACCTATTAGGGGTACAGAGCCGCTTGGTAATGGGGAATAATCAGGGGTGCAGAAGGATAGTTGGTCCACTGAAACTACCTTTCCATCCAATGGGAATAGGATGATGTGAAAGGCAGTAGATACAATGGCCATCATGGCATACATCCATCTGCGACCCAACAAGAGATTATTGTCGAGTTTTTTATCTACGACTTCTATGTCCACCATTACCGTTTTCCCATACAAAGTGATGGGGTAGCTAGCTAGGTAACCTTTTGGGATGAAAGTGTGGCCGTCGAAAGCTTTAACGGAATTTGACAGTGGGGATAGGGTTGGAGAACCCGAAGCGATCCAACATGAAGCTGACATGACGCAGGTAGAAGCACCTTCGTCAATGACAGTTCTGTGTATACCTTTACCTTTCGAAAAAATTTGTACTTGAAATGTAAGCTAGTGGGAAAGGGAAGGTTTACACTTTTCCATGTCGAAAATTGCAACCATGGAATCCTGTGGGTTGATACCACCAATATCTGAAAGCAAAGCTTTCCTTTGTGCTGGACACGTTTGTAATACTTTGAGCGCCGACATAGCCGACGACGCTTGCACAAAATATTCTACAATGTTGTAGTTTTGGGCGGCACATACAGATGTATTATGCGTTGTGCATCAAAGTTCTCCTTTAGGGGGGCGAATTACAAGGTCAGAAACCAGCCTTTCGATATGCAAATCGTTGGGCGGCAATGGGTTTTGACTTGAGGAAGGTTCCTCTACATGAGCGACAAGAGCTCCATAAGATTTGGCTCTGGCTTGTAGATCTACAATTTCAAAGGTGTAAATGGTAGAGGGTCCTTGTTGTTGGGAAAAGTATCCAATACGGAATGACCCTATCCCACTCTAAGGGTGATAGTACCTCAGCAACAATCAAAGCAAAGCTATTCAAGATTACTTCTTTATGAGATGTAAGAGAGAGGAGAAAGAGATCCACTAACCGTTATCTTCCGCTAATGATTGATCCAATCTTCCCTCTTTGCTGCTTGCTCCCAGCTCCCTGCTCTTTCATTGGCCCAGCTACACAAAGATCCTGCAAAAGCACAAGAAAAGGAAACTACAAGAAGCATACATTTATAATCGATTCAAGGATTAGAATAAATCAAATATACAAGCATCAATACGCCACAGAGACACATGCATATAGAAGAACCTCAAATGCTTTATTAATGGAAGAAGTAAAGTTCTGAGAGTGTTACAACCATAAGAGGCCCAATCCAGCAACACCTCCCAGTAGAAAGAAATCTCCTCTTCACCTCCTTCAAAGAAATCACCCAATAGTTCTATACTCAAACCAACAACACTTCCTTACATTCACAAGATTCCAGCCTCCCTAGACCTCCTGAGAGAGATCTATATATAGGATTTTTGGAGAAAGGATGAGTCAGCTTGAGAGCTGACTAGTGTCCTCTCTCACTTCAGTTATTCTTCAGTTCTTGAGTCCACTTGGAGGTTCTTGCTTCCACTTGGAGATCTAGACCCTCTTACTCATCACCAGTCGAATTCCTTGATGCAAGTGTCACTTTGGAAGCTTCCTGGACTCTGACACCTTGAGGAATGAGTCTGCCACATGTCCAAACTCGTTCAGCGCAGGTAGCTAGTGTAGCAGTTGACATTCAGTGCAGGTAGCCAGTGTAGCAGTTGACATGATCTAGAATTAGCTTGTTTTTGAGTGCTTTCAGGTGGAGAACTGATTTTTAGTGCTGTGGTTTGCTGACCTTGTTCCTCTAGGGGTAGGAACAACATGTTTAGGGAATTTGGATCCCTTAGATTATCGACATTTCATGCTTCATGCTGTAAGGCACAAAAATGTCTATAACAGTTGCCCCCTAAAGTATGAGGTCGTTTATCGGGTGAAATGCTTTATCAGGAGGATCCGAAGTTCATTCAATCGCTGAGAGGCGCCCTGTAATAAAATACAATACAATACATTATTTTTCATTCTGCTTTCATGATCTAGCTGAGGCGGGCATTCCCATGATCAGCTTTATAAATTCATTGTGGTACATAGAACAGACGATCGTCTAATGGTAGACTGATAATTCTCTGCTGAAATTATCATCCTTTGAGTAGGATGATCATCTGCTGCAATGATGTACATATCAAATGTCTTTATATTTCCTGAATATATATCGCAGCCTGGATGGATGAAACTAGATCCGGGGTCTTCAAAACTCGTTCGATCTTCACTCTAAGTACAAGTCGATCCATGTGAGAATTGCGCTGAAGTCGAACATGGAAAGACATCGCTTGATTACAGGTCAATAATGTAAACCGTTAACAAGCGTGAGAGGAATCACCAGTAATGACAATGACCCTCAAGTTACTGCAGTACAATTCACGTGGTGTGAATAAAGGACTTGGCGTCGAACACCACGCAAAATCTTCTGGTCGAAGGTCATTAATGTATACCTGTCGTCGGAAGTGAGAAACTTGCCATTGAGGCATGCAAGCTTCAAAGTACTGAGGGGGGTGTTCCTAGATCAACTTCTTGGATGATGAGCTGAAGTCGACAAGAAGCGATCTGTCAAAGGAGGGCCTTAATGAATCCCACATCAGTGACACGGAACGGAGCTGATGATTTTAGTGGAGGTGAAAACAATCTGTGAGATATGATTCAGGGTGGCGATCATGGGTGGATGAAGGATAATGTATGGCAGTGGATGGGACACGGTTGACTCTTTCTGAACACATCTCTTGAACATATAACAACACTGATGTGATGGATCGGTAGCATTACCCCAAATGTGGATGGTTTGGCGAGGACCATGGTGATGAGACCGGTGAATGAAACAACCCAACCCGATGTGATACGGAGGACAAAGTGTCATGTTCAAGAGCGACTTGCTACCATTAAAGCTTTGAGGTTCTCCCAATTTTTCCCCAGTCATTTCTGACCAGTACCTCTTTATTTTTGTCAAGCTTGAGGAGGATAACATATGCTTGTTCTATAACTTGCCCTTCGGGCAAGCCCATCACTATGTTTTAACGAGCTTAGCGATAGGGAAACTCGTTCTCGTCTAAAGACAAGTTTTTCGCTATTTTAATCATTTTAACGAGTCTAACGACAAGAAAAACTCGGTCCTTTTCATTTTTAGAGAGTCTGAAAAGGTACAGAAAGTTAACTCCAAAATTCCTTTTTCGTCATCTAATCCCTTAAGTCCGAAAAAGTATAAAACAATACAGAAGGGATGAGTTTTCGATAGTTTTAACGAGCCGAACAAAACAAGCGCTCGATCTTTTTGTGCAATAATCCCTCAGGTCCAAAAAGATTAAAATCTAGAGGAGGGATAGCTCTTCCGGTGGTTTAACGAGCTGGAAGGCCAAAACTCGGCAATCTTTTCATATTTTACGAGTTAGTTGAAAAGAGCTTAAAGAAGACTCGTCTTTTGAGGAACGAGTGATGAATAGGGATAGCAGCTGATTCCAGGTACAGGTTGGAATTTTCCAATCACGGCAGTGTCACAAGGATGGCTAGGTGAAATCACTCTTCGCAGCTGTTCCTCAAAATGGGTAAACAATCATATGGAGGTGAATGATCGGCCAAATGAAAGTGGAGGTGGCAGGTGCAAACACGACCAAGGCTTTTATGGCTGATAAATTTACGATCACAGCGGTTATTTACCGGGATGGGTTCATTTTTTAGTTAAAAATGAGCTTAAACTCTGTAGGAAACATTTCTCATTGCTTATATTTATTTTTTAACGAGCATGAAGACCGCGTTAAAACTGCTCAGATCTTGCGTTTATTTTTTAACGAGCATGAACTTTATGCTAAAACTGCTCGATGATAAGTTTGCATGCCCCCAGCATAACAACGCAAATCGAGGTGCATGCCCCCCAAGCTTCATTACATTCAACTTGGTGGTTGGAATGAAGGTTTACCTTTGAGATTTGGAAAGGGTATTGTTTTCATTTTTTAATGAGGTTGACATAGTAAATGAACTATCCTCATGACTCCTTGTTTCATTTTTTAACGAGGTTGACACGAGATAAGAACCGTCCTCGGAGCCCACTGTATTTACAGTATTTTTATTAGGGCGATGATCCACGCTGACAAAATGTTTAGGAATCTTCCGAATCCATTAGATATAGAAGATTTCATATTGTAGGTTTCCACTGTGGTCACTTTCGTCAGATTACTTGTAGGCGGTAGGGAAAAAGTACCCATTAAGGCAGGGTCTTTTAGGAGGCCTACTCCAATATTTTGAAGCGAATGATTGCTTCCATGGATCATTGGAATGCTTCCCGCAACTTGTGAACTATCGGGGAGGAAAGTTTGTTGGTCGATGACTGTAATTCCTCCTTGAAAGGGAAATGCAATCTTCCTGAAGTAGGTCGACACAACTGCGGCCATGGCATATATCCAAGGCCTTCCCAGTAGGATGTTGTAATCGAGGTTTCCGTCGATTACTTCAACATCAACTTCTACTGTTTTTCCCCCCAGCTCAACTTGCAAGTTACTTAAAATCCCGTATGGAGTGTATGATCATCCATCAAATGATTTTAACATCGTTGATGATCTCGACAAGGGTGGTGAGCCTAAATTTTTCCAGCAACTCATCGACATAAGACATGTAGATGCCCCCTCATCAATAATTGTTCGATGAACAGTTTTGTTGAGGGCTTTCACTTGAATAAGGAAAGCTAGTTGAGCTGGTAACTGAGGGTCATATCCTTTATGATCAAAGGCCACAAGATTGGAATCCATTGGGCCAATCCCACCTATTGCTGATAAAGCTTGCTCTTGGGAGGGGCAATTTTGTGGTACCTCAAGTGTCGACATAGTGGACGGCGATTGGGCCAGGTCCTCTACTATATTATAATTCTGTGCTCCTTTGGCACGAGGATTAAATGTCGATTTGTGTACTACTCCCTTTGGCGACTTTATCATTGGCTCAGGAACGATGGGTGGCACAACTTTGGTCGAAGTTGTCGTTGAACTACTAGGTCGTTCATTAACCTTGTTGTTCGACAGCTTTGGATTCCCGTAATCTTTATTCCTTGTCAAAGCATCATTCTGTTGCTTTGAGGTAGACAACATAAGCACTTGGGATCGGGAAGCATTTTGATTAGCAACCAGATTTTGACCTGGATTAGGAAACGGATCAGTCAATACTGCTGGGGTTTTTGAACTCTTAAAGAGTTTCTTAACTTCAGCTATATGTGGACAATCTTTCGTCCAATGATCCTCATCGCATATATGACACCCTGCTGGGGGTTTCCTTTTTCTCCCTTTCTTTTTCTTCTTGCCCCCTGGTTGCTTCAGTTGTTTGCCCTTGTCGGTCGACATGGCATTTACTTCTGAGGCAAGAAGTTCTTCATTTGCATTTTGACTATAAATTTTGTGCTTGCCAATCACGCCATCGCTGGCGTGAGAGCCATTGTTTGATTTAGGAGGAGGAGGAATTGAGAATTCCGGTCTAGGGGCGTCAGGTATTTTGTCGTAGAGCATGCCGGACTGAGTATAGACTAAGTCCAGATATTGTGCACGAGCGATAACCGGCTCTTCCGTTACGACTCCCCCCTTTGCCACATCTTCCGTGATGGCAGGAAGTAATGACTTGATAAACCATTCAGCTAATAGCTGATCAGGAACGTACGTTTTTACCATCCTACGACGACGTCGCCACTCATGTATATGATCAGATATGTGGGTGGCAGTCGTCTGTTTGAAGTTGGTAAGGAGTTCTGTTCCCGTTTCATACCTTATCGGTAATTGAAAATGGGTTAAAAAGGTTGTCGCTAAGGTACTGAAGTTGTCGAACGAAGCTCTAGGCAATTCAATGTACCATTTTGCCGCTGGACCCGTTAACGTCCTCTGAAAGAGGCGAAGTCTTATCGAATCATCATTCAGGGTGTTCGATGAACACCATAGATGGAATGTCATCACATGATTTGACGGATCTTCACCCGGATTTCCATTAAATTTAGGAATATCTGACGGAAGTTTATGCGGAATCGCTGGCCACCAAGGGGCATAAGCAATTGGATCATTCGTCAACCGGTTTAGATCTGGTAATTCTAGAGTTGCTACAAAGGGCAGCTATTGGTTCAAGTTAGGCGAAGCATATCCACGATAAGATGGTATTGCCTGAGCAATGGGTCTTTGCAGACCAGCATAATGCTGGCAACTTTGACAAGGTTGATGGGCATAACCATTATAGCATGGTTGCCCATTACTTACAAAGACTTGTTGCTCAGGTCCTTGATATGATTGTTGGAATGGCAGTTGTTGAGATTGAACCAGCTCTGGTTGTTGGACCATTTGCTGTTGACCAATACTGGATGATTGACCAAGATGAGGAGTCACAGTACTTGTTTGAGCCTGAGTCGCTCCAGATAAGGAGGCACTACCCTGAGATTGTGATTGAGTCGTTGAGACAAGAGGCTGTTGTATTGCAACCTGAGAAACTTGGGGTTGACATACAACAGGTAGCGCTTGTACTAGCGACGCATTCACCATAGCAGGTGTGGTGGGAATATCCGACCCAGGGTGTACTGGTTGCATTGAATATACAACCCCTAGTTGTCGAGACAGTATTGGTACCCAACCGCTGGATGTAATTCCAGTTTGACCTGAATTTTGTTGTAAACTCCCATATGGTTGTTCTCTAGGAGGGAACAATGAAAGAGCATACTGCCCTCCATATGGTGGAAATCCAGTACTTAAAGGGTAAATTGGCCTTTGAAGACACATTGGATCAATTTGTTGAGTTTCAACATAAGAAATACCAGATGATAATCCAGATGAAGAAATGGGAACTAACCATGTCGTCATCCCTGATGGGACTCCGGCTTGTTGTTGAGGACAATTTGCCTGGACAGATGGTATACCAGCGAACATCGTTGGAGTAGCGGCAGGAGGCTTTTCCGCTATTGTGTCGGGCGACACAGTCCTAGATGTCGACAGTTGTTCAGACATATTGAGTCTATCCAATAGATTGCTTAGCGATTCTACAGGAACTTGTGATAGACTAACTTCGAAGATCAACGAGGGAAAGGTGATGATTATTCCGCTTAAAATAAGTTTTATAGCGACGCTTTTGACACAACTTGCTTTTTCACTTTTAAAGAGTCGAGAAAAAGCTAAAGATGACTCTAGTCTCCTTCGATGTTTTAACGAGCCCGAAGTGACAAATGATCGGATGGACTTTTTCAGTTATAGAGTTTGAAAAAGGCCAAAAGAAACTGCTCTAGAGATCTAGGCAGAGGGTGTGCCAAACCTTTCGCAAAACCACAGAATACGTTTTACGGTACGGGTGGTCGATCTTCGTGAATGCTGTGTTCACTGCATTGCGATCAGTAGGGCGGCCGACACGGCTTCCTATGGATAAAAGATATATGCCTATAGGGGTCTCCCAATATATACACGACGGTACGTGGGAGCACAAGTCCGTATTAGTGCCACCGACTCTCAGGAGGAATCACCCACCTTCGTCGAGATCGACAGTCACTACGTTTAACGACGCCGGAACACGTCTCTAGCTTAGACCTCTATGTGTTTGCATTATGTTTCAAAGCGTTATTAGGTTCATTCAATATATTTTAAGTTGATCTTTTTAAAGTTTGCCTTTCAAGGTTCACCACGAGATGTTTGATACAAATTCCTAAATGCAGTCTAAGATGAGAAGCAAGCTTTTTCAATCTTTTCGACTTATGGAAATCTTAACTACTGAGGGAAAAGAAAGACAAAATCTTTTCACACAGATCAAAGAGCATACACTAATGCACTTTTCCCTAAATCAACATACAAAATTATCAAATGCAAAATGCAAAATGCAGGTATTTCTTTTCTCTTTCTTAATGTTGATGTAATACAAAAAGAAAGCTGTTGTATAATTTCGAATTCAATTTCAAGTGAAAGCAAACAAGCTTGTCCAAAACCAAAAGACACCTTAAGATTTACTTGTTTCGACACTAGAAATATATGAATTCAAACCATATGACGAAAGAAAAAGCTCAATCAGCTATGAACAGCAAATAAACTAACTCTTAAGATCAAAACGACACCTATCACAGGTCTAGATCTAAGAGGTCACAGCAAGACTAGTTTACTTTTCGTTATGGGAAACTGCAAATGATATAGGAAATACACAAAGAACAAATACAGTTTCTTTATACAACCGAGGCGGAATAGTGGAAAGGAAAGTTGGTTTCAGATAGGTACATTGACTGACAACAGGCTGCAAAAACAAGGATGAAAACAGGGCAATAAATAGCAAGGAACCCAAGTAGCACTAGGCAAAACTGGTTCAGCGCAGGTGGTACACTGTCAGTTTGAAATTCAGCGTAGGTAGCCCCTTCGGGAACTGCGCTGAAATGCAGACTGCCTTCATAGTTCCTGCACTGAAGAGATAAACTTTCGTTTTTCTCAGTTTCCGGGTCACAGATTGCTCAAAAATTCACAGTTTTTGGCCAAATCAGAAGCTATGAGTCAAGTACACACTAAGGGATGAAAAGGAGGATGAAAAGCTATCACTAAGAGCTATTTAGAGTCCTTGTGGATCAGCTCTTCAAATCATAAACATGCCCAGAAACTGAGCTAGAGTAGCTGCCCTC
The DNA here is from genome assembly GCA_031772625.1 of Pinus tabuliformis. Taxonomy (NCBI): domain Eukaryota; kingdom Viridiplantae; phylum Streptophyta; class Pinopsida; order Pinales; family Pinaceae; genus Pinus; species Pinus tabuliformis. Next base: position 1,235,100,224 of record CM062817.1, on the reverse strand, counting down.
TACTTTGCATTTGAAAGATTCAAATGCAGTTCGATTCGGTACTCCCTTTGTTTATGAAATGAATAGAAAAAACACAAACAACCAACAAGATACGATCCCCAGCGGAGTCGCCAATTTGTTGTTGGGAAAAGTATCCAATACGGAATGACCCTATCCCACTCTAAGGGTGATAGTACCTCAGCAACAATCAAAGCAAAGCTATTCAAGATTACTTCTTTATGAGATGTAAGAGAGAGGAGAAAGAGATCCACTAACCGTTATCTTCCGCTAATGATTGATCCAATCTTCCCTCTTTGCTGCTTGCTCCCAGCTCCCTGCTCTTTCACTGGCCCAGCTACACAAAGATCCTGCAAAAGCACAAGAAAAGGAAACTATAAGAAGCATACATCCATAATCGATTCAAGGATTAGAATAAATCAAATATACAAGCATCAATACGCCACAGAGACACATGCATATAGAAGAACCTCAAATGCTTTATTAATGGAAGAAGTAAAGTTCTGAGAGTGTTACAACCATAAGAGGCCCAATCCAGCAACACCTCCCAGCAGAAAGAAATCTCCTCTTCACCTCCTTCAAAGCAATCACCCAATAGTTCTATACTCAAACCAACAACACTTCCTTACATTCACAAGATTCCAGCCTCCCTAGACCTCCTGAGAGAGATCTATATATAGGATTTTTGGAGAAAGGATGAGTCAGCTTGAGAGCTGACTAGTGCCCTCTCTCACTTCAGTTATTCTTTAGTTCTTGAGTCCACTTGGAGGTTCTTGCTTCCACTTGGATATCTAGACCCTCTTACTCATCACCAGTCGAATTCCTTGATGCAAGTCTCACTTTGGAAGCTTCCTGGACTCTGACACCTTGAGGAATGAGTCTGCCACATGTCCAAACTCGTTCAGCGCAGGTAGCTAGTGTAGCAGTTGACATTCAGTGCAGGTAGCCAGTGTAGCAGTTGACATGATCCAGAATTAGCTTGTTTTTGAGTGCTTTCAGGTGGAGAACTGATTTTTAGTGCTGTGGTTTGCTGACCTTGTTCCTCTAGGGGTAGGAACAACATGTTTAGGGACTTTGGATCCCTTAGATTATCGACATTTCATGCTTCATGCTGTAAGGCACAAAAATGTCTATAACAGTCCTTCACTAGCTGAAGGATGTTGTGAACCACCATTGCCCCCTTGTGGGGGTTGGGGTTGGTTTTGAATAAGGTGTTGTTGCTGCTAAGCGGGGAAAGGATTATTTAGGACAGCGGGGGTCCTACCAATATCCTTTTTAGCAATGAAATATGTGCATTACTGAAGACGCATACACAAATATGTCATGTGCTCTTGCGCACAGATTTTGCAAGGGAATTGGGCGAGTTTATCCTTTCCATCGTCAGGAGGTATAGTAGCCTTTTGCTTTGGGTTTTGTTTCTTTGTTGACTGCTCCTTAGAAGGAGTGGTCTTTTTCTTATTATTCTTGTTCTTACCACCAGGTTTTTATGTAGACTACACAAAGTTTATCGCGATGGTAGGAAGAGCAGTCAATTTGGTCGAGGGGTCCACTGACATATGGGAAATGTGACTACTGAGTTGTTTTAAAATAGTCCTGGAGGTTGCACTGGTAATGCCATTGGCGTGTGCTCCATGGTGCTGAGTAGCGGAAGCATTGGAGTTGTGAGGGGCATTTGGGATTACATCGTAAAGAGTGCTAAACTATGAATATATCAGATCGAACTGTTGGGCATGACCTATGGATTGGCCTTCTATGACCGCACCACCTAAGGTGACATCCTTAGCGATTTGAGGGAGTAGGGACTTGCAGAACCAGTCTGCTAAGAGATAGTCTGGGAGGGGAGCTTTGACTAACCTCCGCCTATGTCCCCATTCATGTATATGATCAGAGATGTGGGTGGCGGTATATTGACGTAATGAAGTGAGGAGATCTATCCAAGTCTCATAGCGGATGGGTAGCTGGAAGTGCTTTAGGAATTCTATCGCTAAAGCGTTGAAGGTATTTACTCATGTGCATGGTAACTCAATGTACCACTTGGCTGCATTGCTAGTGAGGGTGAGGGGAAAAATAAGTAACCAGACACTCTCATCGACCATGGAGTTAGAAACACACCAAAGATGATAGGTGGTGATATGGGTGCCCGGATCCTCCCCTTATTTCCCTTCAAACTTGGGGATGCCTGTGGTATTTTATGCGAGATTGGCAGCCAAAGTAAGTTATGATAGAAGGGGTCATTTGTAAGTTTGTACAAGTGTTGTTGGGAAAAGTATCCAATACGGAATGACCCTATCCCACTCTAAGGGTGATAGTACCTCAGCAACAATCGAAGCAAAGCTATCTAAGATTTCTTCTTTATGAAAGTAAAATAGGGGAGAAAGAGATCCACTAACCGATGTCTTTCGCTAATGATTGATCCAATCTTCTCTCCTTGCTGCTTGCTCCCAGCTCCTTGCTCTTTCACTGGCCCAGCTACACCAAGATCCTGCAAAATGGCAAGAGAGGGAAACTACAAGAAGCATACATTCATAATTGATTCAAGGATTAGAATAAATCAAATACACAAGTATAACAATACACCATTGAGACACATGCATATAGAAGTACCCCAAATGCCTTATTAATGGAAGAAGTAAAGTTCAGGAAGTGATACAACCATAAGAGGCCCAATCCAGCATCACTTCCCAGCAGAAAGAAATCTCCTCTTCACCTCCTTCAAAGCAAATCACCCAATAGTTCTAAACTCAAACCAACAGCACTTCCTTACATTCACAAGATTCCAGCCTCATTAGACCTCATGAGAGAGCTCTATATATAGGAGTTTTGGAGAAAGGATGAGTCAGCTTGAAGCTGGCATGAAGCTGACTAGTGTCCTCTCCCACTTCAGTTATTCTTCAGTTCTTGAGTCCACTTGGAGGTTCTTGCTTCCACTTGGAGATCTAGACCCTCTTACTCATCACCAGTCGAATTCCCTGATCCAAGTGTCATTTTGGAAGCTTCCTGGGCATTGACACCTTGAGGAATGACTGTGCCACATGTCCCAACTCACCCAGCGCAGGTAGCCTTCTTTGCAGTTGACATTCAGCGCAGGTAGACAATGGAGCAGTTGACATTCGGCGCAGATGCTCAGTGGAGCAGTTGACATGATCCAGAATTAGCTTGTTTTTGAGTGTTTTCAGGTGGAGAACTGCTATTCAGTGCTGTGGTTTGCTGACCTTGTTCCTCTAGGGGTAGGAACAACATGTTTAGGGACTTTGGATCCCTTAGATTATGGACATTTCATGCTTCATGGTGTAAGGCACAAAAATGTCTATAACAGTTGCCCCCTAAAGTATGAGGTCGTTTATCGGGTGAAATTCTTTATCAGGAGGATCCGAAGTTCATTCAATCGCTGAGAGGTGACTTGTAATAAAATACAATACAATACATTATTTTTCATTCTTCTTTCATGATCTAGCTGAGGCGGGCATTCCCATGCTCAACTTTATAAATTCATTTTGGTACATAGAACAGACGATCGTCTGATGGTAGACTGATAATTCTCCGCTGAAATTATCATCCTTTGAGTAGGATGATCATCTGCTGCAATGATGTACATGTCAAATGTCTTTATATTTCCTGAATATATCGCAGCCCGGATGGATGAAACTAGATCCGGGGTCTTCAAACTCGTTCGATCTTCACTCTAAGTACAAGTCGATCCATGTGAGAATTGCGCTGAAGTCGAACATGGAAAGACATCGCTTGATTACCGGTCAATGATGTAAACCGTTAACAAGTGCGAGAGTAATCACCGATAATGATAATGACCTCAAGGTACTGCAGTACAATTCACGTGGTGTGAATAAAGGACTTGGCGTCGAACACCACGCAAAATCTTCCGGTCGAAGGTCATTGATGTATACCTGTCGCCGGAAGTGAGAAACTTGCCATTGAGGCATGCAAGCTTCAAAGTACTGAGGGGGTTGTTCCTAGATCAACTTCTTGGATAATGAGCTGAAGTCCACAAGAAGCGATCCGTCAAAGGAGGGCCTTGATGAATCCCACATCAGTGACACGGAACGGAGCTAATGATTTTAGTGGAGGTGAAAACAATCTGTGACATATGATTCAGGGTGGCGATCATGGGTGGATGAAGGATAATGTATGGCAGTGGATGGGACATGGTTGACTCTTTCTGAACAACATCTCTTGAACATATAACGACACTGATGCGATGGATCGGTAGCATTACCTCAAATGTGGATGGTTTGGCGGGACCATGGTGATGTGACTGGTGAATGAAACAACCCAACCCGATGTGATATGGAGGAAAAGTGTCATGTTCAAGAGCGACTTGCTACCATTAAAGCTTTGAGGTGTTATTTTTGTCAAGCTTGAGGAGGATAACATATGCTTGTTCTATAACCTGCCCTTCGGGCAAGCCCATCGCTATGTTTTAATGAGCCTAGCGATAGGGAAACTCGTTCTCGTCTATAGACAAGTTTGTCGCTATTTAATCATTTTAACGAGTCTAACGACAAGGAAAACTCGGTCCTTTTCTTTTTTAGAGAGTCTGAAAAGGTACAGAAAGTTAACTCCAAAATTCCTTTTTCGTCATCTAATCCCTTAAGTCCGAAAAAGTATAAAACAATACAAAAGGGATGAGTTTTCGATAACTTTAACGAGCCGAATAAAACAAGCACTCGACCTTTTTGTGCAATAATCCCTCAGGGCCAAAAAGATTAAAATCTAGAGGAGGGATAGCTCTTCCGGTCCTTTTAACGAGTTGGAAGGCCAAAACTCGGCAATCTTTTCATATTTTACGAGTCAGTTGAAAAGAGCTCAAAGAAGACTCGTCTTTTGAGGAACCAGTGATAAACAGGGATAGCAGCAGATTCCAGGTACAGGTTGGAATTTTCCAATCACGGCAGTGTCACAAGGATGGCTAGGTGAAATCACTCTTCGCAGCTGTTCCTCAAAATGGGTAAACAATCATATGGAGGTGAACGATCGGCCAAATGATGGTGGAGGTGGCAGGTGCAAACACGACCAGGGCTTTTTATGGCTGATAAATTTACGATCACAGAGGTTATTTACTGAAATAGGTTCAATTTTTATTTAAAAATGAGCTTAAACTCTGGGGGAAACATTGCTCACTGCTTTTATTTATTTTTTAACGAGCATGAATACCGCGTTAAAACTGCTCAGATCTTGCGTTTAGTTTTTAACGAGCATGAAATTTATGCTAAAACTGCTCGATATACCAGTCATAAGATAAGAAATGTCTCCTGTGAGATCTCTATTTTTTAAGGAGTTTCATCTTCACTAAGCTTTACTCCATATCCTTTCTTTATGCAAGTTCGGAAACGACTAATCCAAAAAAACAGATAAATAACCGCTCTTTGCTTGCACTCCAAAAGGTTTGCATGCCCCCAGGTATAAAATACAATTTCAAGGCTGCCCCTCCTCTCCCCCACCTCTGCTTTTCTTTGGGTGTTCACAGCTACTTGTCGTCTTGCCAGTCTAATGTTAACGATACTTGTATTCTCGTTATTTTTAACGGGTCTTATGCGATACTTGTCTTCTCGTCAGCCCAACTTTTAACAGATCTTTCGCAAGATCGCAAGAGAATAGCTACTTGCGACAAGAGAGCAGCTACTTGCGACAAGAGAAGAACACTACTCAAAGACAAAACATTGGTGTTATTGAGGGAGGCTTGCCTCTTTCTGGTTACCCAAAGATTGTTTCGTTAATCTTTCAAACAAAACATTTCCTCGGCACTGTCTACCAAAATAGACAAGGGTGAATGACTGTTGTCAAACACGTAACCTTGACAAAAGAATCCTATTCCAGAACAACCCCTCTTCCATCCACGGACGGGGTACGGACTAGTCATACCCTCTCGCGGAAATTCTACCTTATACCCAAGGTTCTCTCTGCCCTAAGTAGACCAGGATGCATGCCCCCTGGGTTCCAGTCCCATCTTTCCGAATCACTCGCACTCATCAGGAAGGAGGACTGGGGGTGGAGACATTTCTTGATTGAATAGACCATTCAGGGTTGGTATGTGACTATTTGCGATGCATGATCCCGGAAATGAAAGTTGGTCTACGAGCTTGACCATTCTTCCTTCGTGTGGAAAACACATTACTCTAAAGAGTGAGGAGACTATTGCTCCCATGAAATATATATAGTCTCGTCCAAGGAGTAGGTTATAATCCAAGGGTCCTTGAACGACCATCACGTTCATTTGAACGGTCTTCCCTTTCAATGTAACAGGCACATTGGGGAGGATCCCTAATGGTCGACTGGTTCCTTTATTGAAACCTGAGAGATTTCTTATCTCAGGCAAAAGCGCCGGGGAACCCAGTGCTTTCCAAGCAACAGAGGAAAGGATACTCACAGATGCCCCTTCATCAATGATAGTTCCAGCCATTACCATTCTATATATTTGGACTATGATTCTGAATGGTATACTGGCTGGCAACCGGGGTCTGCCTAGTTGATTCCAATCAAAGGATACAACCAGGTTGCTTGGTGGTGGGACCGAATACATGGCCGGATATGACCCTGACGATGTTCCTTCCTGCGACAAAGGAATGGGCGCATTGCCCTGATGCTCATCAGAGTCTGTGTTGATGAAAAGAATCTGGATGGTGTCATCCTTATTCTCTTCAGTGAGGGTGTCATTTGAAGATGAATCTTCAGTGACGGTGTCATTTGAAGATGAAACTTCTGAAGGGAGAACCGGGTCAATTGCCGTTTCGACCTTTGGACTTTCGTCCGGTCTGGATTCAGTAGGTTCATTTTCAATGACTGACTCTTCAGCTGACCACTTGAGCGGGCCAGCTGTATTCTCAACCAACGAAGGACTTGTCACGAGTTTTTTGTATCCAGGAGGAAGTCTCAACGGTGAAACCGGACGATCTTCCAAAACTCTCTTCGCTTCGTCTAAGAAGGGACAACGGTGGATGGCGTGATCGCCTTCACACAGTCTGCAGGGGGATCTTGCTCCTCCTCTTTGTCTTGAACCTTCACATTCGCTGGTTGACGGTAAGCATTCAACATGACTATCAGAGGTTGATGCTCCCGAATTGTGAAAACGAGGGGACCAGTCCCTTAGTATCCGGGGAATACAGGGACAATCTCTATGGAAGTGGTCTCCTCTACATATGACACATCGCGATTTAGGCCCGGTCTGTGCTGTGTGTGGATTTTCGTCAGATCTCTTTTGCTTGCCCCCAGTCGCCTTAGGCTCCTTCTTCTTCTTTTCTCTCTTCTTCTTCTCCTTCTTCTCCATGGGAGCTTGGCTTTTTCCGGCTCTACCTTGCGAAGATGAAGGATTGGATGAAGAGTTATAGGAAGTAGAAGGCTGGTGGGCAGCTCTAGACTGATCTGACTGTTGACTCGACTGTTCAGGAACCATGGTGTTCTGAACTACATTGGTTGAGAATAGCCATATTGGCAGGCCAATTGTCAATCCTGGAAGCGACAATGTGGCCATGTGGGGCACACCAACTTCTCCCCAAGTGGAGAAAGGACTAGGATTTCCATCATGTGGAATTCCTTGGTCGGGGCATTCCATGTTCTCAACCTACAGATCAACACAGGAATAGGAGGTGATTATGTTCCATTTAAAATAAATTTTATAACGACGCTTTAGACACAACTTGCTTTTTCACTTTTTAAGAGTCGAGAAAAAGATAAAGATGACTCTAGTCTCCTTCGATGTTTTAACGAGCCCGAAGTGACAAATGCTCGGATGGACTTTTTCAGTTATAGAGTTTGAAAAAGGCCAAAAGAAACTGCTCTGGAGATCTAGGCAGAGGGTGTGCCAAACTTTTCGCAAAACCACAGAATACGTTTTACGGTACGAGTGGTCGATCTTCGTGAATGCTGTGTTCACTGCATTGCGATCAGTAGGGCGGCCGACACGATTTCCTATGGATAAAGGCTTTGTTCCTATAGGGGTCTCCCAATATATACGCGACGGTACGTGGGAGCACAAGTCCGTATTGATACTTATCGCTTCACCGTGGAGGAATCACCCAACCACTCAACGCTAAGATATCACGTTTAATGACGCCGGAACACGTCTCTAGCTTAGACCTCTATGTGTTTGCGTTATGTTTCAATGCGTTGTTATGTAAATTCAATTTATTTTAAGGTTGATCTTGTTTAGCAGTTTGCCTTTATGGATCACCACGAGATGTATATTACAACTTCCTAAATGCAGTCTAAGATGATAAGCAAGCTTTTCAATCTTTCAACTTTGAAAATCTTAACTACTGAGGGAAAAGAAAGACATCATCTTTTCACATAGATCATAGAGCACACACTAATGCACTTTTTCCTAAATCAACATACAAGCTGTCAAAATGCATATGCACAATGCAGGTATTTCTTTTCTCTTTCTTAATGTTGATGTATTACAAAAAGAAAGTTGTTGTATAACTTTGAATTCAATTTCAAGTGAAAGCAAACAAGCTTTGTCCAAAATCAAAAGACACCTTCAGATTTACTTGTTTCGACACTAGAAATACATAAATTCAAACCATATGACGAAAGCAAATACTCAATCAGCTATGAACAGCAAACAAACTAACTCTTAAGATCAAAACGACACTTATCACAGGTCTAGATCTAAGAGGCCACAACAAGACTAGTTCACTTTTCGTTATGGGAAACTGCAAATGATGTAAGAAATACACAAAGAACAAATACAGTTTCTTTATAGAACCGAGGTGGAATAGTGGCAAGGAAAGTTGGTTTCAGATAGGTACATTGACTGATAACAGGCTGCAAAAACAAGGATGAAAATAGGGCAACAAACAGTAGGGAACCACAGTAGCACAAGGTAAAATTGGTTCAGCGCAGGTAGTACACTGTCAGTTTTACATTCAGCGCAGGTAGCCCCTTCGGGACCTGCGATGAAATGCAGACTACCTTCACAGTGCCTGCAATGAACAGAGAAACTCTCGTTTCTCTTGGTTTCCGGGTTACAGATTGCTCAAAAATTCACAGTTTTTGGCCAAATCAGAAGCTATCAATCAAGTACACACTAAAGGGTAATTAGGAGGATGAAAAGCTATCACTAAGAGCTATTCAGAGTCCTTGTGGATCAGCTCTTCAAATCATAAACATGCCCAGAAACTGAGCTAGAGTAGCTGCCCTCTACTTTGCATTTGAAAGATTCAAATGCAGTTCGATTCGGTACTCCCTGTGTTTAGGAAATGAATAGCAAAAAACACAAACAACCAACAAGATACGATCCCCAGCAGAGTCGCCAATTTGTTGTTGGGAAAAGTATCCAATACGGAATGACCCTATCCCACTCTAAGGGTGATAGTACCTCAGCAACAATCGAAGCAAAGCTATCTAAGATTTCTTCTTTATGAAAGTAAAATAGGGGAGAAAGAGATCCACTAACCGATGTCTTTCGCTAATGATTGATCCAATCTTCTCTCCTTGCTGCTTGCTCCCAGCTCCTTGCTCTTTCACTGGCCCAGCTACACCAAGATCCTGCAAAATGGCAAGAGAGGGAAACTACAAGAAGCATACATTCATAATTGATTCAAGGATTAGAATAAATCAAATACACAAGTATAACAATACACCATTGAGACACATGCATATAGAAGAACCCCAAATTCCTTATTAATGGAAGAAGTAAAGTTCAAGAAGTGATACAACCATAAGAGGCCCAATCCAGCATCACTTCCCAGCAGAAAGAAATCTCCTCTTCACCTCCTTCAAAGCAAATCACCCAATAGTTCTAAACTCAAACCAACAGCACTTCCTTACATTCACAAGATTACAGCCTCATTAGACCTCATGAGAGAGCTCTATATATAGGAGTTTTGGAGAAAGGATGAGTCAACTTGAAGTTGGCATGAAGCTGACTAGTGTCCTCTCCCACTTCAGTTATTCTTCAGTTCTTGAGTCCACTTGGAGGTTCTTGCTTCCACTTGGAGATCTAGACCCTCTTACTCATCACCAGTCGAATTCCCTTATCCAAGTGTCATTTTGGAAGCTTCCTAGGCATTGACACCTTGAGCAATGACTGTGCCACATGTCCCAACTCGCCCAGTGCAGGTAGCCTTCTTTGCAGTTGACATTCAGCACAGGTAGACAGTGGAGCAGTTGACATTCAGCGCAGATGCTCAGTGGAGCAGTTGACATGATCCAGAATTAGCTTGTTTTTGAGTGTTTTCAGGTGGAGAACTGCTATTCAGTGCTGTGGTTTGCTGACCTTGTTCCTCTAGGGGTAGGAACAACATGTTGAGGGACTTTGGATCCCTTAGATTATGGACATTTCATGCTTCATGGTGTAAGGCACAAAAATGTCTATAACAACAAGTCAGTGATATCCAACGTTGCCAAGAAAGGTAGAGTGTGTGATGCCCCCGACTTGGACCAAGGCAATTACATATGACTTGAGGATCCTTGCAGTCCTCCCATCGTTTAAGTCCCAATATTATACATAGGCTGCATGGTATAGTAGTTTGCTTGGGGTATGACATTGTAACATGGATTTCCATGGGGATTGTGGTGTTGGGGTATAAAATTGCCCCCAGGATAAGTAGTGCCCCCTTAACTCATTTGATATTGTGAATAGGGTGCCCCCATGGATTGGTTGGGACCTCCTTGAGGATTCCATCACGCCACAAAACTAACCATATGTCCTTGATTGACATAAAGAGCGCTCATGTAAATTAGTGACTGACCATGCATGCCTGAAAATGGGGGGGAAATTGTTACATTCCCGACCGGTATATGCATATTGGGAGTGCCCCCAGATACTTGAATCTGGGGGTTTGAATTGTACAATGGATGCCAACCATATTGTTGGTTGAGAAGACCCATGCTAACTATGCTATATTGAGTGTTATAAGGAGCGTTGTATGTAGCACTTGTCGAAGGTATAGAGTTTGACACTAAAGGGGTGGAACTTGGCATCGACTGGGTTCCACTAGTGGAGGGTGTCATGTGAGGGTTTGTACCTGGGACAAATGGGATAGCAGGGTTCGCCATCAATGGTGTGGTGGGGGACTGAAAGTGTCCAGAAAGTTCCACGACCCATTAGTCGTCGATGGGATGGATGGAAATGTTCCAACTAAAGAAACAGGGAGTACAGGTGCCACGGGAACCAAGAGTGGGTCCAACGGATTCGTGAGTAGAGGGTTAAAAGGAGGAAGAAATCCTACAGTAAATAAATCCTTCGGTAAACTTGAATTATCAGTTGTCCAAACAGATTCCGTGTGAGATCTCGGAGACTGATTTTCTGAATATGGGGAATTTGGTTCACTGGAGCTTAGCGGATCTTCCACAATGAGTGGAGGAAGTCCTAATAATCATCTAGATTGACGATGAGGTCCAGATGTAGCCACGATGACCGTTAATTTTTATCAATAAATTTTATTGTGATATTTGTTAAAGTCTCAATGATAACACTCGAGTGCCTAAAAAATATAAAAAATGCACTAAGTTGATCAATCAACAAACAGAGGAAAACGACCCTGTCTGATAAGCACCAATCACTGGAGCTGAAACCCAGTATCATAATGAATAACAGAGAGGGCTAGCCAAATGTATAGTTACAGTTACTCTAGAGCTTCACCTGAACCTCATATTTAGGGGCCAAGTACTCTCGTGAAGACGAGCACCCTCCCAAAAACTAAAGACAGAGTAGGTTCGTATGTGTTAGGTACCAAGGTAGCACGCCCCAGTCACCTTGTGTAAGTCCCTAAAAGTTTGGCCACTAAGGATACCTAAGATCACATAAACCACTAGGGAGGACATAGTCGCAGACACTACGCTGTGTGGGTAGGATACCTGAGTCCTTGACTTAGCTCCGAAATTCCCGAAGGGATCCCCAATACATAGAATACCTAAAGGAGTTGTAAGAGAAGATGAGCATCCTTCACTTATATTCCAATGTTGTCTCATATTTAGCTTCACTTTTACTGGAGTGGTCCATGTAGTATGAGTGCAGAAGAAATTTTCTCTCTTTTGATGACACTATTTTTGGTTTCTAATCTTTGGCAGTTTACTCACACTACCTATCCCAAGATCCTAAACTGAACTATTGTTTGTTTGCTCAATAAAGAGTTACTGATTGATTTTAGGTAAATTTTATGTGTACTTTTTTAGTGTCTTCGATAGGGGAGTTGACGTATGAAATGTGGTGGGACTCTGACTCAAATTCATGCAAAAGACAATGCTTAAAAAATATTCAATTCGATGAAACAAGCTATATTCTACAGCTGGGAGTCTTTCACATATTCATATTTGTTCCATGCATCCTAGTCATTATAACACATGCATAACCAACATAAATCTTTTCAATTCTTTCTAACAACTATTTGAAACCAAAATAAAGCAGATTTTAACCATCTAAGCAGAAGAATGAATAAAAAAATTGTTGATTTTTCTTTGATAAAAACTTCTTAAGAAAGAAAAAAAACTTATTTCCTAAAAAAATAAAAAAATATTTTAGGACACCGATATTGCTAACAAAATGCAACTGCAGATCCTTTCTTAGTCCATGAGTAGGCTTCCCATCCCTTTGAGTTTATAGACACAGTTGTATGTCAAGATTTGGGGGACTAATGTTATGTAGTAGTGGCCACAGAGAGTTACTGGGTCCACTAACACACTATTTGTGCTGGCAGAGCTTTATGAAGCTTTGTTTACTCTGCTAACCTGCATTAGTGTGGGAAAAGAATTCAAAACAGGGATCTTACGATCAGATTCAAGGTTGAACATATGAAGGAAGAATGCAGCAAGGTTTTGGTGGGTCAGAAAGGGAATGTAGAAGTATAGGGAGGTCTTAGAAGGAGGAGGAAACTGAGAATTGTCTGGGTGAACCGGGTGTTATGTTCCTATACCAATAGGAGTCATAATTTTTGAATGGCTGAGGTCAAATCTATAATATGTATATACCTTTGGTTTCTGCAAATGTTTTCCATATTCAAAAAAAATAAATAAAAAAATGTAAAGAGGGTATGTCCTAAAAGAAAAATCAAAGGACAAAAAGAGTAAAAAGGGTCAAAAAAGATGAAAAAATGAACCCCAGGAAAGAAAAATACCATGAAAGTGTGCAAGTCAAAATGCCACTACCATTTACTTTTGATGTAGAATAAAATATTGTGTGCAACTTCTTACCTTTGCCACAATCCATGGTAATCAAACAGTTTAGTCTTGGTTATTCCATATTTTTAATTTCATGCTTATATATAAAGAAATAAAATTTGACCAAACTGTTTAATCTTGGCAGATAAGTAGATAGGTACAGTTAATAAAAGGAGCTCAGCTATTTAACCTAAGCCCTTGGATGTAATAAGGATAGACTTAGATAGATTATTTTTGTAAAAGAAAATAAAATGTTTTGATAAGGGTTTGCTAGCTTAAGTGCACCTTAATAAAGAGAAGAAAAAATGGTAGGATGAGTAGATGGGTAAGTAGTTGAATGGTTGTAGAATTGTGATGATTGATTAGATTAGATCATATCATTTACCTTCATCATCAAATTTCTAAAGTATGGATGATAACTGAGCATTTACCAAAATACACAAAGTCAATTGATTAACCTCCTTCACTCATTACATTTTCCACTTAACTAATTTCCAAAGAGAGCCTTAAAGTACCTAAAAATCTTAAGTTAAAGGGGCTCAGAGCATTTCTATGACTTCTGGAGGGACCGAACCCTCGGCTCGCTAACTTATAAGTCCTAAATACTAAAAGTTCCCTCTCAAACATTCATCCCTCCATAATTCACTCATTTTCCCTAAAACACCTCTTTTCCCTAAGGATAAAACCTTAGAAAAGTGATCACCCCCAAGTAAACCCCTTTTTCGAAAAACCACAAATACGTAATTGGCCTAAGTTTTTATGTTTTCTATGTGAAAAAGAAAAAGCAAATTGCAAAGAATTCATTTTATATTTAGCGCTAAGTTATTTTCCACCTTCATTTCATATTAACTTTTAATTTTATGTATATATTTCCCAAAAATACCCTCTCCCATATGTATTTATTAAATCCCTTTAATTTTAATATCTCGTCCCTGAAGTTTGAAACATAAACTTTATTAATGTATGATTAATGGGTTAATTAAGTCGATCAACAACTAATTAATAACCAAAACCCTCCGCTGAATAAAAGAGATTAATTAATCAATCAGTGGTTAATTAATAATCTATTTCTACCAATGAAATCACCTCCGATGTCATTAAACCTCCATAATCCATCATTAATTAAACCCGCCACGTGTAAACCTCAGTCAAGCCCCTCCATTAAACTCCATATCAAATCCTCACCCCGATCATTGTACGATCTGTGTAATATTCCTAACCCGGAATATTCCTCAAACCCCAACAAAAACTCCAACCAAATATGTGCAAATGATATAATAACCCAGAAGTGATAAAATAATAGTGGAACAACATATAATAATGTAAACCAAAAATATAAGTAGATACACAAGAAATTCGGTGAGAAATGCTAAGTCATTTTACTATACTGAGAAATAAATGAGTACGAGAGGTGATTAGACAGATGGCACCTTGACTTGCACAAGGCAAGTGAAGAAATACTCTCCTAATGACAAGAATGGCCTCTCTGCGTGGATGTTGCTGTTGTGCTACTGCTGCTAGAAAATAAATGATGATTTGAGGCTAACCCCCTCCTTGAAAAAAGCTGAAACTATGGATTGAAGCTCTACTCAAGAAACCCAAAAAAACCCAGAAAGCTTTCCTGGAATGGCCTCACACTGATCTGCATCCCTGCTGCTGGGAAACTGTAGTGCTACCGCTGCTGCTACAAATCGAATGAGGATTTGGGGCTTCTCCCCTCCTCAAAAAAGGCTAAAACTCTGGAATCGGACTCTACTAAAAAAAGGCAAAAAAACCCAAAAAAATTTTCTGAAATGGTCGACCCCCAAAAATCACCCCCTTGAGGTTTTGCGCAGTTCCTCAAAGACGCTGATGAAACTGCTGCTGAAATGCTGATGAAACTGCTACTAAAATGCTGATGAATCTACTGCTGTAATGCCAATGGAAATACCTTACCCGAGCAAGCACTCAAATTCCCCTGGGGCTAAGGGTGAGATCTCTGAACGGAGACACTCAATGCACTAAACAGTGTTGCAGACTAGCTAAACAGCCAGCGTGCTCTAAGTTGAAATGACTATCACAAATGCTCATAACCATAATGATCAAAAGGAGGGGGCTCCTCTCTCCTTTATAACCTTTGCCTCTGTCAATCCCAAGGCTCACCTCCTCCTGTGTGATTCCTCTCTTGCCACGTGTTTCTTCCCTCCTGCGCAGTCCCTCCATGTGTCTGCGTGGGCTCCATTTCTGTGTCCCCCTTTGGCCCCCTTGGCTCCTCCTTAAGTCATAACATTGTGCTACTAGGAAGTGACTTTTTATTCTTAAAGTGAGTTATGTCCCCTGTCCTCACTTTTTTTATTTATAAATAAATATAGAAGGAAAAAATTGGGAAAAAACGAATATTATAATTAGCCATGGCTAATTAGGAATATTATAGTCTGCCCCGGCAAAATGTTGCTTGTCCTCAAGCAACTGAAGTGATGGATGTTGCAAGATCTTCTCACTCTCCCAGGTGGCATCCTCATCCGGCAAATTCTTCCACCTCACTAAGAATTCCCGGACCGTCCTGCTCCACTGCTGCCTCTCCCTGGTATCAATGATAACCTCCGGTTGCAATACCAAATGCCCCTCATCATCCATGGGTGGTAGCTCATCCGTCACGGTCACCTGCTGCCCCAATGCCTTCTTCAGGCATGATACATGAAAAATGTTATGAATCTTTCTGCCTAGGGGCAGCTCCAACTCATATGCAACCTATCCAATCCTGTGTATCACCCTGTATGGCCCATAAAAGCTGGGCTTGAACTTCTCAGCTCCCTTCTGCTTTAGCGATGACTGTTGGTATGGCTGCAATCATAGGTAGACCATGTCCCCTACCTCGAACTTCCTCTCCACCCAACACCGTCTACATATAGCTTCTGCTGGTTCTACATTGTAGCCATGTTATCCTTGAGAGCTCGGAGGATATCCTGACTCTCTTGGATCCAAATCTTGGCTCTAAGAGCCTTGCTATCACCAAACATCACGTCGAAAAAAGATAAAGGATGATACCCATATAAGGCATAGAATGGTGACATACCAATGGACATGTGATGCGAAGTATTGTAGTAATACTCCCCCAGACGCAGCCACTTCGGCCATGCTCGCTACTGCCCACTGACATAGTTACGCAAGTAGCCCTCCAGCCACTTGTTAACTATCTCCGTCTATCCATCTGTCTATGGGTAATAGTTGGTACTCGGTGTCAACTCTGTCCCCACCAATCGGAAAAGCTCCTACCAAAACCTGCCCATGAAACGGGTGTCCCTGTCACTGATGATGGTCTTAGGAAGACCATGTAGCATGAAGATCTCCCTGAAGAACAGCTCGGCCACTTGTGTCATTGTATAGTGTGCGGATATGGCAAAGAAATGTGTGTACTTCGTCAGTCGATCAACGACGAAAAAGATACAATCCTTGCCCTGTACCATGGGCAACCCTGTGATGAAATCCATCGAAATACTCTCCCATTTCCCCTCTGGAATGGGAAGAGGTTGTAATAATCCTGTAGGATGGCTCATCTCTCCCTTGTTCCTCTAGTAAACATCACACTCCCAGATGTGTTGGAGTACATCCTCCTTGAGGCCCTTCCATGAGAAACTCTCCCTAATGGCCCTATAGGTTTTGGTAAAACCCTGATGTCTTGCCAATGGGGAATCATGTGATGCCTGGAGTATCTTCTTCTTGAGATAAGACCCCTCAGTCAAGAAGATCTAGTCCCTATAGTAGATGATCTCATTGACCACCTTGTACCTGTCATTTCCCACCTGCCCATCCAGAACCTCACATGCAAATCTGTCCTTGGAGTACTCTACTAAGAGTCGAGCCCTCCAATCTATATCCAAGCTCATAAGAGACAACGTGGCTGGTATAGGTGAAAGGGCATCTTCTACCACATTGTTCTTACCTTTGACATACTCAATGTCAAATTCATATGCTTGGATCTTACTGATCCACCTTTATTGCCTCTCCTGTAGCTTCTTCTACTCCAAAAAGAACTTGAGGCTGTTGTGATCAGTCCTCACCCTGAACCTATTGCCTATCAAATACTGCCGATACTTAGCCAATGCATGCATGATGGCCAACATCTCCTTGTTGTATATGGAATACAACCTCTCATTTCGAAGGAGCTTCCGGCTCTCAAATGCTATAGGGTGACCTCCCTGCATCAATACTATGTCGATCCCCTCTCCCGATGCATCACACTCCAAAACAAATGGCTGCGTGAAATATGGCAATGCAAGCAACTCCTGGATAGCCCGCTCAATCTCATCTCGATAGGCCTTGGGATTCCTATAGGGGGTGGTAATCATAGCCTATATGCCCTGCTCAAGCTCGATGGTGTGCTCAAACCCCCGATTTGGTGGATGTCATGGTGGAATATCCCCAAACACTATGGCATACTGATCAAGGATAAATTGTATCTCTGGGTGTACTGTCTACCCTTTAGTTCCTGCCTCTGATGCACACAGCTCCACTGCCCACTCTATGTTTCCCTTTCAGAAGACTACCTCCATCCGATGAGCGAGACAGTCTGAGGTGGATATGTGTGCTGTCCCTGTATCTTCTCATGCCTCCCTGTCTTCTCATCATCCCACTCCATCTCCAGGATCTTCCAACCTGTCGTGGCCTTCCCTAGAGTGATAAGCCACTGAACACCCAGTATCATGTTGGTGTCCAAAATATCGACCATGAAAAAGTGGTTAGTCAATGTGTAGGTGCCCATTGTCATTGAAAGCTCTGGGACATAACGAGCACACGTCATGGTCTGATCTCCTGGGACCAAGACTGAAAACTCATCAAATCTCTCTATCTGTATACCTCTCCGCTCAACCATCCAAGCATCGATGAAGTTGTGGTTTGCCCCACTATCAACCAAAACTGATACACGCTGACCACATACTGTCCCTCGTACGCGTAGTGCCAGATACATGGGAACTCCCCGCAATGCTGCAAGGGCCCCTCAGGTGGTTGAAAAATATGCACCACTTGTTGCTGGTGGTAGAGGTGGCAAAGCTACCTATATGGCATGGCTATCTCCTGCCTCCACATCCTCCTCATCATCCTCTTCTCCACTGCTCTCGGAGAAGACCTCAATAAAATGTGCTTTACCAGTAGCACATCTATGCCCTGGTGCCCATGGCTCCTGACAAGTGAAGCACAACCGCTTCTTCTTCAGCTCCCTCCTGACATCATCATCAAGTCGTACTCGTCCTGGATTCCCCTTTGGAGGTGGAATCCTCACATCCTTCCCCTTAGACTGGAAAGTCTTTCTCTGGGGGTAAGGTGTCCGGGTCCTGGGTAAGACATCTTGTAAGTCCCGGGTCTTGCTGATAGCATCCTGGAGCATAGCTGGTCTAGTGGATCAGACTAGACCTTGAAGTGGCTCTGCTAACCCCTCAACATACATATAGACGCTCTGTGCCATGGAGAGGTCTGGCACCATCACGGAGACCCTCAAGAAATTTGCAATGTAGGTCTCTGGGCTCCCTATTTGTTTAAGCCTCGTCAGTGCAGTGAAATGTTGCTCTGTATCCCTTCGATCAAATTGCTCCATCAATCTCCTGGTAAACTCAGCATATGACGTCACTGTGGAGTGCCCAATGTAACCATCCCATGAAACCACCAATCCTAAGCCTCGCCATCCAAATGCAACGTTGCCACCTTGATGGCCTCTGCCTCCGACATTTGGTTAAGCTAGAAATAAATGTCCAGCTTCTCCACCAAAGACTTTGCCGAACTGTTTGATGAGCCATCAAATGTAGGCAAGTGGAATCTACTCACTGCACGGTGGGTGTCGCCATCATGGTAATGTCGGTACCCTCTGTGATGATCGTGGGGTCTTCTATCCCACTAGAGCTGAACAAAATCTCTGAATGAGAGGGCTTCCCTGAACTCCTGCCCATAGGCCTGGTACTCTGCAAAATAATCGTCCATATGCCCGAGCTCTGCCTCCTTCTGGGCTATGGCCCCCGTGTCTGCTCCTAATAAGGTGAGCATGGTAGAGCGTGTAGGGGCATGTGAGGCCCCCTACTGTGCAGTATCACGCTACTCTGGCAAGTGATGGGATGCACCTGATCCCTCACCTGTCTAAAAAACTCACGGGCTCTCCCGCTATCTGGCCTCTACTACCATGAATCTCTGCCCCATCACCTCAATATACCTCGACAAATCCTGTAGTGATTTGAGGAGCATATTTGCAAATCTCTTCTCATCCTCGTCTACCATCTGCTTTGCGTCCACTACTGGCTCTCTCTGTCCTGCGTCTACCACAGGTTCCTCTTGTTCTGTGTATACCACAGGAACACAATCTCCCTCTCCATAGGTATTCTCCAACCTACACCCAGTGTCTCTGTATCTCTGACCTCTGTAATAGATATAGGGTTTTTCCCCTAGTGTCATAGATTGCTAGCTCCACAGGCTGAGCCAGATCTATGCTCTGATACCACTGTAATATTCCTAACCCAGAATATTCCTCAAACCCCAGCAAAAACTCCAACCAAATATGTGCAAATGATATAATAACCCAGAAGTGATAAAATAATAGTGGAACAACATATAATAATGTAAACTGGAAATATAAGCAAATACACAAGAAATGCAGCGAGAAATGCTAAGCCATTTTATTATACTAAACAATAAATGAGTATAAGAGGTGATTAGACAGATGGCACCTCAACTTGCACAAGGCATGTGAAGAAATACTCTCAGAATGACAAGAATGGCCTCTCTGCATGGATGTTGCTACTGTGCTAGTGCTACTGCTAGAAAACAAATGATGATTTGGGGCTGCTCCCCTCCTCGGAAAACACTGATACTTTGGATTCAGGCTCTACTCAAGAAACCCAAAAAACCTAGAAAGCTTTCCTAGAATGGCCTCACATTGATTTGCGTCCCAACTGCTAGGAAACTGTCGTGCTGCTTGGAGTAACATGATCTGGATTATCCATAGTATTGTGTTCATTCTGTTGACGTTTCAAACCCCAAAGGGGTTCCATCATTAGGACTAAATTTGTCGTACTACTACTGCTACTGGAAATCGAATGAGGATTTGGGATTTCTCCCCTCCTCGGGAAAGGCTGAAACTCTAGAATCAAACTCTACTAAAAAAACCCAGAAAAACCCAAAAATCTTTTTTGAAATGGCCGACCCCTGAAAATCACCCCCTTGGGGTTCTGTGCAGTTCCTCAAAGACGCTGATGAAACTGCTACTGAAATGTTGATGAAACTACTGTTGAAATGTTGATGAATCTACTGCTGTAATTCCAATGGAAATACCTTACCCGAGTAGGCACTTGAAGTCCCCCAGGGCTAAGGGTGAGATCTCCGAACAGAGACACTCAATGCACTAAACAGTGTTCCAGACTAGCTAAACAGCTAGCGTGCTCTAAGTCAAAATGACTATCACAAATGCTCATAACCATAATGATCAAAATGAGGGGGCTCCTCTCTCCTTTATAACCTTTGCCTCTCTCAATCCCAAGGCTCACCTCCTCCTGTGTGATTCCTCTCTTGCCACGTGTTTCTTCCCTCCTGCGCATTCCCTCCATGTGTCTGCGTGGGCCCCATTTCTGCATCCCCCTTTGGCCCCCTTGGCTCCTCCTTAAGTCACAACACTGTGCTACTAGGAAGTGACTTTTTATTATTAAAGTGACTTATGTCCCCCGTCCTCACTTTTTTTATTTATAAATAACTATAGAAGGAAAAAATTGGGCAAAATCGAATATTCCAATTAGCCATGGCTAATTAGGAATATTACAATTTGGTCCCTTTTGATCCAATGGTTGATGATAATATCGGGCAGCCTCTGAAGGTCAACCTTTACCCACTCGATATGGGTGGTTTCACTATTCAACCCGCTGCTACGTGGCACCCGATGAATGGCATCGGGCGACCTCCCCCCAAAACCACTCTAGCCCAAAAGCAGTGCAAAATGAATCTGCTTACCGCCTCTGGCTAGAAAACAAAACGTCTCATCCCCTACTTAATGTGAAATGTACCTTTCCCCATGTACCTGCCAAAATAGTTGACTTTGCGAATAAAACTAAAAAACTCATTGTTTTTAGTTTTATTGTGAAAAAGACCGCTTAGACATCCATGCAAGCACCAGAGTACGTGCAACCGTCAACCCACATCCAACTGCCGACCTGCTAAAGCTGATGAAACTCTAGACCACCTTTCAGTCACGTGCGCTTCCTCCAAACCATGCACAGTCAGCCACCAAACTATTCAAAGCCAAAACCAGGTACTTACCCAAATTCACCGAGAAACTCTATTTTATTCCTGAACCTTTACTCAATTGCTTTAAGTTACTAAGTAATTCAGTGAACATTTGCCCAGTGACTCCAAAATACTCTGAATTAGACCAGTTTTCCCCAATTTTACTGGAAACCCTTCATCCCCGTCCTTGAATCCACAAGAACCAAGGATGGTTTCTCCAATTGCATAGGACATCCTACCAATTTCTACTCCCCATAGGGATATAGACCATCTCCCATTGGCAGATAAAGATTTTCAAATTAAAGATACCTCTGTCCAAGAATCCCCTTTGAAACTATATTGCAGGTACAGAGACCAGTACCTGAACCATGTAGATAAAATAGGTCTTTTGGAATCAAGTTTACCCAAATACCAATTCCCCAGAGTTCATATCTTCCCAGAGATTATCCACTATTGCCATATGAACTATAGTCCCAACCAAAGATTAGTGATGACCCTAACCATTCTATATTATTTACCATCACTGCTGAATCCATAAATGAAATGTTGTAGTTACAACTAGGCCAAAACCTGACCCCTCTTTCTATTGGATATTTGCCTAATAGATTCCCTACACTCACCTCAATAAAACTTGCTCAGTTATTCCAAACCTTCATTAGGGAAGAGAAATACATTCCAAAGAATCCTCCACCATACATGTCTACCATATTCTCTGATATTGGCCAAGACATCATAGATATGATATCCAGTGTGTTAGGCCAAACTACGAGTAATTTGTTGATGAGATTATTATAGCCATTATGTCCATTTACACTCCTAGACATCCCCCAACCATCATATTTGACTATGCTATGTCCATTGCAGATAAGATGCATGATCAATTCATGAGGATGGATGACGAAAGAGTCTTCAAATATTCTTCTATTTTATATAATATTTTCCTGTACTATCAAGCTGATAAATTCCCATTCACACTCCAAAAGCTTGATACCAAAGGAAACCCTAGATTAGTGGTCTTCTGGACTTCATTAATCCACCTATATGATTTTTCATATTCTTATACTAATTTCATAGATCTCTTTGTGCACCCAGTGGCAACTATGTTATTAGGAATTCCTCCCCCCAGAATCAATGCAGATATCAGGAGGGTCCTAGAGTTGTCCAAACAATATAGAGTGGGAGATTGGTACTTGTACCAAATTCACACTGAAATCAAAATATATGGATGTGAGTTGGCTCTCTATAAACTGCCTAGATACCTCCCCATGAGACTATTTTCTCTGGAGTACTACAGGAAAATGATTAATTCAGATGAGGTGCATTTTGTGAAGGCCAAGAAGAAAGCTCAACTTAGGATAAAAGATCAGCTTGGCCCCTTCATATGTAATAGTAGGGAAGCAGGAAAAGAAGCATAAGAAATCCTCCAAAGGCTGAAACTAAAACAAAGTTTTATATGGAGATATGAACCTTTAGAGTTCATCTACAATAGGAGACAAAAGAACAAATTATCTCCTTATATTCACCACAGAATTCCTGAAATTGAACAGTATGCAAATCAACTAGAATAGGTGGAGAACACTCTAGTAGATTGAGATAGCACAGAAGTTGTTGTCAATAATGTGTTAATTTATTTAGAAAGAAGACTTGATGAATATTCCTTTGTAAAGGTGCCAAGAGAGCAACCAAAGATATCAAAATAACTTGCTCAACCAGAACACATCATGAGTAATCCTCCTATTTTACAGACTCCTCTAAATGAGGAGAAGAATCCCAAAAGTAATAGAGAGGAGGCCACTCCTTCTAGCAGACCTGTTGCACAGACTTATGTCAAAAGGCAAAAGTTGAATCCATTTTTAGAACAAGAGTTCACTGAGGAAATAGCTAGAACTATAGGTACAGAAAGAATAGAAAGCAAGAAGACCACTCCCTCAGGAGGTACACAAGAACCTTCCACTTCACAGGCTCAAATGCTAGAGAGACAACAGAGCGTGGAAGTATCCTCATTTAGAGCTCCAACTAGCCAGAGCCAAGACATCAGAGAGAAATACAAATAAATAAAGGCCATGAATGAAAGATTGAAGGCCCAAAGCTATGCACATTACCTTAAAATGGCTCTTACTAATCAAATAAGGCTAATGTCAGTCTTTGATGTGAAAGAGGGTAAAATGCAGATGACTTTCATGAAGCCCACTACACAGTAGCCTAGGTCAATAGCAGATTACCTGAAAATAGACTTTGAAGTATTGGCAAAAGGATATCCATCCTATCGACCAAATAGAATTACATAAGCAAACTGGGGAAATGGTCTATTCAACTTTGACCAGCAAGGCAATTGCAGCACACCAACTCCAAAATTCGCTGAATAATATATCAGTGCAATTCCAGTTAGAGAAGGCCTCTTCACAGGCCAAGGATACCAAGATAAAGTCCTTAGAGGACTTAGTCATAGAACTGAGGCATGATCCCAAGGATGTGAAAGCTGAAGAAAAGCTTATTAAAAAGAAAAACAATGACATAGTTGCACTGAAAAAGCAGCTCAAAATTCCCCCGCTGCATCATCCTCAGACAACTGAAGTATTTGAAACTAAGGAGGAAGAGCCTATGGACTTAGTCCTTAAGCTGAATGAACAACTAAAATAAACATAGAAAGAGATGGATAACATGATACAGTCTAGACAGAGTGATTTGGCCACCACTCCTCAGACTGTAATTCCTACAGTCTCTACAGTAGTACCCTCCACATTGGCTGCTTCCTTAGCACCAACAGTTCCACCAACTACTGCTCTACCAATTACAGGTACATTTACAAGCGCAGGGACATCCATAGAAAAGACAACTAAATTGGTAAAAGCCATGGAGGAAATGACCATCCAGGCTACGGAGCTCAAAAAACTTAGAGAAAAAGTGTCAAGTTTGGAAATTGATTGCAAACTTGCACAAATACAACAGAAGGAAGAAGCTCAAAAGAATCAAAGAATGGGATAAAGAATAAAATTCCTTGAAAAGGACTTGACATTGCAACAGCCACTAGGAGACATAAAGGAAATTCTTTGGGCCACCATCATTGACTCTATCAATGATTTTTTGCCATCTATTCAAGTAATTTTTGAACAAACTAAACTAGTACAAGTGGCTACAGAATCAATCCACAAGACAATGGAAGAGTTGGGAGATAAGCTTGAAGAAGCCAACCAATTAATAGCATTCCTGAACAATAGAAATAGGTATCAGCTTGATGAACTAGGCATAGAAGATAGAATAGGAACAATCATAGAAATCAAGAAGATTCTCACCAAGAGGAACCTCATGCTCAGTCTTGTGAAAAAATTCCAGAGCATCCAAGCTAACATTGATAGATGTATGATAAAGTTTGGTATTTTAAGAGAAACGGGACTTCCAAGTCCTATGGTAATACATCACAAGCTGATGACCCAAGATGATTATGTTGAAAGACTAAACAAGTTGGCCAACAACCAAGCTAGTACTTCAGGGGTAAAAGCTCTACCCACTGGAAAGGTATTATATGATAATCTGGAAAATCTGTTTTTCATAGAGCATGAGGTAAAACATTTGTTCGTCAACATGCCAAATTTTTCCAAGTATACCAAAGTAGACGAGATATATAGAAAGATGATAAGGATGAAATTACCTGAAAGTGAATGGTGGATGAAACTAACAGATTTACTATAAAGTTACTGTATTAAATCTATATGGTAGCCAGGTAAAACAGAGTCAAAGTGTAGCAGGTAAAGAGTATCAGTAGGTAGAAGACATAAAGTGATTCCAGCACATAAGTATCAAGAAATTGAAAGAGCCAAATCCGAATTACAACAACTAGAATAGTCACAATAAAAGGGACAACAAGAAGATAGTTCTCGATCTATCTCTATCTTCATGCTTGAAGATTTTTTCAGTTTCCTAGAATAATTCTCATATTGTTATGAGATATTTTGTAACAATATTTGTATAAATAATTCACAAATTGAAGTAATTAGGGTGGATTAAAATACATTTCTATAGACATTTTATATTGAGCTAAGGAGCTATTGTATTCAAGACTAGACTAGTTTTGCTGGGTCATGAAATAAAGCTAAAGACATTTCACTGGATTCTTGTGCACAGTTGGAACCAAATAAGTATTATCTCTTCATGTTTAATTATTGTTTTCTCATCATGTTATAAATATTCACATGTGTCTCTTATGAAATCTGAATAGTAAACAAGGAATGATATCTCAGAATTAGCTTAAATGCTCTCTGTTTTAACTATTTACTTTCTCATTGTTTTCTACTAAACTATCTTGGTCTGGGAATTCTTGATTGCTCCCTTATTTCCGTAGTTCCCCCCCCTTTGGTCCATAGTAAAGGATTCTTAGTTTCCATTTGCTACTGATCATCCTTCTTTTCTTCATCTTTATCCCGGTTTAAGGATTCTCCATTGTCGTTTACCCTGGTTAAGACTACCTCATCCATTTGAATTTGTAGATTTTCTTTTTGTTGTGCTAGCCTTCCTTGTGAACTCTTACTTTAGTGATTTATCTAATCCAATTAAGCCACTCTTTGATTGACTCCATAACCCAATGGCTTGAATACTTGTTCTGCTCATCTGTTTTCTTAATTCCACTACCCAATCAAAGCAAAATATCATGAGCACTAAGAACTAGCCTAAAATCATAACCATAAAAAAAGTTAGATTATAAAAAGAGAGCCCTCTCTGGACTTAGGTTGGCTAGAACCTGGGTCTAAAATATTAGGTTTGTGGTTTCCTCGGATTATTCCTTCTTATATAACTTCTAGGGAAGACTTCTGAGTGATAACATAGTGGCGACAATATTGGGGACTCAAACCCCCATTCTTAATAAAACTTTGAGAAATTCAAATTTTTATTTTCAAGCCTCTTAAAGGATTTATTAGAAATTATTTCAAAATTTCATAAAATGGAAAGAATTAGAAAAATATTGAAATCTGGCTTCAGGGAGAACTCACTATACCAGGGCCAACCCTGATCCAAATCCTCCCCCCGTATTTGACAATCCCAACCTTATTTCGAGAATAATTAGAAGACAAGAAAGTTCAGTAAGCCCAAGACCTTTATTTAGATCCAATTCCTGCCCTAGTGAGTGGTTGTTCATAGAAGACCTCCCTTTTGATGAGAATTTTGACCATTCCCTATTTAGAACCAAGTCTGAGAGTGAACTTGAGGACACAGTTCTAGATCCAGAATTTACAATAGAACTTGAAGTCCAAAGGGAAAACTTTTCAATTGATTAGTACCTTCTGAATTCCCCTCAGTCATCCCTTACTACTGATAGAATCCTTGAACTTTCTGAAACTGCTTCAACTTCTTTTAGCTCACCATCATTTCCCCACACTTTTGAAGTTCATTCCTCATCTTCATTCATACCTTCGCTTCCCCATCAGCCTATCACTACCCATTAAATATGCATTACCCCTATTACCCCAAATCCCCTTGTTATCCCAAATCCCCCTGTTACCCCAACTCCTGTTCTCAATCCTGTCCAACTTAGAGCTATGGCACTCAGATATGCCCCTCTTGTGATGCTTGCTCCTCAAGGTTCCTTACCAGTAGATTATCAGAGTAAAATTGTCTTATTCGATGGTGCTAGATCTTACACAACACAACAACACACAAAGAAAATGACAGATTATTTTGAACTGCATGAAATTGATATAGGAGATGTTCATATGAGAATTTTTTCCCAAACTCTAACTGGAGATGTGAGAACCATGTTTAGATCTCTGCCTCCTAATAGTATAGATAGTTTAGATGTTTTTTACCAGCAATTTTTAAATAGGTTGGAGAAGAAAAAGAACCCTCTTCAAATTCTTTCTGAATATGAAAACCTCAAGAGGGGACCAAACAAAACCGTTCAGGACTACTATACTAGATTCAACAATGTATATAACACAATACCACTTGACCTTAGGCCTCCACCTAGCTTATCCCTAATAAAGTTTCCCGACGGATTTGACACTGACATTGCTTTTCAACTTAGAGAAAGGAATCCCCCTACACTAGAAGATATGCAAAGTGTAGCAGTTAATGTAGAAGCTAATCTACTATACAAAAGAGCTAGGGTTAGAAACAAAAGGAGAACACCCCTGAAAGATGAAACTTCACCCTTTGATCAAAAAATGGATGCTTTAGCTAAAGGAATGGAAAAATCAATGGACAAGATAGAAAACATTGAAAGGAAACCTCATTGGGATAACCAGTAGGCAACTCGAGTAAGGAATCCAAATTTTAGGAAGAACCAAAACCAAAACACTGGTAAAAATGGGCTTGATCAGAACATTAGACCTCCTTTCCAATAGAATTATGTTGAAACTTCCCATCAAGAAGACCCTGAACTAGACACCCAAATCAACTTAATGGGGTTAGATGATGAATAAATTTTCTTTCTGACTCAGAATGATCAGGAATTATACATGCTTCAATAGTTAGAGAACCAAACTGGAGAATCTTTCAACTACAAGCAAGGGTATGATTCTGCTATCTTCGAAGTGTATAAACAGTACAATTTGAGGAGCAAAAATAACACTGATGTTCTAGACCAAAACAAGAAAGCAGTACCTAATCAACCTAAGAAAGTGAAAGCTGCTCCAGTTACAAAAACTCTACAAATTATTTCTAGATCAAATCAGAACCCTCCCATTCCCACCATTGAAGATATAACCAACGACCAAAATTCTAATGAACAACCTTCCACTTCAGTTCCCCTTAAGGAAACAATGCAACAATCTCCAAAAATTATATTAGAAAATCTAATTAAAAGGACTCCAAACACTGAAAAAGAAGAACAAACTACTCCGAACCCTATTGCTAAGATTTCAAATGTTCAAACAGACAAATCCCCTCCGCCTTTCAATTTGGGAGCAGAGGTGGCCAAACTTAAAATTGCAGTTCCTTTAACAGAACTGGTTAAACATGAAACTTACAGATCTCAAATAAGCAAATCATTAAACTTTGTTGAAAATGAAGACTCTGTTAACCTATTTGATGATCAACCTGAGCTGATTTTCGGTCCTGATGTTAATGGAAAACTAGTGGAAGGAGGGATACCACCCTTCTACATTAGCCTTAACATCCACGATAAAATCCTACATAATGCCATGCTAGAATTTGGGGCTTCACACAATCTTATGCCTAAATCCATTATGGAGAAGCTAAACTTGGATATCACTAGACCCTACAAAGACCTAATTTCATTTTATTCAAGCCAAGTTAAGTGCCTAGGACTTATAAAAGACCTATGTGTTTCCCTAGTGCAGTACCCTACTAAGACCATTCTTATGGACGTAGTTGTTGCTGATATACCACCTAAGTATGGTATGTTGTTGTCTAGATCTTGGGGTGCCAAACTCCAGGGATCTCTACAACTTGACATGTTGTATGATACCATATCAGTCTTTTGACATCCTAAGAAACTGTATAGAGTGTTGGAAATAATACTGAGAGGGGGGGGGGGGGGGGGGGGGGGTGAATCAGTATTATCAAATCAAACACTTTTTCATTTCCATACTCAAATTCATATACGCTACTTCAGTTAAGGGAAGTTGCGTGTACACGCAACTGTGTCTAATGCAACTAGCATATATCCAGTAAACTTATGATTCAGTTAATCCATTAAGTTGTTGATCTTTAGTTAGTGCATCAGAACTTTATTAACCATATGAACAGTAAATAGGTGCAGTAAAATAGAACATATCATCACACACAAGAAGCACACATGAACACCATGATGTAAGGTGGAAACCCAATGTGGGTGAAAACCACTTGCTACAAGTCATCTCTATTGTCTCTATATTCCTTTAATAAGAAACTTCTTTTAACAATATTTATGTACTGGTGCAGTCTTATACCAGTACACAGGTTTCTACTTGTGAAAGGCTACAACCTTCTCTCGTTCTCCAGCTTCTCCTGGAAGGGAGCTGCAACCCCCTTAGCTCTTGTACTAGATGATCCTTTTACTAGTACGTAGGTGCCGGCCTACTGAATGCTCCAACCTTCACTCGTTTTCCAGCTACTACTGGAAGGGAGCTACCACCCCCTTATTTCTTGTACTAGCTGATGTACTAGTACGTAGGTGCCAACCTACAGAAGGGTACAACCTTGTCTTTCTTCCTCCAGGTACCATGTTTCATAAATTTTCAGACTAGATACTCCTAAATCACAACGCCATAATCTGAAGGCCACTTTTCATTCAATTTTCATACTTGACCCATCAATATCATTGAAGCACACAATCAATAAACACTAGCATCATCAATCTCTGAATCACCCAATACTGAATCATTGAAACCCTATCAACAAACTGCAATCACCAGAACACAGAGCAGAACACAGAACTCTGCAACAATGTTCAGATCTAACTGTATCATCAAAAATCATGCATCAGAGTGCATACGCTACTTTAAAGAGCCGAACCTACGTGTATACGCAACTTCACCAAAGCGAACCAGCATATATGTCATTAATTACTTATTTATGTCTTCGCTTCACTTCCTGACTTCAAACATAACCAAATCATTCATATACAAGGATAATATGTATATTAGCAACTGGATCTAGTCCATCAGATCACATAAAGATAATTCATTATGATCCTGATCCGTTATAGATCTCATCCATCAACATTGAAGCTAAACATTATCAACCAATCTGAATATGCAGAATACTGACACCAACAAACAGACACCAGAACTCAGACTTTGCATCAACTACCAGAATCACCTTTAACTTCAAATATCATAGTGTATATGGTATACGATACTTAGATGTATATAACCTGCGTATGTAAGCACTTTTCTCAAGGTCAACCAGCATATACATCTGTAAAAATTCATTCATGAGTTGCAGCTATTTCAAACTTAAGTTATACCTAGATCAGAACATTACATGCGTCAGTATACAGATCTAGAATAAGCATAATCAAACCATATAGAGATGATTCATTCCGAACCATTTGATCCCGATCTATCCTTAGATCTTGTTCTCCATCAACCGTTGAGATTCCTCCTTAGCTCAGATCAAGCAAAGCATCATGAACCCATAACCTGCATACTGGATCTCATACTTCATCAGATATTCAAGAGTTTCTCAGTACCCTTTCCTAATGATCTTCTCCTGCTTTTATAGTCTTAGGCCTTACTCAATACCATGGTCCAAAACCATAAAGAATCAATGCCATGGACCCAATACCTGGGTTCAACACTTCGGACGAGATACCATGGTCCAAAACCGTAGGTCCAAATACCAAAAACTAAATACCACAGACCAAAACCCAATGTACGCGCCTTCCCTTGCATGAAAGTGCATGTATACGTATACGCACCTTTTGATAGTCTAACCTGCGTGTATACACAGCTTTGTCAAGGGGAACCTGCGTATATCTCTTTTTCTTCATTCTGTGAGCCTGAACTGTGATCTGTCATCTCAATAAGTTGCCATCAAGGAAAACACCTGTATCATAATGCAAACAATCTCCCCCTTTGGACTTGATGGCAAAGTTAACTTGCCATACTGAGAACTGTCATCTTAATGAGTTGTCATTGTTCATTACATCTGAACCGATTCCTTTGAGATGCCCTGCATCCCATGTATTATGTCACATCTGATCTCTCTTCTGTAGATTCATCTAGTTATATATATAAGTGAGATGTTATACTACAAGTGGGTTTCCATCAAGTACAACAAATGCATCATAATGCCAACAATCTCCCCCTTTGGACTTGATGGCAACAACCATACCAAGTCACTCTCCCCATTTTATATCAAGGGCAAAGGGTGGACCAAGATATTCTCTTCCTTGATATACATTCCACTGTTCATACTCCCCCTGAGTACCTGCTGAAATCTCTAATTGAACTCCCCCTTTGTATATGCCAAGGTGTACCAATATGTCCATGCTCCCTCTGAGTACATGTTGAAATCTCTGTTCTACTGCAAGGTTTGCAAAAAGATGTTCTACAAGAAGAACATGACTCTATACATCATAAATGACCTTCCTATCACCAAAGACTCATACATACATCCATCTCCCAACCAAGTGGGGATATACCAATATTTACTCATCCACCCAACCAAGTGGGGATATACCAGATACCAGTTGTTTATACATGACTGAAATATTACATCATCCTTCCCATGCATAGTGTGGGTACAAATTACATCTTATGACCAAAAGGGATTCATCAAATGATAATAGACAGAGACAAACTATTACATCATGAGTCTTGATATGACCTTTACATTGAATGATATACATGACATTTATAACAGAGACCAAACATCTAAATAAGACCATGATAGTCATCAACAACTATCATACGCAGTGTTTGATCTACTCCATAAGCATCTGTCAACAACATCTAGACCAACAACCTGTATATGTCCATTAGTGTAGATAGCATCAATCTGCATATAGATATCAATTCATCCTCTTGATCTTGAGCATTATCATAGCCTTCCAAGAATGAATTCTGCATATGACATACAAAATAATTCGCATTATATCATATGTGAAAGACACCATAGCCATCTCATCAACACCAAGATCTACATGATCTTATATATCATCCATGTATCATCACTTGAGGACATCCCTCATCTGTATCAATCAACATATGTAAGTATCAACCTATCATCATATGGGTAAGAACTCATCATCATCATGTCTCCAACAATGCAACTTTGAGTAATCATCCATGTATCCAGCATACTATATATAGCACTATGTATCTTGAGCTCAAGATATTTTATCAAGACTTCTTGATATCATCAACAACAACAATCCTCATCCATGTGACTCTTGAGTGCCAAGAACTATAGGAATCCTCCATCATAACTATATTATATGTCGACTGCAGCATATGAGTGACTCATCATCAAGTAATGAAATTGTGTATTGAAGCTTTGTACTTCTCCTTATCCTTATGAAGATCACAATGTGAGCACCATATATGCATCATCAAAGAATCAACCACAAATCTGATCTGAACACCAGCTATGTAACCCCAAGAATCATATGAGATTTTATCATGGACAACTCATAACCATATCATAGCAAGATGTATCATTTAGCCATATAAGCATCATCATCAAGGACTACTAACCATAATGCCAACAATGCATTATTAAAAGTATATGCTCCCCCTGAACCTGTGCCATCTTGTTTACTGTCAGATCTGATCATGCATATATCAGCAAGAAGTATCAAGGCATCATCATCATCAAGTTAGGATCAAAACACTTCTAAACATCTTACAAGTATCAAGACATTTCCACACATCATTAGCAGATTCTAACCATTATCAAACAGAGCAAATAATGGACTAAATCATATCAGACACTTTTTCCTGAGCCTGTCCCAATGATTTTCTCAAATTGACATATACGTGACTGTGCACTGTCTTACTTGCGTATATACGTGACTTCTCTTTATGAAACTTGCGTATGAGATTGAGAACACTGAAGTTTTACACTTTCAACTTCCTCTGAGTCTGTACATTGTGTTGTGCCACATCTTTCTGAATGTACTTCCTTCTTCTTCCATATCTTCAAGTGTGATGATGTTTTCTCCTTTTGGTATGGTGCCCGTACTTTGTTCCTGCATTCCTTTGGTATATGTCCCAGCTTGTTACATGCATAACATCTTACATGTTTCATATTCCTTCTGTAGCAATCAACAGCTTTGTGACTAAACATATTGCAAGAAAAACAATATCCCTTAAAGTACCTAGAGCATGATGATCTTTTTGTGTGATGGTCTTGAACCATTCTACTTCCACATCTGGCTGCAACATGTCCAAGATTATGACATACATAACATTCAACATTATTCATCGAAGGAGTAAAAGATTTTCTTTGAAGAATTTCTTTCCTTGGTTGTTGATGGGATTGACCTCTCATCTCCTTGTTGAGTAATTCAGATTGTGCATTAGAGTTCCTTGTCTTATTTTGTGAACTAGGTTCACCTTCAATAGATTCATGAAAACCAAGACCAGTTTTGATAGCAGGAGACCTTTGACTACTAAGGATATCATCCAAGATCTTAGTACTATCTTGAAATCGTAAGAGCTTGTCCTTTTCTTCTAAGTTATCTTTTAGAATATTTACCTCAACTAGAAGTTGCTCTTCCTTTTCATGATGCTGCTTCTTAATGTTTTCTTCAGCTTTCCTTCCTTCTTCCAACTGATGTTTTAATTCATGAACTTCATTTTCTTGTTTTTCAAGAGCTTGGAGTAGTTCTTTATTCTGCTTATTTGATTCTTCAAGATCTTCTTTTAGCAAGAGGATCGTAGCTTCAAGACTTTCATAGTAACTGTATCTTTCTCTGAGTTTCTTGATTGTTGTGCTCCTTTCATTTACTTCATTTCTTAATGATGTCACTTCATCCTACAACTTTTGACATTGATCTTCCTTTTCCTTGAATAGCTTCATTACCTTGTTTCCTTCCTCTAGTTGAACTTTTAGTTTGGTAACTACTTCTTTGGAGATAAATTCCCTTTCGTGCAATAGATCTTGTTGATCTCTAATTTTGTCTGTAAACCTTTTAAATTCTGCCTCTATTTGATATCTTTCTTTCTCACCCATAAGAGAAAATTTAGTTGTTTCACTATCACTTTCATCATCTTCAAAGGGATGGATAAATGTATCACCAGAGGATAACAAATTCATACCTGATAGTTCTTTTCTTTGATCATCTTCATTCTGAAGTGATTCTGAATCTGAAGTGCTTCTTCCACATATTCCCCAATCGATTCTCCCACCGTCATAGTTCTTCTGAGATGTCTTCTTCTTCTTAGGCGCTTTCTTCTTAAGCTTCTTTCCCATTGTTCTACAGATCTCCTTCAAGCGATCAAGCTTCTACCAAATGACCTGCTCTGATATCAATTGTTGGAAATAATATTGAGAAGGGGGGGTGAATCAATATTATCAAATGAAACACTTTTTCATTTCCATACTCAGATTCATATACGCTACTTCAATTAAGGGAACCTGCATGTACACGCAACTGTGTCTAATGCAACTAGTGTATTTCCAGTAAACTTATGATTCATTTAATCCATTAAGTTGTTGATCTTTAGTTAGTGCATTAGAACTTTATTAACCATATGAACAGTAAACAAGTACAGTAAAATAGAACAGATCATCACACACAAGAAGCACACATGAACACCATGATGTAAGGTGGAAACCCAATGTGGGTGAAAACCACCTGCTGCAAGTCGTATCTATCTTCCTTTAATAAGAAACTTCATTTTACAATATTTCTGTACTAGTGCAGTCTTATACCAGTACACAGGCTTCTACCTACAGAAGGCTACAACCTTCTCTCATTCTCTAGCTTCTCCTGGAAGGGAGTTGCAACCCCCTTAGCTCTTGTACTAGCTGATCATTTTACTAGTACATAGGTGTCAGCCTACTGAATGCTCCAACCTTCACTCGTTTTCCAGCTGCTACTGGAAGGGTGTTGTTGGGAAAAGTATCCAATACGGAATGACCCTATCCCACTCTAAGGGTGATAGTACCTCAGCAACAATCGAAGCAAAGCTATCTAAGATTTCTTCTTTATGAAAGTAAAATAGGGGAGAAAGAGATCCACTAACCGATGTCTTTCGCTAATGATTGATCCAATCTTCTCTCCTTGCTGCTTGCTCCCAGCTCCTTGCTCTTTCACTGGCCCAGCTACACCAAGATCCTGCAAAATGGCAAGAGAGGGAAACTACAAGAAGCATACATTCATAATTGATTCAAGGATTAGAATAAATCAAATACACAAGTATAACAATACACCATTGAGACACATGCATATAGAAGAACCTCAAATGCTTTATTAATGGAAGAAGTAAAGTTCAGGAAGTGATACAACCATAAGAGGCCCAATCTAGCATCACTTCCCAGCAGAAAGAAATCTCCTCTTCACCTCCTTCAAAGCAAATCACCCAATAGTTCTAAACTCAAACCAATAGCACTTCCTTACATTCACAAGATTCCAGCCTCATTAGACCTCATGAGAGAGCTCTATATATAGGAGTTTTGGAGAAAGGATGAGTCAGCTTGAAGCTGGCATGAAGTTGACTAGTGTCCTCTCCCACTTCAGTTATTCTTCAGTTATTGAGTCCACTTGGAGGTTCTTGCTTCCACTTGGAGATCTAGACCCTGATCCAAGTGTCATTTTGGAATCTTCCTGGGCATTGACAACTTGAGGAATGACTATGCCACATGTCCCAACTCGCCCAGCGCAGGTAGCCTTCTTTGCAGTTGACATTCAGCACAGGTAGACAGTGGAGCAGTTGACATTCAGCGCAGATGCTCAGTGGAGCAGTTGACATGATCCAGAATTAGCTTGTTTTTGAGTGTTTTCAGGTGGAGAACTGCTATTCAGTGCTGTGGTTTGCTGACCTTGTTCCTCTAGGGGTAGGAACAACATGTTTAGGGACTTTGGATCCCTTAGATTATGGACATTTCATGCTTCATGGTGTAAGGCACAAAAATGTCTATAACAGTTGCCCCCTAAAGTATGAGGTCGTTTATTGGGTGAAATGCTTTATCAGGAGGATCCGAAGTTCATTCAATCGCTGAGAGGTGACCTGTAACAAAATACAATACAATACATTATTTTTCGTTCTGCTTTCATGATCTAGCTGAGGTGGGCATTCCCATTCTCAGCTTTATAAATTCATTTTGGTACATAGAACAGACGATCGTCTGATGGTAGACTGATAATTCTCTGCTGAAATTATCATCCTTTGAGTAGGATGATCATCTGCTGCAATGATGTACATGTCAAATGTCTTTATATTTCCTGAATATATCACAGCCCGGATGGATGAAACTAGATCCGGGGTCTTCAAACTCGTTCGATCTTCACTCTAAGTACAAGTCGATCCATGTGAGAATTGCGCTGAAGTCGAACATGGAAAGACATCGCTTGATTACCGGTCAATGATGTAAACCGTTAACAAGCGCGAGAGGAATCACCGATAATGATAATGACCCTCAAGGTACTGCAGTACAATTCACGTAGTGTGAATAAAGGACTTGGCGTCGAACACCGCGCAAAATCTTCCGGTCGAAGGTCATTGATGTATACCTGTCGCCGGAAGTGAGAAACTTGCCATTGAGGCATGCAAGCTTCAAAGTACTGAGGGGGTTGTTCCTAGATCAACTTCTTGGATAATGAGCTGAAGTCGACAAGAAGCGATTCGTCAAAGGAGGGCCTTGATGAATCCCACATCAGTGACACGGAACGGAGCTAATGATTTTAGTGGAGGTGAAAACAATCTGTGACATATGATTCAAGGTGGCGATCATGGGTGGATGAAGGATAATGTATGGCAGTGGATGGGACACGGTTGACTCTTTCTGAACAACATCTCTTGAACATATAACGACACTGATGCGATGGATCGGTAGCATTACCTCAAATGTGGATGGTTTGGCGGGACCATGGTGATGTGACCGGTGAATGAAACAACCCAACCCGATGTGATATAGAGGAAAAGTGTCATGTTCAAGAGCGACTTGCTACCATTAAAGCTTTGAGGTTCTCCCAATTTTTCCCCAGCCATTTCTGACCAGTACCTCTTTATTTTTGTCAAGCTTGAGGAGGATAACATATGATTGTTCTATAACCTGCCCTTCGGGCAAGCCCATCGCTATGTTTTAACGAGCCTAGCGATAGGGAAACTCGTTCTCGTCTATAGACAAGTTTGTCGCTATTTAATCATTTTAACGAGTCTAACGACAAGGAAAACTCGGTCCTTTTCATTTTTAGAGAGTCTGAAAAGGTACAGAAAGTTAACTCCAAAATTCCTTTTTCGTCATCTAATCCCTTAAGTCCGAAAAAGTATAAAACAATACAAAAGGGATGAGTTTTGGATAACTTTAACGAGCCGAATAAAACAAGCGCTCGACCTTTTTGTGCAATAATCCCTCAGGTCTAAAAAGATTAAAATCTAGAGGAGGGATAGCTCTTCCGGTCCTTTTAACGAGCTGGAAGGCCAAAACTCGGCAATCTTTTCGTATTTTACGATTCAGTTGAAAAGAGCTCAAAGAAGACTCGTCTTTTGAGGAACGAGTGATAAACAGGGATAGCAGCAGATTCCAGGTACAGGTTGGAATTTTCCAATCACGGCAGTGTCACAAGGATGGCTAGGTGAAATCACTCTTCGCAGCTGTTCCTCAAAATGGGTAAACAATCATATGGAGGTGAACGATTGGCCAAATGACGGTGGAGGTGGCAGGTGAAAACACGACCAAGGCTTTTTATGGCTGATAAATTTACGATCACAGAGGTTATTTACCGAAATAGGTTCATTTTTTATTTAAAAATGAGCTTAAACTCTGGGGGAAACATTGCTCACTGCTTTTATTTATTTTTTAACGAGCATGAAGACCGCGTTAAAACTGCTCAGATCTTGCGTTTATTTTTTAACGAGCATGACCTTATGCTAAAACTGCTCGATTATATGGTCAAATTTTGATTTTTTACCATTACTAGCTTTTCTCTTTTCAAGGATAGTACTGTATTCTCAATTGCTGCAACAAACTTTGTTAGAAATGAATAATATTTGCATGAAAATGAGATTATAACCCTAATATTTTGCTTTGAACTACGTAAAAAGCCATTAAAAGGTGTTTTTACTTCTCATTTTACCATTTCATTTGCATTTGGTTTGTTGGAGCTCTGGAGGTGCCTCTTCCCTCTTGATTTTCACCAGCTGATTCCGAGAGATTCTGCGGACGATTTTCGGCGCCGTCTGGACCAGGTAGGAGCTAAACCCTAGCTCTTTCTTTTCATGGTTTCCTTTTTCAGTTTTATGCCTGTTTTTCAGTCTTTCTGAGCCTCAGGGGTTTTGCCAGGGCGCCCTAACTTCAGCGCAGGTTCCCCATTCGAAACCTGCACTGAATGTCAAGCTGCCTTAGGGTAGCCTGACCTTCAGCGCAGGTGGGACACTCTTTGCCTGCGTTGGGCTCAGAAAACTGAGTTTCCAGCTCATTTTTTGATGAATTTTCGCCAGTTTTTCATCAAAATCAGGAACTTACTCCTTCTCTTATTTGTTTTGCAGGGAACTTTGAACAAAATGTCCCTTACATGGTGAGAACGAGAACATGAAGAGGAGGACATGATTGCCCTCCATGACCCTGTAACGGTGAACACGCTGCGGAACTGTGGCCTGCTGAAGCTTTTCCGTATCTCTAGCATGAGAGCACAAATCACTTTGCTGCAGTATATGCTTGATGCTTGGGATCCTATTAACCAAGTATTCCAGATTAGGGGAAAGTCCATTCCCTTGACCATAGAGGACATGTACTTCTTGACTGGATTGTCAAGGCGAGGTGCCCCCATTTCCTTGTCAGGTACGGCCCGGGGGACTGATTCCGTGAGAGATTATGTCCGCCAGTATTGCAGGGAAGGTTCTCAGCCTAGCAGAGACGGCAAGATTGTTATCCTTGAGATTGCTGACAGGTCTCTCAGGTCCATTCTGTATACCATTGGTAGGATGGCCGGTAGCGCAGCTCTACATGTTGCCAACAGATCTTATATGCAGCATGCCTTGGAGTGTCTCCAACCGAAAGTGTTCAACTGGTGTGATGCAGTACTTGTTCAGATGAAAAGTCAGTTGACCAAGGTGAAGGACGGGAAGATGAAGAAATTTGGATTTGGTTCTATTCTGACTACCTTTGCCTTGGAGAAAATCCCACTGATGCAGCCTCAGTATATTATACTCGACTTGCCTTCTCCGACCGAGCCACGCATGCAGAGGTGGGTCGATCACATGTCTAGGCATGCTGGTCAACCTCAGATTACTTTTACTGATGCCTTCTTCAAGTGGTTCGAGCGCCAGGAGATGGTCTTTTCCGAGTATCCATATGTGGGTATGGATTTCCGAGGTGATTCGGATTTGGTGTTACCGGATGGCGAACAGTGGGGCGCTATTGGTAAACTCTTTGACCATATCACTGTTTACTGTTCTTATTCATAATGTTGTTGTGCTTTATTCTATCAAGACTTTTAATCATACTCTTGTGTGCATGCAGATGTTGGTCCTGTCCGTCCAGCAGTTCGTCCGAGACCGCCAGTTGCTACCCCCGCAGTGGAGCCTGCTAGGAGAGTTATCCTCCGCGACCTTGACGATACTGAGACCCTTACAGCTGTGCAGGAGCAGGTTGAGAGCCTTACTCTCGGCATTCTCGATTTGAGGATTGATGAGTTACCTTTACAGCTGCAGCGACACACTACTGGCATGCCTAGACGATGGACTCGTATCTTGCGCATGATTGCACAGGCCGTGACGTGCTATCATGAGCACCACTAGGCTAGGGTGCCCCCTAGCACTTTTTGAGTTTTGGGTCATATGACCAATTTTGTCTTGGTTACAGAACATTATGTATGAACTATAAACAGCTTATATATATTTTGATTTTCGAGTTTTATTCTGTTTGAGTTATATGATCCATATGTACAATCTTTGATGATGTGTCCTTTTATAAATGTTGCAAATGTCTATCTAACACATAGTTTGCTAATGAGTCGGTTAATGTGTTTAAGTTTCTGGAAATATGTTGATATTGAATTGAATCAAATTGTCTTTCCAAAATCTTAACCCTTAGGAACATGCGATAAATAGTTGGATTGCGAACGGAATATATACCATTGAGTTGTAGTATTACGAGCTGTGAGTCTAGCCTGACAATTAGTCGGCGTATGCCACGTGTGATGGCATCAGAGAGTAGTTCTATCAATGCGCTATACTCAACGATGTTATTCGTTGATTTCCCAATACACACACCTCTGAAACTTACTAACTCGCCGCTTGGATCAAAAATGGCCCAGGCTGCGGAGGATAGGTTCCGCGAACTATGACTCGCTCCGTTAGCATATCCAACACATGTCTCCAGAAGGTTCGACATCTGCAACAAATGAAAAAGGTGGATCACTCAACCAGAACAGATACTTTAGCGAAAAAAAAATACAACAAAAGCATGCAGGTTACTATTTAAGCATAGTAATGCTTGAGGTACAACCCGTTACGGGGCTACGCCAGTGGAATTCTGTCATAATCCATTAACTCGTAGGCTCCTTTTGCTAACACCCTTTTAACAATATAGGGGCCCATCCATAAGGATTTGAATTTTCCTGCTCCCAATTTATCGGATTCTTGGTCATAAAGTAAGACCAAATCACCTTCTGAGAAGACACGGGGTTTGACACTTTTGTCAAACTAAGCCTTGACTCGTTTCTTATGGGCTTCGTTAGCCAAAGCGGCATCACGACGGGTTTCATCCAATCAGATTAATTCCAAGAAACGAGCCTCTTCTTCTGAGGTTCCGGGGAGGAGATCAATTGCGAGTTTAAGCGACGAAATTTCGCACTGGATTGGCAAGACTGCTTCCAGGCCATACACCAGTTGAAAAGGTGTGAACCCGGTTGCGTTCTTTACCGACGTTCGGTAAGCCCACAAAGCTGAGTACAGGATTAGGTGCTACCTTCTTTTATGAACTCCGATCATCCTTTGCAACATATGCTTCAGGACCTTGATGATTGCTTCAACTTGTCCATTGGCTTGCGGATAATATGGGGTAGAGCTGTCGTGAGATAGCCCTAGTTTGGCAGCTAATTTGACCATCATGTGATTGCGGAAATGCGATCCATGATCTGTAACTATAGCCTGTGGTACGCCGAACCTGGCGACTACATGATTGAAAAAGAAAAGGGCAGCTGTTTCACCAGTGTTATCCAATGTAGGCATCGCCTCAGCCCATTTGGTAAAATAGTCAACAGCGACTATAATATACCCATGCCCCCCGGTCGAGGTGGGGTTACATTGCATGAAATCGATGCCCCACTTGGCGAAAGGCCCAACAACAATTATTGGCTGTAAAGGTGCGGGTGGTCGTCTGGTTTTGCTATCAAAAATTTGACAAGCATGGCAACTTCTGACTGCGGTTATGCAATCTTTGAACATGGTTGGCTAGAAGTATCTTGCTCGTAATATTTTTTGTGCTGTTGCATATCCAGATTGATGCCCCCCACACGCGCCTGAATGACATTCATTCAGGGCTTTTTCGGCCTCCTCATGGGTAAGGCACCTCCTCAAAACTGTATCGATACCACGACGGGTTTGGAGATAAACTATGATATATCCATACCACTCATCGCTTGTAGATATCAGAAACAAACTTTCGTCCATGATTGACTCTTCTGATGTTTCATCGTTGGACGATGATGGGAGATCGCACAATAATTCTGCGAAAACTAGAGCTTTCTTTGATTTGGATTTTACAAATTCCAGATCAAACTCTTGAAGGATCGCTATCCATTTTGAATATTTGCCCCCTAGCAACTGTCGCGACAGTATATAAGTCATGGGGTTGCAATCTGACAAGATGGTAGTTTTCCGAAAGAGGACATAATGTCGAAACCTTTGAATCGCTTGAACAGCTGCAAGCGCTAGTTTTTCCACATAAGAATATTTACTTTCTGTATCATTTAAGTTTTTACTTAAATAATATATAGGATGTTCAATTCCATCGACTTCTTGAACTAAAACCATCGCAATGGTCATATCCGCTGCAGCCAGATACAGGTTAAAATCTCTTTGATAGTCCGGGGCGTACATTAATGATGCTTTTACTAGACAATCTTTCAGAGCATCAAAGGAAGCTTGCGCCACCTGGTCCCAGACGAAAGGTACATCCTTTTTCAAAAGACGAGTATAACCTTTAGCAAGTTCTGCGTAATTTGGAATGAACCTCCTCAGAAAGTTCGCTTTCCCTTGGAGTTTCTGAATCTGAAGCAAATTTGAAGGTGGAGGCAAATTAATGATTGCCTGAACCTTACAGGGGTCGAGACGAATCCCATCCTTAGAGACTACAAAGCCAAGCAAACGACCAGAACCGACGCAAAACACACATTTGTGCGGATTGAGTCTTATCTTGTAGTGTCGGCAACGTAGAAATATCGCTCTTAAAT
The DNA here is from genome assembly GCA_031772625.1 of Pinus tabuliformis. NCBI lineage: Eukaryota > Viridiplantae > Streptophyta > Pinopsida > Pinales > Pinaceae > Pinus > Pinus tabuliformis. The sequence goes on along the minus strand of CM062817.1, from coordinate 1,235,057,875 downwards.
GCTGTGGATGATCAGTCCGCTTTCGCGAATGAGCCAGAAGATCGTCGAGATAAGGTTGAACAATGTTCTTGATGTCATGGAAGGCATAATTCATTGCCCTCTGAAACGTCGCTCCTGCGTTCTTTAAACTAAAGGGTAATTTTCGATAAGCGAATGTGCCCCACGGACAAATAAATGCAGTCTTCGACTGGTCCTGTGGGCGGATATTTATTTGATTATACCCGGAAAATCCATCCATAAATGAAAAGATTTCACATCCGGCGCATTCATCAATTATCTGGTCGATGAAGGGTGTAGGGTAGTTGTCCTTTGGACAAGCTTGGTTTACATCCCTATAATCAACACACACTCTTATCGTCCCTTGTTTCTTCATAACAGGGACGATATTCGATACCCAATCGGTTAGAGGAACCGGGTAGATGAATCCAGCATGGAGAAATTTTTCAACTTCTGCCTTAATGGCAGCGGCTTTCTTGGGGTGCACCTGCCGAAGCCGTTGTCTTACTGGTTTGACATCAGGATACATTTTAATTTCATGTTCAACGATACTCAAGTCAATGCCTGGCATTTCATCATATGACCAAGCAAAGACATATCTGAATTCGCAAAAAAGAGCGTTATATATTTCCAGTTCTGAAGGGGAACAACCTTTGCCGACATAAATATTCTCTACAACATTTGTTTTAGTCGAGATATTTATGGCTATAGTCTCTTCAATATTGGATAGGTTTCGCTCGGAATCCACCGTATTTACAGTATTTGTTAGGAATTCAAAAACTGAAGGGTGATAAAGGTCACTTTGAGTATCTTCTTCATATTCCGGAAGAAGGGAACGATGGTGGTGATCATTCCATGGTGCCCCCTCAATCAACATTGATTGTAAGATTCCTTCGTCAGTCCCATGTACTTTCGACCAAGGATCTAATGAGGTACCATATTCTCTAGACCTATCTACCCAAACGCTCGACGAGCGTTGATTTGGGTTCGCCTCCCATGCTTGAAACATTGATTGCTACAATATTTCTAAAGGGCTTGGGGGCAAAACCATTGTACGATCCATGTTGACATTGTCTTTTGCTACCTTCGTGGAAGATATCATGTTGCAGGTTGCTACAAATGGTACATTTCCTATGTAAATAGGAGGTGGTAGCGCGAAAGTTCCCATCAGTGTGGGGTCTTTCAATAATCCTACTCCGATATCTTGAAGCGAATGGTTGCTCTCATGGATCATGGGAATGCTTCCTGTAACTTGTGAACCATTAGGGAGGAAGTTCTGTTGGTCGACGACCGTAATCCCTCCTTCAAACGGGAATGCGATCTTCCTAAAATAAGTCGACACGACAGCTGCCATGGCATAAATCCATGGTCTTCCCAGTAGGATGTTGTAGTCAAGATTTCCATCGATGACCTCAACATCAATTTCTATTGTTTTTCCTCCTAGTTCAACTTTCAAGTTATTAAGGATACCGTATGGGGTATAAGTCCTTCCGTCGAAAGCTTTTAATGTCGTCGATGATCGTGACAAGGTTGGAGATCCTAAAGTTTTCCAGCAGCTCATCGACATAATACATGTTGATGCTCCCTCATCAATAATCGTTTTGTGAACAGTTTTGTTGAGGGCTTTCACTTGAATAAGGAAAGCTAGTTGAGCTGGTAACTGAGGATCGTATCCCTTGTGATCAAAGGATACAAGATTGGAATCCTTAGGATCAACCCCACCAATTGCTGATAACAATGCCTACCTTTGGGTTGGACAATTTTGTAGTACCTCAAGAGTTGACATAGCGGATGGCGATTGTGCCAAATCTTCCACTATGTTATAATGCTGCGCCGCTCTAGCGCGAGGATTAAATGTCGACTTGTGTACTACACCCTTTGGCGGTTTTATTGTTAATTCAGGAATGATGGGTGGTACAACTTCTGTCGAAGTTGTTGTCGAACTACTTGGTTGATCTTTACCTTTTTGTTTCGACAGCTGAGGATTCCCGTAATCTTTGTTCCTTGTCGAGATCAAAGCATCATTCTGCTGTTTTGAAACCGACAACATAAGCACTTGCGACGGGGAAGCATTTCCACTATCAACCAGATTTTGACCTGGGTTGGGAAATGGATCAGTTAACACAGCTGAGGTTTGGGAACTTTTAAAGAACCTCTTTAAATCAGCTTTGAATGGGCAATTCTTTGTGTAATGATCCTCTTCATCACATATTTGACATGGATAAATTTGTTTCCCTTGCCCAGGAGGGTTTGAAGAATTTTTCCTAGGAGACGATTCACCTTGTTTCTTCTTCTTCCCTTTGTTTTGCTTTTTCTTGCTTCCTGGTTGATTGGTTTCTTTGCCCTTATCAGTTGATACGGCATTTACTTCCGAAGCAAGAATTTCTTCTTTTGCATTTTGATCCGAATTTTTACGGGCTTTCTTTGACGAAGCCTTTATCGATTTCGCGTTTGCTGTGCCAATCACGCCATCATCGGCATGAGAGTCACTATTTGATTTAGGAGGAGGAGGAATTGAAAATTCTGGTCTAGGAGCGTCAGGTATTTTGTCGTAGAGCGTGTCGGACTGAGTATAAACTAAGTCCAAATATTGTGCACGAGCGATAACTTGCTCCTCTGTTACGACTCCCCCTTTTTCCACATCTTCCGTTATAGCAGGAAGTAACGACTTTATAAACCATTCAGCTAACAGCTGATCGGGAACGTATGTTTTCACCATCCTACAACGACGACGCCACTCATGTATATGATCAGATATATGGGTGGCAGTTGTCTGTTTGAAGTTGGTTAATATTTCTGTTCCCGTTTCATACCTTATCGGTAATTGAAAATGGATTAAGAAAGTCGTGGCTAGGGAGCTAAAATTGTCAAAAGAGGCTCTAGGTAATTCAATATACCATTTAGCCGCTGGACCTATCAATGTCCTCTGAAAAAGGCGAAGCCTTATCGAATCGTCATTTAGGGTGTTCGACGAACACCACAGATGAAAAGTCATCACGTGATTCGATGGGTCTTCACCTGGATTTCCATTGAATTTAGGAATGTCAGATGGAAGTTTATGAGGAATCGCTGGCCACCAAGGGGCATAAGCAATCAGATCGTTGGTTAACCGGTGTAAATCGGGTAACTCTAAAGTCGCCACGAATGGTAACTGTTGATTCAGGTTAGGCGAAGCATAACCAGGGTACGATGGAATCGCTTGAGCAGTGGGCCTTTGCATACCAGCATAATGTAATTGATGTTGGTATGACTGATATGGTTGGTGGACTTGACCACTGTAAAGTGGTTGGTTTTGACCGTTTTGGATATACGGTTGTCCACTGTTCGCAAAGATCTGCTGCTCAGAACCTTGATATACCTGCTGGAATTGCGGTTGTTGGTATTGCACAAGCCATGGTTGTGAAGCCATGTTCTGTTGTGCTATGCTAACAGTTGGACCAAGGTGTGGGGTAATTATACCCGTTTGGACCTGTGTCGCCCCACCAGTTGGCGATTGTGGTTGTGACCCATGGTCAAGGGGCTGTTGCATTACAACCTGAGAAATCTGAGGTTGACATGCAACAGGCATCGCTTGAACTTGTGACACTGTTACAATAGCCGGTGTGGTTGGGATGTTCATCATAGGTACACACTGTTGCATAGAATATACAACCCTTGGTTGTTGAGGTAGCATAGGTACCCAACTACTTGATGCAATTCCAGTATAACCTGAATACTGTTGTCAACTCATGTATGGGTACCCTCCCGGAGGGGGTAATGAAAGGGCATACTGCCCCCCATACGGTAGCAATCCGGAACTCAAGGGGATTGATTGTCCTTGGGGACTGGATTGCCCAAATTGACCTCCAAATGGATCAATTTGGCGAGTCTCAACATAAGAGTTGCCGGGTATTACTCCGGATGAACAAACTGGAACAGACCATACTGTCGAAATAGTCCCTTGGTGGACTCCTTCTAGCTGTTGTGAGCTAGTTGGGACAGCTGGTATGCCGGCAAACATGGTCGGAGTGACAGCAGGGGCTTCTACTGTCGCTGTGTCATTCGACACAGTCCTAGATGATGACGGTTGTTCAGACATTTTAAGTCTATCCAATAGATTGCCTAGCGATTCTACAGGAACTTCCACTTGTGGTGGATTGACCTCTGATGAAGGAAATAGAGTGACCCCGACTCCAAAATGAGTTGGAGTACTTGCTTGTGGATCCTCTGCAATTTCCTCTATCGCAATCAAACCCGGTGGAAGAGGAAGACCGTCAGGTCCATAAAATATTTCTGGTGCTGAAGAAGTGGTTGTTTCGACAGCGACAGTTGTTTGAGGAACAAAACTCTCTGGACCGGTTACAGATGGAACTGGTGCAGTTATACAAGTATTTGCCCCCAGACCAGGATCAGTATTACTGTCCTTCTATGGCTGTTGAACTTCTTCTATAGAGGCAGGGTTTCCAGAAATGTTTGGAGTAACCGGAACCTCAGATGTAGTTGGAACACTTGTTCTAACTTTTATAGGAGATTTTGAACCGGTTAAACGAGTCCGCTTTGTCCGTACTGTTTTCGATTCCGGAGACAAAGACGGTTGACTCGTAAGTCTCCGCGAATGACGGGGTTTCAATTGACTTTCTTCCATGATTGCGGATTACTCGATCAACCAAAATATTAAAAGGGGAAATTTGTGTTTCCGAATTGAATGAATTTTATTAGACGCTTTTAGACACAACTTGCTTTTTCACTTTTTAAGAGTCGAGAAAAAGCTAAAGATGACTCTAGTCTCCTTCGATGTTTTAACGAGCCCAAAGTGACAAATGCTCGGTTGGACTTTTTCAGTTATAGAGTTTGAAAAAGGCCAAAAGAAACTACTCTGGAGATCTAGGCAGAGGGTGTGCCAAACCTTTCGCAAAACCACAGAATACGTTTTATGGTACGGGTGGTCGATCTTCGTGAATGCTGGGTTCACTGCATTGCGATTAGTAGGGCGGCCGACACGGCTTCCTAAGGATAAAAGATATATGCCTATAGGGGTCTCCCAATATATACGTGACGGTACGTGGGAGCACAAGTCCGTATTAGTGCCACCGACTCTCAGGAGGAATCACCCACCTTCTTCGAGATCGACAGTCACTACGTTTAACGACGCCGGAACACGTCTCTAGCTTAGACCTCTATGTGTTTGCGTTCTGTTTCAAAGCATTGTTAGGTTCATTCAATATATTTTAAGTTGATCTTTTTAAAGTTTGCCTTTCAAGGTTCACCACGAGATGTTTGATACAAATTCCTAAATGCAGTCTAAGATGAGAAGCAAGCTTTTTCAATCTTTTCTACTTATGAAAATCTTAACTACTGAGGGAAAAGAAAGACATCATCTTTTCACACAGATCATAAAGCACACACTAATGCACTTTTTCCTAAATCAACATGCAAACTTATCAAATGCAAAATGCACAATGCAGGTATTTCTTTTCTCTTTCTTAATGTTGATGTACTACAAAAAGAAAGCTGTTGTATAATTTTGAATTCAATTTCAAGTGAAAGCAAACAAGCTTTGTCCAAAATCAAAAGACACCTTAAGATTTACTTGTTTCGACACTAGAAATACATAAATTCAAACCATATGACGAAAGCAAAAGCTCAATCAGCTATGAACAACAAACAAACTAACTCTTAAGATCAAAGCGACACTTATCACAGGTCTAGATCTAAGAGGCCACAACAAGACTAGTTCACTTTCGTTATGGGAAACTGCAAATGATATAAGAAATACACAAAGAACAAATACAGTTTCTTTATACAACCGAGGTGGAATAGTGGCAAGGAAAGGTGGTTTCAGATAGGTACATTGACTGAGAACAGGCTGCAAAAAACAAGGATGAAAACAGGGCAACAAACAGCAGGGAACCACAATAGCACAAGGCAAAACAGGTTCAGCGCAAGTAGTACACTGTCAGTTTGACATTCAGCGCAGGTAGCCCCTTCGGGACGTGCGATGAAATGCAGACTGCCTTCACAGTGCCTGCAATGAATAGAGAAACTCTCGTTTCTCTTGGTTTCCGGGTTACAGATTGCTAAAAAATTCACAGTTTTTGGCCAAATCAGAAGCTATCAATCAAGTACACACTAAAGGGTAATTAGGAGGATGAAAAGCTATCACTAAGAGCTGTTCAGAGTCCTTGTGGATCAGCTCTTCAAATCATAAACATGCCCAGAAATTGAGCTAGAGTAGCTGCCCTCTACTTTGCATTTTAAAGATCCAAATGCAGTTCGATTCGGTACTCCCTGTGTTTAGGAAATGAATAGAAAAAACACAAACAACCAACAAGATACGATCCCCAGCGGAGTTGCCAATTTATTTTTGGGAAAAGTATCCAATACGGAATGACCCTATCCCACTCTAAGGGTGATAGTACCTCAGCAACAATCGAAGCAAAGCTATCTAAGATTTCTTCTTTATGAAAGTAAAATAGGGGAGAAAGAGATCCACTAACCGATGTCTTTCGCTAATGATTGATCCAATCTTCTCTCCTTGCTGCTTGCTCCCAGCTCCTTGCTCTTTCACTGGCCCAGCTACACCAAGATCCTGCAAAATGGCAAGAGAGGGAAACTACAAGAAGCATACATTCATAATTGATTCAAGGATTAGAATAAATCAAATACACAAGTATAACAATACACCATTGAGACACATGCATATAGAAGAACCTCAAATGCTTTATTAATGGAAGAAGTAAAGTTCAGGAAGTGATACAACCATAAGAGGCCCAATCCAGCATCACTTCCCAGCAGAAAGAAATCTACTCTTCACCTCCTTCAAAGCAAATCACCCAATAGTTCTAAACTCAAACCAACAACACTTCCTTACATTCACAAGATTCCAGCCTCATTAGACCTCATGAGAGAGCTCTATATATAGGAGTTTTGGAGAAAGGATGAGTCAGCTTGAAGCTAGCATGAAGCTGACTAGTGTCCTCTCCCACTTCAGTTATTCTTCAGTTCTTGAGTCCACTTGGAGGTTCTTGCTTCCACTTGGAGATCTAGACCCTCTTACTCATCACCAGTCGAATTCCCTGATCCAAGTGTCATTTTGGAAGCTTCCTGGGCATTGACACCTTGAGGAATGACTATGCCACATGTCCCAACTCGCCCAGCGCAGGTAGCCTTCTTTGCAGTTGACATTCAGCGCAGGTAGACAGTGGAGCAGTTGACATTCAGCGCAGATGCTCAGTGGAGCAGTTGACATGATCCAGAATTAGCTTGTTTTTTAGTGTTTTCAGGTGGAGAACTGTTATTCAGTGCTGTGGTTTGCTGACCTTGTTCCTCTAGGGGTAGGAACAACATGTTTAGGGACTTTGGATCCCTTAGATTATGGACATTTCATGCTTCATGGTGTAAGGCACAAAAATGTCTATAACAAAGGGAGCTACCACCTCCTTAGCTCTTGTACTAGCTGATGTACTAGTATGTAGGTGCCAACCTACAGAAGGCGTAACCTTCTCTTTCTTCCTTCGGGTACCACATTTCATAAATTTTCAGACTAGATACTCCTGAAGCACAACACCATAATCTGAAGGCCATGTTTCATTCAATTTTCATACTAGACCCATCAATATCATTGAAGCACACAATCAATCAACACTAGCATCATCAATCTTTGAATCACTGAAACCCTGTCAACAAATTGCAATCACCAGAACATAGAGCAAAACACAAAACTCTGCAACAATGTTCAGATCTAACTGTATCATAAAAAATCATGCATCAGGGTGCATATGCTACTTTGAAGAGCCGAACCAGCATGTATATGCAACTTCACCAAAGCGAACTAGCGTATATGTCATTAATTACTTACTTATGTCTTCGCTGCACTTCCTGACTTTAGACATAACCAGCTCATTACATATACAATGATAATACATATGTTAGCAATCGGATCTAGTCCATCAGATCACATAAAGATAAGTCATTATGATCCTGATCCATTATAGATCTCATCCATCAACACTGAAGCTAAATATTATCAACCAATCTAAATATGTAGAACACTGACATCAGTAAACAGTCACCAGAACTCAGACTTGACATCAACTACCAGAATCACTTGTAACTTCAAATATCATAGTGTATATGGTATACGCTACTTAGATGTATATAACCTGCGTATGTAAGCGCTTTTATCAAGGTCAACTAGCGTATACATCTGTAAATATTCATTCATGAGTTGCAACTATTTCAAACTTAAGCTATACCTAGATCAGAACATTACATGCATCAGTATACAGATCTAGAATAAGCATAATCAAACCATATAGAGATGATTCATTCCAAACCATTTGATCCCAATCTATCCTTAGATCTTGTTCTCCATCAACCGGTGAGATTCCTCCTTAGCTCAGATCAAGCAAAGCATCATGAACCCATAACCTGCATACTGGATCTCATACTTCATCAAATATTCAAGAGTTTCTCAGTACCTTTGCCTAATGATCTTCTCCTCCTTTTATATTCTTAGGCCTTACTCAATACCATGGTCCAAAACCATAAAGAATCAATACCATGGACCCAATACCTGGGTTCAACGCTTCGGACGAGATACCATGGTCCAAAACCATAGGTCCAAATACCAAATACTAAATACCACAAACCAAAACCCAATGTACGCACCTTCGCTTGCATGAAAGTGCGTGTATACATATACGCGCCTTTTTATCGTCTAACCTGCATGTATATGCAACTTTGTCAAGGGGAACCTGCGTATATCTCTTTTTCTTGATTTTGTGAGCCTGAACTGTGATCTGTCATCTCAGTAAGTTTCCGTCAAGGACAAAACCTGTATCATAATGCCAACATAGAGAGACTTTGATGAAGTATGTAGTGAGTACCCAGGAGAGGCCTCAAAACTTTCCTATATATTCAATGCATTCTAATATTGATTATTTCATTCTTTACAATGTTGAATCTAACCAAGAAAACACATCAGACAACATTACGACAGAAACAAAAGAAATTACAGTGACAGAATAAAATCCAAGAGTCCAAATTCATGAGATTTCAGATAATAAAGATGGCCTAGATACTTTAGTCAATGAAGATTTTATTCCCCTAGACAGTAAGATTTATGAACATGAAATTCTATGGCATCTTGAATTCGATGGGTCAGTAAACAAACTAGGTGTAGGAGTAGGAGTATGGATTTACAACTTAGAAAATGATCATTCAGAGGGTCATGCCTACAGATTGAACTTTAAATGTACAAACAACATGGCCGAATATGAAGCACTTTTGTTAGGTATGAAATTGGTCAAAAGGTTAGGAGCCATAAAAGTATCTATTATGGGAGATTCTGAGTTGGTAATAAAACAAATTAACGCTGTTTATATGACTAGGGATCCTAGGTTAGGATTTTATGAAGGAACAGTTGTAGAAATACTAAATACTTTTCTAGAAACCAAGGTTGTTGTTATTCCAAGAAAACACAATATGCAAGCTCATAGTTTAGCGATGTTTGCTAGTATTTGCAAGTTGCCATTTCAACCCAACCATCAGTACACTGCTAAGGTTAGGCATAAACCTGCTATTCCTGACAACTTAAAGAACTGGCAAGTGTTCGATAATGATCAACAAATTAACAATTTTCTAACTTTAGATGATGAATTTGTAAATAGCAACATAGACACAGACATAACATTGGATTTTGATTACACTGATAAAGTATAAATTAACGAAGTAGAAGATAAAAAGATAGATAGTTTCCATCCCACAAAGTTTACAAAATCAAATATTCGAAACCTAAAGCAAATGGAAATTGATGAAGCACTCAATGAAGAATCTGAAGTCATCAATCTTAAAGACAATTTTTTTCCCAAAGGATTAACTGCTTTGGAGGACTTATTTGATTCAAACGATGTCCCTAAAAAGACGAAAATGGAACCCTTAAAATTATACATTGAGAAACGTAACATAGGCTCTGAAGAAAATCCCAAAATGATAAAACTTTCAAAGTCTTTACCTCCCAATGAAAAAGTGAAATACATAGAACTGTTAAAGGAATTCCAAGATGTTTTTGCCTGGAATTATGAGGACCTTAAGTCCTGTGATACGAGCATAATACAACACACCATTCCCTTAAAAGAAAATAAAAAGCCTTTTAGACAGAAGCTTAGAAGGATTAACCCCGTTCTACTGCCTTCTATAGAAAAAGAGATCAAATGAATGTATGAAGCTAAGATTATTGCACCGATTAGATTCTCAGATTGGGTTTCTAATTTAGTACCTACCAGAAAGAAAACTGGCGAAATTAGACTGTATGTTGACCTTAGGAATTTAAATAAAGTTTCACTCAAGGATAACTAACCTCTTCCTAAAATGGATCACATATTACAGAGGGTAGTAGGTTCAACCAGAATCTCACTGCTAGATGGGTTTTCTGGTTATAACCAGATCTTAGTCCACCCAGATGATCAGGCAAAAACTACATTCACCACTCCATGGGGCACTTTCATGTATGTGAAAATTCCTTTTGGGTTAAAAAATGCAGGGACAACCTTTCAAAGAGCAATGGACACAACCTTTGCTAAGGAAATCCATGACTTCTTGGTAATATACCTAGATGATATCACAATATTCTCTAAATTAGATCAACAACACCTGGATCATCTCAGGCAGGTCTTCACCAAGTGTAGGAAATATGGAATTTCTCTGAATCCTAAAAAATATTTATTTGGGTTGGAAGAGGGAAAATTACTAGGCCACATAATCTCCAAAGATGGTATCTAGATCGACCCAACAATAATTGAAGCCATTTTGTAGATACCACATCCTAGGAACATTAGAGAACTACAAGAATTTTTAGGTAAAATAAACTTTTTGAGAAGATTTATCTCTAAATTAGCTGAACTAATTAGATTACTAAACAACATGTTAAAGAAAGATTCAACTATTAAATGGACTCTACAGGTTAAAAGTTCTTTTGAAGATATAAAGCTAGCCTTAACACAAACACTAGTTCTCATCAGTCCAATGTTTGATAGGGATTTCATCATTTTTTCTTTCGCCTCAGAACATACAATTGTTGTAGTCCTACTACAAAAAAATGATCAGGGTTTTGAACAACCGATAGCCTTCTTTAGCAAAGCCCTAAGAGATGCACCTTTAAAGTATAATATAATGGAAAAGAAAGCTTTTGCTCTAGTTAAAGCTATTAAAGATTTTAGAGTTTATATCTTGTATTCTCATATAGTAGCCTATGTTCCTAATGTTGTAGTCAAAGACATTCTAACATAGGATGGACCAGATGGAAAGAGAGGGAAGTGGATAGCTACCATATTAGAATATGATTTAGAAGTTATACCTACAAAATTGATCAAAGGCCAAGGTTTAGCCAAGCTCATGGCTTAATCAAATTGTCAAGCCCTAGACATAAATTTCATTGCAAAATTGGATAACGAAGAGGAGATGGCGACTCCACAGATCAGCCAAGCCTTTACAGATTCACCATGGTATGATGACATTATATACATTCTACAAAATCTTCAAGCTCCTCCTAAGTTGTCCAGAACTAAAAGTAGGTTCTTAAAAATGAAATCTTTGAAGTTTTGCATAATTAACAATGCTTTATTTTGGAAAAATCATGAAGGAATCATTCTCAATTGTTTGTTAAAGGAAGAATCTGACAAAATATTACATGAGTTTCATGTAGGCAACTGTGGGGGACATCTTTACTGGAAGAACACAGATGATAAAATCTTAAGAGCTGGTTTTTACTGGCCCACTCTGTTTTCTGATGTAAATAAATTTGTAACCTCATGCCACAAATGTTAGATTTTTGAAGGAAAAAGAAAACTATTACCATTACCTTTGAAACCTATATCTACTGAAACACCATTTCAACAGTGGGATCTTGACTTCATTGGTGAAATTCATCCCCCCTCCTTTGCCCAACATAAATGGATCTTGACTGCCACAGATTATTTTACAAAATGGATAAAAGCCATACCCTCAAGACAAGCTATTGATATTGTCATAATAGGTTTCCTTGAGGCCAACATTTTGACCAGATTCGTTTGCCCCACCAAAATCATCACAGACAATGCAACAACTTTTAAATCAAAGAGGATGATTTATTTCTGCAACAAATATCATATAAGCCTGGGTCACTCCACAACCTACTATCCCAAAGGAAATGGACTAGTAGAGTCTTCCAACAAAAGTTTAGTGAATATCATCAAAAAATTGCTGGAAGATAACAAGAAAACCTGGATTAAGAAGCGAGTAAATGCCTTGTGGGCAGGTAGGCTGACCACAAAGAAATCTATTGGTACTAGTCCTTATTAGCTAGTCTATGGAATGGAAGTTGTTTTCCCATCTTTCTTGGGAACACCAGTGATGAAATTGCTCCAAGAAGCATAGGTTGAGTCAAATGATATTCAAAGGAGGATCAACTAGACAATTCACTTGTAGCAAACCAAGGAAGAAGTGTATATCAAATCCCAAGTTGTGCAGGAGAGAATCAAGAAAGATTTTGACAAAAGGACCAAGGCAGAAGATTTCTATCTAGGAGATAAAGTTTGGAAATGGGACTCAAGAAGGGAGGATAAAGGTAAACAAGGGAATTTTGACTTCTTATGAAAAGGCCCTTACATCATTTATGCTTTCAGATGTAATAATGCTTATTTCCTCAAAGAATTGGATGGTGCAGAAGTAGAAGGAGGACCAATTAATGGTCAAATGCTTAAGCACTATATAGATCCCAGTCACTGATTTCACTAATCACTTGTACATATTTTATTTTTCACAAAGTTTAGTGTTGATTGGATGGTAATTTTGGATTTGAAGCCCGAAGAGAAGGCCCTAAGCTTCAAAAGTTTCACTGTCATAAATATCAATAAAGTGGAAAAGTAAAAGGGAAAAAGTTGCAGAGAAAAATCACAGTAATTTAGAAGGTCATTGATCTACTAGTTCTTGACATTTCACTAGGAAATGCCATCCCCAAGTGGAGCCACTGTTATGTTCCTATACCAATAGGAGTCATAATTTTTGAATGGTTGAGGTCAAATCTGTAATATGTACATACCTTTGCTTTTTGTAAATGTTTTCCATATTCAAAAAAATAAAAAATAAAAATTAAAAAATGTAAAGAGGGTATGTCCTAAAATAAAAATCAAAGGACAAAGAGAGTAAAAAAGGTCAAAAAAGATGCAAAAATGAACCCCAAGAAAGAAAAAGAACATGAAAGTGTGCAAGTCAAAATGCCACTACCATTTACTTTTGATGTAGAATAAAAGATTATGTGTAGCTTCTTACCTTTGCCACAATCCATGGTAATCAAACAGTTTAATCTTGGTTATTCCATATTTTGAATTTCATGCTTATAGATAGAGAAATAAAATCTGACCAAACTGTTTAATCTTAGCAGATAAGTAGATAGGTAGAGTTAATAAAAGGAGCTTAACTGTTTAACCTGAGCCCTTGGATGTAATAAGAATAGACTTAGATAGATTACTTTTGTAAAAGAAAATAAAATGTTTTGATAAGGGTTTGCCAGCTTAAGTGCACCCTAATAAAGAGAAGAAAAAATGGTAGGATGAGTAGATGGATAAGTAGTTGAATGGTTGCAGAATTGTGATGATTGATTAGATTAGATCATATCATTTACCTTCATCATCAAATTTCTAAAGTATGGATGATAATTGAGCATTTAGTAAAGTACACAAAGTCGATTGATTAACCTCCCTCATTCATTACATTTTCCACTTAACTAATTTCCAAAGAAAGTCTTAAAGTACCTAAAAATCTTAAGTTAAAGGGGCTCAGAGAATTTCTCTGACTTCTGGAGGGACCGGACCCTTGGCCCAATAACTTATAGGTCTTGAGCATTAAAATTCCCCTCTCAAGCATTCACCCCTCAATAATTCACTAATTTTCCCTTAAAAACCCCTTTTCCCTAAGGATGAAACCTTAGAGAAGTGATCACCCCCAAGTAAACCCCTTTTCCGAAAAAACCCACAGATACTTATTTGGCCTAAGTTTTTATGTTTTCTATGTGAAAAAGCAAAACAAATTGTAAAGAATTCATTTTATACTTAGCGGTAAGTTATTTTTTGCCTTCATTTCATATTAACTTTTAATTTTATGTTATTTCCCAAAATTACCCTCTCACGTATGTATTTATTAAATCCTTTTAATTTTAATATCCCGTCCCTGAATTTTGAAACATAAACTTTATTAACGTATGATTAATGGGTTAATTAAGTCGATCAGCGGCTAATTAATAACCAAAACCCTCCGCCGAACAAAAGAGATTAATTAATCAATCAGTGCTTAATTAATAATCTATCTCCGCTGCCCGCAGGGGTTTGATCTCGTGGCCAATGGATGGTCTGCTAAGTCATTCGTGCCGCTATGCATGTCACAAGTTCAAGTATCGTCTTAACCTGAGGGCCGTTCTTGCAGGCTGGGTGGTTCCTCCTAGCGGTTATAGTGGTAGCCGGTGGGATTCAACCTTGTGTAACGCAAGTACGATACCACTGCCATTGCCAATTCCACTATATATCAAAATAATAATAATAATAATAATCTATATCTGCCAATGAAATCACCTCTCATTAAACCTCCATAATCCATCATTAATTAAACCCACCATGCTTAAACCTCCATCGGGCCCCTCCATTAAACTCCATATCAAATCCCCGCCCTAATCACTGTACGATCTGGTACCTTTTGATCCAACGGTCGACGATCATATCGGGTGGCCTCTGAAGGCCGACCTTTATCCGCCCAATATGGGTGGTTTCACTATTCACTCCGCTACTACATGCCACCCGATGAATGGCATCGGGCGGCATCCCCCCAAAACCATTCTAGCCCAAAAGAAGTGTGAAATGAATCCAGTTACCGCCTCCTGCTAGACGACAAAATGTCTCATCCCCCACTTAACGCCAAATGTACCTTTCCCCGTGTACCCGCCAAAATAGTTGACTTTGCGAATAAAACTAAAAAACTCATTATTTTTAGTTTTATCGTGAAAAAGACCGCTCAGACCTCCATGCAAGCACCAGAGTATGTGCAACCGTCAACCCACGTCCAACTGCCAACCTGCTGAAGCTGCTGAAACTCCAGACCACCTTTCAATCACGTGTGCTTCCTGCAAACCATGCATAGTCGCCCACCAAACCATTCAAAGTCGAAACTAGGTATTTACCCAAATTCACTGAGAAACCCTATTTTATTCCCAAACATTTACTCAATTGATTTAATTTACTAAGTAATTTAGTGAACATTTGCCCAATGACTCCAAAATACTCTAAATTAGACCAGTTTTCCCCAATTTTACTAAAAGCCCTTCATCCCCGTCCTTGAATCCAGAAGAACCAAGGATGGTTCCTCCAATTGCATGGAACGTCCTACCAATTTCTACTCCCCACAAGGATTTATACCATCTCCCATTGGCAAATAAAGATTTTCAAATTAAAGATACCTTTGTCCAGGAATCCCCTTTGAAACTATACTGCAGGTATAGAGACCAGTACCTGAACCATGCAGACAAAATAGGTCTTTGTGCATCAGGTTTACCCAAGTACCAATTCTCTAGAGTTCATATCTTCCCAGAGATTATCCACTATTGCCATATGAACTATAGTCCCAGCCAAAGAGCAATGATGACCCCTGACTATTCTGTATTATTTACCATCACTGTTGAATCCATAAATGAAATGTTGCAGTTACAACCAGGCCAAAAGTTGACCCCTCTTTCTGTTGGAGATTTTCTTAATAGATTCCCTACACTCACCTCAATCAAACTTGCTTAGTTATTCCAAACCTTCATTAGGGAAGAAAAATACATTCCAAAGGATATTCCACCATACATGTCTACCATATTCTCTGATCTTGGCCGAGACATCATAGAAATTATATCCAGTGTGTTAGGCGAAACTACAAGTGAATTTGTCGATGAGATTATTATAGCTTTTATGTCCATTTACACTCCTGGACAACCCCCAGCCATCATATTTGACTATGCTAAGTTCATTGCAGATAAGATGCATGATCAATTCATGAGGATGGACAATGAAAGAGTGTTCAAATATTCTTCAGTTTTATATCATCTTTTCCTGTACTATCAAGTTGATAAATTCCCATTCACACTCCAAAAGCTTGATACCAGAGGCAACCCTAGATCAGTGGTTTTCTAGACTTCATTAACCCACCTATATGATTCTTCATATTGTTATACTAATTTCATAGATCTCTTTGTGCACCCAGTGGCAACTATGATATTAGTGATCCAGGTTTGGGTGTGAAGAAGGACCCTTCCAAGACCTTTTACTTTTGTGATGTGTTAAAATTTCTTTTTAAAAGAACATTAACAAATACAGTTGCAGACTGTAAAGAAGACGAACATAACAATCATCAGCACATGAGAACAAAATTTGTTGATAACGGAGTTCGTCCAGGAGGGACTATGTTTCCGTGCCCCGGTGTTAAGATGGTGTAGGCCGTTACATTATGTGTTGTCAATAAAGATGATGTACACAAATATGATATCTCGATCAGACAAGGAAGAATTACCTCACACAGGAGTGGCTCTAAGAGATGTTCCACAGATTGAACTCTCAATCAAAAGACTCCTATCAGTATGACACAAAAACAAGCATCATGTGCATCCCGCCAACATGGCACAAAAGGGATATCAAAGAAAAGCACACGCACGATGACAACAAGAGTATCCCAACAACATACAGCAAGGGATCTCAAAGCATAACATAAATAGTTATGATAGAAAGTACATCACATAGAAATATTCCGCATCAAATCAAGCAAGGAATCATGACAACATGTAATAAACAAAATCCTGCATAAACGTTAATCATGGATCTATACAACAT
The DNA here is from genome assembly GCA_031772625.1 of Pinus tabuliformis. NCBI lineage: Eukaryota > Viridiplantae > Streptophyta > Pinopsida > Pinales > Pinaceae > Pinus > Pinus tabuliformis. Next base: position 1,235,041,010 of record CM062817.1, on the reverse strand, counting down.
AATGCAAAAAAAGAAGTACACGAACACATCATATACCTCACCACCAAGGGCCATCTGAAGAAAAGGCTGTCAAAGTGCCGAAGCTTGCTGAAACATCGATCTCACAGCATTGATCTCATGAAGATATTTGCTCGCACATGAAGATGGACATCTGCACTGGAACTTAGAAAAGTGACTGAAAGAAGAAATGAGAGAAAGACAAATCTGAATACACCATCAGATTTGTGGCGTTGAGTAGTGCTGAAACGACTGTCCAAAATCCAAATTCTGAAAAGTTGAAAATTTGGAGCTCAAGGAATCTTTTAGATTCCCTCGGGATTGCTCAAAGATTTTGTTTCAGGGATGAGCTGAAAATCCACTGCTCAGATGTCATATCTGATTTCACCATTAGGATCCCTATGGAAAAACATGAAAAACAAGTATAAACTTGACCATATTCTGACAAAGTGAAATTTCACCTCGGGAAAATTTCATGGCTCGTGGCTCTGCACCCTGTTTTTTGTTGAAATCGTGGTTTTGCATGCATTCTGGGATTGACTAGAAGATGCAGAACTCAGATTCAAAAACGGGTAGTGCCATTGTGTCGTGGCGACAAGAGGTATAAAATCCATATAAAATTTGTCAATTTATGAAAAGTTGAAAAATTTGCCCTCCTGCAAAATTCATGGTCCTTGCATTAAAAAATTATCAAACTGCCTTGAAATATGTGCCACTCCTATCTCGAAATTCGTGCAGTCCTTCTCCTCCCCTAGCACTAAAAAATGAATTTATATAAAATTCTAGACATCTTTAACTAGGAATTTGTTATAGTGTGGTGGTAGAGGAACTAGTTAATGGGGAGGAGGTTGGGTGGTCAAACTTTGCCTCGTCCCTTTTATACACCAATTTTTCCATTTTAAAGCCGAATTCAATATTTGATAGGGCCATTGGTAATGTTTTAAGTTCATGCGTATAACGCATTATATTTTTGGCACACAATGGTTTTGGGTGCTACCGCATTAAATGGGAGTTGTGTGCATTTAATAATTTGGTTTAAGTTTGTTTGAAAACCATATATATATTAACCATATTTCATATATGGTTTATACGTTGATTTTTGATATACGGTTTTTTTTGTTTTTTGGTTTAAAATAACTATATTAAAAATGATTTTTGTTTTATGGTTTATTAATAACCATATATATTAAAAATGATATGGTTATTATTTTGTCTTTTTGTGCAGGTGCAAGAGGTCAATGATGGGTTGCCATGTGTCAATAGCTGATGGGTTGCCATGTGGGTCCCACTTGCTTACTGGGATGTCATGTGGCACACAATGGACCCCACTTTTTCCCTTGTCATGTCAAACTTTGAAGAGCTCTATCTTTTGCATACGATCTCGGTTTGACGAACCGTTCGCACATCTGTGATCAGGATGACGAGATATATGATTTGGTCTTGGGTTAAAGTCATTCTGATGACTTTCATTTTTGAGCATCCTTGAGTCCTCCTTGTCCTGTGTGTGTTCTTGAAGATCCACCTGGATCAATCCTCCCCACTAAGGAGCTTTTGGTCCTCCAAAAGCATGAAAAATAATCTGCAACTTTCTCTATACCTTGTCTGCATCACAAGCATCCTGAAAAGGCCTCGCTTCCATCTCCTTCACCTTTGTTCTTTGGAGCCTTAAGCAATGAACCCACACCTACTACTTCTACAACTTTTAGTACATGGTTTTTCAAATTACATGCTTTGAATGACATGACCAACTAATGACCCATAACGTCCCATACTTGCCACGAGTTTATAACACATACTCAGTGGTCAAGTTTACAACAAGATGGACGTAATTCCCCAGCTATGACAACAAGGCCAACTCATCATGGTTGCTTCAACAAGTGATGGAAAACACCTCATCACTGCAACACATGATTTACATACATAAGGCCAAACATTATTGTTTTGAGAAGTGATGGAAACATAGCATCACTTTCAGAATTTTAACATGCAACTCAAAATACGACTCAAAACATGACCGAACATCATTGTTGCTGACCAAGTGATGGAAACACATCATCACTTTTACACTTTAAAACTCAACAAATGATTTACAAAAGAATGACCATGAAACGACAACATGTCTAGAAACCATTTTCACTTATCAATGTGAATGGCTCACCTCCTTGAGGTGGTTTTTCTTGTCAAACAACTACCCTTCCTGGTTCACACACCGATGCTTTATCTTTAAGGCGGTGCTCTGGATGGAGCTTCCAGCAAGCAGCTCTTTGATGCCCATTTCTATCGCAATGACTACAGTAGGCTTTCTTCCTCCATATCCGCTTAACCTATCTCTTTTCATGTTGTTGAGGGGGTCTTTCACACCTCATGAGTGTTGTCATTCTTTTCCAACACTTAGAAAAGGTATGATTAGGTAAACCACAAAAGGTGCATGTTTTTTGATGCCTGGATCTTTGTTCATTATTAAAAACATGATCAAAATCAAAATGAACATTCGAATATTGAAAGTGATTATACCTTCCTTTGCTGTTTTTGATGTCAGAATGGCGATGAGAGCTTGCCTCAACTCTCTCCCTGTGATGGAAACTGCCATGGGATGATGGGGATGTTTTCCCATCATTCTCTTCCCTCGATGATGCCTCAGACGAATCTGACACCTTTGAGCACTCTCCTTTAGTGTATCTCATGTCTGCAAATGGATGTTCGTGCACAACTTCCAAAGGTTGAGTCATGTCTTGGTTATTAACACCAAGTTCTTTCTCCTCATGCCTCATCCTTGTAAGGAGCCTCATATTTGTCCCTGTAATCGGGATCTCGAAATCTCCAACAGACATCATACTATTAGAAGATGAAATCGAAAGGAAATAAACATCTTTTTCCTTCTCTTTCGATTTGGAAAGAACTGATGAGGGCTACTCATCATCCGTCGTTGGTGGTTTTCTAACTGCCTCAGCGCGTTCCTCAACTTCTTTCCTAACATACCCAAGTCCTACTTGATGGGGTAATTCCTCTACTTTGATGGGATTGACAATGCCTTGGCCATTAACGCCCAAGCCTTTTCCTTCATATCCCATTCTCTTCAGTAGTTTGGAGCCAATTCCTATGGTGTGATTTTCAAACACAGCGAAATCATCATCACGAAACATACATGAGGATGGGGAACTACTTTTTACCTCACATGGGTTACGCTGCAGCTTTTCCAAGGCCTTGTCCTTTGCTTCCAGTTGTCGTAGCAAACTTTTTTTTCCTCTTTCTCTTCATGTAGGCGCATCTTCAATTCATCATTTTCTGTTTGAAGATTTTGTTTGTTATGCTTCAATTCTTTCATGGCCTCTTCTGTGGCTTGCAACTGAAGCTGCAATCGCTCCTTTTCCTCTATCTCTTTCTGTAGAGTATCATACATGATTTCCACTCTCTTGGAAATGTTGACCATGGTCTCATACATTGCTCTTTCATTCATTGTCGCTGCAGGTTCCATTGTTCACACTACAATTCACATACACATAAACACTGCTCTGATACCACTTGATCCAAGTCTGGGTGTGAAGAAGGACCCTTCCAAGACCTTTTACTTTCATGATGTGTTAAAATTGTTTTTTAAAAGAACATTAACAAATACAACTGCAGACTGTAAAGAAGAGGAACATAACAATCATCAACACATGAGAACAAAAGTTGTTGATAACGGAGTTTGTCCAGGAGGGACTATGTCTCCAGGCCCCAGTGTCAAGATGGTGTAGGTCGCTGCATTATGTGTTGTCAATAAAGATGATATACACAGAGATGATGTCTTGATCACACAAGGAACAATGACCTCATGTAGGAGTGGCTCTAAGAGATGTTCCACAGCTAGAACTCTCAATCAAAAGACTCCTATCAGTATGACACAAAAACAAGCATGGTACGCATCCCACCAACATGGCACAAAAGGGATGTCAAAGAAAAACACATGCATGACGAAAACAAGAGTATCCCAAAAACATACAACAAGGGATCTCAAATCATAACATAAAGAGTTATAACACAAAATACATCACATAGAAAGATTCCACATCAAATCAAGCAAGGAATCATGACAACATGTAATAAACAAAATCTCGCATCAACATCAATCATGGATCTGTACAACATAATTCAGAAAGAAGAAGTACATGAACACATCATATACCTCACCACCAAGGTCCATCTGAAGACAAGGTTGTCAAAGTACTGAAACTTGCTGAAATATCGATCTCATGAAGATGGTTGCTCACATATGAAGATAAACATCTGCACTGGCACTTAAAAAAGTGACTGAAAGAAGAAATGAGAGAAAGATAAATCTGAATACACCATCAGATTTGTGGCATCAAGTAGTGCTAAAACGATTGTCCAAAATCTGAATTATGAGAAGTTGAAACTTCGGAGCTCAAGGAATCTTTTAGATTCGCTCGAGATTCCTCGAAGATTTTGTTTCAGGGATGAACTGAAAATCCATTGCTCAGATGTCAAATCTGATTTCGCCATTAGGATCCCTACAGAAAACCATGAAAAACAAGTATAAACTTGACCATATTATGACAAAGTGAAATTTTACCTCCTTGGGAAAATTTCATGGCTTATGGTTTCGCTCCTTGTTTTCGCTGAAATCATGGTTTCGAGTACATTCTAGAATTGACTGGAAGATGCAGAACTCAAATTGAAAAACGGATAGTGCCATCGTGTTCGTGGTGATGAGAAGTGTAAAATCCATATAAAATTTGTCAATTTCTGAGAAGTTGAAAATTTTGCCAATTTCTGAGAAGTTGAAAATTTTGCCCTCCTGCAAAATTCATGGTTCCTATATTAAAAAATTATTAAACTACCTCAAAATTCATGCCCGCTGTTGTCTCGAAATTCATGCAGTCCTTCTCCTCCACTGGCACTAAAAAATGAATTTATATAATAGGCAGATTTAATAAGGAATTTGTTATTGTGTAGTGGTAAAGGTCTTGGTTAATAGGGAGGAGGTGAGATGGTCAAACTCCGCCTCCTCCCTTTTATACACCAACTTTTTTGTTTTAAAACCGAAGTCAATATTTGATAGGGCCATTGGTAATGTTTTAAGTTTATGCATATAACGCATTATATTTTTGGCACATAATGGTTTTGGGTGGTATCGCATTAAATGGGAGTTGTGCGCATTTAATAATTTGGTTCAAGTTTGTTTGAAAACCATATATATATTAACCATATTTCATATATGGTTTTTTTTTTGGTTTGATTTTGATATACGTTGAATTTTTTATTTTTTATATATAGTTTTTTTTTGGTTGTATATAGTTATTTTAATAACTATATTAAAAATGATTTTTGTTTTATGGTTTATTAATAATCATATATATATTAAAAATGATACGGTTATTATTTTGTCATTTTGCACTGGTGCAAAGAGGTGAATGATGGGCTGCCATGTGTAAATGGCTGATGGGCTGCTATGTGGGTCCCACTCGCTCACTGGGATGCCATGTGGCACGTTGTGGACCCCATTTTTCCCTTGTCATATCAAACTTTGAAGAGATCTATCTTTTGCATATGAGCTCGGTTTGATGAACCATCTGCACTTCTGCGATCAGGACGACGAGATCTATGATCTGGTCCTCAGTCGAAGTCATTCTGATGACTTTGATTTTTGAGCATCCTTGAGTCCTCCTTGTCCTGTGTGTGTTCCTGAAGATCCACCTGGATTAATTAGGAAGTCCTCCCACCAGAATCAGTGCAGATATAAAGAGGGTCCTAGAGTTTTCCAAAAAATATAGAGTGGGAGATTGGTACTTGTACCAAAATCACACTAAAATCAGAATATATGGATGTAAGTTGGCTCCCTACAAACTGCGCAAATACCTCCCCATGAGATTGTTTGCTCTGGAGTACTACAGGCAAATGATTAATTTAGATGAGGTGCATTTTGTGAAGGCCAAGGAGAAAGCTCAACTTAGGATAAAAGATCAGCTTGGCCCCTTCATATGTAACAGTATGGAAGCAGGAAAGGAAGTAGAAGAAATCCTCCGAAGGCTGAAACTAAAACAAAGTTTTATATGGAGATATGACCCTTTATAGTTCATCTGCAATAGGAGACAAAAGAACAAATTATCCCCTTATATTCACCATAGAATTCCTAAAATTGAACAGTATGAAAATAAACTAGAATGGGTGGAGAACACTTTAGTAGATATAGATAGCACAGAAGTTGCTGTCAATAATGTGTTAATTGATTTAGAAAGAAGACTTGATGAAGATTCCTTTGTACAAGTGCCAGGAGAGTCCCAATCTCAAAGGGAAACATAGGGACATAGTGAGAAAATAGTAGAAGAAGGACCTCAAGAGCAAGAGGAATCAGAGCAACCAGAGATATCATAAGAACTTGCTCAGCTAGAACACATCATGACTAATCCTCCTATTTTACACACTCCTCTAAATGAGGAGAAGAATCCCAAAAGAGACAGAGAGGAGGCCACTCCTTCTAGCAGACCTATTGCACAAAATTATGTCAAAAGGCAAAGGTTGAATCCATTTTCAGAACAAGAGTTCACTAAAGAAACAACTGGAACTGTAGGTACAGAAAGAGTAGAAAGCAGGAAGACCACTCCCTTAGGAGGTACACAAGAATCTTCCACTTCACAGGCTCAAATGCTAGAGAGACAACAAAGCGTGGAAATATCCTCATTCAGAGCTCCAACTGGCCAGAGCCAAGACATCATAGAGAAATACAAAGAAATGAAGGCCAGGAATGAAAGATTGAAGGCCCAAAGCTATCCACATTACCTTAAAATGGCTCCTACTAATCAGACAAGGCTAATGTCAGCCTTTGATGTGAAAGAGGGTAAAATGCAGATGAATTTCATGAAGCATACTACACAACAACCTAGGTCAATAGAAAATTACCTAAAAACATACTTTGAAGTATTGGTGAAGGATATCCATCCTATCGACCAAATAGAATTACACAAGCAGACTGGGGAAATGGTCTATTCCACTTTGACCAGCAAGGCAATTACAACACACCAACTCCAAAATTCGCTGAATAATATAACAACACAATTCTAGTTAGAGAAGGTCTCTTCACAAGGCAAGGATACCAAAATAAAGTCCTTAGAGGACTTACTCATAGAACTGGGGCATGATCCCAAGGATGTGAAAGCTGCGGAAAATATTATTTAAAAGAAAAATGATGACATAGTTGCACTAAAAAAGCAGCTGAAAATTCATCCTCTGCATCATCCATAGACAACTGAAGTATTGGAAACTCGGAAGGAGGAAGAACTTATGGACTTAGTCCTTAAGTTGAATGAAAAACTAAAAGAAATAGAAAAAAAGTTGAATAACATGATACAGTCTAGATAGAGTGAGTTGGCCACCACTCCTAAGACTGTAATTCCTACAGTCTCTACAGTAGTACCCTCCAGATTGGCTGCTTCCTTAGTACCAACAGTTCCACCAGCTACTGCTTTGCCATTTACAGGTACATCTACAAGCACAAGGAAATCCATAGAAAAGACGGTTGAATTGGTAAAAGCCATGGAGGAAATGACCATCCAGGCTACTGAGCTCAAAAAACTTAGAGAAAAAGTGTCAAGTTTAGAAACTGATTGCAAACTTGCACAAATACAATAGAAGGAAGAAGCTCAAAAGAATCAAAGAATGGGAGAAAGAATAAAAGTCCTTGAAAAGGACTTGACATTGCAACAACCAGTAGCAGACATAAAGGAAATTATTTGGGCCAACATCATTGACTCTATCAATGATGTTTGGCCATCTATTGAAGTAATTTTTGAACAAATTGAACTAGTACAAGTGGCTATAGAAGCAATCCACAAGCCAATGGAAGAATTGGGAGATAAGATTGAAGAAGCCAACCAATTGATAGCATTCTTGAATAGCAGAGACATGTATCAGCTTGATGAACTAGGCATAGAAGATAGAACAAGAACAATCATAGAAATCAAGAAGATTCTCACCAAGAGGAACCTCATGCTCAGTCTTGAGAAAAAATGCCAGAGCATCCAAGCTGACATTGATAGATTTATGACAAAGTTTGGTATTTTAAGAGAAAAAGGACTTCCAATTCCTATGGTAATACATGACAAGTTGATGACCCAAGATGATGATGTTGAAAGACTAAACAAGTTCGCTAGTAGCCAAGCTAGTTCTTTAGGAGTAAAAGTTGTACCCACTTGAAAGGTATTATATGATAATCTGGAAAATCTATTTTTCATAGAGCATGAGGTAAAGCACTTGTTTGTCAATAGGCCAAATTTTTCCAAGTATACTGAAGCAGATGAGATATATAGAAAGATGATAAGGATAAAATTACCTAAAAGTGAATGGTGGATGAAACTAACAGATTTAATATAAAGTTACTGCTGTAAATCTATATGGTAGCCAGGTAAAATAGAGTCAAAGTGTAGCAGGTAAAGAGTATCAGTAGGTAGAAGACATAAAGTGATTCCAGCACATAAGTATCAAGCAACTGAAAGAGCCAAATCCGAATTACAATAGCCAACACAGTCACAATAAAAGGGACAGCAAGAAGACAATTCTCCATCTGTCTCTATATTCATGCTTGAAGATATTTTCGGTTTCCTAGAATAATTCTCATATTGTTATGAGATATTTTGTAACAATTTTTGTATAAATACTTCACAAATTGAAGTAATTAGGGTGGATTAAAATACATTTCTGTAGACATTTTATATTGAGCTAAGGAGCTATTATATTCAAGACTGGACTGGTTTTGCTGGGTCATGAAATAAAGTTAAAGATATTTCACTGGATTCTTGTGCATAGTTGGAACCAAATAAGTATTATCTCTTCATGCTTAATTATTGTTTTCTCATCATGTTATAAATATTCACGTGTCTCTTATGAAATATGAATAGTAAACAAGGAATGATATCTCAGAATTAGCTTAAATTTTCTCTGTTTTAACTGTTTACTTTCGCATTTTTTCTACTGAACTATCTTGGTCTAGGAATTCTTGATTGCTCCCTTACTTCTATAGTTTCCCCCCATTTGGTCCATAGTAAAGGATTCTTAGTTTCCCTTTGCTACTAATCATCCTTCTTTTCTTCATCTTAATCCCAGTTTAAGGATTTTTCATTTCCCTTTACCCTGGTTAGGACTACCTCATCCATTTGAATCTGCATATTTTCTTTTTGTTGTGCTAGCCTACCCTGTGAACTCTTACTTTAGTGGTTGATCTAATCCAGTTAAGCCACTCTTTGATTGACTCCATAGCCCAATGGCCTAAATACTTGTTCTACCCATCTGTTTTCTTAATTCCACCACCCAATCAAAACAAAACATCATGAGCACTAATAACTAGTCTAAAATCATACTCAAAAACAAAGTTAGATTATAAAGAGAGAGCCCTCTCTAGGCTTAGGTTGGCTAGAACCTGATTCAAAGAGATTAGGTTTGTGGTTACCTCAGATTATTCCTTCTTTTATAACTTCTAGGGAAGAATTCTAAGTGATAACACCGGGAACTAGATGTATAGTCCCCAGCGGAGTCGCCAATTCTGCTATAGGATAAAATGCACGGTGTATGGAGAATAGAGATACCCTCAAAGGTCATCCCAGGACCTTTGGCAGACTGTAAGATTATCTACAGTTGTCACAAAGTTACATGCATGTCCACAAACAATAACTAACTATCAATGCAAGATAGATTGATTACCTCAAGCCTCTTTGTAGATTTTTTGGAGAGCACAATGCAGCTAGGTGGAAGTCCCCTAAGACGACTCCAGATCAAGTCCTGCACATAGAAGAGACAAGCATAATCATAGTATACAACCTTGATAACTAATACATGAATACATAAAAGACATCTAGTTACACATAAGTAAGCTACTCATGCTAAAAGGTATTGGAAAAATAAGTAAATGAATGATAGTACCAACACCATGGAGTAGACAGTACAACTGCAGTTCTATATTAATGTCGGAAGAGTGATTACAACTATCTGTTGCATTAGCCTTTACTTACCCCTCTAGCTTCTCTCTCTCTCTCTCTCTCTCCTTCTTACCAACTTCTTATGCTTAGATTTGAGACTATGCTCAACAATCAAGTAAGCTATCCTTTCAAATGATCTAACCTCTATCACCATAGCCCTAGCTTTTCTTATCTAGCAATTGAGTTAGGATTGCCAAGTTCCTCCATGAGTCTCTTAAGGTAAAATCAATGATGTTGCCATGCTTTTCAACTCTTTCCCATTTTTCTCCTTCATTAGGATTTATAAATCCCACAAATAGGTCGAACTTGAGATGTTTCCTTGCTTTTTTGAGTAGATTTAGGAGGGAATATAGAGATATTTATGATTCAATTCACTCCTTTAACCTCTAGATTCTCATTAGGATCCACTAATGTTGTTCTCAAACTAACAACTAGAGTTAGTGGGGTCACTAAAGCTTCCTTAGGCTTACAGAGAAGCTTTATAAAGCATGTTGTCAGTGTTTAGCCAGCGTTAGTGTGGCAACAAGGCTTGCGATCTTGGTCTTGCTTCAACTATCATGTCTTTCCTCTCTGAGCTGATGAGGGGGTCATTTTATTGTATAACACCCGCATTGCAATGGTCCCCTATTCAATTTCGAATGGCGAACCAAAAGAATATCCTACTGATGGGAAGATTGTAGGAAATAATGGTAGATATCGAAGGTGTGAGCATGCTTGCAGATTTCGAAGTGATAGAGATTGTCAATGACATCAATCCCTATCCTGTGCTACTGGGAATAGATTGGGCCACTGATATGAATGGAGTGATAAATCTAAAGAAGCGTAAAATGATTTTTGAGAAAAAGTCACTGCATGTAGTGGTACCTTTAGACCCTGCAGAAGGATTGCGCTACACGAAGCCAGTGCTCGACGATGATCTAAACTGTATCTACAAGATAATCGCTCAGGAATAGGATTGGGTGAATCCTACAGTGGATGGTAGGATTTCGTGAGAGCATGAAAACTCATGCACATCGAATTTGGATGAGGAATTAGAATGATGGTAGAACTGGTTACACGAGGTAAGCACACTCAATTGCAACATGATGGTAAGATCATTGCGCTATGTGACAAAAGAGGTAAGGGATTTGCCTATGTATGATAGGCTGATTGTGGTGGATGAATTCTTGAACAAATTTGAAAGAGAGGTGCTAGAACAACAACGTTTTGATGCTCTGAAATGGGCACTGCGTGCTACGCCTGCAAGATGGTGGGTTACACATCAAAGAAGTTTTGAGAACTGGTGCGACAATAGAAGAATGATGGTTATACTGTTTGGAAAGCCTCAACTATGGATGGAAGCCAGATATGATGGATGAAACAGCGTGCACGGTCACCTCTCCAGATGGGTACAGGCGTATGGTACGCAACCTGTACGAATGCACACCGTCCTCACGATAGGAAATAGGAACAACAAGTAGGAGTGGTCAAGACGAGGGCATAAAGGATGAAGTATGCTAAGACCAAGCGTGTCGAATATTATACATGGGGAATCCTTTGACAAGGTGTGTGAAGTATTGAACACGGTCCACCATGTGAGATGCACTAACTTGGACTTGCGTGTACTAGTGGTTCTATGGGCTTATAGGACCATGTGCAAAACCCTAACCGCGCGAGCACTTCCAAAGTTGAAGTATGAAGCAGGGGATGTAATCCCTATGGAGCATGCAAAGCCTAGTTCATGCATAACAGCACTGTTACATAGTTTTTTGTCACCAATCCCGCATCCCCTGATCCCGGGTAGAGTCAGTCCTTGAATGGCATCTGTTCTGTGTCATACATCAAAATATGTGTCTATCTTCCATATCACTCCAGAAGATCAACCATACTCATTAATTCTGAGGTTGACCCCTTTTTCCTATGTGTCATGATCGTCGCAAAGCCACCAGTATTCTATCTGCGATGATGGACCAAAGTGAACCAGAACCTGGTGACACTATCGCAAGAGTACATCTATTCTCTGCGATGGTTAGATTTTAGGGCTCATCGCAAGTCCTCAATATCCTACTTGCAACGATAGCTCTGAATACGCTATTTCCTTATGACGTCGTCTTTGAGTCCTAGTGTTTGACTCACGACGACCCAGATATGGCGAATTAGTTCAAACATAATGCTTTTGGGTTGTTCTGGAACTGGTTGTTAGGTCAAGGAAGTTTGTCTTTCCTCCTTTGAGATGGTGGTTTTGCCTTTTGAGCAACCTCCCATGAAGATAAGCTCCCTCTCCCTCATTTATGGATGCTCTTCCTCTTATAAAAGCATTCTCCATTGCTATGATCGGCTGGATTTTTTGGTATTAATCAAATTAGCTAGTTTTGGTGTGAGATTGATAGTTTGCAGTGTGAATTGCTGATAATCTAGCAATAGGTTGTGGATTGCCTTAGCCTTATACTAGTGTTTTTGGGTGAGAGAGAGAGTTATCAGCCTTTCGGGAGACCTTTTTGAGGGTGAATGCTTGAGGAGACATGCTGACTAGGCCCTTCAAGGAAGCTTGCGATGTCAAGGCATGGTTGTAAGCTTTGATTTTGCTCATATTAATACAATCAACGGTTGTTTTCTATGTCTTGTATGAAATATATTTGATAGCTTATGGTTCCTTGACTCTATAAGTAAATAGTTCATTATTGTGCTCTATGATGTGTTTCGTTGTTCTCTTATGTTGTTTTAGGTGAATCACTCATCAAGGAGAAGGGAACGATAGCTGAAGTAGCGTAACGAAGACTGCATCAAACACCAGCATAAGGTAGGCTCTTTCAACGATCACTATTTAAGGAAATTAGATATTGTATTTGTCTTATTGTGACTAGACCCACTCTAGGGCTAGAGGGGTTGCCTCTATCCGTAGAGGTAACATTACCTACATCACAAGTTGGTGACTCCGCTGGGGATCGAACCTAGAATCTTTGGTTGATTTGATTTCTGCACTATCAAACAGAGATTACATTTGTTTGGACCAATCAGGCTTGCCTTTGCTTGTTTTTCATGAAATCCCAAAAATAAAAAAATATTGCATTCATACAACATACGAAAGTGAAAGAGCATTTGCATTAGTGAATTTTTCATGATTGAGAAATTAGAAAGCAAAGTTCAAATCTTTCATTAGTAGCTACGAGATAAGTGCATTGATGCATTTTGTTTCCTAGTGATTGGATTGCTTGCATGCATTGCTTCTCTTGCATTTGCTTGTTATGGTTTGTGTTCGCTTGGAAATGAAATCCTTACCCTCATTTAGGTAATTGTTCATCGAAAGGAGTGGTTTTTTACTCATTGTAGTTGCATCCTAGGAGTTGTTGAAACACATTCTGCAGGGCCTTAAAACTGAAACTTAATTCAAGATTAACTCTTAAAATCTATTGAATGAACTTAAAAACACATTGGAACCTAATGTACACTTATCTAGAAGTCTAGGATAGAGACGTGCTCCGACGTCGTTAAACTTAGTTACTATTTTTTTCACTAAGGTTGGGTGATTCCTCCTTCTATGATCCAATAGGTACTAGTACAAATTTGTGCTCCCCATGCCGTCGAGTATATATTGGGAGACCCCACTAGTTTATCATCCCATTATCCATAGGAAGTCAAGTCTATCGCCTTATGAATCATAACACACTGAACACAACATTCAAGAAGATTGACTGCCGTATGGAAAGTCCTTGGTCATTTATCTTTCATTTGATCACCAAGGTGTATATGCAATTTTGCAATTTGTCTAGTAAACCTCTTGTCTAGTACTCTAGAACAATCACTTTCATTCCTTTTCGACTCCTTAAAAGTAAAAGGATCATCTGAGCACTTGCCCTTTCAGGCTCATTAAACATTCAAAGGCAACTAGAGTCATCTTTTGTACTCTTTCTCGACTCTTTTAACATGAAAAGGTCAAGTTTCGTTCCTATGTCACAAAATTAATTTTTCCACGCTCACATTTTACCTGTTAATCTTGGTCGTGTTCTTGGTTCGCGTAGAGTTGCAACCCTACTTAATTATCTCTTCTTCTCGGATTTTGAGTTAGGCCATCCTGGCAGACTCATCGATCCCGTCCTCTTTACTAAGCGACGAAGACTCTGCATCCCTTGTCTCTTTTGAGGTATCGACTGTTGGTGGTACCCTTCCCATTATCCCAAGTGTTCAACCTCTTGACTCTCAAGCTCTAGGAGCGGGGCCTTTTGATATCAATTGGAATCCTCTTTGGGATCCTTTAGAAGAAGACTTCCCATTTATTCCCCCTAGTGTTTCAGGCACATTGTCTTCTTCTGACATGGATGAGACAAGCCCCGTTACCAGTGAAGAGAACCTAGTGTCAAGCGGTGAAATTCCTCTTCCATCAGAAGATTTCCCTTTTAGCACTCCTCTTGGCATGTCATTACCATTACGCTATCGTGCCTTGTCGAACATCATGAGTCCCATGTCTCTAAATCAGAGTTCTGTGTGGTCTTGTGCTATAACCCCGACCTCAGGGCCTTTCATACCTCAGATTCACATTTGTATCGGTCATGTCTGTTCCATCAATGCCTACTGTTTGTGTGGCCTCTACAACTCCTGCTGTTAGTGCCATTATTGCATCCTTGGTGGTTACCACTATTACTGGGCCTTCTGTGGAACCTGCTAGCGATGGTCCTTCATCCTCGTGTTGGCATTATGACTCAGATTTGGGGCTATGACACAGGTGTTGTCCTTGATGGCAACTCACTCAGATGACAGATCTCAGTTCAGGCTCACAGAATGAAGAAAGAGAGGTATACACAGGTTCCCATTGACCAAGCCACATGTACAGGTAGGTTCGCAGACCAAAAGGCACGTATGGCATACACACACACTTTCACAAAAGGAAAGGCGTGTACATGTTGGAAAACTTGGTTTTTTTCTGTGGTGTTTGGTCCATGGTATTGTGATCCATGGTATTGGTCCAAGGTATCTTGTCTGACGTGTTCACCCCAGGTATTTGGTCCAAGGTATTGATTCTAAGTGGTTTTAGACCATGGTATTGAGTAAGGCCTGAGACTATAAAATGAGGAGAAGATCATTAGGAAAATGCACTCATGATTTGAATATCTAATGAAGAGAAAGATCTATAATTACAGGTGATTGGGTTATGGTGCACAGCTGGATCTGAATCAAGGATGAACACGAGAGAATGATGAAGGATAAGTTCTATTGAAGGGTCAAGATCTTAAGGCTTGAAGAGAAGTATATTTGTGTGGTTTTGATCTTTTATCTGAATAATTGGTGCATGTCGTAATATGTAAATATGATGATATAGGTATAACTGATGTCTGAATAACTGTAAAGGTTAAAATCATCATTTACAGATCTGTACGCAGGTTCATTATAGCAAAGGCACATATACATGTTGGTTCAGCATTTCAAAAGTGCGTATACGTAGGTTTGCCTTGATACAAGTGTGTATGCACACAGGTTCATCACATTGAAGTAGTGTACACCTCATAAAATATGCTTTAGCTACTTCTGGTTGTTGTTGTAGTGTCCTAGTTTTGGCTTGGGTTCTGGTTACTATTACTATATTCTGGCTACAACGTTCAGAGAAGTGAATGTTTGATTTAGTTTTGGTTGGTGCAAAGGAGATTGGTTGATGCAGATATATTTGACGTTTGATTGATGTTATTGATGGATCCAATCTGAAAATTTATGAAGCATGGTCCCTGGAAGAAAAGAGAAGGTTTTAGCCTTCTGTAGGTTAGCACCTACGTACTAGTACATCAGTTAGTACAAGAGCTAGGGGATTGTATCTCCCTTCGAGGAGAAGCTGGAGAGTGAGAGAAGGTTGTATTTTTCTGTAGGTAGAAGCCTGCGTACTGGAATAAGACTGCACTAGTACAAAATATTGTAAAAATAAGTTTCTTATTAAAACAAAGATAGAGACGATTGCAACAGGTGGTTTTCACCCACATTGGGTTTCCACCTTATATTTTGTTTTCATGTGTGTGACTATCTGTTTTGTTTTTACTGC
Organism: Pinus tabuliformis; assembly: GCA_031772625.1. Lineage (NCBI taxonomy): Eukaryota > Viridiplantae > Streptophyta > Pinopsida > Pinales > Pinaceae > Pinus > Pinus tabuliformis. The sequence continues at coordinate 1,235,025,044 of CM062817.1, read as the reverse complement.
TCCTGGTTACTATTTATATGGTTCTGATGCATATATTAAGGATCAACATATGAATAATTGACTAAATTATAAGTTTACAGCGTATAAGCTAGTTTCCTTATATACAGTTGCGTATACACACAAGTATCATTAACTGAAGTAGCATATATGAATCAGAATATGGAAATGAAATATTATTGACTTGCTAATATTGATTCACCCCTCCCCTCTCAGTCTTATTTCCAACTATTGGTATCAAAGCAGGTCCTTCAGAAGAAGCTTGATCGCTTGAAGGAAGATCTATCATCATGAGTAACTACGAAAGAGAGGCATCCATTAGACCACCGATATTTGATGGGAGAAACTTTGTTTATTGGAAGGTAAGAGCCACAACCTATCTTCAATCTCTTGGAATGGATGTTTGGGAAATCGTGGAAGGAGGATATACATTTCCATCATCAATTCCTACAGATATGGTAGGTAAAAAGAAATATGAAACCAATGCCAAGGATGTCAATACATTATTGGGGAGTCTGTCACAATGAGAATTTGTCAAGGTTATGTAGCTCAAAACCACCAAAGAAATATGGGATAAGATTTTTCTAAGCTATGAAGGAGACGATCAGGTAAAATGTGCAAAACAACAATCTCTTAGAATTCAATATGAAACTCTCAAAATGCACAATGATGAAAGTATAGCTAATTACTTCCTACCTATAGATGAGATTATTAATCACATGAAAAATTTGGGTGAAGAGATAAAAGAAGTTACTTTAGTTGAAAAGGTTTTAAGATCCTTGTCTACTAAGTTTGAATCAAAGGTTTCTGCGACAGAATAAAAGCAGGATCTTCAGAGTCTTACTATGACACAGCTGCATGGAATCTTAACTACTTTCAAAATGAGAAAAGGAGGTCCATCAGATATGAGAGAAGCCACATTCAAATCTTCAGGAAGAGAAGAACTCAATGAATCAGGACATATTTCATAAGGAGTGGAAGAAGCAAACTTTGTCAAGAACCTTTAATGGGGTTTTGGAAGATTCATAGGTAAACTACCTTTCAAATGTTTTGCTTATAGAAGAGTCATTCATTATGCTGCTAAATGTCCTCACAAGGATAAGCTTGATAAAGGTAACGAATCAGCAAATTGGAATAGAAAACAAAATGTAAGTAAGAAGAGCTACTATACGCATGAAGATAGCGATGGTTTATCAAATAGTGGTGAAGATGAAAATATTAATGATTATAGACTTTTGATGGCTTTTGAAGGTGAAGATTTCTTGGATGCTTTAGATGAAGATGGTCTTTATGAATAAATCTCTAAACTTAAAATTTTTTTAGAAGAAAAGAATATGATTATAGATACTCTGACATTCCAATTTGCTGAAAGGGAAAAACACAATGAAAAATTAGAATGTGAAATTGTTGGTCTAAGAAAGGATATTGAGAAAACAAAAGCTCTCAATCTTAGATTTGCTAAAGGATTAGAGACCCTAAATGAAATTATCAAAGTGCAGCATTCTCCTCTGATAAACACAGGTCTAGGATATACTGAAGAACCACAAAAACCGTCCACCTCCACTAAAAGCTATCTTGATGCAGTAAAGAGCAGTGAACAGTTTGACAATCGTCAGCAAAGGCATAAAGTAGATCACCAAATAAATCAAGGTCAATCTACTTCAAGGATGAATAGAAGCTATAACTAACCTCAGGTAAATCATACTCAGATTGCTTCAAGAATGAATGTCAATGGAAACTACAATCACCAGGTCAGTAGGTTTGATAATCACAAGAATTTCTTTAATGGCCAATGTTTTTCATGTCATAACTTTGGACACAAAGCTACTCAATGTGTTTCTTACAAGACCATCATGACTAGAGAAGCACTAAATCAAAAGAATGTGACGGGGATCATGAAAAGGACCTACAATAACTTTTCGCTTCTTGAAAATGAAATAGAATGCTCTATCTATAACAATTTCGATCATGAAGATTCTAGATGCAGGAGTAAATTTTGGCAAAAATCTCAGAAGGAGCAAACTTCATTGGGTCCCAAAACTTGGAGAAAGAAAGAACCGCAACCATAAACATGTGGTATAGATTTATATGCAGAAGGACAAGAAAATCAGTGGTACATCGATAGTGGATGCTCGAAACACATGACAGGTGATAAAGAGAAACTTCAGTCATATAATGCCTTAGAAAAAGAAAAGAAGGTCTCATTTGGAAATGACACTCCTGTTCTCATAAAAGGTAAAGGTTATGTTCTCTTAAAATAAAATTTTAAAGCTGGTAATGTTATGTATGTTGATGGTCTAAAGCATAATCTATTGAGTGTCAGTCAAATGTGTGATCAAGGAAATGAAGTGGTATTTCGATCAAATGGATGTGTTGTTCATGAGCTTGATACAGGAGAAACAGTGATCAAAGAAATAATAACTCCAAATAACCTATACATACTCAAGGGAGGACAACAACAGTGCTACCTAAGCAAAAATGATGAACAATGGCTATGGCACAGAATATTGGGGCATCTAAGCTTCTCTCAAATAAAAAAAGCATGCATATTTCAGGCTGTTCGTGATGTTCCTGATATCAGCATTCCAGAAAACACAATATGAAAATTATGACAATTTGGTAAGCAAACTAGAGCTCATTTCTCTAATAAGCAAGGATCAACTAGTAAGCCTCTTAAACTTGTTCATACTGATTTATGTGGTCCATCAAGGAAGAAGTTACCTCGTGGAGAAGAATACTTTATATTATTCATTGATGGCTGTTCGTGATGTTCCTGATATCAACATTCCAGAAAACACAATATGCAAATCATGTCAATTTGATAAGCAAACTAGAGCTCATTTCTCTAATAAGCAAGGATCAACTAGTAAGCCTCTTAAACTTGTTCATACTGATTTATGTGGTCCATCAAGTAAGAAGTCACCTCGTGGAGAAGAATACTTTATATTATTCATTGACGACTTTTCCAGAATGTGTTGGATAGGACTTCTAAAGCATAAATATGAAGCATTTGAAAAGTTCAAAGCCTTCAAAGCATTGGTTGAAAATGAATTAGATCGCAAAATCAAATGCCTCAGGTCTGATCAAGGAGGGGAATTTACCTCAAATGAATTCTTCAACTTTTGTGAAGAACATGGAATAAAAAGGGAATTCTCTACCACAAGGATTCCTCAACAAAATGGAGTGGTAGAAAGGATGAACAGAACTATTCAACAAATGGCTTGTGCCATGCTAGATGAGTCTGGAACTCTTGCAACCTTCTAGGGTGAAGCTACATTTGTTGTCTTCACTACTCTCAACAAAACAAACATTCAGGTAAACAACACTCAAATTCCACATGAACTTTGGTATGGTAAGACTCCTACTGTAAAATACTTCAAAGTTTTTGGAAGAAAATGTTACATCAAAAGGACTGATGAAAAACTTGGAAAGTTTGAACCTAGAGCAGATGAAAGCATTCTCCTTGGTTACTCTTCCCAAAGTAAAGGATATAAGTGTTATAATAAAAGACTAGGGAAAATTGTTGAAAGTATTTATGTTGTGGTTGATGAAGCAGGCCAAAATCGAAATCAGGTAAAAACTAAAGATTATGAAGAAGATGAGGATTATCCTTCCACATCAAATCAGACTAATTCTGAAGAAGAAACCAATGAAGCACTAGATGAACAGATAATGGTAGAAGAAAAGACTCCATCTAGGTATGTTCAAAAAAATCATCCAGAGACTCAAATTTTGGGACAGAAAGAGGCAAGGGTGCAGACAAGAAGAACTACTACAGAAGCTTCAAGATATCTAGCATTGCTTTCCACCATTGAACCTCAAAATGTACATGAAGCATGCAAATATGAATGTTGGGTCAAGGCCATGAATGAAGAGTTTGATCAAATTGAAAAGAATAATACTTGGGAATTAGTTCCTAGACCTCATGATAAGAATATCATTGGAACCAAATGGATATTCAAAAACAAGCTGAATGAAAATGGAGAAGTTATTAGAAACAAGGCTAGACTTGTTTGTAAAGGATATGCTCAACAAAAAGGTATATATTTTGAAGAAACTTTTGCACCTGTTGCTAGACTTGAAGCCATAAGAATGTTCCTTGCTCTTTCTAGCTTTCAAAACTTCAAAGTATACCAAATGAATGTAAAATATGTCTTTCTTAATGGAGACATAGAAGAAGAAGTATATATTGAGCAACCAGATGGATTCACCCTTGGAAATGATCCAAAACTTGTATGCAGACTCAGAAAAGCTCTCTATGGTCTAGAACAAGCTCCAAGGGCTTGATATTAGTGTCTTGACAAATACCTCCATCAACGAGGTTTTTCAAAAGGATCAGATGATAGCAATCTATATACAAAGATTGACAATGATAAATTGCTAATACTTGTTTTGTATGTTGATGATATCATTTTTGGTAGCAACGAAGAAGCCATGAGTCAAAACTTTGCTTTGGTAATGTAGAAAGAATTTAAAATGTCCCTGCTTGGAGAGCTCACATATTTTCTTGGTTTACAAGTTCAACAAAATAAAGATGGTATCTTTTTATCACAAACCAAGTACCTAAAGCAGATCTTGAAAAAATATGGCATGGAAGATTCTAAACCAGTATGTACCCCTATGGTAACAAGATGCAGTCTCAGGTCAAATGATGAATCAACAGTAGTACATCAACCAACCTACATATCCATGATTGGAAGTTTGCTTTATCTAACAGGTACCTGACCATACATCATGCATGTAGTGGGAATAGTTGGAAGATTCCAAGCAAATCCAAAGGAATCACACCTTCAGGCAGTCAAAAGGATCTTAAAATATCTTCAAGGAACTCATAATTTTGGTTTATGGTATCTTAGGGACACAGATCTTACACTTCATGCATAGACAGATGTAGATTGGGTAGGAAGTGTGGATGATAGAAAAAGCACAAGTGGTGGTGCATTCTATATGGGTTCGAGATTAGTGTCTTGGTTCAGCAAGAAACAAAGTTCAATTGCATTATCTACAGCTGAAGCAAAATATGTGACCACTGCATCTTGCCGCACACAACTCCTTTGGATGATGCAAACATTGCAAGACATTCATATCACATGTACTCCACCCATCTCCATTCTATGTGATAATACAAGTGCAATCAACATTTCAAAGAACCCAGTCATGCATTCCAAGACCAAGCACATACCTATCAAATATCATTTTCTCCGTAAACAAGTGCTTGAACAAAAGGTCAAATTGGAGTATGTTCCCTCCAAAGAACAGGTTGTTGATATATTCACCAAACCACTGCCCAGAGAAACATTTGAATATCTCAGACAGAAGTTGGGAGTAGTTGATGCATCATATTGCTGTTGAAACTTATCTATTTCAGAGAAAAGTGGTTATACATGAGTTTCCTGAAGCATATCCGTGTACATATGATAGTTGCTATGGATACAGTCATGTATGTGTTGGTTTGAAGAAAAACAGTGGGCTAGACTCAGGATGAAAAGAGTCTGATATGGGTCTGACAGTGATCATTTGGCACAGGTTCAAGGGGAGCACATATTTCTAATAATACATTATTGGCATTATCTTAGAAGATCTTGGTACAAATTCACAAGTTGTTTTTGATTAAGGTGGAATAGGTGCAGACGAAGATCATGGTTGCTGGTCTAGATGGTGATTGATAGATGCTGCTGATGATAGTTGCTGATAACTATCATATTATTGTTTTAGATATTTTGTCTCTATGTCATGTATATCTTTTATTATCAAGTTCAGGAAAAAACCTATTTTGTTTCCCCACTATGCATGGGATGGATGATGTAACGTTCTTGTTTTGTCATGTATAAACATTTGGTATATCCCCACTTGGTTGGGTGTATGAGTCAATCTTGGTATATCCTCACTTGGTTGGGAGATGGATGTATGTATGAGTCTTTGGTGATAGGAAGGTCATTTATGATGTATAGAGTCATGTTCTTCTAGTAGAACATCCTTTTGTAGACCTTGCTTACATTCAGGGGGAGCATGGACAACACTCTTTAGCATATCAAAGAATTCAACATGTACTCAGGGGGAGCATAACCCTTTGCCCTTGATGACAAAGGGGGAGAGTGACTTGGGGTTGCCATCAAGTCCAAAGGGGGAGATTGTTGGCATTATGACTCAGATTTGGTGCTATGACACAGGTGTTGTCCTTGATGGCAACTCACTCAGATGACAGATCTCAGTTCATGCTCACATAATGAAGAAAGAGAGGTATATGCAGGTTCCCATTGGCCAAGACACATGTACATGCGGGTTCATAGACCAAAAGATGTGTATGGCATACACACACACTTTCACGAAAGGAAAGGCGTGTACATGTTGGAAAACTTGGTTTTTGTCCATGGTATTTGGTCCATGGTATTGTGATCCATGGTATTGGTCCAAGGTATCTTGTCCGATGTGTTGACCCCAAGTATTTGGTCCAAGGTATTGATTCTAAGTGGTTTTGGACCATGGTATTGAGTAAGGCCTAAGGCTATAAAAGGAGGAGAAGATCATTAGGCAAATGCACTCATGAATTGAATATCTAATGAAGAGCAAGATCTGGAATACAGGTGATCGGGTTATGGTGCACAACTGGATTTGAATCAAGGATGAACCTAAGTGTGTCATGAAGGATAAGTTCTATTGAAGGGTCAAGATCTTAAGGCTTGAAGAGAAGTATATTTGTGTGGTTTTGATCTTTTATCTAAATAATTGGCGCATGTCATAATCTGTAAATATGATGATTTGGGTATAACTGATGTCTGAATAATTGTAAAGGTTAAAATCATCATTTACAGATCTGTACACAGGTTCATTATAGCAAAGGTGTGTATACACGCTGGTTCGGCATTTCAAAAGTGCCTATATGCAGGTTTGCCTTGATACAAGTGCGTATGCATGTAGGTTCGTCACATTGAAGTAGCATACACCTCATAAAATATGCTTTAGCTACTTCTGATTGTTGTTGCAGTGTTCTAGGTTTTCCTTGGGTTGTGGTTACTGTTACTGTATTCTGGTTACAACATTCATAGAAGTGATTGTTTGATTCAGTTTTGGTTGGTGCAAAGGAGATTGGTTGATGTAGATATATTTGATGTTTGATTGATGTTATTGATGGATCCAGTCTAAAAATTTATGAAACATGGTCCCTGGAAGAAAAGAGAAGGTTGTAGCCTTCTGGAGGTCAGCACCTAAGTACTAGTACATCAACTAGTACAAGATCTAGGGGGTTGTAGCTCCCTTCCAGGAGAAGCTCGAGAACGAGAGAAGGTTGTAGCCTTCTGCAGGTAGAAGCCTTCATACTAGTATAAGATTGTACCAGTACAAAATATTGTAAAAAGAAGTTTCTTATTAAAATAAAGATAGAAACGATTGCAGCAGGTGGTTTTCACCCACATTGGGTTTCCACCTTATCTCTTGTGTTCATGTGTGTGACTGTCTGTTTTGTTTTTACTACTCCTGGTTACTATTTATATGGTTCTAATGCACGGATTAAAGATCAACATATGAAGACTTGACTAAATTATAAGTTTTACAGGGTATACGCTAGTTTCCTTATATACAGTTGTGTATACACACAAGTTTCATTAATTGAAGTAGCATATATGAATCAGAATATGGAAATGAAATATTACTGACTTGCTAATACTGATTCACCCCCCCTCTTAGTATTATTTCCAACACCTCGGTGTTTGGAGTCGTTAATCCTACAAGTAATATCCAACATTCTTCTGGTTCCATTTCGATAGGGCGATCATATGAGAAATACATGTTTGCTCTTCAAAACGCGAATCATAACCCTCTGGGCTCCCAACCATCATCCTATCCGCATAATTTGTTACACTATTATGATCCTCAAGGGGCTCATACTTATCACACTGGATCCCTCCCTCCTGAACCTATGGTTGAAATTTCTGTTCCACTATTGGTTACCTAGTCTCATACTACCTACCATGGTCCGCAAGGCCAGCCTTCCAGTTTTCAAGGGAAGTCATATCAAGGGCAACTGTATCAAGGGCAACCTTTAGGCCTATAAGGAAAACCCTTATAGGGAAAACCTTTGGCCCTTGTAGGTTCCTCTTTTGTTTATCTAGGGAAACCTTCTAGTCAACCAGGTCAACCTCAATTCTAGCCAGGTCAACCCGTTACCCAGCAAGGTCGACCCTCTGGTCAAGTAAGGCCAACCTACCATCCAGCAAGGCCAACCTACCATCCAGCTAGGTCAACCCTCTGGTCAAGTAGGCCAGCCTCAAATCTAGCAAGGCCAACCTACTATCTATCCAGGTCAACCCTCTGGTCAAATGGGCCAGCCTCAATTTCAGCAAGGTAAACCTATTACCCAGCAAGTTCAACCTTCTGGGCAAGTAGGTCAACCTCAATACCAATAAGGCTAGCCTTCTAGCCAATTAGGTCAACACAAATTTCAACAAGGACATCAGTCTGGTCAAATCAATCCATCTCTCATTCAACCGAGTGTTCAAACACTAGTTGTTCCTCAAGTGCCACCCAGTTTCCAGACTCAGGCTAGACTCCAGACTCAACCTAGTCTCCAAACTCAAGTTGAATTTCAAGCCCAACCTGTTTATAAAATGCAGCCTCGGCCTCAGGCGCAGTTTGGAACTCAGTTGCAATTCGGTCTCCAACTATTTCAGAAACCCCAAGGGCAACCTTAAGGTGCTCTGTATCAAAATTACCAGCAACCACAGGTCAATCCTTATCAAAAATTTCAACAGCCCTACGCTGCCCCTATTGGTCAAGCTGGTAACCCATGGGTTGCTGGTGGTCAAAACCTGGGTCACCCATCAGGTTATACTTATAATCCCTATGGAAAAGACCCTTATGGGCAAAATCCCTATGGAAAAACCCTTATGGGAAAAATCCTTATGGACAAAACCCATGGGGGCAACAAGGAGCTGGATGGAACCCTAATGCTTGCTCTTATCAGAGGCCTACAATGTCCTTTAATGCTCAATTACCTTTTCTGGCAACCTTGGAACTACCTGATGTGTCCAAGCTGATGAATAATCCAATCCTTCAATCCTTCATAATCCATATTGGCCACCAGTTCCGACCAAAATTCCCAATGATTGTCCTAGATTTGATGGTAAATCTGGAGAGGACCCTCAAGCGCATGTCATGACTTATCACCTCTGGTGCTCATCTAACTCATGGCTTGATGATTCTATCTGTCTCTATCTTTTCCAATGGACTCTCATTGGTTTCACCGTGAGATAGTATATCGAACTTGCTCGTGGAACTTTCCAAGACTTCAATTCCCTAGTGATGGCATTTATTACCCACTTTCAGTTACCGATTCGTTATGAAACAGACACGCACCTCCTTACTTCTCTGAAACAGGACACGACGACACACATCTTCGATCATATTCATGAATGGAGAAGCTGTCGTCATTTGATTAAGTTTCGGATCCCTGATCAGCTTCTGGCTGACTAGTTCACCACCTCTTTTATCGGTCTGATAGCCCATGATATCGCTATGGGGGCATGTGCTACTGAAGGGAAAGATATCGCGCATGCTCAGTATCTCAATTTGGTTTATTCCCAATCCAGCAAGCTTTATGATCTCTTACCTAAAGCTCCGTGTCCTGGAATTTCTAAAGCCCCGTCAACACCCTCTGTCGATGGTGTTATTGGTTTTGTTGCTCAATCTTCCTGAAAGTCTTCCGCGAATCCTGCGAAGAAAAAATCTATTGCTCCTAGTGAAAATGCTTCTCAGGCCACATATAATACTAGAAAAACCTCCAAATTCAACACCGTCCAGTCCACCATGGTAGATAAAGCTTCAAAAGGTAAGAAAAATGGGAAAGGAAAAAATAAGGCCGATCCACCGAAGCAGGACCCTCCTAAGCCTCCAACCAATGATGGCGCTAAACACAAACCAAAGTACCCTTGTCTCATCTATGACGAGGATCACTACACTAAAGACTATCCTAGATAGTCTGAAGTTAATCATTTGCTTAAGGGGACTCCAGGCACTCCTGCTACACTCAAAGAGCCTTTTCTCTCTCAACAAACTCAAATCATGGTCGATCAACCTCAGTCCTCTTCAACTTTTGGCTCCCAAGTTTTTATGGCTGGGACTATCCCTATCCATGTAAGTACTTGAGTGAAAGAATATCCTCCTTCTGCCAGTAAAGAACCTGAAGTCCCTTCAAGTGTTCGTTCGTCCAGTTTTGCCCCTCTTCATATTGAACGACCTATCACTGAGTTTGTCATTCAACCTCCTACTAAGGGAGTCCTCCAAAAATCTTCTTATAACCCCAATGCTTGTGCCGCGTAGCACTATAGTATTGTTGAGGACTTAACCCAAGCTCCTTCGACTATGTCCACTTTGGAAGTTCTCCAGAGTTGTCCCCTCCAATGGAAGTTTCTACTATTTTCCATTGGTGGCATTGACCCGGCCGATTCGTAATTAATTACATTCGATCTTGAGAACCATCTGTCGTGATTGCCTCATCAAATTTCTTTCCTCATTCAAGTCATGATTAACTCAAAGAATATTCATCGCATTGTTATTGATGAGGGTGCCTCCACTTCCATCATGTCTGTTGCTTGTTGGAAGGCCATTAGCTCCCCATCTCTGAGTCAATCTCCTAATACTTTGGAAGCCTTTAATGGAAGAGATTCTCATCCATTTAGTATCCTCCCACGTTTTCCTATTACCCTAGAAGGGAAGACATTTGAGGTCGAAGTCGAAGTTGTTGATGCAAATTTGACTTATAACCTTTTGTTAGGCCGAAGTTGGACCTACGCCATGTGTGTTGTGGCTTCATCTTTATTCCGTGTACTTCATTTTCCTTGTCAAGGGAAAATTGTCACAATAGATCAACTGTCCTTCTTCGCTTCTTCTTCTTCAGATGGAAATGTTTCATTTGTGGAACATACCAGTATTCCCTATGAGAGTGTGGGTGCTGGACTATTCAAAGATCCTACCGTTATGGGTGTTTTTTCACTCCCACCTCCCAATGTCACCTCTATTAATATGATTTCTACCCATTCTGATCCTTGGGTGATTCCCCCCGTTGATCAGGTGGATTCATGGGCGAGGTTATGCCGTTGAGCCCTGCCGAGCTCAACTATGTTGAAATCGTTTCAACTTCAATTTCATCATCTGACTCTACTCCATTGAGAAGATCTCTCAACACATATGTGTAATCCCCTTGGCTTGGAGACGTTGTTTCTCTAGATCCTTTACAAGACACATTTCCTTCGGATGAGGCCATTCTTGAAACTACAACTTTTGAGGATCCTCCTTGGTTCGATCGTCACCATCATTCCTCGTTTCTCCCAAGCCATGGGGCCATGACTACCTGTCTAAAGAAGTTTTCTTCCTGTATTCCCTATCAGCCCCTTCAGATGCCTATCCTAATTCATGAAGTTTTTTCTGAAGGCAATATGGGGAATATTACGCAAAACATGCCCATTGACATCTCTGTAAAACCAGGGATTGTTGAGAATATTCACATTGGAGTTACCTGTTCTCCATAAGAGATTCAGCTTTATACCGACCTTTTCAGAGAGTTTCGCAACGTGTTCGCTTGGTCATATGAGGATATGTCCGGTATTGATCCCAGTATTGTGGTACACGAGATACCTACGTACCTTGGTGCCAAACTAGTTTGACAACGTTTACACCCTGTGCACTCAAGAAAAGCTGTGGCTATTAAGGGAGAAGTTGAAAAACTTCTCAAAGTAGGATTTATTTACCCTATCCCACTGACTGACTCAGTCTCTAATATTTTCCCTGTGACCAAAAAGTAGGGCACTATTAGGGTTTGTGTTGATTATCGTGACATCAATCGCACGTGTTCGAAAGATAACTATCCTACTCCCTTTATTGACCAGCTCATCGATGATTGAACCGAGAGTGATATTTTCTCATTTATGGATGGCTTTTCTGGTTACAGCCAGATTAATATTTCGCCTACTGATCAACACAAAACTGCTTTCATCTGCTCGTGGGGTACCTTTGCTTACAAAAAACTTCCTTTTGGCCTAAAAAATGCCAGTGCCACTTTCCAGTGAGCAATGTCCTACGCATTTCACGACATTTGTCACATTGTTGAGCTGTATCTGAATGACCTTCCAGCTCATTCAGCTAAATGTTCTAACCATCTGAACCACCTCCGCGAGATTTTTCTTCGCTATTGACATCACTGTATTCATCTTAATCTGCATAAGTGTGTCTTCTACGTCGAATCTGATAGACTCCTTGGGTTTGTCATGTCTAAAGAAGGTATTCCTCTCGACCCCCTCAAGGTTGAAGCTATACTGAATCTCCCACCTCCTGCTTCTTTGCATCAGTTGCAGATGTTGCAGGATAAATCCAATTTCCTACGTCACTTTATCTCTAACTACACTGAGGTTGCCAAAGTTTACATGCATCTCCTTAAGCATGGCACTCCCTTTGTTTGGGATGACATTGCACAAAGGTCATTCGAGCAACTCAAGACACTTCTTGTTTTTGCTCCTTTATTGCGCCCACCTGACTATCATCGTGACTATTCACTTTATCTACCTGTTGTTGATAGTACTACTAGTATGGTTTTGGTTCAAGATGATGATGATGGTTCCAAGCACGTTATCTATTATCTTAGCCACAACCTCTTTGACACTGAGACTCGATACGCTTATGTTGAAAAGCTCGCCTTGGCGGCCGTCAGGTTATCCAATTCTTTCGTCATTATATTTCGTTCCGTACAATGACTGTGATTTCATATTGCAACCCGATGACATACATTTTGTCATGCCAATTGCTGGGGGACAAGTACTTGAAATGGATTGTTATCCCTCAAGAGTTCGATTTTGAGTTTACTACTTCCAAGTATAAGAAGTCACTCATCTTCACTGAGTTGATTTTTTCGTCACTGTCTAATACCCCTCCCTCTTGGATAGAGGATCGCATTCCGAACGACACTCTTTTCTTGATCAGTACCCTCGATCCCTGAATGGTGACATTATTGTCTACCTCCAAACGTCCTCCTTCCATCTTGATTTGTCTAAGGATGCTCAGCGATGTATTCATCACCATTCTCATCCTTATCGTATCATTGGAGACACCTTATACCATCTCAGCATTGATTCAGTTCTCCATTGTTGTTTAATGTTCGAGGAAGCTGAACGAGTTTTGAATGACTGCTACTCTAGCACATTTGGTGGTCATATGTCTGGTTATGCTACTGCCCAAAAAATCCTTTGTGTTGGTTACTTTTGGCACTCCATTTTTAACGATTGCATTCTCATTGTCCATTCCTGTCACACGTGTCAAGTTTGCCAGCGGAAGATGCATGTGCCACCTTCCCTTTTGCATCTTCTCATTTCCTTGGGCCCTTTTGCTAAATGGGGCATTGATTTTATGATTTGTAACCCTTTCTCTGCCGAGGGGGCATGGGTTTGTCATCGTTGTCATCGATTATTTTACAAAATGGGCCGAAGCAATGCCTAAATTGTCTAACGATAGCAAGATAGCTGCACAATTCCTATTCAATCATGTGATTGCTCGATTCAAAGTCCCTTAGGCTATTGTCACTGATCACGGTTCTCATTTCCGTGGTTATATGATCACTGAGTTAACAACCCAGTTAGGCTTGCGTCACGATAGCTCGACGCCTTATTACCCTCAGGAAAATGGCCAAGTCGAAGCCGCCAAAAAAGTGTTGGTCATGATGGTTCAACATACCATTGGAATGCACAAGTCCAATTGGCACTTGATGCTGTTTTCCGCCTTATGGGCCTACCGTACCTCAGTGAAGGATGCAACCAAATTCACACCTTTTCAACTGGTTTATGGTCTAGAAGCTACCCTTCCAATTGAATGTGAAATGCCTTCTCTCCAGTTAGCTGTCGAATTGCTCCCGAATACTACTCTTGTGGAAGAACGCCTTCTTTATGTAGAGCAGCTAGATGAGACCTGTCAACTTGCTTCTTTAGTCATTGAAGCACAGAAGAAGAGAGTGAAAACTCACTTTGATCAGACTATTAACCCTCGTTCTTTCACTGAGGGAGATTTAGTCTTGTTGTACGATCAAGCAAATGATAAGCTGGGGGCAGGCAAATTCGAACCTATGTGGCATGGGCCCTATATTGTGAAATGTGTTTTGAAAAAAGGGGCCTATGAGCTAATTGACTATGAAGGAAACCCATTGGATAAGCCTTGGAATGGGCTTTATCTTAAAAAATACTATGCATGAGTCTTTCATGCATCCGTTGTATACATAAGTGTGTTTTTCATTTTGTACATGTTTGGCTTGGTGTGTAATCATTTGCTGCTTATTGTGCCTTTTTACTTCTTGTGCAGACGTTTGTTACACCTTATATCGTTTTTGCTGATTTTGCCTGTCACAGCACCCAGAATATTTCCTCTGCGGCATAGGTGATCTATGATCCTCACAGTGAGTTAGTAAACCTTTAAGGTGTTTGTCTAGGGTGTACCACAAATAATGTCACTGAATATAGCGTTGTCATCAAATTATTGGCTAAGGCTGTTGACCTCAATATTCGTGCATTGATTGTGAATCTAGACTCTCAGCTTGTTGTTCTTCAACTTAATGGGTGTTATTCCATCATAAACCCTCAAATTTTAAGGTTGTATTTATGTGTTCACTTACTAGAAAGGAATTTTGATTATATCACATATCAACACATTCCTAGAAGGCTAAATACATTAACTGATGCATTAGCAAACCATGTATTAGATAGACATATGCACAATTTATAAAAACCATAAACAAGTATTCAGACGCAAAAAATAAATGCAGTAAAACATAAATAGATGAATATCATTTGTTGCGCACCGAGGCACTCAAAAAATATATGTATATGTCCAAGAAATACATATGTATGTTCAAGTTACCTCACGAGAAACATGTCTCTCAAAATTTGCAAAAAACAAAACCTAGAAGTCTGCTATGGATGATGCTCTTTGTAGCAGACTACTGCTTGGACCACCCATCTAAGTAGTCGGTGTACCCTATTCAACACACCCATGGTGTGTTGTTGGTACTGTATGGGGATGTCTTTGAATCCTCTATAATCTGAGATCCCCTCGGTCAAACCCTCTAGGATCTGGGCTATCTCCTCCTCAGCATCTCCACCTGAAGGTGGTAGGTCGATCTCTCTGGCAGCCCTCCAGATAGTAGGGTTAAGACCTATAGGTATCTCAGGTCCAACATCTATGAAGAATTGAACATAATGATCAGGGCATGTATATTTAAAATCCAAAAACAACAGAAAACAAATTACAAAAACTTTGTCGTTCAAGCTGAGTATTTTACCTCTCTCATCCCACTGCTCTCCAGGCGGAAGCAACATGTCAGGGTCTCCACTAAATTCCATCCCTACATATGGCCAATCCTCGACCACCACCTACTGACGATGTAGCCACTCCATAAATTCGGGACCCCATGAAACTAGCTAGTCACCGCCTCCTTGCAGCATCACAACAGTCCATCGAGTTATTCGAGTCTCTCATGGTCTTGGCCACCCCACTCACATGTTCTGTAACTGAAGGATAGGTATCCACTCTAGCATGAGTGGTATCAAGATCGAACCATACCCAAATTGCTTCATCTCACCTCTATGGCATTTGGTTAACTGCCTCTTCATGTTCATAGACAATGCCTCTGCCCAGTCAAACATAGTAGAATTGAGACAGTCTAAAGCCAACCGCGGTTGAGTTTTGGTTGCCTCATGCTGGGCTTGGGAACTAATCACCCTTTTGATGGTGAACAACAATACTCTCAGTGACAGATCATTCATTGTGGGTATCTATAACTTACCACTAGTGGATGATTTTTGTGCCCTTGCACACACTCATGTGATAAGCATATCTAAGGAATCTTCGGTGATTCGCACACTGCCCATGCGTGGTCTCTCCCCTCGTTGTGATAACCCGGTCATAAAATAGATATCTGTGGCATCAAATTCAACCTCTTGCCCACGGATGATGAATTCCCCCTCTGTTGGGTTCCACTATCGAATTAAGTATTCCAGAAGATCTAGTTGCGCTCTAAATAGTGGTGTTAAGAAGAATTTTAGCAGTCCGTAGTTCTAGAGGACATTCAAACACTGAGGATCAACTACCCCTCTCATGTCATCATCGTCGTGAGTGTGTTCTTGCCAGGAGAATGCCATTTTGCACCTACACGCACAAGAATTCTCTTATTAAAAGTCGTTCAACCATTTTCATATGCCAAAGTGGTTTAAAAATGAAGTTTTTTTGTTTTCCGCACTCATCGCAGTTGTTTTTAAAACAGTTGCGACGGTCCAGTTTGATTAGTTCAAAATTTCTTGGATCATCGCAGGGGTACATCACTTTCCTGCGACAATCCTAATTTTGGCCTGTTTATATTTCTCGGTCATCGCAACCCTAAGGGGAAACCTGTGACAACCGAGGCAGAACTTTTGAACCAAAAATTCCTCTAAAACCTAGCCAAAAACATGAAATTACGTTTCAAGTTTACACAAAAAACAAGAGAAAGGGCAAAGTATTTACCTAGAGAAAGTTTGGGAAGCAAGGAACCACCGAAGCTCTAGGAATCTACCACCCAATTTTGCAAGGTACGTGTGGTTTGATGTTTTTACCACAGTTAAAACAAACACAAAGTGAATTATTTTTTACCATATTCGTTTTTATAGCCCTTTTTTTTCGAAACTTAGGGTTTCGACTTAGGTTTTTTAACATTAATCATGTATTCTTGTGGAACGGGTCTTATGCTTGGATTTCTTTGTGCAGTAACAAGTGTTTTAGATGTGGGTAATAATTGATACATGCTTAGTAAATACCGCAAAGTTCGTCACGAGTCACCTTTAAGCTCTTTTCTGACTCGTAAAAGATGAAAATATTGCCAAGTATTTTTTCCCTTTTTGACCCGTTAAAGAGAATAAAAATGGGGGGTCTGCTTTCAGCTCTTTTATGACCCTTTAAAAGTGAAAAGATTGCCAAGCTCTTGTCGTTTCGAGTTCGTTAATGGTTACGAAACATCGTGTCCCCAGTAATTTTTTTACTTTTTCGGGCTAGAGGCAATGTCTACAAAAAGTACTCCTTGACTGAAACGGTCAAGAGGTTCTCTCGAGTATCATTTTCTACCTTTTCAGGCTTAAGAGACACACAAACATATGAAAATGGCCCCTTTGGAGTTTTCTTTTTTGTATCTTTTTCAAACTCTATAAACATGAAAAAGACTTTGAGTTTTACCTATGTCGAACTCGTTAAACCCTGACGACATTGGACTCATCGCCGTGATGAGACCTGAGCTTATCCTCCCTAGGGCTCGTTAAAACTTCACTAGGTTGGATTTGTTTGAAGGACAAACTTATATTGCAAGCGTATGCTATCCCATTCAAGCTTGTGTTTCAAAAATAATTGGGGTGCTCGCGAGCAATGGTGGGGGGGAAAGTTGGAAATATTTTGTTGATTACCTACGGTAGCTTGTCGCTCTTGAACATCGACACCTTTGTTGCTTCTTGTCGGGTTTGGGACATCCTCACTTCGTCATTGGCCTTCTTGGTTTGGGTTCTTCATTTTGCCTCATTCCATTCGATCCCTACTATCTGCACATGACTGTTGATCCCTTGGTACCAAAATGTTGCCACATTCTGGAGTCGTGTCGTCGATGTGTTTAAGCGCTGAATCCTTTTGTAGTTTATACCCTTACATCCTCCTCTAATTCTTTGTTTCATCCATCTTCATCTTATTCCTTTTCTCGTGTCATTGATGTGGGAAACATTATGGCCCTCATGTGACGGATCACTTCCTGTCGACATCAACTCATTATCCAGGAAGTGGATCTAGAGACTCCTTTCGGGTACCTTGGAGCTTTCATGCCTCAATGGCAATTTCTTCGCATTCGACGATAGATTTTCATCATTGGTCTTCGATTGGGTGATTCTAGAAGTGTTTGAATCTAGATCATTCTTCACACTTTGTGGATTGTACTAGCAGTACCTTGAGAACCATTGACATTACTGGTGGTCTCTCTCATGCTTTTTAATGGTTCACGTCATTGGCTAGTCATCAAGCAATATTCTAGTATGTTCAACTTTGACACATTTATTCGTATATTAGAACTTGTACGATGGAAAGGATGGGATTCAAGACGCCGGACTAAGATTACATAAGTTAGGGTTGTGTGGATTGCTTTGTGTTTACATACATGACACTTTGATTGGATGGCTACAACCATACCTATATTTTCATATGGTCTTATGGACTGGGTGGCTGTGTCCATACCACATACCAATTCTATTTGTATTTTGGATGGCTACACCCAGACCTAGACTACATGTATTTCTTTCACTATCAGAGATATCAGTTTTACTTGTGTTTGCAAGTTCTCCACGATGGTGTTCCGGTTCAGTTATGGTTTCTTAAAGCATTTCACCCCTCCCACTCTCTCGGCCTTCATGCTTTAGGGGGCATCTATACACAATATTTTGTCACTGACCCCACATCCCTTGATCCTAGGTAGAGTCAGTCCCTGAATGGCATCTGTTCTGTGTCATACATCAAAATAAGTGTCCATATATTCCATATCACTCTAGAAGATCAACCATACTCATTATTCATGAAGTTGACCCCTTTTACCTATGTTTCAGGATTGTCACAAGCCACAAGTATTCTGTCTATGACGATGAACCAAAGTGACCCAGAACCTTGCTACACCATCGCAAGAGTACATATGTTCTCTACAACAGTCGGATTTTAGGGCTCGTCGCAAGTCCTTAGTATCGTTCTTGTGAAGATAGCTCTAAATACATTGTTTTCTCGCGACGTCATCTCTGAGTCCTAGTGTTTGACTCGTGATGCCCTAGATATGGCGAATTAGTTCAAACAAAATGCTTCTGGGTGGTTCTGGAACTGGTTTTTGGGTCAAGGAAGTTCGTCTTTCCTCCTTTAAGATGGTGGTTCCACCTTTTGAGCAACCTCCCATGAAGATAAGCTCCCTCTCCCTCATTTATGGAGGCTCCTCCTCTTATAAAAGCATTCCCCATTGCTATGATTAGCTGGTTTTTTTGGTATTAATCAAATTAGCTAGTTTTGGTGTGAAATTGATAGTTTGTAGTGTGAATTGCTGATAGTATAGAAATTGGTTGTGGATTGCCTTAGCCTTACACTAGTTCTTTTGGGTGAGAGAGAGAGTTATCAACTTTTTGGGAGACCTTTTTGAGAGTGAATACTTGAGGAGACATGCTAACTAAACCCTTTAAGGAAGCTTGCAACGTCAAGACATGGTTGTAAGCTTTGATTTTGCTCATATTAATACAATCAATGGTTGTTTTCTATGTCTTGTATGAAATATATTTGATAGCTCATGGTTCCTTGACTCTGTATGTAAATAGTTCATTATTGTGCTCTATGATGTGTTTCGTTGTTCTCTTATGTTGTTTCAGGTGAATCACTCATCAAGGATAAGGGAATGATAGCTAGAGCAGTGTAATGAAGACTGCATCAAAGACCGGCATAAGGTAGGCTCTTTCAATAATGACTATTTAAGGAAATTAGCTATTGTATTTGTCTTGTTGTGACTAGACCCACTCTAGGGCTAGAGGGGTTACCTCTGTCTACCGAGGGAGCATTACCTACATCACAAGCACCCATATATATGACAGTCCACGAAGCTCGAAATGAGGGAATCACAGAACCTCAAGAAACAAAACACATAAGACTTGAGGAAAAAATCCGACAGGGAAACCTTAGAATTTGTGAACTTGAAAAAGACCGGGTACAACTAAGGGAGAAAATCGCTTTGATGGATGCAGAGGTCAAGAAGCTAGAAAATGAAATGAAGGAAGCATTTCTCATCGAAAAACTAAGGATGGTAAGGCAATGTGTGTACGATCATACTGACAGGTTGGAGAATTATCATCATGAACTAGTTAATTTGTTTCCTTGGCTTGGACTGCATATCGCCAAACGTAGTGACCAGGGTAGCGTGTTGCAAGTAGTAAAGTGCATGATGCCAATCAAAACAATGGAAGGTGTGGATTCTTCGTGAACCACAGTGGAGGATGGGATGGAATCCCACATGGGTGGTGTGGCCATCTAACTAGCCGCAGGAAGAACATTCTTAGCACTCCAAGCAGTTGAAAGGAAGCACGGGACTATAAACTATTCTATTTGGAAGCTACGCGATATTGGGGATGCACACAGAAGAAAAGCGTCACAGGGTCTGCAACCGCACATGGAGGGCTACGCTGCCACGCGGATTGGTGGAAAGTGACCGTTGAAGTTGCTATTCACAATGGGATGCTCGATTTGAGGCCAAATGGAGCAGGTGAAGGGCATTTAAGACGTGATTTATGGGCAAGATTTTGGAAAATCTGCCACCAAGAAAGAATTAATGGCCTAAAATTGGGGGGAATGGTCAAATTCGAATTCAAAAGGTGTTATAAAACACAAAGGGCTAGTTAGTGAACAACACTTGGTCATTTCAGAGCTGAGCACTTGAGCAGAGCACTGAGCATTGAGATTCGAGCGATAATTGAGCCCCTAAGTTTGTGAGTGACAAAATATAGCCTAGATATGATGACAACTACTAAGGATGTCTTGGGAATTGAAGAGGTAACCGCCGGTGAGGCCACATAGACCCTAATGGTGGAGGATGTTCGAGAAGGCACCGGGGTTGTGGCAGAAATCCCCAAATCACCGCAAACACCAAGGCCCAAGAAAGATAAACAAGCAATGGCCCCCATATGCGTGTCTCTGAGGAACCCACTACGCAGTAAGCTATCAATGGAAAAAAAAGGGAAAGTTGTCACGATCAACATAGATGAGGAAGAAGAATATCTATAGGCCCTGACCATCACAACCGAAGAAGACAAAGATATGGAAGAGGATGTTCAACCTATACCAACACTACCTGTATATGTCCCTCCACAAAAAGGGAAGACCAAAGTGATGAAGGACTTGGACGAAACCAAGAGTTCACTCCAGACTCCGCTTCTCCTAGAAGACATAGTGTTTAAAGGCACACACCTAGGCCACATGCCAACCATGAAGTTTGAAGATTGCGACCTCGCTTACCGTGAGAAGTTCCCTAACCTAAATACCAGGAACCTTATGAAGTAGAACACTGAGGGGGTGGTGACAACGTTAGAGCTACGAAAGTGGCTGCGTGGTGTGGAAAATGCTGGGTTGTTTCACTTATTATGGATACTACATTTCCACCATGCACCCATCACCATTTTCGTCATTAGGCAGCTACTCTGCCTGGTGCATGATGGGTATCTATGGCTGGAGGAGCCTATCCCCATCACAATAGACCTAATCCAATGCATTTCTTGGCTCCCAATGACCTCACAACTATAGCTGAAGGAAAGGGCAGTGATTTGGCCCTTGCAGAAGCTATGAAGACAAAATACAAGCTGGAGAAGAAGAAGAGGGGCTATGCCATCTCCAACATCAAGGATAAAGGGGTACACATAGCAGCCCAACTCCTGGCTAGAAAAATCATGAGGAAGTGTTGCACCGATGTGGTATTGGCGCAGTGGTCGCACTGGCTGAGCAGTGCATGGAGGGCGTCTAGTTCAGCTAGTCTTAATTCCTTTGCGAGGAATTTTTGAAGAACTATCGCGAAGCCCAGGAGCAGGGTAAAACCTTCCACTACGTGTGGTTTTTGTTATCCATAATGCTTGTAGTGGGGGAATTGGAGGAGGACAGTCAATTCCCTATCATTGATAGATAATTATCAGAGGCCGCGAAGTACGCTTCGCTTTGGGCACAAAGGACATGAAATGGATACGCAACACCAAAATCTTTTGGGTGCTCATGGAGATGAGCATCTAGATGTGGATCAATCGGTGGCCACGCTTGTTGCCTACGGTGTACAATAGTAATTCAAAGTCGACATGCATAATGTATACATCAGGGTGCACAAGGATATAACAAAGTAGTGGACTAAGCTCCCATTTATAGCCACTGACAACGCCATCTTCACTGTCTTGGAGACATGGCCTCTGAAATGGTGTGCCCCAGACCTAGTAGAACTTGAGAAGGCGGCAACATAGAAGAAGAAGGATGATGCCAAGCTGCGTGTCACACAATTGGCCAAGAAAAGGCAGAAGGAAAAAGCATTAGCTAAGGAAAGAGAAACGTAGGAAGCGACACAAAAAGCCGCAGAGCAAAAAAAGGCTGCAGAAGTAGCAGCAGCAGCAGCACAGGTAGCAGAAGAAGCAACAACGAAGGCAGATGAGGACCAAGCAACGTCCTCACAAGGGTAGGAGGCAGAGGAAGCAGAAAAAAAAAAGGGGAGCATGACCCAGGGACTGCGTCCACACAACTGAAGCACCCACATATGGTAGAGAGGACAGGACTGAGGAAGAAGGTTAAGGCCTCGAAGTTAGCCATTGATCCGATCACCTTAACTGAAGGTGACCTCCATGACATCGGTGAGACAGTTCGCAATGTCACAAATGAGGCCCTTTAGGACTTTATGCAGGAGCACCAGACTGCGTTGGGGGCCCTCAAGGCATAGCTACAGGAGTTACAGATATGGCCCCCTCAGTTGGGTACCCTTTTGACCCACCTTGCACCAGGACCCTTGGTAGCAAAGCAGATGTTGTGCGCATGAATGGAAAACAACATAGTGTTACTGGAAGGAGCCCTAGTAGCAGCGAATGAGACCGATAGATTTGTGGTTAACATGATCAAAGGCCTTGGCCTTAATTTGGCTGCCCTTCCGCAAGAGAAACTCTATCTGCTATAGGATGGGATAAAAAAATATCTACGTGCTAGGGAGAGCCGCGCGATCCAAGTTAGTGAACAAAAGATCAACATGGAACAACTCAGTCTGCAGGGTGACAAATTGGTGTTGCAGAACCAACAGTTGGTATAGGTGGTATATGGCACTTGTCGACGCATCCCGAAGTTGGCCATCCTAGTAGATATACCAATAGAGGTACGGATTCACAGGTTGGCAACCGCAGTTCGCGAGGCTAGAGAAGAAATAACCAAGGTTCAGCTGGAGCTGAATCTTTAGATCATCGAGCTACCATTAAAGGTGTAGCCTTCCACTCCCCCAAAGGTCCAAGAATAGTATGCTAGTGCTATTGTAGCGCGATTGGAAGAAATTGGAGGTGTAGTGCAAGACTATACCACTTTGTTGGAGCAAGCACTTGAGGTCCTCACAACTCTGCAGGAGTACCCCAACATCTAGCACCTGGAGACAGAGGCGTGATAACTACAACAACAATATGACAATGTTAAAGCAACTATGTAGATGGTAGTCCTCACTCAGCGGATTGCAAGGATGCAGCAAGCAAAGGTACTGAAGGAGTAGGTGGATGCGGCGCGACATAAGGAGGCAGTTCTCAAAGCATGTGTCCAGCCATGGATCGACGAGGCTTTCACTATCACGACAAACATCGAAGGAAAGATCGCGCACATATAGGGGATGCACATGCTAATGCAGAGAAGCGCCCCAAACACAGAGGTCTCAAAACAAAGGATGCAACAGATTCAGCAAACAACAACTCAGTGTGTTACCGACATCAGCATAGTTCGAGGATAGTTGGAGGAACTCCGTGCCAAGATCACCACACCAACAGAGTGACTCGAGGGTGAGTCATGATGTTTGTGTTGGGGGCTTGTTGGGCATGGAATCCCCCCGAGGCAGGTTTTGGGGCTCAAAGCCCATATTTTGACCAAATAATGTTGTAAAGCCCCATGAATTGTGGGAGCGAAAGTATGTTAGAGTCATAGGGTTGTCTGTCATAGTTTGTAATGTAATGTCAGCCTACCCATGGTCCGCGGACCATGGGATTGTATAAATAGAGTGAGGCTGTAAGTGTAAAAGATAGTTAGTTAGAGTGAAGTATGGAATAGATAAAAAGTCTAAGGGATTGAGTCGTAAGTGTCTAAGAGTGTCTTTGGGTTGTAGAGTAGGAGAAGGATCTATAGCTAAGTGCACAAAGGCCTAGTTATCTGCAGCTTAGTGCATAGACCCCTGTAGTTGAGTGCGCAGGGCAGAGTCGAGTCTATAACTGAAGAAGAGAATAATAAAGAAAAGTTTTATCCAAATTCCATTTATCTGTACGTGAGTTATTACATGCTGGATATAAATTGCAATTATACTGTTTATTTACTATGCGCACTTGTATGAACGATTTATATTGCTATGTATAACTTAACGTAGGCAAGTAAGCTAAGTAAATCAACTAATGGTGGAATACTAGTAAGAACTTGGGTAATAACAACGTTCGGCCCCTGAGTAGGGCTGTGCAAAGCCAGCATCTTAGGCTATGAGGTATGGGTAAGTGCATGTAGCGACGTGCATATAGGGTCGAACGTGGACCACTTGAACTCATCAAACATCTCCAGGGTGCGGAAACCTGGTTCTAGCACCCTCCCATACTATTTCGGGTGACACCTCAGTTCACGCTCTACGGACTGTTGCCAAAAGGTCCAGTAGTACCTAGGTCAGGCCCCAACAAGCCTACAGGAAGGCATTGTAGTACACTCAACAAAGATCGAGGCCATCATGGAGTGGCCGATGCTAACCAATGTTTACAAAATATGTAGTTTTATGGGCATGAATAGGTATTATCATATATTTTTTGAGGGGTTTTCAAAGATAGCAACCCCCATCACCAAACTCTAAAGGAAGAATAAATATTTTGTTTGGAATGAAAAATGTGAAGAGGCATACAAGAGGTTAAAAATGTTGTTAACAATTACATTGATTCGAAGGTACTAGATATTGAGCAGGAATTTATGGTTTACATAGATGCCTCCAAGGAAGGAATTGGTTGCATATTAATGTAAGATGGAAGAGTTATAGTGTAACCATTGAGAAAAATTAGAACTCATGAGGAGAACATGCAAAACATGATCTATAAATGGTAGCTATTGTATACACCCTAAACATTTGGAGACACTACTTACTAGGAAGGAAGTTTGAACTTAAGAGTGATTATTGTGGACTAAAACACATATTCACACAATACCATTTAAATACTAGAAAAAGAAGGTGGTTAGAGCTAATAAGTTTTTGGGTAGTGGATCCCCCACGTAATGGCTTTGGGGCTTAAAGCCCACAATTTTGGGTAATGATATTGTAAAGGCTCCGTGAAGTGCACAGAGCGCGAATTGTAATGAGTCAAGTGAAAGGGTTGTCCACCCAAAAATAATGTAAGGTAATCGAAAGTGAGTTAGCTTGCCCATGGTCTGTGGACCATGGGAATGTATAAATAGAGCGAGGCTCTAAGTGTAGAAGGCAGTTCTTAGTTAAGATTGATCTTAAGTGTTATGGGTTGTTGAATGCGATATTCGCTCTGAGTCTATAGATCCGAGTCATGGGTCGTAGTAATAGATAGAGGTTCTACAGCTGTGTGCGCGGAAACCTAGTAGAGTCCACAGCTGTGTGTGTGGACCCCTGCAGCTGTATGCACAGGGTAGGAAGTGGATTGTAACTGGATAAATCTCTAATAAAGATAAGTTGGTTTTGGAATATCGCATTTCTGTTTCTATATCTCTGTTTATGCATCTATTACAGTTTATGATTACGCACATGTCTGTTTATGTTGAATGGTAAAGGAAAGTATTGGGCCCACTTAATTTAATTCAAGATATATAATACTAATAAGCACAGTAAAGGGTAAAGAATATTTAAGCCACACGAAGATGGTTGCACAGGATAGACAGCTGCGCAGAAGTATCACAACACATAGAGTAGGATTGTGAGCTTTCCAAGACTCATCAAGACATCCCAAGGGTGTAGAAACCTGGTTCCAGCACCCTCCCATACTACCTCAGGTGAGACCTCAGTCCGTGCTCCACGGACTGTTGCCAAAAGGGCCAGTAGTTTCAGTATTTGTTTGGCTAAAGCACTTCTGAACCTAGCTCAGGCCCCAATAAGCCAACAAATGGTTCCTTTGCTAAGGCTGGGATATGCCTAAGGGATGTCTAATGTCGGAACACTGGAACCCTATGAAGAAGGAAATTGAAGATTGGTTGGATCAGAAGCTTCACAAGTTCGTGACATAGGAAAACAAAACTCCGTAAATATCTGAAAAGAGGTGGCTGGATCACTACGTATATATGGAAATCCACGAGATCTTCTTCGCAACCTTCTCTTCAGAACTATATGAGTGGATCACGAGGCTAGCTGATATCTGGGGAATGTACAAGCTCGATCAACCGATAGTGTTGACTCTGGAGTTAGTGCACATACTAGAGGCATTAGAAGATAAGATCACGTAGGCCGTGGACGATTGGCTCAACCAGATAATAGGAGGGTTTGTCACTGAGTTCATGATAGACACAACCGTGAGCTATAGCGAAGTAGAACGACTCTTTCTCAAGGGACCGTGAGGTAGGTATGTCAAATTCAAGAATACCTGGATTAAGATGATGTTATGTGAGAAGCGGGTTATGAGAATACATTAATGATTGGAACTACGTGAAGTAGAAAGATCTACAAAGGGATCGATGGGTTAGGAAATAGTCCTTTAATTTTTCCACTGTGAGCGAGCAAGGAAGAGCACACTCGGGCTTCCCTGAGAAGTGAAGTTAGTTTGATAAGATAGTGTATTCCATAGTTATCACCTCCCCTTATGCCATCACCCACTTCACCCACCTCACCTCCATCTTCAACCATCCCACCTCTGCTAAACCCACAATTTAGCATGGTGAGCACGATCAAGCTACCCGTATTTAGAGGATTAGGGAATGAGGACCCGGATCAGTTCTAGTTCATGGTAAGAGCAGTGTGGGAAGCCCAAGGAGTCACGGATGACAACATTAAGAAGGCCACATTGGTGAGTGTGTTGCAGGATCACGCGCTGACCTAGTATATCAAGCACTCAAATGATCACACTAATGCAGGAATAGTGGAGATACAAAATGTGCTGAACATAGAGTTTAATCGGCCGAAATCAGAGACATAGACGATCATCGGATTTAAAGAGATTGTGATGCTTCTAGGCGAGACCCCCTGGGATCTAGATCAGAGGTTGAAGAGTACGATCTGCGAGGTTAATATGATGTTAACAGATGCACAACACCACGCGTGGTTTGTGGTGTCTTTGACACCACACCTAAGGATGGCGTTGTCATAGAAAAAGCTTTCAACCCAGGCAGAAGCGTCAGAAATGGCGATGAGGTTGCATGAAACCTCAATGTAGGATCCTGGGTTGGTATTCCAAGAGATCCACGTGCAACTACAGAACCTATGCTTCGAGATGCAGAGTTTGAAGTAGGATAGGGCACCCTGACCAGAAGCGCGTGAAGAAGTATGGTGCATAAAATGTAAAGGCCAAGGCCACGATAAGGATTAGTGTCCTATATTCGCAAACTATTTGGTAGGAGGGGGACTAATGCCATTGAGACCAAAGGCACAGGTAGGGCCAAGTGTGGCACCTGTGCTCTGGTGTGTGATCTGTCAAGTGGGAGGAAAGCACACGACAGACAACTGTCACTTGTTGCAGACGTATACATAGACTCCATAGCAGTTGTTTTGCAATTTTTGAAGATTGGTGGGCCACGATGAGAAAAACTGTTGAAGTTATGAATTGTTGATGGATCGAACACCTACCTACAGGATGAAGACCGAGGCATGAGGTCAGAACCCAGCCACAGCAATAATGCTTGTGGATTCCAAGGACGCATACGAGGATGTGGAGGAATGGGACCCAGACAAGGACGTAGATAGTTAATTTGCTATAATTGCGAAGGACCTAGGAACTACACATGTGACTGTATGAATCTGACCAGAACATGTTGTTTGTATTGTTATCAGTTTGATCATGAAGTAGTAGATTGTCCGAAGTTGATTGCACAGATCCACAAGAAAGGGGTACTATAGCCTACTCCAACTCAGAATATCCAAATGATGAGGTCTGAACTGCACAAAGAAGACCTCAACGTAAACATGGTGCTCAGAAGCGGCATGACCACAGGAGAAGATAAGGGAAAGAAACCCGAGGATGATACATGGGTTCACAAGGCTTCTATGAAGGAACCTGAGTTTGACTTGGAACACACAAGGGAAACATTTATGGAAGCTAAGAAGAGCTTCACAGAGGCCTCTACTTCAGGTAGTAGGGATTGACTAGAGCCGGGAATGGATCCTTCTATGCTTACTACCTTTTTAGAGACATGCATGAAATTGCTGTGCGATAATTAGGTGGTTAAAGGATTACAGGAGTTGATAACTAGGTGTGCAGGGTCAGGGGAACTTCGTGTAGTGCAAAAGCTGGGAAAGCATGCCTTATGGACTAGGAGGGAAATGCATGTGATAACGCAAATTGGCAAATATGAGATGGATCAAGTAATCCTAGACCTGGGGCTGGACGTTAATATGTTACCAAAGCAGACATGGGAGTGCATGGGAAAACCTACATTACAGTCGTCTCTTATTCAATTACGGATGGCGAACCAACATAACATCTTGCCCATGGGAAGACTACAAGTGTTAACAGTGGATATCGAAGGTGCGAGCACGCAGACGGACTTTGAGGTAATAGAGATTATGGATGATAGTAACCCTTACCCTACATTGCTAGGAATAGACTGGGCCACATATATGAATGGAGTTATCAACCTGAAGAAGCGGAAGATGATTTTTGAAAAAAAGTCCCTACACATAGTAGTTCCACTAGATCCAGCCGAAGGAGCGCGCTACACTGAACCTGTGTGTGAGGATGATAGCAATGATGAGCTAGATTGCATTTACCAGATAACGACCCAAGACCAGGATCGGGTGAACCCAACTGAAGATGGAAAAATATCATGGGAGCGTGAAAGTTCTTGTACCTTGAATTCAAATGAAGAAATAGAACACTAGCAGAACCAGTTGCACGAAGTAATAACACTAAATTGCAACATGATGACTAGATCACTGCAATGTGTGACAACTTCAGCAAGGGAACTTCCAACATATGATGAGGAGACAAGCGTGGATGAATTCTTAGATAAATTCAAAAGGGCAGTGCCAGAACAATAGTGATACGGTGCGATGGAAAGGGTGTTGCGCGTGACACCTGCACAATGGTGGAAGACACACTAGAAGAATATTGGGAGCTGGTGTGAATTCCAAAGACAGATGCACTTATGGTTTGGAAGGCCCGAGCATCAAACACGAGCCGAGTAGCCAGGGCGAAGTAGTTTGCGTGCCCACCTGTGGCGATGGGTGTAGATGTGTGTTGTGCAAGCACATCCCAGGCTAAGGATGAAAAATCAGAACCCAATGTGGCAGAAGGAAAAGCGACACACACCACAAATACCCCACATTGGAGCATTCACAAAGCTACGTAGAATCATGAATATATTTTACTAGGCAGGATGAATGGATTGGGACCTGCGCGCACCAACGACTCGATGGGCCTATAGGACCATAAGAAAAAACTGAAGCATGACCCCAATAGTGACGAGAAGCGAGGAAACCAGGAGGATAGATAAGAATCCCTAGACCACAGCTCCCACAATTGGGACAAGAGGTAAGGACTTGGGTAAAGAAATTAGGCAGTTGCAAGAAGCCATTCGGTGAGGAAGCCTGAAACTGCGCGAACTCAATGACGAGTGGGCATGGCTGAGGAAGAGAAGTGTGACACTGGATGAAGAAATCAATGAACTGGATAATGAAGTCATGCAAGTAGGCGGCGAGAAACTAAACATGATGGGATCAAGTCTCGCCAGCCCTACTACTATATTAGAAAGAGTTGTGACCCCATTATCATGGATGTGACCGCACCTTACTAAATAGGGGAGCATGCCATAGAAAGAAGAACGTGATGCACTACTGGACGCAAGGGTATTTGAAGGGTGCCCACAGCTTAGGCTAGCAGGAAAATGGAAGCCTTGCACTGGGGGTGCAACCAGCTAACTACCTGTAGGAAGCACAGTCTCAGTGCTCCAAGTAGTTGAAAGAAGTCGCAGGACTATAAACAAGTCTACAAGAGAGATGTGCAGAAAGGAGGTTCTGCGCAGGGCTAGTATGTCACAGGGATCATGGTCGCACATAAGGGGTTGCGCTACTACGCGGGTAGGCTGGGAGGTGACTATTGATGTCACTGTTCATGACAAGAGGTCTAACTTAAGGCAAAAAGGGGTGGGCGACGGGCCATTAAGACAGGAATGAAGAGCTAGATTTGGGATGATCTGCCGCCATATTAATGACTCAGAAGTGGAGGGAATGGGCGAATTCAAATGCAAATGCTACTATAAAATTCCTTGGGGAAGCCTCAAAGAAACACTTGGTTCTGGATTTAAGACATCTGTGGTATATATCTTTAGACTTAGTTACCGGAGAATCCACATTAAAAACCATTTTCTGTCAACATTTCAAATCCCAACTAGGATCCATCATCAGGACTTTCTTGAATGCTGATAGTAGAAGAGCTTAATTGAGGGATTTAAATAGTTATGAGGAGAGTAGATTTTAGGATGAGATGAATGTCAGCTTTGTTTTAAGAATATTAATTACAGATTTTTAATTATTTTTGATTAATTATTGATGAGTTAATTTATTAATTTAAATCATTATTATAATCCTTAATCTTAATATCCCTAAACCTTAAAACTTAATAATTAATTATTAATAATTAAGGTAGTAATCATTATTATAGATATTAGTAATTATTAAACTAATATATCAAATAAGATTTTTTATATTTAATATATATTAGTATAATATTATTGATTATAAATTAGAATGTGAAATAAATATTATTAATTATAAATTAGAGTGTGAAATAAATATTTTTATTTATATCAATATCTAATGAATAGTAATATTATTACATTGTATTAATGTTAAATTTTAAACTATTAATATTAATAATATTTAATATTAGTACATTGTATTAATATTTTTTATTTTTATTTTTTAATTTTAATAAATTAATAATAATAATAATAATTAATATATTACCCGGATGCGGGTGAATTAAATGATAATTGATGGATTTATTTAATACTTCCGGCACTCGGCCCTACCAGATGCAGGACAACGCTCCTCTCCATGCACATATCTGGCTGAAGCTGGCTCACCTCAGGCGAGAACAATTCTGCATGAAGATTGCCTTAATTGCTCACCCCGTCTGAGGCAAGGCGATTTTTGATATAATCATGGCGAATTTGGTTTACCATTCCATTGTTCACGCCCCGTTCTCATGCCATTGCTCGATTCTTGTAGCAATTCCCTGCAATAGGTCAGTTTCAGACATCAGTGAGTCGCTCTTGATGGCTCTTAGTGGTGGAATTGAGCTTCCCTCTTTCCAGTCTCAGTATTATCCTCTGAAATTTGCTTCCAACCACCTTGTGCTGTCTCGTCTCCCTTCCAAAGATACATGTTCTTTTGAGATTCCCCAGCATTTCTTAGTCATGGTCCGTGAGCGCATGAGAAGCCGCAATGGAGGGAGACGTGGTGGCCATGGGCATTCTTGGTCTACTCATTCTGTCGATCAACCTCCGTCCCCTGCTACTCAGCCCTCATCTCTGGCAAATACGCCTCCTCTTAGCCCTTCCCGCAGACCTTTCCTGCATAATGCTTTTCAGACTACTCATTTCAAGTTTCAGAGTAGCCTTAGCAGGCCCATTATCATGGCCAATATTACTATTATCTTTTCTGAAAAATAGGATC
This sequence comes from Pinus tabuliformis, assembly GCA_031772625.1. Taxonomy (NCBI): domain Eukaryota; kingdom Viridiplantae; phylum Streptophyta; class Pinopsida; order Pinales; family Pinaceae; genus Pinus; species Pinus tabuliformis. The sequence goes on along the minus strand of CM062817.1, from coordinate 1,234,993,435 downwards.
AGCCTCAAGCATTAGAGAGCACTTCAGCTGAGCTTGTGTAGGGCAGCAATAGAATGAAGGACAGTCATGGCAATGTGCAGAATATGGCTGAAGGAGGAAAGGTGGATAGTCATGGTGAGCAGCACGATGATGGTGGTGCTCCTGGTGACACTCAACCTCCAGATGGCAACACTCATGGAGCCTCTGTTTCGATGACCATCGCAGGCAGTTCCAGCAGCATTCATCCTTTATCGATCCCTCCAAGAGGCAATGGCACTGGTGACATGGCCGGGGATGAAGATATCTGGTATGGCAATGCATGCCCTATTGTGGAGGAGCTTACGGACGAGGATATGGTAATATGATGCCTCCTGGGCCTTTCACGTTCTCCGAGAAGTTTTCTATTAGCTTTTTGGTTAGATCAGGCGGTTTTGAGTCTGTATTCTGTTTCAGCCTCGACAGTTTGGTAGCTTGGTTCTCAGTCTTAGCGAGGTGGCATTCTGTAGCTCTTTGGCGGATATGCATAATGTCTTGGTCTCTTGTTTCTGGGCTCGATAGTTTCATAGAGGGTTATCCCATCTCTTCTTTATGGTCTTATCGTGGTTTTCAGGCTCCTATGTTTGGTTCCTTGCTTACTATAACTGGTCCTTTCGTACTTGGGACAATTTTGATATGCTGTAGGCTCTCAGATGCTCTTTCCTGAGGCCTCTTCCTCCTTGTATTATATTTTTGATTTTCCTTTAATAGAATTAGTCTTTACAGAGAAAAAAAATAAAATAATAATTAATATATTAAAATTAATTAATATTGATAATATTAAAAATCAATATTAATAATTAATAATAAATAATTAATTGCCTAGTAAAAATAATTTATATTAATAATTGATCATTAATATCAAGACCTAATAATTAATAATAATAATTACATTAGTAATCATTATTATGAATATTGATTAGGAAATGCTTAATTTTTATAAATGGTTTAACAAATTAATAAATTTATTAATAGATCTTAATTAATATTTTAATAATAACAGTTTATAATAATAGTTAGTGATAATAGAAATAGCTATTGTCATAATTATTATTGTAAATGTTGTAATTAACAACTAATAATTATTATTGTTATTATATTTAAATTGTTATAGCAATGCTACTAACTACTAACTATTAGAATAGGAGAGGAATATCTACCCACTATATGCTATACCTGAGATGTATTGGTGACCTTAATTTCTCTGATTAAGGGCATCCAACTTCCACTAATCTCAATACCATTGTCTTTGTTGAGATTATGTGGATGTTTAGTAATTTCAAGAGCTTCTCTAATCTTCTGCGTATGACATTGTTCTTCCATTGTGACACTTGAGGCATTTTCCAAGCAAACATGAAGCATTTAGTTTCAACCTTTAAGAGTATAGGCTACAAAGAAAAAGAGATTAAAAGAGCAATAGAGAATGTTGAAAGAAGGGTGTTATCTCATCAACCTAAGGCTCAAGACCAACCTCAGTGTGGTAGGGTATTTCTACCTTATATTCATGGAGTAACATATAAGATTGCTAAAATCCTAAGGAAGAAAAACATAATCATGCAATTCCCAGCTCTTGGAACTATTAGGCAAGGTATGAGGTCTGTCAAAGATAATATTAATAGACATCAGCTTAAGGGAGTCTATAAAATAGATTGTTCAGGTGGAAAAAGCTACAATGGTTAAAGAGGTCGCTCCTTGCAGACAAGACTCAAGGAACATGGAGCTGATATTAAGAATGAAAGGTCTCATACTTCAGCCTTGGCAGAACACTCCTCAAAGACTAAGCACCATCTCTGCTTGGAAAATGCCTCAATTGTCAGAAGGGAAGAACAACATCATAGGCGGAAGATTAGAGAAGCTCTTGAAATTATCAAAAATCCACATAATCTCAACAGAGACAATGGTATTGAGATTAGTGGAAGTTGGATGCCCTTAATGAGAGAAATTAAGGTCACCGATACATCTCAGGTATAACAATCAGTGGGTAGATATTCCTCTCCTATTCTAATAGTTAGAAGTTAGTAGCATTGCTATAACAATTTAAGTATAATAACAACAATACTTATTAGTTTTTAATTACAACATTTACAATAATAATTATGATAATAGCTATTACTATTATCACTAACTATTAGTATAAACTATTATTATTAAAATATTAATTAAGATCTATTAATAAATCGATTAATTTGTTAAACCATTTATAAAAATTAAGCATTTCCTAATTAATATTCATAATAATGATTACTAATATAATTATTATTATTATTAATTATTAGGTCTTGATATTAATTATCAATTATTAATATAAATTATTTTTATTAATCAATTAATTATTTATTATTAATTATTAAGTGATTATTAATTATTAATATTGATTTTTAATATTATCAATATTAATTAATTTTAATATATTAGTTATTATTATTATTATTAATTTATTAAAATACAAAAAAAATATTAATACAATGTACTAATAATTAATTTTAATTTACTAATTATTATTAATATTAATAAATTAATAAATTTTAATTTTAATTTATTAATTATTATTAATATTAATAAATTAAAAAAATTTAATACTAATACAATGTACTCATATTATTATTGATTAGATACTAATATATATAAAATTATTTATTTCACATTGTAATTTATAATCAATAATGTTATACTAACATATATTAAATACGAAAAATCTTATTTGATATATTAGTTTAATAATTACTAATATTTATAATAATGATTACTAACTTAATTATTAATATTAATTATTAAAATTATTAATATTAATTATTAAGTTTTAAGGTTTAGGGATATTAAGATTAAGGATTATAATAATAATTTAAATTAATAAATTAACTCATCAATAATTAATCAAAAATTATTAAAAATCTGCAATTAATATTCTTAAAACAAAGCTGACATTCATCTCATCCTAAAATCTACTCTCCTCATAACTATTTAAATCCATCAATTAAGCTCTTCTACAATCAAGAAAGTCCTGATGATGGATCCCAGTTGGGATTTGAAACATTGATGGAAAACACTTGGTTGTTTGAGATTTGAGCTGATACAGGGCATTGAGCACCAAGATACCTTGCCACCCGTAAGTATGCAATCGAGAAAAGCCAGTATAAAAACAATGATGGCTGCAAGAACCAGAGTGCGATTCGCAGAAGTAACCCCAGAGCCCCATGTGACCCAAGAGGAGCTTGGAGAGGCGGCAGTTGCACTAGAGGTTCCAAAGTCCCCACGCACACCGCAACCACAAAAATACAAGCTGACGATAAGGTCAGTCCGGGTATCACCATGAAACCCGCAATTCAGTAAATTGTCAATGGCAGAGAAGGGCAAAGCCGTCACCATCGAAACCAAGGAGGAGGAGGAAGATTTGCAAGCCTTGATCGCACAAATTGAAATACAGGACGATGAGGCGGAAAATCTTTCCCAAATACCTTCAGCGATAAAGCTACCCCCCTACTTGGCCTCGTGGAAAGGGACAGCCAAGATACCGAAGGACTTGGAGGCCATGAAGAGTGTGCTCCAAACCCTACTTCTTCCGGACAAAATAAGGTTTGATGGTCCGCTACTGGGACGAGTGCCTAATATAAAGTTCGAAGACTAGGACCTCACGCTTAGTGAGAAGTTACCGCAGCTGGCCAAGGAGAAACTATTGCAACAAAAATGGTTACGCAGTGTGGAGAAGGCTAGGTTACTACATCTGCGGTGGATACCCCACTACCACCATGCGTCCATCACAATTTTTGTCATTCGAGAGCTACTGTGTCTAGTACATGATGGGTATCTCTGGCTGGAGGAGCCGATTCCAATCATAGCCGACTTAATTCACCGAATCTCTCGGCTACCCATCAAAGGAAACAATCGTGCAACCATAGCAAGAAATAGTAGTGACTTGGGCCTCACAGATGCTATGAAGGCCAAATATAAGTTGGAGAAGAGGAAGCGAGAGCATCAAGGACCAAGGGGTGTGCATCGCCACCCAACTACTGGCTAGAAAGCTCATGAGGAAGTGCTGCGAAGAAAAGGTGCCAACATCTGTAATTACGTTGGTGGAGCAGTGTGTAGAGTGGGTCCAATTCAACTAGGCACAGTTTCTCTGCGACAAATTTCTGACAAATTATAGGGAGACCCAGGAGTAGGGTAAGACCTTCCACTACACATGGTTTCTCTTATCCATCTTGTTGGTTGTAGGGGAGCTGCCAGAGGACAGCTAGTTCCCCACCATTGAGAAGAACCTACCCGAAGTTGCGAGGTACACCTTGCTCTGGGCGACGAAAGACGCGATGAGGGTTCGCAAGATCAAGGTGTTTTGGGTGTTCATGGAGCACGCATACAAACATGGATCAACCGTAGGCTATGATTTTCCCCAATAGTATACAACAGTTTGTAAAGCATAGCCGAATTCAAGGTGGATATGCATAATCTGTATATCTGGGTGCGAAAGGATCCAGCCCAAGCATGGATGAAGCTTTCATTCATTGCAACAGACGATGCAATATTTGATGTAATGGTGGCATGGTCTCTGGAGTGGCATGCTCTGGACTTGGCATAATTAGAAAAAATTACGTCACAGCAGCAGAAGAAGGAATCCAAGCTGCACATCACGAAGTTGGCAGAAATGAAGCGTCAGGAATAGGAAGCGACCACGTAGTGGAAGGAGGCTGAGGCAGCAACGACTGTGCGGATGACAGAAACCACAACCGCGCCCACCGAACTGACCGAGGAAGGTCAGGAAATGTCCATGGAGCAGGACATGCAGGGGGAGGTTGAGGCAGAGGAATGCACAACACAATCGACCCTACTTAATAGGCCACACGTCCAGGAGAAGCTAACTACATGGAAGAAGACAAAGACAACGAAGACTTCTGAGGGAGTCCTTCTTGACAATAGTGAACCAGTTCACAATGTCACTAAGGATGCTCTAGAGGAGTTGATGACGGATCAAACAACTGTGTTGGGGGCGCTTGAAGCATAGCTACAGGCATTACAGGTGCGACCCCCAAGAGGGATGACACCACACCTTGCGGAAGGTGTAGCCGAAGCTAAACAGATGTTGTGCACACGCAGAACAAACACTTTAGTGTTACCGGAAGGCATTGTATTAGCAGAAGCCGAAGGTGACATGAGGGGCCGGGGGTTGAATTTGGCCGCCCTTCCTAAAGAAACCTTGTACCAGCAGCAGGATGGGGTAACTGCTGAGCTTCGTGCCCGAGAGGGCCATGCTCTCCAAGTCTCGAGCGAGCTGAAGGTAAATTTAGAACAGCTCAGCTTGCAGCGTGACAACCTGGTTGCCTAAAACCAATGATTAGAACAGGTAGTGGATGAGGCCTGTGGCATCATCCTAGAGTTGGCCATGCCAGTGGCACTCCCCACCGCAGAAAAGATTCACCAACTGCCAGTTGGAGTCCGCAGGACCCAGGAGGAGGTTTCGAAGGTTCGGTTGGAGCTGAACTTGCAGATCGCGAAGCTGCAACTGAAGGCGCAGTCCTCTACACCCCCAGAAGTCAGAGAGTAGTGCCACCACCCCATTCAATCGGGGTTGAAAGAGGTAGAGCACACTGTACAGGACTGGATGGGATTGTTGGACTAGTCCCTCATCACGCTCACTTCACTGCAGGAGGACCCAATGTTGCAGTAGTTAGAGACAAAAGTGTGGGAATTATAGCAGGCCTATGACAATGTCCGGGGGACCACACAGACGGTCACCCTTACTCAGCGAATGGCCAAGATGAGGGAGGCCCATGCTTTGAAAGAACAGGTGGATACCATATGCCAAAAGGAAGCAGGGCTTAAAGAACGCATTCAACCTTGGCTCGAGGAAGTGTTCACGGTCACTGCCACAATTGAGGGGAAGTTGGCCCAGATGCAGGACACATATGCGCAAAGGAAAGAGGGTACCTCTGACAATGATGCATCAGAGAGTCATGCAAAATTGATTTAGTAAACAATGGAGGAATGTGTGGCAAACATCTGCAAAGTGCAAAAGTTGCTGGATGGACTCTGAGCAAATATAACCACACCAGCGCAGTGACTCGCAGTCGAGTCACGATGTTTATTTTGGGGCCCTATTGGGCAGCGCATCCCCCGTCTAATGGCTTTGGGGCTTAAAGCCCACAATTTTGGGTAATGATATTGTAAAGACTCCACGAAGTGCACATAGTGCTTATTGTAATGAGTCAAGTCAAAGGATTTTCTGCCCAAAATTAATGTAAGGTAATGGAAAGTGAGTCGGCTTGCCCATGGTCTGCAGACCATAGGAATGTATAAATAGATCAAGGCTCTAAGTGTAGAAGGTAGTTATTGGTTAATCTTGATCTTAAGTGTTATGGGTTGTTGAATGCGATATTCACTCCAAGTCTATCGATCTGAGTCTTGGGTCGTACTAGTAGATAGAGGCTCCGCAGCTGTGTGCGCAGAGGCCTAGTAGAGTCTGCAGCTATGTGCACAGACCCCTGCAGTTGTGTGCATAGGGTAGGAAGTGGATTGTAATAGGATAAAGCTCTAGTAAATATAAGTTAGTTTTGGAACATCGCTTATCTATTTCTATATTCTGTTTATGCATCTGCTACAGTTTATGATTGCGTGCATGTCTTTTTATGTTGACTGGTAAAGGAAAGTATTGGGCCCACTTAATTTAATTCAAGATCTATAATACTAATAAGTGCAGTAAAGGGTAAAGAACATTTAAGCCACGCGAAGGTGGTTGCACAGGACATACAATTGTGCGGAAGTAGCATAGCACGTAGAGTAGGATTGTAAGCTTTCCAAGACTCATCAAGACATCCAAAGGGTGTGGAAACCTGGTTCCAACACCCTCCCTACTACCTTGGGTGAGAACTCAGTCCGCACTCCATGGACTGTTGCCGAAAGGGCCAGTAGTTTCAGGATTTGTTTGGCTAAAACACTTCTGAACCTGGGTCAGGCCCCAATAAGCCAACATAAGTGAATATGATTTTGGTGTTACTTAGATAAAGGGAACAATAAATAGCATTGTCAATGCTTTAAGTAGGAGTCCTTGAATATTTTTGGTTATTCCCTTAAACAAAAAATTGAGGGAGAAGATTAATTTGCAAATGGAGGAATTACCTAGTATAAGGAGGTTAGCCAGAGTTTAATGAAGGATTAAATAATGATCCAAAAATATGAGTTACTCTCTAGATAGTGATGTACTACTACAATTCTATGGAAGGATATATGTTCCATCAAATGAAGAAATGTGCTAATTAATCTTGAAAAAAGCACATCGAGCAATATACATGGAACACTAGAGTGTTAAGAAGATGAGTGTGAACTTGAAACACTATTCTTCTGGAAGGGGATGAAGAAAGACTTTGTAAAATTTGTAGTAATATTTTTAGAGTTTTAGTGAGTAAAAGTTGAGCACAGACATCCACCCATGAGATACCAGAGTCTAAGTGACAATTTATATAAATGGATTTCATCATGGGATGACTAATGACCACAAGGAGACATGATGTTATATTTTTAATGGTGGGCACCTTGACCAAATACACCCATTCAATTCTTGTTGAAACTACATATAAGGAACATGAGATAGCCAAATCTTTCATTGATGAGATTATGATATTACAAATAGTGCCAAGGAAGATCATATTAGATAGGTGATCAATGTTTACCGAAAGTTTTTGGACTAGTTTCCAAGAAGCCTTGGGAACCGAGTTAAACTTTAGCATTGCTTAAGACCCTAAGAAAGATGGTCAAACACAAAGGAATAATCAAATCCTTGAGGACATGCTACAAATCTATGTGATCAACCAACAAAATAGATAACCATTGGTGGAATTTTTTTATAGTAATAGTTACCAGAGTTCCATGAAGATGGCATCATTCAATTTCCTATATGGAAGGCCTTGCAGAGCACCTCTTAGTTGGGATTGACTAGAGGACCAAATATTAATAGGACTAGAAGTAGTACAAAATATGGAAGAACAAATTACCATAATGAAGGAAAGGCTAAAGGAAGCACAAATTTGGAAAAAGAGCTATGTCGATGCTTATTGGAATAACAAATGTTATGAAGTAGTAGATATGGAGTATTTTAGAGTAAGGCCACAAAAGAGCTCCATAAGATTTGGAAAGGGTGCAAGATTTCCTCCATGATTTTTGGGACCATTTGAAGCCATAGAGAAGAAATGTTCGATGGCATATAGGCTTGTTTTACCTACATCATTAGCACATATGCATGATGTGTTACATATGTTTTTATTATGTCATTATATTTCAAATCGTTTGCATGTTATTGAAATCAGGTGATTGCAGGCCTTGGATAAGGGTGCATCGATGGTTGATCTAGTTCGCATACTAAACCAATAAAATTTACAACTTAGGTGGTGATTGGTAGACCAAGTGAAATTCTAGTGGGATAGTTATACTCCCAATTATGCTACTTGGGAACATGCCTAGGATATGTGTCATTGTTTTCCTTTATTGTTTTGAGAACTTCATGATGAAGTCTATAGTTAAGAGGGGGTGTATGTAGTGCACTACTTCTATTGAATAACTTTGATATTACCTTAATCTTGATATAGCCTTATGGCACATGTATTATTCTTTAAGGGCCTCAAGTCAAGGATCCAATTATTTGGCTATTATTATTAGTGGATGTAATGATAATTGTGATGTATCGGTTTGATGTTATTTCTAGTTGTGATAATGGATGTGATGGACCTATTTGATGATTATGTGTAATCATGATGATGAATTCATTATATGTTTACATACTCTGAGGACTAGCTTCTTTCTTTCAGTTAATGATTATGTCATAATGATAATTTAGTATGTGAAATTATATCAATTACTAACATTATAATTAGATATTATTGATGATTATTCATTGTGGCATAAAGCCACATAGATGCACATGCATGTGTCTGCTTCAACTACCTATGGTTTGATCAACTGTAGGCTATTGACATTGGAGTTTAAATTTTTAACTAATATTATACTATGGTTACTAATGTCATGATAGTGGTTTTAGGAATAGGTCAGTTGCTTGGACAAATGACTCAAATATGAGTGATGGAGTTGTACAGGACAAATAGAACTTCTTGGGAGGGGTGGTATAGTTTCCTTGATTCCACTTGACGTCATCCGCCGACATCATCTGACCCTCTACCACGTCATCCTGATTCTGCTGACGTCACTCTGGTACCGCTTATGTCATCCGCCTGGTTGAATACAAAAACTCCCACCAAACCTCAGTTTTGTCAAATAAACGATAGAAACGCCATTTTCATTATAATGCATTGCGCCCCGTGCTCTCCTGCAAAATAAAGACCGAAATCAAATGTTCCTATTTCAGGCTAGCCCCCAACTAGAAGAACTACGTAAGAAGCTCGTAGCCGGCCATTCAAACCCGCCATTATACAATTTCTCTACCTTTTCAGCTATCTCAGAAGCCATGAATTGGTGTGCCGATTGCCGAAACTTATTATCAATCCACAGAAAGATCTAAATGTTATGAATTAGAAGGCGTAGAACAACCTCCAATGTCCTAACAACAGGTGTTTATCCATAGCTGCACTGTTACCATTAGAAAAAGGGAGATTTTGGGCTAAATACCAGAAAGAGATGAACTAAGAAAACAGGTCAAAGAGTATCAGATCAGGGTTAAAGACTATTAGTAAAAGACAAAACATCTAGCACAAAGTTACTAGAGAAGACAACTGCAAGCCGAATCCTAGGGCTTGCCTCTAGCACATTCAACAAAAACAGGACCAGCACAACATTAGTTCATCTTTCCCCTATTTTCAAGGCTAGTTGTTTCTATTTTTTGTAAACTATTTTTAGTCATCCTAGATATTATCTCACTCTGTTATGAGATATTTGTTGCATAATTTGTTGCATAAATACCCCCTCCATTGGAGTATTGGGTGTGGATTCCTAGACTTTGTTGTAATATTGAATTTTTGGAATAAAGAGCTGTTGGAATCAACTGTTGCATGGCTTACTAGATGAAGAATTGAAGCAGAGGACTTCTCACAGACTTCTTGAATCAACCACTGGATCAATAAGTCCTCTATATCTTGTGTTTTAAAGTTTTCTTAGTTTATTATATCATTTTTGTTTCACAATCTGAATGATAAAGAAAGATTTAATTTCAGAATATGCTGGATTGCACTTTGTTTTCAAGCCATTATTGTTCTCTATGTTTTCTTCAAAATTAGGATAAACAGTGAAATCTTAATTGCTCATTTTTCCTAATTCTTTCATGTTGATTATTTGTTAAAGAATACTTCATTGCTCCTTATCAGTAATCATCCAATTTCCCTCTTTAAATAGGCTGAAGGATTCTCAACTTCCCTTCACCCCATTTGAGCCCATTCCATCTATTTCCAGTCTTTATTTGTTCCCTGTTTGACCACCTTGCTCTATAAAGCCATCCTCTATTAAGAAACCAAATCCAAAAAGCCATCTTCTTTGACTCCTTTAGCCCAATGGACTGAACTACTCTGTCTTACCTCTCTATTCTATTGAATCTCACCACCCAAACGCAAACAAAACCCCTGAACTTCATAACTAGAATACCTTTAAAAATAAAGATAAATCATAAAGAGAGAGCCCTCTCTGGATACAGATTGGCTAGATTATGTATCTAAAAGATTGGTCTATGGTTACCTCGACCTCCTTTCCCTTTCTTACAACTTTTGGGAAAACCTGAGTGATAACACCACCCACTAGCACTCTCACCATGATTTGGGCCGGAAGGTATTGGGATTCCTTATCCTTGAATTTCACATTATCCTGAAGGAAAACCCCATATTAGGTCACTCACAAGGACTTACTAGGGTGCACACATCAAGGGGGATTCTTTGATCCCTAGCACCATTAGTCTCACCATAAAGGGAGACACAGGAGAGGAAATTTATCTTCGTGATCATATCCAATTATTCCACTCTTAGTCTTAAATGCCTGAAGGGAAAGTGACATGGAACCCTTGGAAATTTAAAAGGAATTTATTGAAGGGAATGACTAACTTGACATCATTGGCATAAGAAAAAATGGAAGGTGAATGATGGTTCATGCAATGATAAGCACTAGCACACATAATGTAAGCAATAGGATTTTGGGAAAATAAAATCATAAACGAATATGGCAAAAGGGAGAATAAGTATAATTATAAAAGTTTAACCAAATAAGTAACCCTACCCTCCTCACTCTTGAAATACCTTAAATATATAATGTATAGTTAAGTAAATCCTAAATATATAAATTATTGTAATAACAAAAGGAAAGGGGGATATAGAATTAAAATAGAAACATTAATCCAATGACAATTACTCTCATCTCGAAAAGGGGGTTTTGCATAAAATTAAAGAATATTAATTTTAAAAAGTTGAGAAATTAAACTTCAAGAGAGACCCCCACATTGCAAGAACATAAAAAAAAATCTCCAACTAATATTTTAACCTGATAAAAATTAGGAAGTAGTTAGGGGACAAAATTTGAGATGTACTTCTTGACTTAAGTTAATGAACATAAAATGGGGAGTATAAATTAGGATCAAGGGATAATAAGGAGAAGAAATAGGGAAACATGTGTGGATAATAACATTTTTAATAATATTTTTAGAAAATAATTTTAGAAGAGATTAGGTGAGAGAATAACACATGGACAGATGAATAATCAAAATATTATATTAATGAAAACAAATATTTTTACATGAAGTGAGAAGTGTCATCACTGAAACATTCTATAAAAGGAGGAGCAAGTTATCACAAATGGAGTCTCTTTTACCCTATTGTTGGATGAATATCATAATGTCATTCTAAACTTAGAGTGACTATTGAGATATAGGGCGAGTTTGGTGGAAGTGGATGCTTTGTGAATGGGAAACTCTTGAGATGGAGTGTTATCCTCCACTTGAAAGTGTTTTTCTTCTTTTGTAGATCCCAATCATAGCCATGGGGGATTCACTAACAAAGTGATACCATATCACATGCATTCAAATTGGGGCATAAAAAATGAGGAAAAAATGAAATAATATATTGAGCATATAATAGAGGGGTAAAGGGTTTTTATATGTTTTCTAGAAATATGTGTATTATAAAGTATTGTTTATACAATACATTGGCCATGCAGAGGCAAAAAACAAGTGGGATGGAGAAATAGAGGTTCATGAGTATTGTGGGAATATCGACAGAGGGAGGGAGAAAGAAAAAAATATGGTAATATTAGGTCCATAGTAGCCTAATATTTAAAGCTATGGCCCTCGTATTGACATGCAATTCATGGTAATGTTAAATTCTTAAAGTAAAATGATGAAAGGAGAATACCATCCTTTTACTTAAATTTTTAACATTACGATGAAATGACTCAGGATGTTTGAGAGTATTTTTGACCTCATTAGATTTCATATGGAGAAAGTAGAATTTTAGATCTCACTCAAAATCCAGTAGATTTATTAGGTTTTTGGGATTTCAGGATTGGGGAATTGCAATGTTTTCATTGGATTTTTTCATGTACTAGGGTGTGGAACTCATATTTAATCAAGAGAACCAAGCCCTCTATGCACCTTGTTATTAGTGACATTGGTTGTCAAACTCCTCTATCACGACCTTACTAAAATTGTACTTGTCACTCAAATAAAATCTTGAATTTTCATGCTATGGATTTTCTATCTTATGTTAATACTTAGAGGATGATATTAATGACAAATATCCCAATATAGGAAATGATTTTGATGATATGTTGGTATTTGTTGTAGCATGATTTTTTTGGGTACTAGAGGCCCTCCAAAGCCTATTTGTTGATGTGCTTTTGGTTCAAGGATAGATTGCACTCGATGTTATTTTGGTTATGTGCACGCTTACATGCTATATAAATGAGAACTTGTAATTTGTGGACCTGTGGTTGATGAAGATTATAACTAGTAGATGAATTATGTTATATGGTATAATCCATGTTTTTTTTTTTTTTTTTTATCACAAATTCATAATTCTACATGCATTCATTGACATATATGCATCAAAATATATAAAAATATATATTATATAAAAGCCACTCCCAAAATCTCTCCTAACTTGGTAGCTTTTGAAAATGTCACTTCTCACTGCTACTTCCACTTCCACTTTCGCTTCTACTCCCACTTACCGCTTCCACTCCAGCTCCCAAGAAACCTTGCTCCATAACATACATGCATCACATTACTAATACCTCTATGATCTATGTCTAATGTGTGCATTAATATTTTTTACATGTTTCTAAACTAGTGATCCTCCCAATGATGGGGCAATATAGAGGACAACATATATGGAATCTTCACCCTTTCCTTATATTATTGATGAGAAAGTTGAATGAAAGTGAAGGAAATAGTGATATCAACTATTGCTTGGTAGAGGGCACATGCATGCCACAGGAGATAGTGAAATTCACTATTATTTGGAAAAGGGTGCATGCATGCTAAGGGCACACATGTCACACCTTCAGTTAATTATAGTTTAGATGTTGTTTCAAATTTAGCAATTTCAATTATGGATATATATTTTCTATTATTAGAGATTTTCTATTGTTATTTTTAGCATGCATGATCTATTCTTACTAAGACAGTGTAGATCCTTAGCCAATTAGAATTCTTATGCATGATAAATTCCCATCTTAGGTAGAGGACACAGATCTCAAGGAAGGGATGCATGCTTGCATGTTCTAGTTCATCTTTAGATGAAGACACACTTGCTTGACACTCTTACCATGAAATGATGGTGAACTAGGTGATCACATTAGGCCTATGATTTGAAAAAATCCAACCAGATAGGATTTTCATGTGTCCATATTCATTGTAGTTTCTCTCTTGTTCCTATTCTATAAGAGAGATGAAAGGTGTGCGATTGTGTTGGTTACTGAGGTTTTGTTTTGAAATTTTGTAGTGTATCCTTTTTGGTATTCAATAGAAGATATATGAAATTAAGAGTTCCAATCTATGTAATTTCCATTCAAATTTTCCATATTATGTATTTGTAAATCAACCAACCTATATCTTCCTCTTTTTTATTGAAGCCTTCAATTCATTAGCTACCTATTATTTAGGTTATTCTTTATAGGTGCAAAATATGCTTACCATTGTTAATGAAAATAAAGGGATATAAATATAAAGGCGTATAAAAAATGTTTATAAAAAAATGGATACCTACAATATCTAATGAGAGTAGGGGCTTTTTAAATTTAGAAGTTTTATTTGGTTCATATTGGTAGGGGTTAAATAAAGTGATTCTTATAGGTATTTTGCAATATGTAGTCAAATTAAGGGTATTTTTTAGTATGCCATGAACACACGTGCTATGTTAGTGGTTCATTGGGTGAAGCCCCTGTGTTCATATCTCAGGGTTCCATGGTGAAGAAGATTACCCAAGTAAAGGTTGGGAGGTAAATATGTGAGTCAATGAGATTCAATAGAGATGAAAAATTTCCATAGGTGTGCAAGGAATAGATCTAGAGAGCACAAGGAATCAACAAATTAAAGTTTCAAGTTCCATCCCCTTGGTTCATGGTATCAATGGTATTTATAATTGTTTTCTAAATGTAATAGTATTGGTTGTAATAGTTACTAAATGTAGAGGTTAAAGGAATGTTCATAGTTTCAAAAGCCTTGGTTGATGGTATGTGAACCTTAACTTATTATATGTGTATAATCCTTTATGTTGGTTGTCATTGTTCAATTGATCAATTAGCTTAAAAATAAAATCTATTATTTCTTATTATTTTGTAACTTTGTGATATTGGGATGCATAACTTATTTTGTTGATAAGAATTTCCGTATGGTACCACAATTTAGAAAAAAATGAATTGAGTTACTAGGAGGGTCTCTACAATAATGAGAGGCTAATTAGAGCCTACTACAAGTCGAAAAATATAAATCTATTACTTTTATAGAGTTCATCTAAAATACAAGAACATTTGTAACATGGACCAACTTCTAGCAATGCCAAGAGGCATTAGTCAAGAAAGGTCTTCAAGGAAGAGCCATAGGAGTGCTAAGAGGCACACATATAGTGACGACTCTTCAACGAATTCCTTTAGTGAGGATACAAGCACTTTTGAAATACTATCCAACAATGAAACAATAACAAACACATAAGAAATAACGAAAATACACATTAAGAGTTCCTTTCCTAAATAATTGTATAAGAAAAAATCCCTTTCCATAGATGGGGATATCATGAAAGGTAAAGAAGTAGAGGCATGGATAGAATAGGAGAAGTATTTTTAAGTACAAAATACTCCAAAAACATGAAACCCAAAGTATAAATATATAAATTAAATGGAAGGACTTCCATTTGGAGTGAATACCTCAAGAATGTTTATGGGATCATTGAAAGAAAACTAACATATAAGTAATTCAAGAAATATTTCAGGTAGAAGTGTTTATCAAAGATTTATTATGATGGAAAATTAGAGAATTCCATGAACAAAAGGTGGGAAAACTCACTCTGGATGATTATGTAAACATATTTATACATATATTTAGGTATGTTTCATACATCAAATATGACAAAGTAAACGTACAACACTTTCTTAGTGGGTTTCTATAGTCCTTCTAGGACTAGATTAAGTATGAGGATCCTAAGATGTTTGATGAAAAATAGTATGGATGAGTTTGTATTTAAGAAGAAATAATTCAAACCATAACAATATATGAATCTACGAAAGAGTGCCAAGTCCAGTTATCCAACTAGAAGTGTGCACTAACTTAATTATCCCACCCAAAGTGGGAATATGCTAGTTGAACCACCCAAGGAAAGGATGGAATACCAAAATAAAAGGCCATTGAAATGTTGGGGGTGCATGGTAGAGTACCTATAAGGGGATTATCCTCACAAAAATTTTTATAATAGGATGGTTTACATTTTCCAAGGGGCTACCACTCTCAATGATGTAGACAAAAATGTACCTCAAATATGTGGAACTATTGAAAATTGACAAGCTAACCATGAGGCATCACTCTTGTGGAACTGGAAGGTATACTTGCCAACTAACCTATTTCATATTTTTACCCTAGTGGTCACCTTAATTATATCACACTAAATGTGTTGATGTGTATGTTTGATAGATAAACAAGGATACAAATTCATGGTTGGTTTAGCTAGGTACAGGGGACCAAAAGGAAAGTGACTGAAATGATTGAAGCATTACAAACTGAGATGAGTGGGTAGAACACAAGAAATATTGAATGTGATACCTTGGGTTCATATGATATGTTAATTGACATGGGTTTGTTTATAGAACATAAGGTCAAGTTGGACTACATTAATAAATATTTTGAATGCAAGGATGACAAAGGAAAACAAGGGATCCTTTAGGGTGTATTGAAACCTACATTAGTGAGGCATATTTCAACACTACAACTAAAGAATGATTATAGAAAGGTATATCCATGATATTCCATACACATATTAGATTCAACAAAATGATAAGAAGATGGAAATTAAATAACATTAGTGCTACATGAATACCAAGATGTGATTCCAAAATTGATACCAAAATTTCCTCCCAAAATAAACATTTACTTCTTAATACATATTATGCGAGGAGTAATGCTAGAGTCCAAGGTACATTATAGAATGAACATACTTGAGTTGGTAGAGATAAATATACTATTGATATAGACACATTAGGTATAGTGTGTCTCTATGGGGAGCACCAACATTATTTGTCAAGAAAAAATATGGTTCCCTCATTTATGCATTGATTATAAATAATTGAACAACATGACTGTCATGAACTCGTATCCATTACATAGGATCAATGACCTATTCAATTATCTAATAGGAGCCACAATATTTACAAAGATAGACAGGGATGGAGTCACTCACTATTCCGATGGTGAGGGCCGACAGGGTGAGGACCGACAGGGTGCGTAAGCACACTCGACTGTCAAGGCTGCCATTGGCTCGACTGCTAAGGCCACCATCATGAGCTTGTCGAACTCTCGACCTATGGGAGAGGTACGAGCGCTCGACTGTTAAGGCCGCCATCGCTCGACCACTGGGAGAGGTACGTTAGTGACTCGAATGATAAGGAGAGGTATGTTAATGACTCGACCAACGGGAGAGGAACGAGAATCACCATGTTAGGGTCAAGGATGAGAACATTCACAAAACCATATTCAATACTAAGTATGGACACTATGATTGTGTGGTAGTTTCATTTGGACTTACCAATGCACCTACTACATCTATATGCCTAATGGGAAATATCCTTAGAAAATACATGGATAGGTTTGTTTCGGTTTTTATTGATGACATCCTAGTATATTCAAATATCAAGGAAGAGCATGAGGAACACCTCAGGATGGTATTGTAGGTACTAAGAGAATGCTAACTAGATTCCTAGTTTGATAAATGTGATTTCTTTCAGAGACAAATTCATCACTTAGGCCATGTAATTTTAGAGGAAGGATTTGTAGTAGACCCTAATAAAATCAAGACAATTATGGATTGGCTTAAACCTAAAAATGTATCGGAGGTGAGATCATTTATGGGATTGGTAGGATACTATAGATGGTCCATCTAAGGATTTTGAAATATTTTCCATCTAATAAATTTAATGAAAATAAAGGGAGTGATATTTGTGTGGTCAACAAAGTGTGAAGGAAGCTTTCAATAGTTGAAAAATCTTTTGACTAATGCACCCATTTTTAAGATTTTGAATCTACAAAAAGACTTGGTTTGTACACATGCTTGTAAGGAAGGAATTGGTGGAGTTCTTATGTAAGAGGGGCATATAATCAATCATGAATCTAGGAAATTAAATGAGAATGAGAAACATTATGTTAAACATGATATAGAACTTGTGTCCATTGTACACACCTTGAATATGTGGAGATGTTATTTTCTTTGAAGAAGATTTGTATTAATGATATATAACATGGGATGAAATATTTGTTTGATCATCTTGTTTTAATGCTAGGGAAACTGGGTGGATGGCTTTCAATAGTGAGTTAAAATTTGACATATAACACATTAAAGGAAAAGAGAATCAAGTGGTACATTCACTCAGATAAAGCATGCAAACAATACATACGGAAGGCATTAGTATAATGAAATCAGATATAAAAGAAAGAATTAGAGATGCCTTATAGGGTGATGAACACTACAAGAAGACAAAATAATTCTTGGAGAAAGGGACAAAAGGAAAAATGTGTGAAGATTATAAAATAATAAAGGATGGATAATTGATGTAAAAGTGTATATTGTACATACCAAATTTAGTAGACTTAAAGAGGATCGTAATGAATGAGCTTTATGAGAGGATTTATTTAAGTCACTTAGGTTATAAAAAATTGGTAACAACAAGATTATTCCTATATTATTGGCATGGAATGAGAAATGATATCATTGAATACATTACTAAATGTGTATAATGTTAATAAGTCAAAGTCAATCATAGGAATCTAGCAATATTGTTGTGACTAAAACAAATTCCAAAATGGAAGTGGGAAGTCTTA
This sequence comes from Pinus tabuliformis, assembly GCA_031772625.1. NCBI lineage: Eukaryota > Viridiplantae > Streptophyta > Pinopsida > Pinales > Pinaceae > Pinus > Pinus tabuliformis. The sequence continues at coordinate 1,234,974,936 of CM062817.1, read as the reverse complement.
TATATGGATGTCCACTCAGTTACCAAGGATATAAAAATAGCATGATGTAATCATGGTAGTGGTGGATATGTTAAGAAGGGAATATCACTTCATTCTTTTGAACTCCACCTACAAAATAATTGGCATTACAAATATTTTTCACGAAAATAATTTCAGATTGCATGGAATTCCCAAGACAGTCATATCAAATCAAGATGACAAACTTACTTCTAATTTTTGGAATTATTTTTCAATCTTTGAGACATGATGTATTTCAGCAGTACATGCCATCCTCAAACAAGTGGAACAATATAGAGGTTAAAAATGATGTTGCAATATATGCTAAGAATGTATGATATGCATTAGCACAAATATTGGGAAGAATACTTACCCCTAGTAGAGTTTTCATATAATAATGGCTACAAGAATCACTAAAGAATGACTCCCTTTAGGCACTATATGGTATCAAACATAATATTCCAATTAGTTGGGACAATCTATGGGATCATATTACAAATGGACCTAATATGCTAAACAAATTAGAACAAGAAGTGGCAAAGATCAAATAGAACTTGAAGGTGGCACATGATTGATGAAAGAGCTACATTGACATGAATAAAACTCATAGGGATTTGAAATTATGAGACTATGCATATCTCATGATTAAAGAAAAAATAAGTTATATAGAATGGGAATTCACTGATGCAGGAGCATCTGACCCTTTTCTAATTTAAAGAGGAATCCAAGAGGAGCGATGAAGACGTGGACAATCAAGCTGGAAAACAGGACGAAAATCTGCTCTAAAACAGATTTAAAGAGGATTTGATGGATTGTTATCTACGTGCATGTATTTTGGAGAACTTCGTTAGAGGAAAATCAGGAAAAGATCGGATCGATCCTTCCTATCTAACACTTCTTGTATGTATATAAGACAGAGATTGTGAGGGCGTGAGATATCTGTTTTGTGAGGAAAAGCTGAGTGAGGAAAAAAATGTAGTCAAGCGCGAGCTCGTTTCTTAAGGCTGAAATGCCTTAATATGTAATTGTTCTGTATTTATATGAAAGCATGCTTTAGTGTTGTGTACGTTATGTGTAAATCCTGTGTTGCGTGTTGGATCGATCATCGATGACGATCTAATTTAACGTTTAACTGATATATAGTAAGAGCAAGTGAGGATTGCATGTTAGCAGTTGCCTGATGTGGATTTCAATCTGTATTTCTAATAGAAATCGTGAATATTTTATGTTTAATGTCATCCTGGTAGTGCGCAGTTTAACAACTGAAACATAGAGAACGACTTCACAGAGATTGGAACGAAGGCGAATCCATATATGTCAGGAAAGTGCACGTGAAGCGTTTCTGGTTTTAAAAGGCTCGGGATTATATTAATCACGATGACTATCTAGGTTGTGGACCGAACATCCCTCGCGTGGAAGCTTCATTTCCTATGTTTATCCATACATTAAGCTATCTATCATAGATTCCTATGGTTTGAACGCTGGACGGTGACTGTATTTAGGATCTACGTGTCACAGATTTTGTGCATGGTGAAGTTGTACTGTGGGACGCTATTGATTGGTGTTTCTCTAAGGAGACAATCTTACACAGTTTGATTGCAGCGGAAGTGTGGTGTTGTGACATGACCGGAAAATCATTTTGGTAAGGCGTATTCAGTGGAAGAAAACCCATATATTGTTCCTTGAGCACCAGAAGGATTGTATTTTTTCTTTTTTGGCTTAATGAAGATCCGCGTAAATAAAGTTAAAAGGTTTTAATCCTAAAAGGCTTCCATCAAGGCTTCGTGGGCCATAACCCACAGGCCCAGGGACGAAATTTATACATGAAAGGAGATTTTGGCAATACCCCAAGATTTCTTTTCATCAAAGTGGTATCAGAGCGGGGAGAGGATTTCCTGCGAGAAGGGAGAAGAGTGCAAATAGAAGGAGAAGAGGTATAGTTGTGTTAAATCTGGAGCATTTATGATCTTACCGTCGTACAGATGGCGGCAGTGGAAGTGAGAAGATTTGCAGCAACCTAGAGCAAGGTGTGCTCAATAGGTTCCAGAGGAGAGAACCAGAAGGATGCCAAAAGACCGAGTGCGGAGGGCTTGGTGAGGTATCGTGTAACAGAGGAGACTGTTACTGCAAAGGTTGGTGGTAGCTCACAGAAGATCATGAAAGAAGTTCTACTGAAGAAATGCAGTGGGTAGAATTGTTAAGGACCAGGAGAAGTATATGACCAGGAGGTCATAATTTTTTTTTTTACCTCGGGAGTCTGATGCAGGAGCATCTGACCCTTTTCTAATTTAAAGAGGAATCCAAGAGGAGCGATGAAAACGTGGACAGTCAGGCTAGAAAATAGGAGGAAAATCTGCTCTAAAACAGATTTAAAGAGGATTTGATGGATTGTTATCTACGTGCAGGCATTTTGGAGAACTTCGTTAGAGGAAAATCAGGAAAAGATCGGATCGATCCTTCCGATCTAACACTTCTTGTATTTATATAAGACAAAGATCGTGAGGGCGTGAGATATCTGTTTTGTGAGGAAAAGCTGAGTGAGGAAAAAAATGTAGTTGAGTGTGAGCTTGTTTCTTAAGGCTGAAATGCCTTAATATGTAATTGTTCTATATTTATATGAAAGCATGCTTTAGTGTTGTGTACGTTATGTGTAAATCCTGTGTTGCGTGTTGGATCGATCATCGATCATCGATGACGAGCTAATTTAATGTTTAACTGATATATAGTAAGAGCAAGTGAGGATTGCATGTTAGCAGTTGCCTGATGTGGTTTTCAATCTGTATTTCTAATAGAAATCGTGAATATTTTATGTTTAATGTCATCCTGGCAGTGCGCAGTTTAACAACTGAAACATAGAAAACAACTTCACAGAGATTGGAACAAAGGCGAATCCATATATGTTAGAAAAGTGCATGTGAAGTGTTTCTGGTTTTGAAAGGCTCGGGATTATATTAATCACGATGACTGTCCAGGTTGTGGACCAAACATCCCTCATGTGGAAGCTTCATTTCCTGCATTTATCCATATATTAAGCTAGCTATCATAGATTGCTATGGTTTGAACACTGGACGGTGACTGTATTTAGGATCTACGTGTCACAGATTTTGTGCATGGTGAAGTTGTATTGTGGGATGCTATTGATTGGTGTTTCTCTAAGGAGACAATCCTACACAGTTTGATCACAGTGGAAGCGTGGTGTTGTGACATGACCAGAAAATAATTTTGGTAAGGCGTATTCAGTGGAAGAAAACCCATATATTGTTCCTTGAGCGCCAGAAGGATTATATATATTTTTTTTTTTGGCTTAATGAAGATCCGCGTAAATAAAGTTAAAAGGTTTTAATCCTAAAACGCTTCCATCATGGCTTCATGGGCCATAACCCACAGGCCCAGGGATGAAATTTATACATGAAAGGAGATTTTGGCAATACCCCAAGATTTCTTTTCATCATTCACACTGAGTTAACACTTTACTATTATAGACCATTTGATATATTAGAGCAAGTTGAACTATTGGCATACAGGATTTCCTTACCTCTTGTTATGAAAACGCACAATGTATTCCAACTATATTTTCTTAATACATATGTAAATTTTCCTAATCAATTCACTAATTAGGTCATGATTCAAGTGGAACTGAAAGGATAATTTTAGCTAAATATAGATAGGAAGGAGACCCTAATCTAGAACAAACTATAGTGGAAACACTTTGGAGAAAATGAGCTCACATGAAAACTAGATGAGGCAATGAAGATGGTGTACCCATTTTTGTTTGCTATACAAAGTTTCTACCAGGAATAATGGAATATTAAGGATAGTGTTCCTTTAAGGAGGAGGGTTTTGTAACACCCTATTTTTTAAACTTAGTTTGAAGATATTAATATGACATATATTGTTGAGAAGTTTTCACATAGATATTTTGTTAAAATCTTAATTTTGTAATTATGTTTTTATAATATTGAAAAATGTTGTTGAACAATTGATTGAGTGGGTGGAGCACCTACATTAACAATGATTCCATAAGTGGGAACCAATGAGGGAGGAATTGTTATGAAACCAGCTCACAAAAGATAGAAAAGATAGATCAACGCCTTAGAATTCAGCCTCTTTGAGGGGGCAACTTCCTTTACATTACATAAATGAACAATTCTTGGATGATTCAAGTGACAAAACCTCATTTCTATATCTAGGAGTCTAAGGAGTCACAATATAACCCATCCGACCTAACAATAATAATATAAAGCCACAAAAATAACAATAGAGGGATTCTATGGGGCACAGTAATAACAATATGGGGACAATAGGGGCACAACAATATTAATAAGGGATACAACTACAATAGTAATGGGGTAATCACTAGTATTATAGGGACCTAACATGCCCCTCTCCTTCAAAAAAGTGTTGTCCTCAATGCTTGAGTAGTTCTCGATGCTTCTGTATAAAATTCTCATCCTCCCATGTGGAATCTTCAGTGGATAAGTTCTTCCACTTGATGAGATACTCCGAAATTGATCGATTTCATAGCTGTCGAGTTCTTGTTTCTGAGACTGCTTTTGGTTCCAATATAATTTTTCCTTCCTCGTCAAGTTCTGGAAATATTGTTTAAACTGGGAGCTTGTCACCTATAACCTTCTTTAAACATGAAACATGGAAAACTGGGTGCACTCAAGAAGCTGCAGGAAGCTCCAATTTGTATGCCATAGTACCAATCTTTTGCAACACCTTGTATGGACCATAATACTTTGGTGATAATTTATTATCCTTCTTAGCTTGCTTGAGGGACATTTGTTTATATGGTTGTAGCCGTAGGAATACCCAATCACCTACATCAAAACTTCTTTCACTGCGATGTTGATCTGCCTGTTGTTTCATTCTATTATGTGCCAACACGAGGTTATCCTTTAAGAGTTGGAGGACTTGTTGTTGATGTTCGATGTGATGTTCCACTACTTGAACCTTAGAATTTTCTCTTAAATATGATGTGATGGATGGTGGCAGATATCCATAAGGTGCCATAAATGGGGTCATTTTTGTTGCTATATGGAAGGAAGTGTTATACCACCATTCAGCTAGAGGCAACCATTTGACCCATTGTGTCTGTTTATCAGATACAAAGCAATGAAGATATCCTTTCGAACATTTGTTTACTATCTCAGTTTTCCCATAAAATTGAGGATGATAAGATGAGCTATGAGCTAACTGAGTACCAAGACAAGAAAATAATTATGTCCAAAAATTTCCAGTGAAAATGGGATCTCTGTCACTTACAATAATTGTTGGGTTTCCATGTAGCTTTTGAATTGTTTCCATAAATGCAGTAGAAACTGTACTGGCTTTAAATGGATGTGATAATGCACAAAAGTGTGCATACTTGGTAAGTCTGTCAACTACCACCATGATGACACTCTTTCCCTTAGAATTGGGTAAACCTGTGATAAAAGCCATTGAAACCTCCTCCCAACATTGGTTTGGAATGGATAAAGGTTGTAATAGACCCGAGGTCCTAATTGTTTCAACTTTATTTTGTTAGCAAACCAAACATTCTACCACAAACTTTGGAATATCTGATTTAAGGCCATCCTAAGTGCCCTCCTAAGGGAGAAGTGTGCAATTCCATAAGAATCTTTTGTTTGAGTTGGGAATTCTTACAGAGGTATAAGCGATCTTTGTACCATAACAAATCATTTTTCCAGCTAAATGTATCAGATGTACTGGAAACTTGTTGTAACTTTCGAATAAGTGCCCACACCTTTTCATCATTCTTCCATTCCTCCCTTGCTTCATTTATCCAATCTGGTTGGATAATAGAAATGGTGCACAACAATGCTTCCACATCCTCATCCTTTCTTGAGAGTGCATTTGCCACCACATTTTGCTTCCGTTTTTTGTAGATGATTTCAAAGTCATAATCCAACATCTTTGTGACCCACTTTTGTTGCTCTTTAGAGGATAGTCTTTGTTCTAAAAAGTATTTAAGGCTATCATGATCCGTTTTTACCTTGAAGTGTCTTCCCATTAGGTAGGGTCGCCATTTCTTAAGTGAATGTAGTATTGCCAACATTTCCTTCTCATAAATAGCTTTGTGTAAAAACTTTCCTTTGATTGGATGACTTTCAAAAGCAATGGGTCTTTCATCTTGCATTAAAAAAACACCAATTCCATTTCTCGAAGCATCACATTCCACAATAAAGGTTTTTGTGATGTTTGGTGTAGCTAAGACCAGTGCTTGGCACATTGCCTCTTTAAGATGTTTGAAGGCCTTTGTTGCTTCTGGAGTCCATGAAAATGCATCTTTCTTCAATAATGTTGTTAAAGGTGCTGCTATTCTCCCATAATTCTTAACAAACTTGCGATAATACCCTGTCAACCCATGAAATCCTCACAGATGCTTCATGGATGTGGGAATTTTCCATTCCTTAATGGCTTTAATTTTGCTAGGGTCTACCTTAACTCCTTCATGAGATACAATATGACCCAAATATTCCACCTCTTGTACTCCAAAGAAACATTTGGATCTTTTTGCATATAATTGTTTCTCCTCCAATAGTTGTAGCACCCTGTCAACATGTTCAACATGATCCTTCCAAGACTTGTTGTAGGTCAGTATATCATCAAAAAATACTCACACAAATTTTCTAAGGAAGGATTTGAAAATGGAATTCATCAAACCTTGAAATGTAAAAGGTGCATTGGTAAGGCCAAAAGGCATGACCAAAAATTCATAATGACCCTCATGAGTTCTAAATGATGTTTTCGAAATGTCTTCAGTCTTCATTCTGATTTGATGATATCCTGAATGAAGATCCAACTTGGTGAAGTAAATTGATCCATGCAATTCATCCAGTAATTTGTCAATGACAGGAATGGGAAACTTATCTTTAATAGTGAGCTTGTTGATCTCCCTATAATCCAGACACATGCGCCATGATCCATCCTTCTTGTGCACCAATACTATTAGAGCAGAGAAAGAACTTTGACTAGGTTGAATTATACCAGCCTCTAACATTTCTATGACCATACGTTCAATTTCACTCTTTTGGGCATAGGGATATCTGTACGGCCTGATGTTCGGAGGAACACTTCTTGGAATCAGATGAATAGCATGATCAAGATCACGAATAGGTGGGAGACCTTTGGGAGTCTCAAATACCTTGGAATGATTGTCCAAGACTTTTTGGAGATCTGGAGAAATAGATGATTCCGATGTGGAAACATCTAGCGAACATAATTGTACAATTACACCTCTTTGTTCCTTTTTTAGAATCTTTGTCATATCGTTAGAGCTGATTATCTTTCCTGGTTTCCTTGCAATACCCCTTAATTCAACTTCCTTTCCTTCCATAGAAAATTTCATGAAAAGTTCTTGAAAATTAAAAACTATTGTACCCAAGGATTGTAGCCATTGGACTCCTAGTACAACATCAACACCTCCCATTGGAATGGAAAACATTGGGCTATTCAATACATATTCTCCCATGGATAGCTTGATATTATGGCACTTTCCGTAGCAATTTATCGTTCCTCCATTTGCAACCATCACTTGACACTCTGGTGCTGGATATAGGAAGCAATTCAATTCTTTTGCTATCTTACAACGAATAAAATTGTGGGTAATTCCTGAATCAATCAACACTATTACCTTTTTCTTCTTGATTTGTCCTTCTATCTTGATGGTTTGAGGAGTGGTAATTTCAGCCAATGCATTAAAAGATATGTTCGGATTGATTTCTTCTTTATCTAGGCTTTTTTCCTGGAGTATATCCTCTTATTTTGACCATTCTTGCTCCTTTTCTTCTTCCTCTTCACAATCTATGTAGAATAATTTCTTCTCAGCACACTTATGACCTTTAGTGTATTTTCTATAACAACTGTAACAAAGCCCTTTTGCTCTTTTTTCTTCCAATTGTTGTGGTGTCAACCTTATAGGTTGTGGAAGACTAGGGGCAACAACACTTCCATCTTTATAGTTGTGAGCGGTATGCTTCCTGGTTGCCATAATTTTGCTTTCCATTTTTCTTGCTAACCTGAATGCCTTCTCTAATGAATCAGGTTCCCAAAGGCGAACATCATGTTGGATATTATCCTTTAAAGTCCCTATGAACACATCAATCCTATGCTCCTCTAGAATATTTTTTACCATTATGTTCAATTTTTGGAACTCGTCAATGTGCTCCATTATTGAACCCTTTTGTTTGAGACTTATCAATTGGCTAAAAAAAGTGTTGCTTTTTGTACCTCATAATGTGCTATCAAGTCTTCCATAAAAATTTCCCAAGTGATAATTTTTTTATGAGAGCAAATCCATTGATACCATACAAACTGATTTGGTTCCAAATATAAAGTTGCAATTGCACATTATTGAGATCGAAAAATTTCTCGTCTGTAATATCCATGTTGTGGGATCCTTGCCATCAAACTTCTTCATATTGATTTTTGGAATATGGTAGGTCTTCGATCCAACATTACAGTCTATGAAATCATGATTAACATTTCTTTTGTTCTCATCATGAGTTTCCTTTACTACCCTTTCACCATTAGTAAGCATTTCTTGTAGAAATTTTGTCAAATCTGTCTTCAAATCTTCCATGCCTGTCTTCAAATCTCCCATGCCTGTCTTCAAATCTCCCATGCCTGTCTTCAAATCTCCCATGCCTGTCTTCAAATCATCCATCTTAGCTTCCACGTCATTCATCTTAGCTTCTACACATTTTCTTTAAACCATCCATCTTAGATTTTGTTACTTTTTGTGCAAGTGACACTTGTTTCACTTGGTCTCGTAATTTTGATATATCATGTTGCATTTCTTCCTCTTATTCATGAGTCATGCTAGAGCTTTTAGGTTTCTTACCATGTGTTTGCATTTTCTTTCCTCAGGGCATCAATTACTGATAATAATGCTTTACTATGCCCTTCAAATTCTTTCAAACTAATTTTTCAAACCAAGCTTATGCAAAAATTTAAAGAAAACTACACACCTTTTTTCCCTTTATAGGAGCTTGATATTGAATCTGATGTATCTCTATAATTTCAGATCATCCAGTTATAAAATTGCAACCTACGGTAGCCCTTTGCGTCCTCTTTCCAATGCCACTAATCTGATCCAAATTGGATTCTCCACGAAAGGGTTATGCCAAATCTCCCACAGTGACCTGATTATAGACTAGTTCAGTAGAGTGAACTTGTACGACATGCCACGAGTCACTGTTTCAACCTTTGGCTCTAAAAAATATATACAAGAAACTACAATCTGTCCTCTTTCTGTACCTTCTTACGAAATTTTAATCCAATGCTCAGAGCGAAAGTTATGACGATTTTCCCCAGGTCACTTGTTTGGAATGTAATTCAGGAGTCTACAAAAAGACCAACTTCCTCAAATCATATCTCCACAAATATAGTGCGAAAAGATCTGAAATTTGGACCCGAGGTTCAGTGCGATTTCGTCTCAAATGGTTTTTTTCTCTTAGCTTCTGAAACGTCGTAGAAAAAATGTTATAGTGAAAATTCCACGATGACCTATTTGGAGCAGTGAAACCCTAGAATCCAAAGCTCTGATACCAAATGTTATGAAACCAGCTCACAAAAGATAGAAAAGATAGATCAACGCCTTAGAATTCAGCCTCTTTGAGGGGGAAACCTCCTTTACATTACATAAATGAACAATTCTTGGATGATTCAAATGACAAAACCACTTTTCTATATATAGGAGTCTAAGAAGTCAAAATATAACCCAACCGACCTAACAATAATAATATAAAGCAACAAAAATAACAATAGAGGGATTCTATGGGGCACAGTAATAACAATATGGGGAAAATAGGGGCACAACAATATTAATAAGGGATACAACTACAATAGTAATGGGGTAATTACTAGTATTATAAGGACCTAACAGGAATGGAGGAGGGAGGGCACAAGGAGGAGTTGTTTCTTTCTAAAATGACATTGTCCAAAATTATTTTGTTGAATTAAAAATAAAAAATGTATTTCTTCCAAATTTCTAAAGAAATAAATTAATTAGGAAGATAGCAGTAAAACTACCAACTTCTCATAATTAGGAGGAAAGATGTAAATTGTTCTATTTGTCCCTCAAAGGTATGGGAAAATTACTGACCTCAAAATTATAGAGCTAACCCGTGAACTTGTAGTTGTAACCCATAAAATTCCATATTGAGAGGGGGAAAATGAATTATCAAGTTTGAATTATAAGGAATTACACGTTTATTATATGCACATAAATAGTAATGGCATTACCAATAAATACAAACTCTAAAACAAGAGTGAAATGTAAATGGAATTGGAAAATTTGAATTGTTTAATCAAATGACTATAGTCCAACACAATTAACAATTATCAATCAAATAAAATTCAAATAATCAAAATTAATTTATTTAAAAATAGGCATCATGCCCACACAAATCTTGCAACTTGTGCAATGGTAGATCCAATGATGCATATATATCTTTGATCGAAAATCAGGATGTATATTAGGCCGCTATAGTAGCATAACCTTAACCACCTACTTTGATATAAAATAAATGCATAAATTGCCCTTGTATTTTTACAACAAATGGACTTAATAAAGTTTAAAAGCATTTAAAATATGGAAATCATAGCCATCACATAAGAAGACAAATAACAAAAAAATGTTAACATAGTTCAACCCTCATGCACTACATCTTTGGGTCTACTTCGAAGGCACAACCATTATAATGATAAGAAATGCATCAAATGACCTTCATACATAAAAAAAATGAATTTAAAACTTGCAAAAGTCACCTTCAAAATACTTCTAGGAATATAGGAGTAATGCTAGAATCTTCCTACAGTTTCTTCCCACAAATAAAAAGACTATATGGCCTTTTGTTCTCCAAAATTTCTATAAAATACACTTTATAAGTAATTCTAGGAAATATTTCTCACATGACAAACTTGTGATGGAATGGTAAGGCTTTGAGGTTATAATGGTAAGTGCCAAGGTCACAACTTTGATTCCTATTGTTGCAATTTTTTTCAGATTTGCTTTCCAAAAAGTAGCATCTGAATAATAAAACCTTTGTGTAGTATTACATGTCTGCATGTGATGGTGTAGTGGTATGGTGTAGGGTGTATCCCAATGAGGTTTAGGGTTCAATTCTTATTGTGGCCATATTTTGTGGGATATTATTTTTTCAAAATACAATGTTGAATAAAGTTTTAAATATTTGCAACCAATCCTTCATGTGTTTGCAGGTTACTCCTACATGCTTGTTTAAGTTACAAAACTTTTTTTGATACAACATATATTTGTCATATATTTTTCAAATATGATTTATCCATATTATTATCACATCAATTACAATTTTCCATGTGAAACTTGTTAGTTTTTACAACTAGGGTAAAATTCGACATTCAACAACTTAGATGACTAAGACGTTGCTTGAATTAAATTCATCTTTTTGAGAGGACCAAAATCGACCCAAAGATCACCTAATTTGGCTAAGCGGAAGTTAAGTTTTGAATTATTCTATTCATTCATTCATTATGCAGCAGGTTGGCCCTAACCACTTGGGTAACTGCTTGGGTCAATATCAACCCCAAGTAAACCTTCAAGAAAGATATAAAAGAAAACTACCTCAAGTTCATTTCAACACACTTCATCAAGACATGTTTTTATTCTTCTATTTTGTTTTGGCTCGCACAGGTTCATTGGAAGGAGTTTGCACAGGGTCCAAAATTACAGGTGAAAGGTTTGCTCTGGGTTAGGGCTTTCTAGATCTCGATCACTGGCATAGAACATAAAAAAATTCTGTCCTTGATCGTAGGCACAAAGTAGGCAATAGAGCAATTTTGTCTGTCTAGTCGCTTGGAGATAGTTCAGTGAGAGAAACTATAGGTTCAGAGGCAAATCAGAAGGTTTTGGTCCCCGATCGTTCACACAAGGTAGCCCTGGGAGCGATCCTGCCATCTCAGTCACTAGCACAATATTTGTAAGGGATCAACCCTGCCATCTCAGGCACTAGCACAATATTTGTAAGGGAGCAGCCCTACTATCTTAGTCGCTCGCACAATAATGCTAAGGGAGTGAATTTGGTTTTTAGATGTTCAGTGCCACTATTACTTGCATCAAGACCTCTTGAGAGTGACCCTGCAGTCACAGTTGCTTTCATATAGTGACAATGAGAGAGACCAAGGAGTTTCAGTCACACATAATCAGTTGTGATGAGGGTGACCAAAGCTAAGATCTAAGATTTGACATCTTGGATTCAGTTTACTTTAGTGATCTGGTAGACCTGGGTTTCTCTCTTGTATTATAATAGATCTATAGATCTGTAGATCTGATTTATTGTTATCCACTGCAAATCATATGTATTGGGCTTATTGTACTCACTAATGAAATATTTTTATGGTGATATACTAAAGAAGAATATTTGAAAGGGTTTCCCCTTGTGAGGTTTTCCCCTGGTCTTGGACTAATCTGTTGTCTCTTTTGGTTGTTTTTTTGTCTTCTCTATCACTGCATCTATTGTTCTTTCTTCAGTTAGGTTTATGATTGATTATACTACTAATAATTGGATGCATTGTTAATGAAAATATAATTTGGGCTAAAGTAACTCATACAAAATAGAACAATAATTTGTTTTTAACATGGTATTAGAGCTGAGGTGAAAGAAAAAACCAAGAGAATTCAAGCTTTGAAGCCCTCTCCTTCAGAAAGTAGATTGCCTATTCAAGGTCAAGATGTCACCCTCTACCTTCAAGGAGCATAAAACGTTGGGTGATGCATCAAATTAAGCTACATGGAAAGTCAGATTGGAAACCATAGTAGAAAATAATGATGTGCTAGAATACATTCAAGGAAGGATGCCTGAGCCTCCAGAAAATGATTTCGATTCTCTCAAGAATAGGTACAAGAATGGTGAGTCTAAAGAAAAGGAAATTATCGCTGATGGTTTACAAGATCATTTACTTGATTAGATTGGGAATTTAATAAAGTCTAAAGATATGTATGACAAGATAACCAGCATGTACGAATTCAACAACATGAATGAGATCATCACCATGAAAGATCAACTCAAGGACATTAAGATGTAAAAAGGAGAAGTTGTCCCATCCTACATTATGAGGATCTCTCGTCTTAGAGATCAATTGCAGAGGGTTGGAGAAAATGTACCTAATAAGGATCTAGTAGTTGTGACTCTTAAAGGTATCCCTCCTATTTGGGAAGCCTTCATTACTACTATCAACAACAATAATGTCCTTCTGTCATATTATGATATCATTGGAAAAATCACTCAAGATGAATCTAATATGATAGCAAGAGGAAGGATTAAAAAGCATGAAGAGGGAGAGCCCATTGCATGCATCACTCATCATAAAGGAAGAAGACAAGAAGAGATTCATCAAGGAAGCTTCCTTCTCAAAATACAAAAAGAAGGAATGACAAATCGACATATCATGTTGAATTATTCAATTGTCACAAAAGGGTCATTGTGCACGAGACTATTCTGGGATAGGAAAGAGGCCATGCTACAACACTAGAGGCAACTATAATTACAAAAGGAGAAAATACTATCAAGGGAATAACCGTAACAGAAAACATGATAGAAGAAAGGGAGATTCCGCACGTGACCATGAATAAGATCATCATCCTCAAAAGAAGTCAAGGGCTCCCAAGTGTGAAAGTAATGTTGTAAATAAATCTAAAAACATTCTCATTTCTTCTATTACTAGTTCCTCTCCACCAGATTTGTGGGATAGTTGGCTGGTTGATAGTGGGGCCACTCGTCATTTCTCTAGTTATAAGGAAGTCCTCTCAAATCTAGTATGGAGGGATACTAAGCTGAATATCATTCTTGGAGATAACTCTACTGATCATGTGAAAGGATTTGGGTTTGTCAAATTTCAGTTGAATTCTGGGAAATCAGTTTTGATGCATGATGTTATGTATGTACCAAGATTAATTAAGAATCTGGTATCTATATCCACTTTGGAAGATAAAGGGATGACTGTTGCCTTCATCAAGGGTAAAGTTCTAACATGGCCTGCCGATTCACCTATGAGAGATGTCTTCACACTAGGATCAAGAATTTAAGGACTCTATAGGGTTACTGGAAGACCTCTCCTAGCATTGGTCCATGATACCAATAATTTGAGAAAATTATGGCACCACAGGCTGGCTCATCTTCACTATGATGCACTTCCGAAATTGAAGAAATTGGTCTCTGGTATTCCCAATGTTTAGGCTCATCATGATGTAGCTTTTCCATGTTGTGCAAATGGAAATAAAAAAAGGGGACCATTTCCCTCTAATAAGAACAAAACTCATGACATCATCCATCTCATTCATTCTAAGATATGTGGTCTGATGCATGTACATTATATTGTTGGTCATTTATACTACATTACCTTTATAGACAACTTCTCAAGAAAGACATGGATATATTATCTTAAGCACAAGTATGAAGCCTTTGTAACATTCAAGGAATTCAAAGCCTTCATCGAAAATCAATTGGGAAAGAGAATCAAAGTCTTCAGGTCTAACAATGGAGGAGAATACATGTCAAAAGAATTCATATGATTTTTCAAGAAAGATGGAATCAAGAAGGAAACGATTGTGACATATACTCTTGAAAATAATGGTCTAGCTAAAACAAAGAACATTTCTATATTTGAAGTTTCCCATGCTATGTTGCATGATCAAAAGGTGCCAAAGTTCCTTTGGCACGAAGCTACATCTACTATTGTATATGTTCAGAATAGGGTGCCTCATCAATCATTAGAAAACAAGACTCCTAAATAAATATTCATAGGCATTAAGCATGATATCAGCCATCTTTGTGTATTTGGATGCCCAATAGATTTTCATGTGCCGAAACGCAAAAGGAACAAATTGGAAACTACTAATAGAAAAGGTACGTTTGTGGGTTATTGTGAAAAATATAAAGCATATATAATTTATATTCCTAGTTAGAGGAAGATAAAAATTAGTAGGGACGTAACATTTGATGAAGGTGTAGCTCTTGGAAAAGCAAGAGATCTTCCTCCACCTTCTCCTCCCAAGGAAGAGAATGATGATTGGGATATTTTGGATGGTCTGTCTGTACCTGAGTTTGATATGGTTGATGATCCCATAGAACCTATGGATCTATTAGATCCTCCTCCAAGTGATCCTCCATCTAAGAAGAAACCGCTTTGGCTTCACAATACTTTACAAGATTATGAAGGAAATGTCCCCATTCGCAGATCATTCAGAGAAAGGAGACAACCATGCAGATATCCAGGATATGTTGCTGCTATGAGTACTATGATGCATGTTGAACCATCCACATTCGAAGAAGCAGTAAAAGAACAAGTTTGGAAGGATTCTATGGCTAAATAATATGAATCAATTATGAAAAATGATGTATGGGATATAGTACCTAGACCGAAAGGGAAGTCTATTGTGACTTCAAAATGGATATTTAAAATCAAACATGGAGTTGATGGCAGCATTGAGAAATATAAAGTTAGGTTCGTAGCTCGAGGCTTCTCTAAGAAAGAGGGAGAAGATTATGATGACATATTTTCTCTTGTAGCTTGATATACAACCATCCATTTTACAGTTTCTCTTGTTGCAAGCTAGGTATGGACTCTTCATCAGATGGATGTAAAGACCGCATTCCTTCATGGCATGTTACAGGAAGCGGTATATGCTGAACAACCACAGGGATTCGAAGTAGAATATCGAAGAACACATGTTTGTAGATTGAATAAGGAATTGTATGGATTGAAGCAAGCTCCCCGAGCTTGGTATGCTTGTATTGATAGCTACTTAGTGAAGCTAGGATTCACGAGAAGAAATGTTGATCCCAACCTCTACTTCAAGGTAGTCCAAGGTATGCCACTGATTTTGGTTTTATATGTTGATGATCTATTTTTGAGAGGTAGTGAGTTCCTGATGATTGAATGTAATAGGAAGCTAGCCTCTAAGTTTGAGATGAAATACCTTGGTCTCATGCGCTACTTTTTGGGCCTTGAAATATGGAAAAAACCTGGTGATATTCTTCTTTCACAAGGAAAATATGTTGTAAATTTGTTGGAAAGATTTGGAATGACTAAATGTACATCCATTGTTACTCTGATGGAAATGAACTTCAAGAAGTTATGTGGAGATCCTGCAAGATTTGACTTAGAAAATCCATCCCAGTATAGAAAATTGATTGGGGCTCTGATGTTACTTGTGAACACCCGTCCAAACATATGATATGCAGTAAACACATTGAGTCAATTCATGACCAAGCCCCACCACACACATTGGATAGTTACTAGACACATAAATAGATATTTTCATGGGTTGATCACACTTGGCCTGAGATATTATGTAGGAAATGTTCAACTTCATGGATACAATGATGTTGATTGGGCCGGAAGCATTATCGACAAGAAAAGTACATTTGGATGTTGTTTTAGGATTGGATCTGCCATGATATCTTGGATGAATAGGAAATAAAATTCTGTAGCATTGATCACAACCGATGTAGAATATATTGTCGCTAGCATTGCTAGATATGAGGCAGTATGGTTAAGAAATCTCTTTGGAGAGCTATTTGAGTAGGTCCTAGATACAACAATGATATATTGTGACAACAAGAGTGGAATCCATTTGGAATAAAATCCTTTGTTTCATGACAAGTCCAAGCATATTGATATTTGATATCACTTCATTCGAGACATGGTGTAGAGAGGAGATGTCAAGCTCCATCACATATCGACAGATGAATAGATTGAAAATATTCTCACCAAGGAATTACCAAATAGAAAGTTATCGATTTTCATAGAATAGCTTGGACTGATGGATGTATCCCATCTGGATAAGGGGTAGTGTTGATTAAGGACATAGAGCATACTCTTCCCACCTTGCTTGAGCTCTCAGGGTGAGAAATTGAGATAGAGGGTTCCTAGGGTTGAGGGAACTCTGGACAATAGGGTGCTACCCTATATGTTACTCAGGGTAGAAGAATGTTGCTCCCCTATCTTTATAGGGTCGGAGAATGTTTCTCGCCTTTTGGTCTTTGCAGATTATACCCAAATTGGCATCATACCCTCCAGTAGGCCAGCTTAATGGGAATACCGCTCCTATTTTTTGCCAACGAGTTGAGATTGTACTTGGGGTGTACAACCCAAGTCTATTGTGATGTAGGTGTTCTAGCACATGACTATTGAGGGTCATTGTTGGGAAGATCAGTAGGAAATAGGATTGGGTTGGAGATGTGCTCACCCATATGATATATAATCCTATTGCTTGGTATGGGTGGAAGCTATTTCTCCTCGATTCTTCTTATTCTAGATCCGAGAAAATTTTAGCAGATGTAGTTGAAAAGAGACAATCAAATCATTTCAGGATAATGCAAAGATCAACTGACAGATATTGGTAGGTGGAATTCTTTCGAGTTGAGAGGGAGTATTAAGTTTTGAAACTAGGGTTAAATTCCACATTAAACAACTCAGATGAAAAATATGACGCTTGCATTAAATTCCTCTTTTAGAGAGGACCAAAATTCACCCAAAAATCACCTAATTTGGTTAAGCGGAAGTTAAGTTTTGAATTATTTTATTCATTCATTCATTATGGAGCAGGTCAGCCCTAACCACTTGGGTAACTGTTTAGGTTAGTATCAACCCCAAGTAAACCCTCAAGAAAGCCTATAAAATGAAGTGACTTCCAATTCATTTCAACACACTTAATCAAGACATGTTTCTATTCTTCTATTTTGTTTTGGCTCGTAGAAGTTCGTCAGAAGGAGTTTGCACATGGTCCAAAATTACAAGAAAAAGGTTCACTCTAGGTTAGGGTTTTCTGGATCTCATTCATTAGCACAGAAAATAAGATTTTCATCCCCAGTCGTAGGAACAGAGTAGGCAAGAGAGAATCTTTGGCTCTTTGGTTGCTCGGAGACAATTCAGTGAGAGATAATTTTAGTTCATAGGTAGATCAGAAGGTTTTAGTTCCCAGTCGCTCGCACAGGGTAGCCCTAGGAGTGACCCTTCCATCTCAGTCACTCACACAACATTAATAAGGGAGTGACCTTTCCATATTAGCCACTCACAGAGAAATGGTAAGGTAGTGACTTTGGGTTTTATCTATTTAGTGTCACATTCACTTGCATTAAGACCTCCTGAGAGATACGCTACAGTCAGAGTCGCTCACATACAATGATAGAGATAGTGACCAAAGAGTTTATGTCACACACAGTCAGTCATGATGAGGGTTACCAAAGTTCAGATCTAAGATTTGACATCTTAGATTTAGTTGACATCAGTGATATGGTAGATCTAGGTTTCTCTTTTTTATTATAACAGATATGTAGATGTATAGCTCTAATTTATTGTTATCCACTACAAATCATATGTATTGGGATCATTATATTCACTGCTAAAATATTTTTATGATGATCTACTAAAGAAGAAGATTTGAAAGGGTTCCCCCTTATGGGGTTTTTCCCTATCCTTAGACCAATCTGTTGTCTCTTACGGTTGTGCTACTTTCTTCTCTATCGTTGCATATATTGTTCTTTATTTAGGTACATTTATGATAGATTATACTGCTAATAATTGGATGCATTTCTAATGAAAACATAAATTGGGCTAAAGTAACTGATACAACATAGAACAATCATAAGTTTTAACATGGTATCAGAGCTAAGGTAAAATGCAAGCCCGAGAGAAGACAATCTTTGAAGCCCTCTCCTTCAGAAAGTAGATTGCCTATTCAAGGTCAAGATGTCATCCTCTACCTTCAAGGAGCATGAAAAGTCATCTTCTACAAAATCTCTACCATGTAGTGCTCCATTGCCATGTAATATTGCTAGAAAATCCACATGGTAACCTCTAGGTGTGTAACATGTCATCCTGTGAGTGTGCCATGTGTTATCCCTGACGTTATTTTTCCTTCAACTTATAAAGGACATAAATTTTGCATATGATGTCTATTTGAGCTTGTTTAAATAACATTGGATAACTCTTGATGAGCTCTTCAACATGAAGACATTTGATTAGCGTTTGATACCATCAATTTAGATTGTTTGTGGGAATCCTCACAAATAAATACTCCCCACTAAGAAGATTTTGGATGACCAAAAGTTTGGTTTTATTCAGCAACTAAGTGAGGGTACAAATCTCTCACTTTCCTGGTTTCCATCTATTGTTATTTACTTTGATGAATTCCTTTTACACCCACATGAAATTATTCCACATCACCTCTTCGTGAAGTCCTTACATTTTTGTCAAGAATATTATCTTCCTACAAATCATTGAGATATTTAGGAGAAAAATCATCAACATAAGGGACTTGAACATTCTCACCTTGATCCATAAACATAGGGGGCTCATATAATTTCAAGTTTTCAACATTCACCACAGAATACCAAAAAACATATATATATGTAAATCTAATTGGAAAGCATTGTCACCAATCCTTTCCAAGATTTTAAATGGAATATACCTTGTTGGTTTGAGTCTTTTACCTTTGCCTTTAAGATGTTATTTTTTTATATTTAACCAAACTTGATCATTGTCTTGGAAAGGATCATTGACATGATGTTTTTCACGCCTAGCCTTATACCTGACTTAACTCTTTTCCAATTGTTCCTACACATCTTAATGAACCAATTAGATCTTTTGGATGAATCTTGTGGCTTTTCCTACATCCCCGTGAATCCAACAATAATTTTTTTCCAAAGTCATGAAGTTGTAATGAGACTTAGGAAAATATCCAAAACATGTCTCAAAATTATTCCTATGTGCAAATGAATGTATGGCATCGTTATAAGCATGTTGTATATAATGAATATATTCATCCCAAATATTAGGATGCTTGATACAATATCGTCCTTGTATATGTATCACTATCATGTTAACCACTTTTATCTGTCCATCGATCTATAGATGAAAATATGTTCTTTTAGGAAGCTTGGTGTCTATTAACCCCTTAAAGATGACCAAAACTCCCCAAGGAAGTAAGAGTCTTGATCATATACAATGGATGTGGAGAAAACAAAATAAATCCAACTTTTTTGAAAGAAAATATGTGCATTCTTCATCCATGTCACCTACTTCTTATAAGGAATTAACATACACATTTTGCCAAATATATAGTCAACAAGTTGTTGTACTAAGAAACAACCCCCCATTTACAACAAACAATAGCTAGGCTTAGAGTTGTAAATGGGGACCCTTTTAAATTTTTAGGCTTAGGATATAAAACACTAACTCTAAGAAAATTCCTATAAAAACCTTGCAAAACTAAGTAAGGATGAAATCCATATCGCAAATTGCAAATCACACTTTTCCACATGACCATGTAAAACAACCTTTACAAAAGTGCGATATGCGATTAGGTCTCCCGCTGTGATAACATCACCTTAGCATTTCGCAATCACATTTTACACTTCGCATAGTTTGCGACAAACTTGACCAAGCCATTAGAACAATCACAAACAATTTGTGAAATGAGATATTGCGATCTCCGCACGCATTCTGCTTAATATATCCAGTAATGATATACTGTATCCCTTTTAAGACCGTGATGCACGATTAAGTTTGGTAAAACATGTGGAATAATTATGTTTTAAATGCTAAAACAAACGAGTTGATAGGTTATTAAATATTTAGTGGTCTGAGGAAGAATAATCATTTTCCTAGTTAAGCGTAGTTATAATCGAGTATCTCATTAAAACCTTTCTCACGATCCAAAGTCATTTCACAGAAGCTTTCAATCTTAATTACTAGAGATTGTTTGTGCTAATATATCTTGCCTATCTTAGGAAAGCAACAAAAGACATGTCCCTAAGAAAGGTGGCACAAAAGTAGAGCAAATAGAACATTGTTGAAGCTGGGTTTACATAGATGGCTCCTATCTTTGTTGATACAGCTTTTGATGCTGTCAGAGGCACAATAACTTGGGAAGTAATTTACAATAGGATGGAGGATGAGTGTCCTAAAATCACTGTTATGATAGAAATAAATGACTCTAAAAGGCCTTCAAAACTCCAATGTAGAGATCCTTCATGTTCATTCCTTCATAGGATAGGAGCAAGGGCTAAAATCCTCCCCTATACAGACATGATCAGGTGGGTGATTGAAAACCTTATCATTGAATATAGGTAGTTCAAGAATTCAAAGATGGATCTCATAGGGTCACTCAGAGCAGAGGATCTGAAGAAGATGTACCACATACCTGATCCTTATGATATCTACGACGGTACATTTATGGCTAACTTTGCAAAGAAGAATCCAAACCCCTTCGAGCTAATTCAGGGTTGGAGGGTGTTGGACAAAAAATTCAAGTATGTATGCTATAGCCTCCTTGGCAAACCCCTACAACTATGCAACAACCATGTTATGTAGATTGTATGGGCTACCCAATAATACTAAGTTTTTAATTGAATGGATTCCTCTTATTGATTCCTGTGTTAATTCCCATATCATGAATTGGCATTCCATCCTATCTGATAACCTAGCCACCACCATCACCAAATATCGACAAAATAAAGCCTCCTTTTCAGATAATATCCCTCCATTCTATTTAGTGCCTACGTTATGGATGCTACCTATTTCTGCATGACATTTCCAACCATGGGTTGGAAATGGACCTTACAAGATCCTTACCCAATCCATCTAATTCATAAAAAAATATGGGAGTCACATTACATACCTCACTATAAGATATTCCATGATATTTTGTTGCCCCTACATCAAATGATTTTCAATAAGAAAGACCCTAGGTTCTCCCAAGAAGCTACAACAGACCTGCTTACTGTTGGAAAGTATTTTATTGAAGAGTGGTTCACCTATATTAGGGTTTTTGGTAGCACAAATGATCCACACGTCATTCCTTTATATGTTTCTGATAAGTTATTAGTAAGAAATATTTCCTACTAGATTGTGGGAAAGGGCCTGGCTAAAGTTCTCAAAGATGGCAAGAAGTCATTATGGCCCATTTTCCTTGGCAAATGCGGTTCTTTGCTTTAACCAATTTTTTTAGTGCCACTAAGGAATCAACACATATGGAAGCCCTCAGGCTTCATACATTGCCTAAGAGGAAATTTTCTCCAAACAAAGTGGCATACAATGTCACTACTAGAGTTAAACTCCAGCCATACAATCATGACGATAATCATTTTGAGGATTTGCTACAGTCAGCTGCATCCTTCGAACAAGCATTCAAATGGGCAAAAGCGAATCTAAAACCTGAATATTTTCAAATATTTTAGGAATTCAGAGATGAGAGGTTCCGAGTAATCCCCATGCATCTATTAAAACTTGAGGATAAGTCTACTCCAAGTGTCACTGTTGATAGTGGAGGTCCTATCTCTTAAATAGACTCTCAGGAAAACATTGAGAAGATACCAGACACAGGGAAGCCCCAAGATGCCAACAACACAGCTGAGTCCAATAGGAAGTCAGTTGAGAAGCAAGTGATGAGCACCCCTACTATAGAAATCGGTTCAGAGACCAAAGGTGGTAGTTTGGAGCAGGAGTGAGATTAGTTTAATCAGAAATTGCAAGGCACTCCCAAAACCTCAAATGCCCAGGAAACAGAGGATGGAAAGAAGGCCAATCTACCCAAGATTGAAGAAACTCATAAGGACATTCTCTTTACAGATTGGGATGCCAAAATCAAATAGGCTAAGCTAGCAGTTGCAAGGGCATCTGGAGTGTCAAAGAACATCATCAAAGCAGTGAAACATCCTGTTCACCACCAATCTCATCAAGGAAGGCAAGATGAAATAAATGCCTAATTTAACTGCTCTGTATAAATACTGGTAAGAAAAGGCACAGAGTCAGAGAGAGGCAATTACGAAACTGACAATGAACAATTAGGAGTCGTATTGGCAGTATTTGGTTAAGCCACATAGCCAGATTATGACTTTCAACTATTCCCTTCACACGACTCAAATGATGTTGCCACTGCTCACCGATGCGATCTTTACAAGACAACTTAGGACTCATTTCGGGCCACCTCCTCAAATCCAACCAATGACCGATATTTGCAATTTAAAGGACAAGCTGGCAAACAGCAAGTCATCCTCTTCGTATTTTTTATTTATCCTCTGTTTATTTTTGGAGTTAGTTACCTAGTTAGGAGGAAGGTTGCTTGAAACCTCCTCAAATTTTGTGTAATCTATTTTTACACATTTAGTTAGAGTAGTATTTATACCCTTCTCATGCACTTAGAGAAGGGTCTAGAATTTTATCAAAAAAATTTGCAAATAATGCACTATTGTAAGTTTGTGAATGCTTTGGTGAAATGATGGAACATGGTCATTTCTTTTAGATATCAGACTACTTTCCTTTCACTACAAGAAAAAAGGACACTGGTGAGGGGCAAAAAATGTCACCATAAGCTCATTGATGACAGTCAAAAGAGCCTTCGTCACCAAAAACTGAATGTCACCAAAGGTGGTGTCACCAAAAGTATAGGTGCTGCAGTGACATTCAAAGTCTGTCACCAATAATGATTTATAATGATAGATAGTGACCATCACCATTTCATATGAGCAATGGTGACGAACCATAGCCTCCGTCACAAAAAACTGAACGTCACCAAATGTGGCGTCGCCAAAAGTATAGGTGTTGTAGTGACATTCAAAGTCTGTCACCAATAATGATTTATAATGACGGATAGCGACGGTCACCATTTCATATGAGAAATGGTGATGAACCATAGCCTTCGTCATCAAAAATTGAACATCACCAAAGGTGGCATCGCCAAAAGTATAGGTGTTACGGTGACATTCAAGGTCCGTCATGAATATTGATTATAATGATAAATAGTGATTGTCATCATTTCATATGAACAAAAATAATTTATTGTGATGGATCTTTCATGGTCATCATTGTTGCCACATCTACATGGTGACATTCATTGAACATCACCAAAATCCGCATTTCCAAAGTATAGGTGTTGTGGTGACATTGAAGGTCCATCACAAATAATGACTATAATGATGGACAATGACTATAATGATGGACAATGACCATCACCATTTCATATCAAAAACAACAATTTATGGTTACAGACCTTTGAGGGTCATCACTATTGATGTGTATATATGGTGGCGTTCGTTGAACGTCACCATTTCATGTTTTGGTGAGGGTCAAAAAATGTCACCAAAGCTCATTGGTGGTGGTCAAAAGAGCCTCCATCACCAAAAAGTGATCATTGTCATCCCATATGGATGTCAGGGCATGATGGAATCGAACCACCAACCTCTTGCTTATAAAGCAAATGCTCTTCCATTGAGCTAGCACCCTTTAAAGAATTAGACATATAAAAATTAGACCTTGAAACTTCATAAATTGTAAATTCTACAACTTTCAATAAATTAATGTCTCGGAAATATTTTACTAAACAAGCAAAGAAACATAGAAGTTGCAGGTCCCTACCTAATGGTTATAGAAGTTATGAAAAGTGGGTGGAGGAAAAAATAATTATGTATAAGAGAATCAATATGTTCAGTTGAATACTCGATTAGAAGTGAAACTCTAAATACATTTATAATCTATAAATGACCTATAATTAGCAAATGCACGAAATATTTCTAAGGAAATTTCATAAGTGGATAGCATATGGAAGAGGAATATTGATGAAGATAGATGCAACATGTTATAGGTTGAGTGAAAGAAAAATATCAATGTTGTTGTTTTGTGTTTAGATATCTGAATGATATCTAAACTTATGTACAAATGTAACACGGATCTCTGGAAACCATGAATATATATATATATATATATATATATATATGCAATTTGGAATTTCACAAGTCCGTACTCAAAACATGACAACAACCAACAAATAAAAGAAATTGACTTGGATAGAAAGCAATAGCTTCACCTTCATTCTTGAGCTACTTCTGTTTATTTGAATTTGACTTAAGATATTCTTTATCTTACAATGAATCAAAATCATCACTAGTATTAAATTCATCCAGCACAGACTTTTGAGATCCCACTAACATCTGTGTTTTTGTTTCTAGGCCTGAAAACCATGGATATCCATGTCGATACTAGACTAAGATGTGTGTCTGCTACTCAAGAACACATTGCTTATTAACCATTTTTACTTGAAAATAACCAAAGGGACAACACAATATCATCATATACAAAATCCCCTACCAAAATATAATCATAATTTAGCTAATTCTAAAAGATGTTCTTAATTAATAAAATTTGTATTTGGAAATTTTGTTTCTTTAGATTTAAAAAAATTATGTTGTACAACAGTTCTATCTATTTATCCAGGAAATTATATCATAGCATATGCACATGGTAGCAATCTACAGTACCTAAAGTAAAAAGACAAATTTGCTCAAGAAAAGAGATTTAGAAAAGAGCTTTGAAAACTATATGTTTGTCATCAAAGCTTTAATTAGTTTAACAACAAACTAGTTGAGGTTTGAAAATCAAAACCATTCATAGGAAACAAACAGGACAATGGGCAAAGTCGCTTTCATACAAATAAAGCTAGAGTCACTATTGTCATTACAGATAACTGAAATTTTGGTAGTGGTCTAATAGTTCGAGCTTATTTGCAGGGAAGACTCATCAATACCATAATTTTTTTTCCATGGTCTATTATGTCTCTAGATCCAGATCAGATAGCTTATTATTATCAAGTTCTACCTTTCAAGTGTTGATTTCTAGCTCACCTTTTAAAACACAATTCTACCACTCCATATGATTTTGTTTTTTCAAGAGAATTGGTAGGACCTTCCCATCCTCTGTTTTACATCAATCAATAACCATCTGGCAATGATATACAGAATAACAGATACACAACAAAGGCCAAAGATGCAATTGTTGCATACCTATGTTTTAGGAATCATCTGACCTTACTAGTGCAAAGAGATCACCATGAAAAAATAGCAGCCACGTGGAATTTACAAAAAAATTTAAATCAAGCTCCAAGTAAACCAATCAAAATATGAACATCCTTTTAATCAATAAAATCTCTTACTTAAAATAAAAGTGGCCTTGAATTGAATGTTATATCCACCATGTCAAGTAACTAACATCGAGTGAGAAATACAAGCCATGGATATTGGATTAGCAAAATAATTCATGTGACAAAGCTCAAAATCAAACATATGACTTACAGCTAAGAAACGTGAATAAACGACTTACAACTAACACATGAGGTTGCCCTTTCAACACTGTCATTAAATAACTCTTCTTTATGTCACAGACCATTAAAATTTTTATGATACCATGTGGAAGTGGTATTGTAACATTAACCTTTGATAGAGTCTGTGTCCACGACTACTTCTCAAGATCCGCTCCATTACCAGCATTTGGGGCTACATAAGATACATGCAAAAACCATCAACATGAAAAAGAAATCTACATCCTTGTAAAAAAGTGGGAGGAAAAAAATAATCCGCAAATTGAAACAAACTATAGGATAACTCATTCCTACAACATGATTATCCTATCATGAACAATAAAAAAAGAAATCAGGAGAAATGTAATTTTTGCCACATTTTGACAATAATTTCCTTTTGCATATTCTATGAGAAATTGATGAAAAAAGTTAGCTAAATCTTGTCAACATCAAGATTATAGTAAAACATAAAGGAACCACTCCAACACATATAATCCTAAACATAAGTATCTATACATATAAGTATTTATTGAGGACATTGTATTTTGTGAAAATATGGAAGTCAAATCTTTGAAATAACACAATTTATGGTATCACTTCCTTACGAAGTCCATTCATTTGAGTATTTACGAAGTCCATTCAGGAATTTCTTCAAAGTTCAAAGTTCAAACAATTAACATGTAGCCTAAAAAAACTCAGATTTGAAAAGGAGATAACCCAACGATGTAGAGTATATATCTCACATTTAAATATCCTACTTTCCAGAAACTAGGGCCAAATTCCACTTTGAACAACTCCTTTGGGGAATATAATTGTGGCATTGAATTCCTCTTTTCTAGAGGATCAAAATTGATCTAAAGATCATCAAATTTGGATAGGTAGAAGAAGAATTTTGAATTTATGTTTCTCTCATGTAAATTATTGAGGTCAGCCTTAACTATATGTTGACTTAAGAAGATCAAAAGTCACATCCCCTCAAATCCACTGAATTGTATATATAGAGGAACATTCTCTCTCATTTGGGACACATCAATCAAAAGAAAAAGATATCTTTGTGTTGGCCGGAAAAATCGATCTTGCAGATAAGACTGATCTCCCTAGTATCAGAAGATAGTCTAGCAACAAACAGACAAACAAACCTATCTTTCTCTAGACATATGCGATTTATAAGTAAATACTACAAAGGTGTTAAGATCCTACCTTAGATCCAGTGCTTGTTTGTAGTAGTCATCCTCTAGTCATTCGAAAGAGTTACCTTTGAAGACCTACAATCACAAACAAGAAAACATTAAATAGCACCTACATAGTAAATATTATAAATCATGTCTATTATGGTGATCAAGGAATCCATAAAATAAACCATGAATTAACAACTTATTGAGAAAAACAAATATATTTGTATTTACTTTGAATAGTAGAAGAACCTTACAACCTTTTCAGCCTTGACGTTGAACAAGCTCTTCCTAGGGTCCGAAACAGGAATTTCCTTTACTTTGACAAGTCTTGCACGCTTCCAAATGAGATCTTAGAGGTATGTAATATCTCCTCATAAAAAATCAACTAAAGAAGACTAAGTTCCAGCAGCATTTTACCTCAAAAATATTAAGCTTCTAACTCCGAAGTAACTAGCTCAGTGCTTCTTTTTATAGTGTAGAGGAGGAGGTTACTAGTCCACATATGAAGGGATAGAATCCTCCTTCAAAGGGATAAGCTCCTCACATCAAGGGATTAGCTCCTTAAGGTATGGGATACATGAACCTTAAAAGAGCGAACCTGTCACCTTAAGATTCCTTCCAGAAGCTTCTAGAAATAACTAAAAGTGAGTTTTTCAAAGTATACTCACACTTTTTTAACTTTTACAGGGGTTCGCACCTTTAACACAGAGACAGTGCGGTCAGGTGCGTAGGAGACATGACCATTAGGTGCGAGACCATAGGTAAGACAAAGAGAAAGTGCAGAACTAGAGTTTTAAAAATTTTGAGAGCTTTTCTCAATTTTCCAGACTTAATATGAGGAACTGATGTTTTAGACCTGCAGAGGAGGAAAGTATGAGTGGTAATGAACTCACACAGATAGCAGAATGTCAAGGTGACAATTTTTAGTGCAACAGATTGCCCCCTAAAGTGCAAAGTCTATAATAAATGAAGATAGAGTCTGTCATGTATGAAGAGTGAAGTACTTTATCATTTCAAGGATCATCTTGTGGACACCCCAGTTAGAACTTGTAAGAACATTCAATGTAAAATATATATATAGACATATCATCGTTGAGGTAGGCATTCCCATACTCAGATCAAAACTGACTAAACTATTCTGATACGGGAATGATTTTGTAATACATCAAGAGTATAGACATATGTAGACACAGTATGAACGTAGCCATCTGTTTATGAATAGTCCACTGTATAATGAATAACAAAATTCCTCATAGCCTGGATGGTAGAAAATAGATCCAAGGTCTTGATTTCCACTTCCTGAACTAGTATGATTCTATCCATGTGAATGAATGTGTCGAAGTCGAACATGGTAGAAACCACTTGATTACTAGTCAATGATGTGGACTGTTAACAAGTGTGAGAGAAACCACCAGTAATGTCAATGGCTCTCAAAGTACCCAATACAATCCATGAAATGTGAATAAATGAGCTGAAGTCGAACATGTCATAGAATCATTCGATCAAAGGTCAATGATGCAACCTATCGTCAAAGGCAAGAAAACTACCATTAGGGCATGTAGTTTTCAAGGTACTGATGATTTCTAGATCAACTTCCTAGATAATGAGCGGAAGTCGATAGAAAGAGATCCGTCGTAGGCAAGCCCACAACACAAAATCATAGATCAAGTTTTGAAGAAATATACTGGAAAGGACTAACTCAGGGATGGTCAAAATGGATGACAGATATCTCACAGATGAATGGTTTGTTTGAACTATTCTCTTGAACACATAACGACACTGCAAATGGCTTGGTGACAATTGACCCAAAGCTAATACCCAGAAACTGGCTGAAGACTTTCAATGTGGTTTGATTAACTATTAGGCAAAGGATTTTCCCAACCCAGGTGAACAAAAAGTGTCATGTTCAAGAGTGGCTGACGGCTTTTTAAAATACAAAGTGTAACAAACAGGTTTATTTTTCTCTCTTTTCCCGCACCATTTCTAGCAAGTACCTCTTTATTTTTGACAAGCTTGAGGAGGATAACATTTTCTTGTTTATAAGATCATCCTTCGAATGAGTCCAACTTAGTTTAAAATTCGAACCCTAAGAGGGAGTGGTTCATTCCTATTTAAAATTGAATAGGTCCTTTACTGTTAAATTTTAACGAGTCCAGTATAGGAAAAACTCATTGTTTTTCAATTTTAGGGAGTCAGAAGAAAAACTTAAAAAAACTCAATGGGGGTACCTTTTCGTAAAATAATCCCTCAGGTCTGAAAAAGGATAAAATAATATAGGAGGGATGACATTTCCAATACTTTAACGAGTTGGAAAAGACAAGCGCTCGACAATCTTTTCATATTAAACGAGTCTGAAAATGGTTTAAAGAGGACTCTATTGACCGTAATTAGTCAACGTATACCTTTTTCATAAATAGTCCATTTCAGTCTGTAAAAGGGGTAAACTTATACTGAAGGGAAGATTATTCATTTATTTTAATGAGTTCAAACAATCAAGTGCTTGGTAGTCTTTTCAATTTTTGAGAGTCTGAAAAGAGCTTAAAGAGGACTCCAATGTTTTGCTTTTTCGTAAATTTTTGAAAGAGTCCGAAAAAGTGATAAAAGTATGCTCTTTATTGAAAAATGATCACTTTTCCCAAAAAATCCAATATTCTGCACAAAAACTCAAAACATTACACAGACTTGTTTAAGATAAATAAAAATGTTTTAAAAATTTACCTTTTTAAAGTGAAAAATAAATAAATTAAAAATTCATTTATTCGAAAAAAACTTATAAAAAGGGCTTTTCTAACTTCATTTTTACCATTTGAGTTCAGAGTGAGAAGTGAGAGCTTTTGGGTAAAAAGGGTTTTGTAAATAT
This sequence comes from Pinus tabuliformis, assembly GCA_031772625.1. Classification (NCBI taxonomy): domain Eukaryota; kingdom Viridiplantae; phylum Streptophyta; class Pinopsida; order Pinales; family Pinaceae; genus Pinus; species Pinus tabuliformis. The sequence continues at coordinate 1,234,944,785 of CM062817.1, read as the reverse complement.
TCTGGAAAATCCATCCATCGGAATTGAAAACCGTCAGCTTTAGGTAATCCACATCCACCTTAACTTGCATTTCATCCATTTACATTCTGTTTTTAGGCTTTAAATTTGATTTTTAAAGGAAAAATAGGTTTAAAAAATCGCTTGCGGGGGTCCGCAGGTGCAACATGTGGGCTTTGCAAACCCCTACTTTTTTCTATAAAGAAAAAATTTGTGGGTCTGCACCTATTTCTCACAACCCATGCAGACCTATGCACTATTTGTAAGTAGCGGGTGTGGACCCCGCAGAATGAATTTTAAAACTTAAATTTCTCCAAATTTGCCCAAAATTTTTCGAACAAACTTGTTCTAATATGTATTTTTATGCATTGTAGGACATTCAAAATGCTTATTTGGTGAGAACATGAGTGCAAGGATGTAGATTATGCCACAATGAATGATATGCCCACATTGCAGGCATTGAGAGCATGCGGGTTGTATAAGTTCTGGGCCATACAGGGCCTAAGGGCCCAAGTAGACCTCTTGACATGGTTGGTAGAAAGATGAAACACACAGGACCAGTGCTTTGTGATTGGTGGCCACCGGCTTGAAATCGAGCTCAAGGACATATACTTTTTGACTGGTTTGTCCAAGAGGGGTGAATAATTATCTCTTTTCGGGACTAGGCCAGGTGGCCAGTCTGTTGCTAGTCTCCAATTGGAGTTTTGAGATGATCAAGCAGACCCCAAGGATAAACGAATTGATATTAAAACTATCAGCCATCTTGAGCTTAAATTTATTGCATTCACTGTTACCAGACTATGCGAGAGTGCAGCATTGCATGTGGCTACTAGATCTCAGATGCAGATGGCTGTAGATTGTTTTCGAGGGACCATATACAACTGGTGTGCAACTGTGTTGGAAAATGTGAAAGGCCAACTAACCAGAGAAAAGAATGGAAACCTGAACAACTTTGGATATAGATTATCGTAGTCACCATTGCTCTAGAGAGGATCCCCATTTTAGCCCCGCAGCATATTCATGTTGATGCTTGTCTTCCTTGAGACCCTAGAATGGTTCATTGGGTTGCTTTGATGGTGACAGAGGGAACAGAGGTTGTTCGATTTCTGCCTGAATATTTTCATTGGTTGAACAACCAACTTTTTGTGATTCAGGATTTTCCATATGCCAGGATGGATTACCGCGGCAACTCAGACATGATTCTTCCACCGGGAGAGCAATGGGATGATTCGGGTAAAAACCATTTTCAACACTTTCTAAGTTTTAATTTTTTTTATATTTTAAATCATCCAAAACTGACAATCAAAAGTTTAAATTCAGATGTGGGTCCATGAAAACCAACTTCTCTCCAGCCTTACAAGAGGAGACAACCAGCTGCAACAGCACTATCCCCATAAGACCAATCAGCAGAGATCCTAACCGACTTGGAGCATCATCTAGAGTGCTTGACACTAGATATTCCAGAACCTAATATAGATGATATTTCACTTAGGTTACAAAGATATGTGATTGGGGTCCTAGGACCTTTTAGGAGGTTCCTATGTAGGGTGGCCTGAGCAGTAGTTTCTTATCGCAATCATTGCCAGGGATAGGATGATCGATTTTGTAGACTCACGACATTTTTGTCTTTTTGTATTATCATTTTTGTTGATCATAAGGTGTTTTTCAACCTATGATCGAAGACGATGTATATTTTGAAACACACTTCTATGCTATGATATATCATTATTACCGACTATCTCGTGTAACATGCTATCGAATGTTATTAAATTTATTGTTTTGATTATTGCAAATGTCTATTTATCATACTAGAAGCAACTACATCTACTAATGTATTTAAATGTCTTGGAATATGCTGATATTCAATGTAATCAAATTCACGTTCCAAGAGACAAACTCTCAAAAGTAACCTTAATAACACTGGATTTCTAATGGCATAAACCCTGTTAAAGTGTAATACAGTGAGTTCAAAATCCAACCTAACAATCAAACTCTGAATCCCAAATGAGATGTATTCAGATAATAACTCAATCACTGCACTATACTCTACAATGTTATTCTTTGTTTGACCAAGGCTTACCCCATGCATAGACACTAACTCATTAGAGGGTGAATAGATAACCCAAGTTGCAGAAGAAATGTTCCATGTACTATGACAAGCACCATCTACAATATCAAGAGTAAAATCAAGATAAGCAGGAATTGTGATAAGAGTACTCTCTAAACTAGGCACACTTTTCTAATCTAAAACACACCAGCTGCAAAGAAACTAATCTAACAGAAAATATCCACACAAAATTTAAGCATAATATCTCTTCAGATAAAGTCCATTTGTGGGTTTATTCAAAGAGACACCGTCAAAATCTATCAATTCATAAGCCCCTTTTGTCAACTTTTGCTTAACAATGTAAGTACCATGCCACACAGGTACAAATTTTCCAGCCCCTAGCTTATCGTTCGCTTGATCATATACTAAAACAAGGTCTCCTTCTGAAAAATTACAAGGTGTAACACTTCTGTCGTACTGAGCTTTCATTCATTTCGCATGAGTTTCATTTGCTATTGCAGTAGTGCGTCGATTCTCATTTAGCTGAGCTAAGTACAAAAAAACGTTTCTCTTCTTTAGAAGTAGCTAGGAGTAAATCAATGGCTAATTGTAATGATGGAATTTCGCATTCAATAATTAACATTGCTTCCAAACCATAGACCAGTTGAAAAGGAGTGAAACCAGTCGATGTTTTAACTAAGGTCTGATATGTCCAAAGTAATGAAAATAGCATGGTATGCCAATTGGACTTACGAATACCAATGATTCGTTTGATCATAGTGACTAAAAAATTATTGATAGCTTCAACTAGACCATTAGCTTGTGGGTAATATGGAGTAAAACTATTGTGGCACAGGGAAAGTTGATCTGTCAGTTCAATCATCATGATATTTCAAAAGTGACTTCCATGATCAATAATAATGGCTTGAGGAACACTGAATCTAGAAATTATATTATTGAATATGAAAGTTGTAGCAGTCTTGCCGTCTATCGAAAATGTAGGCATTGCCTTGACCCACTTAGTAAAATAATCTACCGCTAGGATAATATACGCATGCCCCCTGGCCGAGTGAGGGTTGCATGTAATAAAGTCAATACCCCACTTTGCGAAATGACCGACAACAATTATAGGGTGAAGAGGAGTGGGTGGGGCACGCATTTTACGATCAAAGATTTGACAATTGTGGCATTTTTAGATTGCATAGATACAATCTTTGAATAAGGATGGCCAGAAATAACCAACGCACAATATCTTTTGGGTTGTGGTATACCCATACATATGACCGCCACATGCTCCGGAATGATAGTCATTCATAACCTTTTCAGCTTCTTCATGAGTTAAACAATGTCGAAAAACAAAATCCACTCCACGACGATAAAGTGTATCACCAATAATATTGTATTGTTGGGATTGGAAACGTATTTTCTGTCGCTGAGATCATGATATTTTAGGCTAAAAATATTGGGTTTGGAGATAAACAATAATATCTCCATACCAAGGATCAAGAGTACTGATAAGAAACAAGGATTCATCCACAATGGGTTGTTCCACCACAGTTTTAGTATCAGTACGTGGGAAATCACACATCAGTTCGGCAAAAACCAAAGATTTCTTTGCCTTGGATTTTTCAAATTCTAAGTCAAATTCCTGCAGGATAACTATGCATTTGGAATACTTGCCCCCTAGCAATTGTTTATTCAAGATATACATCATAGGGTTATAGTCAGAAATTACCGTGGTTTTGTGTAATAAGATGTAGTGACAAAATCTTTGGACAACTTGGACAGCTGCCAAGGCCAATTTCTCCACATGTGAATATTTAAGCTCAGTCGAATATAGAGTTCGACTAAGATAGTAAATCACATGTTCATTATTGAATTCATCTTCTTGAACTAAACCCATGCCAATGGTGGAATGAGAAGCAGCGAGATACAAAAATTAATCCTGGTTGTAATTGGGAGGATGCAGTAATGGAGCATGGGTTAACACATGTTTAAGTGCATCAAAATATTGATCAACGATCTCATCCCAAAAGAATGGAATATTCTGTTTTAACAACCTGGTAAAACCTTTCGTTATCTTGGTGTAGTTAGGAACGAAATGACATAAAAAGTTTGCTTTCCCTTACAAACTTTGGAGTTGGTGGAGAGTAGAAGGAGGAGGGAGATTGATGATAGCTTCAACCTTCGAGGGGTCGAGACGAATGCTAGTTTCGATTGAACAAGAATCAGAAAATGACTATACAGCCTAATATGCAATTTCAAAGGGACTCAAAGGCATCGCACCATCAAATGAATCCACCTCATAATTGGAAGTTACAATCCAAGGATCATCAAAAGTAATAGTATTCGATGAAATCACATGAATATTTGCAATAGAAGGCGATACGTTAGGAGGAGGGAAGGAAAAAGTTCCCAGTAAACCAGAATCTTTAATCAAACCTGCGCCAACATCCTTGTAAGGGATAGTCGTTTTACCAATGTGTTGAATACTAACTGTAGAGGCTGGGTCGGATGAGAAATAAGTCAGCTGGTCTATTGTAATGATCTTTCTGTTATGAGGAAACTTGATAAGCTGAAAAACTAATGAAACAATAGCAGTCATAGCATAAGACCAACTACGACCCAAGAGAAGGTTGTAATATAGAGGGGCATCAACCACTTCCACATCTAAATTTACGGTTTTACCTTCGACCCCTATAGGTAAATCCTGCAAAATACCAAAAGGATGGAACCCTTAGCCATCAAAAGCCTTTAGAATTGTCAGAGACAGATTGAGTGTGGGAGAATCAAGTGATTTCCAACACTAGATCGACATAATACACGTATAAGCCCCTTCATCAATCACAGTCCGAAAGGAAGGTCTGTTTTTGACTAAAACTGGAATCTAGAAAGCCATTTGATGAGGTAGGCGGGGTGTACTATATTCTAAATCGAAGATTATTAGGTTTTAATCCTGAATATTGACAGCTCCTATAGCAGACAATAGTAATTTACACTATGTTAGGCACAATTACAGCACTTCCAAAGCCGACATTACTGAAGGGGAAATAGCTAAATCTTCAACAATGTTGTAATTCTGAGCAGCTCTCGCATGTGGATTGAAAGCTGATTTATGAAGTACACCTTTAGCAAGCAGTTTGATTACTAAGTCAAGGTTGGGTTTCTCGATCTATAGTGGATCAGAACCAGGAGGAGGTGTAGTTGATGTGTTGAATTAGAAAATTTTACTTCTTTACCACCAATAGAATTTTTACTACCATAATCTTACGATCGCGTCGCAATCCTGACATGAGACATCATCATAATGGGTTCTTTTGAGGCATTCAAGGAAGAACCAATCATCTTACTATCTTGAGTAGGAAAAGGATCCTTCAAGACAACATGTGTTTGAGAACCTTTAACAAATTTCAAAACCTCTGCTCAATGTGGGCATTCTTTGGTAAAATGATCCTCGTCGCAAATGAAACAAGGATAGTGAGGTTTCCTTTTTTGTCAATAAATTCATTTTTATCCGTTTTATATTTTGAATTTTGTCTATTTTTCTTCTTCCCCTTCTCTTTACTACCAGATTTTGATTTGGTAGTAGATGATTCATGACATGGATGTCGGAAAAAATTTCAGTGGAAGAATCTCCTTTCGGGGAATCAGGTAAAGTTATTATAGGAGAAGAATTATTTGAAGATTTCTTCTTACTTCTAGTACTAACTAAACCAATCATACCATCAGCGGCATGAGACCCTGAAGGAGCTGCAGTTATTTGACCGTGTTTTAGAATATCGAGGATTTTTTCATGTAAAGTGCCTAACTCCGTATAGACGAGGTCAAGTACTGATCCTGAGCAATGACTTGCTCTTTAGTGACAACTCCTCCCTTAGCTACATCTTCAGTGATTTTGGGTAACAATGATTTAATGAACCATTCCGCTAAAATTTGATCCGAAATGAAAACTTTCACTAAACACCTTCTACATTGCCATTCATGAATATGATCAGAAATATATGTGGACATGGATTGTTTCAGTGAAGTTAACAATTTCATGCCATTGTCATACCTAACAGGCAACTGAAAATGAGTTAAGAAAGTAGTGGCTAACTGATTCAAATTATTAAAAGAACCTCATGGTAACTCAATGTACTATTTGGTGGTAAGACCAATAAGAGTTCGTTGAAAAAGACGCAATTGAATTGAATCATCAATGATTGAATTAGATGCACACTAGAGGTGATAAGTCATAATGTGATTTGACGGATCTTGTCTTGACTTACCCTCTAATTTAGGGATATCAGTAGGCAAATTACTAAGCATTGGCGGCCAATACAGAAGATAGTAAATTGGATCATTCGTAAGGTGTGACAAATCAGGTAAGTCCAAAGTTGCAATAAATGGTAACTGATGGTTTGGGTCACAAAAACCTTGAGTAATGAGACTAGTTCCAGGAGGAGGATATCTAGGATAACCTGGAATTGGATTTGCATTAGGAATGTTATAGCCTCCTGGAAAGCCAAGATTAACCAGACCAAACTGGGGTTGTTGAGGCTATTGATAAGTATAGCCAGGATGTGGTTGATATTGATAAACTAGGTTTTGTACAGTAGGACCAAATTGATACTTTCCCTAGTACAGTTGAAAAATAAATTGCGGTTGACTTGTGGCAATCATACTTGTACTAGCTTGTCCTGCATGCATCTGGACCGAAGTCTAAAATGTAGGTCCTGAATGTGGCACAGAGACTTGAGGAATTTGCACTGATGCAGGGATAGTATAAACTGAAGCTACAGATACTCCAGAACTAGGTGTTGTAGGTTGAACAGAAGTTCTAGTAGTTACAGCAGTTTGAGGCAAAGTGCGAGGTGTGCTAGGTCTAGGCTACTGAACTAAACCAAGTGTAGGGATTTGAATAGTAGGCTAGATAAGTCGCTGGGTTGAACCAGAAACCAAAAGTTGTCCAGGTCGATTAAGTAACTGCACATTAGGTTGCATAGTCTGTTGAGTTTGAGATGGATTCCACACCATGTTCATTCTTGAGTATGGACCCATAAAAGGTTTTGCATATGGAGGACCATAACCTGGTTGAACATAGGGCTGATAATTAAGCGGGACATTTCCAGCTCCTTGTAAAAATTATTGACCAGAAGGCGGTTGGAAACCTTGAGTTGGGTACTAACCTTGAGGTTGATAACCTAAAGGCACGTATTGAATCTGGGGTTGACCTTGGGGTATGTACTAAGTCTGGGGTTGACCTTGAGGTAGCCCTCCAAGTGGTAACTAACTACCTTGAGGTTGCCCCCATGTGATAACTGACTACCTTGGGGTTTCCCCCCAGGCAGTAACTGACTACCTTGAGGTTGAGGATTTGGAATACTACCAGAAATCATATGGATTTACTCTGTGTTCAACATTTGAGTTCCATTACTACCAGATGATAACTCTTGTTCATTCGGTCGAGGAGTTGCTCTTGAAAAAGTACCAGAGAGTGACTAGTACCCCGAAGGAACAGAAGGACCACCGTATAAAAATGTTTCTGGTGATTGGGAAAACATATATGATTGTCTTAACACGATCGATGAAGGATAATAACCTCTTGGTGTAGGATGAAAAGGAATTAGAAGTGGTGAAAAACTAAGACCCGGATTTTCTAAAAATATTGTCAATGATAAATACCAAGCGTCACTCCTAAAAGTACTATAGAATATTGATTCACGCTCCCTAAGATTTAAAGTCTGCTGGTTTTCTGGAAGAGTTAAGTCTTCGTATGAACTACCAAGTTCTTCAATAGAAATGAGGCTAGAAGGAAGATTTTGAGCAATGATATTTCTTACCCTATGTGAACCAGGATCACTAGAAGTTGGAGTAACAAATCCTGAGATGGTTCCAAAACAACAGGTTCAGTGTCAGGCTCAGAAATTTCAGGTTCTTTAGCTAATTCATCGGAAGGAGAAATAATACTAGTAACTTCGGAAAATGAAATTGGCTCTTGAATATACTCTATTTTTTGTATTTGATAATCACGATGAACAATTAAAGATGACTCTCCTACTTCTGGTGATCCAACTCTACTGTCACTAGGTGATACGAGAGCTTACAGCCCTTCAAGTTGGCTTGGTGTATACTTAGGAGGTTTCCCCTAAATTCTACGAGATTATCTCAGTAATTCGACCATGATTAAATATTAATTAATCACATGGAAATAAAGAAAATTTCAATAAAAACACCTAAAGTCTCTAAAGAAACAAACAGCTGAATCACACACCTAAAAAATCTAAGATTTCAAACCACACACAAACAGTAACTTCCTATACTAAAAATACTAGTTGGTGATGAAATCCAACTTAGTAGAAGTTTAATACAGAAAGGGCGGTTGGAACAGTTACCCCAACAACCTGCTTAATGAAATACACTGGCACAAGTTTCTTCACAAAACCATTTCGAGTGAAGAGAACCCCCCAGAGAGTCCAAGTGAGTCTAGTCGACATCTACTCCAGGTACAGTGAGATCTTTCCTTCACCGTCACCCTAAGAAATAACCTTGAGTTTATGGACACTAAGGATACCAACAGTAAAAAAATACAACTGGGGAAATAGTCTACGATCTGATCTATGCGAAAGGGCAGAGTAACAAAGCTCAATCCCCTTGAAGGCTCCTCAACATGGTCAATCTGAGGTTTACCAACAAGTGACCCTAGGCTCCTCGACAATAGTTAATCCGAGGTTTACAATTTATAATATGCACAAATCTTCTATCTTTCTCAATGAAATAGAATTGATTGTCTCAAAGGTTTGGACATGATATCCTGATTGAATCCTTTAAGAGAAGCTTCCAAAAATGTATCAATTACAATTGGATTTATTTCCTAAGGCAAGATGTATCTACTTGTTTGTTTTAACTATCTTAGAGAGTTAATTACTCCCTACTCCAAGATACTAGCCTAAGCTATATTGGTGATAAGATCCCTAGAAATAGAAAAGATTACTAGATCAATTTTAATTAAGCGTTGCTTTTATGGGTTTTTCTTTAAGTCGATAGGTATGGAAATGAAACTTTGATGGTGTGCTGACTCCACTCCAAACACACTAAAAATGCACCTAAAATGATAAGCAATTCATTTTTCTTTCAGTGAAATTCTAGCTAAAAGAAAGAGTTCGAGAATGCCATTCTTTAAGAAACAATTCTTTCTTTCAACATGGAAATGGAAAGAAAATATTTTTGTTTTTTTAATAAGAACTCAAAATGAGACAAATAATTAATGCTCTCAATAAATCCCTTTCCTTTTTTCAAAACTCGAAACTACAAAAAAACAATTTGCTTCAAAAGAGATCTACAAGTTCTAGAAAAACACTCAAAACTACAAAACAAATTTTGAGATCTAAAAACTTTAAAAATCTAATTGAATAAAAGCTTCAATTCTTTTTTGAGGATGTTTTACTTAGTTGTTCAATAAACTAAGGATTCATTTTCATAGAATAACAAACCAATCAAAAACATCCAGATATGTTTTCTTTTGTAAAACTGAAATTCAGAACTTATAACAAAGTTTGTTCAAAGATTTGCAACGAGAAAACTAAATCTATTTATCACAAACGATAGATTTCAAACCAAGTCAAACTCATCAAGAAGACGAAAAGACACCAGGGTGATCTAAGGTTTCTCAAGCTTCTGGTCTTTGAGTCAGTACAGAGACAAAGTGAAAACCACTCCAAGCATGCAAAACTTCTAGAAAATCATTCAAAACAAAAATGCTATCGGAACTCACTCACAAGAGATTTTTGATAGGAAAAATACAGATCTGGGTAGACACTAAAAATCCTAAATCAAACCTGTTGGAGAGGTAAATCCCCTCTACGGATAGAGGCGATCCCTACTAGCCCAGAATGGGTCTAGCAACAATCAATCAATGCTACTATGCAAGTTCCTAATTGCAAATAAGAGATAGGCAATGAACACCTACTTGGATTCCAACGTTATTGTTTGATGAAGAGATGTCGTTCTCGCTCCTTCGCTTTGGCCGGTCACAATCTTCCACGATCCCCGTAGATAGATACCTGCACACACGAAGAGAAACACAAACACAAGCGTGAAATCTAATAAATGCAATTATACATCAGTCAGAAAGGATGTAATTCACATTAACCATTACAAAGACAAATGAGAATGGAACCATAACAGTAGTCATCTATTATTAATCAATAATAGAGAAAGGTACAACCAAAGTTCTGACGATGAGTCCTTCTCAAGAGGGTCTAGCCAGCAAGTCTCTTAAGCATTCACCCTTGGAGGTAGATCTCCCAAGACAAAAGCTCTCTCTCACACAAGAAATACTCTCAACCTTCCTTAAGCTTCCTCTAGCAAATCCACACTTGTCACACCAACTACCTACTAGCAGCAGCACTCTAAGCACTATGAATTCCACACTATCCAAAAACTAGTTGCTCATGGCAATGGTAGAGGTTTAAATAGGAGAAGGAGTCTCCATGAATGGTGGGAGGATGAGCTTATCTCCAAGGAAGGTGGCTCAAATGACGAACAAACATGCCATAGAAAGTAGGGCGACATTCACAAGGCCAACAACCAGGTCTGGAGTCATCTGGAAGGCTGGCTGTTAGAAAAAACGCGCCCAAACAGGATCAGCGCGGGTGCATAACTGGACTGGAGCGCTGATGTCGCATCTTAATAACGGAGCAGGCTGTGCCAGTGCGACTTAATACAATCATAGGATGCACTGGCTTATGAAATTTGACCAACGTGGAAAACCCGTGTGCTTCCGCGCTGGTAGCGCATCAGTTGCACTATCAGCCGCCAGTCAGCGCGGTTATTTTAATAACCGTCGCGCTGATGAAATAAACTTTGGCAAAGTGGGTCATTTTGCCAGTTTAGAGAGCATGAGCATGGTTATTTTGAATTCATGACACAGTAGGGAGACTGACAAGGAGACAGTGACAAATTACTGCGTAACAGATGCCCCCTAAAGCATGAAGCCCGAGAGAGTGGGAGGGGTGAAATGCTTTACAAAACTGCTGAACTGGAACACCACCAGGAAGAACCGGCACGTATGTACAACTGATATCTCAATTACACGTAGTCTAGGCATGGGCGCAGCCATCCAAAAGACATACAAAGAAGGTCTGTGGTATGGACGCAGCCACCCAGCTGAAGAGACCATGATGATAAGAAGGTATGGTCGCAGCCATCCCAAAGACTCAGGTATGGGCGCAGCCATCCATCAATGAGTCATGTAATAACAATCCACAAAATCGTAGCCCGGTTCGTAATAGACAAAAACCAGGGTCTTGCACTCCATCCCAACCCAAACAAAGTACAAGTCCAAGCATGTGAATACATGAGCTGAAGTCGAACATGCATGAACATCGTCTGATTACCAGCCAATAATGAAAACTGTTAACAGACGCGAGAGGTACCACCAATAATGACAATGGTCCTCAAGGTACTTATAGGTACAATCCGCGGCATGTGAATCAATGAGCTGGTGTCGAACACCCGCAGAATCATCCGATCAGAGGCCAATGATGAAAACCTCACATCGAACACGAAGAACCTGCCATTAAGGCATGCAGGCTCTAAGGCACCTGAAGGGAGTCTCTAGGTCACTTTCCTGGATAATGAGCTGAATTCGACAGGAAGTAACCTTGATTGAAGGTGGGCCATGATGTTTCCCACATCATCGACACGAGACAGAGAAGGATAAAAAGTTTTGTGTGAGACATCAAAGGGAGGTGGTAAGCTTGCAGAGGCCAACTTCTCTTGAACATATCGGCGACACGACAGCGGATTTGGCAGTATCTGACATCAAATGAGCAGAGGTCATGGTGACAAGGCAATGAGCAGATGAGAGGTCAAATAGGATAACCCAAACCCACGGAGGCTAGTGTAAAACAAGATGAGAAATCCCCACCCAGACACGAATGCAGACGAGTGCCATGTTCAAGAGCGACATACTGCCGACACGACCATTATTATAGTTTCATTTTCTCCACCATTTCTGGCAGGTACCCCGATTATTTTTGGATGACAAGCTTGACGGGGATAGCATATGCTTGGAAGGTGTCATTTCGATGATGTCCGATGTCATTAAGTTTTAACGAGCCTGACAAAGGAAGAACTCGGCGTCTTTTCCTGTTTAGAGAGTCTGAAAAGACAGCGGAAAAGAAAACTCCAGGGGGGTCCTTTTTCGTAAAGTTGTGTCTCTCGAGCCCGAAAAAGTATAAAACAATGCTCGAAAGAACCGCCCGACCATTACGATCGAGGAGTACTTTTCATGAGTAGTGACTTCGACCTGAAAAAGTAAAAAAGCGGTCGGAAGTACGTCGTTTTGGAGCCAATAACGAGTGCGAAACGACAAACACCCGGCAATCTTTTTAAGTTAAACGGTCGAAAAAAGAGCTTTAAAAGCGACCGCCTCTCGTTCCATTTAACGAGTCGAGAGGGAACCCGGCCATCTTTTCTTGCTTTACGTCAGAAAAGAGCTTGAAGACGACGTTTTTTGGGACCAAGTGTACATAGAACCGTTGTGACCACGCCGGTTACTAGAATCTGCACAAGAACACCACCCGCGTAAACCTGTTCGACATGTTAAAAAACATAGTAAAACATGCATAAAAGCATAATATAGCGACATTAGCACGAAATCCATGGTAAAAACATGACAAAAACCCACATTTATAAAAAACCTTAGTCAATTATAAATTTTTTACCATAAATAGGGGGGTAAAAGCCATTTTTTACCATTCTTACCATTTTGAGTTGTGGAGAACGTTGTGGAGCTATGAGGTTGATGGAGCGATTTCCATCCCGTGCGAACACCATCCATCCAGCAGCTTGTTCCAGGTAGGTTCTCCTCTCCCTGCGCTTCATTTTGAGCCTTTTTTGCAGCATTTCCATGGTGGGATTTGGCCATTTGGGCGAATTTTTTGAGCTTTGATGCGCTCTCGGTCAGCGCGGATTTCCCCATCGGGTCCGCGCTGATCGATTAATTTTACATACACCACCTCTTGGATCAGCGCGGAAAAAACGTGTGCTTCCGCGCTGACCCAAGGAAAAAACAAAAGGCCGCCATGATCAGCGCGACTATTTTAAAAACAGCCGCGCTGACGCCGTGAAATTTTATTTTTAAGAATTTGAACGTACAAACTTCAACGGTCAGGGCTCTAATATTTTTTCATGGTCATGCAGGACGCAATGGTGTTTGTTTGGCAAGAGAGAGCTCATGATAATGAAGATATAGCAGCTTATGCCAATGCGGATTGCCAAAATGCAATGCGGGCATGCGGGTTCCTCAAATTTTTCCTCACTCCGCGCCTGAGAGCACAACCTGATCTCGTCGAGCTCCTAATCAGAGCTTGGAACCCAGTTGACGGAAAATTCACAATCTGAGGCCGTGATATCAAGTTCGATTACACGGATATTTATTTTTTTGACTGGGTTGTCACGCCGGGGCAAGATGCCCATTCTGGAGGGGCAATGGCCCAGTGGTGAGACCCTTGACCAGCTCATGGCTCGAGTGTGCCCACGGGCCGTTAAAACACGGAGTGGGAAGGTGGGTATTCCGACGGTGGATGACATCGTTCTTCGCACCATACTCTTCATGGTGACACGGGTAGCGGGTTGCTTGGCCAAGCACGAGGCCTCGAAGACCCATCTACTACTAGCCCTCGAGTGTTTACAACCCACCGTATTCAACTGGGCAGCAGCAGTAACGATTAGCATGAAGAGAAAACTAAGTAACTATCGACGCGGAGAGTCGAAGCAGTTCGGTTATGGGTCGCTCTTACTTCTGCTCATGCTGGAGCGGGTGCCGGCCTTACAGCTACAGGATATGGTCATGGATCCACCCAGAGGTCCCAGGGAGACGAAGGCCAGTCGATGGGGCCATGTCATGCCGCGTGGAGGTGGCGGCCGCCCAGTGGCATGGGGTGTTTATTTTTGAGAGTGGCTGGATCGGCAGGTCATTTTCATAGAGGACTGGCCATATGCCGGTATAGACTTTCACGGTGATCCCGACATGCCACTGCCTGCGGGAGAGCATTGGGACGATGGAGGTGTGACACTTGATCTCTTTTTTAATTTTTTATCTTTTTAATGTTTTTTAATTTTTTCATGTACATGTCTTGATGAATGCTATGATGTGCAGATGTGGGACCCACGAGACCCCTTGGTCTAGCCCCAGAGGCACGGAGAGAGGGACAGGGTGCTGGAGCCCTAGCCTTGGCTCCTCCAGGAGTCAACACACCGGAGATTGTGCTACAGAACCTTGAGGGTTTACTGGCAGGGGTGCCAGATTACTAGGGGATTGAGGAGGTCCCCATAGCATCTCAGATCCACATAGTGGGGGTGGAACCCAGGATGCACCGCCTTTTGAGGCGAGTGGCACAGGCAGTCGTGTGCTATAAAGAGCACAACCCACCACAGTAGACATCTAGGTTTTATTTCCACTGATGTTTTTTGAGAGACACACGTCTCAGATGTACTGAGGACATCGGCCTTATTTCAGACATATACACTTATTTTTGAGCGCCTTAGTGCGCCACACGATATATATATATATCGATTTTGGATGGACCTTTTACATATGATGATGTTTTTTAATATGCTATGCAAATGTCTAACACAAATGTGATCTGATGTATCAGTTGCACAACATACGATCCACATATTTTAATTTTTTATGCAAGCTTAAAAGCACACATGCAAACACATATGCAAACTATCCTTGGAAAAGAATTTATTTACATATGCTTATTCTATGGTCTTATTATGCTTCCTATGTCTTCTTGTATGATGTTTATCTATTATGCAAATGTCTGTCTAATACATGGTTTGCTAATGCATCAGTCAACGTGTTTAATCGTCTCGGAATATGTTGATATGTGATGTAATCAAAATTCCTTTCTAACAATTTTACACGTAAATACAACCTTAGAATGCGTCGGTCTCTGACAGAATATCGCCCGTTGAGTTGATGGATGACAAGTTGAGAGTCCAGGTTTACCACCAGCGCACGAATGCCGAGATCAACTGCTTCAGCTAGTAATTCAATTATAGCACTGTATTCGGCAACATTGTTAGTGGTACGACCCAAGCACACGCCTTGAAGATCTAGCAACTCGCCGTGAGGATCATAGATCACCCTCACTGCAGAAGACAAGTTGCAAGTGCTACGGTAGGCACCATCAGCGAAACCAACATAAGGTGCACTAGACATCTGCACAAGAAGCAGAAAACACAATAAGAGGCAGAGATGCCTTCAGACCAAAGCAAAACAAAAAATCATGCACACATAACACACTTGCTAAAAACACACGTATGTACAAACTAGGTGCACGAAATCATGCATAGTATTTTTTCAAATAGAGCCCGTTACGGGGCTTGTCGAGAGGATTTCCTTCGTAGTCGATCAACTCATATGCCCCCTTTTGCAGAACTCTCTTAACGATATAGGGGCCTAGCCACATGGATTCGAGTTTACCTACCCCCAGCTTATCTTTAGCTTGATCATAGAGCAGTACTAGATCTACCTC
Organism: Pinus tabuliformis; assembly: GCA_031772625.1. Classification (NCBI taxonomy): domain Eukaryota; kingdom Viridiplantae; phylum Streptophyta; class Pinopsida; order Pinales; family Pinaceae; genus Pinus; species Pinus tabuliformis. The sequence goes on along the minus strand of CM062817.1, from coordinate 1,234,929,209 downwards.
AACAAAGGAACGAGGTTGAATGGTATTGTCGAAGTGAGCCTTAACCCTCTTCTTCTACGCTTCAATAGCTAGAGAAGCTAAGCGACGGGTCTCGTCTAGCCGTTCTAAATAAAGAAGCCGTTCCTCCACCGGAGTGGTGTTGGGAAGCAACTCGACAGCTAACTTTAATGAAGGAATCTCACACTCAACAGGAAGGGTGGCCTCTAGTCCATAAACAAGCTGAAAAGGCGTGAAACCGGTGGCGTCCTTCATAGAGGTCCGATAGGCCCACAAGGTGGGGAACAGCATCAGATGCCAATTAGACTTGTGTGTACCCACGGTACGTTGGAGAATTGTGATCAAAACTTTGTTCACAGCTTCAACTTGGCCGTTGGATTGAGGGTCATACGGCGTCGAACTATCTTGACGCAAGCCTAGCTGGGTCGTTAGTTCCGTCATCGTGTGATTACAGAAATGTTTTCCGTGATCCGTGACGATAGCCTGGGGGACTCCGAACCGAGTAATGACATAATTAAACAAAAACTGCGCCGCTGTGTAACCGTCTTCGTTCAATGTAGGCATCGCTTCGGCCCATTTGGTGAAATAATCCACGACAACGATGATATACCCATGCCCCCCAGCCGAACGAGGGTTACAGGACGTATAATCGATGCCCCATTTGGCAAATGGACCTACGGTAACAACAGGGTGCAGTGGTGCAGGAGGTGCACACATTTTCCGGTGGTAGACCTGACATTCATGACATGCACAGATGGCAAGGATGCAATCCTTGAAGATAGAAGGCCAGAAATAACCAGCACAAAGGATTTTCTCGGCGGTGGCATATCCGGACATGTGGCCGCCACAAGCACCGGAGTGGCAGTCATTCAACACCCGCTCAGCCTCCTCGAGAGTCAAACATCGGTGGAGAACAGAATGAACGCCGAGGCGGTACAGGGTATCGCCAATAATGCGATAGGGTTGAGATTGGTGACGAATCCTCCGTCGAGCGTCTTTCGATACGTTGGGACGGAAGGTAGACGTCTGCAAATATATGATGATGTCCCCATACCAAGGGTCGAGGGTGCTGATTAGAAACAATGTTTCATCCGGGATATGCTCTTTCAAACGAGATGGTGCAGAAGGAGATGGCAAAGAACAGAGCAATTCTGCAAAGACCAGAGACTTCTTAGACTTGGCAGCAGTAAATTCCAAGTCAAACTCTTGTAGGATTACGATCCATTTCGAGTACTTTCCCCCCAGCAGCTGACGCGACAAGATGTACGTCATTGGGTTGCAGTCGGAAATCACGGTCGTAGTGCGCAACAGGATATAGTGCCGGAGTCATTGGATGGCGCAGACAGCTGCCAATGCCAACTTCTCGACATAAGTGTAACGAGTTTCCATATCCAAGAGATTGCGACTAAGGTAATAGATAATGTGATCATTGCCATCATCATCATCCTGCACCAGAACCATGCCGATGGTGGTGTCAGTGGCAGCTAGATAGAGAGTATAATCACAGTGGTAGTTCGGAGGTCTTAAGAGTGGAGCCGAGACAAGGAGATCTTTGAGTCGCTCGAAAGACTCCTGGGTGATGGCATCCCAACGAAAGGGTGTGTCTCGCATTAATAACCGTGTGAAACCCTTAGCCACCTCGGCATAATTCGGAATGAATCGTCTAAGGAAATTCGCTTTGCCCTGCAAGCTCTGCAATTGCTGCAAAGAGGCAGGGGGAGGAAGATTCAAGATGGCCTCAACTTTGAGGGGATCCAGACGGATGCATTCTCAGGAGACGATGAACCCGAGCAGTCGACCTGATTCTACGCAGAAGACACACTTATGAGGATTAAGCCTAATGCGGTAGTGTCGACAGCGGAGAAAAATCTCGCGAAGATGAGAGGGATGGTCCTGACGCTTAGCTGAATGAGCTGGGAGGTCATCCAGATAAGGTTGTACAATGTGACGAATGTCATGAAAGGAATAAGACATTGCACGTTGAAATGTAGCACTGGCATTCTTTAGACCGAAAGGAAGCTTCTTATAGGCGAAGGTGCCCTAAGGACAAATAAAAGCCGTCTTATGCTGGTCCGTGCGTGCAATGTTGATCTGGTTATAGCTAGAGAAGTCGTCCATAAACGAGTAAATTTCACTTCCTCCGCACTCGTCAATAAGCTGATCGATGAAGGGCGTAGGGAAGTTATCCTTCGGACAAGCACGATTGATATCACGGTAGTCAACACAGACCCGGATAGTGCCCTGCTTTTTATTCACAGGGACTATATTAGACACCCAATCTGTAAGGGGAATGGGGTAAATGAAACCAGCTTTAAGAAGCTTTTCGACTTCGGCCTTGATGGTTGCAGCCTTTCGGGGGTGCACAGGGCGTAAGCGCTGACGAACAGGCTTAGCACCTGGATATGTAGGTATTTCGTGCACCACTATACTAGGGTCGATGCCAGGCATTTCCTCATAGGACCATGCGAAGACATCATGAAATTCGCGAAATAGAGCAGTGTAGAGTTGAACTTCCTCTGGAGTGCAAGTGACTCCGATATTAATGTGCTCGACAATCCCTGGTTTGACAGAGATGTCGATCGGTTGGGTTTGCGTGATATTTCCCATATTGCCCTCTGAAGACACTTGATAAAGCTTAATGGGTGTTTGGAGGGGCGGGGATGGGACACACGAAGCAAACTGCTCGAGACATGCGGTCATTTCCGGATGGGGAGGGAGAAACGAAGAGCAGTGGTGGTGATCTGACCAAGGGAGCTCTTCGAGAGACATTGTCTCTATGATGGCTTCATCGGAAGGAAATATTTCCTTCAACGGATCCGAAGTAGCCTCATCTCCTAGCCAAGGGAAATGGACATATGAATCGGGAACACTGCTCGGGAGAGCAGGTTCATCAGGGGGAGCCGATGCAGCAACAATCTCGATGTAGTTGAGTTCGGCAGGACTCAACGGCATCATATCACCCCAAGAGTCTTCCTGATTGGCGGGAGGAAGAACCCACGGATTAGAGCGTACAGAGATCATGTTAATAAAGGCGGTCCGAAGTTAGTCGGTTATTGAAAGGTGCTCCTGGGACTCCTGCCGTGCTTAAAGAGTCGTTCCCTTCCCAGCAAACTCAAATGGTGGCAGATCCGTCTCAATCCTCTTCCTCATTCGGTTCTCAAGTGTTCATGGTTGGAACGATTCCCATCCATGTTTCAACTCGAGCAAAAGACTATCCATCTCATGCCGGGAAAGAGCCGGAGGTTCCCTCCAGCGCTCCTCCGTCTAGTTCTGGTCCTCTCCACATCGAAAGGCCCAGCGCTGAGACGATCCCCCGACCCCCTCCAAAAGGTGTACTCAGTGTAAAATCCCTAGTGGAGTCGCCAAATTGTTGGAGAGGTAAATCCCCTCTACGGATAGAGGCGATCCCTACTAGCCCAGAATGGGTCTAGCAACAATTAAACAATGCTACTGTGCAAGTTCCTAATTGCAAATAAGAGATAGGCAATGAACACCTACTTGGATTCCAACGCTATTGTTTGATGAAGAGATGTCGTTCTCGCTTCTTCGCTTTGGCCGGTCACAATCTTCCACGATCCCCATAGATAGATACCTGCACACACGAAGAGAAACACAAACACAAGCATGAAATCTAATAAATGCAATTATACATCAGTCAGAAAGGATGTAATTCACATTAACCATTACAAAGACAAATGAGAATGGAACCATAACAGTAGTCATCTATTATTAATCAATAACAGAGAAAGGTACAACCAAAGTTCTAACGCTGAGTCCTTCTCAAGAGGGTCCAGCCAGCAAGTCTCTTAAGCATTCACCCTTGGAGGTAGATCTCCCAAGACAAAAGCTCTCTCTCACACAAGCAATACTCTCAACCTTCCTTAAGCTTCCTCTAGCAAATCCACACTTGTCACACCAACTACCTACTAGCAGCAGCACTCTAAGCACTATGAATTCCACACTATCCAAAAACTAGCTGCTCATGGCAATGGTAGAGGTTTAAATAGGAGAAGGAGTCTCCATGAATGGTGGGAGGATGAGCTTATCTCCAAGGAAGGTGGCTCAAATGATGAACAGACATGCCATAGAAAGTAGGGTGACATTCACAAGGCCAACAACCAGGTCTGGAGTCATCTGGAAGGCTGGCTGTTAGAACAAACTCGCCCAAACAGGATCAGCGCGGGTGCATAACTGGACTGGAGCGCTGACGTCACATCTTAATAACGGAGCAGGCTGTGTCAGCGCGACTTAATACAATCATAGGATGCGCTGGCTTATGAAATTCGACCAGCGCGGAAAACCCGTGTGCTTCCGCGCTGGCAGCGCATCAGTTGCACTATCAGCCGCCAGTCAGCGCGGTTATTTTAATAACCGTCGCGCTGATGAAATAAACTTTGGCAAAGTGGGTCATTTGGCCAGTTTAGAGAGCATGAGCATGGTTATTTTGAATTCATGACACAGTAGGGAGACTGACAGGGAAACAGTGACAAATTACTGCGTAACAAAACCTATATTTAACTGGAAGAAGATATATTAAGTTTTTCAAAAAGAAATTATAGAGTCCGCAGGCTCCAGAAGCAATAGGTGCAGTCTCGCACTGTTCACTGAAGGAAAAATGCGGAGATGCCCGCACTGTCTGTAAAGAGAAAGTGCAGTCCCCAGAAAACTTCAAAAAAAACAAAAATACTTCTAGATTCTAAAAGCTACCCAAGCCAGTATAAATCAATCAAAAACTAGAAAAGAAATAATTTTCTCAAGTCAAAACAAAGGAAAACCAAAAATCAAATACTGTCCCCAGCAGAGTCGCCAATTTTTTGGCCGGATAAATCGATCTCGCAAACAAGAACGATCTCCCTAGTATCAGAAGATAGTCTAGCAACAAATAGACAAACAAACCTATCTTTCTCTAGACATATGCGATTTATAAGTAAATACTACAAAGGTGTTAAGATCCTACCTTAGATCCAATGCTTGTTCGTAGTAGTCATCCTCTAGTCCTTCGGAAGAGTTACCTTTGAAGACCTACAATCACAAACAAGAAAACATTAAATAGCGCGTGCATAGTAAATATTATAAATCATGTCTATTATGGTGATCAATGAATCCATAAAATAAACCATGAATTAGTAGCGTATTGAGAAAAACAAATATATTTGTATTAACTTTGAATAGTAGATGAACCTTACAACCATTTCAGCCTTGATGTTGAACAAGCTCTTCCTGGGGTCCGAAATAGGAATTTCCTTTACATTGACAAGTCTTGCACTCTTCCAAATGAGATCTTAGAGGTATGTAATCTCTCCTCATAAAAAATCAACTAAAGAAGACTAAGTTCCAGCAGCATTTCACCTCAAAAATATTAAGCTTCTAACTCCCAAGTAAACAACTCAATGCTTCTTTTTATAGTGCAGAGGAGGAGGTTACTAGTCCACCTATGAAAGGATAGAATCCTCCTTCAAAGGGATAAGCTCCTCACATCAAGGGATTAGCTCCTTAAGGTATGAGATACATGAACCTTAAAAGAGCAAACTTGCCACCTCAAGATTCCTTCCAGAAGCTTCTATAAATAACTAAAAGTGAGATTTTCAGAGTACACTCATGCCTATTTAACCTTTACAGGGGTCAACACCTTTAACACAGAGACAGTGCGGTCAAGTGCGCAGGATACATGACCATTAAGTGCGGGACCGCAGGTAAGACAAATAGAAAGTGTGGAACCAGAGTTTTAAAACTTTTGAGAACTTTTCTCTTATTTTCCAGACTTGATATGAGGAACTGATGTTTTAGACTTGTAGAGGAGGAAAGTATGAGTGGTAATGAACTCACACAGATAGCAGAATGTCAAGGTGACAATTTTTAGTGCAACACTCTGTGGCAGGGAAGATTAAGGAGGATAAATTATGGTTATTGTTGGGACAATTTTGGTTAGGGGTTTGTCATAACAGGTCCGAGTTTGGAAGCAGTGCTTCGCTATGGTTAAGGAAAATCTTATATATGGGTTGTGACTTGTTTCATATGGGACTTCTTCCTGTAGTTTGGTTGCAACTAGAAGATATTCTCACAGGTTGACTGCAAGCCTTGAATCACTTTCCTAAGAAGTTGAAATACAACAGAAGGTCGTTGACCTTATATGATAGCATTCAGGTGCTTGTTGAGGATGACATGGAAACTTAAAAACAGGCTAGGACTACTACAAATAATAGAGCCCTTGTAAGAGGAAAAATGCCACGTTGTTTACAGAATTCAAGGGTTGGAGCAACATGCTTCAGAAGCCATAGTCCAGAACCACATAGATAATATCGATGATGACCTTAATGTTGTCATAAACCAACTCCTTAAGCCAGCTAAAGGGATCATCATGTGAAATAAGGAAGGTTACAGTAGAAAGGAGGCTTTTTGGATCAGTCAACTTAGAAAGCAATGGACTATTGTTGCCCTAACCAAACCAATTTTGTACAACAATATGATTTGTCCTCTATGAACAAACTGCCTAGATTACAGGATTAAATGGATCTAATAGAAGTGATGCCTAATCTTCATATTGGAAAGTTATCTTATATCATTTTACTCTCTCTCTTTCTCTATTGAACATTTTTTGATAATAATAAGAAGATTTGATCAAGGGTTTTCCTCATCTTGGGGTTTTTCCTTGGCTTGAGCCATATTCTTGTGTCTTTCTGTCTTGCCTTGTCTTCTGCATCTATCATTTATGTTATTTTGTCATTTATTGTTATATAATGTCTAATGTGATTGGTAAATGGATTAATGGGCATATGGTTGAATGAAGTATCTAACCTAAACAAAGAACATGTTAACTGAAAATTAACATGGTATCGGAGCTCAGGTGAGGATAATCCCAAGCTTAAAGAGATTGCAATCACTAAAGAATTTCATTGATACCTCGACCTCTCTATGGTAAATCAATTTGGAGTTCAAATTTGGGTTATTTGTCAAGGCCTTCTTCAAGCCCTAATCAGTAAACATGGGCACCAATCCTAAAGATATTCAACTATCACGGGAAAAAGTTGGAAGACAACAAGGTATGTTCTTGTACTTTATAGCAGTCCTACTCATCAATCTTAAGACTGTATCATCATCGTAAGCTTATGGAAAGATATTTTCTATGATCCCTAGAGGTAAGGTCAATCCTCTATAGATCTCTGTTTGAAATACTATTCTCATCTCTAGAGGACTGATTAAGTGCAGGATATATCTATCTAAGATATATCAAATATTTCAGATAATAAGTACAGGCTTGCATTCATTCTATCATTACTTTTGAAGCTGATATTCTTTCCTAAGAAGTTACAGTCCTAGACATCGATCAAGAGTACCAAATCCTAGACCAAAACATATTTCAGAAGGGTCCCAGAATATAAAATTCCTCCATAAAATTCTAAGCATGATCACCACGATCATTGATTAGTATCAATTGTTCAGCACCTATTCTCTCTATCAATGCCTCTGGTTTTGGAAGGATATTTCACCTTGAAGATAGAAATTTTTTGTGATAGGGTCAAGTCACTATGATGCCTTGCTTGAAGGATTGAATCATCTAACTTGCTACGGGAATAAGGTCAAGGGATTGCATAAGAGAAAAGTTAAAGAATGCTCATATTGATCCTAAGAGACATATTATGGTTATGTTGGAGGTATCCCTAGAAAAAGGTTATCGATAATTTGAGCACAGGAAGGTTAGATTAGTCAACACTTGGCACTTTATGGTCATTTTACACAATCTCTTGGCCTTCTTAAAGGTCATCATTGGAGTAAAATTATAGTATATTCCTGTTGGTGAACACTGTAGTAACTATGCAGACTTGGTTATTATTATTTGGATGGCTCATATCTAAACCCTGTGGCATATTTAACTTTCTCGTCAACTAATGCATGATAACCTTTTCATTAACATAACTATGTGGCCTCCTTGAGAGAGAACTGATTCATTATACCATCCCATAACTCGCAATTTGATTGGCTATTAATTTTAGATATATGTGAGCATGAAAGTTTAAATAAGCCATCTTTGTCAAGATTCTAAAAGAGGTAAATTGTAGCAACAAGACCAAGATGACTCTATCTGATGGAAAACAATAACAAAAATGAGACTAAATGAACACAATCCACATAAAAATGGTTTTAAACTTTAATTGTTTAATATCTTACAATTGTGATAATTATCATCAACACATGTATCTATTGTCCTTTAATAACACTATAGTTTGATAACTTAAAAGAAATACAAGTGAAACACAAACAAAAATTTTACTACATGTAGAATTGCTTGCCAAGACTCTCATCAGATTTGTAGTCATGCGTTTGTGCTTTATTGTTGTGACACTCACTATTTCCAAACTAAGGAAAACATGGACAAAGATAAAAATAACTTGGCGAAGTTGAAGGCTCTATTTTCCTTATTAACATCTTCCTTTAACAAGGATATTGGTCATCTATAGGTCTTTGGGCACTCAACACTAGATGTTAATTGGATGAATGCACAAGGTCAGATTCAAGATACTTCCTTATCTCCCTTAGCTACTCAGATGAAAGATCTCTCTAGGAAGTTCCAGATGATCATAACCTCTCATGTGTTCAGAGAACTTAATAGGAAAACATATACTCTCTCAAGTTAAGGACTGCAGTTGTAGGAGACCCAAGTTCTGGAGAAGGAATTCATTGGTGGTCATTTATCTTATTTAAGAGAAAAGCATAATAGGTTCCACCACATGGATACCTTCCTTCAGAGCATTCATACCCAACTACAGTTGTTTAACATTTTTAATTTGCAGTAAGCAGAGAAAGGTAATTTTATTGATGTCCAACAAATGACAAAAAAAAATGCCAATGAGGCTAGAATGTACAATTAGTAATTACCAATCTGTAGGGGTGTCCTGGGCTACCCTGAAAGAATAAATAGAAACTTTTTTAGTTTTATTAGAGTGCACTTGTGCCAAAGTTTTAATTCTAAATTTGGTTTCTCTTTATAGACAACTTCCACACAAGTCTCCCTGAGATCCCACTTTTATCAATAAATGATACCCACATTTACTGCAAAAACCACTAGTGGATTTTTGAGGCCTCCTAGTCATTAGGGAAGTTGATTATTAGGATTACTTGTGACATACTATGTATTTTTAAAATGCCAATACACCATATATAATTCTTATATATTTTAGAAACTCCAATACAAAATCAATATTACTAGGAGTCATCAAGGCCAACAAATATATCTTCAACCATATAGTTGGCCTTGATGACTCCTACTAATATTTTTACCTTCTCTAAATGTATATGTAAGATGAATTCACTCTCATCCAAATATATGCTTCTAAGAAAGAGCTTGCAGGTTATTAAGGATCATTTAAGAGGTAATGTCTAAATCATGTAGGTTAATTGTGTGTGCAAGTGTTGTAAAATTTAAATATACTTGACTCTGGTGTGCAGTGCTCTACTTACATTTTCCTAAAGGTATATAACATCATGTACCTCATGTAGACTGCTATGTTTACTTTGTCCTAAAGGCAGATAACATTGACTAGAAGTGGTGAGGTATACTCATCTGGACAATTGAAAAAAACTATTTTGTTTATTTTCATGTCTCGAGGCTCCACTTCTCAACATACCACAAACACTTGAAATAGTGGTGGTGGAAAGGTATGACACCATGCAAAGGTTGTACCACACTTGTCAATGAACTTGTATGAAACTGAAGCTTCTGGAATTCCTGGAAACTATTTTTATTGATGGTGTTACTTACACTTCCCTTTCTTCTTAGAACACTAAGAAGCATAGTGGTCATCAATACTCGAAGGTTCTACAATTCTTGCAAACTATTTTACTGTTATTGTTGCTTACCCTTCCCCTACTTCTCAAGATACTGAGAATCATATTAGCCATGCTTCTTGCACTTGATATGGCTCAAATTATTCTTCTACTAGTTAGAAGAGATTGAATCTTCCTTCTTCTTCTAACCCTTCACAAGTACTATTTTATTCCCTCCTTTCCTCACCCTCCCAATGAGGGCTAGCTCTAGTACATCCTCATCACTAACTGAAACCATTTCCAATCTTGTTTGCTCCTGTATAAATTCATCCCACAAAAATTTGATTGAAGGTAGCTTCTCACAAGCACATACAAACTATACAAAATGGTGCCAAGATGGACCAAAGCCATTCAAATTGATCCAAATTAGTCCATTCTCTTCTACCTTGTCATCAAGTGTAGCTCATTGATATCTAAACTCTTGAGCTTTATCAGATAGATAACTACTATGGTAGTGTTGCTCATGCAAGTAATGAATGATTTCTTCATCAAGAGCATTCTCCTAGACATGTTCTCGCCCAAATATAATGTAATAAAGGTAATATGCATTTCCCTATCAATATTTTTCTCTACAAGGAAAGGGGTTAGATGATTCTTCACCAAATCCAAAATTATTCATTCCAGTTTCACCAATTTCTAATCATGCTCAGCCAACTCCTTGGTATTTATTGAAAGTAAAATCTCCTTCTCCACTATGTACCACAATTCAACCTCTTCCAAGAGATGTTGCATCCTAAACTGTAATAGAGTTGAAAGTACCCTCCAACATGTGACAATCCTAAAGACCCTAACTACTTGTGATTACAACTCTTTAAACAAACATGAAATCATATCGAGAAATAAGAATCAAACCTACAACCTCTTATAGGTGGAGGCCACCTTTCGCAAACATGAAAAATAACACTCCAATCCTTGGAACAACTAGGACATCAAACCCCCTAGGCCACAACCATTAACTGGTCGAAATATACTTCACTTGCTGAAACGCGAGCATCCCACCCTTGAAACCCTTCAAGTTTCAACAACACCCTCTAACAAGTTGCAATCCTATCCATGCACAACTTCCTATTAGTTTTAGTGAAAGTGCTCTGATACCATGTAATCCAGACAATAGTGAGTAAATTTTGCACTAAAAGAATATTCCTAAGATACCAGGTAATTTAAATCCCTTGATGGGTATACTAGACTCTAGAAAAACACACTGCTGAAAAATAATAAGATCATGTACACAAATCTGAACTCTCAATCACATTTATCTTCTATTGAATGCAGAGAAAAGAAAATACAACGCAATACCTCAAAACCAAAAGATTGCTAACCAACACGGAAGTGTTCACTACATCTCCTTTATAGAATAGGAAGATGAGAAAAGAAATAAAGTATTTGGTCACATGCATGAAGCACTCACGGTGACTCAGTCATCTAGTGTACCCTTGCTGCATGGATAAGTGTGCAAAGTAAGTGCGTATCCATTGGAAGACAAACAGAAGCATGCATCCCCTTCCTTGAGAATTGTGCCCCCTACCAAGATTGAAACCTTATCATGCAAAATAACTCTAATTATCTAGGGTATTGTTCCCTCCAAATATCAGATCATGCATGCAGAGCTAAACTGAATTGAATCTAAACTACAAACTAAACAAAACTAAAGAAAAAATGGAATTGCTTAATCTTAAACAACATGCAAACTGAAATTAATTGAGGATAGAAAAACTGGAAATATACCCTCTACTCTCTTACATAACAACACCTCCCTCATACTATAATGTGCACAGGAACCATGACAAACTACTGCCATTATTAGTGTTGTATGGGCCTGCAAAAGGTACACCCTTACTACTATTGTACCTGCCAATTAAGTGCATCCTGGTACTGTGGAGAGGACTGTCATAGTTAAACAAGGTAGAAAATATAACGAAGGATATGAACCAACTGATCAAAAAACTATTACCACAGTGATAAATTGAATCCTTAAAAGAGTGACTAGCGTGGGAAGAGATAGAGTTAAGTCAAACAAAGTATAAATCTTTGCCATAGATAAGACAAAATTTACTGCATGATTTTAAGAAAATTCATCTCAATGGGATAATAAAATGTTTCAAACCCCAAGATTGAATGGAAAATGACTTAATGTACAACAAAATGTTAGTATTTTGTTAAGTTGCATCTTCATTTACTCATAGGTGTTGATTTGATGCTATATAATTCTTAAAGATATGCTCAACCTATAATGAGCCTCTAGTTTTTCTGTTGTTAAAGTTGCAAGCCTATTTTAGCAAAGCCATAGGCTTTGATCATGATGAAATGTACTTAAAGGGTTTTTTTTGGATTTATATATTTTTCACATTTTAGTTTCAATTATGCATTTTTCCATACCAAGTAAGAAATAAAACAAACCATTAGAAGACAAACATGTAAAATATAACAGATAAAGTATATACAAATGCAGAATGGAAAGTTTTAACTCAAAAATTGAATAGACAATGTGGTGTTAATAGTACCTATATAGCAGGATTTGATATCAGGAGTAAAGACACACCAAGTCCATTGAATGCCTCTTTCGAAGAACCCTCAGTAATAGTTTGCCAAAGTCCCTTTGATTTCCCAAATGCGCTACTTGACATCCGAGCAGATGCTATGTCCAGTGGCTTTCCAAAACAAAATAAACCACCACATAACATAGTGTTTATGTATAAATTTGAGCAAGAAATGTACAAGTCAAAATACCAAAATTTGGCTAGAAAATCCAAATCACTAGGACAAAGCAGGAAGAAAAGGAGTTGTACCTATGTTATCACAGCTGTGCAAGCTCTAGTTGTAGCAGCTATAGCCAAATTTTCCTTTGTTCCCATATACTTGTTCCTATGTTTTAAGTAAAATCTCTTAGACTATAGCTATAATAGTATTGGTTAAATTTATGATGTATAATTACTTGATGAAAATTGAATAAGCTAAACTCATGGTAAATAATATCACAAGTAATTATCTGTAGATTAGAAAAGGTTTTTCAACATGGTATCAGAGAAGTGAGATTAGGCAATGGAGTGTGTCTTGGTGGAATGATCTTGCATCAAACAAATCTGTGTATTTTCCCTGGAACTAGTTTATCTGCAGATCTGATAATTCAAGCGTGCATTACGTAAAGATCCATCGTCTCTAGCACCATTATTATACATAACTACTTTTGAATTTTTCTTTTATCTTATTCTGGAATAGGTATAAGGAGGTGAGAATGATCATTCTCCATAGTCAAGTTGAAGGGAGTCATAGCATCACTTGTGTGGAACAATAAATATTAATTCATGAAAATTTGCAATCCCAAGGGCATAGTTTTATGTAGTCTCCTCTACTTCGATTTGCTTTGAGCACCACAAATATCAAAAACTGAAGGAAAGATGAGCTTGGAAATTTAAAAAGGAACACTTCATCATTTAGCAATCACTGGAAATGTGCTGGAATATATTCATGATAAGCCATTTGATGTGTGTCAATGTGCATTGATAGGGTAACATGAGGCAGAGACTATTTTCAAATCGATGAGGACCATAAACATACCTTCCAATACCATCTTGTATTCTATTATGATAAATGGATATTCCAAGCAAGCCAAAATGGATGATCCTTTCAAATTGTTTGATGGAATGGTGGACCGTTATATCAAACTCACGGTTGTCATTTATATTGCACTCATTAGTGGTCTCTCCAAAGGAGGCAAGATGATGAAAGAAAATGCCCTTATAGAGGAAATGATGCCTAAATTAATGTTACCAAATATTCTTACTTACAATATTGCTCATTCAAGGATACTACAAGGAAAGGGACACTAAAAATTCATTCAATTTCCTTTCCAAGATTGCAAGCAAAGTTTCTTCCCCTGATATTGTAACATACAACACTCTGATACATGGATTTTGTAAAGAAGGTATATTGAGGTATGCATTGAATATTTTGAGCAAAATGGGTGATCTGTTTCCAAATAACGTAACATATACTACCCTGATTGATGGAAATTGTAGAGAAGATAATATGATTGGGGATTTCAGATTGCGAAATGAAAGGGCTAGTGCCAGGAATGGTGACATACAATGTCCTCCTCCATAAGCTCTATGAGGAAGGGAAATTGGAAGAAGCCAATAACCTTTTGTGTGAAATGGAGAAGAAGGGTCCTGAACCTGAGCACTTCACATGCGATATGTTGATCAATTCATAGTGCAAGAGAGGTAACATGGCTAATGCCTGGAAACTTCACAACAAGACGTTATAAAGCGGGATATTTTTTTGTGTATACATACAAGGATTTTATTCATTGCTTTTGAAAGTTTAGGAAATAAATGAAGCAAAGGAGGTCCTATTTAAAATGATGATTGTAGGTTTATGCCTAATTTTAGTGTTTACTCATGACTAATTGATGGATATTGTTTCCAACACAATGAAGAGGAAGCTCTGAAGCTTCTTGATGATTTTTTCGAAAGAGGTATATCTAAATATGTTTTTATATAATAACACTATTTGAGGTTAGGAAACATGACCAAGGACAAAACACAATCAATAAAATGTTTCGATGGGTCTTATTGGTGATGCCCTCATTTATACTACTCTTATTTATGCATACTTGGGAGAAAGTGAGAGAAATAAAGCTTCATAACTTGTGAAGAAATGGCCTAAGAAAGGATTCTGGTCTATCTTTAAAAAAAAATGATGTATTCTTTAGATATAGATGGAAAACCTAAGGTTTTCTGGAATGGGATGATAGAGAGAGGCTAGGTTATCAAATGTGCTATTAGAATGTGAGAACTATTACACAAAATTCCATTTCCAATATGCTATTTTGATATGTAAGTTGTAACATTAAGACTCTATGATCTCTTTGAGTAAAATATTTGTTGTCCAATAGCTTGGGATGCCTCTCTAGAATTTTTTGAATGATGTTTCCAACACAAAAAGAAAGTACTTTAATATTGTTGAAAAGCAAACTAAATGGTTCAATGTTTACAAAAGAGAATTATAATTAATGTTGCACTCAAAGGCTTCTTAAAAAATGAGATACATAAGTTTGGGCTTGCAAAGAATATCAAAATACGTCCATGCCATCCACATCTCAATGTCTGATATGGAGAACTTAGGTCGCCCCATTGCTGGGGCCTAGTTTCATGGAGAAAACACCCTTACAAAAGTGGAACTCAGAGATTTACGATAATTTCAACTAGTTTTAAAGTTAAAATTGCCAAAAAATCAAAGTACTTCTAGTGCCAGATATCCCATGCTCCATTTATCAGTTTCGTATGTAGAAATCAATGTGGTTCAAGTTTACATAGAGGCTAATATAATGTTTAATGTTCTCAAGCTTGTGAAATTGCATTTCATGCAATGTAGAAATGAAAGTTCTCAGGAAAATTAAATTGTAGCATGCTCTTTGGGCCAATTTTAATGTTTCTTGAGTTTAAAAGAAGCACTTTCAGAAATCTAGGAGGTTGTTAATGCAAACTATAAACATCTATCAATGTTGTTCTATGTATTTTTTCGTTTTTCTCTAATAGAATAAATTGTAACCTAAGGCAAGGAGTTGCACAAAAGATCCACAAGGAAAACTTCCCTAAAGCAAAGATGAAGTCAGTGAGCAAAAAACTGATGTGAAGATGCTAGCAATCAATTTCCCAAGGGTGATTTTGTACACTCTTTCTAGAACTGAAGGTTGTATCATGTTATCACTCAAGTTGTTCCCTTTGACTCCCAAGGGAATACGACCGAGGTAACCACTAACCAATCTTTGGACTGCAGGCCCTAGCCTACCTGCAATCACAAAGGGGTCTCTCTTTATGATATAGCTTTTTTGATGATGATTTTAGGCTAGTTATTGAGTTCAAGGGGTTTTGTTTGAGTTTTGGTATGAAGGATGAAGCTTTCAAGTAGAGAGGTAATGCATAGTATGATAAGTTCAAACCATTGGGCATGGAGTCACGGAGTAGGATTGCTGGTGCGTTTTCTTGGTCACAAGAGGAAAATGGAGAAAGATAGCTACACATGAAACAACTTTCAAGCTAAATGGATATGGATTGAAGGCTAAGGAATGAGAGGCAATTAAGAATCTCTCTTTCAGCTCAACAGAGGGAAGGTGAATGAGCTCTATCTAGGAGCAGTAAAGAATCCCTAGATAACTGTCAAACATGGGTGAATCAGGGAAAATATGAGCCAAATGGAATTCATATTCATTACCAATTCAGAGGAAAACATAAAGAAACAACAGAAATTGAGCATAGAGTGCAATCAAGCAAGTTCTAAGCTAATATTTCTATCTGCTATTTAGATGGTGACATATGTATGATATGAGCATATATCAATGGAAAACAGAGGTAGAAATCACTTATTGAGTCATGTTACGGCACAATAATTCCATATTCATTCTTTAAAACAGTAATACCACATCAGACAGTCCGTCCTCCAAGCTTTTCAGCAGTGTTTGATTAAAGAAAACATCAAGTATATAGAGTGAGTCTCTAGTGGAGCAGCTCAACCAACCAACCCTTTAAACAGTAAATTAGGGTGGTTTTTATAAGAAAAATATCTACATAAATCAGATCTCAGACAAATCTGATGCAATAAGTGTCTTTAACCTAACATATGCTTGAAATAAATGCTTCAAAATATCTATCCAATGTTGCGCCGGGGGTAGCCACCTCAAAAATGAGTAACTATGATGTCCTTAGAGCCCTGTGCTGGCATTTGGTCATAACTGTGCTTTGGGTTTTGATACCCTGCTCTTGAGTGGTTCTGATGTGCATTAACTATGATTTGAGAGCCTTAAATGGTTTCACCGCTTTGTTTGACCTTGATTGGGGACCTTCAATGTCTACCTACTTTGGAAATACAGATTTCCACCAAAAATACTAACTGATAGTCTTCGCCGCTTCCTCTGATACACTTTCACTGAACCTGGGCTCTTTAATGTCTTCTGAATGCTTTAAACTGTCCCATCGACATTTTATGGCTGCTGTTTGGCCCTCTGTTGCCTTTAGAACTGTCTTTTCCCCTTTTCCAAACCTATGTGAAGAAATTCCTGTCCATTTGCGAATTTCGGGCCTGCTGGTAGCCGAGCCATGAGAGGGCTTCCATTTTGGCCTATTTCCCTTAGCGATGCGCGATTAGTGCTAAGCGCTAATCGCGCATCAAAAACTGCCTCGGTTTTTCATTTCGGGCATCCGTTGCTGCAGGTTTTGTGCTTCGCACCCTTTTCGGCGATGACGTCAGCATGACATTAGCGGTGGGTCCCAATACAGTGGTGATGTGGCAAGGTGACGTTAGCAAGGTGACGTCAGCAGTACAGCCGGGTGACGTGGCGGTACGGTAGGGGTGATGACGTGGCAGTACGATGGCAGCGACGTGGCAATGACGTGGCAATGACATGGCAATGACATGGCACAGGACACGGTGGCAGGAGGCCGATGCAGGTTGATGACGTCACGAAGACATGGTGCTGATGTCATTCGGTGGAGGCAGTATCCAGTTTCCTCCCGCACTGTTACAGGGAAAAGTGTCTACTCATAACTGCTTATCCCACTAAGGTGCGATAACTACCTTAGAAACAAACAAATTAAAGCTACTTTCCTTTTTCCTTTATAAAGTATAGATAGAGAGGAACAAAGAAGACCAACCTCTGCCTTGCGCTAATCTCCTGGTTTGATTCCTCTCTTCCTTGATAGTCTTTCGCTACTTGTTCCCTTGCATGCCCAGCTTCACAGAGTACCTGTAAGATCACAGTAGCATAGCACTATACAAAGACATGGATCTATAATCATAAATAATCTAGGATCAGATGTAAATTGACCATACAAATGCAGCAAACATGAATGACACAAAAGTATGGAGGAAAACTTGAATAGCTTTTATTGATAAACAAGAAAAAGCCAAGAGGAGTTACAACCAGTTGTTCTGACCCAGCATCAACCTCTCAGCAAGGAAGCCCCTCTTCACCTCATACAAAGCTTAGATCACCCAATAATCTGATGTTTATGTCAAGAAACCAACAGCAATTCCTTACAATATGCAAAATTCCAGCCTCTGGATCTCTGGGATGAGGGATCCATATATAGATATCTGTAAGGGAGATGAGTCAGCTTATGATTTGATTAGTGTCTTCCCTTTGATATTTCTTGCTTCCACTTGGAGATTGATGATCTCTTACTCATCCTTGGTCGAATTCAGAGAGGCAAGTGTCACAGGAGAAGTTTCTGGAAGCTTCCATTGCCTCTCCACCTCGCGGAATGACACTACCATTTGTCATTTCTCACCCATCACACCCCATAGAAGGGCTTTTTGAAATCCAACACACCCACACAGTGTACTTAGGTGAGATGCAACGCACTTGGCCTGTGGAGCAGCTGAAATGATCCTGTTTTGACCCATTCTGAGCAGGTTTTCATGGAGAACTTCTGGGAGAAGCTGTAATCAGTTGACCTTGTTCCTTTAGGGGTTAGAACAACACTTTTAGGGACTTAGGAGCCCTTGGTTTATGGGCATTTCATGCTTGGGGTTGTAGTGCCCAAAAATGTCTATAACAGTTGCCCCTTAAAGCATGAGGTCGTTAATCTTTTGATGTCAGGTGAAATGCTTTATTATGAGGATCCGAAGTTCTTTCAAGCTGGGAGGAGACCTGTAATAAGATACAATACAATACATTATCTTCATAATATTTTCATGATCTAGCTGAGGTGGGCATTCCCATGCTCAGCTTTATAAATTCATTTTCATGTACATAGGACAGACAATCGTCTGAGTGTAGACTGATGATTCTGATAGAGCCATCATCCCTTTGATTGGATGATTATTTGTGCAGCAATGATGTACATTTGATGTCTTTATTTCCCTGAATATATATCGCAGCTCGGATGGATGAAACTAGATTCAGGGTCTTCAATCTCGTTTGATCTTCACTCGAAGTACAAGTCTATCCATGTGAGAGATGTTTTGGAGTCGAACATGGAAAGACATCGCTTGATTACCAGCCAATGATATAAGCTGTTAACAAGCGCGAGAGGAATCACTGATAATGATAATGACCCTCAAGGTACTGCAGTACAATTCACGTGGTGTGAATAAAGGACTTGGCGTCAAACACCACGCAAAATCTTTCAGTCGAAGGTCATTGATGTAAACCTGTCGCCGGAAGTGAGAAGCTTGCCATTGAGGCATGCAAGCTTCAAAGTATTGAATGGGGTGTTGCTAGATCAACTTCTTGGATAATGAGCTGATGTCGACAAGAAGTGATCTGTCACAGGAGGGCCTTAATGAATCCCACATCAATGACACAGAAAGGAGCAAATGATTTTAATGGAGGTGAAAACGATCTGGTGATATAAGGTTCAGGGTGGCGGTCATGAAAGAATGGAGTATAAATGTATTGTAGTGGGTGAGACACAGGTGAATTCTCTGAATGACTTCTCTTGAACATATCGACGACACTGACGTGATGGATTGGTAGCATTAACCCCGAATGTGGATGGTATGATGGGACCATGGTGATGTGATTGGTGAATGAAACAACCTAACCTGACTTGGATGCGGAGTGAAAGTGTCATGTTCAAGAGCGACTTGCTACCAGCAAAGTTTCTTCAAGTTTTCTTCCCAATTTTTCCCTAGTCATTGCTGACCAGTACCTCTTTATTTTTATCAAGCTTGAGGAGGATAACATATGCTTGTTCTATAATTTTCCCTTCAGGCAAACCCATCGCTATGTTTTAACGAGCCTAGCGATAGTGAAACTCATTCTTGTCTATAGACAAGTTTGTCGCTATTAAAATTTAACGAGTTTAACGACAAAGATAACTCGGTCCTTTTCAATTTTAGAGAGTCTGAAAAGGAACGTAAAGGAAACTCCAAAATTCCTTTTTCGTCATCTAATCCCTTAAGTCCAAAAAAGTATAAAACAATACAGAAGGGATGAATTTTCGATACTTTTAACGAGCCGAACAAAACAAGTGCTCGATATTTTTGTGTAATAATCCCTCAGGTCCAAAAAGATTAAAATTTAGAGGAGGGATACCACTTCCGGTCCCTTTAACGAGCTGGAGAGGCCAATGGCTCAGCAATCTTTTCATATTTTACGAGTCAATTGAAAAGAGCTTAAAGGAGACTCGTCTTTTGAGGAATGAGTGATAAAATGGGTAGCAACTGATTCCAGGAAAGGTTTGGAATTTTCCAATCACGGCAGTGTTACAAGGATGGCTAACATGATCACTCTTCGCAGTTGTTCCTCAAAATGGGTAAACAATCAAATGGAGGTGAATGATCGGCCAATGCAAAAGTGGAGGTGACAGTGAAAACACGACCAAGGCTTTAAAGGCTGAAGTATTACATTCACAATGGTTATTTACTGGAAATTGGTTCATTTTTTAATGAGCTTAAACTCTGGAGCAACATGTGCTCATTGCTTATGTTTATTTTTTAACGAGCATGAAGTCCACGCTAAAACTACTCGATTAAATGGTCTCTTTTTTACTTTACCATAAATAGCTTTGTGCTTTCAAAGATTGTACTGTATTTTCAATTGCTTCATCAAACTAGTCAGAAATGAACAATATATGCTTGAAAAATGAGTTATAACACTAATATTTTACTTTGAACTACGTAAAAAGTAACGAAAAAGTGATTTTACCTCTCATTTTACCATTTCATTTGAACTTTGGTTTGTTGGAGCTTTGGAGGTGCTTTCCCCCTTTGATTTTCATCAACTGATTTCAAGAGATTCTGTGGATGATTCTTGGCGCCGTCTGGACCAGGTAGGAGCTAAACTTGAGCTCTTTCATTCCATGCTTTCCATTTTGCATTCTGAGCTTGATTCCTGGTTTTTCTGAGCCTCTGGGGTTTGAAAAACTTGCTCTGCCTCCAGTGCACCCTCTGTGTATCGAAAGGTGCATTGGATGTTGGCTTGTCTACTGGCCATTTGACATGCAACGCACCCAGAGCACTACTGTAGGTGCGATGGGCGCAAAGAAGGAATTTTATGCACAGTTTTTGATGGAAATTTTGCCTGTTTCTTACCAAAATCAGGATCTAAATCTTCTCTTGTTTGTTTTTCAAAGATCTTTGGAGTAAGATGACTATTACATGGTGAGAACGTGAGCATGAATAAGAGGACATGCTTGCCCTACATGATCCGGTTACAGTAAACGCACTGCGGAACTGTGGCTTGTTGAAGTTTTTCAGCATGAGACAACAGATCAACTTACTGCAGTATTTGCTCGATGCTTGGGATCCTACCAACCAGGTGTTCCAGATCAGGGGCAAATCCATCCCCTTGACTGTAGTGGACATCTATTTCTTGACTGGCTTGTCGAGGCGGGGTGCCCCCATCTCTTTATTAGGTTCAGCCCGAAGAGGTGAATCTGTGAGAGATTATGTTCGCCGATATTGCAGAGAGAGATCTCAGCCGAGTAAAGACAGCAAGATCATCATCCATGATGTCACTGACAGGTCCCTCAGGACTATTTTGTTTACTTTTGGTAGGATGGCTGGTGGTGTGGCTCTTCATTTATAGCCAACCGATCTTATATGCAGTATGCCTTGGAATGCCTCCAACCGAAGGTGTTCAACTGGTGCAACGCAGTACTTCTTGTGATGAAAGAACAATTGACCAAGGTAAAGAGTGGGAGGTTGAAGAGCTTTGCGTATGGCTCTATTTTGATTGCCTTTGCCTTGGAAATGATACCACTAATGCAGCCGCAGTATATTGCACTCAATTTACCTTCACCGACTGAACCACGTATGCAGAGATGGGTCGACCATATGTCTAGGCATGCTGGTCAGTCTTAGATTTCATTTTCTAATACCTTCTTCGGGTGGTTTGATCATCAGGAGATGGTTTGTTCCGAGTATCCATATACTGGCATGGACTTCCGGGTTGATCTAGATTTAGTACTGCCAGATGGTGAACAGTGGGGCGCCATTGGTAAATTCTTTGACCATATCACTGTTTATCGATTTTGATTTATAATGTCCTTGTGCTTTATTCTATCAAGACTTAATCAAAGTCATGTGTTCATGCAGATGTTGGTCCCGTTCGGCCAGTAGTACGCCTGAGAGTGCTAGCTGCCGCCCCAGCAGGAGAGGCTGTTGGAAGGGCTATCCTTCGCGACCTCGATGTGGCCGAGACTCTTACAGCATTACAGGAATAGGTTGAGGGCCTCACTCTTGGTATTCGAGATGTGAGGACTGACGAGCTGCCCTTGAGGTTGCAGCGGCATACTACTGGTGTGCCAAGACGATGGACGTGACTCTTACGCATGATCGCACAGGCTGTGACTTGCTATCACGAGCATCATTAGACTAGGGTGCCCCCTAGCGTTTTGAGTTTTTTTTTGGTCATTTGACCAATTTGGTCTTGGTTACAGAACATTATTTGTAAACCATAAACAGTTATATATATTTTTGATTTTCAGAGTTTTATTTTGGTTAAGTTACATGATCCAAATGCAAATATTGATGGTATTCTTCTTTTTATAAATGTTGCAAATGTCTATCTAACACATAAATTGCCAATGAGTCAGTTAATGTGTTTAAGTTTCTGGAAATATGTTGATATTGAATAAAATCAAATCGTCTTTCCAAAATCTTAACCCTTAGGAACATGCGATAAATAGATGGATTTCGGATAGAGTAGATACCAGTGAGTTGTAGTATGACGAGTTGTGAGTCTAACCTGACAATTAGTCAGCGTATACCATGTGTGATGGCATCAGAGAGAAGTTCTATCAATGCACTATATTCAGTGATGTTATTCATTGATCGACCAATACGTACCCCTCTGAAACTTACTAACTCGCCGCTTGGATAAAAAATGGCCCAGGCTGCGGAAGATAGGTTCCGTGAACTACAACTCGCTCCGTCGGCATATCCAATGCATGACTCCAATAGGTTTGACATCTGTAATAAATGTAAAAAGTGGATTACTTGACCAAAATAAACACTTTAGCGAAAACAAAAACATAACAAAAGCATACAACTTACCATACTGAATTACGCATAGTAACGCTTGAGGTACAACCTGTTACGAGGTTGTGCCAGTGGAATTCCGTCATAATCCATTAACTCATAGGCTCCTTTTGCTAACACTTGCTTAAAAATATAGGGGCCCATCCATAAAGACTTAAATTTACCTGCTCCCAATTTATCGGATTCTTGGTCATAAAGCAAGACCAAGTCACCTTCTGAGAAGACACGGGGTTTGACATTTTTTTCGAACTGCGCTTTGACTCATTTCTTATGGGCTTCGTTAGCCATAGCAGCGTCACGACGGATTTCATCCAATTGGATTAGTTCCAAGAAACGAGCTTCCTCTTCTGAAGTTCTGGGGAGGAGATGAATTGCGAGTTTGAGGGACGAGATTTCGCATTGGATTGGTAAGACTGCTTCCAGGCCATATACCAGTTGGAAAGGTGTAAACCCGGTTGCATTCCTTACCGATGTTTGGTAAGCCCACAAGGTTGAGTACAGGATTAGGTGCCACCTTCTTTTGTGAACTCCAATCATCCTTTGTAGCATGCGCTTCAGGACCTTGTTGGCTGCTTCAACTTGTCCGTTGGCTTGCGGGTAATATGGAGTAGAGCTGTCGTGAGACAACCCTAGTTTGGCAGCTAATTCGACCATCATGTGATTGTGAAAATTCGATCCATGATCTCTGACTATAGCTTGTGGGACGCTGAATCTGGCGACTACATGATTGAAAAAGAAGAGGGCAGCTGTTTCACCAGTATTATCTAATGTAGGCATCGCCTCGGCCCATTTGGTAAAATAGTCAACTGCGACTATGATATACCCATGCCCCCCGGTCGAGGTGGGGTTACATGTCATGAAATCGATGCCCCATTTGGCGAATGGCCCGACAGCAACTATTGGCTGCAGAGGTGCGGGTGGTCTTCTAGTTTTGCTATCGAAAATTTGACAAGCATGGCAGCTTCTAACTACGTTTATGTAATCTTTAAACATTGTTGGCCAGAAGTATCCTGCTCGTAAGATTTTTTGCGCTGTAGCATAATCGGATTGATGCCCCCCACACGCGCTTGAATGGCAATCATTCAGGACTTTTTTGGCCTCCTCATGCGTGAGGCACCTTCTCAGAACTGTATCAATACCGCGACGGTAAAGTGTATCACCGACGATCATGTAGTCTTTTTCTTGGTATCGAATACGTTTTTGTTCGGAGTGAGAGGTATTTGGCCTATATTTTTGGGTTTGGAGATAAATTATTATATCCCCATACCATTGATTGCTTGAAGATATTCGAAACAAGCTTTCGTCCACGATCATTTCTTCGGATGTTTCATCGTTGGAAGACGATGGGAGATCGCATAATAATTCTGCGAAAACCAGAGCTTTCTTTGACTTGGATTTTACAAATTCCAGATCAAACTCTTGTAGGATTGCTATCCATTTTGAATATTTTCCCCCCAGCAACTGTCGCGACAATATATAAGTCATGGGGTTGCAATCTGACAGAATGGTAGTTTTTCGAAAGAGGACATAGTGTCGAAATCTCTGTATCGCTTGAACAGTTGCGAGCGCTAGCTTTTCAACATAAGAATATTTGCTTTCTATATCATTTAAGTTCTTACTTAAATAATATATAGGATGTTCGATTCCGTCGTCTTCTTGAACTAAAACCATTGCGATGGTCGTATCTGCTGCAGCTAGATACAAGTTAAAATCTTTTTGATAATCAGGAGCGTACATTAATGATGCTTTCATTAGGGATTCTTTTAAAGCATAAAAGGAAGCTTGCGCAACCTGATCCCAGACAAAGGGTACTTCTTTTTTCAAAAGACACGTATAACCTTTAGCAAGTTCGGCGTAATTTGGAATGAACCTCCTTAGAAAGTTTGCTTTCCCTTGGAGTTTCTGAATTTGAAGCAAATTTGAAGGTGGAGACAAATTTATGATTGCCTGAACCTTACATGGGTCAAGACGAATTCCATCCTTTGAGACTACAAAGCCAAGTAAACGACCAGAACTGACGCAAAATACACATTTGTGTGGATTGAGCCGTATCTTGTAGTGTCGGCAACGTAGAAATATCGCTCTTAAATGCTGCGGATGATCAGTCCGCCTTCGCGAATGAACCAGAAGGTCGTCGAGGTATGGTTGAACGATGTTTTTGATGTCATGGAAGGCATAATTCATTGCCCTCTAAAATGTTGCCCCTGTGTTCTTTAAACCAAAGGGTAATTTTCGATATGCGAATGTGCCCCATGGACAAATAAATGCAGTCTTTGACTGGTCTTGTGGGCGGATATTTATTTGATTATACCCGGAGAATCCATCCATAAATGAAAAGATTTCACATCCGGCGCATTCATCAATTATCTGGTCGATGAAGGGTGTAGGGTAGTTGTCTTTTGGACAAGCTTGATTTACATCCCTATAATCGACGCACACTCTAATTGTTCCTTGTTTTTTCATAACAGGGACAATATTCGATACCCAATCGGTTAGAGGAACCGGGTGAATGAAACTGGCATGGAGAAGTTTTTCAACTTCTGCCTTAATGGCAGCGGCTTTCTTTGGGTGCACCCGTCATAGCCGTTGTCGTACTGGTTTGATGTCTGGATACATCTTGATTTCATGTTCAACGATACTCGAGTCAATGCCTGGAATTTCACTATATGACCAAGCAAAGACATCTCTGAATTCGCGAAAAAGAGCGTTATATATTTCCAGTTCTGAAGGAGAACAACATTTTCCAAAATAAATATTCTCTACAAGATCTGTTTTGGTCGAGATATTTATGGTGATAGTCTCTTCAATGTTGGACAAGTTTCGCTCGGAATCCAGTGTGTTTACAGTGTTTGATAGAAAATCAAAAACTGAAGGATGATAAAGGTCATCAGGAGTATCTTCTCCACAATTCGAAAGAAGGGAACGATGGTGGTAATCATCCCATGGTGCCCCTTCAATTACCATTGATTGAAGAATTCCTTCGTCGGTGTCATGCACTCTTGACCAAGGAACTGAAGGGGTGCCATATTCCTTAGACCTATCTATCCAAACACTCGATGAGCGTTGATTTGGGTTTGCCACCCAGGTTAGGAACATTGATTGCTACAATATTTCCATTGGGCTTGGAGGAAAAACCATCGCATGATCCATGCCGATATCATTTTCTGAGATCTTTTTAGAAGATATCATGTTGCAGGTTCCTACCGACGCTACTTCCGCCAAATTGATTGGAGGTGGAAGGGCAAAAGTTCCCATTAATACAGGTTCTTTTAGTAGGCCTACTCTAATATTTTGATGCGAATGGGGGCTTCCATGGATCATAGGAATGCTTCACGTAACTTGAGAACTATTGGGGAGGAAGTTTTGTTGATCGACGATTGTAATCCCTCCTTGAAAGGGAAATGCAATCTTCCTAAAATAGGTCGACACAACGACAGCCATAGCATATATCCATGGTCTTCCTAGTAGGATGTTGTAATCAAGATTTCCATCGATTACTTCAACATCTATTTCTACTGTTTTTCCTCCTAGTTCAACCTTCAAGTTACTTAGAATACCATATGGGGTATATGTTCGTCCGTCAAATGCTTTTAATGTCATCGAAGATCGCGACAAGGTTGGAGATCCTAAAGTTTTCCAGCAACTCATCGACATAATACATGTAGATGCCCCCTCATCAATAATTGTTCGATGAACAATTTTGTTGAGGGCTTTCACTTGAACAAGGAAAGCTAGTTGAGCTGGTAATTGAGGATCGTATCCTTTATGATCGAAGGACACAAGATTGGAATCCTTTGGGTCTATCCCACCAATGGCTGATAATAAAGCCTGCTTTTGGGATGGGCAATTTTTTAGTACTTCAAGAGTCGACATAGCAGATGGCGATTGGGCCAAATCTTCCACTATATTATAATGTTGTGCTGCTCTATCACGAGGATTAAATGTCGATTTGTGTACTACTCCCTTTGGCGGTTTTATTGTCAGTTCAGGAATGATGGGCAGCGCAACTTCTGTCGAAGTTGTTGTCGAACTACTAGGTTGATCTTTATCCTTGTTGTTCGATAGTTGTGGATTCCCATAATCTTTTTTCCTTGTCAATATCAAAGCAACATTTTGCTGTTTTGAAACCGACAACATTAGCACTTGAGACGGGGAAGCATTTCCACTGTCAACCAGATTTGTTCCTGGATTTGGAAACGGATTAGTTAACACTGTGGAGGTTTTTGAATTCTTGAAGAATTTCTTAAGCTCAGCTCTGTGTGGACAATCTGCGGTCCAATGATCCTTATCGCATATAAAGCATGGATTTTTTGGTTTCCTATTTCCAAGAGGGTTTGCAGAAGATTTTTCAGGAGATGATTCCTCATGTTTCTTCTTCTTCCCTTTGCCTTTCTTCTTGCCCCCTGGTTGCTTGGTTTCTTTTCCTTTATCTGTTGATACGGCATTTACTTCCGAGGCAAGAAGTTCATCTTTTGCATTTTGACCTGAAACCTTACGGGCCTTGTTATAGACATTTTTTGTGTCTTACAACTCCAAGCATGAAATGTCCATAAACCAAGGGCTCCTAAGTCCCTAAAAGTGTTGTTCTAACCCCTAAAGGAACAAGGTCAACAAATTACAGCTTCTCCCAGAAGTTCTCCACTAGAAACTGCTCAGAATAAGTCAAAACAGGATCATTTCAGCTGCTCCACTAGCTAAGTGCGTTGCATTGCACCTAAATACACTGGCTAGGTGCATTGCAACGCACCTAAATGCACTATGAGGGTGCGTTGGGTGAGAAATGACAAATGGCAGTGTCATTCCACGAGGTGGAGAGACAATGGAAGCTTCCAGAATCTTCTCCTGTGACACTTGCCTCACTGAATTCGACCAAGGATGAGTAAGAGGCCTTCAGTCTCCAAGTGGAAGCAAGAACTGACAGAGAGAAGACACTAATAAAATCACCAGCTGACTCATCCTCCTTACACATATCTATATATGGATCCCTCATCCCAGAGATCTAGAGGCTGGAATTTTGCATATTGTAAGGAATTGATGTTGGTTTTGAGACAAACATCAGAGTATTGGGTGATCTATGCTTTGTTGGAGGTGAAGAGGGGCTTCTTTGCTGGGAGGTTGATGCTGGGTCAGGAACCATCGGTTGTAACTCCTCCTGGATCTATTCTTGTTTATCAATAAAAATTATTTGAGTTTTTCCTCCATGCTTTTGTATCATTGATTCTTGTTACATTTGTATGGTTAACTTAAATCTGATCCTAAGTTGTTTATGAATATAGATCCACGTCTTTGAATAGTGTTCCTCTTCTGTGATCTTATAGGTACTTTGTGAAGCTGGGCAAGTAAGGGAGCAGGTAGCTAGAGGTTGTCGAAGAAGAGAGGGATTGGATCAAAGGATTAGCGCAAGACACAGGTTGGTTCTTTCTATTCCTCTCTATCTATAGTTCATAAAGGAAATACAAAAGTAGTTTTCCTCTGTTTGTTTCTAAGGCAGCTGTCACACCTTAGTGGGATAGAGCAGTTCTAAATAGACACTTTTCCCGGTAACAAAATGGCAACTCCATTGGGGAGAATGTCTAATTAGTTTGTTTGTGTATCTCTTTGTTGTTTGTTTCATAAACTTATAAGTAGCATTCGAACTGCATTTGCCATAACAAATGCAAAGTAGACATCTGCTGCTTGAATCCATTCACTGGATTTGTTTATGATTTGAATAGCTGATTCACAAACGATCAAATTGCCCTTGTGATAGCTCTTAGACCCTCCTTAGATCTACCCCTGATTGTGCATTACTGATTGCTTTTACTCGGCCGAAAACCAAAGACTGAACTGTAAACTGTGACCCAGAACCCGGACAGATTCTCGTTTCTGGCCCAACGCAGGTACTGTTAAGAGATCCTGAATTTCAGCGCACTTCCCGAAAGGGAAACCTGCGCTGCAGTGCAGTTTCTCTGTGTTACAGGTGCGCTGATCAGACTAGCCCTGTGCAGTTGTGGTTCTTGTGCTTCATTTTCTCCAGTTCTATCTCTGAATTTTGCTGCCCGTGATCAGTATATGTGTCTGTTTAAAACCCATTTTCCTTGTTGTTATGCCAACTCCTTTGTACAAAAGAACTGTAGATGTTTTGGTGTGTTTGTTGAGTTGTTTACAGTTTTCCATTGCAAAAGTAGAATAGTCGTACTGTCGTCCTTTGATTTGGATCTGTCGCAAGTGTCGATTTCGATCATAGGAGAAAGTTTGATTGTTGTTGATGGTCGATTATACTGTTACTATTTCTTTGGTTTGAATTTGTGATTTTCTAGTGTCAAGAACAAGTGTTCATTTCAAAATCGCAAGGTGTCGTAATCATCTCTATCTTTTGATTTCGAAAAGAAGCTTGTTTGTGTTTGTCGCTTGAAAGCAAATTCAGATTTGTACATCAACTTTCTTTTTAGCATCAATACTAAGAAAGTCGAAAACAAATACATGCATTTGCATTTGCATATAGACAGTCTGTTTGGCTTGATTTAGGAAAGTTCATTTACAGTGTGCTCTTTGCTCTTTGTGAAAATATTGTGTCTTTCTTTTCCTCTAGTAGCTAGGATTTTCATTGCACAAAAGAGATAAAAGTTTGTTTATCATCTTTAGATTTCATTTTAGGAATTACATCTACATCTCCTGGTGAACCCAAAAGTCAAACTTCATAAGCAAGATCAACTTAAAATAAATTCAATGAATCTAACAACGCTTTGGAACTTAACGCACAACATTTAGAGGTCTAGGCTAGAGACGTATTCCAGCGTCGTAAAGCCTGGTAACTGTTGTCCTAATTGATGGTTGGGTGATTCCTCCACTTTGAGACGATAAGTGCCAGTATGAACTTGTGCTCCCATGTAACGTCGAGTATATTTTGGGAGACCCCTATAGGCTTAAATCCTTTATCCATAGGAAGCCGTGTCTACCGCCCTATCAATCGCAATGCACTGAACACAACATTCGGGAAGATTGACTGCGGTACCGTAAAAAGTATTCTGCAGTTTTGCGATTGGTTTGGTACTCCCTCTACCTAGATCTCTAGAGCAATCCGTTTCGTTCCTTTTCAGACTCCTTGACGGAAAAGGTCCATCTGAGCACTTGTCACTTCAGGCTCATTAAAAATTGAAGGAGACTAGAGTCATCTTTTGTTTTTTCTCGACTCTTGAAAACTGAAAAAAGAAGTTGTGTCAAAGCGTCTAAAATTCATTTAATTCGGAAACATACCTTCCCTTTATTTTAGTTGATCGAGTAATCCGCAATCGTGGAAGAAATTCAATTGAAACCCCGTCGTTCGCAGAGGCTTACGAGTCAACCGTCTTTGTCTCCGGAATCGAAACCAATACGGACAAAGCGAACTCGTTTAACCGGTTCCAAATCTCCTATCAAAGTTAGAACAAGTGTTCCAACGACATCAGAGACTCCGGTTACACCAAACATTTCTGGGATCCCTGCCTCTACAGAAGAAGTTCAACAACCACAGAAGGACAGTGATACTGATCCTAGTTTGAGAATAAACACTTGTGTCTCCGAACCAGTTCCATCTACAACCAATTCAGAGAGTCTTACTCTTCAAACATCTGTCGCTACCGATCTCACACCTTCTTCGGCACCAGAAATATTTTACGGACCTGACGGTCTTCCCCTTCCACCTGGTCTGATTGCAATAGAAGAAATTGTAGAAGATCCTCAAACAAGTACTCCAACGAACTTTGGAGTCGGGATCACTCTATATCCTTCTTCATCAGAAGTTATTCTACCACCAGCGGAAGCTCCTGTAGAATCGCTAGGTAATATTTTGGATAGACTACAAATGTCTGAGCAACCGTCAACATCTAGGACTGTGTCATCTGACACAGCGACGACAGAACTCCCTGCTATCACTCCGACAATGTTCGCCGGTATACCATCTGTCCTGACTAGCTATCTCCCGCTAGAAGGTGCCCACTCAGGGGCTATTTTGACAGTATGGTCCGTTCCTGTTTGTTCATCCGGAATAATATTCAGAAACTCTTATGTTGAGTCTCAACAAATTGATCCATTTGGAGGTCAATTTGGGCATTCCGGTCTCCAAGGGCAAACAATTCCCTTGAGTTCTGGATTACCACCGTATGGGGGGCAGTATGCCCTTTCATTATCCCCTCTGGGAGGATATCCATACGGGAGTTCACAACAACATTCAGGTTACATTGGAATTACCTCAAGTGGTTGGGTACCTATACTACCTCAACAACCAAGAGTTGTGTATTCGATGCAACAATACGTACCTATGTCGAATATCCCGACTACGCCAGCTATTGTGACGGTTACGCAAGTTCAAACGCTGCCTATTGTATGCCAACCTCAGGTTTCTCAGGTTGTAATGCAACAGCCCCTTGACCCTGTGACTCAACCACAATCGCCGACTAATGCAGCGACGCAGGTCCAAACGGGTGCAATTACCCCTCACCTTGGTCAAATGGTTAGTATCGCGCAATAGCACATGGCTTCACAACCATGGCTAGTGCAATACCGATAACCGCAATTCCAACAAGTATACCAAGGTTCTGAGCAGCAAATCTTTGCGAACAGTGGACAGCCGTACATTCAAAACGGTCAAAATCAACCATTCTACAATGGTCATGTCCACCAACCTTATCAAACATACCAGCATCAAATGCATTATGCCAGTATGCAAAGACCAACTGCTCAGGCAATCCCATCTTATCCTGGGTATGCTTCACCTAACCTGAATCGACAGTTACCCTTTGTGGCAACCTTAGAGTTACCTGATTTAAATTGGTTAACAAACGATCCAATTGCTTACGCCCCTTGGTGGCCAGCGATTCCACATAAACTTCCATCAGATATTCCTAAATTTAATGGAAATCCGGGTGAAGATCCATTGAATCACGTGATGACCTTTCATCTATGGTGTTCATCAAACACCCTAAATGATGATTCAATAAGACTTCGCCTCTTTCAGAGGACGTTAACGGGTCCGGTGGCAAAATGGTACATTGAATTGCCTAGAGCTTCGTTTGACAACTTCAGTACCTTAGCCACAACCTTCTTAACCCATTTTCAATTACCAATAAGGTACGAAACGGGAACAGAACTTATTACCAACTTCAAACAGACAACGGCCACTCACATATCTAATCATATACATGAGTGGCGACGTCGTCGTAGGATGGTAAAAACGTACGTCCCCGATCAGCTCTTAGCTGAATGGTTTATCAAGTCATTACTGCTTGCCATCACGGAAGATGTGGCAAAGGGGGGAGTCGTAACAGAAGAGCAAGTTATCACTCGTGCACAATATCTGGACTTGATTTACACTCAGTCCGGCACGCTCTACGACAAAATACCTGACGCCCCTAGACCGGAATTCTCAATTACTCCTCCTCCTAAATCAAACAATGACTCTCATGCTGGCAATGGCGTGATTGGCACGATAGACACGAAATCGACAGAGGCTACATCCAAAAAGGCCTGTAATATTTCAAGTCAAAATACAAAAGACGAACTTCTTGCTTCGGAAGTAAATTCCGTATCGACAGATAAAGGAAAAGAAACCAAACAACCAAGAAGCAAGAAGAAAGGCAAAGGGAAGAAGAAGAAACAAGAGGAATCATCACCTGAAAAATCTTCTTCAAACCCTCCTGGAAATAGGAAACCAAAAAGTCCATGCTTCATATGCGATGAGGATCATCGGACCACAGATTGTCCACACAGAGCTGAGGTTAAAAAATTCTTCAAGAATTCAAAAACCTCCGCAGTGTTAACTGATCCGTTTCCAAATCCAGGAACAAATCTGGTTGAAAGTGGAAATGCTTCCCTGTCTCAAGTGATAATGTTGTCGGTTTCAAAACAGCAAAATGATGCTTTGATATCGACAAGGAACAAAGATTATGGGAATCCACAACTGTTGAACAACAAGGATAAAGATCAACCAAGTAGTTCGACAACGACTTCGACAAAAGTTGTGCCACCCACCATCCCTGAACTAACGATAAAACCACCAAAGGGAGTAGTACACAAGTCGACATTTAATCCCCGCGCTAGAGTGGCACAACATTATAATATAGTGGAAGATTTGGCCCAATCGCCATCCGCTATGTCGACTCTTGAAGTACTACAAAATTGCCCATCCCAAAGGCAGGCTTTATTATCCGCCATTGGTGGGATTGACCCAAAGGATTCCAATCTTGTATCCTTCGATCATAAAGGATACGATCCTCAGTTACCACCTCAACTAGCCTTCCTTGTTCAAGTGAAAGCCCTCAACAAAACTGTTCATCGAACAATTATTGATGAGGGGGCATCTACATGCATTATGTCGATGAGTTGCTGGAAAACTTTAGGATCTCCAACCTTGTCGTGATCTTCGACGACATTAAAAGCATTCGACGGAAGGACATATACCCCATATGGTATCCTAAATAACTTGAAAGTTGAACTAGGAAGGAAAACGGTAGAAATAGATGTTGAAGTCATCGATGGGAATCTTGATTACGACATCCTACTAGGAAGACCATGGATATATGCCGTGGCAGCTGTTGTGTCGACCTATTTTAGAAAGATTGCATTTCCCTTTAAAGGAGGGATTACAATCGTCGATCAACAAAACTTCCACCGCAATGGTTCTCAAGTTACTGGAAGCATTCCCATGATCCATGGAAGCCACCATTCGCTTCAGAATATCGGAGTAGGCCTACTAAAAGATCCTATACTAATGGGAACTTTCGCTCTTCCACCTCCAATCAATTTGGTGGAAGTAGCGACGATAGGAACCTGCAACATGATATCTTCTACAAAGATCTCAGAAAATGATATCGACATGGATCATGCAGTGGTTTTGCCCCCAAGCCCAACGAAAATATTATAGCAATCAATGTTCCTAGCATGGGAGGCAAACCCAAATCAACGCTCATCAAGTGTTTGGATAGATAGGTCTAGAGAATATGGTACTCCTTCAGATCCTTGGTCGTGAGTGCATGTCACCAGACGAAGGAATTGTCCAATCAATGGTAATTGAAGGAGCACCATGGAATGATTCCCACCATCATTCTCTTCTTCCGGATTGTGGAGAAGATACTAAAAATGACCTTTATCATCCTTCAGTCTTTGGTTTTCTATCAAATACTGTAAATACGGTGGATTCCAAGGAAATGTCTCAATTTCCAGTCCGTCCTCCCGGTGAATGCGAGTAATTCAGAGGGATATGACTGAAACCCAGGGGTATGCATCCTGGTCTGCTTCGGCAGGGAAACTTCGGGTATAAGGTAGGTTTCCGCGAGAGAATATGACCTTCGTACTCCTGTCTGTGAGTGGAAGAGGAGTTGGACTGGAACAAGATCCTCTTGTCAAAGTTATGTCAGGGATGGTCACACTATACCATCCGCTCACCTTTGTTTATTTCGGTAGACATTGCCAAAGAAGTGTTTTGTTTGCGCTATGAATAGAGCAATCTTTGGGTAACCTGAAAGAGGTATACCCTTCCTGATAAAACAAATGTTTTGTCAGCTCGAATAGAGGGTGACCTTGAAACTCTGTTTTATACCTGGGGGCATGCAAACCTTTTGGAATGCAAGCAAAAAGCGATCATTTATTTGTTTTTTGGATTGGTCGTTTCCTAACTTGCATAAAGAAAGGATGTGGGGCAAAACTCTAAAAATTATCGTTTTATATGAGACATTCTTATCACATGACTGGATTAATCGAGCAGTGTTACCGCAAGGTTCAAGCTCGTTAAAAAATAAACCCGCATCGAGCAAATGTTTCCACCCGCGTTTAAGCTCGTTAAAAAATGAACTATTCCCCGGTAAATAACCACCATGAATGTAGTACTTCAACCATTAAAGCCTTGGTCGTGTTTGCACCATCACCTCCACTTTTTCATTGGCCGATCATTCACCTCCACTTGATTGTTTACCCATTTTGAGGAATAGCTGCGAAGAGTGATTTCACTAGCCATCCTTGTGACACTGCCATAATTGGAAAATTCCAAACCTTACCTGGAATCAGCTACTACCCATTTTATCACTCGTTCCTCAAAAGACGAGTCTTCTTTAAGCTCTTTTCAACTGACTCGTAAAATATGAAAAGATGGCCGAGTCCTTGGCCTTCCAGCTCGTTAAAGGGACAGGAAGTGTTATCCCTCCTCTAGATTTTAATCTTTTTGGACCTGAGGGATTATTGCAAAAAAAGATCGAGCGCTTGTTTTGTTCGGCTCGTTAAAACTATCGAAAATTCATCCCTTCTATATTGTTTTATACTTTTTCGGACTTAAGGGATTAGATGACGAAAAAGGAATTTTGGAGTTACCTTTACGTACCTTTTCAGACTCTCTAAAAATGAAAAGGACCGAGTTATCTTTGTCGTTAAACTCGTTAAAAAGATTAATAGTGACAAACTTGTCTTTAGATGAGAACGAGTTTCACTATCGCTAGGCTCGTTAAAACATAGCGATGGGTTTGCCCGAAGAGAAAATTATAGAACAAGCATATGTTATCCTCCTCAAGCTTGACAAAAATAAAGAGGTACTAGTCAGCAATGACTGGGGAAAAATTGGGAAGAAAACTCAAAGAATATTTATTGGTAGCAAGTCGCTCTTGAACATGACACTTCCACTCCGTGTCCGAGTCGGGTTGGGTTGTTTCATTCACTGGTCACATCGCCATGGTCACACCATACCATCCACATTTGGGATTAATGCTACCAATCCATCACATCAGTGTCACCAACATGTTCAAGGGAAGTCATCCAGAGAGGCCACCTGTGTCCCACCCACTACCATACATTATACTCCATATTTTCATGACCGCCACCCTGAACCGTATATCATCAGATCGTTTTCACCTCCATCAAAATCATTTGCTCCATTCCATGTCATTGATGTGGGATTCATTAAGGCCCTCCTTTGACGGATCACTTCTTGTCGACATCAGCTCATTATCCAAGAAGTTGGTCTAGGAACAACCCATTCAGTACTTTGAAGCTTGCATGCCTTAATGGCAAGTTTCTCACTTCCGGCGACAGGTTTACATCAATGGCCTTCGACCGAAAGATTTTGCGTGGTGTTCGATGCTAAGTCCTTTATTCACACCACGTGAATTGTACTGTAGTACCTTGAGGGTCATTATCATTATCGGTGATTCCTCTCGCGCTTGTTAACAGTTTACATCATTGACTGGTAATCAAGCGATGTCTTTCCATGTTCGACTTCAAAACATTTCTCACATGGATCGACTTGTACTTCGAGTGAAGATCGGATGAGATTGAAGACCCTGGATCTAGTTTCATCCATCCGGGCTGCGATATATATTCAGGGAAATAAAGACATTAAATGTACAAGCACTGCAGCACAGATAATCATCCTACCAAAAGGATGATGGCTCTATCAGAATCATCAGTCTACAATCAGATGACTGTCTATCCTATGTACATGAAAATGAATTTATAAAGCTGAGCATGGGAATGCCCACCTCAACTAGATCATGAAAAACAGTATGAAGATAATGTATTGTATTGTATCTTATTACAGGTCTCCTCCCAGCATTGAAAGAACTTCGGATCCTCATAATAAAGCATTTCACCCAACACCAAAAGGTTAACGGCCTCATACTTTAGGGGGCAACTGTTATAGACCTTTTTGTGCCTTACAAATCCAAGCATGAAATGTCCATAAACCAAGGGCTCCTAAGTCCCTAAAAGTGTTGTTCTAACCCCTAAAGGAACAAGGTCAACAAATTACAGCTTCTCCTAGAAGTTCTCCACCAGAAACTGCTTAGAATAAGTCAAAACGGGATCATTTCAGCTGCTCCACTGGCTAGGTGTGTTGCATTGCACCTAAAAACACTGGCTAGGTGCGTTGCAACGCACCTAAATGCACTATGAGGGTGCGTTGGGTGAGAAATGACAAATGGCAGTGTCATTCCGCGAGGTGGAGAGACAATGGAAGCTTCCAGAATCTTCTCCTGTGACACTTGCCACTGAATTCGACCAAGGATGAGTAAGAGGCCTTCAGTCTCCAAGTGGAAGCAAGAGCTGATAGAGAGAAGACACTAATCAAATCACAGGCTGACTCATCCCGCTTACACATATCTATATATGGATCCCTCATCCCAGAGATCCAGAGGCTGGAATTTTGCATATTGTAAGGAATTGTTGTTGGTTTTGAGACAAACATCAGAGTATTGGGTGATCTATGCTTTGTTGGAGGTGAAAAGGGGCTTCTTTGTTGGGAGGTTGATGCTGGGTCAAGAACCATCAATTGTAACTCCTCCTGGATCTATTCTTGTTTATCAATAAAAATTATTTGAGTTTTTCCTCCATGCTTTTGTATCATTGATGCTTGTTACATTTGTATGGTTAACTTAAATCTGATCCTAAGTTGTTTATGAATATAGATCCACGTCTTTGTATAGTGTTCCTCTTCTGTGATCTTACAGGTACTTGGTGAAGCTGGGCAAGTAAGGGAGCAGGTAGCTGGAGGCTGTCGAAGAAGAGAGGGATTGGATCAAAGGATTAGCTCCAGACACAGGTTGGTTCTTTCTATTCCTCTCTATCTATAGTTCATAAAGGAAATACAAAAGTAGTTTTTCTTTGTTTGTTTCTAAGGCAGCTATCACACCTTAGTGGGATAGAGCAGTTCTAAATAGACACTTTTCCCAGTAACAGGCCTTTTTGGATGTAGCCTTTGTCGATTTCGTATCTGTTGCGCCAATCATGCCATCACCGGCATGAGAGTCATTGTTTGATTTAGGAGGAGGAGGAACTGAGAATTCCGGTCTAGGGACATCACGTATTTTATCGTAGAGCGTGCCAGACTGAGTGTAAATCAAGTCCAAATATTGCGCACGAGCAATAACTTGCTCTTCTGTGACAACTCCCCCTTTTACCACATCTTCCGTGATGGAAGGTAATAATGACTTGATAAACCATTCAGCTAAGAGCTGATCGGGAACATACGTTTTTACCATTCTACGACGACATCGCCACTCATGTATATGATCAAATATGTGAGTGGCCGTCGTTTGTTTGAAGTTGGTAAGGAGTTCTGTTCCCGTTTCGTACCTTATCGGTAATTCGAAATGGGTTAAAAAGGTTGTGGCTAGGGTATTGAAGTTGTCGAATGAAGCTCTAGGCAATTCGATGTACCATTTTGCTGTCGGACCAGTTAACGTCCTCTAAAAAAGGCGAAGCCTAATCAAATCATCATTTAGGGTGTTTGATGAACACTACAGATGAAAGGTCATCACATGATTCGATGGATATTCACCTGGATTTCCATTAAATTTAGGAATATCTTATGGAAGTTTATGCGGAATCGCTGGCCACCAAGGGGCGTAAGCGATTGGATCGTTTGTTAACCGATTTAAATCAGGTAACTCTAAAGTTGCCACGAAGGGTAACTGTTGATTCAGGTTAGGTGAAGCATGCCCAGGATAAGATGGGATTGCCTGAGCAGTTGGTCTTTGCATACCGGCATAATGCATTTGATGCTGGTAACTTTGGTAAGGTTGGTGGGCATGACCATTGTA
Organism: Pinus tabuliformis; assembly: GCA_031772625.1. Classification (NCBI taxonomy): domain Eukaryota; kingdom Viridiplantae; phylum Streptophyta; class Pinopsida; order Pinales; family Pinaceae; genus Pinus; species Pinus tabuliformis. The sequence goes on along the minus strand of CM062817.1, from coordinate 1,234,890,870 downwards.
AAATGGTTGATTTTGACTGTTTTGAATATACAGCTACCCACTATTTGCAAAGATTTGTTGCTCAGAACCTTGGTATACTTGTTGGAATTGCGGTTGTTGGTATTGTACTAGCCATGGTTGTGAAGCCATGTGCTATTGCCCGATACTAACTGTTTGACCAAGATGAGGGGTAATTGTACCCATCTGAACCTGTGTCATTCCACCAGTCGGCGATTGTGGTTGAGTCGCAGGGTCAAGGGGCTATTGCATTACAACCTGAGAAACCTGAGGTTGGCATACAACAGGCAGCGCTTGAACTTGCGACACTGTCACAATAGTTGGCGTAGTTGGTATATTTGACATAGGTAAGCATTGTTGCATCGAATATACAACTCTTGGTTGTTGAGGTAGTATCGGTACCCAACCGCTTGAAGTAATTCCAGCATAACGCGAATTTTGTTGTGAACTCCCGTATGGTTGTCCTCCCGGAGGGGATAATGAAAGGGCATACTGCCCCCCATACGGTGGTAATCCAGAACTAAAGGGAATAGTTTTCCCTTGAGGGCCGGACCGCCCAAATTGACCTCCAAATGGATCAATTTGTTGAGACTCAACATAAGAGTTTCCGGATATTATTCCGGATGAACAAACAGGAACAGACATACCATTGAAATGGCCCCTGAGTGGGCTCCTTCTAGCGATTAAGAGCTAGTTGGGATAGATGGTATACCGGCGAACATTGTTGGAGTGATAGCAGGGAGTTCTACCGTCTCTGTGTCAGACGACACAGTCCTAGATGTTGACGGTTGTCCAGACATTTCTAGTCTATCCAAAATATTACCTAGCGATTCTACAGGAGCTTCCACTGGCGGTAGACTAACTTCCGATGAAGAAGGATATAGAGTGATCCCGACTCCAGATTGCGATGGAGTACTAGATGGAGGATCTTCCACAATCTCTTCTATGGCAATCAGACCAGGTGGAAGGGGTAGACCGTCAGGTCCGTAGAATATTTCTGGTGCTGAAGAAGGTATGGAATCAGCAGCGACAGATGTTTGAGGAGTAAGACTCTCCGAACTGGTTGTAAATGGAACTGGTTCGGTAACACAAGTGTTTACCCTCAGACTATTGGAAATAATACTGAGAGGGGGGGTGAATCAGTATTATCAAGTTCTTTTTATAAATCTTCCTTATTTGTACTTTGAATTGTTTTTGCATGTCAGTACCATAAAATAATGAGCATGAACAAGAAAAACAGATAGTCACACCAAAGAACACCAGATAGAAGGTGGAAACCCAATGTGGGTGAAAACCACCTCCTGCAATATGTCTCTATCTTCTTTCAAATTAGAAACTCCTTTTACAATGGTTTTGTACTGGTGCAGTCCTTTACCAGTACGCAGGCTGCAACCTGCAGAGAGCTACAACTCTTTCTCGTTTTCCAGTCTCTCCTGGAAGGGAGCTACAACCCCCTACTTCTTTTCTTTCAAGGACCACTTTTCATAAATTTTCAAACTGGATCCAAGAATATCAAATAATCATCAAGTACATGCAAATTACCCAAACTCCTTATACAATCAACCAAGAGTCACCCAACTTCTCTAAATGTTGTAAACAGAAAGACAATACCAGAAACATAAACCCAGAACTCTGCAGCAATAGATAAAAGATAATCAACAAATGTTCTTAAGACAGATCCGCAGTTTTTCTTTATCTGGCCTGCGTGGCTCCGCACTTCACCTTCTGCTCCCCTGCGTATACCCGCAGAGAGCCTTCTGCTGCACTGCGTATCTACGCACCTGCACCTTTTGTCGCGCCGCATACATATACTGTAGCTCCGCGCCTGCGGCTTCTATCGTGCCGCGTACCTCTACTGTAGCTCCGCACCTGCGGCTTCTATCACGCCGCGTATCTTTACTGTGTCTCCACACCTGAAACTTCTATCGCGCTGCGTACCCACGCACTGTGCCTTCTTCTGCTGTGCGTACCCATGCACTGCGCCTTCTTCTGTTGTGTGTACCCATGCACTACGCCTTCCTCTGCTCTGCGTACCCCCGCACTTGCACAGTTAAGTACCTGCGAACCTCTAATTAGGGCAAAATTGGCACTCCACCAGTGTACCACAGATAGTCAGATGCCCAGATCTGATCATACGCCCGAGAGATCACACTTCATAGATTCACTTTCAACTTCACTTTTATATAGATCAAGCTTTTAAACCGATGACCCAATATTTCAGATCTTAAGATATTCAATTTGCAAAAGATACATTAGCCAAGTGATCTCCTTCCCTATTTATAGTCAAGCCCTTATTCACACCATGGGACAAAACCATCAACAACAAATACAAGGGATCCAAATTGGGGCTAAATTAGATCCTATACCACGGGCCAAAACCATAGAATTAAGAACGGCGGGCTAAATACCACGGGCCAAATATAAGAAACCACACGTGAGCACGCTTCTCTGCCTTGAAGTGAGTGAACTGGGGGTCCGCACCTCATGAACGGGTAACCTGCGGGTATGTACGCACTTTATCTATGATATTCCTGCGGGTCCGCAGCTTTTGTACGGTGTACCTGTGTACCTCTTGTTTTCCAACATTTTGAGAGCCTGAACAGAGCATTGCCACTTTAAAAGAGTTTCCATCAAGTACAACACCTGTAACATAGAGCCATACCAGAATCATAATGCCAACAATCTCCCCCTTTGGACTTGATGGAAACCTCAAGATCTTCAACGTCATTCATTCTCCCCCTTTGACATCAAGGGCAAAGGGTTATGCTCCCCCTAAGAACATGCTCCCCCTGACTATAAACCAGATCTGCAAAGAAGAACCATAATCCACCAAACACCATAAATGACCATGAAAGAGATAGAGACATATTGCAGCAATATTCAGACCCTCATCCATGATGTACTTCCTCCATAATGCCAACAATGCATTATATGCTCCCCCTGAACCTGTGCCATTCGATCTTCGACCAATCCGCAACCCAGCAAATGTACGCATATACCCCAGATGAACCTTGCGTACAACCATCAATCAGAAGAGATTCAACAACATGATGATGCATCAACAACCCCCAGCTTTTGCCTGAGGTATTCAAAGGTCTCCCTGGGCAATGGTTTGGTGAGTATATCAGCAACTTGTCCCTTAGAAGGAACATACTCCAACTTGACCTTTTGTTCAAGTACTTGTTCCCGGAGAAAATGATACTTGATCGGTATGTGCTTGGTCTTTGAATGCATGACTGGGTTCTTTGAAATGCTGATTGCACTTGTGTTATCACATAAGATGGAGATAGGTGGTGTACAAGTGATTTGAAAATCCTGCAAGGTTTGCATCATCCAAAGGAGTTGAGTGCAGCAAGATGCAGCAACAACATATTCTGCTTCAGCTGTAGACAAGGAAATCGAACTCTGTTTCTTGCTGAACCAAGATACTAATCTGGAACCCATAAAGAACGCACCACCACTTGTGCTCTTCCTGTCATCCACGCTTCCTGCCCAATCTGCATCTGTATAAGCCTAAAGTGTGAGATCTGTATCTCTAGGATACCATAAGCCATAATTTTGAGTCCCTTGAAGATATTTAAAGATTCTCTTCACTGCCTGAAGATGAGTTTCCTTTGGATTTGCTTGAAATCTTCCATCTATTCCCACTGCATGCATGATGTCTGGTCGGGTACCTGTCAAATAAAGTAGACTTCCAATCATAGATCTGTAGGCTGGTTGATGCACTGCTGCTAATTCATCATTTGCACTGAGGCTACATCCTGTGACCATGGGTGTACATACTGGTTTTGCATCTTCCATGCCATATTTCTTCAAAATCTGCTTGAGATACGTGGTTTGAGACAAAAAGATCCCTCCTTCTTTTTGTTGCATTTGCAAACCAAGAAAATATGTCAGTTCTCCCAGCAAGGAAATTTCGAATTCTTTCTGCATTACCAAGGCAAAGCTTTGACTCATAGCTTCTTCATTGCTGCCAAAAATAATGTCATCTACATACACAACAAGTATTAGCAATTTGTCGTTTTCAACTTTTATATAAAGATTGCTATCTGCTGATCCTTTTGAAAAAGCTTGTTGATGAAGATATTTGTCCAAACGATAGTACCAAGCCCTTGGAGCTTGTTTGAGACCATAGAGAGCCTTTTTTAATCTGCATACAAGATTTGGATCACTTCCAAGAATGAAACCATCTGGCTGCTCAATGTATACTTCTTCTTCCAAGTCTCCATTCAGAAAGGCTGATTTCACGTCCATTTGAAATACTTTGAATTTTTGAAAGCTTGAGAGAGCAAGGAACATTCAGATGGCCTCAAGTCTTGCAACAGGAGCAAAAGTTTCTTCAAAATCTATTCCTTCTTGCTGCGCATACCCTTTACAAACAAGTCTGGCCTTGTTTCTAATTACTCTCCATTTTCATTCAATTTATTTTTGAAGACCCATTTTGTCCCTATAAAATTCTTATCCTTTGGTCTAGGAACTAACTCCCAAGTGTTGTTCTTTTCGATCTACTCAAGTTCTTCATCCATTGCTTTGACCCAACATTCATCTTTGCATGCCTCTTTCACATTTCATGGTTCAGTGGAAGAGAGTAATGCCAAATAGATTGAAGCTTCTGCAATTGTTCTTCTTGTTTGTACACATGCTTCTTTCCGCCCCAAAATCTGAGATTCTGGATGATTCTTCTGAACATATCTGGATGGAGTCTTCTCTTCCATCCTTATCTGCTCCTCTGGTTCTTCTTGAGGTTCTTCTTCTTCATCATTCTGTCTTTGAGGGTAGTCTTCATCTTCTTCGATATCTTCATGATTTACTTGCCTAGGAATGTATCCCTTCTCATCAACCACTACATCAATGTTGTCAACAATTCTTTCAAGTCTTTTATTGTAGCACTTGTATGCTTTGCTGTGTGGAGAATAACCAAGAAGAATGCCTTCATCTGCTCTAGGTTCAAGTTTTCCAAGTTGCTCATCAGTATTCTTAATATAGCATTTTCTCCCAAAGATTTTGAAGTACTTTACCGAAGGAGTCTCACCATACCAGAGCTCATGAGGGGTTTGAGTGCTGTTCACCCGGACATTTGTTTTGTTGAGAATAACAACCGCAGCATATGCTGCTTCACCCCAGAAAGTTGCGGGAGTTCCAGACTCATCAAGCATAGCACGAGCCATTTGTTGGACTGTTATGTTCATTCTTTCCACCACTCCATTTTTCTAAGGAGTTCTAGCTGTAGAGAATTCTCTTCTTATCCCATGTTCTTCACAGAAATCGAAAAATTCATTTGAGGTAAACTCCCCACCTCTGTCGGATCTGAGGCACTTAATTTTGTATCCTGATTCATTTTCAACCAAGGCTTTAAAGTATTTGAATTTTTCGAATGCTTCATCTTTGTGCTTCATAAGTCCTAACCAGACAAACCTGGAGAAATCGTCAATGAATAATATCATGTATTCTTCTCCTCGAGGTGTCATTTTCCTGAATGGACCACATACATCTATATGTACTAGCTCAAGAGGCATGCTAGTTGATCCTTCCTTCTCCGGAAAGTTAGTTCTGGTTTGCTTTCCAAACTGACATGATTTGCATATGGTGTTGTCTGGAATTTTGATATCTGGAAGACGCGAACTGCCTGATATTTGCATGATTTCCTTATTTGTGAAAAGCTTAGATGCCCCAACCTCGGTGCCATAACCAGTATTCATCATCCTTGCTTAGATAGCATTGTTGTTGTCCTTCTTCAAATATGTATAGATTATTTGGAGTTCTTTCACCTTTGATCACTGTTTTACCTGTATCAAGATCACGAACAAGACATCCATTTGATCTAAATATCACCTCGGTTCCTTGATCACACATCTGGCTGACACTCAGAAGATTATGCTTCAATCCATCAACATACAAAACATTTCCAGCTTTGACCTTTTCTTTTAACTGAGCAGTGCCTTTTCCTTTTATAGCTGCAGGAGTATCATTTCCAAAAGAAACTTTCTTTCCCTTTTCTAAAGCAGAATATGATTCAAGTTTTTCTTTATCAACTGTCATATGCTTTGAACATCCACTGTCAATGTACCATAGATTTTCCTGTCCCTCTGCATAAAATGCTATCCCACATCTTTCTGTTTTTGGTTCCTTGATTCTCCATGTTTTGGTGCTTGAGGCTTGTTCCTTTGTCTGCTGAAACCTACTCCTGCATTTAGAATCTTCATGACCAAAGTTATTGCAAATAGAAAATTCAACTTCATTTTCAAGAGCTGAAAAGTTGTTATAGGTCCTTTTTGTAATCCCGGTCATACTTCTTTGTTTTTGAGCTTCTCTAGTCATGATTGTTTTATATGCAACACATTGAGCTGCTTTGTGACCAAAGTTATGGCAAGAGAAACATTGTCCATTGAAGAAACTTCTGCGGTTATCAAATCTACTGGCCAATTGATTGTAATTTCTATTGTTATCCATTCTTGAACCAAATTGAGAAGATTTTACCTGTGGCTGGTTGTATCTTTTGTTCACCCTTAAGACGGATTGCCCTTGATAGTCTTTGTTTGCAATTCGTCCCTGCTTTACCTGGTGATCTCCATTGTGCTTTTGCTCATTCCTTCTTGCTGCATCAAGATAACTTCTTGAGGTGGATGCTTGAGAAGTTTCTCCATTATAGCCCAGACCTGTCTTGTTTAGAGGAGAACGTTGTACATTGATGATCTCATCCAAAGTTTCAGATCCTTTGACAAACTTAAGATTAATAGCCTTTGTTTTCTCAATCTCTTTTCTAAGACCAACAATTTCACCTTCTAACTTTTCAAGATATTTTTCTTTTTCATCAATTTGAAGTTGTAGGGTATCAATGATCCTATTCTTTTCTTCTATACGTCTTGAGTCTAGAAATTTCTTCATAAAAGCTATCCACATCTATAGCATCCATGTAATCATCATCTTCAAATGCCATTAAAAGTTTATAGTCATTATCTCGTTCATCTTCATCACTATTTGATAGACCATCACTATCTTCATGAGTGTAGTAGCTTTTCTTATTTGCATTCTGTTTCTTGTTCCATCTAGCAGGTTCCTTTCCTTTGTCAATCTTATCCTTATGAGGACATTTCACAGCATAATGACCTACTCTTCCACAAGCAAAACATTTAAAAGGTAACTTACCTCTGAACCTTCCAGTACCTCGTTGAAGATTTCTGACAAAATTTGATTCTTCTTCTTCTTCTGGCACGTGACTTGCTTCATAGTAGTCTCCTTTGCCTGAAGCCTTGAAGGCAGCTTCTCTCCTGTCTGATGGACCTCCCTTTCTCATTTCATAAGCAATTAGAATTCCATGTAACTGAGACATAGTAAGAGTTCGTAGATTTTCCTTTTCTTCTATTGCAGACACTTTAGATTCAAACTTGGGGGACAATGATCTTAGAAATTTTTCAACCACAATAGCCTATTTTATTTCTTCACCTAAGTTTTTCATGCAATTAACAATCTCGTCTACCCGAAGGAAATAGTTAGCCACACTTTCATCATTATACATTCTGAGATTCTCATACTAAATCCTGAGGGTTTGAAGTTTAGCACGCTTTACCTGTTCATCTCCTTCATAGCTCAAGACAATCTTGTCCCATATTTCTTTTGCGGATTTATATTGCATAACCTTCACGAATTCTGTTTGAGATAAGCATCCCAGCAGAGTATTGACTGCTTTAGCATTTGTTTCATATTTCTTCTTTTTGGCCGTATCTGTAGGAGTAGCTGAAGGAAAAGTGTAGCCTGTATCTATGATATCCCAAACTTCTATACCAAGAGATTGAAGATAGGCAGTAACTCTTACCTTCCAATAATTGAAGTTTGTCCCATCAAAAATTGGTGGCCTGATTGATGCTTCCCTCTTGTAGTTGCTCATGATGAATGATCTTCCTTCAAGAGATCAAGCTTCTTTGAAGGACCTGCTCTGATACCAATTGTTGGAAATAATACTGAGAGGGGGGGTGAATCAGTATTATCAAGTTCTTTTAATAAATCTTCCTTATTTGTACTTTGAATTATTTTTGCATGTCAGTACCATAAAATAATGAGCATGAACAAGAAAAACATATAGTCACACCAAAGAACAACAGATATAAGGTGGAAACCCAATGTGGGTGAAAACCACCTCCTGCAATATGTCTCTATCTTCTTTCAAATTAGAAACTCCTTTTACAATGGTTTCGTACTGGTGTAGTCCTTTACCAGTACGTAGGCTGCAACCTGCAGAGAGCTACAACTCTCTCTCGTTTTCTAGTCTCTCCTGGAAGGGAGCTACAACCCCCTACTTCTTTTCTTTCAAGGACCACTTTTCATAAATTTTCAAACTAGATCCAAGAATATCAAATAATCATCAAGTACATGAAAATTACCCAAACTCCTTATACAATCAACCAAGAGTCACCCAACTTCTCTGAATGTTGTAAACAGAAAGACAGTACCAGAAATATAAACCCAGAACTCTGCAGCAATAGATAAAAGATAATCAACAAATGTTTTTAAGACAGATCCGCAGTTTTCTTTATCTGGCCTACGTGGCTCCGCACTTCACCTTCTGCTCCCCTGCGTATACCCGCAGAGAGCCTTCTGCTGCACTGCATATCTACACACCTGCACCTTCTGTCGTGCCACGTACATATACTGTAGCTCCGCACCTGCGGCTTCTATCGCGCCACGTACCTCTACTGTAGCTCCGCACCTGCGGCTTCTATCGCGCCGCGTATCTTTACTGTGCCTCCGCACTTGAACCTTCTATCGCGCTGCGTACACACGCACTGCGCCTTCTTCTGCTGTGCGTACCCACGCACTGCGCCTTCTTCTGTTGTGCGTACCCACGCACTGTGCCTTCCTCTGCTCTGCGTACCCCCGCACTTGCACAGTTAATTACCTGCGAACCTCTGATTAGGGCCAAATTGGTAGTCCACCAGTGTACCATAGATAGTCAGATGCCCAGATCTGATCATACGCCCGAGAGATCACACTTCATAGATTCACTTTCAACTTCACTTTTATATAGATCAAGCTTTTAAACCAATGACCCAATATTTCAGATCTTAATATATTCAATTTGCAAAAGATACATTAGCCAAGTGATCTCCTTCCCTATTTATAGTCAAGCCCTTATTCACACCATGGAACAAAACCATCAATAACCAATATAAGGGATCCAAACCGGGGCTAAATTAGATCCTATACCACGGGCCAAAACCATAGAATTAAGTACGACGGGCTAAATACCACGGGCCAAATATAAGAAACCCCACGTGAGCGTGCTTCTCTACCTTGAAGTGAGTGAACTGGGGGTCCGCACCTCATGAATGGGTAACCTATGGGTATGTACGCACTTTATCTATGATATTCCTGCAGGTCCGCAGCTTTTATACGGTGTACCTGCGTACCTCTTATTTTCCAACATTTTGAGAGCCTGAACAGAGCATTTCCACTTTAAGAGAGTTTCCATCAAGTACAACACCTGTAACATAGAGCCATACCAGAATCATAATGCCAACATAGACTAGGATCAGTACTATTGTCCTTCTGTGGCTGCTGAACTTCTTCTATAGAGGCAGGGATACCAGAAATGTTTGGAGTAACCGGAGTCTCTGATGTTGTTGGAACACTTGTTCTAACTTTAACAGGATATTTGGAACCGGTTAAACGAGTTCGCTTTGTCCGTACTAGCTTCGATTACGGAGACAAAGACGGTTGACTCGTAAGCCTCCGCAAACAACGGGGTTTCAATTAACTTTCTTCCACGATTGCGGATTACTCGATCAACTAAAAATAAAGGGGAAGTATGTTTCCGAATTAAATGAATTTTAGACGCTTTGACACAACTTGTTTTTTCAATTTTTAAGAGTCGAGAAAAAACAAAAGATGGCCCTAGTCTCCTTCGATTTTTAATGAGCCTGAAGTGACAAGTGCTCAGATGGACCTTTTCTGTTAAAAAGTCTGAAAAGGAACGAAAGGGACTGCTCTGGAAATCTAGGTAGAGGGATTACCAAACCAATCGCAAAACTGCAGAATACTTTTTACGGTACGGCAGTCAATCTTCCCAAATGTTGTGTTTAGTGCATTGCGATCGATAGGGCGGTAGACACGGATTCCTATGGATAAAGGATTAATCCTATTGTGGTGTCCCAAAATATACTCAACGGTACGTGGGAGCACAAGTCCGTACTGGCACTTATCATCTCAAAGTGGAGGAATCACCCAACCATCAGTGAGAACAACAGTTACCAGGCTTTACGACGCCGGAATACGTCTCTAGCCTAGACTTCTAAATGTTGTGCGTTAGGTTCCAAAGCGTTGTTAGATTCATTGAATTTATTTTATAGTTGATCTTGTTTATGAAGTTTTCCTTTCAGGTTCACCGCAAGATGTAGATGTAATTCCTAAAATTCAATCTAAGATGATAAACAATCTTTTTATCTTCTTTGTGCAATGAAAATCCTAGCTACTAAGGAAATAAAGACAGAATCCTTTCACAAAGAGCAAAGAGCACACTCTAAATGCACTTTCCTAAATCAAACCAATTAGACTGTCTAAATGCAAATGCACATGCATGTATTTGTCTTCGACTTTCTTAGTATATGAATGATAAGAAGAAAGTTGATGCACAAATCTGAATTTCTTTTCAAGCGACAAATATCAACAAGTTTCTTTTCGAAATAAAAGATGGAGACGATCACAACACCTTACGATTTTGAAATGAATACTTGTTTTTGACACTAGAAAAAATACAAATTCAGACAAAAAACAATAGTAATAGGATAATCGACTATCAACAGCAATCAAACTCTTTCCTATGATTGAAATCGACACTTGCGACACTTTCAAATCAAAGGACGACAGTACGATTACGCTACTTTTGCAAAGGAGAACTGAAAATGACTCAACAAACACAAAAAAACATTTACAGTTCTTTTGTACAAAGGAGGCGGAATAACAGCAAGGAAAAGGGGTTTCAAACAGAGATATACGGATCACAGGCAGCAAAATTCATGAATAGAACTGGAAAGAATGAATCACAGAAACCAAAACTGCACAAAGCCTAGCCTGATCAGCGCACCTGTAACACAGGGAATTTGAAATGTAGCGCACCTTATACACTTGGGAAGTGCGATGAATTTCAGATTCTTAGAAAAGTACCTGCACTGGGCCAGAAACGAGACATTGCTTAGGTTCCGGGTCACATTTTGCAGTTTAGTTCATGGGTTTTGGCCGAGAAAAGGGTAATCAATAATTCAACAATCAGGGGTAGATCTAAGGAGGATCTAAGAGCTATCACAAGGGCAATCAGAGAGTTTGTGAATCAGTTGTTTAAATCATAAACAGATCCCAGAGATGGACTAAAGTGGCATTTATCTACTTTGCATTTGCTATGGCAAATGCAGTTTGAATGCTACCTGGCACGACTTCAGACTCCGTCTGTAAGTTTATGAAATATACAACAAGGAAGATAAACAAACAAACTAATTCGTCCCCAGTGGAGTCGCCATTTTGTTACAGGGAAAAGTGTCTACTCATAACTGCTTATCCCACTAAGGTGTGATAGCTACCTTAGAAACAAACAAAGTAAAGATACTTTCGTTTTTCCTTTATAAAGTATAGATAGAGAGGAACAAAGAAGACCAACCTCTGTCTTGCGCTAATCTCCTCGTTTGATTCCTCTCTTCCTTGATAGTATTTCGCTACTTGTTCCCTTGCACGCCCAGCTTCACAGAGTACCTGTAAGATCACAGTAGCATAGCACTATACAAAGACATGGATCTATAATCATAAACAATCTAGGATCAAATGTAAATTGACCATACAAATGCAGCAAACATGAATGACACAAAAGTATGGAGGAAAACTTGAATAGCTTTTATTGATAAACAAGAAAAATCCAAGAGGAGTTACAACCAGTTGTTCTGACCCAACATCAACCTCTCAGCAAGGAAGCCCCTCTTCACCTCATACAAAGCTTAGATCACCCAACAATCTGATGTTTGTCTCAAGAAACCAACAACAATTCCTTACAATAGGCAAAATTCCAGCCTCTGGATCTCTAGGATGAGGGATCCATATATAGATATCTGTAAGGGATATGAGTCATCTTATGATTTGATTAGTGTCTTCCCTCTGATAGTTCTTGCTTCCACTTGGAGATTGATGATCTCTTACTCATCCTTGGTCGAATTCAGAGAGGCAAGTGTCACAGAAGAAGTTTCTGGAAGCTTCCATTGCCTCTCCACCTCGCGGAATGACACTACCATTTGTCATTTCTCACCCATCGCACCCCATAGAAGGGCTTTTTGAAATGCAACGCACCCACATAGTGTACTTAGGTGAGATGCAACGCACTTGGCCTGTGGAGCAGCTGAAATGATCCTGTTTTGACCCATTATGAGCAGTTTTTCATGGAGAACTTTTGGGAGAAGCTGTAATCAGTTGACCTTGTTCCTTTAGGGGTTAGAACAACACTTTTAGGGACTTAGGAGCCCTTGGTTTATGGACATTTCATGCTTGGGGTTGCAGTGCCCAAAAATTTCTATAACACGCACTGCTTTTCCACGTAGGTGGTATTGGGGGAGGGGCCTCCGAACACATCGGGAGGCTAACACGTGGCCGAGGTACGACGGGGAAACCGCCCATCCCCCAAACGTTAACCTCCGGTGGATCGGCATATGAAAACACCCGCCCACCGTCGGATCTGAAACGCTGGGCATCAGACGGCTGGCAGGCTGATTGGGGTAGTGCGTAGCTTTGGAGTGGGGCCCGCGTGAATATTAAAATAATATTATGCCGCGGGGGTTCAAAACTTTAGAAAATGTGGGTTTTGCGGGTTAGGTTTAAGCGGGGGTGGGGGAATGATAATTTAATGTTTAATAAAACATTTAAACATCAACTTTGGGAAAATGATTGCGGAGGGGTAGAATTATGAGGTTTTGATGGGTGAGGGATTAGGTATAGGTTATTGGCCTAACCAGAGGTTTAGACCAATCCCAGAGTTATGACACGGATGGGTTCATAATAGTCCCAGGTAGACTATTATATCCCAGAACTGTATGTACATAGCTATACTGCTATAGGGTGGGATATGTAATATTTTTGGGGTTTTATATAGTTTTTTGTGTAATAAGGGATAAGGAGATGATCCAGGGAGCTAGATAGTAGAGTTAGGAGTTAATATGAATTTGTGAGGTGAAGTGTAGGGGAGAGGCTAAGTTTGTGAGATGAAACTTACACATGAGATTTGAATGGGATATGGAGAAATGAGTTTACACAAGAAATGTGGCTTCTTTTCACTGAAGAGAGTCAAAGCTTGACTTGGTTTTTTACAAAAATGAAGTGAAAACAGGACTGGTTGGGCAGATCCCAAGGTCCTCAAGGGGATGTTAGTAAGTGATTTAGAGATTTAGAAGAAAGGGAAATTAGACATGCCTCGCTTAAGCTCCTCCAAATGTAAATTGCTTTATACTTGTGATCTGAATAGATATAACATTAAAAAACATGAAATGGATCACATAGCTTGATTCTGCAACCACAAAACTACTTACCCAGCCTACTTACCTAGCATTTTTTCTTCTTTTTGCATGGGTGCACTTAGACTTGCAAACCCTGATTATCCTCTTTTCTTTTGGCTACCCTCCTATCTAAATCAACACTTATCTCTTCCAAGGACCCAGATTAAGCAGTTGGGCTCCTTCATTTCTCTGCCCATCTACAAATCTGCCAAGATTAAGTTGTTTGGAAAAATATTCATTCTCTATATGCTACAACAAGAAATTGAAACCTAGGGAAGCCAAGATTAAGCTGTTTGGACTTCCCTTAGCTAAAAAAATTCATCAAAATTGATTAACTCATCAAAATTTGGAATACAACAGTGGCATTTAGACTGGAACACTTTTATGGCCTCTTCTTTGGCCTCTTTCTGGAAATATGGAACCTTGCAGCATGAAAAGATGACATATTTGGCACTTTCAACTATCAATCATGAAATATGAACACCTATTGCAATAGGAGGCTAACAGTGGCTCCACTTGGGGATGACTTTTCCTTGTGAAAAGCCAAGAAGAGTAGGTCAGACTGCCTTGATCTTCTATTGTTGCTGTAGACTGAAACTTCCCTTGTGCTGGCTGTCAAATGATTGAAAATTTGAAACCTGAACATAGCATTCTCATAAACTGAATTTTTATACAATAGCAACACTGCCTGCTCTTTTGTTGTGATTAATGCAATGACAGAGATCTGAATAGAGGACTTGCTTTGGTTCTGCCTTTAAAAAACTTTGCTGCACTGTTCCATTATTCGGCCTGCTAAAAAAAAACAAAGTGCTGAAAATACAAGTATTTATGTACAAACATAATACAACTGCATTGTGTTCAACAACAGGGATCATAATAATGCTTTAGCATTCGGCCATTGACAGGGCCTTCTTCAGTTATGTCGTCCTCTACAGATTTGAGGAAATATGTGTTATTTCCCTACACAGTGCTGATAACAAATGGACATTTCCATAAAAAATCAAATTTTGCATGTTTGCCCTTGTCTTCTCTTCGTGAATCCCACCTTAGAACTTTGTTTCCAACACAGAAATCCTCAGCCTTAACTTTCTTATCAAACATCCTTTTGAGCTTCTCTTGCAAAATTTGAGCTCTATCATAGACCTGCTCTCTTGTTTGCTGAAGATGAATGGTCTGGTTGATTCTTTGTTGAACATCATTTGGTTCAGCTTGGATCTCTTGTAACAGCTTGATGATAGGAATGCCCAAGGAATATGGAAATCTGGCCTCCATGCCATACACCAGCTCATAAGGGCTCATCCCAATTGATTTCTTTGTTGAAAGTCTGTCTGCCCATAGGGCGTGGGCTTTTTGTGCCAGTTCTTCTTGTTTTCTTCTAGCACTTTCTTTATGATGTTGATGAGGCTTTTGTTGGATGATTCAGCCAAGCCATTACCTTGAGGGTAATGGGCTGTGGAGTGGCCCAAGGTAATGTGAAATTTATGGCAAAAATTGATCATCTTTTTGGATTTGAAGGCAGCGGCGTTGTCAGTGATGATCTTCTCAGGGCATCCATATCTAGAAAGGATGTTGGTCTCAAGGAATTGGATAATGATGGAGTCATTGGCCTGTCTACATGGGATGGCTTCAATCCATTTAGTGAAATAGTCGGTGGTTATTAGAATCCACTTATGCTGGCCTGAGGAAGAGGGGTGGATTTCTCCAATGAAGTCAAGACCCCATTGTTGAAAAGGCTTCTCGGTTGAGATGGGCTTAAGAGGCAGGTAACAACTTTCTTTTTCCCTCAAAGATTTGGCATTTATGACATGAGATAGCGAACTTCTTTACATCTGCAAACAAAGAGGGCCAATAGAAACCAGCCCTTAAAATTTTATCAGCAATTGACTTCCAATATAGATGTCCTCCACAGTCCCCTGCATGGAATTCTTTCATGACATTGTTAGTTTCATTCGTGGTTAAACAATTAAGCAGTATGCCTTCATGATTTTTCCAAAATAAAGCACCATCTATGACACAAAACTTTGAAGCTTTCATCTTTAAAAATCTTTTCTTGGTTTTGGATAATCCTGGGGGAGCAAACGGGTTTAACAATACAAAGCATATATCAGCATACCATGGGGATTGCAAAAAGGTTTCACTAATCTGTGGAGTCGCCAGCTCCTGTTCATTGTCTAGTTGGTTAATGTCTAAGGCTTGAAAGTTTGTTTCAGACATCAGTTTGGCTAAACCTTGTCCCTTTATGAGCTTGGTTGGTTTTATTTCTATGTCATACTCAAGGATGTTAGCAATCCACTTGCCTCTTTTGCCTTCTAACCCCTCTTGGGTTAATATGTCTTTTACAACAGCATTTGGGACATAGGCAATCACATGTGAATATAAAATGTAAACTCGGAAATCTTTGATTGCTTTAACAAGGGCATAGGCCTGCTTCTCCATGATTTGGTACTTCAAAGGAGCATCTCTTAAGGCTCGGCTGAAAAATGCAATTGGCTTTTCAGCTCCTTGATCATCCTTTTGCAAAAGGACAGCAGCTATGGTGTGCTCAGATGCAAAAGAAAAAATGATAAAATCTTTGTCAAATTGTGGACTTGTGAGGACAGGGGCTTGGGTTAAGGCAGTTTTGATACTCTCAAAGGCTTGCTTGGTTTCAAGAGACCATTTTACCTTGGCATCCTTTTTTAACATGTTGCTTAACAGTCTTATCAGTTTGGCTAGATTTGGGATAAATCTCCTTAGGAAATTGATCTTTCCAAGGAATGCTTGCAACTCTTTTATGTTTCTTGGAAATGGGATTTGAAGGATGGCTTGAATTCTTTCAGGATCAATTCTAATCCCATCTTTTGAGATGATATGGCCTAGTAATTTACCTTCTTCAAGGCCAAAGAGAGACTTCTTGGGGTTCAAGGAAATGCCATATTTCCTACATGTCATGAATATTTGCCTTAAGTGTTTGAGGTGCTCTTGATCAAATTTGGAGAAAGGTGTAAGGTCATCAAGATAGACAACCAAGAAATCATGGATTTCCTCGGCAAATGCAATGTCCATGGCCCTTTGAAAGGTAGCAGCAGTGTTTTTAAGTCCTAAAGGAATCTTCACATATTTAAATGTTCCCCACGGTGTGGTAAAGGCTGTCTTGTCTTGGTCATCCGGGTGAACCAGCATTTGATTAAAACCTGAAAATCCATCTAGCAAAGAGATTCTAGATGACCCCACTACTCTTTGTAGGATGTGGTCCATTTTTGGCAATGGGTAGTGGTCTTTTAGGGAGACATGGTTTAAATTTCTTAGATCTACACATAGCCTAATCTCACCTGTCTTCTTTCTTGTGGGAACAAGATTGGATACCCATTCAGAAAATCTGATGGGTGCTATGATACCTGCTTCAAACATTCTTTGTACTTCCTTTTCAATCAAAGGGAGAAGCAGAGGATTGATTCTCCTTAGTTTCTGTTTGAAGGGCTTTTGATTTGGTTTTAAGGGAATGGTGTGTTGGATCACTGAGGTGTCATAGGACTTCAAGTCCTCATAACTCCGAGAAAATACATCTTGGAATTCTTTAAACAAATCAACATATTTGGGCTTTTGATCGTGTGGCAAAGATTGAGATAGTTTGATCATTTTGGGCTTCTCTGCTGTCCCAATGTTGTGTTCTTCTATAGCAACATTTAAGGGCTGCATTTTTGGCTTTTTGGGAACATCATTTGCATCAAACATATCTTCTAACGGAGTGAGGCCAGCAGGGAGGAAGTTATCTTTTAGATCAACTTTCTCGGCCTCTGTTTTGGCTATTTCCTCCAAACGCATTTGTTTCAGCTCTTCTATGTTTGCATTGTAAAAAACAGTTGGGTTTAACATTTGTTTGGCTGTTACAGCCTGCTGATTTTCATTTGTTTGCTATTGTTCATCCGTCATAGCATCCATGTCAATGTTAATATTTGAAAACTCATGCTCAAGAGTGAGGAAATTGTTAATCTAGGCATCATTTGAACACTTGCCTGTATTTAACATTATTTGGGACAGCAGGCCTATGTTTTATCTCAGCAGTGAAATGGTGATTTGGCTCAAAGGGAAGCTTGCATGTACTAGCAAAAGTGGCTAGGCTTTGTGCATGAATGTTATGATTTCTTGAAATCTTATCAAGCTTGGATTCAGTGAATGCATTGAGTATATTAGTGGGAGCAGTCCTATAGGCCCTCATTCTATTGTCATTAGTAACAAAGTTTCCTTTCATTTGCTGTATGACTAAATCGGAGTCACCTAGAATGGATACTTTTACAGCTCCTAGAGCTTTGAGCAGTTTAAGGCCTAAAAGAAGAGCCTCATACTCTGCCATGTTGTTTGTACATTTGAAGTTTAGTCTATAGGCATGGCCTTCTGCATGATTGTTGTGTGTATTGTGAATCCATACACCTGACCCTGCTCCTAACTTGTTAACAGAGCCATCAAACTCTAAATACCATGTGATTTCTTGCTTGTGACCAGTATTAAGAGTTTCAGTCATTCTTGCAGTGGGCAGATTTGAATTTTCTATTTGGGGAGCTTCTTCTTGTATGCTGGTTGCCTTGATTGTTTTGACAGTTTCATCAGTATGGGCAACTGATTCTTCATTGATGTGTGTGTCCAGTTCTAAAGCCAACAACTTATCATTAGTGGGAGGACTTGTTTCATCATTAAATAAAATAAAAGAATCCATATCATAATGGATTGAATAGATAGGGAAGTTTTGGGGCTTTTCCTCACTACTTACCACATACTTCATCAGTGTTTCTCTATACAGTCTATTTGGTTGCCCAAAGGCTAAAATAGTGGCATAGGAGAGGTCTAGTTGGAGAGATCCTTGGAGTTTTTCTCCCCAAGATCTTGACAATAGCATGCCATACTTTGGTGGAATGTTAGCAACCACCACATCCATGAGGATTGTCTTGTTTAGGTATTGGACTAAGGAGACACATAAGTCTTTGATTAAGCCTAAACACTTGACCTGACTTGAGTCAAAGGAGAATAAGTCTTTGTAGGGTCTTGTAACATCAAGGTTTAGCTTCTCCATTACAGCTTTGGGCATAAGGTTGTGTGAGGCACCTGAGTCAAACATAGCATTATGCAATACCTTATCATGAACGTGCAAACTGACATAGAATGGTAACACAGCTCCATGTCCTGATTTACCATTGACTTCAGGACCGAAAAGGAGCTCAGGTTGATCATCTAATACATTCACATCATCCCTATTTTCTTGTATTTGCAGCGATCTTTTGATTTGCTGCCTATAGATATCATGTTTGGCAAGTTCAGATAAAGGGATGGATATCTTCAGTTTACCTATTTTTGCCTCTAAATCAAAAGGTTTTTCTGACTGTGATTTAGTATTGTGACTGGCAGATTTTCCCTTTTCAATTGCACTCTCAGCGGTTTTCTCTTGTTCTTCATTGATTTCTTGAACTATTTCTGATTTGGAAAGGTTTTTAGGATCTTCTTTTGAGGAAGAAGGTGGCAGAGGGTGATCATTAGAGGGTTGCATGTCTGTGACATCCTCTATGGTGACATCCTTTGGATTTGGGACTATTTTATCAGCAGTTTCTATGAGGGCAGCCTTTTCTTTGATCTTCTTAGGTTGTTTGGTATCACTTGGTTTAACCTTTTCGGGCACATCTATGGTTCTTGTCCTCAGCTTATACTGTTTGTGGACCTCATAAACAGCTGAATCATAACCTTGCTTAAAATCAAAAGACTCACCTGACTTAGTCCGAAATTGATTTATCTCATGGTCATCTTGGTCTTCTTGGGTTAGGAAAATTTGTTGCTCACCCTTTAGATCCATCAAATTCATGTGAGTGTCTTCTGTCTACTCACTAGATGTGGATGCTTCTATGTAGTTCTCTTGGAAAGGAGGTCTTATATCATGGTCTGGGCTAGACCTACCAGCATTTGTGTTCTGAGTTTTCCTGAAATTTGGGTTCCTTATGGTATTGGGTTATTGTTCTTCCCATGTAGATTTCCTTTCGATGCTTTCCACTCTTTCTCCCAGCCTGTGCATGCCATTGATAATAGCATCCAGCTTTTGGTCTAAGGCTGAGGGTTCTTCCTTAAAGGTGGTTCTTCTCTCAGTTCTAGCTTTGTTTCTTTTAGCAATTAGATTTGACTCTACACTAACAACAACATCTTGCATGTCTGCTAGGCTTTGAGGGGCTCTTTCCCTTAACTGATAAGCCATGTCAGTATCAAAACCATCAGGGAATTTATACAAAGCAAGATCAGGTGGAGGTCTTAAGTTCTGTGGTATTGCATTATAAACATTATTAAATCTCGCACAATAGTCTAAGACAGACTCTTGAGGGCCTCTTTTGATGGTGTCATATTCAGATAATATGTGCAAGGGATCTTTCTTTTTCTCCCATCTGTTAAGAAATGTTTGGTAAAGGGCCTCTGGGTTAGCTATGGAATTTGCAGCAAGGCTTCTAAACCAAGGTCTTACATCTCCTGTTAAGCTTTGGACAAAAATCTTCATTCTCACGCTATCATCATCAATCTCATAGTTCTCAAAATAGTCTTGCATTTTCTTGGTATGCTGAAGGGCTGTGCAAGAACCAGTACCATCAAAGTATGTGATTTTAGTTTGGTAATCCTGAGGCATAGCCCCTGGATTAGCAGGCAATTGTAACGGAGCATATCTATTCGGCATATTCACAGGGATAAGTGGAACAGTAGGGATAAATGGAACAACTGGAACAGTGGTAATAACAGTGGTAACGGGAGTATGCGCAGTGAATGGAGGTGTGGAAGGAGTGCTTTGAGAGGTGGATGATGAACAAGGGGAAGTGGGGGTTGAACGAAATAAAACTTTGACAGGGGTTGGAACACAGCTTGGCTGGACTGTTTCAGGACTAGAATCAGCAAAATCTTCTCTTCGCTCTAGCTTCCCGATGTTCCTTGGGATTAAATTGGGATTTTCAAAAATAGCTGGGGGATTTGGGTCTGGATTTGACCTTGTATAGCGCGAGTTCCTTTTGGGAGCCAGATTCTGAAATTGTTTTGGTAATTTTTGTGAATGTTTTTATTTTTTAAATTAGCAAGGAACTGATCAAATTTTTGGAATAGCTATCTACATCTTAAAACTAGCATGAATATTGACTGAAGCAGCTTTGATTTACTCCTGTAAATGCAAAGCAAGAACAGTTTCAAAGGCTCCCTGGCTGACATTCAGGCTTCATCTGTAGTTTTAAGGAATATACAGCAATTGGAAAATTCATTGTTCCCTAGTGGAGTCGCCATTATGTTATTACTCAGGTTGTTCCCTTTGACTCCCAAGGGAATACGGCCGAGGTAACCACTAACCAATCTTTGGACTACAGGCCCTATCCTACCTACAATCAGAGAGGGATCTCTCTTTATGATTTAGCTTTGTTGATCATGATTTTAGGCTAGTTATTGAGTTCAAGGGGTTTTGTTTGAGTTTTGGTGTGAAGGATGAAGCTTTCAAGTAGAGAGGTAATGCATAGTATGATAAGTTCAAACCATTGGGCATGGATTCATGGAGTAGGACTGCTGGTGCGTTTTCTTGGTCACAAGAGGAAAATGGAGCAAGATATCTACACATGAAACAACTTTCAAGCTAAATGGAGATGGATTGAAGGCTAAGGAATGAGAGGCAATTAAGAATCTCTCTTTCAGCTCAACAGAGGGAAGGTGAATGAGCTCTATCTAGGAGCAGTAAAGAATCCCTAGATAACTGTCAAACATGGGTGAATCAGGGAAAATATGAGCCAAAGGGAACTCATATTCGTTACCAATTCAGAGGAAAACATAAAGAAACAATAGAAATTGAGCATAGAGTGTAGTCAAGCAAGTTCTAAGCTAATCTTTGTATCTGCTATTTAAATGGTGACATATGTATGATATGAGCATATATCAATGGAAAATAGAGGTAGAAATCACTTATTGAGTCATGTTGCAGCACAAGAATTCCATATTCATTCTTCAAAACAGTGATACCACATCAGACAGTCCGTCCTCCAAGATTTTCAGCAGTCTTTGATTAAAGAAAACATCAAGTATACAGAGCGAGTCTCTAGTGGAGCAACTCAACCAACCAACCCTTTAAACAGTAAATTAGGGTGGTTTTTATAAGCAAAATATCTACAAAAATCAGATCTCAGACAGATCTGATGCAATAAGTGTCTTTAACCTAACATATGCTTGAAATAAATGCTTCAAAATATCTATCTAATGTTGCGCCGGGGGCAGCCGCCTCAAAAATGAGTAACTATGATGTCCTTAGAGCCCTGTGCTGGCATTTGGTCATAACTGTGCTTTGGGTTTTGATCCCCTGCTCTTGAGTGGTTCTGATGTGCATTAACTGTGATTTGAGAGCCTTAAATAGTTTCACCACTTTGTTTGACTTTACTTGGGGGCCTTCAGTGTCTACCTACTTTGGAAATATGGCTATCCACCAAAAATTCTAACTGATAGTCTTCGCCACTTCCTCTGATACACTTTCACTGAACCTGGGCTCTTTAATGTCTTCTGAATGCTTTAAACTGTCCCATCAACATTTTATGGTTGTTGTTCGGCCCTCAGTTGCCTTTAGAACTGTCTTTACCCCTTTTCTGAACCTATGTGAAGAAATTCCAGTCCATTTGCGAATTTCGGGCCTGCTGGTAGCCAAGCCATGAGAGGGCTTCCATTTTGGCCTATTTCCCTTAGCGATGCGCGATTAGTGCTAAGCGCTAATTGCGCATCAAAAACTGCCTCAGTTTTTCATTCCGGGCATCCGTTGCTGCAGATTTCGTGCTTCGCGCCCTTTTCGACGATGACCTCAGCATGACGTCAGCGGTGGGTCCCAGTACGGTGGTGACGTGGTAGGGTGACATCAGTAGGGTGACGTCTGCAGTACGGCCGAGTGACGTGGAGGTACGGTAGGGGTGATGACGTGGCAGTACGATGGCAGCAACATGGCAATGAAGTGGCATAGGACACGGTGGCAGGAGGCCGACGTAGGTTGATGACGTCACGAAGACGTGGCATTGACGTCATTCGGCGGAGGCAGTATCCAGTTTCCTCCCGCACCGCTTTTCCACGCAGGTGGTATTGGGGGAGGGGCCTCCGAACACATCGGGAGGCTGACACGTGGCGGGGGTACGACGGGGAAACCGCCCATCCCCCAGACGTTAACCTCTGGCAGATCAGCATATGAAAACACCCGCCCACCGTCGGATCTGAAACGCTGGGCATCGGACGGCTAGTGGGCTGATTGGGGTAGCGCGGAGCTTTGGAGTGGGGCCTGCGCGAATATTAAAATAATATTATGCCGCGGGGGTTCAAAACTTTAGAAAATGTGGGTTTTGCGGGTTAGGTTTAAGCGGGGGGGGGGGGGGGGATGATAATTTAATGTTTAATAAAACATTTAAACATTAACTTTGGGAAAATGACTGCGGAGGGGTAGAAATATGAGGTTTTGATGGGTGAGGGATTAGGTATAGGTTATTGGCCTAACCAGAGGTTTAGACCAATCCCAGAGTTATGACACGGATGGGTTCATAATAGTCCCAAGTGGACTATGATATCCCAGAACTGTATGTACATAGCTATAGTGCTATAGGGTGGGATATGTAATATTTTTGGGGTTTTATATAGTTTTTTGTGTAATAAGGGATAAGGAGATGATCTAGGGAGCTAGATAGTAGAGTTAGGAGTTAATATGAATTTGTGAGGTGAAGTGTAGGGGAGAGGCTATGTTTTTGAGCTGAAACTTAGACATGAGATTTGAATGGGATATGGAGAAATGAGTTTACACACGAAATGTGGCTTCTTTTCACTGAAGAGAGTCAAAGCTTGACTTGGTTTTTTACAAAAATTAAGTGAAAATAGGACTGGTTGGGCAGATCCCAAGGTCCTCAAGGGGATGTTAGTAAGTGATTTGGAGATTTAGAAGAAAGGGGAATTAGACATGCCTCACTTGAGCTCCTCCAAATGGAAATTTCTTTATACTTGTGATCTGAATAGATATAACAATAGAAAACATGAAATGGATCACATAGCTTGATTCTACAACCACAAAACTACTTACCCAGCCTACTTACCTAGCATTTTTTCTTCTTTTTGCATCGGTGCGCTTAGACTTGCAAACCCTGATTGTCCTCTTTTCTTTTGGCTGCCCTCCTATCTAAATCAACACTTATCTCTTCCAAGGACCTAGATTAAGCAGTTGGGCTCCTTCATTTCTCTGCCTATCTACAAATCTACCAAGATTAGGCTGTTTGGATAGATATTCATTCTCTATATGCTACAACAAGAAATTGAAACCTAGGGAAGCCAAGATTAAGCTGTTTGGACTTCCCTTAGCTAAAAAAATTCATCAAAATGGATTAACTCATCAAAATTTGGAATACAGCAGTGGAATTTAGACTGGCACACTTTCATGGCCTCTTATTTGGCCTCTTTCTGGAAATATGGAACCTTGAAGCATGAAAAGATGACATATTTGGCACTTTCAACTGTCAATCATGAAATATGAACACCTATTGCAATAGGAGGCTAACATATCCCACTATCCAAAGTATGTTCTCTCAACTACACTTGGTATGCTAATAAATGCTTCTGGGAAAAATTCACAGCCTATTTTTCATAATTCAATAGCAAATGTATTTATTGAGCAAGTATTGATTAAGAAATTCAAGGCTTGATCACCTTTTCTAGTTCAAGATAATACAATAGAAGTCCTTGCTAGCTTGTCTAGAAATAACTACTTAAGTAGCAAGCTCAAAAATGCAAAAGACAAGTGTTTTCTAGTGGGTTTACTTATAAGGGTTGCAGATGATGTTCAAGAAGATGTTAAGCCCCTATACTACTAGGGTAACCCCTTATTGTTATTATTACAACCCCCTTATTATATTGATGTACCCATGTAGTGCCCATATTGTTACTATTGTGCCCCATAGAAGCCCACTATTGTTATTATTGTGCTCTTACATTATTATTGTTATGTCGACTCTAATTATATTATGACCCTTTAGACTCCTATATATAGAAAGGAGGTTTTTTCATTTGTATCATCCAAGAATTGCTCAATTGTGTAATGTAAAGGAGGTTTCCCCCTCGAAGAGGCTGAATTATAAGGTGTTGATCTCTCTTTTCTATCTTTTTGTGAGCTGGCTTCATAGCATTTGGTATCAAAGCTTTGGATTCTAGGGTTTCACTGCTCCAAACAGGTCATCGTGGAATTTTCGCTATAACTTTGTTTCTGAGACGTTTCAAAAGTGAAAAAAAAAACAATTTGAGAGGAAATTGCATTGAACCTTGGGTCCGAATTTCAGAGCTTTTCGCACTATATTTGCGGAGATATGATCTGAGGAAGTTGGTATTTTTGCAGACTCTTGAATTACATTCCAAATAGGTGACCTGGGGAAAATCGTCATAACT
The DNA here is from genome assembly GCA_031772625.1 of Pinus tabuliformis. NCBI lineage: Eukaryota > Viridiplantae > Streptophyta > Pinopsida > Pinales > Pinaceae > Pinus > Pinus tabuliformis. The sequence goes on along the minus strand of CM062817.1, from coordinate 1,234,865,941 downwards.
TTCTCTCTGAGCATGAAATTGATATTTCGTAAGAAGGTACAGAAAGAGGACAAGTTGTAGTTTCTTGTAGATATTTTTTAGAGCCAAAGGTCGAAATAGTGACACGTGTCACATTGTACAAGTTCGCTCTACTGAACTAGTCTATAATCAAGTCACTGTGGGAGATTTAGCATAACTCTTCCTTGGAGAATCCAATTTGGATCAAACTGGTGGCATTGGAAAGAGAACACAGAGGGCTACTGCAGATCGTAATTTCAGAACTAGAAGAACCAAAATTACAAAGTTATAGTCATTTCAAGATCGAGCTCCTAAAATCAAGAAAAGGTGATATGAGGAAGTTTGATGGCAAGGATCCGGTAAATTGGATACTTCAGATGGAGCAATATTTTGATTTACATGGTGCAACACTGTTACAAAAGGTATGTATTGCATCTTCATATTTAGAACCAGATCAATTTTTATGGCATAAAGGGCTTTGTTCTCGTAAACAAATTGTTACGTGGTCAATTTTCACGAAGGAAATGATAGCACATTATGAGGATACAAAGAGCAACATCTTCTTTAGAGCAACACCACAACAATTGGAAAGAGTAAAAGAGCTTTGTTACATATTGGAAAGTAAAATTATGGCAACAAGGAAGTCTACCCCTCACAACTATAATAATGGAAGTGTTGTTTCTCCTAGCCTTCCACAACCTACAAGGGTTACACCACAACAATTGGAAGAGAAAAGAGAAAAAGGGCTTTCTTACAATTGTGATAGCAAATGCACTAAAGGTCATAAGTGTGCTGAGAAGAAATTATTTTACATAGATTATGAAGAGGAGGAAGAAAAGGATCAAGAAACATCAAAAGAAGAGTATATACACCAGGAACCAACCCCAGAGAAAGATGAAATGAATCCGACCATATCTTGTAAATCATTGGCAAGAATTACCACTCCCCAAACTCTCAAGATAGAAGGACATATCAAGAAGAAAAAGGTGCAAGAAGTGAAAGATCACATCGAGAAAGAAGAAATGAATCCAACCATATCTTGTAATTCCTTGGTCAGAATTACCACTCCTCAAACTATCAATATAGAAGGACATATCAAGAAGAAAAAGGTTCAAACAGTGAAAGATCAAACCGAGCATCAACAACAAGTTCTCCAACTTTTAAATGATAACTCCACTTTGGTGCAAAATCAAGTGAAACAACAAGTAGATCAACATCGTAGTGGAAAATTTTTTTACGTAGGTGATTGGGTATTTTTATTGCTGCATCTCAAGCAAGCTATTTATGAGAAGGAAATGTTGGCAATACTACATGCACTTAAGAAATGGCGACCTTACCGAATGGGAAGACACTTCAAGGTAAAAATGGATCATGATAGTCTTAAATACTTTTTAGAACAACTATTATTTTTAGAAGAAGAGAAAAAAATCACAAATATGATGGGTTATGAGTTTGACATCATCTATAGAAAATGGAAGCAAAATTTTGTTGCAGATGCACTCTTAAGAAAGGATGAGGATGTGGAAGAATTGTTTTGTGTTATTTATATTATCCAACCATATTGGATAAATGAAGCAAGGGATGAATGGAAGAAGGATGAAGAAGTATGGCCACTTATTCAAAAGTTGCAAAAGATCCCAATTCAAACAACATTGCTAGAAATTGAAGGGGAAGGAAAAATCATATTCGAACTTGGAGAAGTCATAGAAACAAGAACCCGACAACTACGAAATCGATCAATTTCAGAGTATCTCATCAAGTGGAAGAACTTACCCACTGAGGATTCCACATGGGAGGACAAGAATTTTATATAGAAGCATCAAGAACTACTCAAGCATTGAGGACAACACTTTTTGAAGGAGAGGAGCATGTTAGGCCTCTATACTACTAGGGTAACCCCTTATTCTTATTAGTACAACCCCCTTATTATATTGATGTACCCATGTAGTGCCCATATTGTTACTATTTTGCCCCAGAGAAGCCCACTATTGTTATTATTGTGCTCTTACATTATTATTGTTATGTCGGCTCTGATTATATTATGACTCCTTAGACTCCTATATATAGAAAGGAGATCTTTTCATTTGTATCATCCAAGAATTGTTCATTTTTGTAATGTAAAGGAGGTTGCCCCCTCGAAGAGGCTAAATTTTAAGGCGTTGATCTCTCTTTTCTATCTTTTTGTGAGCTAGTTTCATAACAGAGGAACTCATAAGGTCTCCTAAAATTCTCTACAACAGTGCAAATAATATGTGGCATGCCATTCAAGGTAGGGAAGGAGTAGAAAGCTAGATTTTGCTTCTTGCCCTTTCTTCAAATAGCAGTAGGAATGTGCAATGGCCTTGCTTTGTATGTTGTCAAATGAAAATGATAAAAGAAAATGGGAAATTACTTCTACAGGTGGCATACCTCCTCTAGTACATATTCCAGAGATTGGATCTTTAAAAGTGAAAAATCACTCTAAAAATGTTATTGTGAACCTCTGTAATCGTAGTGAAGATACCGATTCATGTTTTCAAAGTGCAGATGATGTACTTTCATTTATTAGGTTATTGAAAAAGTGGTAGTCCAGGGAGAAATAAATTACTGTAAAGATACTGAACCATTTCACCCATAAATCAAATAGTAACAATATCAGCCAACTCATTACTTTTCTAACTGGTGACTTACCAAAAACAAAAGTTCATGTTTTGGACACATTAATATTTGTACTGAAGATAGTACTGGAAATGATGGAATTGAAATAATGACTAAAATCCTTTGTTCTACTAATGACAAGACTTGAGCTAAATCTACTTCAGTTATTGCTACATTATTTAACTGCAAGAATTATTTACGTGTAAGAAATATAGTAATTGAATACATTGGACTAGTCCTAAGGCTCCGTAATGCAAAATCAACATATATTTTGATTGAAGCAACATGTTCTCGTGCTGCTATTTTTTGTTAATAAAACAGAGCCAGGAAGGTGCGAAGCTGTTGCTAACCATTAGTTAGCCTCGCAAAATCTTCAGTGACATTTTAAGAAAATATGATCATGCATTTTCCCGCATATAGGGTACTCATGAGATGTTGGTGTGAATAAGGAAAATTTTTCAGAGCTCTTAGAGATGAGATATTGAAGTTTTCCCATCTTTTCCAGCAAGAAATTTATGCTTGTTTTTTGAAATGTTAATATATAACAAGAAGGATTGAGGAAGCTCTTGACTTTGTCCATGAGATCAAGGAGAGAAGCCTTTTGCCTAAGCCCAAGAGTTTCCATATGCTAGTTAAAGATTGTGCAAAAAATGGAAAAATGGATTATCACATGCAATCAATGTCATGAAAATGAAAAATTACATGCCTGGTGAAAATTTTTATGGCATCCTTATCGATGATTACTTGAAAACAGGCTAGGTGAAGAGAGGATTTGATACAATGCATATCATGAAAGAACTAGTTTGAATTCATATTGTTTCAAGCTACACTGCCTTGGTTTAACATCTTTTCAAGGAAATAAAATAAAAAGAGGCTAATAACTTAATAGGTACCTTTGGTAAATGCAAGCATGTCATTGTGAATGTGATGCTCTAATTATCGTAGCAATGATTGTTGGAGAAGTAAGCTAGGGCCACACTTCTAAAGCGTGGCAATTTTTTAATGCCACAAAAAGCAAGGGACTAAACCCTACGTGGAAACCTATTGTATACTCATTTGTATAAGAATGACAACTCTTAAATTTTGCTGGATATTAACAATCATGGGAAAGTTGATCCTGAACGAGTAGACACTCATTGAATGTGCCTGAGTCAGCAAAATTTTTCACTATTTGTCAAAGTTCCTTCGTAGCTTCAATACGACTTTTCTTGTGCAACTATTTTTTTTTAAATTTTGTTGCTTCCTCATGGTAAAGTTGATCCTAAACAAGGAGACACTCATTGAATGTGTCTGAGTCAACAAAAAGTTTCACTATTTGTCAAAGTTCCTCCACATCTTCAATACGACTTTTCCTGTGCAGCTATTGTTTTAAAAGTTCTGTTGCTTGGCTATAAAACCCCGTGGGAAAGTTGATCCTAAATGAGGAGACACTCATTGAATGTGTCCAAGTCAAAAAAAAGTTTCACTATTTTTGAAAGTTCCTCCGCAAGCTTCAATACAACTTTTTCTATGCAGCTATTGTTTTAAAAGTTTTGTTTCTTGGCTATAGAACCCTCTTAAAGGAGATTTTTATATTGAAAGTATATGCACACTCAAGAGAATGTGCCTCATTTAATGAACTTCGGTGCCATTATTGATGGGATTTTACCCTCCTAAAATCTTGGCAATGAATTTTGGATATTTCTCAGAGAATTATGCCCTCTAAGCCATTGAGAACCAGCCAACACTTAATTATTTTTCTCAGGATTTCGTTTAGCAATGGTTGGGAACTAAACACCCTCGATTAAGCATTTCAACCTTTATTCTACCATATGGAACTACTTCAAACACCAATAGAAAGAGAATTCCCCCCCAAAATCTCTAGAACTTCACTCATCAAACATGAAATTACAAATTTATCTCATGGCACAAATATTTGTGGAAGAATTCTTGAAATTAGTACCTTCGTGAGTTCCAAATCCTGCCCTAACTACACCAATGTCATTTTTCGCTTCCATGGCAATGCAGAAATCTTGCTCCAATCTAGCTAGGGTAGCACCAATGTCAAATTTCACTTCCACAACAATGCATAAATCTCACAATCTAGCTAGTGCTACACCAATGTCAAATTTCGCTTCCACGACAATGCAGTCAATGGCGAAATCTAGCTCCAATCTACCTAGGGTTGGTTTCTCACCACCAAAACTAATTTTCTCAATGGGTTTTTTTGGACACTGTAGCCTCATAGGATTCCAAACTCTCTAAGAATTTTCTTCTTCAAAAATACAAATGACCAAAATGAGGAGAATGCTCATTTTCCATTTTTACAATTTCCTTTTCATTTCTGGCTTTTTATTTTATTAAAATTATTATTTTTTTCAATTTCCCTTCTATTTAAAAAAATATTTTTTTTTTTCATTTTTACCTCTTACTTTATAAAAGCTAACATAAGCTGAAGTGGGAAAGGAAATTTCTTTGGATATACAAGTGACCCAGTACAGAAGGGAAGCAATGAAAAAAGTTCGAAGTTTTGAACGATACAGATTATGCTTAACGAAGAAGAACACTGATCTTACATTCCTGAAGAGATGTAGAGATTCATCAGTTATTCCAACCTTTGCTAAAATTAACCACTCTCTCAGAAGCCAGCACAATAATAAGATATTCTTTAAAGCAAGCATGGCTCTTATTCAAAGTGAAATCAAGAGAACCGGGTATGAACTCAATTCTTTGTCTCAAAAAACTTACAATCTTCATGTTTTCTTAGCTAATTTAATCAAGCCTCGGTTATGGGTCTTAATTGACTCAGCCTTAGCAGTAAAAGCTCTTAAACTGGAACAAATATGTAGCATGAAACAATCTCAGAAATTCTATAAACTCCTAAACAAAAAAGAAACCTCCCACACTACATCTAACGACATCTCCCACTCTATAATCAATACCTCTCAGTTAGCCTCTTTAAAATCTCTCATCAACCACAATAGTGCGCTCAATAGCAACAGATACCTTCCCTCCACTCAGATCACACCCCCCAGTCTAAAGTCGGTCACAAAATCCACCCTCAACTTAACTTAGAAAATACTTCCCACACAACAGACTACACATCTACCACATCACATGATATCTAACATTAAAATTCCCTCTCCTAAGCATCTTCAACCTACGCAGCCCATGATATCTGATAATATATCTAACAAACCTGACTACACTCCTCCAATAGCCAGACAATGTGCCACTGGTTATCCTGCCCCATCCCAAACAGGTCGGTCAAAATTATCTTGGATCCACCCCATCCCAAACAACCCCAGCCCAGCATCAATCTCCAGCCAAAATGGCTTCAGCCTGAACGCAACAACCAACAGCCTGACTAACGTAGCGACCAAAAGCCTGACACATGCAGTCCTTCCACCATGCAACCAAACGAAACTACCTATGTGATTTCAAATATGTCACCCCATCCCATACATCTCCAGCCCAACTCTTGTACTAAACAAAGCAAGCCTGACACACGCATCAATTGAAATCTCCAACGCAGTAACCAACAACACACAACACTCCTGGTTACTACTCCTCTAAATGATCAAACTGCAACGCCTATCAATAATATACCATAGCCTTCGCAACACTCTTTATCACACAGCCCTTATAACCTAACCCCCTCGCATATCCCCTCACCCATGTGACCAAACAACCAGATATCACAACTAAATAATCATATAAAACTGAAAGATATTCCCATAGAAAATGACATCGCAAACACAAACAATACAAGCAATAAACCCATTTCACACACCAACAATGATAATAAGAATAACAACGACAATCTAGTAACAAATCTATCCAACTTCCAACTAGATGAACACATCATAAACCTATTAAGAAAAGGATTAAATTTCTCCATCACCCCTCGCAAGATCCCAGTCGAAGATATTTTGTGCAACATTGAATATGGCATCAAAAATCTTCCAGACAACATAAAAGAACAAATAAGGCAAGACTGTTCCATAACTCTTAGGAAATCAAAACCCCCTAAAAGTAACATCAGTAAACATGAGTATCTTGCTCTCAAAACCCTAAACTCTAACCCTGAAGTTGGTGTGTTAAAGGCAAACAAAGGAGGAGCCACTATTATCATGAACATAAGTGACTACAAAACTAAAATTCTATACCATCTAAATAATAGTGGTTGCTACAAAAAACTCAATAAAAACAAATTAAACAAGATCTCCAAAAAAGTTAGCGACTTAATCAAATCAAGTAATATACAGGACCACAAAAACCTAATAGTAAACAATCCTTACACACCTAGAATCTATGGAGCTCCAAAAATTCACAAAGAAGACATCCCCCTCAGACCTATAGTAAACACAATTAATGGTCCTACATACCACCTAGCAAAACACCTAGCCAAAAAACTAAAACCTCTAGTGGGAAACATAGACTCCTTTGTCAAAGACTCAACACAATTCATTGAAGAAATTAAGAACATCAAGCTGGACCAAAATGACATTTTGGTTAGTTTCAATGTCACCTCACTATACATAAATATACCTATCAATGATGCCATGGAGGTCATCTCTAAACTAACAAATCCTGACACTACAAATCTCATAGAAATCTGCCTAAGGTCCACCTTTTTCAGTTTCATGGAGGAGGTTTATGAACAAACATGCGGAGTCGTGATGGGATCGCCATTGTCTCCCATTATTGCTTACTTATTCATGGAATACTTTGAAACCAAAGCCCTCATGACCTCACCCCTGAAACCCAAATTGTGGAAAAGATAGGTAGATGACACTTTCATCATATGGCCTCATGGAAGAGAAGCCCTAGAAACCTTCAAAAATCATCTAAATAGCTTATCCCCTTCCATAAAATTCATTATGGAAGTTGAGGTCAACAAGAGCCTCCCCTTCCTTGATATCCTTATCACTAGGAAGGATGATGGCTCCATATCGCACCAAGTATATAGAAAAAAGACTCACACAGAACAATATTTACATGCTTCCTCACATCATCACCCAACCCACAAACTGGGAGTCCTCAATACATTAGCAACAAGAGCCTTCAGAATCTCTGACAAGGAACACCTGAAAAAATAAAAATAACACCTCATCAATGTTTTCCAAAAAAATGGATACAACAAACATCAAGCCATATATAAAGTAAACACTCAACATAAGAAGAATAAATATTTTAATAATAGTATAGGAAAAGTTAACCTAACTTACATTCTGGGAACCACGGATAAAATCTCCTGCATCCTGAAAAACAATGGAATTTTAACCACTTTCAAAGCTTTAAATGCTATCCGTAATTGCCTTAAACCAATTAAAGACAAGATTGATCCTAAATATCATCAGGATGTCCACTTAATTCCTTGCTCATGTGGCAAGACCTATGTAGGTGAGACTGGTAGATCCTTTAACACAAGAATCCAGGAACATGCATCTAACATTAAACACAATTGATCCAAATCGTTTGCTTTAGCTAAACATTCAAATAAAACTAAACACCAAATTTGTATAGAAGATACATGCATTCTAGCCAGAAGTGATCACTACTTTACAAGGAAATTTAGAGAAACCATAGAAATCAACAAACACCCCAATAACCTTAACAGAGACGATGAATGGACCATCATCAAAAACTAGATTCCAATCCTTTCAGCCAATCTTAACCCTCCCTTACCTCACTAACCGCCATCCTCTTCTAAATTATCCATAAGAGGTATCTATACCATTAATTATAATCTTAAAAAGTGGAAATTAACAACATTTTAAAATCAACAACATAAGAGCTTGAAGACATCTTAATTTAAGAAACTTAAATCATATAATCCCTGAACTATGATACTATCAAAACTAACAATTGAAATAAAACATAATCAAGCCAAACAATTAGAGTAAAATATAAATAGAATAATAAAAACAAATTTTATTAATCATATAAATCCAAAATAGGTATCTATACCTTTGATTAAAATTTAAAAACTAAAAACTAGCAAAAATTTAAAATCAACAACATAAAATCTTTAAAACACCTCAATTTAAGAAACTTTAATCATAGAATACTATGAAATAATCTAAACAAACAATTAAAATAAAACCTAATTAATATAACTAAATTTATAACAAAACAATTAAACATAATAGAACAAATATAGCCCTATTAAATCACAATTAAAACATAAATAAATAAATAAATAGATTAGAAAATTAATTAATTAACTATTTATTAATCATATAAATTTCAAAACCTTTAAAGAACTTAAAAAGAAATAAATTAATTAATTAATTAACTATTTACTAATCATATAAATTTCAAAAAAAAAAAATCAATAATAAAGTAACAATTTAACAAACCCTAATATCTGTCAGCAATACATCTCTTACATCTATTTATTAAATTGAATAATAAGACCAGTGTTCACAAATTCTCCTGATGATGAACCACCGTTGATGGTTCGAAATGTTGAGAAACAATAACCTAATGCAATGAATCCGGAAGATGATCTACACACCTATGAAGATTGCAGAAACCTAAGAGATAAAAATAAAATAAAATAAAATAAAAAATCTCATTTGCCCTTTTTATAACTTCCTTTTCATTTTTGGCCTTTTATTTTATTAAAATTATTAGTTTCTTCAATTTCCCTCATATTTAAAAAAACATTATTTTTTTTATTTTCCCCTCTCATTTTATAAAAGCTAACATAAGCTGAAGCGGGAAAGGAAAGTGCAAAGTGAGTGAATGATAATGATATGTTGTTTAAATATTACATAAGTTTTTTAATTAATTTGTAAAAAAATAATAAAAGATTTATGGAAAAAGGTCTAGGGATAATGTAATAACATGATCTTTAAGATGATTAAGAATATTTGCACATACTTTAAACAATGTTAATATAAGGGATTTTTGAATTGGTCAAATATTATGAGTAGTGATAAGATTGGTGGTACAAGTGCTAATATTTCCATGTTTTGGACAATTATAAGGGCCCTCCTAAGTAGGACATGGCTATGGGTGTATTGTCTCTAACCAATTCTTTCAATTTGAGAGTTAATGTTTAGAAAAACGAACATCTTCCTGTGTGCTTGAACCCTCTATACCTATTGACAGAAGGTGATGTTCAAGGAGTGTATAAGTAACATGTGGTTTTCTTGGCCTCTAAGGAAGGTTTTTGGTTCATTGGAAATAGTAATGATGTAAAGTCATTAGAAGTTGAGGAAAAATGTGGTCTTGGTTGTGGGGGAATATATTGTAGTCAACCAACTCCTTGACCTCCCTTTTTTTTGCTAAGCAAGAGTAGGACCTTCTATTTCATTAATAATATACAATAATTACAACAATCCACCAGGGGGTGTGGATCCAGAGAGGGATCTAAAAGCCCACCCAAAAGCTGGCTAAACTCCCACCTTCTAAAAATCAAAAAAGTTATACAAGACTGAACAAAAAGGAGACTGGAAGCAAATCTAAAACTCAGAACCAAATTGAAGTCAATAGAAAAAGTTGAGCTGGCACTGACTTTGCCGCAAACTAGGCAACTTGAACCGTTGATCTACACCGTTGAACCAACATGCCCAATCCAATGGTGGATGACTAATCCGTGATGATAAGAAGCGTGATTTTTACCCATCTCATCCACCAACTAACACGTTCTTTCCTAGCCATCGATCTACTGCGGGAGATCCAACGGCCGAAAATCATATCGCACCGACCAACTTAGCCGAACAATAGCTCCCAAGCAGGGCGGTTTTTGAACTGACCCCCCCGGCCACGTGTTGTGCTCTGGATGTGCTCGCTTCAAAATAAGAAAAACCATATTCCGCCTGTGAGGCTCATGATCACTGGAAAACCATCCCCCACTCGGTATTCTGAACCCCAATGGAAATCATATGGTGTTGCGGCCGCCGTGGTTTTCCTCTATTGTGATTTTCTTCCAGAACTGTGGGAAGAAGAGTCTCTGCCCAGACTACCCCACCCCTCATAATCAGAGCCAACCGATTGTCTGCAAGATGGAAAGTCCAACTCACCTGGGATCCGTATCCTGGGCTCTTCTTTGAAATGTGACTCTATCTTCTTCTGCTTGCTCATGACAAATCATTTTTATCCTACTCGAAGGTAGCTCTTGCCAGTTCAGCATAGAACTATTTTGTGTGTTGGTAACCCCTTGATTGGCTAGAAGATCAACCATTTTATTCGCTGATCTTCGAACATGTTTAAAACTGACTGTATGAAGACTCTGGAGGTGAATCTGAATCCATTACAAGCCCTGGATCAACCTCCAATTCTTAGAAACTTTTTCTGGTTTGGAGCCCCAGCTGATCCTTTTGACCGAGTTGATTATAAGCTCAGAATCAACCTCAACTATCACATTTTTTTGGTTTTCCTGTTTTAGGAGATCAAGACATTGTTTCATAGCCATCAATTCCACCATGTTATTGGTTTCTTTACCTAAATGAACGTGGAAGATGCAGAGGTTGTTTCTTTGCTCGTCCCTTAACACACCTCCATAACCAGCGGTTCTCGGGTTGCCTTTTGAGGCCCCATCAATGTTGAATTTTAAAAAACCCTTGGGAGGAGGATGCCAAAAATCTTGCTCAAACACCGAGGAGAAGTCTTTCATTTCCAATCCCTGAGGAGTAAGATCCTTCAAACCTAAATCACAGAGAATTCTCAGATCAGCTGCAGAGGGAGGGTTCTAAGGAAGATTTCTCACAATGGTGCCAACTATTTCTTTGAGTTGTTTTAAGATCAGCTTAAAAATGTGTTGGGGTGGCCTTTTTTCATTCTTGAAGACTCTATTATTCCTTTCTTTCCAGACATTCCAGATGATGAAACTTGGAAAGATGGCCCAAACTGAGCCAAGAACTTCGTTCTCTGAAAAGTTTTTTCTCCAATTGTTTAGGGTGTTGATGATATTTCCTTTGTCTCTGTCAGTCTGGCGGAAAATGGTGGCAAAAGAGTCCCACAAACTGGAGGTGAAAATGCAGTTGTTGAGAAGGTGTTCCATCGTTTCCTCTTGAGCCTCACAGAGATGACATCTGGAAGGCCCCTGCATACCCCTCTTCCGAATGTTATCCCAGGTTAGAATTTTCCTATGCTGAACCAGCCACATGAAAAGTTTGATTTTCATCTAGCCTTGGTGTCTCCATAGTTCCAGCCAAATCTTGTCCAGGGCTTGTGTGTTCAGGTCAAGGAGAATGAGTTTTGCTTCCTTACTATTAAAGACCCCCTCATTCTTGTAGCCCCATCTTAGATGATCCTGCCCCTCTGACTTAAGGATCTTTCTTTGATCTAGCCTTTTTAGAAGAGTCTCTGCTTTAGCTTTTAGGGGGCTATCCTCCCTAAAATCCAAGTTTCCCCAGGTTCTCCATTTGCCATTATTGTTGGTTTGATCCCAAAAGTCTTTTACTTTAGTTAACCCTCTGGTTTCTATTTCCACCTTGAGATCCCTCTAGTCATCTCTGAACAAGACGGGTTCTTGTTGCCATCTATCCTCCGAGAAAAGGGCTAGATTACCATCTTTGATCTTCCATAAGTTGTTTCCTTGGACTAAGTCCCTATTATCCCATGCCTTATTCCAAAGGTGTGAGCCCTTTCTATGTCCTGACATTCTTATGAGATCTTTGTTTAGCCAAGTGCTGGCATATTTTTCTTTCCAGATCTGTGCCCACTGAGCCTCTGGGTCTTTAACCCATCGCCACCATAATTTAGCTCCTAAAACCTTGCTAAGAATCTCAGGATCATCCAATCCAAGCCCACCGTAGATTTTAGGTTTGAAATTTTTTTCCCATGTGACCAAGGCCCATTTCTTATGATCTTCCCCCTTGCCCCAAAGAAAATCTCTTTGAATGGTTCTGAGTTGCTGCAGGACTCCTTTTGGAGCTGGGAGAGTAGATAGCATGAAGACTGGGATTGATTGAAGGACAGCCTTGGTTAACACTAGCCTACTAGCCAAATTTAATGATCTAATAGTCCATTTTCTGATTTTGTCTTGCATTTTATTAATCAGTGGCTCCCATATGCTCTTATGTAAAGGCTTGGCTGTGAGAGGAACACCCAAATATTTTGAAGGCAGGGAATCCCTTTGAAAGCCCAAAATTATGGAAATATTTCTTTGAATAGCAATGTGAGTATTAAAGAAAAAAATCTTAGATTTGGAGAGATTGACTTCCATACCTGAAGCCATAGCAAAGTCTCTCAGGATTTTCCTATAAGCTAGAGCTTCTTTGACCATGGGGATGCCCTGCAGCATAGTATCATCAACAAACTTCTAATGAGTTAAGGCCTGACCATCTTCAGAAAGTTGGATACCTTTGACCTCTCCAACTAATTCTAATTTAGCATGCTTGATTTCTTACCCAAATCCTTCCATCATGAGTATGAAGAGAAAGGGAGAGAGTGGATCTCCCTGTCGAAGGCCTCTGGAAGGAGTAAAAGTCTCCGAGGGAGAACCGCTGATAAGGATAGAAAAACTGGTAGAAGTAACTAAGGCCATTAACTATCTGATCCAGTTATGATGAAACCTAAAAGCTATTAGAACTTTTCTGATATAGCACCAATTCAGCTTATCATAAGCTTTTGTTATGTCTAATTGCATGATCATTCTTGCTTTCCTGTTGACTGTAAATGAGTGAACCACCTCATGAGCTTGAATGATGTTATCAAAGATTTGTCTTCCTTCCACATATCCAGACTGTTCCATTGACACTAGGGTGGGAAGGAGGGGTTTGAGTCTATTGGCCACAACTTTAGAAATAATCTTGTGAACCACACTACATAAAGCAATGGGTCTAAATCTATCAGGAGTTTGAGCCACATCCTATTTAGAGATGAGGGATATGAAAGTGGTATTAAGAGCCTTCAAAATAGTTTTGTCCCTCCTGGAGTCTTCCACTACAACTAGAATGTCCTGCTTTATTGTGTCCCAGCAAGCTTTGAATAAATCCACATTAAATCCATCCAGGCCTGGTGCTTTACCATTTTGCATTTCTTTAAGGACCGCACTTACCTCCTCTTTCGATACTGGTCTATTGAGGTTGAAGTTGTCTTCTCTGGAAACCAGCTTTGGTATATGTTTTGAAATAATCCTGATGTATTGATCTCTATTTGAGCCGGTTTCTTGTGCAATACCCCGGAAGTGTTAGACCAATAATTCTTCTATTTCTTCATTAGAGTTGAGCAGGTTGCCTTCCTTGTCCTTAATCGAAGAAATTTTGTTGTGAGCTATGTTTGCCATAGTGGATCTGTGGAAGAATTTAGTATTACCTTCTCCTTCTTTTAGCCATTAAACTCTAGATTTTTGCCACCGGAAAATTTCCTCTTTTTTACATAAGCTCTCCCATTCTCGATGATATAGAGTTGCCTAATCATTTCTATCTTTATCAAAACCCTCCAAGATGAGGGTTTGGTTGAGCTCCTGCATTTTTCCTTTCACCATTTTTTTAGCTTCAAAAATACTACCAAATTCTAGCTTGTTCCACTCCTTGAGCCGGAGTATGATATGTTTGAGTCTTTTTTGAAGAAGGTACATTCTTGTGCCCTGAATATTCAGATATTCAGCCCACCAGATGATGATGTTGTTGCAAAAATCTGAGTGGGAGAGCCAGATGTTTTCAAATTTGAAAGGTCGATTCCTAGGTGTACCAATGCCCTGAATTTCCAGATGCACTGGCCAATGATCAAAGCCTCCAAAGGGGAGAACTCTTGCAACTATATCCTTATTCTGGATCATTATCTCTTCTAAGATTATGAATCTATCTAATTTGGATGCCACCTGAGAAGCTCCTCCTCTTTTATTGTTCCAAGTATAGGTACCATTGTTCATTACAATATCCTCTAGCTTCAATTGTATATGAAGGATTGAAATGCACAAGAGTCCTTGTTCAAAGTTCTGGTACCCCCTTTTTTCTTCGAAAGCAATTTAATAATGTTGAAATCACCCCCTAAGATCCAAGGGATTCTTGCATGTCTTTCTCTAAGCTCCTGCAGGGAGTCTAGAAGCTTGAGTTTGTTGGGGGCATACACATTCGTGACAAGATATACTTCTTTGTCTCCCACAGGTTGAAAGACCACTGAAAGATAGTTTCTAGATACCTCTGCATCTCTAACATCAATTTTGTGGGGTTTCCAAAGAGTGAGAATTCCTCTTGTTGTATTCTGTGCTTTGACCTCCAGAAACTCAAATTTATTGAGCCATTTATTGTGAATCTCTCTTATTTTTTGCATGGAACATTTTGTTTCCTGGATGAATATCACATCCGGAGTTGCTTGTTTCATCCTATTGCTAAATAATCATTGTTTTCTTCTACTGCCTAGACCTCTTATATTCCAAGAAGTAAACTTCATTATTAAATTTTTGTAAAGGAGTAACTAGATAGATATTTTATCTTACCCGAGTCTAGCATTAGCTTTCCACATTCCATCAACAATTCATTTTGCTTTTTTTTGGCCTCGTTTCTTTCCTGGGATTCTGGGTGCTAATCCTGGTGTGGTCTTCATGGATTTCACCCCTTCCCTACCCTGTCTAACATTTTCCCCCTACTTTTCCAGTCCTTTGGTCTGTGTTTTCCATAAAAATAGATGTTGAACTCTGTGGAACTCTTCTGGAGGCCACGAATCCACTCCCTCCCTGGTTCCTTGTTGCAGGAATCCTTCTAGATCTACGTTTTCTTTTTCAAGAATCTCCTGTAGTTCGTTGTCCTCCGTATCCATCTCACTCTGGGTCATTTCTTGGTCCAGCTCTAGTTCTGTGTCACTTATTATTGCCCCTTTCTTCTTATTTCTATTTTGGGTTTGCTCATCATGTACTGCATTCCCCTCCTCCATTGGTCTGTCTCCCTTGCCCTGATTTGCTTCTGTTATCACATCCTCCTCTTCTAGGGCTTGAAACCTATTTTGACTCGCTCATTACTTTTTTGATTGAAGTTGCTCAGATCCCTTTTTGCTTCCCTTTCCTTTCTGGACCACCTTTTGAAATATTTTAGAATCTTTCATGGCGTTTTCTTTGCCCTCGTTTTCCGTTTTACTGAGAGGGCATTATCTGAATAGGTGCCCATGCTCATGGAATTCATGACATCTGAATCGGATATGCTCATAATCCATTGTTTTCACCCATTGTTCATCATACACTTCCAAGAATACCTCATCTCAAAAAGCTCTAGAAAGATCCATTTCCACACATATTCTAGCAAAGGATGTGTATTTGCCTCTTCTTGTTGCCTCAGAGACTTTAACAAAGCGTCCTAGCTTGTTTCCTATGGAAGATAGGGATTCCAGCTGCCAGTAATCCAAAGGTAGAGAGTAGAGTCTAACCCACACTGGTACCGAGGTAAAAGTCTCTCATTTTGGAACAAAATTCATAACCCATGGTCTCATGTACAAGCTTGTTGCTACATAGAAGTAGGGCCCTCCTTCAAACACTCTGTCCTTATCCTCAATATTAGCAAAAACAACTGTAAAGAATCCCTTTGACCCCAGATGTAGTTCTATGCTTCCTTTTGGTTTCCAGTGGTATTTAATCCACGTTTGTAAAGCTTTTTCAGTGGGCCATAAGCCCATGAATTTACAAATGATTGCATAAGTCTGCATGTGTTCCCTATGTGCCTTCAGAGCTGGATTAGACAAAACCACTCTGGGCGTGATTGTAGTTTTGGGCTTGCATGGTCCCTTTTTTGTTTTTTCTTTAATCCCCTGTTCCTTGTCCTCTTCCTTGCTTTCTGTAGTGTTATTGTTCTCCCTCATTTTAGAGCCATCCTTCTCCTCCTCTTTTTCTTTGCCTTGCTTTTGAAGAACCTCTAATTTCTTCTATTGGTTTTTTACCTCTGTTGGTTATTTCTTATTTGTAGGAGGGAGTAGAGCTCCCTCTTGTCCGTCCCTCCATGGAGAACAAATCTACGAACCTGTAACCCTAGCTCGAACTTTGTCTCTTCCTTACCAATTTCTCCCTTACTTTAGATTTTAGCCAAATCCTTGACCTTTCAAGATACACTTTGGAATGAAATTTTATTAGAAAGAGGGTAGGGATGGACTACTTTTTGAGATAGATAAAGTAGCATCAGAGTTCAATTTCATGCTATATACTAGCAACTCACATAGTAGCAAGAGAGATGCATTCTTTTTGTCTTTTGGAATGAAGCAGATGTAGTTTCTATATCAAATGAAGTTTGGTTTGTAGATAGGTCTTATTTGCCTATAAAACCCCACCACTCCTTTTTTATGCTAGGGATGAGACCATGTCAAACACCCTAGTATGGATAAAACTTCTTGGACTCCCCTTGGAACCCTAGACTATTCAAGATTTATGCACAATTGAAAACAAGCTAGGAAAAAGTATTCTCACAAATGGCATATTTGTTTCTGAAAGGTAAAGGTCAATTGTAAGGATATTAGTTTATATTGATGTAACTATAGGTCTTTTTTAGACAACTGAATTGATTATTAAAAAAATGCAAGTGTTATTTACATACACTTTCCCAACCCTCGATCAATTTTCAGTTTTTTTAGGTTGTACATGGTGGCCATACTTATTGGTCCTTCATTTTTTCATAGTAAATATGACTTGTAACCTTTGCCAATTAACCAAATAGTATTTATATTATAAATGTGACTTTAAATTTAATTGATTTATTAAATATAATTCAAACAACTAATTATCCTTCCAACTCTTCTTGTTTTGTAATCTTATATCCTATAGTGCTTTGAAGTTAGAATATTTTGTTGTGATGGTGGTGTTTGATCATAGATTTGTGGAGAAATCTAGAGTTGCCCCCCCCCTCCCCCACCCCCCTCCTTAAGCCATCTTATGTGAGAATTGCCCCCCCCCCTGTTTTACAGAGAGGGCATTCTCTGAATAGGTGCCCATGCTCATGTAATTTATGACATCTGAATGGGATATGCTCATAATCCATTGTTTGCACCCATTCTTCATCATACACTTCCAAGATTACCTCATCTGGAAAAGCTCTAGAAAGATCCATTTCCACACATATTCTAGCAAAGGATGTGTATTTGCCTCTTCTTGTTGCCTCAGAGACTTTAACAAAGCGTCCTAGCTTGTTTCCTATGGAATATAGGGATTCCAGCTGCCAGTAATCCAAAGGTAGAGAGTAGAGTCTGACCCACACTGGTACAGAGGTAAAAGTCTCTCATTCTGGAACAAAATTCATAACCCATGGTCTCATGTACAAGCTTGTTGCTGCATAGAAGTAGGGCCCTCCTTCAAACACTCTGTCCTTATCCTCAATATTAGCAAAAATAACTGTAAAGAATCCCTTTGACCCCAGATGTAGTTCTATGCTTCCTTTTGGTTTCCAGTGGTATTTAATCCACATTTGTAAAGCTTTTTCAGTGGGCCATAAGCCCATGAATTTACAAATGATTTCATAAGTCTACATGTGTTCCCTATGTGCCTGCAGAGCTAGATTAGACAAAACCACTCTGGGCGTGATTGTAGTTTTGGGCTTGCATGGTCCCTTTTTTGCTTTTTATTTTGTCCCTTGTTCCTTGTCCTCTTCCTTGCTTTCTGTAGTGTTATTGTTCTCCCTCATTTTAGAGCCATCCTTCTCCTCCTCTTTTTCTTTGCCTTGCTGCTGAATGACCTCTAATTTCTTCTATCGGTTTTTTACCTCTGTTGGTTATTTCTTGTTTGTAGGAGGGAGTAGAGCTCCCTCCTATCCGTCCCTCCATGGAGAACAAATCTGCGAACCTGTAACCCTAGCTCGAACTTTGTCTCTTCGTTACCAATTTCTCCCTTACCTCAGATTTTAGCCAAATCCTTGACCTTTCACGATACACTTTGGCATGAAATTTTATTAGCAAGAGGGTAGGGATGGACTACTTTTTGAGATAGATAAAATAGCATCAGAGTTCAATTTCATGCTATATACTAGCAACTCACATAGTAGCAAGAGAGATGCATTCTTTTTGTCTTTTGGAATGAAGCAGATGTAGTTTCTATATCAAAGGAAGTTTGGTTTGTAGATAGGTCTTATTTGCCTATAAAACCCCACCACTCCTTTTTTATGCTAGGGATGAGACCATGTCAAACACCCTAGTATGGATAAAACTTCTTGGACTCCCCTTGGAACCCTAGACTATTCAAGATTTATGCACAATTGAAAACAAGCTAGGAAAAAGTATTCTCATGAATGGAGTCTTTGTTTCTAAAAGATAAAGGTCAATTGTAAGGATATTAGTTTATATTGATGTAACTATAGGGTTTTTTTAGACAACTGAATTGATTATTAAAAAAATGCAAGTGTTCTTTACATACACTTTCCCAACCCTCGATCAATTTTCAGATTTTTTATATTGTACATGGTGGCCATACTTATTGGTCCTTCATTTTGTCATAGTAAATATGACTTGTAACCTTTGCCAATTAACCAAATAGTATTTATATTATAAATGTGACTTTAATTTTAATTGATTTATTAAATATAATTCAACCAACTAATTATCCTTCCAACTCTTCTTGTTTTGTAATCTTATATCCTATAGTGCTTTGAAGTTAGAATATTTTGTTGTGATGGTGGTGTTTGATCATGGATTTGTGGAGAAATCTAGAGTTGCCCCCCCGCCCCCTCCCCCACCCCCCTCCTTAAGCCATCTTATGTGAGAGTTGCCCCCCCCCTTTTTACTGAGAGGGCATTCTCTGAATAGGTGCCCATGCTCATGGAATTTATGACATCTGAATGGGATATGCTCATAATCCATTGTTTGCACCCATTCTTCATCATACACTTCCAAGATTACCTCATCTGGAAAATCTCTAGAAAGATCCATTTCCACACATATTCTAGCAAAGGATGTGTATTTGCCTCTTCTTGTTGCCTCAGAGACTTTAACAAAGCGTCCTAGCTTGTTTCCTATGGAAGATAGGGATTCCAGCTGCCAGTAATCCAAATGTAGAGAGTAGAGTCTGACCCACACTGGTACTGAGGTAAAAGTCTCTCATTCTGGAACAAAATTCATAACCCATGGTCTCATGTACAAGCTTGTTGCTGCATAGAAGTAGGGCCCTCCTTCAAACACTCTGTCCTTATCCTCAATAGTAGCAAAAACAATTGTAAAGAATCCGTTTGACCCCAGATGTAGTTCTATGCTTCCTTTTGGTTTCTAGTGGTATTTAATCCACATTTGTAAAGCTTTTTCAGTGGGCCATAAGCCCATGAATTTACAAATGATTGCATAAGTCTGCATGTGTTCCCTATGTGCCTGCAGAGCTGGATTAGACAAAACCACTCTGGGCGTGATTGTAGTTTTGGGCTTGCATGGTCCCTTTTTTGCTTTTTCTTTTGTCCCTTGTTCCTTGTCCTCTTCCTTGCTTTCTGTAGTGTTATTGTTCTCCCTCGTTTTAGAGCCATCCTGCTCCTCTTCTCTGTTTCTTTGCCTTGCATCTGAAGGACCTCTAATTTCTTCTATCGGTTTTTTACCTCTGTTGGTTATTTCTTGTTTGTAGGAGGGAGTAGAGCTCCCTCGTGTCCGTCCCTCCATGGAGAACAAATCTGCGAACCTATAACCCTAGCTCGAACTTTGTCTCTTCCTTACCAATTTCTCCCTTACCTCAGATTTTAGCCAAATCCTTGACCTTTCAAGATACACTTTGGCATGAAATTTTATTAGAAAGAGGGTAGGGATGTACTACTTTTTGAGATAGATAAAGTAGCATCGGAGTTCAATTTTATGCTATATACTAGCAACTCACATAGTAGCAAGAGAGATGCATTCTTTTTGTCTTTTGGAATGAAGAAGATGTAGTTTCTATATCAAATGAAGTTTGGTTTGTGGATAGGTCTTATTTGTCTATAAAACCCCACCACTCCTTTTTTATGCTAGGGATGAGACCATGTCAAACACCCTAGTATGGATAAAACTTCTTGGACTCCCCTTGGAACCCTAGACTATTCAAGATTTATGCACAATTGAAAACAAGCTAGGAAAAAGTATTCTCATGGATGACGTCTTTGTTTCTGAAAGATAAAGGTCAATTGTAAGGATATTAGTTTATATTGATGTAACTATAGGTCTTTTTGAGACAACTGAATTGATTATTAAAAAAATGCAAGTGTTCTTTACATACACTTTCCCAACCCCCGATCAATTTTCACATTTTTTATGTTGTACATGGTGGCCATACTTGTTGGTCCTTCATTTTGTCATAGTAAATATGACTTGTAACCTTTGCCAATTAACCAAATAGTATTTATATTATAAATGTGACTTTAAATTTAATTGATTTATTAAATATAATTCAACCAACTAATTATCCTTCCAATTCTTCTTGTTTTGTAATCTTATATCCTATAGTGCTTTGAAGTTAGAATATTTTGTTGTGATGGTGGTGTTTGATCATGGATTTGTGGAGAAATCTAGAGTTGCCCCCCCCCCCCCCTCCCCCACCCCCCTACTTAAGCCATCTTATGTGAGAATTTTGGCACCAGAGAAATTCTTCCTAAATGCAACCTTCTTCTAATTGAGTAAGAAGCTCACTTTCTTCTTCAACTAATTTGTCAAATCAACCTTCAAGAATAATGCATTGTTGGACTTATTCCATGTGATCCTCTAATTCTTATTTGATTTGGTGGATGTTCCAAAAATATTCTCTATTCCATTTTTTTGTTTGAGATTTTAAGAACTTGATTTTATACTGGAATTGGTTCATAATTGAGCCCAGTCGAGGAGTGGATTCCTACCACCATTATTGGGAATTTTCCAAGAAGGAAGGATCCCTAAGAAAAAAGCTTTCAAAGTGAAAGGGTCTATTTTTGGGACTTGCTTTGATATTTGCTTCCAAGATTATAGGCCAATGATATGATATGCAACAGGGAACGATTAAAACCCCCACAAAGGTCTCATTATCCCAAGGAAATTTTGAGACCAAAAATATGTCAAATCTGGAAGTAATTTGAGGGCAGCCACCTTTTTTATTATTCCAAGTAAATATCCCATGTATAGTATCTACATATGTGGCATGTAGGTCTTGCATGAGGTCAAGGAAGAGCTAGGCATTAGAGTCTATTTTTTTCAAGCCACCTTTTTTTCTTCCATCAATTTAATGATGTGGAAGTTACCCACCATTATCCATAGGTATTTTAAAGATATGGAGTGGAGATCATTCAATAGAGCTAGACCACATGCATTTGTAATTCTGCCTATTGACTTAAAACTTTTGAATTGAAAATGACCTGAAAGAATGCATGGGGCTATATTTAGATTGGTGATGGTACTTTCCACGGTATTTCATATAATAGCTAGCCTTCCTACTTTTCCTTTTGCATCTAATTCTGATGAAGCACTACCTTTCTAACATTTCTCTAGGATTTCACTTACACGATCATTGGAGAATTTTGTTTTTTTTAGTATGACTACTATAGGGATTTCCTTATGTTTTTAACCTTTTGGGAGCCTCAGCTTTCCTTTTTAGTTGAGGCCCCTAATGTTCCATGTGATTAATTTAACTAAGAATGATGGGGAATGGAGTGGAATACATCCATCATGAGAGCCACCTTACTTGAATTGGCTAGCATCTCGCTCATTTCTTGTATGAGGTTTTTGTTGTTTTTTTGCCATTCTTTTTTGCTTCCTTATGGTGCTTTGAGGGTTGTAAGAAGTTATGAGTTTGGATGCCATATCTTGGATAACCTTATCTTTGAGAGGTCATCCCTTTATGATTACAGAGTTTCAAGTAGGGTTGATGCAACATCTACACTATTTGTTCAGGATTGTTTACAAATATTTTCCTTTTAGCTCTTCTACCATGCTTGCCAAGGTTTCTTCTTCCACATCCATTTATTTTGCATAATCCTAGGTATCTCCTAGAATTGTTTTTTTTCTTCTGGTTTGTCTTCTCGTGGCTCTTCTTGGCTGGTTTTTGGTGCCTCTATTTTGATATAGTTTTGATCTATATTTGGATCCACAAAGTTTATTTCTTGTGATGGGTTATCCACCTCTACACCAATTTTTTCAGTTATTGTTTGAAAATTTTTCCTTTTAGCTCTTCTACCATGCCTATCATGGTTACTTACTCTACATCCATTTCTTTTGCATCATTCTCCATATCTCCTGTAATTGTTTCTTTCTTTTTGGGTTATCTCTTCATGGCTCTTCTTCGCTGGATTTTGGTGCCCGTCTTTCTTTTGATAGAGCTTTGATATGTATTTGGATCCATATAGTTCACTTCTTTTATTTATTTATCTGACATTTCCATGTCCTCATCTAAGATAGTTTATTTGTTCTTTTATTTATCAACTTCAAATGCATGAAGCAAAAGAGATATTAGGAGAAAAATTCAAGGAACTTGGAAAATAGAAAGCAGTTGTTGAAGAATTAACGGAATGAAAAACTAACATGAATGTGGGTAAAGAAAATGGTGGAGTTAATCCAAAACCATCAAACAATGTAAGAATTACATGTGTAGACTATTTAATTTTTTATATCTATTTGACAATAAGTTTGAGTTTGACCTTTGTTTTCTCCACTTAATCTCCTTGATAGCCCCACATATGTTGAGAGTATTTGTGTAATTATGTTTAGAATAAATCCAATACCAAATAACGATGTGGTATTCTCACCAAATGAGAAAGGGAGATCCAATTGTAAGATGACCTTGGTTAGCTTTGTATTGAAGGAGAAAAAAATGGGGTCGAAAGGGGATGAACCTAGATATGGATAGCTTGAAGATTATGCCATTCGTGTAGTTGAGGATTGCTTGTGTCAGTTTAAAATTTACTTGGAGCAACTTGGAGATGAACCTTACTTTATTCCTGTGAATGTAGATGCACTTGTCGACATTAGAAGAACATATTGTTTCCCTTTGAAAGAAAATACATAGAAGATATTTGGGAGAAATGTGACTATCCATAAAATGTGGATTAAATTTAGAGACTTTGTGGCTCTTTTCCTTGGACCCTACTAGTTCTTAGAGGTTGTATTTGGAGGGGTTAGTAGACAAAAACCTAATATGACCAAGAATATTAGTGTTGGAGCACCTATTGATTGGGAGAAATACTTAGGGGTTATAAGATTTAAGTGGTTTAACAGTTTAGAAATCAAGGGTAAAGGGAAAAGGGTTAGGGCTTAGGGGTTAGGGGGTTGAGTGCCATGGGGTTGAGGTCTATATGGGTTAGAGGTTAATGGCTTAGTGCTTAAGGGCTTAGTGGGAGCCTATGTGTAACTCTTTGATGGATGAAAGAGGCTACTAGAAGGTAGATTGGAGCTCAGGGATTGGCCAACCTAAAATAGTATATTGGATCATCCTGTGTTCATTGAAGCAGAAGCAAATTGCAGTAGTGATAGGTGGCAGTCCTCCTGGAGACTTTGTGTTTTCCTTTGATGGACTAAGGGGCAGCTAGAGAGAAGAATGGGAGTGAAGGACCAACAAGACAAAATATGACAAATAGTATGCAACATGATTGTCATTTTACCTTGTATTCCATAGATTGTTGTATTATTTAGATTGGTTTAATATAATAGAGATTGGGTTGTACATATTTGTACAATATTTTTGTAAAAAGTTGTGTATACTTGTGCATGTGTGATTTACTGTTATTTATTTTCTGCAGTGCAAAGTAGCTTTTGTTGAGATTCTAAGATTCTATCCTAGACCCAAGATCATGGAAATTCAATAGTATTTGCTAGTTAACTAGGAGTAGCCTATGCGCATGGATTGAGGGAATTAGATGAAGGGTCTTGCAGGTGTTTCAAGCTTAGGACAAGCAAAGAAAACTAGATTGGTTTCCAGTGAAACAAAGTTGTATTGTAAGAGATCCATTGCTCATTTTCTATCAATAAAATTCTCAATCAAGGAGAAGGTTTTCCTAGTTGAGTTCCCTAGAAAAATTGTGTTTTGCGATTGTGTGACTGTTATTTAATTATGTTCTATTTTGTTGAAATTAGTAGAGAAATTGTGTGTCTTGGTGTTACAATTTAGTTTTAGAATTGTTCACTACAGCAGTGCAAGGATTTTTTACATGGTATTAGAGCAAGGAACAAAGTAAAGACCAACATAAGTTGATCCATATATCACAAGAAGCAACACAATCATAGGAGAACTTCTGAAGCAACCATAGCCTCTTGATCAATCCACATCACCATTGAATTTCCCAAAATGCTTGAAGATCATAATTCCACAGGAGTGCCCAGTCTTGCTAATCACGAAAAAAATATGATTGAATTTATAAACTCTTGTCAACCCTAACCCTCCCTTCTTCTCCATAATTCAATATACAAGTTTAAATTCTTTGAAATTTTAACAATAAAATCATAGAAATGAGATCAAAAAAATACCTTTCAAAAATATCCATACACCTTAGATTTCTTGAAGGTTGCAATTTTGTCCATATGTGGACAACATGTTTTCTGCTCTGAATTGCAGTGAAAACCTCCAAATCCAAATCAAGAGAAGAATATCTCAATTAAATCTTGAAAAAGAGCAAACCCAAAAATGCTCAATCACATCCAGCTTTTAATGCATTTCACTAGGGTAAAAATGCTCAATATACCCTACTATCTTTTCTCGAACATTGATAAGATGGCCTATATTGTCTAGAAAAGAGAGTATGAACATCAAATGAAGAGTCTCTTTCATCATTCCCTCATTAAAATCATAGTCCTTTATCATCTCAGAGAGCTCAATGTTGCTGGTCAAACCAATTTCAGAAAAAGGGAGACTTTGGGTTGGGCACAACACTGTTCTGCCAATGACTTGGTTGGGTTCCCAAGTCGCAAAAATAGTAGAGCTATCTATGAGGGCATGACAATTAGGAGTGCCTAGGTGTGCCAAGGTGTGCCTAGATTCTAGTCAAAGTAGATATCAAAGATATTTTATTCAAGGCCATTGAATTGGTTTACGAGGAAAAAGTCTAGACCCATAACATTGATTATTGGAAAATCTCATTTCATTATTTCAATTGTTACAAAGTTTGACATGTTCAGACCTAGTGGTTGGAGTTGAAGGTGCTTTTCTCTGAAAACAAGTAAATTTTATGTAATCTCTTTCTTTTCCCCAAGGGTTTTCACTGTCTTGGTTGTCGAATAATGGGTCTTGTCAACAATTAATTACATCTCACCATAGTTTCAAATGGAAGTTGATATTGTTAATTATGAGCCCAATCATGTCCACATGAGGCATTAAAATTCTAGTATGAATTTATAGGTGACACTTCATTGTCTTAACTGATCATCTCCAACCAAATCATGAGGTTTTTCCAAGATGGATGGTGTTCCAAGGTAGATATTTAGTTTGAGCATGAGTTGTCCAAGGTTGTTTTTGTTTTGGGAAAAAATAGTAGTGCAAAAGAGCTAAGCTCTCATTCCAACTTTGAGGTAGTGATTATCCCTAAGTCTTAGCCAAACTCCCTTTCACTTAAGCTTTCTAAGCCTATTTTGATCCCACATGGTTCCAGAGCTTTGTCTAAGCCAAAGATCTATGTTAGAGTGAAACAAGATAAGTTTCAATGGTCATTGGTAAGGATATTAGGTTCTAGGATATCTCGAACTTCTTAGAAACTACTTTGGTGGGAAGATTTTATGGTAAGACAGTGCAAAAGGCATCTCTCGCTGCAATGGGTTTTGGAAAATTGGATGTTAGCCCTGGGTTATATGTCAATTTTCCATGGATTTGTTCGTAGTTGGATATGCTTTCAATTTTGGCTGGGGGTGGACTATAATAAAATGAAGGAGAAAGAATGGGATTGGTGGCAATCGAGCCTAGTCCTGGAAAAATGGTTGGTGGATTTTGATCCCACTAACAAACATATGTCAGTGAAACAAATTTGGGCTATATTTTCGAACCCTCCCTTTGTCTTCTAGACAAAGGAGGCCCTTCACACTATTGGCAAGAAGCTTGGTACATTTATTTTTGTGGACCCTAAATGGTATGTTTCGATTAATAGGCATTGGGTCTAGATTCTATTTAAAGTAGATATCAAAGAGTGTTTATTCAAGGCCATTGAATTAGTTTACAAGGAAAACGTCTAGACCCATAAGATTCATTATTGGAAAATGTTATTTCATTATTTCAATCATTGCGAAGTTGGACATGTTCGGACCCAATGGTTAGAGTTGAAGGCTCCCATTTTGAGGAAAAAGAGAATTTGGAAGTAAGTTAGAAGCAATTTTGAACCAAAACCTATAATTTCAAATTATCAAAAAGTTCATGTCAGATTGGAACCTATCCTTAAGGTTTAGCGAGAAGTTCAAGTAAACATTACGCCTCCTTCTGCTAAGATTAATTCCCCTTCATATTCTTCTTTAGTTTTATCTCTTCATATAAATTCTTTTACTTTGATGGATTTACCTATTATTATGCATTCTCCTCTCCATCTTCCCTCTCTTTTCCTTGCCCCTTCTATTCCTAATCGTATCTCCCCCCTTTGACCTTGAAGTGTTAAGCCTCCATAAAGAGGTTAAATTTGTAGTGAATAAGCCTAACATTCAAATTTTTCCAGCGCTCTCAATCCTAAGGTTAGACTAATAGAAGAATGTTTATCGAAAGGAGGATTAGCTTCAGAACCACAAATATCAAATGCAGTAGGTTGAAAATCTCACCTTCTTAATGCACAACGAAAATCACGACAAAATATTAAAAGGAGAAAAGGAAAAGGAAAATGAAATACCTTTCAAAGAGGTTGGGAAAACATAGGACTTATAGGAGGCAAGCCTACAATTGCAATAAGGGGTTGGGAAAAAGTAGTTTCAGATAAAGGGAGACTTTGGGCTATGCACAACACTATTTTTTCAATGACTTGGTTGGGTTCCCAAATCGCAAAAAAAGTAAGGCTATCTATAAGGGCATGATAACTAGGGAGTTCCAAGGTGTGATAGGGAATGACAAGAAGTGCTAACACATGTGAGATGGTTCCAAGACATGTTAGGCATGCCAAGACATTCCAAGATGTGCCAGGTTCTAGGGTGTGGCACCAACGCATGTTAGGGAGTGCTAGTGAAACACAAGGGAGAACTAGTTTCAATTTCATGGAAATGAATGAATAAGAGTGTGTGATAGGGATTGTTAGCAAGTTCCAAGTGTGATAAGGAGAATCAACCCCACCAAATTTAAGCACAATAACCCAAGGATAACGTAAGGATCTAGTGACCCAAATTAAAACCAAATACAAAACCCATTTCAAAATACTCAACCCAGATGATTTCTAAGGAAATACATGTGTCAGATACTGAATTCAATAAAACCCATTCCAAAAAAAAGAAACAACCTGGTTTAATTCTAAGGAAAATATGTGTTGGAGCTACAAACCTATATTTTTGTCGACCCCCAGCGTAAACCTTCACCTAGTACTTGGTCTTACATGTATCTAAGGGATACAATATGGTAGTGCTGATGAACCCTGCTATGAATCTTGAAGTTGTGTTTGTCAAATATTCAAAATCAACCCCCATTGCATATAAATTCCACCGAATAAGATCTCTAATCTTATATATATATCTATCTATCTATATATATAGATAGATAGATAGATATATCTATATATATATCTATATCTATATCTATATCTATATATATCTATATATATATATATATATATATATATATATATATATATATATATATATATATATATATATATATATATATATATATATATATATATATATATATATATATATATATATATATATATATATATATATATATAGATATAGATATAGATATTCTAAAACTCATGGAGCCACATAAGCCTCAAATTATCCATCCCTCATGGAAAGCATTATGGAAGCTCAAATCAGCCCCGCGTACTCGACTGCTTATGTGGAACATTCTCTTTGATAAAGTACCTACGGGCACTAATCTTATGAAGAGATCCTTCCACGGACCATTCCGCTGCCATCTCTGTCACCAGGAGGAAGAAAGCACTGTACACCTATTCTTGAACTGCAACATCACTTTACAATTTTGGCATGCCCTCACTTCCCACCTCCCGCAACTGAAAAATTGGCATGGCCATAGCTTAATGGATGCATGGGAGAACTGGAATCATGAACACTCGGGGAAGGCCATCAATATCCCGCTACTCGCATGCTGGGCAGTCTGGATTGCCCGGAATCAGGCTATCTTCAATCTTAGAGCCCCCCATTGGCCCACTATCCTTCTCCATACCATTGCAGATTATAACATGATACCAGATGATGAATCCACAGGCCCTGTTCGCATCATTAGACAATTGGATATTGACAAGTCCAAACCATGGGCTTTTTTTGATGGTTCAGCACAAGATGTGGGCTGTGGAGGAGGAGCAGTTCTATATCTCAATGATTCACACAGCTACAAAATTCAAATCTTCTTAGGCAGAGGCACTAATAACTATGTTGAACTGTGCACTGCCAAGCATATCATTCACTTTGCCATACAAAAACAATGCAGACATCTCCAGCTGTTTGGTGACTCTAAAATAGTTTGCAATTGGCTGACTGATGCATCTCATTGTCATGCATTTTCGTTGAGACATATATTAGATGAGGCAAAGAGACTGACTACTTCTTTTGAATCATTTGCTTGTCGTCACATCTACAGGGAACAAAACACCATCGCAGATCAACTCTCCAAAGAGGCAGCGCACAGACAAGAAGAAAACTGGCTGATACAGGAGGAAATCGAAGGGTCATACTATCAGCATTATCATCGACCCTTTGATGATTGGATGGATAATGGGCTATAAAAGCCCACTTACAGATCTTCACTTGTTTTTTGTTGTCAATAGCTGTATATATCTCTCTATGTCTAGTACAATACAACACTTTTTCTTTGATATAACAGCATATATATGGCTCTCTGCGTAGAGCAATGGACTCTTATTTTGAACACTGTTAGTGTATAGTTTTGGACTGCTCCCTGCGAGGAGACAACCTGCTTTATTTTTGTTTATCTAGTACTGCAGACTGATCTTGTTAGGCACTGCTGCCTTTATATGAATGCTTCGGCATATACAAAATGTAATTTCTTAACTTTAATAGAAATTACGACTTTTTCCCAGGGGAAATATATATATATATATATATATATATATATATATATATATATATAGATCTACTGTGTGGGTACAAAATCAAGTATTCAGAACCCAAAGTGTGAATACAGAAAATTTATGATTAATATTGGAAGTCCAAAAATAAGAAGTTGGGTTGCTCGCAACTGAGATTCCAAATCAAAACAAAAAATCTCCATGAGGGATTAGAACAAAGACAAATCAATGTGTTTAACAAATCCAATATATGGGAGTTTGATGCAAGTGCTGACGTCGGCTCTTGACTTACCCGACTATCAGTTACGACGAAGTTCAAATCATAGTTGTTGTTGACGATTTTGACGTTTTTGTACGAAGTAACATTGGATGTGTGGTGTCTCAATTAACCAAGCTATGAAAACTTCGACTGGATCCCTATGCTAGTCTAGATTGAAGTTAGATTTTTTTTATGAAGCTAATTTTAAAATTGGACGGGACTGTTTTATGTAACTACATGTAATGGTCCACAACGCTATTGAATGAGGTACTATGCACTAGTTGAGTGGACTAGGAATTGGAATTCAACATTGTTGTTAGATTTATTTTAGATTTGGATTAATCAAGTATTCAAGAATTTAGATAGATTAAATTTCTTTTTACTTTTAATGAGGAAAAAATTATTGATTTTCATTAATAAAAATTAGATATATACTTTGGTATTTCATTGTTAATGCTTTTGCATGCCATATATTAGATTTTAAAATAAAATGGTTAAATTTCTAAGTATCCTATTACTCTACATCATAATTCTTTTATTTTTGAAAATTGTCTACTATATCAATTTTCACAAAAAAAGCTTAAAGCTTTTCATGATGACAAATATAACATATATGATTCAAACATGACAAAAACATATCATGATCTATGAAAATTTTCATGGATGGATGAAAAATAAATGAGATGAAGGAAAAAATTTCAAGGGCATCCCTTTATAAGTTAAAACTCCCTGAGTTGCAAAAGGATTCCTTTGTTGAAAACTGAGTAGAAAATCCTCCTTGGCACATCTATAGTTGCATCCCTTCTTTGATAGGAGATATGCCACTTGATTCTACTCTCTATAGACATTATTAGAGGCCAGTCTTTGAAAGGTATTCATCAAAGATCTTATGCATTGCATCCAGAAAGTAAGGGAAGGTGGTCCAAATTTTGTTCTCAATTGTACCCAATCTAGGATCATCTTGGAATCTCCAAACACAAGTAAATCTTCAATTGCAATCCAGTTAGCACATAGAAGAGCCCCCAAGAGTATGATTAGCTCAACTCTATTATTTGACCCTATGCCACTATACCAACTGAAATGGAAGGTGTTGTCTGGCTTCAAAACCAAATGTGTCCCACTTCCACAAACCCTGTTGGCAGATGCTCCATAAAAAATAATAATAAAAAATAAAAAATAAAAAAAATAAAGTATGACCATAGCTCCATGATTCGAAAATGTCTTCTAGGTTGTTCCTCCTTCATTAGCCATATCTCCATAAAATATGAAAAGATCTTTAAATAGGCATTTCTAGTATCTAGTTCTGTTTGTTCAAAAATCTTCTCATTCCTGCTTCTCCATATGCCCCACAAAATATAGAAAGGTACAGAACGATATGTCTTGAAACCTTCAAACCATTGAGTGAGACATCTCTAAATGGAAACCATGTTCTAGATTACATGTATTTTAAGTGTTTGAAGAACCCCACTCCATACCGAGATCGCAAAAGGACATGTTAGAAATAGATTTTCCACATCTTCTAAATCTTCTTTGCATAAAGAGCATCTTCCAAGATCCTCAAAGCCCCTTTTATGGATATTATCCCAAGTTAAAATATTATTGTGGACCACCAACCACATAAAACATTTTAATTTGAGAGGTATATCCCATCTCCACGTGTTATGAAACCAAAAAGCATTATCATTCAAGCCACGTCCATGAGAAATATGTTTATAAATCTCTTTAATCGAGATCTGCTCATTATACATAACACCTTCCAATTTTAACTTTTTTTTCTTCTCAGTGAGTTTTAAACCTGTTAGACTTAATTGTGTTGTGAAATGTGCCCATTCCAGAAATAGATCCTCTGGAAATCCAAGTTCAAATGCATTAATCCAATAACTTGTAACAGAAGAAGATCCTCAATCACAAGAGATATAGTTCATAAAGTAAATCATTTTCTTATGTAAATGCTCAAGGATGTGAATAGAAAGAGTATGTATTCCCTCCACCCCTTTGATATCATCTAGTCCTATTTCTATCCTATTCCCCCTTCCAACCTCCCATCTCAGATTTCATAGTAGCCAATATTTGTTTCTCATCATGCTTCTCCATATATAAGATGCCACCTTCTTCTTTGGAGCCGCCTCTTTAATCCATTCCTTAAGCTGTCTATTTTTTAGATATTTCTCTTTAATAACCTATTACCAAATACCTTTGCCCTAGAAATTTTTCCATAATTTCTTGATAATTAAAGCCTTACTAGAGCATTAGGTGTCCTTTATACCCCACCCTCAATCCTTCTCATGTCTCACAAGCACCTCTAAATAGACCAAAAGTATCTTATTTGTGGATTTAGGCCTAGCCCAATGGCACCTAGCTATAATAGCATCAATTATTTTGGTCTAAAGATACTGGGGGGGAAGATACTGAGGTTTGAGCCCTATAATTTCAATTAAATCACCTCCTCCCCTTTTGTCATGAAATTCTTTGAAGATGTCAATTGTTTAGGGTTTTGTCAAAGAGTGCAGGAAGTAGGTTACCATGAGCATCTCATAGGTATATTTTCCCTCACCTTGAAGGAAGACAACATCACCATTGCAGGGACTGATTTCATGTTTTCAGTGGATTCCATCTCTTAACCTACAAGCATACCAAACCATGGTGAAAATTGGTTCAAAGGCATGAACCTAGACCTAGAAGAGTACAAACCCTACTTTAAATCACAACACAAAGGAGCTCATTCACATGTTTTCCCATTCAAATACTTATTGGAGAGATATGCACCATTGATGAAGTTTTTCATGAAGTTCTTCACATGTGAGGGCATATTTTCTAGGCTATATCAATACCATATAAGAATTCTCATGCACTTTACAGCTGCCAAGCCTCTACATTTGTTTAGCTACTTGCATAGGAGCCTAACCAAAATGTTTGAAAGGGTGCAATTGAAAGGAAAAATGCATTATCCTAGCCTCTTTCACCATAGTTTGATAAATGTTATAGTACTCCATTAGTTGAAAGATAAGAACATGACATGGGACACCTTCATTAAGGCAGCCTTGAAAACGTATATAACCACTTCACCAAGCCAGCACCAAACCATGTTAGTACAACCCATGGAGGTGGGGTCATCAAGCAAACATGATGAGCCTAAATTTTCCAAAACCCACCTAAGCCTAGCTATCTAGCCTAAAATCCTTTACATTCCAGTCATCTCTTGGCTGTGATTTCATAGAGAGATCCCTCTCTGGTTTTGTAGGGCTAGATACCAAACTAAAATCGTGGTCTGTGGTTACCTCTATCGATCTCCTCATTAGCCTGGGACATTGTGGAGGAATATAATAGAGGGCATGACAACTAGGGAGTGCCAAGGTGTTCTAGTGAATGTAAGGTTCCCAAGCCATGGAAAAATGTAATGCTAGTTGTGAGGTCATGACTGCCAAGGTGTGTTAGGGAATGCTAGGGCATGCTAACATGTGCTAGATAGTACGAAGACATGTCAAACAAGCTAATATGTACCAAGTGCTAAGGCATGCCAAGATGTACAAGGGTGTGACAATGCATGCCAAGGAATGTCAAGGAAACAAAAGGTAGGAATAAGTTAAACTACAAGGAAATGAGCACATAATAGGGTTAATAAGTCATCAATTTACCTTTTCCATGAGGGGCATGCTAGGCACACCAGCACTAGGTGCCAATAGGTGCCAAGTGCCAAGTGTCAATGCATTCTAAGTGCCAAATCTTCCTCTGTTTATTATCATCTAGTTTCCAATATTTGATCTCAAATAAATTTAATATTAAACCATGCCAAATCATACCAAGTCATCTCAACACATGCCAAACATGTTAAGACTTGCCAAGTTCCAACACGTGCCAAGTGCCAATGTGCATTAGGGAGTGTGATGCATGCTATGAAGTGGAAGAGCATATCGAAGAGTGCTAAGGTGTGCTAGAGAGTACCAATGCATGCTGAGGAGTGTTGGGGAGTACTAGGACAACACAAAGGAGAACTAGGTAAAAATGCATGGAAGTGAATGAATATGAGGGTGTGTTGTGGAGTGTCAATGAGTGCTATTTGTCATGCCAAGGAGGGAGTGACCAAGTATTCTAAGCATGGGTAAGGCATGCCAGGGAATATCAGGGAATGTTAAGAAGTGCTAGAGTGTGCTAGGTAGTTCTGGGGTGTGCTAACATGTGCCAAATAGTACCAAGGTATGTCAGGTGCTAAGACATGCTAGGATGTGCAGGGTGCCAAAGTATGCCAATATGCGTCAAGGAGTTTCAAGGCCACAAAAGGAATAACTAAGCTAAAATGCAAGGAAATGAACACATAAGAGGGT
This sequence comes from Pinus tabuliformis, assembly GCA_031772625.1. Taxonomy (NCBI): domain Eukaryota; kingdom Viridiplantae; phylum Streptophyta; class Pinopsida; order Pinales; family Pinaceae; genus Pinus; species Pinus tabuliformis. Next base: position 1,234,831,763 of record CM062817.1, on the reverse strand, counting down.
TAATAAGTGAGGACTTTATCTTTTTCAAAAGGGGCATGCTAGGCACACTGGTAATATGTTCCAATACATGCCAAGTGCCAATGTGTGCCAAGTTCTAATGTTTGTCAATGCAATATTATGCCAAGGTGTTGCAGGGAATGCTAGGGACTATAGGGCATGCCAACCCATGATAGGAGAGTGATATGCTATGCTAGGGCATGCCAACATGTTCTTGGGCATCCTACTCATGGAAAGATGTTCTAGGTACAAAGATGTTCTAGATACAAATATGTTCCAAGACATTCGAGGTGTTAAGGAATGTTAGTGTATTGTTCCAAAGCATGTTAAGGTGTGCCATAGAGGAGTGCTAGGTCACTCTCATTAATAGAATTGATAGAGCTTGATTATGTATTAAATAATATAGTTCCTACACACGCTAGTGGAACTTTATTTAAAGGAAAATTTCTAGATAATAAACCTAATAGAGATGAATCATGTGTTGACTCATAGGAAAACTATATTATTATGACTTGAAGGAAATGATACACACTAATCACTTCTTAATAATTGATTGACTATTATAACCACTATGACCTTCGACACATAATGAAAAATATTGCACATCAATGGTCTTAAATCGTTATCTTTTGAAAAAAAAAATATACTAACAGGTACATAGCGTCATCAAAAACTCATTGGAATGATCAATGATGATGAAAATTTTTTGACCGTCACCAAAAGTAACCAAAAAGAGCATTGGTGAGGGTCAATACAAGGTCGTCACTAGAAGTGTCACCAAAGAGAGAATTAGTGATGGGCCTTTAACGACCCTCACCAAAAGTTTCACCAAAGATAGAATTAGTAACGGGCCTTTAATGACCCTCACCATAAGTGTCATTGAAAATGGGTTTGGTGACAAAACTTAAAGGACCATCACTATATACACTTACAACAACGATTTTTTAAAGACTGTCACCATATGCGACATTGGTGATATACCTTAAAGGTTTGTCACAAGCATGAAGCATCATCAAAAACTCATTGGAATGATCAATGATGATGAACATTTATTGACCGTCACCAAAAGTAACCAAAAACATCATTGGTGATGGTCAATAAAATATTGTCACTAGAAGTGTCACCAAAGAGATCATTAGAGATGGGCCTTTAATGACCCTCACCAAAAGTGTCACCAAAGAGAGAATTAGTGACAACCCTTTAATACCCCTCACCAAAACTGTCATTGAAAATGGCTTTGGTGACAAACCTTAAAGGACCATCACTATATACACTTACAACAATGTTTTTTTAAAGACTGTCACCGTATTCGACATTGGTGACGGACCTTAAAGGTTCGTCACAAGCATGACCGTCACCAAATACATTTTTTATTGTAGTTTTTGTTGATGCACTTTTGTATTCTTGGGAGAAAATTTGATTTGAAGAAACAAGTTAGTCTATGTCATTTTTTAAATGAGCAAGACTTCATACATATGGTACTATTATCATGTATGATTGATTCTGTTTACATTTAATTAGTGGAAAAACTTTACTTTTATGGAGTATATGTGAGATTTATTATTTTTGTTAAGCATTAATTACACTTACGTATGATGCCAAGATGAAGTTGTGATTTTCATATATAACTCATCATATATGTGATATATTTTATAAATTCCTGTAACTAACTATTTAGTCAAAGAAATTATCTTTTATGTTATCATCTATGTTTAATTGTGTTCAATATTTATTATCACATGATAAAAAGATATCCTTGTAGATCACATATCACACAAGAACACCCGGGTTTATATTAGAATAAGTTAGTTAGAGAAATTGCATAGTAGAATAGGTCACTTAAATTATCATTACTCTATTGCAAAACACTCATAAACCACCCACTCTCATCTTAAAACCCACACTGGGAAATTGGTCCCATTATCCCCAGTCAGAGCCACCACTTTAAACAGAAAAGGACTTTTCTTAAGGTCCAGAGTGGGTGGTTATCCCCCATGATTCGATAGCAGAATTTTGAGGCCGCAACACAAGTCAATGTCAATCATAGAAGTCTAGAAATATCATTGTAACCGATACAAACTCCAAAATGGAAGTTAGAAGCCCTATCTATTGATTCCCACTAGATTACCTAGGATAGAAAAGTAGCATGACATAATAATTCTAGTGGAAAATATGTTGAGAAAGGAATATCACTTCATTTCTATGAACTCCACCTACAAAACAATTGACATTACAAATATTTTCATGAAAAGAATTTAGATTGCATGGCATGCCCAAGACAATCATATTAGATCGAGATGTCGAGCTTAAGGATTTATTTGAATCTTTGGGACACAATGTATTTCAGCACTACCTATCATCCTCAAACAAGTATAAACATAGAGAGGGTGAAAAGGATGTTGCAAGATATGTTAAGAATGTATGATGTGCATTAGCCCAAATATTGGGAAGAACATGACTTACACCTAGTAGAGTTTTCATGTAATAATGGCTACAAGAATCACTAGAAACGACTCCCTTTTTAAAGGAACTATATGAGAGAAAGCATAATATTCCAATTAGTTGGGATTATCTATTGGATCATATCATAAATGGACCTAATAGCTAAAATAATCAGAACAAGAAGTGGAAAATATCAAATATAACTTGAAGGTGGCACATGATTGATGAAAGAGCTATGTTGGCAAAAATAAAAATCATATGGAGTTAAACTTAGGAGACCATTTATATCTCATGGTTAAGCCAAAAGGAAGTTCTCCAAGAATGGGATTTTTTATTGAGTTATCACTTCAATATTGTAGTCCATTTGAGATATTAGAGTGAGTTGAACCATTGACATATAAGATTTCCTTACCTCCTACTATGAAAACACAAAATGTATTCCATATATATTTTTTTAAGACATATGTAAATGTTCCAAATCATATCACTGATTGTGTCATGATACAGGTGGAATCTAGAGGAGAAGTTTAGACAAATCCTAAATGCATGTTATATAGGAAGGATACCCTAATCTAGAATAACGTGTAGTTGAAACACTTTGGAGCAAATGAGGCCACATGGAAACTAGATGAGGCAATGAAGATGGTGTACCCATTTTTGTTTGTTATACAAATTTTCTACTAGGAATACTAAAGCACTGATGATAATGTTCCTTTAAGGGGGATGAGTGTTGGGATGGGGTCCCCTGGGCTAGTTTTGGGTTAAAAACCCAAGTTTTGATGTAAATTTGGATGAAAAGATGTAAAGTCTCCACGAATTGTGGATGCGGAGCACGTAGGTAGTTGGGAGTCAAAAAGGGTTTTTACCCTTGTTTATGTAAAGTTGAGTTGGTTTTGAGATCCACCCATGGTCTGTAGACCATGGGATTGCATGTAAAAGGCTATAAATAGGTGTTTCTTAGGGACTCTAAGGCATGTCTATGGGTATGAATGGATGGAATCTTAGGGAGATAGCACAAAGAAGTAATTCTTAGAGGAGGAAAAGGCTCTGTACCTAAGTGCGCAGAGGCCTAGAGTAGTGTCCATAGCTAAGTGCGTGGGCCCCTGTAGCGGAGTGTGTAGGGAAGTTTTGAGTCTGTAACCTCATACTGAATATCAATAAAGAAGACAGTTGGAAAAATTCATGTGTTTATCTGTTTATTGCTATTAATTATGTTGCGCTATATGCTGTGATTGAAATAATGTCTTTATGAATTAATAGTGTATTGATGCATGAATCTATTGGTTATATCACCTTAACTAAACACAAAACATGTTAAGTATTTACGCGAAGATTATAGTGCTTTATGTTACATTTATTAAGCACTTAAGAAAGTCTATATGGATTATGATCTGAGGCTATTGTACGATGCGTGTAAGTAGATAACTTATCTGTTAAGGGTCTGTAGAGGCCAATCGTAGACCTTTGCGGAGGTCTATGGGGCGTTTGAAGGAAGTTACAATACCAAGCCCTAAGGGTTTAGAGGTCTGTGTGAAGGCAGATCTAGGGAATAAAAGGACATCACAATGATCTCTGGATGCAGAAACTTGGTTCCAACATCCCCCCATACTACTTCAGGTGAGAATTCAGTCCACACTATGTGGGTTGATGCCGCAAGAGCCAGTAGTGTAGGGGTTTGTTTGCAGCAATTAACTTTGAACCTAGGTCATGACCACTAAGCCAACAAATGGTTCCATTGTCGAGACCAGGATCTGCATAAGGAGATTTGTGATGTTGCATCACTGGAATCCAACCAAGAATGAAATTGAGAAGTGGTTGGATAGGAAGATTCATGAATTCACAGTGCAAGAGAACAATAATCCGTTCTTGTCAATGGAGTAGTGGTTGGACATATATTTATAGATAGAAATCCACGGATTTTTTTTCTACACCTTCTCAATTGAACTATATGAGTGGATAGCTAAGTTGGCTGACGACCAAGGAAGGTGGAGGCTTGACGATCCAATAGTGTGGACTCCAAAGCTAGTGTGAAGGTTGGAAGCCTCTAACGACAAGGTCATGTGTGTTGTTGACCATTGGCTCAATCGAATTATAGGAGGATTTGTTACAGTGCTTGCGGTTGATACCTCAATCCACTACAGTGAAGCAGAGCAACACTTCTTCAAGGGGTTGTGAGGTAAGTATCTGAGATCTTTTAATACCTAGATTAAGATGCTCTTATGTGAAAAATGGGTTATGCCATTGCCTTAATGTTTAGATCTACATGAGGTGGACGGATCTTCAGAAATCGAGAGAAGGAAAGCCCTAAATATAGCCCGTTGATTGGACCTCCCTAGAGTGATGACGAGGGAACGACACAAGCCTCACCAAAGAGTGCAGTCTAGCTGATAAGATAGGGTTTTCCATGGATACATCATCCATCCACTCCACTTCCACCTTCACCTCCACAGCGTACACCTTTTCCCACATCACGGCCTCCACCACTGTTTTTCAACATGTCGAACTCAGTAAAGTTGTCGATTTTCAAGGGTATAGGGAGCAAAGATACAAATCAATTCTAGTTCATCACGAATGTTGTATGGACTGTGTAGCAGATCACCGATGACAACATAAAGAAGGCACACTTAGTTATTGCTTTTCAGGATCGTGCGTTGACGTGGTATATTAAGTATTGTACTGATCATCCTTTAGCAATGCTAGCAGAAACTATGGATACTCTAAACAAGGAGTTTAGTAAACCTAAGTCTAACTTCCAGTCAGTCATTAGATTTAAGGAAATCATGATGAGGGCTAGTGAGATGCCTTAGGAGTTAGATCAAAGGTTCAAATGCATGATCCGTGGAGCTAATATGCATCTCACAGATGGTCAGCACCACGAATGGTTTATAGCCTCATTTCTGCCCCACCTAAGGATTTATTTGTCACAGAAGAAGATAGGAACTCAAGAAAAATCGCTGAAAAGCATGATGAGATTACATGAAACACCTATTCAGGACGCAACTTTGGGAGTGTAGAATTTTCTATAATTTTTCCTACAAATCAGCTAGCTTTGATACCATGTAGAACTTTTTCTACAAATCAGCTAGCTCTAATACCATGTAGAAATTTCTCATCTGTAGATCAACCTGGGAATGTAATGTACTAAAGCAAAACACTTGATCTACTTCTACAAACAATTTAACAGAAGCTTAATTAACCATAAGAAACATCAATAAGAACACATATAATTGATAAGAAGGAACCAATCATACATAACACAGAAGAATTTACCCGAGGAAAGCACCTGACTAAAACCCCATCTCTGTATTATCATACAAGTGGAAATATGCCCGGATTACACAAAGCCTTAGCTCGGAAGCTATCCAACTCTTAGTAGAATCCCTCTGCTGCTCATGGATAGCCAAAGGCTTCTCACAAACCTTCTCCTCTGCCCTCCAAGCCTCCTATTTCTATGCACAGTTTTTCTGGAGTCCTCTTGCTGCAACCTGTGTGATTCTCACCTCACACACAACACCGACCTCTGAAATAACTGCACAAACCTGAAGGAGATAAATCCTCATCGTGGATGAGCTTCCTTTATAGGAAAAATATTCATCCAACTGATAGTACATTGTCCCTTCTTTGATCTCAACTGGGTCTCTGTCTAAACTGACATGCATTAGTTATCCATGAGAGAATACTTAGTTATCTGCAAATAACAATTGTCACATGCATGCAAGCATCAACAAACTGTATCTCATTAATTTAACAGCTTTTTAAATTAATCTAACTGAACTTAACTAAGTTAAACTAAGTCAACTGATCCTGCCAATATAGAACTCATCCTTAATTCCTCAATTAATGGAGAAAATCAAGGACACATTCCTCAATCAGTGGAGAAATAATTGCATGTTCTCACAAAGACTTCAAGTTTAATTTTCCTTAACTAATTAACTCATGGAGAATTGATTAATTAATATTCCAAATTGCTAGTAAGACCAAATTTGAATTTACTTCCTACAGATAGACCAGGTACTGCTACCCAGAAATGCTATTTTTAGAAGATGCTATTTTTAGTAGTTTCACCTCTCACCCAAAGTGGCCAAAATGCTCATTGGCCAAACTAATATTTTTAGAAGTTATATTTTTAGTAGTTCTATTTTTAGACATTTCTAAATTTACATTTCTTGTTGCACACTTTTCAACACTCCCTCTCAACAAGAAAGGTTTCCTCTTGAACCCGATCTTGTAACTCTGGAATGTTCTGCATGCAACACATCTACCAAGTGTGGTTGCTCCAGCAACACTCGGAACAAAAAAAACTCCCAACTGACCACTCTGTTGGGCTAGAAACATACTCTGATGTTGAAGCTCTACCTGCTACTGACAAGTGCTCCCTCTCTGACCTCTATGCTACTGCAACATCTCCATGTATCTCGCATCGTTGCACCCTTCTCTGTGCTACCCTGCATTGTGCAACACACTTGTGCCTCTCGCATTGCTGCAGCCTGCATTCTCTGTGTTGTCCTGGGATTCCCTGCATTGTAGCTCTCTCCGCTGCTCCATGCGTATCTGTCTCTACCCAATCAGTCAATTCTTGCTACTCCACATCAAGGCTCCTATAGCAAGGTCTCTTCCAAGAGGTTGGGTACCTCAAGGATCCTGCCCCTCTTCCTTGGGACAATCACTCCACATCACCCCACCTCCTACCTGGAGGTATGGCTGCATGTGATCCCTCTACCCACCTGGCTCGAAGTTTCCCCCTACTGGAGGTCTCTTCATGAATAGATGTCTCTAATCGATCTCCTCTTAACTTCTCTAGTTTTGGTTTCTCCATAACCTCCTAAAGCTGCTACACCAATCGTGGCTCCTCCACAATTGTCTGAGACTTCTTCTGGTGCTACATGTTGAGAGGTAATTCACTCTCCCTCTCAACCACCATGTATCTAACCTTTTCCTTGTTCCTCAAGGCTTTACATGCATCTTTTACCTCAAGTGCATACATGTTCTTGGCTAGCACACCAATCTATTTCCACTTTCCCGTCGTCACAAAATTTTCTAAAAAAATAGTTGATTTTAAATCAGCAATATCTCCCTCATCCAAACTTCGATTCAGCCGAATTTTTTTTATTATTTTTGGTATTTTTCTGCAAGGAATCCAAATCTGTTATTTATTTTTGAAAATTTTGTACAGAAATTTTTAGATCTGCTCTGCAAACTCTCGACCCAAAACTCAAAACTTTGAAATCTCCTCTCAGTATGTTGTTCTCTCCTTGATCACCTGTGCTCTAGTACCATGTAAAATTTTCTAGATTTTTTCCTACAAATCAGATATCTTTGATACCATGTAGAAATTTTTCTACAAATCAGCTAGCTCTGATACCATGTAGAAAATTCCCATCTATAGATCAACCTAGTAATGTAATGTATTAAAGCAAAACACTTGATCTACTAATACAAACAATTTAGCGGAAGCTTAATCAACCATGAGCAACATCATTAAGAACACATATAATTGATAAGAAGGAATCAATCATACATAACACAGAAGAATTTACCTGGGGAAAGAAACTGCCTAAAACCCCATCTCTATATTATCATACAAGTGGAAATATGTCCAGATTACACAAAGCCTTAGCTCGGAAGCTATCTAGCTCTCAGTACAATCCCTCTACTGCTCATAGACAGTCAAAGGCTTCTCACAAAGCTTCTTTTCTACCCTCCAAGCCTCCTATTTCTATGCACAATTTTTCCTGAGTCCTCCAGCTGCAACCTGTGTGATTCTCACCTCATACACAACACTGACCTCTAAAATAACTGCACAAACCTGAAGGAGATAAATCCTCATCATGGATGAACTTCCTTTATAGGAAAAATATTCATCGAACTGATAGTACACTGCCCCTTCTATGATCTCAACTGGGTCTCTGTCTAAACTGACATGCATCAGTTATCCATGAGAGAATACTCAGTTAGAGAAAGATTTCGGTGAAAATCACATGGAATCTCATTTGTCGACGCGTTTCGAACCAACTAGTGTGGTTCATCGTCAGGACAAGTTGAAGACACAGATCTAGCTCATCATGCTAAATAGTCTGAGCAGAGCCTCCAACAGCTAGCATATCTAATGGCTAGCATATCAAACTAGCCGTTAGATATGCTAGCTGTTGGAGGCTCTGCTCAGACTATTTAGCATGATGAGCTAGATCTGTTTCTTCAACTTGTCCTGACGATGAACCACACTAGTTGGTTCAAAATGTGTCGACAAATGAGATTCCATGTGATTTTCGCCGAAATCTTTCTCTAACTTGATATGGATCACAGAAGCCTAAACTCGAGAATACTCAGTTATCTGAAAATAACAGTTGTCACATGCATGCAAGCATCAACAAACTGTATCTCATTAATTTAAAAACTTGTTAAATTAGTCTAACTGAACTTGACTACGTTAAACTAAGTCAACTGATCCTCTCAATATAGAACTCATCCTTAATTCCTTAATCAGTGGAGAAAATCAAGGACACATTCCCCAATCAGTGGAGAAATAATTGCATGTTTTCACAAAGACTTCAAGTTTTCTTTTCCTTAACTAATTAACTCATGGAGAATTAATTAATTAATATTCCAAACTGCTGGTAAGACCAAATTCGAATTTACTTCCTATAGATAGATCAGGGACTGCTATAAATAGGAAGGGACCCAGAAATGCTATTTTTAGAAGATGTTATTTTTAGCAGTTTCACCTCTCACCCAAGGTGGCCAAAATGCTCATTAGCTAAACTGCTATTTTTAGAAGTTATATTTTTAGCAGTTCTATTCTTAGCATTTCTAAATTTACATTTCTTGTTGCACACTTTTCAACAGGGAGTCCAACCAATTCACTCGTAGCTGTGGAATCTCTACTTGGAATTACAGAGCTTGAAAAAAGAGAAGGAGGCTAGGCAGGAGGTGTGTGAGGAAGTCTGGTGCCTCAAGGGTAAGAGCCAGGGGCATGATAAAGACCACTACCATGTCTTCACGAATTATCTTACAAGGGGGAGATGATGCATGTGAGGCAAGAAGCTCCAATAGGACCAAGTGCGAGGCCCACGCTATGGTGTGCTATTTGTCAGGTAGCCAGAAAACATGTAATGGATAATTTTCATTTGCTGGAAAATTTTATTCAAACGCCACAGCAATTATTCTGTGATTTCTGCAAATTGGTGGGCCATGATGAGCGCCACTGTCGTAGCTACGAATTGATGTTGGAAATAACACCGACCTATCGAGCAAGCAGAAACTCAGCCTCCAAATCAGGGCACTAGGGGAGCACATGGAGAATATCAGGGGTGAGGATGAGGTTGAGGAGGAGGAGGATTTGGCAGAGGGTGCGTTCAGGCTATTTTCTATAACTATGGGACACCAGGGTACTATTTGCAGGAGTGTCAGAATTAGACCATCATGTCAATATTGTACTCATTTTGATCACACTATCAAAGAATGCCCTGTGCTGATAACTAAGATGTAGGAGAAGAAGGCGCAACCTCAAAACCCTACGCAGAACCTACAAATGATGAGAGATGAGACCCGCGAGGAAGATCCGAATGTCAATATCGTGCTAAGAATCAAAGTAACAACAAGCGATGATAAGGGGAAATGACCTGAAGAAGATGGATGGGTTCGCATGGCCCCAGAAAAGGAAGCAGGTTTTGATTTAGTGGGTGCGAAGGAAACATTTATGGTAGCCAAGAAAATCTTCTCTGAGGCATCTACTTCAGGAAGTCATAACAAAGTAGCAGAGACTAGTGTCGCTACAGAGGTTGATCCCTCTGTACTTACCACATTCCTGGAGACTTGCATGAAACTTCTGTGTGATAGAAATACCGTGAAGTGTCTGTGGGAGTTGATAAACAAGTGTGTTGGTAAATAAAACACTCCTGATGGAAACCACTTACTACAAAAATTCGGAAAACATAAGGCAATAATAGGGTGTGAGATGAGGCTCACCATGTAGATAAGAGATTATGAGATGGACCAGGTTATTCTGGATCTGGGGTATGATGTGAACTTGTTTCCTAAACAAACATGGGAAAGGATGGGGAGACCTGCACTATACTAGTCTCCGATCCAACTCAAAATGGCAAACCAACAGAAGATCATCCCCATGGGATGGTTATATGGAGTAACAATAGATATCGAAGGTGTGAGCATGTTGGCTGATTTTGAAGTAATAGAGATTATTGATGACAACAATCCATACCCCGCGCTCCTTGGAATTGGCTGGGCCATCGATATGAATAGATTCATCAACTTAAAGAAAAGGACAATGTCATTTGAAAGAAAATCGTTTCGCTTTGTAGTACCATTGGACCCTGCGAAGGGACCGCACTATACAGAACCAGTCTGTGACTATGAAGAAAGTGATGATGACTTAGATTGGATTTATAAATTAACCTAGTGATATCAATATTTGATTAATCCAATAGTCGATGGAAGGATTGCATGGGATTCAGAAAGTTCTTGTACCTCAGATTCAGATGAAGAACTGGAGCATTGCCAGAATAGGCTACATGAAGTATCCATGATGCGCTACAACATGATGACTAAATCGTTGCACTGTGTGTCATTGGAGGTAAGAAATTTACCCTATTATGATGGTTTAACTGACGTAGATAAGTTTTTGGATGCCTTTGAATGATAAGTCCCTGAGTATCATCACTTCCAAACACTGGATTTGGCACTGCGTGCTACATTTGCATGATGGTGGGGTACGCACAAGGTCAACTTTGATGAATGGAGAGATTGCAGGAGGATGATGAGGTTGTGATTTGGTCATCCTAAAGTTTGACTAACTGAAAAGTACGATGGGAGAAATGATCCACACAATCATTTAGCAAAGTGGACTAAATTTTATGGCACGAAGCCACAGCCAGATTGGGTGCACTTATTCTGTCATACTTTGGATATAATCCCTATGAATTGGTACCTGGAAATGGAGCTTCGCCATGGCACCACGGAGTGGGACATATTAAGGGAAGGATTCTTAATGACCTTCAGTTTTGAAGATGGGTTCAAAAGCATCGATGAAGCTCTACAGGAGGTCAAGGTAGTGATTTTTAGAATACTGCATGATCCTTTGGAGTTGGTGCATCCCAATTGGAGCACCTAGCTGTGCCATGCCCTGGAATGCTATAATGTGACCACTGAGGGGGAGGATGAAGATCCAAGTAATATCAATGTTCCAGAGGTAGAAGGCCATCGTGAAGTTGAAGGTCCAAAAATAGAGAACCCAGATATCACCGCGGCATTGAAAAGCAAGCAGGGAAACATTGGTACTAAAGCAAAGCCAAAATTTGTGAATATCGGGGACTAATAGGATGATGCCATAGTGGATAAAGTTGTTGAGTTACTCCGCGAGTACCAGGATATTTTTCCTACCAAATTCTCGGACCTGAAAGGCATCATAGCTGACTTGGGTGTGATGAAAATTACTTTGAAACCAGACACGAAGACAATTAAGCAGAGGACATATCGCATTAATCCCAAGTACAAGGAAAGGTTTGTTTGGAGTTGGATAAGATGCTTGAGGCAGGTATTATTGAACCTGTGAAGGAATCTGACTGGGTGAGCCCGATGGGGGTTCAAGAAAAGAAACAAAAGGGAGAAATAAGGATTTCTGTAGATCTAAGAAAGCTTAATGATGCCTACATCCATGATCCCTTCCCTACAGCATTTATAGATGAATTATTGGACAACGTTGGAGGGCAGGAGGCCTACTTGTTCACTTATGGGTTCTCTAGGTACCATCATATTAAGATCACGCCAGAAGACAAAAGCAAAACAACCTTTGTGAATGAATGGGGTAGTTTCCAGTATACGATGATGCCATTTGGACTCAAGAATGTGTCGCCGATATCCCCTCACGTAGTCATCGCGGTGTTCAATGAGTTTATAAAAAATTCTTGGAAGTATATTTTGGTGACTTGATAGTGGTTGGGTTAGTAAAGCAACATCTAGAAAGTCTATGCTTAATGTTGGATACATGCTGATGATATCAAATCGTGTTGAACCTAAAGAAGTGTTTGTTATGTTTCCCCTTTGGAAATTTACTGAGCTATGTGGTGTGCAAGCAAGGCCTGATGGTGGACCTTGCCAAGATCAAATTCATAGTAAATTTAGAGGCTCCAAGAAGTCTCAAGCAGCTACGCGTAATGCTGGGACATACTGGGTATTATAGAAAATTCATGAAGGCTTATGCCCAGATTACCACTCCCATGGAGAAACTGCTAAACAAAGACTCTATGTTCTATTGGGATGAAGAATGTCAATGCAGTTTGGATTTCTTAAAGGAAAGATTGGTCACCACACTGATTTTGGTCTTCCCATATTGGAAGAAGGAATTCCATGTGCAAATTGATGCCTCATGTATTACGTTGGGAGCAGTTCTCACACAAGTCGGTGAAGGAGAGATGGACCACCTTATAGCATCTGCGAGTAGGAAATTATCAAAAGTCGAGAAGAATTACTCAATGACATAGCGCAAAGGATTGGCTATGGTGTACGTGCTTCAAAAGTTCATGCATTATCTATTGGGAGGACATTTCAAAATGTACACAGACCATTCCACCTTGAAATAATTGGTCAATAAGCCTATGTTGGGGGGGAAGATCTGCCAATGGCTATTGCTATTTCAAGAATATGACTTTGAGGTCATTGTGAAGTTAGATAGGTTGAATGCAAGACCTGACCATCTATTGCGGATTGATACAAGAGAGGAGCCCACTAATTTGGAGGAAGGGTTGCCTGATGCGCAGCCCTTCATAGTGCGCGTACCGGTTAATCATTTTGTGGATATTATCCACTTTTTGACTACTAGAACGACTCCAAAAGGATACACTAGTCAGCAAAAGAATGAACTAGTGGTGTGCACAGCAGATTTTTTAGTGATCATTGGACATTTATATAATATGTGTACTCACGAGATCTTGTGAAGGTATGTGCCTGATTTTGAGCGGAACAACATCCTCGCGAAAGCTCATGGAGGGGCTATACGATAAAATTACACAGGAAAAGAAACAACATAAAAGATCTTGTGCGCAGGTTTATGGTGGCCTATGTTGCATAAGGATACCAAAGCGTATTGTAGAGCATGCTATGCATGTGAGCGAATGGGCAGACCATCACAGAGGTACGAGCTACCACTGAATCCTCAAATATCATAGTAGTCATTGGAAAAATGGGCAATCGACTTTGTCAAACCGATTTAGCCCTAAGGAAAGAAGACATGTGAATGCTATATCATCACCGCGACGGAGTACCTAACTAGATGGGCAGAGGCACAACCAGTGAAAGATTGTACAGGGGCTATAGCATTGAAGTTCTTGTTTGAGTATGTGTTAACCAGATTTGGCTGCGCAAAAATGTTGATGAGTGATCAGGGTATGCACTTCCTAAATGAAATGATCAATGTGTTGATTGAGGAGTTGCAGGTTTATCATCAAAAGAGCACACTTTATCATCCTTAGGCTAATGGAATAGTTGAGGCCTTTAATAAAATATTGGAGAATGTGCTGACAAAGACTTGCAACGCATAGTGAAATTACTGGGACATGCGTGTACTTGTACTGTTATGGGCATATAGGACTACTTAAAAGAAGCTGATAGGACAGACGCCTTTTCAATTGGTCTATGGTGTAGAAGTTGTAATGCCTATGGAATATATGGTGTTTAGTCTACCCATAGCCACTTTCACAGGGACAGCAAATCACGGAGCCTTGGAAGAGCAGACTGTGAAATTGATGGATCTTGAAGAAGACAAATTCTTGGTTGGATTCCATCAGCAAGTATAGAAGGAATGTGAAAAGGCATGGCATGATCAACACATCAAGATGCACATGCTCAAGTTAATTTTTTTGGTTTTATTATATGATAGTAAGTTTGCGAAGTTTCTAAGAAAGTTTTAGATGCACTGGATTGGGCCATATATCATCAAAGAAATTAAAGAGGGAGGCATGGTGTTATGAAACTAGCTCAAGAAAAGATAGAAAAGATAGATCAATGTCTTAGAATTCAGCATCTTCGAGGGGGCAACCTCCTTTACATTACATAAATGAACAATTCTTGGATGATTCAAATGACAAAACCTCCTTTCTATATATAGGTGTCTAAGGAGTCACAATATAATCCAGCCGACCTAAAAATAATAATATAAAGCCACAAAAATAAAAATAGAGGGATTCTATGGGGCACAGTAATAACAATATGGGGGCAATAGGGGCAGAACAATATTAATAAGGGGTATAACTACAATAGTAATGGGGTAATCACTAGTATTATGGGGACCCAACATGCCCCTCTCCTTCAAAAAAGTGTTGTCCTCAATGCTTGAGTAGTTCTGGATACTTCTGCATAAAATTCTCATCCTCCCATGTGGAATCTTCAGCGGAGAAGTTCTTCCACTTGATAAGATACTCTGAAATTGATCGATTTTGTAGCTGTCGAGTTCTTGTTTCTGTGACTACTTCCGGTTCCAATATAATTTTTCCTTCCTCGTCATGTTCTGGCAATATTGTTTGAACTGGGAGCTTGTCGCCTATAACCTTCTTTAAACATGAAACATGGAAAAATGGGTGCAATCGAGAAGCTGCAAGAAGCTCCAATTTGTATGCCATATTACCAATCTTTTGCAACACCTTGTACGGACCATAATACTTTGGTGATAATTTATTATCCTTCTTAGCTTGCTTGAGGGACATTTGCTTATATGGTTGTAGCCGTAGGAATACCCAATCACTTACATCAAAACTTCTTTCACTGCGATGTTGATCTACCTGTTGTTTCATTCTATTCTATGCCAACACGAGGTTATCCTTTAAGAGTTGGAGGACTTGTTGTTGATGTTCAATGTGATGTTCCATAGCCTAAACCTTAGAATTTTCTCTTAAATATGATGTGATGGATGGTGGTTGATACCCATAAAGTGCCATAAATGGGGTCATTTTTGTTGTTGTATGGAAGGAAGTGTTATACCACCATTCAGCCAGAGGCAACCATTTGACCCATTGTGTCTGTTTATCAGATACAAAGCAACGAAGATATCCTTCCAAACATTTGTTTACTATCTCAGTTTTCCCATCAGATTGAGGATGATAAGATGATCTATGAGCTAATTGTACTGGCTTTAAATGGATGTGATAATACACAAAAGTGTGCATACTTGGTAATTATGTCAACTACCACCATGATGACACTCTTTCCCTCAGACTTGGGTAAACCTGTGATAAAATCCATTGAAGCCTCCTCCCAACGTTGGCTTGGAATGGATAAAGGTTGTAATAGACCCGGTGTCTTAATTGCTTCAAATTTATTTTGTTGGCAAACCAAACATTCTGCCACAAACTTTTGAATATCTGATTTAAGGCCATCCCAAAAATATTCCTTCTTAACCCTGTGGTAAGTTTTTAAAAATCCTGAGTGCCCTCCTAAGGGAGAAGTGTGCAATTCCATAAGAATCTTTTGTTTTAGCTGGGAATTCTTATAGAGGTATAAGCGATCTTTGTACCATAACGAATCATTTTGCCAGCTAAATGTATCAGACATACTAGAATCTTGTTGTAACTTTCGAATAAGTGCCCACACTTCTTCGTCATTCTTCCACTCCTCCCTTGCTTCATTTATCCAATCTGGTTGGATATTAGAAATGGCGCACAACAATGCTTCCACATCCTCATCCTTTCTTGAGAGTGCATCTGCCACCACATTTTGCTTCCCTTTTTTGTAGATGATTTCAAAGTCATAACCCAACATCTTTGTGACCCACTTTTGTTGCTCTTTAGAGGATAATCTTTGTTCTAAAAAGTATTTAAGGCTATCATGATCCGTTTTTACCTTTAAGTGTCTTCCCATTAGGTAGGGTCGCCATTTCTTAAGTGCATGGAGTATTGCCAACATTTCCTTCTCATAAATAGCTTTGCTTAAAAACTTTCCCTTGATTGGACGACTTTCAAAAGCAATGGGTATTTCATCTTGCATTAGAACAGCACCAATTCCATTTCCTAAAGCATCACATTCCACAATAAAGGTTTTTGTGAAGTCTGGTGTAGCTAAGACCGGTGCTTGGCACATTGCCTCTTTAAGATGTTCAAAGGCCTTTGTTGCTTCCGGAGTCCATGAAAATGCATATTTCTTCAATAATGTTGTTAGAGGTGCTACTATTCTCCCATAATTCTTAACAAACTTGCGATAATACCCTGTCAACCTGAGAAATCCTCGCAAATGCTTTATGGATGTGGGGATTTTCCATTCCTTAATGGCTTTAATTTTGCTAGGGTCTACCTTAACTCCTTCATGAGATACAATATGACCCAGATATTCCACCTCCTGGACTCCAAAGAAAAATTTGGATCTTTTTGCATATAGTTGTTTCTCCTCCAATAATTGTAGCACCCTATCAACATGTTCAACATGATCCTTCCAAGACTTGTTTTAGATTAGTATATCATCAAAAAATACTAACACAAATTTTCTAAGTAATGGTTTGAAAATTGAATTCATCAAACCTTGAAATGTTGAAGGTGCATTGGTAAGGCCAAAAGACATGACCAAAAATTCATAATGACCCTCATGAGTTCTAAATGTTGTTTTCGGAATGTCTTCAATCTTCACTCTGATATGATGATATCCTGAATGAAGATCGAACTTGGTGAAGTAAATTGATCCATGCAATTCATCCAGTAATTCATCAATGACTGGAATGGGGAGCTTATCTTTAATAGTGAGCTTGTTGGGCACCCTATAATCCGGACACATGCGCCATGATCCATCCTTCTTGTGCACCAATACTACTGGAGTAGAGAAAGAACTTTGACTCGGTTGAATTATACTAGCCTCTAGCATTTCTGCAACCATATGTTCAATTTCACTCTTTTGGACATAGGGATATCTGTACAGCCTGATGTTTGGAGTAACACTTCCTGGAATCAGATGAATAGCATGATCATGATCATGCATAGGTGGGAGACCCTTGGGGGTCTCAAATACCTTGGAATGATTGTCCAGGACTTTTTGGAGATCTTGAGAAATAGATGATTCCGATGTGGAAACATCTAGTGAACATAATTGTGCAATTACACCTCTTTGCTCCTTTTTTAGAAGCTTTGTCATACCATTAGACCTGATTATCTTTCCTAGTTTCCCTGCAACACCCCTTAATTCAACTTCCTTTCCTTCCGTAGAAAATTTGATGAAAAGTTATTGAAAATTAAAAGCTATTGTACCCAAGGATTGTAGCCATTGGACTCCTAGTACAACATCAACACCTCCCATTGGAATGGAAAGCATTGGCCTAGTCAATACATATTCTCCCATGGATAGCTTGATATTATGGCACTTTCTAGAGCACTTTATTGTTCCTCCATTTGCAATCATCACTTGACACTCTGGTGCTGGAATAGGAAGCAATTCAATTCTTTTGCTACCTTACAATGAATAAAATTGTGGGTGCTTCCTGAATCAATCAACACTATTACCTTTTTCTTCTTGATTTGTCCTTCTATCTTGATGGTTTGAGGAGTGGTAATTCCCACCAATGCATTACAAGATATGGTCAGGTTTATTTGTTCTTCATCTAGGCTTTGTTCCTGGAGTATATCCTCTTCTTTTGAACTTTCTTGCTCCTTTTCTTTTTCCTCTTCACAATCTATGTAGAATAATTTCTTCACAGCACACTTATGACCTTTAGTGTATTTTCTATCACAACTGTAACAAAGCCCTTTTGCTCTTTTTTCTTCCAATTTTTGTGGTGTCAACCTTATAGGTTGTGGAAGACTAGGGGCAACAACACTTCCATCTTTATAGTTGTGAGTGGTATGCTTCCTGGTTGCCATAATTTTGCTTTCTATTTTTCTTGCTAACCTGAATGCCTTCTCTAATGAATCAGGTTCCCAAAGGTGAACATCATGTTGGATATTATCCTTTAAAGACCCTATGAACACATCAATCCTATGCTCCTCTGGAATATCTTTTACCCTTATGTTCAATTTTGGAACTCCTCAATGTGCTCCATTATTGAACCCTTTTGTTTGAGACTTATCAATTGGCTAAAAAAAGTGTTGCTTTTTGTATCCTCATATTGTGCTATCTATTCTTCTGTAAAAATTTCCCAAGTGATAAATTGTTTACGAGAGCAAAGCCATTGATACCATACAAACTGATTTGGTTCCAAATATAAAGTTGCCATACGTACCTTTTGTGTGTTTTGCACATTATTGAGATCGAAGAATTGCTCCATCTCTGATATCCATGTTGCAGGATCCTTGCCATCAAACTTCCTCATATCGATTTTTGGAATATGGTTGGTCTTCGATCCAACATTAGAGTCTATGGAATCATCATTAACATTTCTTTTGTTCTCATCATGAGTTTCCTTTACTACCCTTTCACCATTAGTGACCCTTTCTTGTAGCAACTTCTTCAATTCTTCCATGTCTGTCTTCAAATCTATCTTCAAATTGTCAATCTTAGCTTCTACACCTTTCTTTAAACCATCCATATTAGCTTCTACATCTTTCTTTAAACCATCCATCTTAGATTATGTTCCTTTTTGTGCAAGTGACACTTGTTGCACTTGGTCTCGTAATTTTTCTATATCATGTTGCATTTCTTCCTCTTCTTCATAAGTCATGCTAGAGCTTTCAGGTTGCTTACTAGGTGTTTGCATTTTCTTTCCTCGGGGCATCAGTTACTGATAATAATGCTTTACTATGCCCTTTGAATTCCTTCAAACCAAGCTTACGCAAAAAATTTAAAAAAAACTACAAACTTTTTTTCACTTTGTAGATGCCTGATATTGAATCTGATGTATCTCTGTAATTTCGAATCATCCAGTTCTAAAATTGTGATCTGTAGTAGCCTTCTGTGTCCTCTTTCCAATGCCACTATTCTGATCCAAATTGGATTCTCCAGGAAAGCGTTATTCACAATCTCCAGCAGTGACTTGATTGTAGACTAGTTCAGTAGAGCGAACTTGTATGAAGTGCCACGTGTCACTGTTTCGACCTTTGACTCTGAAAATATATAAAAGAAAACTAAAGTCCATCCTCTTTTTGTACCTTCCTATGAAATTTCAATCCGATGCTCAGAAAGAAAGTTATGACGATTTTCCCCAGGTCACCTATTTGGAATGTAATTCAGGAGTCTGCAAAAAGATCAACTGCCTCAGATCATATCTCTGCAAATATAGCGTGAAAAGCTCTAAAATTTGGACCCGAGGTTCAACGCGATTTATTCTCAAATGAGTTTTGTTTGAAACTTCTGAAACGTTGCAGAAAAAAAATTATAGCGAAAATGCCATGATGACCTGTTTGGAGCAGCGCAACCCTAGAATCCAAAGCTCTGATACCAAATGTTATGAAACCAGCTCAAGAAAAGATAGAAAAGATAGATCAACGTCTTAGAATTCAGCCTCTTCGAGGGGGCAACCTCCTTTACATTACATAAATGAACAATTCTTGGATGATTCAAATGACAAAACCTCCTTTCTATATATAGGAGTCTAAGGAGTCACAATATAATCCAACCGACCTAACAATAATAATATAAAGCCACAAAAATAACAATAGAGGGATTCTATGGGGCACAGTAATAACAATATGGGGGCAATAGGGGCACAACAACATTAATAAGGGGTATAACTACAATAGTAATGGGGTAATCACTAGTATTATGGGGACCCAACACATGGTTCAGCTCACGACACTAACTGGAGAACCATTTCCCGGAAGGTTGAATGGAAGTCGATTAAAGCCATATATAGGAGATCTAGCTCAATGACTACATGAAGGAAAGATAATATTAGTGCTACTGCATGCAAAAGGGTGATGTTTTGGTATCAAAAGTTGCACAAAGGGAGCTATGCTATGAGGAGAGGTACTTCACAGCACAACCTGAAAGTGACCATTGAAGTCAATGTTCATGATTTGACAGCTAGAAGACGATTAAGAGGAGCGGGCTGGCGGCATCTAAGGCCAAAATATTTGAAGATATGCCGCCAAAATAACATTAATGGATGACTTTTGGGGGGAACGGTCGGATTTGAATCCAAAATCCCCTATAAATTACGCATGTCGGCCCAAGCAGAGAACACTTTACACCCTTTGAACTTTTGAGCTGTGTTGTCTCTTGCTTATGAATCATGCATTCTTCAAGGATTTGTTTGCATGCCCTACATTTGATCAATTATCAGAGTTAACCCAAAAAATATTTTGTGATACCATGTTAGGACCAGGCCCCGTTGAGACTGCAAGCACTAGAGGAACTGTCACATATGAAGGAGCTGCTCTAGAGGTTGTGAGCATGGAAGCTCTGGCTCTGGTGCCTATAGCACCGAGGTCACCTAGGTTGATGCCCACCCCTGTTAAAGATACAAAAAAACCAAATAAATACAAATAGAAGAGGTTGGTACCAGTGTGTGAGTCGCCCAAGAAACATACTGCGCCCAAAAGCAGAAGAAGGATAAGCAGCTTGAGAAGGTTGTGGATTTGGAAGTTGAACAGGGCATTGAGGATATAGATGCTGAGGGAGCAGATCCCATCACCAAGTTGCCTGAATATATCCCTCCGTGTAAGGGGAAGGCGAAGGTCCCCAAGGACCCAGAGTCAGACAAGTCCCTCATTCATACGCCTCTATTTCCAGAGAAGATGATCTTCGAAGGTCCGCGCCTTGCGCGGGTCCCCCTATTAAAAAGGGAAGATTGGGACCTAGCCAATCATGAGTGGTTCCCTCACCTCACAATAGAAAATTATATGAGGCACATTTATTACCCATACTTAGGTGTCACTAAGTTGGAGACAGTTGAATGGATCTGCTGAGTGGAGAACTTCGGGTTGTTGAACATGTTATGGGTGCCCCACTATCACTGCACTAATATTAACACCACCTATGTGTGGCAGTTAGTTACTCTTTTTCATGATGGGTGCTTATGGCTTGCAACACCTATACCCATCATGGAAATTCTCATCCATAGGATCACGCACCTACCGCATGAGAGTTTGAAAGGCTAAAAGGTAGGAGGAAGACACTCGGTAGAGAAAATGAAAATGGAGTTTGAGCTTGTGAAGAAGCCATGCAGTTATTCCATCACATCCATCAACGATCCCACGGTGAAGATTTCCACCCAAATATTGGCCAAAAAGGTTATGAGGATGTGTCGTGCGGATGAGGTTCTGGCCCCTCTAGTATCGTTAGCTGGACAATGCGCAAAGGACATGTAGTCTAACTAGTCACGGTATTTATGCATTTAATTCCTCGCGAATTGTTGCGAGGTCCAAGATGAGAACAAGCCCTTCCACTATGCATGGTTGTTGCTCTCCATCATGTTGGTTGCATGGGATCTACTACTGGACAACCAGTTTCCTCCTTTGAAGGAAGGATTGCCGGAGATCGCATAGTTTGCCTCCCTCTGGGCCACGAAGGACCCTGCGTGGGTCACAAAAACAAAGACCTTTTGAATGCTGATGGAAGCAAGCTTCCACATGGCCATTAACCAATGCCCAAGGTTTTCCTTAACCCTGTATGAATAGTTTTTCACATATTCCGCATTCAAGGCGGATTTCCACTATGTCTATTTTTAGGCGTGGAAGGACCTGGAGTATAAGTGGTTTGATTTACCGTATTTGATCACTTAGGATTCCATCCATGAGGTCATCAAGTGCTAGCCAATAGAATGGTGCACCCCATCATACTTGGATACAAGTACCAACAAGGGTGTGGGGAGCTCAACTGAAAAGAAAAGGAAGGATGCAGTGAAACAGGCAATGCAAGAGTTGGCCACACAGCGAAAGAAGGAATCTGAAGAGAAGGCTTGAATGGAAAAGGAGCATGTTGCAAAGGAGAAGAAGGAGCAAGAACAATGTGACTCCAAGAAAAGTGGTAAATCTCCTTCACTTGAAACTGAGGAGGAAGAGAAGTCTGATTATGGCAATGGAGGCGATGAGGGGCAAAGCACCCCATTTTGGCTAAGGAAGCATAGAGAACAGCAGTAGGAGAGGTCCCACAAAAAGTATAAATTGGAAAAAACACAGGTGGATCCCTTAACCTTGACAGAGGGAAATCTTGATGAGATCAATGACAAAGTGCATGATACTACCACCGAACTATTGTAGCACTTTGAGCAACAATACATGCAATCTCTGGGAAGCGTCCAGAAGGATTTGTGCAAACTGCAGATCCAAACTAGCAGAATACAAGCAAGCATAGGTCAAGTGAGTGCAGCACAAATGACCCTAGAACCGAGGACAAGTCAGTCTGCAAAACTGGTACGGACAGCAGACCATAGATCAATTACACTACTAGAAGGGTCTCTACACGTGGAATCGTCCAATGACCGAGTTATTTTGAGCACCCTTAAGGATGTCATGTTGAACATTGCATCACTCCACAAAAAATTTCTTCATGCACTGCAAGCAGGAGTCATAGAGGAATTGAGAGCTCAGGAGCAATGCACTCTTAGTTTAATCAATGAGTATCGAGTGAACAATAAGCAAATGTTCGCCGAGAAGATGCAAGCCCTAAAAGAAATGGATACTATCTAGGCACAGAGCTCCAAGCTGGCAGCCGCGATAGAAGAGGCGTGAAGAACATTACTAGAGTTTCACATACCTGAGGATGCACAACCAGAGGCCAAGATCTATAAATTAGTTGCAGGCATCCGTGAGGCAAAAGTATAAGTTGCGAGAGTTCAATTTGAACTCAACATGAAAACTACGAAGCTGCAGCTCAAGTCATAGCCTTTGGCACCGCCTGATGTCAGGGAGCAGAGCGGACCTGTTATAAAGGAAGGCATAACCATGGTGGATACCATAGTCAGTGATTGCTCAGCCTTATTTGAAAAGGCCATGAAATTAGTGATGACTTTGCAGGAAGATCCAACCCTGCGGGTCCTGAACACAGAGGTTTGCGAGTTGCAAAATAAGTATGATGAGGTCATGGCAATGACACGCTCAATTTCTCCAGTGCAACACCTTGCCAAGATTCAGGAGGGGAAGTAGCTCCTCGCACAGGTGGAAGCAGCTCAGAATAAGAAGACAGTACTTAAGGCTAGGTTAGGACCTTCGTTAGACAAAGCCTACCAAGTAACAACCAACATTCAAGAAAAGCTGACAAGCTTGTAGAAAACACAGCAAAAGATCAAGCTAGCTGTGGAAGGTCCAACTATGGAGCAACTCGTTGAAGAAGTAAAGAAGGAAGCTATGCAGAGAACTATTGCAGTAGTAGTTGTGCAGGTGGAGCTAGGGGATCTTCACAACAAGATCATCGTGCCAGCCAGATGACTCGAGGGTGAGTCATGACCTTTGTGTTGGGGCCCTATTGGGATGGGGTCCCCTGGGTCAGTTTTGGGTTAAAAACCTAAGTTTTGATGTAAATTTTGATGAAAATATGTAAAGTCTCTGCAAATTATGGATTTGGAGTGCGTCGGTAATTACGAGTCAAAAAGGGTTTTTACCCTCATTTATGTAAAGTTGATTCGGTTTTGAGATCCACCCATGGTTCGCGGACCATGGGAATGCATGTAACAAGCTATAAATAGGTGTTTCTTAGGGAGTCTAAGGCATGTCTATGGGTATGAACAAATGGAGTCTTAGGGAGATAGCGTAGAGAAGTAAGTCTTAGAGGAGGAAAAGGCTCTAGAGTTGAGTGCGCAGAGGCCTAGAGTAGTTTTCACAGCTAAATGCATGGACCCCTGCAACTGAGTGCGTAGGGAAGTTTTGAGTCTATAACCTTATACTAAAGATCAATAAAGAAGACAATTGGAAAAATTCATTTGTTTATCTATTTACTGTTGCTAATTATGTTTCGCGATATGTTGTGATTGAAATAATGTCTTTATGAATTAATAGTGTATTGATGCATGAATCTATTGGTTAAATCTCCTTAACTGAACACAACACATGTTACGTATTTACATGAAGATTATAGTTCTTTTTATTACATTTATTAAGTACTTAAGCAAATATGTGTGGATGCCGATCTGAGGCTATTGTACGATGCACGTATGTAGATAACTTATCTGTTAAGGGTCCGTAGAGGCCAATCATAGACCTTCACAAAGCTCTAGGGGCCATTTGAAGGAAGTTACAGTACCAGGCCCTAAGGGCTTAAAGGTCTACATGAAGGCATATCTAGGGCATAAAAGGACATCACACTGATCTTTGGATGCAGAAACTTGGTTCCAGAATCCCCCCATACTGCTTCGGGTGAGACTTCAATCCGTACTACGCGGGTTGATGCCGAAAGGGCTAGTAGTGTACGATTTTGTTTGGCACAATTAGCTTTGAACTTGGTTCAGGACCCACTAAGCCAACAATGGGTTTGAAACACCCCAATTTTATACCTTTTTTTCATAGATATTAATATCACATATATTGCTGAGAAGTTTTTTCAAAGATATTTTTTAAACCCTTAATTTTTCAATTATGTTTTTATGTTAATTAAAAATGTCGTTGAACAATTAATTGAGTGGCTAGAGAACCTACACAAATGATGATTATGTAAGTGGGAATCAATGAGGGGGAAATGGGGGAGGGATGGCATAAGGATGGGGGTTGTCGGGAGTTGTTTCTCTGTAAAATGACCTTGTCAAGAATTATTTTCTTGAACTAGAAATCAAAACCCCATTTCTTCCAAAGTTCCAAAGAAAACAAATTAATTAGGAAGTTAACAGTCAAAATACCTAATAAGTGTTGATATTACAACAAGAATGTTGCAAATATTAGGGCTACCAACTTTTATTTATGAATCTCAAGTTCATACAAACTTAAGAGGTGACAATGATATATGCACAACAAGTAAGATTCTACCTAAGCTACTCTGAAAAAATGAATTGAACTAGGATGTGCAGAGACCATTTTGCAAAAAGGAAAATTACTAAAATCAATTTTGTAATAAAAACATAATTGAAGCATTACTTTTCCTACAAAATGAAATAAACACTAATATATTTTCATGGAAGGAAATGATGGAAAGGAAATCCTAATCTCTTTTGCAGAAGGTAAATAATAGGAAAGTAACCCTAATCTAGTTGCATGAAAGTAAATTCCATGAAAGTGACTCTAATCTATCTTGCAGGAATAAAAAACTATGTTATTGAAATCAAGGTAAATTCTACTCTATTTTCAAAAACCATTAAATTCTCAAAAGTGATCAAGGTAGACTACTTTATGCGACTTAACTCATAACCAAAACAATTTACGCTAGTTGTAGAATTGAAACTACAATGATGAAAGAAATGTATCCAAAGAGTCTCTAATATTCTCAAGTTACTTTTCAAATCTTAGAAGGCGTTATGGGGCAATGATAAGCAAAAATAAATCTTTAGAAGAAATTTTGTACATGCTCTAAAAAATTTTGTGTAATGCTACAAGATTGCTACAAGATGCCCTGTATTTCTATAGGATTGTAACCAAGAGAAATATAAAGGTTCTAGGGTAATTCTGAAGGTGAGAGAATGTGATATGAGGTTATGGAAGATTTTAAGAGACCTTTTCAAGCCTAGATCTACTTAATAGACCAATCCGTGCAAGGGAGAAGAAGAAAACTAACAGTCTCATGTAGCTTAGTGGTGTAATTTCCCGAATGTTGTCAGTTTAAAAGAGAGTAGAAATGGAAGGTGGAAAGTTGAAGGAAGTGATGCTAATCCTTTGGAAATAGTGCTATTCTACTCTATGAACCAATAAAATCCATCTACACACCAAATAAATGTTCATAAAAAAAAGCAAAGCAATTAAATGATTGTAAAGCATTGATTGCATAAAGCATAATGAGTGTGAAAGGATGAGTTGAATTTCGAACATAATTTAAGTATTTCATAAAAGAGAAACTAATTTTGGTGCTTTTCCATGTAGGGAACATAACCAAGTTTCCCACGGGCCCTTACTCACTTTCCTTCAAAGACAATGTTTTTTCTTATAAACCATATTTGCATAAAGAAACACAACCAGACTAAGTACTTGAAAACAAAATACATAAAAGAAAGATATATAATAAGTGGATTGAGTACCTAGGTTGGGCCCTAATCCAAGTAATCTCAGCTCCCTTAAAGGAAACTCATAATGGAATAAAAATTATTCTTTTCATTAATCTCAAAAGTTGTTCAAGTATGTAACATGGCAATGAAAATGACAAGCATAAGTCTCTTGCTCTAATAGTCACTATCTCTCCTCTAGAATATGAACCCTACTAAGCTGTTAGGATCCTTTATTTGTACAAAAGCGAGTGAGGGGAAGCCTCCTTGAAAGGATGGCTACTTCCCTCCAAAACTCCTAAAAAAGTTGATATGGTCTCCTGGGGTTCTCGTAGTCACTAAGGGGTAGTATCTTTCCATAAGACAACTAAGTTGTTGATGGGTTGATGCAAGGAACAAAGCTCCTAAATCTTCTCCTATTGGTCTCCAACATGTTCTACATAATAAATCCTCTTTGTCCTACACATTCAATGAATTAGGAGATAATATATAGAAAATATTTCATAAGCTTCCTTAGAACACATTATATCTTCAGAAAGATATTATAGAATGTAAAAAGAGATGTTAAAATGTGCTAAAGGATGGTCAACTGGACCTTGAATTGTATCTATTTGGGAGGCCTATCATTCCCCCTTGCTAAAAGTGTTTTTATATCTCATTCATGGACCTGATGGCATTCCCTAACATCCCAAGCTACCTTATAAGGAATTCCTTCTTCAAGATGGAAACCTGCATTCTTTTCAATATTTTCCCATTATGTTTGTTCTTCTTCTTGTTCCTTATTTTCTTACAAGCCTAATATTAGAGGAGGATTGAACTTGAGTCCAATCCAATTGATTCCCAAACTCTCGACTATCCTTTTTTATAGAGGTTCTTTTCCAAGGTGTTCCTTAGCCTTTCTGATGAGTGATACTCCTTCATTATGAAGCTATGTGGTAGGGTACGCCACCTTCTTTGACAAGCTTGTAGGCTTTCAGTTGCTAATAATCTGAAGGTATATTCAAAGTGCAATATTGATTTCTCTTCTTTATTTATATAGACTGGTGTTAGCCTAGGATCTCCAGTTATGAGCCTATGGATACTCTTGACAAGACGAGGGCCTCCTAACTATGCTATGATCCATAAGGGTTCATTTACCATCCTATCCATGAATTTTGGTTTATTCATATCTAGCCTCTTCATGCGCAAGACAGGAGGCCAAGGCCATCAATTGCACATCTCCCATTCTTGAGTTGGGGTCCCAAATGTTGTTGTTAGTTAGCATTAAATTGTGCATTAAAATTCAAACATCTTGGCTCTATCTTCAACACTTCACTTATGATAGAACTCAATGAATTTTTTGTAGTCCTAGAAATGGAGAGAGCCATGCTCGAAAAAGTTTTTAATTTGTAATTGGCACCATTTTTCCTTTAGGAATAGTGAATAAGGTTTTGATGGTTGTATGCATGGCTTCCATGGCCAAATTTTCCATGGTTGCAAGTTGCTCCTCTTTCTCCTATAGTTGGGCCTTTAGCCTTCTATTTTCTATTTATAGTTGGTCCCTCATATTAGCTTCCCTGGATATATGATCATCCATTTCTTCCTCCATATTTTTCATTTTCTCCACCATGATACCCATATATTCAACTCCTTTTGATTTTCAATTTGCATCCACCTATGGGTCCTCCACCTCTCCTTTTCTAGTTCAAAGAGAAATGGGACTACAAAATGGCTAGGGATTGTCTTCCCTTCTCCAATCCATTTATAGTACGATCTAAGGTTTAGTTGGGAATCTGGCTCTTGTAAGTCTATATTTTTCTCTTGTACCCCCACAACCCCTTCCTATATTTTTCCTTCCTATTCCTATAGTTATGTAGTGCCTTCCTATAGCCTTTCTATTTCTTCTTGTAGTATGGTTGTGCCTTCCTATAGCACTGCATATTTCTCCTATAGCTTGATGATTTGTTTAGGTTTTTTGGTCCCTTTGGTACTTGGCTTGTTTTGTGGGGTATCTGGTTGTTTTCCTTTAGTTTTGATGGAGATTATTTTCTATTATTACTTCTTACCTCTTTCTAATTCTCCCTCTTGTCGGTTAGATGATCTTTCAATAGTGATATGGGTTGGAGAAAGTGGTTGAGGATTCCCTTGCCTTATTCTATTTCTATTTCTTCTCTTGGAGTACAAAGGGGGTTTCCTTGGCCTCCTTCCTTTTAGTTGAGGTACTTAATGCTCCCAAGGTGGAAGCAACTTCCTCTTCTATGTTTCCTTCTACTCCCTTATCCTTCTCTTTTGTGGCCTAGATGATGTCCCAATGGCTTATGAAGTCCTCTTCTCTACTATTTGTGTCACAACAGGTTTGATTGGGTTTTCCTTAGGAACTCTGGGATTTTTTTGTAGTTCAATTTGTGCCTCTACTTATTCTTCTTCCTCCTCCACTTCCTTTTTTGGTTTTCCTTTACCTCTTCTTCTTCTCCTTTGGCCTCTTATTTTCTAGATCCTCCCTTTGTTAATGATCCTCCAAGTTCCAATTGTGCTTGTGCTTGGGTTTTTAGGAAGGCATCCCTATCCATGTACACAATTTCAACCCAGGTTATAGGGTTTTGAAGACCCTCCAAAGCATCCATGAATATTAATATTATGATCCCATGTTGTGCCATGTATTTATGTTTTCCTCATTTTACCTTTTGATTAATTTCCTTGATTGACTGGAAGAGAAAGTGAGGAATCCTCACTTTTTCTCAGGTAGTAAAATTCATTTAAAACCTCAACCAATAGAGAATCCTAAATTGGTATGCACAATATATGTAATTCAAGACCACGGGTACTTCACTTGGGGGTAAATACCATACCATGTGCATTCATATTGGGGGGTATATATTGAGGAAAAAATTACATAATATATTGAGAATATAATAGGGGGTGAAGGGATTTTATATTGGTAGGTATAAAAAAATAGAGCTCAAATTTAATGAAAAAATATAATGGGGTATAAGAAATGTTAATAAAATAATTGATACCTACAATATCTAGTGAAAGCAAGGGTTTTCCAAATTGGGAATGTATATTGGGTTCATATTGGTAGAGGGTTAAACAATGTGACTTTTAGAGGTATTTTCCAATATGTAGTCAAATTAAGGGTATTTTCTAGTGCACCAGGAAGGCATGTGATATGTCAAAGTTTCATTGAGTGAAGCCCCAACTTTCAAGACATGGTATGCTACCTCATCCCGCTGATAGGGTAAACTACCTCTTATGACTCCATTTTTGTCCTCACTAGGTTGTTATTTTGGAAGGAAAAAGCTCTTCATTGTTGTGCTAACCTCTATCCTTTCTTCTTTGCTCCATCTCACCCCTAGAAGAAGTGTGGATACTCTGATGATGACTTCTTCATTCATGTGGATAATGATTCCCTTTAATATGGTGATGGTATCATGTTATCCTTATGGCTAGAGGCTCAAAGGAAATTTCTGAGTGATCTCATCATTGAAACCCATGAAATTTTCAAAGAACCCTAGATGTTGATGATTGGAAAAGAGATCCCTGACATTAGGGTATTGGTGAATTATAGATGTATCTATGGGATACCTAGGCTTGAATGCACCCTGCATAGTATTCAATATATTTTTTTCAAAGTTGGACAATCAATTCGCTCTCTCTGTTACTGGTTTTAGGGTTTTTTATGCAATTAGGGTTATTGAGGAAGAGATAAAAGGGAAAAAAAATTATAATTCTTAAAAGAGGGAAGAGTTCATAATACAACTCAAAACAATTTCATCCCCTTCCCTTATCATGATTTTGTCTTATATTGCATCTCCAAGACACCTATAATTCAGTTCCCTTTCCTACCCAAATTTATGGTAGAAATTGCTACATGATATACTTTTGAAAAATTTGGTGAGCCCTGGTATTACACCAAAAGTGTTGCAACTCCCAAGGGCTCCTCAACTCTATTTTTCAACTTGAGTTTCATACAAACTTCAAGGTGACAATGCTATATACATAGTAGACGGGATTCTACTCATGCCACCCTCAACTAGGACATTTGATCAATAGTGCTCCAAGACGATTCTTCCTACTGAATTAGAATGAAAACTAACTAATTTAGGTGCAATTTCGAAGATACCTCTAATGATAAAAAGGAAAATTCATTTTGAGCTTCAACTTGTAAATTCTATTGAATCAATTCATGAAAAGATAAGAGCTACACTACTTGCAGAAAGGGGACTACATTATCTTGCAATCAACCATCTAGCTACCAAATATACATGCAGACAGGAATCTAACCTAACAAATCATAACTCATTATTCCATGAATCATCTATCTATCTCACACTTGCATATAAATCAATGTTCTATTTGTGCCAAATCTGTGAAAAAAAAACTAATTCTATTCTATTTTGAAGTAAAGTAAAAGGATGGTTGGAGTGGCCTAGGTGTTTCCCTTGATCATGGAGTTCTTGATGCCTCGAAAATAGTTGCATCAACATTGGGGGATAACCACCTGGTCCAGACCTTAATACAACTCCTTTTCCGTTTGGGGTGGTGGCTCCGACTGGATATAATGGGACCAGTTTCCCAGTAATGAATAAAAAGGGATGGATGAGTGATTGGTTTTCTAATAAGTGATAATGAATGGATGACTTAATCTAAAAGCAAAAATACAAATGACTATTCTATCTCGGGAAGCTTCTATTCTCAAGTGCAACGTTTGATGATCTCTGTTTATCAATAGGCATATAGATGACACTATTCAATAAACATAGACATTCATTCATATAATAATTGCTTTGTTCAAATAGTTGATGTTCACACCTAATCTTCAACGGTTGGGTAAACTGGAACGTGAACAGTCATCAAGAAGATGAACTGATCCGTCCCATTTTATGTATATAAACAATAGTTATCTAATGAAATAATAAGTCGGTTTTCTTCTGCCCATTTTGGAGTTACTCTGGCCTGACATGGTATTAGAGCGCAGGTCCCAGATTCCTTGTAACTCCTCTGATAACGCCTTTGCCTGAAAGTTTTCCTGGCGCCTCTGCCTGAACGTTTGCCTGCCCAAAAATGATGGTGCACTGCACCACCTCTGTCATTGCCCAAAGATGTGTTGGACCCAACGCTCATTGAGGCACAATAGTCTTCCGCCATAGCCTACCAATCTTCGTCCGAGGAGGTAGACAGTTCGCTAGCTGCTCGCTTCTTATGTGATTAAACTCATGCGAGTTTCGACCATCTTCATTTGTTAGCAGCGTCACGTAACTTCCATCATTTCTAATTTCCTTCTTCTTCATGGTAGCATCTGTTGAAGACACCGTAAATTATCCAAACAGTCGACACATCCATCACCCATTCGAACTCGTGATCTTGAGGACGTAGGGAATAGGGTTTCCTCCGACAAAGCACTATTCACCTCACTGCAGCCATCTGCTTAAAGTCCTGTGATTCTGAAGCCTTCTTTACAGCTCTCTTATCCATCTTTCTCTCTGCCACATGACATGGCCCTCTTTCGACAAGGCAAAGACTCCGCATGAAAAGGCGTTGCATTTGTCTTCTGCGAGGAGTGTTATGTCTTGATCCTCTACAGTGTGCAATATATATTGGTCCTCAGGAACCCAGAACTTGTGGACAGTTCCTCTCTGTCTGTCATGGACTGTAACCAGATGCTTTGGGACTTGAGGTAAAGTTGCGGACTGCTCATTTGAATTGGAATGAGTCCTATATTCCTGAAGTGCTTGGTATCAGAGTTGCACTAGTTCTACATGTATTTCGACTGATAATTTTTTTGCTTTGAATTAAGTGAGTTTTTTTTATCGTAAGTTTGGTAGAAACCCAACTGCAGGAGACCTGCTTGAGTCCTGCCACTGCCATTCTCATCAAATTCGCCTGGACTTTAGCACTCGACAAGGCAGAGACTCCGCATGAAAAGGCGTTGCATTTGTTTTCTGCGAGGAGGTATAACGTGTCCCTTAAGTTTGAGAATGCCGATATATGACAAGAGAGATGATTTTAACTTCAGTATGGCGGTTCTGGTATAATGTTGTGCTGTTGATTTTAACATTTCTGATGGCGTTTTTGGTATAGCGTTGAGCAGTTTGTTGACTTCATGATATTACACAGTTTAAATATTTCAAAGCATTTGTATATCATTCAAAATATTGCGGTGTTTCCAGAATGTCTTATATACCAAAGCATTTGTAGTATTGATACATTGAAATGATATATTAATAGAATGAAGTGATACATTGAAGTGATCCATTGCGCATTTTTCAAAACATAGTAGTATTGCAGTGATATGTACAATGAAATGCAGATGCTTTTAGCAAAATATTAGATTTGAAGGCTGTAACGTAAGGATTTTTTTTAGCAGAAGTAATTTTTTTTACAGAATGCATTCAATCATCTCTATGGTCGGAATAGTTCTCACTGGCAAGGAGAACTATTCTGAATGGTCTCGGATGGTAAAACACACCCTCATCTACAATGAGTTGTGGAAAGGAGTGTGTGTCGGAGAAGAAGACAAAGACCTTGTGCAACCCACATCAGATAAAGAACTTGTCATTTTGGAAAACAATAACAACAAAGCCTATGCATTGATCGTAGCATCTGTAAATGAAGAAGTAAGTCGTCATATTTCATCCTATTCCACTGCCTTTGAAGCTTTACAAAAGCTGAAAGAACTCTATGATTCACATTCTGCACTTGAAGTTGTTCAGCTCATGATTAAACTCTTCACTCTTGAACTGAAAAATAATGATCCTCTTGCTCTTGCATCTGAAATAAAGTCTATAATGCATGATATTAAATCCACTAAGGTTGAGCTGGATATCTCTCTTATTTCCTTTCTCAAAGCACTCTATTCTAACTACTCCAATTATCTTGTGTCATTACAAGCAAATGGAAATCTTAAAGATATAACCTTTGACTCTCTTGTGAAAAAGCTTGCTGAAAGAGAGAAAGCCTTTGGAAAGAAGACAGTCCCTGAATCTTCTGAAGAGACTGTTTGCCTTGCTCATAAAGAAAAGCATCCTGCTCAAGATTCTACAAGAGGAAGAGGTGGACGAAGAGGAAGAGGAAGATACTTCAGAGGCAGGGGGGGCAGAAATTCTCAAGGAGAAAAGGCAG
Organism: Pinus tabuliformis; assembly: GCA_031772625.1. Lineage (NCBI taxonomy): Eukaryota > Viridiplantae > Streptophyta > Pinopsida > Pinales > Pinaceae > Pinus > Pinus tabuliformis. The sequence goes on along the minus strand of CM062817.1, from coordinate 1,234,798,249 downwards.
ATCTGCATTGCATTCGCTGCAAACGAAATGGATCACATGATGCTTCTACATGCAATCTACCATGGGACAAAATTGAGCAAAGAAGAAACCAGCAGAAAGGTAAAACTGATGACACAGACAAAGGTAAAGCACCTGAATCCGCTCACTATATTGAGGCACAATGTAACATTGGAGTAAATGAAGATTTGTTTAATGCTTCACTTGCTTCTTCGAAAAATAATTGGTTGCTTGATTCAGGAGCAACCTGTCATATGACTCATAGGAAAGATTTTTTTGAAGATTTCACTGATAATGTTGATGGAGCAGTATACTTTGCAGATCAGTCAAAAATCAAGCCATCAGGGCTTGGCACAATCAGGCTTAAATTGCCTGGTCTTCCAGACTTTCTTCTGGATCATGTTCTATATCTCCCACAACTCAAGAGAAACTTGTTGTCTTTGGTCCACATCCGCCAGCAAGGTCACTCCATTCATATGTTTGATGGAAAGCTTGAGGTAAGAAAGGCATTTGACCACTCACTTGTCATGAGGGGAATAGAAGAAGAAAGACTTCTTAAACTGCAAGGAACCTCTGCTCATGCACAACATTTCTCATATATTTCTCATCATGAAGAAGGTACACTTCCATCAAGTTTATTATGGCATGCTAGATTTGGACATTTAAACTATGACAGTCTCCGCTTATTAAAGAAAAATGGTGTTGCTGGTTTGCCTATAATTCCTAGAAAACATAAGCAATGTGATGCTTGCATTCTAGGAAAGCATAGCAAACAGTATTTTCATGATTCACATTCAAGAGCACATAGGAAGCTTGAACTCATTCATTCAGATTTATGTGGTCCAATGCCTGTTCCTTCTGCAAATGGAAATAAATATATCATGACATTTATTGATGATTACACCAGAATGTGTTGGGTTTATTTATTGAAGAACAAATCTGATGCTTTTCAAACATTCAAGAATTTTCATAAGTGGATTGAAAATGATGCACAATCTCATATTGGGTCTATTCGCAGGGATAATGGAAAAGAATATACATCAAATGAATTTGAAAACTATCTTCGCCAACATGGGATCAAACATCAAACAATTGTACCTTATAATCCCCAACAGAATGGTGTAGCAGAAAGAATGAATAAAACAATTTTGAATATGGTACGATCCATGCTTTTCTTCAAAAATGTAAAGATAATGTTTTGGGCTGATGCTGTTCTATGTGCTGCATATATAAAGAATAGATGTCCATCTAGTGCTATAAGAAACAAGACTCCTTATGAATTGTGGTATGGACATGTTCCTTCGGTAAAACATCTCAGGATTTTTGGTTCCACCTGTTATGCTTTAATACCTAAGGTACATAGAAACAAACTTGGTGCTAGAAGTCGTAAGTGTATCTTCCTGGGGTATTCAAACACCTCTAAAGCATACCATCTCTATGATGAAGTAAATAAAAAGTTTGTTGTATCTAGAGATGTCATTTTTCTTGAATCATCCAAATCTGACAGTGTTGTTGAGCGGCAACTTGATCGCTTGGATAGATTCACAAAAACGAAATCATTTCAAGAGTTTGATAATCAGATTCCACATCTTGAAGGGGGGATTCCTATACTAGAACAACATGTGGAATCTTCTTCTGAAGAACAATCTCCCTTGCATGAAACTCCAACACCGGATGATCCTTTAAGTGATGTAATTGATAGAATTGGGAGACTCAATCTTGATTCAGTCCCAACTCAATCAACAGAGCAGCCTGGACCATCTCAGAAAGGTCCCCCAAAGTGGTTGACAAAGACACTTGAAAATGTTCATCCTGATGAAATCGGAAAAACAGGAACCAGAAATACAAACCGACAAGATGGAGGTGATGTAGATAACTCTAATTCACCTGTTGATATGGATGTTACTTATGATTGTGAATTGAACTTGTCTACAGATTTTGAACCAACTTCCTTCAAAGAAGTTGCTTCTCATGATGAATGGAAAGAAGCAATGCAGAAGGAGTATGATGCCCTCATAAAGAATGGCACTTGGAAGCTGGTTGATCCTCCATTTGGAACCAAACCAATTGGCTGCAAGTGGGTCTACAAGAACAAGTACAAAGCTGATGGCTCACTTGACAAGCACAAAGCTAGGCTTGTGGAAAAAGGTTTTGCACAGAAGGAAGGGGTCGATTATGAGGAAACTTTTGCCCCCACAGCAAAATGGGCCACCATCCGAACACTCTTTGCACTAGCTGCTCAGAACGGTTGGAAAGTCCATCAAATGGATGTAAAAACTGCATTCTTGAATGGAGATCTAAAAGAGAATGTTTTTATGTCCCAGCCTGAAGAATTTGCTGTGAAAGGACATGAACACAAAGTATGCAAACTTGTGAAGTCCTTGTATGGCCTCAAACAAGCACCACGAGCCTGGTATGAAAAAAATAACTGAGCATCTTCTGAAACTCAACTTCAAACATTTTGATCTTGATGATGCAACTTTATTTGTCAAGAAAGTTGGCAAAACAGTTGTATATCTTGTGGTATATGTAGATGGTCTTTTAATGACAGGGAACAATGAAGGCTATATTGCATCCATAAAGAAAGACTTAGGAAAAAGTTTTGAAATGACTGATTTGGGCTATGTTCATTACTATCTTGGAATTGAAGTAACCCAACATCCAAAATCCATATTTCTTTCTCATAAATACATTGGAGATTTGTTAAACAGATTTGGCATGACAGAGTGCAATCCTCTTTCTACTCCAATGGAACAAAACTTGAAGCTCACATCTATTGAAGGAAAGGAATTTGAGGATGCAACAAAGTATAGACAGCTTGTAGGAAGTCTCATCTACCTCACTACTACCAGACCAGACATTTCATTTGTTGTTGGAATCCTCTCCAGGTTTATGCAAAAGCCTTGTGAGGGACATTGGTCTGCTGCAAAAAGAGTTCTAAGGTACTTGAAGGGAACTCAAGACCTTGGAATCAAGTATACACAGGTGGACGACTTCAGCTTGATTGGATACTCTGATTCAGACTTCGATGGAGACAAAGAAACTGGGGTATCTACTTCAGGATATGCTATGAGTCTTGGATCAGGAGCTGTCTCCTGGAGATCACGCAAACAATCAGTTCTAGCAGATTCCACAACAGAAGCAGAATACGTGGCAGCAGCTGAAGCAACGAAAGAAATTGTGTGGCTCAGGAAAATTCTTGAAGATTTGCAGGTAAAACAAGTACAATCAACTCCACTCATGATTGATAAGACCTCTGCAATAAAGTTGGCCAAGAACCCAAAGTTCCATGATCGTACTAAGCACATCAATACTAAATATCATCTGATCCGACATCATGTTGAGGCCAAAACAATCCATCTCCGTCATTGTTCCACAAATGAGAAAATTGCAGACATCTTCACCAAAGCACTTGGAAGAGAAAAGCTTGAAAGATTCAGAACGATGCTTGGACTCACCAACATCCCTTCATATTAAGGGGGGGAATGTTCACACCTAATCTTCAACGGTTGGGTAAACTGGAACGTGAACAGTCATCAAGAAGATGAACTGATCCGTCCCATTTTATGTATATAAACAATAGTTATCTAATGAAATAATAAGTCAGTTTTCTTCTGCCCATTTTGGAGTTACCCTGGCCTGACAGTTGAACAAAGTAATTAATAAAACATTGTTACACTTATCTTTTTATATTACTGATACATGTATGATTAGAAGAAAAACATGTTGTAAACATCCAATAGTGGAAAGTATAAACCATGTTGTTAAAACACATGCATATATTCAATAATAGAAAGAATGATCAAATAACAATTCACATAAAAAGAATGAATTCAAACATAGATAGTAGTACCATATGAGTTGCAAATCATTCCCAACATCAATCACAATTCGAATTCCTTCTTCCGACTCAGAAATAATTTTAAATAAAGGTAGTAGTGCACATCCATATAAAAGCTTCGTTATCAAAATTGGAATAATTGGCCCAGTCTTTATATAAAAATATATACCTGAAGTGCAGTAGTGCAACTTCGGGTTTAAGTCATATACAAAAACTTACGATCCTTTCCAATGCATTGAAAGGGTCTATAAATACTTGATTAAACTAACTAACTACAAAATTAAAATGCTACTAAATTGGTACAACTTGATCTTGAATATATTCCCCATATCAATTTGGCAATCGGCAGCATGATTCATCACTCTGACTATTTGCCTTTCGACCTGAGTTGGCATATCGCTAGCATTGGTTCCACTTCTTGAGGGCGACTGAGATGAGAATTGAGTTGAGCAGCATAGGTTACGTCGTGTATATTGGGAATGATACACTTGATTGCATCTGTTAGGCACTTGAGGCCGGCTCTCTGGCTGTATGGTTTTACTAGGAACAACCAATAGGTGTCCCAAGTTAAACTGTTAATACATGTGATCAATCTCCCATTCTTTTCCAGCTCTTGATAACATGATTACTCCAATGTTTTGGCCAATAGTAATTTACCTGGTGTACACTGAGAGATCATATTAGATAAATAGAGAGTATCATTAATTAATTCAATCAAATTACTAGTGGATAATTTGCATCTAGAAACTGCTCTCTCTGCCTTCATCAACTAGGATTTCCACTGCATAAATAGGATTTATTTATGGGATTCTAAGATTTTAGGCAAATTTGCTGCCTCTCCCTCATTTGTGTCCTGCCAATTAAGAAAATTGGTCACGGTCTCATCGGCCTACTCGAACTCTTGTCTAGCATCGCCTGATTTATCGATTATTGATGCTGTTATGTCACACAGGGGTTCAACTTGAGCAATTTTATGACACAATAATCTTATTTGTGTTATCAATGCCTTATTAATCTATAGTGCTTCTGCTCTGAACTCGGCAGGCTGCGGAAGATTCTTGAATTTCTCTATGTGACCTGATAATTGAGCAATTTTCTCATCTTTTGTCTTTTCCATCTGTTCATTCATTGCTTTCAATTTTGCTAATGCCTTCGATAGTTCTTTCTACTTTTGAATCGCACTCGAATTGATCCTTTGTTTCTCCTCATGCAACTGCTTGTTCAATTGGTTATTTATCTGTTGTTGTGTGGATAATTGTTGTTCTAATTGTTCTGCTTTCTGTTGTGCCTCCGATAGTTGTGCTTGTAATGAAGTGATTACCTGGTCTTTTTCTTTTAACAAATTACTCACTTCCGATGCCTTTTCCATGGTGGCCGCCGAATAGGGTCCAGCATATTGGGACAATTTTTTTAGGTCATCAGAAGGATCAAACTCCTCCTTCCAAACTACGTTGGTTGTCACTGTTTGTTCAGGGAACAGGGAAGGTTGATCAATCCTTCTCCTTTTCCGCTGTCGCTTTACTACGGCCCTGTTCTTTGGGCTGTAAAAGACATCCAATGGAGGTATATCCTCCACTTGCAAAATGATTTGATCCGAAGGATCTTTGGGAATTAATTCTAATTCTGTAGTAGTGGGTAGACCGTTGGTTCCTTCGCTTGGAACCTCTTTTGATGTTGTATCCTATGTATTAGCCGTTTTGGATGTATCGGCTTCTTCTGAGCTTTCTAGCTTGCTTATGATTGAATCAAATTGCCGCCATTCCTGGAGCAACCTTGGGTCGATCTAGGCATCGACACTCACATCCTTGCTGCTCTGCTCCTACTGCCTTTTCTGTTCCTTTTCACATATCCTCTATTGTTCTTTCCTCTGCGCTTCCTCCTGTTCTTTCCTTTGCACTTCCTCCTGCTCTCTTGTTTGGAATTCTCCAACAATTTCTAATGTAGCAGGAGGTTTGTTGGTGAGTCGCTGTTCAAGCTCACTTGACTGTGTCATCGGGGCAGTGGCTAACAAATCTAGAGGTAGAGTTTGCAACCTCTGCTCTCTGAGTCTGTTAAATTTGACTAACCCGTCGTCTTGATATATTATTTTAGCTATGGCTTGAATCTGAAATAATGACTCGGCCCAGGAGAATAGGTCCTCAAACTCATCTTCTTGATGTTCAAATTTAGTGAGTTTTGCTTGTTCTAGTGCATTGTAGATGACTTTGTTTGGATCAAATCGTTTGTTAGGAAGAGTGGCGAGATTAGTGTATTTATCTTTTCTTCTTATTTCTCCGCATGCTTGTAGTCATGAAGAGTGTAAACGCCACACCTTAGAGGAAAAGGGGGCCAAACTTGCTTCTTTTTATTCCTTAGAGTCTTTGTAACTCCTTCAGATGTAAGCTGATATGTTATTTCTCGAGCTAATAGTTTGTCGGGTATATACAAGGGGAGGAAGTGAGGTCGGGCATGACTGCCGAAAACTCTTATATATGTAAATTTTTCTTCTCCGAACCAGGTTCCTACAGCTATCAAGTCAATCTGTGCTTAAGAGGAAATTTTAGGAGCAGGTTTGTCAAAAATTGCATAGTAAATGGGTAACGTAAATCCATTGCAAACTTGATATAGGTGGTGTTTATAGTGGGCTTTCCACAACTTCTGGTGATAGATATGAATGGAAATGGGGTCTTGTGGAGTTCATCTCCACCCCAGCACAGGAAATTCGGAATTAAAACAGAGAGTATCTAAGATGTAGGAACTAAAGTAAAATGGAGGAATGAACCTTTCAGTAATGCGGGTTTTGTTTCTGAACTCAAGAATAGATGTTGCTAACTTATAAGATAATATATTCCCCCAGTTCATTATTTCACTATTGCATGCTACTTCCATTAAAGGTACCATCTCTATGGTGAAGTTTGATGAATCATGCAACCCCCAAATCCTACACATCATCACTCCGACATAACAATAAGGAGAACACAAGGAATCGATAGAGTACTTACCCGAGGACTCATGCTTGTGTTTTGTTGGGTTTTGTCGCCATTCCTGTATAGACATTGATTCAATCTCATTTTCATCTCTGAACTTCTACAAAAACGATTTGTTATATTTCTTCTCTGGTTTTGGCAAATGGTACATTTGTCTCAAATCACCGGGTTGAAATGAACCGAATACTCTCCTATCGATAGTGCAAAACATTCTGTTTGTAATTGGGATTTCCTCAACAGCCCATCTTACCACATCTGTGTATGGAAGGATTTGCTCTCGAGCCACTATCCGGTGTAGGTAAGAATCAGCCAAATCCTTTAGGGTCGCCTCGGACTTCCGGGTCGAGTCTGCTGTAGCTTGTACTGTTGTTTCCTGAGGCTCTTCAGCCTCAACCAGATTATAGATGCTCTGCCAAGTAGTATTACCGAGCCCAAGACATGTGGTGTCTGAGATTAATCCCTTTTTACTTGGTCCTGGATCATAAGTGTGTTGTCCTGTTACTACGAAAGCTGAAGCTGTTCCAAATTTCTTAGACTTCTTCCCTATTTGGCCTAAATTTGCTGCTTCGGAGGAGCTCTGCACAGGAGATAAAATGAACGTAATGCGGAGAATAGGTGGCGCAAACCAAATATGAATGAGGTATATTAATCAATGAATAATGGAGGATTAACATAAGGTGGCCGCGGAAACAATCTCTGAAGAGATTTTGGCATTACTGCCCCATTAAATGGCCGTTTAAACCTGTCAATCATTTAAATGCTCATCATATCATTTATTGGCCGAATAATTCATTTAAGCATGGCTTTGATGTTTTGGCGGTTGGGCCTAAGTGAATCACTATCGGGAAGAGAAAGGCTTTTAATAATAATTAAACATAATATATCCTAGCCTTATCAATCCTTTTTGAAAGTTACGCTCAGCTTTATCACAATCGGGGATCAGAGGAATGCTTAAGTTGTTATATTGGTTTCCTTTCGGAATCCCCGATCACTGATAGCGATATCGCCAATTCGCATTGGGAGTTTTTAGAAGAGGGCTCTTAAATGCATGCATGTTACATTCCCCGATCGCTGATAGTAATATCACATCAAAGCAAAGAGATGGGCCTTTTGTTATGACTGCTTACCTTCCTGATATCCGATAGTTATTCGCGCTTGTCGCATCGGGGAAAACCAATGGGTATTTTGTTATGCATCCTTTGTTATTGCGATATGTGATCTTGTGATCGCTTTATCGCAATAATAAAGGATTATTCATTTTTTATTATAAGACTGATTATATATTGTCTCAAAAGGTTTTATAATGTTTTATTTCTTTTCAGACCTTTTGAGGAATGATAAGTTGATACCAATCTAATCTAAAAGGGACCCATTTCATATTATAGTTTTGAAAGTAAAATTTTATGAAATGGGGGGGTGTTGGACAGCACAACAATTAGCGATTCGCTGGAAGAAACAGTTATCTCTGAGAAATATTGAAATACTTAGACTCTCTTTGTATAGAAATCTTATCAAAGAGGAAAATTCTAATATAACTAGGTATACATACATTCTGAATATAATAATAGCTATTTTTGCTAATTTCTTCTCTTGTTAAAATTAGATACATTCTAAGTTTTAAATTGGCCTCTATTGGTTGATAATGATAAAACAAAAACCTTTCCAACTTATCTTTTGATTGACTCCTTTGTCATAGGTAGAGCCTCTGCTGCCAGCAAACGTTCATAGTTTCAACAGGGATACATTTTAACCATTTCTCTGATCATTATCCCATCCATTTCAGAGTATGATTAAAAGAATGAATTCAAAATATGCTTTCATATTTTGTATTTCATTTTTCCTTTCTATTATTTTGTAAGATAAAAAGCCATTGTCCTAGTTTGGTGGCCAACTGTTTGATAATGCCATTCACTGGTTGTAATCTAACCGAACAAGCTGGCTCGTGATGAGACCCCTTGCCTTATGATTATAAGCCATTACCCTGTTTTGGTATGTAGTGTTGGTAATGTCGGTTAAACTATTTCCCAATGATCATGGTAAGCAGGCTTGTAATAAGACCTCTTATCTTTTATATCAAATATTTTAGAATTACACTTTGAGTAATCATAAACTTGGATGAATAGGATGGACAATTTTCTCCTTAAGAGAGAATGGATGAGAGGGTAAGAGTTGAAGATTCTAAGATTGAATTAGTTTATGTTTTGATATTGATAACCTTTTTGTGGCCAATTTGAAAACCATAAAATGATTTACAGTACTTCTAAATCTTGAGAAGATTTCGCAAAAATGAAATGGGGTTTTAGAATGTGAATATACCTAATTTCCTAGAAATTTTCCCTTTTGTTTAAGGCTTCTATTTTAAAAGTAAATATCAAAACTACTTCTTTTGAGCAATTTTTCAATATTGCAAAGGCCAATGGAAGATATTTTACAACTTTATTTTCTAATGGTCCTACAAACTGCAAATCCTACTGAACTTAAAAAAAGGGAGAAGGGGTTACCTCCTCAATTGAAGAATTTCTTTAAGATGAGGCCATTAACAGGAAGAGAATCTCTCTTTCCTGATAAATCTTGTAATATGAATGTCTAATGGCCTATCTTTTCGGAGATCTGAAATGGTCCTAGCCACATCTTCTGGAACTTGATGTGTTTTCCTTTATCCTCATGGGCTTTGTCCCATTTCAGAACTAGATCACCAACCTGCAACTGTTTTGAACTGGATGAAGTTGAATCAAAAGATGACTTGATAATTTGCCAATGTTTTGCATGAGTAATTTTGGCCATTTCTCTTTCTTCTTCTAATTTTAAGATTTGATCATGTCTAAGTTGAATAGAAGAAGAGGGGCTTTCTTCAATAAACTGTACTAAGGCTAAAGATGGAAGCATTAGATTCGTTGGTAGCACTGCTTCTTTCCCATATACAAGGTTGAATGGAGAAGTACCTATGGAAGCCTTCTGCGTTATTCTATCAGCCCATAGTGCGAATATTAAAGATTTGTGCCAGTTTTTATGATTCTGTTCAATAGTTTGCTTAATAATTTCAACTAGATTTTTATTGGTAGACTCTGCTAAACCATTACCCTTGGGATAGTAATTTGAAGAATATTTCAATTTAAACCCCCTTTTAATAGCGAACTCAAACATATCATTTCCAGAGAAATAAGATGCATTATCTAAAACAAGAGCATTTGGGACCCCAAACCTGGTAATGATGAATTGATCTATGAATTCCATAATTGCCTCAGAATTTGTTGTCTTTAAAGGAATCGCTTCAACCCACTTAGTAAAGTAATAAGTGGCAGTAAGGATATACTTATGCTATTTGGATGAATGTGGGGTGATTTCTCCAATGATATCCAATCCCCATTGCTCAAATGGTTGTTCAATGTTGACTAGTTGCAAAGGGAAAGCTGGCTTTCTTTGTCTTCCATTGGAGGTTTGACAACTTCGGCATTTCCTTACATATTCATGAGCATCTCTGAACAAGGTGGGCCAATAGTATCTAGCATGAATGATTTTGTGGGCTGTTGTGTCAGCTCCAAAATGTCCTCCTGCTGGTCCATCATGTAGTTCCTACAAAACCTTTTGCGCTTCAAGTTTTTCTAGGTATGTTAATAAAATCGAATCATAATTTTGCCTAAAAAGTACATCATCAATGATTATGAAGTTTTTTTCTTTTAATCTAATGGCCCGTTTGTTTTTATAATACAGGTTAGGAGGTGCATATCCATTTTACAAATAAAAGATCAAGTCTACATATTGCGATTCAGAATCAGTAATACTTATCTGGTTGATTTCTTCAATATGTTCTGTATCACCTAGTTCTTGAATGTTGGCTGCTCCTGCTAATAACCTACAAAAACCTTGGCCTCTAACAATCTTTGTTGGCTTGATTTCCAAGTCATATTCTTGAAGTGTTGTTACCCAGTTTGCCCTTTTTTCACCTAATTCCCTTTGGATTAGTAATTGTCTTACTGCAGGAAAAGGAACTATAACTTTTGTATGGGCTTTTAAAAGGAAGGGTATGTAATGTTTGACAACTTTATACATAGCAAAGGCTAGTTTTTCAACTTCGGAATAATTTAGTTCAGCACCCTGTAGGTTTGAACTATAAAATGAAATTGGTGCTTCCAAGTTGTGATCATTAATTTGAGTGAGTACTGCTGCATAAGATGAATCGGACACGATAGTGTACAATATGAAATGATTGGAAAAATTAGGAGTGTTCAAAGCGGGGGCATTGATTATTGATTGTTTGATTGAATCAAATGCTTCCTTTTCTGCAGATCCCCATCTAAACACTACATTTTTCTTAATCATAGTTTGTAATGGTAAAATGATGTGGGAAAAATCAGGAACAAATCTCTTGACAAAGTTAATTTGACCTAAAAATAACTGCATGGATTTCTTATTATGAGGAAAAGGAATTTCAGAGATTTCTTTAATCCTATCTGGATCAATATAAATATCATCTTTGGAAACGATAAAGCCTAAGATTTTTCCTTGATTAAGAGTAAAGAAGGATTTTTTGGGATTGAGTGAAATACCATACCTTCTGCAGCGTTAAAAGGTTTGATTTAAATCATGCAAATGATTGGATTTCTTCTTGGAGAATACAGTAATATCATCTAAATAGACAACTATTGTTTTGTTGATAAATCCTTTGAAGGCTATATCCATCGCTCTTTGGAACGTAGCTCCTACGTTAATAAGTCCAAAAGGCATTTTCTGATAAGCGTAAGTTCCCCATTTCGTTCTGAAGGTAGTTTTGAGTCTGTCATCAGGATGGACCAAAATTTGGTTATATCTTGAAAAACCATCTAAAAAGGACATTAATTCAGAACCTGCTACTGAATGGAGTATGTGCTCCATAGTAGGCAATGGGAAATTATCTTTTTGGCTTGCCTTATTCAGAGTTCTGAAATCTATACAAATCCTGATGTCGCCATTTTTCTTCCTAACAGGCACCATATTGGAAACCCAGTTTGAGTGCCGAACGAGAAAAATAATCTTAGCTTTCAAGAGTTTATTGAGTTCTGATTTTATTTGAGACTCTAAGTTCGGATGTATTTTCCTCAACTTTTGTTGAATTGGTTTTTGTTCAGAAAGCATTGGAATGGTATGCTGGATGATTGATGCATCGTATGTTTTTAGATCATTATATTTCCAAGCAAAGACATGTTTATTTTTCCTTAATAACCTAATGAATGCTATCCTTTCTTCCACAGAAAGTCCTAATCCCAAATTAATGTTTTGAGGGTTCTGCTTAGTACCAAGGTTTATCAATTCAAATCTTAAGGTGGAACTTTGGAGCTTTGCATTGGTTACCTATTTAAACCTGTCTTTAATATCGTAGAGATCCTCAAGGTTAACCACAGGTTTTGGTATTGAGTTTTCCCCATGATTTTATTTCATCTAAAGATCATACTCGCTTTCCTCAATGATCTGATCATCATAGGATTTGTCAGAAGTCAAAAAATGTAAGATGTCTTCATCGTGATTGAACACTCGCCAATTGGTGACATTGTCAGGAATCGATGGTCTAAAAAGTAACTCTACTGAAAATCTATCTGGGCTATAATCTTCAGAAGGTAGGATCTTGGAAGCAACATTGGCTAGCAAGTCAGCTGCTGAATTCCGAGACCTAAGGATGGGAGAAATATTGAATGCTAAAAATTGAGAGGTGAGTTCCTATACCAGTGACTGATAGTGTTTGAGATGACTAGAAAGACAATGAATTGTGTTTCTAACCTATTTTATGACAATCTCTGAATCACCAAACACTTTCAAATATTGAACATTAAGGCCAATAGCTTTATTTAGTCCTTGAACTAAGGCCTCATACTCAGCTGTATTATTCTTGCATTCAAATTTCAACCTACAAGACAACATCGTTTTTTCTCCTTGAGGGCTAACCAAAATACATCCTGCTCCCGAGCCTTCACTAGACTTAGACCCATCAAAATATAGTGACCAAAATAAAGAATTATCAACAATTTTATTTACAGTTTTCTCAGTAACATTAAAACATCTTGATCTATCTGTTTGTGAAAAAATTTCGATCTGAGATGTGAAATTGTTTACCGAGAAAGGAGATGGTTGGGCGGTGAAGTTGCCAAAGAATGATTCATATGAATAATTCCCCAAGATATTGTTATTAAATGCTATTGGTTGATTCTCCTGTTCAAATTTTGTAACAGTATGGGTCATATGTTTCTCCCAATTGATTTTTATTTGATTTGGCTTTCCCTTGTAGGGTAGCCACATATGGGACCAATTGGTAGAAATATACCCATGGAGATTTTCAGACCAATCCCTACTCAAGATTAAACCATAAAACGCAGGTATATTAGCGATTAAGATATCAATTCTTTGAACTACTCATGGATCAGCTGATAACCTGATAGTTACATAGTTGATTTCCCCTAAAACCTAGACTTTGGTTCTATCTAATTGCACAATGTGAATTGCGGACTTTTGGGGCTCAATGTTCTATTTGGAACAAACTAAAGCTGGCATTATATTAGAGGATGCCCCTGAGTCAATCAAACAATTGTGTAGATTGATTATAGATCTCGTAGGTTAAGAGGAAAGGAGGAGTACGAGAATTTGATCTGTCCCCTATTAAGACTGCGTCAGTAGCTTCAACCCTACCAGAAGGTGGTTGACCTGAATCATTTGCAGCTTTAGCACTAGGAAGAGGCAAAGAAGGAACGACATTCAATTCCTTTAGAAGCAATTTCTGCTGATGTTTTAGTTTGCTAAGTTCAAACATGGTAATGTTTGCCTTAGTCTCCTTCATATAATCAAAAATATTGTAATCCTTTGAATCTGATACTACCAACGTTTTAGATGTTGAAGGTATATTTGAGGATGAAGGTTGGTTTTGAGGTACTGTTGCAGCCAGCTTCTTTGTGGGTACCTTTTCCTTTGTAGTAGTAGCACTTGCACTTCTTTTCTTTGAACTTGCCTGGACAGGTTCAGGGGCACCTTTACTCCTAGTAGTCACAGGAAAAGCTTCTTGTTCATTTTCTGTATCGGAGTTAGGTAATATGAAGTCCCACATTCCGTGGCATTCAACAACTTCCTCTTCTTCATCAGATGGTGAAATTGTTTCATCTTCTTCTTATTCTTCTGGATCTGAATTTGCATTAGATATAACATTTGGTGGTTTTGATTCAGTCTTCTTGAAATTTCTAAATGGCCTTTTTGTTGAGGTTTCAGCTACTTGTTTTTTGATTTCAACCATTTCATTTGACAGAGTCTTGAGGACCTTTTGTAGACCCTCCATATCATATGGATCTTTAGGGGTTTTCTTCTTTGAATCATCTTTAAAAGAAACCTTTTTGGATTTTCTATCTTCAAGAGCAGTTTTATTTTCTAGAGCATTAATACGTTTCTCCACAGCAAGTGCTTCTTTCATGTTTTTAGCTAAAGTTGGTTTTCCGGCCCTGTCTACGAAGATAGCTATATTGGCAGGTAGGGTAGTTATATACCATTCGCTTCTGATTTGCTGACTTGGTTTGGAGGCCGTTGGAATCTTATTCAAGAGTTTATTGAATCACGAGTTAAATTCTTTAATCGGTTCCTTATGCTCTATCCTAAGATTGGAGAGATCATTAATTAATGTGGCTAAAGATCTATCATCACCATACTTAGTAAGAAACTGTTCTTGGCAAATGTTCCAACTGGTAATGGATCCAGAGGGCAGGGAAAAATACCAAGATGCCACTGGTCCTTGCAAAGTATAAGGGAAAAGCCTAACGACAACATCTTCCTCTGTTACTCCTTTCAGATTAACTGATAACATGATGTTATTAATATGTTCTTCGGCTTGTGTTCCAGCATCTGGATTAAAATTGGGTAACCATTTTTCAGGAGAATCAGGCAATGCATGTAATGGTGCAGGCATATTGACCACACCAGGACTATTCCATGGATCTGCCATTGAAACACCGGTAGTGGATGAGATTGCGGATGAAATTCCAGATGTTTGGGAAGGAATTGATATTGAGGATTGAGCAGGTTGGGATGTTGAAGTTCCTAATCCCTGATGAAAAACAATATGTAATGAGGGAGTGGATGGCTTCACACTAGGGAAGATGAGATGGAAGATGTGGATGAAAATGCTTCACTGTCAGATCCTTCAATGTTCTTCTTTGCCCTTTTCCTTTTAGGTAAGGGCAGCTCAGTAGGTTCGATACTGAGCTTTCCGATCTAAAGTCTGGTGAGAGGATGAGGTAGATTGAATTGCGAAGTCTCACTACCTTGAGATACCTCAGATTTCTGTGGTGATATCGAGAAGCCTTGAAGTTTATGGATGAGTAACTGAACTTCAGGGGACTCATGACTTAATCGTTCTGGAGTATTGTGGGTTTGAGCAGTGGTATTTGATTCCTCTTCTTCTCACTTGGATACTGGAGAACCAGCATACAATTGGGAAGTACGAGGTGATGTGGAGGGAGATTTACTCTCAAAATGGACTGTAGATTTGGGTTTTCTCGCCATTCACAGTTCAGGCCCTCCTTCTAGCGCCAAAAATGTTGATGCCCTGAAAATCGTTGCATCAACATCGGGGGGTAACCACCTGGTCCGGACCTTAATACAGCTCCTTTTCCGTTTGGGGTGGTGGCTCCGACTGGATATAATGGGACCAGTTTCCCAGTAATGAATAAAAAGGGATGGATGAGTGATTGGTTTTCTAATAAGTGATAATGAATGGATGACTTAATCTAAAAGCAAAAATACAAATGACTATTCTATCTCGGGAAGCTTCTATTCTCAAGTGCAATGTTTGATGATTTATGTTCATCAATAGGCATATAGATGACTCTATTCAATAAACATAGACATTCATTCATATAATAATTGCTTTGTTCAAATAGTTGAACAAAGTAATTAATAAAACATTGTTACACTTATCTTTTTATATTACTGATACATGTATGATTAGAAGAAAAGCATGCTGTAAACATCCAATAGTGGAAAGTATAAAGAATGTTGTTAAAACACATGCATATATTCAATAATAGCAAGAATGATCAAATAAGAATTCACATAAAAAGAATGAATTCAGACATAGATAGTAGTACCATATGAGCTGCAAATCATTCCCAACATCAATCGCAATTTGAATTCCTTCTTCCGACTCAAAAATACTTTTAAATAAAGGCAGTAGTGCACATCCACATAAAAGCTTCATTATCAAAATTGGAATAATTGGCCCAGTCTTTATAAAAAATATATACCTGAAGTACAATAGTGCAACTTCAGGTTTAATTCATATACAAAAACTTACGACCCTTTCCAATGCATTGAAAGGGTCTATAAATACTTGATTAAACTAACTAACTACAAAATCAAAATGCTACTAAATTGGTACAACTTGATCTTGAATATCTTCCCCATAGCAATCTGGCAGTCGGCAGCATGATTCATCACTCTGACTGTTTGCCTTTCGACCTGAGTTGGCATATCCCTAGCATTGGTTCCACTTCTTGAGGGCGGCTGAGACGAGAATTGAGTTGAGCAGCATAGGTGGCATTGTGTATATTGGGAATGATACACTCGATTGAATCTGTTAGGCACTTGAGGGCGGCTCTCTCGCTGTATGGTTTTACTAGGAACAACCAATAGGTGTCCCAAGTTAAACTGTTAATACCTGTGATCAATCTCCCATTCTTTTCCAGCTCTTGATAACATGATTGCTACAATGTTTTGACTGATAGTAATTTACCTGGTGTACACTGAGAGATCATATTAGATAAATAGAGAGTATCATTAATTAATTCAATCAAATTACTAGTGGATAAGTTGCATCTAGAAACTGCTCTCTATGCCTTCATCAACTGGGACTGCCACTCCATAAATAGGATTTCTTTATGGGATTCTAAGATTTTAGGAAAATTTGCTACCTCTCCCTCATTTGTGTCCTGCCAATTAAGAAAATTTGTCACAGTCTCATCGGCCTGCTCGAAGTCTTGTCTAGCATCGACTGATTTATCGATTATTGATGTTGTTATGTCACACAGGGGTTCAACTTGAGCAATTTTATGACACAATAATCTTATTTGTGTTATCAGTGCCTTATTAATCTGTAGTGCTTCTGCTCTGAACTCGGCAGGCTGCGGAAGATTCTTGAATTTCTTTATTTGACCTGATAATTGAGCAATTTGCTCATCTTTTGTCTTCTCCATCTGTTCATTCATTGCTTTCAATTTTGCTAATGCCTCCGATAGTGTTTTCTGCTTTTGAATCGCACTCGAATTGATCCTCTGTTTCTCCTCATGCAACTTCTTCTTCACTTGGTTATTTATCTGTTGCTGCGTGGACAATTGTTGTTCTAATTGTTCTGCTTTTTGTTGTGCCTCCGATAGCTGTGCTTGTAATGAAGAGATTACTTAGTCTTTTTCTTTTAAAAAATTACTCACTTCTGATGCCTTGTCCACGGTGGCCGCCGAATAGGGTCCAGCATATTGGGACAATTTTGTTAGGTCACCAGAAGGATCAAACTCCTCCTTCCAAACTATGTTGGCTGTCACTGTTTGTTCAGGGAACAGGGAAGGTTGATCAATCCTTCTCCTTTTCCGTTGTCGCTTTACTACGGCCCTGTGCTTTGGGCTGTAAAAGACATCCAATGGAGGTATATCCTCCACTTGCAAAATGATTTGATCCGAAGGATATTTGGGAATTACTTCTAATTCTGTAGTAGGGGGTAGACCGTTGGTTCCTTTGCTTGGAACCTCTTTTGATGTTGCATCCTGTGTATTAGCCGCTTTGGATGTATCGACTTCTTTTGAGCTTTCTAGATTGCTTATGATTGAATCGAATTTCTGCCATTCCTGGAGCAACCTTGGGTCGATCTGGGCATCGACATTCACATCCTTGCTGCTCTACCCCTGCTGCCTTTTCTGTTCCTTTTCACATATCCTCTGTTGTTCTTTCCTCTGCGCTTCCTCCTATTCTTTCCTCTGTGCTTCCTCCTGCTCTCTTGTTTGGACTTCTCCAACAATTTCTAATGTAGCAGGAGGTTTGTTGGTGAGTCGTTGTTTAGGCTCGCTTGACTGTGTCATCGGGGCAGTGGCTAACAAATCTAGAGGCAGAGTTTGCAACCTCTGCTGTCTAAGTCTGTTAAATTTGACTAACCCATCGTCCTGATACCTTATTTTAGCTATGGCTTGAATCTGAAATAATGACTCAGCCCAGGAGAATAGGTCGTCAAACTCATCTTCTTGATGTTCAAATTTAGTGAGTTTTGTCTGTTCTAGTGCATTGTAGATGACTTTGTTTGGGTCAAATCTTCTATTAGGAAGAGTGGCGAGATTCAGTGTATTTATCTTTTCTGCTTCTTTATTTGCATGCGTGTAGTCATGCAGAGTGCAAATGCCACACCTTAGAGGAAAAGGTGGCCATACTTGCTTCTTTTTATTCCTCAGAGTCTTTGTAACTCCTTCGGATGTAAGCTGATATGCTATTTCTCGAGCTAACAGTTTGTTGGGTATATACAAGGGGAGGACGTGAGGTCTGGCATGACTGCCGAAAACTCTTATATATGTAAATTTTTCTTCTCCGAACCAAGTTCCTACGGCTATCAATTCAATCTATGCTTGAGAGGAAATTTTAGGAGCAGGTTTGTCAAAAATTGCATAGTAAATGGGTAACATAAATCCATTGCAAACTTGATATAGGTGGTGTTTATAGTGGGCTTTCCACAACTTCTGGTGATAGATATGAATGGGCATGGGGTCTTGTGGAGTCCATCTCCACCCCAGCACAGGAAATTCGGAATTAAAACAGAGAGTATCTAAGATGTAGGCACTAAAGTAAAATGGAGGAATGAACCTTTCAATAATGCGGGTTTTGTTTCTAAACTCAAGATTAGCTATTGCTAACTTATCAGATAATATATTCCCCCAATCCATTATTTTGCTATTGCATGCTGCTTCCATTAAAGGTACCATCTCTATGGTGAAGTTTGAAGAATCATGCAACCCCTAAATCCTACACATCATCACTCTGACATAACAATAAGGAGAACACAAGGAATCGATAGAGTACTTACCCGAGGACTCATGCTTGTGTTTCGTTGGGTTTTGTCTCCATTCTCGTATAGGCATTGATTCAATCTCATTTTCATCTCTGAACTTCTCTAGAAACGCTTTGTTATACTTCTTCTATGGTTTGGGCAAATGGTACATTTGTCTCAAATCATTGGGTTGAAATGAACTGTATACTCTCCCGTCTATAGTGCAAAACGTTCTGTTTGTAATTGGGATTTCCTCAATAGCCCATCTACCACATCTGTGTATGGAAGGATTTCCTCTCTAGCCGCTATCTGGTGTAGGTAAGAATCGGCCAAATCCTTTAGGGTCACCTCGGACTTCCAGGTTGAGTCTGCTGTAGCTTGTACTGCTGTTTCCTGAGGATCTTCGGCCTCAACCAGATTATCGCTGCTCTGCCAAGTAGTATTACCGAGCCCAAGACATGTGGTGTCTGAGATTAATCCGTTTTTACTTGGTCCCGGATCGGCAGTGTGTTTTCCTGTTACTGCGGAAGCTGAAGCTGTTCCAGATTTCTTAGACTTCTTCCCCATTTGGCCTAAATTTGCTGCTTCGGAGGAGCTCTGCACAGGAGATAAAATGAACATAATGCGGAGAATAGGTGGCGAAAACCAAATATGAATGAGGTATATTAATCAGTGAATAATGGAGGATTAACATAAGGTGGCTGCGGATACAATCTCTGAAGAGATTTTGGCATTATTGCCCCATTAAATGGCCGTTTAAACCTGTCAATCATTTAAATGCTCATCATATCATTTATTGGCCGAATAATTCATTTAAGCGTGGCTTTGATGTTTTAGCGGTTGGGCGTAAGTGAATCACTATCGGGAAGAGAAAGGCTTTTAATAATAATTAAACATAATATATCCCAGCCTTATCAATCCTTTTTGAAAGTTGCGCTTAGCTTTATCGCAATCGGGGATTGGAGGAATGCTTAAGTTGTTACATTGGTGTCCTTTCGAAATCCCCGATCGCCGATAGCAATATTGCCAATTCGCATTGGGAGTTTTTAGAAGAGGGCTTTTAAATGCATGCATGTTACATTCCCCAATCGCCGATAGCGATATCGCATCGGAGCAAAGAGATGGGCCTTTTGTTATGACTGCTTACCTTCCTGATATCCGATAGTTATTCGCGCTTGTCGCATCGAGGAAAACCAATGGGTCTTTTGTTATGCATCCTTTGTTATTGCGATATGCGATCTTGTGATTGCTTTATCGCAATAATAAAGGATTATTCATTTTTTATTATAAGACCAATTATATATTGTCTCAAAAGGTTTTATAATGTTTTATTTCTTTTTGGACCTTTTGAGGAATGATAAGTTGATACCAATCTAATCTAAAAGGGACCCATTTCATATTATAGTTTTGAAAGTAAAATTTTATGAAATGGGGGGGTGTTGTCCAGCACAACAGGAGTCACAGTTGGGGGTCAGCCTACTTATACACTAAGTCTAAATTACGTCAAAGGTAAAAATAGGTGGAGAAACCGGCTACTACAAGTATGCTACATGAGGCTACTATAGGAAGGTTGTCGAGAAGGTTTAGGAGGTAGGAATGATGGGTTCAAGGGATGTGAATGTGGATGGAGGTTGAGAAAATGGATGAAAGGTGATCAACACCCCTAGCCAAGCTCAAAGCCTTTGGAAGGCCTATTTTTCACTAGGAGAGCTGCTCATGGTGATGTAAGAGGATGATCTCAAGAACAAAACTTTGAATACCTAATTTGGGATTCATAAAAGAGGGCGAAGAAGTCTAAGATGGAGGTGGTGAAAGCCCCCTTGCCTACAGATCCAAACAAACCTGCAACATCACATGCATATACCATTTTATCATTGACAAAATGAAACAACTAATAGTGGAAAAGATGAGTTAAATTTAAATGCCATATAATCTATGCAAAAAACTATGATCTAGTCAATGAATCAACTCCTAAGATATAGTAAGCACATGAAAAACAAGATGACTAACATAGAGCTTCTTGCAAGAAATAATAAAAATAGTATTTTAAGACTAATGTTGTAGATCCTTCCACTCATACTCCCATGGGAGAGATGATATAAAGGTTTTGATCACAAGATTTTGAGGGGTTATTTTATAATGAAATGAAAAAAACTAATAAGCACTATGAAGTAAAACGAAATACCAATAAATAAGAGGGACCTAAGGCACTAGGGTTGGGCCCAAACCCAAGAGCCTCAACCCTATGGAACTAACTCAGTAATTAACCAATAAGCAGCTTCTCATTATCATTGCATCAATGCCAAATACATCACATAACCAATAAAAAAATAACAGTGCCAAGTGCTTGAGCTCAATAGCTACCTAGGTGAAAACAAAGTTCAAATACTAATGAGCTCTTTTGCAAGTTTATTTATGTAAGAGGGTAACTACTTGTGGCTCCCTAGAAAATAGGAATGATTGTCTCCCATAACTCAAGATTGGTGGATCTTGATCTTCATTAACTGCACTTTCTTGGCTGCCAATGACCTCGAGCTTATGAGAGAGAGTGTGGTGATTTTGGGTTGAATGAAGGAGTTAAGGAGGTGGAAATTCCCCTAGAATCTCTCCTTGTTGTCTACTTTGAGCCCCTACATGTAAATTACCTCAAAAATTCTCCATTTCATGTAATTAAATCATATCAGGCCACATGACATAGAAAAACTTCTTTTACCCCTCTCACTAAGCATAATATAAAAAAAAGTGTAAATAAATGTGAGAAAGAGATAGTTTTAAAGCTAGAGTATTGAATTATGACCCTTATGTTGTACCTATTGATGAGCATCATCATTGGCCCCCTACTGAAATTGTTGCTCATCCTCTAAGAAACTCAGTCATCTATGTCCATTTACTTCATGGCCTTGGTGGCCTCCCTGACATCTTAAGGTTCCTCAGATGGTGTGCCTTATTGGGGATTGGCATTGCATATCCTATGGAAGGCTTGCTAGCTTTCTATTCCCAACAGCTTGAGTGTGTCTTCAAAATGTGAGATGGTTTCTTTTGGGTAGCAAGGTATTTGGGTGCTAGGTCAGCATCATTGGATATGATGCTAAGATTTCTAATGACAACCATTGGGCTCATTAGCTCTACCCTAATATATAATGGTTCCTCTTCTTCCTTTTCCATGACTCTCTTCACTTCCTCAGCTCTTACCTCCTCATGAGTCATCTAGGATGCGAAGTTCATGATCTAATTAAGAAAATTAGTTTTTCTATCCTAAGATCCTCCTCAGATTATAAAAAAAATGCTATTCATGAGTTTATTGCAAGTGAAAAATGAGTTTTTATGTTACTTTTATGAGAAATTTTAACATAAACAAGAAACTAAACAATATCATATAAATGTACAGAACATCACCAACAAAACATCACAACAGGAGCATGATGAAGGAGTTCACCCCTCCTAGGCTACGTCTCTTTGGTCCAACTTCTAATGGCTTAGGCCTCTCTATTATGCTCAAATTTGTAAAACGATGTGTTTACAATGCTCAATTGCTTCACTAACCTACTCCAATGAGACCAACCTATCCAAAAATGGCTAATTAGCCTCTTTATGCACCCATTTTGGTCAAAATTGGAGAATTTATGACCTCTCCTAGTTTCCCCACTATTCAATCCACAAATTGCCCAAAATCTAGCGTCGACCCTAATTTTCTCCCAAATCTCCACTAACAAGCCACCAAATCCACTGAAATCTAGGAGGATTTATCGGACGGATAATTTGGCCATTGAGGCATAAAAATGCTGAAATTTAGGCTCATATAGAGGGCCATGCACCTAAGGGATAACCCTTAGTGTTGTCCCCTTCCCTCGGTGGTCACATAAACCTTGGCAGCTTCGAGAATGTGTTCATATGCTGGTTATCCCGGTGGTCAAGTAGTGGCGGTTCTCCCTGCCAATCATTTAAATGTTGGCGGCTAGCTGTAGAAGTGTTCACATGGGCGGTTAGTCCATGTGTTGGCCCCACACAGCTGGCCCAACTGCCAAACTCCACACCATTAAGCTTTAACTCAGTCATGAAAACAATATGGTTAAGCGACAACAGGTGTGGTGTATTGGCAATGGGAGATGCATGTGTGTTGGGAGGTCATGGGTTCGACCCCCACTCCCTCTGCCTAGACTTCAAACAAACTTTTGGTGGCCTCCAGGCTACCACGTGGCAGCCTCCGGCTGGGCCACGTGTCAACCAATGGTTGGCCATCATTCCAACCAATAAAAACCACTAAAATTCAACCAATCAAAATGTGCCACTTGGCATGATTTCATTGGCCAAGGAGACTATTGATCAATTCAATGCCCACAATGCCCACATCACCTACCTAGTTAGTGCCACATCAGTAGTATAGACTACTGACTGGGTCATCCTTTCTTTTGAAAATTTTCCTATTTGGGAAACTGAACAAAACTTGTTTCTAGACTCATACGGAATCTGTTTTGCATGAAACAAGTTGTGCCAGATTCAGGATGAAGAGCACTATACAGTCGTCTAGGTTCCACACGAACTTGATAAATTTGAAATTTGAGCTATTTTTTTGAGCACTTGATCATTCCTCCCGACTGGAAGCCTTTTAGACACCAAAATATCACTTTCAATTGTCCAGTAGGTGAGGGTACAGTTCCCTCACCTTTCCAATCTCGATCCATTTGGCCTTTGAAGGATTTGTTCCCTTGAGCCCCACTCAAAGGTAATCCACATTACCTCGTTTTGAAGACCTTGTTCTTCTGTCAAGAATGGTGTCTTGTTGTAGTTCATCAAGGTATTTAGGATAAAATCCTCTATGGAAGGAATTTGGACAATTTCTCCTTGATATTCCATCAATGGAGGCTCATACAACCTTAAGTTTTCAACATTAACAACAACATAAATTTGCATATATGAAGGCAAATCCAACCTGAAGGCATTGTTACCAATATTTTCCAAAATTCTGAATGGACCATATCTAATTGGTTTTAGCTTTCTACCTTCTCCTTGCAACCTCTCTTTGCTAATGTGAAGCCAAACTTCATCACCAACTTGGAACTTGTGATCTACATGATGCTTGTCATGCCTTGCTTTGTACTTGCTTCGACTCTTTTCAAGTTAATCTTGAACTCTTTGGTGTACCAATTGGATTTCTTCAATCAACCTTCTTGATTTGTCTATGTCACTATGACCATCAATAGCAACATATTTTCAAAAAATTAAATCCGAAGGTGACTTAGGCAAGTATCCCAAACATGCTCAAATGGCGATGTTTGAGTTGAAGAGTGCTTGGCCCAGTTGTAAACATGTTGAATATAGTGAAAATGTTCATCCCGCAACTTAGGATGCTTGCTGCGATACCCATGAAGAAGATGTATCATTGTTTTGTTCACTACCTCTATTTGACCATCTGTTTGCAGATGAAATGTTGTACTCTTTTTCAGTTTGGTGTCCATGAATCCCCACAAGCTTGACCAAAAATTCCCAACAAAGCAAGAATCTCGATCACTAACAATGGATGTGGGAAATCCAAAATGAAGCCATACATTCTAAAAGAATAACTAATAATTTTGTTCATTTGTAACTTTCGTTTTACATGGCATCAAAATACACATTTTGTTGAACCTATCCACAACTACATACAAATAATCATGACCTCTTTTTGACAATGGAAGACCTCCTACAAAATCTATAGAAACACTCTCCCGCGGTTGTGAAGGAACCGAAAGTGGTGTGTAAAATCCTAACTTCCTATTGCCAAGCTTACTGACCACACATAATTAACATCCTTTAATAAAACGTGGCACACTTTCAAGCATATGAGGCCAATAACAATACCTTCGTAGATGCGCCACCATCTTACTTACACCGAAATGACAATAAATAAGAGAAGTATGTGACTCTCTCATGATGTTGACTCTTTCTCCTTGTGGAATACAAAGCTTTCCAAGATGGTACAACAAGTTATCATGCAAATGATAATCCAATTCCTCTACTTGGTTACCTTGACTCAAACTTGCATAAAAATCTTGAAATTCATTGTCTAATGCATATTGCTCAATATAAATTTCATGCAAAACAAAATTATGCTTGAGTAAATTAGTTGCACTAAAAATAGGCCTAGAAAGCATATCAACAACTTTATTGTAGATGCCTTTCTTACACCTAATTACCAAGTGGAATTGTTGAAGAAAACCCATCCATTGGAAGTGCCTTGATTGCTGCAACTTTGATTAAGATTGCAAGTATTCAATGGTTGATGATCAGTGTGAATAATTGTTTCCTTACCCATCAAGTAGTGTTTCCACTTTTTCACACTTTTCACCAATGCATACAATTCCTTTTCATATGTAGGATATTTAATCACTGCACCACTGAAAGTTTCTGAATGAAAATAGATAGGCTTACCCTTTTGCGTGAGGACTGCACCCATAGCATAGTCACTAGAACTAGTTTGAATCTCAAATTATTGTCTTAAGTCTGGAAGTGCAAGTACTCGAGTTGAACTGATATTTTCCTTCAGTGCATCAAAGGCCTTTTGTTGCTTGCCTCCCCATTGAAAAAACCTTTTTCACACTTGTCAATGCATGCAAAGGAGCTTCTACAGAAGAAAAGTTAGCAATGAATTTCCTCCAATATTGGACTTCTCCCAAAAAACTTCTTACCTCAATACCTGTCTTAGGCCTAGGAAAACTCAAAATGACATAAAACTTGGAGGGATCTATTTTCAAGTCACCTCCTCCAACAAAATTACCTAAGTAAAGTAAAGAAGTATTTCCAAACACACACTTTCACATCTTTAAATACAATTGTTCTTTCTTTAAGACATCAAGTACTTTTCTCATATGAATGACATTTTCATCATGAGATTTACTAAAAATTAAGATGACATCTAAGTAGACTATAGCAAAATCTTCAAGAAATGGCCTCAACAAATCATTCATCACAAGAATGAATGTAGCAAGAGCATTACATAAACCACAAGGCATAACTAGCCATTCAAACAAACCTTGTTTTGTTTTGAATGTTGTCTTAGAAATGTCTCCTTTAGCAATTCTAATTTGATGGTAGCCACTCCTTAATTCCAACTTAGTAAAATACTTTGCATCTTTCAATTGATCATGTAAATCATCTACTCTAGGCAGTGGGTAGCGGTTATTTACTGTAATTTTGCTCAATGCATGGAAGTCCACACACATGTGCCATGTTCCATCCTTCTTTGGCACCAAACAATAGGTGAACCACATGGCGAAGAAGATGGCCTGATGATCCCTTTATCCAAGAATCCTTGAATTTTATTTTTAATTTCTACACTTTCCATCACTAACATCTTGTACATGCCAATGCTAGGAAGAGGACAATCTTGTTGCAACTATATCTAATGTTGGATTCCTCTCTTGGGAGGCAATCCTTTTGGTTAACTACATCAACCAATTCAGATTTCAATGTTAGGTCCCTATACTACTAGTGTAACCCCTTATTATTATTAGTACAACCCCCTTATTATATTATTGTGCCCATGTAGTCCCCATATTGTTATTATTGTCCCCTTACATTATTATTGTTATGTCGGATCTGATGATATTATGACCCCTTAGACTCCTATATATAGACAGGAGGTCTTGTCATTTGTATCATCCAAGAATTATTCAATTGTGTAATGTAAAGGAGGTTTCCCTCTTGAAGAGGCTTATTTCTAAGGCGTTGATCTATATTTTCTATCTTTTTGTGAGTTGGTTCCATAACATTTGGTATCAGAGCTTTGGATTCTAGGGTTTCGCTACCCCAAACAGGTCATTGTGGAATTTTCTCTATAACTTTTTTGCTACAAAATTTCAAAAGCTAAAAAAAAAACCCCATTTGAGAAGAAATTGGTCTAAACCTTGGGTTCTAATTTCAGATATTTTCTTGCTATATTTTCAGAGATATGATCTAAGGAAGTTAAGATTTTTACATGCTCCATGATTTCATTTCAAACAGGTCATCATGGAATTTTTGCTATAATTTTTTTTTTTACAAAGGGTTAGACTCTGAAATTAAAATCCATTTGAGCCGAAATCGTGGTGAATGTTGGGTCCAAATTTCAGATCTTGTGTTGCTATATGTTAGGATATATATCTGAGAAAGTTAGGGTTTTTGCAGAATCCCGAATTACATTATAAACAGATGACCTTCGGAAAATCATCATAACTTTCTCTTTGAGCATCAGATTTAAATTTCCTAAGCAGTTGTAGAAAGAGGACAGATTGTGGTTTTCTATGTATCGGTGTTAGGTCGTAAGGTTGAAACAGTGACATGTGGCACTTCCTACACGTGGGCTCGACTAAACCAGTATATAATCAAGTCATCGTGGGAGATTTGACATAACTCTTCCTTGCAGAATCTAATCTTGATCAGACTTGTGAGGTTAGAAAGAGAACACAGAGGGCTACTGCAGAACACAATTTCAGAACTTGGAGATCTGCAATTGCAAAGTTACACTCCTTTCAAGATCGAGCTCATAAAATCAAGAAAAGGCGATATGAGGAAGTTTGATGGAAAGGATCCGGTAAATTGGATACTACAAATGGAGAAATATTTTGATCTAAATGAGGTGAAACTATTACAAAAGGTATGTATTGCATCTTCATATTTAGAACCAAATCCATTTCTATGGTATAAAGGGCTTTGTTCTCGTAAACCACTTGTTATGTGGTCAATTTTCACAGAGGAAATGATAGCACATTATGAGGATACAAAGAGAAACACCTTCTTTAGCCAATTGATAAATCCCAAAAAAAAGTGTTCAATGGTAGAGCACATTGAGGACTTTCAAAAATTGAATATAAGGGAAAATGATATTCTAGAGAAGCATGGGACAGATATCTCCATAGGGACTTTAAAGGATAACATTCAACATGAGGTTTGTCTTTGGGAACCTGATTCATTGGAGAATGCATTCAGGTTGGCAAGAAAAGTGGAAAGCAAAATTATGGAAACAAGGAAGTCTACCTCTCACAACTATAAATATGCAAGTGTTGTTTCTCCTAGCCTTCCACAACCTACAAGGTTGACACCACAACAATTGGAAGAAAAAAGAGCAAAAGGGCTTTGTTACAATTGTGATAACAAATACAATAAAGGTCATAAGTGTGCTGAGAAGAAATTATTTTACATTGAGTGTGAAGAGGAGGAAGAAAAGCATCAATGAATGTCAAAAGAAGAGGATATACACCAAGAACCAACCCCAGAGAAAGAAGAAATGAATCCGACCATATCTTGTAAATCATTGACAATAATTACCACTCAAACTCTCAAGATAGAAGGACATATCAAAAATAAAAATGTTCAAGAAGTGAAAGATCACATTGAGCATCAAGAAATGAATCCGACCATATCTTGTAAAGCATTGGAAGGAATTACCATTCCTTAGACTCTCAAGATAGAAGTACATATCAAGAAGAAAAAGGTTCAAGAAGTGAAATATCACATCGAGAAAGAAGAAATGAATCCAACCATATCTTGTAATGCATTGGCCAGAATTACCACTCCTCAAACTATGAATATAGAAGGACATATCAAGAAGAAAAATGTTCAAGAAGTGAAAGATCACATCGAGCATCAACAAATGAATCTGACCATATCTTGTAATGCATTAGAAGAAATTACCACTCCTCAAACTCTCAATATAGAAGCACATATCAAGAAGAAAAATATTCAAGAAGTGAAAGATCACATCGAGCATCAACAACAAGTTCTCCAACTTTTAAAGGATAATTCCACTTTGGTGCAGAATCAAATGAAGCAACAAGCAGATCAACATCGCAGTGAAAGAAGTTTTGATGGAGGCGATTGGGTATTTTTACTGCTACATCTCAAGAAAGCTATTTATGAGAAGGAAATGTTGGCAATACTACATGCACTTAAGAAATGGTAACCTTACCTAATGGGAAGACACTTCAAGGTAAAAATGGATCATGATAGTCTTAAATACTTTTTAGAACAAATATTATCTTTAGAAGAATAGAGAAAATGGGTCACAAATATGTTGGGCTATGACTTTGAAATCATCTACAAAAAAGGGAATAAAAATGTTGTTGCAGATGCACTCTCAAGAAAGGATGAGGATGTGGAAGCATTGTTTTGTGCTATTTCTATTATCCAACCAGATTGGATAAACGAAGCAAGGGATGAATGGAAGAAGGACAAAGAAATGTGGCCACTCATTCAAAAGTTACAGAAGATCCTAGTTCAAACAATATTTCCAGAACTTGACGAGGAAGGAAAAATCATATTGGAACCTGGAGAAGTCACAGAATCAAGAACCTGACCGCTATGAAATCGATCAATTTCAGAGTATGTCATCAAGTGGAAGAACTTATCAATGAAGATTCCACATGGGAGGACAAGAATTTTATACAGAAGTATCAAGAACTACTCAAGCGTTGAGGACAACACTTTTTGAAGGAGAGGGCATGTTAGGTCCCTATACTACTAGTGTAACCCCTTATTGTTATTAGTACAATCCCCTTTTATATTATTATGCCCATGTAGTCCCCATATTGTTATTATTGTTCCCCATAGAATCCAATTATTTTTATTATTGTGCCATTACATTATTATTTTTATGTCGGCTCTGATTATATTATGACCCCTTAGACTCCTATATATAGAAAGGAGGTCTTGTCATTTGTATCATCCAAGAATTTTTCATTTGTGTAATGTAAAGGAGGTTTCCCCCTCGAAGAGGCTTATTTCTAAGGTGTTGATCTATCTTTTTTATATTTTTGTGAGCTAGTTCCATAACATTCAATTTTGAATCACAACCTTTAAAGGCTTCATTATCAACATCATTATTGGGTTTGATCATTAGAAGCACAAAATTCTTTCTTGAATTCACTAGTCTTTTCATCTGCCCCGCATTAACAAGTGAACGATTTAGTTTCTTGCTATGAGCTCTCACAATATATTCTACTCTGTATTTGAAAAAATGGTATTTGTTTTCATGTCTATGGAAGATAAATTTTTTGTCATAGAGGTACGGGCTGCCCAAAACTTTACCACGTATGTCTAATGGCACAACATCAAGCTCCACTTCATCTATGAAATTTGCAGTAATGGCAAATTTTAGTTTACACTTTCTAGTAACATACAATTGTGCATTGTTACACACCCATCCTAGTGGATATGGTTTATGATGTGGAATGGTTTCCAAGTTTAAACTTTTGACAATGTTTTCAGAGATAAAATTGGCTTCAGAGCTATTGTCGAAAAGTGTAACAAATTTTCTATGTTTTGAGATCACCCTTATGAAAAAAAGTTCTATCCTCTTCTTTTCATTTGGAGTTTCATTGTGTGAATTTGAAGTACTAGTGCTAGGAATGGATTCTTTTCCTTTCATACCTCAATGTCTTGTTCTTTTGGAACGAAAACATTATTCATTGTTTTGATAATCTCTATCCTTTCTTCTTTGCTCCATCTCATGCCTAGGGGAAGTTTGGATGCTTTGATGATGACTTCTTCATTCAAGTGGATATGATTCCCCTTACTATGGCGATGATATCATGTTATCCTTGTGGCTGGAGGCTCAAAGAAAATTTCTGAGTGATCTCATCATCAAAACCCCTGAATTTTTTAGAGAACCCTAGACACTGATGATTGGAAAAGAGATCCTTCACATCAGGGTATTGGTGAGTTATATATGGATCTATGGGATACCTAGGGTTGAATCCACCCCCCATAGTATTCAATACATAGTTTTCAAAGTTGGACAAGAAATTTGCTCTCTTTGATATAGGTTTTAGGGATTTTTGTGCAATTAGGGTTATTGAGGAATAGATAAAAGGAAAAAATTGTTTATAATGCTTAAAATAGGGAAGAATTCATGATAAAACTAAAAAAAATTCATCCCCTTCCCTTATCATGCTTTAGTCTTATATTGCATCTCAAAAACACCTATAATTCACTTCCCTTTCCTACCCAAATTTATGGGAGAAACTGCTATGTGATATACTTTTTAAACATTTTGTGAGCCCTGGTATTACACCAAAAGTGTTGCAACTCCCAAGGGCTCCTCAACTCTATTTTTCAACCCGGGGTTCATACAAACTTCGAGGTGACAGTGCTATATACATAGTAGACAAGATTCTACTCATGCCACCCTCAACTAGGACATTTGATCAATAGTTTTCCAAGACCATTATTCCTACTAAATTAGAAGGAAAACTAACTAATGTAGGTGCAATTTAGAAGATACCTCTAACTATAAAAAGGAAAATTCTTTTTGAACTTCAACTTGTAAATTCTATTGAATCAATTCATGAAAAGATAAGAGCTACACTACTTGCAGAAAGGGGACTACATTATGTTGCAATCAACCATCTAGCTACCAAATATACTTGCATACAGGAAGCTAACCTAC
This sequence comes from Pinus tabuliformis, assembly GCA_031772625.1. Classification (NCBI taxonomy): domain Eukaryota; kingdom Viridiplantae; phylum Streptophyta; class Pinopsida; order Pinales; family Pinaceae; genus Pinus; species Pinus tabuliformis. Next base: position 1,234,767,020 of record CM062817.1, on the reverse strand, counting down.
CAAATCATAACTCAATATTCCATGCATCATATATCTAGCTCACACTTGCATATAAAGCAATGTTCTATTTGTGCCAAATCTATGATAAAAAACTAATGTTATTCTATTTTGAAGTGAAGGAAAAGGATGGTTGGAGTGGCCTGGGTGTTGCCCTTGATCATGGATTCATAGTTGAGGGTCAACCTACTTATAAACTAAGTCTAAATTACATCAAAGGTCAAAACAGGTGGACAAATAGTCTGCCACAGGTATGCTACAGGGGGTTGCTACAGGTAGGCTATCGAGAAGGTTTAGAAGGTAGGAATGATGGGTTCAAGGGATGTGAAGGTGGATGGAGGTTGAGGAAAATGGATGAAATGTGGCCAACACCCTAGCCAAGCTCAGAGCCTTTGGAAGGCCTGTTTTGCACTAGGAGAGATTCTCACGGTGATGTAAGAGGGTGATATCAAGAACAAAACTTTGAAGACATAATTTGGGCTTCATAAAAGAGGGTGAAGAAGTCTAAGATGGAGGTGGTGAAAGGCCCCTTGCCTATAGATCCAAACAAACCTACAACGTCACATGCATATACCCCTTTATCATTGACAAAATGAAACAACTAATAGTGGAAAAAATGAGTTAAATTTAAATTCCATCTAATCTATTCCAAAAACTCTGATCTAGTCAATAAATAAAATCCTAAGATATAGTAAGCACATGCAAAACAAAATGACTAACATAGACCTTCTTCCAAGAAATAATAAAAATAGTATTTTTATACTTTGATTGTAGATCCTTCCACTCATACTCCCATGGGAGAGATGAGATAGAGGTTAAAATCACATGATTTTCAGGGGTTATTTTATAATGAAATGCGAAAACGAATAAGCACTATGAACTAAAAAGAAATACTAATAAATAAGAGGGACCTAAGCCACTGAGGTTGGGCCAAAAACCAAGAGCCTCAACTTTCTAGAACTAACTCAGTAATTAACTAGTAAGAATCTTGTCATTATCATTGCATCAATGTCAAATACATCACATAACCAGTAAAAAATAACAATGCCAAGTTCTTGAGCTCAATAGGTACCTAGGTGAAAACAAAGTTTTGAATCCTAATGATCTCTTTTGCATGTTTATTTATATAAGAGGTTAGCTACTAGTGGCTCCTTAGAAAATAGGAATGTTTGTCTCCCATCACTCGAGATTGGTGGATCTTTATCTTCATTAACTACACTTTCTTGGCATCCAATGACCTCGAGCTGATGAGAGAGTGTGTGGTGATTTTGGGCTGAATGAAGGAGTTAAGGAGGTGGACAATCTCCTAGAATCTCTCCCTGTTGTCTACTTTGATCCCTAAATGTAAATTACCTCAAAAATGCTCCATTTCATGTAATTAAACCATATTAGGCCACATGACATAGAAAAACATCTTTTACCCCTCTCACTAAGAATAATGTAACAAGAATTGTAAATAAATGTGAGAAAGAGATAGTTCTAAAGCTGGAGGATTGAATTATGACCCTTATGATGTACCTATTGATGAGCCTCATCATCCACCCCATACTGAAATTGTTTCTCATCCTCTAAGAAACTCAATCATATATGTCCATTTATTTCATGGCCCTCGTGGCCTCCCTAACATCCTAAGGTTCCTCAGATGGTGTGCCTTATTGGAGATAGAAACCTGCATTCTTTTCTATCTTTGTCAACTACTTCTACTTTTCTGCTTCATTTCTTCCTTCTTGTAGGACTAGCAACAAGGGTGAAATGATATTAAGCCCTATCCACTTAAATCTTAATATTTGCATGATCCTCTTATATAGGGGTGTCCTCTCCAATGCATTCTTGAACCTTTGATGGGAGTGATATTCTCTGATCTCGAGGTTGTGGGGTAAGGCATTCCATCTCCTCTAGAAGGCTTGTTGGCTTTCTGTTGCCAAAAACCTAACTGTGTCTTCAAAATGTGAGATGGCTTGTTTCAGGTGGAAAGGTATTTGGGTGTTATGTCAGCATCATTGGATATGATGCTAAGATTGCTAATGACAACCATTGGGCTCATTAGCTCTACCATCATATATAATGGTTCCTTTTCTTCCTTTTCCATGACTCTCTTCACTTCCTCGTTTCTTACCGTCTCATGAGTCATCGAAGATGCTAAGGCCATGATATGATTAAGAATATTAGTTTTTTTGTGCTAAGATCCTCCGTAGATTATAAACAAATTCTATTCATGTGCTTAAGGATTCATGAGTTTATTGCAAGTGTAAAATGAGTTTTTATGTTAATTTTATGAAAAATTTTAACATAAACAAGAAATTGAACAACAACATATAAATGTACAGAACATCACCAAGAACACATCACAACAAGAACATGATGAAGGAGTTCATCCCTCCTAGGCTACATCTCCTTAGTCCAGCTTCCAATGGCTTGTGACTCTCTATTATACTCAAATATGTAAAAATATGTGTTTACAATGCTCAAATGCTTTTGTAACCTACTCCAATTATTCCACCCTATCCAAAAATGGATACTTAGCCTCTTTCTGTACCCAATTTGGTTGAAAATTGGAGAATTTATGACCTCTCCTAGTTTCTCCACTATTCACTCGCAAATTAACCAAAATCCAGCATCGAACCCTCATTTTTGCCTAGATTTCTGCTAACAGGCCACCAAATCCACAGAAATCCAGGAAGATTTGTTGGACAGATAATTTGGCCATCGAGGTGTAAAATTGCAGAAATTTAGGGTCATATAGAGGGCCATGTGCCTAGGGGCTAGCCCTCAGTGCTGGCCCCTCCCCTCCGAGGGTCACATAAACCTTGGCAGCTTCGAGAATGTGTTCATATGGTGGTTACCCCAACGGTCAAGTGGTGGTGGTTTTCCTCAATTATCATTTAAATGTTGGCAGCTAGTTGTAGATGTGTTAACATGGGTGGTTAGTTCATGGGTTGGCCCCACATGGCTAGCCCAAACACCGAACTCTGCATCATTAAACTTTAACTAAGTCATGCAAACAATATAATCAAGCGACCATAGGTGTGGTGTATTGGCAATGGGCTATGAATGTGTGTTGCGAGGTCATGGGTTCGACCCCGGCTACCTCTACCTAGACTTCAAACAAACTTTTGGTGGCCTCCCGGGCTACCATGTGGTAGCCTTTGGCTGGGCCATGTGTGATCCCATGGTTAGCCATCATTCCAACCAATAAAAACCACTAAAATTTGACCAGTCAGAATGTGCCACTTGGAAAGATTCCATTAGCCAAGGAGCCTGTTGACCAAGTCAACGTCCACATTACCTTCCCAGTCAGTGCCTTGTTAGTAGTACGGATTGTTGACTGGGCTGTCCTTTCTTTTGAAAATTCACCTATTTGGGAAAGTGAACAGAACTTGTTTCTGGAGTCATACATAGTTTGTTTTGCATGAAACGAGTTGCATTGGATTTAGGATGACTAGCACTACGAGGTCATCTAGGTTCCACACCAATTCAATAATTTGAAAGTTGAGCTATTTTTTTTAGCACTTGATCATTCCTCCCCATTGGAAGCCTTTTGGACACCAAAATATCACTTTCAGTTGTCCAGCAAGTGAGGGTATAGTTCCCTCACATTTCCAATCTCGATCCATTTGGCCTTTGAAGGATTTGTTCCCTTGAGCCCCATTCAAAGGTAATACACGTTCCCTCATTTTGAAGACCTTGTTCTTCTGTCAAGAATGGTGTCTTGTTGTAGTTCATCAAGGTATTTAGGAGAAAAATCCTCTATGGAAGGAATTTGGACATTTTCTCCTTGATATTCAATCAATGGAGGCTCATACAACCTTATGTTCTCAACATTAACAACAACATAAATTTTCATATATGAAGGCAAATCCAACCTGAAGGGATTGTTACCAATCTTTTCCAAAATTCTAAATGGACCATAACTAATTGGTTTTAGCTTTTTACCTTCTCCTTGGAACCTCTCTTTGCAAATGTGAAGCCAAACTTCATCACCAACTTGGAACTTTTGATCTACACAATGCTTGTCATGTCTTTCTTTGTACTTGCCTCGACTCTTTTCAAGTTGTTCTTGAACTCTTTGGTGTACTAATTGGATTTTCTCAATGAACCTTCTTGCTTTTCCTATGCCACTATGACCATCAATAGCAACATCTTTGCCAAAAATGAAATCCAAAGGAGGCTTAGACAAGTATCCCAAACATGCCTCAAATGGAGATGTTGAGTTGAAGATTGCTTGGCCCAGTTGTAAACATGATGAATATAGTGCAAATGTTCATCCCGCAACTTAGGATGCTTGTTGCAATACCCACAAAGGAGACTATTGGGGTCTCCCAAAATATACTCGACGGTACGTGGGAGCACAAGTCCGTACTGGCACTTATCGTCTCAAAGTGGAGGAATCACCCAACCATCAGTGAGAACAACAGTTACCAGGCTTTACGACGCCGGAATACGTCTCTAGCCTAGACTTCTAAATGTTGTGCGTTAAGTTCCAAAGCGTTGTTAGATTCATTGAATTTATTTTAAGTTGATCTTGTTTATGAAGTTTGCCTTTCGGGTTCACCACGAGATGTAGATGTAATTCCTAAAATGCAATCTAAGATGATAAACAAACATTTTATCTCTTTTATGCAATGAAAATCCTAGCTACTAGGGAAAAGAAAGATAGAATCTTTTCACAAAGAGCAAAGAGCACACTCTAAATGCACTTTCCTAAATCAAGCCAATCAGACTGTCTATATGCAAATGCACATGCATGTATTTGTTTTTGACTTTCTTAGTATATGGATGCTAAAAGGAAAGTTGATGCACAAATCTGAATTTCTTTTCAAGCGACAAATATCAACAAGCTTCTTTTCGAAATCAAAAAATGGAGACGATTACAACACCTTACGATTTTGAACTGAATACTTGTTCTTGACACTAGAAAATTACAAATTCAAACCAAAAGCAATAGTAACAAGATAATCGACCATCAACAGCAATCAAACTTTTTCCTACGATCGAAATCGACACTTGCGACAGATTCAAATCAAAGGATGACAGTACGACTATGCTACTTTTGCAAAGGAGAACTGTAAATGACTCAACAAACACACAAAAACATCTACAGTTCTTTTGTAAAAAGGAGGCAGAATAATAGCAAGGAAAAGGGGTTTCAAACAGACATATACTGATCACAGGCAGCAAGATTCAGGAATAGAACTGGAAATAATGAATCACAGAAGCCACAGCTACACAAAGCTAGTCTAATCAGCGCACCTGTAACACAGGGAATCTGAAATGCAGTGCAGGTTGTCCACTCGGGAAGTGCGCTGAAATTCAAAATCTCTGAACAGTACCTGCGCTGGGCCAGAAACGAGACTCTGTTCGGGTTCCGGGTCACAGTTTGTAGTTTAGTTCTTGGGTTTTGGCCGAGTAAAAAGCAATCAGTAATGCAACAATCATGGGTAGATCTAAGGAGGATCTCAGAGCTATCACAAGGGCAATCAGATAGTTTGTGAATCAGTTGTTTAAATCATAAACAGATCTGGTAGATGGATTGAAGTAGTAGTTATCTACTTTTCATTTGTTATGGCAAATGCAGTTCAAATGCTACTTGTAAGTTTATGAAACAAAAAACAAAGAATGATAAACAAACAAACAAACTAATTATGTCCCCAGTGGAGTCGCCATTTTGTTACAAGGAAAAGTGTCTATTTAGAACTGCTCTATCCCACTAAGGTGTGGCAGCTGCCTTAGAAACAAATAGAGAAAAACTACTTTTGTTTTTCCTTTATGAATTATAGATAGAGAGGAACAGAAAGACCAACCTCTGTCTTGTTATAGGGAAAAGTGTCTATTTAGAACTGCTCTATCCCACTAAGGTGTGACAACTGCCTTAGAAACAAACAGAGAAAAACTACTTTTGTTTTTCCTTTATGAATTATAGATAGAGAGGAACAGAAAGACCAACCTCTGTCTTGCGATAATCCTTCGATTCGATCCCTCTCTTCTTTGATAGTCCTCAGCTTCCTGCTCCCTTGCACGCCCAGCTTCACAAAGTACCTGTAAGATCACAGAAGCACCATACAAAGACATGGATCTATAATCATAAACAAGCTAGGATCAGATGTAAATTGACCATACAAATGTAACAAGCATCAATGGTACCAAAGCATGGAGGAAAACTCAAATAGCTTTTACTGATAAACAAGAAAAGATCCAGGAGGAGTTACAACCAGTTGTTCCAACCCAGCATCAACCTCCCAGCAAAGAAGCCCCTCTTCACCTCAAACAAAGCTTAGATCACCCAACAATCTGATGTTTGTCTCTAGAAACCAACAATAATTCCTTACAATATGCAAAATTCCAGCCTCTGGATCTCTGGGATGAGGGATCCATATATAGATATCTGTAAGGGGGATGAGTCAACTTGTGATTTGATTAGTGTCTTCTCTCTGACAGTTCTTGCTTCCACTTGGAGACTGAGGGCCTCTTACTCATCCTTCGTCGAATTTAGTGAGGTAAGTGTCACAGGAGAAGATTCTGGAAGCTTCCATTGCCTCTCCACCTCGTTCCTTTAGGGGTTAGAACAACACTTTTAGGGACTTAGGAGCCCTTGGTTTATGGACATTTCATGCTTGGGGTTGTAGGGCACAAAAATTTCTATAACAAGGACGAGGAGGAGGACCTGTTGGGTTGTGTTATATTATTTCCACGACTAACCTATGTATGGTTTTCGGTCCATGGTATTGGATGCTTTGGCGTGTATAAATATGTATTGTAACATTGAAAGGAATATAATGAAAAATCAAACTGGTAGTCCCAGTTTTGGGATCCAAGGGGAAATCTTTGTGTATATGTGTTTTATGTGTTATGCTCTCGCATTGTTTATTTTCTGTGTTTTAGAATTCGTATGCAGGTAATTTTTGTACGGGGTTAAAACCTACAGGACTTGGTAGAGGTTGTGGTCAGGTTATTTGCTACAGCTGTGGACAACAGGGGCACCTCGTGCAATATTTCCTGAATCCTACACACCCTTCATGTCAATACTATGGACAATCCAACCATGCCATAGAATATTGTCCAGTACTAATAGCCAAAATGTAAGAGAAGAAAATGCAGCCTTAGAAGCCTACGCAAAATTTAAAAATGATGAGGGCTAAGCCTCATGAGGAAAATCAGAGCATTAATATTGTACTAAGAAGTGGCATGACGACTAGTGCAAATAAAGGTAAGCAGCCTGAGGAAGACAGATGGGTCTGCGAATCTCCTGAGAAAGAAATCGCCTTTGACCTTAATCACACTAAGGAAACATTCATGGAAGCAAAGAAGAGCTTGACTGAGGCCTCCACCTCAAGAAGCCAGGAAAATACACCAACATGAAGTTATTTCATGATAGAAAGGTTGTGGAAGAATTCCAAGACTTAATAGACAAGCGTGCTAATAAGGAAAAGACTCCTATGGAGCACTGCACGGTTAGAAATATTGGTAAGCATAAGGCATGAATAGGACGCGAGATGTGGCTAACCGCATAGCTAGGCAATTATGAAATGGACTAGGTAATTTTGGATCTGGGGTCTGATACGAATGTTTTGTTGAAACAGACATGGGAAAGGATGGGGAGACCTGTGCTAGTGGTTTTTGATTCAGCTCCGAATGGAAAATCAACATAAAATCATCCCCACGGGACGATTGTATGGTGTGATGGTTGATATTGAAGGTGTGAGTGCATTAGCGAACTTCGAAGTTATATAAATTATCAATGACAGTAATCCCTACTCTGTGCTCCTAGGAATCAACTAGGCCATTGATATGAATAGGTTCATTAATTTGAAGAAGAGGAAGATGACCTCCAAAAAGAAGTCACTTAGGATTGTAGTGCGACTGGATCCTGCGAAAGGATAATAGTATACCAAAATTGTTTGTGATTATCTAGAAAGTGATGATGAGATGGATCAAATATACAACTTAACAATGCAAGATTAGGATTAGATCAATCCAACGATGGATGGACGCATCACATGGGACCGGGAGAGTTCATGTACTTTTAATTTAGATGACGAATTATGGCATTGGAAAAACCACTTACACGAAGTATGTACATTGTGATGCAATATGATGACGAAGTCACTGGGCTATGTTTCATCGGAAGTAAGAAAGCTACCTTATTTTGATGATCTAATTGACGTAGATAGTTTTTTAGATGAATTTGAGAGTGAAGCCCCTAAATACCACCACTTTCAAGCATTGGAGTTAGCACTACATACTACACCTGCATGATGGTGGGGTACACATAAGGAAATCTTTGTTGGATGGAGGAAGTACAGGTGGATAATGCAGTTACGCTTTGGACATGCTAATACTAGAATGACTGAGAAGTATAGTGGGAAGGATGATCCGCGCGATCACCTGGAAAGATGTACTAAGGCATGGGGGATGGAACCATAGCCGAAATGGGTACATATATTTTTCATACCTTGGATACAATCCCCATGAACTGGTATCTCGAAACAGAGCTCTGCCAGACACTGCAGAATGGGATGTATTGAAGGAAGGTTTCTTATTGATTTTTAGCTTCGAGGATGGATTTGAAAGCATCGACAAGGCGCTTCAAGATATTAAATTGGTTATCTTCAAGACGTTGAAGGAACATATGGAATGGACCCAACCGGATTGGAGCACCCATCTATGCCATGCATTGGAATGATATAATGTGACCAATGAAGAGGAGGAAGAAGACCTGAGGAATATCAATATTCTAGAGATAGAAGGGCATCGCATAATAGAAGGACCACAAGTAGGGGACGCAGACATCTCCGCACCTTTGAAAATAGGACAAGTAAACATTGGCACTGAAGAAGAACCGAAGTTCGCGAAGATTGGAGACTATTGGGATGACGCCACAGTGGAAAAAGTTGTTCAATTAATTCATGCATACCAGGATCTCTTCCCCTCTAAGTTCTCATTTTTAAAGGGCATACTTGGTGATTTGGGCATTATGAGGATCACATTGAAGCTAGACACGAAGCCTATCAAACAAAGGCCTTATCGCCTTAATCCTAAGTATAATGAGAAGGTTCGCCAAAGTTGGATAAAATGTTGGATGCATGCATTATAGAACTTGTTGAAGATTCCAATTGGGCAAGCCCAATGGTAGTCCAAGAGAAGAAAGAAAAGGGTGAAATAACGATCTACGTAGATCTACAGAAGCTGAATGATTCATGTGTTCATGATCCATTTTCAACTTCATTTACAGATGAAGTGTTAGATAATGTAGGAGGGCAGGAGGTCTATTCCTTTACTAATGGCTTTTCTAGTTTTCATCAAATTAATATTGTGCTAGAGGATCGAATAAAAACCACCTTTACGATAGAATGGGGGTGCTTTCAGTACATTGTTATGCCTTTTGGATTAAAGAATGTGCCTACAATATTTTCCCACGTAGTCATAGCAGCATTCAAAGAATTCATTCATAAGTTTCTATAAGTATACTTCAATGACTAGACCATGTTTGGATTGGTAAATCGCCGTTAGAAAGTATGCGCCTTATGTTGGATACATGTCAAAGGTACCAAATTGCACTGAATTTAAAAGAATGTATATTATGTGTTCCTTTTGGGATCTCGCTGGGTCATGTCATGTGTAAGCAAGGATTGATGGTGGACCCTACAAATATCATTGTGATTGTGAACTTGGAGGCCCCTAGGAATGTCAAGTAGCTGCGCACGATGCTAGGACACAGTGGATACTATAGAAAATTCATTAAAGCCTATGATCAAATTACCGCGCCCATGGAAAAATTACTGACAAAGGATGTGACATTCTATTTGGGTGAGGAATATTAGCACGACTTTGAAATTTTGAAAGAAAAAATGGTAATTGCTCCAATCCTGGTATTTCTTGATTGGAAGGAGTTTCATGTTCATGTGGATGCTTCTTTCATTGCACTGGATGTAGTATTAACACAGGCAGGCGAAGGTGAACTGGACCATCCTATAGCCTTCGCAAGTAGGAAATTATCAAAGGCTAAACAAAATTATTCAACAATTGAGAGTGAGGGGTTGGCCATGGTCTATGAGTTGCAGAAATTCAGACATTATTTGGTAGGGTGACATTTCAAGATGTATACAGATCGTTCTGCCTTAACGTACTTGGTCAATAAGTTGTGTTGGGGGGAAATATTTGCAGGTGATTGTTACTATTTTAGGGATATGATTTTAAAGTTATTGTGAAGCCTGGTCAAATAACCGCCACTTACTTTAGAAGTTTGTTTAGACACCCCAGTAGCTATTTTTGCAATTTCTATAAATCTGTGGGCCATGATGAATGCCACTATTGAAGTTATGAGTTGATGATGGAAAGAACACATACTTACCGTATGCAAGCAGAAACTTGGCCTCCATATAAAGGCGTGGGAGGATCGCTTGAGGGTTTTCAAGGGCGAGGACGAGGACCTGGTAGAGGTCGTGGTCAGATTATCTGCTACAACTATAGACAACTGAGGCACCTCACGCGATATTTCCTGAATCCTAGAAACCCTTCATGTCAATACTGTAGACAATTTGACCATGCCATAGAATATTGTCTAGTACTAACAGCCAAAATGCAAGAGAAGAAAATGCAGCCTCAAAAGCCTACACAAAATTTACAAATGATGAGGGTTGAGCCCCGCGAGGACAATCAGAGCATTAATATTGTACTAAGAAGTGGTATGATGACTAGCACAGATAAAGGTAAGCATCCTGAGGAAGATGGATGGGTCTGTAAATCTCGTGAGAAAGAATTCGCCTTTGACCTTAATCGCACTAAGGAAACATTCATGAAAGCAAAGAAGAGCTTAACTGAGGCCTCCACCTCAGGAAGCTAGGAAAAGACAACAAAGATAAGTGTGACACAAGAGGTTGATCCCTCCATACTCACTACTTTTTTGGAGACCTACATGAAATTATTGCATGATAGAAAGGTTGCGGAAGGATTCCAAGACTTAATAGACAAGTGCGCTAATAAGTAAAAGACTCCTACGGAGCACCACACAGTTAGAAATATTGGTAAGCATAAGGTACAAATAGGATGAAAGATGTGGCTAACCGCTTAGATAGGAGATTATGAAGTAGACTAGGTAATTTTGGACCTAGGGTCCGATGCGAATGTTATATTGAAACAAACATGGGAAATGATGGGGAAACTTGTGCTGCAGTGGTCTCCGATTCAACTCTGAATTGAAAATCAGTAGAAAATCATCCCCATGGGATGATTGTATGGTGTGATGGTCAATATTGAAGGTGTGAGTGCATTAGTGGACTTTGAAGTTATAGAAATTATCAATGATAGTAATCCCTACCCCGTGCTCCTAGGAATCAACTAGGCTATTGATATGAACGGGGTCATTAATTTGAAGAAGAGGAAGATGACCTTCGAAAAGAAGTCGCTTAGGATTGTAGTGCCACTGAATCCTGTGGAAGGAGAAAAGTATACCAAACTTGTCCATGATTATCTAGAAAGTGACGATGAGCTGGATTAAATATACAACATAACAGTGCAAGATCAAGATTAGGTCAATCCAATGACGGATGGACGGATCACATGGGACTAGGAGATTTCATGTACTTCTAACTCAAATGAGGAATTATATAATTGGCAGGGCCGCTTACATGAAGTATCTACATTGCGATGCAATATGATGATGAGGTCGCTACGCTATGTTTCGTCAGAAGTAAGAAAGCTACCTTATTTTGATGATCTGATTGACGTAGATATTTTTTTAGATGAATTTGAGTGTGAAGCCCCTAAAGACCACTGTTTTCAAGCATTGGAGTTAGTGCTGCATGCTATGCCTACATGATGGTGGGGTACGCATAAAGAAAGCTTTGCTGGATGGAGGAAGTACAGGAAGATAATGAAGTTACACTTTGGACATGCTAATACCAGAATGACTGAGAAGTATAGTGGGAAGGATGATCCACGCGATCACCTGGAAAAATGGACTAAGGCATGGAGGATGGAACCACAACCAGAATGGATACTGTTATAGACATTTTTGGGCACTGCAACCCCAAGCATAAATATCCATAAACCAAGGGCTCCTAAGTCCCTAAAGGTGTTGTTCCAACCCCTAGAAGAACAAGGTCAACTAATTACAACATCTCCCAGAAGTTCTCCATGAAAAACTACTCAGAACTGGTCAAAACTGGACCATTTCACCTGCTCCATAGGCAAAGTGCATTGCATCCCACCTAAATACACATAGTAGGTGCATTGCATGTCAAAAAGCCATTCTATGGGGTGCGATGGGTGAGAAGGGACAAATGGCAGGGTCAATCCGCAAGGTGGAGAAGCATGGAATCTTCCAAAAACTTCTCCTGTGACACTTGCCTCTCTGAATTCGACCAGGGATGAGTAAGAGATCATCAATCTCCAAGTGGAATCAAGAACTATCAGAGGGGAGACACTAATCAAATCTCAAAAGCTGACTCACCTCCCTTGTAGACATCTATATATGGATCCCTCATCCCAGAGATCCGGAGGCTGGAATTTTGTATCTTGTAAGGAAGTGCTGTTGGTTTCTTGGTGCAACATCATAGTGTTGGGTGATCTAAGCTTTTCATGAGGTGAAGAAGGGCTTCTTGCTGAGAGGATGATGCTGGGTCAGAACAATTGGTTGTAATTCTCTTGGCTCTTTCTTGATTATTAATAAAGCTATTCAAATTTTCCTCCATACACTTGTGTGATTGATGTTTTATGCATTTGTATGGTTAATATACATCTGATCCTATATTTCTTATGATAATAGATCTATGTTCTCGTATAGTGTTATGCTGCTTTGATTCTACAGGTACTCTGTGAAGCTAGGTACACAAGAAAGCAAGTAGCAAAGGACTATTAGAAGAGAGAGGAATCGAGCAAGGAACCAAGCGCAAGACAGAGGTTGGTATCCTTTATTCTTCTCTCATCTATCTCTCATAAAGGAAAACGAAAGTAGTTTTAGTTTGTTTGTTTCTAAGGTAGCTACCAGCCTTAGTGGGATTAGCAGCTCTGCATAGACACTATTCCTGGTAACAAAATGGCAACTCCGCTGGGGAGTGAGTAGATTGTTTGTTCATCTACATTTGTTTACTTTATAAACTTACAGAGGGAGCCTGAAGTCAAGCCAGCTAGCCTTCGAACTGCATTTGGTATGCAAGTTCAAAGTAGATCAACACTACTTCAGTCAATCTCCGGGTTTTGTTTATGAATTAAACAATTGATTTACAAGCTCGCTAATTGCCCTTGTGGTGGCTCTAGTAACCTCCTTAGATCTACCCCTATGATTGATTTACTGATTACCACTTGCTCGGCCAAAATCCCTGAACTAAACTGCAAACTGTGACTCGGAACCCAATCAAAGTCTCATCCCTGGTCCAGCGCACTGTCTGTTCTGTGAACTTCAAATGCAGTGCACTTCCCGAGTGTAGCAAGTGCATTGCATTTCAGTTTCACTGTGTTACAGGTGCGCTAATCAGACAAGGCCTTGTTCCTGAATTTTGGTTTCTGTGTTCACTCTTTTCAGATCTATTCAGGAGTTTTGCTGCTTGTATTCAGTACACCTCTATTTGAAACCCCTTTCCTTGCTGTTATTCCGCCTCCATTTTGCAAAGAACTGCAAATGTTTTTATGTATTTTTGGAGTCATTTTCAGTTCTCCTTTACAAAGAAATAGCGTAATTGTACTGTCGTTTCTTGATTTGAAAGTGTCGCAAGCGTCATTTTCAGTCATAGAAGAGAATTTGATTGTTCTTGATATTCGATTACACTGTTACTATTGTATTTGATCTGAATTAGTAGTTTTTCTAGTGTCGAAAGCAAGTTTTCAATTCCAAATCGCAAAGTGTTGTTATTGTCTTCATTTTGTCTTGTAAAGAAACTTGTTAGTAATTGTCGCTTTGAAAAATAATTCAAATTTGCGCATTAGCTTTCTTTTTATCATTTACACATTAAGAAGGCTAAAAACAATACATGCATGTGCATTTTCATTTAGACTAATTGTCGGTTTGATTTAGGACAGTGCATATAGTGTGTTCTCTTTTCTCTTTGTTGAAAGAACGCCATCTCTCTTTCCTTAGTAGCTAGGATTTTCATTTGCAAAAAGAAGACTAAATGATTGTTTATCATCTTAGATTGCATTTTAGGAATTGTACATTTACATCACACCGTGAACCTGAAAGGAAAATTTATTAAAGAAGATCAACTATAAAATAAATTTAATGAATCTAAAAATGCTTTGGAGCCTAACGCACAACATCTAGAAGTCTAGGCTAGAGACGTATTCTGGCGTCGTAAAGCCTGGTAACTGTTGTTTTTACTGTTGGTTGAGTGATTCCTCCACCTTGAGACAATAATTGCCAATATGGACTTGTGCTCCCACGTACCGTCGAGTATATTTTTGGAGACCACAATAGGCTTTATCCTTTATCCATAGGAAGCTGTGTCTGCCGCCCTATCGATCGCAATGCACTGAACACGGCATTCGGGAATATTGACTACCGTACCGTAAAAAGTATTATGTAGTTTTGTGATTGGTTTGGTAATCCTTCTGTCTAGATTTCCAGAGCAGTCCCTTTCGTTCCTTTTCAGACTCCTTAACGAAAAGGTCCATCTGAGCACTTTTCACTTCAGGCTCATTAAAAATCGAAGGAAACTAGAGTCATCTTTTGTTTTTTCTCAACTCTTAAAAATTGAAAAAACAAGTTGTGTCAAAGCGTCTAAAATTTATTTTAAACGGAATAATTATCACCTTTCCTACGTTGGTCTTAGGTTGAGGAAAATGGAGTCCACCAACCAAGGAGTTCCCCTTGGAGGAAATCCTAGACCCTTCTCCTCTTGGGGAGATGTTGGCGCACCCCATATGGCTACATTGTTGCTTCCAGGATTGACAATCGGCATGCCCGTATGGCTCTTCTCAACCTCCGTCGTTCAGAACACCGTGATTCTTGAACAATCAAGTCAGCAACTAAACGATTCCAGAGTTACCCCCCAACCCTCTACTTCGTCCAATTCTTCCTCCCCTCCTTCCTCTTCGCTTGATGAGGCTGGTAAAGCCAAAAATCAAGTACCTGAGAAGAAGAAGGAAAAGAAGAAGAAAGAGAAGAAGAAGAAGGAGCCAAAGGCGAAAAGGTGCAACCAAGCATCGTCTAGTGAAAATCCACACACTGCACTGACCAGGCCTAAATTGCCATGTGTCATTTGCAAAGGAGACCACTATCATCGAGATTTTCCTTGCATACCTCAGATCTTAAGGGACTGGTCTCCTCCTTTGCACAACCCGATGTCGTCAACCTCTGACGATCATGTTGAAAGTACACCGTAAACTAGTGAAAGTGAAGCCCCTGGACAAAAAGGAAAATGTAAATTTCCTTGTAAACTGTGTGAAGATGATCATGCCGTCCACCGTTGTCCCTTCTTAGATGAGGCTAAAAGAGTTTTGGATGACCATCCAGTTTCACTGTTACATCTCCCTCCTGGATATACGAAACTCTTATCGAGTCTGTCACTAGTTGAAAATCCGGGTGACACGCCCTTGTGGTTGACCGAAGCATCTATCATTGAAGATAAACCATTTGAATCCATACCAGGCAAAAGTCAAAAGGTCGAGGCGGCAGTTGACCCGGTCATGCCTTCAGAGGATCAATCTTCAGATGATACAGTCACCGAAGAGAACAAGAACGACACCGTTCAAATTCTCTTTGTAAACACAGACTCCGATGAACATGGGGGCAGTCTACCCGTTCCTTTATCGCAGGAAGGAATTTCGTCAGAGTCATACCCGACCGTCTATTCGGTCCCACCTCCAGGCAACCTAGTTGTTTCCTTTGACTGGAATCTACTAGGCAGACCCCGTTACCGGCTAGTGTACCATTCTGAATCATTTCTCAAGTATATAGAATGGTCATGGCTAGTACCATCATAGATGAAGGGGCTTCTATGAGTATCCTTTCCTCAACTGCTTAGAAAGCGCTTGGTTCGCCATCGCTTTTGCCTGAAATGAGAAATCTAACAGGCTTTGACAAAGGAACCAGCCGACCGTTAGGGATCCTTCCCGATGTTCCCATAACATTGAGAGGGAAAACCATTCACATGAATGTAATGGTAGTCCAAGGACCCTTGGATTATAATCTACTCCTTGTACGAGACTATATTTATTGCATGGGAGCCATTGTCTCCTCACTCTTTAGAGTAATGTGTTTTCCGCACGAAGGAAGAGTGGTCAAGCTCGTAGACCAGCTTTCATTCCCCGGTTCACGCATAGCAAATAGTCATATACCATCCCTGAATGGTCTTTTCACACAAGGAATGTCTAATCAATCCCCAGTCCATTCACCTGAAGAGCGCGAGTGATTCGGGGGACATGACTAAAACCCAGGGGGCATGCACCCTGGTCTGCTTCTGCAGGAAAACTTCAGGTATAGGGTAGGTTTCCGCGAGGGATATATGACTAGTCTGACACACCCGTCCGTTTAGGAAAATGGGATTAGACTGGAATAAGATTCCCTCGTCAAAGTTATGTGAGTGGAGGCATCTGCGCCACTCACCTTTGTCTATTTCGGTAGACATCGCCGAAGAAGTGTTTTGTTTGTAACACAGATAGAACAATCTTTGGTAACCTGAAAGAGGTAGGCCTTTCCCGATAAAGAAATATTTTGTCTGCAAATTGAAGGGTAACCTGAAAAGGTAGGTCTTTCCCGATAAAACAAATTTTTTGTCTGCAAATTGAGGGTTAACCTCGAAACTCTATTTCACTATACGTGGGGGCATGCAAACCTTTTGGCATGTAAGCGAAGAGCGACCATTTATATTTTTTTTGGATTGGTCATTTCCTAACTTGCATAAAGAAAGGATGTGGGGAAAAGCTTTGAAATAATGCCGTTTTTATATATGAGACAACCTTATTATGCGACTGGATTAATCGAGCAGTTTTATCGCGGAATTCGTTAAAAAATAAACATAAGCAATGAGCAAGTGTTTTCACCGGCATTTAAGCTCATTAAAAAATGAACCAATTTCCGGTAAATAACCATCGTGAATGTATTACTTCAACCTTTGAAGCCTTGGTCGTGTTCTCATGATCACCTCCACTCTGTATTGGCCGATCATTCACATCCACTTGATTGTTTACCCCTTTTGAGGAATAGCTGCGAAGAGTGATCTTGTTAGCCATCCTTGTGACACTGTCGTGATTGGAAAATTCCAAACCTTACTTGGAATCAGCTGCTACCCAAACCTATCACTCGTTCCTAAAAAAAAGAGTCTCCTTTAAGCTCTTTTCAACTGACTCGTAAAACATGAAATGATTGCCGAGCTATTGGCCTCTCCAGCTCATTAAAGTGACCAGAAGTGCTATCCCTCCTTTAGATTTTAATCTTTTTGGACCTGAGGGATTATTACACAAAAAGATCGAGCGCTTGTCTTGTTTGGCTCGTTAAAATTACCGAAAATTCATCCCTTTCGTATTATTTTATACTTTTTCAGACTTAAGGGATTAGATGACGAAAAAGGATTTTGGAGTTTCCTTTACATTCCTTTTCAGACTCTCTAAAATTTAAAAGGACCGAGTTATCTTTGTCGTTAAACTCATTAAAACCTAATAGCGACAAACTTGTGCATAGAAAACAAGAACGAGTTTCACTATCTCTAGGCTCGTTAAAACATAGCGATGGGTTTGCCCGAAGGAAAAATTATAGAGCAAGCATATGTTATCCTACTCAAGCTTGAAAAAGATAAAGAGGTACTGGTCAGCAATGACTGGGGAAAAGTTGAGAAGAAAAATTGAAGAAACTTTGTTGGTAGCAAGTCGCTCTTGAACGTGACACTTTCACTCCACATCTGAGTCGGGTTGGGTTGTTCCATTCACTGGTCACATCACCATGGTTCCATCACACCATCCACATTTGGGGTTAATGCTACCAATCCATCATGTCAGTGTCACCGATATGTTCAAGAGAAGTCACTTAGAGAATTCACCTATGTCTCACCCACTATAATACATTTTCGCTCCATTCTTTCATGACTACCACCCTGAACCGTATATCACCAAATTGTTTTCGCCTCCATTAAAATCATTTATTCCATTCCGTGTCATTGATGTGGGATTCAATAAGGCCCTCCTATGACAGATCCCTTCTTGTCGACATCAGCTCATTATCCAAGAAGTCGATCCAGGAACAACCCTTTCAGTACTTTGAAGCTTGCTTGCCTCAATGGCAAGTTTCTCACTTCTGGCGACAGGTTTACATCAATGGCCTTCAATCGAAAGATTTTACGTGGTGTTCGACGCCAAGTCCCTTATTCACACCATGTGAAATTTACTACAGTACCTTGAGGATCATTATCATTATCGGTGATTCCTCTCGCGCCTGTTAACAACTTACATCATTGGTTGGTAATCAGGTGATGTCTTTCCATGTTCGACTCCAGAACATCTCTCACATGAATAATCTTGTACTTTGAGTGAAGATCGAACGAGATTGAAGACCCCAGATCTAGTTTCATCCATCCGGACTGTGATATATATTCAGGAAAATAAAGACATCAAATGTACATCATTGCCGCACAGATAATCATCCAATCTAAGGGATGATGGCTCTACCAGAATCATCAGTCTACACTCAGACGATTGTCCATCCTATGTACATGAAAATGAATTTATAAAGCTGAGCATGGGAATGCCCACCTCAGCTAGATCATGAACATAAAATGAAGATAATGTATTTTATTGTATCTTATTACAGGTCTCCTTCCAGCTCAAAAAAACTTCGGATCCTCATGATAAAGCATTTCACCCGACATCAGAAGATTAACGACCTCATGCTTTAGGGGGCAACTGTTATAGACATTTTTGGGCACTGCAACCCCAAGCATAAATTTCCATAAACCAAGGGCTCCTAAGTCCCTAAAGGTGTTGTTCCAACCCCTAGAAGAACAAGGTCAACTAATTACAGCATGTCCCAGAAGTTCTCCATGAAAAACTACTCAGAACTGGTCGAAACTGGACCATTTCACCTGCTCCATAGGCAAAGTGCATTACATCCCACCTAAATACAGACAGTAGGTGCATTGGATGTCAAAAATCCCTTCTATGGGGTGCGATGGGCGAGAAGGGACGAATGGCAGGGTCAATTCGCAAGGTGGAGAAGCATGAAATCTTCCAGAAACTTCTCCTGTGACACTTGCCTCTCTGAATTCGACCAGGGATGAGTAAGAGATCATCAATCTCCAAGTGGAATCAAGAACTATCAGAGGGTAGACACTAATCAAATCTCAAAAGTTAACTCACCTCCCTTGCAGACATCTATATATGGATCCCTCATCCCAGAGATCCGGAGGCTAGAATTTTGTATCTTGTAAGGAAGTGCTGTTGGTTTCTTGGTGCAACATCATAGTGTTGGGTGATCTAAGCTTTTCATGAGGTGAAGAAGGGATTCTTGCTGAGAGGATGATGCTGGGTCAAAATAATTGGTTGTAATTCTCTTGGCTCTTTCTTGATTATCAATAAAGCTATTCAAGTTTTCCTCCATACACTTGTGTGATTGATGTTTTATGCATTTTTATGGTTAATATACATCTGATCCTATATTTCTTATGATAATAGATCTTTGTTCTCGTATAGTGTTATGCTGCTTTGATTCTATAGGTACTCTGTGAGGCTGGGTACACAAGAAAGCAAGTAGCAAAGGACTATCAGAAGAGAGAGGAATCGAGCAAGGAACCAAGCACAAGACAGAGGTTGGTCTCCTTTATTCTTCTCTCATCTATCTCTCATAAAGGAAAATGAAAGTAGTTTTAGTTTGTTTGTTTCTAAGTTAGCTACCAGCCTTAGTGGGATTAGCAACTCTGCATAGACACTATTCCCGGTAACAGATACATATATTTTTTCATACCTTGGATACAATCCCCATGAACTGGTATCTCGAAACAGAGCTCTACCACGACACTGCGGAATGGGATGTATTGAAGGAAGGTTTCTTATTGACTTTTAGCTTTGAGGATGGATTTGAAAGCATTGATGAGGCACTTCAAGAGATTAAATTGGTTATATTCAGGACGTCGAAGGAAAATATGGAATGGACCAAACCGGATTGTAGCATCTAGCTCTGCCACGCATTGGAATGCTATAATGTGACTGATGAACAGGAGGAAGAAGACCCGAGGAATATCAATATTCTAGAGACAGAATGGCATCGCATAATAGAAGGACCACAAGTAGAGGACCCAGACATCTCCGCACCTTTGAAAACAAGACAAGTAAACATTAGCACTAAAGAAGAACCGAATTTCGTAAAGATTGGAGACTATTGGGACAACGCCATAGTAGACAAAGTTGTTGAATTAATTCATGCATACCAGGATCTCTTCCCCTCTAAGTTTTCATATTTAAAGGGCATACTTGGTGATTTGGGTGTTATGAGGATCACATTAAAGCTAGACACGAAGCCTGTCAAACAGATGCCTTATCGCCTTAATCCTAAGTATAATGAGAAGGTTCGCTAAGAGTTGGATAAAATGTTGGATGCATGCATTATATAACTTTTGAAGATTCCGATTGGGTGAGCCCGATGGTAGTCCAAGAGAAGAAACAAAAGGGCGAAAAGGAGCTGTGTAGATTTGCGGAAGTTGAATGATGCATGTGTTCATGATCCATTTCCATATCCATTTACAGATGAAGTGTTAGACAATGTAGGAGGGTAGGAGGCCTATTCCTTTATTGATGGGTTTTCCTGTTATCATCAAATTAAGATTGCACCAAAGGTTCGAAGAAAAACCACCTTCGTGACAGAATGGGGGTGATTTCAGTACATTTTTATGCCTTTTGGATTAAAGAATGTGCCTGCAATATTTTCCTGCGTAGTCATAGCAACATTCAAAGAATTCATTCATAAGTTTCTAGAATTATACTTCAATGACTAGACCATGTTTGGATTGGTAAATCGCCATGTAGAAAGTCTAAGCCTTATGTTGGATACATGTTGAAGGTACCAGATTGCACTAAATTTGAAAAAATATATATTATGTGTTCCTTTTGGGATCTCGCTGGGTCATGTCATGTGTAAGCAAGGATTGATGGTGGACCCTACAAATATCATTGTGATTGTGAACTTAGAGGCCCCTAGGAATGTCAAGCAGTTGCGCGTGATGCTGGGACACACTGGATACTATGTAAAATTCATTAAAGCCTATGATCAAATTACCGCGCCCATGGAAAAAATATTGAAGAAGGATGTGACATTCTATTGGGGTGAGGAATATCAGCATGGCTTAGATGTGTTGAAAGAAAAAATGGTGCTTGCTCCAATCCTGGTATTTCTCAATTGGAAGAAGGGGTTTCATGTTCATGTTGATGCTTCTTGCATTGCGTTAGAGGCAATATTAACATAGGCAAGGGAAGGTGAACTGGACCATCCTGTAGCCTTCGCAAGTAGCAAATTATCAAAGGATGAAAAAAATTATTCAACAACTGAGTGTGAGGGGTTGGCCATGGTCTATGCATTGCAGAAATTTAGGCATTATTTGTTAGGGGGACATTTAAAGATGTATATAAATCATTCTACCTTAACGTACCTGGTCAACAAGCCTGTGTTGGGGGGGAATATTTGTAGGTAGTTGTTACTATTTCAAGGATATGATTTTGAAGTTATTGTGAAGCCTGGTCAGTTGAACGCCAATCTAGACCACCTGTTGAGGATTGAAACGGGTGAAGAACCCATTAATTTGAAGTAAGGGTTGTCAAACGCGAATCTATTTATGGTATATGTCACAGATTACCATTTTGATGACATTATTCAATTCTTAACTATAGGGATGGCGCCCAAAGGATACACAACTCTACATAGGAAAGAACTAGTAGTTCGCGCAACATATTTTTCAGTCATTATGGGACATTTGTACAAAGTGGGGGTAGACAAAATATTGCAGAGATATGTATCAGAATTTGAGCATGATATTATTCTTGCTAAATCTCATGGGGAAGCTATGAGAGGCCATTATGCAAGGAAAGAAACAGTGCAAAAGATTTTGCGTGCAGGATTATGGTGGCCAACATTGCACAAGGATACAAAAGCATACTTCAAGGTGTGTGATGCATGTCAAAGGACTGGCAGACCATTGTGGAGGGATGAACTACCACTACATCCTTAGGTGTCTTTGCAAGAATTTGAGAAGTGGGAGATTGATTTTATTGGGCCAATTCATCCACCTGGAAAGAAAATGGGCACGCACTACATTATCACTGCGACAAAATATTTAACCAAATGGGTGGAAGCACAACCAGTGAAGGATTGTACCATGGCTATTGCAACAAAGTTCTTATTTGAATATGTCTCAATGTGGTTTGTATGCCTGAAAGTATTAATGAGTGATAGGGGAACACACTTTATAAAATGAAACAATTAGTGCGATGACAAATGAATTTCAGGTCTACCATCAAAAGAGCACACCATATCACCGGAAGGAAAATGGGATAATCGAAGATTTTAACAAAATTTTGGAGAATGCATTGAAAAAGATCTATAATGCACAATGGAATGACTAGGATATGTGTGTACTTGCAGTATTATGGACCTATAGGAAAACCTATAAAAATATGACACAGAAAATGACGTTTATATTGGTCTATGGCATCGAAGGAGTGATGCCTATGGAGTACATTGTCCCTTGTCTACACATAGCAGCTTTAATAGATATGGTGGATCACGAGGCCTTGGATGAACGGCTCACACAACTAATGGAGTTAGAGGAGGACTGATTTATGGTGGGATTCCATCAACAAGTATAGAAGGAACACGAAAAATCATGGCACGATCGCCATATTAAGCTTCACACCTTTAAGATAAATGATCTTGTGTTGTTATATGATAGCAAGTTCATAAAATTTCCAGGTAAATTCTAGATGCATTGGTTAGGACCGTATAATGTCAAGGAAATTACAGAGTGTGGCGCAGTTCAACTGAGGAAGCTGAATGGTGAACCGTTTCTGGGAAAAGTGAACGGGAGTCGGTTGAAGCTGTATAATGGGGATCTTCCCCTATGCAATGAATATATGACTGTAGGACAATATTAGTGCTCCAAGAAGTTTCAAGGGAGTGCGAGACTATAAACTACACTACCCAACTGGGAGGACAAGGCAGCAAGCAAGTTGCGTGAAGATTGATGAGGGTGCACCAGATGAATCTGCACTCAGGATACTGCGCCATGGATGAGGGTGTCATGCAGCCCAACCCAAAAATAGTCGTTGGAGTCAATGTAGCTGATTGGACTGAGAAAATCCCATTAGGAGGAGAGGGTAGGCGAAAATTAAGGCGGAAATATTTGAAAATATGCTGCCAAAGGTGCATTTATGACAAAGTTATGGAGGCAATGATCAGATTTGAATCTGAAAATTGTTATAGGTATGTCCTGTTTGTCTACAAAGAAATAATTTGTTGCCTAAGAATTTCTTGCATGCACCGAGAGTAGTGGGAGAGTTTGTTCAAGCACCTTGGGCTAGTTCATTATTCTGATACGTTGTGCCGAGTTTCTTTGGAGAAGAGATCTAAGCCTATGAGTTCTGAGGCCGTGGTGTCTGAAGCCCTAGGTGTGGAAGTTGCGAGCATAGGAGCTACACCAGCAGTACCTATAGAGCCAAGGTCACCTAGGCTAAAACATTATGCTTCTAAGGCAAAGCAAAAGAATTCGGTCATTGAACCAGTGCACCACTCACCCCAAAAACATCCACTGGAGATGCGACAAAAGGGAAAAATGGATAAGAAAAAGAAACCTTTTGTGCCCCTAGATCAAGACGAAGAGGAAATCTGATAGGGGATTGAAGAGTTGGATGTCGAGGACACAGAACCAATCACTATGCTTCTATCATATGTGCCTCCACGAAGGATAGAAGAAGATCACCAAAGACCCTGATTCCAATAAGTTTTCAATTACTATGCCACTGATCCCAGTTGAAGTTTAATTTGAGGGTACACTCTTAGCATGCATACCAGCGTTAAATATGGAAGACTGGGACCTCGTTTACTAGCAGAAATTCCCACATTTAGTAACAAATAAGTATATTACCCACATATACTATGAAGATACAGGGGTCAGGAAGTTGGAACCAATGAAATGGGTTCGCGGAGTTCAGCTAGTGGGGCTTTTACACATGATATTCGTACCTCATTTTCACAGATCCAATATCAATATGACATGTGTGCACCAGTTGATGAATTTAGTGCATGATGGGTGTTTATTGCTAGGTGAGCCTATCTCGATCATGAATATGTTAGTTGATAGGATTACTGAGCTACCATATAAAGGAGCGGACCCAGCAAATGATTTTGGGGGAAAATCCATAGAAAAAGGAACATGTAGACTACATAAAGACTGAGTACGGGGTGGTAAAGGGAAAGTGTGGATATTCTATCTACTCCATAACAGACCAGGTGGTATGGTTTTCTGCCCAGATCCTCGCAGGTAAGATAATGCAGAAGTGTCGCATAGATCAAGTTCGCGCACTGGTCATTTCATTAGTTGCGCAGTGTGCGAACGGGGTCTAGTATAACTGGGCCCAGTATCTTTGTAGAGAATTTTTGGCTAACTGTTGTGAGGCATAAGAGAATTTCTAGTCATTCCATTATTCTTAGCTCTTTTTACTAATATTTTTGGTGTCATGGAGGCTTCTTTAGGACAGTCAGTTCCCTCCGTTGAATGAGACCCTCCTAGAGGTAACGAAGTTCACTTCGCTGCGATGGAAAAAAGATGCAGCACGAGGTACAAAATCCAAGGTTTTTTTGTTTTCATGGAGATGGACAACCACATGGCTGTAAACCAGAGGCTAAGGTTATCTCCCACCTTGTTCAAGCAACTAAGTGCCTTCGCATAATTTTAGGTGGACTTTCACAATGTCTGGATCTGTGCGAGTGTCACGCGGAAAGAGTCGTTAGTGCGGACACAACCGACCTTCCTAGAAGCCTAAGACTTTCTAATGACAAACAAGACAAATAAGAGCAATCCTTCCCTAAATATGCTTTTACAATATGAGAAATCAAGTGTTTAGATCCTACCTGTAATCCAACGCTGTTGTAGTAATCCAGCTTCGTTGATCCGGATGAGCTCCTCCTTCCCTTCGAAACCTGCATTCACTAACAATCAAACGATTAAATAGCACCTGAATATCACATAAAATAAAACATATTTAACATATAGACCAAGGAGTATATGAAACAACTCATAAGTAACAAATTGTTGAGAAGAATGGACTAATTTGTATTAAAAGGTAACAAAAGGAACCATTACAACCTGAGCCTTGGTGTTGTGCAAGCTCCTCCTAGGGTCCACATGAGTTCTCCTTTACTCTGATCAGCTCACCCACCTCCCAATGGAAACAAGCAAAGATGGTAATCTCTCTTCACAAGCTTCTACAAGGAAGTCCTAATTCCAGCAGCATCTACCCTTAGGAATGTTCAGCTTTCAACCTCCTCTCCCTTTGGCCCAATGCCTATATTTATAGTGGTCTAGAGGAAGTTATTCAGGTCCACCATCAATGGGATAAGCCCCTCTTTGGATGGGATAGCTCCCCTCTTGATGGGATAAGTTCCTCTTTGGTAGGGATACATGAACCATCTGGAGGTGCTTCATACACGTCAAACAAGCTTCTAGAAGACTCTAGAAATGACCACAAGTAACTTTTTTGGAGTGAAACTTGCGCCTTTTGACCTTTACATGAGTACGCACCCATTGCTTTACTTACAGAGCGTACAAATACGCAAGTATTGTGAACTTGGGTTGCGTACATGCAGGTAAGGCTAAGAGAAACTGCGTACGAGAGATAATTGACTTTAAATGACTTTTCTCTCTTTCTTGAAGTTTGACATGAAGAGCAGAGGCATGAGACTTGCCAAGGAGGACAGTATGACAGTGGATGGAGCCATACTAACTGCAAATAGTCATGGTGACATTTTTTAGTGTAACAGCGAGAAAAGATCCTTAAGAGGTATGGCACAAGCTGCCTTACATGGTAGCTGACATAGATGTACAAGAGTTTGTGGGTGGATGGCCAACAAAGTGGCACGAGCCTACCCAGTTGGATGTTGGGACAAGAAAAGTAGGAGAAAGCTCCTCTGTGCAGACTTTTGTCGTGCAAAATAAGAAAGAACAAGAAAAGGCAATCGTATGGGAGAAGTCTGCCCAACAGAAGAAAAAAGAAGATGCTGCTAAGAAGAAAAAAGAAGCTGCCACCAAGGCAACTGCGGAGGAAGCGCAAGCTGCGAAGGAGCACACTGATAAAGACCACATTGAGAAGGAAAAACAAGACAATGAAGCAAGCAACAAATCAGCGTCATTGTGCACCAATGAGCAGGATATATCGGCAGAGGGTGGTGATGGCAGTGAGGAGGTTTCCACCCCATTTAAATTCCAGAAGTGCACCAAAGAGAGCGCAATAAGCTCATGAAAGAAGCGGAAGTCAGATAAACAATCGCAGGTGGAACCTCTTGTGCTAATATAGGGTGATTTAGATGAGATTGGCACTTTGAGTAGAAGTATATGTGAACACTGTGGAGTTTCCAGAAGGATGTGCGAGCTGCAAATCTAGACTGATCAGATCCAGGCGAGCATTAGGCAAGTGAGAACGGTGCAAGTGAGCCCGACTCAAGCAAGTGTGAGTTTTCCAGAAGTGGAATAGACCATGGACCTAAGGATCATTCCTCTACCAGAAAGCTCCTTGCAAATAGATAACCAAGAATACTGCAACACATTAGAAAAGATCAAGGTTATTGGGTTCAATGTGGCTGCACTGCCACTCTAGGCCCTCCACACATTACATCAGGGGGTCTCAGATGAGTTGCAGATCAGGAAGCAATGTGCCTTTGTGGTCCTCAATGAATGTAAAGTCGACAATGCAGAGATGTATGAGGAGAAGATACATGCGCTAAAGGAGAAAGAGGAAATGTAAGCGCGAAGCACAAACCTTGAGTCATTAATCGAACAAGCCTATCAAATAGTTCCATAGTTTCATATCTGAGATGATGCACAGGCCGAGACAAAAGTTAGGAAGTTAGCTACTGCAGTGCGCGATGCCAAAGATGAGGTTGGGTGAGTCACTTTTGAGTTCCAAATGAAGATAGCCAAACTCCAGCTCAAGCTTCAACCAATTACACCACCAGAAGTTCGGGAATAGAGAACTGTAGCTATAAAAGAATCTATGGGTCAACTAGATGTTGCAGTCCAAAGTTGCGACCAGCTATTCAATTAGGGAATGGGCCTATGGGATACATTGTAGGAGGTACCCAAGCTGCAATAGTAGAACACAAAAATTAGGGAAGCGCAACAAAAATATGATGGAATTAGTACGACTACGCAAATGTTGGCACCCGTTGAGCACTTCACGTGCCTACAGGAAGGCAAGGAAATTCAGATGCAGATCCGGGAGTTACAAAAAAATAAATCTCTACTAAGAGACCAGCTTTAGTCTTGGACAGAGGAAGCCAACCAACATTCACAAAATATTCATGAGAAGCTAAAGGCCATGCAGTAGACCTAGAGGACTACGCAACTTGTAGTAGAGGGGTCAACCACAAAGAAACTGGTCCAAGAGGTACAACAAGCAGCAGAAAAAAGTACTACGGAGCTTCAAGAATTGAACAAACTCTGCCAGAAAGTGGAACAACCAAATGAGTGACTCGAGGGCGAGTCACGTTCTTTGTGTTAGGGTCTTATTTGGATGGTGTCCGCAGGTGTAGAGTTGGATTAAGTTAGTCATTTTTTGTAATGAATTTTGTAAAGAATGTAAAGTCTACATGAAATGTGGATGTGGAGTGCACAGATAGATAGGAGTCAAAGGGGTCTTAGCCCCTTGTTTTGGTTAGTTTTAAGACTCACCCATGAGCCGAGGGCCATCGTATTGTATTAGAAAAGATATAAATAGTTGAGTCAGAGCGAGTCTTAGAAATAACTTCTGATAGAGAACAATAGAGAGATGAATGAATTAATGATGTTGTAAGGGTTTGATAAGTAGGAAGGTATGTTCTTGTCAATAGCGAAGGAAAGGCTCTGCAATTGAGTGTGCGGAGACCTATAAGAGTCCAAAGCAGAGTGCATGGAACCTTTCAGTTGAGTGCATTGGGTAGTTGAAGCCTGTACTAAACTGATTTTGATTAATAAAGACTGGTTTTGGGTTAGAAATACTTGCATCTGTGATTTATCTATTTATCTCTCTCTAAATACTTTTTTCTTGAATTAATGTGTCTTACCTGTGCAAATTGGGTTAGTTAAATATGTTTATGCTTAATAATATGATTAAATTATGTACGTGAAGTTCTAGATCTAAACTGAGTTAGTTTCAGATAAAGAAGATAGGTATGCATGATGGCAAATCTAGATCTGAGAAACCCTAGAAGACCTATCTATGTGAGCGAAAGTAGAATTTCTAAGCCCTTACAATTTAAATAAAGCAATTGATTGGTTTCGTGAAGGATTGAAAGTACTTAGGTCTGAGTTCAGGTATTAAGATTTGTCAGAATATTAGATATGTGTGGAAGCAAATCTAAGGCACTAAAAGACATCACACTAGTCTATGGATACAAAAACATGGTTCTTGCATCCCCTAATACTACTTCGGGTGAGACTGTAACCTACACTAAGCAAGTTGTTATCAAAAGGGCCAGCAGTTTAGGGTTTTTTTGGTTGGCACAAATAACTTCGAACCTAGGCCAGGACCCCTTAAGACAATAAGGAATTAAGGTGGAAGTGTATGAATGACATTGTGAAGACATTTTGGAGACCCAACATACCCCCCCAACTGAAGTTATTGCATGTCTGCATGCAATCTATTGCATTGGTCATGATTTGATCTTTTGAGTTGTCTTACTTCTATATGAACTTTGGTTGATGTTGATTCTTCTTTCTACTTTGCATAATATTTTGATAACCCTTTTCCTTTTGCAAAGTGTTCTTTTGAAGAAAATTTGATTGCAACATATTTCTTTGGTTGGTTCTTGTGTGGCAACTAAATTTTATTAGTATTGATTCTTGTGTAACAATACTTTTCTCATTTTCCTGTTGCATAAAAGACTTTTGAAATCATTTAATCAGCCATCTAATGTGCTCATTCTTCGATCATCATTTGCAAAACATATAACTTTTTGAATCATAATGCAATAGTAGTTGTTTGGAAGAGTATGTTGGTTAGGATGAAATGTGATATAAAAGGTGATGAAATATGAATGTCGTATGAGGTATGAACATGAATTGGTATCCCCTCACCCCAGCTAAAGGTATTTTTAGTTTTTATGAAATGAGAAATGGAATATGGTGAAGCATTTTCCAAAAAATATAATTTCAGTATTAAAGGAATTATATGATAAAAATCTAGGAAAGAACATACCTTCACTTACCTAAGAAGTGGAAATTTGTGAAAATTTGTGGCTGCTGTTGGATCATGGAATAGAATGTAGAATTTATTCTACTTCTTAGTTGAAAAAATGGTGGATGAAGTTGTGAAAGTGGAATGTTTATTTCTACTGCTAAATCTATTGTATCTACTACAAAATGTTGAAGTGATATACACTTCACCTGCTACAAAACCCAATGGTACAATTCTATTCATGTGAATAAATGTGTTGTTGTCGAGCATGAAGAGAAGTCATTCAATTTTTGACCATTAATGAACATCATTAACCAATGTGAGGAAAACTCACCATTAATGTCAATAAGTTCCAAGGTACCTAAGTACATCTTGCGAAGTGCGAATAAATGAGTTGATGTCAAGCCACTTGCAAGATCCAACGATCAAGGGACATTGATGTATTCCCATGATTGTTAGCAAGAGAACTTGTCATTAAGGTATACAAGCCTTAAGATTCTAATAAGGACTCTAGCCTTGAACCTAGATAATGTGCTGATGTCAATAGGCTAAGACTTGTTAGAAGGGAGGTCTTAATGAATCCTCCATCATCTAACATGAGCATAAAACAATAATTTTGAAGGTCTATGGATGAAACATTTTGCAGTGGATCAAGTTTTATTTGACAAAATGAAAAGGTAAATGGAATGAATCAACTTTGTAGGGGAGATGAATGGTTTTATTGCTGGGTTACTAGTTAATGAAAGCGAGGCAGGAAAGTATAACAACTATGAAGGAAAATGAGATGAATATTTTATTAACCGAATGAGTAGGAATGTGATGGTAAAACTGGTATCTGAGAGGCTTTCAAATGGTGATGGATCTTATTTGAAATTATTTATCCAAAATCATGTGCTCATGCATGGATATATTAAATTCTACTCTGATCATGTTCTTTCAAAAGAAATGTGGTATTTGAGAGACACTGTTTGCTTATGGTCATGTGTTTTATCTTCCTAAAACCTGCAAAAAAAAACTTAGTACATTTTTTGTAATGAAATGTAAGATTATCAAATGAAATAGGTGATCAATCTCTCTATTTATGAAATTTACACAAAAAATTGAGAATTTGTACTAATAAAGTAAATTCATGAAAGAAAATAAAATGGATTTTTTCTTATTTTGAAACTAGTTCCTTCGTTTACCTGTCATGACTTGTTGGCAATATATTCGTTTTTTATTGTCTCAAATTCTTATTAAAGCTTTCTCATTGTGTATATCTCATCTAGATTTTTCCATCGACATTTGAATCGTCGAAAACTAATATCGTATGAGAAAGTTACGCTCATTTCAATTTTTTCTGAAACAGTGAAAATATGTGAGTGTGACAGGGCAACATGATGCTGATGTGAAAGATGAAGTAGACAGATGGCATGTTGATCATGAGTTTTTTATTAGAATTCATTTGTTGACAAATATATCATTGAGTTGAATACAAAGTTGCAAAATTGTTTTTGAGCTGTAGAATGTGCATAGTTTCTGTAGTTAAAATCCTAAATAGACAATTTAGTACACATGATGAGCCCCAGAAATGGGTAACTATATGGGCTCATTTTGCCTATTATTCTCATTTAATCCACCATTCTCCCTATTTTTATGCATGATTTTGAATATATTTATGTTAATTGAGTGAATGGGAATAGTCACTTTACCACAAAGTCTAATACGTGCTTATTGCAGATTTTTGGACATTTTTGGACCAAGATCAGGCATTTATGAGTAGATTGGTAGCCAAATTCGAAGGAACAAGGCTAAGTATTTATAGGATGGATGCATCCTACACTAAATGACCCCTTCCTCGAGTTCTCCACCAATAGCTCGGAGTTCAACAGCCCACCAAAGATGATTTCAAGGGGCAGCTGAGCAGGTCTAGTGAAGTGATTGTTATCTGCAATTTTGGGCAGCCAAGCTCCTAAAGTTAAGGACGACTATTGGGAGCCCTCATTTGCATAAATAGGAAGGATTCAAGCCTTAGTAGTTTAGCCATTTGATAGTCTATTTTCGCACTTTAGTGCAGCCTTGTAATCAGCTCATTTTCGAGCTTCTTCTTGTAGACAGTTTTGTGATGTAACTATTATTTTTTTATCAATGAAGATGAATCTAGCTTTGAACTAGTTTTGATCTTTCCTAGGGGGCTGTAGATCTTGGGGTTGGGCCCAACCCAAGTGCCCAACACCCCCTTTGTGTACTTTTATGTTTTTTTACTACATTCATAGAATAATTTCTATTATAGAGGTTAAATCTTGCTTTGTTACTTAGGTTGTTTTTTATGATTAAGATAGTTGTTCATGCTTCAGGTTGATTTGATAGCTTGGTAATAGAAAATATCCACAGAAAGGCTACCAAGTAGTCCTTGATCTCCTTTCTCCCTCCTTGGGACCATGAATTGAGACCAAGACACTCTTGCTGCCACAAAAACATTGTTTTTGCCTTCCAATGCAATTGCTAGTGTTAGATTTTGTGTTGGAAAAGTTGATATCAGTTGTGTTTTCATGCTTAGATCTATTCTTGATCAATTTCCATAGCTTTCTCGCATGAATTCCTGTCTATAAATTTCTTTTCATCACTTTTCTGGTTTTTAGGTTATAATTAGGTCAAAATAGATAAATCTCAGTTTTCTTAATCTTTGCTTGGATCAGTTTTGGAAAGTAGTGTACAAAACACCTGTAAGACACTCCAACCTATCATTCCTCCATCATACAACCTGCTCTAGCCTCTCTCTCAATATTCCCTTCACTAATTCGTCATACTCTCCCAACTTGCCCTAATTTCTACATTTTTGTGCAACATTTCTTTCTTCATCTTTGAACAAATCCAACCATATTCATCACTCTTGAGCTTCATTTACCGGGTCCTAGATACCTTAACATCCCTATCCATCCTTCATTTCCACTTTCCCACCGGTTTTCCACCTTCAAACCTCTAAAAACCACTTTCAACATGTTCCTGTAGAATTTCCTGTAGATCCCCTACAGCCTCCTATAGAAGTTCATGCGATCAATTTTTCAAAGTCCGATCATGGTGGAAATCTCCAAAAGGGTGCTAGGGACTCCTTAGGTCCTCTCCACACCTTCACAACCTCCTACAAATTCCCACTCCATTTCCTTTCGCCTCTAAACCTCTGCACAGTCACAAATAGTTAAAACACATGCATAATAATTCTGCATAAAATTGATCAAAAATACAAAAAGATGATTTTTCCATATTTTCCCTCAGAAGTAGCTTAAACACATGCATTTTACCTTTTCAAGAGTCAATGGCATCCATTTCAATAGTTTACATCTCTTTTCTTGCACAAGTAGGGTTAGGCGGTAAAACTAGGATTTGCTAGGGTTTGCATTTCCTTTCAGATTTCATCCTCTTTCTGCAAGTAGACTAGCCTCTTTTGAGTTAGCTTTCATCCATCATGGTTAAAATCTTCTTCTAAGAACTCATAGAAGTTGGCTTAAGCTCCTAGTGAACTTGTGCCATCTAATCAAGTGACAGCCTGCAATAAGAGCTAGTACTTGTGCATACAACACCGTCGCTTCCAAGTTTGTTACGAACTACCGGGTTGATAAAAGTAAAGTAGGGATTCCCAGGAGTTGTAGCATCATTGCTGCAATACTGGAGCTCACCATATTTTTGGCACCATTACTGGGGAAGTATCAAAGTATTTTGTGATTACTACTTTTCTTTTATTTTCTACTGCAACCTTCTGCTAAAGTAGTTTATTTCAGAAAAAGTAGAGTAGTTGTTTCATTTCAATTCTGCAATTTCAATTATGAAAAAGTAGATTAGACCATTTCCTACTTTCATTTCAATTTTTCAAGCGTAGATTAGCATTTCCTGCTTTCATTTCAATTTCTGCGATTTCATTTCAGCAAGTGTACATTAGCATTTCTTGCTTTCATTTCAATTCTACAATTTCATTTTAGCAAGCATACATTAGCATTTTCTGCTTTCATTTCAATTCTACAATCTTATTTCAGCAAGATAGATTTCTACATTTTCATTTCAGCAAGATAGATTTTAGTTAGTTGTAGTTCAATCTATTTTATTTTTTGCAAGTACAAGCAGAGAAAAGAAACAAAATTCACCCAAAAAAAGATATTTCCTTTCATGCCTCATAGGAACAGAGACAATTCGGGAAAATTCCTACCCAACACCTCCACCACATCGCTGAGTCACCCTTCTCTCTTCTTTGGTGGCAGTGATCCATAAGAACTTATAGGTGAATCTCCAGAGATATACGAAGATCCTATAACAGAAGAAGAGCAAGAAACCATTCCTCCTAAGACCATGGCTGAAAACAGAAATGGTAGAGGAAATGGGGAGAGAGTAGAAGGTGCCTTTCCCATCCGAGAGACCAATGGGGACACAAAAATGAAAAACATAAGTCCCTCATCCTTACCTCACTTCCATGGATTGACTACTGAAGACCCTAATACCTTCTTGTTTGAGTTTTTTGTCCTTTGTCGAACTTATGACTATGCAGAAGATGAGAAAAAGTTGAAACTCTTTCCTTCTACCCTCAAGGATGCAGCACTACGCTGGTTCATGGGGCTCCCTGGAAACAGTATCACAACTTAGGCTCAGATGCAGAAAGCCTTTAACAACAAATATTCGGACTACTGTAGGTCAAAGGATACAAAGAAAGAAATCTTTCGAATGACCATGGGAAGTGATGAATCTTTAGAAGACTATGAAGAGAGGTTTCAACTCAGTTATAAAAGGGTCAAGTGCACACTTGACCCCGAATCTCTCAAGTTGGTTTTTCTCAGAGGAGTCCCTGAAGACCTTCTAGATACCCTCCATTTTCTGGCCAGGGGAGACATATACCAACTACCTTATGATGACACAAAGACTGTGTTTAGGAACCATTATAAGGTAGCCAGAAAGAGAGGTAGGGGAAGCCAACTCTTAGCTAGTACCCCCTTATCTAGTTCATTCCTTAAAAACAAATTTTCAAATCAGATGGAGGATTTCAAAAGCGAGATGAGACAGACTATTGCCACAGAGATGGATACCTTGCGAATCCAAAAGAAGCAAGAGAAAGACAAGAGAGATTTGGCCATCTTTTGTCCCAGGTGCACTAGAAAGCATCCTAGGAACGAATTTCCGTTGCACTTTGTAGAAGTGTGTTTTGTCTGTGAAGAAGACCATCCTACAAATTAGTTCCCTTCCTTGCCTAGATTTAAAGCTATGTACCAAGGGGCTGAAGGAGCCACAAAACCATTCTACTTCATGAACCAAAGGAGGCCACATTGACTCGGACCTTACCAGCAAGGAATGCAAGGGACATTCCAAACTTATTACAACCCCAATCAAGCCACTTCCATGCCCTCTTTGGGTCCCCCTACGCATCCTTCCTGGTCCACACCCCCTCCTTGGTCGTATCCATCTCAATACCATACTCAACCAGCTGCTCACTCGTTTCATTCTCACACTCAGCCACAACCTTAGTGGAATGCACCTCATCGGGGGTGGAGGCCCCAATACAACTCTCCTCCCACTATTTTGCCTCCACCACTTGCTCAACCACAACCATTACCTCCTACTCCTCCAAGACAACCCCAGAAATCTGCTCAACCAAACCCGAACCCCAATAACAGACAAGCCCAGTAGGTATATAATGGAGAAACAACATGCCCTACCTATGCTGTGGAGATTCAGGAGATCAACCTACGATCTGGGAAGGTCCTCCCAGATAGCCAACCTCCTCCTAAGGAGGATGAGGAAGAGAAACAGGAAAGTGAACCCAAAGCCATTCCACCCTTTCCTGAGAGACTAACTGGAACCATGCAACCAACCCCAAAAGAAACTGAACTTCTGGGAGAACTTAAACAGTTATGTGTGAAAATACCACTTCTCCAGGCCATAAAAGATGTACCAATCTACAACAATTTGATCAAAGAGAAGTGTTTCAGGCACCCAGGCAGGCGCAAGAGAGATGCCCCAACTATCAATGTCATAGGACAACTATCTGACCTAATGTTGGGACAGGTAATCTGTCCAAAATATCTAGACCCTAGGAGTCCTGTAGTCAATGTCCACATCAATGGCACCATAATCCCCCACACCTTGATTGATCTAGGGGTTGCCATTAATGTAATGACTAGGGACACTATGCTTAAACTCAACCTTCAGAGTTCCCTAAGAAATACCTCAACATTACTGTAGCTGGCAGACCACTCCACTGTGACTCTTGAGGGGATTGTGGAAGATGTCATGGTCTCCACTGATTCCTGGGAGTACCCTGCTGACTTCTTGGTTCTTCAGCCAAAGGCAAAGCTCATTGGGTATCCCCTCATCTTGGGGAGGCTTTGGTTAACTACTGTAGATGCTTACATCAGTTGTCAAGCCGGGAGAATGACCATCAAGAATGGGCATATGTCCAAATAGCTAGTCCCATATCCTCCTGCCCAACCTCTGCTAGAACATGACTTGCCTCTCTGGTTGGAGGAGGAAGATGAGCATGAAGTCTACTGTGCACCATTGTGCACAGTGGAAGCCACCAGGGGAGGTCCTCAAACCATGGATGATCTTATTAAGAATTTGATTCAAAATCCACCCCCCAGTGTGTTGCCATTAGAAGAGTTGGTGGAAGAAACCCAAGCCAGTGCTTTAGTTGATCTCTGTGTGGCTGATCCAACCTCTCTCCAAGTTAAGAATGTGGAATTTGGCCCTGAAAGAACCTTGAAGATCACTTCATCCCTATCCACCTCGCAAGAGAAAGAGCTATGTAGCTTATTGAATAGCCATTTGGATGCTTTTGCTTGGAGCTATAAGGAGATGAAAGGAGTCCACACTTAAGTCTATACCCATCACATTTACATTAAAGAGGATTGTAAACCAGTTAGGTAGCCTCAAAGGAGGATGAATCCAGCCCTTAAGGACATTGTCAAAGAAGAACTACAAAAGTTTCTGGATGCAAGATTCATCTACCCCATCTCTGACAGGGAGTGGGTTTCTCCTTTGGTGCTTGTGCCCGAGAAAAACAGGAAGTGGAGAATCTATGTAGATTATCGAGAACTTAACAAAGCCACCAAGAAGGACCATTTCCCTTTGCCTTTCATAGATCAAGTGTTAGATGGCCTGACAGGAAAGAAGTTATTTTCCTTCCTAGATGGGTTTAGCAGGTACAATCAGATCCAAATCAGCCCAGAAGACCAAGATAAGACTACTTTCACGTGTACATGGGGTACCTTTGCCTAGCGAGTCCTTCCCTTTGGGTTATGCAACGCTCTTGCCACTTTCTAGAGAGCAGTACTGAGTATATTCGTTGAGCTGGTTCATGATACAGTGGAAATCTATATGGACGACTTTACCCCTTATGGTTCTAACTTCCAAAAAGCTTTGACTAACCTGAGGAAAGTTTTAGCCAAGTGTATTGAAATGAACCTATCCCTCAGTCCTGATAAATGTGAATTCCTAATGACTGAAGGGATCATGCTAGGTCATACAATTTCTCAGCAAGGTTTACAGGTGGATCCCAGCAAGATTGCTATCATCCAAAGGGTCCCGCCTCCTCAAAAGGTAAGAGATGTTCAGAGTTTTCTAGGCTTAGCAGGATATTATAGAAGATTCATTAAATATTTTAGTAAGCTAGCCTCTCCATTGTTTGGTCTTTTGGGAAAAGATGCTAAGTTCATATGGACTAACAACTGTTAATAGGTTCTGGATGCTTTGAAAGGTAGGCTGATAACTGCCCCAATCTTGAGAGGTCCAAACTAGGCCCTACCTTTCCACGTTCACACAAATGCCTCAAACAAAGCAATAGGAGCAGCCTTAGGACAAGTTGAAGAGAAGCTACCGTATGCCATATATTTCGTCAGTAAAAACCCGTCCAAGGCAGAGTTAAACTACATTGTAA
Organism: Pinus tabuliformis; assembly: GCA_031772625.1. Classification (NCBI taxonomy): domain Eukaryota; kingdom Viridiplantae; phylum Streptophyta; class Pinopsida; order Pinales; family Pinaceae; genus Pinus; species Pinus tabuliformis. The sequence continues at coordinate 1,234,729,798 of CM062817.1, read as the reverse complement.
CCGAAAAAGAGCTCCTGGCTATAGTCCATTCCCTAAACAAGTTCAGACACTACATCACTGGCTATCAAACATTCGTGCATATTGATCATGCTGTAATTAGGTATTTGATGAATAAACCTGATGTCAATGCTTGTATCATTAGATGGTTACTTTTATTGGAACAATTTGATTTGACCATTATTGATAAGCCAGGTAAGGAAAATGTTGTCGCTGATTTTTTGTCAAGAGTAGATTTACCTGCAGGTGAAGAAGGGATGGTGGATGATCAAATGCCAAACGAACACCTGTTTGCTATTTCAGTAGTCTCTCCATTGTTTGTTGATGTAGCAAATTATTTGGTTTCAGCACAGTTCCCACCATACCCATCCTCAAAAGAGAAGAGAAAGATCATGAGGAAAAGTGCCCCATTCACTTGGATTGGGGGCAAGATTTTTAAACCTAATTTCTTTTGAATAAATTGCATTTTGCAAGAAGGTCATTGCAGGTTCTAGGAGGATCGCACAAGACAAAAACAAAGGACATGACCAGGCTACATGCATCCCTCACAATCCATTCCTCCATCACTATCACCCTTTCCCAAGTTTTGGTCTCATTTGGTCTGAAATTTCACATCCTACAGGAAGTTTTGTATCTTCTACAGGAGGATCATGTAGAAACTATAGAAAAACCAAAATAAATCTCAGAAGAGGACCTGAAGGTTGGAAATCTGTCTATGAGGCCTATGAACCTCCCTGCCACCATCCATCACCCTATGTCACCATTCCATATTTGTACACCTTCATTTCACCCTTTTTTATGTCCCTGCACAGTCACACACAAAAATTATGTTTCCTTCATGCTGCAAACAAAAAAATTAATGAAAAATCAAAGCAGCAGCCTTTTCACTCACCCTACTTGATACCCTCCATCTATGATTACTTGTCACTCGAGACCCTTTTCAGCAGTTGTAGCCCTACTGAGATATTAGCTTGAATTTCAGAAGGAGAAGCAGCTACAGGAAATCCTACAGGATTCCTGTAGCAGCTGATCCCTCTGAAAAGCATACTCTAGAGATAGGGTCAGCAAAGTAGGGCATGTGAAACATGCAAGGAGCTCTGTTTGAATGTGAGAACATCAGCAAAAGCTCAAGGCCAAGCATGTAGAGCGCAAGCAGCAACAACAGTGAAGAAATGGGTTCCAAAATTCGAAATATGCATAACACGGCTGCGACTGAGCAGGTAAGTGCCTAAACCTATTCCTCAATTACATGAATCATATTTCAAGGCTGCATGACTATAGAAATGGTTATGATTGAATGGAATCGGTGGCCATTTAACTGACCACCCTCATTTAGTTACACATCCTCATGGAATTCAAATGAGCCCTGCCAAATTCAAAACTTCCAATCAGATACGCAGCCAGCACGTGTGGTATGTCCATTCAGGAAAAAACATTCGAGACTGGTAGTGGTGGCAGCAGATAATGGGAGTAAAGGAGGTGATGGCAGTCAGACGACATGCAGAAACATTATGACCATGATGTAGGACCAATGGTCTGGATGGGGATAATGTACCCATCGGGCCACCTCATCTCCTCACCATGAATCACGCCAGTAGTTAAAAGGCAGCTCAGTTGAGCCCTTCGCCACCCTTTGTTCATTTTGCATTCACGACATCCTCAACTGGAGTACACACCTACCACTTCCAAAGCAGCTAACCAGTTGTCCTCCGCTAGTTTTCCGCCAGTTTTTTTAAAACCTCCCACCTATCAAGCTCTACAGGAGCACAGTTTCATTCTACAGGAGCCGGGAGATTTCTACAAGAAAGGCAAAGAACAGCTCTGCAAAAGGAAAACCCATGATTTTCATCAAAATTCAAGCTCAAAAAAAGGTAGGCTCAGGAAAACCTCTCTGCATGTGAATTGCTTGAGTAAGGTGGTGAATTAAACACGGCATTAGATTGAAAAAAGAGAGTGAAAGTCTGCCTGCACATTGAAAAAAAGTGAAAGTATGCCTGCATATTTTCCCTCAGTCTACATAGTTTTAGTTTTCTTCTTTGAAATCTGCCTCCTCCTTCTTCAAATTATCCTGTAAGGAAGATACATGCAACAGTAGAGGATAGCCTATGTGTGTGAAAAGAAAAAATGAATTTGCATATCTATCTACTTGCTAAAAAATAACCTGTGTCCTTATCTTCTGTTTTGTAAAAAAAAATTCTTTTCAAAAACAGAAAGCCAAATTCAGGATAACAACAGTTTAAAAATATGGGAATTATTACAATTTGATGTTGTAAGGAGAAGCACATGGGGAATTCCTTCTTTGATCTCAGAAAAGATAGAATTCAGCTATCCTTTGTTCCAGTGTTGACTATTTTTCCACCTGAGCATTTTCTTTTCTGGTTAAAACACAAAAAGAAGCACTCAACACCCTACCAGGAGGATTCATGAGAAAAGAACCTTTAACTCTAGCAAATTGTATGAGCACCCTGAGGTGGTGGCCCTCTTCACTAGGGAAAACTGGATATCCTTCTTTGACAGAATTCAGGGTTATGATGAGGAGGTGACTGAAGAGTTTTTGATGTCCCTAAGGCCACATTCAAAGACACATGCCATAGTTAGTTTTAGGGGTTTGACCCTAGAGCCTACACCTAATTTCATCAGTAGAATCACTAGTCTCCCATTGGGGCTCCCTTGGAGCAAAGAGGAGAAATCATTGGGACAAGTTGCTAAGAAGACATTTTTTCTGCCTGAGGAGCACGCTGTAGAAGATAAAAACAGGGTCAAAAGGACAAGCTTTCCTCCTCTCTGGAGTGAAGTCAGTTACCAAATAATGAAGTGTATCACATGTGAAGGGAGGTTCAGCATCATTTATGGTTATCATTTCAGGTTGTTAAATGAATTGAGGTATGGGATGGACTTGCCTCTAGCTAGAAAACTGAGCATCCCATATTTCCTCCTTTAGTCTTTAATTGAATATGGTACAAAGCTAAATGCATGGGTCCCGGATCAGTTGGCCCACCATGGGCTCATCAAACTGTTGGTGGAAGATGCCTTACACACCTATACTATCCCCATAGCTTGGTAAATCTTTAGAAATATGTCCAGGGATGATGACATCAGAACTTTAACTGAGAACATTAGCCCATCCAGTAGTGATGAGGAGGAGCAAACTGGAGAAATTGAGAAGAACAATGATGAGGGAGCATGAGACATTCAAGAAAAGGGAAAAATAGAGGAAAAATAGGGAGAAAAAGAGGAATTTGACAAGATTACTGAGCCTAAGGCAGAAAAGGAGACAACATCAAAAACAGAGAAGGGAAAAAGGACAAAGGTTGGGAAGAAAAAGGCCAAGAAAGCCCAAAAGAAGACTGCCACAACCATGGTAGGGACCTAGCAAGAAAAAGAAAAGACACTCCCTGAGATATCAGTGACACAAGAAGAAACAGTGGACATAGAAAAGGATACAGGAAGTGAAGGAAAAGAACAACAGAAATAAACATCTCCTGAAATGTTGACGATGGAAGTAGCAGTTGTGCTTGCTGCATTAAGCACACCTACAAAACGAAAAGGAAAAAGAAAAAGGAAAACCTCCATGTATTTTAAAGCCAGAATAAGCACAAGGATCAAAGTGGGCAAACCCCAGCCACCATCAAAGGAACCAATTGTCATTGAGGACACACCTACTAAAAAGAAGGAAGAGTCTCCTTCCAAGATATCTATCACCTATGAAAGAGGAAGCCCCAAAACCTCCACATGGAAAGAGAAAATTAAGTTGATGGACTCAAAGGCAGTTCTACAGGAGGCTAAAACATCTCTACAGGAAACTCTAGCCAAGTTAAAGAAACTGAGAAATTGGAGGAGAAGGCAGCCAAACAGTCATAGGGGGAGAGCAAGGCCAAAGAAATACCTGAACCAACCCCTCAGCCTAATTTGGGCTCCTTTTACAATCTGCTAGAGGGTGGGAAAATCATCCCATAGAAATTTGTTGCACCTTTATTCTTCGCATTAGAAAAATAGAGGGTCAGAACCCACACATGGATGACAATCAAAAAATCTAAAGGAGTTGAGGACATAGGCCACATGGAGGGCAAGCTAAAGGAATTAAGAAGGGAGTTGGCCATGGTGAGGCACATAAAAAGCAATAAAAGAACCCAACTACAGAAAGAGAATGAACTATTGAAAAAACAGCTGTAGCTACAGGAAGTTCATAAGGGAGATAGGCTGACCATTTTGAGAGGGCAGCAGCAAGAAGAAGGTCCCCTAACAAAGAAGGAAACAACCGAGAAATAGCAGAAAGAGGGAGAGCCACAAGTTGATGTTAAGATGCTAACAAAACTGCTGCAAGAAAGGAGTCTCAGGCAGCAGGAGCAGTGCAGGTTTTAAAATAGCAGTTACAAGAAAAGGAAGCCCAAATGGCCTGCATGGCCAGCTGGGCAATAGAAGCCTTACAATGTAGGCAACCTACTAAATCCTATGCATTATATCTTAAAGACCAATGGCTGCAATTTCAAATTAAAACATTGGCTCAAAGGGGCACCATCCCATTCCATAATTACAATCCGTTTATGCATTTGTGTGACAGTAGCTCAGCTAAAGATAAGGCGAAGTTAGCAGAATCCTATTTACACAACTTGGCACTTTCTAACATGAATCTATGGGACCCAAACACTAGATTAGGTGACCTACAACTCATGGCCATGGCTTCTTGGTTAAGCCATGAGAAAAAGAGGGTAGTAGAGATTCAGAAGATTATGACCAGGGAGCTAAGTGAGCCACTCATGATAAGGGCAGAACCAAAAGATCCCTCAACCCTCATATATGCCCATCAGCACCTTGCAGACAACCCTCACATTGCACCTGACTATGTTGAAAGGCAAGCACATGCCATTGCTCACTTTGAAGATATGGAAAGACTGTTTGGTGATAACTTCCTTCATGCTTGAACAAGAAGATGGAATACATTGTCCCATAGTCTGAAAATAAGGGAGTATCACTCCCCAAAAAGAATGAGGGAGGCTATGAGAAGAGTACCCCTATACAAACAATCAATGCAGAACTTGAAAGCCAACCGGATTGGCCTTAAGTTCAACCCTCCACTACTGCTAGGGCTATTAGAAGGGGTCAAGGAAGAAGAGGAACAAAGACAATGGGAGGAAGTGGAATGAAAGGCAAGTTTTCATGATAGAGAAGAGGACATCACCTCAGAAGCCAGGGATGGCAGAGAGGCAGTCAAAGCAATCAAAGAAGATGAACTTGATTAGTTGCTCAGAGGATGAGCAACACATTCAACAGATGGGTGATGATGAGCCCCAGAAATGGGTAACTATATGGGCTCATTTTTTCCTATTATTCTCATTTAATCCACCATTCTCCATAGTTTTATGCATGATTTTGAATATATTTATGTTAATTGAGTGAATGGGAATAGTCACTTTACCACAAAGTCTAATACGTGCTTATTGCAGATTTTTGGACATTTTTGGACCAAGATCAGGCATTTATGAGTAGATTGGTAGCGAAATTCGAAGAAACAAGGCTGAGGATTTATAAGAGGGGTGTCTCTTGCACTAAATGACCCCTTCCTTGAGTTCTCCACCAACATCTCGGAGTTCAACAGCCCAACAAAGATGATTTCAAGGGGCAGCCGAGCAGGTCTAGTGGAGTGGTTGTTATCTGCAGTTTTTGGTAGCCAAGATCCTAAAGTTAAGGAGGACTATTGGGAGTCCTCATTTGTATAAATAGGAAGGCTTCAAGCCTTAGTAGTTTAGCCATTTGATAGTCTATTTTTGCACTTTAGTGCAGCCTTGTAATCAGCTCATTTTCGAGCTTCTTCTTGTAGACAGTTTTGTGATGTAACTATTATTTTTTGATCAATGAAGATGAATCCAGCTTTGAACCAGTTCTGATATTTCCTAGGGGGCTGTAGCTCTTGGGGTTGGGCCCAACCCAAGTGCCCAGTACCTCCTTTGTGTACTTTTATGTGTTTTTACTACATTCATAAAATAATTTTTGTTATAGAGGTTAAATCTTGCTTTGTTACTTAGGTTGTTTATTATGATTAAGATAGTTGTTCATACTTCAGGTTGATTTGATAGTTTGGTAATAGAAAATATCCACAAAAGGGCTACCAAGTAGTCCTTGATCTCCTTTCTCCCTCCTTGGGACCATGAATTGAGACCAAGACACTCTTGCTACCACAAAAACATTGTTTTTGCCTTCCAATGCAATTGCTAGTGTTAGATTTTGAGTTGGAAAAGTTGATATCAGTTGTGTTTTCATGCTTAGATCTATTCTTGCTTAGTTTCCATAGCATTTTTGCATGACTTCCTATCTATAAATTTATGTTCATCACTTTTCTGGTGTTTAGGTCAAAATAGATAAATCTTTGTTTTCTTAGTCTTTGCTTGGATTAGTTTTGGAAAGTAGTGTGCAGAACACCTGTAAGACACTCCAACCTATCCTTCCTCCATCATACAACCTGCTCTAGCCTCTCCCTCAAGATTCCCTTCACCCATTCGCCATACTCTCCCAACTTACCCTAATTTCTACATTTTTGTGCAACATTGCTTTCTTCATATTTGAACATATCCAATCATCTTCATCACTCCTAAGCTTCATTTACCATGTCCTAGATCCCTTAACATCCCTATCCATCCTTCATTTCCACTTTCCCACCAGTTTTCCACCTTCAACCCTCTAAAAACCACTTTCGACCTGTTCCTGTAGAACTTCCTATCGAATTTCCTGTAGATCCCCTGCAGCCTCCTGTAGAAGTTCATGTGGGAAATTTTTCGAAGTCTGATCGCAGTGGAAATCTCCAAAAGTGTGCTAGGGACTCCTTAGGTCCTCTCCACACCTTCGCAACCTCCTACAAATGCCCACTCCATTTCCTTTCGCCTCTAAACCTCTGCACAATCACAAATAGTTAAAACACACGCATAATAATTCTGCATAAAATTGCTAATACAAAAAGATGATTTTTCCATATTTTCCCTCAGAAGTAGCTTAAACACATGCATTTTACCTTTTCAAGAGTCAATGGTATCCATTTCAATAGTTTACATCTCTTTTCTTGCACAAGTAGGGTTAGGCAGTAAAACTAGGGTTTGCTAGGGTTTGCATTTCTTTTCAGCTTTCATCTTCTTTCTGCAAGTAGACTAGCCTCTTTTGAGTTAACTTTCATCCATCACAGTTAAAATCTTCTTCTAAGAACTCATAGAAATTGGCTTAAGCTCCTAGCGAACTTATGCCAGCTGATCAAGTGACAGCCTATAGTAAGAGCTAGTACTTGTGCATACAACCCCGTCACTTCCATGTTTGTTACGAACTACTAGGTTGATAAAAGTAAAGTAGGGAGTCCCAAGAGTTGCAGCATCATTTCTGCAATACCGGAGCTCACAAACACACAACTATGCATTTTTTTCATGAACAAATATTCAGTGCATTCTTCAAATTACGTAGTTCCTCTCTCAGAAAAATAGAAAATACTTTATTTGTTTTATTGATTATTTACTGGAAAATGACTAATGAAAGAGAGTAGATTGTATGAACAATTTTTTATTAAAAAGGCACAGAATTTCTGATCTTCTTATTTACCTGTAAAATTTTTTTGGTTGATCAATGGCAAATATATTTGTTTGTTGTTCCATTACTTCATGTATAGTTTCTCTATTAGGTCCTCTTATACTAGATCACCCAATAACAACGAGTGATACTTTCCACGAATTTTTATTTCAGAAGCATTGTTTGTTGCACACCTCCAATTAAAGTCAATGCAACTCCAAGATTTGTTGTGAATAAGTCATGTATTTGTGGGAAAATGTCTTACAAGGTTATATTTCTTCCCTTCACTGAATTGTATTTGAAGCGCACCCAAAATTTTTCAAATTGTGCGATTACTTCCTCTAAGATGTCAATTTCTCATTAGTTTGCTTTGTGATTTGCAAGAAATACATTAAATCATTTTTGTACAAGGACCGTCATTTTTCAAAAAAATTATAGTTACAATAACGTCATCACCACTTTCATAAAATCAACAAGATCATTTTTCAAGCATATAACGATGTATTTCTTGTATATTTTCTTTGATTTTGATCTCTTTGATAATCATGACAGACTTTGTTGCTCTTGGTGAAGGATATGATGTTGGTTACCTTACAATTATTTCTACTCCCAATTCTAGAAAAGCATGTGCTTCCATTCAATTCTCATTCTCCTTCAAGCATCAAATCGAATCATAAAGTTCCTTCAAAGCTGGATATTAGCATGAAGTCTAACTATATCATTGGCATTGAGATGGATTCTCCTTGATGGACGTGTTTTTTCCCAATTCCATTTATGTTGACTAGTGCAGTTGTTACAAAATACAACCTGGGATGATACTCAATTGACAAAGGAGCTTGATTTGTGCTTCATTAATGTCAAGGATTTCATCGATTTGACCCTCATCCCTGGTTTATTTCTCATTGAACTCTGCATCGATGTCAAAGCTTTAAATAAACTTGGTTATAGTTGTAGTCCTCATTAAGGGACCACCAATTCTTGTCCAAGAGGGACCAATGTCTGGATTCCACTCTCGTTGTCACTCTCCTCATGATTGTTTCATGAAAACTTCAATGAATGCCCAAATTGTCCTCCCCATGGCTCTCCAGGATGAGCTACATGCTCTGTAAGAGCATCTTCATCAAATGGTCCCCACAATATTTCATGTTCCATGCAATTTTATGAAGGGATTCTCTTTGATACTCTTAATCTCAATGCATTTCCCATTTTGCTTATTAAGCACCAAAGTTATGGAAAAAGAGTTCAATACCAAGAATACTTCTGAAGTACACCTAAATACCTTAAGAGGTTTCCAACAGTATTTGTCTGGTAATTTAGCGGGTTCGTAAGCGAAAGCATTCATGGCTCTGGATTCAACCCTTGATTTCCCTTCGGGATCATCATCTCCACTACTACAGAACTCAAGACTTCTCTCTAGCCTCCTCACAATGTCTTTACTGTGAGAATTACATTATTTAGAAGAAAGGGGCTTAGAAGTCGAGGATCACTCAACACAGTTTGGTATGCCTAGGAATTTTTCTATTTTATGAAGAAAGAGGCACACAAACGCAACAGGAACATAGTGTAAAAATTTAAGAGGTTGCTATAAGGAGGGGGATCTTCATGATGCTCATGTTCACCAGATAGAGAATAGATGGCAAGGGCACTGCATGTAATGATTCCTGCAATGGTAATGTTTTTCAAATTTATGTTTCATACGCATCATCATGCCCTAATAAAGAAAAAGAACGTTTGGAGGAGGTAGAACTGACATTGACAAAAGGTGCAAGCCTTATCCCGAGAACAGCCAGAAAAAATCGAGATCTCATGGCCTACACCATTGCAAACTTTCCAATCATTCTTTTTCATAGACGCTTTTAAACTTCAAACAGTATTGAATTACCTCTGAGTGCCATGGCCAATTCTTCTGTGTGCTGGACAGGATAGAACAAGAAAAATGGCTTCGTATCAGTAAAAGAAACATAGGAAGGAGTCATCATGTTACCTTGGTTATTGGGAATTATTTCTACTCTTTCGTGTTGCTAGACACCCATGCACCTGTAGGTTGTCCCTAGATCAATTCCAATCACCTTCCCTTCAGTACTAGCCATCATTAGAATTTGCGATTACATCTATAACTGGTAATATGGAATTGAGTGAAGTATTTCGAACAGGGGATTGAAAGGAAGTGATATATATTTGTGATTGGTGAATTATTCTCTATCTCTTGACTTGCTTCACTGCACTCCACCAGTGATCTTTTCTCCTCATTTGAAGTACTCTGCTACCAATCGATGGCACCCTCGATTGTAGGTTGGGATTGCAACAAGAATAAGCCCTCTCAGAAGTGGCTTAAAGGCAGGTTTCTCCACCCACCATTGTCATTTAGTGTAGTCAGGTGGGCCGAAATCGGTGGTCATGTTAACAAAAGAAGTGCTTGGGCAGCACTACTATGGATCCGCCTTCGTCTTGCATTAAATCTTGTAGCATCCTTCGTAACTCAACGAGGTACTTAGAGCAATGATGTTCATTCCACACCCTCGACTTTATAAATTTCCAATGCCCAATGCCAACACCACTAGTAGCTCTACGAATGTTTGGAGAAAGACAACTTCTAATGTTGTTGATGGTTTGAGCCATTAATATCTCTATTGTATCGACTTCAAAAACTGTGCAGCATTCCAAATAGATTCCACCAATGCACCACCACTACCATAAGCACCACGAATACGTCATGAGTCAAAGATTTTGGCATAACCACTATCACCATAGGAACCATAACCATCACCTCCACCTCCATAACTACCAATCATCCCATTGTCATAGCCACCAAACTCGTCGCCATAAGGTCCAAGACGACCTCCATAACCACGAGATGGATTTTCTTCGTTAAAAATGGCAGGTTTATGTTCTTAGAAGAAAGGTAGAAACTGTTTGGTGGTCAAATAAGAATACACAAAAAATAAAGACCCTTTTAACAACAAGAATCTTCATGCGACTTTCCATGGAAAGAAAGGTGGGATGCTTTGCAGAGGAGAACCTCAAAATAGCCAGTATCTGTACACCAAAATCGATAGGAAAACAAATTAACCATATGCTAATGCAATGTACTTTTGCAAATGATATATGGGGTGTTTCTTTGTCTTTGATAGGTCAAAGGTTAAAAGACAGATCCCTGGAGAAGCATAAAACTCTACAACTAGTGGCTTTTTGGCTCTGTGATAGGCATCCAAAACTGTCCAAAAATCAAGCAGAATATCGGCTAGAAATATCGAAAAATAAGGAACCATAAATGTGTCTAGATGCCAAATATCTCGACCAGATTAATCAAGAAATGAGATCTCGGCCAATTTCTAGATCAATCTAAACAATTCACAAAAAATCAAGCAGAATCACATCTAAACCATTCATAGCGTTATTGAAGTTTATTTGTTTATTAGGTGAGATGGAATGTATTTTTGCTCAAACTTCCAAAACAGTATCTAATGCCTAGAATCTCCTTTTACTTGCAAATTATTAGAAAAATGGGGTGGCTCATACAACACCACCTAAATAAAAATTTTGAAAACTAAAAATTTGTCACATTGATTTTTTTAGTCTATCCTATCTTTTTTTTTTTTTTAATTAGCTATATATATTTTCAAAACCATAACTAATTAAAATTCTATGAAGAAAAATGATTTCTCCTTTTTTTATATGAAAAATGAAAAATTAATTGTGTAAAACAAAAATGAAATTGCAGGTTAAAAAAAATGAAAAATGAAATTGAAAAACAAAATAAAATTCTGAATTAAAAACTTGAAGTGAATCAGAAATTCTAAAAAAAAAAGAATTTGAAATCAAAGGTTGATCCCCATGTGCACCTCCCTGGCAATGACGCCAAAATGTATAGGTAATTTAATTTCTTAAATTCCTTAACATAAATTATCAACTCGAGGGTCTATGGACTTGCGAGGCACACGTGCACCATATGTGCTAGAGATCGTTTCCAATTTCGAAAGAGAAATATTAATCTATTAAATGAAAAATGGAAATTGACATAAAAATAAATCTATTCTAGAAATAAATAAATCACACCACATACTTCTGGAAGTAAAAATCATTTGCAAGAATTGAAAGCACACATTTGCAGAAATGAAATAACTAATCTAAGAACTCTTGCAAAATTTGAAATCATTAATCTAAAGCACTCTTGCATGAAATTGAAATCATTAATCCATGCACACTTTGCAAAAATTGAAACATACTTGCATGAATTGAAATGTTATGCTATAACAAACTTATCTTATTACATCCTCATGTTACATCTCCTTCCTTGACTCTAAAAATCTCCAATATTACAAGTTTCACATTACAAATTCTTCATCCTTTTTTCCTCCTCATGAAAGGAGAATGTTCTCTTATTTATACAAAAATTAAACAACTACCTCATTAATGGTGATCCACCATTCTCTCCTTAAATCCATAAAAGTCTCAACCAATTAGACACATATCCATGATTTTTCTCCATGAGATATGTTTGACTCCTATTCAAAATCTCCTTCCAATCTTGAAGAGAATTCCAAATTGAACCTTTGAGGCCACATAAGAGTGTCTTGGAAGCTTCCAAATCACCTACACATGTCATCAAACTCATTCCACCTTTAGGTATAAGTAAATACATGTTATTTTTCTAACCTTTATTCATAAATTCACTTTAAATACTTGAAACTAATAACTTTGGAAAATACAAATATGAACCCATATGCTAATGAGAATGGAGGCTAATGTAATGACAAGGTGATGAAATGAAGTAATAAAATGGGAATGAAGGTGAAAGTGTATGACATTGTGAGGACATTTTGGAGAACCAACAACCATCTCTGTCATATCAAAGAAAGCCCTCCTGAAGACCTTCTCATCTTCTAACATGTTTGTAGGTTCTCCTTCATGAGACATTCTCACTCAAGTCTCAACTGCAAGTTGAATAAGAACTGGTGTTGGAGATTGTCACAACCTTGCCCTCCTTCCCCTTGACCCAACTTCAGGGCTTTCAACCAACTTCCTTTCTCCTGTTTTGAGTTTTAACCTAGTAAGCATGACATAAACTTTCAAACAATTAATCCCTCTTTCACAAAGCAAATCTAGTGCTCTCATAGAAAAATGATCTGATTAAGAATATTAATTTTTTTGTACAAAGATCCTCCTCAGATTATAAACAAAATGTTATTCATGTCCTTAAGGATTCATAATTTTATTGCAAGTGAAAAATGAGTTTTTATGTTAATATTATGAGCAATTTTAACATAAACAAGAAACTGAACAACAACATATAAATGTACGAAACATCACCAACAACACATCACACCAAGAACATGATGAAGGAGTTCACCCTCTTGGGCTATGTTTCCTTGGTCCAACTTCCAATGGCTTAGGCCTCTCTATTATACTCAAATGTGTAAAAGGATGCATTTACAATGCTCAAATACTTCTATAACCTACTCCAATGAGTCCATCCTATCCAAACATGGCTACCTAGCCTCTTTTTGTACCCAATTTGGTCAAAACATGGAGAATTTATGACCTCTCCTTGTTTCTCCACTATTCTCTCCACAAATTGCCCAAAATTTGGCACCGAACCCTCATTTTCACCTAGATTTCAGCTAACGGGCCACCAAATCCACCGAAATCTGGGCAGATTTGTTGGACGAATAATTTGGCCACCGAGGCTTAAAAATGTGGAAATTTAGGGTCACATAAAGGGCCATGTGCCTGTTGGGTTGTGTTATATTCTTTCCACGACTAGCCCACGTAGTTAACCGGCGGGTTAGAGGGGGGTGGAGCCCCCCTTCGTTGCACTGATTGTGTAGCGGGGGTGGGTCACAGGGGGTTTGAGGCGTACCCGTAACCCTACATTATGGGGTCCGGGGCAGCACCCTAGAAAATTTTGGTTTTGGACCCTATGTTAGGTTGGGCAAACCCACCTATGGTTTTGTGCATGATTTTCGCACATATTTTTTGGACGCGATGGTTTTCGGTCCATGGTATTGGACGCGATGGTTTCTCGGTCCATGGTATTGGATGCTTCAGCATGTATAAATATGTATTATAACATTGAAAGGAACATAATGAAAAATCAAGCTGGTAGTCCCGATTTTGGGATCCAGGGGAAAATCTCTGTGTATATGTGCTTTATGTGTTATGCTCTTGCATTGTTTATTTTCTGTGTTTTATAATTCGTATGCAGGTAATTTCTGTATGGGGTTAAAACCTACATTTGGTATCAGAGCAGTTTTGGCTTCAAGGGGACACCTTTGTTGCTGAGGGGTTGCACTCGGGCCTGTGGTAGACCCTGTTTAGTGGGAGATTTGCGAGATTGATTCTGGTGGTAAAAGAAGATGGCTAGCAGTGGAAAGATAGAGATTGAGAAATTTAATGGTTAAAGTTTTGAGTTGTGGAAACTCAAGATGGAGGATTTGTTGGTGGAAAAAGATCAGTGGATCGCGGTAGATCCGGGTACTAAACCAACGAGAGTGTCCGATGAAGAATGGAATAAGTTGGATCAGAAGGTAAAAAGCACAATACGATTGTGTGTCTCAGATTCAGTATTGTTGAATGTATCAGGGGAAGATATGACGAAGGCTTTGTGGGACAAGTTAGGGACATTGTACCAATCTAAGTATTTGGTGAATAAACTGTTCCTGCGGAAAAAGTTGTATAACCTGAGGATGAAAGATGGAGACTCAGTGACAGAGCATTTGAACGGATTTAATACTATGGTAAGTCAGTTAGCATCTATTGGTATTAAAATTTTAGATGAAGATAAGTGCATCAGTTTGTTGTGTTCTCTACCAGATTCGTGGGATAGTCTGGTTATTGCAATAGGTAGCAATGCAACTGCCTTGCAATTTGATGAAATAGTCTCAGTCTTACTAACGAAGGAGATGAGATAGAAAAATATGGAGAGCCAGAGTGGTGATGCCTTGTCTGTACGATGACAGTCCCAAACTAGAAACAAAAATAAGTCATTGAGTGAGAGATATAAATCTAGAGGGAGATATAAATCTCCAGGAAAACTTGTAAAGGTGGCGTGCTGGAAATGCGGAAAGGAAGGGCACTACAAAAGGGACTGTAAATCTAAAGCTCCTAATAAAGGAAAGGGATCTAATGATGCTCCTTCTGTAGAGGCAAAAACCACCTCAGATGAAGGTGTGGATGTGTACTTGGCTTCTTAAAGTACACATGTAAATCATGAAGCATGGTTAATTGACTCAGGTGCATCCTTTCACTTCACTCCCCATAGAGAGTGGTTCTGCGAGTATGAGAAATACAATGGTGGTTATGTATTCTTAGGGGATGATAGGAAGGCTAGAATCATCGGTCATGGAAAAGTAAAGTTGAAGTTGCAAGGTGGAAGGGTTAGAACACTTCCGAGTGTTCTACATATTCTTGGATTGGCCAGAAATCTGTTTTTTGTAAGCAAGTTGGATGATGCAGGTGTAAAAAGAGTGTTCGAGAAGGATACCTGCAAAATGGTTCGGGGAGCACTGATATTGATGCAGGGAGTTCGGATTGGAACTTTGTACAAGCTGCAATGTAGCACTGTTATTGAAGGGTGCAACAGTTCTGTGGTTCCTGAAAGTGGAGCAGAAAATTTAGTGGTCTCTGGAGAGATGACCATGTTGTGGCATCAAAGGCTTGGACATATTAGAGACAAGGGCCTTCGAATACTTCATGGTAAAGGTATGGTAGAAGGTATGAGTAACAGCTCTCTAGATTTTGATTTCTGTGAAAATTGTGTATATGGGAAGCAGAATCAGGTGAGTTTCCCCTATGGTGGTAAGAGGGCGAGACAAATATTAGAGCTTGTGCACAGTGATGTGTTTGAACCTGTGAAGGTTCCATCACTGGGTAAGTCTGTGTACTATGTATCATTTATAGATGACTTCTCAAGGAATACATGGATATATTTCCTTAAGAAGAAATCTGAAGTCTTTGACAGGTTTAAAGAATTTAAGGATCTGTTGGAAAACCAGACAGAGAAGAAGATAAAGGTGCTGAGGACAAATAACGGTGGAGAGTTTTGCAGTAAGGAATTTGAAGAATTTTGCAAGAAGTGTGTTATAGCACGGTAGAAGACTACTCCATATACACCTCAGAAAAATGGAGTTGCAGAAAGAATGAACAAGACGTTTGATGGAAAGGGCAAGAAGCATGCTCAGTGGTGTTGGGTTAGGATGGGAATTCTGGGCAGAGGCGGTGGATACTACATGTTACCTAGTCAATAGGCCACCTTCATCAAGGTTGGAGGATAGGACTCCACAAGAGGTATGGAATGGTAAGAGACCCTCTCTTTCATATCTGAGGGTATTTGGATGTGATGGATATGTACATGTTCCAAAGGAGAAACGAACCAAGTTGGATAGTAAATCTGAAAAGTGCATCTTTATTGGGTATAAGGATGGTTTAAAGGGTTATAAGCTTTGGAACCCAGTAACAAGGAAGGTTGTGTACAACCGAGATGTGGTGTTCAGAGAAGTGAAAGATGTTATTAAACATGAAGTTCAACCAAAGGAAGCTGAGAAGATAGATTTTTAGCTAAAGGAGGAAGAATCAGACTCTACAGCAGAGGAGGAATTAGAAGATGAAGAGCCACAAACTCCGAGTGTGAGAAGATCAGTTCAAGAAAGAAGGTAGCCAGAAAGGTATAGTCTATCTACTTTCTATTCAAATTTTTCTTTATCTATTACTAACGATGATCCTAGAACTGTGAAGGAAGGAGTAGACTCAGAGGATGGAAAACTCTGGAAAGAGGCCATGGTTGATGAAATGGCATATTTGCACACAAATGAGGCTTGGGATCTAGTGGAGTTGTCGACTGGAAGGAAACCCATTGGCTCAAATGGGTGTTCAAGAATAAGACAAATGCAGAAGGAAAAGTGGGGAAATACAAAGCTTGGTTGGTAGCAAAAGGTTATTCCCAGGTGCTGGGAATTGATTTTGGTCATATTTTTTCTCCTATTGCCAAGGTAACTTCTATTAGATTAATTTTATCTGTTGTTGTTGCTTTTGATTTTTAGGTAGAACAAATGGATGTGAAGACAACATTTCTTCACGGGGATCTGGAAGAGGAAATATACATGAAGCAACCTGAAGGCTTTGCAGTGAAGGGTAAGAAAGCACTGGTATGCAAGTTAAAGAAGTCTCTGTATGGGTTAAAACAGTCACCAAGGATGTGGTATCAGAAATGTGATACATCTATATGGGGACTTGGCTTCACCAGAAGCAAATCAGATCACTGTGTGTATTTTAAATTAATTGGTGACTGTGTTATTTATCTGGTCTTGTATGTGGATGATATGTTGCTGGTTGGAAATGACAAAGAAATTATCTAGGATTTAAAGAGCCAATTTTCCTCCAAATTCGACATGAAAGATCTTGGTGCTGCAAACTATATTTTGGGCATGGAAATTAAAAAGATTGGGCAAAGAGGAAGCTTTGTTTAAACCAGAGGAAGTATGTCGAGAAAATACTGCAAAGGTTTAATATGCAGGATAGTAAACTGATGAAGGTTCCTATTCCTATAGGTGTGAGGTTATCTGCTGAACAGTCTCCCAAGACATAAGAAGAGGAAGAGGATATGTCCCGTGTTTCATATGCAAGTGCAATCGGTAGCCTAATGTATGAGATGGCCTGTACTAGACCAAACATTGCACATGCAGTGGGAGTATTGAGTAGGTTTATGTCAAAACCAGGGAAGGAGCACTGGACAACAGTGAAGCCGGTTTTCAGGTATTTGCGTAGCACTAGTGATTATGGTTTGTGCTACCAAGGAAGACTAGGATTGGACAAAATGTTGGATATTAATGGCTTTGTTGATGCAGACTGATCTGGAGATCTAGATCAGAGAAGACCTAAAAGTGGGTATGTGTTTAACCTATTTGGAGGTGCAGTCAGTTGGATGAATAAGAAACAATCTGTAGTGGCACTATCAACTACAGAGGCAGAATACATGGCAGCCACTTATGCAAGCAAGGAAGGAGTTTGGTTGCAGAGATTGTGTTCAAGTATGGGGTTAGTATAGGGAGCTATAAGGATAGACTGTGATAGCCAAAGTGCAATTTTCTTGGCAAATAACCTTGCATATCATTCAAAGACAAAGCACATTGATGTTCAGTATCACTTTGTGAGGGATATGATAGAAGACAAAAAGGTGTTGCTAGTAAAGGTGGACACTTTAAAGAATACTGCAGATGCATTGACAAAATTTGTGAGCTCTGAGAAGTTCTCTTGGTGTAGAGAGACAATGGGCATTTCAGGGCTAGAAAAATGACTAAGCTCTCTTGTGCCCCCCTGTGGAAAGAAAAAAACAAGTGGGAGAATGTTGAGTTGTGTTATATTATTTCCATGACTAGCCCACGTAGTTAACCAGGTGGTTAGAGGGGTGGCAGAGCCCCCCTTCGTTGCGCCGATTGTGTAGCGGGGGGGTCACAAGGGGTTTGAGGCATACCCATAACCCCACTTTATGGGGTTTGGGACAATGTGCCCCAGAAAAATTTGGTTTTGGACCCTATGTTAGGTTGGGAAAACCCACCTATGGTTTTGTGCATGATTTTTGTGCATGTTTTTTGGACGTGATGGTTTTCAGTCCGTGGTATTAGACGCAATGGTTTTTCGGTCCATGGTATTGGATGCTTCAACATGTATAAATATGATTTATAACATTGAAAGGAACATAATGAAAAATCAAGCTGGTAGTCCCGGTTTTTGGATCCAGGGGAAAATCTCTGTGTATATGTGTTTTATGTGTTATGCTCTTGCATTGTTTATTTTTTGTGTTTTAGAATTCGTATGTAGGTAATTTCTGTACGGGGTTAAAACCTACAATGCCCAAAGGCTAGCCCCCGACACTAGCCCCTTCCCTCCATCAGTCACATAAACCTTGGCAACTTTGAGAGTCTGATCACATGGTGGTTACCTCGGCGGTCAAGCAGTGGTGATTTTCCCCGACATTCATTTAAACATTGGTGGCTAGTGGTAGTAGCATTAACATGGACAGTTAGTCTACGGGCTGGCCCCATGCAGCTAGCCCAACCACCAAACTCCGCACCATTAAACTTTAACTAAGCCACGCAAACAATATGGTTAAGAGAAAATAGGCGTGGTGTATTGGAAATGGACTATGCATGTGTGTTGGGAGGTCATGGGTTTGACCCCCATTTCCTCTACCCAGACTTCAAACAAACTTTTGGTGGCCTCCTGGGCTGCCATGTGGCTGCCTTTGGCTGGGCCACGTGTTAGCCCATGGTTGGCCATCATTCCAACCACTAAAAACCACTAAAATCTGACCAGTCAGAATGTGCCACTTGGCACGGTTTCATTAGCTAAGGATCTCGTTGACCAAGTTAATGTCCACATCACCTAGCTAGTCAGCACCATGTCAGTAGTACAAAATACTGACTAGGCTATCCTTTTTTTTGAAATTCATCTATTTGTGAAAGTGAACATAACTTGTTTCTGGAGTCATACAGAGTTTGTTTCGCACAAAATGAGTTGCGTCAGATTTAGGATGACAAGTACTACGCAGTCATCCAAGTTCCACACCAATTTGACAACTTTGAAATTTGAGCTATTTTTTTGAGCACCTGATCAAGCCATCAATGTGTATCCCCTATTCTTGCATTGGGATAAAAAATATTCATATCAGTAAAAGTGAGGTTATGAATGTAAAACTCAACCAATTTCACTTTGTCCTCCATGCTAGCTTGGTTGCAGAATTCAATGAACTGTTTGTAATCTTGATATGGAATAGACCCATGTTGTGCTAAGGTTTTGATTTAGGATTGGAACTAATGCTCTTTGATAAAGATAGCATAAGACTTGGATGGTTTTCTTCACTATAATGCCTTCATGCAAAGGCTTGCCATTGTGGCAAGTTTGGTTTCCTTCTCCTGCATCTTCTCCCTCAACCACATATTTTTTGCCTGTAACTTCTCCTTCATTGTGGACTCTGTTGGGCATGGAATCCCCCTAAAACATGTTTTGGGGCTCAAAGCCCAAGTTTTGAGTGATATTATTGTAAAGTTACGCGAATTGTGGGCGCGAAATGTATGTTAGAGTCATAGGGTTTTTCGTCCTAAGTTTGAATGTAATTCCAGCCTACCCATGGTCCGCAGACCATGGGATTGTATAAATAGAGCGAAGCTCTAAGTGTAAAAGATAGTTAGGAGTTAGGAAGTTAGAGCAAAGTATGAGATAGAAGTACAGAGCAATTTTCTAAGTGTATCTTGGGTCGTAGTAGTAGGAAGAGGCTCTGTAGCTGAGTGCGCGTACTCCTGCAACTGAGTGCACAAGATGGAGTCGAGTTTGTAACCAAAGGAACAGAATAATAAAAGTGTTATCTAAATTACGTGTATCTGTATTGGGTTATTATCTGTTGAATATGAATTTCAGTTATACTATTTATTTACTGTGCGCACTTGTATGAATGATTTATATTACTAAGTATACTTTTTACATGACAATAATCTAATTTAAAACAACTAATATCGGGCTACTAGCAAGGACTTGGGTAATAACACTGTTCAGCCCTCGAGTAGGGCTACACGAAGACAACATCATAGGCTGCGAGATACTGATAAGTGCGTGTAGTGATGTGCGCGCAGGGCCAAAACCACAGACCACTTGGAACCCATCAGACATCCCCGGGGTGCGGAAACCTAGTTCTAGCACCCTCCCATACTACTTTAGATGAGACCTCAGTCTGCACTCTGCAGACTATTGTTGAAAGGGCCAGTAGTACTGGAATTTGTTTGGCTAAATCATCTCTGAACTTGGGTCAGGCCCAAAAAGCCAACAAATGGTTCTGTTTCTGGGACTGGGATCTACATAAGGGATGTCTGATGTCGTGTCACTAGAATCCAACAAAGAAAGAAATTGAAGGGTGGTTGGACAAGAAGATTCACGAGTTCACGGTGCAAGAAAATAGGAATCTGTAAGTATCTAAGGGACAGTGGTTGGAGTACTACTTATATACGGAAATCCACAAAATTTTCTTTGCATCCTTTCCTTTTGAGTTGTATGAGTGGATTGCGAAGCTAGTAGATAGTCAGGGAAGGTGTAGGCTCGACAAACCAATCGTATGGACTCCGGAATTAGTGCGCAGACTAGAAGCGTTAGAAGATAATATCATGCTAGCTATGGACCATTGGCTTGATCAAATTATAGGAGGATTTATCACTGACTTCACGGTAGATACGATTGTCAACTACAGTGAGGTAGAACGATGCTTCCTCAAAGGACTGCGAGGTTAATATATTAAATCTTTAATCACTTGGATTAAGATGATATTGTGTGAAAAGCAGGTTATGCGAATAAATTAATGTTTGGGACTACACAAAGTTGGAATATCTACAGAAACGGAAGTAGTGAAGAATTAGAAACTAGTCCTTTAATTTCACCCTCATGGGAAAGTGAGGAAGAGCTAACGAAAGTTTCTCCTAGAAGCGCAGTCAATCTGATAAGGCAACGAATTTTTCACTTACCACCTCCACCTACATTGCCACCTATCTCACCATCTTCACCTCCATCTCCATCCACCCCACCTCCGTCACCATAACAGTTCAGTATGGCGAGTGCGATCAAACTACCGGTATTTAGAGTAGGGAATAAAGATCCCGACCAATTTTGGTTCGTGTTAAGGGCAGTATGGAAGCACAAGGAGTCATGTATGACAATATAAATAAGGCAACATTGATGAGCACATTGCAGGATCATGCACTGACATGGTACATTAAGCATTCTAATGACCATCCAAACATGGGGATCGCAGATATACAGGCCATGTTGAACAGGGAGTTTAGCAGGCCAAAGTCGAAGACACAATCAATTATCGATTTTAAGGAGATTTCGATGCTCCTGAGCGAGACCCCCTAGGATCTGGACTAGAGACTGAAAAGTATGGTTCGCGAAGCCAACATGACTTTGCCGGATGGGAAGCACCGTGCATGGTTTTTAGCATCATTAACACCGCATTTAAAGGCGGCGTTGTCACAAAAAAATATTTCCACCCAGGACAAATTTTTTGAGATGGAAATGAGATTGCATGAGACCCTGTTGATACCTCTAAAATCATTGCATCAACATTGGGGAAAACCACTCGGTCCAGACCTTAGAGCAGTTCCTTTTCCGTTTGGTGTGGTGGATCCAACTGGATGTAATGGGACCAGTTTCCCAGTGATATATGAGTTGATGGGTGATTGGTTTGTAATGTATAACGAGAGTGATAAGTGCTCTATTCTAAAGTGCAAAAAAATATACAAAGATAACTAATCTGTCCCGGGTGTTTTTCTAACAATGCGATTCTTGATTGTTTCTATTAACAAGTAAACATAAAGATGATTTATTCATAACATAGAAATATGCATTCATATGATGATTACTTTGTTTAATTAGTTAAACAAAATAATAATTAAAACATTATCGCATTGATCATAATATATCACTGACATATATATTTAAAAGATGACAACTCTGAAACATTCAAAAGTGACAAGTTAAAGAATTGTTTTAGAAACATATATATATATATATAAATAATAACAAAGTTGATAAATGCTAAAGCACATAGATAAATAAAGCGAAAACATAGATAATAGTACTGTATGCATTTGGATCTCCTATGATGTAAATCACATTCAAATTCTGCCTTCCAATTTGGGAATACTTTCACAGGATGAAAAAGTGAAAATCTCATAAAAGCCTTCTTTGTCAAAATTCAAAATTCTGGTCCAGTCTTTTATAAAAAATCTATATCGAAAGTACAGTAGTGCAACCTCCGATTTAAGTCTTAATACAAAATTTCGAACCCTTTCTAAAAACATGAAAGCGTCTTTAAATACTACAAATAATAACAAACTATGAAAGAAAGTCACTATGCACTGGGATAACAAAAAAAACACATAAATCTGGGATTTATTCTGAAAATAGCAGTGTTGCGGTGGTCAAATGGAGTCACTGTATTGGCTTATCTTCTTGTGATCGCAATTGACAAATGGCGAGCATTAGCTAGATCTGTGTGGCTAACTCATCCGAGAGTGTAACTGAGCTATATATGTGGCATCGACTGTTGGCATTATGATTCTGGTATGGCTTTATGATACATATGTTGTACTTGATGGCAACCCACTCATCTTAGATGATAAATTATAGTGCAGAAAAGTTCACACACTTATATGCAGAGAAAAGCTTATTCTATGTAGAGAAAAGTTCATGCACTTATATGCAGAGAAAAGTTTATTTCATGTAGAGAAAAATTTCACACACTTTCATGTTGGAGAACTTACCTTTGGTCCATGGTAGTTAGTCCTTGGTATTTGAACCTATGGTTTTGGACCATGGTACCTCGTCAAAAGTGTGTATATGTTGGAGAACTTACCTTTGGTCCATGGTGGTTAGTCCTTGGTATTATTGAGCCCCATGTTTTTGGGCCCCTTGTATTGGTTATCTATGGTATTGATCCATGATTTTAGGAAGAAGCTTGCCTATATAAAGCAAAGGAGATCACTTGGCTAATTCATTCTTGCAAATCAAATATCTTAAGATCTGAAATATTGGGTTATTGTTTTAAAAGTTTGATCTATGAAAGGGAAATTGAAAGCGAATCTGTGAAGGGTGATCTCTCGAGCGCTGCAGTTGCGGAAGTGCGGAGGCGCCACAGAAGGCGCAGTGCAGAGGTGCCACAGAAGGCGCAGTGTGGAGACGCCACAGAGGCGCCACAGAAGGCGCAGTGCGGAGACGCCACAGAGGCGCCACAGAAGGCGCAGTGCGGAGGCGCCACAGAAGACGCAGTGCAGAGATGCCACAGAAGGCGCAGTGCGGAGGCGCCACAGAAGGCGTAGTGCGGAGGCGCCACAGAAGGCGCAGTGCGGAGATGCCACAGAGGCACCACAGAAGGCGCAGTGCGGAGGCGCCACAGAAGGCGCAGTGTGGAGATGCCACAGAGGCGCCACAGAAGGCGCAGTGCGGAGGCGCCATAGAAGGAGCAGTGCGGAGACGCCACAGAGGCGCCACAGAAGGCGCAGTGTGGAGGCGCCACAGAAGGCGCAGTGCAGAGGCGCCACAGAATGTGCAGTGCGGAGGCGCCACAGAAGGCGCAGTGCGGAGGCGCCACAGAAGGCGTAGGTGCCATGGTCGCGGTGCCACAGAAGGCGCAGGTGTCATGGTCGCAGCGCCACAGAAGGCGCAGGTGTGGAGGTAGTACAGATATCCGCAGATCTATACCAGTGAAGTTGCGATCCCTGCTTAAAATTTGTTTTAACTACCTTTGACTATTCTGCAGGGTTTTGGGTGCGTAACTGATGTTTGGTTACTGGTATTGAGTTCAGATAACAACATGATTAATGACTTATCTTTATGTACTAGATCTGGTTGATAACTCTCATAATATCATTGTATATGTATGGATCTGGTGATTGGGTGATTCAGAAGGTTGTTTTATTATGAGCTTCAATGTTGTTGTTGGATCTAGTTTGAAAATTTATGAAAAGTGGTCCTTGAAAGAAAAGAAGTAGGGGGTTGTAGCTCCCTTCCAGGAGAGACTGGAAAACGAGAGAGAGTTGTAGCTCTCTGCAGGTTGCAGCCTGCGTACTGGTAAAGGACTGCACCAGTACAAAATCATTGTAACGGGAGTTTCTAATTTGAAAGAAGATAGAGACATATTGCAGCAGGTGGTTTTCACCCACATTGGGTTTCCACCTTATATCTGGTGTTCTTTGGTGTGACTATCTGTTTTTCTTGTTCATGCTCATTATTTTATGGTACTGATATGCAAAAATAATTCAAAGTGTAAATAAGGAAGATTTGTTAAAAGAACTTGATAATACTGATTCACCCCCCCCTCTCAGTATTATTTTCAACAATTGGTATCAGAGCCAGGTTCTTCAGAGAAGCTTGATTGCTTGAAGGTAGATCATTCATCATGAGCAACTACGAGAGAGAAGCATCAATCAGGCCACCAATTTTTGATGGGATGAACTTCAATTATTGGAAGATAAGAGTTACTGCCTATCTTCAATCTCTTGGTATAGAAGTTTAGGATATCATAGAGACAGGCTACACTTTTCCTTCAGCTACTCCTACAGATTCGGCCGAGAAGAAGAAATATGAAACAAATGCGAAAGCAATCAATACTCTATTGGGATGCTTATCCCAATCGGAATTTGTGAAGGTAATGCACTATAAATCCACAAAAGAAATATGGGACAAAATTGTCACGAGCTATGAAGGAGACGAATAGGTAAAGCGTGCTAAACTTCAAACTTTCAGGATTCAGTATGAGAATCGCAGAATGTATAATGATGAAAGTGTGGCTAACTATTTCCTTAGGGTAGATGAAATTTTTAACTGCATGAAAAACTTGGGTGAAGAAATAAAAGAGGCTATTGTGGTTGAAAAAGTCCTAAGATCCTTGTCCCCCAAGTTTGAATCTAAAGTGTCCGCTATAGAGGAAAAAGCAAATCTACAAACTCTCACCATGTCTCAACTACATGGAATTCTAACTGCTTATGAAAATAGAAAGGGAGGTCCATCAGACAGAAGAGAAGCGGCTTTCAAGGCTTCAGGCAAAGGAGATTACTATGAAGCAAGTCACGTGCCAGAAGAAGAAGAAGAAGAATCAAATTTTGTCAGAAATCTTCAAAGGGGTTCTGAAAGGTTCGGAGGTAAGTTACCTTTTAAATGTTTTGCTTGTGGAAGAGTAGGTCATTATGCTGCAAAATGTCCTTATAAGGATAAAGGAAAGGAACCTGCTAGATGTAACAAGAAACAGAGTGCAAACAAGAAAAGTTACTACACTCATCAAGATAGTGATGGTCTATCGATTAGTGATGAAGATGAACAAGGTAATGACTATAAACTATTAATGGCATTTGAAGATGATGATTATATGGATGCTATAGATGTGGATAGCCTTTTTGAAGAAATTACTAGACTCAAGAGATGTATAGAAGAAAAGAATATGATCATTGATACTCTACAATTTCAAATTGATGAAAAGGAAAAACATCTTGAAAAATTAGAAGGTGAAATTGTTGGTCTTAGAAAAGAGATTGAGAAAACAAAATCTATTAATCTTAAGTTTGTCAAAGGATCTGAAACTTTGGATGAGATTATCAATGTACAGCGTTCTCCACTAAACAAGACAGGTCTGGGCTATAATGGAGAAACTTCTCAAGCAACCACTTCAAAAAGTTATCTTGATGCAGCAAGAAGGAATGAGCAAAAGCACAATGAAGACCATCAGGCAAGGCAGGGATGAATTGCAAACAAAGACTATCAAGGGCAATCCGTTTTAAGGGTGAACAAAAGCTACAAGCAGCCACAGGTAAAATATTCTCAATTTAGTTCAAGAATGGATGACAATAGAAATTACAATCATTTGGCCGGTAGATTTGATAACCGCAGAAATTTCTTCAATGGACAATGTTTCTCTTGCCATAACTTTGGTCACAAAGCAGCTCAATGTGTTGCATATAAAACAATCATGACTAGAGAAGCTCAAAAACAAAGAAGTATGATCGGGATTACAAAAAGGACCTATAACAACTTTTCGGCTCTTGAAAATGAAGTTGAATGTTCTATTTGCAATAACTTTGGTCATGAAGATTCTGAATGCAGGAGCAGGTTTCAGCAGACAAAGGAACAGGCCTCAAACACCAAAACATGGAGAACAAAGGAACCACAAACAGAAAGATGTGGGATAGCATTCTATGCAGAGGGACAGGAAAATCTATGGTACATTGACAGTGGATGTTCAAAGCATATGACAGGTGATAAAGAAAAACTTGAGTCATATTCTGCTCTAGAAAAGGGAAAGAAAGTTTCTTTTGGAAATGATACTCCTGCAACTATAAAAGGAAAAGGCACTGCTCAGTTAAAAGAAAAGGTCAAGGTTGGAAATGTTTTGTATGTTGATGGATTGAAACATAATCTTCTAAGTGTCAGCCAGATCTGTGATCAAGGAACTGAGGTGATATTTAGAACAAATGGATGTCTTGTTCGTGATCTTGATACAGGTAAAACGGTGATGAAAGGTAAAAGAACTCCAAATAATCTATACGTATTTGAAGAAGGACAACAACAATGCTATCTAAGCAAGGATGATGAACACTGGCTATGGCATCGGAGGTTGGGGCATCTAAGCTTTTCACAAATAAGGAAAGCATGCAAATATCAGGCAGTTCGCGATCTTCCAGATATCAAAATTCCAGACAACACCATATGCAAATCATGTCAGTTTGGAAAGCAAAGCAGAACTAATTTTCCAGAGAAGGAAGGATCAGCTAGCATGCCTCTTGAGCTAGTACATACAGATACATGTGGTCCATTCAGAAAAAGAACACCTCGAGGAGAAGAATACTTGATATTATTCATTGACAATTTCTCCAGGTTTGTCTGGTTAGGACTAATGAAGCACAAAGATGAAGCATTCGAAAAATTCAAATCCTTCAAAGCCTTGGTTGAAAATGAATCAGGATACAAAATTAAGTGCCTCAGATCTGACAGAGGTGGGGAGTTTACCTCGAATGAATTTTTCGATTTCTATGAAGAACATGGGATAAGAAGAGAAATCTCTACAGCTAGAACTCCTCAGCAAAATGGAGTTGTGGAAAGAATGAACAGAACAGTCCAACAAATGGCTCGTGCTATGCTTGATGAGTTGGGTACTCCCGCAACTTTCTGGGGTGAAGCTGCACATGCTGCGGTTGTTATTCTCAACAAAACAAATGTCCGTGTTAACAACACTCAAACCCCTCATGAGCTCTGGTGTGGTCAGACTCCTTCGGTGAAGCACTTCAAAATATTTGGGAGTAAATGTTATATTAAGAATACTGATGAGCAACTTGGCAAACTTGAACCTAGAGCAGATGAAGGCATTCTTCTTGGTTATTCTCCACATAGCAAAGCATACAAGTGCTACAATAAAAGACTTGGCAGAATTGTTGACAGCATTGATGTAGTGGTTGATGAGAAGGGATACATTCCTAGGCAAGTACATCATGAAGACATCGAAGAAGATGAAGGCTACCCTCAAAGACAGAATGATGAAGAAGAAGAACCTCAAGAAGAACCAGAGGAGCAGACAGGAATAGAAGAGAAGACTCCATCCAGATATGTTCAGAAGAATCATCCAGAATCTCAGATTGTGGGGCAGAAAGAAGCAGGTGTACAAACAAGAAGAACAATTGCAGAAGCTTCAAGCTATTTGTCATTACTCTCTTCCACTGAACCACAAAATGTGAAAGAGGCATGAAAAGATGAATGTTGGGTCAAAGCAACAAAATGGGTCTTCAAAAATAAATTGAATGAAAATGGAGAAGTAATTAGAAACAAGGCCAGACTTGTTTGTAAAGGGTATGCGCAGCAAGAAGGAATAGATTTTGAAGAAACCTTTGCTCCTGTTGCAAGACTTGAAGGCCATCTGAATGTTCCTTGCTCTCTCAAGCTTTCAAAACTTCAAAGTATTTCAAATGGAGTGAAATCAGCCTTTCTGAATGGAGACTTAGAAGAAGAAGTATATATTGAGCAGCCAGATGGTTTCATTCTTGGAAATGATCCAAATCTTGTATGCAGATTGAAAAAGGCTCTCTATGGTCTCAAACAAGCTCCAAGGGCTTGGTACTATCGTTTGGACAAATATCTTCATCAACAAGGTTTTTCAAAAGGATCAGCAAATAGCAATCTTTATATAAAAGTTGAAAATGACAAATTGCTAATACTTGTTGTGTATGTAGATGACATTATCTTTGGCAGCAATGAAGAATCTATGAGTCAAAGCTTTGCCTTGGTCATGCAGAAAGAATTTGAAATGTCCTTGCTGGGAGAACTGACATATTTCCTTGGTTTGCAAATCCAACAAAAGGAAGGAGGAATCTTTTTGTCTCAAACCAAGTATCTCAAACAGATTTTGAAGAAATATGGCATGGAAGATGCAAAACCAGTATGTACACCCATGGTCACAGGATGTAGCCTCAGTTCAAATGATGAATCTGCAGCAGTACAACAACCAACCTACAGATCTATGATTGGAAGTCTACTTTATCTGACAGGTACCCGACCGGACATCATGCATGCAGTTGGAATAGTTGGAAGATTTCAGGCAAATCCGAACGAGACTCATCTTCAGGCAGTGAAGAGAATTTTCAAATATCTTCAAGGGACTCAAAATTATGGTTTATGGTATCCTAGAGATACAAATCTCACACTTCATGCTTATACAGATGCTGATTGGGCCGGAAGCGTGGATGACAGGAAGAGCACAAGTGGTGGCACATTCTTTATGGGTTCCAGACTAGTATCTTGGTTCAGCAAGAAACAGAGTTCGATTGCCTTATCTACAGCTGAAGCAGAATATGTTGTTGCTGCATCTTGCTGCACTCAACTCCTTTGGATGATGCAAACCTTGCAGGATTTTCAAATCACTTGTACACCACCTATCTCCATCTTATGTGATAACACAAGTGCAATCAGCATCTCAAAGAACCCAGTCATGCATTAAAAAACCAAGCACATACCAATCAAGTATCATTTTCTTCGGGAACAAGTGCTTGAACAGAAGGTCAAGTTGGAGTATGTTCCTTCTAAGGAACAAGTTGCTGATATACTCACCAAACCATTGCCCAGGGAGACTTTTGAATACCTCAGGCAAAAGTTGGGGGTTGTTGATGCATCATCTTGTTGTTGAATCTCTTCTGATTGTTGGTTGTACGGGAATATGCGTACATGTGCTGGGTTGCGGATTGGTTGAAGATCAAATAGCACTGGTTCAGGGGGAGCTTATAATGCATTTTTGGCATTATGGAGGATGTACAGAAGGCAATCATGGATGCTGATCTGAATATTACTGCAATATGTCTCTATCTCTTTCATGGTCATTTATGGTGTTTGGTGGATTATGTTTCTTCTTTACAGATCTGGTTCATATTCAGGGGGAGCATGCTCTTAGGGGGAGCATAACCCTTTGCCCTTGATGTCAAAGGGGGAGAATGAGCTGAAGATTTTGAGGTTGCCATCAAGTCCAAAGGGGGAGATTGTTGGCATTATGATTCTGGTATGGCTTTATGATACATATGTTGTACTTGATGGCAACCCACTCATATCAGATGATAAATTATAGTGCAGAAAATTTCATGCACTTATATGCAAAGAAAAGCTTATTCTATGTAGAGAAAAGTTCACGCACTTATATGCAGAGAAAATTTCACACACTTTTATGCAGAGAAAAGTTTATTTCATGTAGAGAAAAGTTTATTTCATGTAGAGAAAAAGTTCACGCACTTTCATGTTGGAGAACTTACCTTTGGTCCATGGTAGTTAGTCCTTGGTATTTGAACCTATGGTTTTGGACCATGGTACCTCGTCAAAAGTGTGTATATGTTGGAGAACTTACCTTTGGTCCATGGTGGTTAGTCCTTGGTATTATTGAGCCCCATGTTTTTGGGCCCCTTGTATTGGTTATCTATGGTATTGATCCATGATTTTAGGAAGAAGCTTGCCTATATAAAGCAAAGGAGATCACTTGGCTAATTCATTCTTGCAAATCGAATATCTTAAGATCTGAAATATTGGGTTATTGTTTTAAAAGTTTGATCTATGAAAGGGAAGTTGAAAGCGAATCTCTGAAGGGTGATCTCTCGAGCGCTGCAGCTACGGAAGTGCGGAGGCACCACAGAAGGTGCAGTGCGGAGGCGCCACAGAAGGCGCAGTGCGGAGACGCCACAGAGGCACCACAGAAGGCGCAGTGCGGAGACGCCACAGAGGCACTACAGAAGGCACAGTGCGGAGGCGCCACAGAAGGCACAGTGCGGAGACGCCACAGAGGCGCCATAGAAGGCACAGTGCGGAGGCGCCACAGAAGGCGTAGTGCGGAGGCGCCACAGAAGGCGTAGTGCGGAGGCGCCACAGAAGGCGCAGTGCGGAGACGCCACAGAGGCGCCACAGAAGGAGCAGTGTGGAGGCGCCACAGAAGGCGCAGTGCAGAGACGCCACAGAGGTGTCACAGAAGGCGCAGTGTGGAGGCACCACAGAAGGCGCAGTGCGGAGGCGCCATAGAAGGCACAGTGCGGAGACGCCACAGAGGCGCCACAGAAGGCGCAGTGCGGAGGCGCCACAGAAGGCGCAGTGCAGAGGCACCACAGAAGGCGCAGTGCGGAGGCGCCACAGAAGGCGCAGTGCGGAGGTGCCACAGAAGGTGCAGGTGCGGTGGTTGCAGCGCCACAGAAGGTGCAGGTGTGGAGGTAGTACAAATATCCGTAGATCTATACCAGTGAAGTTGCGATCCCTGCTTAAAATTTGTTTTAACTGCCTTTGACTATTCTGCAGGGTTTTGGGTGCATAACTGATGTTTGGTTACTGGTATTGAGTTCAGATAACAGCATGATTAATGACTTATCTTTATGTACTAGATCTGGTTGATAACTCTCATAATATCATTGTATATGTATGGATCTGGTGATTGGGTGATTCAGAAGGTTGTTTGATTATGAGCTTCAATGTTGTTGTTGGATCCAGTTTGAAAATTTATGAAAAGTGGTCCTTGAAAGAAAAGAAGTAGGGGGTTGTAGCTCCCTTCCAGGAGAGATTGGAAAACGAGAGAGAGTTATAGCTCTCTGCAGGTTGCAGCCTGCGTACTGTTAAAGGACTGCACCAGTACAAAATCATTGTAACAGGAGTTTCTAATTTGAAAGAAGATAGATACATATTGCAGCAGGTGGTTTTCACCCACATTGGGTTTCCACCTTATATCTAGTGTTATTTGGTGTGACTATCTGTTTTTCTTGTTCATGCTCATTATTTTATGGTACTGATATGCAAAAATAATTCAAAGTGTAAATAAGGAAGATTTGTTAAAAGAACTTGATAATATTGATTCACCCCCCCCCTCTCAGTATATTTTCAACATCGACAAGTTCAGGGATCATGTAGTTGATCGCATCCGTGAGACACTTCGTCGCCATTTGCTGACTGTGTGGTTTAAGAAGGAAAAATTAAATCATTTCCCATGTTAGGCTTTGAATGCCTCCGATCAATTTTTCTCTTTGCATCAGCTCTTGTTTCCAATTTTGTTCTAACAATTTTACCTTTGGGAGTTTACCTGGAGAGAAATCTATAATTAGATTAGATAAATGTAGACTATTGTTGATTAATTAAATTAGATTATTTTGTTGAGAATGCAACAAGATGATGGAGCTTAGTGGAAAGAAGTCGCCTTCACTAAGTGGGCCCGCAGGCTATTTTTGGCGCAAAGTCTATTTTTAGACTATGTCTATTTTTAGACATATGGATCATGGTCTATGAGTTGCAGTATGTTATTTGTGGATGATTGGTCATGTTGGTAAAAATAGATGGACTTCTATTTTTAGACATGTGGGCAGGTTTCTATTTTTAGACTTCCAAGCTAAAAATGGAAAAGTCAAATATTATTGTCTCATAATAATATTTGGACTATAAACATTATCTTATCCTCTTGAAGCACTTCAGTTTTAGCTGCAGATGTGGCACATGCAACTGTCAGAAGGAAATACGCTTTTCTTATGGGTCATTTGAGCTATTGCATGCAGGACTTCAGTTAGAACTCATGTGGTTGAGTTGGTGGAGTTGATTGTGGAGTTGATGGAGTTGTGTTCAGTTTGACTTGGTTGAACTAGTTGTATTTTAGTCTAACTAAAGAATACACTAGTGATGAGTTGTGTGAATTAAATTATTAATTAATTCACTAATTATTAACTCATAAAGCAACTGAAGAATACATCAGTTAACTCAGTGCATGGACAGTTCAGTGGAGACAGGTGTTAGAGGTTGAGATTGCTATCAGTTGTGACTATAGTTGTGCATGAGATCTTTCAAAATCAATTGGATTGAGTTATGCCAATTAGGACTACGTAGTGTGGGCCAATACCAAGGTAATTGTAGCCTGTGCTCACGTGATTTCTCTTGCAGATTGCAGAGTGGAGGCAGACAAAGCAGTGGAAGAGATTTGAGCTGTGATTGATCATATCTAAGCTAGTTTTGTGTGTAACAAGTGGAGATAGCACTGAGTACTTGTGAGGAGTATTGTACTATGTATTGTTACATGTTCTCTATCATTATAATATACAGATAGTGTGGGGTTTTCAGTTGTATGCTTTCCCTGGGTTACATACTGTGTTAATGTGTACATGTGATTGATGTTTCATTGTTTTGATGTTGATAAATTGATGATCAACGTAGAGGAGGTTATGTGTTGTGCATGTATTCGGCAATAGTGTATAATAGGGATAATCTCTGTGAATAAGTACTTAATTATTCAAAATTTCTACATGGTATCAGAGGTGTTGATCATCAAATATACTATTCAGAAAGTGTTTACATTTTATTTCTTCAGGCAGAGTCTGTAATCGAGCCAGGTAGCCTTTGCATTCATCCTTCCTTTGGAAGGTGAGATATCCGGTAAAAGCCCATACAATCAATCTCTGTATGAGAAATACTTTGTTCTCACGAATTCTAGATCAGAGGCGGTTGAGTTTGGAGCTGGTGGAATTCAAATTTGCAGCAGTGTTTTCTTGGTATCAACGTGGCAATGTCTTTCAACGGATTGTGATTGGAGTATGCTCTTGAGGGCAGCTCAAACTATATTGCATGGAAGGATAGGATGGAGGTAGTGTTAGATGATAACGGGCTGAAGGAGTTCATAGAGGCTGATGTCCCAAAGCCTACTGATACTGCACAAGTTGATGCTTGGCAAAAGAAGATAGCAAAGTGTCGAAGGATTTTGTTGGAGGGCGTGAAGGATCACATTGTGTCCAGCCTGCATGGAAAGGCTTCTCCATACTTGATGTGGAAAGCGTTCACAGATCTATTCCAAAGCAAGAGCGATCAGAGGAAGCTGGCGCTCAAGGATAAACTCAGAAACATTAAATGCGAGAAGGGAGACAGTATGCCCAAGTATCTCACGAAGTTCACTCAGTGCAGGGATGAACTGGGAAGTGTGGGGGTGACTGTCGATGATGAGGATTTGGTGAGCTTGGCTCTCCTTTGTCTTATAAAGAGTTGGAATTCCTATCAGGACTCTATTAATGGTCAGGAGAAATTTCTAGGATGGGAGAGACTTTGGCCAGATCTTGTGCAGGAGGAGATCAGGTGGAATACTAGGGACGGATCGTCATCAAAGGGACCTGATGAAGAAAATTGCGCTTTGGATACCAAAGCAAAGAAGGGGAAGAACAAGAAAGCTTCTCATTATGGTGTGCAAGGCAAGAAGCAGGACATTTCCAAGGTGAAGTGCTTTCACTGTCACCAGCACGGACACTATGCCACTAATTGTCCACAGAAGAAGAAGAACAAGCAAGCTGGTGGATCTGCAGCAGGAGAGGCTCTAGCCTCACAGCTTGAGCTTGATTTTTCATTGATCGCATGCTTGGTTTCAAGTGTGATGGGATCGGTGTGGTTCTTGGACAATGGTGCATCTTTTCACATGACAGGAGATCGAGATTTGTTTTTTGATTTGGAGGAGAAAGATCTTGGAGTGCACATCAAGATGGGCGATGATGGTAGATACAGTGCGACCGGTATCAGTACCATTTCCTTTGAGAGGGAGTCTAGTAACCCTTCGTATTGAAGGAAGTGATGCATGTTCCAAGATTGAAGAAGAATCTTATCTCTGTGGCGATGTTAGAAGATAAGGGATATGATGTTGTTTTCAGCGAGGGAAAGACCTTCCTGCATAGTAAGACAACTGGAGAAACCCGGAATATAGGGGTTCGAGTGAGGAACCTTTATCAGTTGCATGTAGATGGCTGCACAGCAATGGCATGCAAGGTAGAAGGATTGGTGAGCCGGGATGATGGCGAGCTGTGGCACAGGAGATTGGGTCACCTTCACCATGGAGCCTTGAAGATACTGCAGCAGATCACTACTGGGCTTCCTAAAGGCACTCTTGCATAGTCAGATCAGTGCAAGGGGTGTACTTTGGGAAAGTTTGTGAAGGCCACCTTTCACGAGAAGGATAGTCGCACCATGATGATCCTTGAGAGAATTCACACAGACGTGTGTGGACCTTTCTCAGTAGATTCAACAGAAAAACACAGGTATTATGTGATCTTTGTTGATGATTTCTCTCGAAAGTGCTAGATCCTTTTCATGCAGAAGAAGAACGAGACATACTCAAAGTTCTGTGAGTTCAAAGCACTGGTCGAGAAGGAGTCAGGGAAGAAGGTGAAGGCTCTTAGGAGCAATAATGGTGGTGAATACATCTCTGGATAGTTCAAGGACTTTTGCAGTGCAGAAGGGATTCAGAGAAAGCTCATAGCTCCCCATAACCCACAGTAGAATGGGGTTGCTGAGCGGAAGAACAGAATGATCGTGGGTGTTGCATGGGCAATGTTACATGATCAGGGCCTACCCCTTCACTTGTGGGGAGAAGCATGCAATACTACAGTATATGTGCAGAACTGTTGTCCTCACAGGATACTTGGCATGAGTACACCCGAGGAGGCTTATTCTGGTAAGAAGCCTGATCTTTCTCATTTGAGGATTTTTGGTGCTAATGTTTACAGGCATGTGACGAAAGATGCCAGGAAGAAGTTGGAGTCGACCGCAGAGGTTGGGATATTTGTGGGGTACACTGATACACCCTACAACTATTGTGTATATTTTCCAGACAGTGGCAAGATTGTTGTGCGAAGGGATATAAAATTTTAGGAGGAGAAAGCCATGAAGTGTTCGCTTGAGAGGGAGCCACACTTGCATGCAGATGAGGAGCTATTAGTTCCTAAGGATGAGCTTCAGGACATGGATCAACCACAGGATGAAGTTCATGGAGTGGAAGAGACCACTCATGCAGCGCCAAGCATTAGAGGACGAAATCACTTGACAGAAGCTGAGCGACTGGCTCAAGATGCATAGAAGGTTGTAGGACCACCTATAGCTCAACGTAGACAGAGACAGTCACCTGATCGATACACTAGATACATGTCTCTTGTGAGCAAATGTGTTGTGACTGAGCCATCCTCTTTCGAGGAAGCTATAGAGGATCTTGCATGGGTAGATGCCATGGTGGAAGAGTATGATTCGATTGTCAGAAACAGTGCATGGGAGATTGTCTCAAGACCAGAAGGGAAATCTGTGGTAGATTTGAGATGGATCTACAAATTTAAGCAAGCAACTGACGGGAGTGTGGAGAAGTACAAGGCAAGAATTGTTTCCCGAGGCTTTTCACAGATAGAGGGGATCGATTATGAGGAGAGCTTTGCACCTGTCGCAAGGTATTCTTCCATACGGATGGTTCTTGCTCTCTCAGCGTGGATGGGATGGCACATTAATCAGATGGATGTGAAGATTTCATTCCTCAACAGAGTCAATGAGGAGGAGGTGTACATTGAGCAGCCCGAAGGTTTTGAGATCTTCAACAGCGAGTCGCATGTGTGCAAGCTCAAGAGAGCGTTGTATGGGTTGAAACAAGCACCACGTGCTTGGTACACACAGATAGACAGTTATTTCACTAGATTTGGATTCTCCAAGAGTGAGGCAGATCCTAACCTATACCAGATTGTGGTGGAGGGTAAGTTGCTTATCATTGTACTTTATGTAGATGATTTGATTCTAACGGGTGATGAGCTGTTGATACTTTTATGCAAGGATGATCTTGCTAAGGAGTTTGAGATGAAGGACTTGGGCCTCCTTCATTATTTCCTGGGATTGGAAATTTGGCAGTGCAATGATGGACTGTTTGTTTCTCAAGGTAAGTATGATCGGGAGATACTGGAGAAGTTTAACATGCATGGCTGCAAGCTTGTTGATACTCCTCTTCCTAGAGGTTGGAGGAAGGAGGATGCTACTTCGGCGGAGGTAGTGGATGCCACTGTCTATCGACAGTTGGTGGGGTTGCTTATGTATCTGGTCAATACACAACCCGATATATGTTATGTTGTTAACCAACTTTCACAAGCTATGGTTAAGCCTACCAAGCTCTTCTGGAAGGCGGGAAAGCATGTATTGCGTTATTTGAGAGGCACATCG
Organism: Pinus tabuliformis; assembly: GCA_031772625.1. Classification (NCBI taxonomy): domain Eukaryota; kingdom Viridiplantae; phylum Streptophyta; class Pinopsida; order Pinales; family Pinaceae; genus Pinus; species Pinus tabuliformis. The sequence continues at coordinate 1,234,693,249 of CM062817.1, read as the reverse complement.
GGATATGGATTGTGGTACAGACAGGAGGATGAGGTGAAGTTATGTGGCTTCACAGATTCAGATTGGGCAGGGAGCCCAACGGACAGAAAGAGCACATCAGGAGGGGTCTTCAGTATCGGGTTGACAGCAGTTCTTGGTACAGTAGGAAGCCAAGATCCGTGGCACTTAGTTTAGCAGAGGCCGAGTATATGACAGCAAGTGTGGCTGCATGTGAGGCTATATGGATGAGGAAGATCCTAGTCGGTTTGTTCGGTTCTTACTCGGAGCCTACTGTGATTTACTGTGATAACGAGAGTTGCATTAAACTCTCGGCTAATCCAGTATTTCATGATAGATCTAAGCATATTTACATCAAGTACCATCATATCAGAGATTGTGTGCAGTGAAGAGTCATGTTACTTTCATACATTCCAACGGAGGATCAGGATGCTGATATCTTGATGAAGGCGCTCACCAGGAGCAAATTCGAGTACCACCGAGGCAGGATAGGGGTTGTTGATAATCCATATCTTGTTGAGAGGGAGTGTTGAGAATGAAACAAGAAGATGGAGCTTAATGGAAAGAAGTCACCTTCACTAAGTGGGCCCGCAGGCTATTTTTGGCGCAAAGTCTATTTTTAGACTATGTCTATTTTTAGACATATGGATCATGGTCTATGAGTTGCAGTATGTTATTTGTGGATGATTGTTCATGTTGGTAAAAATAGATGGAATTCTATTTTTAAACATATGGGCAGGTTTCTATTTTTAGACTGCCAGGCTAAAAATAGAAAAGTCAAATATTATTGTCTCATAATAATATTTGGACTATAAACATTATCTTATCCTCTTGGAGCACTTCAGTTTGGGCTACAGATGTGGCACATGTAGCTGTCAGAAGGAAATATTCTTTTCTTATGGGTCAGTTGAGCTATTTCAAGCAAGACTTCAGTTAGAACTCATGTGGTTGAGTTTGGTGGAGTTGATTGTGGAGTTGATGGAGTTGTGTTCAGTTTGACTTGGTTGAACTAGTTGTATTTTAGTCTAACTAAAGAATACACTAGTGATGAGTTGTGTGAACTAAATTATTAATTAATTCACTAATTATTAACTCATAAAGCAACTGAAGAATACATCTGTTAACTCATTGCATGGACAGTTCAGTGGAGACAGGTGTTAGAGGTTGAGATTGCTATCAGTTGTGACTATAGTTGTGCATGAGATCTTGCACAATCAATTGGATTGAGTTATGCCAATGAGGACTGCGCAGTGTGGGCCAATACCAAGGTAATTGTAGCCTGTGCTCACATGATTTCTCTTGTAGATTGCGCAGTGGAGGCAGGCAAAGCAGTGGAGGAGATTTGAGCTGTGATTGATAAGATCTGTGCTAGTTTTGTGTGTAACAGGTGGAGATAGTACTGAGTACTTGTGAGGAGTATTGTACTATGTATTGTTACATGTTCTCCATCATTATAATATACAGATAGTGTGGGGTTTTCATCTGTATTCTTTCCCCGGGTTACATACTGTGTTAATGTGTGCATGCAATTGATGTTTCATTGTTTTTGATGCTACTAAATTGATGATCAATGTAGAGGAGGTTATGTATTCTGCATGTACTCCGCAATAGTGTATAATCGGGATAATCTCTGTGAATAAGTACTTAATTATTCAAAATTTCTACATATTTGTTGTTGCTCTGCATCTGGATGTATCTCTCTTAGCTTTCATTAATTGAGACTCCCATTCAGAAAACAAGATTTCCTTATGTGACTCCTGTATCCTTGGCAGATTGGCAACTTTTCCCTCTTTGGAATCTTGCCATGATAGAAAATTAGTTAATCTTTCATCTGCCTTCTCTAACTCAAGCCTTACATCCATTGATTTTTCAATCATAAATGCTGAGATATCACATAAGGGGATGGCCATTGATATATTATGACATAGAATATCCAATTTCCGGGACAAAGCCTTGGTTATTTCCAGGGCTTCAGGTTTGAATTGATTTACCTAGGGATATCCTTTGAATCACTCTATCTGATCTTTCATTTGCGCGATTTGCTCTTATTTTGATTTCTTCTCCTTCTCACTCAATAGTTGTAGTTTTCTCAATTCTTGAGACAACTCATGTTGTTTATGGATGGCCTATTCATCAATCCTCTGCTTTTCATGTTTTAACTGCTCATTTAATTGTTCATTAAGCTGCCTCTGTTCTATCCACTACTGTTCAAGCTACTATATTTTTTGTTGTCGTTCTGTCGATTGTGTATCTAGCTGAATGATTGCCTGGTCTTTTTCTCTAAAGCCTTATCTTTTGTCGTTGTTGTATATGCTCCGACATACTAAGATAGTTTTGTTAAATCTTATGAGGGATTTACCTCTTCTCTCCATACCACATTCATCATTTCAATCTGAAGAGTCAAAAGAGGACTGTGATCAATTTTCCTCTTCTTCCTCTATCTTTTGACTACAACCCTATGCTTAGGACTGTAGAAGACTTCCAGTGGTGGTATTTCCTCAATTTGTAGTACAATCTCCTCAGTGGGATTTTCAAGGATAACCTCTATGTCTTTCTATAACTTGGGTGGGCCGCTTGTTCCAACAATCGGAACTGTGTTGACTGTTGATTTCTGCGCTGTAGACACTTCTGGTGTAGTGAACCCTTGGGTTTTCTCGAGATTACTGATGATTGAATCAAATTGTTCCCATTCCTTGATAATTTTGGGATCAATATTAATATATGTATCAAGGGGTTCGCTAGCTGTTACCTGTTTCTGCTCCTTTTCTGGTGTCTTCTCCTTCTCAGAAATCTTTTCAATTTCAGGAGTCTGATTATTAATTTCCTTGTCACTGTGTCCTTGTGGTTGTACCATAGAAGTTATATTTAATAAGTCTAAAGGAAGTGTTTCCAATCTCTGTGCCCTCAGCTTATAGAATTCCTCTAGTCCTTCTTCTCCCAATTTGATTTTGGCCATATGTTTGACTTGAGAAAATACTTCTGAAGAAACAAACAAGTCATCGAAGCTATCCTCCTCGTGATCAAATTTGGTGATTTTAGCCTGAGAGGTAACATTGTAGGCAACCTTTCTAGGATCGTACTGCCTATTTGGGATAGTGGCAAGTTTTAACAACTTTATTTTCTTGGCCTCCTTCTCAGCATGTTTAAAATCATGCAGGGTAAAAGCTCCACATCGAAGGGGAAATTTCGGCCACATGTGCTTTTTAGAGTCCCTAAGGGTCCTTGATATTCCTTCAACTGTTATTTGATGTGCTAATTCCCTAGACAATAGTTTATCAGGGATGTACAAAGGAAGAACATGAGGGTTGGCAAGGCTACCAAAAAGTATTATATAGGTGAATCTTTCTTCTCCAAACCAACTGCCAATTGCAGTTAGGTCGACTGATGCTTCCTCGGATATCCTAAGAGTAGGCTTATTAAATATGGCATAATACACGAGAAGAATAAAACCATGACAAATTCTATACAGATGATTCTTATAATGGGCTTTCCATAGCTCCTTATGATAGATGTGAATGGAATTGGGATCCTGCGGAGTCCATTTCCATCCAAGAACAGGGTATTTAGAATTAAAACAGATAGTGTCCATGATATAGGCATTCATGTAAAAGGGAGGTATCACCCGGGTAGACACAAACCTATTTTTTCTAGATTCAAGTATCTCGATGGCCATTTTATCAGACATAATTTTTTCCCAATCCATCATATAACCATTAATAGCAGCCTCCATTAACGGGACCATATCTATAGAGAATTTAGCAAAATAATGGACTCTGAAGAGTCTGCACATCATTGCACTGGCATAAAAATAAGGAGAAGCCAATGAATCTACAGAGTACATACCCGATGTCTCGTGCTTGCGTTTGGTCTAAAAATGTCTCCATTGTCTAATAAGGTCAGATTGAATGTCGTTCTCCTTGGAAAAAGCCTCCAAAAATGATTTGTTATACCACTTCTCCGACTGAGGCAAATGGTACTGTTACACTAAAAAATGTCACCATGACTATTTACAGTTAGTATGGCTCAATCAACAGTCATGCTACCCTCTTAGGCAAGTCTTATGCCTCTGCTCTCCATGTCAAACTCCAAAAAGAGAGAAAGTCTTGTATAAATGTATTTATCTCTGGGGACGCAGGTTCTCTCAAACTTACCTGCGGGGACGCTCCCAATGTTCACAAAAGCTGCGTCCGAAGACGCTCTGTATGTAAAGGGACAGGTGCGTCCCCCTGTAAAAGTTAGAATGCACAAGTTTCATCTTTAAAAAGTTACTTGTGGTCATTTCTAGAGCATTCTAGAAGGTTGTTCGACGTGTATTGGGCGCCTCCAGATGGTTCATGCACTCCTATCAAAGAGGAACTTATCCCATCAATAAGGGAGTGATCCCATCCAAAGAGGGGACTATCCCATTGATGGTGGACCTGATTAACCTCCTCTTGAGTACTATAAATACAGGCATTGGGCCAGAAGGAGGAGAGGTTGAAGCTATACATTTTCTAAGGGTAAATGCTGCAGGAATTAGGACTCCCATTTAGAAGCTTGTGAGGAGAGATTGCCATCTTTGCTTGTTCTATTTGGAAGTGGGTGAGCTTTGTCAAAGTAGAGGAAGACTCTTGTGGACCCTGGAAGGAGCTTGCACAACACCAAGGCTCAGGTTGTAATGGTTCCTTTTGATTACCTTTAATGCAAATTGGTCCATTCTTCTCAATAACTTGTTGTTTATGGGTTATTTCATGTACTCCTTGGTCTATATGTTGGATATGCTTTGTTTTATGTTATAATCAGGTGCTATTTAATTGTTTGACTGTTGGTGATTGCAGGTTTTGGAGAAAAGGAGGAGCTCATCCAGATCAACAAAGCTTGGACTTCTACAACAGCGTTTGGACAAAGGTAAGAACGAAACACTTGATTTCTCATATCATAATGCGTGTTTAGAGAAGGATAGCTCCAGTTTGTTTTGTTTGTCATTAGAATGTCTTAGACTTCTAGGAAGGTTGGTTGTGTCCGCACTTTTGACTGATTCCGTGTGACAAATTGGCGACTCCGCTGGGGAATCCATTGTTGAGAAGAGTCTTTTCTTTTGTGTGAACTTTGCTTTGAGAAAATTGGTTTATTTTTCTGGTTTTGGCTCTGTGATTCTGTCTCTGGGTGGGTTAGCTTAGGATTAGTTTTATTTTGCATTTTCTTGAGTTTTTCAGTAGGACGCACCCTCTGAGTGTTGCACAGTGCGTCCCTGGACGCACTTTTGCTGTGTGCACAGAGTGGGCCCGCACCTGTGCTAACGGGTTGCCTGCGTCCCCCTGCTAAAATTTGAGAAAACTCCATTTTTTGCTTTTTTTACTCTTAGATTTTGTTGTTTCTTAGTTTTTTCTGCCCAGATTCATTAGTCCCTTGCCAAGAATCTTCACCTGAACTTGTTTTTATAGCATTAAGTGTTTTAGTGGATTTCATTGAAATTTAAGCCTAGGGTTTGATTTTTGAGTAGATCCTGTAGTGACTTTAATGGTGGAAGTTGTCAAGCCTTAGATCTCTCTGGTTTGGTCAACCTTCTTAAAAGTCGGATCTGTCGTAAGTCTACCCGTGTGAGCAACCAACCTGTTGAGTTGTCTCTTTGGTCAAATTTCAAAGTGCTTGTTGATTAAGTCTTGAATTCCATTTTACAAAAAGAACAAAAAGATTTGAGTTTTGTTTTGATCAGCTCTTGATTCTGCAATAGCTGGTCCTTGATTTGATTTTGGTCAAGTAAAACAACCTAGAAACATCCTTGTAGGTTTTGGCCTCGTTAAGTTTGCTTAGAGTAAATTTACCTTTTAGTTTGCTCGTGAGTGAATTTTCGTAGATTTTAATAGTTGTTAAGATTGATTTTTGTTAAATTAGATTTATTTGCTTTATTAAAAGAAAAATACAAAAACATCTTCTTTAAAAGTCTTGTTTCAAGTAGCTTTGAAAGTTTTGAAAGAAAAAGAGTTTTTCGTGCAAGTAAAGAGTGGTCATGTTTGTGTGCTTGAAAAGAAAAAGAGAATTGTTTCTTTGATTGTCTTTTCTAAGGAAGTTGTTTTCTCTAAAAATTTGCATTCTCTCAACTCTCTTAGTTAAGAATTTCATTGAAAAAGGAAAGTAGCATAAATCATCTTAGGTGCATCTTTGTAGTGGTTGGAGTCGAGTCTACACACCATTGGTTTCACTTCCACTACCTTGTGATTTTAAAGAACAACCATAAAAGTAACGCTTAAAGTAAAATTGAAATAGTAACTTTTATTTACTAGGGCTCTGAAGCACCAATTTAGATCAGGCTAGTGTCTTGGAGTAGGTGAGTAATTAACTCTCCAAGACAACAAAACCAAACAAGTAGCTTATCTTGTGATAGAATAAATCCAATTGTCTCACTTGTACTCTGGGAAAGCTCCTCTTAAAGGAGAAGCACGAGCTCGTGTCCGAACCAGTGAGGGGATCATTCCCCCCTCGTTGGGAACGACGCCAGACACGCACGTATTACAAACGGTAAACCTCGGATTAACCATTGTCGAGGAGCCAGGGGTCACTTGTCGGTAAACCTTGGATTATTGTCAAGGAGCCGGTAAGGGGATTGAGCTTGCTACTCTGCCCTTGCGTGCTGTCGGAGTTTACACTGTTCCCCCAGGTGCATTTGTTGCGATTGGTAACCTTAGTGGCCATTATCTTTAGGATTCTACCGAGGTGACGGTGGAGGGAAGGTCCCACTGTACCTGGAGCAGATGTCGGTTATACTCACTTGGATTTTCTGGGGGGTTCACTTCACTCGAGACGGTTAAAGTGGAGGAACTTGGTCCAGTCTATTCATTAAGCAGGTTGCCGGGGTAACTGTTCCACCTGCCATTTCTGTACTGAATCCAGCGAGGTTGGGCTTCATCACCAACTAGCGCTTTTGGTCCGGAAGACTACTGTTTGTGTTTGGTTTGACGCCCTAGATTCTTTAGGCGTGTGATTCAAATTTGTTTGGTTCTTTAGAGACTTTAGGTGGTTTGATTTGAAATTTTATTTTGTTTTCGTGTGTAGTAGTTAAAAGTTTTTAGCTGTGGCGGAATTACCGAGACAGTCCCGTAGACTGCGGGGCCAGTCTCCTGAAGTTGTTTCTGTGGCCGAATTGTTGAGAAGATCCCGTAGACTTAGGGGTGAACCTCCTCAAGACGAGTCCAGTCATTTAGAAGGTTTAAAGGTCCTTGTAACTCCTCCTAGTGGCAGTAGAGTAGGTTCACCTGAAGAAGGAGAATCTTCCTTGGTGGTCCATCCAAATTACCAAAGTTTAGAGACAGGTTATAATCCTGAAGCTGTTACAGTTTCTGAGCTTGTTGGTAGTTTTTTGTCTGCTAGTGATACAGGCGAAGAACCAGAAATATCTGAACCTGTTACTCCGACTCCTAGTGTTCCTGATTCACCGAGAATAGAAAGGATTATCACCGAAAATCTTCCTGTTGGTTTGATTGCTATTGAAGAACTTGTTCCAGAGGAAGAAATAGGCGTCTCTGATCCTGAAGATCAAATTACCCTTGATCTAAGGGAGCATGAATCTATCTTTTACAGTCCTCCTAGAAGTACTACTTGGTACCTTTCGTTAACAAATTATCTAGACAACTTTGGGCTAGGTTTTTCTACACCTCGTACTCCTTTTCCACCTGGAGGTATTCATACCCCTGTAAATATGTCTGGTCAGTCGTCCGTGTTTACACAAAGTCCTGAATCTTTTTTACATGGCGGTCCTTCTGTTCCTACTGGGTATCAATCTCTTTCTGGTACCTTTGCGGGAGCATCTCCTCAACCCGTTGATCATGGGTTATTAGTTGGAAACAGTGGTAATGTACCATTGGGTGTAGGAGACATTTACATGATGTCAGGTTCAGTTCCCGTTTCCCAACCTCAAGGTGGCCAATTACCGCCTGGGGGGCAGCCTCCGTTAATGCCTGGGGGCAACCTCAAGGTACTTCATTCGTGTCTGGGGGGAAACCTCAAGGTCAGTACGCTCCTATAGGGCAATACATACCTCAAGGTCAACCCCAGCCTCAATATGTACCCCAAGGTCAACCTCAGTATCAATATCAACCTCAAGGATGGCAACCTCAAGGATGGCAACCCCAAGGGTATCAACCCCAAGGGTATCAACCTCAAGGGTACCAACCTCAAGGTCAAGGTCAACCCCAGTATCCGTATTTACCTCAAGGTTATCAACCTCAAGGTCAATACTCAAATCAAGGTTATCAACCACCTCAAGGTCAATCGTATGGTCAAGGTATGGGAACTACACCTTACAATTATCAATCCTATCCTCAATCCGGCTATGGATCTCAGTATCCTCAACCTGTTATGGGTCAATACCCTGGAATGTTAGTGTGGGATCCTTCACAGGGTCAACAGATGTTGCAGCCAAGTATGCAGTCGGTACCTCAAGCTGGACAACCTGTAGTTTCTGGTCCACCCCAGCAACCGCAACCTGTCCAGTCAAGTGTTCAAACCTCTGTAACTTCGGTAGTTACTCAGCCGCCAATTGCACCTAGTACTCCATCTCAAACGGCTGCTGCAGCTACCGCCACATCTACCATCCTTACATCTGGAGTATCGACGGCTCCGGTTTCTACTGTCTCTGTAACCACTCCTCAGACATCTGTACCGTTGTCTGGATCTACGATTCAAACCACGGTCCAGATGCCTGTAGGCCAGCCTGGTATAAGTACGGTTGTCACTACTCAACCTCAATTTGTTCAACCTCCGTACCAGGGACAGTATCAACCTGGGCAAGCTGTCCAACAACCGGTTTACCAGTATCAACCATATCCTGGGTACACTTATCAACAACCTCAACAACCCCAGTACGGTCCGGTTAATCCTGGTTTTCCAGGAGGATATAATATCCCAAATGCGACTCCTGTTCCTAGTTATCCTGGATATCCTCCTCCTGGGGCTGGTATTGTGACCCAGAGTTTTAGAGATCCTAACCGGCAGTTACCGTTTATCGCAACTTTGGATTTACCAGACTTGACGCGCCTAACGAACGATCCAATTCAATATCTTCCGTTCTGGCCGCCAATGCCAAATAAGTTGCCCAACGATATACCCAAGTTCGAAGGTAAGTCTGGAGAGGATCCGTCCAATCACGTGATGACTTACCACCTCTGGTGTGCTTCAAATTCTATCTTGGATGATTCGATCCGCCTACGTCTTTTCCAGCGTACACTCATTGGTCTCGCGGCCAAGTGGTACATTGAGTTACCACGGGCCTCTTTTTACAACTTTAGCCAGTTAGCTACCTCGTTCTTAACTCACTTTCAGTTACCGGTCAGATACAATAACGGTACAGAGTTATTAACTTCACTAAAACAATCAACCTCCACGTATATTTCTGATCACATTCATGAGTGGAGACGTCGAAGAAGGCTAGTGAAAGTTTTTATCCCGGACCAAATCTTAGCTGAATGGTTTGTTAAATCATTATTACCAAGGATTACTGAAGATGTAGCTAAGGCCGGAGTAGTTACTGAGGAGCAAGTCATTGCTCAGGCGCAATACCTTGACTTAGTTTACACTCAGTCGGGTACGTTACACGAGAAGATTCCGGATCTTCCAAAGTCGAATCAAATCGCTGCTGCTCCTTCGGGATCTCATGCCGCTGATGGTATGATTGGTATCATGAATACAAAGAGCAAGAAGAAGTCTTCCAAGGCTTCAACTACTCCAATTATCACTTTGCCCGATTCTCCGATAGGAGAGTCTTCTCCTGAACTTACCGCTGATATTCACGCTGTAGAGTCATCTACGGCCAAATCAAAAAACGGTGGAAAGAAGAAAGGAAAGAAGAAGGCTAAAGCAGACAAGGCTCCGAAGGAGAAAACAGAAAAGTCGGAAACCAATGACGAAAAGCGCAAACCTCGATATCCTTGTCTTATTTGCGAAGAGGATCATTTTACGAGAGATTGCCCTCATCAGGCCGAGGTAGTGAAAATAGTCAAAGGTTCTCCCACTCCTGCTGTGTTAAAAAATCCATTTCCGGAGCAGGAGAATAAGATGATAGGTTCTTCCTCGAATGCCAGTGAAGAACCCATTTTGATGATGTCTCATGTGAGGATTGCGACTCGATCACAAGATTATGGTAGTAAGAATCCAGCTGATGGTAAGGAAGCAGAATCTTCTCATTCTAATCCATCAACCTCAGCTCCTGGTTCCGATCCACTACAGATCGAGAAACCTAACCCAGAATTAGTAATTAAACCGCCCGCCAAGGGTGTACTTCGAAGGTCTGCTTTCAATCCACATGCGAGAGCGGCCCAGAATTACAACATTGTTGAGGACTTAGCTGTTTCACCCTCAGCAATGTCGGCGTTAGAAGTGCTGCAATCATGTCCAGCACAACGAAAATTGCTTTTGTCGGCTATAGGAGCTGTTGACGTTCAGGATCCGAATCTAATGATCTTCGATCTAGAAAATAGTACGCCGCGTCTCCCCCATCAAATGGCTTTCCAAATTCCGGTGATAGTCAAAAACAGGCCTATTCATAGGACTGTGATTGATGAGGGAGCTTCTACGTGTATTATGTCGATTCAATGTTGGAGATCCCTTGGTTCTCCTTCGTTGAACCAATCCCCCACCATCCTTAAGGCCTTTGATGGCTGTGGGTTCCATCCGTTTGGTATTCTACAGGAATTGCCTATAGGGGTAGAAGGTAAAACCGTTAGTCTGGATGTGGAAGTGGTTGATGCCCCTCTAGACTACAACCTTCTTTTGGGTCGAAGTTGGTCATATGCTATGACAGCGGTCGTTTCATCAGTCTTCAGAGTAATTAAATTTCCACATAACGGTAAGATCGTGACTATTGATCAGCTAACATACTTTTCATCCGACCCAGCCTCTTCAGAAAGTATCCAGCATGTCGGTAAGACGACAATCCCTTATAGGGACGTTGGTGTAGGTTTAGTTAAGGATTCCGGTTTACTGGGAACTTTTCCTCTCCCTCCACTCAGCGTAGAACCTTCGTTTGCAACAATTCATATGATTACATCAGAAAACATTATTTATGATGATCCTTGGTTTGTCCCATCTGACTCTGAGATAGACTCATTCGGTAATGCTATGCCCTTGAGTCCATATGAAATTGCTTATGAAGCTCTCATGTCTTTTACCGACTTTCATTCAACCGAGGTCGACCAAATGAATGTGGTCAGTGAAGAGTCACTTTTCACCTCACCCTTAGAACGGATAGCGTTTCCCGAAGTCGTGTCATCTGACGAAAAACTTCGCGAAATCCTAAGTGTAGACGATCTACCATGGGAGGATCTCCATCACAGATCTTCGTTTTTACCTAAGGATGATGCATTTGAAAATGATTTTTCATCTATCTTTACCGCTGAATATGTCAAAGACGCTCAGGATCCAACGAAACATTCTGATTCAGAGTTGAATTTAGGGAATATTTCTCGTACTATTCCCATTGATATTTCAGTGAAGCCCGGAATTGAGGAGAGCATTCATATAGGTGCCGCATGTACAGAAGATGAAATCCAAACTTACAAGGCCCTATTCCAAGAATTCCGCGATGTGTTTGCCTGGTCTTACGAGGAAATGTCGGGAATCGATCCTGCCATTGTTGTTCATGAAATAAAGACCTACCCGGATGCTAAACTCATCCGGCAACGGTTGCGTCAAATTCACCCTCGAAAAGCGGCTGCGATTAAAGCAGAAGTCGAAAAGCTGTTGAAAGCAGGTTTCATTTATCCGATCCCGTTAACAGATTAGGTATCAAATATTGTTCCCATCAATAAGAAACAAGGAACAATAAGAATCTGTATCGACTATAGGGATATAAATCGAGCTTGTCCAAAAGACAACTATCCTACGCCTTATATCGATCAAATTATTGATGATTGTGCCGGAAGTGAAATGTTTTCCTTTATGGATGGTTTTTCGGGCTATAATCAAATCAATATTCTACCTGCCGATCAACCAAAAACGGCATTCATTTGTCCATGGGGAACATTTGCTTATTGCAAATTACCTTTTGGGCTTAAGAATGTCGGGGCCACTTTTCAACAGGCGATGTCTTATGCATTTCATGACATCAAGCACATTGTGCAACCGTATCTCGATGATTTGCCTGCTCATTCTTTACGTCGAGCTGATCACCTTGTCCACCTACGAGCAATCTTTATGAGGTGTAGGCATTATCGAATTCGGTTGAATCCCCACAAGTGTGTTTTCTGTATAGAAACAGGTCGATTGCTGGGATTTGTTGTTTCAAAAGCCGGCATTCGCGTCGATCCCTCGAAAGTCGAGGCTATCATCAAATTGCCTCCTCCTTCGAGTTTGCGCCAACTCCAAAGTTTGCAAGGGAAAGCGAACTTTTTACGCCGATTCATCCCAAACTACGCCGAGGTCACTAAAGATTTTACACGGTTGTTGAAACAGAACATTCAATTCTTTTGGGACGAGATTGCCCAACAATCTTTTGATGCACTTAAACACGCGTTGACCCATGCACCGTTGTTGCATCCTCCCAACTACAACCAGGACTACTTCTTATACCTCGCAGCTTCGCATTCCACCATTGGAATGGTGTTAGTTCAAGAAGATGAATTCGGAGCAGAACATGTGATATATTATCTCAGTCGGACCTTAAATCCCACTGAGTTAAAATATTCGCATGTGGAGAAATTGGCCCTGGCAGCCGTTCAAGCTGTCCAGCGTTTCCGTCACTACATTCTTCTCCGTAAAACTACAGTTATTTCGGATTGCAACCCTATGATTTACATTTTGACAAAACAATTGCTAGGGGGCAAGTACTCTAAATGGATCGTTATCCTGCAAGAGTTCGACTTGGAATTCGAGAAGTCCAAGTCTAAGAAATCCTTAGTTTTTGCGGAATTGATGTGTGATTTCCCGAGTGCTGACACAGAGACTGTGGCAGAAGAGTCCATTGCGGACGAATCTTTGTTTCTTATCAGTACTGTAGATCCGTGGTACGGGGATATAATCATCTATCTCCAAACCCAAACCTTTTGGCCTGAAGCTTCAAAGGCGGAATGTCGCAAAATTCGGTTTCAATCCTAGCCATACAAAATTATTGGAGATACACTTTATCGCCGGGGGGCAGACTTAGTTTTTCGACGTTGTTTAACTCACGAAGAGGCTGAGAGAGTTTTGAATGATTGTCACTCTGGAGCATGTGGCGGTCATATGTCTGGGTATGCCACAGCTCAGAAGGTGTTGCGCGCTGGTTACTTCTGGCCATCTATGTTTAAAGATTATATCGACTTTATTACTTGTAACCCTCACTCGGCCAGGGGGCACGCGTATATCATCCTCGCGGTTGATTATTTCACTAAATGGGCCGAGGCGATGCCTACATTCGACGCAAGCGGCAAAACAGCTGCAGTTTTCATATTCAATCATATAATAACTAGGTTTGGTGTCCCACAAGCAATCATTACTGACCATGGGAGCCATTTTCGAAACACCATGATGACTGAACTTACAAGCCAGCTTGGTTTGCGCCACGACAGCTCTACTCCTTATTATCCGCAAGCCAACGGCTTGGTTGAGTCTATCAACAAAGTTCTGGTTATCATGATCCGACGAACCATTGGTATTCATCGGTCGAATTGGCACAACATGTTATTTTCGGCGCTCTGGGCATACCAAACCTCAGTGAAAACCTCAACAGGGTTCACTCCATTCCAGCTAGTTTATGGCTTGGAAGCAGTGTTACCCATTGAATGTGAAATCCCATCACTTCAAATGGCTGTCGAATTACTTCCAGCTACTTCCGAAGAGGAGAAACGTTTATTGTACTTAGCTAAATTAGATTAGACTCGACGTGATGCTGCATTGGCAATCGAGACTCACGTGAAGCGAATGAAAGCTCAGTATGATAGAAATGTGACCCCTCGAAGTTTTTCGGAGGGAGACCTAGTGCTTTTATATGATCAAGCTAACGATAAGCTAGGTGCTGGAAAATTCGTTCCTATGTGGCATGGACCCTATATTGTAAAGCGAAAGCTAGCAAAAGGGGCTTATGAGCTGGTAGATTTTGATGGGGACTCTTTGGGTAAACCCAGAAATGGACTTTACCTAAAGAGGTATTATGCTTAAATGGTGGGTATGGAGAGTTTTTAGTTAGGTTAGGTTTTCTTTCTAGCTAGTATGATTGTTAGTTAGTCAGTGTGCTTAGCTTAGTGAGTGTGTTTTTCGTCGTTATTCTGGCTTATCTTGGTTTTACTCTTGATATTACAGATGTCGACGCCTCTCCAAACATACATTGGATTTGCTGATGGTGCTTGTCGTAGTACACGGAATATCTCTTCCGTAGCTTGGGTTATCTATTCACCCTCTGACGAGTTAGTTTCTATGCATGGGGTAAGCCTCGGTCAAACAACGAATAACATTGCAGAATACAGTGCAGTGGTTGAATTATTATCCGAATCTATTTCATTTGGAATTCGACGTTTGATAGTGAGGTTAGATTCTGAACTTGTTGTATTACAGCTTAATAGAGTTTATGCCATTAGAAATCCTGTGTTATTAAGGTTGTTTTTGAGAGTGCGTCTCTTGGAACGTGAATTTGATTACATTGAATATCAGCATATTCCAAGGTCCTTAAATACATTAGCAGATGCAATTGCTTCTCGAGTGTTGGACAGACATTTACGATAATCATGCAAGTAAATTTAAAAACATTTCATCATACATGTTAAACAAGATAAGCCGGTAATAGTGATATATATATAGATAGGAGTGTGTCAAAAAATATACATCGTCCTCGATCATAGGTTGAAAAACACCTTATGATCGGCAAAAATGATAGAGTACAAAAAGTCAAAAATGTCACATGTGTCTACAAAGCGACTAGCCAATCACTGGTGGTGCTCCCTATACGACACCACTGCACGGGCTACCTTACGCAAAAATCTCCTAAACGGTCCAGGGACTGCGACTACAAAGCGCTGTAGCCTGATAGGAATGTCATCCATAGTAGTCTCAGGCATATCTGCCGTCAGACGCTCTAGATCATGCTCCAACTCAGCTAGTACTTCTGCAGCCGCGTCCTGTGGGGCCGGTACCGGTGCAGCTGGATGTCTCCTCTCAAAAGGCCGGAGGTTGGCTGGACGTTGTGGACCAACATCTGCATTTTGAAACTTTCACTGTCAGTTTTGAGACGATATATATAAAAACAAAAAATACATAATTTGAAAACTCGTGAAAAATAAAGTACCTCTGTCATCCCATTGTTCTCCCTGTGGAAGAACCATGTCCGGATCATGTCGAAAATCTACTCTGGCGTACGGAAAGTCCTGGATCGAGAAAACTTGGTCCTCCAACCAGTGAAAGTAACTATCAAAAAATCGAACAACTGCCGCGCCCTCGTCAGGATGCCGGGCCATCACCGCAACCCATCGTACCAGCTTTGGCTCCCGAGGACCCAAGATATCAACAGTGAGTTGCTGAGGGATCAGCATCGGAACTCTCTCTAAGGCAAAGCTCACGACTAAAGGCCCATATCCAAAAGTTTTCAGTCGTCCGTTCTTTGCCTTAGTCAGTTAGCTCTTCATATTAGCCGACACAACATCACACCAGTTGAAAATGGTGCCTTGGTAACAGTCAATTGCCATCCGCATTTGGGACCCAGAAGCAATGTGCAAAGCGGCCGCACCGCAAATTCTGGTAACCGTGAAAGCAATAACTTTGAGTTCACGCAGAGAGATGTGTTTGATCTCCACGCCTTTCGAATGGTGTGCCCCAGGTGTGCACCAATCTTCCCGGAGACTAACAAGGGATTGGCCACCCGGCCTAGTCCCGGCTAGATTGAGTTGCTCGCCTCTGTTTGGCAAGCTAGTGAGAAAGTATACATCCGAGGGCTCTATCTCGAGCTGGTGCCCTCCTATGTAAAAGCATTGTTCTTGAACGTTCCATCTCTCAACCAGCCATTCTAAGAATCTTACCTAAGCCCTCATGCCCGGTATGGCCCAGTACTTGTATAACCCGCATGCTTTTAGGGCATCCAGGGAAGGTTGGTGTTCTATTGCAGCTTCATCAACCTCTTCGTGCTCTCTTTCTCTCCAATCCAACATGGTGAGTGCCCTACACACCAAGAAATGATGATTAGAATTAATTTGGGGAAATTTGAATGGTCATTTGTGAGGATTGGGGTTTCAATTTCCGTGTTCCACGGAGGACGCACCCCGCGTTTGGAACACAGGGCGTCGGGACGCAGCTGGCCTGAAGGTGGGCTGCGTCCCCCGACCATTTTCCTGTATAGGAAAAAGTCGGGGGACGCAGGTCACCCGAAGGGCACCTGCGTCCACCGAGGAGCGCATTTTGAAACCTAAACCCTCCCAAAAAACAAAACTAAAACCTAAAAAACAATTTTAATCGGATAGAAATAAAGAGTAAGATGTTGTAAAATACCTGGAAGAAACGGCATTCGATTCTGACGGTCGGATTTTCCGCAGCGACCACGGGAAGTTTCTTGTCAAAAGCTCCTTTTTCAACCTCAACAGTCAAATGGTAAAAATGACATGGTAAAAAGTCTTTTTATAGGTTTTTTGGATGAATTTGTTCATTTTTCACCATGGAAAGATGTTTTTCGATGTATTTTTGCCTATCTTAAACAGGTATGAGTAATGTGTCGCTTTTGTGCAGGACAAAGGGACTTAGAGGGAAAATTGTTATTTTTTCACGAACAAAATATCAGAGTCGTCTTTTAAGCCCTTTTCTGACTCCTAAAATATGAAAAGATTGCCGAGCGTTTCTTTTACACTCGTTAAAACGGAATTAAAAGACGGTCCCCTTATAGCTCTTTTCTGACCGTAAAATCAGGAAAAGATTGCCGGGTTTTTGTCGTTTCAAACTCGATACGGAAATAAAATGACGTGTCCTTGATCGCTTTTTACTTTTCAGGTCAGTGGCACTAATTATGAAAGTACTCCTTAGTCGCAAGATCAAGCGGTTCCCCCAGGTATTATTTTATACTTTTTCGGGCTTGAGGGACACAAATCTACGAAAAAGTTCAACTTGGAGTCTTCTTAAGTTTTTCAGACTCTCTAAAATTGAAAAACACCGAGTTTCTCCTATACTGGGCTCGTTAAACATTTCACAGTAAAGGACCTGTTCAATTACAAACAGGAACGAACCACTCCTTCCTAGGGTTCGAATCAAAACTAGGTTGGACTCATCCGAAGGATGAGCTTATAATCAAGCACATGTTATCCTCCTCAAGCTTGTTAAAAATAAAGAGGTACTTGCCAGAAATGGTGGGGGAAAAAAGAGAAGAATGAGCCTATTTGTTATCCTTTGTCTCAGAAGAAACTTTATTACCACCCTTGAACGCGATACTTTTTCATTCACCTGGGTTGGGAAATTCTTCACCTCAAAGTTGATCAAACCACCTTTGAAAGTCTTTAACCGGGTTTCAGGGATTAACTTTGAGTTATTCGTCACCAAGCCATCTGTCGTGTCGTTATGTGTTCAAGAGGTCTGCAAGCAAAACTTTCATCCGCAAAATACTTGTCATCCATTTGACCATCCCTGAGTCAGTCCTTACAGCAACATTTCTTCAACTTGAACAATGATTTCGTGTTGCGGGCTTGCCTGCAACGGGTCACTTTCTATCGACATCAGCACATTATCTAGAAAGATGACTTAGAAATCGTCAGTACCTTGAAGTCTGCATGCATCAATGGCAGGTTTCTCGCCTTTGACGTCAGTTTACATCATTGACTTTCGATCGAAGGATTCCGTGAAATGTTCGACATCAACTCATTCATTCACATCTCATGGATTGTACTGGGTACTTTGAGAACCATTGACATTACTGGTGGTCTCTCTCACGCTTGTTAACAGTTTACATCATTGACTGGTAATCAAGTGGTTTCTACCATGTTCGACATCAACTCATTTATTCGCATGGCTAGAATCGTACCAATTTGGGAAGTAGAAATGAAGACCCTGGATCTAGTTTCCACCATCTAGGCTGCGAGGAGTTTTGTATTCATTATCTAAGTAGACTAATCATAAACAGATGGCTGCGTCCATACTGTGTCTACAAAAGTCTATGATTGTGATGTACTGCAAAATCATTCCTGTATCAGAATAGTTAGTCTGTTAGTTAAAGTTTTGATCTGAGTATGGGAATGCCTACCTCAGTGATGATATAATCTTATACATGTATTTTGTGTTGAAAATTGTAGGTTCTGACCAGGCTCTCCACGGGATAATCCTTGAAATGATAAAGCGCTTCACCCTTCCTAGATATTACAAACCCTAATCTATTCCAGGCTTCACATTTTAGGGGGCAATCTGTTACACTAAAAAATGTCACCATGACTATTTACAGTTAGTATGGCTCAATCAACAGTCATGCTACCCTCTTAGGCAAGTCTTATGCCTCTGCTCTCCATGTCAAACTCCAAAAAGAGAGAAAGTCTTGTATAAATGTATTTATCTCTGGGGACGCAGGTTCTCTCAAACTTACCTGCGGGGACGCCCCCAATTTTCACAAAAGCTGCGTCCGAAGACGCTCTGTATGTAAAGGGACAGGTGCGTCCCCCTGTAAAAGTTAGAATGCGCAAGTTTCATCTTTAAAAAGTTACTTGTGGTCATTTCTAGAGCATTCTAGAAGGTTGTTCGACGTGTATTGGGCGCCTCCAGATGGTTCATGCACTCCTATCAAAGAGGAACTTATCCCATCAATAAGGGAGTGATCCCATCCAAAGAGGGGACTATCCCATTGATGGTGGACCTGATTAACCTCCTCTTGAGTACTATAAATACAGGCATTGGGCCAGAAGGAGGAGAGGTTGAAGCTATACATTTTCTAAGGGTAAATGCTGCAGGAATTAGGACTCCCATTTAGAAGCTTGTGAGGAGAGATTGCCATCTTTGCTTGTTCTATTTGGAAGTGGGTGAGCTTTGTCAAAGTAGAGGAAGACTCTTGTGGACCCTGGAAGGAGCTTGCACAACACCAAGGCTCAGGTTGTAATGGTTCCTTTTGATTACCTTTAATGCAAATTGGTCCATTCTTCTCAATAACTTGTTGTTTATGGGTTATTTCATGTACTCCTTGGTCTATATGTTGGATATGCTTTGTTTTATGTTATAATCAGGTGCTATTTAATTGTTTGACTATTGGTGATTGCAGGTTTTGGAGAAAAGGAGGAGCTCATCCAGATCAACAAAGCTTGGACTTCTACAACAGCGTTTGGACAAAGGTAAGAACGAAACACTTGATTTCTCATATCATAATGCGTGTTTAGAGAAGGATAGCTCCAGTTTGTTTTGTTTGTCATTAGAATGTCTTAGACTTATAGGAAGGTCGGTTGTGTCCGCACTTTTGACTAATTCCATGTGACAGGTACATTTGTCTAAGATCCTCTACTCTCAACGACCCGAACACTTTTCCATCAGCTGTAGATAATTTCTTGTCTATGGTCGCAATGCTTTCAACAATCCACTCAACCACATCATTATAGGGTAAAACCTTGGCACGAGCTGCTATTCTATGTAGATATGAACAGGCCAATTCCTTAAGAGTATTCTCTGATTTTCTCTTGGAATCTGCTATTACTTCTTCTTCGAGTTCTTCAGGCTCCTCTACTTCCAGTTATTGTAGATACTCTCCCAAGATGCTTTGCCTAAACCGAGGCAGGTAGTATCAGATATCAATCCTTTCTTATTTGGTTCTTCTTTGGCTACAACAAGGACCTTGGGTTTCTTCACCTTCTTTCCCATCTTCTCTGGATTCATCAGCTCATAGTTGCTCTGCAAAGATAATGAAAAACGTAACAGACAAATATACTTGCTCAAAGCTAATATGAAATGAAAATATTTATGGTAATTTACACATGATAAACCAAATGTAATTAAGTATTACCATGGGTGAAATCTTCGAAGGATTCACCCTTAACTACAAAATTAATGACCTTCATAACCGCCAATCGTGGTTAATAAATGTGATAATTATACGTCGCATCGTACATATGCTTGATGGTCCTTTAATACGTATCTTTTGATCTTCCCGCTCAGTGATCAGTGATAAATCACAAATTGCAATCGAGAGGTTCATCGGTCAGGCTTAACGTTTTGGGTTGATAGCCCTGATTGCGATAAAGGTAAGGAATATAATAAGGTGGAGGAATAATTAGTAGACCGTTTGATTTATTTCTTTTTCATTTATTATTCCTTTAAAGATTTACGCCTGCTAATAATACCTTTTGATGGTCTTTTCTTGAAACACGCGCCTTACTTTATGATATCGCAATCGGGGGATTCGAAAGGGATTTCGCTATGTGTCTTGTGATATGTGAGATCACTGATTACGATTACGTTATTGGATCAGAGGTTTAGTATAGACCATTTGGGATGCATCCTTGTTTAATTTTGCGATATGCGATCTCTGATCACATTATCGCATCAGATATTTGCTTATGAGGGCTTCTCAAAGAAGGATATATCATATTATATTACATTTTAACAAAAGGTTTTGGATATTAGTTCTATCACATCGAACCTTTTGATAAGGATTTCCATGTGTTATATAATTAAATCTAGGCATGCGATTATTATTGAATCATTGAATTTAACTAAGTCTTAAAAAGGTGTAGAAATTTGAATAATATAACACTTATTCATAGAGATTATCCTGATTATACACTATTTGCGGAATGCATGCATAATACATAACCTCCTCTACCATTGATCATCAATTTTCGGAATTAAAAAAACAATCGCATGTGCACATTGAAACATCAATCACACATATCAACACAATATGTAATGGGGAAAGCATACAGCTGAAAAACCCCAACTATCTGTATATTATAATGATAGAGAACATGTAACAATACATAGTACAATACTCCTCACAAGTACTCAATACTATCTCCACATGCTACACACAAAACTAGCTCAGATTTGAACAAGTCACAGGTTCAAATCTCCTCCACTATTTGTCTGCCTCTACTGCGCAATCCAAGTTGAGAATTAATCAGATCCAAGTTCAAATTCCCTTTGTCTTGTATTTTGAAATCCTCATTGGCAATCTCAATCAATGATTGTGCAAATCTCATGCTCAGCTATAGTCCAACTGATAGTAGTCTCACCCTTTCACCCACCTCTAACACTTGTCTCCACTGAATTGTCCATGCACTGAGTTAACTGATGTATTCTTTAGTTGATTTATGAGTTAATAATTAGTGAATTAATTAATAATTAATTCACATCACTCATCACTAGTGTATTTGGCAGTTAGACTAAATACAACTAGTTCAACTAAGTCAAACTGAAAAAAACTCCATCAACTCCTCAATCAACTCCACCAAACTCAATCACTTGAGTTCTAACTGAAGTACATCATGCAATAGCTCAACTAACCCAAAGGAAAAGTGTATTTCCTTCTGGCAGTTGCATGTGCCACATCCGTAGCTCAAACTGAAGTGCTGCAAGAGGATAAGATAATGTTTATAGTCCAAATATTATTAAGAGCTAATAATATTCAACTGTTCTATTTTTTGACTGGCAGTATAAAAATATAGGTCCATCTATTTTTACCAACATGACCAATCATCCATAAATAGCATCCTACAACTCATAGACGATGATCCATATAAAAGACTTTGCGCCAAAAATAGCCTGCGGGCCCACTTAGTGAAGGCAACTTCTTTTCACTAAGCTCCATCATCTTGTTGCATTTTCAACACTCCCTCTCAATAAGATATGGATTATCTGCAACCCCTAGCTTGCCTCTGAGGTATTCGAATTTTCTCCTAGTGAGTGCCTTCATCAAGATATCAGCATCCTGATCCTCCATGGGAATGTATAAAAGTAACATGATTCTCCACTACACACAATCTCTGATATGATGGTACCTGATGTCGATGTGCTTGGATCTATCATGAAATACAGGATTAGCCGAGAGTTTAATGCAACTCTGGTTATCACAATAAATCATAGTAGGCTCCAAGTGTGACCCGAAAAACCCAATCAGGATCTTCCTCATCCATATAGCCTTGCATGCAGCCAAACTTGTTGCCATATACTTAGCCTCTGCTGAACTGAGTGCCATGGATCTCTACTTCCTGCTGTACCAAGAAACTGTTGTCAACCCAATACTGAAGATACCTCCAGATGTGCTCTTTTTGTCCATTAGGCTCCCTGCCCAATCTGCATTCGTGAAGCCACATAACTTCACCTCATCCTCCTGTCTGTACCACAATCCATATCCCGATGTGCCTCTGAGATAACGCAATACATGCTTGTCTGCCTTCCAGAAGAGCTTGGTTGGCTTAACCATAGCTTGTGAAAGCTGGTTAACAGCATAGCATATATTGGGTCGTGTATTGACCAGATACATAAGTGACCCCACTAACTGTTGATAAATAGTGGCATCCACTACCTCCGCTGAAGTAGCATCTTCCTTCCTCCAACCTCCAGGAAGAGGAGTATCAACAGGCTTGCAGCCATGCATGTTGAACTTCTCCAGTACCTCTTGGGCATTCTTACCCTGAGAAACAAATAGTCCATCACTGCGTTGCCAAATTTCCAATCGCAGGAAATAATGGAGGCCCAAGTCCTTCATCTCAAACTCTCTAGCAAGATCCTCTTTGCATGAATGTATCAACAGCTCATCTCCCGTCAAAATCAAATCATCTACATAAAGTAAAATGATCAGCAACTTACCCTCCACCACAATCTGGTATAGGTTAGGATCCACCTCACTCTTGGAGAATCCAAGTCCAGCGAAATAACTGTCTATCCGTGTGTACCAAGTACGAGGTGCTTGTTTCAACCCATACAGCGCTCTCTTGAGCCTGCACACATGTGACTCGCTGCTGAAGGTCTCGAAACCTTCAGGCTAATCTATGTACACCTCCTCCTCAATGACTCCATTGAGGAACACAGTCTTCACATCCATCTGATGGATGTGCCAACCCATCTGCGTTGAGAGATCAAGAATCGTCCGTATGGAAGAATACCTTGCAACAGGTGCAAAGGTCTCCTCATAATCGATCCCCTCTCTTTGTGAGAAGCCTCGGGCAACAAATCTTGCCTTGTACTTCTCCACACTATCGTCAGCTACCTGCTTCACTTTGTAGATCCATCTCGAACCCACCACTGATTTCCCCTCCGGTCTTGGGACAATCTCCTACGCACTGTTTCTGACAATCGAATCATACTCTTCCACCATGGCATCTACCCATGCGGGATCCTCCATAGCTTCCTCGAAAGAGGATGGCTCAGTCACGGCACATTTGCTCACAAGAGCCATGTATCCAGTGTACCAATCAGGTGACTGTCTCTATCTACGCTATGTTGTAGGTGGTCCTACAACCTTCTCTGCATCTTGAGCTAGTCGCTGACCTTCTGTAGTGCACTTTCAACCTCTGATGGTTGGCGCTACATGAGTGGTCTCTTCCACTCCATGAACTTCATCTTGTGGCTGATCCACATCCTGAAGCTCATCCTTAGGAACTAATAGCTCCTCATCTACACGCAAGTGTGGCTCCCTCTCAAGTGAACACTTCATGGCTTTCTCCTCCTGAAATTTGATATCCCATCGCACAACAGTCTTGCGACTGTCTGGAAAATACACACGATAGTTTTGGGGTGTATCAATGTACCCCACAAATATCCTAACCTCTGCGATCAGCTGCAGCTTCTTCCTGGCATCCTTCATCACATGCATGTAAATAGGAGAACCAAAAATCCTCAAATGGGAAATATCAGGCCTCTTACCAGAATAAGCCTCCTCAGGTGTACTCATGCCAAGTATCTTGTGAGGACAGCAGTTCTGCACATATACTACAGTATTGCATGCCTCTGCCCACAAGTGAAGGGGTAGGCCCTGATCATGCAACATCGCCCATGCAGCACCCACGATCGTTCTGTTCTTCCGCTCAGCAACCCCGTTCTGCTGTGGGTTATGAGGAGCTATGAGCTCTCTTCGAATCCCTTCTGCACTGGAGAAGTCCTTGAACTCGCCAGAGATGAATTCACCACCATTGTCCCTCCTAAGAGCCTTCACCTTCTTCCCCGATTCCATCTTGACCAGTGCTTTGAACTCACAGAACTTTGAGTATGTCTCTCTCTTCTTCTGCATGAAGAAGATCCAACACTTTCGAGAGAAATCATCAACAAAGATCACATAGTACTTGTGCTTTGCTGTCGAAGCTACTGAGAAAGGTCCACACATGTCTGTATGAATTCTCTCAAGGATTGTCGTGGCGTGACTATCCTTCTTGTGAAAGGTGGCTTTCACAAATTTTCCCAAAGTACACCCCTTGCACTGATCTGACTGCGCAAGAGTGCCTTTAGGAAGCCCAGTAGAAATCTACTGCAGTATCTTCAAGGCTCCATGGTGAAGGTGGCCCAATCTCCAGTGCCACAACTCGCCATCATCCCGGCTCACCAATCCTTCTATATTTCACGCCATTGTTGTGCAACCATCTACATTCAATTGATAAAGGTTCTTGATTCTAACCCCTATCTTTCAGGTTTCTCTAGTTGTCTTACTGCGCAGGAAAGCCTTTCCCTCACTGAAGACAACATCATATCCCTTGTCTTCTAACATCGCCACAGAGGTAAGATTCTTCTTAAATCTTGGAACATGCATCACTTCCTTCAATACGAAGGGTTTACCAGACTCCCTCTCAAAGGAAATGGTACCGATACCGATCGCATTGTATCTACCATCATCGCCCATCTCGATGTGCACTCCAAGATCTTTCTCATCCAGATCAGAAAACAAATCTCGATCTCCTATCATGTGAAAAGACGCACCACTGTCCAAGAACCATACCAATCCTATCACACTTGATACCAAGCATGCGATCTGCGAAAAATCCAGCTCAAACTGCAAGGCTAAGGCCTCTCCCACTGCAAATCCAGCAGCTTGCTTATTTTTCTTCTTCTGCGGACAATTTATGGCATAATGTCCGTGCTGGTGACAGTGAAATCACTTCACCTTGGACATGTCTTGCTTCTTGCCTTTCGCACCAGAATGAGAAGATTTCTTGTTCTTCCCCTTCTTTGCTTTGGCAGCCAAAGCGCAATTTTCTTCATTGGATGCCTTTGATGAAGATTCGTCCCTGGTATTCCGCTTGATCTCCTCTTGCACAAGATCAGACCAAAGTCTCTCCCATCTTGGCAATTTCTCCCAACCATTGACAGAGTCCTGATAGGAATGCCAACTCTTCGGAAGACCAAGGAGAGCCAAGCTCACCAAGTCCTCATCATCGACAGTCACCCCCACACTTCCCAGCTCATCCCGGTATTGGGTGAACTTCGTGAGATACTTGGGCATACTGTCTCCTTTCTCACACTTAATGTTTCTGAGTTTATCCTTGAGCACAAAATTCCTCTGGTCGCTCTTGCTTTGGAATAAATCTGTCAACGCTTTCCACATCAAGTATGGAGAAGCCTTTCCATGCAGGCTGGATACAATGTGATCCTTCACGCCCTCCAACAAAATCCTTCGACACTTTGCTGTCTTCTTTTGCCAAGCCTCAACTTGAGCAGCATCAGTAGGCTTTGGGACCTCAGCATCTATGAACTCCTTCAACCAATTGTCATCTAACACCGCATCTATCCTGTCTTTCCATGCAATATAATTTGAGTTGCCTTCAAGGGCATACTCCTATCACAATCTGTTGAAAGACATTTCAACTTCGACACCAAGAAAACACTGCTGCAAATTCGAATTCCACCACTCAAAACTCAACCGCTTCTGATCTAAAATTTGTGAGAAAAAAGTATTTCTCGTACAGAGATTGACTGTATGGGAATTTACCGGATATATCACCTTCCAAAAGAAGGGTGAATCTAGAGGCCACCTGGCCCAATT
The DNA here is from genome assembly GCA_031772625.1 of Pinus tabuliformis. Lineage (NCBI taxonomy): Eukaryota > Viridiplantae > Streptophyta > Pinopsida > Pinales > Pinaceae > Pinus > Pinus tabuliformis. The sequence continues at coordinate 1,234,667,403 of CM062817.1, read as the reverse complement.
ACAGACTCTCCCTGAAGAAATAAAATGTAATCACTTTCTGAATAATAGATCTAATGATCAACTTAGCTCCGATACCATGTAGAAATTTGAATAATATAACACTTATTCACATAGATTGTCCTGATTATACACTATTTGCAGAATGCATGCATAATACATAACCTCCTCTACCATTGATCATAAATTTGCGGAATTAAAAAAACAATCTCATGCGCATATTGAAACATCAATCACACATATCAACACAATATGTAATGGGGAAAGCATACAGCTGAAAACCCCCAACTATCTATATATTATAATGATAGAGAACATGTAACAATGCATAGTACAATACTCCTCACAAGTACTCAGTACTATCTCCACATGCTACACACAAAACTAGCTCAGATCTGAACAAGTCATGAGTTCAAATCTCCTCTACTGTTTGCCTACCTCTACTGCGCAATCCAAGTTGAGAATCAATCAAATCCAAGTTCAAATTCCCTTGGGCTTGTACTGTGCAATCCTCATTGGCAATCTCAATCAATGATTGTGCAAATCTCATGCATAGCTATAGTCACAACTGATAGTAGTCTCACCCTTTCACCCATCTGTAACACTTGTCTCCACTGAACTGTCCATGCACTGAGTTAACGAATGTATTCTTTAGTTGATTTATGAGTTAATAATTAGTGAATTAATTAATAATTAATTCACATCACTCATCACTAGTGTATTTGGCAGTTAGACTAAATACAACTAGTTCAACTAAGTCAAACTGAACACAACTCCATCAACTCCTCAATCAACTTCACCAAACTCAATCACTTGCGTTCTAACTGAAGTCATCATGCAATAGCTCAACTAACCCAGAGGAAAACCATATTTCCTTCTGGCAGTTGAATGTGCCACATCCGTAGCTCAAACTGAAGTGCTGCAAGAGGATAAGATAATGTTTATAGTCCAAATATTATTAAGAGCTAATAATATTCGACTGTTCTATTTTTTGACTGGCAGTCTAAAAATAGACTCTGCCCATATGTCTAAAAATAGAGGTCCATCTATTTTTACCAACATGACCAATCATCCATAAATAGCATCCTGCAACTCATAGACCATGATCCATATGTCTAAAAATAGACATAGTCTAAAAATAGACTGCGCCAAAAATAGCCTGCGCGCCCACTTAGTGAAGGCGACTTCTTTTCACTAAGATCCATCATCTTGTTGCATTTTCAACAAAAGGGACCCATTTCTATTTAAATTTTTTTGATAAAAATTTAGAAATTGGGGGTTGTTGTACAGCACAACAATTGGCGATTCACTGGAAGAAACAGTTGTCTCTGAGAATGTAATGAAATATTTTGACTTTCTTAATGTGGAAAACTTTGAGTATAGAGAAAATAATTGAAGAACAATTAGATAATCATTAACTCTGAATAAAAAAAAAAAAAAAAAAAAAAAATTGTTTTTGCAATTTCTTTCCCATCTTAAAAATAAAAACATTCTAAGTTTATTTAAGTCTTGATTGGTTGATAAAGATAAAAAAAGAGGACCTCTCCATTTAGCTTATATGATGACTTTGTTGTCATAGGTAGAGCCTTTGCTGCCAGCAAACATTTATAGTCTCGACAAGGTTACCTTTTAACCATTTAATCATTCATTGTCCCATCCATCTCATAGTATTATTTCTAAGAGTAAATCCAAAAAGATATGTTTACACATATTTTCCTTTTTGTATTTTTCATCTTCTTTATTTTTTATTAAAAGATAAAAATCATTGTCCTAGTTTGGTGGCTAGCTGTTGACAATGCCATTCACTAGTTGTAATTGAACTGAACAAGCTGGCTCGTGATGAGACCCCTTGTCTTATAATTATAAGCCATTACCCTATTTTGATATGCAATATTCGTAATCTCAGTTTAATTAGTTCCCTATGATCATGGTAAGCAGGCTCGTAATGAGACCTCTTATCTTTTATATCAAACATATTTTAGAATTACACTATAAAAAATCATAAACTTTGTGGATGGGATGAATGATTTACTCCTTAAGAGAATATGGATGACAATTTAAGAGTTGTAGATGATAGGTTTGGATAAGTCTTTGCTTTTTACAGATAACCTCATTTGGGCTTTAAAAACTCGGGATGATTTACAATATTCTCAAGGTTTGTAAAAGATTTTACAAAAATAAAAGAGGTTTTTAGAGTTATATTCTTATCTAACTCCCTAGAACTTCCTTCTTTTCCTTTAAGGCTTCCATCTATCAAAAGTAAATATTTACACTATTTTCTTTAAGCAAATTTCAAAACAACAAAGGCCAATGGAAGGCTATTTACAACTTTATTTCCTAACAAACAAACAAAACTACAAATTCAAAAAAACACAACTGCAAATTGAATATTTACAAGTAAGAAGGGGTTACCTTCCTAGGTAAGAATTTTTTTAAGATAAGCCTGTTGACAAGAAGAGAATCTCTTTTTCCTGATAGATCTTGCAATATGAATGTTGATGGGCCTATCTTCTCGATGATTTGAAATGGTTCTAACCACATTTTCTTAAATTTAGTGTTTTTTCCTTTATCTTCGAGGGCTTTGTCCCATTTCAAAACAAGATCGCCAATTTGTAAAAATTTTGGGCCGGTAGAAATTTTATCAAAAGAAGACTTAATAACTTGTTGATGCTTTGCATGAGTAATTCTGTCTTTTTCCCTTTCTTCTTCTAATTTAAGGATTTGATTATATCTCATTTGAATAGAAGATGAGGGATTTTCTTCAATAAGCTGCACTAAGGCTAGATATGGGTGTTACACAGTAATTTGTCAATGCCTTCACCCCAGTCCTTCTACTGTGTCATGTGTCCAGTAAAACATGCTCATATTGAAAAAATGCTCTCTAATGCTAAAGATTGACCCTTTTTTGACTAAGTTCCTGCATCGTCGCTAGTAAACCCTTAAAATTTGTGACGGTTCTCTGTCATGCACTATATCGTTGCAACGTCGTCGCTAGTCCCAAATTCATGACCAGAGATGAAACAGATTTGGCGAATTAGTTCAAACAGTCGGCCTTCTGGATGTTTCTAGAGCTGGTTGTTGGGTCAGTTTGGGTTGCCTTTCCACCTCTGGGATGGTGGTTCCACCTCTTGTGGAACCTCCCTTGAGGATAAGCTCCCTCTCCCTCATTTCATGGAGGCTCCTCCTATAAAATCACTCACCATTTCTATGATCTGCTAGTTCCTTAGTTGCTACTTCTTTTGGTTGTACAGTGCTGCTGCTGCTTTTGAGTTTGGTAGATAGTTTCGGTGTGAGTATGACAAGTGTGGGATTGCTTTATAGTTTGCAAGAAGGTGTGGAGTTCCCTTAACCTTGTGAATGAGAGAGAGATATATTGCTATTTGGGAGACCCATATTTGAGAGTAAATGCTTGAAGGAACACACTGGTTGGACCCTCTGAGAAGGCTTGCGACATCAAAGATTGGTTGTAAGCTTTGCTCTTGATTTATTATTAATACAATCAATGATGATTTCCTATGTCTTGTATGCAATTTAATTGATAGCTCATGACTTCTTAACTTTATGAGTAAGTAGATCATTGTTGTTTCTCGGTTACATGCTCTGTCGTTTCTTTGTGGTGTTTCAGGTTGATCACTCGTTAAGGAGAAAGAAATGGAAGCTGGAGCAGCGCAACGGAACTTCATCAACCACCGGTTTGAAGCAGGCCTCCAACGATGACTATTTAAGGGAATTAATTGTTGTTTTGTCCTTGATGTGACTAGACCCACTCTAGGGCTAGAGGGGTTGCCTTTGTTTGTAGAGGGAACACTTTCCTGCATCACAACGGGAGTGCTAAGTTTGCTGGTATGAAAGCTTCCTTCCCATACACTAAATTGAATGGAGAAGTGCCTATTGAGGCCTTCTGTGTTATACGGTCTGCCCATAATGCAAATACTAAAGACTTGTTCCAATTCTTTTGATTCTAATCAATAGTTCTCTTAATGATTTTGATAAGATTTTTATTGGTTGATTCTGCTAAACCATTACCTTGAGGGTAGTAGTTTGCAGAATATTTCAATCTAAATCCTCTTTTAATAGAAAATTCAAGTATGGTATTTCCAGAAAAATAAGATGCATTATCGAAAATTAGAGCATTAGGTACGCCAAACCCAGTAATGATAAACTGATCTATGAATTCAATAATTGCCTCAGAGTTGGCTACCTTCAAAGGAATTGCTCCTACCCACTTCGTAAAGTAATCTGTGGCTATAAGGATATATCTGTGCTGCTTGGAGGAATGTGGAATAATCTCTCCAATGATATCCATTCCCTATTGTTCAAATGGTTGTTCAATGTTGACTGGTTGCAAAGAAAAGGCTAGCTTTCTTTGTATTCCACTAGCAGTTTGACATGTTCTGCATTTTATTACATATTCATGGGCATCTTTGAATAACGTGGGCCAATAATAACCAGCATGTATAATTTTTTGAGCTGTTATATCACCTCCAAAATGTTCACCTGTTGGACCATCATGTAATTCCTGCAAGACCTTTTGCGCTTCAGTTTTTTCAAGGCATATTAACAAAACCGAATCATAGTTCCTTCTAAACAACACATCATCAATAATATTGAAGTGTTTCTCTTTCAATATTAAGGCACATTTATTTTTGTAAGAGAGATTAGAAGGAGCATATCCATTTTTCAAATAAAATAACAAATCCGCATATTGAGGTTCAGGGTTGATGGTACTTATCTCATTGATTTCCTTAATATTGTTTGAACATTCATGTTCCTGAATGTTAGAAGCTCCTACTAACAACCTGAAAAAAACTTAACCTTTGACAATTTTCACTGGTTTAATGTCCAAATCATATTTTTGTAACGTTGTAACCCAAGTTTCCCTCTTCTCTCCTAATTCCATCTGGACTAGTAATTGTCTCACTGCTGAAAATGGAACTATTACTTTTGTATGAGTTTTCAAGAGGAAAGGCCTAAAGTGTTTAATATATTTGAACACAGCGAAGGCTTTCTTTTCTACTTCGGAGTAATTAAGTTTAGCACCTTGGAGATTTGAACTAAAAAATGATATGGGTGCTTCAACTTGCTGATCATGATTTGTGTAAATACAACTGCATGGGAAGTATCGGATGCTAAGGTGTATAAAATAAAATGATTGGAAAAATTTGGAGTGTTTAATGTAAGAGCACTTATGATTACCTGTTCGATTGAATCAAAAGATTCCTTTTCTTTATGCCCCCATTTGAACACTGAATTTTTCTTGATCATGGTCTGTAATGGTAAAACAATCTATGAAAAATATGGAACAAATCCTTTTGCAAAATTTATTTGACCTAAAAATGATTGCATTGATTTTTTATTGTGTGGAAGTGGAATATCAAAAATCTCCTTGATCCTTTCTAGATCGATATAAATACCATATTTTGAGATGATAAACCCCAAGAGTTTACCTTGGTCAAGAGTAAAAAATTATTTCTTGGGATTCAATGAAATCCCATACCTTTTACAGCGTTCAAAGATTTGCTTTAAATCATGTAAATGATTTGCTCTTTTTTTGGAGAAGACAATAATGTCATCCAAATAGAAAACAACTGGCTTATTAATTAAACCCTTGAATGCTATATCCATTGCTCTCTGGAAGGTAGCCTCAGCATTAATCAAACCGAAAGGAATTTTTTGGTAGGCATATGTTCCCCACTTAGTTATGAAAGTAGTCTTGAGTCTGTCATCTGGATGCACCAATATTTGGTTATATCCAGAAAAACCATCCAAGAAAGACATTAATTTAGAACCAGCTACTGAATGAAGAGTTTGCTCCATTGTTGGTAGTGGGAAGTTATCATTTTGGCTAGCTTTATTAAGATTTCTGAAATCAATGTGAATTCTAATGTCACCATTCTTCTTTCTAACAGGCACTAAGTTAGAAACCCATTTTCAATGTCTAATAGGGAAAATATCTTAGCTTTCAAGAGTTTGTTTAACTCTGCTTTAATTTGACTTTCTAGGTTCAGATGAATTTTCCTCAATATCTGTTACACTGGTTTCTCTTCAGACATCATTGGAATTGTATGTTGTATGATAGAAGTATCATATGTTTTCAAGTCATCATAATTCCAAACGAAAACATTTTTATATCTATTCAATAGTCTGATAAAGGCAAATGTTTCTTTTGAGGTAAGTCCTAATCCCAGATTAACATTTTGTGGTTTGGCCTCAATGCCAAGGTATATTAATTCAAATATCAAAGTAGAACTTTGAAGTTTTGAATTAGTAACTTGCTTAAATCTATCCTTGATGTCATATAGATCCTCAAGCTTGACTACTGATTTAGGTATGGAATTTTCCTCAAGTCTTTGCTTCATTTGAAGATCATGATCACTCTCATCAATAATCTGATCATCATAGGATTTTTCAGAAGTTAAGAAATTCAAAATTTCGTCGTCATGATTGAATAACCACCAGTTAGTGAAATTGTCTAGAACCGATGGTCTAAAAATTAATTCAGTTGAAAATCTTTAGATGGGAGTACTTAGAAGCAACATTGCCTAGTAAATCAGCTGCTATATTCCGAGATCTAGGAATGGGAGAGATATTAAATGCTAGAAAATGAGATATAAAGTCTTGAAACAAGGACTGATAATGTTTAAGATGACCAGAAAGACAATGTATAGTATTCCTTACTTTCTTAATAACAATCTCAGAGTCACCGAATACTTTAAGATATTGCACTTGCAGGCCTATTACTTTGTAGAGTCCTTGGATCAATGCCTCATATTCAATAGTATTATTTGTACACTCAAATTATAGTCTGCAAGATAACATAGTTTTTCCCCCTCAGGACTAACTAAAATATATCCTACTCCTGCACTGTCATTGGATTTTGACCCATCAAAATATAAAGACCAAAATACAGGCGTATCTATAGTTTTATTTACAATTTCTTTAGCAATATTAACACAACTTGATGTATCTGTATGAGAAAAAAAATATTTGAGATGTGAAACTATTAACTGAGAAAGGTGATGATTGAGCATTAAAATTACCAAAGAATGATTCTGATGAGTAATTTCCAAGAATGTTATTATTGAAATCTATGGGCTGATTTTCTTGTTCAAACTCTGTTACAGTATGAGTCATATGTTTTTCCCGATCGATATTAATTTTATTTGGTTTCCCTTTATAGGGAAGCCACATATGAGACCAATCAATAGAAATGTAACCATGGAGTTTCTCAGACCAATCCCTAGTTAGAATTAACCCATAAAACTTAGGGATGTTAGCAATCAATATATCAATTCTCTGAACAACTCTAGGATCAGTTGATAACCTAATGGTCACTGAGTTTGTCTCTCCTAATACTTGAACCTTAGTTCAATCTAACTGCACAATATGCACTGCAGGTTTTTGGGGCTCAATATTTAATTTTTAGCAAACTGAAGCTGGCATTATGTTTGATGAAGCCCCTGAATCTATTAAGCAATTATGCAGATTTCTATTCTAAATTTCATAGGTCAAGAGAAAAGGATGGGTATGAGAATTAGATCTATCTCCAATCAAAACAACATCAATAGCTTCTACTCTATTGGATGGTGGCTTACCAGTTCCATTAGCTGCCTTGGACAGTACAACATTTGGAAGAGGAGAAGAAGGTACTGCATTTAATTCTTTGAGTAGCAATTTCTGTTGATGTTTGAGCTTGCTAAGCTCAAATATAGAAATATTTGCTCTAGTCTTCTTCATGTCTTTGATGATGTTGTAATTCATAGAGTCAGAAACTACCAATATCTTGGATGATGAGGGTGGATTGGAAGATGATGGCTAGTTTTGAGTAGGCACTGCTGTAGATTTCTTTGTGGGAGACTTATCTTTGGTAGTAGGACTCACATTTTTCTTCTTTTGAATTGGTTGAACAGGCTCTGTGGCTCCTTTACTCCTGGTACTTACTGGGAAGGCTTCCTGTTCACTTTCAGTAACTGAATTAGGCAAAATGAAGTCCCACATACCATGACATTCAACAACCTCTTCTTCTTCAGTTTCTTCTGATAATAATATTTTATCTCCATCTTCTTCGTTATCTGGATCTGATTCTGCATTAAATATAGCATTAGGTGGTTTTGTTTCAACTCTTTTGAAGTTCCTAAATGGCTATTTAGTGGAGGTGTTAGCTACTTGTTTCTTAATTTCTACCATTTCGTTTGACATAGTTTTTAAAACCTTTTTTAGACCCTCCATGTCATATGGATCTTTAGCCACTTTCTTCTTTGAATTGTCTTCTAAAGTAACTTTTTTGGACTTTCTCTCTTCAGGGGCAGTTTTCTTTTCTAAGGCAATGACACATTTTCCCACAGCGATTGCTTCCTTCATATTTTTTGCTAAAGTAGGCTTTGCAGCTCTATCTACGAAGATTGCTATATTCGAAGGTAAGGCAGATATATACCATTCACCTCGAACCTCTTCACTAGGTTTAGATGCGGTAGGAATCTTATTTAAGAGCTTATTAAATCACGAGTTGAAATATTTGATAGGTTCTCTTGATTTAGTTTTAAGATTTGAGAGATCATTGATTAATGTCATTGTAGACCTATCATCACCAAATTTAGTCAAGAACTGCACTTGGAAAATATTCCAACTAGTAATGGATCCTGATGGTAATGAAAAATACCAGGACCCAGTTGCTCCTTGTAAGGTATATGGGAAAATCCTAAAAACAGTGTCTTCTTCAGTAACTCCATTTAAGTTTATTGACAACATGAAGTTGCTTATGTGTTCTTCTGCCAGTATGCCTATATCTAGGTTAAAATTTGGCAACCATTTTTTGGGATGAGCTGGCAATTAACTCAAGGGTGCAGGCATTACGACTGCCCCTGGATTTTTCCAAGGCCTTGGTTGTGGTTGATTGTGTGTCATTGTTGAGCTAATAGCAGAGGAAAGCGAAGATGAAGTTACAAGTGGTTGGGAAGAAGATGTTAGAGCTCCAGTACCCTGTTGAACAACAATATGGAGTCGGGGAGTGGATGGTTGAATTTGCAATGGGTTGGATGAAATGGATGATGATGATGAAAGAGTATCACTGTCAGACCCTTCAGGTGTCTTCCTTGCTCTTTTCCTTTTAGGCAGAGGGAATTATGTTGGTTTGATACCAAGCTTTTCACTCTGTAATTTGGTAAGAGGATGGGAAAGAATGTATTGTGAAGCCACACTGCCATGAGATAACTCAGATTTCTATGGTGATATTGAAAATCCTTGAAGTTTATGAATTAAAGACTAAACTTCATGAGATTCAAGAGTGGATTTTTCTGATAAGTTCAGGTTTTAGCAGTGGTTGTTTTCTCAACTTCTCTCTTAGAAATTGGAGATTTAGAATGTGAGGGAGAAGTCAAGGCAGATGTTGAGGGAGATTTACTCTTGGAATAGGCTATGGATTTGGATTTTCTCACCATTCATATTTCATTCCCTCCTTCTCGCGCCAAAAATGTTGATTCCTCTAAAATCGTTGCATCAACATCAGGGAAAACCACCCAGTCCGGACCTTAGAGAAATTCCTTTTCCGTTTGGTGTGGTGGCTCCGACTGGATGTAATGGGAACAATTTCCCAATGATATATGCATTGATAGGTGATTGGTTTGTAATGTGTAATGAGAGTGATAAGTGCTCTATTTTAAAGTGCAAAAAAATATACAAAGATAACTAATCTATCTCGGGTGTTTTTTCTAACAATGTGATTCTTGATTGTTTCTATGATGATTTATTCATAACATAGAAATATGCATTCATATGATGATTACTTTGTTTAATTAATTAAACAAAGTAATAATTAAAACATTATCGCATTGATCATAATATATCACTGACATATATATTTAAAATATGACAACTCTGAAACATTCAAAAGTGACAAGTTAAAGAATTGTTTTAGAAACATATACATATCAATAATAGCAAAGCTGATAAATTCTAATTCACATAGAGAAATAAAGCGAAAACATAAATAATAGTATCGTATGCATTTGGATCTCCTCTTATGTAAATCACATTCAAATTCTGCCTTCCAATTTCGGAATACTTTCACAGGATGCAAAAGTGCAAATCTCATAAAAGAATTCTTTGTCAAAATTTAGAATTCTGGTCCAGTGTTTTATAAAAAAATATATATCGGAAGTACAATAGTGCAACCTCCAATTTAAATCTTAATACAAAATTGCGGACCCTTTCTAAAAACATGAAAGGGTATTTAAATACTACAAATAATAACAAACTATGAAAGAAAGTCACTATGCACTGGTATAACAAAAAGAACACATAAATCTGGGATTTATTTTGAAAATAATAGTGTTGTGGCAGTCAAATGTATTCATTGTATTGGCTTATCTTCTTATGATCGCAGTTGGAAAATGGCGAGCATTGGCTGGATCTCTGCTGGCTGGCTCACCGAGAGTGTAACTAAGCTGTATATGTGGCATCAGCAAGTTTGGGGATCATGCAATTGATTGCATCCGTGAGACACTTCATCGCCATTTGCTGACTGTGTGGTTTAACAAGGAAAAACCATAACTATTCCCACGTTAGGCTTTGAGTGCCTCCGATCATTTTTTCTCTTTGCATCAGCTCTTGTTTCCAATGTTGTTCTAACAATTTTACCTTTGGGAGTTTGCTTGGAGAGCAATCTGTAATTATATTTGATAAATGTAGACTGTTGTTGATTAATTCAATTAGATTATTTTTTGTTGCTCTACATCAGGATGTAGCTCTCTCATCTTTCATTAATTGAGATTCCCATTCAGAAAACAAGATTTCCTTATGTGACTCCTATATCCTTGGCAGATTGGCAGCTTTTCCATCTTTCGAATCTTGCCATGATAGAAAATTAGGTAATCTTTCATCTGCCTTCTCTAACTCAAGCCTTGCATCCACTGATTTTTCAATCATAGATGTTGAGATATCACATAAGGGGATGGCCAATGATATATTATGACATAGAATATCCAATTGCAGGACAAAGCCTTGGTTATTTCTAGGGCTTTAGTTCTAAATTCATTTACCTAGGGATATCCTTTGAATCACTCTATCTAATGTGTCATTTGCCCGATTTGCTCTTCTTTTGATTTCTTCTCCTGCTCACTCAATAGTTGTAGTTTTCTCAATGCTTGAGACAACTCATGTTGTTTATGAATGGCCTATTCATCAATCCTCTGCTTTTCATGTTTTAACTGCTCATTTAATTGTTCATTAAGCTACCTTTGTTCTATCAACTTCTGTTCTAGATACTCTATTTTTTTTTGTCATTCTGTCGATTGTGCCTCTAGTTGAATGATTGCCTATTCTTTTTCTCTGAAGCCTTATCTATTGTCGCTGCTATATATGCTCCAGCACACTAAGACAATTTTGTTAAATATTTTGAGGTATTTACCTCTTCTCTCCATACCATGTTCATCATTTCAATCTGAGAAGTCAAAAGAGGACTATGATCAATTTTCCTCTTCATTCTCTGTCTTTTGACTACAGCCCTATGCTTAGGACTGTAGAAGACATCTAGTGGTGGTATTTCTTCAATTTGCAGTACAATCTCCTCAGTGGGATTTTCAAGGATAATCTCTATCTTTCTGGAACTTGGGTGGGCCGCTTGTTCCGACAATCGAAACTGTGTTGACTGTTGATTTCTACGCGACACTTCTGGTGTAGTGAACCCTTGGGTTTTCTCAAGATTACTGATGATTGAATCAAACTATTCCCATTCCTTGATAATATTGGGATCAATATTAACATCTGTATCAATGGGTTCACTAGTTATTACTTGCTTCTACTCCTTTTCTAGTGTCTTCTCCTTCTCATAAATCTTTTCAATTTCAGGATTCTGTTCAGTAATTTCCTTGTCATTGTGGGCTTGTGGTTGTACCATAGAAGTTATATTTAATAAGTCTAGAGGAAGTGTTTCCAATCCATGTGCCCTAAGCTTATAGAATTCGTCTAGTCCTTTTGCTCCCAATTTGATTTTGGCCATATGTTTGACTTGAGAAAATACTTCTGAAGAAACAAACAAGTCATTCAAGCTATCCTCCTCATGAACAAATTTGGCGATTTTAGCCTGAGAGGTAATATTGCAGGCAACCTTTCTAGGATCGTACTGCCTGTTTGGGATAGTGGCAAGTTTTAACAACTTTATTTTCTCGGCCTCCTTCTCTGCATGTTTAAAATCATGCATGGTAAAAGTTCCACATCGAAGGGGAAATGTTGGCCACATGTGCTTTTTAGAGTCCCTAAGGGTCCTTGACATTCCTTCAACTATTATCTAATGTGCTAATTCCCTGGCTAGCAGTTTATTAGGGATTTATAGAGGAAGAATATGAGGGTTGGCAAGGCTGCCGAAAAGTCTTATATAAGTGAATCTTTCTTCTCCAAACCAACTGCCAATTGCAGTAAGCTCGACTGATGCTTCCTCGGATATCCTGGGAGTAGGCTTATTGAATATGGCATAATACACGGGAAGAATAAAACCATGACAAATTCTATACAGATGATTCTTATAATTGGCTTTCCATAGCTCATTATGATAGATGTGAATGGGTTTGGGATCCTGCGAAGTCCATTTCCATCCAAGAATGGGGTATTCAGCATTAAAACAGATAGTGTCCATGATATAGGCACTCATGTAAAAGGGAGGTATCGCCCGGGTAGACACAAACCTACTTTTTCTATATTCAAGTATCTCGGTGGCCATTTTATCAAACAGAATGTTTGCCCAGTCCACGATATAACCATAAATTGCAGTCTCCATTAATGGGACCATATCTATAGATAATTTATAGAATCATGGACTCTGAAGAGTCTGCACATCATTGCACCAGCATAACAATAAGGAGAAGCCAATGGATCTACACAGTACATACCTGATGTCTCGTGCTTATGTTTGGTCGAAAAATGTCTCCATTGTCTAATAGGGTCAGATTCAATGTCGCTCTCCTTGGCAAAAACCTCCAAAAATTCTTTTTTATACCGCTTCTCTAGCTGAGGTAAATGGTACATTTGTCTAAGATCCTCTGCTCTAAATGACCCGAACACTTTTCCATCATCTGTAGAGAATGTCCTATCTGTGGTCGCAATGCTTTCAATAATCCACCTAACCACATCATTATAGGGTAAAACCTTGGCACGAGCTGCTATTTTATGTAGATATGAACAGGCTAATTCCTTATGAGTATTCTCTGATTTGCTCTTGGAATCTATTGTTTCTTCTTATTCTAGTTCTTCAGGCTCCTCTGCTTCCAGCAAATTGTAGATACTCTCCTAGGATGCTTTGCCTAAACCGAGGCAGGTAGTATCATCAATCCTTTCTTATTTAGTTCTTCTTTGGTTGTGACAAGGGCCTTGGGTTTCTTCACCTTCTTTCCCATTTTCTCTGGATTCATCAGCTCAGAGTTGCTCTACACAGATAATGAAAAACGTAACATAGAAATATACCTGCTCAAAGCTAATATTAAATGAAAAGAGTTATGGTAATTTACGCATGATAAACCAAATGTAATTAAGTATTACCATGGGTGAAATCCTCGAAGGATTCACCCTTAACTACAAAATTAATGACCTTCATAACTTCCAATCATGGTTAATAAATGTAATAAAAATATGTCACATCGCACATATGCTTGATGGTCCTTTAAAATGTATCTTTTGATCTTCCCACTCAACGATTAGCAATAAATCGCAATCGGGAGGTTCATCGGTCAGGCTTAATGTTTTGGGTTGATAGCCCTAATTGTGATAAAGGTAAGGAATATAATAAGGTGGAGGAATAATTAGCGAACTGTTTGATTTATTTCTTTTCTTGTATTATTCCTTTTAAGATTTATTCCTGCTAACAATACCTTTTGATGGTCTTTTCTTGAAATGTGTGCCTTACTTTATGATATCACAATCGGGGGATTCAAAAAGGATTTTGCTATGTGTCATGTGATATGTGCAATCGTCAATTATGATTACGTTATCAGATTGGAGGTTTAGTATAAACCATTTTTAATGCATCCTTGTTTAATTTTGCGACATGCGATCTCCGATCGCATTATCGCATCGGAGATTTGCTTATGAGGGCTTCTCAAAGAAGGATATATCATATTATATTACATTTTAGTAAAAGGTTTTGGATATTAGTTCTATTGCATCAGACCTTTTGATAAGGATTTCCATGTGTTATATAATTAAATCTAGGCATGTCATTATTATTAAATCATTGAATTTAACTAAGTCTTAAAAAGGGACCCATTTCTATTTAAATTTTTTTGATAAAAATTTACAAATGGGGGGTTGTTGTATAGCACAACAGACCCTTATACAAGATCCTGGTCTGGGAGTCCAGCAAATCCATGCACAACTGCAAAATTTGTGTCTGGAAATGCAAATTTTGAAACAGAACAAGACACCTCGGCCGGAGGCGCGCGAGGAGGTATGGTGCATAAAATGCAAAAGCCAGGGGCATGACAAGGACCATTGTCCATTTTTCACAAATTACTTGGCGGGAGGAGGGCCAATGCCATTAATACCTGAGGCACAAGTAGGACCAAGCGCGATGCCTGCACTATGGTATACGATTTGTCAGATAGGAGGAAAACACACTACGGATAATTGTCATCTATTATAGAAGTATACACAAACGTCCCACCAATTGTTTTGTAATTTTTGCATGTCTGTAGGCCATGATGAATGCACTTGCAGAAGCTATGAAATAATGATGGATCAAACTCTTGCCTATAGGGTATAGACCGAAACGCGAGCCGTCGACCCAAATGCAGGAATGGCGCACGCTGGATTTCAAGGGCACGAATGAGGTCAAGGTGGAATGGGACTAGGAAGGGGTCGCAGACAACTAATTTGTTATAATTGCAAAGGGCCGGGACACTATGCCCACGATTGTATGAATCCGATGAGAACATCATGTTTGTACTGTACTCAGTTTGATCATGAGGCAGAAGACTGCCCTACACTGATAGCGAGGCTGTGCGAAAAAGGGGCACTCCAGCCTGCCCCGACTGAAAATTTGCAAATGATGAGGTCTGAGCTGCACTAAGAGGACATGAATGTAAACATAGTGCTTAGAAGTAGTATCACGATAGGAGATGACAAAGGTAAGTAGCTTGAAGAAAGTGCGTGGGTTCTCAACGCTCCTACAAAGGAACCTGAATTTGATCTAGAATGCACGAAGGAGACATTCATGGAAGCTAAGAAGAGCTTCACGGGTGCCTCCACTTCAGGTAGTAAGGATCAACTAGAGTTGGAGTTGGATCCTTCAATGCTCACGACCTTTCTAGAGACATGCATGAAACTGCTACGGGATAGTGTTGTGGCCACCAACAACCCCCCTCCTTATTTAGTATTAGCAATAACACTAGATAAGTGGGGACCCTTAGTAAAAAATTCAAAAAATTCAATTAAAACTCATGTATTATACTCCTTAAGAAAATATCACATCGCGCGAAGAAGATAGGACATTTCCTTGTGAGTAGAATGATAAACTGTGAGAATGCGACGTGAAATCCATCGCATCGCGTGCATTAAGAAACGCTCACAAAAAAAAACTTTAAGGAATCGCCGATGGCTGATATGCGACATCGCATATCGCAACATCGCAAAAACAGCACATAACTATTTAACGAATTGTAACAATCTGCGATCCTGTGATAATGCGATACTGCGATCGGCGATCTTGCTATCGCGCGAAACAGCAATCCGTAATCCTGCGATCGGCATGATCGGTCAATCCTGCGATAACACATCTTGATGAAAACACGATAATGCGATGATGCGATGCTGCGATGCGAATCGGAGAGATCGTCCATCGCAGATTTTCCCCAGCTCAACATTCAAGAAAAATTGAATACACACGTTAATGAAAATTAATGAATGCATGCCAAGTGTTAATGAAAGATAAGTTTTGTGTTTTTCGAAGAGTTAGTTCGCAACAGATGTCATGCTTTTTTGTACATCCGTAGAGCTCACAGCTTTCTTGTCAATTTTTATTATCATTACTCTCTCCTTATATGTGAACTACAGGAATGAAAAACAGAAACAATATGAAGCAATGTGCAGGGAGCGATTAAGGAAAAAGGATAAAGCTCCAATGCTCGGAAGTAGAGAAGAAATGCCCTCATGAACGGATACGGCATGCAACAGAGCCGCGAATTCTAGAGCACTGCTGAGCTATCCATTACAGATCTATCAGTCAGAGCTATGGTGCAATGAATAATTGAACAATGTTGATATCAACAGGTGATTTAACGCTCAAGGTTAGAAGCTCACAAAAGCAGTATGTTTGCAAAATTTTAAAGCTTATACCCGATGAACAAAAGGCACTAAAGGAGAAAAACGCACCAGAAAGGCATGGATCAAAGAACGGAGGCAGTTTTCGATGCGCGATTAGTTCCTAGCACTAATCGCGCATCGCTGAGAAAATTGCTCAAAAAGAAAAGTCCCTAACTGCTTAGTCACTTGTAAGCCCGGAAACGCAAGAAAGCAAAGGCATAGGCAATTTGATGGTTAACCAAGTGGAATTTGGGTTATTACTGAGAATACACAGTAAATCCACATATCCAGAGATGATTCTCAAGTATATCTGCTATTTTGCTGGAAAAAATGGTGCCAGCGCTTGCCATTTCCGTTTGCTTATCTCAACCAAAAGTGGAAGAAAGTCAACCAATTCTACCCAGGAAAATATTGAATGCTTGCAACATTAAGGAGCAAATGCAGAAATAGTTAGACATTAGATTGAATTTTTAGAAATAATTTTGCTTAGAAAAAGGGCGGTCATTTAAACTATATCCTGAATCTGTGTAATTAAGTTATTTAGTTAGTAGTATTTAAACCCTTCTCATGCATTTAGAGAAGGGTCCAGAAATTTATCAAAAACTTGTCCTCAGAACATGCACTTTTGCATCCTCAGAGGAGGTTTTGGTGAATGAATGGATCAAGATTTGTTGATGTTTGCATTTGATATCTGCTACTGATGTTTCACTTCTGTACTCTTAGTAGATGTTAGAGCAAGGAGAAATAAATCATTATTTCTTGAAGCTTATGAGTAGGACCAGTTATAAATGGTACTTTTATCTCTTGACCATTTCTTCTTATATGTTAAAGTGATATACAGTTTTTAGTTGTTTATATGTTATTGCATGAATGCTTGAGTTACCATTTGGCACTTTTGTACGGTGGTAGCTATTTATTTATGTTTAATGTATGAATAGCTTATTATGCGATATGTTGTTCATAACTGTTTTGCCTAACTTTTTATGCGAAATAGTTCATCTTAATTGATTTCCTTTCTTATAATCGCTGAATGATCTTTATTACCAGTTGTTATATGAAATCTCTTTAGATCGCATAATAGAAGAGTTATATCCCGGGTTAGCATAGATTAGATGTGTTTTTTTTATTAGATTACCATAGTATAGAATTAGATTAAAGTTTGAATTAGAATAGCTTAGATAGTTACAATTAGATCAGCAACATCCAATTCTACACACACACACCCATAGATTGGGAAACTGGTCCCATTATCCCCAGTCAGACCCGCTATACCAAACGGATAAGGAGCTGCCAACCAAGGTCCGGACCGGGCGGGTATCCCCCTTGTTGTCTACCTGATTTTCGGGGCTTCAACATATTTAGTGCTAGAAGGAGGGTCTGAACTATGAATGGCAAGTAAATCCAAATCTGAATACCATTCTGAGAGTAAATCGCCCTCATCATCTCCCCCGACTTCCCCATTACATTTAAATCCAGAGTCAGAAGTCGCTCGAGTATCAATCGCTGCTACCCACCCTGATATTTCAGACCAATCTACCACTGAACCTCCTGAAGTCGAATCCCTGATTCACAAACTTCAGCGATTTTCCATCTCCCCTCAGAGGTCTGATAAATCTCAAGGCAGCGTGACTTTGTAGTACAATCCTACTCATCCCCTGACCAGGTTAAAGAGTGAAAAGTTTGGCATTCAGCCAACCGAATTACCTCTTCCCACCAGGAAAAGAGCAAGGAAATCACTGCAAGAGTCTGACAGTGAGACTCTTTCGTCCGCATCATCCATCTCAACTACTTCACCGCGAAGTCAACCATCCACACCTCCACTCTAGATCATCATCCATCCGTCCACTGGGACCCCC
The DNA here is from genome assembly GCA_031772625.1 of Pinus tabuliformis. NCBI lineage: Eukaryota > Viridiplantae > Streptophyta > Pinopsida > Pinales > Pinaceae > Pinus > Pinus tabuliformis. Next base: position 1,234,649,266 of record CM062817.1, on the reverse strand, counting down.
ACAACCGCTCTTCAATCATCTACGATCATAGTATCCTCATCCTCCCAGCCACAAGCATCATCTTCTGCACTTTCCTCTGTTAACAGTTCAACGATGGCCCAATCTCCATGGAACAACCCTGGGGCAGTCTTAATGCCTGCACCCTTGAGTCAAATACCGGCCCATCATGAGAAATGGCTGCCCAAATTCAATCCCGAGGCAGGTATGCTAGCAGAAGAGCAAATAAATAACTTCATACTTTCCATTAATCTCAATGGGGTTACAAATGAAGATGCAAGGGACAGCCGAGTCATGGTCCTTTTCATTACCCTCCGGATCCATTACAAGTTGGGATATCTTCCAGGACCAATTCCTAACCAAGTTTGGTGATGACAGATCAACGACAACATTAATCAATGACCTATCCAATCTTAAAGCCGAAGCTAGAGAGCCTATTAAGGATTTCAATTTACGGTTCAACAAAATTTTCAACAAAATTCCTACTGCTTCTCAGCTCAGCGAAGAAGTACGATGCGAATGGTATATTACTGCTCTTCCATCGAACATAGCCATCTTTGTAGACAGGGAAAATAAAACAACCTTAGCTGAAAACATGAAAGAGGCGATAGCAGTAGAAAAACGAATAATAACCCTGGAAAATAGATCCGCGATAGAGGAACGTAAGTCCAAAAAAGTCACCTTCAAGGAAGACTCCAAGAAGAAACAAGCAAAAGATCCTTTTGATTTAGAAGGATTGCAGAAAGTTCTAAATACCATGTCCAATGTGATGGTCGACATAAAAAGATAAGTAGCGGAAACTTCTTCGAAAAAGCCCTACCGAGATTTTAAAAGAGGTCCTTCAATGGATGCAAAGCCACCCAATACCATTTCAAATGCTGAATCCGAGGAAGAGGAAGAGGAAATTGCCACTGAAGGGTAGACCGATGACGAAGAAGTTGTGGAATTACAAGGAATGTGGGATTTCATCCTCCCACAAGAATAAGATCAAGAAGTATTTCCAGTTAGCACACGAAGTAAAAATCTGCTTGATCCTCCCCAAACTACCCCTAAGAAAAAGAGCGCAAGCTCTCCAACAAAAGATAAAGTCGCAACAAAGAAAACGACATCCAAAGCGACTCAAACTAGCCTAGTCCAAGTAGATGAAACGACTCCATCAAAATCACTGATAGTGTCGGATGAAATGGAGTACAATATTATTGATGACATGAAAAAGACTAGGGCTAATATCACCCTTTACGAACTGAGCAAGTTGAAACATCAACAGAAGATAATGATGAAAGAATTACATGCCGTGCCAGTTGCACCTTTGCCTGCCGCTGTACTTTCTCAAGCTTCCCACAACATGGGAAGACCTCCAATGAACGCGATCAGTAAGATTGATCCAAATGACATCGCCTTGATTGGAGGAAGATCAAGATCTCACACTCCCCCATTTCTCCTCACTTATGAAATCTTTAATAAAAATGTGCACAATTGTTTGATAGATTCCGGTGCTTCATCGAATATTTTACCCAAATCTATATGTGCCAAATTAAATGTTCAACCACAGAAATCCGTAGTGCGCATAGTTTAGCTCAATCGATCTCAAGTCGAAGTGATTGGCGAACTAAATCAAGTAACCATAAGATTGTCATCCAACCCGAAGGTATGTCAGGTTATTGACATTCTAGTTTCTGACATCCCAGAATTCTATGGCTTAATCCTTAGTAGGGATTGGTCAGAGAAACTCCATGGATACTTCGCAACTGATTGGTTGCACATGTGGCTGCCCTACAATGGTAAACCAAATCAAGTAAAAGTTGAACGAGAGCTACACAAGAAGTACATAGTAACGGTGTTAGAGGAAGAAAATGAACCGGTAGCGTATAACAGCAGTATCATTGGCAATTACTCGGTAGATTCTTTCCTTGGCAATTTCAATGCTCATGCATCACCTTATTTAGAAAATTCAGTTTTGTCCCAAGTTGAAAATTTTTCTCGAACTGATAGTTCGAAATGTATTAATTTTTTAGATAAACCTGTAAATACATCTTTGTTTTGGAAATTATTTTTTGATGGCTCTAGATCTAACGAAGGAGCAGGAGTAGGATGCGTTCTGATTAGTCCAGAAGGAGAAAATATCATGCTCACATGCAAACTCGAATTTGATTGCACAAACAATACAACAAAATACGAGGCTTTGGTTCAAGGACTGTACAAGGCAATCGGGTTAGATGTCAAGTATCTTCAAGCCTTTGGAGACTCTGAGATTGTGGTTAAGCAGGTACATAACACTATCATTTCTTATCAGGTCACTTAAAACACTATCAATCTTTAGTATAAGATCTGACTGAGCATTTCATAGCGTTTAATATTTCTTCAATCCCCAGACTCCAAAACGGTAGTGCAGACCTTTTGGCTAATGTAGCTTCTAAGCTTATTCCCTCCAAAGATTTTAGTCCAGATATATTCTCAATAGAATTAATCTTTAGACCGTCCATTCCTGACAACATCAAAAATTGGAGAGTATTCAATGATGATCTAGATATCGTAAATTTCCTCACATCTGAAGGATCCTACTCCAATCAAATAATTGACGAAGACCAGCACGACCGACAATTGCAACAAAATAGCACTAATAATGCTATACTAAAGTCGGTGGTTAAGTTAGAAGACTTATACGATTTGAAAGATCGGTTTAAGAGGTCTACCAATTCAAAACTCTACAGTTCAACCTTGAACTACGAATTAGTAAACCTAAGGACCGATGCTAAACCACAAAACATTAATCTAGGCCTCAGCCTAGCCCCTGAATAGAAACTAGCATATATTCGTCTTTTGAGACAATATAAAAATGTTTTTGCCTGGAATTATGATGAGCTGAAAACATACGACACTTCTATCATCCAGCATACTATTCCCATGATCGATAACGAAAAACCTGTCCAACAAAAACTGAGAAAAATCCACCCCACTTTAGAAAATCAGATAAAAATCAAGCTCAATAAGTTACTGAAAGCCAGGATAATTTTTCTCGTTAGGCATTCCAAGTGGGTCTCCAATATGGTACCCGTTAGAAAGAAAAACGGAGATATTAGGATTTGCATTGACTTTCGGAATCTTAACAAAGCCTGTCAAAAAGACAATTTTCCTCTTCCACCTATGGAGAAAATACTGCAGGTGGTGGCAGGTTCAGAACTAATGTCATTCTTGGATGGATTTTCAGGGTACAATCAAGTGTTGGTACATCCTGATGATTAGTTGAAAACCACATTCAGAACTAAATGGGGCACATATGCATATCAGAAGATGCCATTTGGTTTGATTAATGCTGGTGCTACATTTCAGAGAGCCATGGACATCGCATTTAAAGGCTTAGTCAATAAATCTGTAGTAATTTATTTGGATGATATAACAGTGTACTCCAAGAAGCGAAGCGACCATCTCAAAGACCTGAAATAAATCTTTCAACGGTGTTTAAGGTATGGAATTTCACTTAACCCAAAGAAAGATTTTTTCGCATTAAGTGAAGGGAAACTTCTAGGATTCATAGTGTCAAAGTCCGATATTCACATTGATCCCGACAGAATCAGAGAAATTTCTGAAATATCCCTACCTCATAACAAAAAAGCCATGCAATCTTTCCTTGGTCAAATCAATTTTGTAAAGAGATTCCTTCCAGATTTTTCGCGAATCATGTCTCCTTTGTAGACCATGATTAAAAAGAATTCAAATTTTAAATGGGGTCAAGATGAACATGAAGCATTTAACCTAATCAAGCAAGCCATTATTAATGCTCCATCTTTAGCAACCCCGAATTTTTCAGAATCTTTTATTTTATACACATTTGCCTTAGATAAGCATATGTCGCGATACTAACTCAAGCGAATCAAGAAAAAGCAGAAGCTCCAATTGTGTTTTTTAGCTCAATTTTACAAGGTGTTGAACTCAATTATTCTGACGTGGAGAAATAGGCTTATGCTGTTTTCAAAGCGGTCAAGTACTTCAGACCTTTCTTACTTAAAACCCATACTAAGATCATAGTACCGTTTCCAGCGGTAAGGAATCTTCTAGTGCAGAAGGATGTGGGTGAGAAAAGGGCCAATTGGGTTATTGCCTTACAGGAATACGACTTTGAGATCAAACCAGCAAACATTGTAAGAGGTCAAGGCTTCTGCAAAATGCTGGCCGGAGCATCGCAAATTTCTGAAACTCCATCTGAAGAGGTACAAATGGGTGAGGTAAGCCTAAACGATGCAGAATCATTATATGCTAATATCATTTATTATCTTAAGAATGAGTATGCTTCTTCACACCTTGATCATACTAAGAAAAGAGCTCTAAGATTGAAAGCTAAACGATATCAGCTCATAAATGATATTCCTTTCAGAAAAAATTATGATTCTGTCCTTCTTAGGTGCCTTGAAAAAACTGAAGCTGAAAAAGTTTTGCAGGAACTCCACGATGGGTCAGCAAGCGAACACTATGCTGGAGATGCTACTGCACATAAACTCTTACGCGCAGGATATTACTGGCCCACGCTGTTCAAAGACTCACACAGTTACGTGAGGAAATGTCAAGTCTGCAAACTACTGCTGGAAGACAAAAGAAGTCATCCCTGCCACTACAGTCGGTAAACATAGAGCAACCTTTCAGTCAATGGGGCTTGGACATAATAGGTGAGATCATTCCTCACTCTTCTAAGCAGCATAGATACATCCTCATGACAATAGATTATTTCACAAAATGGGTAGAAGCAGTTCCGCTCAAGACAACTAATTCTGAAAATATTATTGAATTCATAGATCAATTTATAATCACTAGGTTTCGATTGCCATCTGCTTTAATGTTTGACAATGCATCATACTTTTCTGGAAATGCAATGACTGATTTTGCACTTAAAAGAGGATTCAAACTTAAATATTCAGCCAATTACTATCCGCAAGGTAATGGGTTAGCTGAGTCAACAAATAAAAACCTAATTAGGATTATTAAAAGAATAGTTGACTAGAATCAAAAGAATTGGCACAAAGCTTTGGTATATTCTTTATGGGCAGATAGGATAACGCAAAAAGCTTCAATTGGCACTTCTCCCTTTAATTTAGTTTATGGGAAAGAAGTGGTTCTTCCAACTCACTTAGCCATTCCCTCTTTGTCTTTGGTACAATACATTGATGAAGTACCCACTTCCTCCTTACAACTATGACAAATGGAAATAATTAAATTAGAAGAACAACGAGAACAAGCTAAGAAAACGCATGCTCATCATCAAGCGCTTGTAAAATCCTCTTTTGATTCAAACATAATGACCAGAAAAGATTTTCGGATGGGAGATTTAGTTTTAAAGTGGGATAAGGCTCATGAAGAAAAGGGATCCTTTGCCTGTTAATGGACAAATTCTCAAAAAATATTTTCCATAGAAGGCTATTCTTCTATTTTTGTAAAATAGTTTTTCTTTTCATAATAAAACCAGTTGTGAATGGTTACATTAGGTATTTACGAAAAAGACACCAATTTTCTTTCAGATTTTGAGCTTTTCGCTTGTATAAATAGCAAATCTTTTGGAAAATTGATCTTTATTATTGACTGATACAATTAAAAACTTTAGCCTAGATATGATACAAGTTTCAACTTCAAGAAATTTGATGAAAACAACCTTTAGTGAAGAAATTGTTTTATATCAGCATAATGAAAGGTATCAATAACAAAATGAAGATTCTCTATAGAACAGCTGTTTCCAAAAACTCTATTATTGTCGTCCAGAGCTATCTTAAGGAAACAATGACTTCCTCCCTACTAAGGAGAATCGCAGCTTTCAGAGGGATAATCCAAGTATACACTATATCTTGAAGAATAAGAGGTCTCATCACGAGTCGGCTTATCATGATCACCGATATCATAACTTGCTAACTTTGCCAATACTGTCTACCACAACAGGGCAATAACTCAAGATTGTTGCAATCAAAAGACAAGGGGTCTCATCACAATCCAGCTTGTTCAACAAAGTTATGAATCAAGTGAGTGACTGTGTCATAATTTGGCTACCAAACCAAGACATTGTTCTTTAAGAATAAAAAGAAAATCAAAGCAATAAGTGTAAATATGGATTTTTCTTTGAAATTTGTAGGTCACCTTAAGTAGGATACAGGATCATTGCTGGGTAATAGGTAACCCTGTCGAGGCTATAAACGCCTGCTGGCAGCAGAGGTTCTACCTACGACAAATGAGCATATTTAAAACTGGTTTACAGAGGAGACTTTATTTTATCTTTACAAGACTAAGTAATGGCTGATGTAAATACAAGGACTAGCCTAAGGGAGCAAATAATTAGAATGAAAAGAGGTTGAAACAAAATATCATTGACAGTTTAAAGCATAATGTACTCTATCTGTCCATAACAAAGTTTAATTTTCTTAAAAAAAAAATTGTTTTGGAAGCTTGAAAAATTTAATAGGAAAACAGAGATAACTGGGTCTTCCAAGTGAATCACCAATTGTTATGGCCACCAACAACCCCCCTCCTTATTTAGTATTAGAAATAACACTAGATAAGTGGGGACCCTTAGTAAAAAATTCAAAAAATTCAATTAAAACTCATGTATTATACTCCTTAATTAAAAATGTCGTTGAACAATTAATTGAGTGGCTAGAGCACCTACACAAATGATGATTATGTAAGTGGGAATCAATGAGGGGGAAATGGGGGAGGGATGGCATAAGGATGGGGGTTGTCGGGAGTTGTTTCTCTGTAAAATGACCTTGTCAAGAATTATTTTCTTGAACTAGAAATCAAAACCCCATTTCTTCTAAAGTTCCAAAGAAAACAAATTAATTAGGAAGTTAACAGTCAAAATACCTAATAAGTGTTGATATTACAACAAGAATGTTGCAAATCTTAGGGCTACCAACTTTTATTTATGAATCTCAAGTTCATACAAACTTAAGAGGTGACAATGATATATGCACAACAAGTAATATTCTACCTAAGCTACTCTGAAAAAATGAATTGAACTAGGATGTGCAGAGACCATTTTGCAAAAAGGAAAATTACTAAAATCAATTTTGTAATAAAAACATAATTGAAGCATTACTTTTCCTACAAAATGAAATAAACACTAATATATTTTCATGGAAGGAAATGATGGAAAGGAAATCCTAATCTCTTTTGCAGAAGGTAAATAATAGGAAAGTAACCCTAATCTAGTTGCATGAAAGTAAATTCCATGAAAGTGACTCTAATCTATCTTGCAGGAATAAAAAACTATGTTATTGAAATCAACGTAAATTCTACTCTATTTTCAAAAACCATTAAATTCTCAAAAGTGATCAAGGTAGACTACATTATGCGACTTAACTCATAACCAAAACAATTTACGCTAGTTGTAGAATTGAAACTACAATGATGAAATAAATGTATCCAAAGAGTCTCTAATATTCTCAAGTTACTTTTCAAATCTTAGAAGGCGGTATGGGGCAATGATAAGAAAAAATAAATCTTTAGAAGAAATTTTGTACATGCTCTAAAAAATTTTGTGTAATGCTACAAGATTGCTACAGGATGCCCTGTATTTCTATAGGATTGTAACCAAGAGAAATATAAAGGTTCTAGGGTAATTCTGAAGGTGAGAGAATGTGATATGAGGTTATGGAAGATTTTAAGAGACCTTTTCAAGCCTAGATCTACTTAATAGACCAACCCGTGCAAGGGAGAAGAAAAAAACTAACAGTCTCATGTAGCTTAGTGGTGTAATTTCCCGAATGCTGTCAGTTTAAAAGCGAGTAGAAATGGAAGGTGGAAAGTTGAAGGAAGTGATGCTAATCCTTTGGAAATGGTGCTATTCTACTCTATGAACCAATAAAATCCATCTACACACCAAATAAATGTTCATAAAAAAAAACAAAGCAATTAAATGATTGTAAAGCATTGATTGCATAAAGCATAATGAGTGTGAAAGGATGAGTTGAATTTCGAACATAATTTAAGTATTTCATAAAAGAGAAACTAATTTTGGTGCTTTTCCATGTAGGGAACATAACCAAGTTTCCCATGGGACCTTACTCACTTTCCTTCAAAGACAATGTTTTTCTTATAAACCATATTTGCATAAAGAAACACAACCAGACTAAGTACTTGAAAACAAAATACATAAAAGAAAGATATATAATAAGTGGATTGAGTACCTAGGTTGGGCCCTAATCCAAGTAATCTCAGCTCCCTTAAAGGAAACTCATAATGGAATAAAAATTATTCTTTTCATTAATCTCAAAAATTGTTCAAGTATGTAACATGGCAATGAAAATGACAAGCATAAGTCTCGTGCTCTAATAGTCACTATCTTTCCTCTAGAATATGAACCCTACTAAGCTGTTAGGATCCTTTATTTGTACAAAAGCGAGTGAGGGGAAGCCTCCTTGAAAGGATGGCTACTTCCCTCCAAAACTCCTAAAAAAGTGGATATGGTCTCCTGGGGTTCTCGTAGTCACTAAGGGGTAGTATCTTTCCATAAGCCAACTAATTTGTTGATGGGTTGATGCAAGGAACAAACCTCCTAAATCTTCTCCTATTGGTCTCCAACATGTTCTACATAATAAATCCTCTTTGTCCTACACATTCAATGAATTAGGAGATAATATATAGAAAATATTTCATAAGATTCCTAAGAACACATTATGTCTTCAGAAAGATATTATAGAATGTAAAAAGAGATGTTAAAATGTGCTAAAGGATGGTCAACTGGGCCTTGAATTGTATCTATTTGGGAGGCCTATCATTCCCCCTTTCTAAAAGTGTTTTTATTCCTCTCAGAAACTTAGTCACTTAATTATATCTCATTCATGGACCTGATGGCATCCCTAACATCCCAAGCTACCTTAGAAGGAATTCCTTCTTCAAGATGGAAACCTGCATTCTTTTCAATATTTTCCCATTATGTTTGTTCTTCTTCTTGTTCCTTATTTTCTTACAAGCCTAATATTAGAGGAGGATTGAACTTGAGTCCAATCCAATTGATTCCCAAACTCTCGACAATCCTTTTGTATAGAGGTTCTTTTCCAAGGTGTTCCTTAGCCTTTCTGATGAGTGATACTCCTTCATTATGAAGCTATGTGGTAGGGTGCGCCACCTTCTCTAACAAGCCTATAGGCTTTCACTTGCTAATAATCTGAAGGTATATTCAAAGTGTAATATTGATTTCTCTTCTTTATTTATATAGACTGGTGTTAGCCTAGGATCTCCAGTTATGAGCCTATGGATACTCTTGACAAGACGAGGGCCTCCTAACTATGCTATGATCCATAAGGGTTCATTTACCACCCTATCCATGAATTTTGGTTTATTCATATCTAGCCTCTTCATGCGCAAGACAGGAGGCCAAGGCCATCAATTGCACATCTCCCATTCTTGAGTTGGGGTCCCAAATGTTGTTGTTAGTTAGCATTAAATTGTGCATTAAAATTCAAACATCTTGGCTCTATCTTCAACACTTCACTTATGATAGAACTCAATGAATTTTTTGTAGTCCTAGAAATGGAGAGAGCCATGCTCGAAAAAGTTTTTAATTTGTAATTGGCACCATTTTTCCTTTAGGAATAGTGAATAAGGTTTTGATGGTTGTATGCATGGCTTCCATGGCCAAATTTTCCATGGTTGCAAGTTGCTCCTCTTTCTCCTATAGTTGGGCCTTTAGCCTTCTATTTTCTATTTATAGTTGGTCCCTCATATTAGCTTCCCTGGATATATGATCATCCATTTCTTCCTCCATATTTTTCATTTTCTCCACCATGATACCCATATATTCAACTCCTTTGATTTTCAATTTGCATCCACCTATGGGTCCTCCATCTCTCCTTTTCTAGTTCAAAGAGAAATGGGACTACAAAATGGCTAGGGATTATCTTCCCTTCTTCAATCCATTTATAGTACGATCTAAGGTTTAGTTGGGAATCTGGCTCTTGTAAGTCTAGATTTTTCTCTTGTACCCCCACAACCCCTTCCTATATTTTTCCTTCCTATTCCTATAGTTATGTAGTGCCTTCCTATAGCCTTTCTATTTCTTCTTGTAGTATGGTTGTGCCTTCCTATAGCACTGCATATTTCTCCTATAGCTTGATGATTTGTTTAGGGTTTTTGGTCCCTTTGGTACTTGGCTTCTTTTGTGGGGTATCTGGTTGTTTTCCTTTAGTTTTGATGGAGATTATTTCCTATGATTACTTCTTACCTCTTTCTAATTCTCCCTCTTTTCGGTTAGATGATCCTTCAATAGTGATATGGGTTGGAGAAAGTGGTTGAGGATTCCCTTGCCTTATTCTATTTCTATTTCTTCTCTTGGAGTACAAAGGGGGTTTCCTTGGCCTCCTTCCTTTTAGTTGAGGTACTTAATGCTCCCAAGGTGGAAGCAACTTCCTCTTCTATGTTTCCTTCTACTCCCTTATCCTTCTCTTTTGTGGCCTAGATGATGTCCCAATGGCTTATGGAGTCCTCTTCTCTACTATTTGTGTCACAACAGGTTTGATTGGGTTTTCCTTAGGAACTCTGGGTTTTTTTTGTAGTTCAATTTGTGCCTCTACTTATTCTTCTTCCTCCTCCACTTCCTTTTTTGGTTTTCCTTTAGCTCTTCTTCTTCTCCTTTGGCCTCTTATTTTCTAGATCCTCCCTTTTTTTATGATCCTCCAAGTTCCAATTGTGCTTGTGCTTGGGTTTTTAGGAAGGCATCCCTATCCATGTCCACAATTTCAGCCCAGGTTACAGGGTTTTGAAGACCCTCCAAAGCATCCATGAATATTAATATTATGATCCCATGTTGTGCCATGTATTATGTTTTCCTCATTTTACCTTTTGATTAATTTCCTTGATTGACTGGAAGAGAAAGTGAGGAATCCTCATTTTTTCTCAGGTAGTAAAATTCATTTAAAACCTCAACCAATAGAGAATCCTAAATTGGTAAGCACAATATATGTAATTCAAGACCACGGGTACTTCACTTGGGGGTAAATACCATACCATGTGCATTCATATTGGGGGATATATATTGAGGAAAAAATTACATAATATATTGAGAATATAATAGGGGGTGAAGGGATTTTATATTGGTAGGTATAAAAAAATAGAGCTCAAATTTAATGAAAAAATATAATGGGGTATAAGAAATGTTAATTAAATAATTGATACCTACAATATCTAGTGAAAGCAAGGGTTTTTCAAATTAGGAATGTATATTGGGTTCATATTGGTAGAGGGTTAAACAATGTGACTTTTAGAGGTATTTTCCAATATGTAGTCAAATTAAGGGTATTTTCTAGTGCACCAGGAAGGCACGTGATATGTCAAAGTTTCATTGAGTGAAGCCCCAATTTTCAAGACATGGTATGCTACCTCATCCCGCTGATAGGGTAAACTACCTCTTATGACTCCATTTTTGTCCTCACTGGGTTGTTATTTTGGAAGGAAAAAGCTCTTCATTGTTGTGCTAACCTCTATCCTTTCTTCTTTGCTCCATCTCACCCCTAGAAGAAGTGTGGATACTCTGATGATGACTTCTTCATTCATGTGGATAATGATTCCCTTTAATATGGTGATGGTATCATGTTATCCTTATGGCTAGAGGCTCAAAGGAAATTTCTGAGTGATCTCATCATCGAAACCCCTGAATTTTTCAAAGAACCTTAGATGTTGATGATTGGAAAAGAGATCCCTGACATTAGGGTATTGGTGAATTATAGATGTATCTATGGGATACCTAGGGTTGAATGCACCCTGCATAGTATTCAATATATGTTTTTCAAAGTTGGACAATCAATTCGCTCTCTCTGTTACTAGTTTTAGGGTTTTTTATGCAATTAGGGTTATTGAGGAAGAGATAAAAGGGAAAAAAAATTATAATTCTTAAAAGAGGGAAGAGTTCATAATACAACTCAAAACAATTTCATCCCCTTCCCTTATCATGATTTTGTCTTATATTGCATCTCAAAGACACCTATACTTCACTTCCCTTTCCTACCCAAATTTATGGTAGAAATTTCTACATGATATACTTTTGAAAAATTTGGTGAGCCCTAGTATTACACCAAAAGTGTTGCAACTCCCAAGGGCTCCTCAACTCTATTTTTCAACTTGAGGTTCATACAAACTTCAAGGTGACAATTCTATATACATAGTAGACGGGATTCTACTCATGCCACCCTCAACTAGGACATTTGATCAATAGTGCTCCAAGACCATTCTTCCTACTGAATTAGAATGAAACTAACTAATTTAGGTGCAATTTCGAAGATACCTCTAATGATAATAAGGAAAATTCCTTTTGAGCTTCAACTTGTAAATTCTATTGAATCAATTCATGAAAAGATAAGAGCTACACTACTTGCAGAAAGGGGACTACATTATCTTGCAATCAACCATCTAGCTACCAAATATACATGCAGACAGGAATCTAACCTAACAAATCATAACTCATTATTCCATGCATCATCTATCTAGCTCACACTTGCATATAAATCAATGTTCTATTTGTGCCAAATCTGTGAAAAAAAAACTAATTCTATTCTATTTTGAAGTAAAGTAAAAGGATGGTTGGAGTGGCCTAGGTGTTTCCCTTGATCATGGAGTTCTTGATGGCCCGAAAATAGTTGCATCAACATTGGGGGATAACCACCTGGTCCAGACCTTAATACAACTCCTTTTCCATTTGGGGTGGTGGCTCCAACTGGATATAATGGGACCAGTTTCCCAGTAATGAATAAAAAGGGATGGATGAGTGATTGGTTTTCTAATAAGTGATAATGAATGGATGACTTAATCTAAAAGCGAAAATACAAATGACTATTCTATCTCGGGAAGCTTCTATTCTCAAGTGCAACGGTTGATGATCTCTGTTTATCAATAGGCATATAGATGACACTATTCAATAAACATAGACATTCATTCATATAATAATTGCTTTGTTCAAATAGTTGATGTTCACACCTAATCTTCAACGGTTGGGTAAACTAGAACGTGAACAGTCATCAAGAAGATGAACTGATCCGTCCCATTTTATGTATATAAACAATAGTTATCTAATGAAATAATAAGTCAGTTTTCTTTTGCCCATTTTGGAGTTACTCTGGCCTGACATGGTATCAGAGCGCAGGTCCCAGATTCCTTGTAACTCCTTTGATAACGCCTCTGCCTAAACGTTTGCCTGGCGCCTCTGCCTGAACGTTTGCCTGCCCAAAAATGATGGTGCACTGCACCACCTCTGTCGCTACCCAGAGATGCGTTGGACCCAATGCTCATTGAGGCACAATAGTCTTCCGCCATAGCCTACCAGTCTTCGTCCGAGGAGGTAGACGGTTCGCTAGCTGCTCGCTTCTTATGTGATTAAACTCATGCAAGTTTCGACCATCTTCATTTGTTAGCAGCGTCACGTAACTTCCACCATTTCTAATTTCCTTCTTCTTCATGGTAGCGTCTGTTGAAGACACCGTAAATTCTCCAAACAGTCGACACATCCATCACCCATTCGAACTCGTGATCTTGAGGATGTAGGGAATAGGGTTTCCTCCGACAAAGCGCTATTCACCTCGCTGCATCCATCTGCTTAAAGTCCTGTGATTCTGAAGCCTTCCTTACAACTCTCTTATCCATCTTTCTCTCTGCCACATGACATGGCCCTCTTTCGACAAGGCAAAGACTCCGCATGAAAAGGCGTTGCATTTGTCTTCTGCGAGGAGTGTTATGTCTTGATCCTCTACAGTGTGCAATATATATTGGTCCTCAGGAACCCAGAACTTGTGGACAGTTCCTCTCTGTCTGTCATGGACTGTAACCAGATGCTTTGGGACTTGAGGTAAAGTTGCAGACTGCTCATTTGAATTGGAATGAGTCCTATATTCCTGAAGTGCTGCACTGGTTCTGCATGTATTTCGACTGATAACTTTTTTGCTTTGAATTAAGTGAGTTTTTTCGATCGTAAGTTTGGTAGAAACCCAACTGCAGGAGACCTGCTTGAGTCCTGCCACTGCCATTCTCATCAAATTCGCCTGGACTTTAGCACTCGACAAGGCAGAGACTCCGCGTGAAAAGGCGTTGCATTTGTTTTCTGCGAGGAGGTATAACGTGTCCCTTAAGTTTGAGAATGTCGATATATGACAAGAGAGATGATTTTAACTTCAGTATGGCGGTTCTGGTATAATGTTGTGCTGTTGATTTTAACATTTTTGATGGCGGTTTTGGTATAGCGTTGAGCAGTTTGTTGACTTCATGATATTACACAGTTTAAATAATTCAAAGCGTTTGTATATCATTCAAAATATTGCGGTGTTTCCAGAATGTCTTATATACCAAAGCATTTGTAGTATTGATATATTGAAGTGATATATTAATAGAATGAAGTGATATATTGAAGTGATCCATTGCGCATTTTTCAAAACATAGTAGTATTGCAGTGATATGTACAATGAAATGCAGATGCTTTTAGCAAAATATTAGAGGGATTTGAAGGCTGTAACGTAAGGATTTTTTTAGCAGAAGTAATTTTTTTTACAGAATGCATTCAATCATCTCTATGGTCGGAATAGTTCTCACTGGCAAGGAGAACTATTCTGAATGGTCTCGGATGGTAAAACACACCCTCATCTACAATGAGTTGTGGAAAGGAGTGTGTGTCGGAGAAGAAGACAAAGACCATGTGCAGCCCACATTAGATAAAGAACTTGTCATTTGGGAAAACAAGAACAACAAAGCCTATGCATTGATCGCAGCATCTGTAAATGAAGAAGTAAGTCGTCATATTTCATCCTATTCCACTACCTTTGAAGCTTTACAAAAGCTGAAAGAACTCTATGATTCAAATTCGACACTTGAAGTTGTTCAGCTCATGATTAAACTCTTCACTCTTGAACTGAAAAATAATGATCCTCTTGCTCTTGCATCTGAAATAAAGTCTATAATGCATGATATTAAATCCACTAAGGTTGAGTTGGATATCTATCTTATTTCCTTTCTCAAAGCACTCTATCCTACCTACTCCAATTATCTTGAGTCATTACAAGCAAATGGAAATCTTAAAGATATAACCTTTGACTCTCTTGTGAAAAAGTTTGCTGAAAGAGAGAAAGCCTTTGGAAAGAAGACAGTCCCTGAATCTTCTGAAGAGACTGTTTGCCTTGCTCATAAAGAAAAGCATCCTGCTCAAGATTCTACAAGAGGAAGAGGTGGACGAAGAGGAAGAGGAAGATACTTCAGAGGCAGGGGGGGCAGACATTCTCAAGGAGAAAAGGCAGATCTGCATTGCATTCGCTGCAAACGAAATGGATCACATGATGCTTCTACATGCAAGCTACCATGGGATAAAATTGAGCAAAGAAGAAACCAGCAGAAAGGTAAAACTGATGACACAGACAAAGGTAAAGCACCTGAATCCACTCACTATATTGAGGCACAATGTAACATTGGAGTAAATGAAGATTTGTTTAATGCTTCACTTGCTTCTTCGAAAAATGATTGGTTGCTTGATTCAGGAGCAACCTGTCATATGACTCATAGGAAATATTTTTTTGAAGATTTCACTGATAATGTTGATGGAGCAGTATACTTTGCAGATCAATCAAAAATCAAGCCATCAGGGCTTGGCACAATCAGGCTTAAACTGCCTGGTCTTCCAGACTTTCTTCTGGATCATGTTCTATATCTCCCACAGCTCAAGAGAAACTTGTTGTCTTTGGTCCACATCCGCCAGCAAGGTCACTCCATTCATATGTTTGATGGAAAGCTTGAGGTAAGAGAGGCATCTGACCACTCACTTGTCATGAGGGGAATAGAAGAAGAAAGACTTCTTAAACTGCAAGGAACCTCTGCTCATGCACAACATTTCTCATATATTTCTCATCATGAAGAAGGTACACTTCCATCAAGTTTATTATGGCATGCTAGATTTGGACATTTAAACTATGACAGTCTCCGCTTATTAAAGAAAAATGGTGTTGCGGGTTTGCCTACAATTCCTAGAAAACATAAGCAATGTGATGCTTGCATTCTAGGAAAGCATAGCAAACAGTCTTTTCATGATTCACATTCAAGAGAACATAGGAAGCTTGAACTCATTCATTCAGATTTATGTGGTCCAATGCCTGTTCCTTCTGCAAATGGAAATAAATATATCATGACATTTATTGATGATTACACCAGAATGTGTTGGGTTTATTTATTGAAGAACAAATCTAATGCTTTTCAAACATTCAAGAATTTTCATAAGTGGATTGAAAATGATGCACAATCTCATATTGGGTCTATTCGCACTGATAATGGAAAAGAATATACATCAAATGAATTTGAAAACTATCTTCACCAACATGGGATCAAACATCAAACAACTGTACCTTATAATCCTCAACAGAATGGTGTAGCAGAAAGAATGAATAGAACAATTTTGAATATGGTACGATCCATGCTTTTCTTCAAAAATGTAAAGATAATGTTTTGGGCTGATGCTATTCTATGTGCTGCATATATAAATAATAGATGTCCATCTAGTGCTATAAGAAACAAGACTCCTTATGAATTGTGTTATGGACATGTTCCTCCGGTAAAACATCTCAGGATTTTTGGTTCCACCTGTTATGCTTTAATACCTAAGGTACATAGAAAAAAACTTGGTGCTAGAAGTTGTAAGTGTATCTTCCTGGGGTATTCAAACACCTCTAAAGCATACCATCTCTATGATGAAGTAAATAAAAAGTTTTTTGTATCTAGAGATGTCATTTCTCTTGAATCATCCAAATCTGACAGTGTTGTTGAGCAGCAACTTGATCGCTTGGATAGATTCACAAAAACGAAATCATTTCAAGAGTTTGATAATCAGATTCCACATCTTGAAGGGGGGATTCCTATACTAGATCAACATGTGGAATCTTCTTCTGAAGAACAATCTCCCTTGCATGAAACTCCAACACCGGATGATCCTTTAAGTGATGTAATTGATAGAATTGGGAGACTCAATTTTGATTCAGTCCCAACTCAATCAACAGAGCAGCCTGGACCATCTCAGAAAGGTCCCCCAAAGTGGCTGACAAAGACACTTGAAATTGTTCATCATGATGAAATCGGAAAAACAGGAACCAGAAATACAAACCGACAAGATGGAGGTGATGTAGATAACTCTAATTCACCTGTTGATATGGATGTTACTTATGATTGTGAATTGAACTTGTCTACAGATTTTGAACCAACTTCCTTCAAAGAAGCTGCTTCTCATGATGAATGGAAAGAAGCAATGCAGAAGGAGTATGATGCCCTCATAAAGAATGGCACTTGGAAGCTGGTTGATCCTCCATTTGGAACCAAACCAATTGGCTGCAAGTGGGTCTACAAGAACAAGTACAAAGCTGATGGCTCACTTGACAAGCACAAAGCTAGGCTTGTGGCAAAAGGTTTTGCACAGAAGGAAGGGGTCGATTATGAGGAAACTTTTGCCCCCACAGCAAAATGGGCCACCATCCGGACACTCTTTGCACTAGCTGCTCAGAACGGTTGGGAAGTCCATCAAATGGATGTAAAAACTGCATTCTTGAATGGAGATCTAAAAGAGAATGTTTTTATGTCCCAGCCTAAAGGATTTGCTGTGAAAGGACATGAACACAAAGTATGCAAACTTGTGAAGTCCTTGTATGGCCTCAAACAAGCACCACGAGCCTGGTATGAAAAACTAACTGAGCATCTTCTGAAACTCAACTTCAAACATTTTGATCTTGATGATGCAACTTTATTTGTCAAGAAAGTTGGAAAAACAATTGTATATCTTGTGGTATATGTAGATGATCTTTTAATGACAGGGAACAATTAAAGCTATATTTCATCCATAAAGAAAGAATTAGGAAAAAGTTTTGAAATGACTGATTTGGGCTATGTTCATTACTATCTTGGCATTGAAGTAACCCAACATCCAAAATCCATATTTCTTTCTCAGAAATACATTGGAGATTTGTTAAACAGATTTGGCATGACAGAGTGCAATCCTCTTTCTACTCCAATGGAACAAAACTTGAAGCTCACATCTATTGAAGGAAAGGAATTTGAGGATGCAACAAAGTATAGACAGCTTGTAGGAAGTCTCATCTACCTCACTACTACCAGACCAGGCATTTCATTTGTTGTTGGAATCCTCTCCAGGTTTATGCAAAAGCCTTGTGAGGGACATTGGTCTGCTGCAAAAAGAGTTCTAAGGTACTTGAAGGGAACTCAAGACCTTGGAATCAAGTATACACAGGTGGACGACTTCAGCTTGATTGGATACTCTGATTCAGACTTCGATGGAGACAAAGAAACTAGGGTATCTACTTCAGGATATGCTATGAGTCTTGGATCAGGAGCTGTCTCCTGGAGATCACGCAAACAATCAGTTCTAGCAGATTCCACAACAGAAGCAGAATACGTGGCAGCAGCTGAAGCAATGAAAGAAATTGTGTGGCTCAGGAAAATTCTTGAAGATTTGCAGGTAAAACAAGTACAATCAACTCCACTCATGATTGATAACACCTCTGCAATAAAGTTGGCCAAGAACCCAAAGTTCCATGATCGTACTAAGCACATCAATACTAAATATCATCTGATCCGACATCATGTTGAGGCCAAAACAATCCATCTCCATCATTGTTCCACAAATGAGAAAATTGCAGACATCTTCACCAAAGCACTTGGAAGAGAAAAGCTTGAAAGATTCAGAACGATGCTTGGACTCACCAACATCCCTTCAGATTAAGGGGGGCAATGTTCACACCTAATCTTCAATGGTTGGGTAAACTGGAACGTGAACAGTCATCAAGAATATGAACTGATCCGTCCCATTTTATGTATATAAACAATAGTTATCTAATGAAATAATAAGTCAGTTTTCTTCTGCCCATTTTGGAGTTACCCTGGCCTGACAGTTGAACAAAGTAATTAATAAAACATTGTTACACTTATCTTTTTATATTACTGATACATGTATGATTAGAAGAAAAGCATGCTGTAAACATCCAATAGTGGAAAGCATAAAGAATGTTGTTAAAACACATGCATATATTCAATAATAGCAAGAATGATCAAATAACAATTCACATAAAAAGAATGAATTCAAACATAGATAGTAGTACCATATGAGCTGCAAATCATTCCCAACATCAATCACAATTCGAATTCCTTCTTTCGACTCAGAAATAATTTTAAATAAAGGTAGTAGTGCACATCCACATAAAAGCTTCATTATCAAAATTGGAATAATTGGCCCAGTCTTTATAAAAAATATATACCTGAAGTGCAGTAGTGCAACTTCGGGTTTAAGTCATATACAAAAACTTACGATCCTTTCCAATGCATTGAAAGGGTCTATAAATACTTGATTAAACTAACTAACTACAAAATTAAAATGCTACTAAATTGGTACAACTTGATCTTGAATATCTTCCCCATAGCAATTTGGCAATCGGCAGCATGATTCATCACTCTGACTATTTGCCTTTCGACCTGAGTTGGCATATCGCTAGCATTGGTTCCACTTCTTGAGGGCGGCTGAGACGAGAATTGAGTTGAGCAGCATAGGTGGCGTCGTGTATATTGGGAATGATACACTTGATTGCATATGTTAGGCACTTGAGGGTGGCTCTCTGGCTGTATGGTTTTACTAGGAACAACCAATAGGTGTCCCAAGTTAAACTGTTAATACTTGTGATCAATCTCCCATTCTTTTCCAGCTCTTGATAACATGATTTCTCCAATGTTTTGGCCAATAGTAATTTACCTGGTGTACACTGAGAGATCATATTAGATAAATAGAGAGTATCATTAATTAATTCAATCAAATTACTAGTGGATAATTTGCATCTAGAAACTGCTCTCTCTGCCTTCATCAACTAGGATTTCCACTCCATAAATAGGATTTATTTATGGGATTCTAAGATTTTAGGCAAATTTGCTGCCTCTCCCTCATTCGTGTCCTGCCAATTAAGAAAATTGGTTACGGTCTCATCGGCCTTCTCGAACTCTTGTCTAGCATCGACTGATTTATCGATTATTGATGCTGTTATGTCACACAGGGGTTCAACTTGCGCAATTTTATGACACAATAATCTTATTCGTGTTATCAATGCCTTATTAATCTGTAGTGCTTCTGCTCTGAACTCGGCAGGCTGCGGAAGATTCTTGAATTTCTCTATTTGACCTGATAATTGAGAAATTTGCTCATCTTTTGTCTTTTCCATCTGTTCATTCATTGCTTTCAATTTTGCTAATGCCTTCGATAGTTCTTTCTGCTTTTGAATCGCACTCGAATTGATCCTTTGTTTCTCCTTGTGCAACTGCTTGTTCAATTGGTTATTTATCTGTTGCTGTGTGGATAATTGCTGTTCTAATTGTTCTACTTTCTCTTGTGCCTCCGATAGTTGTGCTTGTAATGAAGTGATTACCTGGTCTTTTTCTTTTAACAAATTACTCACTTCCGATGCCTTTTCCATGGTGGCCGCCGAATAGGGTCCAGCATATTGGGACAATTTTTTTAGGTCATCAGAAGGATCAAACTCCTCCTTCCAAACTACGTTGGCTGTCACTGTTTGTTCAGGGAACAGGGAAGGTTGATCAATCCTTCTCCTTTTCCGCTGTCGCTTTACTACGGCCCTGTTCTTTGGGCTGTAAAAGACATCCAATGGAGGTATATCCTCCACTTGCAAAATGATTTGATCCGAAGGATCTTTGGGAATTACTTCTAATTCTGTAGTAGTGGGTAGACTGTTGGTTCCTTCGCTTGGAACCTCTTTTGATGTTGTATCCTATGTATTAGCTGTTTTGGATGTATCGGCTTCTTTTGAGCTTTCTAGCTTGCTTATGATTGAATCGAATTGCCGCCATTCCTAGAGCAACCTTGGGTCGATCTGGGCATCGACATTCACATCCTTGCTGCTCTGCTCCTGCTACCTTTTCTGTTCCTTTTCACATATCCTCTATTGTTCTTTCCTCTGCGCTTCCTCCTGTTCTTTCCTCTGCGCTTCCTCCTGCTCTCTTGTTTGGAATTCTCCAACTTACAATTTCTGATGTAGCAGGAGGTTCGTTGGTGAGTCGTTGTTCAAGCTCACTTGACTGTGTCATCGGGGCAGTGGCTAACAAATCTAGAGGCAGAGTTTGCAACCTCTGCTCTCTGAGTCTGTTAAATTCGACTAACCCATCGTCCTGATATCTTATTTTAGCTATGGCTTGAATCTGAAATAATGACTCGGCCCAGGAGAATAGGTCCTCAAACACATCTTCTTGATGTTCAAATTTAGTGAGTTTTGCTTGTTCTAGTGCATTGTAGATGACTTTGTTTGGATCAAATCGTCTGTTAGGAAGAGTGGCGAGATTTAGTGTATTTATCTTTTCTTCTTCTTTCTCCGCATGCTTGTAGTCATGAAGAGTGTAAACGCCACACCTTAGAGGAAAAGGGGGCCAAACTTGCTTCTTTTTATTCCTTAGAGTCTTTGTAACTCCTTCGGATGTAAGCTGATATGTTATTTCTCGAGCTAATAGTTTGTCGGGTATATACAAGGGGAGGAAGTGAGGTCGGGCATGACTGCCGAAAACTCTTATATATGTAAATTTTTCTTCTCTGAACCAGGTTCCTACAGCTGTCAAGTCAATCTGTGCTTGAGAGGAAATTTTAGGAGCAGGTTTGTCAAAAATTGCATAGTAAATGGGTAACATAAATCCATTGCAAACTTGATATAGGTGGTGTTTATAGTGGGCTTTCCACAACTTCTGGTGATAGATATGAATGGGAATGGGGTCTTGTGGAGTCCATCTCCACCCCAGCACAGGAAATTTGGAATTAAAACAGAGAGTATCTAAGATGTAGGCACTAAAGTAAAATGGAGGAATGAACCTTTCAGTAATGCGGGTTTTGTTTCTGAACTCAAGAATAGTTGTTGCTAACTTATCAGATAATATATTCCCCCAATCCATTATTTCTCTATTGCATGCTACTTCCATTAAAGGTACCATCTCTATGGTGAAGTTTGATGAATCATGCAACCCCCAAATCCTACACATCATCACTCCGACATAACAATAAGGAGAACACAAGGAATCGATAGAGTACTTACCCGAGGACTCATGCTTGTGTTTTGTTGGGTTTTGTCTCCATTCCTGTATAGGCGTTGATTCAATCTCATTTTAATCTCTGAACTTCTGCAGAAACGATTTGTTATATTTCTTCTCTGGTTTTGGCAAATGGTACATTTGTCTCAAATCACCAGGTTGAAATGAACCGAATACTCTCCTATCGATAGTGCAAAACATTCTGTTTGTAATTGGGATTTCCTCAACTGCCCATCTTACCACATCTGTGTATGGAAGGATTTGCTCTCGAGCCACTATCCGGTGTAGGTAAGAATCAGCCAAATCCTTTAGGGTCGCCTCAGACTTCTGGGTCGAGTCTGCTGTAGCTTGTACTGTTGTTTCCTGAGGCTCTTCAGCCTCAACCAGATTAGAGATGCTCTGCCAAGTAGTATTACCGAGCCCAAGACATGTGGTGTCTGAGATTAATCCCTTTTTACTTGGTCCTGGATCATAAGTGTGTTGTCCTGTTACTACGGAAGCTGAAGCTGTTCCAGATTTCTTAGACTTCTTCCCCATTTGACCTAAATTTGCTGCTTCGGAGGAGCTCTGCACAGGAGATAAAATGAACGTAATGTGGAGAATAGGTGGCGCAAACCAAATATGAATTAGGTATATTAATCAATGAATAATGGAGGATTAACAAAAGGTGGCCGCGGAAACAATCTCTGAAGAGATTTTGGCATTACTGCCCCATTAAATGGCCGTTAAAACCTGTCAATCATTTAAATGCTCATCATATCATTTATTGGCCGAATAATTCATTTAAGCATGGCTTTGATGTTTTGGCGGTTGGGCCTAAGTGAATCACTATCGGGAAGAGAAAGGCTTTTAATAATAATTAAACATAATATATCCTAGCCTTATCAATCCTTTTTTAAAGTTCCGCTTAGCTTTATCACAATCGGGGATCAGAGGAATGCTTAAGTTGTTATATTGGTGTCCTTTCGGAATCCCCGATCACCGATAGCGATATCGCCAATTCGCATTGGGAGTTTTTAGAAGAGGGCTCTTAAATGCATGCATGTTACATTCCCCGATCGCTGATAGTAATATCACATCAAAGCAAAGAGATGGGTCTTTTGTTATGACTACTTACCTTCCTGATATCCGATAGTTATTCGCGCTTGTTGCATCGGGGAAAACCAATGGGTATTTTGTTATGCATCCTTTGTTATTGCGATATGTGATCTTGCGATCGCTTTATCGCAATAATAAAGGATTATTCATTTTTTATTATAAGACCGATTATATATTGTCTCAAAAGGTTTTATAATGTTTTATTTATTTTTGGACCTTTTGAGGAATGATAAGTTGATACCAATCTAATCTAAAAGGGACCCATTTCATATTATAGTTTTGAAAGTAAAATTTTATGAAATGGGGGGGTGTTGTACAACACAACAATTAGCGATTCGCTGGAAGAAACAGTTATCTCTGAGAAATATTGAAATACTTAGACTCTCTTTGTATAGAAATCTTATCAAAGAGGAAAATTCTAATATAACTAGGTATACATACATTCTGAATATAATGATAGCTATTTTTGCTAATTTCTTCTCTTGTTAAAATTAGATACATTCTAAGTTTTAAATTGGCCTCTATTGGTTGATAATGATAAAAAAAAAACCTTTCCAACTTATCTTTTGATTGACTCCTTTGTCATAGGTAGAGCCTCTGCTGCCAGCAAACGTTCATAGTTTCAACAGGGATACCTTTTAACCATTTGTCTGTCCATTATCCCATCCATTTCAGAGTATGATTAAAATAATGAATTCAAAATATGCTTTCATATTTTTTATTTCATTTTTCCTTTCTATTATTTTGTAAGATAAAAAGCCATTGTCCTAGTTTGGTGGCCAGCTGTTTGACAATGCCATTCACTAGTTGTAATCTAACCGAACAAGCTGGCTTGTGATGAGACCCCTTGCCTTATGATTATAAGCCATTACCCTGTTTTGGTATGTAGTGTTGGTAATGTCAGTTAAACTATTTCCCAATGATCATGGTAAGCAGGCTTGTAATAAGACCTCTTATCTTTTATATCAAATATTTTAGAATTACACTTTGAGTAATCATAAACTTGGATGAATAGGATGGACAATTTTCTCCTTAAGAGAGAATGGATGACAGGGTAAGAGTTGAAGATGCTAAGATTGAATTAGTTTATGTTTTGATATTGATAACCTTTTTGTGGCCAATTTGAAAACCATAAAATGATTTACAGTACTTCTAAACCTTGAGAAGATTTCGCAAAAATGAAATGGGGTTTTAGAATGTGAATATACCTAATTTCCTAGAAATTGTCCCTTTTGTTTAAGGCTTGTATTTTAAAAGTAAATATGAAAACTACTTCTTTTGAGCAACTTTTCAATATAGCAAAGGCCAATGGAAGATATTTTACAACTTTATTTTCTAATGGTCCTACAAACTGCAAATCCTACTGAACTTAAAAAAAGGGAGAAGGGGTTACCTCCTCAATTGAAGAATTTCTTTAAGATGAGGCCATTAACAGGAAGAGAATCTCTCTTTCCTGATAAATCTTGTAATATGAATGTCGAATGGCCTATCTTTTCGCAGATCTGAAATGGTCCTAGCCACATCTTCTGGAACTTGGTGTGTTTTCCTTTATCCTCATGGGCTTTGTCCCATTTCAGAACTAGATCACCAACCTGCAACTGTTTTGAACTGGATGAAGTTGAATCAAAAGATGACTTGATAATTTGCCAATGTTTTGCATGAGTAATTTTGGCCATTTCTCTTTCTTCTTCTAATTTTAACATTTGATCATGTCTAAGTTGAATAGAAGAAGAGGGGCTTTCTTCAATAAATTGTACTAAGGCTAAAGATGGAAGCATTAGATTCGTTGGTAGCACTGCTTCTTTCCCATATACAAGGTTGAATGGAGAAGTACCTATGGAAGCCTTCTGTGTTATTCTATCAGCCCATAGTGCGAATATTAAATATTTGTGCCAGTTTTTATGATTCTGTTCAATAGTTCTCTTAATAATTTCAACTAGATTTTTATTGGTAGACTCTGCTAAACCATTACCCTGGGGATAGTAATTTGCAGAATATTTCAATTTAAACCCCCCTTTTAATAGCGAACTCAAACATATCATTTCCAAAGAAATAAGATGCATTATCTAAAACAAGAGCATTTGGGACCCCAAACCTGGTAATGATGAATTGATCTATGAATTCCATAATTGCCTCAGAATTTGTTGTCTTTAAAGGAATCTCTTCAACCCACTTAGTAAAGTAATCAGTGGCAGTAAGGATATACTTATGCTATTTGGATGAATGTGGGGTGATTTCTCCAATGATATCCAATCCCCATTGCTCAAATGGTTGTTCAATGTTGACTGGTTGCAAAGGGAAAGCTGGCTTTCTTTGTCTTCCATTGGAGGTTTGACAACTTCGGCATTTCCTTACATATTCATGAGCATCTCTGAACAAGGTGGGCCAATAGTATCTAGCATGAATGATTTTGTGGGCTGTTGTGTCAGCTCCAAAATGTCCTCCTGCTGGTCCATCATGTAGTTCCTACAAAACCTTTTGCGCTTCAAGTTTTTCTAGGCATGTTAATAAAATCGAATCATAATTTTGCCTAAAAAGTACATCATCAATGATTATGAAGTTTTTTGCTTTTAATCTAATGGCCCGTTTGTTTTTATAATACAGGTTAGGAGGTGCATATCCATTTTTCAAATAAAAGATCAAGTCTGCATATTGCGATTCAGAATCAGTAATACTTATTTGGTTGATTTCTTCAATATGTTCTGTATCACCTAGTTCTTGAATGTTGGCTGCTCCTGCTAATAACCTGCAAAAACCTTGGCCTCTAACAATCTTTGCTGGCTTGATTTCCAAGTCATATTCTTGAAGTGTTGTTACCCAGTTTGCCCTTTTTTCACCTAATTCCCTTTGGATTAGTAATTGTCTTACTGCAGGAAAAGGAACTATAACTTTTGTATGGGCTTTTAAAAGGAAGGGTCTGTAATGTTTGACAACTTTATACATAGCAAAGGCTTGTTTTTCAACTTCGGAATAATTTAGTTAAGCACCTTGTAGGTTTGAACTATAAAATGAAATCGGTGCTTCCAAGTTGTGATCATTAATTTGAGTGAGTACTGCTGCATAAGATGAATCGGACACGATAGTGTACAATATGAAATGATTAGAAAAATTAGGAGTGTTCAAAGCGGGGGCATTGATTATTGATTGTTTGATTGAATCAAATGCTTCCTTTTCTGCAGATCCCCATCTAAACACTACATTTTTCTTAATCATAGTTTGTAATGGTAAAATGATGTGGGAAAAATCAGGAACAAATCTCTTGACAAAGTTAATTTGACCTAAAAATGACTGCATGGATTTTTTATTATGAGGAAAAGGAATTTCAGAGATTTCTTTAATCCTATCTGGATCAATATAAATATCATCTTTGGAAACGATAAAGCCTAAGAGCTTTCCTTGATTAAGAGTAAAGAAGGATTTTTTGGGATTGAGTGAAATACCATACCTTCTGCAGCGTTAAAAGGTTTGTTTTAAATCATGCAAATGATTGGATTTCTTCTTGGAGAATACAGTAATATCATCTAAATAGACAACTATTGTTTTGTTGATAAATCCTTTGAAGGCTATATCCATCGCTCTTTGGAACGTAGCTCCTACGTTAATAAGTCCAAAAGGCATTTTCTGATAAGCGTAAGTTCCCCATTTTGTTCTGAAGGTAGTTTTGAGTCTGTCATCAGGATGGACCAAAATTTGGTTATATCCTGAAAAACCATCTAAAAAGGACATTAATTCAGAACCTGCTACTGAATGGAGTATGTGCTCCATAGTAGGCAATGGGAAATTATCTTTTTGGTTTGCCTTATTCAGAGTTCTGAAATCTATACAAATCCTGATGTCGCCATTTTTCTTCCTAACAGGCACCATATTGGAAACCCAGTTTGAGTGTCGAACGAAAAAAATAATCTTAGCTTTCAAGAGTTTATTGAGTTTTGATTTTATTTGAGACTCTAAGTTCGGATGTATTTTCCTCAACTTTTGTTGAACTGGTTTTTGTTCAGAAAGCATTGGAATGGTATGCTGGATGATTGATGCATCGTATGTTTTTAGATCATTATATTTCCAAGCAAAGACATGTTTATTTTTCCTTAATAACCTAATGAATGTTATCCTTTCTTCCACAGAAAGTCCTAATCCCAAATTAATGTTTTGAGGGTTCTGCTCAGTACCAAGGTTTATCAATTCAAATCTTAAGGTGGAACTTTGGAGCTTTGCATTGGTTACCTATTTAAACCTGTCTTTAATATCGTAGAGATCCTCAAGGTTAACCACAGGTTTTGGTATTGAGTTTTCCCCATGCTTTTATTTCATCTAAAGATCATACTCGCTTTCCTCAATGATCTGATCATCATAGGATTTGTCGGAAGTCAAAAAATGTAAGATGTCTTCATCGTGATTGAACACTCGCCAATTGGTGACATTGTCAGGAATCGATGGTCTAAAAAGTAACTCTACTGAAAATCTATCTGGGCTATAATCTTTGGAAGGTAGGAGCTTGGAAGCAACATTGGCTAGCAAGTCAGCTGCTGAATTCTGAGACCTAAGGATGGGAGAAATATTGAATGCTAAAAATTGAGAGGTGAGTTCCTATACCAGCGACTGATAGTGTTTGAGATGACTAGAAAGACAATGAATTGTGTTTCTAACCTGTTTTATGACAATCTCTGAATCACCAAACACTTTCAAATATTGAACATTAAGGCCAATAGCTTTATTTAGTCCTTGAACTAAGGCCTCATACTCAGTTGTATTATTCTTGCATTCAAATTCCAACCTACAAGACAACATCGTTTTTTCTCCCTGAGGGCTAACCAAAATACATCCTGCTCCCGAGCCTTCACTATACTTAGACCCATCAAAATATAGTGACCAAAATAAAGAATTATCAACAATTTTATTTACAGTTTGCTCAGTAACATTAAAACATCTTGATCTATCTGTTTGTGAAAAAATTTCGATCTGAGATGTGAAATTGTTTACCGAGAAAGGAGATGGTTGGGCGGTGAAGTTGCCAAAGAATGATTCAGATGAATAATTCCCCAAGATATTGTTATTAAATGCTATTGGTTGATTCTCCTGTTCAAATTCTATAACAGTATGGGTCATATGTTTCTCCCAATTGATTTTTATTTGATTTGGATTTCCCTTGTAGGGTAGCCACATATGGGACCAATTGGTAGAAATATACCCATGGAGCTTTTCAGACCAATCCCTACTCAATATTAAACCATAAAACGCAGGTATATTAGCAATTAAGATATCAATTCTTTGAACTACTCATGGATCAGCTGATAACCTGATAGTTACAGAGTTGATTTCCCCTGAAACCTGGACTTTGGTTCTATCTAATTGCACAATGTGAATTGCGGACTTTTTGGGCTCAATGTTCAGTTTGGAACAAACTGAAGCTGGCATTATATTAGAGGATGCCCCTGAGTCAATCAAACAATTGTGTAGATTTCGATTATAGATCTCGTAGGTTAAGAGGAAAGGAGGAGTACGAGAATTTGATCTGTCCCCTATTAAGACTGCGTCAGTAGCTTCAACCCTACCAGAAGGTGGTTGACCTGAATCATTTTCAGCTTTAGCACTAGGAAGAGGTAAAGAAGGAACGGCATTCAATTCCTTTAGAAGCAATTTCTACTGATGTTTTAGTTTGCTAAGTTCAAACATGGTAATGTTTGCCTTAGTCTTCTTCATATCATCAACAATATTGTAATCCTTTGAATCTGATACTACCAACGTTTTAGATGTTGAAGGTATATTTGAGGATGAAGGTTGGTTTTGAGGTACTGTTGCAGCCAGCTTCTTTGTGGGTACCTTTTCCTTTGTAGTAGTAGCACCTGCACTTCTTTTCTTTGAACTTGCCTGGACAGGTTCAGGGGCACCTTTACTCCTAGTAGTCACAAGAAAAGCTTCTTGTTCATTTTCTGTATCGGAGTTAGGTAATATGAAGTCCCACATTCCGTGGCATTCAACAACTTCCTCTTCTTCATCAGATGGTGAAATTGTTTCATCTTCTTCTTATTCTTCTGGATCTGAATTTGCATTAGATATAACATTTGGTGGTTTTGATTTAGTCTTCTTGAAATTTCTAAATGGCCTTTTTGTTGAGGTTTCAGCTACTTGTTTTTTGATTTCAACCATTTCATTTGACAGAGACTTGAGGACCTTTTGTAGACCCTCCATATCATATGGATCTTTAGGGGTTTTCTTCTTTGAATCATCTTTAAAAGAAACCTTTTTGGATTTTCTATCTTCAAGAGCAGTTTTCTTTTCTAGAGCATTAATACATTTCTCCACAGCAAGTGCTTCTTTCATGTTTTTAGCTAAAGTTGGTTTTCCGGCCCTGTCTACGAAGATAGCTATATTGGCAGGTAGGGTAGTTATATACCATTCGCTTCTGATTTGCTGACTTGGTTTGGAGGCCGTTGGAATCTTATTCAAGAGTTTATTGAATCGCGAGTTAAATTCTTTAATCGGTTCCTTATGCTCTATCCTAAGATTGGAGAGATCATTAATTAATGTGGCTAAAGATCTATCATCACCATACTTAGAAAGAAATTGTTCTTGGCAAATGTTCCAACTGGTAATGGATCCAGAGGGCAGGGAAAAATACCAAGATCCCATTGATCCTTGCAAAGTATAAGGGAAAAGCCTAACAACAACATCTTCCTCTGTTACTCCTTTCAGATTAACTGATAACATGAAGTTATTAATATGTTCTTCGGCTTGTGTTCCAGCATCTGGATTAAACTTGGGTAACCATTTTTCAGGAGAATCAGGTAATGCATGTAATGGTGCAGGCATATTGACTGCACCAGGACTATTCCATGGATCTGCCATTGAAACACCGGTAGTGGATGAGATTGCGGATGAAATTCCAGATGTTTGGGAAGGAATTGATATTGAGGATTGAGCAGGTTGGGATGTTGAAGTTCCTAATCCCTGATGAACAACAATATGTAATGAGGGAGTGGATAGCTTCACACCAGGGAAAATGAGATGGAAGATGTGGATGAAAATGCTTCACTGTCAGATCCTTCAGTGTTCTTATTTTCCCTTTTCCTTTTAGGTAAGGGCAGCTCAGTAGGTTCGATACTGAGCTTTCCTCTCTGAAGTCTGGTGAGAGGATGAGGTAGATTGAATTGCGAAGTCTCACTACCTTGAGATACCTCAGATTTCTGTGGTGATATCGAGAAGCCTTGAAGTTTATGGATGAGTAACTGAACTTCAGGGGACTCAGGACTTAATCGTTCTGGAGTATTGTGGGTTTGAACAGTGGTATTTGATTCCTCTTCTTCTCACTTGGATATTGGAGAACCAGCATACAATTGGGAAGTACAAGGTGATGTGGAAGGAGATTTACTCTCAAAATGGACTGTAGATTTGGGTTTGCTCGCCATTCACAGTTCAGGCCCTCCTTCTAGCGCCAAAAATGTTGATGCCCTGAAAATGGTTGCATCAACATCGGGGGGTAACCACCCGGTCCAAACCTTAATACAGCTCCTTTTCCGTTTGGGGTGGTGGCTCCGACTGGATATAATGGGACCAGTTTCCCAGTAATGAATAAAAAGGGATGGATGAGTGATTGGTTTTCTAATAAGTGATAATGAATGGATGACTTAATCTAAAAGCAAAAATACAAATGACTATTCTATCTCGGGAAGCTTCTATTCTCAAGTGCAATGTTTGATGATTTCTGTTCATCAATAGGCATATAGATGACTCTATTCAATAAACATAGACATTCATTCATATTATAATTGCTTTGTTCAAATAGTTGAACAAAGTAATTAATAAAACATTGTTACACTTATCTTTTTATATTACTGATACATGTATGATTAGAAGAAAAGCATGCTGTAAACATCCAATAGTGGAAAGTATAAAGAATGTTGTTAAAACACATGCATATATTCAATAATAGCAAGAATGATCAAATAACAATTCACATAAAAAGAATGAATTCAAACATAGATAGTAGTACCATATGAGCTGCAAATCATTCCCAACATCAATCGCAATTTGAATTCCTTCTTCCGACTCAAAAATACTTTTAAATAAAGGCAATAGTGCACATCCACATAAAAGCTTCATTATCAAAATTGGAATAATTGGCCCAGTCTTTATAAAAAATATATACCTGAAGTACAGTAGTGCAACTTCAGGTTTAATTCATATACAAAAACTTACGACCCTTTCCAATGCATTGAAAGGGTCTATAAATACTTGATTAAACTAACTAACTACAAAATCAAAATGCTACTAAATTGGTACAA
This sequence comes from Pinus tabuliformis, assembly GCA_031772625.1. Taxonomy (NCBI): domain Eukaryota; kingdom Viridiplantae; phylum Streptophyta; class Pinopsida; order Pinales; family Pinaceae; genus Pinus; species Pinus tabuliformis. Next base: position 1,234,617,833 of record CM062817.1, on the reverse strand, counting down.
CTTGATCTTGAATATCTTCCCCATAGAAATCTGGCAGTCGGCAGCATGATTCATCACTCTGACTGTTTGCCTTTCGACCTGAGTTGGCATATCCCTAGCATTGGTTCCACTTCTTGAGGGCGGCTGAGACGAGAATTGAGTTGAGCAGCATAGGTGGCATCGTGTATATTGGGAATGATACACTCGATTGAATCTGTTAGGCACTTGAGGGCGGCTCTCTCACTGTATGGTTTTACTAGGAACAACCAATAGGTGTCCCAAGTTAAACTGTTAATACCTGTGATCAATCTCCCATTCTTTTCCAGCTCTTGATAACATGATTGCTCCAATGTTTTGACTGATAGTAATTTACCTGGTGTACACTGAGAGATCATATTAGATAAATAGAGAGTATCATTAATTAATTCAATCAAATTACTAGTGGATAATTTGCATCTAGAAACTGCTCTCTCTGCCTTCATCAACTGGGACTGCCACTCCATAAATAGGATTTCTTTATGGGATTCTAAGATTTTAGGAAAATTTGCTGCCTCTCCCTCATTTGTGTCCTGCCAATTAAGAAAATTTGTCACAGTCTCATCGGCCTGCTCGAAGTCTTGTCTAGCATCGACTGATTTATCGATTATTGATGTTGTTATGTCACACAGGGGTTCAACTTGAGCAATTTTATGACACAATAATCTTATTTGTGTTATCAGTGCCTTATTAATCTGTAGTGCTTCTGCTCTGAACTCGGCAGGCTGCGGAAGATTCTTGAATTTCTCTATTTGACCTGATAATTGAGTAATTTGCTCATCTTTTGTCTTCTCCATCTGTTCATTCATTGATTTCAATTTTGCTGATGCCTCCGATAGTGTTTTCTGCTTTTGAATCGCACTCGAATTGATCCTCTGTTTCTCCTCATGCAACTTCTTGTTCACTTGGTTATTTATCTGTTGCTGCGTGGACAATTGTTGTTCTAATTGTTCTGCTTTCTATTGTGCCTTCGATAGTTGTGCTTGTAATGAAGCGATTACTTGGTCTTTTTCTTTTAACAAATTACTCACTTCCGATGCCTTGTCCATGGTGGCCGCCGAATAGGGTCCAGCATATTGGGACAATTTTGTTAGGTCATCAGAAGGATCAAACTCTTCCTTCCAAACTATGTTGGTTGTCACTGTTTGTTCAGGGAACAGGGAAGGTTGATCAATCCTTCTCCTTTTCTGTTGTCGCTTTACTACCGCCCTGTGCTTTGGGCTATAAAAGACATCCAATGGAGGTATATCCTCCACTTGCAAAATGATTTGATCCGAAGGATATTTGGGAATTACTTCTAATTCTGTAGTAGGGGGTAGATCGCTGGTTCCTTTGCTTGGAACCTCTTTTGATGTTGTATCCTGTGTATTAGTCGCTTTGGATGTATCGACTTCTTTTGAGCTTTCTAGATTGCTTATGATTGAATCGAATTGTTGCCATTCCTGGAGCAAGCTTGGGTCGATCTGGGCATCGACATTCACATCCTTGCTGCTCTACTCCTGCTACCTTTTCTGTTCCTTTTCACATATCCTCTATTGTTCTTTCCTCTGCGCTTCCTCCTATTCTTTCCTCTGTGCTTCCTCCTGCTCTCTTGTTTAGACTTCTCCAACAATTTCTAATGTAGCAGGAGGTTCATTGGTGAGTCGTTGTTTAGGCTCGCTTGACTGTGTCATCGGGGCAGTGGCTAACAAATCTAGAGGCAGAGTTTGCAACCTCTGCTGCCTAAGTCTGTTAAATTTGACTAACCCATCGTCCTGATATCTTATTTTAGCTATGGCTTGAATCTGAAATAATGACTCAGCCCAGGAGAATAGGTCGTCAAACTCATCTTCTTGATGTTCAAATTTAGTGAGTTTTGTTTGTTCTAGTGCATTGTAGACGACTTTGTTTGGATCAAATCTTCTATTAGGAAGAGTGGCGAGATTCAGTGTATTTATCTTTTCTGCTTCTTTCTCTGCATGCTTGTAGTCATGCAGAGTGCAAATGCCACACCTTAGAGGAAAAGGCGACCATACTTGCTTCTTTTTATTCCTCAGAGTCTTTTTAACTCCTTCGGATGTAAGCTGATATGCTATTTCTCGAGCTAATAGTTTGTCGGGTATATACAAGGGGAGGACGTGAGGTCTGGCATGACTGCCGAAAACTCTTATATATGTAAATTTTTCTTCTCCGAACCAAGTTCCTATGGCTGTCAATTCAATCTGTGCTTGAGAGGAAATTTTAGGAGCAGGTTTGTCAAAAATTGCATAGTAAATGGGTAACATAAATCCATTGCAAACTTGATATAGGTGGTGTTTATAGTGGGCTTTCCACAACTTATGGTGATAGATATGAATGGTCATGGGGTCTTGTGGAGTCCATCTCCACCCCAGCACAAGAAATTCGGAATTAAAACAGAGAGTATCTAAGATGTAGGCACTAAAGTAAAATGGAGGAATGAACCTTTCAGTAATGTGGGTTTTGTTTCTGAACTCAAGATTAGCTATTGCTAACTTATTAGATAATATATTCCCCCAATCCATTATTTTGCTATTGCATGCTGCTTCCATTAAAGGTACCATCTCTATGGTGAAGTTTGAAGAATCATGCAACCCCTAAATCCTACACATCATCACTCTGACATAACAATAAGGAGAACACAAGGAATCGACAGAGTACTTACCCGAGGACTCATGGTTGTGTTTCGTTGGGTTTTGTCTCCATTCTCGTATAGGCATTGATTCAATCTCATTTTCATCTCTGAGCTTCTCTAGAAACTCTTTGTTATACTTCTTCTCTGGTTTGGGCAAATGGTACATTTGTCTCAAATCATTGGGTTGAAATGAACCGTATACTCTCCCGTCGATAGTGCAAAACGTTATGTTTGTAATTGGGATTTCCTAATAGCCCATCTTACCACATCTGTGTATGGAAGGATTTCCTCTCTAGCCGCTATCCGGTGTAGGTAAGAATCGTCGAAATCCTTTAGGGTCGCCTTGGACTTCCGGGTCGAGTCTGCTATAGCTTGTACTGTTGTTTCCTGAGGATCTTCGGCCTCAACCAGATTATCGCTGCTCTGCCAAGTAGTATTATCGAGCCCAAGACATGTGGTGTCTGAGATTAATTTGTTTTTACTTGGTCCCGGATCGGCAGTGTGTTTTCCTGTTACTGCGGAAGCTGAAGCTGTTCCAGATTTGTTACACTAAAAAATGTCACCATGACTATTTACAGTTAGTATGGCTCAATCAATAGTCATGCTACCCTCTTAGGCAAGTCTTATGCCTCTGCTCTCCATGTCAAACTCCAAAAAAGAGAGAAGGTCTTGTATAAATGTATTTATCTCTGGGGACGCAGGTTCTCTCAACCTTACCTGCGGGGACGCTCCCAACGTTCACAAAAGCTGCATCCAAAGATGCTCTGTATGTAAAGGGACAGGTGCGTCCCCCTGGAAAGGTTAAAATGCGCAAGTTTCATCTTTGAAAAGTTACTTGTGGTCATTTCTAGAGCTTTCTAGAAGGTTGTTCGACGTGTATTGAGCGCCTCCAGATGGTTCATGCACTCCTATCAAAGAGGAACTTATCCCATCAATAAGGGAGCTATCCCACCCAAAGAGGGGATTATCCCATTGATGGTGGACCTGATTAACCTCCTCTTGAGTACTATAAATACAGGCATTGGGCCAGAAGGAGGAGAGGTTGAAGCTATACATTTTCTAAGGGTAAATGCTGCAGGAATTAGGACTCCCATTTAGAAGCTTGTGAGGAGAGATTGCCATCTTTTCTTGTTCTATTTGGAAGTGGGTGAGCTTTGTCAAAGTAGAGGAAGACTCTTGTGGACCCTGGAAGGAGCTTGCACAACACCAAGGCTCAGGTTGTAATGGTTCCTTTTGATTACCTTTAATGCAAATTGGTCCATTCTTCTCAATAACTTGTTGTTTATGGGTTATTTCATGTACTCCTTGGTCTATATGTTGAATATGCTTTGTTTTATGTTATAATCAGGTGCTATTTAATTGTTTGACTGTTGGTAATTGCAGGTTTTGGAGAAAAGGAGGAGCTCATCCAGATCAACAAAGCTTGGACTTCTACAACAGCGTTTGGACAAAGGTAAGAACGAAACACTTGATTTCTCATATCATAATGCATGTTTAGAGAAGGATAGCTCCAGTTTGTTTTGTTTGTCATTAGAATGTCTTAGACTTCTAGGAAGGTCGGTTGTGTCCGCACTCTTGACTGATTCCGTGTGACAAGATTTCTTAGACTTCTTCCCCATTTGGCCTAAATTTGTTGCTTCGGAGGAGCTCTGCACAGGAGATAAAATGAACATAATGCGTAGAATAGGTGGCGAAAACCAAATATGAATGAGGTATATTAATCAATGAATAATGGAGGATTAACATAAGGTGGCTGCGGATACAATCTCTGAAGAGATTTTGGCATTACTGCCCCATTAAATGGTCGTTTAAACCTGTCAATCATTTAAATGCTCATCATATCATTTATTGGCCGAATAATTCATTTAAGCGTGGCTTTGATGTTTTAGCGGTTGGGCGTAAGTGAATCACTATCGGGAAGAGAAAGGATTTTAATAATAATTAAACAAAATATATCCCAGCCTTATCAATCCTTTTTGAAAGTTGCGCTTAGCTTTATCGCAAGCGGGGATTGGAGGAATGCTTAATTTGTTACATTGGTGTCCTTTCGAAATCCCCGATCACCGATAGCGATATCGCCAATTCGCATTGGGAGTTTTTAGAAGAGGGATTTTAAATGCATGCATGTTACATTCCCCAATCGCCAATAGCGATATCGCATCGGAGCAAAGAGATGGGCCTTTTGTTATGACTGCTTACCTTCCTGATATCCGATAGTTATCCGCGCTTGTCGCATCAAGGAAAACCAATGGGTCTTTTGTTATGCATCCTTTGTTATTGCGATATGCGATCTTGTGATCGCTTTATCGCAATAATAAAGGATTATTCATTTTTTATTATAAGACCAATTATATATTGTCTCAAAAGGTTTTATAATGTTTTATTTCTTTTCGGACCTTTTGAGGAATGATAAGTTGATACCAATCTAATCTAAAAGGGACCCATTTCATATTATAGTTTTGAAAGTAAAATTTTATGAAATGGGGGGGTGTTGTCCAGCACAACAGGAGTCACAGTTGGGGGTCAGCCTACTTATACACTAAGTCTAAATTACGTCAAAGGTCAAAATAGGTGGAGAAACCGGCTACTACAAGTATGCTACATGAGGCTACTACAGGAAGGTTGTCGAGAATGTTTAGGAGGTAGGAATGATGGGTTCAAGGGATGTGAAGGTGGATGGAGGTTGAGCAAATGGATGAAAGGTGATCAACACCCCTAGCCAAGCTCAAAGCCTTTGGAAGGCCTATTTTTCACTAGGAGAGCTGCTCATGGTGATGTAAGAGGATGATCTCAAGAACAAAACTTTGAATACATAATTTGGGATTCATAAAAGAGGGCGAAGAAGTCTAAGATGGAGGTGGTGAAAGCCCCCTTGCCTACAGATCCAAACAAACCTGCAACATCACATGCATATATCATTTTATCATTGACAAAATGAAACAACTAATAGTGGAAAAGATGAGTTAAATTTAAATGCCATATAATATATGCAAAAAACTATGATCTAGTCAATGAATCAACTCCTAAGATATAGTAAGCACATGAAAAACAAGATGACTAACATAGAGCTTCTTGCAAGAAATAATAAAAATAGTATTTTAAGACTAATGTTGTAGATCCTTCCACTCATACTCCCATGGGAGAGATGATATAGAGGTTTTGATCACAAGATTTTGAGGGGTTATTTTATAATGAAATGAAAAAAACTAATAAGCACTATGAAGTAAAACGAAATACCAATAAATAAGAGGGACCTAAGGCACTAGGGTTGGGTCCAAACCCAAGAGCCTCAACCCTATGGAACTAACTCAGTAATTAACCAATAAGCAGCTTCTCAGTATCATTGCATCAATGCCAAATACATCACATAACCAATAAAAAAATAACAGTGCCAAGTGCTTGAGCTCAATAGCTACCTAGGTGAAAACAAAGTTCGAATACTAATGAGCTCTTTTGCAAGTTTATTTATGTAAGAGGGTAACTACTTGTGGCTCCCTAGAAAATAGGAATGATTGTCTCCCATAACTCAAGATTGGTGGATCTTGATCTTCATTAACTGCACTTTCTTGGCTGCCAATGACCTCGAGCTTATGAGAGAGAGTGTGGTGATTTTGGGTTGAATGAAGGAGTTAAGGAGGTGGAAATTCCCCTAGAATCTCTCCTTGTTGTCTACTTTGAGCCCCTACATGTAAATTACCTCAAAAATTCTCCATTTCATGTAATTAAATCATATCAAGCCACATGACATAGAAAAACTTCTTTTACCCCTCTCACTAAGCATAATATAACAAAAAGTGTAAATAAAAGTGAGAAAGAGATAGTTTTAAAGCTAGAGTATTGAATTATGACCCTTATGTTGTACCTATTGATGAGCATCATCATTGGCCCCATACTGAAATTGTTGCTCATCCTCTAAGAAACTCAATCATCTATGTCCATTTATTTCATGGCCTTGGTGGCCTCCCTGACATCTTAAGGTTCCTCAGATGGTGTGCCTTATTGGGGATAGAAACCTGCATCCTTTTCTTACTTTGTCCACTCCTTCTACTCTTTTGCTTCATTTCTTCCTTCCTGTAGGCCTAGTAGAAAAGGTGAATTGATCTTGAGCCCTATACACTTAACTTTTAATCTTTGCATGATCCTCTTGTATAGGGGTTTCATCTCCAATGCATTCCTCAACCTTTCAAGGAAGTGATATTCTCTGATCTTGAGGCTATGGGGTAAGGCATTGCATATCCTATGGAAGGCTTGCTAGCTTTCTATTCCCAATAGCTTGAGTGTGTCTTCAAAATGTGAGATGGTTTCTTTTGGGTAGCAAGGTATTTGGGTGCTAGGTCAGCATCATTGGATATGATGTTAATATTTCTAATGACAACCATTGGGCTCATTAGCTCTACCCTGATATATAATGGTTCCTCTTCTTCCTTTTCCATGACTCTCTTCACTTCCTCAGCTCTTACCTCCTCATGAGTCATCTAGGATGCCAAGTTCATGATCTAATTAAGAACATTAGTTTTTCTATCCTAAGATCCTCCTCAGATTATAAACAAAATGCTATTCATGTGCTTAAGGATTCATGAGTTTATTGCAAGTGAAAAATGAGTTTTTATGTTACTTTTATGAGAAATTTTAACATAAACAAGAAACTGAACAATATCATATAAATGTATAGAACATCACCAACAAAACATCACAACAGGAGCATGATGAAGGAGTTCACCCCTCCTAGGCTACGTCTCTTTGGTCCAACTTCTAATGGCTTAGGCCTCTCTATTATGCTCAAATGTGTAAAAAGATGTGTTTACAATGCTCAATTGCTTCACTAACCTACTCCAATGAGACCAACGTATCCAAAAATGGCTAATTAGCCTCTTTATGCACCCATTTTGGTCAAAATTGGAGAATTTATGACCTCTCCTAGTTTCCCCACTATTCAATCCACAAATTGCCCAAAATCTAGCATCGACCCTCATTTTCTCCCAAATTTCCACTAACAAGCCACCAAATCCACTGAAATCTAGGAGGATTTATCGGACGGATAATTTGGCCATTGAGGCATAAAAATGCTGAAATTTAGGCTCATATAGAGGGCCATGCACCTAAGGTATAACCCTCAATGTTGTCCCCTTCCCTCGGTGGTCACATAAACCTTGGCAGCTTCGAGAATGTGTTCATATGGTGGTTACCCCGGTGGTCAAGTAGTGGCGGTTCTCCCTGCCAGTCATTTAAATGTTGGCGGCTAGTTATAGAAGTGTTCACATGGGCAGTTAGTCCATGTGTTGGCCCCATGCGACTGGCCCAACTGCCGAACTCCACACCATTAAGCTTTAACTCAGTCATGAAAACAATATGGTTAAGCGACAACAGGTGTGGTGTATTGGCAATGGGAGATGCATGTGTGTTGGGAGGTCATGGGTTCGACCCCCACTCCCTCTACCTAGACTTCAAACAAACTTTTGGTGGCCTCCAGGCTACCACGTGGCAGCCTCCGGCTGGGCCACGTGTCAACCAGTGGTTGGCCATCATTCCAACCAATAAAAACCAATAAAATTCAACCAATCAAAATGTGCCACTTGGCATGATTTCATTGGCCAAGGAGACTATTGATCAATTCAACGCCCACATCACCTACCTAGTTAGTGCCACATCAGTAGTATAGACTACTGACTGGGTCATCCTTTCTTTTGAAAATTTTCCTATTTGGGAAACTGAACAGAACTTGTTTCTAGACTCATACGGAATCTGTTTCGCATGAAACAAGTTGTGCTAGATTCAGGATGAAGAGCACTATATAGTCGTCTAGGTTCCACACGAACTTGATAAATTTGAAATTTGAGCTATTTTTTTGAGCACTTGATCATTCCTCCCAACTGGAAGCCTTTTGGACACCAAAATATCACTTTCAATTGTCCAGTAGGTGAGGGTACAGTTCCCTCACCTTTCCAATCTCGATCCATTTGGCCTTTGAAGGATTTGTTCCCTTGAGCCCCACTCAAAGGTAATCCACATTACCTCGTTTTGAAGATCTTGTTCTTCTATCAAGAATGGTGTCTTGTTGTAGTTCATCAAGGTATTTAGGATAAAATCCTCTATGGAAGGAATTTGGACAATTTCTCCTTGATATTCCATCAATGGAGGCTCATACAACATTAAGTTTTCAACATTAACAACAACATAAATTTGCATATATGAAGGCAAATCCAACCTGAAGGCGTTGTTACCAATATTTTCCAAAATTCTAAATGGACCATATCTAATTGGTTTTAGCTTTCTACCTTCTCCTTGCAACCTCTCTTTGCTAATGTGAAGCCAAACTTCATCACCAACTTGGAACTTGTGATCTACATGATGCTTGTCATGCCTTGCTTTGTACTTGCTTCGACTCTTTTCAAGTTAATCTTGAACTCTTTGGTGTACCAATTGGATTTCTTCAATCAACCTTCTTGATTTGTCTATGTCACTATGACCATCAATAGCAACATATTTTCAAAAAATTAAATCCGAAGGTGACTTAGGCAAGTATCCCAAACATGCTCAAATGGTGATGTTTGAGTTGAAGAGTGCTTGGCCCAGTTGTAAACATGTTGAATATAGTGAAAATGTTCATCCCGCAACTTAGGATGCTTGCTGCGATACCCATGAAGAAGATGTATCATTGTTTTGTTCACTACCTCTATTTGACCATCTGTTTGCAGATGAAATGTTGTACTCTTTTTCAGTTTGGTGTCCATGAATCCCCACAAGCTTGACCAAAAATTCCCAACAAAGCAAGAATCTCGATCACTAACAATGGATGTGGGAAATCCAAAATGAAGCCATACATTCTAAAATAATAACTAATAATTTTGTTCATTTGTAACTTTCGTTTTACATGGCATCAAAATACACATTTTGTTGAACCTATCCACAACTACATACAAATAATCATGACCTCTTTTTGACAATGGAAGACCTCCTACAAAATCTATAGAAACACTCTCCCGCGGTTGTGAAGGAACCGAAAGTGGTGTGTAAAATCCTAACTTCCTATTGCCAAGCTTACTGACCACACATAATTAACATCCTTTAATAAAATGTGGCACACTTTCAAGCATATGAGGCCAATAACAATACCTTCGTAGATGCGCCACCATCTTACTTACACCGAAATGACAATAAATAAGAGAACTATGTGACTCTCTCATGATGTTGACTCTTTCTCCTTGTGGAATACAAAGCTTTCCAAGATGGTACAAAAAGTTATCATGCAAATGATAATCCAATTCCTCTACTTGGTTACCTTGACTCAAACTTGCATAAAAATATTGAAATTCATTGTCTAATGCATATTGCTCAATATAAATTTCATGCAAAACAAAATTATGCTTGAGTAAATTAGTTTCACTAAAAATAGGCCTAGAAAGCATATCAACAACTTTATTGTAGATGCCTTTCTTACACCTAATTACCAAGTGGGATTGTTGAAGAAAACCCATCCATTGAAAGTGCCTTGATTGCTGCAACTTTGATTAAGATTGCAAGTATTCAATGGTTGATGATCAGTGTGAATAATTGTTTCCTTACCCATCAAGTAGTGTTTCCACTTTTTCACACTTTTCACCAATGCATACAATTCCTTTTCATATGTAGGATATTTAATCACTGCACCATTGAAAGTTTTTGAATGAAAATAGATAGGCTTACCCTTTTGCGTGAGGACTGCACCCATAGCATAGTCACTAGAACTAGTTTGAATCTCAAATTATTGTCTTAAGTCTGGAAGTGCAAGTACTCAGTTGAACTGATATTTTCCTTCAGTGCATCAAAGGCCTTTTGTTTCTTGCCTCCCCACTGAAAAAACCTTTTTCACACTTGTCAATGCATGCAAAGGAGCTTCTACAGAAGAAAAGTTAGCAATGAATTTCCTCCAATATTGGACTTCTCCCAAAAAACTTCTTACCTCAATACCTGTCTTAGGCCTAGGAAAACTCAAAATGACATAAAACTTGGAGGGATCTATTTTCAAGTCACCTCCTCCAACAAAATTACCTAAGTAAAGTAAAGAAGTATTTCCAAACACACACTTTCACATCTTTAAATACAATTGTTCTTTCTTTAAGACATCAAGTACTTTTCTCATATGAGTGACATTTTCATCATGAGATTTACTAAAAATTAAGATGACATCTAAGTAGACTATAGAAAAATCTTCAAGAAATGGCCTCAACAAATCATTCATCACAAGAATGAATGTAGCAAGAGCATTACATAAACCACAAGGCATAACTAGCCATTCAAAGAAACCTTGTTTTGTTTTGAATGTTGTCTTAGAAATGTCTCCTTTAGCAATTCTAATTTGATGGTAGCCACTCCTTAATTCCAACTTAGTAAAATACTTTGCATCTTTCAATTGATCATGTAAATCATCTACTCTAGGCAGTGGGTAGCGGTTCTTTACTGTAATTTTGCTCAATGCATGGAAGTCCACACACATGTGCCATGTTCCATCCTTCTTTGGCACCAAACAATAGGTGAACCACATGGCGAAGAAGATGGCCTGATGATCCCTTTATCCAAGAATCCTTGAATTTTATTTTTAATTTCTACACTTTCCATCACTAACATCTTGTACATGCCAATGCTAGGAAGAGGACAATCTTGTTGCAACTATATCTAATGTTGGATTCCTCTCTTGGGAGGCAATCCTTTTGGTTAACTACATCAACCAATTCAGATTTCAATGTTAGGTCCCTATACTACTAGTGTAACCCCTTATTGTTATTAGTACAACCCCCTTATTATATTATTGTGCCCATGTAGTCCCCATGTTGTTATTATTGTGCCCTTACATTATTATTGTTATGTCGGATCTGATGATATTATGACCCCTTAGACTCCTATATATAGACAGGAGGTCTTGTCATTTGTATCATCCAAGAATTGTTCAATTGTGTAATGTAAAGGAGGTTTCCCTCTTGAAGAGGCTTATTTCTAAGGCATTGATCTATATTTTCTATCTTTTTGTGAGTTGGTTCCATAACATTTGGTATCAGAGCTTTGGATTCTAGGGTTTCACTACCCCAAACAGGTGATTGTGGAATTTTCTCTATAACTTTTTTGCTACAAAATTTCAAAAGCTAAAAAAAAAACCCCATTTGAGAAGAAATCGGTCTAAACCTTGGGTTCTAATTTTAGATATTTTCTTGCTATATTTTCAGAGATATGATCTAAGGAAGTTAAGATTTTTACATGCTCCACGATTTCATTTCAAACAGGTCATCATGGAATTTTTGCTATAATTTTTTTTTACAAAGGGTTAGACTCTGAAATTAAAATCCATTTGAGCCGAAATCGTGGTGAATGTTGGGTCCAAATTTCAGATCTTGTGTTGCTATATGTTAGGATATATATCTGAGAAAGTTAGGGTTTTTGCAGAATCCCGAATTACATTATAAACAGATGACCTTCGGAAAATCATCATAACTTTCTCTTTGAGCATCAGATTTAAATTTCCTAAGCAGTTGTAGAAAGAGGACAGATTGTGGTTTTCTATGTATTGGTGTCAGGTCGTAAGGTTGAAATAGTGACATGTGGCACTTCGTACACGTGGGCTCGACTAAACCAGTATATAATCAAGTCATCGTGGGAGATTTGACATAACTCTTCCTTGCAGAATCTAATCTTGATCAGACTTGTGAGGTTAGAAAGAGAACACAGAGGGCTACTGCAGAACACAATTTCAGAACTTGGAGATCTGCAATTGCAAAGTTACACTCCTTTCAAGATCGAGCTCATAAAATCAAGAAAAGGCGATATGAGGAAGTTTGATGGAAAGGATCCGGTAAATTGGATACTACAAATGGAGAAATATTTTGATCTAAATGAGGTGAAACTATTACAAAAGGTATGTATTGCATCTTCATATTTAGAACCAGATCCATTTCTATGGTATAAAGGGCTTTGTTCTCGTAAACCACTTGTTATGTGGTCAATTTTCACAGAGGAAATGATAGCACATTATGAGGATACAAAGAGAAACACCTTCTTTAGCCAATTGATAAATCCAAAAAAAAAGTGTTCAATGGTAGAGCACATTGAGGACTTTCAAAAATGAATATAAGGGAAAATGATATTCTAGAGAAGCATGGGACAGATATCTCCATAGGGACTTTAAAGGATAACATTCAACATGAGGTTTGTCTTTGGGAACCTGATTCATTGGAGAATGCATTTAGGTTGGCAAGAAAAGTGGAAAGAAAAATTATGGAAACAAGGAAGTCTACCTCTCACAACTATAAATATGCAAGTGTTGTTTCTCCTAGCCTTCCACAACCTACAAGGTTGACACCACAATAATTGGAAGAAAAAAGAGCAAAAGGGCTTTGTTACAATTGCGATAACAAATACAATAAAGGTCATAAGTGTGCTGAGAAGAAATTATTTTACATTGAGTGTGAAGAGGAGGAAGAAAAGCATCAATGAATGTCAAAAGAAGAGGATATACACCAAGAACCAACCCCAGAGAAAGAAGAAATGAATCCGACCATATCTTGTAAATCATTGACAATAATTACCACTCAAACTCTCAAGATAGAAGGACATATCAACAATAAAAATGTTCACGAAGTGAAAGATCACGTTGAGCATCAAGAAATGAATCCGACCATATCTTGTAAAGCATTGGAAAGAATTACCATTCCTTAGACTCTCAAGATAGAAGTACATATCAAGAAGAAAAAGGTTCAAGAAGTGAAATATCACATCAAGAAAGAAGAAATGAATCCAACCATATCTTGTAATGCATTGGCCAGAATTACCACTCCTCAAACTATGAAGATAGAAGGACATATCAAGAAGAAAAATGTTCAAGAAGTGAAAGATCACATCGAGCATCAACAAATGAATCTGACCATATCTTGTAATGCATTGGAAGAAATTACCACTCCTCAAACTCTCAATATAGAAGCACATATCAAGAAGAAAAATATTCAAGAATTGAAAGATCACATCGAGCATCAACAACAAGTTCTCCAACTTTTAAAGGATAATTCCACTTTGGTGCAGAATCAAATGAAGCAACAAGCAGATCAACATCGCAGTGAAAGAAGTTTTGATGGAGGCGATTGGGTATTTTTACGGCTACATCTCAAGAAAGCTATTTATGAGAAGGAAATGTTGGCAATACTACATGCACTTAAGAAATGGTGACCTTACCTAATGGGAAGACACTTCAAGGTAAAAATGGATCATGATAGTCTTAAATACTTTTTAGAAGAAATATTATCTTTAGAAGAATAGAAAAAATGGGTCACAAATATGTTGGGCTATGACTTTGAAATCATCTACAAAAAAGGGAATAAAAATGTTGTTGCAGATGCACTCTCAAGAAAGGATGAGGATGTGGAAGCATTGTTTTGTGCTATTTCTATTATCCAACCAGATTGGATAAACGAAGCAAGGGATGAATGGAAGAAGGACAAAGAAATGTGGCCACTCATTCAAAAGTTACAGAAGATCCTAGTTCAAACAATATTTCCAGAACTTGACGAGGAAGGAAAAATCATATTGGAACCTGGAGAAGTCACAGAATCAAGAACCTGACCACTATGAAATCGATCAATTTCAGAGTATGTCATCAAGTGGAAGAACTTATCGATGAAGATTCCACATGGGAGGACAAGAATTTTATACAGAAGCATCAAGAACTACTCAAGCGTTGAGGAAAACACTTTTTGAAGGAGAGGGCATGTTAGGTCCCTATACTACTAGTGTAACCCCTTATTGTTATTAGTACAATCCCCTTATTATATTATTATGCCCATGTAGTCCCCATATTGTTATTATTGTGCCCCATAGAAGCCCATTATTTTTATTATTGTGCCATTACATTATTATTGTTATGTTGGCTCTGATTATATTATGACCCCTTAGACTCCTATATATATAAAGGAGGTCTTGTCATTTGTATCATCCAAGAATTGTTCATTTGTGTAATGTAAAGGAGGCTTCCCCCTCGAAGAGGCTTATTTCTAAGGTGTTGATCTATCTTTTTTATATTTTTGTGAGCTAGTTCCATAACATTCAATTTTGAATCACAACCTTTAAAGGCTTCATTATCAACATCATTATTGGGTTTGATCATTAGAAGCACAAAATTCTTTCTTGAATTCACTAGTCTTTTCATCTGCCCCGCATTAACAAGTGAAAGATTTAGTTTCTTGCTATGAGCTCTCACAATATATTCTACTCTGTATTTGAAAAAATGGTATTTGTTTTCATGTCTATGGAAGATAACTTTTTTGTCATAGAGGTACGGGCTGCCCAAAACTTTACCACATATGTCTAATGGCACAACATCAAGCTCCACTTCATCTATGAAATTTGCAGTAATGGCAAATTTTAGTTTACACTTTCTAGTAACATACAATTGTGCATTGTTACACACCCATCCTAGTGGATATGGTTTATGATGTGGAATGGTTTCCAAGTTTAAACTTTTGACAATGTTTTCAAAGATAAAATTGGCTTCAGAGCCATTGTCGAAAAGTGTAACAAATTTTCTATGTTTTGAGATCACCCTTATGCAAAAAAGTTCTATCCTCTTCTTTTCATTTGGAGTTTCATTGTGTGAATTTGAAGTACTAGTGCTAGGAATGGATTCTTTTCCTTTCATACCTCAATGTCTTGTTCTTTTGGAACGAAAACGTTATTCATTGTTTTGATAATCTCTATCCTTTCTTCTTTGCTCCATCTCATGCCTATGGGAAGTTTGGATGCTTTGATGATGACTTCTTCATTCAAGTGGATATGATTCCCATTACTATGGCGATGATATCATGTTATCCTTGTGGCTGGAGGCTCAAAGAAAATTTCTGAGTGATCTCATCATCAAAACCCCTGAATTTTTTAGAGAACCCTAGACACTGATGATTGGAAAGAGATCCTTGACATCAGGGTATTGGTGAGTTATATATGGATCTATGGGATACCTAGGGTTGAATCCAGCCCCCATAGTATTCAATACATAGTTTTCAAAGTTGGACAAGAAATTTGCTCTCTTTGATACAGGTTTTAGGGATTTTTGTGCAATTAGGTTTATTGAGGAATAGATAAAAGGAAAAAATTGTTTATAATGCTTAAAATAGGGAAGAATTCATGATAAAACTAAAAAAAATTCATCCCCTTCCCTTATCATGCTTTAGTCTTATATTGCATCTCAAAAACACCTATAATTCACTTCCCTTTCCTACCCAAATTTATGGGAGAAACTGCTATGTGATATACTTTTTAAACATTTTGTGAGCCCTGGTATTACACCAAAAGTGTTGCAACTCCCAAGGGCTCCTCAACTCTATTTTTCAACCCAGGGTTCATACAAACTTTGAGGTGATAGTGCTATATACATAGTAGATGAGATTCTACTCATGCCACCCTCAACTAGGACATTTGATCAATAGTGCTCCAAGACCATTATTCCTACTAAATTAGAAGGAAAACTAACTAATGAAGGTGCAATTTAGAAGCTACCTCTAATTATAAAAAGGAAAATTCTTTTTGAACTTCAACTTGTAAATTCTATTGAATCAATTCATGAAAAGATAAGAGCTACACTACTTGCAGAAAGGGGACTACATTATGTTTCAATCAACCATCTAGCTACCAAATATACTTGCATACAGGAAGCTAACCTACCAAATCATAACTCAATATTCCATGCATCATATATCTAGCTCACACTTGCATATAAATCAATGTTCTATTTGCGCCAAATCTATGATAAAAAACTAATGTTATTCTAATTTGAAGTGAGGGAAAAGGATGGTTGGAGTGGCCTACGTGTTGCCCTTGATCATGGAGTCATAGTTGAGGGTCAACCTACTTATAAACTAAGCCTAAATTACATCAAAGGTCAAAACAGGTGGACAAATAGTCTGCCACAGGTATGCTACAGGGGGTTGCTACAGGTAGGCTATCGAGAAGGTTTAGGAGGTAGGAATGATGGGTTCAAGGGATGTGCAGGTGGATGGAGGTTGAGGAAAATGGATGAAATATGGCCAACACCCTAGCCAAGCTCAGAGCCTTTGGAAGGCCCGTTTTGCACTAGGAGAGATTCTCACGGTGATGTAAGAGGGTGATATCAAGAACAAAACTTTGAAGACATAATTTGGGCTTCATAAAAGAGGGTGAAGAAGTCTAAGATGGAGGTGGTGAAAGGCCCCTTGCCTATAGATCCAAACAAACCTACAATGTCACATGCATATACCCCTTTATCATTGACAAAATGAAACAACTAATAGTGGAAAAAATGAGTTAAATTTAAATTCCATCTAATCTATTCCAAAAACTCTGATCTAGTCAATAAAGAAAATCCTAAGATATAGTAAGCACATGCAAAACAAAATGACTAACATAGATCTTCTTCCAAGAAATAATAAAAATAGTATTTTTATACTTTGATTGTAGATCCTTCCACTCATAATCCCATGGGAGAGATGAGATAGAGGTTACAATCACATGATTTTTAGGGGTTATTTTATAATGAAATGCGAAAACGAATAAGCACTATGAACTAAAAAGAAATACTAATAAATAAGAGGGACCTAAGCCACTGGGGTTGGGCCAAAACCCAAGAGCCTCAACTTTCTAGAACTAACTCAGTAATTAACTAGTAAGAATCTTGTCATTATCATTGCATCAATGTCAAATACATCACATAACCAGTAAAAAATAACAATGCCAAGTTCTTGAGCTCAATAGCTACCTAGGTGAAAACAAAGTTTTGAATCCTAATGATCTCTTTTGCATGTTTATTTATATAAGACGGTAGCTACTAGTGGCTCCTTAGAAAATAGGAATGTTTGTCTCCCATCACTCGAGATTGGTGGATATTTATCTTCATTAACTACACTTTCTTGGCTTCCAATGACCTCGAGCTGATGAGAGAGTGTGTGGTGATTTTGGGCTGAATGAAGGAGTTAAGGAGGTGGAAAATCTCCTAGAATCTCTCCCTGTTGTCTACTTTGACCCCTAAATGTAAATTACCTCAAAAATGCTCCATTTCATGTAATTAAACCATATTAGGCCACATGACATAGAAAAACATCTTTTACCCCTCTCACTAAGGATAATGTAACAAGAATTGTAAATAAATGTGAGAAAGAGATAGTTCTAAAGTTGGAGGATTGAATTATGACCCTTATGATGTACCTATTGATGAGCCTCATCATCCACCCCATACTGAAATTGTTTCTCATCCTCTAAGAAACTCAGTCATATATGTCCATTTATTTCATGGCCCTCGTGGCTTCCCTAACATCCTAAGGTTCCTCAAATGGTGTGCCTTATTGGAGATAGAAACCTGCATTCTTTTCTATCTTTGTCAACTACTTCTACTTTTCTGCTTCATTTCTTCCTTATTGTAGGACTAGCAACAAGGGTGAAATGATATTAAGCCCTATCCACTAAAATCTTAATATTTGCATGATCCTCTTATATAGGGGTGTCCTCTCCAATGTATTCTTGAACCTTTGAGGGGAGTGATATTCTCTGATCTCGAGGTTGTGGGGTAAGGCATTCCATCTCCTCTAGAAGGCTTGTTGGCTTTCTGTTGCCAAAAACCTAACTGTGTCTTCAAAATGTGAGATGGCTTGTTTCAAGTGGCAAGGTATTTGGGTGTTATGTCAGCATCATTGGATATGATGCTAAGATTGCTAATGACAACCATTGGGCTCATTAGCTCTACCATCATATATAATGGTTCCTTTTCTTCCTTTTCCATGACTCTCTTCACTTCCTCGTTTCTTACCATCTCATGAGTCATCAAAGATGATAAGGCCATGATATGATTAAGAATATTAGTTTTTTTGTGCTAAGATCCTCCTTAGATTATAAACAAATTCTATTCATGTGCTTAAGGATTCATGAGTTTATTGCAAGTGTAAAATGAGTTTTTATGTTAATTTTATGAAAATTTTTAACATAAACAAGAAACTGAACAACAACATATAAATGTACAGAACATCACCAAGAACACATCACAACAAGAACATGATGAAGGAGTTCACCCCTCCTAGGCTACATCTCCTTAGTCCAACTTCCAGTGGCTTGTGACTCTATTATACTCAAATATGTAAAAATATGTGTTTACAATGCTCAAATGCTTTTGTAACCTACTCCAATTATTCCACCCTATCAAAAAATGGATACTTAGCCTCTTTCTGTACCCAATTTGGTTGAAAATTGGAGAATTTATGACCTCTCCTAGTTTCTCCACTATTCACTCGCAAATTAACCAAAATCCAGCATCGAACCCTCATTTTTGCCTAGATTTCTGCTAACAGGCCACCAAATCCACAGAAATCCAGGAAGATTTGTTGGACAGATAATTTGGCCATCGAGGTGTAAAATTGCGGAAATTTAGGGTCATATAGAGGGCCATGTGCCTAGGGGCTAGCCCTCGGTGTTATAGACATTTTTGTGCCTTACAACATTGAGCATGAAATGTCCATAATCTAAGGGATCCAAAGTCCCTACACATGTTGTTCCTACCCTTAGAGGAACAAGGCTAACAAACCACAACAATTCACAGAAGTTCTCCACCAGAAACTGCTCAAAAACAAGTCAATTCAGGATCAATTCAGTAGCTCCACTAGTTGTTTGCGCTGAATGTCAAAGCCACCACTGGCTACCTGCGCTGAATGTCAAAGGCAACACTGGATACCTGCGCTGAGCGAGAGTGGACATGTGGCAATTTCATTTCTCAAGGTGTCAAAACCCAGGAAGCTTCCAAAATGACACTTGCCTCAGGGAATTCGACTGGTGATGAGTAAGAGGTTACAAATCTCCAAGTGGAAGCAAGAACCTCCAAGTGGAATCAAGAACTGACAGAGGGAGAGGACACTAGTCAGATCTCAAGCTGACTCATCCTCTCTCCAAACATCTATATATGGATCTCTCCTCCATGAGATCTAGAGGCTGGAATTTTGTTATTGCAAAGAATTGTTGTTAGTTTGAGATTGGAATCATCAGGTGCTTAATGCTTTGAAGGGGGTGAAGATAGGAATTCAATTTGCTGGGAAGGAGATGCTGGATTGGAGCCCTCTGGGTTGTATCTCTTCCTGAACCTTGTTATTCATCAATAAAGCTATCTTGGTTTCTCCTATATACTGATGTATCTTTGATGTATGATTGCATTAGTATGTTTAGTTTATTTCTAATCCTGAACTAGTTATGAATATGAATCCATGTCTTGTGTAGTGTTCTCTTCTTGTGATCTTGCAGAAACCTCTTGAAGCTGGGCGAGTGGGAAGGCAAGTAGCTGGGAACTCTCCAAGAGAAGAGAAACCGGATCGAGGGACAAATGGAAGACACCGGTTAGTCCATCCATCTCTCTTCATTCTTAATTCATAAAGGAAGAAATACTAGAATAGCTGTCTCTGTTTGTTGCTAAGGCACTGTCACACCTTAGGTGGATAGGATTGTCCTGCATAGGCATTTTTCCCCACAACAAATTGGCAACTCCTCTTGGGAAATTTGTTTAGTCATTTCATTTGTGTTTCTATCATTGTTTGTTTCATAGACTCGACAGCAACAATCGAACTGCATCTGCTATTCCCGAATGCAAAGTAGACAGTTGCTACTTTGATCCAATCACTGGACTTGTCTATGATCTGAACAATGGACTCACAAGTGATTTGATGATCCTTTGTGATAGATCTTAATACTCCCTCAAAGCATCCCTTTGATTGTACCTTGCTTGTTGCTTTTATTTGGCCTAAAACAGTAGATTAAATAGCAATCTGTGACCCAGAACCAGTGAGAAACGAGAGTTTCTCCTTTAGCGCAGACCCTGTGAAGGGATTCTACATTTCAACGCAGGTCCCGTGAAGGCTACCAGTGCTAAATGTCAAAACCCCTGTGTTGAGGTTGCGCTGAACCAGTTTGCCCTTGTGCAGCTGGGGTTCTCTGCTCTGTTTTGCCTTGTTTTGATCTCTGATTTTTGCAGCCTGGAACCAGCATAGGTACTAGTCTGATAACTCCTTTTCTCTGCTTAAATTCCGCCTCCTTTGTACAAAAATACTGTGAGTGTTTTTATGTGTTTGTGGCGTCACTTGCAATTTTCCTTTGCATGAGTGAAATAGTCATCCTATAGCCCTTGATTCAGATCTGTTGATTGTGATCTTAGGAGAGAGTTCATTGGCTATTTACAGTTGATTATACATTTACTTTTGCTTATTGGTTTGAGTTTGTCTCTTTTAAGTGTCGAAACAAGTATTCATTTCGAAAATCGTTAAGTGTTGTAATCTCTTCTACCCTCTCTGATTTCGAAAAAGTAAACTTGTTTGTATTGGTCATTTAAAAGCAAATTCAAAGTTGTACAAAAAGCTTTCTTTGTAGGCATCAATACTAAGAAAGCGGAAAACAAACACCTGCATTGTGCATTTGCATCTTGATAGTTTGCATGATTGATTTAGGAAAAGTGCATTAGAGTGTGCTGATTGCTCTTTGAGAAAAGATGGTGTCTTTCTTTTCCCTTAGTAGCTAGGATTTTCAAAGTTGAAAAGATATAAAGCTTGCTTATCATCTTCAGACTGCATTTAGGAATTGTATCATACATCTCGTGGTGAACCTCAAAAGGCAAACTTCTAAAAAGATCAACCTAAAATAAATTGAATGAACTTAACAACGCTTTGCAACATAACGCACAACATAGAGGTCTAGGCTAGAGACGTGTTCCGGCGTCGTAAATCCTGGTGACTGTCGATCTCGTGGATGGTGGGTGATTCCTCCTGAGGGACGATAGCGCCAGTACGGATTGTGCTCCCACGTACCATCATGTATATATTGGGAGACCCCTATAGGCATAAAACCTTTATCCTTAGGAAGCCGTGTCGGCCGCCCTACTGATCGCAATGCACTAAACACAACATTCAGGAAGATCGACCGCCCGTACCCTAAAAAGTATTCTGCGGTTTTGTGAAAAGTTTGGCACACCCTCTGCCTAGAACTCCAGAGCAGTTCCTTTTGGCCTTTTTCAGACTCTATAACAGAAAAAGTCCATCCGAGCATTTGTCACTTCGGGCTCGTTAAAACATCGAAGGAGACTAGAGTCATCTTTAGCTTTTTCTCGACTCTTTAAAACTGAAAAAGCAAGTTTTGTCTAAAGCGTCGTTAAAATTTATTTTAAACGGAACAATCACCCTTTATTCCTGCGTTGATCTTTAGGTTGAAAAAATGGAGCACACCAACCAAGGAATTCCCCTTGGTGGAAATCCTAGTCCCTTCTCCTCTTGGGGAGATGTTGGTGCGCCCCATATGGCCACATTGTCGCTTCCAGGACTGACAATTGGCCTGCCGGTCTGGCTCTTTTCAACCAATGTCGTTCAGAACACCACTATTCCTGAACAGTCGAGTCAACAGTTAGACCAGACCAGAGTTGCCAACCAGCCTTCTACTTCATCTAACTCTTCCTCTCCTCCTTCCTCTTCGCTTGACGGAACTGGTAAAACAAAAAACCAAGTTCCTAAGGAGAAGAAGGAAAAGAAGAAGAAAGAGAAGAAGAAGAAGGAGCCAAAAGCGTCTGGGGGCAAACAAGTGTCGCCTGACAAGAATCCACACACAGCACTGACTAGGCCTAAATCGCCATGTGTCATCTGCAAGGGAGACCACTTCCACAGAGATTGTCCCTGCATCCCTCGGATACTAAGGGACTGGTCTCCCCATTTGCGCAATTCGGTAGCGTCAACCTCTGATAGCCATGTTGACTGCTCACCGTCAACTAGTGAAAGTGAAGTCACAGGACAGAGAGGGAAAGCTAGATTTCCCTGCAAACTGTGTGGAGGCGACCATGCCATCCACCGTTGTCCCTTCTTAGGCAAGGCCAAAAGAGTTTTGGAAGATCGCCCGATTTTACGAGCGCAACTTCCTCCTGGATATCAAAAACTCCTGCCAAGTCCTTCATTAGTTGAGAACCCAGCTGGCCCGCCCAGGTGGTCAGCCGAAGCACCTATCATTGAAGATGAACCGTCTGGATCCATGCCTGACGAAAGTCAAAAGGTTGAGGCAGTAGTTGACCCGGTTTTGCCTTCATAGGCTCTATCTTCGAATGATACCATCACAGAGGAGAATAAAGACGACACCGTCCAAATTCTCTTCATCAACACAGACTCCGATGAACAAGGGGGCAATTTGCCCATTCCTTTATCGCAGGAAGGAACTTCGTCAGAGTCATACCCAGCCATCTATTCGGTCCCACCACCAAGCAACCTAGTTGTCTCGTTCGACTGGAACCAACTAGGCAGACCCCGGTTTCCAGCAAGCATACCATTCAGAATTATCGTTCAAATATACAGAATGGTAATGGATGCCACTGTCATTGATGAGGGGGCATCTGTGAGTATCCTTTCCTCTATTGCTTGGAAAGCGCTTGGTTCGCCAGCGCTTTTGCCTGAAATGAGAAATCTATCAGGCTTTGATAAAGGAACTAGTCGACCTTTAGGGATCCTCCCCAATGTGCCCATAACATTGAAAGGGAAGACCATTCAAATGAACGTGATGGTCGTTCAAGGACCCTTGGATTATAACCTACTCCTTGGACGAGACTATATATATTGCATGGGAGCCATCGTCTCCTCACTCTTTAGAGTAATGTGTTTTCCGCATGAAGGAAGAATGGTCAAGCTTGTGGACCAACTTTCATTTCCTGGATCACGCATCGCAAATAGTCACATACCATCCCTAAATGGTCTATTCACGCAAGAAGTGTCTCAACCCACGGTCCGTCCTCCTGATGAGCGCGAGTAATCCAGGAGGATATGACTGGAACCCAGGGGGCATGCGTCCTGGTCTGCTTCGGTAGGAAAACTTTGGGTATAGGGTAGGTTTCCGCGGGAGAATATGACTAGTCTGTACCCCGCCCATGATGGAAGAGGGTTATTCTAGAATAAGATTCTTTTGTCAAAGTTATGTGAGTTGGCGGGCATCGTCGCTCACCTTTGTCTATTTCGGTAGACATTGCCGAGGAAGTGTTTTGTTTGGAAGATTAACGAGACAATCTTTGGGTAACCTGAAAGAGGTAAGCCTCTCTCGTTAAAACAATTGTTTTGACGGAAAAGAAGTAGAGGTAACCTTGAAATCATACTTTATACCTGGGAGCATGCAAACCTTTTGGAGTGCAAGCAAAGAGCGGTTATTTATCTGTTTTTTGGGTTAGCCGTTTCCTAACTTGCATAAAGAAAGGATGTGGGGCATAGCTTAGTGAGATGAAGCCCCATAAAAAATAGAATCTTGATGAGACACTCTTATCATATGACTGGGTATTCGAGCAGTTTTAGCACACAGTTCATGCTCGTTAAAAAATAAACGCAAGATCCGAGCAGTATTAACACATAGTTCATGCTCGTTAAAAAATAAACATAAGATCGAGCAAATGTTTCCACCCATGTTTAAGCTCGTTAAAAAATGAACTATCCCGGTAAATAACCACAATGAATGTAATATCATCAGCCATTAAAGCCTTGGTTGTGTTTGCACCGTCACCTCCACTTTTCCATTGGCCGATCATTCACCTCCATATGTTTGTTTACCCATTTTGAGGAATAGCTGCGAAGAGTGATTTCACTAGCCATCCTTGCGACACTGCCGTGATTGGAAAATTCCAACCTGTACCTCGAATCAGCTACTAACCCTATTTATCACTCGTTCCTCAAAAGACGAGTCTTCTTTAAGCTCTTTTCAACTGACTCGTAAAATATGAAAAGATTGCTGAGTTTTGGCCTTCCAGCTCGTTAAAGCGACCGGAAGAGCTATCCCTCCTCTAGATTTTAATCTTTTTGGACCTGAGGGATTATTGCACAAAAATATCGAGCGCTTGTTTTGTTCGGCTCGTTAAAACTATCGAAAACTCATCCCTTCTGTATTGTTTTATACTTTTTCGGACTTAAGGGATTAGATGAAGAAAAAAGACTTTTGGAGTTAACTTTATGTACCTTTTCAGACTCTCTAAAAATGAAAAGGACCGAGTTATCCTTGTCGTTAGACTCGTTAAAATCATTAAATAGCGACAAACTTGTCTTTAGACGAGAACGAGTTTCACTATCGCTAGGCTCGTTAAAACATAGCGATGGGCTTGCCCGAAGGGCAGGTTATAGAACACACATATGTTATCCTCCTCAAGCTTGACAAAAATAAAGAGGTACTGGTCAGCAATGACTGGGGAAAAATTGGGAGAAACTCAAGAAAACTTTGATGGTAGCAAGTCGCTCTTGAACATGACACTTTTCCTCCGTACCACAATCGGGTTGGGTTGTTTCATTCACCGGTCTCATCACCATGGTCTCGCCATACCATCCATATTTGGGGTAATGCTACCGATCCATCGCATCAGTGTCGCCATATGTTCAAGAGAAGTCGTTCAAAAAAGTCAACCGTGTCCCATCCACTGCCATACATTATCCTTCATCCTTTCATGACCGCCACCCTGAATCATATGTCACAGATCGTTTTCACCTCCATCAAAATCATTAGCTCCGTTCCGTGTCACTGATGTGGGATTCATTAAGGCCCTCCTTTGACAGATCGCTTCTTGTCGACATTAGCTCATTATCCAAGAAGTTGATCTAGGAACAACCCCTTCAGTACTTTGAAGCGTGCATGCCTCAATGGCAAGTTTCTCAATTCCGGCGACAGGTATACATCAATGACCTTCAACCGAAAGATTTTGCGTGGTGTTCGACGCCAAGTCCTTTATTCACACCACGTGAATTGTACTGCAGTACCTTGAGGGTCATTATCATTATCGGTGATTCCTCTCGCGCTTGTTAACGGTTTACCTCATTGACCGGTAATCAAGCGATGTCTTTCCATGTTCGACTTCAGAACATTTCTCACATGGATCGACTTGTACTTAAAGTGAAGATCGAACGAGTTTGAAGACCCCAGATCTAGTTTCATCCATCCGGGCTGCGATATATATTCAGGAAAGATAAAGATATTGACATGTACATCATTGCAGCAGATGATCATCCTACTCAAAGGATGATGATTTCATCAAAATTATCAGTCTACCATCAGACAATTGTCTGTTCTATGTACAGAAAAATGAATTTATAAAGTTGAGCATGGGAATGTCCGCCTCAGCTAGATCATGAAAGCAGTATGAAAAATAATGTATTGTATTGTATCTTATTACAGGTCTCCTCCCAGCATTGGATGAACTTCGGATCCCCCTGATAAAGCATTTCACCCAATAAACGGCCTCATACTTTAGGGGGCAACTGTTATAGACATTTTTGTGCCTTACAACATTGAGCATGAAATTTCCATAATCTAAGGGATCCAAAGTCCCTAAACATGTTGTTCCTACCCCTAGAGGAACAAGGCTAACAAACCACAGCAATTCACAGAAGTTCTCCACCAGAAACTGCTCAAAAAAAAGTCAATTCAGGATCAATTCAGTAGCTCCACTAGCTGTTTGCGCTGAATGTCAAAGCCACCACTGGCTACCTGCGCTGAATGTCAAAGGCAACACTGGGTACCTACGCTGAGCGAGAGTGGACATGTGGAAAGTTCATTTCTCAAGGTGTCAAAACCCAGGAAGCTTCCAAAATGACACTTTCCTCAGGGAATTCGACTGGTGATGAGTAAGAGGTTCCAAATCTCCAAGTGGAAGCAAGAACCTCCAAGTGGAATCAAGAACTGACAGAGGGAGAGGACACTAGTCAGATCTCAAGTTGACTCATCCTCTCTCCAAACATCTATATATGGATCTCCCCTCCATGAGATCTAGAGGCTGGAATTTTGTTATTGCAAAGAATTGCTGTTAGTTTGAGATTGGAATCATTGGGTGCTTAATGCTTTGAAGGGGGTGAAGATAGGAATTCCATTTGCTGGGAAGGAGATGCTGGATTGGATCCCTCTGGGTTGTATCTCTTCCTGAACCTTGTTATTCATCAATAAAGCTATCTTGGTTTCTCCTATATACTGATGTATCTTTGATGTATGATTGCATTAGTATGTTTAGTTTATTTCTAATCCTGAACTAGTTATGAATATGAATCCATGTCTTGTGTAGTGTTCTCTTCTTGTGATCTTGCAGAAACCTCTTGAAGCTGGGCGAGCGGGAAGGCAAGTAGCTGGGAACTCTCCAAGAGAAGAGAAACTGGATCGAGGGACAAACGGAAGACACCGGTTAGTCCATCCATCTCTCTTCATTCTTAATTCATAAAGGAAGAAATACTAGAATAGCTTTCTCTGTTTGTTCCTAAGGCACTGTCACACCTTAGGTGGATAGGATCGTCCTGCCTAGGCATTTTTCCCCACAACACTCGGTGTTGGCCCCTCCCCTCTGATGGTCACATAAACCTTGGCAGCTTCGAGAATGTGTTCATATGGTGGTTACCCCAACGGTCAAGTGGTGGTGGTTTTCCTCAATGATCATTTAAATGTTGGCAGCTAGTTGTAGATGTGTTAACATGGGTGGTTAGTTCATGGGTTGGCCCCACACGGCTAGCCCAAACACCAAACTCTGCACCATTAAACTTTAACTAAGTCATTCAAACAATATAATCAAGCGACCATAGGTGTGGTGTATTGGCAATGGGCTATGAATGTGTGTTGGGAGGTCATGGGTTCGACCCCGGCTACCTCTACCTAGACTTCAAACAAACTTTTGGTGGCCTCCCGGGCTACCATGTGGTAGCCTTTGGCTGGGCCACGTGTGATCCCATGGTTAGCCATCATTCCAACCAATAAAAACCACTAAAATTTGGCCAGTCAGAATGTGCCACTTGGAAAGATTTCATTAGCCAAGGAGCCTGTTGACCAAGTCAACGTCCACATTACCTTCCCAGTCAGTGCCTCGTTAGTAGTACGGATTGTTGACTGGGCTGTCCTTTCTTTTTAAAATTCACCTATTTGGGAAAGTGGACAGAACTTGTTTCTGGAGTCATACATAGTTTGTTTTGCATGAAACGAGTTGCATTGGATCTAGGATGACTAGCACTACGAGGTCATCTAGGTTCCACACCAATTCGATAATTTGAAATTTGAGCTATTTTTTTTAGCACTTGATCATTCCTCCCCATTGGAAGCCTTTTGGACACCAAAATATCACTTTCAGTTGTCCAGCAAGTGAGGGTATAGTTCCCTCACATTTCCAATCTCGATCCATTTGGCCTTTGAAGTATTTGTTCCCTTGAGCACCATTCAAAGGTAATACACGTTCCCTCATTTTGAAGATCTTGTTCTTCTGTCAAGAATGGTGTCTTGTTGTAGTTCATCAAGGTATTTAGGAGAAAAATCCTCTATGGAAGGAATTTGGACATTTTCTCCTTGATATTCAATCAATGGAGGCTCATACAACCTTATGTTCTCAACATTAACAACAACATAAATTTGCATATATGAAGGCAAATCCAACCTGAAGGGATTGTTACCAATCTTTTCCAAAATTCTGAATGGACCATAACTAATTGGTTTTAGCTTTTTACCTTCTCCTTGGAACCTCTCTTTGCTAATGTGAAGCCAAACTTCATCACCAACTTGGAACTTTTGATCTACACAATGCTTGTCATGTATTTCTTTGTACTTGCCTCGACTCTTTTTAAGTTGTTCTTGAAATCTTTGGTGTACTAATTGGATTTTCTCAATGAACCTTCTTGCTTTTCCTATGCCACTATGACCATCAATAGCAACATCTTTGCCAAAAATGAAATCCAAAGGAGGCTTAGACAAGTATCCCAAACATGCCTCAAATGGAGATGTTGAGTTGAAGAGTGCTTGGCCCAGTTGTAAACATGATGAATATAGTGAAAATGTTCATCCCGCAACTTGGGATGCTTGTTGCAATACCCACAAAGGAGACTATTGGGGTCTCCCAAAATATACTCGACGGTACGTGGGAGCACAAGTCCGTACTGGCACTTATCGTCTCAAAGTGGAGGAATCACCCAACCATCAGTGAGAACAACAGTTACCAGGCTTTACGACGCCGGAATACGTCTCTAGCCTAGACTTCTAAATGTTGTGCGTTAAGTTCCAAAGCGTTGTTAGATTTATTGAATTTATTTTAAGTTGATCTTGTTTATGAAGTTTTCCTTTCGGGTTCACCACGAGATGTAGATGTAATTCCTAAAATGCAATCTAAGATGATAAACAAACTTTTTATCTCTTTTATGCAATGAAAATCCTAGCTACTAGGGAAAAGAAAGACAGAATCTTTTCACAAAGAGCAAAGAGCACACTCTAAATGCACTTTCCTAAATCAAGCCAATCAGACTGTCTATATGCAAATGCACATGCATGTATTTGTTTTCGACTTTCTTAGTATATGGATGCTAAAAAGAAAGTTGATGCACAAATCTGAATTTCTTTTCAAGCGACAAATATCAACAAGCTTCTTTTCGAAATCAAAAAATGGAGACGATTACAACACCTTACGATTTTGAACTGAATACTTGTTCTTGACACTAGAAAATTACAAATTCAGACCAAAAGCAATAGTAACAGGATAATCGACCATCAACAACAATCAAACTTTTTCCTACGATCGAAATCGACACTTGCGACAGATTCAAATCAAAGGATGACAGTACGACTATGCTACTTTTGCAAAGGAGAACTGTAAATGACTCAACAAACACACAAAAACATCTACAGTTTTTTTGTACAAAGGAGGCGGAATAACAGCAAGGAAAAGGGGTTTCAAACAGACATATACTGATCACAGACAGCAAGATTCAGGAATAGAACTGGAAAGAATGAATCACAGAAGCCACAGCTACACAACGCTAGTCTAATCAGCGCACCTGTAACACAGGGAATCTGAAATGCAGCGCAGGTTGTCCACTCGGGAAGTGCGCTGAAATTCAAAATCTTTGAACAGTACCTGCGCTGGGCCAGAAACGAGACTCTGTTCGGGTTCCGGGTCAAATTTTGTAGTTTAGTTCTTGGGTTTTGGCCGAGTAAAAAGCAATCAGTAATGCAACAATCATGGGTAGATCTAAGGAGGATCTAAGAGCTATCACAAGGGCAATCAGATAGTTTGTGAATCAGTTGTTTAAATCATAAACAGATCTGGTAGATGGATTGAAGTAGTATTTATCTACTTTGCATTTGTTATGGAAAATGCAGTTCGAATGCTACTTGTAAGTTTATGAAACAAACAACAAAGAATGATAAACAAACTAACTAATTATGTCCCTAGTGGAGTCGCCATTTTGTTACAGGGAAAAGTGTCTATTTAGAACTTCTCTATCCCACTAAGGTGTGACAACTGCCTTAGAAACAAATAGAGAAAAACTACTTTTGTTTTTCCTTTATGAATTATAGATAGAGAGGAACAGAAAGACCAACCTCTGTCTTGTTACAGGGAAAAGTGTCTATTTAGAACTGCTCTATCCCACTAAGGTGTGACAGCTGCCTTAGAAACAAACAGAGAAAACTACTTTTGTTTTTCCTTTATGAATTATAGATAGAGAGGAACAGAAAGACCAACCTTTGTCTTGCGATAATCCTTCGATTCGATCCCTCTCTTCTTTGATAGTCCTCAACTTCCTGCTCCCTTGCACGCCCAGCTTCACAAAGTACCTGTAAGATCACAGAAGCACTATACAAAGACATGGATCTATAATCATAAACAAGCTAGGATCATATGTAAATTGACCATACAAATGTAACAAGCATCAATGATACCAAAGCATGGAGGAAAAATCAAATAGCTTTTATTGATAAACAAGAAAAGATCCAGGAGGAGTTACAACCAGTTGTTCCGACCCAGCATCAACCTCCCAGCAAAGAAGCCCCTCTTCACCTCAAACAAAGCTTAGATCACCCAACAATCTGATGTTTGTCTCTAGAAACCAACAGCAATTCCTTACAATATGCAAAATTCCAGCCTCTGGATCTCTGAGATGAGGGATCCATATATAGATATCTGTAAGGGGGATGAGTCAGCTTGTGATTTGATTAGTGTCTTCTCTCTGACAGTTCTTGCTTCCACTTGGAGACTGAGGGCCTCTTACTCATCCTTGGTCGAATTCAGTGAGGCAAGTGTCACAGGAGAAGATTCTGGAAGCTTCCATTGCCTCTCCACCTCGCGGAATGACACTGCCATTTGTCATTTCTCGCCCATCGCACCCCACAGAAGGGACCTTTGAAATGCAACGCACCCTCACAATGTATTTAGGTGAGATGAAACGCACTTAACCAGTGGAGCAGCTGCAATGATCCTGTTTTGACCAATTCTGAGTAGTTTCTCATGGAGAAATTCTGGGAGAAGCTGTAATCTATTGACCTTGTTCCTTTAGGGGTTAGAACAACACTTTTAGGGACTTAGGAGCCCTTGGTTTATGGACATTTCATGTTTGGGGTTGTAGGGCACAAAAATGTCTATAACAAGGACGAGGAGGAGGACCTATTGGGTTGTGTTATATTCTTTCCACAACTAACCTATGTATGGTTTTCGGTCCATGGTATTGGATGCTTTGGCATGTATAACTATGTATTGTAGCATTAAAAGGAATATAATGAAAAATCAAGCTGGTAGTCCCAGTTTTGGGATCCAAGGGAAAATCTTTGTGTATATGTGTTTTATGTGTTATGCTCTCGCATTGTTTATTTTCTGTGTTTTAGAATTTGTATGCAGGTAATTTTTGTACGGGGTTAAAACCTACAGGACCTGGTAGAGGTTGTGGTTAGGTTATTTGCTACAGCTATGGACAACAGGGGCACCTCGTGCAATATTTCCTGAATCCTACACACCCTTCATGTCAATACTATGGACAATCCAACCATTCCATAGAATATTGTCCGGTACTAATAGCCAAAATGTAAGAGAAGAAAATGCAGCCTTAGAAGCCTACGCAAAATTTACAAATGATGAGGGCTAAGCCTCATGAGGAAAATCAGAGCATTAATATTATACTAAGAAGTGGCATGACGACTGGTGCAAATAAAGGTAAGCAACCTGAGGAAGACGGATGGGTCTGCAAATCTCCTGAGAAAGAAATCGCCTTTGACCTTAATCACACTAAGGAAACATTCATGGAAGCAAAGAAGATCTTGACTGAGGCCTCCACCTCAAGAAGCCAGGAAAATACACCAACATGAAGTTATTTCATGATAGAAAGGTTGTGGAAGAATTCCAAGACTTAATAGACAAGCGTGCTAATAAGGAAAAGACTCCTATGGAGCACTGCACGGTTAGAAATATTGGTAAGCATAAGGCATGAATAGGACGTGAGATGTGGCTAACCGCATAGCTAGGCAATTATGAAATGGACTATGTAATTTTGGATATGGGGTCTGCTACGAATGTTTTGTTGAAACAGACATGGGAAAGGATGGGGAGACCTGTGCTAGTGGTTTCTGATTCAGCTCCGAATGGAAAATCAACATAAAATCATCCCCACGGGACGATTGTATGGTGTGATGGTTGATATTGAAGGTGTGAGTGCATTAGCGAACTTCGAAGTTATATAAATTATCAATGACAGTAATCCCTACTCCGTGCTCCTAGGAATCAACTAGGCCATTGATATGAACAGGTTCATTAATTTGAAGAAGAGGAAGATGACCTCCAAAAAGAAGTCACTTAGGATCGTAGTGCGACTGGATCCTGCGAAAGGATAATAGTATACCAAACTTGTCTGTGATTATCTAGAAAGTGATGATGAGATGGATCAAATATACAACTTAACAATGCAAGATTAGGATTAGATCAATCCAACGATGGATGGACGCATCACATGGGACCGGGAGAGTTCATGTACTTTTAATTTAGATGACGAATTATGGCATTGGAAAAACCACTTACACGAAGTATCTACATTGTGATGCAATATGATGATGAAGTCACTGGGATATGTTTCATCAGAAGTAAGAAAGCTACCTTATTTTGATGATCTAATTGACGTAGATAGTTTTTTAGATGAATTTGAGAGTGAAGCCCCTAAAGACCACCACCTTCAAGCATTGGAGTTAGCACTACACACTACACCTGCATGATGGTGGGGTACGCATAAGGAAATCTTTGTTGGATGGAGGAAGTACAGGTGGATAATGCAGTTACGCTTTGGACATGCTAATACTAGAATGACTGAGAAATATAGTAGGAAGGATGATCCGCGCGATCACCTGGAAAGATGTACTAAGGCATGGGGGATGGAACCACAGCCGAAATGGGTACATATGTTTTTCATACCTTGGATACAATCCCCATGAACTGGTATCTCGAAACAGAGCTCTGCCAGACACTGCGAAATGGGATGTATTGAAGGAAGGTTTCTTATTGATTTTTAGCTTCGAGGATGGATTTGAAAGCATCGACAAGGTGCTTCAAGATATTAAATTGGTTATCTTCAAGACGCTGAAGGAACATATGGAATGGACCCAACCGGATTGGAGCACCCATCTATGCCATGCATTGGAATGATATAATGTGACCAATGAAGAGGAGGAAGAAGACCCGATGAATATCAATATTCTAGAGATAGAAGGGCATCGCATAATAGAAGGACCACAAGTAGAGGACCCAGACATCTCCGCACCTTTGAAAATAGGACAAGTAAACATTGGCACTGAAGAAGAACCGAAGTTCGCGAAGATTGGAGACTATTGGGATGACGCCACAGTGGAAAAAGTTGTTCAATTAATTCATGCATACCAGGATCTCTTCCCCTCTAAGTTCTCATTTTTAAAGGGCATGCTTGGTGATTTGGGCATTATGAGGATCACATTGAAGCTAGACACGAATCCTATCAAACAAAGGCCTTATCGCCTTAATCCTAAGTATAATGAGAAGGTTCGCCAAAGTTGGATAAAATGTTGGATGCATGCATTATAGAACTTGTTGAAGATTCCAATTGGGCAAGCCCGATGGTAGTTCAAGAGAAGAAAAAAAAGGGTGAAATAACGATCTACGTAGACCTACAGAAGCTGAATGATTCATGTGTTCATGATCCATTTTCAACTTCATTTACAGATGAAGTGTTAGATAATGTAGGAGGGCAGGAGGCCTATTCCTTTACTAATGGGTTTTCCAATTATCATCAAATTAATATTGTGCTAGAGGATCGAATAAAAACCACCTTTACGATAGAATGGGGGTGCTTTCAGTACATTGTTATGCCTTTTGGATTAAAGAATGTGCCTACAATATTTTCCCACGTAGTCATAGCAGCATTCAAAGAATTCATTCATAAGTTTCTAGAAGTATACTTCAATGACTAGACCATGTTTGGATTGGTAAATCACCATTAGAAAGTATGTGCCTTATGTTGGATACATGTCAAAGGTACCAAATTGCACTGAATTTAAAAGAATGTATGTTATGTGTTCCTTTTGGGATCTCGCTGGGTCATGTCATGTGTAAGCAAGGATTGATGGTGGACCCTACAAATATCATTGTGATTGTGAACTTGGAGGCCCCTAGGAATGTCAAGTAGTTGCGCGCGATGCTAGGACACAGTGGATACTATAGAAAATTCATTAAAGCCTATGATCAAATTACCGCGCCCATGGAAAAATTACTGACAAAGGATGTGACATTCTATTGGGGTGAGGAATATTAGCACGGCTTAGAAATTTTGAAAGAAAAAATGGTAAGTGCTCCAATCCTGGTATTTCTTGATTGGAAGGAGTTTCATGTTCATGTGGATGCTTCTTTCATTGCACTGGATGTAGTATTAACACAGGCAGGCGAAGGTGAACTGGACCATCCTATAGCCTTTGCAAGTAGGAAATTATCAAAGGCTAAAAAAAATTATTCAACAATTGAGAGTGAGGGGTTGGCCATGGTCTATGAGTTGCAGAAATTCAGACATTATTTGGTAGGGTGACATTTCAAGATGTATACAGATCATTCTGCCTTAACGTACTTGGTCAACAAGTTATGTTGGGGGGAAATATTTGCAAGTGATTGTTACTATTTTAGGGATATGATTTTAAAGTTATTGTGAAGCCTGGTCAAATAACCGCCACTTACTTTAGAAGTTTGTTCAGACACCCCAGTAGCTATTTTTGCAATTTCTATAAATATGTGGGCCATGATGAATGCCACTATTGAAGTTATGAGTTGATGATGGAAAGAACCCATACTTACCGTATGCAAGCAGAAACTCGGCCTCCATATAAAGGCATGGGAGGATCGCTCGAGGGTTTTCAAGGGCGAGGACGAGGACCTGGTAGAGGTCGTGGTCAGATTATCTGCTACAACTATAGACAACTGAGGCACCTCACGCGATATTTCCTGAATCCTAGAAACCCTTCATGTCAATACTGTAGACAATTTGACCATGCCATAGAATATTGTCCAGTACTAATAGCCAAAATGCAAGAGAAGAAAATGCAGCCTCAAAAGCCTACACAAAATTTACAAATGATGAGGGTTGAGCCCTGCGAGGACAATCAGAGCATTAATATTATACTAAGAAGTGGTATGATGACTAGCATAGATAAAGGTAAGCATCCTGAGGAAGATGGATGGGTCTGTAAATCTCATGAGAAATAATTTGCCTTTGACCTTAATCGCACTAAGGAAACATTCATGGAAGCAAAGAAGAGCTTAACTGAGGCCTCCACCTCAGGAAGCTAGGAAAAGACAACAAAGATAAGTGTGACAAAAGAGGTTGATCCCTCCATACTCACTTCTTTTTTGGAGACCTACATGAATTTACTGCATGATAGAAAGGTTGCGGAAGGATTCCAAGACTTAATAGACAAGTGCGCTAATAAGTAAAAGACTCCTACAGAGCACCACACAGTTAGAAATATTGGTAAGCATAAGGCACAAATGGATGAAAGATGTGGCTAACCGCATAGATAGGAGATTATGAAGTAGACTAGGTAATTTTGGACCTAGGGTCCGATGCGAATGTTATATCGAAACAAACATGGGAAAGGATGGGGAAACTTGTGCTGCAGTGGTCTCTGATTCAACTCTGAATTGAAAATCAGTAGAAAATCATCCCCATGGGATGATTGTATGGTGTGATGGTCAATATTGAAGGTGTGAGTGCATTAGCGGACTTTGAAGTTATAGAAATTATCAATGATAATAATCCCTACCCCGTGCTCCTAGGAATCGACTAGGCTATTGATATGAACGGGGTCATTAATTTGAAGAAGAGGAAGATGACCTTCGAAAAGAAGTCGCTTAGGATTGTAGTGCCACTGAATCCTATGGAAGGAGAAAAGTATACCAAACTTGTCCATGATTATCTAGAAAGTGACGATGAGCTGGATTAAATATACAACATAACAGTGCAAGATCAGGATTAGGTCAATCCAATGACGGATGGACGAATCACATGGGACTAGGAGATTTCATGTACTTCTAACTCAAATGAGGAATTATATAATTGGCAGGACCGCTTGCATGAAGTATCTACATTGCGATGCAATATGATGATGAGGTCGCTACGCTGTGTTTCGTCAGAAGTAAGAAAGCTACCTTATTTTGATGATCTGATTGACGTAGATATTTTTTTAGATGAAGTTGAGCGTGAAGCCCCTAAAGACCATTGTTTTCAAGCATTGGAGTTAGTGCTGCATGCTATGCCTACATGATGGTGGGGTACGCATAAAGAAAGCTTTGCTGGATGGAGGAAGTACAGGCAGATAATGAAGTTACACTTTGGACATGCTAATACCAGAATGACTGAGAAGTATAGTGGGAAGGATGATCCGCGCGATCACCTGGAAAAATGGACTAAGGCATGGAGGATGGAACCACAACCAGAATGGAAAATGTTATAGACATTTTTGGGCACTGCAACCCCAAGCATAAATATCCATAAACCAAGGGCTCCTAAGTCCCTAAAGGTGTTGTTCCAACCCCTAGAAGAACAAGGTCAACTAATTACAACATCTCCCAGAAGTTCTCCATGAAAAACTACTCAGAACTGGTCAAAACGGGACCATTTCACCTGCTCCATAGGAAAATTGCGTTGCATCCCACCTAAATACACACAGTAGGTGCATTGCATGTCAAAAAGCCCTTCTATGGGGTGCGATGGGCAAGAAGGGACAAATGGCAGGGTCAATCCGCAAGGTGGAGAAGCATGGAATCTTCTAGAAACTTCTCCTGTGACACTTGCCTCTCTGAATTCGACCAGGGATGAGTAAGAGATCATCAATCTCCAAGTGGAATCAAGAACTATCAGAGGGGAGACAATAATCAAATCTCAAAAGCTGACTCACCTCCCTTGTAGACATCTATATATGGATCCCTCATCCCAGAGATCCGGAGGCTAGAATTTTGTATCTTGTAAGGAAGTGCTGTTGGTTTCTTGGTGCAACATCATAGTGTTGGGTGATCTAAGCTTTTCATGAGGTGAAGAAGGGCTTCTTGCTGAGAGGATGATGCTGGGTCAGAACAATTAGTTGTAATTCTCTTGGCTCTTTCTTGATTATCAATAAAGCTATTCAAGTTTTCCTCCATACACTTGTGTGATTGATGTTTTATGCATTTGTATGGTTAATATACATCTAATCCTATATTTCTTATGATAATAGATCTATGTTCTCATATAGTGTTATGCTGCTTTGATTCTACAGGTACTCTGTGAAGATGGGTACACAAGAAAGCAAGTAGCAAAGGACTATCAGAAGAGAGAGGAATCGAGCAAGGAACCAAGCGCAAGACAGAGGTTGGTCTCCTTTATTCTTCTCTCATCTATATCTCATAAAGGAAAACAAAAGTAGTTTTAGTTTGTTTGTTTCTAAGGTAGCTACCAGCCTTAGTGGGATTAGCAGCTTTGCATAGACACTATTCCTGGTAACAAAATGGCAACTCCGCTGGGGAGTGAGTAGATTGTTTGTTCATCTACATTTGTTTACTTTATAAACTTATAAAGGGAGCCTGAAGTCAAGCCAGCTAGCCTTCGAACTGCATTTGGTATGCAAGTTCAAAGTAGACCAACACTACTTCAGTCAATCTCCGGGTTTTGTTTATGAATTAAACAATTGATTTACAAGCTCTCTAATTGCCCTTGTGGTGGCTCTAGTAACCTCCTTAGATCTACCCCTATGATTGATTTACTGATTACCACTTGCTCGGCCAAAATCCCTGAACTAAACTGCAAACTGTGACCCGGAACCCAATCAAAGTCTCATCCCTGGTCCAGCGCACTATCTATTCTGTGAACTTCAAATGCAGTGCACTTCCCAAGTGTAGCAGGTGCGTTGCATTTCAGTTTCACTGTGTTACAGGTGCGCTAATCAGACAAGGCCTTGTTCCTGAATTTTGGTTTCTGTGTTCACTCTTTTCAGATCTATTCAGGAGTTTTGTTGCTTGTAGTCAGTACACCTCTATTTGAAACCCATTTCCTTGCTGTTATTCCGCCTCCATTGTGAAAAGAACTGCAAATGTTTTTATGTATTTTTGGAGTCATTTTCAGTTCTCCTTTACAAAGAAGTAGCGTAATTGTACTGTCGTTTCTTGATTTGAAAGTGTCACAAGTGTCATTTTCAGTCATAGAAGAGAATTTGATTGTTCTTGATATTCGATTACACTGTTACTATTGTATTTAATCTGAATTAGTAGTTTTTCTAGTGTCGAAAGCAAGTTTTCAATTCCAAATCGCAAAGTGTTGTTATTGTCTTCATTTTGTCTTGTAAAGAAACTTGTTAGTAATCGTCGCTTTGAAAAATAATTCAAATGCGCATTAGCTTTCTTTTTATCATTTACACATTAAGAAGGCTGAAAACAAATACATGCATGTGCATTTGCATTTAGACTGATTGTCGGTTTGATTTAGGACAGTGCATATAGTGTGTTCTCTTTGCTCTTTGTTGAAAGAATGCCATCTCTCTTTCCTTAGTAGCTAGGATTTTCATTTGCAAAAAGAAGACTAAATGATTGTTTATCATCTTAGATTGCATTTTAGGAATTGTACATTTACATCACACCGTGAACCTGAAAGGAAAATTTATTAAAGAAGATCAACTATAAAATAAATTTAATGAATCTAAAAATGCTTTGGAGCCTAACGCACAACATCTAGAAGTCTAGGCTAGAGACGTATTCCGGCGTCGTAAAGCCTGGTAACTGTTGTTTTCACTGTTGGTTGGGTGATTCCTCCACCTTGAGACAATAATTGCCAATATGGACTTGTGCTCCCACGTACCATCGAGTATATTTTTGGAGACCATAATAGGCTTTATCCTTTATCCATAGGAAGCTGTGTCTGCGGCCCTATCGATCGCAATGCACTGAACACAGCATTCGGGAAGATTGACTACCGTACTGTAAAAAGTATTATGTAGTTTTGCGATTGGTTTGGTAATCCTTATTGTTAAACACACATGGATAGTAAAAGAGATAGGAAAGATAAATCAGTGAGTGCATTTTTTTATTAACATAAGATACACATTTATAGTACAATAGGTGACTCTTGGGATTCAGATCCCAAGGTCTCTTGGACTGCTTTTTCCATTCAACTTCCACGCTAACCCATTAGGATTAGGTGTCCAACATTCCCCCCCTTAATCCGAAGGGTTATGTATGAGTCCAAGAAAAGAGCTGTAATACAAAATGTGCAAAAAATGCATGGCAGCACTAGGCTGAATGTGCTCTATGAAATGTTGGTAAAAAAGGGCGGTGGTTTAAGGATGACCACCAACACTGGAACGCTTAGTGCAGTTCCCGGAACTCTTCCATAACTGGCAAGAAACTGAAGTTTTCTGCTAGAGGAAGTGATCCTATTGTTTTAAAGAGGGAAACCTTCAACCATAAAAGGGAGGTTTCACCCCGCATAAAAGGTAAAACTTCAACCTGAAAAGGGAAGTCTCAACCTGTGATGGTTTAAGGATAACCAACAACTCTGGAATGCTTAATGCAATTCCTGGAACTCTTCCAAAGCTGGCAAGAAGCTGGAGTCTTCTGCTAGAGGAAGTGTTCTCAATCTGTGTTCACGGGCATCTTTGTCTCTGGCTACAACTCTGAAACTGGTGTGGCAGGTTGTGGCTCAGGCTCGCTTGATGTGGCTTTGAAGCTTGTAGATGACCATCATTTCCCCCCCTGTCAGATACAAGGTGAGATGATGGAGAAAACTCGACTGCAAGACTGTTCAATACTCTGGAACAAGTTCTGACATGTGTTTGGAATATCTTCTTGGCTGTTGATGCCCATTGCCAAGAAGCGATCCATCCAAGATGAATCTTTGTTCTTGCAGGACGTTTGTTTCTGAAGCATCTGTGTGAAGAATGACTGGTTTTATGACAGTGCTTACATGGTTGAAGATCAAAACAATGATCTTTCAAATGGCCAACTCAGTCACAGTGTTGGCATTTAACGATCTGTTGTTGTTGTTGTTGCTGTGGAAGAGGGGTAGAATCTGGAACAGCTGAAGCTGAACTGTCATGAGAAGCAGGTGAACTGTCATAAATGAAT
Source organism: Pinus tabuliformis (assembly GCA_031772625.1). Lineage (NCBI taxonomy): Eukaryota > Viridiplantae > Streptophyta > Pinopsida > Pinales > Pinaceae > Pinus > Pinus tabuliformis. The sequence goes on along the minus strand of CM062817.1, from coordinate 1,234,577,817 downwards.
CCAGCACTTTGAAACTGAATGGGCTTGGCATAGTCTGGAATATGAAAGGACAAGTCCTTGTCATATCCAAGACCAGTTCTGTGCTTGTTGTGGACAAGCTGTTCCCAAGGTCTGATGATGGGCTTGGGAAGTGCAGACTGAACCTCTGCATCTGCATGTAACTTTGCTGCTTTATCGGAATGAACTGTAACATTATTGGCTTGCTGTTTATGGGAGTCTGTTTCAATCTTCTGAACAGAAACAGGTTCAGAATGATGACTCCACTGCTGTAATTCTTCCTGCTGTAGCTTTGTTTCCAGCTGCAAAAACTCAATATTTTCTTGTACATTTTTTAAACAGATTTGAATGTTTGCGACAATGGCTTTATCAATCATAATTGTATTGTCCATGGTAGAATGTATTAGAGTGTTCAGCAATTCTAATACAACACCCATTCTATCCATTTCACAATAATATCACTGCAAAAAATTGATTGATGTACCACTTTGTCTTCAAAAAAATTTCAAGTATGTAGCTTCTCAATATACTTCCATATACAATGCAATTTCATATCATGAACATATTCTGTGCAAAATTACACAGAAAAAAACATCTTAGCCAACAAATTGTAATAAAGAAGTAGCTGGGAAGTAGAGAACCTGGTTCTTCAAAAATCTAGATCAACATATGACAACCCAAACAATAGCAGAGGTCTATGCAGCTAGACTTGAATTTCAAACCCCTTCAAATAGTGTACAAGGATGGAATTGGCAGCCAAATGCTTCAAGAAAGATGGTCTACTAATAATTATCACCAAAAAGTACTTTCTATCACTAACCCTTCACAGTACGCATGCAACAATATATGGGCAGACCCTTTTACAATACTGCTGGATGATCCAATGATTTAACTCCATTGTTCTCTGCTCATCACTCCAATACATGGATAGTTATTAACATTGCAACTGGTAAACTTCAATTCAGGGACAGGGATCCGCTTCAACTTTAATAATAACAGAGATCTGGGAAACACACCAGCAGAGCAGTCTTCGGTACAGCAGTGAAGTTGAAGATGGATGCCGGCTATTAGACGACCAATATATACTCAGAAATGTATTCCCTATGCACAGTGATTTCCAAACAGCGATGGACCAGAGATATGAATTCCCTCGAGCAGACTGGAAACTTTTACATCTGTATATATAAAATTATGAGCGCAGAAATAAACAGTAGCTTGTTCTTGATGATAAATCTCACGCTTCTGTGAATGAACTCCCTGATGCTGCCTTCAACTAGGTGATGAATGCAGACACATCCCACAAGGCAACTCCTGGGAGTCTGGAATGAATTCTCCCACAATACCCACGCTATTCAGACAATGGTATACCGCCCATTTAACAAATAGCGTCAACCTCCTGTGAATAAATAGCAGGTACAGCCAGCAAAGGTAGCTCACGATCCTTGTGGTGACAGGAAAATCGTTTCCTCGTTTAGAACTCGACCAATAAGTTCCCTCTTCTTACAGGAATCATAATAAATGGCTTCTTCTGCTACATTAGTAAGAATGTTGCCCAACCAATTATCAGTCGTCTTTCTGGTGTGCTAATCTCAGCCTATAACTTTTGCTTGAAATTTCCGCATTCCTGTCGATGAATTCTGAAGGAAATTGTGTAGAAATAATACTTGGAACCCTTGCCCCTTTGAAAAGAACTGCGGACTCTGATCAAACTGACAATGCTATCAAATTCGGCTTGCTTAATGGGCTATTGAACGTTGAATGGGCTCTGCCCGCGCAGGTTCGTATCCTGCCGTCCACGCCAAACAACATGGATACATCCAGTGAATTAGATGTAGGGCCAACGCTAGGGACCGTGAACGACCAAGTGAAGCCTTGACAAGCGGAGAGGCAGTGTATCAGCTGTAGGAATGAGGCTAGAAGCCATGGAAAAAGTAATCGGAGGGCGTGGAGAAAGTCATTCGCGAATGTAAGGATGCTGTTGATGATGGCATCGAGCTGAATTTTGAGAAATGGCACCAGGTTTTTTTTTGTGGTCATTCACAGCCTAGAGTTGAAATTGGAAAGTCCCAGGAAGATGGCGAAGGCAATGCATAGCACTCACACAAGCAATTTGCAGAGATGAAGATCAGCAATCTGGACATCTGTAGCAGGCTTTTCAGTGGACAAAAGGATTGATGGTTCACATGATACATCAACGTCAGATTCAAGGGGACATCACTAACATGCATACCGCAATCTTCAATGAAGACCAAGCTCATCTACTACCTCAGTATGCCACCCAGAAAGAGCAGCGGATATTTTCAATGCTGCCACAGCTCTTCTAACTTTTCGTGACTTTCAGGAGCGTATGCGCCATCCGTCCGCAGCAGATCTCGTTCGCTCTATCAAAAGCTTTATTGTATCGTTCTCAAGTGGTCTTCAACGGTGCAAGACTGAGATTCTCTTGTCAAAATGCTACTCCGTAAAATGTTTGCAGAGACATCAAATGCAGAGAAAGAGGAGGGTGCTGATCCATATGACCTTAAACAACAGGAGAATGTACTAGCAGAATCAAGGATGATGCTTCCTGGTTGTCGGAAACGCCTTGAAGCTGCCCTTATTGACTCGCAGGGAATGCTGGCAGAGCTAGAGCAGTCAGGTCAGGAAGGCGATGAGATTCGTGAAGCCAAAACTGTAGTGAAAGATGTAGAAGCTTTGTTTAAGACTCCCGCATCATGAGGGCACTCAGTTTTTCTTTGAAAATAACATACTGTATACAAAGTCGCTCTTAGAACTTTTACTGATTCTTGGAGCTCTGTTTGTTACCATACCATACGTTACCATACGTTAGCTCTGACACCATACATTACCAGGCGTTTCAATTCAGCACTGGCGCTACTGCTATCGGTTACCAGGCGTTTCAATTCAGCACTGGCGCTACTGCTATCAGTGCAACTCCTCCAACTGAGCCAGCGATTATACTGGTAGTCTTCAGAGAAAGAGTCTTCAGGCAGCGTGCATTTCACTCAGCAGTGTTTCAGGCAGCGTTACCGTTTCAGCTCTGACATCATTTGGTATGCAGCTTCAGAAGAGCCGGGCGCAGGTACAGCGCAGGGATGGCAGAATTAATGGAGCGTTATAGAAGACTAGGCCAGCTCTAGTCAGCACTATTCAAGGCAACTCAGATCAGTTGCTCAGGGAAAACAGGCCACTCATCATGGCTCCGATACCATGTTAAACACACATGGATAGTAAAAGAGATAGGAAAGATAAATCAGTGAGTGCATTTTTATTAACAATAGATATAGTAAGTCAGTGAGTTCAATTTTTATTAACAAAAGATGTAGTACATTTATAGTACACATATGTGACTCTTGGGATTCAGATCCCAAGGTCTCTTGGATTGCTTTGTCCATTCAACTTCCACGCTAACCCATTAGGATTAGGTGTCCAACACTTATGTCTAGATTTCCAGAGCAGTCCCTTTCGTTCCTTTTCAGACTCGTTAACGGAGAAGGTCCATCTGAGCACTTTTCACTTCAGGCTCATTAAAAATCGAAGGCAACTAGAGTCATCTTTTGTTTTTTCTCAACTCTTAAAAATTGAAAAAACAAGTTGTGTCAAAGCGTCTAAAATTTATTTTAAACGGAATAATTATCACCTTTCCTATGTTGGTCTTAGGTTTAGGAAAATGGAGTCCACCAACCAAGGAGTTCCCCTTGGAGGAAATCCTAGTCCCTTCTCCTCTTGGGGAGATGTTGGTGCACCCCATATGGCTACATTGTCACTTCCAGGATTGACAATCGGCTTGCCCGTATGGCTCTTCTCAACCTCCGTCGTTCAAAACACCGTGATTCCTGAACAATCAATCAGCAACTAAACGATTCCAGAGTTACCCCCCAACCCTCTACTTCATCCAATTCTTCCTCTCCTCCTTCCTCTTCGCTTGATGAGGCTGGTAAAGCCAAAAATCAAGTACCTGAGAAGAAGAAGGAAAAGAAGAAGAAAGAGAAGAAGAAGAAGGAGCCAAAGGCGAAAAGGTGCAACCAAGCATCGTCTAGTGAAAATCCACACACTGCACTGACCAGGCCTAAATTTCCATGTGTCATTTGCAAAGGAGACCACTATCATCAAGATTGTCCTTGCATACCTCAGATCTTAAGGGACTAGTCTCCTCCTTTGCACAACCTGATGTCGTCAACCTCTGACGATCATGTTGAAAGTACACCGTAAACTAGTGAAAGTGAAGCCCCTGGACAAAAAGGAAAATGTAAATTTCCTTGTAAACTATGTGAAGGCGATCATGCCGTCCACCGTTGTCCCTTCTTAGATGAGGCTAAAAGAGTTTTGGATGACCGTCCAGTTTCACTGTTACAGCTCCCTCCTGGATATACGAAACTCTTGTCGAGTCTGTCACTAGTTGAAAATCTGGGTGACACGCCCTTGTGGTCGACCGAAGCATCTATCATTGAAGATAAACCATCTGAATCCATACCAGGCAAAAGTCAAAAGGTCGAGGCGGCAGTTGACCCGGTCTTGCCTTCAGAGGATCAACCTTCAGATGATACAGTCACCGAAGAGAACAAGAACGACATCGTTCAAATTCTCTTTGTAAACACAGACTCCGATGAACATGGGGGCAGTCTACCCGTTCCTTTACCGCAGGAAGGAAGTTCGTCAGAGTCATACCCGGCCGTCTATTCGGTCCCACCTCCAGGTAACCTAGTTGTTTCCTTTGACTGGAATCTACTAGGCAGACCCCGTTTACCGGCTAGTGTACCATTCTGAATCATTGCTCAAGTATATATAATGGTCATGGCTGGTACCATCATAGATGAAGGGGCTTCTATGAGTATCCTTTCCTCAACTGCTTAGAAAGCGCTTGGTTCGCCATCGCTTTTGCCTGAAATGAGAAATCTAACAGGCTTTGACAAAGGAACCAGTCGACTGTTAGGGATCCTTCCTGATGTGCCCATAACATTGAGAGGGAAAACCATTCAAATGAATGTAATTATAGTCCAAGGACCCTTGGATTATAATCTACTCCTTGTACGAGACTATATTTATTGCATGGGAGCCATTGTCTCCTCACTCTTTAGAGTAATGTGTTTTCCGCACGAAGGAAGAGTGGTCAAGCTCGTAGACCAGCTTTCATTCCCCGGTTCACGCATAGCAAATAGTCATATACCATCCCTGAATGGTCTTTTCACGCAAGGAATGTCTCATCAATCCCCAGTCCATCCACCTGATGAGCGCGAGTGATTCGGGGGACATGACTAAAACCCAGGGGGCATGCACCCTGGTCTGCTTCGGCAGGAAAACTTCAGGTATAGGGTAGGTTTCCGCGAGGGATATATGACTAGTCTGACACACCCGTCCGTTTAGGAAAATGGGATTAGACTGGAATAAGATTCCCTCGTCAAAGTTATGTGAGTGGAGGCGTCTGCGCCACTCACCTTTGTCTATTTCAGTAGACATCACCGAAGAAGTGTTTTGTTTGTAACACAGATAGAACAATCTTTGGTAACCTGAAAGAGGTAGGCCTTTCCCGATAAAGAAATGTTTTGTCTGCAAATTGAAGGGTAACCTGAAAAGGTAGACCTTTCCCGATAAAACAAATTTTTTGTCTGCAAATTGAGGGGTAACCTCGAAACTCTATTTCACTATACTTGGGGGCATGCAAACCTTTTGGTATGCAAGTGAAGAGCGACCATTTATCTTTTTTTTGGATTGGTCATTTCCTAACTTGCATAAAGAAAGGATGTGGGGCAAAGCTTTGAAATAATGTCGTTTTTATATATGAGACACCCTTATTATGCAACTGGATTAATCGAGCAGTTTTATCGCGGAATTCGTTAAAAAATAAACATAAGCAATGAGCAAGTGTTTTCACCGGCGTTTAAGCTCATTAAAAAATGAACCAATTTCCGGTAAATAACCATCGTGAATGTATTACTTCAGCCTTTGAAGCCTTGGTCGTGTTCTCATGATCACCTCCACTATGTATTGGTCGATCATTCACATCCACTTGATTGTTTACCCCTTTTGAGGAATAGTTGCGAAGAGTGATCTTGTTAGCCATCCTTGTGACACTGTCGTGATTGGAAAATTCCAAACCTTACCTAGAATCAGCTGCTACCCAAACCTATCACTCGTTCCTAAAAAAAAGAGTCTCCTTTAAGCTCTTTTCAACTGAATCTTAAAACATGAAATGATTGCCGAGCTATTGGCCTCTCCAACTCGTTAAAGTGACCGAAAGTGCTATCCCTCCTTTAGATTTTAATCTTTTTGGACCTGAGGGATTATTACAAAAAAATATCGAGCGCTTGTCTTGTTCGGCTCGTTAAAATTACCGAAAATTCATCCCTTTCGTATTATTTTATACTTTTTCGGACTTAAGGGATTAGATTACGAAAAAGGATTTTGGAGTTTCCTTTAAGTTCCTTTTCAGACTCTCTAAAATTGAAAAGGACCGAGTTATCTTTGTCGTTAAACTCATTAAAACCTAATAGCGACAAACTTGTGCATAGCAAACAAGAACGAGTTTCACTATCTCTAGGCTCGTTAAAACATAGCGATGGGTTTGCCCGAAGGGAAAATTATAGAACAAGCATATGTTATCCTACTCAAGCTTGACAAAGATAAAGAGGTATTGGTCAGCAATGACAGGGAAAAGTTGGGAAGAAAACTTGAAGAAACTTTGTTGGTAGCAAGTCGCTCTTGAACGTGACACTTTCACTCCACATCCGAGTCGGGTTGGGTTGTTCCATTCACTGGTCACATCACCATGGTTCCATCACACCATCCACATTTGGGGTTAATGCTACCAATCCATCATGTCAGTGTCACCGATATGTTCAAGAGAAGTCACTTAGAGAATTCACCTATGTCTCACCCACTATAATACATTTTCGCTCCATTCTTTCATGACTACCACCCTGAACCGTATATCACCAAATTGTTTTCGCCTCCATTAAAATCATTTACTCCATTCCGTGTCATTGATGTGGGATTCACTAAGGCCCTCCTATGACAAATCCCTTCTTGTCGACATCAGCTCATTATCCAAGAAGTCGATCCAGGAACAACCCTTTCAGTACTTTGAAGCTTGCTTGCCTCAATGGCAAGTTTCTCACTTCTGGCAACAGGTTTACATCAATGGCCTTCAATCGAAAGATTTTACGTGGTGTTCGACACCAAGTCCCTTATTCACACCATGTGAAATGTACTACAGTACCTTGAGGATCACTATCATTATCGGTGATTCCTCTCGCGCCTGTTAACAACTTACATCATTGGTTGGTAATCAGGCGATGTCTTTCCATGTTCGACTCTAGAACATCTCTCACATGGATCATCTTGTACTTTGAGTGAAGATCGAACGAGATTGAAGACCCCAGATCTAGTTTCATCCATCTGGGCTGTGATATATATTCAAGAAAATAAAGACATCAAATGTACATCATTGCCGCACAGATAATCATCCAATCTAAGGGATGATGGCTCTACCAGAATCATCAGTCTACACTCAGACGATTGTCCATCCTATGTACATGAAAATGAATTTATAAAGCTGAGCATGGGAATTCCCACCTCAGCTAGATCATGAAAATAAAATGAAGATAATGTATTTTATTGTATCTTATTACAGGTCTCCTTCCAGCTCAAAAAAACTTCAGATCCGCATGATAAAGCATTTCACCCGACATCAGAAGATTAACGGCCTCATGCTTTAGGGGGCAACTGTTATAGACATTTTTGGGCACTGCAGCCCCAAGCATAAATTTCCATAAACCAAGGGCTCCTAAGTCCCTAAAGGTGTTGTTCCAACCCCTAGAAGAACAAGGTCAACTAATTACAGCATCTCCCAGAAGTTCTCCATGAAAAACTACTCAGAACTGGTCAAAACTGGACCATTTCACCTGCTCCATAGGCAAAGTGCATTACATCCCACCTAAATACACACAGTAGGTGCGTTGCATGTCAAAAATCCCTTCTATGGGGTGCGATGGGCGAGAAGGGACGAATGGCAGGGTCAATCCGCAAGGTGGAGAAGCATGGAATCTTCCAGAAACTTCTCCTATGACACTTGCCTCTCTGAATTCGACCAGGGATGAGTAAGAGATCATCAATCTCCAAGTGGAATCAAGAACTATCAGAGAGGAGACACTAATCGAATCTCAAAAGCTAACTCACCTCCCTTTCAGACATCTATATATGGATCCCTCATCCCAGAGATCCGGAGGCTAGAATTTTGTATCTTGTAAGGAAGTGCTGTTGGTTTCTTGGTGCAACATCATAGTGTTGGGTGATCTAAGATTTTCATGAGGTGAAGAAGGGATTCTTACTGAGAGGATGATGCTGGGTCAAAATAATTGGTTGTAATTCTCTTGGATATTTCTTGATTATCAATAAAGCTATTCAAGTTTTCCTCCATACACTTGTGTGATTGATGTTTTATGCATTTTTATGGTTAATATACATCTGATCCTATATTGCTTATGATAATAGATCTTTGTTCTCGTATAGTGTTATGCTGCTTTGATTCTACAGGTACTTTGTGAAGCTGGGTACACAAGAAAGCAAGTAGCAAAGGACTATCAGAAGAGAGAGGAATCGAGCAAGGAACCAAGCACAAGACAGAGGTTGGTCTCCTTTATTCTTCTCTCATCTACCTCTCATAAAGGAAAATGAAAGTAGTTTTAGTTTGTTTGTTTCTAAGGTAGCTACCAGCCTTAGTGGGATTAGCAACTCTGCATAGACACTATTCTCAGTAACAGATACATATATTTTTTCATACCTTGGATACAATCCCCATGAACTGGTATCTCGAAACAGAGCTCTACCACGACACTGCGGAATGGGATGTATTGGAGGAAGGTTTCTTATTGACTTTTAGCTTTGAGGATGGAGTTGAAAGCATTGATGAGTTACTTCAAGAGATTAAATTGGTTATATTCAGGACGTCGAAGGAAAATATGGAATGGACCCAACCGGATTGTAGCATCTAGCTCTGCCACGCATTGGAATGCTATAATTTGACTGATGAAGAGGAGGAAGAAGACCCGAGGAATATCAATATTCCAGAGACAAAATGGCATCGCATAATAGAAGGACCACAAGTAGAGGACCCAGACATCTCCGCACCTTTGAAAACAAGACAAGTAAAAATTAGCACTAAAGAAGAACTGAATTTCGCAAAGATTGGAGACTATTGGGACAACGCCATAGTAGACAAAGTTGTTGAATTAATTCATGCATACCAGGATCTCTTCCCCTCTAAGTTTTCATATTTAAAGGGAATACTTGGTGATTTGGGTGTTATGAGGATCACATTAAAGCTAGACACGAAGCCTGTCAAACAGATGCCTTATCGCCTTAATCCTAAGTATAATGAGAAGGTTCACCAAGAGCTGGATAAAATGTTGGATGCATGCATTATATAACTTGTTGAAGATTCCAATTGGGTGAGCCCAATGGTAGTCCAAGAGAAGAAACAAAAGGGCGAAATAAGGAGCTGTGTAGATTTGCGGAAGTTGAATGATGCATGTGTTCATGATCCATTTCCATATCCATTTACAGATGAAGTGTTAGACAATGTAGGAGGGTAGGAGGCCTATTCCTTTATTGATGGGTTTTCCTGTTATCATCAAATTAAGATTGCACCAAAGGTTCGAAGAAAAACCACCTTCGTGACAGAATGGGGGTGATTTCAGTACATTTTTATGCCTTTTGGATTAAAGAATGTGCCTGCAATATTTTCCTGTGTAGTCATAGCAACATCCAAAGAATTCATTCATAAGTTTCTAGAAGTATACTTCAATGACTAGACCATGTTTGGATTGGTAAATCACCATGTAGAAAGTCTAAGCCTTATGTTGGATACATGTTGAAGGTACCAGATTGCACTAAATTTGAAAAAATATATATTATGTGTTCCTTTTGGGATCTCGCTGGGTCATGTCATGTGTAACCAAGGATTGATGGTGGACCCTACAAATATCATTGTGATTGTGAACTTAGAGGCCCCTAAGAATGTCAAGCAGTTGCGCGTGATGCTGGGACACACTGGATACTATGTAAAATTCATTAAAGCCTATGATCAAATTACCGCGCCCATGGAAAAAATATTGAAGAAGGATGTGACATTCTGTTGGGGTGAGGAATATCAGCATGGCTTAGATGTGTTGAAAGAAAAAATGGTGATTGCTCCAATCCTGGTATTTCTCGATTGGAAGAAGGGGTTTCATGTTCATGTTGATGCTTCTTGCATTGCGCTAGAGGCAATATTAACATAGGCAAGTGAAGGTGAACTGGACCATCCTGTAGCCTTCGCAAGTAGCAAATTATCAAAGGATGAAAAAAATTATTCAACAACTGAGTGTGAGGGGTTGGCCATGGTCTGTGCATTGCAGAAATTTAGGCATTATTTGTTAGGGGGACATTTAAAGATGTATATAAATCATTCTACCTTAACGTACCTGGTCAACAAGCCTGTGTTGGGGGGGAATATTTGCAGGTAGTTGTTACTATTTCAAGGATATGATTGTGAAGTTATTGTGAAGCCTGGTCGGTTGAACGCCAATCTAAACCACCTGTTGAGGATTGAAACGGGTGAAGAACCCATTAATTTGGAGTAAGGGTTGTCAAACGCGAACCTATTTATGGTATATGTCATAGATTACCATTTTGATGAAATTATTCAATTCTTAACTACAGGGATGGCGCCCAAAGGATACACAACTCTACATAGGAAAGAACTAGTAGTTCGCGCAACATATTTTTCGGTCATTATGGGACATTTGTACAAAGTGGGGGTAGACAAAATATTGCAGAGATATGTATCAGAATTTGAGCATGATATTATTCTTGCTAAAGCTCATGGGGGAGCTACGAGAGGCCATTATGCAAGGAAAGAAACAGTGCAAAAGATTTTGCGTGCAGGATTATGGTGGCCAACATTGCACAAGGATACAAAAGCATACTTCAAGGTGTGTGATACATGTCAAAGGACTGGCAGACCATTGTGGAGGGATGAACTACCACTACATCCTTAGGTGTCTTTGCAAGAATTTGAGAAGTGGGAGATTGATTTTATTGGGCCAATTCATCCACCTGGAAAGAAAATGGGCACGCACTACATTATCACTGCGACAAAATGTTTAACCAAATGGGTGGAAGCACAACCAGTGAAGGATTGTACCATGGCTATTGCAACAAAGTTCTTATTTGAATATGTCTCAACGTGGTTTGTATGCCTGAAAGTATTAATAAGTGATAGGGGAACACACTTTATGAATGAAACAATTAGTGCGATGACAAATGAATTTCAGGTCTACCATCAAAAGTGCACACCATATCACCCGAAGGAAAATGGGATAATCGAAGATTTTAACAAAATTTTGGAGAATGCATTGACAAAGATCTATAATGCACAATGGAATGACTAGGATATGTGTGTACTTGCAGTATTATGGACCTATAGGAAAACCTATAAAAATATGACATGGAAAATGACGTTTATATTGGTCTATGGCGTCGAAGCAGTGATGCCTATGGAGTACATTGTCCCTTGTCTACACATAGCAGCTTTAATAGATATGATGGATCACGAGGCCTTGGATGAACGGCTCACACAACTAATGGAGTTAGAGGAGGACTGATTTATGGTGGGATTCCATCAACAAGTATAGAAGGAACACGAAAAATCATGGCACAATCGCCATATTAAGCTTGACACCTTTAAGATAAATGATCTTGTGTTGTTATATGATAGCAAGTTCATAAAATTTCCAGGTAAATTCTAGATGCATTGGTTAGGACCGTATAGTGTCAAGTAAATTACAGAGTGTGGCGCAGTTCAACTGAGGAAGCTGAATGGTGAACCGTTTCCGGGAAAAGTGAACGGGAGTCGGTTGAAGCTGTATACTGGGGATCTTCCCCTATGCAATGAATATATGACTGTAGGACAATATTAGTGCTCCAAGAATTTTCAAGGGAGTGCGAGACTATAAACTACACTACCCAACTGGGAGGACAAGGCAGCAAGCAGGTTGCGTGAAGATTGATGAGGGTGCACCAGATGAATCTGCACTCAGGATACTGCGCCATGGATGAGGGTGTCATGCAGCCCAACCCAAAAATAGTCGTTGGAGTCAATGTAGCTGATTGGACTGAGAAAATCCCATTAGGAGGAGAGGGTAGGCGAAAATTAATGCGGAAATATTTGAAAATATGCTGCCAAAGGTGCATTTATGACAAAGTTATGGAGGCAATGATCAGATTTGAATATGAAAATTGTTATAGGTATGTCCTGTTTGTCTACAAAGAAATAATTTGTTGCCTAAGAATTTCTTGCATGCACTGAGAGTAGTGGGAGAGTTTGTTCAAGCACCTTGGGCTAGTTCATTATTCTGATACGTTGTGCCAAGTTTCTTTGGAGAAGAGATCTAAGCTTGTGAGTTCTGAGGCCGTGGTGTCTGAAGCCCTAGGTCTGGAAGTTGCGAGCATAGGAGCTACACCAGCAGTACCTATAGAGCCAAGGTCACCTATGCTAAAACATTATGCTTCTAAGGCAAAGCAAAAGAATTCGGTCATTGAACCAGTGCGCCACTCACCCCAAAAACATCCACTGGAGGTGCGACAAAAGGGAAAAATGGATAATAAAAAGAAACCTTTTGTGCCCCTAGATCAAGACGAAGAGGAAATCTGATAGGGGATTGAAGAGTTGGATGTCGAGGACACGGAACCAATCACTATGCTTCTAGCATATGTGCCTCCACGAAGGATAGAAGAAGATCACCAAAGACCCTGATTCCAATAAGTTTTCAATTACTATGCCACTGATCCCAGTTGAAGTTCAATTTGAGGGTACACTCTTAGCATGCATACCAGCGTTAAATATGGAAGACTGGGACCTCGTTTACCAGCAGAAATTCCCACATTTAGTAACAAATAAGTATATTACCCGCATATACTATGAAGATACAGGGGTCAGGAAGTTGGAACCAGTGAAATGGGTTCGCAGAGTTCAGCTAGTGGGGCTTTTACACATGATATTCGTACCTCATTTTCACAGATCCAATATCAATATGACATGTGCGCACCAGTTGATGAATTTAGTGCATGATGGGTGTTTATTGCTAGGTGAGCCTATCCCGATCATGAATATGTTAGTTAATAGGATTACTGAGCTACCATATAAAGGAGTGGACCCAGCAAATGTTTTTGTGAGAAAATCCATAGAAAAAGGAACTTGTAGACTACATAAAGACTGAGTACGGGGTGGTAAAGGGAAAGTGTGGATATTCTATCTACTCCATAACAGACTAGGCGGTATGGTTTTATGCCCAGATCCTCATAGGTAAGATAATGCAGAAGTGTCGCATAGATCAAGTTCCCGCACTGGTCATTTCATTAGCTGCGCAGTGTGCGAACGGGGTCTAGTATAACTGGGCCCAGTATCTTTGTAGAGAATTTTTGGCTAACTGTTGCGAGGCATAAGAGAATTTCTAGTCATTCCACTATTCTTAGCTCTTTTTACTAATATTTTTGGTGTCATGGAGGCTTCTTTAGGACAGTCAGTTCCCTCCGCTAAATGAGACCCTCCTAGAGGTAACGAAGTTCACTTTGCTGCGACGGAAAAAAGATGCAACACGAGGTACAAAATCCAAGGTTTTTTTGTTTTCATGGAGATGGACAACCACATGGCTGTAAACCAGAGGCTAAGGTTATCTCCCACCTTGTTCAAGCAACTAAGTGCCTTCGCATAATTTTAGGTGGACTTTCACAATGTCTGGATCTGTGCGAGAAAAGACCCTTAAGAGGTATGGCAGAAGCTGCCTTACATGGTAGCTGACATAGATGTACAAGAGTTTGTGGGTGGATGGCCAACAATGTGGCACGAGCCTACCCAGTTGGATGTTGGGACAAGAAAAGCAGGAGAAAGCTCCTCTGTGCAGACTTTTGTTGTGCAAAATAAGAAAGAACAAGAAAAGGCAATCGTATGGGAGAATTCTGCCCAACAGAAGAAAAAAGAAGATGTTGCTAAGAAGAAAAAAGAAGCTGCCACTAAGGCAACTGCGGAGGAAGCACAAGCTGCGGAGGAGCACGCTGATAAAGAGCACAGTGAGAAGGAAAAACAAGACATTGAAGCAAGCAACAAATCAGCGTCATTGTGCACCAATGAGCAGGATATATCTGCAGAGGGTGGTGATGGCAGTGAGGAGGTTTCCACCCCCTTTAAATTCCAGAAGTGCACCAAAGAGAGCGCAATAAGCTCCTGAAAGAAGCGGAAGTCAGATAAACAATCGCAGGTGGAACCTCTTGTGCTAATATAGGGTGATTTAGATGAGATTGGCACTTTGAGTAGAAGTATATGTGAACACTGTGGAGTTTCCAGAAGGATGTGTGAGCTGCAAATCTAGACTGATCAGATCCAGGCGAGCATTAGGTAAGTGAGAACGGTGCAAGTGAGCCCGACTCAAGCAAGTGTGAGTTTTCCAGAAGTGGAATAGACCATGGACCTAAGGATCATTCCTCTACCAGAAAGCTCCTTGCAAATAGATAACCAAGAATACTGCAACACATTAGAAAAGATCAAGGTTATTGGGTTCAATGTGGCTACACTGCCACTCTAGGCCCTCCACACATTACATCAGGGGGTCTTAGATGAGTTGCAGATCAGGAAGCAATGTGCCTTTGTGGTCCTCAATGAATGTAAAGTCGACAATGCACAGATGTATGAGGAGAAGATACATGCGCTAAAGGAGAAAGAGGAAATGTAAGCGTGAAACACAAACCTTGAGTCATTAATCGAACAAGCCTATCAAATAGTTCCATAGTTTCATATCTGAGATGATGCACAGGCCAAGACAAAAGTTAGGAAGTTAGCTACTGCAGTGCGCGATGCCAAAGATGAGGTTGGGTGAGTCACTTTTGAGTTCCAAATGAAGATAGCCAAACTCCAGCTCAAGCTTCAACCAATTACACCACCAGAAGTTCGGGAATAGAGAACTGTAGCTATAAAAGAATCTATGGGTCAACTAGATGTTACAGTCCAACGTTGCGACCAGCTATTCAATTAGGGAATGGGCCTATGGGATACATTGTAGGAGGTACCCAAGCTGCAATAGTAGAACACAAAAATTAGGGAAGCGCAACAACAATATGATGGAATTAGTACGACTACGTAAATGTTGGCACCCGTTGAGCACTTCACATTCCTACAGGAAGGCAAGGAAATTCAGATGCGGATCCAAGAGTTACAAAAAAATAAATCTCTACTAAGAGACCAGCTTCAGTCTTGGACAGAGGAAGCCAACCAACATTCACAGAATATTCATGAGAAGCTAAAGGCCATGCAGTAGACCTAGAGGACTATGCAACTTGTAGTAGAGGGGTCAACCACAAAGAAACTGGTCCAAGAGGTACAACAAGCAGTAGAAAAAAGTACTACAGAGCTTCAAGAATTGAACAAACTCTGCCAGAAAGTGGAACAACCAACTGAGTGACTCGAGGGTGAGTCACATTCTTTGTGTTAGGGTCTTATTGGAATGGTGTCCCCAGGTGTAGAGTTGGATTAAGTTAGTCATTTTTTGTAACGAATTTTGTAAAGAATGTAAAGTCTACATGAAATGTGGATGTGGAGTGCACAGATAGATAGGAGTCAAAGGGGTCTTAGCCCCTTGTTTTGGTAAGTTTTAAGACTCACCCATGAGCCGAGGGCCATCGTATTGTATTAGAAAAGATATAAATAGTTGAGTCATAGCGAGTCTTAGAAATAACTTCTGATAGAGAACAATAGAGAGATGAATGAATTAATGATGTTGTAAGGGTTTGATAAGTAGGAAGGTCTGTTCTTGTCAATAGCGAAGGAAAGGCTCTGCAACTGAGTGTGCGGAGACCTATAAGAGTCCAAAGCAGAGTGCATGGAACCTTTCAGTTGAGTGCGTTGGGTAGTTGAAGCCTGTACTAAACTGATTTTGATTAATAAAGACTGGTTTTAGGTTAGAAATACTTGCATCTGTGATTTATCTATTTATCTCTCTCTAAATACTTTTTTCTTGAATTAATGTGTCTTACCTGTGCAAATTGGGTTAGTTAAATATGTTTATGCTTAATAATATGATTAAATTATGTACGTGAAGTTCTAGATCTAAACTGAGTTAGTTTCAGATAAAGAAGATAGGTAAGCACGATGGAAAATCTAGATCTGAGAAACCCTAGAAGACCTATCTATGTGAGCGAAAGTAGAATTTCTAAGCCCTTACAAATTAAATAAACCAATTGATTGGTTTCATGAAGGATTGAAAGTACTTAGGGCTGAGTTCAGGTATTAAGATTTTTTAGAATATTAGATATGTGTGGAAGCAAATCTAAGGCACTAAAAGACATCACACTAGTCTATGGATACAAAAACATGGTCCTTGCATCCCCTAATACTACTTCGGGTGAGACTGTAACCTACACTAAGCAAGTTGTTATCAAAAGGGCCAGCAGTTTAGGGTTTTTTTGGTTGGCACAAATAACTTCGAACCTAGGTCAGGACCCCTTAAGACAATAAGGAATTAAGGTGGAAGTGTATGAATGACATTGTGAAGACATTTTGGAGACCCAACATACCCCCCCAACTGAAGTTATTGCATGTCTGCATGCAATCTATTGCATTGGTCATGATTTGATCTTTTGAGTTGTCTTACTTCTATATGAACTTTGGTTGATGTTGATTCTTCTTTCTACTTTGCATAATCTTTTGATAACTCTTTTCCTTTTGCAAAGTGTTCTTTTGAAGAACATTTGATTGCAACATATTTCTTGGGTTGGTTCTTGTGTGGCAACTAAATTTTATTAGTATTGATTCTTGTGTAACAATACTTTTCTCATTTTCGTGTTGCATAAAAAGACTTTTGAAATCATTTAATCAGCCATCTAATGTGCTCATTCTTAGATCATCATTTGCAAAACATAAAACTTTTTGAATCATAATGCAATAGTAGTTGTTTGGAAGAGTATGTTGGTTAGGCTGAAATGTAATATAAAAGGTGATGAAATATGAATGTCGTATGAGGTATGAACATGAATTGGTATCCCCTCACCCCAGCTAAAGGTATTTTTAGTTTTTATGAAATGAGAAATGGAATATGATGAAGCATTTTCCAAAAAATATAATTTCAGTATTAAAGGAATTATATGATAAAAATCTAGGAAAGAACATACCTTCACTTACCTAAGAAGTGGAAATTTGTGAAAATTTGTGGCTGTTGTTGGATCATGGAATAGAATGTAGAATTTATTCTACTTCTTAGTTGAAAAAATGGTGGATGAAGTCGTGAAAGTGGAATGTTTATCTCTACTGCTAAATCTATTGTATCTACTACAAAATGTTGAAGTGATATACACTTCACCTGCTACAAAACCCAATGGTACAATTCTATTCATGTGAATAAATGTGTTGTTGTCGAGCATGAAGAGAAGTCATTCAATTTTTGACCATTAATGAACATCATTAACCAATGCGAGGAAAACTCACCATTAATGTCAATAAGTTCCAAGGTACCTAAGTACATCTTGCGAAGTGCGAATAAATGAGTTGATGTCAAGCCACTTGCAAGATCCAACGATCAAGGGACATTGATGTATTCCCATGATTGTTAGCAAGAGAACTTGTCATTAAGGTATACAAGCCTTAAGATTCTAATAAGGACTCTAGCCTTGAACCTAGATAATGTGTTGATGTCAATAGGCTAAGACTTGTTAGAAGGGAGGTCTTAATGAATCCTCCATCATCTAACATGAGCATAAAACAATAATTTTGAAGGTCTATGGATGAAACATTTTGCAGTGGATCAAGTTTTATTTGACAAAATGAAAAGGTAAATGGAATGAATCAACTTTGTAGGGGAGATGAATGGTTTTATTGCTGGGCTACTAGTTAATGAAAGCGAGGCAGGAAAGTATAACGACTATGAAGGAAAATGAGATGAATATTTTATTAACTGAATGAGTAGGAATGTGATGGTAAAACCAGTATCTGAGAGGCTTTCAAATGGTGATGGATCTTATTTGAAATTATTTATCCAAAATCATGTGCTCATGCATGGATATATTAGATTCTACTCTGATCATGTTCTTTCAAAAGAAATTGGTATTTGAGAGACACTGTTTGCTTATGGTCATGTGTTTTATCTTCCTAGAACCTGCAAAAAAAAACTTAGTACATTTTTTGTAATGAAATGTAAGATTATCAAAAGAAATAGGTGATCAATCTCTCTATTTATGACATTTACACAAAAAATTGAGAATTTGTACTAATAAAGTAAATTCATGAAAGAAAATAAAATGGATTTTTTCCTATTTCGAAACTAGTTCCTTCGTTTACCTGTCATGACTTGTTGGCAATATATTCGTTTTTTATTGTCTCAAATTCTTATTAAATCTTTCTCATTGTGTATATCTCATCTAGATTTTTCCGTCGACATTTGAATCGTCGAAAACTAATATCGTATGAGAAAGTTACGCTCATTTCAATTTGTTGTGAAACAGTGAAAATATGTGAGTGTGACAGGGCAACATGATGCTGATGTGAAAGATGAAGTAGACAGATGGCATGTTGATCATGAGTTTTTTATTAGAATTCATTTGTTGACAAATATATCATTGAGTTGAATACAAAGCTGCAAAATTGTTTTTGAGCTGTAGAATGTGCATAGTTTCTGTAGTTAAAATCCTAAATAGAAAATTAAGTACACATGATGAGCCCCAGAAATGGGTAACTATATGGGCTCATTTTGCCTATTATTCTCATTTAATCCACCATTATCCCTATTTTTATGCATGATTTTGAATATATTTATGTTAATTGAGTGAATGGGAATAGTCACTTTACCACAAAGTCTAATACGTGCTTATTGTAGATTTTTGGACATTTTTGGACCAAGATCAGGCATTTATGAGTAGATTGGTAGCCAAATTCGAAGGAACAAGGCTAAGGATTTATAGGAGGGATGCATCCTACACTAAATGACCCCTTCCTCGAGTTCTCCACCAATAGCTCGGAGTTCAACAGCCCACCAAAGATGATTTCAAGGGGCAGCCGAGCAGGTCTAGTGAAGTGGTTGTTATCTGCAATTTTGGGCAGCCAAGCTCCTAAAGTTAAGGAGGACTATTGGGAGCCCTCATTTGCATAAATAGGAAGGCTTCAAGCCTTAGTATTTTAGCCATTTGATAGTCTATTTTCACACTTTAGTGCAGCCTTGTAATCAACTCATTTTTGAGCTTCTTCTTGTAGACAGTTTTGTGATGTAACTATTATTTTTTTATCAATGAAGATGAATCTAGCTTTGAACCAGTTATGATCTTTCCTAGGGGGCTGTAGATCTTGGGGTTGGGCCCAACCCAAGTGCCTAGCACCCCCTTTGTGTACTTTTATGTTTTTTTACTACATTCATAGAATAATTTCTATTATAGAGGTTAAATCTTGCTTTGTTACTTAGGTTGTTTTTTATGATTAAGATAGTTGTTCATGCTTCAGGTTGATTTGATAGCTTGGTAACAGAAAAGATCGACAGAAAGGCTACCAAGTAGTCCTTGATATCCTTTCTCCCTCCTTGGGACCATGAATTGAGACCAAGACACTCCTGCTGCCACAAAAACATTGTTTTTGCCTTCCAATGCAATTGCTAGTGTTAGATTTTGTGTTGGAAAAGTTGATATCAGTTGTGTTTTCATGCTTAGATCTATTCTTGATCAATTTCCATAGCTTTCTCGCATGAATTCCTGTCTATAAATTTCTTTTCATCACTTTTATGGTTTTTAGGTTAGAATTAGGTCAAAATAGATAAATCTCAGTTTTCTTAGTCTTTGCTTGGATCAGTTTTGGAAAGTAGTGTGCAAAACACCTGTAAGACACTCCAACCTATCATTCCTCCATCATACAACCTTCTCTAGCCTCTCTCTCAATATTCCTTTCACCAATTCGTCATACTCTCCCAACTTGCCCTAATTTCTACATTTTTGTGAAACATTTCTTTTTTCATCTTTGAACAAATCCAACCATATTCATCACTCCTGAGCTTCATTTACCGGGTCCTAGATACCTTAACATCCCTATCCATCCTTCATTTCCACTTTCCCACCGGTTTTCCACCTTCAAACCTCTAAAAACCACTTTCAGCATGTTCCTGTAGAACTTCCTGTAGAATTTCCTGTAGATCCCCTACAGCCTCCTCTAGAAGTTCATGCGAGCAATTTTTCAAAGTCCGATCATGGTGGAAATCTCCAAAAGGGTGCTAGGGACTCCTTAGGTCCTCTCCACACCTTCACAACCTCCTACAAATGCCCACTCCATTTCCTTTCGCCTCTAAACCTCTGCACAGTCACAAATAGTTAAAACACATGCATAATAATTTTGCATAAAATTGCTCAAAAATACAAAAAGATGATTTTTCCATATTTTCCCTCAGAAGTAGCTTAAACACATGCATTTTACCTTTTCAAGAGTCAATGGCATCCATTTCAATAGTTTACATCTCTTTTCTTGCACAAGTAGGGTTAGGCAGTAAAACTAGGATTTGCTAGGGTTTGCATTTCCTTTCAGCTTTCATCCTCTTTCTGCAAGTAGACTAGCCTCTTTTGAGTTAGCTTTCATCCGTCATGGTTAAAATCTTCTTCTAAGAACTCATAGAAGTTGGCTTAAGCTCCTAGTGAACTTGTGCCAGATAATCAAGTGACATCCTGCAATAAGAGCTAGTACTTGTGCATACAACACCGTCGCTTCCAAGTTTGTTACGAACTACCGGGTTGATAAAAGTAAAGTAGGGAGTCCCAGGAGTTGTAGCATCATTGCTGCAATACTAGATCTCACCATATTTTTGGCGCCATTACTGGGGAAGTATCAAAGTATTTTGTGATTACTACTTTTCTTTTATTTTCTACTGCAACCTTCTGCTAAAGTAGTTTATTTCAGAAAAAGTAGAGTAGTTGTTTCATTTCAATTATGCAAAAGTAGATTAGACCATTTCCTGCTTTCATTTCAATTTTTCAAGCGTAGATTAGCATTTCCTGCTTTCATTTCAATTTCTGCGATTTCATTTCAGCAAGTGTACATTAGCATTTCTTGCTTTCATTTCAATTCTACAATTTCTTTTTAGCAAGCATACATTAGCATTTTCTGCTTTCATTTCAATTCTACAATCTTATTTCAGCAACATAGATTAGTCCTTTCCTACTTTCATTTCAATTCTACATTTTCATTTCAGCAAGATAGATTTTAGTTAGTTGCAGTTCAATCTATTTTATTTTTTGCAAGTACAAGCAGAGAAAAGAAACAAAATTCACCCAAAAAAAGATATTTCCTTTCATGCCTCATAGGAACAGAGACAATTCAGGAAAATTCCTACCCAACACCTCCACCACATCACTGAGTCACCCTTCTCTCTTCTTTGGTGGCAGTGATCCATAAGAACTTATAGGTGAATCTCTAGAGATATACGAAGATCCTATAACAGAAGAAGAGCAAGAAACCATTCCTCCTAAGACCATGGCTGAAAACAGAAATGGTAGAGGAAATGGGGAGAGAGTAGAAGGTGCCTTTCCCATCCGAGAGACCAATGGGGACACAAAAATGAAAAACATAAGTCCCTCAGCCTTACCTCACTTCCATGGATTGACTATTGAAGACCCTAATACCTTCTTGTTTGAGTTTTTTGTCCTTTGTCGAACTTATGACTATGCAGAAGATGAGAAAAAGTTGAAACTCTTTCCTTCTACCCTCAAGGATGCAGCACTACGCTGGTTCATGGGGCTCCCTGGAAACAATATCACAACTTAGGCTCAGATGCAGAAAGCCTTTAACAACAAATATTCAGACTACTGTAGGTCAAATGATACAAAGGAAGAAATCTTTCGAATGACCATGGGAAGTGATGAATCTTTAGAAGACTATGAAGAGAGGTTTCAACTCAGTTATAAAAGGGTCAGGTGCAGACTTGACCCCGAATCTCTAAAGTTGGTTTTTCTCAGAGGAGTCCTTGAAGACCTTCTAGATACCCTCCATTTTCTAGCTAGGGGAGACATATACCAACTACCTTATGATGACACAAAGACCGTGTTTAGGAACCATTCTAAGGTAGCTAGAAAGAGGGGTAGGGGAAGCCAACTCTTAGCTAGTACCCCCTTATCTAGTTCATTCCTTAAAAACAAATTTTCAAATTAGATGGAGGATTTCAAAAGCGAGATGAGACAGACTATTGCCACAGAGATGGATACCTTGCGAATCCAAAAGAAGCAAGAGAAAGACGAGAGAGATTTGGCCATCTTTTGTCCCAGGTGCACTAGAAAGCATCCTAGGAACGAATTTCCGTTGCACTCTGTAGAAGTGTGTTTTGTCTGTGAAGAAGACCATCCTACAAATTAGTGCCCTTCCTTGCCTAGATTTAAAGCTATGTACCAAGGGGCTGAAGGAGCCACAAAACCATTCTACTTCATGAACCAAAGGAGGCCACATTGACCCGGACCTTACCATCAAGGAATGCAAGGGACATTCCAAACTTATTACAACCCCAATCAAGCCACTTCCATGCCCTCTTGGGGTCCCCCTACGCATCCTTCCTGTTCCACACCCCCTCCTTGGTCGTATCCATCTCAATACCATACTCAACCAGCTGCTCACTCGTTTCATTCTCACACTCAGCCACAACCTTAGTGGAATGCACCTCATCAGGGGTGGAAGCCCCAATACAACTCTCCTCCCACTCTTTTGCCTCCACCACCTGCTCAACCACAACCATTACCTCCTACTCCTCCAAGACAACCCCAGAAATCGGCTCAACCGAACCCGAACCCCAATAACAGATAGGCCCAGTAGGTATATAATGGAAAAACAACATGCCCTACCTATGTTGTGGAGATTCAGGAGATCAGCCTACGATCTGGGAAGGTCCTCCCAGATATCCAACCTCCTCTTAAGGAGGATGAGGAAGAGAAACAAGAAAGTGAACCCAAAGCCATTCCACCCTTTCCCTGAGAGACTAACTGGAACCATGCAACCAACCCCAGAAGAAACTGAACTTCTGGGAGAACTTAAATAGTTATGTGTGAAAATACCAATTATCCAGGCCATAAAAGATGTACCAATCTACAAAATTTGATCAAAGAGAGGTGTTTCAGGCACCCAGGCAGGCGCAAGAGAGATGCCCCAACTATCAATGTCATAGGACAACTATCTGACCTAATGTTGGGACAGGTAATCTGTCCAAAATATCTAGACCCTAGGAGTCCTGTAGTCAATGTCCACATCAATGGCACCATAATCCCCCACACCTTGATTGATCTAGGGGATGCCATTAATGTAATGACTAGGGACACTATGCTTAAACTCAACCTTCAGAGTTCCCTAAGAAATACCTCAACATTACTGTAGCTGGCAGACAGCTCCACTGTGACTCTTGAGGGGATTGTGGAAGATGTCATGGTCTCCACTGATTCCTGGGAGTACCCTGCTGACTTCTTGGTTCTTCAGCCAAAGGCAAAGCTCATTGGGTATCCCCTCATCTTGGGGAGACCTTGGTTAACTACTGCAGATGCTTACATTAGTTGTCAAGCTGGGAGCATACCATCAAGAATGGGCATATGTCCAAATAGCTAGTCCCATATCCTCTTGCCCAACCTCTGCTAGAACATGACTTGCCTCTCTGGTTGGAGGAGGAAGATGAGGATGAAGTTCACTGTGCACCATTGTGCACAGTGGAAGCCACCAGGGGAGGTCCTCAAACCGTGGATGATCTTATTAAGAATTTGATTCAAAATCCACCCCCCAGTGTGTTGCCATTAGAAGAGTTGGTGGAAGAAACCCAAGCTAGTGCTTTAGTTGATCTCTGTGTGGCTGATCCAACCTCTCTCCAAGTTAAGAATGTGGAATTTGGCCCTGAAAGAACCTTGAAGATCACTTCATCCCTATCCACCTCACAAGAGAAAGAGCTATGTAGCTTATTGAATAACCATTTGGATGCTTTTGCTTGGAGCTATAAGGAGATGAAAGGAGTCCACACTTCAGTCTATACCCATCACATTTACATTAAAGAGGATTGTAAACCAGTTAGGCAACCTCAAAGGAGGATGAATCCAGCCCTTAAGGACATTGTCAAAGAAGAACTACAAAAGTTTCTGGATGCAGGATTCATCTACCCCATCTCTGACAGGGAGTGGGTTTCTCCTTTGGTGCTTGTGCCCAAGAAAAACAGGAAGTGGAGAATCTATGTAGATTATCGAGAACTTAACAAAGCCACCAAGAAGGACCATTTCCCTTTGCCTTTCATAGATCAAGTGTTAGATGGCCTGAGAGGAAAGAAGTTATTTTCCTTCCTAGATGGGTTTAGCAGGTACAATCAGATCCAAATCAGCCCAGAAGACCAAGATAAGACTACTTTCACTTGTACATGGGGTACCTTTGCCTAGCGAGTCCTTCCCTTTGGGTTATGCAATGCTCTTGCCACTTTCTAGAGAGCAGTACTGAGTATATTCACTGAGCTGGTTCATGATACAGTGGAAATCTATATGGACGACTTTACCCCTTATGGTTCTAACTTCCAAAAAGCTTTGACTAACCTGAGGAAAGTTTTAGCCAAGTGTATTGAAATGAACCTATCCCTCAGTCTTGATAAATGTGAATTCCTAATGACTGAAGGGATCATGCTAGGTCATACAATTTCTCAACAAGGTTTACAGGTGGATCCCAGCAAGATTGCTATCATCCAAAGGGTCCCGCCTCCTCAAAAGGTAAGAGATGTTCAGAGTTTTCTAGGCTTAGCAGGATATTATAGAAGATTCATTAAATATTTTAGTAAGCTAGCCTCTCCATTGTTTGGTCTTTTGGGAAAAGATGCTAAGTTCATATGGACTAACAACTGTTAAGAGGCTCTGGATGCTTTGAAAGGTAGGCTGATAACTGCCCCAATCTTGAGAGGTCCAAACTAGGCCCTACCTTTCCACATTCACACAAATGCCTCAAACAAAGCAATAGGAGCAGCCTTAGGACAAGTTGAAGAGAAGCTACCGTATGCCATATATTTCGTCAGTAAAAACCCGTCCAAGGCAGAGTTAAACTACATTGTAACCGAAAAAGAGCTCCTGGCTATAGTCCATTCCCTAAACAAGTTCAGACACTACATCACTGGCTATCAAACATTCGTGCATAGTGATCATGCTGTAATTAGGTATTTGATGAATAAACCTGATGTCAATGCTTGTATCATTAGATGGTTACTTTTATTGGAACAATTTGATTTGACCATTATTGATAAGCCAGGTAAGGAAAATGTTGTCGCTGATTTTTTGTCTAGACTAGATCTACCTGCAGGTGAAGAAGGGATGGTGGATGATCAAACCAAACGAACACCTGTTTGCTATTTCAGTACTCTCTCCATTGTTTGTTGATGTAGCAAATTATTTGGTTTCAGCACAGTTCCCACCATACCCATCCTCAAAAGAGGAGAGCAAGATCACGAGGAAAAGTGCCCCATTCACTTGGATTGGGGGCAAGCTTTTTAAATTTGGCCCAGATTAGATTTTGAGGCGATGTGTCAGGGAGGAGGAAGTTTTTGACATCCTCCTAACCTGTCATGATGGGCCCTGTGGGGGCCACTTTGCATCAATGAGAACCGCCTTCAAAATTCTGCAGGCAAGGTATTATTGGCCCACTGTTCATCAAGATGTTAGGAGATAAATCAGCCAATGTGACAGATGTCAAAGGATGGGGAACCTACTCCAAAGGATGAGATGCCCTTGCAGCCTCAAGTGAATTTCGAGTCATTTGAGAAGTGGGGCATGGAATTTGTGGGTCCTATCAACCCTCCTTCAAAACAGAAGTCGTACATCATTGTGTGCATAGATTACCTGACAAAGTGGGCAGAAACAAAGGAAATCAAAGCATCAACAGAAGAAAAAGTAGCTGAGTTTTTGAGGGAAAATATCTTCTACAAGTTTGGCTACCCAAGAGAATTAGTCATAGATCAAGGAAATCAGTTTACCTCTAACCTGATTGAAAACCTACTCACTCATCACAATATTAAGCACAGAACTTCCATCCCTTATCATCCACAAGCAAATGTACAGGTGGAAGTTACTAATAGAGCTTTGGAAGGGATTTTGATTAAGATAGTGAGTAGCAGCAGAAAATATTGGGCAGATCGCCTGGTTGAGGCCACCTGAGCCTATAACACTACTTGGAAAACTACAACAGGTTTCACACCCTATGAGCTGGTCTACAAGAAGAAGGCTTTTCTGTCCATAGAATTTGAATATAACACATTGAGGTTGGCAGATCAATTGGACCTAGATCTTATCCATGCACAACAGGAAAGATTACTTTAGCTGAATGGATTAGATGAACAGAGAATGTAGGCCCTTCTCCACTCAGAGGTAGTCCAACTTCAAAGAAAGATATGGCATGACTGGCACCTCAAAGAAAAGTAATTTCAGCCAGGAGATTGGGCGCTGCTGTATGATTCAAGATACAAGGATTTCAAGGGCAAGCTGAGGACAAGATGGTTGGGACCATATACACTGGAAACATGCAATGACAATGGTTCAGCCCTTATTCGAACCATTGATGAAGAAGCCATCCCCATGCTCGTCAATGGGCATAGATTGAAGATCTACAGGAAGCCCCTTTCGAAGCAGGAGTTCATCGAGACTCTTGGTAAATTAGTATTGGTAGTGGAGCAGGTCCTTGCCTCCACTCCACCTACACCATGGGCAAAAAAAAAAAAAACAAAAACAAAAACAAAAAAAACACAGAAAAAAAAGAAAAAAGGAATAAAAGATCCTTGGGTGAAAACCTCCTGGAGGTGCCCAGGGCAGACAGTCAGGGTGAAAACCTCCTGGAGGTGCCCCAACTGTCTCAAACTAAAAAAAAAAAAGAAAAAAAAAGAAAAAAAAAAGAAAAAAATAAACCTAATTTCTTTTGAATAAATTGCATTTTGCAAGAAGGTCATTGCAGGTTCTAGGAGGATCGCACAAGACAAAAAAAAGGACATGACCAGGCTACATGCATCCCTCACAATCCATTCCTCCATCACTATCACCCTTTCCCAAGTTTTGGTCTCATTTGGTCTGAAATTTCACATCCTACAGGAAGTTTTGTATCTTCTACAGGAGGATCCTGTAGAAACTATAGAAAAGCCAAAATAAATCTCAGAAGAGGACCTGAAGGTTGGAAATCTGTCTATGAGGCCTATGAACCTCCCTGCCACCATCCATCACCCTATGTCACCATTCCATATTTGTACACCTTCATTTCACTCATTTTTATGTCCCTGCACAGTCACACACAAAAATTATGTTTCCTTCATGCTGCAAACAAAAAAATTAATGACAAATCAAAGCAGCAGCCTTTTCACTCACCCTACTTGATACCCTCCATCTATGATTCCTTGTTAGTCGAGACCCTTGTCAGCAGTTGTAGCCCTACTGAGATATTAGCTTGAATTTCAGAAGGAGAAGCAGCTACAGGAAATCCTACAGGATTCCTGTAGCAACTGATCCCTCTGAAAAGAATACTCTAGAGATAGGGTCAGCAAAGTAGGGCATATGAAACATGGATGGAGCTCTATTTGAATGTGAGAGCATCATCAAAAGCTCAAGGCCAAGCATGTAGAACGCAAGCAGCAACAAAAGTGAAGAAATGGGTTCCAAAATCTGAAATATGCATAACACGGCTGCGACTGAGCAGGTAAGTGCCTAAACCTATTCCTCAATTACATGAATCATATTTCAAGGCTGCATGACTATGGAAATGGTTATGATTGAATGGAATCGGTGGCCATTTAACTTGCCACCCTCATTTAGTTACACATCCTCATGGAATTCAAATGAGCCCCGTCAAATTCAAAACTTCCAATCAGATACGCAGCCAGCACGTGTGGTATGTCCATTCAGGAAAAAACATTCGGGGCTGGTAGTGGTGGTGGTAGATAATGGGAGTAAAGGAGGTGATGGCAGTCAGACGACATGTAGAAACATTATGACCGTGATGTAGGACCAACGGTCTGGATGGGGATAATGTACCCATTGGGCCACCTCATCTCCTCACCATGAATCACGCCAGTAGTTAAAAGGCAGCTCAGTTGAGGCCTTCGCCACCCTTTGTTCATTTTGCATTCACGACATCCTCAACTGGAGTACACACCTACCACTTCCAAAGCAGCTAACCAGTTGTCCTCCACCATTTTTCCGCCAGTTTTTTTAAAACCTCCCACCTATTAGGCTCTACAGGAGCACAGTTTCATTCTACAGGAGCCGGGAGATTTCTACAGGAAAGGCAAAGAACAGCTCTGCAAAAGGAAAACCCATGATTTTCATCAAAATTCAAGCTCAAAACAAGGTAGGCTCGGGAAAACCTCTCTGCATATGAATTGTTTGAGTAAGGTGGTGAATTAAACACGGCATTAGATTGAAAAAAGAGAGTGAAAGTCTGCCTGCACATTGAAAAAAAGTGAAAGTATGCCTGCATATTTTCCCTCAGTCTACACAGTTTCAGTTTTCTTCTTTGAAATCTGCCTCCTCCTTTTTCAAATTCTCCTGTAAGGAAGATACATGCAACAGTAGAGGCTAGCCTATGTGTGTGAAAAGAAAAAATGAATTTGCATATCTATCTACTTGCTAAAAAAGAACCTGTGTCCTTATCCTCTGTTTTGTAAAAAAAAATTCTTTTCAAAAACAGAAAGCCAAATTCAGGATAACAACAGTTTAAAAATAGGGGAATTATTACAATTTGATGTTGTAAGGAGAAGCACATGGGGAATTCCTTATTTGATCTCAGAAAAGACAGAATTCAGCTATCCTCTGTTCCAGTGTTGACTATTTTTCCACCTGAGCATTTTCTTTTCTGGTTAAAACACAAAAAGAAGCACTCAACACCCTACCAGGAGGATTCATGAGAAAAGAACCTTTAACTCTAGCAAATTGTATGAGCACCCTGAGGTGGTGGCCCTCTTCACTAGGGAAAACTGGATATCCTTCTTTGACAGAATTCAAGGTTATGATGAGGAGGTGGCTGAAGAGTTTTTGATGTCCCTAAGGCCACATTCAAAGACACATGCCATAGTTAGTTTTAGGGGTTTGACCCTAGAGCTTACACCTAATTTCATCAGTAGAATCACTGGTCTCCCAATGGGGCTCCCTTGGAGCAAAGAGGAGAAATCATTGGGACAAGTTGCTAAGAAGACATTTTTTCTGCCTGAGGAGCACCCTGTAGAAGATAAAAACAGGGTCAGAAGGACAAGCTTGCCTCCTCTCTGGAGTGAAGCCAGTTACCAAATAATGAAGTGTATCACATGTGAAGGGAGGTTCAGCATCATTTATGGTTATCATTTCAGGTTGTTACATGAATTGAGGTATGGGATGGACTTGCCTCCAGCTAGAAAACTGAGCATCCCATATCTCCTCCTTTAGTCTTTAATTGAATATGGTACAAAGCTAAATGCATGGGTCCCGGATCAGTTTGCCCACCATGGGCTCATCAAACTGTTGGTGGAAGATGCCTTACACACCTATACTATCCCCATAGCTTGGTAAATCTTTAGAAATATGTCCAGGGATGATGACATCAGAACTTTAACTGAGAACATTAGCCCATCCAGTAGTGATGAGGAGGAGAAAACTGGAGAAATTGAGAAGAACAATGATGAGGGAGCATGAGACATTCAAGCAAAGGGAAAAATAGAGGAAAAATAGGGAGAAAAAGAGGAATTTGACAAGATTACTGAGCCTAATGCAGAAAAGGAGACAACATCAAAAACAGAGAAGGGAAAAAGGACAAAGGTTGGGAAGAAAAAGGCCAAGAAAGCCCAAAAGAAGACTGCCACAGCCAAGGTAGGGACCTAGCAAGAAAAAGAAAAGACACACCCTGAGATATCAGTGACACAAGAAGAAACAGTGGACATAGAAAAGGCTACAGGAAGTGAAGGAAAATAACAACAGAAAGAAACATCTCCTGAAATGTTGACGATGGAAGTAGCAATTGTGCTTGCTGCATTAAGCACACCTACAAAACGAAAAGGAAAAGGAAAAAGGAAAACCTCCATGTATTTTAATGCCAGAATAAGCACAAGGATCAAAGTGGGAAAACCCCAGCCACCATCAAAGGAACCAATTGTCATTGAGGACACACCTACTAAAAAGAAGGAAGAGTCTCCTTCCAAGTTATCTATCACCTATGAAAGAGGAAGCCCCAAAACCTCCACATGGAAAGAGAAAACTAAGTTGATGGACTCAAAGGCAGTTCTACAGGAAGCTAAAACATCTCTACAGGAAACTCTAGCCAAGTTAAAGAAACTGAGAAATTGGAGGAGAAGGCATCCAAACAGTCATAGGGGGAGAGAAAGGCCAAAGAAATACCTGAACCAACCCCTCAGCCTAATTTGGGCTCCTTTTACAATCTGCTAGAGGGTGGGAAAATCATCCCACAGAAATTTGTTGCACCTTTATTCTTCGAATTAGAAAAATAGAGGGTCAGAACCCACACATGGATGAAAATCACCAAATCTAAAGGAGTTGAGGACATAGGCCACATGGAGGGCAAGCTAAAGGAATTAAGAAGGGAGTTGGCCATGGTGAGGCACATAAAAAGCAATAAAAGAACCCAACTACAGGAAGAGAATGAACTATTGAAAAAGCAGTTGTAGCTACAGGAAGTTCATAAGGGAGATAGGCTGACCATTTTGGGAGGGCAACAGTAAGAAGAAGGTCCCCTAACAAAGAAGGAAACAACCGAGAAATAGCAGAAAGAGGGAGAGCCACAAGCTGATGTTAAGATGCTAACAAAACTGCTGCAAGAAAAGGAGTCTCAGGCAGCAGGAGCAGTGCAGGTTTTAAAATAACAGTTACAAGAAAGGAAGCCCAAATGGCCTGCATAGCCAGCTGGGCAATAGAAGCCTTACAATGTAGGCAACCTACTAAATCCTATGCATTATATCTTAAAGACCAATGGCTGCAATTTCAAATTAAAACATTGGCTCAAAGGGGCACCATCCCATTCCATAATTACAATCCGTTTATGCATTTATGTGACAGTAGCTCAGCTAAAGATAAGGCCAAGTTAGCAGAATCCTATTTACACAACTTGGCACTTTCTAACATGAATCTATGGGACCCAAACACTACATTAGGTGACCTACAACTCATGGCCATGGCTTCTTGGTTAAGCCATGAGAAAAAGAGGGTAGTAGAGATTCAGAAGATTATGACCAGGGAGCTAAGTGAGCCACTCATGATAAGGGCAGAACCAAAAGATCCCTCAACCCTCATATATGCCCATCAGCACCTTGCAGACAACCCTCACATTGCACCTGACTATGTTGAAAGGCAAGCACAGGCCATTGCTCACTTTGAAGATATGGGAAGACTATTTGGTGATAACTTCCTTCATGCTTGAACAAGAAGATGGAATACATTGTCCCATAGTCTGAAAATAAGGGAGTATCACTCCCCAACAAGAATGAGGGAGGCTATGAGAAGAGTACCCCTATACAAACAATCAATGCAGAACTTGAAAGCCAACCGGATTGGCCTTAAGTTCAATCCTACACTACTGCTAGGGCTGTTAGAAGGGGTCAAGGAAGAAGAGGAACAAAGACAATGGGAGGAAGTGGAATGAAAGGAAAGTTTTCATGATAGAGAAGAGGACATCACCTCAGAAGCCAGGGATGGCAGAGAGGCAGTCAAAGCAATCAAAGATGATGAACTGGATTAGTTTCTCAGAGGATGAGCAACACATTCAATAGAGGGGTGAGGATGAGCCCCAGAAATGGGTAACTATATGGGCTCATTTTTTCCTATTATTCTCATTTAATCCACCATTCTCCATAGTTTTATGCATGATTTTGAATATATTTATGTTAATTGAGTGAATGGGAATAGTCACTTTACCACAAAGTCTAATACGTGCTTATTGCAGATTTTTGGACATTTTTGGACCAAGATCAGGCATTTATGAGTAGATTGGCAGCAAAATTCGAAGAAACAAGGCTGAGGATTTATAAGAGGGGTGTCTCTTGCACTAAATGACCCCTTCCTTGAGTTCTCCACCAACATCTCGGAGTTCAACAGCCCACCAAAGATGATTTCAAGGGGCAGCCGAGCAGGTCTAGTGGAGTGGTTGTTATCTGCAGTTTTTGGTAGCCAAGATCCTAAAGTTAAGGAGGATTGTTGGGAGTCCTCATTTGTATAAATAGGAAGGCTTCAAGCCTTAGTAGTTTAGCCATTTGATAGTTTATTTTTTCACTTTAGTGCAGCCTTGTAATCAGCTCATTTTCGAGCTTCTTCTTGTAGACAGTTTTGTGATGTAACTATTATTTTTTGATCAATGAAGATGAATCCAGCTTTGAACCAGTTCTGATATTTCCTAGGGGGCTGTAGCTCTTGGGGTTGGGCCCAACCCAAGTGCCCAGTACCTCCTTTGTGTACTTTTATGTGTTTTTACTACATTCATAGAATAATTTCTGTTATAGACGTTAAATCTTGCTTTGTTACTTAGGTTGTTTTTTATGATTAAGATAGTTGTTCATACTTCAGGTTGATTTGATAGTTTGGTAATAGAAAATATCCACAAAAGGGCTACCAAGTAGTCCTTGATCTCCTTTCTCCCTCCTTGGGACCATGAATTGAGACCAAGACACTCTTGCTACCATAAAAACATTGTTTTTGCCTTCCAATGCAATTGTTAGTGTTAGATTTTGAGTTGGAAAAGTTGATATCAGTTGTGTTTTCATGCTTAGATCTATTCTTGCTTAGTTTCCATAGCTTTCTTGCATGACTTCCTATCTATAAATTTCTGTTCATCACTTTTCTAGTGTTTAGGTCAAAATAGATAAATCTTTGTTTTATTAGTCTTTGCTTGGATTACTTTTGGAAAGTAGTGTGCAGAACACCTGTAAGACACTCCAACCTATATTTCCTCCATCATACAACCTGCTCTAGCCTCTCTCTCAAGATTCCCTTCACCCATTCGCCATACTCTCCCAACTTATCCTAATTTCTACATTTTTGTGCAACATTGCTTTCTTCATATTTGAACATATCCAACCATATTCATCACTCCTAAGCTTCATTTACCATGTCCTAGATCCCTTAACATCCCTATCCATCCTTCATTTCCACTTTCCCACCAGTTTTCCACCTTCAACCCTCTAAAAACCACTTTCGACCTATTCCTGTAGAACTTCCTATAGAATTTCCTGTAGATCCCCTGCAGCCTCCTGTAGAAGTTCATGTGGGAAATTTTTCGAAGTCTGATCGCAGTGGAAATCTCCAAAAGGGTGCTAGGGACTCCTTAGGTCCTCTCCACACCTTCGCAACCTCCTGCAAATGCCCACTCCATTTCCTTTCGCCTCTAAACCTCTGCACAATCACAAATAGTTAAAACACATGCATAATAATTCTGCATAAAATTGCTCAAAAATACAAAAAGATGATTTTTCCATATTTTCCCTCAGAAGTAGCTTAAACACATGCATTTTACCTTTTCAAGAGTCAATGGTATCCATTTCAATAGTTTACATCTCTTTTCTTGCACAAGTAGGGTTAGGCAGTAAAACTAGGGTTTGCTAGGGTTTGCGTTTCTTTTTAGCTTTCATCTTCTTTCTGCAAGTAGACTAGCCTCTTTTGAGTTAACTTTCATCCATCACAGTTAAAAGCTTCTTCTAAGAACTCATAGAAATTGGCTTAAGCTCCTAGCGAACTTTTGCCAGCTGATCAAGTGACAGCCTATAGTAAGAGCTAGTACTTGTGCATACAACCCCGTCACTTCCATGTTTGTTACGAACTACTAGGTTGATAAAAGTAAAGTAGGGAGTCCCAAGAGTTGGAGCATCATTGCTGCAATACTGGAGCTCACAAACACACAACTATGCATTTTTTTCATGAACAAATAATCAGTCCATTCTTCAAATTACGTAGTTCCTCTCTCAGAAAAATAGAAAATACTTTATTTGTTTTATTGATTATTTACTGGAAAATGACTAATGAAAGAGAGTAGATTGTATGAACAATTTTTTATTAAAAAGACACAGAATTTCTGATCTTCTTATTTACTTGTAAAATTTTTTTGGTTGATCAATGGCAAAGATATTTGTTTGTTGTTCCATTACTTCATGTATAGTTTCTCTATTAGGTCCTCTTATACTAGATCACCCAATAACAACGAGTGATACCTTCCACGAATTTTTTTTTCAGAAGCATTGTTTGTTGCACACCTCCAATTAAAGTCAATGCAACTCCAAGATTTGTTGTGAATAAATCATGTATTTGTGGGAAAATGTCTTACAAGGTTATATTTCTTCCCTTCGCTGAATTGTATTTGAAGCGCACCCAGAATTTTTCAAATTGTGCGATTACTTCCTCTACGATGTCAATTTCTCATTAGTTTGCTTTGTGATTTGCAAGAAATACATAAAATCATTTTTGTACAAGGACCGTCATTTTTCAAAAAAATTATAGTTACAATAACGTCATCACCACTTTCATAAAATCAACAAGATCATTTTTCAAGCATATAACGATGTATTTCTTGTATATTTTCTTTGATTTTGATCTCTTTGATAATCATGACAGACTTTGCTGCTCTTGGTGAAGGATATGATGTTGGTTACCTTACAATTATTTCTACTCCCAATTCTAGAAAAGCATGTGCTTCCATTCAATTCTCATTCTCCTTCAAGCATCAGATCGAACCATAAAGTTCCTTCAAAGCTAGATATTAGCATGAAGTCTAACTATATCATTGACATTGAGATGGATTCTCCTTGATGGACGTGTTTTTTCCCAATTCCATTTATGTTGACTAGTGTAGTTGTTGCAAAATACAATCTGGGATGATA
Source organism: Pinus tabuliformis (assembly GCA_031772625.1). NCBI lineage: Eukaryota > Viridiplantae > Streptophyta > Pinopsida > Pinales > Pinaceae > Pinus > Pinus tabuliformis. The sequence continues at coordinate 1,234,542,970 of CM062817.1, read as the reverse complement.
CTCAATTGACAAAGGAGCTTGATTTGTGCTTCATTAATGTCAAGGATTTCATCGATTTGACCCTCATCCCTGGTTTATTTCTCATTGAACTCTGCATCGATGTCAAAGCTTTAAATAAACTTGGTTATAGTTGTAGTCCTCATTAATGGACCACCAATTCTTGTCCAAGAGGGACCAATGTCTGGATTCCACTCTCGTTGTCACTCTCCTCATGATTGTTTCATGAAAACTTCAATGAATGCCCAAATGGTCCTCCCCATGGTTCTCCAGGATGAGCTACATGCTCTGTAAGAGCATCTTCATCAAATGGTCCCCACAATATTTCATGTTCCATGCAATTTTATGAAGGGATTCTCTTTGATACTCTTAATCTCAATGCATTTCCCATTTTGCTTATTAAGCACCAAAGTTATGGAAAAAGAGTTCAATACCAAGAATACTTCTAAAGTACACCTAAATACCTTAAGAGGCTTCCAGTAGTATTTGTCTGGTAATTTAGCGGGTTCGTAAGCGAAAGCATTCATGGCTCTGGATTCAACCCTTGATTTCCCTTCGGGATCATCATCTCCACTACTACGGAACTCAAGACTTCTCTCTAGCCTCCTCATAATGTCTTTACTGTGAGAATTACTTTATTCAGAAGAAAGGGGCTTAGAAGTCGAGGATCACTCAATACAGTTTGGTATGCCTAGGAATTTTTCTATTTTATGAAGAAAGAGGCACAAAAACACAACAGGAACATAGTGTAAACATTTAAGAGGTTGCTATAAGGAGGGGGATCTTCATGATGCTCATGTTCACCAGATAGAGAATATATGGCAAGGTCACTGCATGTAATGATTCCTTCAACGGTAATGTTTTTCAAATTTATGTTTCATACGCATCATCATGCCCTAATAAAGAAAAAGAACGTTTGGAGGAGGTAGAACTGACATTGACAAAAGGTGCAAGCCTTATCCCAAGAACAGCCAGAAAAATTCGAGATCTCATGGCCTACACCATTGCAAACTTTCCGATCATTCTTTTTCATAGACGCTTTTAAACTTCAAACAGTATTGAATTACCTCTGAGTGCCATGGCCAATTCTTCTATGTGTTGAACAGGATAGAACAAGAAAAATGGCTTCGTATCAGTAAAAGAAACATAGGAAGGAGTCATCATGTTACCTTGGTTATTGGGAATTATTTCTACTCTTTCGTGTTGCTAGACACCCATGCAACTGTAGGTTGTCCCTAGATCAATTCCAATCACCTTCCCTTCAGTACTAGCCATCATTAGAATTTACGATTACATCTCTAACTGGTAATATGGAATTGAGCGAAGTATTTCGAACAGGGGATTGAAAGGAAGTGATATATATTTGTGATTGGTGAATTATTCTCTATCTCTTGACTTGCTTCACTGCACTCCACCAGTGATCTTTTCTCCTCATTTGAAGTACTCTGCTACCAATTGATGGCACCCTCGATTGTAGGTTGGGATTGCAACAAGAATAAGCCCTCTTAGAAGTGGCTTAAAGGCAGGTTTCTCCACCCACCATTGTCATTTAGTGTAGTCAGGTGGGCTGAAATCGGTGGTCATGTTAACAAAAGAAGTGCTTGGGCAGCACTATTATGGATCCGCCTTCGTCATGCATTAAATCTCGTAGCATCCTTCGCAACTCAACGAGGTACTTAGAGCAATGATGTTCATTCCAAACCCTCGACTGTATAAATTTCCAATGCCCAATGCCAACACCACTAGTAGCTCTACGAATGTTTGGAGAAAGACATCTTCTAATGTGGTTGATGGTTTGAGCCATTAATATCTCTATTGTATCGACTTCAAAAACTGTGCAGCATTCCAAATAGATTCCACCAATGCACCACCACTACCATAAGCACCACGAACACGTGATGAGTCAAAGATTTTGGCATAACCACTATCACCATAGGAACCATAACCATCACCTCCACCTCCATAACTTCCAATCATCCCATTGTCATAGCCACCAAACTCGTCGCCATAAGGTCCAAGACGACGTCCATAGCCACGAGATGGATTTTCTTCGTTAAAAATGGCAGGTTTATGTTCTTAGAAGAAAGGTAGAAACTGTTTGGTGGTCACATAAGAATACACAAAAAATAAAGACCCTTTTAAAAACAAGAATCTTCATGCGACTTTCCATGGAAAGAAAGGTGGGATGCTTTGCAGAGGATAACCTCAAAATAGCCAGTATCTGTACACCAAAATCGATAGGAAAACAAATTAACCATATGCTAATGCAATGTACTTTTGCAAATGATATATGGGGTGTTTCTTTGTCTTTGATAGGTCAAAGGTTAAAAGACAGATCCCTGGAGAAGCATAAAACTCTACAACTAGTGGCTTTTTGGCTCTGTGCTAGGCATCCAAAACTGTCCAAAAATCAAGCAGAATCTCGGCTAGAAATATCGAAAAATAAGGAACCATAAATGTGTCTAGATGCCAGATATCTCGACCAGATTAATCAAGAAATGAGATCTCGGCCAATTTCTAGATCAATCTAAACAATTCACAAAAAATCAAGCAGAATCACATCTAAACCATTCATAGCGTTATTGAAGTTTATTTGTTTATTAGGTGAGATGGAATGTATTTTTGCTCAAACTTCCAAAACAGTATCTAATGCCTAGCATCTCCTTTTACTTGCAAATTATTAGAAAAATGGGGTGGCTCGTACAACACCACCTAAATAAAAATTTTGAAAACTAAAAATTTGTCACATTGATTTTTTTAGTCTGTCCTATCTTTTTTTTTTAAATTAGCTATATATATTTTCAAAACCATAACTAATTAAAATTCTATGAAGCAAAATGATTTCTCCTTTTTTATATGAAAAATGAAAAATTAATTGTGTAAAACAAAAATGAAATTGCAGGTTAAAAAAAATGAAAAATGAAATTGAAAAACAAAATAAAATTCTGAATTAAAAACTTGAAGTGAATCAGAAATTCTAAAAAAAAAAGAATTCGAAATCAAAGGTTGATCCCCATGTGCACCTCCCTGGCAACAACGCCAAAATGTATAGGTAATTTAATTTCTTAAATTCCTTAACATAAATTATCAACTCGAGGGTCTATGGACTTGCGAGGCACACATGCACCATATGTGCTAGAGATCGGTTTCCAATTTCGAAAGAGAAATATTAATCTATTAAATGAAAAATGAAAATTGACATAAAAATAAATCTATTCTAGAAATAAATAAATCACACCACATACTTCTGGAAGTAAAAATCATTTGCAAGAATTGAAAGCACACATTTGCAGAAATGAAATAACTAATCTAAGCACTCTTGCAGAATTTGAAATCATTAATCTAAAGCACTCTTGCATGAAATTGAAATCATTAATCTATGCACACTTTGCAAAAATTGAAACATACTTGCATGAATTGAAATGTTATGCTATAACAAACTTATCTTATTACATCCTCATGTTACATCTCCTTCCTTGACTCTAAAAATCTCCAATATTACAAGTTTCACATTACAAATTCTTCCTCCTTTTTTCCTCCTCATGAAAGGAGAATGTTCTCTTATTTATACAAAAATTAAACAACTACCTCATTAATGGTGATCCACCATTCTCTCCTTAAATCCATAAAAGTCTCAACCAATTAGACACATATCCATGATTTTTCTCCATGAGATATGTTTGACTCCTATTCAAAATCTCCTTCCAATCTTGAAGAGAATTCCAAATTGAACCTTTGAGGCCACATAAGAGTGTCTTGGAAGCTTCCAAATCACCTACACATGTCATCAAACTCATTCCACCTTTAGGTATAAGTAAATACATGTTATTTTTCTAACCTTTATTCATAAATTCACTTTAAATACTTGAAACTAATAACTTTGGAAAAGACAAATATGAACCCATATGCTAATGAGAATGGAGGCTAATGTAATGACAAGGTGATGAAATGAAGCAATAAAATGGGAATGAAGGTGAAAGTGTATGACATTGTGAGGACATTTTGGAGAACCAACAACCATCTCTGTCATATCAAAGAAAGCCCTCCTGAAGACCTTCTCATCTTCTAACATGTTTGTAGGTTCTCCCTCATGAGACATTCTCACTCGAGTCTCAACTGCAAGTTGAAGAAGAACTGGTGTTGGAGATTGTCGCAACCTTGCCCTCCTTCCCCTTGACCCAACTTCATGGCTTTCAACCAACTTCCCTTCTCCTGTTTTGAGTTTTAACCTTGTAAGCATGACATAAACTTTCAAACAATTAATCCTTCTTTCACAAAGCAAATCTAGTGCTCTCATAGCAAAATGATCTGATTAAGAATATTAATTTTTTTGTACAAAGATCCTCCTCAGATTGTAAACAAAATGTTATTCATGTCCTTAAGGATTCATAATTTTATTGCAAGTGAAAAATGAGTTTTTATGTTAATATTATGAGCAATTTTAACATAAACAAGAAACTGAACAACAACATATAAATGTACAAAACATCACCAACAACACATCACACCAAGAACATGATGAAGGAGTTCACCCTCTTGGGCTACGTTTCCTTGGTCCAACTTCCAATGGCTTAGGCCTCTCTATTATACTCAAATGTGTAAAAGGATGCATTTACAATGCTCAAATACTTCTATAACCTACTCCAATGAGTCCATCCTATCCAAAAATGGCTACCTAGCCTCTTTTTGTACCCAATTTGGTCAAAACATGGAGAATTTATGACCTCTCCTTGTTTCTCCACTATTCTCTCCACAAATTGCCCAAAATTTGGCACCGAACCCTCATTTTCACCTAGATTTCAGCTAACGGGCCACCAAATCCACCGAAATCTGGGCGGATTTGTTGGACGAATAATTTGGCCACCGAGGCTTAAAAATGTGGAAATTTAGGGTCACATAAAGGGCCATGTGCATGTTGGGTTGTGTTATATTCTTTCCACGACTAGCCCACGTAGTTAACCGAGGGGTTAGAGGGGGGTGGAGCCCCCGTTCGTTGCACCGATTGTGTAGCAGGGCTGGGTCACAGGGGGTTTGAGGCGTACCCGTAACCCCACATTATGGGGTCCAGGGCAGCACCCTGGAAAATTTTGGTTTTGGACCCTATGTTAGGTTGGGCAAACCCACCTATGGTTTTGTGCATGATTTTCGCACATATTTTTTGGACGCGATGGTTTTCGGTCCATGGTATTGGACACGATGGTTTCTCGGTCCATGGTATTGGATTCTTCAGCATGTATAAATATGTATTATAACATTGAAAGGAACATAATGAAAAATCAAGCTGGTAGTCCCGGTTTTGGGATCCAGGGGAAAATCTTTGTGTATATGTGCTTTATGTGTTATGCTCTTGCATTGTTTATTTTCTGTGTTTTAGAATTCGTATGCAGGTAATTTCTGTATGGGGTTAAAACCTACATTTGGTATCAGAGCAGTTTTGGCTTCAAGGGGACACCTTTGTTGCTGAGGGGTTGCACTCGGGCCTGTGGTAGACCCTGTTTAGTGGGAGATCTGCGAGATTGATTCTGGTGGTAAAAGAAGATGGCTAGCAGTGGAAAGATAGAGATCGAGAAATTTAATGGTTAAAGTTTTGAGTTGTGGAAACTCAAGATGGAGGATTTTTTGGTGGAAAAAGATCAGTGGATCGCGGTAGATCCGGGTACTAAACCAACGAGAGTGTCCGATGAAGAATGGAATAAGTTGGATCAGAAGGTAAAAAGCACAATACGATTGTGTGTCTCAGATTCAGTATTGTTGAATGTATCAGGGGAAGATATGACGAAGTCTTTGTGGGACAAGTTAGGGACATTGTACCAATCTAAGTATTTGGTGAATAAACTGTTCCTGCGGAAAAAGTTGTATAACCTGAGGATGAAAGATGGAGACTCGGTGACAGAGCATCTGAACGGATTTAATACTATGGTAAGTCAGTTAGCATCTATTGGTATTAAAATTTCAGATGAAGATAAGTGCATCGGTTTGTTGTGTTCTCTACCAGCTTCGTGGGATAGTCTGGTTATTGCAATAGGTAGCAATGCAACTGCCTTGCAATTTGATGAAATAGTCTCAGTCTTACTAACGAAGGAGATGAGATAGAAAAATATGGAGAGCCAGAGTGGTGATGCCTTGTCTGTATGATGACAGTCCCAAACTAGAAACAAAAATAAGTCATTGAGTGAGAGATATAAATCTAGAGGGAGATATAAATCTCCAGGAAAACTTGTAAAGGTGGTGTGCTGGAAATGCGGAAAGGAAGGGCACTACAAAAGGGACTGTAAATCTAAAGCTCCTAATAAAGGAAAGGGATCTAATGATGCTCCTTCTGTAGAGGCGAAAACCACCTCAGATGAAGGTGGGGATGTGTACTTGGCTTCTTAAAGTACACATGTAAATCATGAGGCATGGTTAATTGACTCAGGTGCATCCTTTCACTTCACTCCCCATATAGAGTGGTTCTGCGAGTATGAGAAATACAATGGTGGTTATGTATTCTTAGGGGATGACAGGAAGGCTAGAATCATCGGTCACGGAAAAGTAAAGTTGAAGTTGCAAGGTGGAAGGGTTAGAACACTTCCGAGTGTTCTGCATATTCTTGCATTGGCTAGAAATCTGATTTTTGTAAGCAAGTTGGATGATGCAGGTGTAAAAAGAGTGTTCGAGAAGGATACCTGCAAAATGGTTCGGGGAGCACTGATATTGATGCAGGGAGTTCGGATTGGAACTTTGTACAAGCTGCAATGTAGCACTGTTATTGATGGGTGCAACAGTTCTGTGGTTCCTGAAAGTGGAGCAGAAAATTTAGTGGTCTCTAGAGAGATGACCATGTTGTGGCATCAAAGGCTTGGACATATTAGAGACAAGGGCCTTTGAATACTTCATGGTAAAGGTATGGTAGAAGGTATGAGTAACAGCTCTCTGGATTTTGGTTTCTGTGAAAATTGTGTATATGGGAAGTAGAATCAGGTGAGCTTCCCCTATGGTGGTAAGAGGGCGAGACAGATATTAGAGCTTGTGCACAGTGATGTGTTTGAACCTGTGAAGGTTCCATCACTGGGTAAGTCTGTGTACTATGTATCATTTATAGATGACTTCTCAAGGAATACATGGATATATTTCCTTAAGAAGAAATCTGAAGTCTTTGACAGGTTTAAAGAATTTAAGGATCTGGTGGAAAACCAGACAGAGAAGAAGATAAAGGTGCTAAGGACAAATAACGGTGGAGAGTTTTGCAGTAAGGAATTTGAAGAATTTTGCAAGAAGTGTGTTATAGCACGGTAGAAGACTACTCCATATACACCTCAAAAAAATGGAGTTGCAGAAAGAATGAACAAGACGTTGATGGAAAGGGCAAGAAGCATGCTCAGTGGTGTTGGGTTAGGATGGGAATTCTGGGCAGAGGCGGTGGATACTACATGTTACCTAGTCAATAGGCCACCTTCATCAAGGTTGGAGGATAGGACTCCACAAGAGGTATGGAATGGTAAGAGACCCTCTCTTTCATATCTGAGGGTATTTGGATGTGATGGATATGTACATGTTCCAAAGGAGAAACGAACCAAGTTGGATAGTAAATCTGAAAAGTGCATCTTTATTGGGTATAAGGATGGTTTAAAGGGTTATAAGCTTTGGAACCCAGTAACAAGGAAGGTTGTGTACAACCGAGATGTGGTGTTCAGAGAAGTGAAAGATGTTATTAAACATGAAGTTCAACCAAAGGAAGCTGAGAAGATAGATTTTTAGCTAAAGGAGGAAGAATCAAACTCTACAGCAGAGGAGGAATTAGAAGATGAAGAGCCACAAACTCCGAGTGTGAGAAGATCAGTTCAAGAAAGAAGGTAGCCAGAAAGGTATAGTCTATCTACTTTCTATTCAAATTTTTCTTTATCTATTACTAACGATGATCCTAGAACTGTGAAGGAAGGAGTAGACTCAGAGGATGGAAAACTCTGGAAAGAGGCCATGGTTGATGAAATGGCATATTTTCACACAAATGAGGCTTGGGATCTAGTGGAGTTGTCAACTGGAAGGAAACCCATTGGCTCAAATGGGTGTTCAAGAATAAGACAAATGCAGAAGGAAAAGTGGGGAAATACAAAGCTTGGTTGGTAGCAAAAGGTTATTCCCAGGTGCTGGGAATTGATTTTGGTCATATTTTTTCTCCTGTTGCCAAGGTAACTTCTATTAGATTAATTTTATCTGTTGTTGTTGCTTTCGATTTTTAGGTAGAACAGATGGATGTGAAGACAACATTTCTTCACAGGGATCTGGAAGAGGAAATATACATGAAGCAACCTGAAGGCTTTGCATTGAAGGGTAAGAAAGCACTGGTATGCAAGTTAAAGAAGTCTCTGTATGGGTTAAAACAATCACCAAGGATGTGGTATCAGATATGTGATACATCTATACGGGGACTTTGCTTCACCAGAAGAAAATCAGATCACTGTGTGTATTTTAAATTAATTGGTGACTGTGTTATTTATCTGGTCTTGTATGTGGATGATATGTTGCTGGTTGGAAATGACAAAGAAATTATCTAGGATTTAAGGACCCAATTTTCCTCCAAATTCGACATGAAAGATCTTAGTGCTGCAAACTATATTTTGGGCATGGAAATTAAAAATATTGGGCAAAGAGGAAGCTTTGTTTAAACCAGAGGAAGTATGTCGAGAAAATACTGCAAAGGTTTAATATGCAGGATAGTAAACTGATGAAGGTTCCTATTCCTATATGTGTGAGGTTATCTGCTGAACAGTCTCCCAAGACATAAGAAGAGGAAGAGGATATGTCTCGTGTTCCATATGCAAGTGCAGTCGGTAGCCTAATGTATGAGATGGCCTGTACTAGACCAAACATTGCACATGCAGTGGGAGTATTGAGCAGGTTTATGTCAAAACCAGGGAAGGAGCACTGGACAACAGTGAAGCCGGTTTTCAGGTATTTGCGTAGCACTAGTGATTATTGTTTGTGCTACCAAGGAAGACTAGGATTGGACAAAATGTTGGATATTGATGGCTTTTTTGATGCAGACTGATCTGGAGATCTAGATCAGAGAAGACCTAAAAGTGGGTATGTGTTTAACCTATTTGGAGGTGCAGTCAGTTGGATGAATAAGAAACAATTTGTAGTGGCACTATCAACTACAGAGGCAGAATACATGGCAACCACTTATGCAAGCAAGGAAGGAGTTTGGTTGCAGAGATTGTGTTCAAGTATGGGGTTAGTATAGGGAGCTATAAGGATAAACTGTGATAGCCAAAGTGCAATTTTCTTGGCAAAGAACCTTGCATATCATTCAAAGACAAAGCACATTGATGTTCAGTATCACTTTGTGAGGGATATGATAGAAGACAAAAAGGTGTTGCTAGTAAAGGTGGACACTTTAAAGAATACTGCAGATGCATTGACAAAATTTGTGAGCTCTGAGAAGTTCTCTTGGTGTAGAGAGACAATGGGCATTTCAGGGCTAGAAAAATGACTAAGCTCTCTTGTGCCCCCCCGTGGAAAGAAAAAAACAAGTGGGAGAATGTTGAGTTGTGTTATATTATTTCCATGACTAGCCCACGTAGTTAACCAGGGGGTTAGAGGGGTGGCAGAGCCCCCTTTCGTTGCGCCGATTGTGTTGCGGGGGGGTCACAAGGGGTTTGAGGCATACCCATAACCCCACTTTATGGGGTTTGGGACAACGTGCCCCAGAAAATTTTGGTTTTGGACCCTATGTTAGGTTGGGAAAACCCACCTATGGTTTTGTGCATGATTTTCGCACATGTCTTTTGGACGCGATGGTTTTCAGTCCGTGGTATTAGACGCAATGGTTTTTTGGTCCATGGTATTGGATTCTTCAACATGTATAAATATGATTTATAAAATTGAAAGGAACATAATGAAAAATCAAGCTGGTAGTCCCGGTTTTTGGATCCAGGGGAAAATCTCTGTGTATATGTGTTTTATGTGTTATGCTCTCGCATTGTTTATTTTTTATGTTTTAGAATTCGTATGTAGGTAATTTCTATACAGGGTTAAAACCTATAATGCCCAAAGGCTAGCCCCCAACACTGGCCCCTTCCCTCCATCAGTCACATAAACCTTGGCAACTTTGAGAGTCTGATCACATGGTGGTTACCTCGGCAGTCAAGCAGTGGTGATTTTCCCTGACATTCATTTAAACATTGGTGGCTAGTGGTAGTAGAATTAACATGAACAGTTAGTCCACAGGCTGGCCCCATGCGGCTAGCCCAACCACCAAACTCCGCACCATTAAACTTTAACTAAGCCACGCAAACAATATGGTTAAGAGAAAATAGGCGTGGTGTATTGGAAATGGACTATGCATGTGTGTTGGGAGGTCATGGGTTTGACCCCCATTTCCTCTACCCAGACTTCAAACAAACTTTTGGTGGCCTCCTGGGCTGCCATGTGGCTGCCTTTGGCTGGGCCACGTGTTAACCCATGGTTGGCCATCATTCCAACCACTAAAAACCACTAAAATCTGACCAGTCAGAATGTGCCACTTGGCATGGTTTCATTAGCTGAGGATCCCGTTGACCAAGTTAATGTCCACATCACCTAGCTAGTCAGCACCATGTCAGTAGTACAAAATACTGACTAGGCTATCCTTTTTTTTGAAATTCATCTATTTGTGAAAGTGAACATAACTTGTTTCTGGAGTCATACAGAGTTCGTTTCGCACAAAATGAGTTGCGTCAGATTTAGGATGACAAGTACTACGCAGTCATCCAAGTTCCACACCAATTTGACAACTTTGAAATTTGAGCTATTTTTTTTAGCACCTGATCAAGCCATCAATGTGTATCCCCTATTCTTGCATTGGGATAAAAAATATTCATATCAGTAAAAGTGAGGTTATGAATGTAAAACTCAACCAATTTCACTTTGTCCTCCATGCTAGCTTGGTTGCAGAATTCAATGAACTGTTTGTAATCTTGATATGGAATAGACCCATGTTGTGCTAAGGTTTTGATTTAGAATTGGAACTAATGCTTTTTGATAAAGAGAGCATAAGACTTGGATGGTTTTCTTCACTATAATGCCTTCATGCAAAGGCTTGCCATTGTGGAAAGTTTGGTTTCCTTCTCCTGCATCTTCTCCCTCAACCACATATTTTTTGCCTGTAACTTCTCCTTCATTGTGGACTCGGTTGGGCATGGAATCCCCCTAAAACATGTTTTGGGGCTCAAAGCCCAAGTTTTGAGTGATATTATTGTAAAGTTACGCGAATTGTGGGCGCGAAATGTATGTTAGAGTCATAGGGTTTTTCGTCCTAAGTTTGAATGTAATTCCAGCCTACCCATGGTCCGCAGACCATGGGATTGTATAAATAGAGCGAAGCTCTAAGTGTAAAAGATATTTAGGAGTTAGGAAGTTAGAGCAAAGTATGAGATAGAAGTACAGAGCAATTTTCTAAGTGTATCTTGGGTCGTAGTAGTAGGAAGAGGCTCTGTAGCTGAGTGCGCGTACTCCTGCAACTGAGTGCACAAGATGGAGTCGAGTTTGTAACCAAAGGAACAGAATAATAAAAGTGTTATCTAAATTACGTGTATCTGTATTGGGTTATTATCTGTTGAATATGAATTTCAGTTATACTATTTATTTAATGTGCGCACTTGTATGAATGATTTATATTACTAAGTATACTTTTTACATGACAATAATCTAATTTAAAACAACTAATATCGGGCTACTAGCAAGGACTTGGGTAATAACACTGTTTGGCCCCCGAGTAGGGCTACTCGAAGACAACATCATAGGCTGCGAGATACTGATAAGTGCACGTAGTGACGTGCGCGCAGGGCCAAAACCACAGACCACTTGGAACCCATCAGACATCCCTGGGGTGCGGAAACCTAGTTCTAGCACCCTCCCATACTACTTTAGATGAGACCTCAGTCTGCACTCCGTAGACTATTGCTGAAAGGGCCAGTAGTACTGGGATTTGTTTGGCTAAATCATCTCTGAACTTGGTTCAGGCCCAAAAATCCAACAAATGGTTTTGTTTCCGGGACTGGGATCTACATAAGGGATGTCTGATGTCGTGTCACTAGAATCCAACAAAGAAAGAAATTGAAGGGTGGTTGGACAAGAAGATTCACGAGTTCACGGTGCAAGAAAATAGGAATCTGCAAGTATCTAAGGGACAGTGGTTGGAGTACTACTTATATACGGAAATCCACAAAATTTTCTTTGCATCCTTTCCTTTTGAGTTGTATGAGTGGATTGCGAAGCTAGTAGATAGTCAGGGAAGGTGTAGGCTCGACAAACCAATCGTATGGACTCCGGAATTAGTGCGCGGACTAGAAGTGTTAGAAAATAATATCATGCTAGCTATGGACCATTGGCTTGATCAAATTATAGGAGGATTTATCACTGACTTCATGGTAGTTACGATTGTCAACTACAGTGAGGCAGAACGATGCTTCCTCAAAGGACTGCGAGGTTAGTATATTAAATATTTAATCACTTGGATTAAGATGATATTGTGTGAAAAGCAGGTTATGCGAATAAATTAATGTTTGGGACTACACAAAGTTGGAATATCTACAGAAATGGAAGTAGTGAAGAATTAGAAACTAGTCCTTTAATTTCACCCTCATGGGAAAGTGAGGAAGAGCTAACGAAAGTTTCTCCGAGAAGCGCAGTCAATCTGATAAGGCAACGAATTTTTCACTTACCACCTCCACCTACATTGCCACCTATCTCACCATCTTCACCTCCATCTCCATCCACCCCACCTCCACCACCACAACAGTTGAGTATGGCGAGTGCGATCAAACTACCGGTATTTAGAGTAGGGAATAAAGATCCCGACCAATTTTGGTTCGTGTTAAGGGCAGTATGGAAGCACAAGGAGTCATGTATGACAATATAAATAAGGCAACATTGATGAGCGCATTGCAGGATCATGCACTGACGTGGTACATTAAGCATTCTAATGACCATCCAAACATGGGGATCGCAGATATACAGGCCATGTTGAACAGGGAGTTTAGCAGGCCAAAGTCGAAGACACAATCAATTATCGATTTTAAGGAGATTTCGATGCTCCTGAGCGAGACCCCCTAGGATCTGGACCAGAGACTAAAAAGTATGGTTCGCGAAGCCAACATGACTTTGACAGATGGGAAGCACCGTGCATGGTTTTTAGCATCATTAACACCGCATTTAAAGACGGCATTGTCACAAAAAAATATTTCCACCCAGGACAAATTTTTTGAGATGGCAATGAGATTGCATGAGACCCTGTTGATGCCTCTAAAATCATTGCATCAACATCAGGGAAAACCACCTGGTCCAGACCTTAGAGCAGTTCCTTTTCCGTTTGGTGTGGTGGATCCAGCTAGATGTAATGGGACCAGTTTCCCAGTGATATATGAGTTGATGGGTGATTGGTTTGTAATGTATAACGAGAGTGATAAGTGCTCTATTCTAAAGTGCAAAAAAATATACAAAGATAACTAATCTGTCCCGGGTGTTTTTCTAACAATGCGATTCTTGATTGTTTCTATTAACAAATAAACATAAAGATGATTTATTCATAACATAGAAATAGCATTCATATGATGATTACTTTGTTTAATTAATTAAACAAAATAATAATTAAAACATTATCGCATTGATCATAATATATCACTGACATATATATTTAAAAGATGACAACTCTGAAACATTCAAAAGTGACAAGTTAAAGAATTGTTTTAGAAACATATATATATATATATATATATATATATATATATATAATAACAAAGTTGATAAATGCTAAAGCACATAGATAAATAAAGCAAAAACATAGATAATAGTATTGTATGCATTTGGATCTCCTATGATGTAAATCACATTCAAATTCTGCCTTCCAATTTGGGAATACTTTCACAGGATGAAAAAGTGAAAATCTCATAAAAGCCTTCTTTGTCAAAATTCAAAATTCTGGTCCAGTCTTTTATAAAAAATCTATATCGAAAGTACAGTAGTGCAACCTTCGATTTAAGTCTTAATACAAAATTGCGGACCCTTTCTAAAAACATGAAAGGGTCTTTAAATACTACAAATAATAACAAACTATGAAAGAAAGTCACTATGCACTGGGATAACAAAAAAAACACATAAATATGGGATTTATTCTGAAAATAGCAGTGTTGCGGTGGTCAATTGGAGTCACTGTATTGGCTTATCTTCTTGTGATTGCAATTGACAAATGGCGAGCATTGGCTAGATCTGTGTGGCTGACTCATCCGAGAGTGTAACTGAGCTATATATGTGGCATCGACAAGTTCGGGGATCATGTAGTTGATCGCATCCGTGAGACACTTCGTCGCCATTTGCTGACTGCGTGGTTTAAGAAGGAAAAACTAGATCATTTCCCATGTTAGGCTTTGAATGCCTCCGATCAATTTTTCTCTTTGCATCAGCTCTTGTTTCCAATTTTGTTCTAACAATTTTACCTTTGGGAGTTTACCTGGAGAGAAATCTGTAATTAGATTAGATAAATGTAGACTATTGTTGATTAATTAAATTAGATTGTTTTTTTGAGAATGCAACAAGATGATGGAGCTTAGTGGAAAGAAGTCGCCTTCACTAAGTGGGACCGTAGGCTATTTTTGGCGCAAAGTCTATTTTTAGACTATGTCTATTTTTAGACATATGGATCATGGTCTATGAGTTGCAGTATGTTATTTGTGGATGATTGGTCATGTTGGTAAAAAAATATGGACTTCTATTTTTAGACATATGGGCAGGTTTCTATTTTTAGACTTCCAAGCTAAAAATGGAAAAGTCAAATATTATTGTCTCATAATAATATTTGGACTATAAACATTATCTTATCCTCTTGTAGCACTTCAGTTTGAGCTGCAGATGTGGCACATGCAACTGTCAGAAGGAAATACACTTTTCTTATGGGTCAGTTGAGCTATTGCATGCAGGACTTCAGTTAGAACTCATGTGGTTGAGTTTGGTGGAGTTGATTGTGGAGTTGATGGAGTTGTGTTCAGTTTGACTTGGTTGAACTAGTTGTATTTTAGTCTAACTAAAGAATACACTAGTGATGAGTTGTGTGAATTAAATTATTAATTAATTCACTAATTATTAACTCATAAAGCAACTGAAGAATACATCAGTTAACTCAGTGCATGGACAGTTCAGTGGAGACAGGTGTTAGAGGTTGAGATTGCTATCAGTTGTGACTATAGTTGTGCATGAGATCTTGCACAACCAATTGGATTGAGTTATGCCAATCAGGACTACGCAATGTGGGCCAATACCAAGGTAATTGTAGCCTGTGCTCACGTGATTTCTCTTGCAGATTGCGGAGTGGAGGCAGACAAAGCAGTGGAGGAGATTTGAGCTGTGATTGATCAGATCTAAGCTAGTTTTGTGTGTAACAAATGGAGATAGTACTGAGTACTTGTGAGGAGTATTGTACTATGTATTGTTACATGTTCTCTATCATTATAATATACAGATAGTGTGGGGTTTTCAGCTGTATGATTTCCCTGGGTTACATACTGTGTTAATGTGTACATGCGATTGATGTTTCATTGTTTTGATGTTGATAAATTGATGATCAACGTAGAGGAGGTTATGTATTGTGCATGTATTCGGCAATAGTGTATAATAGGGATAATCTCTGTGAATAAGTACTTAATTATTCAAAATTTATACATGGTATCATAGGTGTTGATCATCAGATCTACTATTCAGAAAGTGTTTACATTTTATTTCTTCAGGCAGAGTCTGTAATCGAGCCAGGTAGCCTTTGGATTCATCCTTCCTTTGGAAGGTGAGATATCCGGTAAAAGCCCATACAATCAATCTCTGTATGAGAAATACTTTGTTCTCACGAATTCTAGATCAGAGGTGGTTGAGTTTGGAGCTGGTGGAATTCAAATTTGCAGCAGTGTTTTCTTGGTATCAACGTGGCAATGTCTTTCAACGGATTGCGATTGGAGTATGCTCTTGAGGGCAGCTCAAACTATATTGCATGGAAGGATAGGATGCAGGTAGTGTTAGATGATAACGGGCTGAAGGAGTTCATAGAGGCTGATGTCCCAAAGCCTACTGATACTGCGCAAGTTGATGCTTGGCAAAAGAAGATAGCAAAGTGTTGAAGGATTCTGTTGGAGGGCGTGAAGGATCACATTGTGTCCAGCCTGCATGGAAAGGATTCTCCATACTTGATGTGGAAAGCGTTCACAGATCTATTCCAAAGCAAGAGCGATCAGAGGAAGCTGGTGCTCAAGGATAAACTCAGAAGCATTAAATGCGAGAAGGGAGACAGTATGCCCAAGTATCTCACGAAGTTCACTCAGTGCAGGGATGAACTGGGAAGTGTGGGGGTGACTGTCGATGATGAGGATTTGGTGAGCTTGGCTCTCCTTTGTCTTCTAAAGAGTTGGAATTCCTATCAGGACTCTTTCAATGGTCAGGATAAATTGCTAGGATGGGAGAGACTTTGGTCAGATCTTGTGCAGGAGGAGATCAGGTGGAATACTAGGGACGGATCATCATCAAAGGGACCTGATGAAGAAAATTGCGCTTTGGCTACCAAAGCAAAGAAGGGGAAGAACAAGAAGGCTTCTCATTCTGGTGTGAAAGGCAAGAAGCAGGACATTTCCAAGGTGAAGTGCTTTCACTGTCACCAGCACGGACACTACGCCACTAATTGTCCACAGAAGAAGAAGAACAAGCAAGCTAGTGGATCTGCAGCAGGAGAGGCTCTAAGCTCACAGCTTGAGCTTGATTTTTCATTGATCGCATGCTTGCTTTCAAGTGTGATGGGATCGGTGTGGTTCTTGGACAATGGTGCATCTTTTCACATGACAGGAGATCGAGATTTGTTTTTTGATCTGGAGGAGAAAGATCTTGGAGTGCACATCGAGATGGGCGATGATGGTAGATACAGTGCGACCGGTATCAGTACCATTTCCTTTGAGAGGGAGTCTGGTAACCCTTCGTATTGAAGGAAGTGATGCATGTTCCAAGATTGAAGAAGAATCTTATCTCTGTGGCGATGTTAGAAGATAAGGGATATGATGTTGTTTTCAGCGAGGGAAAGACCTTCCTACATAGTAAGACAACTGGAGAAACCCGGAAGATAGGGGTTCGAGTGAGGAACCTTTATCAGTTGCATGTAGATGGCTGCACAACAATGGCATTCAAGGCATAAGGATTGGTGAGCCGGGATGATGGCGAGCTGTGGCACAGGAGATTGGGTCACCTTCACCATGGAGCCTTGAAGATACTGCAGCAGATCACTACTGGGCTTCCTAAAGGCACTCTTGCGTAGTCAGATCAGTACAAGGGGTGTACTTTGGGAAAGTTTGTGAAGGCCACCTTTCACGAGAAGGATAGTCGCGCCATGATGATCCTTGAGAGAATTCACACAGACGTGTGTGGACCTTTCTCAGTAGATTCAACAGCAAAACACATGTATTATGTGATCTTTGTTGATGATTTCTCTCGAAAGTGCTAGATCCTTTTCATGCAGAAGAAGAACGATACATACTCAAAGTTCTGTGAGTTCAAAGCACTAGTCGAGAAGGAGTCAGAGAAGAAGGTGAAGGCTCTTAGGAGCAATAATGGTGGTGAATACATCTCTGGATAGTTCAAGGACTTTTGTAGTGCAGAAGGGATTTGAAGAAAGCTCATAGCTCCCCATAACCCACAGTAGAATGGGGTTGCTGAGCAGAAGAACAGAATGATCGTGGGTGTTGCATGGGCAATGTTACATGATCAGGGCCTACCCCTTCACTTGTGGGTAGAAGCATGCAATACTACAGTATATGTGTAGAACTGTTGTCCTCACAGGATACTTGGCATGAGTACACCCAAGGAGGCTTATTCTGGTAAGAAGCCTGATCTTTCTCATTTGAGGATTTTTGGTGCTAATGTTTACATGCATGTGACGAAAGATGCCAGGAAGAAGTTGGAGCTGACCGCAGAGGTTGGGATATTTGTGGGGTACACTGATACACCCTACAACTATTGTGTATATTTTCTAGACAGTGGCAAGACTGTTGTGCGAAGGGATATAAAATTTCAGGAGGAGAAAGCCATGAAGAGTTCACTTGAGAGGGAGCCACACTTGCATGCAGATGAGGAGCTATTAGTTCCTAAGGATGAGCTTCAGGACATGGATCAGCCACAGGATGAAGTTCATGGAGTGGAAGAGACCACTCATGCAGCGCCAACCATTAGAGGACGAAATCACTTGACAAAAGCTGAGCGACTGGCTCAAGATGCATAGAAGGTTGTAGGACCACCTACAGCTCAACGTAGACAGAGACAGTCACCTGATCGGTACACTAGATACATGGCTCTTGTGAGAAAATGTGTTGTGACTGAGCCATCCTCTTTCGAGGAAGCTGTAGAGGATCTTGCATGGGTAGATGCCATGGTGGAAGAGTATGATTCGATTGTCAGAAACAGTGCATGGGAGATTGTCTCAAGACCAGAAGGGAAATCTGTGGTAGGTTTGAGATGGATCTACAAATTTAAGCAAGCAGCTGACGGGAGTGTGGAGAAGTACAAGGCAAGAATTGTTGCCCGAGGCTTTTCACAGATAGAGGGGATCAATTATGAGGAGACCTTTGCACCTGTCGCAAGGTATTCTTCCATACGGACGGTTCTTGCTCTCTCAGCGCGGATGGGATGGCACATTAATCAGATGGATGTGAAGATTTCATTCCTCAACAGAGTCATTGAGGAGGAGGTGTACATTGAGCAGCCCAAAGGTTTTGAGATCTTTAGCAGCGAGTCGCATGTGTGCAAGCTCAAGAGAGCGCTGTATGGGTTGAAACAAGCACCACGTGCTTGGTACACACGGATAGACAGTTATTTCACTGGATTTGGATTCTCCAAGAGTGAGGCAGATCCTAACCTATACCAGATTGTGGTGGAGGGTAAGTTGCTTATCATTGTACTTTATGTAGATGATTTGATTCTAACGGGTGATGAGCTGTTGATACTTTTATGCAAGGATGATCTTGCTAAGGAGTTTGAGATGAAGGACTTGGGCCTCCTTCATTATTTCCTGGGATTGGAAATTTGGCAGCGCAATGATGGACTGTTTGTTTCTCAAGGTAAGTATGATCGGGAGATACTGGAGAAGTTTAACATGCATGGCTGCAAGCCTGTTGATACTCCTCTTCCTAGAGGTTGGAGGAAGGAGGATGCTACTTCGGCGGAGGTAGTGGATGCCACTATTTATCGACAGTTGGTGGGGTTGCTTATGTATCTGGTTAATACACGACCCGATATATGTTATGTTGTTAACCAGCTTTCACAAGCTATGGTTAAGCCTACCAAGCTCTTCTGGAAGGCGGGAAAGCATGTATTGCGTTATTTGAGAGGCACATCGGGATATGGATTGTGGTACAGACAGGAGGATGAGGTGAAGTTATGTGGCTTCACGGATGCAGATTGGGCAGGGAGCCCAACGGACAGAAAGAGCACATCAGGAGGGGTCTTCAGTATCGGTTCGACAGCAGTTCTTGGTACAGTAGGAAGCCAAGATCTATGGCATTCAGTTTAGCAGAGGCCGAGTATATGGCAGCAAGTGTGGATGCATGCGAGGCTATATGGATGAGGAAGATCCTAGTGGGTTTGTTCGGTTCTTACTCGGAGCCTACTGTGATTTACTGTGATAACGAGAGTTGCATTAAACTCTCGGCTAATCCAGTATTTCATGATAGATCTAAGCATATTTACATCAAGTACCATCATATCAGAGATTGTGTGCAGCGAAGAGTCATGTTACTTTCATACATTCCAACAGAGGATCAGGATGCTGATATCTTGATGAAGGCGCTCACCAGGAGAAAATTCGAGTACCACCGAGGCAGGATAGGGGTTGTTGATAATCCATATCTTGTTGAGAGGGAGCGTTGAGAATGCAACAAGATGATGGAGCTTAATGGAAAGAAGTCACCTTCACTAAGTGGGCCCGCAGGCTATTTTTGGCACAAAGTCTATTTTTAGACTATGTCTATTTTTAGACATATGGATCATGGTCTATGAGTTGCAGTATGTTATTTGTGGATGATTGTTCATGTTGGTAAAAATAGATGGAATTCTATTTTTAAACATATGGGCAGGTTTCTATTTTTAGACTGCCAGGCTAAAAATAGAAAAGTCAAATATTATTGTCTCATAATAATATTTGGACTATAAACATTATCTTATCCTCTTGGAGCAATTCAGTTTGGGCTAAAGATGTGGCACATGTAGCTGTCAGAAGGAAATATGCTTTTCTTATGGGTCAGTTGAGCTATTTCAAGCAGGACTTCAGTTAGAACTCATGTGGTTGAGTTTGGTGGAGTTGATTGTGGAGTTGATGGAGTTGTGTTCAGTTTGACTTGGTTGAACTAGTTGTATTTTAGTCTAACTAAAGAATACACTAGTGATGAGTTGTGTGAATTAAATTATTAATTAATTCACTAATTATTAACTCATAAAGCAACTAAAGAATACATCCGTTAACTCATTGCATGGACAGTTCAGTGGAGACAGGTGTTAGAGGTTGAGATTTCTATCAGTTGTGACTATAGTTGTGCATGAGATCTTGCACAATCAATTGGATTGAGTTATGCCAATGAGGACTGCGCAGTGTGGGCCAATACCAAGGTAATTGTAGCCTATGCTCACATGATTTCTCTTGTAGATTGCGCAGTGGAGGCAGGCAAAGCAGTGGAGGAGATTTGAGCTGTGATTGATAAGATCTGAGCTAGTTTTGTGTGTAACAGGTGGAGATGGTACTGAGTACTTGTGAGGAGTATTGTACTATGTATTGTTACATGTTCTCCATCATTATAATATACAGATAGTGTGGGGTTTTCATCTGTATTCTTTCCCCGGGTTACATACTGTGTTAATGTGTGCATGCGATTGATGTTTCATTGTTTTTTATGCTGCTAAATTGATGATCAATGTAGAGGAGGTTATGTATTGTGCATGTACTCCGCAATAGTGTATAATCGGGATAATCTCTGTGAATAAGTACTTAATTATTCAAAATTTCTACATATTTGTTGTTGCTCTGCATCTGGATGTATCTCTCTTAGCTTTCATTAATTGAGACTCCCATTCAGAAAACAAGATTTCCTTATGTGACTCCTCTATCCTTGGCAGATTGGCAGCTTTTCCCTCTTTGGAATCTTGCCATGATAGAAAATTAGTTAATCTTTCGTCTGCCTTCTCTAACTCAAGCCTTGCATCCATTGATTTTTCAATCATAAATGCTGAGATATCACATAAGGGGATGGCCATTGATATATTATGACATAAAATATCCAATTTCCAGGACAAAGCCTTGGTTATTTCCAGGGCTTCAGGTTTGAATTGATTTACCTGGGGATATCCTTTGAATCACTCTATCTGATCTTTCATTTGCGCGATTTGCTCTTATTTGATTTCTTCTCCTTCTCACTCAATAGTTGTAGTTTGCTCAATTCTTGAGACAACTCATGTTGTTTATGGATGGCCTATTCATCAATCCTCTGCTTTTCATGTTTTAACTGCTCAGATAATTGTTCATTAAGCTGCCTCTGTTCTATCCACTACTGTTCAAGCTACTATATTTTTTGTTGTCGTTCTGTCGATTGTGCCTCTAGCTAAATGATTGCCTGGTCTTTTTCTCTAAAGCCTTATCTATTGTCGCTGTTGTATATGCTCCAACATACTAAGATAGTTTTGTTAAATCTTATGAGGGATTTACCTCTTCTCTCCATACCACATTCATCATTTCAATCTGAGGAGTCAAAAGAGGACTGTGATCAATTTTCCTCTTCTTCCTCTATCTTTTGACTACAACCCTATGCTTAGGACTATAGAAGACTTCCAATGGTGGTATTTCTTCAATTTGTAGTACAATCTCCTCAGTGGGATTTTCAAGGATAACCTCTATGTCTTTCTAGAACTTGGGTGGGCCGCTTGTTCCAACAATCAGAACTATGTTGACTGTTGATTTCTGCGCTGTAGACACTTCTGGTGTAGTGAACCCTTGGGTTTTCTCGAGATTACTGATGATTGAATCAAACTGTTCCCATTCCTTGATAATCTTGGGATCAATATTAATATATGTATCAAGGGGTTCGCTAGCTGTTACCTATTTCTGCTCCTTTTCTGGTGTCTTCTCCTTCTCAGAAATCTTTTCAATTTCAGGAGTCTGATTATTAATTTCCTTGTCACTGTGGCCTTGTGGTTGTACCATAGAAGTTATATTTAATAAGTCTAGAGGAAGTGTTTCCAATCTCTGTGCCCTCAGCTTATAGAATTCCTCTAGTCCTTCTTCTCCCAATTTGATTTTGGCCATATGTTTGACTTGAGAAAATACTTCTGAAGAAACAAACAAGTCATCGAAGCTATCCTCCTCATGATCAAATTTGGTGATTTTAGCCTGAGAGGTAACATTGTAGGCAACCTTTCTAGGATCATATTGCCTATTTGGGATAGTGGCAAGTTTTAACAACTTTATTTTCTTGGCCTCCTTCTCAGCATGTTTAAAATCATGCAGGGTAAAAGCTCCACATCGAAGGGGAAATTTCGGCCACATGTGCTTTTTAGAGTCCCTAAGGGTCCTTGATATTCCTTCAACTGTTATTTGATGTGCTAATTCCCTAGACAATAGTTTATCAGGGATGTACAAAGGAAGAACATGAGGGTTGGCAAGGCTACTAAAAAGTATTATATAGGTGAATCTTTCTTCTCCAAACCAACTGCCAATTGCAGTTAGGTCGACTGATGCTTCCTCGGATATCCTAAGAGTAGGCTTATTAAATATGGCATAATACACGGGAAGAATAAAACCATGACAAATTCTATACAGATGATTCTTATAATGGGCTTTCCATAGCTCCTTATGATAGATGTGAATGGAATTGGGATCCTGCGGAGTCCATTTCCATCCAAGAACAGGGTATTTAGAATTTAAACAGATAGTGTCCATGATATAGGCATTCATGTAAAAGGGAGGTATCACCCGGGTAGACACAAACCTATTTTTTCTAGATTCAAGTATCTCGATGGCCATTTTATCAGACATAATTTTTTCCCAATCCATCATATAACCATTAATAGCAGCCTCCATTAACGGGACCATATCTATAGAGAATTTAGCAAAATAATGGACTTTGAAGAGTCTACACATCATTGCACTGGCATAAAAATAAGGAGAAGCCAATGAATCTACAGAGTACATACCCGATGTCTCGTGCTTGAGTTTGGTCTGAAAATGTCTCCATTGTCTAATAAGGTCAAATTGAATGTCGTTCTCCTTGGCAAAAGCCTCCAAAAATGCTTTGTTATACCACTTCTCCGACTGAGGCAAATGGTACATTTGTCTAAGATCCTCTACTCTCAATGACCCGAACACTTTTCCATCAACTGTAGATAATGTCATGTCTATGGTCGCAATGATTTCAACAATCCACTCAACCACATCATTATAGGGTAAAACCTTGGCACGAGCTGCTATTCTATGTAGATATGAACAGGCCAATTCCTTAAGAGTATTCTCTGATTTTCTCTTGGAATCTGCTATTACTTCTTCTTCGAGTTCTTCAGGCTCCTCTACTTCCAGTTATTGTAGATACTCTCCCAAGATGCTTTGCCTAAACCGAGGCAGGTAGTATCAGATATCAATCCTTTCTTATTTGGTTCTTCTTTGGCTACGACAAGGGCCTTGGGTTTCTTCACCTTCTTTCCCATTTTCTCTGGATTCATCAGCTCAGAGTTGCTCTGCAAAGATAATGAAAAACGTAACAGACAAATATACTTGCTCAAAGCTAATATGAAATGAAAATATTTATGGTAATTTACGCATGATAAACCAAATGTAATTAAGTATTACCATGGGTGAAATCTTCGAAGGATTCACCCTTAACTACAAAATTAATGACCTTCATAACTGCCAATCGTGGTTAATAAATGTGATAATTATACGTCGCATCGTACATATGCTTGATGGTCCTTTAATACGTATCTTTTGATCTTCCCGCTCAGTGATCAGCGATAAATCGCAAATTGCAATCGAGAGGTTCATCGGTCAGGCTTAACGTTTTGGGTTGATAGCCCTGATTGCGATAAAGGTAAGGAATATAATAAGGTGGAGGAATAATTAGTAGACTGTTTGATTTATTGCTTTTTCGTTTATTATTCCTTTAAAGATTTGCGCCTGCTAATAATACCTTTTGATGGTCTTTCCTTGAAACATGCGCCTTACTTTATGATATCGCAATCGGGGGATTCGAAAGGGCTTTCACTATGTGTCTTGTGATATGTGAGATCACTGATTACGATTACGTTATTGGATCAGAGGTTTAGTATAGACCATTTGGGATGCATCCTTGTTTAATTTTGCGATATGCGATCTCTGATCACATTATCGCATCGGATATTTGCTTATGAGGGCTTCTCAAAGAAGGATATATCATATTATATTACATTTTAACAAAAGGTTTTGGATATTAGTTCTATCACATCGAACCTTTTGATAAGGATTTCCATGTGTTATATAATTAAATCTAGGCATGCGATTATTATTGAATCATTGAATTTAACTAAGTCTTAAAAAGGTGTAGAAATTTGAATAATATAACACTTATTCATAGAGATTATCCTGATTATACACTATTTGCGGAATGCATGCATAATACATAACCTCCTCTACCATTGATCATCAATTTTTGGAATTAAAAAAACAATCGCATGTGCACATTGAAACATCAATCACACATATCAACACAATATGTAATGGGGAAAGCATACAGCTGAAAACCCCCAACTATCTGTATATTATAATGATAGAGAACATGTAACAATACATAGTACAATACTCCTCACAAGTACTCAATACTATCTCCACATGCTACACACAAAACTAGCTCAGATTTGAACAAGTCACAGGTTCAAATCTCCTCCACTATTTGTCTGCCTCTACTGTGCAATCCAAGTTGAGAATTAATCAGATCCAAGTTCAAATTCCCTTTGTCTTGTATTGTGAAATCCTCATTGGCAATCTCAATCAATGATTGTGCAAATCTCATTCTCATCTATAGTCCAACTAATAGTAGTCTCACCCTTTCACCCACCTCTAACACTTGTCTCCACTGAATTGTCCATGCACTGAGTTAACTGATGTATTCTTTAGTTGATTTATGAGTTAATAATTAGTGAATTAATTAATAATTAATTCACATCACTCATCACTAGTGTATTTGGCAGTTAGACTAAATACAACTAGTTCAACTAAGTCAAACTGAACACAACTCCATCAACTCCTCAATCAACTCCACCAAACTCAATCACTTGAGTTCTAACTGAAGTCCATCATGCAATAGCTCAACTAACCCAGAGGAAAAGTGTATTTCCTTCTGGTAGTTGCATGTGCCACATCCGTAGCTCAAACTGAAGTGCTGCAAGAGGATAAGATAATGTTTATAGTCCAAATATTATTAAGAGCTAATAATATTCGACTGTTCTATTTTTTGACTGGCAGTCTAAAAATATAGGTCCATCTATTTTTACCAACATGACCAATCATCCATAAATAGCATCCTACAACTCATAGATGATGATCCATATGTCTAAAAATAGACTTTGCGCCAAAAATAGACTGCGGGCCCACTTAGTGAAGGCGACTTCTTTTCACTAAGCTCCATCATCTTGTTGCATTTTCAACACTCCCTCTCAATAAGATATGGATTATCTGCAACCCCTAGCTTGCCTCTGAGGTATTCAAATTTTCTCCTAGTGAGTGCCTTCATCAAGATATCAGCATCCTGATCCTCCATGGGAATGTATAAAAGTAACATGATTCTCCACTACACACAATCTCTGATATGATGGTACCTGATGTCGATGTGCTTGGATCTATCATGAAATACTGGATTAGCCGAGAGTTTAATGCAACTCTGGTTATCACAATAAATCATAGTAGGCTCCAAGTGTGACCCGAAAAACCCAATCAGGATCTTCCTCATCCATATAGCCTCGCATGCAGCCAAACTTGTTGCCATATACTTAGCCTCTGCTGAACTGAGTGCCATGGATCTCTACTTCCTGATGTACCAAGAAACTGTTGTCAACCTGATGCTGACGATACCTCCAGATGTGCTATTTTTGTCCATTAGGCTCCCTGCCCAATCTACATTCGTGAAGCCACATAACTTCACCTCATCCTCTTGTCTGTACCACAATCCATATCCCGATGTGCCTCTGAGATAACGCAATACATGCTTGCCTGCCTTCTAGAAGAGCTTGGTTGGCTTAACCATAGCTTGTAAAAGATGGTTAATAGCATAGCATATATTGGGTCGTGTATTGACCAGATACATAAGTGACCCCACTAACTGTTGATAAACAGTGGCATCCACTACCTCCGCTGAAGTAGCATCTTCCTTCCTCCAACCTCCAGGAAGAGGAGTATCAACAGGCTTGCAGCCATGCATGTTGAACTTCTCCAGTATCTCTTGGGCATTCTTACCCTGAGAAACAAATATCCATCACTGCGTTGCCAAATTTCCAATCCCAGGAAATAATGGAGGCCCAAGTCCTTCATCTCAAACTCTCTAGCAAGATCCTCTTTGCATGAAAGTATCAACAGCTCATCTCCCGTCAAAATCAAATCATCTACATAAAGTACAATGATCAACAACTTACCCTCCACCACAATCTGGTATAGGTTAGGATCCACCTCACTCTTGGAGAATCCAAGTTCAGCGAAATAACTGTCTATCCGTGTGTACCAAGCACGAGGTGCTTATTTCAACCCATACAGCGCTCTCTTGAGCCTGCACACATGTGACTCGCTGCTGAAGATCTCGAAACCTTCAGGCTAATATATGTACACCTCCTCCTCAATGACACCATTGAGGAACACAGTCTTCACATCCATCTGATGGATGTGCCAACCCATCTGCGTTGAGAGAGCAAGAATCGTCCGTATGGAAGAATACCTTGCAACAGGTGCAAAGGTCTCCTCATAATCGATCCCCTCTCTTTGTGAGAAGCCTCGGGCAACAAATCTTTCCTTGTACTTCTCCACACTCCCGTCAGCTGTCTGCTTCACTTTGTAGATCCATCTCGAACCCACCGCTGATTTCCCCTCCGGTCTTGGGACAATCTCCTACGCACTGTTTCTGACAATCGAATCATACTCTTCCACCATGGCATCTACCCATGCGAGATCCTCCATAGCTTCCTCGAAAGAGGATGGCTTAGTCACGACACATTTTCTCACAAGAGCCATGTATCCAGTGTACCGATCAGGTGACTGTCTCTATCTGCGCTATGTTGTAGGTGGTCATACAACCTTCTTTGCATCTTGAGCCAGTCGCTGAGCTTCTGTAGTGCACTTTCGACCTCTGATGGTTGGCGCTGCATGAGTGGTCTCTTCCACTCCATGAACTTCATCTTGTGGCTGATCCACATCCTGAAGCTCATCCTTAGGAACTAATAGCTCCTCATTTGCACGCAAGTGTGGCTCCCTCTCAAGTGAACACTTCATGGCTTTCTCCTCCTGAAATTTGATATCCCATCACACAACAGTCTTGCGACTGTCTGGAAAATACATACGATAGTTTTGGGGCGTATCAATGTACCCCACAAATATCCTAACCTCTGCGGTCAGCTCTAGCTTCTTCCTGGCATCCTTCATCACATGCATGTAAACAGGAGAACCAAAAATCCTCAAATGGGAAATATCAGGCCTCTTACCAGAATAAGCCTCCTCAGGTGTACTCATACCAAGTATCTTGTGAGGACAGCGGTTCTGCACATATACTACAGTATTGCATGCCTCTGCCCACAAGTGAAGGGGTAGGCCCTGATCATGCAACATCGCCCATGTAGCACCCACGATCGTTCTGTTCTTCCGCTCAGCAACCCCGTTCTGCTGTGGGTTATGAGGAGCTATGAGCTCTCTTCGAATCCCTTCTGCACTGGAGAAGTCCTTGAACTTGCCAGAGCTGAATTCACCACCATTGTCACTCCTAAGAGACTTCACCTTCTTCCCCGATTCCATCTTGACCAGTGCTTTGAACTCACAGAACTTTAAGTATGTCTCTCTCTTCTTCTGCATGAAGAAGATCCAACACTTTCGAGAGAAATCATCAACAAAGATCACATAGTACCAGGGAAAATTTTAAGAAGCCCCCCTAAATTTACATGTATAATAAATGGGCGAATCTCCATGGTATATAGGAAAAATGGAAGGCGATTTTATCAATAATATGATATGTATATATAATTTTTTGGCGAATCCCTCACCAGGCATGGCGAATATTTTACTCAATTATAAAATCTTGTGTTTATTGAATACACAAATGAAATCATTGCATTTCTTTAAAATATCTTTTGAAATCAAAATTACCGATATTTGATACCTTTCGGGGGTTAGTAGATCCAGAGTAAAGATGGATCTATGCTGGTTTAATTCCCCATTTAAATAGGCTACATTCCAGGTGCATACCATGGGTCAATACCATGGTGAATACCATGGGTCAATACCATGTGCCATTTTTATTTTTATTAATACTAATATTAGGGTTAATAATGTTTTTTTGCATGGTATTAATAACAATCTAGTCCATGGTATTTGTCCCATAGTATTTTGCCCATAGGTTTCACCTAAATATAACGCATTTTTTGAGTGTTCGTAAATATAAGGTGACTTATGGAGTAAATATAAAAAAATGTTTTATTTGTTTACCATACCTCTCGTTTATTTATATTTTTATTAATTTACCATACCTCTTTTACAAATATGGTATTTGGCCCATAGGATTCACTTAAATAAAACCTCTTTCTTGAGCCTTCATAAATAGAACGAGGGTTATGGACTAAATATAAAAAGAGGTTTTATTTATTTACCATGCGTCTAGTTTATTTATATTTTTATCTATTTACCATACCTTTTGAGTAAGTATAAAAAAACGTTTTATTTATTTACCATACCTCCACTTTACTTATATTTTTATTTGTTTACACCCTTGCATGTATATAAGGTGACTTATGGAGTAAATATAATTTTTTTTTTTAATTTATTTACCATATTTCTCATTTATTTATATTTTTATTAATTTACCATAAGTCTTTTATAAATATGGTATTTCGGCCTTTGGCCCATAGGATTCACTTAAATAAAACCTATTCTTGAAAATGGGCAAATGGAAGGTTGTAACTCCTAATTTCAAGGGCTAAATTTACCTTTTTTACCCTCTCCCTTAAAAGAAGGTGGGCTATTTGAGGTGATTTGTAAAAGTGTACTATGATAAAAAATAATCGCCCACTAAAAATTTAAAACCCCTTAATTTCACCAAAGGGCGAACATTCGCCCCTAAAATCACCCCTACATAGTACTTGTGCTTTGCTGTCGAAGCTACTGAGAAAGGTCCACACATGTCTGTATGAATTCTCTCAAGGATTTTCGTGGCGTGACTATCCTTCTTGTGAAAGGTGGCTTTCACAAATTTTCCCAAAGTACACCCCTTGCACTGATCTGACTGCGCAAGAGTGCCTTTACGAAGCCCAGTAGAAATCTACTGCAGTACCTTCAAGGCTCCATGGTGAAGGTGGCCCAATCTCCAGTGCCACAACTCGCCATCATCCCGGCTCACCAATCCTTCTATCTTTCACGCCATTGTTGTGCAACCATCTACATGCAATTGATAAAGGTTCTTGATTCTAACCCCTATCTTTCGGGTTTCTCTAGTTGTCTTATTGCACAGGAAAGCCTTTCCCTCACTGAAGACAACATCATATCCCTTGTCTTCTAGCATCACCACAGAGGTAAGATTCTTCTTCAATCTTGGAAGATGCATCACTTCCTTCAATACGAAGGGTTTACCAGACTCCCTCTCAAAGGAAATGGTACCGATACCGATCGCACTGTATCTACCATCATCGCCCATCTCGATGTGCACTCCAAGATCTTTCTCATCTAGATCAGAAAACAAATCTCGATCTCCTGTCACGTGAAAAGACGCACCACTGTCCAAGAACCATACCGATCCCATCACACTTGATACCAAGCATACGATCTGCAAAAAATCCAGCTCAAACTGCGAGGCTAAGGCCTCTCCCACTGCAAATCCAGTAGCTTGCTTATTTTTCTTCTTCTGCAGACAATTTGTGGCATAATGTCCGTGCTGGTGACAGTGAAATCACTTCACCTTGGACATGTCTTGCTTCTTGCCTTTCGCACCAGAATGAGAAGATTTCTTGTTCTTCCCCTTCTTTGCTTTGGCAGCCAAAGCGCAATTTTCTTCATCGGATGCCTTTGATGAAGATTCGTCCCTGGTATTCTTCTTGATCTCCTCTTGCACAAGATCAGACCAAAGTCTCTCCCATCCTGGCAATTTCTCCCAACCATTGACAGAGTCCTGATAGGAATGCCAACTCTTCGAAAGACCAAGGAGAGCCAAGCTCACCAAGTCCTCATCATCGACAGTCACCCCCACACTTCCCAGCTCATCCCGGCATTGGGTGAACTTCGTGAGATACTTGGGCATATTGTCTCCTTTCTCACACTTAATGTTTCTGAGTTTATCCTTGAGCACCAAATTCCTCTGGTCGCTCTTGCTTTGGAATAAATCTGTCAACGCTTTCCACATCAAGTATGGAGAAGCCTTTCCATGCAAGCTGGATACAATGTGATCCTTCACGCCCTCCAACAAAATCCTTCGACACTTTGCTGTCTTCTTTTGCCAAGCCTCAACTTGAGCAGCATCAGTAGGCTTTGGGACCTCAGCATCTATGAACTCCTTCAACCAATTGTCATCTGACACTACATCTATCCTGTCTTTCCATGCAATATAATTTGAGCTGCCTTCAAGGGCATACTCTTATCACAATCTGTTGAAAGACATTTCAACTTCGACACCAAGAAAACACTGCTGCAAATTCGAATTCCACCACTCAAAACTCAACCGCTTCTGATCTAAAATTCGTGAGAAAAAAGTATTTCTCGTACAGAGATTGACTGTATGGGAATTTACCGAATATATCACCTTCCAAAAGAAGGATGAATCTAGAGGCCACCTGGCCCAATTACAGACTCTGCCTGAAGAAATAAAATGTAATCACTTTCTGAATAATAGATCTAATGATCAACTTAGCTCCGATACCATGTAGAAATTTGAATAATGTAACACTTATTCACAGAGATTGTCCTGATTATACACTATTTGCAGAATGCATGCATAATACATAACCTCCTCTACCATTGATCATAAATTTGCGGAATTAAAAAAACAATCTCATGCGCATATTGAAACATCAATCACACATATCAACACAATATGTAATGGGGAAAGCATACAGCTGAAAACCCCCAACTATCTATATATTATAATGATAGAGAACATGTAACAATGCATAGTACAATACTCCTCACAAGTACTCAGTACTATCTCCACATGCTACACACAAAACTAGCTCAGATCTGAACAAGTCACGAGTTCAAATCTCCTCCACTGTTTGCCTACCTCTACTGCGCAATCCAAGTTGAGAATTAATCAAATCCAAGTTCAAATTCCCTTGGGCTTGTACTGCGCAATCCTCATTGGCAATCCCAATCAATGATTGTGCAAATCTCATGCATAGCTATAGTCACAACTGATAGTAGTCTCACCCTTTCACCCATCTCTAACACTTGTCTCCACTGAACTGTCCATGCACTGAGTTAACGGATGTATTCTTTAGTTGATTTATGAGTTAATAATTAGTGAAATAATTAATAATTAATTCACATCACTCATCACTAGTGTATTTGGCAGTTAGACTAAATACAACTAGTTCAACTAAGTCAAACTGAACACAACTCCATCAACTCCTCAATCAACTCCACCAAACTCAATCACTTGCATTCTAACTGAAGTCATCATGCAATAGCTCAACTAACCCAGAGGAAAACCGTATTTCCTTCTGGCAGTTGAATGTGCCACATCTGTAGCTCGAACTGAAGTGCTGCAAGAGGATAAGATAATGTTTATAGTCCAAATATTATTAAGAGCTAATAATATTCGACTGTTCTATTTTTTGACTGGCAGTCTAAAAATAGACTCTGCCCATATGTCTAAAAATAGAGGTCCATCTATTTTTACCAACATGACCAATCATCCATAAATAGCATCCTGCAACTTATAGACCATGATCCATATGTCTAAAAATAGACATAGTCTAAAAATAGACTGCGCCAAAAATAGCCTGCGGGCCCACTTAGTGAAGGCGACTTCTTTTCACTAAGATCCATCATCTTGTTGCATTTTCAACAAAAGGGACCCATTTCTATATAAATTTTTTTGATAAAAATTTAGAAATTGGGGGTTGTTGTACAACACAACAATTGGCGATTCACTGGAAGAAATAGTTATCTCTGAGAATGTAATGAAATATTTTGACTTTCTTAATGTGGAAACCTTTGAGTATAGAGAAAATAATTGAAGAACAATTAGATAATCATTAACTCTGAATATAAAAAAAAAAAAAAATTGTTTTTGCAATTTCTTTCCCATCTTAAAAATAAAAACATTCTAAGTTTATTTAAGTCTTGATTGGTTGATAAAGATAAAAAAAGAGGACCTCTCCATTTAGCTTATATGATGACTTTGTTGTCATAGGTAGAGCCTCTGCTGCCAGCAAATGTTTATAGTCTCGACAGGGTTACCTTTTAACCATTTAATCATTCATTGTCCCATCCATCTCAGAGTATTATTTCTAAGAGTAAATCCAAAAAGATATGTTTACACATATTTTCCTTTTTGTATTTTTCATCTTCTTTATTTTTTATTAAAAGATAAAAATCATTGTCCTAGTTTGGTGGCTAGCTGTTGACAATGCCATTCACTAGTTGTAATTGAACTGAACAAGCTTGCTCGTGATGAGACCCCTTGTCTTATAATTATAAGCCATTACCCTATTTTGATATGCAATATTGGTAATCTCAGTTTAATTAGTTCCCTATGATCATGGTAAGCAGGCTTGTAATGAGACCTCTTATCTTTTATATCAAACATATTTTAGAATTACACTCTAAAAAATCATAAACTTTGTGGATGGGATGAATGATTTACTCCTTAAGAGAATATGGATGACAATTTAAGAGTTGTAGATGATAGGTTTGGATAAGTCTTTGTTTTTTACAGATAACCTCATTTGGGCTTTAAAAACTTGGGATGATTTACAGTATTCTCAAGGTTTGTAAAAGATTTTACAAAAATAAAAGAGGTTTTTAGAGTTATATTCTTATCTAACTCCCTAGAACTTCCTTCTTTTCCTTTAAGGCTTCCATCTATCAAAAGTAAATATTTACACTATTTTCTTTAAGAAAATTTCAAAACAACAAAGGCCAATGGAAGGCTATTTACAACTTTATTTCCTAACAAACAAACAAAACTACAAATTCAAAAAAACACAACTGCAAATTGAATATTTACAAGTAAGAAGGGGTTACCTTCCTAGGTAAGAATTTTTTTAAGATAAGCCTGTTGACAAGAAGAGAATCTCTTTTTCCTAATAGATCTTGCAATATGAATGTTGATGGGCCTATCTTCTCGATGATTTGAAATGGTTCTAACCACATTTTCTTAAATTTAGTGTTTTTTCCTTTATCTTTGAGGGTTTTGTCCCATTTCAAAACAAGATCGCCAATTTGTAAAAATTTTGGGCCGGTAGAAATTTTATCAAAAGAAGACTTAATAACTTGTTGATGTTTTGCATGAGTAATTCTGTCTTTTTCCCTTTCTTCTTCTAATTTAAGGATTTGATTATATCTCATTTGAATAGAAGATGAGGGATTTTCTTCAATAAGCTGCACTAAGGCTAGATATGGGTGTTACACAGAAATTTGTCAATGCCTTCACCCCAGTCCTTCTACTGTGTCATGTGTCCAGTAAAACATGCTCATATTGAAAAAATGATCTCTAATGCTAAAGATTGACCCTTTTTTGACTAAGTTCCTGCATCGTCGCTAGTAAACCCTTAAAATTTGTGACGGTTCTCTGTCATGCACTATATCGTTGCAACGTCATCGCTAGTCCCAAATTCATGACCAGAGACGAAACAGATTTGGCGAATTAGTTCAAACAGTCGGCCTTCTGGATGTTTCTAGAGCTGGTTGTTGGGTCAGTTTGGGTTGCCTTTCCACCTCTGGGATGGTGGTTCCACCTCTTGTGCAACCTCCCTTGAGGATAAGCTCCCTCTCCCTCATTTCATGGAGGCTCCTCCTCCTATAAAATCACTCACCATTTCTATGATCTGCTAGTTCCTTAGTTGCTAGTTCTTTTGGTTGTACAGTGTTGCTGCTGCTTTTGAGTTTGGTAGATAGTTTTGGTGTGAGTGTGACAAGTGTGGGATTGCTTTATAGTTTGCAAGAAGGTGTGGAGTTCCCTTAACCTTGTGAATAAGAGAGAGATATATTGCTATTTGGGAGACCCATATTTGAGAGTGAATGCTTGAAGGAACACACTGGTTGGACCCTCTGAGAAGGCTTGCGACATCAAAGATTGGTTGTAAGCTTTGCTCTTGATTTATTATTAATACAATCAATGATGATTTCCTATGTCTTGTATGCAATTTACTTGATAGCTCATGACTTCTTAACTTTATGAGTAAGTAGATCATTGTTGTTTCTCGGTTACGTGCTCTGTCGTTTCTTTGTGGTGTTTCAGGTTGATCGCTCGTTAAGGAGAAAGAAACGGAAGCTGGAGCAGCGCAATAGAACTTCATCAACCACCGGTTTGAAGCAGGCCTCCAACGATGACTATTTAAGGGAATTAATTGTTGTTTTGTCCTTGAT
The DNA here is from genome assembly GCA_031772625.1 of Pinus tabuliformis. Classification (NCBI taxonomy): domain Eukaryota; kingdom Viridiplantae; phylum Streptophyta; class Pinopsida; order Pinales; family Pinaceae; genus Pinus; species Pinus tabuliformis. The sequence continues at coordinate 1,234,508,169 of CM062817.1, read as the reverse complement.
GTGACTAGACCCACTCTAGGGCTAGAGGGGTTGCCTCTGTTTGTAGAGGGAACACTTTCCTGCATCACAACGGGAGTGCTAAGTTTGCTGGTATGACAGCTTCCTTCCCATACACTAAATTGAATGGAGAAGTGCCTATTGAGGCCTTCTGTGTTATACGGTCTGCCCATAATGCAAATACTAAAGACTTGTTCCAATTCTTTTGATTCTAATCAATAGTTCTCTTAATGATTTTGATAAGATTTTTATTGGTTGATTCTGCTAAACCATTACCCTGAGGGTAGTAGTTTGCAGAATATTTCAATCTAAATCCTCTTTTAATAGAAAATTCAAGTATGGTATTTCCAGAAAAATAAGATGCATTATCGAAAATGAGAGCATTAGGTACACCAAACCCAGTAATGATAAACTGATCTATGAATTCAATAATTGCCTCAGAGTTGGCTACCTTCAAAGGAATTGCTCCTACCCACTTCGTAAAGTAATCTGTGGCTGTAAGGATATATCTGTGCTGCTTGGAGGAATGTGGAATAATCTCTCCAATGATATCCATTCCCTATTGTTCGAATGGTTGTTCAATGTTGACTGGTTGCAAAGAAAAGGCTAGCTTTCTTTGTATTCCACTAGCAGTTTGACAAGTTCTGCATTTTATTACATATTCATGGGCATCTTTGAATAACGTGGGCCAATAATAACCAACATGTATAATTTTTTGAGCTGTTATATCACCTCCAAAATGTTCACCTGCTAGACCATCATGTAATTCCTGCAAGACCTTTTGCACTTCAGTTTTTTCAAGGCATATTAACAAAACCGAATCATAGTTCCTTCTAAACAACACATCATCAATAATCTTGAAGTGTTTCGCTTTCAATATTAAGGCACATTTATTTTTGTAAGAGAGATTAGAAGGAGCATATCCATTTTTCAAATAAAATAACAAATCCGTATATTGAGGTTCAGGGTTGATGGTACTTATCTCATTGATTTCCTTAATATTGTTTGAACATTCATGTTCCTGAATGTTAGAAGCTCCTACTAACAACCTGCAAAAAACTTAACCTTTGACAATTTTCACTGGTTTAATGTCCAAATCATATTTTTGTAACGTTGTAACCCAAGTTTCCCTCTTCTCTCCTAATTCCATCTGGACTAGTAATTGTCTCACTGCTGAAAATGGAACTATTACTTTTGTATGAGTTTTCAAGAGGAAAGGCCTAAAGTGTTTAATATATTTGAACACATCGAAGGCTTTCTTTTCTACTTCGGAGTAATTAAGTTTAGCACCTTGGAGATTTGAACTAAAAAATGATATGGGTGCTTCAACTTGTTGATCATTGATTTGTGTAAATACAACTGCATGGGAAGTATCAGATGCTAAGGTGTATAAAATAAAATGATTGGAAAAATTTGGAGTGTTTAATGTAAGAGCACTTATGATTGCCTGTTTGATTGAATCAAAAGCTTCCTTTTCTTTATGCCCCCATTTGAACACTGAATTTTTCTTGATCATGGTCTGTAATGGTAAAACAATCTATGAAAAATATGGAACAAATCCTTTTGCAAAATTTATTTGACCTAAAAATGATTGCATTGATTTTTTATTGTGTGGAAGTGGAATATCAAAAATCTCCTTGATCCTTTCTAGATCGATATAAATACCATATTTTGAGATGATAAACCCCAAGAGTTTACCTTGGTCAAGAGCAAAAAATGATTTCTTGGGATTCAATGAAATCCCATACCTTTTACAGCGTTCAAAGATATGCTTTAAATCATGTAAATGATTTGCTCTTTTTTTGGAGAAGACAATAATGTCATCCAAATAGAAAACAACTGACTTATTAATTAAACCCTTGAATGCTATATCCATTGCTCTCTGGAAGGTAGCCCCAGCATTAATCAAACCGAAAGGCATTTTTTGGTAGGCATATGTTCCCCACTTAGTTCTGAAAGTAGTCTTGAGTCTGTCATCTGGATGCACCAATATTTGGTTATATCCAGAAAAACCATCCAAGAAAGACATTAATTCAGAACCAGCTACTGAATGAAGAGTTTGCTCCATTGTTGGTAGTGGGAAGTTATCATTTTGGCTAGCTTTATTAAGATTTCTGAAATCAATGCAAATTCTAATGTCACCATTCTTCTTTCTAACAGGCACTAAGTTAGAAACCCATTTTGAATGTCTAATAGGGAAAATTATCTTAGCTTTCAAGAGTTTGTTTAACTCTGCTTTAATTTGACTTTCTAGGTTCAGATGAATTTTCCTCAATTTCTGTTGCACTGGTTTCTCTTCAGACATCATTGGAATTGTATGTTGTATGATAGAAGTATCATATGTTTTCAAGTCATCATAATTCCAAGCAAAAACATTTTTATATCTATTCAATAGTCTGATAAAGGCAAATCTTTCTTTTGAGGTAAGTCCTAATCCCAGATTAACATTTTGTGGTTTGGCCTCAATGCCAAGGTATATTAATTCAAATCTCAAAGTAGAACTTTGAAGTTTTGAATTAGTAACTTGCTTAAATCTATCCTTGATGTCATATAGATCCTCAAGCTTGACTACTGATTTAGGTATGGAATTTTCCTCAAGTCTTTGCTTCATTTGAAGATCATGATCACTCTCATCAATAATCTGATCATCATAGGATTTTTCAGAAGTTAAGAAATTCAAAATTTCGTCGTCATGATTGAATAACCACCAGTAAATAAGCTGCTATATTCCGAGATCTAGGAATGGGAGAGATATTAAATGCTAGAAAATGAGATATAAAGTCTTGAAACAATGACTGATAATGTTTAAGATGACTAGAAAGACAATGTATAGTATTCCTTACTTTCTTAATAACAATCTCAGAGTCACCGAATACTTTAAGATATTGCACTTTCAGGCCTATTACTTTGTAGAGTCCTTGGATCAATGCCTCATATTCAACAGTATTATTTGTACACTCAAATTATAGTCTGCAAGATAACATAGTTTTTCCCCCTCAGGACTAACTAAAATATATCCTACTCCTGCACTGTCATTGGATTTTGACCCATCAAAATATAAAGACCAAAATACAGGCGTATCTACAGTTTTATTTACAATTTCTTTAGCAATATTAACACAACTTGATGTATCTGTATGAGAAAAAAAAATATTTGAGATGTGAAACTATTAACTGAGAAAGGTGATGATTGAGCATTAAAATTACCAAAGAATGATTCTAATGAGTAATTTCCAAGAATGTTATTATTGAAATCTATGGGCTGATTTTCTTGTTCAAACTCTGTTACAGTATGAGTCATATGTTTTTCCCGATCGATATTAATTTTCTTTGGTTTCCCTTTATAGGGAAGCCACATATGAGACCAATCAATAGAAATGTAACCATGGAGTTTCTCAAACCAATCCTTAGTTAGAATTAACCCATAAAACTCAGGGATGTTAGCAATCAATATATCAATTCTCTGAACAACTCTAGGATCAGCTGATAACCTAATGGTCACTGAGTTTATCTCTCCTAATACTTGAACCTTAGTTCAATCTAACTGCACAATATGCACTGCAGATTTTTGGGGCTCAATATTTAATTTTTAGCAAACCGAAGCTGGCATTATGTTTGATGAAGCCCCTGAATCTATTAAGCAATTATGTAGATTTCTATTGTAAATTTCATAGGTCAAGAGAAAAGGAGGGGTATGAGAATTAGATCTATCTCCAATCAAAACAACATCAATAGCTTCTACTCTATTGGATGGTGGCTTACCAGTTCCATTAGCTGCCTTGGACAGTACAACATTTGGAAGAGGAGAAGAAGGTACTCATTTAATTCGTTGAGTAGCAATTTCTGTTGATGTTTGAGCTTGCTAAGCTCAAATATAGAAATATTTGCTCTAGTCTTCTTCATGTCTTTGATGATGTTGTAATTCATAGAGTCAGCAACTACCAATATCTTGGATGATGAGGGTGGATTGGAAGATGATGGCTAGTTTTGAGTAGGCACTGCTGTAGATTTCTTTGTGGGAGACTTATCTTTGGTAGTAGGACTCACATTTTTCTTCTTTTGAATTGGTTGAACAGGCTCTGTGGCTCCTTTACTCCTGGTACTTACTGGGAAGGCTTCATGTTCACTTTCAGTAACTGAATTAGGCAAAATGAAGTCCCACATACCATGACATTCAACAACCTCTTCTTCTTCAGTTTCTTCTGATAATAAAATTTTATCTTCATCTTCTTCGTTATCTGGATCTGATTCTGCATTAAATATAGCATTAGGTGGTTTTGTTTCAACTCTTTTGAAGTTCCTAAATGGCTTTTTAGTGGAGGTGTCAGCTACTTGTTTCTTAATTTCTACCATTTCGTTTGACATAGTTTTTAAAACCTTTTTTAGACCCCCCATGTCATATGGATCTTTAGCCACTTTCTTCTTTGAATTGTCTTCTAAAGTAACTTTTTTGGACTTTCTCTCTTCAGGGGCAGTTTTCTTTTCTAAGGCAATGATACATTTTTCCACAGCGATTGCTTCCTTCATATTTTTTGCTAAAGTAGGCTTTGCAGCTCTATCTACGAAGATTGCTATATTCGAAGGTAAGGCAGATATATACCATTCACTTCGAACCTCTTCACTAGGTTTAGATGCGGTAGGAATCTTATTTAAGAGCTTATTAAATCCGGAGTTGAAATATTTGATAGGTTCTCTTGATTCAGTTTTAAGATTTGAGAGATCATTGATTAATGTCATTGTAGACCTATCATCACCAAATTTAGTCAAGAACTGCACTTGGAAAATATTCCAACTAGTAATGGATCTTGATGGTAATGAAAAATACCAGGACCCAGTTGCTCCTTGTAAGGTATATGGGAAAAGCCTAACAACAGTGTCTTCTTCAGTAACTCCATTTAAGTTTATTGACAACATGAAGTTGCTTATGTGTTCTTCTGCCAGTATGCCTATATCTAGGTTAAAATTTGGCAACCATTTTTCGGGATGAGCTGGCAATTAACTCAAGGGTGCAGGCATTACGACTGCCCCTGGATTTGTCCAAGGCCTTGGTTGTGGTTGATTGTGTGTCATTGTTGAGCTAATAGCAGAGGAAAGCGAAGATGAAGTTACAAGTGGTTGGGAAGAAGATGTTAGAGCTCCAGTACCCTGTTGAACAACAATATGGAGTCGGGGAGTGGATGGTTGAATTTGCAATGGGTTGGATGAAATGGATGATGATGATGAAAGAGTATCACTGTCAGACCCTTCAGGTGTCTTCCTTTCTCTTTTCCTTTTAGGAAGAGGGAATTATGTTGGTTTGATACCAAGTTTTTCACTCTGTAATTTGGTAAGAGGATGGGAAAGAATGTATTGTGAAGTCACACTGCCATGAGATAACTCAGATTTCTATGGTGATATTGAAAATCCTTGAAGTTTATGAATTAAAGACTAAACTTCATGAGATTCAAGAGTGGATTTTTCTGATAAGTTCAGGTTTTAGCAGTGGTTGTTTTCTCAACTTCTCTCTTACAAATTGGAGATTTAGAATGTGAGGGAGAAGTCAAGGCAGATGTTGAGGGAGATTTACTCTTGGAATAGGCTATGGATTTGGATTTTCTCACCATTCATAGTTCATTCCCTCCTTCTCGCGCGAAAATTGTTGATTCCTCTAAAATCATTGCATCAACATCAGGGAAAACCACCCAGTCCGGACCTTAGAGAAATTCCTTTTCCGTTTGGTGTGGTGGCTCCGACTAGATGTAATGGGACCAATTTCCCAATGATATATGCATTGATAGGTGATTGGTTTGTAATGTTTTACAAGAGTGATAAGTGCTCTATTTTAAAGTGCAAAAAAATATACAAAGATAACTAATCTATCCCGGGTGTTTTTTCTAACAATGTGATTCTTGATTGTTTCTATGATGATTTAATCATAACATAGAAATATGCATTCATATGATGATTACTTTGTTTAATTAATTAAACAAAGTAATAATTAAAACATTATCGCATTGATCGTAATATATCACTGACATATATATTTAAAATATGACAACTCTGAAACATTCAAAAGTGACAAGTTAAAGAATTGTTTTAGAAACATATACATATCAATAATAGCAAAGCTGATAAATTCTAATTCACATAGAGAAATAAAGCAAAAACATAAATAATAGTATCGTATGCATTTGGATCTCCTCTTATGTAAATCACATTCAAATTCTGCCTTCGAATTTGGGAATACTTTCACAGGATGCAAAAGTGCAAATCTCATAAAAGAATTCTTTGTCAAAATTTAGGATTCTGGTCCAGTCTTTTATAAAAAAATATATATCAGAAGTACAATAGTGCAACCTCCAATTTAAATCTTAATACAAAATTGCGGACCCTTTCTAAAAACATGAAAGGGTATTTAAATACTACAAATAATAACAAACTATGAAAGAAAGTCACTATGCACTGGTATAACAGAAAGAACACATAAATCTGGGATTTATTCTGAAAATAATAGTGTTGCGGCAGTCGAATGGATTCATTGTATTGGCTTATCTTCTTATGATCGCAGTTGGCAAATGGCGAGCATTGGCTGGATCTCTGCTGGCTGGCTCACCGAGAGTGTAACTAAGCTGTATATGTGGCATCAGCAAGTTTGGGGATCATGCAGTTGATTGCATCCGTGAGACACTTCATCGCCATTTGCTGACTGTGTTGTTTAGCAAGGAAAAACCATAACTATTCCCACGTTAGGCTTTGAATGCCTCCGATCATTTTTTCTCTTTGCATCAGCTCTTGTTTCCAATGTTGTTCTAACAATTTTACCTTTGGGAGTTTGCCTGGAGAGCAATCTGTAATTATATTTGATAACTGCAGACTGTTGTTGATTAATTCAATTAGATTATTTTTTGTTGCTCTACATCAGGATGTAGCTCTCTCATCTTTCATTAATTGAGATTCCCATTCAAAAAACAAGATTTCCTTATGTGACTCCTATATCCTTGGCAGATTGGCAGCTTTTCCCTCTTTCGAATCTTGCCATGATAGAAAATTAGTTAATCTTTCATCTGCCTTCTCTAACTCAAGCCTTGCATCCATTGATTTTTCAATCATAGATGTTGAGATATCACATAAGGGGATGGCCAATGATATATTATGACATAGAATATCCAATTGCCAGGACAAAGCCTTGGTTATTTCTAGGGATTTAGTTCTAAACTCATTTACCTAGGGATATCCTTTGAATCGCTCTATCTAATGTGTCATTTGCGTGATTTGCTCTTCTTTTGATTTATTCTCCTGCTCACTCAATAGTTGTAGTTTGCTCAATGCTTGAGACAACTCATGTTGTTTATGAATGGCCTATTCATCAATCCTCCGCTTTTCATGTTTTAACTGCTCATTTAATTGTTCATTAAGCTACCTTTGTTTTATCAACTTCTGTTCTAGATACTCTATTTTTTGTTGTCATTCTGTCGATTGTGCCTCTAGTTGAATGATTGCCTATTCTTTTTCTCTGAAGCCTTATCTATTGTCGTTACTATATATGCTCCAGCACACTGAGACAATTTTGTTAAATCTTCTGAGGTATTTACCTCTTCTATCCATACCATGTTCATCATTTCAATCTGAGAAGTCAAAAGAGGACTATGATCAATTTTCCTCTTCATTCTCTGTCTTTTGACTACATCCCTATGCTTAGGACTGTAGAAGACATCTAGTGGTGGTATTTCTTCAATTTGCAGTACAATCTCCTCAGTGGGATTTTCAAGGATAATCTCTATCTTTCTGGAACTTGGGTGGGCCGCTTGTTCCGACAATCGAAACTGTGTTGACTGCTGATTTCTACGCTATAGACACTTCTGGTGTAGTGAACCCTTGGGTTTTCTCAAGATTACTGATGATTGAATCAAACTGTTCCCATTCCTTGATAATATTGGGATCAATATTAACATCTGTATCAATGGGTTCACTAGTTATTACCTGCTTCTACTCCTTTTCTAGTGTCTTCTCCTTCTCATAAATCTTTTCAATTTCAGGATTTTGTTCAGTAATTTCCTTGTCATTGTGGCCTTGTGGTTGTACCATAGAAGTTATATTTAATAAGTCTAGAGGAAGTGTTTCCAATCCATGTGCCCTAAGCTTATAGAATTCCTCTAGTCCTTTTGCTCCCAATTTGATTTTGGCCATATGTTTTACTTGAGAAAATACTTCTGAAGAAACAAACAAGTCATTCAAGCTATCCTCCTCATGAACAAATTTGGTGATTTTAGCCTGAGAGGTAATATTGTAGGCAACCTTTCTAGGATCGTATTGCCTGTTTGGGATAGTGGAAATTTTTAACAACTTTATTTTCTCGGCCTCCTTCTCTGCATGTTTAAAATCATGCAGGGTAAAAGTTCCACATCGAAGGGGAAATGTTGGCCACATGTGCTTTTTAGAGTCCCTAAGGGTCCTTGACATTCCTTCAACTGTTATTTGATGTGCTAATTCCCTGGCTAGCAGTTTATTAGGGATTTATAGAGGAAGAATATGAGGGTTGGCAAGGCTGCCGAAAAGTCTTATATAAGTGAATCTTTCTTCTCCAAACCAACTGCCAATTGCAGTAAGGTCGACTGATGCTTCCTCGGATATCCTGGGAGTAGGCTTATTGAATATGGCATAATACATGGGAAGAATAAAACCATGAAAAATTCTATACAGATGATTCTTATAATTGGCTTTCCATAGCTCATTATGATAGATGTGAATGGGTTTGGGATCCTGCGAAGTCCATTTCCATCCATGAATGGGGTATTCGGCATTAAAACGGATAGTGTCCATGATATAGGCACTCATGTAAAAGGGAGGTATCGCCCGGGTAGACACAAACCTACCTTTTCTATATTCAAGTATCTCGGTGGCCATTTTATCAAACAGAATGTTTGCCCAGTCCACGATATAACCATAAATTGTAGTCTCCATTAATGGGACCATATCTATAGATAATTTACAGAATCATGGACTCCGAAGAGTCTGCACATCATTGCACCAGCATAACAATAAGGAGAAGCCAATGGATCTACACAGTACATACTTGATGTCTCGTGCTTATGTTTGGTCGAAAAATGTCTCCATTGTCTAATAGGGTCAGATTCAATGTCGCTCTCCTTGGCAAAAGCCTCCAAAAATTCTTTTTTATACCGCTTCTCTAGCTGAGGTAAATGGTACATTTGTCTAAGATCCTCTGCTCTAAATGACCCGAACACTTTTCCATCAGCTGTAGAGAATGTCCTATCTGTGGTCGCAATGCTTTCAATAATCCACCTAACCACATCATTATAGGGTAAAACCTTGGCACGAGCTGCTATTTTATGTAGATATGAACAGGCTAATTCCTTATGAGTATTCTCTGATTTGCTCTTGGAATCTATTGTTTCTTCTTATTCTAGTTCTTCAGGCTCCTCTGCTTCCAGCAAATTGTAGATACTCTCCTAGGATGCTTTGCCTAAACCGAGGCAGGTAGTATCATCAATCCTTTCTTATTTGGTTCTTCTTTGGCTGTGACAAGGGCCTTGGGTTTCTTCACCTTCTTTCCCATTTTCTCTGGATTCATCAGCTCAGAGTTTCTCTACACAGATAATGAAAAACATAACATAGAAATATACCTGCTCAAAGCTAATATTAAATGAAAAGAGTTATGGTAATTTACGCATGATAAACCAAATGTAATTAAGTATTACCATGGGTGAAATCCTCGAAGGATTCTACAAAATTAATGACCTTCATAACTTCCAATCATGGTTAATAAATGTAATAAAAATATGTCACATCGCACATATGCTTGATGGTCCTTTAAAATGTATCTTTTGATCTTCCCACTCAACGATTAGCAATAAATCGCAATCGGGAGGTTCATCGGTCAGGCTTAATGTTTTCGGTTGATAGCCCCAATTGTGATAAAGGTAAGGAATATAATAAGGTGGAGGAATAATTAGCGAATCGTTTGATTTATTGCTTTTCTTGTATTATTCCTTTTAAGATTTATTCCTGCTAACAATACCTTTTGACGGTCTTTTCTTGAAATGTGTGCCTTACTTTATGATATCACAATCGGGGGATTCGAAAAGGCTTTTGCTATGTGTCATGTGATATGTGCGATTGTCAATTATGATTACGTTATCAGATTGGAGGTTTAGTATAAACCATTTTTGATGCATCCTTGTTTAATTTTGCGACATGCGATCTCCGATCGCATTATCGTATCAGAGATTTGCTTATGAGGGCTTCTCAAAGAAGGATATATCATATTATATTAAATTTTAGCAAAAGGTTTTGGATATTAGTTCTATTTCATCAGACCTTTTGATAAGGATTTCCATGTGTTATATAATTAAATCTAGGCATGTCATTATTATTAAATCATTGAATTTAAATAAGTCTTAAAAAGGGACCCATTTCTATTTAAATTTTTTTTATAAAAATTTACAAATGGGGGGTTGTTGTATAGCACAACAGACCCTTATACAAGATCCTGGTCTGGGAGTCCAGCAAATCCATGCACAACTACAAAATTTGTGTCTGGAAATGCAAATTTTGAAACAGAACAAGACACCTCGGTCGGAGGCGCGCGAGGAGGTATGGTGCATAAAATGCAAAGGCCAGGGTCATGACAAGGACCATTGTCCAGTTTTCACAAATTACTTGGCGGGAGGAGGGCCAATGCCGTTAATACCTAAGGCACAAGTAGGACCAAGCGCGATGCCTACACTATGGTATACGATTTGTCAGATAGGAGGAAAACACACTACGGATAATTGTCATCTATTATAGAAGTATACACAGACGTCCCACCAATTGTTTTGTAATTTTTGCATGTCTGTAGGCCATGATGAATGCACTTGTAGAAGCTATGAAATAATGATGGATCAAACTCTTGCCTATAGGGTATAGACCGAAACGCGAGCCCTCGACCCAAATGTAGGAATGGTGCACGCTGGATTTCAAGGGCACGAATGAGGTCAAGGTGGAAAGGGACTAGGAAGGGGTCGCAGACAACTAATTTGTTATAATTGCAGAGGGCCGGGACACTATGCCCACGATTGTATGAATCTGATGAGAACATCATGTTTGTACTGTACTCAGTTTGATCATGAGGCAGAAGACTGCCCTACACTGATAGCGAGGCTGCGCGAAAAAGGGGCACTCCAGCCTCCCCTGACTGAAAATTTGCAAATGATGAGGTCTGAGCTGCACTAAGAGGACATGAATGTAAACATAGTGCTTAGAAGCAGTATCACGATAGGAGATGACAAAGGTAAGTAGCTTGAAGAAAGTGCATGGGTTCTCAATGCTCCTACAAAGGAACCTGAATTTGATCTAGAATGCACGAAGGAGACATTCATGGAAGCTAAGAAGAGCTTCACGGATGCCTCCACTTCAGGTAGTAAGGATCAACTAGAGTTGGAGTTGGATCCTTCAATGCTCACGACCTTTCTAGAGACATGCATGAAACTACTACGGGATAGTATTGTGGCCACCAACAACCCCCCTCCTTATTTAGTATTAGAAATAACACTAGATAAGTGGGGACCCTTAGTAAAAAATTCAAAAAATTCAATTAAAACTCATGTATTATACTCCTTAAGAAAATATCACATCACGCGAAGAAGATAGGACATTTCCTTGTGAGTAGAATGATAAACTGTGAGAATGCAACGTGAAATCCATCGCATCGCATGCATTAAGAAACGCTCACAAAAAAAAACTTTAAGGAATCGCCGATGGCTGATATGCGACATTGCATATCGCAACATCGCAAAAACAGCACACAACTATTTAACGAACTGTAACAATCTGTGATCCTGCGATAATGCGATACTGTGATCGGCGATCTTGCTATCGCGCGAAACAACAATCCGTAATCCTGCGATCGGCATGATCAGTCAATCCTGCAATAACACATCTTGATGAAAACATGATAATGCAATGATGCGATGCTGCGATGCGAATCGGAGAGATCGTCCATCGCAGATTTTCCCCGGCTCAACATTCAAGAAAAATTGAATATGCACGTTAATGAAAATTAATGAATGCATGCCAAGTGTTAATGAAAGATAAGTTTTGTGTTTTTCGAAGAGTTAGTTCACAACAGATGTCATGCTTTTTTGTACATCCATAGAGCTCACAGCTTTCTTGTCAATTTTTATTATCATTACTCTCTCCTTATATGTGAACTGCAGGAATGAAAAACAGAAACAATATGAAGCAATGTGCAGGGAGCGATTAAGGAAAAATGATAAAGCTCCAATGCTCGGAAGCAAAGAAGAAATGCCCTCATGAACGGATACCGCATGCAACAGAGCCGCGAATTCTAGAGCACTGCTGAGCTATCCATTACAGATCTATCAGTCAGAGCTATGGTGCAATGAATAATTGAACAATGCTGATATCAGCAGGCGATTTAACACTCAAGGTTAGAAGCTCACAAAAGCAGTATGTTTGCAAAATTTTAAAGCTTATACTCGATGAACGAAAGGCACTAAAGGAGAAAAACGCACCAGAAAGGCCTGGATCAAAGAACGGAGGCAGTTTTCTATGCGCGATTAGCGCTTAGCACTAATCGCGCATCGCTGAGAAAATTGCTCAAAAATCAAAGTCCCTAACTGCTTAGTCACTCGTAAGCCCGGAAACGCAAGAAAGCAAAGACATAGGCAATTTGAGGGTTAACCAAGTGGAATTTGGGTTATTACTGAGCATACACAGTAAATCCACATAGCCAGAGATGATTCTCAAGTATATCTGCTATTTTGCTGGAAAAAATGGTGCCAGCGTTTGCCATTTCCGTTTGCTTATCTCAACCAAAAGCGGAAGAAAGTCAGCCAATTCTACCCAGGAAAATATTGAATGCTTGCAACATTAAGGAGCAAATGCAGAAATAGTTAGACATTAGATTGAATTTTTAGAAATAATTTTGCTTAGAAAAAGGGCGGTCATTTAAACTATATCCTGAATCTGTGTAATTAAGTTATTTAGTTAGTAGTATTTAAACCCTTCTCATGCATTTAGAGAAGGGTCCAGAAATTTATCAAAAACTTGTCCTCAGAACATGCATTTTTGCACCCTCAGAGGAGGTTTGGGTGAATGAATGGATCAAGATTTGTTGATGTTTGCATTTGATATCTGCTACTGATGTTGCACTTCTGTACTCTTAGTAGATGTTAGAGCAAGGAGAAATAAATCATTATTTCTTGAAGCTTATGAGTAGGACCAGTCATAAATGGTACTTTTATCTCTTCACCATTTCTGCTTATATGTTAAAGTGATATACAGTTTTTAGTTGTTTATATGTTATTGCATGAATGCTTGAGTTATCATTTGGCACTTTTGTACGGTGGTAGCTATTTATTTATGTTTAATGTATGAATAGCTTATTATGCGATATGTTGTTCATAACTGTTTTGCCTAACTTTTTATGCGAAATAGTTCATCTTAATTTATTTCCTTTCTTATAATCGTTGAATGATCTTTATTGCCAGTTGTTATATGAAATCTCTTTAGATCGCATAATAGAAGAGTTATATCCTGGGTTAGCATAGATTAGATGTGTTGTTTTTATTAGATTACCATAGTATAGAATTAGATTAAAGTTTGAATTAGAATAGCTTAGATAGTTATAGTTAGATCAGCAACATCCAATTCTACACACACACACCCATAGATTGGGAAACTGGTCCCATTATCCCCAGTCAGACCCGCTATACCAAACGGATAAGGAGCTGCCAACCAAGGTCCGGACCGGGCGGGTATCCCCCTTGTTGTCTACCCGATTTTCGGGGCTTCAACATATTTGGTGCTAGAAGGAGGGTCTGAACTATGAATGGCAAGTAAATCCAAATCTGAATACCATTCTGAGAGTAAATCGCCCTCATCATCTCCCCCGACTTCCCCATTACATTTAAATCCAGAGTCAGAAGTCGCTCGAGTATCAACCACTGCTACCCACCCTGATATTTCAGACCAATCTACCATTGAACCTCTTGAAGTGGAATCCCTGATTCACAAACTTCAACGATTTTCCATCTCCCCTCAGAGGTCTGATAAATCTCAAGGTAGCGTGACTTTGCAGTACAATCCTGCTCATCCCCTGACCAGGTTAAAGAGTGAAAAGTTTGGCATTCAGCCAACCGAATTACCTCTTCCCACCAGGAAAAGAGCAAGGAAATCACCGCAAGAGTTTGACAGTGAGACTCTTTCGTCCGCATCATCCATCTCAACTACTTCACCGCGAAGTCAACCATCCACACCTCCACTCTAGATCATCATCCATCCATCCACTGGGACCCCCACAACCCCTCTTCAATCATCTACGATCATAGTATCCTCATCCTCCCAGCCACAAGCATCATTTTCTGCACTTTCCTCTGTTAACAGTTCAATGATGGCCCAATCTCCATGGAACAACCCTGGGGCAGTCTTAATGCCTGCACCCTTGAGTCAAATACCGGCCCATCCTGAGAAATGGCTGCCCAAATTCAATCCCGAGGCAGGTATGCTAGCAGAAGAGCAAATAAATAACTTCATGCTTTCCATTAATCTCAATGGGGTTACAAATGAAGATGCAAGGGACAGCCGAGTCATGGTACTTTTCATTACCCTCCAGATCCATTACAAGTTGGGATATCTTCCAGGACCAATTCCTAACCAAGTTTGCTGATGACAGATCAACGGCAACATTAATCAATGACCTATCCAATCTTAAAGCTGAAGCTAGAGAGCCTATTAAGGATTTCAATTTACGGTTCAACAAAATTCCTACTGCTTCTCAGCCCAGTGAAGAAGTACGATGCGAATGGTATATTACTGCTCTTCCATCGAACATAGCCATCTTCGTAGACAAGGCAAATAAAACAACCTTAGCTGAAAACATGAAAGAGGCGATAGCAGTAGAAAAACGAATAATAACCATGGAAAATAGATCCGCGATAGAGGAACGTAAGTCCAAAAAAGTCACCTTCAAGGAAGACTCCAAGAAGAAACAAGCAAAAGATCCTTTAGATTTAGAAGGATTGCAGAAAGTTCTAAATACCATGTCCAATGTGATGGTCGACATAAAAAGATAAGTAGTGGAAACTTCTTCGAAAAAGCCCTACAGAGATTTTAAAAGAGGTCCTTCAATGGATGCAAAGCCACCCAATACCATTTCAAATGCTGAATCCGAGGAAGAGGAAGAGGAAATTGCCACTGAAGGGTAGACCGATGACGAAGAAGTTGTGGAATTACAAGGAATGTGGGATTTCATCCTCCCACAAGAAGAAGATCAAGAAGTATTTCAAGTTAGCACACGAAGTAAAAATCAGCTTGATCCTCCCCAAACTACCCCTAAGCAAAAGAGCGCAAGCTCTCCAACAAAAGATAAAGTTGCAACAAAGAAAACGACATCCAAAGCGACTCAAACTAGCCCAGTCCAAGTAGATGAAACGACTCCATCAAAATCACTGATAGTGTCGGATGAAATGGAGTACAATATTATTGATGACATGAAAAAGACTAGGGCTAATATCACCCTTTACGAACTGAGCAAGTTGAAACATCAACAGAAGATAATGATGAAAGAATTACATGCCGTGCCAGTTGCACCTTTGCCTGCCACTGTACTTTCTCAAGCTTCCCACAACATGGGAAGACCTCCAATGAACGCGATCAATAAGATTGATCCAAATGACATCGCCTTGATTGGAGGAAGATCAAGATCTCACACTCCCCCGTTTCTCCTCACTTATGAAATCTTTAATAAAAATGTGCACAATTGTTTGATAGATTCTGGTGCTTCATCGAATATTTTACCCAAATCTATATGTGCCAAATTAAATGTTCAACCACAGAAATCCGCAGTGCGCATAGTTCAGCTCAATCGATCTAAAGTCGAAGTGATCGGCGAACTAAATCAAGTAACCATAAGATTGTCATCCAACCCAAAGGTATGTCAGGTTATTTACATTCTAGTTGCTGACATCCCAAAATTCTATGGCTTAATCCTTAGTAGGGATTGGTCAGAGAAACTCCATGGATACTTCGCAACTGATTGGTCGCACATGTGGCTGCCCTACAACGGTAAACCAAATCAAGTAAAAGTTGAACGAGAGCTACACAAGAAGTACATAGTAACGGTGTTAGAGGAAGAAAATGAACCGGTAGCGTATAATAACAGTATCATTGGCAATTACTCGGTAGATTATTTCCTCGGAAATTTCAATGCTCATGCATCACCTTATTTAGAAAATTCAGTTTTGTCCCAAGTTGAAAATTTTTCTCGAACTGATAGTTCGAAATGTATTAATTTTTTAGATAAACCTGTAAATACATCTTTGTTTTGGAAATTATTTTTTGATGGCTCTAGATCTAACGAAGGAGCATGAGTAGGATGCGTTCTGATTAGTCTAGAAGGAGAAAATATCATGCTCACATGCAAACTCAAATTTGATTGCACAAACAATACAGCAAAATACGAGGCTTTGGTTCAAGGACTGTACAAGGCAATCGGGTTAGATGTCAAGTATCTTCAAGCCTTTGGAGACTCTAAGATTGTGGTTAAGCAGGTACATAACACTATCATTGCTTATCAGGTCACTTAAAACACTATCAATCTTTAGTACAAGATCTGACTGAGCATTTCATAGCGTTTAATATTTCTTCAATCCCCAGACTCCAAAACGTTAGTGCAGACCTTTTGGCTAATGTAGCTTCTAAGCTTATTCCCTCCGAAGATTTTAGTCCAGATATATTCTCAATAGAATTAATCTTTAGACCGTCCATTCCTGACAACATCAAAAATTGGAGAGTATTCAATGATGATCCAGATATCGCAAATTTCCTCACATCTGAAGGATCCTACTCCAATCAAATAATTGACGAAGACCAGCACGACCGACAATTGCAACAAAATAGCACTAATAATGCTATACTGAAGTCGGTGGTTAAGTTAGAAGACTTATACGATTTGAAAGATCGGTTTAAGAGGTCTACCAATTCAAAACTCTACAGTTCAACCTTGAACTACGAATTAGTAAACCTAAGGACCGATGCTAAACCACAAAACATTAATCTAGGCCTCGGCCTAGCCCCTGAATAGAAACTAGCGTATATTCGTCTTTTGAGACAATATAAAAATGTTTTTGCCTGGAATTATGATGAGCTGAAAACATACGACACTTCTATCATCCAGCATACTATTCCCATGATCGATAACGAAAAACCTGTCCAACAAAAACTGAGAAAAATCCACCCCACTTTAGAAAATCAGATAAAAATCAAGCTAAATAAGTTACTGAAAGCCAGGATAATTTTTCTCGTTAGGCATTCCAAGTGGGTCTCCAATATGGTACCCGTTAGAAAGAAAAACAGAGATATTAGGATTTGCATTGACTTTCGGAATCTTAACAAAGCCTATCAAAAAGATAATTTTCCTCTTCCACCTATGGAGAAAATACTGCAGGTGGTGGCAGGTTCAGAACTAATATCATTCTTGGATGGATTTTCAGGTTACAATCAAGTGTTGGTACATCCTGATGATCAGTTGAAAACCACATTCAGAACTAAATGGGGCACATATGCATATCGGAAGATGCCATTTGGTTTGATTAATGCTGGTGCTACATTTCAGAGAGCCATGGACATCGCATTCAAAGGCTTAGTCAATAAATCTATAGTAATTTATTTGGATGATATAACAGTGTACTCCAAGAATCGAAGCGACCATCTCAAAGACCTGAAACAAATCTTTCAACGGTGTTTAAGGTATGGAATTTCACTTAACCCAAAGAAAGATTTTTTCGCATTAAGTGAAGGGAAACTTCTAGGATTCATAGTGTCAAAGTCCGATATTCACATTGATCCCGACAGAATCAGAGAAATTTCTGAAATATCCCTACCTCATAACAAAAAAGCCATGCAATCTTTCCTTGGTCAAATCAATTTTGTAAAGAGATTCCTTCCAGATTTTTCACGAATCGTGTCTCCTTTGCAGACCATGATTAAAAAGAATTCAAATTTTAAATGGGGTCAAGATGAACATGAAGCATTCAACCTAATCAAGCAAGCCATTATTAATGCTCCATCTTTAGCAACCCCGAATTTTTCAGAATCTTTTATTTTATACACATTTGCCTCAGATAAGTCATATGTCGCGATACTAACTCAAGCGAATCAAGAAAAAGCAGAAGCTCCAATTGTGTTTTTTAGCTCAATTTTACAAGGTGCTGAACTCAATTATTCTGACGTGGAGAAATAGGCTTATGCTGTTTTCAAAGCGGTTAAGTACTTCAGACCTTTCTTACTTAAAACCCATATTAAGATCATAGTATTGTTTCCAGTGGTAAGGAATCTTCTAGTGCAGAAGGATGTGGGTTAGAAAAGGGCCAATTGGGTTATTGCCTTACACGAATACGACTTTGAGATCAAACCAGCAAACATTGTAAGAGGTCAAGGCTTCTGCAAAATGCTGGCCGGAGCATTGCAAATTTCTGAAACTCCATCTGAAGAGGTACAAATGGGTGAGGTAAGCCTAAATGATGCAGAATAATTATATGCTAATATCATTTATTATCTTAAGAACGGGTATGCTTCTTCACACCTTGATCATACTAAGAAAAGAGCTCTAAGATTGAAAGCTAAACAATATCAGCTCATAAATGATATTCCTTTCAAAAAAAATTATGATTCTGTCCTTCTTAGGTGTCTTGAAAAAACTGAAGCTGAAAAAGTTTTGCAGGAACTCCACGATGGGCCAGCAAGCGGACACTATGCTGGAGATGCTAGTAAAATCTTACGCGCAGGATATTACTGGCCCACGTTGTTCAAAGACTCACACAGTTACGTGAGGAAATGTCAAGTCTGCAAACTACTGCTGGAAGACAAAAGAAGTCGTCCCTGCCACTACAACTGGTAAACATCGAGAAACCTTTCAGTCAGTGGGGCTTGGACATAATAGGTGAGATCATTCCTCACTCTTCTAAGCAGCATAGATACATCCTCACGGCAACAGATTATTTCACAAAATGGGTAGAAGTAGTTCCGCTCAAGACAACTAATTCTGAAAATATTATTGAATTCATAGATCAATTTATAATCACTAGGTTTCGATTGCCATCTGCTTTAATGTTTGACAATGCATCATACTTTTCTGGAAATGCAATGACTGATTTTGCACTTAAAAGAGGATTCAAACTTAAATATTCAGCCAATTACTATCCGCAAGGTAATGGGTTAGCTGAGTCAACAAATAAAAACCTAATTAGGATTATTAAACGAATAGTTGACTAGAATCAAAAGAATTGGCACAAAGCTTTGGTATATGCTTTATGGGCAGATAGGATAACGCAAAAAGCTTCAATCGGCACTTCTCCCTTTAATTTAGTTTATGGGAAAGAAGTGGTTCTTCCAACTCACTTAGCCATTCCCTCTTTGTCTTTGGTACAATACATTGATGAAGTACCCACTTCCTCCTTACAGCTATGACAAATGGAAATAATTAAATTAGAAGAACAACGAGAACAAGCTAAGAAAACGCATGCTCATCATCAAGCGCTTGTAAAATCCTCTTTTGATTCAAACATAATGACCAGAAAATATTTTTGGATGGGAGATTTAGTTTTAAAGTGGGATAAGGCTCATGAAGAAAAGGGATCCTTTGCCTGTTAATGGACAAATTCTCAAAAAATATTTTCCATATAAGTTTATTCTTCTATTTTTGTAAAATAGTTTTTCTTTTCATAATAAAACCAGTTGTGAGTGGTTACATTAGGTATTTACAAAAAAGACACCAATTTTCTTTCAGATTTTGAGCTTTTCGCTTGTATAAATAGAAAATCTTTTGGAAAATTGATCTTTATTATTGACTAATACAGTTAAAAACTTTAGCCTAGATATGATACAAGTTTCAACTTCAAGAAATTTGATGAAAACAACCTTTAGTGAAGAAATTGTTTTATATCAGCATAATGAAAGGTATCGATAACAAAATGAAGATTCTCTGTAGAAAGCTGTTTCCAAAAACTCTATTATTGTCATCCAGAGCTATCTTAAGGAAACAATGACTTCCTCCCTACTAAGGAGAATCGCAGCTTTCAGAGGGATAATCCAAGTATACACTATATCTTGAAGAATAAGAGGTCTCATCACGAGCCGGCTTATCATGATCACAGATATCATAACTTGCTGACTTTGCCAATACTGTCTACCACAACAAGGCAATGACTCAAGATTGTTGCAATCAAAAGACAAGGGGTCTCATCACAATCCAGCTTGTTCAGCAAAGTTATGAATCAAGTGAGTGACTGTGTCATAATTTGGCTACCAAACCAAGACATTTTTCTTTAAGAATAAAAAGAAAATCAAAGCAATAAGTGTAAATATGGATTTTTCTTTGAAATTTGTAGGTCACCTTAAGTAGGATACAGGATCATTGCTGGGTAATAGGTAACCCTGTCGAGGCTATAAACGTCTGCTGGCAGCAGAGGCTCTACCTACGACAAATGAGCATATTTAAAACGAGTTTACAGAGGAGACTTTATTTTATCTTTACAAGACTAAGTAATGGCTGATGTAAATACAAGGACTAGCCTAAGGGAGCAAATAATTAGAATGAAAAGAGGTTGAAACAAAATATCATTGACAGTTTAAAGCATAATGTACTCTATCTGTCCATAACAAAGTTTAATTTTCTTAAAAAAAATTCTGTTTTGGAAGCTTGAAAAATTCAATAGGAAAACAGAGATAACTGGTTCTTCCAAGTGAATCGCCAATTGTTGTGGCCACCAACAACCCCCCTCCTTATTTAGTATTAGCAATAACACTAGATAAGTGGGGACCCTTAGTAAAAAATTCAAAAAATTCAATTAAAACTCATGTATTATACTCCTTAAGAAAATATCGCATCACGTGAAGAACATAGGACATTTCCTTGTGAGTAGAATGATAAACTGCGAGAATGCAACGCGAAATCCATCACATCGCATGCATCAAGAAATGCTCACAAACAAAAACTTTAAGGAATCACCGATGGCCGATATGCGACATCGCATATCGCAACATCGCAAAAACAACACACAACTATTTAACGAATTGTAACAATCTACGATCCTGCGATAATGCGATACTGCGATCGGCGATCGAGCGAAACAACAATCCGTAATCCTGCGATTGGTGTGATCGGTCAATCTTGTGATAACACATCTTGATGAAAACGCGATAATGCGATGATGCAATGCTGCGATGCGAATCGCAGAGATCGTCCATTGCAGATTTTCCCTGGCTCAACATTCAAGAAAAATTGAATACGTGTGTTAATGAAAATTAATGAATGTACGCCAAGTGTTAATGAAGGATAAGTTTTGTGTTTTTCGAAGAGTTAGTTCACAACAGATGGCATGCTTTTTTGTACATCTGTAGAGCTCACAGCTTTCTTTTCAATTTTTATTATCATTACTCTCTCCTTATATGTGAACTGTAGGAATGAAAAACAAACAATATGAAGCAATGTGCAGGGAGCGATTAAGGAAAAAGGATAAAGCTCCAATGCTCTGAAGCAGAGAAGAAATGCCCTCATGAACAGATACCACATGCAACAGAGCCGCGAATTCCAGAGCGTTGTTGAGCTATCCATTACAGATCTATCAATCAGAGCTATGGTTCAATGAATAATTGAACAATGCTGATATCAACAGGCGATTTAAAGCTCAAGGTTAGAAGCTTACAAAAGTAGTATGTTTGCAAAATTTTAAAGCTTATACCCGGTGAAGGAAAGGCGCTAAAGGCGAAAAATGCACCAGAAAGGCCCGGATCAAAGAATGGAGGCAGTTTTCGATGCGCGATTAGCGCTAGAGAAAATTGCTCAAAAAGCAAAGTCCCTAACTGCTTAGTCACTCATAAGCCCGGAAATGCAAGAAAGCAAAGGCAGAGGCAATTTGAGGGTTAACCAAGTGGAATTTGGGTTATTACTGAGCATACACAGTAAATCCACATAGCCAGAGATTATTCTCAAGTATATCTGCTATTTTGCTGGAAAAAATGGTGCCAGCGCTTGCCATTTCTGTTTGCTTAGCTCAACCAAAAGCGGAAGACAGTCAGCTGACTCTACCTAGGCAAATATTGAATGCTCGCAACATTAAGGAGAAAATGCAGAAATAGTTAGACATCAGATTTAATTTTTAGAAATAATTTTGCTTAAAAAAAGGGTGGTCATTTAAACCGTATCCTGATTCTGTGTAATTAAGTTATTTAGTTAGTAGTATTTAAACCCTTATCATGCATTTATAGAAGGGTCCAGAAATTTATCAAAAACTTGTCCTCAGAACATGCACTTTTGCACCATCATAGGAGGTTTTGGTGAATGAATGGATCAAGATTTGTTGATGCTTGCATTTGATATTTGCTACTGATGTTGCACTTCTGTACTCTTA
Organism: Pinus tabuliformis; assembly: GCA_031772625.1. Lineage (NCBI taxonomy): Eukaryota > Viridiplantae > Streptophyta > Pinopsida > Pinales > Pinaceae > Pinus > Pinus tabuliformis. The sequence continues at coordinate 1,234,485,761 of CM062817.1, read as the reverse complement.
GTAGATGTTAGAGCAAGGAGAAATAAATCATTATTGCTTGAAGCTTATGAGTAGGACCAGTCATAAATGGTACTTTTATCTCTTGACCATTTCTTCTTATATGTTAAAGTGATATACAGTTTTTAGTTGTTTATATGTTATTGCATGAATGCTTGAGTTACCATTTGGCACTTTTGTACGGTGGTAGCTATTTATTTATGTTTAATGTATGAATAGCTTATTATGCGATATGTTGTTCATAACTGTTTTGCCTAACTTTTTATGCGAAATAGTTCATCTTAATTGATTTCCTTTCTTATAATCGCTGAATGATATTTATTACCAGTTGTTATATGAAATCTCTTTAGATCACATAATAGAAGAGTTACATCCCGGGTTAGCATAGATTAGATGTGCTGTTTTTATTAGATTACCATACTATAGAATTAGATTAAAGTTTGAATTAGAATAGCTTAGATAGTTACAGTTAGATCAGCAACATCCAATTCTACACACACATACCCATAGATTGGGAAACTGGTCCCATTATCCCTAGTCGGACCCGCTATACCAAACGGATAAGGAGCTGCCAACCAAGGTCCGGACCAGGCGGGTATCCCCCTTGTTGTCGACCTGATTTTCGGGGCTTCAACAAATAGCAAGGCTATAAAATGACTACAGGAACTTATCACTAAGTGCACGGTGTCAGGAGAACCACGCGTGGTCCAAAAACTTGGAAAGCATGCATTGTGCACAGGAAGGGAAATGAGATTGACTGTGCAAATTGGACAGTATGAAATGGATGAGGTAATTTTGGATCTCGGATCAGACGTGAATGTACTGCCGAAACAAACATGGGAATGCATGCGTAGACCCCCACTACAATGGTCTCCTATCCAATTATGAATGGTGAACCAGCAGAAGATTTTACCCATGGGAAGATTGCGAGTAACGGTGGATATTGAAGGTGCGAGCACACTAGTGGATTTTGAAGTAATAGAGATTGTCAACGATAGCAATCCCTATCCTGCGCTATTGGCCATAGACTGGGCCACTAATATGAATGGAATCTTAAATTTGAAGAAGCATAAAATGATTTTTGAGAAAAAGCCACTACGTGTAGTGGTGCCTTTAGACCCTGTGGAAGGAGCGCGCTACACAGAGCTAGTGCACGACGACGAGAGCAATGACAAGCTAGACTGTATATACAAAATAACCGCTCAGGAATAGGATTGGGTGAATCCTACAGCGGATGGTCAGATTTCGTGGGAGCATGAAAGCTCCTGCACATTAGATTCGGATGAGGAAACAGAATGATGGTAGAACCGGTTACACAAGGTAACCACGCTAAATTGCAACATGATGGTTAGATCACTACACTGCATGACAACAAAGGTAAGGTATCTACCTATGTATGACGGTTTGACAGCAGTGGATGAATTCTTGAAACAATTTGAAAGCACAGTGCCAGAACAGCAGCGGTTCGATGCTCTGAAATGGGCACTGCACGCTACGCCCGCATGTTGGTGGGGTACACATCAGAGAAGTTTTTAGGACTAGCGCAGATGTAGAAGGATGATGTGCCTATGATTTGGGAAACCAAAGATGCGGCTAGTAGACAAGTATGAAAGATGGGATGATCCATGTACACACCTCGCGAAATAGACCAAGGTCTACGGGGAAGAGCCACAACCTGAATGGGTACATTTATTCTATCATACCTTGGATGTCATACCCCTGAATTTGTATACTAAGACAGAGCTCCACCATGGTACAAGAGAATGGGATATATTGTGCGAAGGATTTCTATTAACATTCAAGTTTGAAGATCATTGGTGGGACACTATTGACGATGTGCTATAGGCAGTAAAAGCAGTTATCTTCAAAATACCCTAGGAACCAATGGAATTACTTCACCCAGAATTGGCGACACAGTTGAGCTGCGCGATAGAGTGTTACAATGTAAATTTTGAGGAGGATGATGAGGACCCACAAAATATTAACATTCCAGAAACAGAAGACTCTCGTGAGCTTCGAGGACCATCAATTGAGGATTTCGACATTACCACGCCACTAAAAATGAAGCAGATAAACATTGGAATGGAGGTGGAGCCTAAGTACGCAACGCTTAGGGACTATTGGGATGATGCCATGGTGGATAAGGTCGCTGAGTTACTCCAAAAATACCAAGACTTGTTCCCAACCAAAATTATAGACTTAAAAGGGATCATTGGCAATTTAGGGGTGATGAAGATCACCCTAAAAATCGATGCAAAGCTGGTTAAGCAGCGACCTTACTGCTTGAATCCAAAATATAAGGAAAAGGTCCACGAAGAATTAGACAAAATTCTCACATCCGGAATTATTGAGCCAGTGGAAGAATTCGAATGGGTGAGTCCTATGGTAGTACAGTAGTTAAAGCAAAAGGGTGAAAGAAGAATATGCGTGGACCTTAGGAAGCTGAACAATGCCTGTGTACACGATCCATTCTCGACACCGTTCAAAGATGAATTACTGGAGAATGTTGGGGGTCAGGAAGCATACTCATTCACATATGGGTTCTCAGGGTACCATCAGATCAAGATCTCACCGGAAGACAGGAGCAAAACGACGTTCACAACAGAATGGGGTTGCTTTCAATACATCGTTATGCCATTTGGACTAAAGAACGTGCCAACCATCTTTTCGTGCATCATTGTGGCTGCATTCAAAGAATACATCCACAAGTTATTGGAGGTCTATCTGGATGATTGGACTATCTTTGGATTAGTTAAGCACCATGTAGAAAGCTTATGCTTGATGCTAGCTACTTGTCGTCGACACTAGATTGCGCTGAACCTTAAGAAGTGCACATTCCTCATTCCCTTTGGAAACTTGCTGGGACATGTGATCTGCAAACAAGGGCTGATGGTGGACCCGGTGAATATTGCCATTATTTAAAATTTGGAAGCACTGTGAAGTGTTAAACAACTGCGCGCTACGTTGGGACACACCAAATACTATAGGAATTTCATCAAAAGTTATGCCCAAATAACAACACCGATGGAAAAGCTATTGAAAAAGGATGTTACATATTGCTGGAATGATGATTGCATGAAGAATTTGGATGTCCTGAAGGGAAAACTAGCCTCCGCTCCAATCCTAGTCTTCCAAAAATGGGATGTGGAGTTTCATGTACATGTTGATGCATCGTGTATTGCACTAAGAGCAGTACTCACACAGGAGGGTGCGGAGGGTGTGGATCACGCAATCACGTTTGCAAGTCAGAGATTATCCAAATAAGAAAAGAACTATTCCACCACCGAGCGCGAGGGGTTAGTGATGGTGTACGTGCTCGAAAAATACTGACACTATTTACTTGGAGGACATTTCAATATGTATACCGACCATTCCGCGTTGAAATACCGGATAAATAAGCCTGTGTTGGGGGGGTGCATATGAAGATGGCTCTTATTGTTCCAAGAATATGATTTTGAGGTCATAGTCAAGCCGAGACGCCTGAACGTAGGACTAGATCACTTGTCACGAATTGAGACAGGAAAGGAACCCACTAATTTGGAGGAGGAACTACCTGATGCACAACTCTTTTCAGTGCGCGTTGCGGACGGACACTTCAAAGATATAATACATTTTTTGACAACAGGGACTGCGCCAAAGGAATACTCCGTCCAACAAAAGAAGGAATTGGTGGTGCGCGCGATGGATTTTTCTATCATCTTAGGGCACCTATACAAAATGGGAAATGATGAGATATTGCGAAGATACATACCTGAATTTGAACAAAGTTAGATCCTCACGTAATCACATGGGGGCGCTGCAGGAGGACACTGTGCAGGACATGTGACTGCACAGAAGATTCTTCACACAAGATTATGGTGGCCAACCCTACATAAGGATTCGAAAGCGCACTGTAAGGTCGGTGATATATGTCAAAGGACTGGAAAGCCATCGTGGAGGGACGAGATGTCGTTAAATCCACAAATGACATTGCAATCATTCGAAAAATGGGAAATCGACTTTGTGGGACCAATCAAACCTCAAGGAAAAATGAGCGCACTACATCATCACTATGACAGAGTACCTGACACAATGGGTAGAAGCGCAGCGGGTCAAAGACTGCACAACCGCTATGGCTACGAAGTTTTTGTTCAAAAACGTGTTGACCCAATTTCGCTGTCCGAAAATCTTAATGAGTGATCGTGGAACACATTTCCTAAATGAAGCCATCAGCGCGCTCACAAAAGAGTTCTAGGTGTATCATCAGAAAAGTACACTGTACCACCCACAAGCTAATGGGACAGTAGAGGCATTCAACAAAATACTGGAGACTGCGCTGGCCAAAGTGTACAACGTGCAGTGAAACGATCGGGACCTACGCGTACCTACCATGCTATGGGCTTACAAGACAATATGCAAGAAAATAATAGGACAGACACCATTCCGGTTAGTTTATGGCATGGAAGTTGTCATGCTAATGGAATATATCATACCTAGTCTACGCATAGTAGCACTCATAGGGGTGATGGACCGTGAAGCTCTGGAGGAAAGGCTTGAACAATTGGAAGAACTTGAGGAAGAATGGTTTTGTTTGGGTTTCATCAGCAGGTACAAAAGAAGCGTGAAAAAGCCTAGCACAACCACCATATCAAGTTGTGCACCTTCAAGGTAAATAACTTAGTGCTTCTGTATGACAGTAAGTTTGAAAAATTTCTGGGAAAATTCAGAATGCACTGGCTGGGACCATATGTGGTTAAGGTGGTCACAGATGTAGGCACGGTCCAGCTAGTCAAACTAAATGGAGAACCCTTCCCAGGCAAAGTAAACGGTAGCCACTTGAAGCCCTACATGGGTGGGCTGGCTATCTGACTAATCGGCCGAAGCACAAGCTTCATGACTTGAGGAGCTGGACAAGGGTGTGGGACTATAAACATACATAGCAGATGCCAGTATAGATGTAAGGACACAATTTAGACACGGAGGTCTCAGAAGAATGGATGCAGCAGGTTCAACAAGAAGCAACTCAGTGCGCTGCAGACATCAGCACCATACAAGAATAGTTGAACGAACTCCACACCAAGATCGCCGCACTAACAAAATGACTCGAGGGCAAGTCATGATGTTTGTGTTGGGGGCCTGTTTGGCATGGAATCCCCCCACAACATGTTTTTGGGCTCAAAGCCCAAGTTTTGAGTGATATTATTGTAAAGCTCCATGAATTGCGGGCAAAAATGTATGTTAGAGTCATAGGGTTGTCCGCCATAAATTTGGATGTAATTTCGGCCTACCCATGGTCTGCAGACCATGGGAGTATAAATAGAGTGAAGCTCTAAGTGTAAAAGATAGTTAGGAGTTAGGAAGTTAGAGCGAAGTATGAGATAGAAGTACAGAGCAAGTGTCTAAGTGTATCTTGGGTCGTATTAGTAGGAAGAGGCTTTGCAGCTGAGTGCACAGAGGCCTAGTAGAGTCCGCAGCTAAGTACACAGACCCCTGCAGTTGAGTGCAAAGGGCGTTGTCAAGTCTATAATCGAAGGAAGAGAATAATAAAAGTGTTATCTGAATTACGTGTATCTCTCTTGGGTTATCATCTATTGAATATGAATTGCAATTATATTGTTTATTTACTACGTGCACTTGTATGAATGATTTATATTTCTAAGTATACTTTTTACATGACAATAAGCTAAGTTAAAACAACTAATATCGGGATACTAGCAAGGACTTGGGTAATAACACTATTTGGCCCCTGAGTAGGGCTGCGAAAAGATAGCATCACAAGCTGCAAGATACTGATAAGTGCGCGTAGCGATGTGCGTGCAGGGTCAAAACCGTGGACCACTTAATACTTATAACCCATCAGACATCCCCAAGGTGCGGAAACCTAGTTCTAGCACCCTCCCATGCTACTTCAAGTGAGACCTCAGTCTGCACTCCGCAGACTATTGCCGAAAGGGCCAATAGTACCCGGATTTGTTTGGCTAAATCATCTCTGAACCTGGGTCAAGCCCCAACAAGCCAACAGACTCCCTCGTTCTCAAATCACTTAATTATTTTCCCATTTCAAAGACTCTTTCTTCCATGAGGCCGACATGCTCCACATGCTTATACTTAGCAATTTGCATCTACCTATGGGTTCTTCCTCTTTTTTCTTATAGCTCATATAAAAGTGGGAATACAAATTTTTGGGGAATATTTCTTCGTCCTTCAATGAATTTATAATAAGAGCTTAGGTTGGGTTGTGGACTAGACTCCTAGATCTCTAAGAAGTCATTCTCAAATGTTTTTGGGGAGGCTACTACCTCCTATAGCTGTTTTGTCACAATATTCCCTTCATGTTGCTCATTCTACCCCTCCTGTAACTTCCCCTTTTCTTCTTGTTGGAGGGTGGTTGGTGTCTTGGGTTTTTTGGAGGTTCATTTGGTGGCGGGCCTCATTACAGATTCTATAGGAATATTTGTTATGGGTTTTGTAGAGGTGACCTCTTCGATTTTTCTTTTAGTGGGTCCCACCTCATCTTTCTTGCTTGGGGACTCTTCAATTGGGATAGAATTAGGGGAATTTTGAGGTTTAAAATGGGCATCCTAAGGAAATTATAAAATAATAGTGGAAATAATAAAACAATATTCTATTACATCATCAAATTTTAGAGGGAAAAAAGAAAAAACTACTTTTTCAACTCATATTTTCAAGTTATCTCCCTCTCGGTTTACTCAAATTTCGACCAAGAACACTCGTTAGATGCATAATTTGATTCCTCATCCAAGGAGTACCCATGTTGTATACTTTTGATGGATCCTACTGCACAAAAAATGAGAAATACATGAAAAGCGTGATTGCAATCACATTTTTTCATGTATTTCTCATTTTTTGTGTAGCAAGGTACATCAAAAGTATGTAACATGGGTACTCCTTGGACAAGGAATTAAATTTTTCATCCAACAAGTACTCCCTCTCGAAGTTTGAGTAAAACCTTAGGGAGATAAGTTGAAAAAGTAGTTTTATTATTTTATTATTTTTTAATCTTTTTACCTTTTTACCCCAAAAAGGGTGAATCGCCCCCATGCTTGACGTCATCATCTTGAATCCTATTGGTTCTTATAAAGTTTATGTTGGTTCTACATTTTTCTTAGGAGGCCCATTTTAGACCTCAAAATTTCTCTAATGGGGCCTTTGTGGGATTTTGTGGCCTCCATTGCTTGATCTTGATTCTTTTCCGGGTCTTAAAATATAAGGGGGCTTGCCTTTGTATCTTCCTTTTAGGTTTGTCTAGAGTGCTCAAGATAGCTAAAGTTGTAGCTACCTCTTGTTTAGTGGGTCCTAGAGACAAACTTTCTTATTTTGGGGGTATCTCTATTTCTCTGAGCTCAACAGTCTTCTTAGGACTTTATTTTTCTTGTTTCTCCCCCTCTTCCTCTTCACCTTGTTCTTTTCCTACCTCTACCTCTGGTTCCTCCACTATCCTTTCTGCTTCTATTTCTCTTTCCTATTCTTCTAACCCTACTACTTCTTCCTCTTTTTTCCTTTCCCCTTCTTCTTATTCCTTTGTTTTTTCCTCTCTTCCTCTGACACTAGAGGCTGGGGTATTATAATGAAGCCATGGTGGCCTAGTTGTTGGTGTTTTCCCTCTCTCACATTTTTACTCATGTCCCTAGTAGGCTATAAAAGGAAGTATGACATGCTAAGCCTTTGAGAAAGAGGAAATTTTTCCTAGAAATGGAGTCCATGAAGCAATATAAAGTGGTAGGCATAGACCACACTCAGTCTTCCCTCATAAGAGATGTATTTCAGAATATGGTAGTCCACCTCATCCCAAGGATAAGGTAGGATTTCCTTCCTAACTCCATTCTTGTCCTCGACATGCTTTTCATTGACAGTGAAGAAAATATTTTTAGCAGTGGCACTGGTGGCTTTGTCTTCTCTGATCCATTTGATCCTTAGAGATAGGGTTGTCACTTTGCTAATTATTTTAGGGTTGAGTGAGATAGCTAACCCCATCACCACAATGGTAGCCCTGTCCTTTGTTTTTGAGTTTAGTGCCATGGAAAAATCAAAGGATATGTCTACCACATGAGGGTGTAGGTGGATTCTTTTGGTATTTAAGGGCTTCCTTCTATTAAATCCTCCCCCCATCTCTTCTCTATGTTTTTGGCTAAGTGAGGGAGAGATACTTATTTAATAACTTCAGGGTATAATATAGTGGAAGAAGTGAGTTAAAATTCCTTGTTGATGACAATTTCCTACATTCGCCTTACTCTACTGCCCGAAAAGACCTTTTAATTTCACAATTAGACTATTACTTCCTATAAAATTTGAAGATAAATTTGCATACAATCTTAGGGATGGATGAAAGAGATGGCGGAACTTAATTTTTATCAAGTGGTATGGGATTAAGGTGATAATTTGGAGACCAATTCAAACCTCTGTGGCTTTCCTCCACCCTTTTAGTCTTCCTGTAACAGTTTCTTAGCCCTCCTGTAGCAGTTGCAAGCTTTCATGTAGCTCCTTCCTGTAGCAATTGTAGAGTGGGCTCCGAAACTCCTTGATGACACCCCAAGCTTGTCCTATCCTTAATTTTTTTCAAATGAGAGATTATGCCAAAGAATTCGAGCCTCAATACATAATATGTCATTTTTGGCTTAGGCATGGAGCGTTGTGGTGACTTGGCAGTCACACAGGGTTTCCCTTTTTGGATCGTTTTCCCCACTCAGAGTGATTATTTCCTCTTTCCTCGTAATCACTACCCACTACTTGAGATCACCATCACTTTTATCTTACTAGCCGAGGGTGACCAAGTTAACTGGTCACCTCCAGCTTATTAAAACATCTCCTCTCGACATTTACAAATTTTCGTTATTCACACTTAGGGAGGAGGCAAGAGTTTTCCATGCCTATGCCTACTTCATGATCGAAATGATTCAAGTATTTTAATGTTGGAGCTATACCACATTATTGGCATCAAGGGAGTTGACTTGCTAGCTTCTTTCCTATGTATTTCTTCATTGCTCCTCATGATAGTTGACTATTGTGTTTGATGTGTGTGCAGGTACATTGTTGATGTCCAAGCTTCTACTTCTAGTGGAGATTCCTTCTCGGAGTGATATGACTACTTCAGAGTGGCCTCATAAGTTTCCATCAACCCCCTATTAATGATAAAAAACAATATTATTTCTTTCTGAGATGTGTGCACATGATGCTACAAGAGGAGGTTTTCTTCCTCTAGTAATCCTCTTCTTTTCCTCTGGGGTATTGAAGTTGCATGGGGGTGATGGGAGAATTTGTAATAGGTATTGAGGACAATGCTAGGGTCTTGAGGGATTAGTTTATAATTGTATAAATGAATATGACGAATTATTTTTGTTTTTCCATATTTTTAACTGGGGTAAGACAAAGTGGAGGAATTTTAGTGGAAAATATTTTTTTTGTGAAATGAAATGGATGAGTGATAGATGGATGGTGGAACATGGTGGTGGAACCTTATTCATCATTTTAAAGGTCATTTTTGGTTTTCCTTTCCCTTGGATATCCCTCTTGTATATTTTTAGAACCCTCCTGTATCACTATAGGACCTTCCTGTAGCATTTACAGGTCCTTCCTATAGCAGTCCAGAGAGGGGGTGAAACTTTCATTTTTTGCTAATGAGATGGTGGAGAGGGGTGATAAAATGAGTGTGGATGATGGATAGGAAGTGGATGGATGGAGGAGTGGAGAAAATCTTGATAATTTTGGCCCTGTATCCATGGAATCTTCCACTATTTTTAATCCTACAAAATGACAAAAAAAATTAGTAGACATGGTGTAGATCCACTTCTTGTATTTTTTTTCTCATTTTTGTTTAGACACATTGGCTACCTTAGAGGAGGTATTCAACCTGTATACTTTCCCTAGGTGCCTCAAGAGAGGTTTTCACCTAGGGATCTTTATTTATTTTTTCTCATTTTTTTTCTCTGAGGCTGCCTTAGGGAGGTTTTCAACCCAGAAGTTGGCCTCAAATACCTCATAAAGGTTTTCATCCAAGCCTTTTATTTTTTTTATTAATTTTTTTAACAAAAATATCTAGAAATTTTGTGGACTCGAAGCTATGACACTTCCAATCACATTGACTTCTCTACTGATTGCACTGATGAATTCTTCCTTAGACATAGGTTTTCTACATACCTTCAGCCTGTAGCCATTGACAAGCAAGGGAATCCATTCCTCATCAATGGTCCTGATTTGAATAGCTCCATTGTCATGACATTTTTCTATTAGGTATGGTACTAACCATCTTGTCATCAGTTTTCCTTTGAAATCTCTGAACCTGGAATCATATAATAATGCCTAATCCCCTTCTTGAAAAACCTTTTCCTTGATATGATTCTCATGCCAGCGCTTCCTTTGAAATTTTACAACTTCACTTTGTAGGAGGGCCTACATTCTGAACTCATCCAAGACATTCAATTGTAGCATACTCTCTTGTTGTGCTTTGGTGACATCTAAGTCCAATTGGGCTGCCATTCTCAAAGTATTATACTCAAACTCAATAGAAAGCAGAGTTTTCTTTCCATAAACTAGGTCATATGGAGTGAATCCAGTAGTTGTCTTCTAAGTGGTGTTATAGGCCCAAGTGGACTCCACTAATTTGTCTACCAAATCTCTCCTACTGTTTCTCACAACCTTGGTAAGGATGCTCTCCAATGCCCTATTTGTAACCTCTACTTTCCCATTGGCCTAAGGGTGATAGGTAGTAGATGTTTCGTGTTCGATATGATGTTCCCTTAGGAGATTCTCTATTAAATGTGATGTGAATTGATCCCCCTAATCAGTGACTATCTCCATGGGGTACCCAAATTTGTAGAGGCTATTTTCTCTTAAGAACTCAACCACTTTCTCCTCTATTGTTGCTTTGACAACCTTTGTCTCAGCCCACTTTTTCAAGTAATCAATGCACATAATGATGTACTTTTTTTCCCTAATGGTGGGTCAATTGGCCTAATTAAATCCATGCCTCACTTGTCAAATATCTCTAAGGCCACCTAGGCTTGTAGAGGCATTTCATCCCTGGGTGTGGGTTTTCCCATCCTCTGGCACTAATTGCATATGTTGGTATACCTTGCATCTTGATGGAGAGTGGGCCAATAATAGCCAGCTTGTAGAGCTTTAAAAGTTGTTCTCTTGGCAGAAAAATGACCTCCATAAGGCCCATCATGGCAGGCTGAGAGGATGTCAAAGACTTCCTCTTCCCTGACACATTCCTTAATATCTAGTCTAGTCCTAGCTTGAAGAGATTTCCTCCAAACCAAGTGAAAGGGAAATTTTTCCATACAATTCTACTCTTCTTCCTAGATGAAAATTTTGGTGGAAATCTTCTAACAAATAAGTATTTTTATATGTCAGAAAACCATGGGGATAGAAATGAAAGAGAAAATAGGTGCTCATCTGGAAGTTGATGATCAACCATCCCTTCATCACCTGTAGGAAAATCAAGTTTACACAAAAAATCTGCAACTACATTTTATTTTCATGGCTTGTCAATGATAGTTAAATCAAATGTTGTAACAATAGAAACCATCTAATGATTCTATAATTCAAATTAGGATTATTCATCAAAATTTAATATTTGCATGGTTAGTATGCACAAAAATTCGGTATCCAGTGATGTAGTTTCTAAATTTGTTTGAGTGTACAACAGCTAAGAGTTTTTTCTCAGTTGCAGTGTAGTTCAATTCAACCTTAGACATGTTTTTACTAATGAAATAAATGGCATATGGTAACTTATCATCTATTGTCCTAAGGATTCCCCCAATTGGGACCCCTAAGTATGGGTGCAATGGTTAATTTCTCTTTCAAAATCTAAAGGGCCTCTTGGTTGCTACTTTTCCAACAGAATTCTGAGCCCTTGGCTAGCAACCCAAACAATGGTGAAGCCACTTTACTAAAGTCCTTGATAAACCTCCTATAATAACTAGCTAAGCCCAAGAAAATCCTAACATCCCTCTACTTTTGAGGAGTAGGGACCCTTTTGATGATGGAAATCTTGTTTGGGTCCACTTGTATTGCCTCCTGAGATATTTAATGGTAAAGGATAGTCCTTGTTGAAGGAAGTGTAACTATGTTCGATCCTCATAGATGCACTTTTGATATTTGTACTTATTAAAGAAAAATCAATATTATTTTTATAATATATGTCAATGGGTTTCTTGCTCATTGAATTAGGTCTACAATATATCAAAGTTCTATTTGTGAGTCAAATATTCAAGACTAAATATTGAAGTCCTTAAGGGCATGGTACACGATGTATAAATATATATTAAAGTCAAAGGGAAACCTCCAAGAAAACTCAAGTCTGATCCTATCTAATGATACCTTCAAGAAGCTCCTTCAAGCATGTTACACCACCATAGAAAATGTGTGAAATATGTTCAGCAAATCAGCCACCAAACTTCCCTCCAAGTTAGCCTACAAACAACCCTCCAAGTCGACCTGCTAACAGTCAATGAAGTTGGCCTATAAGTTGGCTTAAATGGAGGGGCAGTCCTCTATTTATAGAGGTTGTCCACTCCAAATGAAACACATCAATTTTTCTTTGAAATCTGCAAGGAAAAGAAGACTAGAGAATGAAGAAAGATAAAAAGAAAGGGTCTACAAGGCGCACCAAATAAAGGAGAAGGGATAGTGTAGATAAAGGATTGTTTCTAGTGCTAGAAATATTCACACATGTGAGGAAGAGGAGGAGAAATATACAGATGCTATAGCAAGGACAAACAAGAAATAATTTTGTGTTTTTTGGGTTTGATACTATACTCACAAGGTCTCTCAAGACCCACCTCTGGTTTTGTGCATGATTTTCGCACATGTTTTTTGGACGCGATGGTTTTTGGTCCATGGTATTGGACATGATGGTTTTTGGTCCATGGTATTGGATGCTTCAGCATGTATAAATATGTATTGTAACATTGAAAGGAACATAATGAAAAATCAAGCTGGTAGTCCCGGTTTTGGGATCAAGGGGAAAGTCTCTGTGTATATGTGTTTTATGTGTTCTTCTCTCACATTATTTATTTTTTGTGTTTTAGAATTCGTATGCAGGTAATTTCTATATAGGGTTAAAACCTACATTTGGTATCAGAATTGTTCTAGCTTCAAGGGGATGCCTTTATTGCTGAGGGGTTTCGCTCGGGCCTGTGGTAGACCCTGTTTAGTGGGAGATCTGCAAGATTTATTTTGGTGGTGAAAGAAGATGGCGAGCAATGGAAAGATAGAGATCAATAAATTTAATGGTCAGAGTTTTGAATTGTGGAAACTCAAGATGGAGGATCTATTGGTGGATAAAGACTAGTGGATCGTGGTAGATCCGGGTACTAAACCAATGGGAGTGTCCGATGAAGAATGCAAGAAGTTGGATTAGAAGGTAAAGAGCACAATACGATTGTGTGTCTCAGATTCAGTATTGTTGAATGTATCAGGGGAAGCTACGGCGAAGAATTTGTGGAAGAAGTTAGGGACTTTGTACCAATCTAAGTCTCTAGTGAATAAACTGTTCTTACAGAAAAAGTTGTATAACCTGAGGATGAAAGATGGAGACTCGGTGACAGAGCATCTGAATGCATTTAATAATGTGGTAAGTCAGTTAGCATCTGTTGATATTAAAATTTCAGATGAAGATAAGTGCATTAGTTTGTTGTGTTCTCTACCAAATTCGTGGGATAGTCTCATTATTGCAATAGGTAGCAATGCAACTGCCTTGAATTTTGATGAAATAGTCTCATCCTTACTGACGAAGGAGATGAGATGGAAAAATATGAAGAGCCAAAATGGTGATGCCTTGTCTATACGAGGGCAGACCTAGAACAGAAACAAAAATAAGTCATCGAGTGGGAGATTTAAATCTCCAGGAAAACCTATAAAGGTGGTTTGCTGGAAATGTGGAAAGGAAGGGGACTACAAAAGGGACTATAAATCTAAAGCTCTTGACAAAGGAAATGGATCTGATGAGGCTCCTTCTGCAGAGGCAAAAACCACCTCAGATGAAGGTGGGGATGTGTACTTGGCTTCTTCAAGTACACATGTAGATCATGAGGCATGGTCGATTGACTCAGGTGCATCCTTTCACTTCACTCCCCATAGATAAGGGGACTACAAAAGGGACTGTAAATCTAAAGCTCCTGACAAAAGAAAGGGATTTGATGAGGCTCCTTCTGCAGAGGAAAAAACCACCTTAGATGAAGGTGGGGATGTGTACTTGGCTTCTTCAAGTACACATGTAGATCATGAGGCATGGTTGATTGACTCAGGTGCATCCTTTCACTTCACTCCCCATAGAGAGTGGTTCTGCGAGTATGAGAAATATGATGGTGATGATGTCTTCTTGGGGGATGACAGGAAGGCTAGAATCATTGGTCATGGAAAAGTAAAGTTGAAGTTGTAAGGTGGAAGGGTTAGAATGCTTCCAGGTGTTCTACATATTCCTGCATTAGCCAGAAATCTGATTTATGTTAGCAAGCTGGATGATGCAGGTGTAAAAACAGTGTTCGAGAAGGATACCTACAAGATGGTTCGAGGAGCACTAGTATTGATGCAGGGAGTTTGGATTGGAACTCTGTACAAGCTGCAAGGTAGCACTGTTATTGATGGGTGCAATAGTTTTGTGGTTCCTAAAAGTGGAGCAGAAAATCTAGTGGTCTCTGGAGAGAAGAACATGATGTGGCATCAAAGGCTTGGACATATTGGAGAAAAGGGCCCTCAGATACTTCATGGTAAAGTTATGGTAGAAGGTATGAGTAATAGCTCTCTAGATTTTGATTTCTATGAAAATTTTGTATATGGGAAGTTGAATCGGGTGAGTTTCCCCTCTAGTAGTAAGAGGGAAAAAAAGATATTAGAACTTGTGCACAGTGATGTGTTTGGACGTATGAAGGTTCCATCACTTGGTAAGTTTGTGTACTATGTATCATTTATATATGACTTCTCAAGGAATACATGGATATATTTCCTTAAGTAGAAATCTAAAGTCTTTGACAGGTTTAAAGAATTTAAGGCTCTGGTGGAAAACCAAACAGAGAAGAAGATAAAGGTGCTGAGGATAGATAACGGTGGAGAGTTTTGCATTAATAAATTTGAAGAATTCTGTAAGAAGTGTGGTATAGCACAGCGGAAGACTATTCCATATACACCTCAGCAAAATGGAGTTGCAGAAAGAATGAATAAGACGTTGATGGAAAGGGAAAGAAGCATGCTCAGTGGTGCCGAGTTAGGACAGGAATTTTGGGTGGAGGCGGTGGATACTTCATGTTACCTAGTCAACAAGTCACCTTCATCAGCATTGGAGGATAAGACTTCACAAGAGGTATGAACTAGTAATAAACCCTCTCTTTCACATCTGAGGGTATTTGGATGTGATGCATATGTACATGTTCCAAAGGAGAAATGAACCAAGTTGGATAGTAAATCTGAAAAGTGCATCTTTCTTGGGTATAAGGATGGTTTAAAGGGTTATAATCTTTGGAACCTAGTCACACGGAAGGTTGTGTACAGCCGAGATGTGGTGTTCAGAGAGGTGAAAGATGTTAATAAACATGAATTCCAACAAAAGGAACCTGAGAAGATAGAGTTTGAGCTAAAGGAGGAAGAATCAGACTCTACAATAGAGGAGGAATTAGAATATGAAGATCCACAAACTCCGGCTGTGAGAAGATCAGTTCGAGAAAGAAGGCAGCCTAAAAGGTATAGTCCATCTACTTTCGGTTCAAATTTTGCTTTATCTATCACTGACGATGATCCCAAAACTGTGAAGGAAGCAGTAGATTCAAAGGATGGAAAACTCTGGAAATAGGCCATGGTTGATGAAATGGCATCTTTGCACAAAAATGAGGCTTGGGATCTGGTGGAGTCGCCGACTGGAAGGAAACCCATTGGCAGGAAATGGGTGTTCAAAAATAAGACAAATGCAGAAGGAAAAGTGGAGAAATACAAAGTTCAGTTGGTAGCAAAAGGTTATTCGCAGGTGCTGGGAATTGATTTTGGTGATATTTTTTCTCCTGTTACCAAGGTAACTTCTATTAGATTACTTTTATATGTTGTTGCTACTTTCGATTTTGAGGTAGATCAGATGGATGTGAAGATAGAATTTCTTCATAGGGATCTAGAAGAGGAAATATACATGAAGCAACCTGAAGGCTTTGCGGTGAAGGGTAAGAAAGAACTTGTATGCAAGTTAAAGAAGTCTCTGTATGGGTTAAAATAGTCACCAAGGATGTGGTATCAGAAATTTGATACATTTATACGGGGACTTGGCTTCACCGGAAGCGAAGTAGATCACTGTGTGTATTATAAATTAATTGGTGACCATGTTATTTATCTGGTCTTGTATGTGGATGATATGTTGCTGGTTGGAAATGACAAATAAATTATCCAGGATTTGAAGACCCGATTTTCCTCCAAATTCAACATGAAAGATCTTGGTGCTGCAAACTATATTTTGGGCATGGAAATTAAAAGAGATCAGACAAAGAGGAAACTTTGGTTAAACCAGAGGAAGTATGTCGAGACAATATTGCAGAGGTTTAACATGCAGGATAGTAAACCAGTAAAGGTTCCTATTCCTGTAGGTGTGAGGCTATCTATTGAATAGTGTCCCAAGACACAAGAAGAAGAAGAGGACATGTCCCGTGTTCCATGTGAAAGTGCAGTCAGTAGCCTGATGTATGCAATGATCTGTACTAGACCAGACATTTCACATGCAGTGGGAGTATTGAGCAGGTTTATTTCAAAACTGGGGAAGGAGCACTAGACATGAGTGAAGTAGGTTTTCAAGTATTTGCATGGCACTTGTGATTATGGTTTGTGCTACCAGGAAGATCAGGATTGAACAAAATGTTGGATATTGATGGCTTTGTTGATGCAGACTGGGCTGAAGATCTGGATCAAAGAAGATCTACAAGTGGGTATGTGTTTAACCTTTTTGGAGGTGCAGTCAGTTGGATGAGTAAGAAACAATCTGTAGTGGCACTATCAACTACAGAGGCAGAATACATGGTCGCCACTCATGCAAGCAAGGAAGCAGTTTCATTACAGAGATTGTGTTCAAGTATGGGGTTAGTACAGGGAGCTATAAGGATAGAATGTGATAGCCAAGGTGCAATTTTCTTGGCAAATAACCCCACATATCATTCAGAGACAAAGCACATTGATGTTCAGTATCACTTTGTGAGGGATATGATAGAAGACAAAAAGGTGTTGCTGGTAAAGGTGGACACTTTGAAGAATATTGCAGATGCATTGACAAAATATGTGAGCTCTAAGAAGTTCTTTGGTGTAGAGAGACAATGGGCATTTCAAGGCTGGAAAAATGACTAAGCTCTCTTTTGGCCCCCTGTGGAAAGAAAACAACAAGTGGGAGAATGTTGGGTTGTGTTATATTCTTTCCATGTAGTTAACAGGGGGTTTGAAGGGCACCCATAACCCCACTTTATGGGGTTTTGGACCCTATGTTAGGTTGGGTAGACCCACCTATGGTTTTTTGCATGATTTTTGCACATGTTTTTTGGACACGATGATTTTTGGTCCATGGTATTGGATACAATGGTTTTCGGTCCATGGTATTGGATACAATGGTTTTCGGTCCATGGTATTGGATGCTTCGACATGTATAAATATGTATTGTAACATTGAAAGGAACATAATGAAAAATCAAGCTGGTAGTCCCGGTTTTGGGATCCAGGGGAAAATCTTTGTGGATATGTGTTTTATGTGTTCTGCTCTCGCATTATTTATTTTCTGTGTTTTAGAATTCATATGCAAGTAATTTCTGTATGGGGTTAAAACCTACAAAAGGCACCTACAAAGAAGAGAAGATTGAAGCAGGACCTACATCAAGCTATAAGTCTTCAAGAAAACATCATCACCAAGCAAGTCCACTTTGAGAAGGCAACTTGAAGAACATCAAGGTCCAGGGAAGATAAGCCATCAAGCCTTCAAGGAGGAAGAAAATCCATTACATCTCAAAATCTATCAAGTACATGTCCCCTTCTAAATATAAATCGATGTCTTTTTGCAAGGAAAGCAATAAATTGGTAGGCACCAATAACTTTCTTGCATGGAATAAGAAGATTGATCTACTACTCAAGGAGAATGAACTCCTAGAGCATGTCAAAGAGAATATCACTATCCATGCTAAGGAACAGACACAAGCCTTAGCAAAGTACAATAAGAATGAGACAAGAGATCAAAGGATTAATCAATCAAAGACTCTCTCATTCCTTATGCCTCCAATTTTGAGACATCAAAAAGTTTTTATGATAAGCTAGTAGATCTTTTCTCAGTATCCACAACCAGAGAAATAATATCTCTAAGGAATGAATTATACAATATGAAGATAACAAAGGAAGGAATAGCTCCCTACTTCATGAAAATATCTGAAATGAGAGATCAACTTCAAGAGCTTGGGGAAGTCATGTCTGACAGGGAGATGATAACTATAGTATTCAATGCTCTACCTGAGGAGTGGGGAAACTTCATATCTAGCATATATGCCAAGAAGAAGCAACCACTCTCAGTGAAATGTGGTCTCCATGCAGAACATAGGAAACCAGACTTAAGGAAAAATAAGATGTGTGATCAGAGCAATCATTTTCTACCATGGTGAAAAGAAAGGGTAAATTTTGCAAGTTTGGTCCACAAAGAACAAACAATAAAGACATGTCCAAAATCCAATGTTTTGGATGCCAAGAATATGGACACTACAAAATGAATTGTCCTAATCTTAAAAAGGACAACAACAAAAGGAAGAGGAAAGAAGCTCACATAACTCAAGAGATGAAAGAAGAAGGAAAGAAGAAAAATAAGGAAGATCCTTTGGATCTCTACTATGACTGGGTCAAACTCTTTACTTCTATACCTCTTTCAAAGTTTTGAGTAGGATAGGAGCATGTAGGAATAAATTAAAATTGCATGGCTAGAAGCATCCTCTAGAATCTAGCAACATGATGTACATAGAGTTATAAAAACTCATGTAGATGTAGAATTTATGATAAGAACAAAAATGCATAAGTAGAAATATGTTCTAGAATATAGGAGCATGGAAGATATAGCTCAAGATCTTCATGTAGAATAAGAATACCTATTATAGACCTCATACATGATGAAAAAAAAATTGATCATGATAAGAATCTTAGAAGGACTACATCATCAAAAGAAAGGAAACATTTGCAAGGTAAGGATCTTTAAGATCCTATAATGGAATCTTCAAAATAAGATTCATAGACCAAAGCAGATGTCTCATTGGGAATCCCATTCATGGGTTTCAAAGAAAAGAATGATATGCAGGCAAGCCAGGATGAAGCAAGAAGGGCTACACGAAAGGATGATGAAAGGAGAATCAAGATGAGGTATGTATGCATCAAAGTTTTAGTCATGTTATCATTTGTATATTATTGAGTCATGTGTATAGTTCTATAAAATGATCAAGCATGAAGAATCTCTTTCACCAAGAACATGCTCAAAGGCATGTACCACAATGCAATGAAGGTCAAGAATATGCTCACATAAGGAACATAAGATTGCTAAATAAGACGCAAGAAGAAATGCTGACAAATCCAGAAAGAAAGCAATGAAGGAATGCTCTCACAAGAAGCATTAGATGGTTTACCTATCTATTTGGGAAGAAGAAAATGAAGAAAGAGATCAAGCATGTGAAGAACACCATGATCACCAAGAATCACTATCTAACAAATGCCTTGAAATATATCTCCCAAAAGAATATAGGATAACTTTGGTAAAGGAAGAAAGGACCCTTGACACCTATAAAGGCCTTGGAGATACAAAAGGTGCAGATAATTGATTCTACTCTACAGAGATGTCATGATGAAGAAGCTATCCAACAAAATAAAAAGCAATGTTGAAGCAATATCATGTTGAATTCATGATGGGCTACTAGGTCAAAGCATGTAACCTAGCAAGTACTATGAAGAATCCATGAGGAGAGTATTCTGAAGAATGGACAAGATGACAAGAAAAAATTGATAGTCACTTTCCATGATGAAATGACATGAAAAACCAAGAAGGAAAGTGATCAATGGATGGTGCCCTACCGAGAAGAATTTCAAACAAAGACTTCATGACATCAATAAAGGAAGGAGATCAAGCAGTTGAAGGACCCACGAAGAAGAAGCTATTGATGAAGGAAACAATCCCAAATTAAGAGGGAGCTCTGACAAGTCCCTGATCATGAGGGAGTTTTGGATCACCCCTAATTACAAAGGAGTGACAATTTTGTTTTCCATTTCATGGGTCATGCACTAGACTAGGACTAATAGTCGTAAGTCTAGATGAAGGCCATGAATGGAAATGTAGACACAAGGTAGAGACAACATTCTTGTCTTCATTCAAGAAGAAAGAATGAGAGGATTATGTAATTATCTGGCATCTGGTACTCTTTAAGGATGTGTAGGGAATCCAAGAGAATAGTAGGCAAGAGGATCGATATTCTTTGAGGGTTGGGAACCAAAGATAAGAATATTCCTAGAATGTCATACTTGGAGAACACCCGAGTGGGTATGTAACTTGAGAGACAATGATGAGGGTGTCTATAAATCAATGGTCTACAAGCATTGTAGCTCATGGTCTCATAAAGAGATGGATTTGTTCGTCAAGGCCTTGCACTATGACAATGTTGATGGACATGATGATATAATAAATGGATTGCAAATCCGATTTCTCTTATGTGAATTATTCAAGATGGATAACAACCAAACACCTTGTAATGTTGTATGAATACCTCCCTAGTTAAGAGGGATTGTTGAAGGAAGTGGAACTAGGTTCGGTCTTCATAGATGTACTTTTGATATTTGTACTTTTCAAGAAAAAGAAATATTCTTTTTATAATATATGTCAATGAGTTTCTTTCTCATTGAATTAGGTCTAGCACATATCAAAGTGCTATACGTGAGTCAAATAGTCAAGAGAAAATATTGAAGGCCTTAAGGGCATGGTACACTATGTATAAATATATATTAAAGTCAAAGGGAAACCTCCAAGCAACTCAAGTCTGATCCTATGTAATGAAACATTCAAGAAGTTCCTTCAAGCATGCTACACCACCATAGAAAATGTGTGACGTCTACTCAGCAAATCAGCCACCAAACTACCCTCCAAGTCAGCCTACAAACAACCCTCCAAGTCGGCCTACTAACAGTCAATGAATTCATCCTATAAGTCAGCTTAAATGGAGGGACAATCCTCTATTTATAGAGGTTGTCCACTCTGTTATAGTTTTTTCTTCTTAAAGGTTTATAGAAAGAAATCACCTAAGACTATGGATGACAAACAATCTCAACAATATAAATAGTTGCTAAATATTGTAGATCTGCAGCAACTAATAGATACAAAACTTGTCAAATTCCTAATATATGCCACAATAATAGTTAAACAACAAAATAAAACAATAATAATAACTCCAATAATCCAAAGGAAACTAGATATACAAAGAATAGATTTTATTATAACACCTATGAAGGGAACAAATAAATGTTACCAATCCCCCTCTATGGGATGGGTTCTTGGCTATCCTCAAATGTCTTCAGCTTGTGTAGAGTCTCTCTCCTCTATAATGTGTAAACCCAACAAATAAAATGTTTGAGCTCAATGGGAACTCAAATGGAAGAAAAATGGTGTGCGATAGTGATAATAATTAGAGTTACAACAGTGAGTGCAACAATGAAAATAATCAAAAGTGAATAATGAATGGAAAACCCTTCTATTTATAACAAAATATTGAGTTATCCTCGAATAATGAGAAATAATAAAATATTATTAA
The DNA here is from genome assembly GCA_031772625.1 of Pinus tabuliformis. Taxonomy (NCBI): domain Eukaryota; kingdom Viridiplantae; phylum Streptophyta; class Pinopsida; order Pinales; family Pinaceae; genus Pinus; species Pinus tabuliformis. Next base: position 1,234,463,998 of record CM062817.1, on the reverse strand, counting down.
CCCCATTTTAGGAATAACCACTTGGAATATTTTATTATATTTGGTTAGGAGGTAAAAAAATATTTAAAACTTTATTTAGAAATAATAAATAAATAAATGATTTATTTATCATCTTAAGAAATTGGTTTAAGGAATAATAAAAAAATAATAATTTATTTAATTATTCCTAAGGTATTTAGTCAAATTTGACAAGGAATAATAATTAATTAGTGATTAATTAATTATTCCTAGAGAAAAATAAGATAATTAATAATTTATCTGTTTATTTTTCATAATTGGGTCAAATATGACAAGGAATATTAATTAATCAATTGTTTAATCAATTATTCCTAGAAGAGAATTAAATAAATAGTATAATTTTTCTTCATGATAAAGTTATAAATTACTTTAAAAATGTGGTTTATTAAGTAATTTCTCACAGTGAAAGAAATTTTACCATGGTAAAATTGGCCTTACATGGTGTACTTCAATCCATCTAGTAAATTAGGCTAGATGATCAATTTTTTGGTGATAACAGATTTCCCCCCAACGTACGAGTGTTAGGAGCAAAATGTATGACCGAAGTACATTGTAAAGACACAATCTCTAGACAACAAAGTGGAGTCAAAGGGAGAGAGAGACCAATAGAGCTAAAGCAAAAGAGGATAGGGACAGAGGGGGCAAGACCAATGCAAGTCTACTTTTATGTTGTGGTACCAAATCTCAGTGAGGCGGGGGAGGCATACCTATACCCACTAAGATATCTTAGTACAAAAATAATGATGCACCCAGAAACATAAAACTAAGCAATGTAGTAAATGTTGAATGGTACATGACACGCTGGCATGAATGAGCTAGAAAATAATACAATGTGTCCCATATACATACTATGCCTAGAAAAACATGATCCAGGACTGGATATAATAACATATGAGTACATGAGATATAATGGCCCTTCCCTCAAAAAATGGGTGGGAGGGAGGGTATAACAACCAAAGAAGCCCTACAAAACAGGGAAGTGATATGAAAAATTGAATGGATCATCTGAAGGAGACGTGCATGCTATGAACACTGCGATTGGTAGGAACCGAACCCATAAAATCTACAAAACTCCATCTAAGGTTGTAGCATAATATGAAGGAATTCATGCATGTGGGGGGCTACCTAAAGGGCCAGCCCCTTATGATATCTGAAACATCTCACACACACTCGTGAATCACTGATTTGTTGTATCACTGGACCATCATGTGTATGAATTAGGAGCATGAAACAACCATGTAAAAGGGAAAAAATGAGTCCCTCTACTCGATACATGGTACTGAACAAGAATGGAAGTTGGAACCAAGATACACCTCCCTCTAGGTCGTTCTTCTCGAATAAATGAGCTGACATCGACAGAATAGGGCCTACGATAGGTGAGGCAATAAGGATCCTCAACTAAGGCATGACGGGAAATAGTAATGTGATTGATGGAATGACACTTGGGACAATGGAAGAAATGGGACTAAGGGACAAACAAATGACTTCCCTTGTCAGACCATAAAGTGCACGGTTAACCTAGCGGTGACTGACTCAACTCTAGAGGGGATGGGGGACAATATGACTGGAGACCAAAATGGGCAACACAGGATGAACGATATGAAAATATGGATGGGATACTGTGACATGATACAATGGAACGTGAAAAAGACTCTATGGATGCAAAGGTGACTCATCGTGAATGCTATGAACAATGGTGACTCAATGACATTGCCACACAGAATAGGCCCAGTGGGGACAATGAAATCATGAGTAAATAATGGTTACCCATGATGAGAATCGACTCCTGAGATGATAAGAATTAAGGGAAGGTGGTCCCTAAGGTACAAGCATCGCATACAAAGAAATTTGATTTTAAGAGGCGACGAAGTGACCCTTCTTGGAAAAATGGCTTTCGAGTGAAGTGTCAAATCATCAAAAACTAAGAAAGAGCCATTATAGTACTTGGTGAGAGCTTTCCAATGGTGCTAATGATTCGTCAAACTGAGCTATGATTTGGTTGTAATGTATGATAGAAAAAACTATGGATTTTTGTTGGCTTGAGGGGGCTTGACCCAGGTTCAACGTTAATTAGCCAAACAAAACCCTACACTACTGGCCCTTTTGGCATTAGCCAGTGGAGTGTGGATTGAGGTCTCACCCAAAGCAGTATGGGGGGATGCTAGAACCAAGTTTCCACAGTCTTGAGATGGTTGTGATATCGTTGATCTCTTCTATCCCTACCTTCGCGCATGTGATCTTGCTCTAGGGCTTGTAGGACAAACCCTTTGTTTCGTCCTTTAATACCTTTGCAAAATTATACGATCAACCTTCACACAACCCTAATCTGGGGCTTAGGTACTTTCGCACTACTATGGCAACGAGTCACACATACTCCTTAATTATCCTAAGTGTTTCACTTATCTTATTAACCTATCTTAGTTAGCTTCATGTAAATATATGTTCTTACTTGTGCTTACTTAACCAACACATTTACATATATTCGTGCATCATATAAGCATTATAAGTGAATTTCATACCCAATATAACAAGATGCATAAATAGGAAGTAAAGACATAGGAATCGTAGAATACTTCTCTTTATTGATAATTTTGGACAATTACAGACTCGACCCACCCTCCGCACTCAGCTGCAAGGGTCCACACACTCAGCTGTGAACTTCTACTCTAGGCCTCTACGCACTCAGCTACAAAACCTCTACCTACGCTATGACCCCAGACTTAGACTTCCTCCTCTAGACAATGACTTTCTTACCTGTTCGATCTCCCCTTTAAACTACTTAGAGCTTTCCTCTATTTATACAATTCCCATGGTTTGCGGACCATGCGTGGATCTTTTACAACCAACATTACATTTCAAAATAAGGGCAGACAACCCTATGAATTTTTAACATCTACACGCTCTGCAACCACAAAATGCAGAGTCTTTACACTTGGATTACAAAATTTGTTGGCATTTTGGCACCGGTGTGGCGCTATGGTACAGGTGTTGTCCTTGATGGCAACTCACTTTGGTGACAGATCTTAGTTTAGGCGCTCAGAATGAAGGAAATCTTGTATACGTAGGTTCACCTTGCCGAAGATGCATATACACGCGGGTTATACATTCAAAAGTCGCGTATGTGTATACACGCACTTTTTTTCATATAAAAGCACGTACATGGTGGGAAACTTATTTTTGGTCCGTGCTTGTTAGTCCTTGGAATTTGAACCTATGATTTTGGACCATGGTATCTCGTTAGAAGTGTTGACCCCAGGTTTTCGGCCCTTGGTATTGGTTTATTATGGTTTTGGACCGTGGTATTGTGGAAGGGCTAAAACTATAAAAGAGGAAGGAGATCATGTGGCAAAGGATCATCTGATTTAATTGAATATCTGATATTGTGCTAGATCTGGAATACTAGTGATTGGGTTATGGTGCAGATCTAGATCTGAATGAAGGAGGAACCTGAGCGCGAGAAGAATAAGGACTATTGATGGATCAAAATCTCAACGCTTGAACATTGCTATCTCTATATGATTGTTATATGTGGTGCACTCTTGATCTATAAATCTGGGTTAACTAATGTCTGAATGTTTAAAAGAATAAATTATCCTTTATAGATCTGTACACAGGTTCAATGAAGTGCAGGTGCGTATACACGCTTTCTCTGTGAATGAAAGAAGCGTATACACAGGTTGGTTGTGGTACATAAGCATATACACGCAGATTGATGAATAGTGAAGTATCGTACATATCTTGATTTATGTTCTAGCTGCTTCTATTTTATTGCTGCAGTGTTCTGGGTTCAGAATTGGTGTTTGATTACAGTTACTGTGTTCTGGGTACAGCTGACAGAGAAGTGTTTATCTGATTCAGTTTTTGATTGGTGAAAAGGGTTTGGTTGATGCATAAATACTTGATGTTTGATTGATATTACTTGTGGATCCAGTCTGAAAATTAATGAAACGAGGTCCCTGAAAGCAGAAAGAAAGTTGCAGCATTCTGCAGGTAGGAGCCTGTGTACTAGTATCTCTAGCTAGTACAAGAACTAAGGGGGTTGGAGCTCCCTTCCAGGAAAGCTAGAGAACAAGAGAGAGTTGTAGCTCTCTGCAGGTTGCAGCCTGCTTACTGGTAAAGACTGCACCAGTGCAAAACATTGTAAAGAGAAGTTTCTAATTAAAAAGAAGATAGAGACGAATTGCAGCAGGGGTTTTTCACCCACATTGGGTTTCCTCCTTATATATTGTGTTCATGTTTGTGACTGTCTTCTGCTCTGTTTCACTGGTTCTAGTACTGTTTATTTTCTTCTGATTCACAGATTAATAACTGACATCTGAAAGATAAATCAAATTATAAGTCTACTTTATATACGTGATTTTCCTTATCTAAAGCTGCGTATATACGCGGTTTTTATTAATTGAAGTAGTGTATATTATCTGACGTTGAAAAAGGAAATATTTGTCTTGATAATACTGATTCACCCCCCCCCCTCTCAGTATTATTTCCAAGAATTGGTATCAGAGCAGGTCCTTCTAAAGAAGCTTGATCGCTTGAAGGAAGATCTTTCAGCATGAGCAACTACAAGAGGGAATCATCAATCAAGCCACTGGTTTTTCATGGGACAAACTTCGTATATTGGAAGGTAAGAGTTACTACCTATCTTCAATCTCTGGGTACATAAGTCTGGGACATCATAGAAACAGGGCATACTTTTCCATCAGCTACCCCTACAGATCCAGCTGAGAAGAAGAAATATGAAACAAATGCAAAGGCGGTCAATACTCTTCTAGGATGTCTATCTCAATCAGAATTCGTGAAAGTTATGCAATTTAAATCAGTAAAATAAATATGGGACAAGATTGTCCTAAGCTATGAAGGAGATGATCAGGTAAAATGAGAAACACTTCAAACCCTCAGGATTCAGTATGAAAATCTCAAGATGTATAATGATGAAAGTATGGCTAACTATTTCTTTGTGTAGATGAGATTGTTAATTGTATGAAAAACTTGGGAGAAGAAATAAAAGAGGCTGTTGTGGTTGAAAAAGTTCTAAGATCTTTGTCACCTAGGTTTGAATCTAAAGTTTCTGCAATAGAAGAAAAGGAGAATCTACAAAGTCTTAAAATGTCACAACTGCATGGAATTTTTACTGCTTATGAAATGAGGAAAGGAGGTCCATCAGACAGGAGAGAAGCTGCCTTCAAGGCTTCAGGCAAAGGAGAATACTATGAATCAGGACACATGTCAGAAGAAGAAGAAGAATCAAATTTTGTCAAAAATCTTCAAAGGGGTGCCAAACGATTCCGAGGTAAGTTACCTTTCAAGTGCTTTACTTGTGGAAGAGTAGGTCACTATGCTGCCAAATTTCCTCATAAGGATAAGATTGACAAGGGAAAGGAACCTGTTAGATGGAACAAGAAACAGAATGCAATTAAGAAAAGCTATTACACTCATGAAGATAGTGATGGTCTTTCAAATAGTGACGAAGATGAATGAGGTAATGAATATAAACTTTTAATGGCTTTTGAAGATGATGACTACATGGATGCTATAGACGTAGAAGGTTTTTGTGAAGAGATGACTAATCTCAAAATCTGCTTAGAAGAGAAAAATGCAATTATTGATTCTCTACAATGTCAACTGGCTGAAAGGGAAAAACATCTTGAAAAATTGGAATTTGAAATTGTTTTTCTTAGAAAGGAGATTGAGAAAACAAAAGCTATTAATCTTAAATTTGTTAAAGGATCTGAAACTCTGGATGAGATTATCAATGTGCAGCGTTCTCCACTAATCAAGACAGGTCTGGTATATAATGGAGAAACATCTCAAGCTTCTACCTCCAAAAGTTATCTTGATGCAGCAAGGAGGAGCGATCAAAGGCCTAATAGAAAACATCAGGTAAATCAGGGACAGTTTACCTCAAGAATGAATAAAGACTATCAAGAAAATTGGGGACAAGGTACCTTAAGGACAAACAAAAGCTACAATCAGCCACAGGTAAAATCTTCCCAATTTGCCTCAAGAATGGATGTCAATCGGTTGGATGATAGATTTGATAATTGCAGGAGTTTTTTCAATGGCCAATGTTTCTCTTGCCATAATTGTGGTCACAAAGTAGCTCAATGTGTTGCCTATAAGACAATCATGACTAGAGAAGCTCAAAAATAAAGGAATATGACTGGAATCACGAAAAGGACTTATAACAACTTTTTGGCCCTTGAAAATGAAGTTGAATGTTCTATTTGTAATAACTTTGGTCATGAAGATTCTGAATGCAAGAGCAGGTTTTGGAAGACAACTCAGAAGGAACATACCTCAAGTGCCAGAAAATGGAGAATGAAGGAACCACAACCAGAAAGATGTGGGATAGCTTTCTATGCAGAAGGACAGGAAAATATATGGTATATCGACAGTAGATGTTCGAAGCATATGACAGGGGATAAAGAAAAACTTGAATCATATACTGCATTAGAAAAGGGAAAGAAGGTGTCTTTTGGAAATGATACCCCTGCAGCCATAAAAGGAAAAGGCACTGCTCAGTTGAAAGAAAAGGTCAAAGCTGGAAATGTTTTGTATGTTGATGGCTTGAAGCATAATCTACTAAGTGTTAGCCAGATGTGCGATCAAGGAACTAAGGTAATATTTCGATCAAATGGATGTAGTGCTCGTGATCTTGACACAGGAAAAACAGTGATCAAAGGCAGAAGAACTCCAAATAATCTATACATATTTGAAGAAGGACAACAACAATGCTATTTGAGCAAAGATGATGAACACTGGTTATGGCACCGGAGGTTGGGGCATCTAAGCTTTTCACAAATAAGGAAAGCATGCAAATATCAGGCAGTTCGTGGTCTTCCAGATATCAAAATACCAGACAACACCATATGCAAATCATGTCAGTTTGGTAAGCAAACCAGAACTAACTTTCCTGAGAAGGAAGGATCAGCTAGCAGACCTCTTGAGCTAGTCCATACAGATGTATGTGGTCCATTTAGGACAAGGTCACCTCGAGGAGAAGAATACTTGATATTATTCATTGACGACTTCTCCAGGTTTATTTGGATAGGACTTATGAAGCACAAAGACGAAGCATTCGAAAAATTCAAATCCTTCAAAGCCTTGGCTGAAAATGAATCAGATTACAAAATTAAGTGCCTCAGGTCCGACAAAGGTGGGGAGTTTACCTCAAATGAATTTTTCGATTTCTGTGAAGAACATGGAATAAGAAGGGAATTCTCTACGGCTAGGACTCCTCAACAAAATGGAGTGGTGGAAAGGATGAACAGAACAGTCCAACAAATGGCTCGTGCTATGCTTGATGAGTCTGGAACTCCCGCAACCTTCTGGGGTGAAGCTGCATATGTTGCGGTTGTTATTCTCAACAAAATAAATGTCCAAGTGAACAGCGCTCAAACTCCTCATGAGCTCTGGTATGGTGAGACTCCTTCGGTAAAGCATTTCAAAAAATTTGGGAGCAAATGCTATAGTAAGAATACTGATGAGCAGCTTGGCAAACTTGAACATAGAGTAGATGAAGGCATTCTCCTTGGTTATTCTCCTCACAGCAAAGCATATAAGTGTTACAATAAAATACTTGGAAGAATTGTTGACAGCATTGATGTAGTGGTTGATGAAAAAGGATACATCCCTAGGCAAGTAAATCATGAAGATATCAACGAGGATGAAGACTACTCTCCAAATCAGACAAATGATGAAGAAGAACCTCAAGAGGCACTAGAGGGACAAACAAGGATATAAGAGAAGAATCCATCCAGGTACATTCAGAAGAATCATCAAGAATCTCAGATTTTGGGGCAGAAAGAAGCAGGTGTACAAACTAGAAGAACAATTGCAGAAGCCTCAAGCTATTTGGCATTAATCTCCTCCATTGAACCACAAAATGTAAAAGAAGCGTGCAAAGATGAATGTTGGGTCAAGGCAATGGATGAAGAACTTGAGCAGATCGAAAAGAACAACACTTGGGAGTTGGTTCCTAGACCAAAAGGTAAGAATGCCATAGGAACAAAATGGATCTTCAAGAACAAGTTGAATGAAAATGGGGAAGTTATTAGAAACAAGGCCAGGCTTGTTTGTAAAGGGTATGCTCAACAAGAAGGAATAGACTTTGAAGAAACTTTTGCTCCCGTTGCTAGACTTGAAGCCATTCGAATGTTCCTTGCTCTCTCAAGCTTTCAGAAGTTCAAAGTATTTCAAATGGACGTGAAGTCAACCTTTCTGAATGGAGACTTAGAAGAAGAAGTATACATCGAGCAACCAGATGGTTTCATCCTTGGGAATGATCCAAATCTTGTATGCAGACTTAAAAAGGCTCTCTATGGGCTTAAACAAGCTCCAAGGGCTTGGTACTATCGTTTGGATAAATACCTTCATCAACAAGGTTTTTCAAAAGGATCAACAGATAGCAATCTCTATATAAAAATTGAAAATAACAAATTGCTAATACTTGTTGTGTATTTAGATGATATTATCTTTGGAAGCAATGAAGAAGCTATGAGTCAAAGCTTTGCCTTGGTGATGCAGAAAGAATTCGAAATGTCCTTGCTTGGAGAACTGGCATACTTTCTTGGATTGCAAATCCAACAAAATGAAGGCGGTATCTTCTTGTCTCAAACCAAGTACCTCAAGCAGATTCTGAAGAAGTATGGCATGGAAGATTCAAAACCAGTATGTACCCCCATGGTTACAGGATGCAGCCTCAGTGAAAATGATGAATCGGCAGCAGTGCATCAACCAACCTATAGATCTATGATTGGAAGTCTACTTTATTTGACAGGAACATGACCAGACATCATGCATGCAGTGGGAATAGTTGAAAGATTTCAGGCAAATCCAAAGGAAACTCATCTTCAGGCAGTCAAGAGAATCTTCAAGTACCTTCAAGGAACTCAAAACTATGGCTTATGGTACCCTAGAGATACAGATCTCACACTTCATGCTTACACAGATGCAGATTGGGCCGGAAGCGTGGATGACAGGAAGAGCACAAGTGGTGGTGCATTCTTTATGTGTTCCAGATTAGTATCTTGGTTCAGCAAGAAACAGAGTTCGATTGCTTTATCTACAGCTGAAGCTGAATATGTAGCTGCTGCATCTTGTTGCACTCAACTTCTTTGGATGATGCAAACCTTGCAGGATTTTCAAATCACTTGTACTCCACCTGTCTCTATCTTATGTGATAATACAAGTGCAATAAGAATTTCAAAGAATCTTGTCATGCATTCAAAGACCAAGCACATACCTATCAAATATCACTTTCTTCGGGAACAAGTGCTTGATAAAAAAGTCAAGTTGGAGTATGCTCCTTCTAAGGAACAAATTGCTGATATCCTCACCAAACCACTACCCAGGGAAACTTTTGAATATCTCAGACAGAAGCTAGGAGTAGTTGATGTTTCATCCTGCTGTTGAAGCTTGTCTATTTCAAAGAAAAGTTGGTGTACGCGAGTTGGATGAGGGGAATCCGCATACATACGCTGATTTATGCAGGTGCAGTCGCTTATATGGAGTTCTGAAGAAAATCAGCAAGGACAGACTCTGGTTGAAAAGAGTTTGATATGGGTCTGTCAGAGACCATCAAGCACAGGTTCAAGGGGAGCAGATAATCTTCTAATAATGCATTGTTGGCATTACCTTAGAAGTTGTTTTTGGTTCAGGTGGATCAACTGCAGAAAGAAGAACAGAAGGGGAACATGGTTGCTGATATATACAGTGATTGTCAGATGCTGCTGATAGTAGTTATTGGTGATTTGCATAGTCTTGATATTTCGTCTCTATGTCATGTATATCTTTTTTTATCAAGGTCATGTAACAGCCTATTTTGGTTTCCCCACTATGCCTGGGATGATTGATGCAATTGGTTGTCATATGTAAATTTCTGATGTATCCCCACTTGGTTGGGTGATGGTTGTATGTATTGAGTCTTTTGGTGATAGGAAGGTCTTTTATGATGTATAAGTCATGGTTCTTCTTGAAGAACACCTTTTTGCAAATCTTTCCTACAGTCAGGGGGAGCATGTTTAGCACAGCAGAGCAGAGATATCAGCATGTACTTAGGGGTAGCACAACCCTTTACCCTTGATGACAAAGGGGGAGAATGACTTTGAGGATCTTGGGATTTCCATCAAGTCCAAAGGGGGAGATTGTTGGCATTTAGGCACCGGTGTGGCGCTATGGTACAGGTGTTGTCCTTGATGGCAACTCACTTTGGTGACAGATCTCAGTTCAGGCGCTCAGAATGAAGGAAATCTTGTATACGCAGGTTCACCTTGCCAAAGACGCGTATACGCGTGGGTTATACGTTCAAAAGTTGTGTCTGCATATACACACACTTTTTTGCACAGAAAAGCGCGTACATGGTGGGAAACTTATTTTTGGTCTGTGGTTGTTAGTCCTTGGAATTTGAACCTATGATTTTGGACCATGGTATCTCGTCAGAAGTGTTGACCCCAAGTTTTGGGCCCATGGTATTGGTTTATTATGGTTTTGGACCGTGGTATTGTGGAAGGGCTAAAACTATAAAAGAGGAAGGAGATCATGTGGCAAAGGATCATCTGATTTAATTAAATATCTGATATTGTGCTAGATCTGGAATACTAGTGATTGGGTTATGGTGCAGATCTAGATCTGAATGAAGGAGGAACTTGAGCGCGAGAAGAATAAGGACTATTGATGGCTCAAAATCTCAACGCTTGAACATTGCTATCTCTATATGATTGTTATATGTGGCGCACTCTTGACCTATAAATCTGGGTTAACTAATGTCTGAATGTTTAAAAGAATAAACTATCCTTTATAGCTCTGTACGCAGGTTCAGTGAAGTGCAGGTGCGTATACACGCTTTCTCTGTGAATGAAAGAAGCGTATACACAGGTTGGTTGTGGTACAGAAGCGTATACACGCATATTGATGAATAGTGAAGTAGCGTACATATCTTGATTTATGTTCTAGCTGCTTCTGTTTTATTGTTGCAGTGTTCTGGGTTCAAAATTAGTGTTTGATTACAGTTACTGTGTTCTGGGTACAGCTGACATAGAAGTGTTTATCTGATTCAGTTTTTGATTGGTGAAAAGGGTTTGGTTGATGCAGAAATACTTGATGTTTGATTGATATTACTTGTGGATCCAGTCTGAAAATTAATGAAATGAGGTCCCTGAAAGCAGAAAGAAAGTTGCATCCTTCTGTAGGTAGGAGCTTGCGTACTAATATCTCAAGCTAGTATAAGAACTAAGGGGGTTGGAGCTCCCTTCCAGGAAAGCTAGAGAATGAGAGAGAGTTGTAGCTCTCTGCAGGTTGCAGCCTGCGTACTCGTAAAGACTGCACCAGTGCAAAACATTGTAAAGAGAAGTTTCTAATTAAAAAGAAGATAGAGACAAATTGCAGCAGGGGGTTTTCACCCACATTGGGTTTCCTCCTTATATCTTGTGTTCATGTGTGTGACTATCTTCTACTCTGTTTCACTGGTTCTAGTACTGTTTATTTGCTTCTGATTCACAGATTAATAACTGACATCTGAAAGATAAATCAAATTATAAGTCTGCTTTATATACGCGGTTTTCCTTATCTAAAGTTGCGTATATACGCGGTTTTTATTAACTGAAGTAGCGCATATTATCTGAAGTTGAAAAAGGAAATATTTGTCTTGATAATACTGATTCACCCCCCCCTCTCAGTATTATTTCCAACAAAATTTTCTCAAAATATGGGCTTTTAGCCCCAAAACTCTTCTTGTTGGATCCCGTGCCCAATAGGCCCGCAACATAAACATCATGACTTGCCCTTGAGTCACTATGTAGGCATGGGGATCTGAGCGTGAAGACCTCCTAGCTTTGTTTGGATGGCTGCAACCTCAGTAGCACAATGAGCAGCTGCCTACTGGACTTCTTCCACTCTCTATCGATGACTGCCACTGAACTGCCACCTTGAACCTTCTTCTAAGTTTCATGTAGTGTCGCGAGCTTCCCTTCAATGGAGGCTGTGATATTATATGCCTCGTCTATCCGTAGGTGCACTTTTAAGATCGGTTCTTTGTACCGAGCAGCATCCACCTACTCGTTAAGCGCCTTTGCCTCCTGCATCTATGCGAGCCTCTATGTAACGGCAACAGTCTACGCAGTCCCTTTGACCTCATCATACCTTTGTTGTAGCTCGCGCACCTCTATTTCTAGGTGCTCCACATTGGGGTCGTCCTACAGGGTGGTTAGGACCTCAAGTGACTGTTTGAAAAGCTACGTGAAGTCTGCTACTACACTTTTGACCGCTACTAATGCTTTTGTAACAACAGTGGTATGTTGTTCCCTGACTTCTGGTGGATTTGAAGGCTGAGTCCTCAACTACAATTATGTGATCTGTAGGTTCAGCTCTGGCTGAATCCTGGCCATCTTTGCTCAAGCGTCACGCACCCCTATGGCTAACTTGCGGATGCGTGCCTCAACTGATTCTTCTACCTAAATGTCCAACTCCGGGACCATTCAACAGGCTTCTTCCACTACCTGCATTATTTTCTTATTCTACTCCACTGCCTCATTGTGCTGCAGGCCCAACTGCTCAATGTTCATGTGCTGCTCACTCATCACCTATAGATCAAGACTCTCCTAGGCCATAAGTTCCGCGGTGACTCCATCTTGCAAGAGGTGGAGCGTCTCTCGAGGGAGCATGACCAGATTCAATCCCACCCCTTTCATACTGCTAACCATGGGCCTATCAGCCTCCTTTTCTATAGTAACTTCCCCATCTAGTAGTGGTATCACATTGGTCACCCTTGCGCACAACATCTCCTTGGCAGCTGAAGTGCCGATCGTGAGGTTGGTGGACACTATGCCAGCCTATGGAGTGCGAACTTGCAACCCCTGTAACTTTGTTCGGAGAGCCCCCAATACCAACTTTTGTTGCTCTTCCAACTGTTGGAGAGCCTCCGCAGTGACATCCCTCACCGTTTCTCCAATATCGTGCAAATCCCCCTCAGTGAGGGTGATTGGGTCCAATGATGTCTTTGAAGCCTTGGTTTTCTTCTGTGATGCTACCTTCTCTTGTGGGCATTAACACTTGAGTTGGGTGGATGTCGTCTGCAGGTCCATGCCACCTTGTTCTGTTGGCTCCTTTGTTTCTTCCTCAGCCCCAGGTGAAGGTGGCTTCTGTCCTTCGTTCTCTTATCCTCCTATCTCTTATTGTCCACCAATTTCGTGGCATCGCATGCTACCTAGGCCTTAGCCTCCACTTCCTCTTTTCTGCACTTCTCAGCCAGCTGCACCATTCAGAGCTTTGTTTCTTTCTTCTTATGCTTCACAGTAGACTTTTCTATTTCCACCGCAGAACCTGCTGGAGTGTGCCACTCTGACGGCCAAGACACGAGGACTGCAAAAATAACATCATCAGTCACCATATATGGTAAGTTATGCCATGTCTTCATGGGCCCCTTCTCCGCCCTAATAAAGACATGGTGGAAATCCACTTTGAACTCTACAAAGCTTTGCAAACTAGCATATACTGTGGGCGAAAACCATGGCTTGCGATTGATCCCCATCTAGATACTTGTTTGGTCAATTTAGTGTGTTCTAAATTGCTATTTAAAAATGTCAATCCGAGAGTCGTAAACTGCTGAAGTGAAGTGCATTGTATATGCAAGATAACCGATTTCTTATTTCTTTGTCGTTTTTGAGCTTTTGGTTTGTTTTTGGGTTTATCTTCTGATGATTCCCTAATGTGAGATGGAAGAATTGAAAGTCAAGTATGGATGGCAATGATGACTTCTACAATGATTTTCCAAACTTTAAAGTTCTCAAAAAGGTTTCAATTCCTAAAAGAAAATAAAAATGTACCAAAACAGTGAGCTAGTGACAATGAAGCCCAGTATCCTTACTGTTGTGTAAAAAGAAAATAAAAACTGAACTCAAAGCAATTCAAAGACTGTAAGCAAAGAAAACTAAATCACACTACTTCAACTCATATTCTGACCTTTCACCTTTCGACTCGCTCTGGCTATAGGAGGTAATCATAAAAAAATTGAGTAATCTGATATTTAAATTGCAGGAAATGAAATTGCATAAAATGAAACTAAGATTAAACTACACATTCATATTTCAATTCCTGAAAATGACATGAGTAATCTAATCACTAACTTGCAGAAAAGTGAACTAAATCATACTACATCAACTAATATTCTGATTCCTCACTATTTGAGTCGCTTGGCTATAGGAGGTAATCATAAACAAATGGACTAATATGATATCTAAATTACATGAAAGTAAATGAGCAAAACAGAACTGAAAGGAGTGACAATGCTGGAATTAAAACTCAGAACATAAGTCAACAGAAGGACAAGATGATTTCATGTCATTAGTCATTAAAAACTATGTAAATTGCCCGGGCTGTCTACAAGAACCTGAAAGAAAACACTGATCAGTGAACAATCATGAGAAAGCATAAAAGAAAAGATGGACAACAGTTAACATGAATATCAGAACAGTGTAATATATACAAGCAAATGATTATAAAAGTAGTAACATAATGAAAGCAAGCAAGAAACTATACAATAGTTACATAACCTTGGTGTACAAGGGCCCTCTGCAACCTCGGCCAATCAATACTCAGTCAAGAATTGAACTTAAGAATGTTGTCTTCTCATATATTAAAATGCAGTCATAAGACAAAGATAGAGCACGGCACAGTGGGCTCGTAAAAACAGTCAAGATTACATATAAAAAGCTAACTATCAAGCGTATGATAACGCGTTATTTATAGCTGAGGATGCTATAACTAATTCCTAAATTCTGTGCTGCCAAACAGACACGTGAATGACCACGTCCTGAGATCTAGCAGTATGGTAGCCGTGACAATTAAAATCTAAGGAGTGGTGGCTATTCGATTTGGTTCAAGGATTAATCCACAGGTGTTAGCACACCTCCGTAGATTGAGGAACTTGTCAAGAAAATCTTCACATGGTAAAAACAGAGTCGTGCCACCACAAAACTCTTGGTTTGACCACTGCTTTGACTGCCCTTGATTATGGCTGTTTGTGAGTGATTCGGCTGAACCAAGGGGACACACTCTATGTACACATCATTTGCAGCTTTCCCATGTGGCCGGATTCTCCAGTGGACACCTGTAACATAGTCTTCAACAAAATGGCTGCTGGAACTTGAGCTGGCTGCGGAAAGTGACAAGTTTCCGCAGCTGATTGAACAAAAATCTAAATCAAACAGAAGTCACAAGACATAGTTAGGAAACCATTTTATAAGCTTTTTTTAAACTAATATGCAATGATTTGACAGCTTGGTGGGTCAAGTAAATAGAAAAGAAGGCTGAAAAGGTGTATAGGGAAGATGCAAGTTTGGGACTCAACATACCCCCACTGTGAAGGTGGTGCATGTCCTCATGCAACCAAAATTTTAGTCATTCCCCTTTAATCCATATGTTTTGAAGCCTCTGCTAAGACATCCAGTCCTCTTCTCTTCTTTCTTGGTCCTACCACCATCCTGGGTTTCCTTATCAGACATCTGAATTTGAGATTAATTAATTCTCTGCTCAACTTTCTGCACTTTTTCTTTAGTTTCTTGTTCTTCTTTTGCCATAGTCCCAAATGAAGCATAGTATTATCATGAATAATTTTGTCCACTTTGCTCTGCTCCTTAAGTGCTTCATTTTCTTGCTTAATATGCCTATTTAGAACCTCTAATTCAAACACTTCTTGCTTTAAGGATTGGACTTGTGCACCTTGTGTCATGTGGGGCAGAGTGGTTGATGTACTCGGGCCTGCAGCTGTCTTTTCTAACGATTCAAGGTAATCATACACCTCCTGTTGACTTGGATCTATTTCAGGTGTTTTTCTTGGACTGACTTCAAAGTCTTGTTGAGGAGGAGGACTTCTTTCTAGCTCTGGCCAAGAAGGGCTTTCATCAACATGTGGAGGACTAGTTTCAATACTTGGCTGAGGACGAGGTGGACTATGACCAGCTGGAGGTTTCGCGGGTGTTTCCCCACCCAAGTCGATGAAGTGGAGTCCTTTTACTTGTGTTTTACTCCCCTTTCCTCTAAGCCTGTTGCTTCTTCTTAAATACGGTGGACTAGTACTCCCTTCTTCTATGCTCTGTTTTCCTTTTTCCTTCTTCTTTGTTGTAGTAGCTTGTTTTTGAAGATGCACTAATCTCTCAGACAATGTTTGATAGTCCTCCTCTATAGATGGCTCTAGTGATTGGTAGACTTCTTCTATGTTTCTTTTGCCTTTCAATTTTCTCTGTTTTCTATCCTTAGTTCTTTTCTCCTTTTCTTTTTGACCAACTTCTTGAGTTTTGGTAGTAGGAGAGTCTTGGAATATGGCACTCTTTTCTTTTCTCCTACTCCTTCTCGGTGTCTTTGGTGTACTACTTTCAGGTGCTTCAGATGGATCTTGAAAGTAATTTCTTACTAAGAACCATTCCCAGGTATCTTTGTTTTTCTTCAGCTGGTCTTCAATGAGAATCCTTATAAGTCCATGATGGTATAAATGAGGTTATATATTTCCTATGTTCTTTTGGACTGTAGTACTCATCTTTTTCAAACTCAGTAGTAAGAAATAAGGAAAATTAAGAGTTTGACTCTCTAAGAAGTTCATAAATAGCCTAGCATGATACATGTACATTGAACCAAAGCGTCCTTCACAAGTGATAAACTTTTGGATGATTAACAGTAAGCTGGCCCATTCTTCTTTCAATGCATGAACAAGAATTCCTTTTGTAAACATAGTAACGTCCATCCCTGGGTTGCGTAACATAATTCTCCATGCCTGGTCATCCACGCTTTTGTTTTTAAACCATCGCTCACCTTCCTGGGGAAAATCTGTGGCAGCTGCTACGGAGGCTTCAATGACCGTGAGCTTTAAGTCTCCAATTTCCACCATCTGGCCTTCGAAAGACTATGCAAAGGCTTTTGTTACCTCCTTGTTATGGCCCTTAAATTTTTGGATGAAGTGTAACCATTTTGCTTTCTTCAGCAAATCTTTTGCTTGAGGGTAACCTTCTAAATATTTAGGTCCTTCTGGTTCTGCCCTTAGTAATCGTCCCATTCTTTCCTCTGTTTTGAAATTCAACTGAAAATTCAATTGAGTGTGAGGGTTTAACAGAGGTAAGGTGGCTCGGTTGCATGGTTTATGGCAAAAATACAGTGGCTGCAATTGGAGGATAACAGGTAACAGGAATGTTCCGGAACTGCAAATGGAAACAGAGGATGAGCAGCCGAGGTGAGTTCACAAAATAAAGTGCAGATGTATGTGAAAAAGATGGTTTTAACAAAATGGTAAGGAAATGGAGTGGAGTCGAGATTTTGAATTGAACAGCTGCGCATGAAATGTTACATGTTTAATGAATGGCTGCGGAAAATGCGGTGGAGAGGAGCCGTAATGAAATAGGTCACATCTCATGATTACAAGTGGGATATGAAAGTGCAGTCGACTATGAGTTTAAACCCGAAAATCAATCATGAGACCGTTAAGGAATAAATGCATGGTTTGTGGAATAATTTCGTGGGATTCTAATGGGTAATGGAGCTATCGTGATAATCATTGCACATAGTAGAGCTTTTATGGTTTGACAACTATGCAAAATTGTGCCTTTAATTGCTATTTGAAAGAAATTTTTGCTCATACCTTTGGAATCCTTGTCATTTTTTGTCCATTAGCCTTTAACCAACTGCTCTTTATTGATTTTTGGAGATGCTCCATGTCTTCATAGCATATGCTCAGTCACACCTGCATTTTCATGATTATTGTACTAACATTTTGACTGTAAATTTGAAAAATAGAGTGGTGGCTACGGAAACTGCTTCTGGCTGCGGAAACTGCTTCCAGCTGCAGAAACTGACACAGCACCCACTTGGCTGAACAAACATAGTTAGATAATAAATAACTGAATGGAAATGGTCCTGAAAGAGACATTTATTGATGAAATGGAATGAAATGAATGAAATGGAGTGAGATGAAGCGGAATGAAGTGAAATGAAAATGAAATGGAGATGGAGTGGAATGGAAAATGAAGTGGAGTGAAAATGAAAAAGAAGGGGATAATTTTTTTTGGAAAATATAGAGTGTTAGGTGCCCCTGATTTTCACTCTACATTTTCTGTATAAGACCGCCAATCAGTGATTGGTTTTCAGGCTTATACATTTTTTTTTTGAACTTAAAGAAACAAAGGTTAGGCTGGTGGGGAAGAAGGATTCTTCTTCACCAGCCTTATTGTAGAATTCTCTTGAAACATTTTGACAAATTCCTCTTTTGAGAGTGGCTTATGATAAATTTTCAATCTGTAGCCATTCACAATAAGAGGAGTTTGAAATTCATCAATGGTCTTGATTCTTACTGCTCCATTGCTAAAGACTTTGTCAATCTCATATGGCCCAAGCCAATGGGTCTGAAATTTACCTTTGAAGTCTTTAAACTTGGAATCAAATAGTAGTGCCCAATCTCCCTCTTGAAACTTTTTCTCTTTGATGCATCTTTCATGCCACTTAGCTCTTTGATATTGAACTAGATCAGTTCTTAAGATTGCTTCTTGTCTGATATCATCTAGCTCATTCAGCTGCTTCATTCTGTGCTTTTGGGCTTCTGATAGATTCATCCCCAACTGAACTGCCATCTTGAAAGTCTTGACTTGAAACTCAATGGGGAGCAGGACTTCTTTCCCATAAACGAGTTCATAGGGAGAATGTCCTGTTATATTCCTCCATGTAGTCCTGTAGGCCCACAAGGCTTCACGAAGCCTTTCTACCCAATCTCTTCTGTGTAGATGAACAGTTTTGGTGATGATGCTTTCAATAACCTTGTTTGTAGACTCCACTTGACCATTTGCTTGTGGATGGTAAGGAGTAGATTTTCTGTGCTTGATTTTGTATTCTTCCATCAGCCTCTACATCATGTTGGATGTAAATTGGCTTCCCTGATCTGTCACAATTTCTCTTGGAACACCAAAATGAGTAAAAATATCCTCATAAAGAAAATTAACAACTGAATTTTCAGTAGCAGAAAGTAATTCTTTGGATTCTACCCATTTAGTGACATAATCAGTGCATACCAATATATACTTCTTCCGTTTAGATGGTGGATTAATGGGTCCATTGAAATCTAAAGCTCATTTTTCAAAGGGTTCGATGAGTACCTGTGGTTGTAATGGCATTTCATTTGAAAGAGTCGATTTCCCTACTCTTTGGCAGCTGTCACACCTTCTAACATATTGTTTTGTATCTTTGAAGAGGGAAGGCCAATAATATCCTAAGGAAAGGGTTTTATAGGCCATCCTTTTGTCAGCAAAGTGTCCACCGCATGGTTCATCATGACATGCCTTGAGAATGCCAGGCATTTCATCTTCCCGAACACATCTTCTAATCACACAATCTAGCCCTGTTTTAAACAATTAGTTAGAAATCCATGAATAATTTGAACTCTCCTGAATAATTCTTCTTTTTTCACTAGGAAATAAATGTGGAGGTAGCTTCCCTGTAACCAAATAGTTAGCAATATCTGCATACCAAGGAGTCTTAGTAGTTACTGCAAATAAATATTCATCTGGAAACTTATCCTCTACAGGATAATCTTCATTAGTATTTTGGATCTTAGAAAAGAAATCAGCTACTGTATTTTGTTTCCCTGGTCTATCCAATACAGTAATATTGAATTCTTGTAAAAGTAAGAGCCATATTGTAACTCTGCCATTAGTAACAGGTTTTTTCATTAGATATCTAATTGCAGAATGATCAGTATGGACAAAAGTTTCATAGCCTATTATATAATGTCTAAACTTATTGATTGCATGAACAACAGCTAAGAACTCTTTTTCAGTCACAGTACAGTTCAACTCAATGGGAGTCAAATTTTTACTGGTATAGTAAATGGCATAAGGAACTAAATCCTTTTGACACAACACATCTCCTAGAGTTGTATCTGAAGCATCTGTAGAAATATGGAAAGGAAGTTTCCAATTTGGTCATCTCAAAATGGGTGCTTCAGATATTCTTGTCTTCAAAGTTTCAAATGCAAATTGACAATCAAGATCCCATTTGAATTCATAGTCTTTTGTAAGTAATTTCAAGAGGGGAGATGCTATTTTTGTAAAGTTTTCTATAAATCTTCTATAGTACCCAGTGAATCCTAGAAAACTTCTAACATCTTTTTGACAATTTGGAATAGGCAACTGTTGGGTTGTGTTATATTCTGTCCGGGGGGTTTGAGGGGGGCGGGTAGCCCCCCTCTACGGGGTCCGGGGCAGCGCCCAGGGAAAAAAAAATTTTGGACCCTATATTAGGTTGGGCGAACCTACCTATGGCTTTGTGCATGTTTTTCGCACATGGTATTGGACGCGATGGTTTTTCGGTCCATGGTATTGGATGCTTCGGCATGTATAAATATGTATTGTAACATTGAAAGGAACATAATGAAAAATCAAGCTGGTAGTCCCGGTTTTGGGATCCAGGGAAAAATCTCTGTGCATATGTGTTTTATGGGTTATGCTCTCGCATTGTTTATTTTCTTTGTTTAAGAATTCGTATGCAGGTAATTTCTGTACAGGGTTAAAACCTACAGCAACTTGGAGATGACTTCAACTTTTGATCTATCAACTTTAATCCCATCCCCTGAAATATGATGCCCAAAACAATACCTTCAGTAAACATCATAAAGCATTTTTCATGACTCAATGAAAGGTTTGTTTCTTCACAGCTTATAAGGAATTTTTCCAAATTCTCTAATGCCTCTTCAAATGAATCACCATAAACTGTAAAATCATCCATATAAACCTCTACACAATCATGGATTAGATCAAAAAAAAAATCCTAGTACTGCCCTTTGAAATGTTGTGGGTGCATTACATAATCCAAAAGGAAGCACTCGGTAGGAAAAAGTTCCCCATGGACAGGTAAATGTGGTCTTATCTTAATCTTCAAGTGCTACCTGAATCTGATTATAGCCACTAAAACCATCCAAAAATGAAAAGTACTTTTTGCCTGCTAAAGTATCTAATACCTGATCGATAAAGGGTAAAGGAAAGTGATCCTTCAAAGTTGCTTTGTTCAATACCCTGTAATCAATGCATACCCTCCATTTACCATTATTTTTAGGTACTATAACCAAAGGAGAAACCCATCGGCTATCTGAAATTGGATAAATGAAGTTTACATTGAGTACTTTTTGGAGCTCTTCTTTCACTATCTCCCTAAGGTTTGGATTCATCCTTCTCTGACGTTGTTTGATTGGTCTACTGTTTTCCTCAATGTAGATGTGATGAATGCAAGTCTTAGGGTCAATACCTTTCATATCAGTATACTCCCATGCAAATGCAGTAGAATGTTTTTGCAAGATTTTGGTTAGCTCTCCTTGTTGTGATTTTTCCAAGTTTTTGTTGATATTCAATGTTTTACCTGGAAAGATCTCAATGGCGGAACTACCAAACTCTTCCATAAAGTAAAGAGAAATTTGTCTAGATGATAGATACTCAATGTTAGAATCTAACTGAAATTGTGTGTGGTCATATTCTGAAGATGTTTCAAAGTTTTCTAATGTGTTCAGAATTTGACTATCTTCACTGATTTCAGAAATGGTAAAGACAGGTTGTATAGTGTCCTCATCATCAACCCATTCATTATCTCCTACTTCTGTAATTGCTTTTGCTGGAGGATACAGATTGAATTTCTTTGTCGAACTACCATCAAAAATATACATATCCCCAGATCTACAACTAATAAAAGCATCAGCTGTGGCTAGCCAAGGTCTTCCTAAAATGAGTGGGTGTCCCCCTAGATTACTCTTAGGAGTTAAAATCATGAAATATACTGGATATTCCCACGAATCTAAGGAGACGTAAATGTCTTCTAATACACCATCTGGTTTGATAATTGATCGGTCTGCAAGTTGCAGTAAAGTAGGTGTAAGAAGAAGATTAGGAAGTTTTAGCTGTTCCATAGTCTGTCTACTCATAATGTTGATAGCAGCCCCTAAATCAATCAAAGCATTTGGAATTTCTACCCCATTGATATGTGTTTTGACAATTGGACTACCAGAATCTACATACTTCTGCATGGTAATCTTTCCCATCATGATATCTGCAATTTTTCGTACCAGGTGGATTCTTCTTGTATCTCTTGGTTTCCTTCCTGGTCTTTTGAGACTCAACTCCTTTATTGTTTTTGCTAGAATAGGAATCTCTCTAATGGCTTGTAACAAGGGAATCTTGATACAGACATTCTTTAATTCATCAAGAAAATCATAATCAGGCAACAAGATTTATTTTTCTACCCCTTTGTCAATTTGCAATCTTTCAGGAAAAGGAGGTGTAGATGAAGATGCAGGCTGCTCAACTATAGGAGTTGTGGGGATTGACTCTTTTTCTTTTTCTTTTTGAGTGCTTGGGTTTTGAAGAGGTGCTTCAAAACCTTTATTGGCTTCAAGAGAATCTTCCTCAGAAATTCTTTGCTTTTGAGCATCTATAGAAGGCTTGTCTAAAACTCTACCAAATCTGAGTTGTACATCATTAAGAGGAAGAATCATATAGGTAGGAAATTGTTTTCCTTCTACCATGTAAGCATTTTGAGGGTTTTTATTGTTGGGGTTCGGTAATGGCTGGGAAGGTAGTTGAGTCGTCTTCTGTTGGAATGGATGCAAGAGTTGAGAATTTGGATTCTGTTGAGAAGGTTTTTGTTGTTGTGGAAATGGAAATGATAGTTGTGCATTTTGATTTGGAAGTTGTGGAGCTTGTTGATTTTGAAAAGATGGAGGATATTGATAAAATTGAGCAAATCTCCCATAAGGATTTTGCATACCTTGTACCAATGATTGAAATGGATTTTGAGGTTGGGACCAAGGTTGTTTCCAAGGATTCCAATTTGGTGGGGGTTGAAAGTTCATAGAGTTGTTAAACCCTTGATTTTTTTGCCCTTGCCAAGGTCTCCTTGAAACAAAACAGAGAGACTCAATTGAATTTGGATCTTCTTGAAAGACAGCTTTGAGCCCAGGAATTGAAGGACAATCCTTGGTCTCATGGTTTTCTGAACAAATCACACATGTTTCTACAACTTTTGCATCCAAGGGACATTCCCTTAGAGCATGTTTCTTCCTACATTTTGGACAAAAGATAGCCAAAGCTTCAGCTTTTGCTTTCTGCTTGTTTTGTATCTTAAGGGTGTCTAGTTGCTCACTAAGACTCCCTAAAATATCAGTTTTGAATTCATCAAGCATGTTGCCAATCTCAGCCCTACTTACTGATCCAATTGCAGATTTGTTTGCTCTAATGAGAGAAGGATCTATAGGCCCTTTTCCAGTTTTAGATTTTCCCCTTGAGAGATGGACACATAGCTCTGCTATATCATGAAGTGGAAGTTGAGATATATCTCCTTTCCCCATCATGTTCAAAATATCTATCCATTCATCTCTAATGGCTTTTAATAGAAGAGCTTTCAAAGTTTCCTCATCTAAATTATTCATTTTTGCTCTTTTTAGATTGCATTGAAATCTTTCAAGTAAATCCTCCAAGTTTTCATCTTCTCTTTGCACCATTTTGAATACCTCATACTTGTGATTGGTGGGCATACAATAGTCCAGGTATCTATCCAAAAATGTTTGTTTCATATCATTCCAAGTCCTAATGGATTGAGTGACTAATCCCATGAACCATTTCAAAGCAGATCCCTTCAATGTTGAAGGAAACAATTTGAGTTTTTGAGAGTCTTCCAGATAATCATAAGTTTGACACACGACTTCAAACTCAAATAGAAATGTTTCAGGATCCTCATTTCGTAACCCATGAAAGTTTGGGAGGACAGATGGTGAGATGTTTTTCATTGTTGGTCGAGAATCCTCATCAACTATAGGAAATCCGAATGAGTTATCTCCATCCATACTTCCCCCATTGTTACCTCTACCTCCTACATTGTTTCCTCCTCCTCCTCTACCTCTACCTCTACCAAATCCATTTACTACTTCCTCTGCCATGATAGTTTCCTCAGAGACCACAGAGTCCTCTGGTTCTTCTACCAATGGCAAACAAGGAGGAATTTCTCCCTCTTCTTCTTCAGGTGATTCTACTTCCTCAATTACAATGTGTTTTCCTGTAGAAGTGACGAAAGGGTCTTTTCCTAACTCAGATTCGGTGGATAGTGTGGGAGAGTCTCCTAATTCAACTACTGCCTCTTGAATTCCAGGAATCCTAAGGCTAGGAGTGTGAGTTGGAGATGATGGAGGTGTTTCTTGTCTATTCCTTGAAGTAGATGGAGTTGTAAAAATTAAACTCTTGG
Organism: Pinus tabuliformis; assembly: GCA_031772625.1. Classification (NCBI taxonomy): domain Eukaryota; kingdom Viridiplantae; phylum Streptophyta; class Pinopsida; order Pinales; family Pinaceae; genus Pinus; species Pinus tabuliformis. The sequence continues at coordinate 1,234,439,734 of CM062817.1, read as the reverse complement.
CCCTAGCTAAAAAACTTCCCCTAGAATCTCTTGCTCTGTGCATGTCATTTTTTATTTTTCTTCAAGTCGGGCTAATAATTCTCTTTATGATCTTCCAGGTCACTCTAGGTGCAAGAAGAGAGAATACTCAAGAAATTATTAAACCAATAACTCTCTTTTCTGATCCTCCAGATCACACTGGGTGCAAGAGGAGAGCATACATTGAGAAGTTATCAATTTTTACCTTCCTTGAAATTTTCTTGTTTTTTTTTTAAGAAATTGGCTACCTAGTTTCACTTCCCCAGCAACGACGCCAAAATGTTTGGTCAATTTAGTGTGTTCTAAATTGCTATTTAAAAATGTCAATCCGAGAGTCGTAAACTGCTGAAGTGAAGTGCCTTGTATATGCAAGATAACCGATTTCTTATTTCTTTGTCGTTTTTGAGCTTTTGGTTTGTTTTTGGGTTTATCTTCTGATGATTCCCTAATGTGAGATGGAAGAATTGAAAGTCAAGTATGGATGGCAATGATGACTTCTACAATGATTTTCCAAACTTTAAAGTTCTCAAAAAGGTTTCAATTCCTAAAAGAAAATAAAAATGTACCAAAACAGTGAGCTAGTGACAATGAAGCCCAGTATCCTTACTGTTGTGTAAAAAGAAAATAAAAACTGAACTCAAAGCAATTCAAAGACTATAAGCAAAGAAAACTAAATCACACTACTTCAACTCATATTCTGACCTTTCACCTTTCGACTCGCTCTGGCTATAGGAGGTAATCATAAACAAATTGAGTAATCTGATATTTAAATTGCAGGAAATGAAATTGCATAAAATGAAACTAAGATTAAACTACACATTCATATTTCAATTCCTGAAAATGACATGAGTAATCTAATCACTAACTTGCAGAAAAGTGAACTAAATCATACTACATCAACTAATATTCTGATTCCTCACTATTTGAGTCGCTTGGCTATAGGAGGTAATCATAAACAAATGGACTAATATGATATCTAAATTACATGAAAGTAAATGAGCAAAACAGAACTGAAAGGAGTGACAATGATGGAATTAAAACTTAGAACATAAGTCAACAGAAGGACAAGATGATTTCATGTCATTAGTCATTAAAAACTATGTAAATTGCCCGGGCTGTCTACAAGAACCTGAAAGAAAACACTGATCAGTTAACAATCATGAGAAAGCATAAAAGAAAAGATGGACAACAGTTAACATGAATATCAGAACAGTGTAATATATACAAGCAAATGATTATAAAAGCAGTAACATAATGAAAGAAAGCAAGAAACTATACAATAGTTACAGAGCCTTGGTGTACAGGGGCCCTCTGCAACCTCGGCCAATCAATACTCAGTCACGAATTGAACTTAAGAACGTTGTCTTCTCATATATTAAAATGCAGTCATAAGACAAAGATAGAGCACGACACAGTGGGCTTGTAAAAAAAGTCAAGATTACATATAAAAAGCTATCTATCAAGCATATGATAATGCGTTATTTATAACTGAGAATGCTATAACTAATTCCTAAATTCTGCGCTACCAAACAGACATGTGAATGACTACGTCCTGAGATCTAGCAGTATGGTAGCCGTGACAATTAAATATAAGGAGTGGTGGCTGTTCGATTTGGTTCACAGATCGATCCACAGGTGTTAGCACACCTCCGAAGATTGAAGAACTTGCAACGCAAATTTTCACGTGGTAAAAACAGAGTCGTGCCACCACAAAATTCTTGGTTTGACCACTGCTTTGACTGCCCTTTACCATGGCTGTTTGTGAGTGATTCGGCTGAACCAAGGGGACACGCTCTATGTACACATCATTTGCAGCTTGCCCATGTGGCCGGATTCTCCAGTGGACACCTGTAACATAGTCTTCAAAAAAATGGCTGCAAAAACTTAAGCTGGCTGCGGAAAGTGACAAGTTTCCACAGCTGATTGAACAAAAATCTAAATCAAACAGTAGTCACAAGACATAGTTAGGAAACCATTTTATAAGCTCTTTTTAAACTAATATGCAATGATTTGACAACTTTGTGGGTCAAGTAAATGGAAAAGAAAGCTGAAAAGGTGTATAGGGAAGATGCAAGTTTGGGACTCAACAATACTCATCCCCATCAAGATCCAAAAGATCTTGCTTTATTTTATGCGTTGTGCATACTTGGTCGCCCATAGTGAAGCGTACTTCGCTGCCTCTGGAAGTTTCAATGTGACCAAAGGGAATTAACTATCTTCTGGCATCTCCCATGCCACTAGTACGATCGACAGAAGGAGCCACGCATATTGAAACATCTTGCCCTGCTCCTATTCCTCGTGACAGTTTGCAAGGAACTCACTGCATAGATAATTCACCCAGTTGAACTAGACTCCCTCAATGCATGGGGCCGCTAGTGAATCATAGCCGCGGGCACCTCATCCACGCAGAACTTTCGCATCACCTTCCCTACTAATATTTGTGTTTCTACCTTGACTGTAGGTGTTACACAAAATATTGTCACCATGACTATTTGCAGTTAGTATGGGTCTATCAACATTCATACTGTCCTCCTTAGCAAGTCTCAAACCTCAGTTCTTCATGTCAAGCTTTAAAAATGAGAGAAAGTCCTTGAAAATCAATAAAGCTCTGGTTCTTCACTTTCTCTTACTGTTACCTATGGTCCCACACCCCTTGGTCATGTTACCTGCGGACCTGACCCCTCTGTGAAAGTTAAAAAGGTGCAAGTTTATTCTTAAAAACTCACTTGTGGCTAATTCTGGATGCTTCTAGAAGGAATCTTGACGTGGATGGTTCGCTCCTAGGTGGTTCATGCATCCCATAATTAAAGGAGCTAATCCCTTGATTAGAGGAGCTTATCCCTTTGAAGGAGGGCTTTATCCCTTTGAAGGTGGACCTAGTAACTTCCCTCCATTGCACTATAAATTAAGGCATTGGGCTGGTTGCTAGGGAGGTTAGAAGATGAACATTTTTGAGTGTAAATTCTATTGGAATTGAGACTTCCTAGTTAAGCTTGAGAGGAGAGATTACATACCTTTTGGCTTCTTTGGGAAGAGAGTGAAACTTGTCAAAGTAGAGGAGATTCTTGTTGGACCCTGGGAGGAGCTTGTACAACATCAAGGCACCAAGGTTGTAAAGTTCTTCTTTGATTAAAGTTAATACAATCAGATTCATTTTTCTCAATAAATTGTCTTATATGGTTTGTTTCATGAACTCCTTGATCATCATGATAAATATGCTTTATTATATTGGCTTTTTAGGTATTATTTAATGTGTGTGCTTGTTTGTGTTTGCAGATTCTTTAAAAGGGAGCTCATTTGGATCAACGAAGCATGGCTTCCACAAACTAGCACTGGACCCAAGGTAGGCCTAAAACACCTGTTTGCCTTTATTTATAAATTGCATATTTAGAGAAAGATAGAATTTGTTTGGTTTGCTTATCGCTAGGTATCATTAGATACTAGGGAGGTCGGTCTTGTCTACAAGAACGACTTATCCAGCTGACAAAATGGCGACTCCACTGGGGATCGAACCCAGAATCTCTGGTTTCGCAGACCAAACCTCAAGGTCAACCCCAGTATTAGTACGTGCCTCAAGGTTATCAACCTCAAGGTCAGTACCCAACCCAAGGTTTCCAACCACCTTCCGGTCAATCATTTGTCCAAGGAGATGGAAATGTACCTTTGAATTATCAACCCTACCCTCAACTCGGTTATGGTCCTCAATATCCTCAACCTACTATGGGTCCGTACCCCGGAATGAACTTAGTGTGGGATCCATCTCAATCACAACAGATCTTGCAACCGAATGTGCAGTTGTCATCTCAATCTGGACAACCCTTAGTTTCTGGTTCAACCCAGCAACCTGTCCAGCCTACTATTCAAACTTCTGCACCTTCTGTAGTTTCTCAGCCTGGGCCTAGTTCACCTCAAACTCTACCTCAAATGACTGCTGCAACATATGTTCCTTCTACCCCACCTACTTCTGGAGTATCGACAGCTCCAGTTTCTACTGTTCCTGTATCAACTCCTCAAGCATCTTCACCTCAGTTTAGACCCACAATTCAGACTTCAGTTCAAAATCCTGTAGGACAACCTGGTCCAAGTACGACTGTCACAAGTCAACCTCAATTTACTTATCAACCATACCAGGGACAGTACAAATTCGGTCCTGGTGTGCAGCAGCCAGTCTATCAGTATCAAACGTACCCTGGATATACTTATCAGCAACCTCAACAACCCCAGTACGGTCCGGTTAATCCTAGTTTTCCGGGAGGATATAATATCCCAAATGCAATTCCAATTCCTAGTTATCCTGGATATCCTCCTCCTGGGGCTGGTCTCATGACCCAGGGTTTCAGGGACCCTAATCGTCAGTTATTGTTCATTGCAACTTTGGACTTGCCTGACTTGTCATGCCTTACGAACGATCCAATTAATTATCTTCTGTTTTGGCCGCCAATGCCGAATAAGTTGCTTAGTGATATTCCTAAGTTTGAAGGTAAATCAGGAGAGGATCCGTCGAACCATGTGATGACTTATCACCTCTGGTGTGCATCTAACTCCATTTCAGATGATTCGATTCATTTACATCATTTTCAACGCACTCTAATTGGTCTTGCAGCCAAGTGGTACATTGTGTTACCGCGAGCCACTTTTTATAATTTTAGTCAATTAGCTACTTCGTTTTTAACTCATTTTCAGTTGCTAGTCAGATATGACAATGGCATGGAATTATTAACTTCATTAAAACAGTCAACGTCCACTTACATTTCATATCACATTCATGAATGGAGATGTCGACGGTGTTTAGTGAAAGTTTTTATTCCGGATCAGATCATAGCTAAATGGTTTGTCAAACCTTTATTACCAAAAATCACTGAGGAAGTAGCTAAGGCAGGAGTCATTACTGAAGAGCAAGTAATTTCTCAAGCTCAGTACCTTGACCTAGTTTATATGCAGTCAGGTACATTACATGAGAAAATTCCCAACCTTCCTAAACAAAATCAAATAACTGTAGCTCCTTCAGGGTCTCATGCCGCTGATGGTATGATTGGTACGGTTAATACCAAAAGTAAGAAGAAATCTTCCAAGAATTCTTCTCCTATCATAACTTTACCAGATTCCCCGACATGAGATTCTTCCGCAGAAATTTTTGCCGATATTCATGTTGTAGAGTCATCTGTAGCCAAATCAAAATCTGGTGGTAAAAAGAAAGGGAAGAAGAAAAATAAAATAGATAAAAATTCGAAAGAGAAAACAGAAAAAACGGAATCTACTGATGAGAAACACAAACCTCGTTATCCTTGTCTCATTTGTGATGAAGAGCATTTTACAAGAGACTGCCCTCATCGCGCTGAGGTTGCGAAAATTTTCAAAGGTTCCCAAACACCTGTTGTTTTGAAGGATCCTTTTCCTAGTCAAGACAGTAAGATGATAGGTTCTTCCTCAAATGCCTCCGAAGAACCCATAATGATGATGTCCCATGTTAGGATTGCGATGCGAACACAAGATTATGTAAGTAAAAGACCTGTTGGTGGTAAGGAAGCAGAATCTTCTAATTCGAACCCATCAACTTCAACTCCTGGTTCTAATCTGCTACAGATCGAGAAAGCTAACCCAGACTTAGTAATCAAACCGCCCGCTAAGGGTATACTTCGAAAGTCAACTTTCAGTCCACATGCGAGAGCTACTCAGAACTATAACATTGTTGAAGATTTGGCTATTTCACCTTCAGCAATGTCGGCCTTGGAGGTGCTGCAATCATGTCCAGCACAGCGTAAATTGCTATTGTCGGCTATAGGAGCTGTTGACACTCAGGACTCGAACCTTATAATTTTTTATATAGAAAATAGTACGCCTCGCTTACCTCATCAAATGGCTTTCCAAATTCCAGTGTTAGTCAAAAACAGGCCTTTCTATAGGACTGTGATTGATGAGGGAGCCTCAACGTGTATTATGTCGATCCAGTGTTGGAGATCGCTTAGTTCTCCTACACTTAATCAATCCCCAACGATTCTAAAGGCCTTTGATGGCCGTGGGTTCCATCCTTTTGGAATTCTACAGGATTTACCTATAGGGGTTGAGGGCAAAACTGTTAATCTAAATGTGGAGGTGGTTGATGCCCCTCTAGATTACAACCTTCTCTTGGGTCGTAGTTGGTCTTACGCTATGACAGGTGTTGTTTCATCGGTCTTTCGGCTTATAAAGTTCCCTCATAATGGAAAGATCGTAACTATAGACCAGCTAACTTACTTTTCATCCAACCCAGCTTCTTCTGAAAGTATCCAGAATGTCGGCAAAACAACTATCCCTTATAAGGATGTTGGAGTAGGACTAGTTAAAGATTCTGGTCTACTAGGAACTTTTTCCTTTCCTCCTCCCAACGTATCGCCTTCTACTACAACCATTCATATGATTTCATCAGACACGATTGCTTCTGATGATCCTTGGATCGTACCTTCCGAATCTGAGATAGATTCATTTGGTGATGCTATGCCTTTGAGTCCATATGAAATTGTGTATCAGGCCGTACAGTCATTTTCTGACCCTTCTTCAACCAAAATTGACTTAATGAATGTGGTCCATGAAGAATCACTTTCAACATCAAACTCAGATTCAACAAATTTTTCCGAACTTGTTCACACTGATGAGAAAATTCGTGAAATCCTGTGTTGATGATTTACCATGGGAAGATCTTCATCATAGATCTTCATTTTTACCTGAGATTGATCACTTTGAAAATGATTTTTCATCTATTTTTACGACTGATTATGTCAAGGAACCTCAGAATCCAATGAAAAATCCTAATTCTAAGTTAAATTTGGGAAATATTTCTCGAACTATTCCTATTAACATTCGGTTGAGCCTGGAATTGTTGAAAACATTCAAATAGGTGCCTCTTGTACGGAAGATGAAATTCAAACATATAAGGCCCTATTTCAAGAAATCCGCGATGTGTTTGCCTGGTCATATGAGGAAATGCCAGGAATTGACCCAGCAATTTTTTTTCATGAAATCAAAACTTACTCGGACTCTAAACCTGTCCGGCAACGTTTGCATCAGATTCACCTGCGAAAAGTTGCTGCTACTAAAGCAGAGGTTGAAAAATTACTTAAAGCAGGTTTCATTTATCCAATTCCGTTAACAGATTGGGTATCGAATATTGTTCCTGTTAACAAAAAGCAAGGAACAGTAAGAATATGTATCGATTATAGGGATATTAATCGAGCCTGTCCAAAAGACAATTACCCAACTGCCTATATCAATCAAATCATTGCTGATTGTGCCGGTAGTGAAATATTCTCCTTCATGGATGGTTTTTCCGGTTACAATCAAATAAATATTCTACCTGCCGATCAACCAAAAATGGCTTTCATTTGTCCATGGGGGACATTTGCTTATTGCAAATTACCTTTTGGGCTCAAGAACGCCAGTGCAACTTTTCAAAGGGCCATGTCTTATGTGTTTCATAACATCAAGCACATTGTGCAACCCTATCTCGATGATTTACCTGCTCATTAATTACATCGAGCCGATCATCTCATCCATTTACGAGCAATCTTCATGAGGTGTAGGCATTATCTAATTAGGTTGAATCCACACAAGTGTGTTTTTTGTATAGAAACGAGTCGGTTACTGGGGTTTGTTGTTTCGAAAGCTGGCATTCGTGTCGATCCTTCGAAGGTTGAAGCTATTGTCAAATTGCCTCCTCCTTCGAGTCTTCACCAACTCCAAAGTTTGCAAGGGAAAGAAAAATTTTTACGTCGATTCATTCCTAACTACACCGAGATCACAAAGGGTTTTACCCAGTTGTTGAAACAGAATACTCCATTTTCTTCGGATGAGATAGCTGACAAATCTTTTGATGCACTAAAACACGCATTGACCCATGCACCATTATTGCATCCTCCCAACTACAACCAGGACTACTTCTTATATCTCGTCGCCTCGCATTCCACCATTAGAATGGTGTTAGTTTAGGAAGATGAATTTGGTAGTGAACATGTGATATATTACCTTAGTCGAACCTTAAATCCAACTGAGCTAAAATATTCATATGTGAAGAAATTGGCATTGGCAGCTGTTCAAGTTGTCCAATGTTTTCGTCATTACATTTTACTACGCAAAACTACAGTAATTTCCGATTGCAACCCTATGATATATATTTTGACCAAACAATTGCTAGGGGGAAAGCACTCCAAATGGATTGTGATCCTACAGGAGTTCGACTTGGAATTTGAAAAGTCTAAGTTGAAGAAATCTTTAGTTTTTGCAGAGTTGATGTGTGACTTCCCGCGTGCTGACACTGAAACTATGGTGGAGGAGCCCATTGCGGACGAATATTTGTTTCTAATCAGCACTTTAGATCCATGGTATGGGGATATCATAGTTTATATCCAAACCCAATCCTTTTGGCCTGAAATTTCAAGATCAGAGCATCGGAAAATACGATTCCAGTCCCAACAATTCAAAATTATTGGAGATACACTTTATCGTCGTGGGGCGCACTCTATTTTCCGACGTTCTTTAATTCACGAGGAGGCTGAAAGGGTTCTAAATGATTGTCACTCTAGAGCATGTGGTGGTCATATGTCTGGGTTTTCCACAGCCCAAAACATATTGTGCGCTGGCTATTTCTGGCCGTCTTTGTTTAAAGATTGTATTAACGCAGTCCGAAAATGCCACAACTGCCAAATTTTTTATCGAAAGATGCGCGCTCCACCTGCTCCTCTCCACCCTATAATTGCCATCAGTCCTTTTGCGAAATGGGGTATCAATTTTATTACATGTAACCCTCACTCAGCCGGGGGGCATGCGTATATCATCCTTGCGGTAGATTATTTTACCAAATGGGCCGAGGCGATGCCTACATTTGAAGCAGATGGCAAAGCTGCTGCAATTTTCGTGTTCAATCATATAATTGCTAGGTTTGGTGTTTCACAAACGATTATCACTGATCATGGGCGTCATTTTTGAAATATTATGATGACTGAACTTACAGACCAACTTGACCTGCGTCACGATAGTTCAACTCAATATTATCCATAGGCTAATGGTCTGGTTGAAGCCATCAAAAAAGTTCTAGTCATCATGATCTAACAAATCATTGGGAGTCATAGGTCGAATTCACATAACATGCTATTTTCAGCACTTTAGGCATATCGAATGTCAGTAAAAACGTCAACCGGTTTCACTCCTTTCCAACTAGTTTACGGTTTGGAAGCTGTGTTACCCATTGAATGCGAAATTCTGTCATTTCAAATGGCCAAAGAATTACTTCCAGCCACTTCCAAAGAGGAAAAATGTTTGTTGTACTTGGCTCAGCTAGATGAGAATTGACGTGATGCTGCACTAGCAATCGAAGCTCATGCCAAGCGTATTAAAGCTCAGTATGATCGAAATGTTACCCCTCATAATTTTTCGGAAGGAGACCTAGTCTTATTGTACGATCAAGAAAATGAAAAATTAGGCGCTGAAAAATTCGTACCCATGTGGCATGGTCCTTATTTTGTTAAGCGAAAGCTGGCAAAAGGGGCCTATGAATTGGTAGACTTTGACGGGGTCTCTTTAAGTAAGCCCAGAAATGGTCTTTACCTGAAGAGATATTATGCTTAAATCTGGGTGTGGAGATTTTAGTTAGGATAGTTTTCTTTCTAGCTGGTGTGTTTTATATTAAAAAGTGTGCTTAGCTTAGAGAGTGTTTTTGTCATTATTCCTGCTTATCTTGATTTTACTCTGGATATTGCAGATGTCGACGTCTCTCCAAACATACATTGGTTTTGCTAATGGTGCTTGTCGTAATACACGGAACATTTCTTCCGCAGCTTGGGTCATCTATTCGCCCTCTGATGAGTTGGTATCTATGCATGCGGTAAGCCTCGGTCAAATAATGAACAACATTGCAGAGTATAGTGCAGTGATTGAGTTTTTATCTGAATCCATCTCATTTGGGATTCGGAGTTTGATTGTGAGATTAGATTCTGAACTCGTTGTGTTACAGCTTAATAGAGTGTATGCCATTAGAAATCCAGTGTTATTGAGATTATTTTTTAGAGTTCGTCTCTTGGAACGTGAATTTGACTATATTGAATATCAGCATATTCCAAGATATTTAAATACATTAGCAGATGAAATTGCTTCTTGAATGTTAAGTAGACAGTTGCAATAATCATACAAGTAAATTTAAAAACATTCCATAATATGTTTTACAAGATAAGCTGGTAATAGTGATATAGCATAGCATAGAAGTGTGTCAAATATACATCGTCTTCTATCATAGGTTGAAAAACACCTTATGATCGGCAAAATGATAGTACAAAAAGAAAAAATGTCATATGAGTCTACAACAGGCGATCATCCTATCACTGGTGATGATCACGATAAGAAAGCACTATACGGGCCACCCTACAAAGGAACCTCCTGAAAGGTCCTGGGACCCTAATCACATAGCGTTGTAGCCTAAGAGGAATGTCATCTATGCTGGTCTCTAGAATGTCTGCTGTCAAACGCTCTAGATGGTTTTCCAATTCAGCCAGGGTCTCTGTAGATTCGTCCTATGGGGTTGGTGCTGCTGCAGCCGGCTGTTTCCTCTCATAGGGCTAGAGAGTGGCTGGTCGCTGTGGACCTACATCTGCATTTGAAACTTTTTACTATCAATTTTCGGACGATTTAAAAACAAAAATAAAAGTTTAATTAGAAAATGTTGAAAATGATTTTACCTGAGTCGTCCCACTGCTCTCCTGGTGGAAGAGCCATGTTTGGGTCACCACGATAATCCATCCCAGCATAAGGAAAATCCTGAATAGCAAAAACTTGGTTCTCCAACCAATGAAAATACTCAAGAGGAAATCGAACAACTTCTGTTCCCTCCTCAAGATGACGGGCCATAACTGCAACCCAACGCATCAGTTTGGGCTCTCGGGGAATTCCAACTCCAATGGTGAGATGTTGTGGGACCAACATTGGGACCCTCTCTAGACCAAAGCTCACAACTAAAGCACTGTATCCAAAGTTCTTCATTTTTCCGTTCTTTGCTCTATTCATTTGGCCTTTTACATTAGCCAACACAGCCTCACATCAATTGAAGATGGTGCCTCGAAAGCAGTCTACTGCCATCCGCATTTGGGATCCAGTGGCCACATGTAGTGCTGCACTTCCGCAGAGCCTGGTAACAGTAAATGCAATCACTTTGAGTATAGGATGGGAGATGGTTTTGATATCAATCCCTTTGTCTCTAGTTTGGTCATTACAAAACTCTAGCCAGAGGCTATCGACAGACTGGCCACCTGGCTTAGCCCCGAATAGAGTCAAATGTTCACCTCTCTTAGGAAAACCAGTCAAAAAGTAAATGTCTTCTGGCTCCATTTCGAGCTGGTGGCCACCAATAAAGAAACACTGGTCCTGTATATTCCACCTATCTACCAACCACTGCAAAAAGTCCACCTGCGCCCTCATGCAAAGTATGGCCTAGAATTTGAATAAACTGCATGCCTTCAATGCATCAATCGAAGGTTGATGATTAATCGCGGCGAGATCCACATCCTCGTGCTCCCGTTCCCACCATTCAAGCATAATGTATACCCTACATTCAATAAAAAGGCGGATTAAAACATTTAAATCAAAATTTTTGGGGCGGAATTTGAAAAATTCAAGTTTAAAAACCTATGTTGTGGGGACCGCACCCTATATGTTAGAGACAGTGCGTAAGTCCGCACTCTGCCTTAACGTCAGGTGCGGGCCCTTGACTTTTTTCCTTTTACGAAAAAGTCAGGGTCTGCAGGTTTCTTATGCTATGCCTGCGGACCCCACGCGCGGGTTTTTAACCTAAATATTTCCTAAAAATCAAAATAAAACCCTAAAAACAAATTTCAAACAGATGAAATGCAAGAGTAAGATGATGTGGATTACCTGGAGGTGACGGTGTTCGATTCCAATGGACGGATTTTCTGTAATCTTCATGGGAAGTTTCTGACCAAAAGCTCTCTTTTCTCACTCTGAAGTCAAACGGTAAAAATGAATTTACAAAAGCCCTTTTTATAATCTTTTTTGAATAAATGAATTTTTAATTTGTTTATTTTTCACTTTAAAGAGGTAACTTTTGAAACATTTTTATCTATTTTAAACAGGTATGAGTAATGTTTGAGTTTTTGTGCAGGATAATGGATTTTTCAGGTAAAATTGGTCATTTTTGACAAAAAATATTAGAGTCACCTTTAAGCTCTTTTTTGACTCCTAAAATATGAAAAGATTGTCGAGTTTTTCTTTTTAAGCTCATTAAAACGGAATTAAAAAGACGATCCACTTACAACCCTTTTCTGACCATAAAAACATGAAAAGATTGCCAGATTTTTGTCGTTTCAAATTCGATATTAGTTATAAAACGACGTGTCATTGATCACTTTTTTACTTTTTCAGATCAGAGACACTAATTACGAAAAGTACTCCTTGATCGTAATGATCAAGCAGTTCTCTCAAGTATTATTTTATACTTATTCAGGCTTGGGATTGTTATAGACATTTTTGGGCACTGCAACCCCAAGCATAAATTTCCATAAACCAAGGGCTCCTAAGTCCCTAAAAGTGTTGTTCCAACCCCTAAATGAACAAGGTCAACTGATTACAGCTTCTCCCAGAAGTTCTCCACGAAAACCTACTCAGAACTAGTCAAAACTGTATCATTTTACCTGCTCCATAGGCAAAGTGTGTTACATCTCACCTAAGTACACACAATGGGTGCGTTCAAAAATCCATTCTATGGGGTGCGATGGGCGAGAAGAGACAAATGGCAATGTCAATCCGCGAGGTGGAGAAGCATGGAATCTTCCAGAAACTTCTCCTATGACACTTGCCTCTCTGAATTCGACCAAGGATGAGTAAGAGATCATCAATCTCCAAGTGGAAGCAAGAACTATCAGAGGGAAGACACTAATCAAATCGCAGGCTGACTCATCTCCCTTACAGACATCTATATATGGATCCCTCATCCCAGAGATCCAGAGGCTGAAATTTTGCATCTTGTAAGGAATTGTTGTTGGTTTCTTGAGGCAACATCATAGTGTTGGGTGATCTAAGATTTTCATGAGGTGAAGAAGGGCTTACTTGCTAAGAGGATGATGCTGGGTCAGAACAACTGGTTGTAACTCCCTTGGCTCTTTCTTGATTATCAATAAAGCTATTCAAGTTTTCCTCCATACTCTTGTGTCATTTATGTTTTATGCATTTGTATGGTCAGTCTACATCTGATCCTAGATTGTTTATGATAATAGATCCATGTTCTCGTATAGTGTTATGATGCTTTGATTCTACAAGTACTCTGTGAAGCTGGGTATACGAGAAAGTGAGTAGCAAAGGACTATCAGAAGAGAGAGGAATCAAGCAAGGAACCAAGCGCAAGAGAGAGGTTGGTCTCCTTCAGTCTTCTCTCATCTATATTTCATAAAGGAAAACGAAAGTAGCTTTACTTTGTTTGTTTCTAAGGTAGCTACCCACCTTAGTGGGATTAGCAGTTCTGCATAGACACTTTTCCCTGTAACAAAATGGCGACTCCATTGGGGAGCGACAAAGTTGTTTGTTTATCTACAATTGTTTACTTTATAAACTTACAGACGGAGCCTGAAGTTGAGCCAGGTAGCCTTCGAACTGCATTTGCTATGCAAATGCAAAGTAGATAAATGTCGCTTCAGTCAATCTCTGGGTCTTGTTTATGAATTAAACAACTAATTTACAAACTCTCTAATTTCCCTTGTGGTGGCTATAGTAACCTCCTTGGATCTACCCCTGTGATTGATTTATTGATTACCACTTTCTCGGCCAAAATCCCTGAACTGAACTGCAAACTGTGACCCGGAACCCAGGCAAAGTCTCGTCCCTGGTCCAACGCACTGTCTGTTCTATGAATCTCAAATTCAGTGCACTTCCCGAGTGTAGTAGGTGCGCTGCATTTCAAATTCACTATGTTACAGGTGCGCTGATCAGACTAAGCGTTGTTCCTAAATTTTGGTTTCTGTGTTCACTCTTTTCAGATCTATTCAGGAGTTTTGCTGCCTATAGTCAGTACACCTCTGTTTGAAACCCCTTTCCTTGCTGTTATTCCGCCTCCATTGTGCAAAGAACTGTAAATGTTTTTGTGTATTTGTTGAGTCATTTTCAATTCTCCTTTGAAAAGAAGTAACGTAATTGTACTGTCGTTTCTTGATTTGACAGTGTCGCAAGTGTCGTTTTCAGTCATAGAAGAGAATCTGATTGTTCTTGATAGTCAATTACCCTTTATTATTGTATTTGATCTAAATTAGTAGTTTTTCTAGTGTCGAAAGCAAGTTTTCATTTCCAAATCGCAAAGTGTCGTCATTGTCTTCATTTTGATTTTGAAAAGAAACTTGTTAGTAATTTTCGCTTTGAAAAGTAATTCAAATTTGCGCATTAGCTTTCTTTTTATCATTCATATATTAAGAAGGCTGAAAAAAATACATGCATGTGCATTTGCATTTAGATTGTTTGATTGGTTTGATTTAGGACGATGCATATAGTGTGTGCTCTATGCTCTTTGCTGAAAAAATACTATCTTTTCCTTAGTAGCTAGGATTTTCATTGCACAAAGAAGATAAAAAGACTGTTTATCATCTTAGATTGCATTTTAGGAATTATACATCTACATCACGCGGTGAACCTAAAAGGAAAATTTCTTAAGCAAGATCAACTATAAAATAAATTTAATGAATCTAACAACACTTTGGAACCTAACGCACAACATCTAGAATTCTAGGCTAGAGACGTATTCCGGCGTCGTAAAGCCTAGTAACTGTTGTTCTCACTGTTGGTTGGGTGATTCCTCCACTTTGAGACGATAAGTGCCAATACGGACTTTTGCTCCCACGTACCGTCGAGTATATTTTGGGAAACCACAATAGGCTTAATCCTTTATCCATAGAAAGCTGTGTCTGTCGCCCTATCGATCACAATGCATTGAACACAGCATTCAGGAAGATTGACTGCCGTAGCATAAAAAGTATTCTGCAGTTTTGCAATTGGTTTGGTAATCCCTCTACCTAAATTTCCAGAGCAGTCCCTTTCGTTCCTTTTCAGACTCCTTAACGGAAAAGGTCCATCTGAGTACTTGTCACTTCAAGCTCATTAAAAATCGAAGGCGACTAGAGTCATCTTTTGTTTTCTCTCTACTCTTAAAAATTGAAAAAACAAGTTGTTTCAAAGCGTCTAAAATTCATCTAATTCGGAAACATACTTCCCCTTGATTTTTAGTTGATCGAGTAATCCGCAATCATGGAAGAAAGTCAATTGAAACCTCGTCGTTCACGGAGGCTTACGAGTCAACCGTCTTTGTCTCTGGAATCGAAACTATTATGGACAAAGCGAACTTGTTTAACCGGTTCCAAATCTCCTGGTAAAGTTAGAACAAGTGTTCCAACACCATCAGAGGCTTCAGTTACTCCAAACATTTCTGGTATCCCTGCCTTTATAGAAGAATTTCAGCAGCCACCGAGGGACAGTAGCTCTGATCCTAGTTTGAAGGTAAACACTTGTGTGACTGAACCAGTTTCATCTACAACCAGTTCAGAGAGTGTTATTCCCCAAAAATCTGTCACTGCGGATTCCATACCTTCTTCGGCACCAGAAATATTTTACGGACCTGACGGTCTACCTCTTCCACTTGGTTGGATTGCTATAGAAGAGATTGTGGAGGATCCTCCATTGCAATTTGGAGTCGAGATCACTCTGTATCCTTCTTCATCAGAAATTAGTCTACCGCCAGCGAAAGCTCCTATAGAATTTCCAGGTAATCTTTTGGATAGACTAGAAATGTCTGAACAATCGTCGACATATAGGACTGTATCGTCCAACACAGCGATGACAGAACTTCCCGCTATCACTCCAAAAATATTCACCGGTATACCATCTTTCCCAACTAGCTCTCAATCGCTAGAAGGGGCCCACTCAGGGGCTATTTCGACAGTATGGTCCGTTCCTGTTTGTTCATCTGGAATAGTATCCGGAAACTCTTATGTTGAGTCTCAACAAATTGATCCTTCAGGATGTCAATTTGGGCAGTCCGGTCCTCAAGGGAAAACCATTCCTTTAAGTACTGGATTACCGCTGTATGGGGGGCAGTATACCCTTTCATTGTCTCCTCTGGGAGGACAGCCATACGGGAGTTCATAAAAAAATTTAGGTTATGCTGGAATTACATCTAGCGGTTGGGTACCGATACTACCTCAACAACCAAGAGTTGTATATTTGATGCAACAATGTTTACCTATGTCAAATATACCAACCACGCCAGCTATTGTGACGGTTTCGCAAGTACAAGCGCAACCTGTTGTATGCCAACCTCAGATTTCTCAGGTTGTAATGCAATAGCCTCTTGACCCTGTGACTCAACCACAATCACCAACTGGTGGAATGACACAGGCCCAAACGGGTACAATTACCCCTCATCTTGGTCAAACAGTTAGTATCGGGCAACAGCACATGGCTTCACAACCATGGCTGGTGCAATACCAACAACCGCAATTCCAACAAGTATACCAAGGATCTGAGCAACAAATCTTTGCAAATAGTGGGCAGCCGTATATTCAAAATGGTCAAAATCAACCATTCTACAATGGTTATGCCCACCGACCTTACCAAAGTTACCAGCATCAAATGCATTATGCTGGTATGAAAAGACCAACTGCTCAGGTGATTCCATCTTATCCCGGGTATGCTTCGCCTAACCTGAATCAACAGTTACCTTTTGTGGCGACTTTAGAGTTACCGGACCTAAATCGGTTAACAAACGATCCAATCTCTTACGCTCCTTAGTGGCCAGTGATTCCGCATAAACTTCCATCAGATATTCCTAAATTTAATGGAAATCCGGGGGAAGATCCTTCGAATCATGTGATGACCTTTCATTTGTGGTGTTCATCAAACACCCTAAACGATGATTCGATTAGGCTTCACCTTTTTCAGAGGACGTTAACTGGTCCGGCAGCCAAATGGTATATCGAATTGCCCAGAGCATCGTTTGAAAACTTCAGTACCCTAGCCACAACCTTTTTAGCCCATTTTCAGTTACCGATAAAGTACGAAACGAGAACAGAACTTCTTACCAATTTCAAACAAACAACGACCACTCACATATCTGATCATATTCATGAGTGGCGACATCGTCGTAGAATGGTAAAAACGTATGTTCCTGATCAGCTTTTAGCTGAATGGTTTATTAAGTCTTTGTTACCTTCCATTACAGAAGATGTAGCAAAAGGGGGAGTCGTCACCGAAGAGCAAGTTATTGCTCGTGCACAATATTTAGATTTGATTTACACTCCGTCTGGAATGCTCTACGATAAAATACCTGACGCTCCCAGACCGGAATTCTCAATCCCTCCTCCTCCTAAATCAAACAATGACTCTCATGCCGGCGATGGCGTGATTGGCATGACAGACGCGAAATCGACAAAGGCTACATCTAAAAAGGCCCGTAAGATTTCCGGTCAAAATGCCAAAGAGGAACTTCTTGCCTCGGAAGTAAATGCTGTCTCGACAGATAAAGGCAAAGAAACCAAGCAACCAGGAGGCAAGAAGAAAACCAAAGGGAAGAAGAAGAAACAGGGGGAATCATCACTTGCAAAATCTTCTGCAAACCCTCCTGGAAATAGGAAATGAAAAAATCCATGCTTTATATGCGATGAGGATCATTAGACAGCAGATTGTCCACACAGAGCTGAGCTTAAGAAATTCTTCAAGAATTAAAAAACCTCGGTAGTATTAACTGATCCATTTCCGAACCCAGGGACAATTGGTTGATAGTGGAAATGCTTCCCCGTCTCAAGTGCTGATGTTGTCGGTTTCCAAACAGCAAAATGATGCTTTGATATCGACAAGGAACAAAGATTATGGAAATCCACAGCTGTCGAACAACAAGGATAAAGATCAACCTAGTAGTTCTACAACAACTTCGACAGAAGTTGCACCACCCATCATTCCTGAACAGACAATAAAACCGCCAAAGGGAGTAGTACACAAGTTGACATTTAATCCTCGTGCTAGAGCAGCACAGCATTATAATATAGTGGAAGATCTGGCCCAATCGCCATCCGCTATGTCGACACTTGAGGTACTGCAAAATTTCCCATCCCAAAAGCAAGCTTTATTATCAGCTATCCGTGGGATAGACCCAAAGGATTCTAACCTTGTATCCTTTAATCATAAAGGATACGATCCTCAGTTACCAGCCCAACTAGCTTTCCTCGTTCAAGTGAAAGCGCTCAACAAAATTGTTCATCGAACAATTATTGATGAGGGTGCATCTACATGTATTATGTTGATGAGTTGTTGGAAAACTTTAGAATCTCCAACCTTGTCGTCATTTTCAACGACATTAAAAGCATTCGACGGACGGACATATACCCCATATGGTATTCTAAGTAACTTGCAGGTTGAACTAGGAGGGAAAATAGTAGAAATAGATGTCGAAGTAATCGACGGAAACCTCGATTACAACATCCTACTTGGAAGACCATGGATATATGCTATGGCAGCTGTTGTGTCGACCTATTTTAGGAAGATTGCATTTCCCTTTCAAGGAGGGATTACAATCATCGATCAACAAACCTTCCTCCCCAATGGTTCTCAAGTTACGAGAAGCATTCCAATGATCCATGGAAGCCCACATTCACTTCAAAATATCGGAGTAGGCCTACTAAAAGACCCTATATTAATGGGAACTTTTTCCCTTCCACCTCCAATAAATCTGGCGGAAGTAGCATTGGTAGGAACCTACAGTATGATATCTTCGGTTAAAAATATCTCAGAAAATGATATAAACATGGATCATACGCAAGTATTGCCTCCAAGCCCAATGGAAATATTGTAGAAATCAATGTTCCTAGCATGGGAGGCAAACCCAAATCAATGCTCATCAAGCGTTTGGATCGATAGGTCTAAGGAATATGGCACCCCTTCAGACCCTTGGTCGCGAGTGCATTACACCGACAAAGGAATTGTTCAATCAATGGTAATTGAAGGGGCACCATGGGAATATTACCACCATCATTCCCTTCTTCCGGATTGTGAAGAAGATACTCCTGACGACCTTTATCATCCCTCAGTTTTTGATTTCCTATCAAATACTGTAAACACGGTGGATTCTGAGTGAAACTTGTCCAACATTGAAGAGACTATTGCCCTAAATATCTCGACCAAAACAGATGTTGTAGAGAATATTTATGTTGGCAAATGTTGTTTTCCTTCAGAACTGGAAATATATAACGCTCTTTTTCGCGAATTCAGAGATGTCTTTGCTTGTTCATATAATGAAATGCCAGGCATTGACTTGAGTATCGTTGAACACGAAATCAAGATGTATCTAGATGTCAAACCAGTATGACAACGACTACGACAGGTGCACCCCAAGAAAGTCGCTGCCATCAAGGCAGAAGTTGAAAAGCTCCTCCATGATGGTTTCATTTACCCGGTTCCTCTAACCGATTGGGTATCGAACATTGTTCCTGTTATGAAAAAACAAGGAACAATTAGAGTGTGCGTCGATTATAGGGATGTAAATCAAGCTTGTCCAAAAGACAACTACCCTACACCCTTCATTGACCAGATAATTGATGAGTGTGCCGGATGTGAAATCTTTTCATTTATGGATGGATTCTCCGGGTATAATAAAATAAATATCCGCCCACAGGAACAGTCAAAGACTGCATTTATTTGTCCGTGGGGCACATTCGCATATCGAAAATTACCCTTTGGTTTAAAGAACACAGGGGCAACATTTCATAGGGCAATTAATTATGCCTTCCATGACATCAAAAACATTGTTCAACCATATCTCGACGACCTTCCGGCTCATTCGCGAAAGCGGACTGATCATCCACAACATTTAAGAGCGATATTTCTACGTTGCCGACACTACAAGATACGACTCAATCCACAAAAGTGTGTGTTCTGTGTCAGTTCTAGTCGTTTACTTGGCTTTGTAGTCTCAAATGACGGGATTCGTCTCGACCCATGTAAGGTTCAGGCAATCATAAATTTGCCTCCACCTTCGAATTTGCTTCAGATTCAGAAACTCCAAGGGAAAGCAAACTTTCTGAGGAGGTTCATTCCAAGTTACGCCGAACTTGCTAAAGGTTATACATGTCTACTGAAAAAGGAAGTGCCCTTCATCTGGGATCAGGTTGCACAAGCTTCCTTTGATGCTTTAAAAGAATCCCTAATGAAAGCATCATTAATGTACGCTCCTGATTATCAAAAAGACTTTAACCTGTATCTGGTTGCAGCGGATACAACCATCGCAATGGTTTTAGTTCAAAAAGACAACGGAATTGAACATCCTATATATTATTTGAGTAAGAACTTAAATGATACAGAAATAAAATATTGTTATGTTGAAAAGATAGCGCTCGCAGCTGTTCAAGCGATACAGAGATTTCGACACTATGTCCTCTTTCGAAAAACTACCATTCTGTCAGATTGCAACCCCATGACTTATATATTGTCGCGACAGTTGCTGGGGGACAAATATTCAAAATGGATAGCAATTCTACAAGAGTTTGATCTGGAATTTGTAAAATCCAAGTCAAAGAAAGCCCTGGTTTTCTCAGAATTATTATGCGATCTCCCATCGCCATCCAACGATGAAACATCCGAAGAAATAATCGTAGATGAATCTTTTTTTCTGATATCTTCAAGCAATCCGTGGTATGGAGATATAATCATTTATCTCCAAACCCAAAAATAGGCCTAATACCTCCCATTCCGAACAAAAACGTATTCGATACCAATCAAAAGACTACATGATTGTCGGTGATACACTTTATCGTCGTGTTGTCAATACAGTTTTGAGGAGGTGCCTCAACCATTAGGAGGCCGAAAAAGTCTTGAATGATTTCCATTCAGGCGCGTGTGGGGGGCATCAATTTGGTTATGCTATGGCGCAAAAAATTTTACGAGCAGGATACTTCTGGCCAACAATGTTCAAAGATTGCATAACCGCAGTCAAAAGTTGCCATGCCTGTCAAATTTTCGATAGAAAAACCAAAAGACCACCCGCACCTCTGCAGCCAATAGTTGTTGTTAGGCCATTTTCCAAATGGGGCATCGATTTCATGACATGTAACCCCACCTCGACCGGGGGGCATGGGTATATCATAGCCGCAGTGGACTATTTTACCAAATGGGCCGAGGCGATGCCTACATTAGATAACACTGGTGAAACAGCTGATAACACTGGTGAAATAGCTGCCCTCTTCTTTTTCAATCATGTAGTCGCTAGATTCGGCGTCCCACAGGCTATAGTCACAGATCATGGATCACATTTTCGCAATCACATGATGGTCGAATTAGCTGCCAAATTAGGGCTGTCCCATGACAGCTCTACTCCATATTACCTGCAAGCCAACGGACAAGTTGAAGCAATCAACAAGGTCCGGAAGCGCATGCTGCAAAGGATGATTGGAGTTCATAAAAGGAGTTGGCACCTGATCCTGTACTCGGCCTTGTGGGCATACCGAACATTGGTAAGGAATGCAACCGGGTTTACACCTTTCCAACTGGTGTATGGCCTAGAAGTAATCTTACCTGTTCAGTGTGAAATCTCGTCCCTCAAAATCGCAATCGACCTTCTCCCCAAAACTTCAAAAGAGGAGGCTCGTTTCTTGGAACTAATCCATTTGGATGAAACCCGTCGTGATGCCGCTTTGGCCAATGAAGCCCATAAGAAACGAGTCAAGGCGCAGTTCTACAAGAATTTCAAACCTCGTGTCTTCTCAGAAGGTGACTTGGTCTTGCTTTATGACCAAGAATCCGATAAATTAGGAGCAAGTAAATTCAAGTCTTTATGGATGGGCCCCTATATTGTTAAGTGAGTGTTAGCAAAAGGAGCCTACGAGTTAATGGATTATGAGGGGATTCCACTGGCACAACCTCGTAATGGGTTGTACCTTAAGCATTACTATGCATGATTCAGTGTGGTAACCTATATTCTTTTGTTACATTTTTGTTTTTGCTAAAGTATTTGTTTTGGTCAAGTAAATCCACTTTTTACATTTGTCGCAGATGTTGAACCTATTGGAATCACTTGTTGGATATGCCGACGGAGCAAGTCGTAGTTCGCGGAACCTATCTTCTGCAGCCTGGGCCATTTTTGATCCAAGCGGCGAGTTAGTAATTTTCAGAGGGGTATGTATTGGTCGATCAACGAATAACATCGTTGAATATAGCGCGTTGATAGAACTTCTCACTGATGCCATCACACATGGAATATGCCGACTGGTCGTCAGGCTAGACTCACAGCTCGTCATACTACAGCTTACGGGTATCTGCTCGATCCGAAATCTAGCTATCTATCGCATGTTCCTAAGGGTCAAGATTTTGGAAAGGAAATTTGATTTTATTCAATATCAACATATTTCCAGAAGCTTAAACACATTAACTGACTCATTGGAAAATTATGTGTTAGATAGACATTTGCAACATTTATAAAAAGAAGCATCTCATCAATATTTGCATTGGGATCATGTAACTTAACCAAAATAAAAATCCAAAAATAAAAAATATATATATAACTATTTATGGTTTACACATAATGTTCTGTAACCAAGACAAAATTGGTCAAGTGAACCAAAACTCAAAACGCTAGGGGGCACCCTAGTCTAATGATGCTGGTGATAACAAGTCACCGCCTATGCAATCATGCGTAAAAGCCTAGTCCATCAACTTGGCACGCCAGTAGTATGTCGCTGCAACCTCAAAGGCATCTCGTCAGTCCTCACGTCTAGAATACCGAGGGTGAGGCCCTCGACCTGATCTTGTAATGCTGAAAGAGTCTCAGCCACATCAAGGTCGCGAAGGATAGCCCTTCCCATAGCTTCTCCTGCTGGAGCGGCAACTGGCACTCTCAGGCATACTACTAGCCGAACGGGACCAACATCTGCATGAGCACATGAGTTCTGATTAGTCTTGATAGAATAAAGCACAAGGACATTATAAAAGGAAAAATGATAAACAGAAAAATGGTCAAGAATCTACCAATGGCACCCCACTATTCGCCAGCCGGCAGTACCAAATCTGGGTCACCCCGGAATTCCATACCAGCATATGGATACTCGGAATAAACCATCTCCTTATGATCAAACCACCCGAAGAAGGTATCAGAAAAGGAAATCTGAGACTGACCAACATGCCTAGACATATGGTCGACCCATCTCTGCATACGTGGTTCAGTCGGTGGAGGTAAACCGAGTGCAATATACTGCGGCTGCACCAGTGGTATCTTTTCCAAGGAAAAGGTGGTCAAAATAGAACCATATCCAAAGTTCTTCAGTCTCCCGCTTTTCACCTTGGTCAACTATTCTTTCATCACAAGGAGTACTGCGTCACACCAGTTGAACACCTTCAGTTCGAGACATTCCAAGGCGTACTGCATATAAGACCAGTTGGCCACATGAAGAGCCACACCACCAGCCATCCTACCAAAAGTGAACAAAATGGTCCTCAAAGACCTATCAGTGACATCTCAGATGATGATCTTGCCGTCTTTACTCGGCTGAGATCCCTCTCTGCAATACCTGCGAACATAATCTCTCACAGATTCACCTCCATAGGCCGAAATTGATAAAGAGATAAGGGCACCCTGCCTCGACAAGCCGGTCAAAAAATAGATGTCCACTACAGTCAAGGGGATGGATTTGCCCCTAATCTAAAACACTTGGCTGGTAGGATCCCAAGCATCGAGCAAATACTGCAGCAAGTTGATTTGTTGTCTCATGCTAGAGATGCGGAAAAACTTCAACAGGCCACAGTTCCGCAGTGCATTTACTGTAACCGGATCATGTAAAGCAAGCATGTCCTCTTCTTCATGCTCACGTTCTCGCCATGTAATAGTCATCTTACTCCAATAAATCTCTGAAAGCAAACAAGAGAAGAGTTAGATCCTGATTTGGTGAGAAACAAGCAAAATTTTCCATTGAAAACTGTGCATACATTTCCTTCCTTGCGCTCATCGCACCTACAGTAGTGTTCTGGGTACATTGCATGTCAATTGGCCAATGGACAGGCTAACATTCGATGCACCTTTCAATGCATAAAGGGTGTGATGGAGCCAGGGTGAGTTTTTCAAACCCCAGAGGCTCAAAAAAACAAGAAATCAGGTTCAGAATGCAAAATGGAAAGGATGAAATGAAAGAGCTCAGGTTTAGCTCCTACCTGGTCCAGACGGCACCAAAAATCGTCCACAGAATCTCCCAGAATCAGCTGGTGAAAAATCAAAGGGGGAAAGCACCTCCAAAGCTCCAAAAAACCAAAGTTCAAATGAAATGGTAAAATGAGAGGTAAAAACACTTTTAAATTACTTTTACGTAATTCGAGTAAAATATTAGTGTCCTAACTCATTTTTCAAACATATATTGTTCATTTCTAACTAGTTTGATGAAGCAATTGAGCATGCAGTACAATCTTTGAAGGAACAAAGCTATTAATGGTAAAGTTAAGAAATGACCGTTACATTGAGCAGTTTTAACGCGGACTTCATGCTCGTTAAAAAATAAACATAAGCAATGAGCAAATGTTTCCCCGAGCATTTAAGCTCAATAAAAAATGAACCAATTTCCGGTAAATAACCATCGTGAATGTAGTACTTCAGCCTTTAAAGCCTTGGTCGTGTTCTCATCATCACCTCCACTCCGTATTGGCTGATCATTCACCTCCATCCTGCGAACAGTGAGTAACAGCTGTGAAGAGTGATCCTATTAGCCATCCTTGTAACACTGCCGTGATTGGGAAATTCCAAACCTTACCTAGAATCAGCTGCTACCCAAATTTATCACTCGTTCCTCAAAGACGAGTCTCCTTTAAGCTCTTTTCAACTGACTTGTAAAATATGAAAAGATTGTCGAGCCATTGGCCTCTCCAGCTCGTTAAAGGGACCGGAAGTGCTATCCCTCCTTTAGATTTTAATCTTTTAGGACCTGAGGAATTATTACACAAAAAGATCGAGCGCTTGTTTTGTTCGGCTCGTTAAAAGTATTGAAAATTCATCCCTTCTATATTGTTTTATACTTTTTTGGACTTAAGGGATTAGATGACGAAAAAGGATTTTTGGAGTTTCCTTTACGTCCCTTTTCAGACTCTCTAAAATTGAAAAGGACCGAGTTATCTTTGTCGTTAAACTCGTTAAAACCTAATAGCGACAAACTTGTCCGTATTATACAAGAACAAGTTTCACTATCACTAGGCTCGTTAAAACATAGCGATGGGTTTGCCCGAAGGGAAAATTATAGAACAAGCATATGTTATCCTCCTCAAGCTTGACAAAAATAAAGAGGTACTGGTCAGCAATGACTGGGGAAAAATTGGGAAGAAAACTTGAAGAAACTTTGTTGGTAGCAAGTCACTCTTGAACATGACACTTTCACTCCGCATCCAAGTCGGGTTGGGTTGTTTCATTCACCGGTCACATCACCATGGTCACATCACACCATCCACATTTGGGGTTAATGCTACCAATCCATCATGTCAGTGTCGCCGATATTTTCAAGAGAAGTCACTCAGAGAATTCACCTGTGTCTCACCCACTGCAATACATTTACGCTCCATTCTTTCATGACCGCCACCCTGAACCTTATATCACCAAATCATTTTCACCTCCATTAAAATAATTTGCTCCATTCCGTGTCATTGATGTGGGATTCATTAAGGCCCTCCTATGACGGATCGCTTCTTGTCGACATCAGCTCATTATCCAAGAAGTCGATCTAGGAACACCCATTTGAGTACTTTGAAGCTTGCATGCCTCAATGGCAAGTTTTTCACTTCCGGCGACAGGTTTACATCAATGGCCTTCGACCGAAAGATTTTGCGTGGTATTCGACGCCAAGTCCCTTATTCACACCACGTGAATTGTACTGTAGTACCTTGAGGATCATTATCATTATCAGTGATTCCTCTCGCGCCTGTTAACAACGTACATCATTGGCTGGTAATGAGGCGATGTCTTTCCATGTTCGACTCCAAAACATCTCTCACATGGATCGACTTGTACTTTGAATGAAGATCGTACAAGATTGAAGACCCCAGATCTAGTTTCATCCATCCGGGCTGCGATATATATTCAGGAAAATAAAGACATCAAATGTACATCATTGCTGCACAGATAATCATCCAATCAAAGGGATGATGGCTCTACCGGAATCATTAGTCTACACTCAAACGATTGTCTGTCCTATGTACATGAAAATGAATTTATAAAGTTGAGCATGGGAATGCCCGCCTCAGCTAGATCATGAAAATATTATGAAGATAATGTATTGTATTGTATCTTTTTACAAGTCTCCTTCCAGCTTGAAAGAACTTCGGATCCTCATGATAAAGCATTTCACCCGACATCAAATAAGATTAACGACCTCATGCTTTAGGGGGCAACTGTTATAGACATTTTTGGGCACTGCAACCCCAAGCATAAATGTCCATAAACCAAGGGCTCCTAAGTCCCTAAAAGTGTTGTTCCAACCCCTAAATGAACAAGGTCAACTGATTACAGCTTCTCCCAGAAGTTCTCCACGAAAATCTACTCAGAACTGGTCAAAACTGGATCATTTCACCTGCTCCATAGGAAAAGTGCGTTGCATCTCACCTAAGTACACACAGTGGGTGCGTTGCATTTCAAAAAGCCCTCCTATGGGGTGCGATGGGCGAGAAGAGACAAATGGCAGTGTCAATCCGCGAGGTGGAGAAGCATGGAATCTTCCTAGAAACTTCTCCTGTGACACTTGCCTCTCTGAATTCGACCAAGGATGAGTAAGAGATCATCAATCTCCAAGTGGAAGCAAGAACTATCAGAGGGAAGACACTAATCAAATCACAAGCTGACTCATCTCCCTTACAGACATCTATATATGGATCCCTCATCCTAGAGATCCAGAGGCTGGAATTTTGCATCTTGTAAGGAATTGTTGTTGGTTTCTTGAGGTAACATCATAGTGTTGGGTGATCTAAGATTTTCATGAGTTGAAGAAGGGCTTACTTGCTGAGAGGATGATGCTGGGTCAGAACAACTAGTTGTAACTCCCTTGGCTCTTTCTTGATTATCAATAAAGCTATTCAATTTTTCCTCCATACTCTTGTGTCATTTATGTTTTATGCATTTGTATGGTCAATCTACATCTGATCCTAGATTGTTTATTATAATAGATCCATGGTCTCGTATAGTGTTATGCTGCTTTGATTCTACAGGTACTCTGTGAAGCTGGGTATACGAGAAAGTGAGTAGCAAAGGACTATCAGAAGAGAGAGGAATCGAGCAAGGAACCAAGCGCAAGACAAAGGTTGGTCTCCTTCATTCTTCTCTCATCTATCTTTCATAAAGGAAAACAAAAGTAGCTTTACTTTGTTTGTTTCTAAGGTAGCTACCCGCCTTAGTGGGATTAGCAGTTCTGCATAGACACTTTTCCCTGTAACAGGGAGACACAAATTTACGAAAAATGACAACCATGGAGTTTTCTTAAGTTTTTTCCAGACTCCCTAAAATTGAAAAACGCCGAGTTTCTCCTATATTGGACTCATTAAAATTTAACAGTAAAGGACTTGTTCAATTACAAACAGGAACGGACCACTCCTTCTTAGGGTTCGAATTTAAACTAAGTTGGACTCATCCGAAGGATGAGCTTATAATCAAGCAAATGTTATCCTCCTCAAGCTTGTCAAAAATAAAGAGGTACTTGCCAGAAATGGTGGGGGAAAAGAGAGAAAAATGAACCTGTTTGTCATATTTTGTGTCTCAGAAAAACATTTAACCACTCTTGAACACGACACTTTTTATTCACCTGGGTTGGGAAATCCTTTGCCTAACAGTTGATCAAACCATATTGAAAGTCTTCAGCCATTTTTTGGGTATTAACTTTGGGTCAATTGTCACCAAACCATCTACCATGTCATTATGTGTTCAAGAGGTCAGTGCAAATAAACCATTCATCTGCAAAGTATATGTCATCCATCTTGACCATCCCTGAGTTAGTCCTTGCAACTATATTTCTTCAAACTTGATCTATGATTTCATGTTGTGGGCTTGCCTACGATAGATTTCTTTCTATCTACTTCAGCTCATTATCTAGAAAGATGATCTAGAAATCGTCAGTACCTTGGGATCTGCATGCCTCAATGGCAGGTTTCTCGCCTTCGATGATAGGTTGCATCACTGACCTTCGATCAAAGGATTCCGTGACATGTTTGACATCAACACATCTATTCACATTTCATGGATTGTACTGAGTACTTTGAGAGCCATTGACATTACTGGTGGTTTCTCTCACACTTGTTAATAGTTTACATCATTGACTGGTAATCAAGTGGTTTCTACCATGTTCGACTTCGACACATTCATTCACATGGATAGAATCGTACTATTTCGGAAAGTAGAAATAAAGACCCTGGATCTAGTTTCCACCATCCACGCTGCGAGGAATTTTGTATTCATTATACAGTGGACTATTCATAAACAGATGGTTGCATCCATACTATGTCTACATGTTTCTATATTTGTGATGTATTGCAAGATCATTCCTATATCAGAGCAGTTTAGTTATTTTTCTAGTCAGTTATGATCTGAGTATGGGAATGCCTACCTCGGCGATGATATATATATATATATATATATATATATATATATATATATATATATATATATATATATATATTGTATTGAATGTTTTTACAGGTTCCAACTAGGCTCTCCACAAGATGATCCTTGAAATGATAAAGTCCTTCACTCTTCTTAGATGATAAATGAAATCCTCATCTACTATAGACTTCGCACTTTAGGGGGCAATTTGTTACACAAAATATTGTCACCATGACTATTTGCAGTCAGTATGGGTCTATCATCATTCATACTATCCTCCTTAGCAAGTCTCAAACCTCAGCTCTTCATGTCAAGCTTTAAAAATGAGAGGAAGTCCTTGAAAATCAATAAAGCTCTGGTTCCGCACTTTCTCTTACTGTTACCTGTGGTCCCGCACCCCTTGGTCATGTTACCTACAGACCTGCCCACTCTGTCTCTAAAGGAGTGGGTGTGGACCCCTGTGAAAGTCAAAAAGGTGCAAGTTTATTCTTAAAAACTCACTTGTGGTTAATTCTAGATGCTTCTAGAAGGAATCTTGACGTGGATGGTTAGCTCCTAGGTGGTTCATGCATCCCATAACTAAAGGAGCTAATCCCTTGATGAGAGGAGCTTATCCCTTTGAAGGAGGGCTTTATCCCTTTGAAGGTTGACCTAGTAACTTCCCTCCATTGCACTATAAATTAAGGCATTGGGCTGGTTGCTAGGGAGGTTAGAAGCTGAACATTTTTTAGGGTAAATGTTGTTGGAATTGAGACTTCCTAGTTAAGCTTGAGAGGAGAGATTACATACCTTTTGGCTTCTTTGGAAGAGAGTGAAACTTGTCAAAGTAGAGGAAATTATTGCTGGACCCTGGGAGGAGCTTGTACAGCATCAAGGCACCAAGGTTGTAAAGTTCTTCTTTGATTATAGTTAATAAAATCAGATTCATTTTTCTCAATAAATTGTCTTATATGGTTTGTTTCATGAACTCCTTGATCACCATGATAAATATTCTTTATTATATTGGCTTTTCAAGTGCTATTTAATGTGTGTGCTTGTTTGTGTTTGTAGATTCTTTAAAAGGGAGCTCATTTGGATCAACGGAGCATCGCTTCCACAAACTAGCACTGGACCTGAGGTAGGCCTAAAACACCTGTTTGCCTTTATTTATAAATTGCATATTTAGAGAAAGATAGAATTTGTTTGGTTTGATTGTCGCTAGATATCATTAGATACTAGGGAGGTCGGTCTTGTCCGCAAGAACGACTTATCCGGCCGACAGCAGGGTTGTTAATGTTGGAGATGGCATATCCCCGCTTCTTCTTCTCCAACTTGAACTTCTTCTTCATAGCCTTCGCGAGGGCCAAATCACCACCTTTTCCTTCTGATATATTGGCTGGATCCTCTCCTGAGTAAGGTAGCCATGTGATCTGATGGATCGAGTTGTCTGTGATGGGAATGGGCTCCTCCACCCACAAACACCCATTGTTCACCAAGCAGAGCAGCTGCCTGATGACGAAGACAGTCACTAGGGTGTGGTAGTAATGCAGCACCCAGAGC
Source organism: Pinus tabuliformis (assembly GCA_031772625.1). Taxonomy (NCBI): domain Eukaryota; kingdom Viridiplantae; phylum Streptophyta; class Pinopsida; order Pinales; family Pinaceae; genus Pinus; species Pinus tabuliformis. The sequence continues at coordinate 1,234,409,577 of CM062817.1, read as the reverse complement.
AGGTTGAGCAACCTGACTTTCTCTTCACCCTTGAGCCATGTCTGCGGCTCCAATTCAATCATTCTAGCTATCTCATCAACCCATCGGGGTGCATTAGCTACTCAGTCGCTAAATGAGGGAATTTATCGTGATCCGCAAGGTCCTAATATTCAAAATTTAGTATAGGAACCCGCCTTAAGTTTGGTCGCTTAAAAACAATGTCATTTGGGAGCGACGGAGTTTGTAGGGAGCTCTTGCTCTCGTCTATGTCATGCAGCACCTTGGATTTGCCCTTGCGTGGAGGAGCATATTTGGGTAACCTAGTAATAGGGTCCACACCCTAGGTTTCAACTTCAATTTACACGTCCTCCTCATCCACTAGGATTTCTTCATATTCTTCCTCGTCGGTTTCCAGGTTAATGGCCTTCCACTTTTCCTACAAAGTGAGCTTGGTCCTCTGTGGGTTTCTTGGTGAGACGCACACCAGGATCATTGTCTACTTATCCTTCTTTTTTCTTGGTGTTCTGGGTCATTTAGGGACTTCAACTATCACTTTGGCACTTTCTGGGGCTTCTACTCCCGCAATTTCCTGCGCAGCTTCCTCGAGTGTCGACATCATTCTATTAAGGAGGTCCTGCGTTTCTTTCGGCAATCTCTCAAATGTTGAACTTGCTCTCAAAGCCTCAAAATTCGTAAGGTGCATACACACCTAATAGTGCAACAACTGAATTTTCAAAATGCCAAGTGTTTTTCACTAGACAACCACTTGTAATTTATAGGGCCTTTTGAATTCAAATCCAATCGTTCCCCCCACATTCAGCCCATTAATGCTAGAGTTGTGGCATATTTTCAAGAATCTAATCCATAAATTTCGCCTTAAATGCCTACCGCCCACACCATTTGGCCATAATCTGACCATCACATAGTGAAAAGTGACTTTAACAGTCACTTTCTAATGGACCTGCGTGCTATTTCCACGAGTAACACAACTGCCTTCGCGCTGTCGCGAACCTTGTGACACTTCGCTGCTTCGCGCAGTCCTAAAATCGCAAAGCTCCCCAACCCGAGCAGTGTAGTTTATAGTCCCACGCCTCCTTTAGCTTTTTGAAGTGCTAATATTGTGCTTCTGTCACACAGTTAGATGGCTAGGCCACCTGTGTATGACTTCAATCGATTGCCATTCACCTTTCCTGGGAAGGGATCTCCATTCAACTTAACCAACTGGACCGCACCGCCATTGGTAATCTCCTTAATAACATAGAGCCCCAGCCAATGCATTCAGTATTTCCCTGGAAATTTATCAAACTTATTGTCATACAATAGCACCAATTCATTCACCTTAAAGGTACACAGCCTAATATGTCAGTCATGCCATGCCTTTTCGCGCTACTTTTGGACCTGTTGATGAAATCTAGCCAAAAATATATCTTCTTCAAGCTCATCCAACTACACGAGCCTCTCTTCCAAGGCTCCGCAATCTGTCATACCCATGAGCGCCGCTATGAAGACTAGGAATGATGTATTCCATAGGCATTATGGCTTCCACACCATAGACAAGCCTAAAAGGGACTTGTCCCATTAGTTGATTGCATGTTGTTCGCTTTTGGAACAATAAGAGCCATCTGCAGATTCACCCCTGGTGAGCACCAGTATTACAACAATATTGATGCAACTCCTGGGCTGCCTACTTTACTCTTATCAACCCGGTAGTTTGTAACAAACTTGGAAGTGACGGTGCTATATGCACAAGTACTAGTTCTTACTGCAGGTTATCACTTGGTCAGCTGGCGCAAGATCACTAGGAGCTCAAGCCAACTTCTATGGATTCTAAAAGAAGCTTTATGTGTGATGAAAGAAAGGAAAGAGTACTCTACAAAGGCTACTCTAATTGTAGAAAGGAAAAAGACTGAAATGTAAAGTAAACCTAACAAACCCTACTTAACCAACTAATCCTACTTTTGTAGAAAGCACTATGAAAACCATGAAATGAATACCATTACCTACTCAAGGAAGCAAACAACATCTACTCAAGCTATTTCTAGAAGTAAATGAGCAAACAAACATCTTTTTGGATTTTTATGTATTTTTATGTGAAATTGACATGCATGTATTTTATTATGTGTGAAGGTGGAAGCGAATAGGTGGTGTTGAAGGGCGACTTTGGGGTTTGAGGAGATGTAGGATGGTGTATATTGCTCCTAGGAGGTCTTGGGTGGCCTTCTAGAGGCTTTTCCCACACTCAGCCTTCAAAAGAAAGCCTACAGGAAAATCTACAAGAGGACACAAGGGATCTACAGGAGGTCTACAAGAGGTCTACAGGAGGATGCCAAGAGTAGTTTTGATAGTTTTGAAGGTGTGAGAGTGGGTGGAAAGGGTAGATGAAGGCTCGGATGATGTGTTATGGCACCTAGGGTTCAGCAAGGATCACTAGGAGAGGGAAATATGGTCGGGAGAAAGGAAGAAATCCTATGGAAAAATGCAAAAAACCAAGGCAGATTTGAGGTGAACTTTGGGCGACTTATAGGGCATAGATCAGGGAGAGAATGTGTTGGTTGATAGGCTAACCTTCTGTGAGAAGAAATCTGCTGCAAAATAATTGACAGTGAAACAATGAAATCAATCAAGCAAGGAAATTAAGTACATAAAAAAAAAGACAGAATTTTGCATCAAGCTAATCTACATTATGAGCTATGGAAAGAAATGTTGAAAAATGCTATAATGAGAGAAAGCATGGGAGAATACTTATTGTAAAGACCAAAATGAGCTTGGTGAAAGAGATCTAAAGAAAAGCATTAACCTTCTAACAAACTACAACACTAGAAATCCTATGGAGAAGGAAAAACTATGTTTTTGTGGTAGCAAGAGGGTCTTGGCCTCAGTTCATGGTCCCAAAGGGAGGAAAAGAGGCCAAGGTGCTATTGCTAGCCTTTTGTATCTTTTTTCTATCACTGTTTACCCTGCTATAGAAAACACAAATGGAAACAACCTTCTAAATCACCAAAAGCAACCTATTCTTAACCAAGAAAGAAATTCATCTAACAGCAACTAATCCATAAACTGAAACAAAGCATATAAATACAAACAAGAGGAGCTTGGCTACTTGGATTGGGCCCTAACCCAAGAGCTTTAGCCCTCTGAGGTAACTCAGTGCTAGCTCAAGAAGAATCTCATCTTTATTATCAAAATAGTAATAGGATTACATGAAACTGTCACCAAAAGTAAGCTCGAAGTTGAGCAAAGCAAAACTGCAACAAAAATTCAACAAAAATTTGACCCTAGTGAGGCCTTAGGCCTCTCTAATTATAAAACTGAAGCTCCCAACAGCTTCCTTAAAATTAGAGAGGCTCGGCTCCCAAAACTCAAGATAAACATAAGTTATCCTCCACTTGCTCGGCTACCTCCTAGTGCATTGATTTGGCTATTTGTGCTCCGAGCTGCATGAAGGAGAATTCAAAGTGGGGAGTAATAAGTGAGGGGGATTCCCTCCTATAAATCCTCTCCTTTGTCCACTTCAAATTATTGCTTTCAATTTTCCATTGAATCTTTGACTTTGTCTTCAAAATTCAACAAAAATATGCATTAAACACATATTAGACCTCATGGCATCATAACTAACCCAACTCACTCCATAAGCATAAATATAATCAAAAAACATGAAATAAGCTAAGAGAATGGTTTATTTAACTATGTTAGGAGGCAAAATGAACCCATATAATTACCCATTTATGGGGCTCATAATCACCCCCTACTGAAGGTGTTGCTCATCCTCTGAGAAACTTAGTCCATATCCTCATCTTTGATGGCCTTGGTGGCCTCTCTAGCATCCTAAGCTTCTGATGTTGTTTCCTCTTCCTTGTCATAGAAGCCTGCTTTTTTGTCTATCTCTTCTCACTACCTCTGCTCCTCTTCTTCAGTTCTCCCTTCTAGCATGCCTAACAGTAGTGGTGGACTCAGTTTGAGGCCAATCCAATTGACCTGAAGCCTCTGCATTGAGTGCTTATACATTGGCACTCTCCTTAGTGCCTCCATCCTCATTGGGGAATGATATTCCCTGATCTTCAGACTGTGTGGTAAGTCGTTCCATCTCCTCATACATGCATGCACACAGTCATCCCCAAGTAACCTTTCCATGTCCTCAAAATGTTCATTGGCCTGTGCTTGATCACTTATATATCTAGGGGCAATTTGAGGATTATTTGCAAGCAACTGATGTGTGTTGATGAGAGCCATGGGATCTAATGGCTCAGATCCGATCATTAGTGGCTCATTCTGCTCTCTGATCATCAACCTTTTTACTTCAGTTGCCCTTAACTCCTCATGGTTCATCCAGGAAGCCATGGCCATTAGTTGTAGGTCCCCTACCCTAGCATTAGGGTCCCACACATTCATGTCTATGAGGGCCATATTATGCAAGTAAAATTCTACCATTTTTACCTTATCTTCTGTTGTACTTTGGTCACACAAGTCCATAAATTGTCTGTAATCTTGAAAAGGCATTGTGCCTCTTTGTGCCAAGGTCTTGATCTAAATTTGCATCCATTGGTCCTTGAGATACAGGGCATAGGATTTTTCTGGTTTCCTACATTGCAATGCCTCTGTCACACAGAATGAGTCGTCCTTGCGGACAAGACCGACCTCCCTAGTATCTAATGATATCTAGTGACAAGCAAGCCAATCAAATCCTATCTTTCTCTAAGTATGCAATTTATAAACAAAAGCAAACAAGTGTTTTAGGCCTACCTTGGGTCCAATGCAAGTTTGTGGAAGCCTCGCTCCTTTGATCCAAACGAGCTCCCTTGTAGCGAATCTACAAACACAAACAAGCACACAAATTAAATAGCACCTGAAAAGCCAATATCATAAAGCATACTTATCATGATGATCAAGGAATTCATGAAACAAATGACATAAGACAATTTGTTGAGAAAAATGAATCTAATTGTATTAATTCAAATCAAAGAAGAACTTTACAACCTGTGCCTTGATGTTGTACAAGCTCCTCCCAGGGTCCAACAAGAAGTCTCCTCTACTTTGACAAGTTTCACTCTCTTCCCAATGAAGCCAAAAGGTATGTGATCTCTCCTCTCCAGCTCAACTAGGAAGTCTCAATTCCACCAGCATTTACCCTAAAAAATGTTCAGCTTCTAACCTCCCTAGCAACTAGCCCAATGCCTTAATTTATAGTGCAATGGAGGGAAGTTACTAGGTCCTCCTTCAAAGGGATAAAGCCCTCCTTCAAAGGGATAGCTACTCTCATCAAGGGATTAGCTCCTTCTCTTTTGGGATGCATGACCACCTAGGAGTGAAGCATCCACGTCAAAATTCCTTCTAGAATCATCTAGAATTAACCCAAAGTGAGTTTTTTAGAATAAACTTGCACCTTTTTGACTTTCATAGGGGTCCGCACCCACTCCTTTAGAGACAGAGTGGGCAGGTCCATAGGTAACATGAACATGGGGTGCGGGACCACAGACAATAGTGAGAGAAAGTGCGGAACTAGAACTTTAATGATTTTTAAGGTCTTTCTCTCATTTTCAAAGCTTGACATGAAGAGCTGAGGTCTGAAACTTGCTTAGGAGGATAGTATAAGTGATGATAGACCCATACTGACTGCAAATAGTCATGGTGACATTATTTTGTGTAACAACCTCTATGGACTAGCTGGCCATGCATGCCAGTTGGGCCTCTTTCTCTTGCAGTTGCCTCCTTAGAAATTCATTTTCTGTTTCAAGTTGGCTCCTTGCAACTGCTTCTTTGTGTCTGACAGCACTTAACTCCCTGCCCATTTCTCTAAGTTTATTCTCCATATGGCCAATATCCTCAACTCCCTTGGATTTGGCTATTTGCATCCACCTATGGGTCCTTATTCTTTCTTTCTCCAACTCAAAGAATAGTGGGATTGAAAATTTATGTGGAATGATTCTTCCCCCCCCCAAGAATATTGTAGTAAGAGCCAAGACTAGGTTGGGGATTAGGTTCTTGTGCCTCTGTTGCTTCCTCCTTCCACTTTGGTTGTCATTTTATCCTTTTTTCAAGTTTTTCAGTCTCCTATAGTCTTGACAGAGTCTCCTGTAGAACAGTCTATGCCTCCTATAGAACTATTTTTCAATCCTGTAGTTCTACTTTTTCCTTGCATGTGGGAGACCTAGGAGTCCCCATTTCACAAGTGATAGGTGCCTTGGAAGGGGATTCCATTCCTTGGGCAGAGGGTGAATCTTCAATAACAATAGGTAGTTTAGAAAAATGTTGGGGTTTCCCTGTTTTGATCCTTGTGCTCTTCCTAGCCCTGATACATTGAGGTCTGCCTCTTCCTCTTTTGTTTTGGTTTAATTGGCGTGTTGAGGGTAGTGAGAGCAGTTGCTGCCTCTCTTTCTAGGGTCTCAGGAGACACTTCTGTCGTTTCTACCCTCCTTTCTCCTCCTCTTTTCTTTTTCTCTGTCTCTATTTGTTTTGTTTCTTCCTGCTCTGTCTTGATTTCTTCCTTCTTCCCTTCTTGTTCCTCAATTTCTTCCCCTTCTCCCCCTTGCTGCTCTTCCTCCTCACTATCAGAAGGACTGATATCATAAGTGAGGGCCTTTATGTCATCTTCTGTTGTAAGGATGGCTTCTTCCACTAAAATTTTAATTAACCCATGTTGAGCCAGCTGATCTGGACTCCTTGCCTTGAACTTAATGTTGGAGTCTATGAGGGACTGCAAGAGGAAATAGGGGATGCTGAGTTTATGGGGTGTTGGAGTATCCATGCCATATCTCAGCTCATGAAGGATTCTAAAATGGTAGTCATAGACTATGCTATACCTCCCTTCACAGGAAACATATCTGATTACTTGGTAACTAAACTCATCCCAAGGGTAGGGTATGCTTGTCCTTCTAATGCCATTTTTATCTTATACAGAATGTTCATTGTTTTGGAAGAAATTTTTCTTAGCAACTTGTCCAATTGGTTTTTCATCTTTTCTCCAAGGCAATCCAAGAGGAAGGGTAGTAACCCTAGTGATAAATTCTGGGGTGATTTCCATGGGAAGACCTCTAAGAGTGACAGTGGCATGGGTTCTTGAGTGAGGGACTAAAGAAAGGGAAAATTCCTGAGCAACTTCATCATCAAACCCTCGGAATTTCTCAAAAAATGTCATCCAATTTTCCCTAGTGAATATGGCTACTACTTTGGGATGTTCATGAAGTCTGGTTGAATTAGTGGGATCCTTCCTCATGAATCCTCCTATCATTGTGCTTATACCCCTATTGAACACCAAATGCAGAGATGGAGACAACAATTTTGAAGAAAACAGGAAAACAAAGGAAAACTGTGTTTTTTTTAAGAAAACAGGCAAATTTTTTTTATGTAATTCCTCTTCTTCTATGGACTCAATTCCTCCTTAAAATGATATCATTCCTTGCACATATTGATAATCAAGGTGGGTATGCATGAAACCTACCTCCTCAAGCCAGAAATCGAGCAAAAAACCCATGTTTTCTTCTTAAAAACAGCTCACTACCCCTCCTGTAGAACTGCATGTAGGTGCTCCTATAGAACCTATAAGTGCTCCTGTAGAACACCGATAGCAGGAGGATGGATGAGAGCGATGAAGAACGATGGTTTCGAGGCTGTGGGATGACAAGGAGCTTGCTGCAGCTAAGTGGACAAGGATAGAATGAAAGAAAAGGTGGTGAGAGTGTTTCGAGGAGGAGTACTTATTCCTTCTTTTAGATATTTCCGGTGATGGGGTGAACTAGAAAAAAGGTACGTTGGCCATATTTGGACCATTGGTCCCCACCTACTTTGTCATCAGTGTTTCTTCCTACAATCACTTCTCATCATTGCATTAGAGTTTGCAAACCCTCTACCACCTATCCTTGGGATCTTTCTATGAGTTGACTATGTGCACATGTTATGACATCTTCAAATGAGTGCAGTCAACTGGATGAAGGTGGCCAAGTTAACTGACCACCTTTTTTTGTTCAATCCCAACCATCTCATTCGCTTATGCATATCTTTCAATTAAAAAAATGCAATAGAGGAGAGGGTTAGTCACTTACCTGTTAGTCGAATGTATGTGTTGTGAGGTATTTTGGCTCCTTTTACTACTGCATGCTTGTATTTCCTTTGCTACATGCTCTCTTCTTTCTGATGCATGGCCGTTTGTCTTGTGCAGGTATCCTCTAGCTGGATCTAAGCTTCAAATGTCTCCTTCAATCCCATGATTGCACTTCTTTTTCTGTTGTGGCTTGATTTTAATGGGATCAGCTACTACAGGAATTCCTATAGGAGTTCCTGTAGCTGCTTATCCCTTTAAAATTTCAGCTTATGTTTGTACTAGAAGCTATGAGGATGATGCCAGAGATGCTGTTAGAGATGGAGAGGTACTAGGTAAGCTGCAGGTGAGACTTGAGGTGTTGCTTCCTTTATTTTTTGTTTTTTCTGAAAACTAGTTTCCTGTATTTTTCTATGACAGGAAGGGAAAAAAGTGATGATGATGATGTGATGCAGGTGTGGAATGGATGGCAAGGAGGTTTGATAGATATAGGATGGTTTACATGTTCTTCATAAAGCTTCCCAGCCCCTCAAACTGCTTTTTGGAACCATTTATGGCTCTATGTGATTCCTACAGGAACCTCCTGTAGAAAACACAGGGCCTCTTGTAGAACACACAATTTCTGGAAAAAAAACATAGTGGGGTGGAGGAAAGGTCATAAATGATGGATAAGAGTGTGGAGGAGGTGAAATAGGCTCTCTGGCATCTTCTCTTGCCCCCTCAGGTCCTCCTGTAACCTGCCACACACATTTAAATTCAATTTTCCTTTTCTTCTTTTCTCTTTTTTTTTTTTTTGAAAACAACTAGGGCGCCTCAAGGAGGTTTTCACCCTAATTACCTGCCCTAGGCACCTCCAAGGGAGGTTTTCGCCCAGGGATCTTATTCTTTTTTTTTTCTTTTTTTTTGCATCAATGAGCTGCCTCAGAAGAAGTTTTCAACTCAATGATGGGACTCAAGCGCCTCGTGGAGGTTTTCACTTGAGTCCTTATTTTTTATTTCTCTTCTCTGTTTCTTCAGTGAGTGGGTAAAGTGGAGGCTAAGACATGCTCCACTGCCATCACTATCTTATTGATGAGGGATGGCTCCCTCATCAATGGTTCTGATTAGAATTGAACCATTGTCATTGCATTTTTCCATAGTGTAAGGTCCCAGCCATCTTGTCCTCAACTTTCCTTTGAAGTCTTTATACCTTGAATCATAGAGCAGTTCCCAATCTCCCTCTCAGAATTGCTACTCCTTGATATTTTTGTCATTCCATATCTTCCTCTAAAGCTGAACTGCCTCTGTGTGGAGAAGTTCTGCAATCTTTGTTCATTCAATTCATTGAGCTAGAGTAGTCTTTCCTTCTGTGCATGGCTGAGGTCTAGGTCCAGCTGAGCTGCCATCCTTAGTGTATTGAATTCAAATTATATTAACAGCAAATCCTTCTTCCCATAGACCAGTTCATAGGGTGTGAACCCTGTGGTGGTCTTCCATGTTGTGTTGCAAGCCCAGGTGGCCTCAACTAATCTGTCTGCCCAATATTTTCTGTTGTTTCTCACTACCTTGGTCAGATTTCCTTCCAAAGCTATGTTAGTGACTTCCACCTTCCCATTGGCTCATGTATGGTAAGGGGTGGAAGTCATGTGTTTGATTTTATGATGTGTGAGCAGGTCTTCAATCAAATTGGAAGTGAACTGACTGCTTTGATCTATGACCAATTCTCTTAGATACCCGAACATGTAGAATATGTTTTCTCTCAAAAACTCAACTACATTTTCCTATGTTGCTACTTTGGTTGCTTTTGCTTCTGCCCACTTTGTCAAGTAATCGGTGCACAAAATGGTGTATTGCTTTTGTTTTGAAGGAGGGTTGATAGGACCCACAAAGTCCATGCCCCACTTCTCAAATGGCTCGAAGGTCACTTGAGGTTGCATGGGCATCTCATCCTTTGGAGTAGGTTTCCCCATCCTTTGACACCGATCACATTGGTTGGTGTATCTCCTCATATCTTGATGAAGAGTGGGCCAATAGTAGCCTACTTGCAAGATTTTGAATGCATTTCTCTTTGCTACAAATTGACCTCCACATGGCCCATTATGACAGGTTAGGAGGATGTCAAAAACTTCCTCCTCCCTGACACATCTTCTCAAGATCTAATCTGGGCCAACTTGAAGAGATTACCCCCAATCCAGGTGAAAGGGGCGCTTTTCCTCACTATCTTTCTCTTCTCCTTCGAGGACAGATGTGGTGGGAACTGTGCTGAAACCAAGTAGTTTTCTATATCAACAAACCATGGAGAGAGTATTGAGATAGCAAATAGGTGTTCATATGGAATTTTCTCATCCACCATTCCTTCTTCACCTGCAGGCAAATGTACTCTAGACAAAAAGTCAGTAACAACATTTTCTTTACCCAGCTTATCAACAATGGTCAAATCAAACTGCTGCAATAAAAGCAACCACCTAATAATGCGAGCATTTACATCTGGTTTGTTCATTAAATATATAATTGCAACATGATCAGTGTGCATGAAGGTCTGATAGCTTGTGATATAATGTTTGAATTTGTTTAAAGAATGTACAACAACTAGGAGTTCCTTCTCGGTCACTGTATAGTTTAACTCTGCCTTTGACAAATTTTTTCTTATAAAGTATATGGCATAAGGTAACTTCTCATCAATTTGTCCTAAGGCTGCTCCTATTTCTTTTTTCGAGGCATCTATGTGAATGTGGAAAGGTAGGGCCGAAACTCAAAATTGGGGTTTTCACAAGTTTACTCTTCAAGGTATCTAAGGCTTCTTGACAATGTTCCGACCATAAAAATTCAACATCTTTGCCTTGAACACCAAACAAAGGAGAGGCTAGCTTACTGAAATCTTTAATGAATCTTCAGTAATACCCAACTAAGCCTATGAAACTTCTGACATCTCTCACCTTTTGAGGAGGTGGGACCCTTTGGATGATGGCAATTTTATTGGGGTCCACCTCCAATCCTTGTTGAGATATTGCATGACCTAGCAGGGTCCCTTCAGTCATAAAAAATTCACATTTTTCCCCATTGAGAGACAAGTTCATCTCAATACACTTGTCCAAAACTTTTCCTAGGCTAGATAAAGCTTCCTGAAAGTTAGAACCATAAGGAGTAAAATCATCCATATATATTTCCACTGCATCATGAACCAGTTTAGAAAATATACTCAATATCGCTCTTTGGAAAGTGGCTAGAGTGTTACACAAACAAAAAGGAAGGACCCGGTATGCAAAGGTACCCCAAGGACAAGTGAAAGTGGTCTTATCTTGCTCTTCTAGGCTGATTTGAATCTAATTGTACTCGCTAAACCCACCTAGGAAGGAACAAAACTTTTTGCCTGCCAGATCATCTAACACTTGATCTATGAAATGCAAAGGAAAATGGTCATTTTTAGTGGCTTTGTTCAATTCTCGATAGTTGACACAGATTCTACACTTGCCATTTTTCTTTGGCACTAGCATCAAAGGAGAGACCCATTCACTGTCATAGATGGGGTAGATGAATCCTGCATCCTCTTCCTTAACAATGTCTTTAAGTGCTGGATTCATCCTCCTTTGAGGCTGCCTAACTGGTTTGCAATCTTCCTTAATATATATATGATGGGTACATACTGAAGGGTGCACTCCCTTCATCTCCTTATAACTCCAGGCGAAGGCATCTAAATGTTTTCTCAATAAGCTGCACAGCTCCTTCTCTTGGGAAGTGGATAGGGATGAATTGATTTTCAAGGTTCTTTCTGGGTCGAACTCTATATTCTTAACATGGAGAGAGGGCGAGTCAGCCACATAGAGATCAGTTAAGGGGTTGTTTTGGTTTTCTCTCACTATGTCCTCTAATGGTAAGATACTGGGTGGTGGATTCTAAATTAAATTTTCAATGATATCATCTTCATCTTGCAGTTCCCCCCCATGGCAGTTTCTAATGCACAAAGTGGTGCAGAATAGATTTCATCCTCATCCTCCTCCTCCAACCAGAGGGGTAGATCATGTTCTAGCAAGGGTTGGGTAGGAGGGTGTAGGATTAACTGTTTGTACATAAGCCCGTTCTTGATGGTCATGTTCCAAACTCGACAGCTGATGTAGGCATCGACAGTTGCCAACCAAGGTCTTCCCAGGATGAGAGGATACCCAGTGAGCTTTGCCTTCAGCTGGAGAACTAAGAAGTTAGTAGGGTACTGCCAAGAATCAATGGAGACCATCACATCTTCCACAATCCCTTCAAGGGTCACAATGGAGTAGTATGCTAGCGGCAGCACTGTCGTGGTCTTCCTCAAGGAGCCCTAGAGGTTAAGTTTGAGCATTGTGTCCTTTGTCAGCACATTAATGGTAGCTCCCAAATCAATCAAGGTATGTGGGATCACGGTGCCATTGATGTGGACATCCACTACTGGGCTTCCAGGGTCCAGATATTTCGAACAGATTGCCTGCCCAAACATTAGGTCGGACATTTGTCCTATGACATTGATGGTTGGGGCATCTCTCTTGCGCCTTCCTGGATGCATAAAGCACTTCTCTTTGATCAACCTATTGCAGATAGGCACATCTTTTATGGCTTGGAGAAGTGGTATCTTCAACATAACTATTTCAGTTCTCCCAGAAGTTCATTTTCCTCTGGGGTAGGTTGTGTTATCCTGGATAGTCTCTCAGGAAAGGGTGGAATTGCTTTAGGTTCACTTTCCTCTTTATCTTCCTCAACCTCCCTAGGTGAAGGCTGGCTATCTGGGAGAACCTTCCTAGATCACAGGTTAATCTCCTGAATCTCCACATCATAGGTGGGGCATGATGGTTTCCCACTATATACTTGTTGAGCCTGTCTGTTGTTCGGGTTCGGGTTCGGCTAGGCAGGCATTTTGGGTTGCCTTGGTGAAGCAAGAGGTAATGGTTGCGGTTGAACAAGTGTTGGAGGAAAAACAGCCGGAGGAGAGTTGTACTGGGGCCTCCACCCCTGATGAGATGCATTCCACTAAGGTTGCAGCTGAGCATAGGATTGAAATGAATGAGTGGCTGGTTGGGCATGATATTGAGATGGAAAGGACCAAGGAGGAGGCGTGGACCAGGAAGGATGAGCAGGAGGGCCCCAAGAAGGTATGGAAGTGACTTGGTTGGGGTTGTAGTATGCCTGAGATTTCCCTTGCATCCCCTGTTGGTATGGTCTGGATCCATGCGGTCTCCTTTGGTTCATGAAATAGAGTGGTTCAGTGGCTCCTTCGACCCCCTGGTATACAGCTTTAAGTCCGGGTAAGGAAGGGCACTTATCTGTAGAATGATCTTCTTCACAAACTAAACAAACCTCTATAGAGTTCAATGGACATTCGCTCCTAGGATGCCTCCTGGTGCATCTAGGACAAAAAATGGCCAAAGCTCTCTCTGCTTCCTCTTGTTTCTTTTTTATATGAAAGGTATCCATTTGCATGGAAAGAGTCTGCAACATCTCACTTTTGAAGTCTTCTAGCATGTTTCTGAGTTCACCTTTGATGGATGAATTGGAAGAGGAGGTATTGGCTATGGGTTGACTCCCCCTACCTCTCTTTCTGGCTACTGTAGAATGGTTTCTAAAGACAGTCTTTATGTCCTCATAAGATAGTTGGTAGATGTCTCCCCCAGCCAGTAGATGGAGGGTGTTTAGAAGGTCATCTGAAATTCCCCTGATCAGAACCAACTTTAGAGATTCAGGGTCAAGTGTGCACCTAGCCCTTTTGTAACTGAACTGGAACCTCTCTTCATAATATTCCAAGGACTCATTATTTCCCATGGCCATTCGGTAGATTTCTTCCTTGTTATCTTTTGACCTACAGTAGTCTTGATATTTGTTATTAAAGGCATACTACATCTGAGCCCAAGTTGTGATGCTATTGCCAGGTAACCCCATGAACCAGTGCAATGCTACATCCTTGAGCATAGAAGGGAATATTTTCAACTTTTTCTCATCTTCTACACAGTCATAGGTTCGACAGATGACAACAAACTCAAACAAGAAGGTGTCAGGATCTTCTGTAGTCAAACAATGGAAGTGAGGTATGGTTGAAAGGCTTATATTCTTCATTTTGGTGTCTCCATTGGTCTCCCTAATGGGAAAGGTACCCTCTATTCTTTCTCCATTTCCCCTAGCATTTTTGTTTTCAGCCATTGGCTCAGGAGGGATGTTTTCTTCTTCTTATTCCCCTATAGGTTCTTCAAATATCTCTAGTTGTTCACCTAAAGGTTCTTGTTGATCATTGCCACCGAAGAAGAGATAAGGTTGGCTATGTGATGTAGTGGGGGTGTTGGGCAAGAATTTTCCTGAATTATCTCTATTCCTACGAGGCATGAAAGGAAATATTTTTAGTTGGTTTTTGTTTTTTTCACTGATTGTACCTACAAAAATGAAATGGATTGAACAATACAAATTGAAACTATCTGAAATGAACTTTGCTAAAATGAAATTTGTAGAATTGAAAAGGAAAGCAAGGGAATGAAGAAAATGAAAGAAACAACTATTCTACTTTTGCTGAAATGAAATTTGTAGAATTGAGAAGGAAAGCAAGAAAATGCAGAAACTGAAAGAAACAACTATTCTACTTTTGCTGAAATAAACTACTTAGCAGAATGTTGTGATAGAAAATAGAAGAAAGCAGTAATCACAAAATACTCTGATGCTCCCAAAAAATGGCGCCAAAAAGTGGTGAGCACCAGTATTGTAGCAATAATGCTGCAACTCCTGGGCTACCTACTTTACTCTTATCAACCCGGTAGTTCGTAACAAACTTGGAAGCGATGGTGTTGTATGCACAAGTACTAGTTCTTACTGCAGACTATCACTTGGTTAGCTGGGGCAAGATCACTAGGAGCTCAAGCCAACTTCTATGGATTCCAGAAGAAGCTTTATGAGTGATGAAAGAAAGGAAAGCTTACTCTACAAAGGCTACTCTAATTGCAGAAAGGAAAAAGACTGAAATGTAAAGTAAACCTAGCAAACCCCACTTGACCAACTAATCCTACTTTTACAGAAAGCACTATGAAAACCATGAAATGAATGCCATTGCCTACTCAAGGAAGTAAACAACATCTACTCAAGCTATTTCTAGAAGTAAATGAGCAAAAAATATCTTTTTGGGAGGCTAGGGTTCACCAAGGTGTTGAAAAGTGTGCAACAAGAAATGTTAAATTTAGAAAGTGCTAAAAATAGTAGTTTGGCCAACGAGCATTTTGGCCACCTTGGGTGAGAGGTGAAACTGCTAAAAATAGCATTTCATAGTCCCTTCCTATTTTTAGGAGTCCCTGGTCTAAATATAGGAAGTAAAAATGAATTTGGTCTTAGCAACAGTTTAAAATATTAATTAATTAATCTCCATGAGTTAATTAGTTATGGAAAATTAAACTAGAAGTCTTTGTGAGAACATGCAATTAGTTGTCCCACTGATTGAGGAATTTATCCTTGATTCTCTCCATTGATTGAGAAATTAAGTATGAGGTCTATAATGAGAGAATTAGTTGACTTAGTTTATCTTAGTCAAGTCCAATTAGATTATTATGACAAGTTGTTAAAATAATGAGATATAGTTTGTTAATGCTTACATGCATGTGACAACTATTATTTTGAAATAACTAAGTATTCTCTCATGGATAACTAATGAATGGAAGTTCAGACAGAGAACCAGTTGAGATTAGAGAAGGGATAGTGTACTATCAGTTGGATGAATATTTTTCCTATAAAGGAAGCTCATCCATGATGAGGATTTATCTCCTTCAGGTTTGTGTAGTTATTTCAGAGGTCAGTGTTGTGTGTGAGGTGAGAATCACATAGGTTGCAGCTGGAGGACCCAGGAAAAATTGTGCATAGAAATAGGAGGCTTGGAGGCCAGAGGAGAAGGTTTTTGAGAAGCATTTGACTATCTATGAGCAACAAAGGGATTTTACTAAGATCTGGATAGCTTCTGAGCTGAGGCTTTGTGTAATTCAAACTATATTTCCACTTGTATGATAATACAGAGATGGGGTGTTAGGCAAGTGCTTTCCCTGGGTAAATTCTTATGTGTTATGTGTGATTGATTCCTTCTTATCAATTATATGTGTTCTTATTGATGTTGCTCATGGTTGATTAAAATTCTGCTAAATTGTTTGTAGAAGTAGATCAAGTGTTTTGCCTTCGTACATTACATTACCAGGTTGATCTACAGGTGAGAAATTTCTACATGGTATCAGAGCTAGCTGATTTGTAGAAAAAGTTCTACATGGTATTAAAGCTAGCTAATTTGTAGAAAAATTTTACAAAATTCTACATGGTATCAGAGCACAGGTAATCAAGGAGAGAATAGTATATTGAGAGGAGATTTCAAAATTTTGAGTTTTAGGCCGAGATTTTGCAGATCATATATGAAAATTTTTGTACAAAATTTTCAGAAATAAATAGCAGATTTGGATTCCTTGCAGAAAAATACCTAAAATCAAAAAAAAAAATATCACCTGAATCGGAGTTCGGATGAGGGAGATATCGTTGATTTAAAATTAGCTCTTTTTCTAGAAAATTTTGTGACGGCGGGAAAGTGGAAATAGATTGGTGTGCTAGCTAAGAACCTATATGAAGTACAAGATGCATGCAAAGCCTTGAGGAGCAAGGCAAAGGTTAGATACTTGGTGGTTGAGAGGGAAAGTATATCACCTCTCAACATGCAGCGCCAGAGGAAGTCTCAGACGATTGTGGAGGAGCCATGATTGCTGCAGCAGCTTCGAGACGTTGTGGAGCAGCCACAACTAAGGAAGCTGAGAGGAGATTGAGTAGAGACATCTACTCATGCAAAGAACTCTAGTAGGGGGAAACTTCGAGCCAAGTGGCAGACGGATCACATGCAGCCATACCTCCCGGTAGGAGGTGGGGCGATGTAGAGTCATTGTCCCAAGGAGGAGGGGCAGGATCCTTGAGGTACCCAACCTCTTGGATGAGACCTTGCTATGGGAGCCTCGATGTGGAGTAGTAGGAACTGACTAATTGGGTAGAGATAGATGCAGATGAAGTGGAAGAGAGAGCTACAGTGCAGGGAATCCCAGGACAGCGCAAAGCATGCAAGCCGCAGAAATGCGAGAGGCACAAGTGTGTTGCACTGTGCAGGGTAGCACAGAGAAGGGTGCAATAGTGTGAGATGCATGGAGATGTTGCAGTAGTGTAGAGGTCAGAGAGGGAGTACTTGTCAGCAGCAAGTAGAGCTTCAGCATCAGAGTATGTTTCTAGCCCAACAAACTGGTCAGTTGGGAGTTTTTTTGTTCCGAGTGTTGTTGGAGCAATTGCACTTGGTAGATGTGTTGCATGTAGAACATTCCAGAGTTATAGGATCGGGTTTGAGAGGAAGTCTTTCTTGTTGAGAGGGAGTGTTGAAAAGTGTGCAACAAGAAATGATAAATTTTGAAAGTGATAGAAATAGAACTACTAAAAATATCATGTCTAAAAATAGCAGTTTGGCCAATGAGCATTTGGCCACCTTGGGTGAGAGGTGAAACTACTAAAAATAGCATCTTCTAAAAATAGCATTTCATGGTCCATTCCTATTTTTAAGATTCCTTGGTCTAACTATAGGAAGTAAAAATGAATTTGGTCTTAACAACAGTTTAAAATATTAATTAATTAATCTCCATGAGTTAAGTTATGGAAAATTAAACTAGAAGTCTTTGTGAGAACATTCAGATAGTTGTCCTACTGATTGAGGAATTTATCCTTGATTCTCTCCACTGATGGAGGAATTAAGTATGAGTTCTATAATGAGAGAATCAGTTGACTTATTTTACCTTAGTCATGTCCAGTTAGATTATTTTAACAAGTTGTTAAAATAATGAGATATAGTTTGTTAATGCTTGCATGCATGTGACAACTATTATTTTCAGATAACTGAGTATTCTCTCATGGATAACTAATGCATGGCAGTTCAGATAGAGACCCGGTTGAGATCAGAGAAGGGATAGTGTACTATCAGTTGGGTGAATATTTTTCCTGTAAAGGAAGCTCATCCATGATGAGGATTTATCTCCTTCAGGTTTGTGCAGTTATTTCAGAGGTCAGTGTTGTGTGTGAGGTGAGAATCACATAGGTTGCAGCTGGAGGACCCAGGAAAACTGTGCATAGAAATAGGAGGCTTGGAGGGCAGAGGAGAAGGTCTGTGAGAAACCTTTGACTCTCTATGAGTAGCAGAGGTATTTTACTGAGAGCTGGATAGCTTCCGAGCTAAGGCTTTGTGTAATCCAAACTATATTTCCACTTGTATGATAATACAGAGATGGGGTTTTAGGCAGGTGTTTTCCCTGGGTAAATTCTTATGTTTTATGTTTGATCAATTCCTTCTTATCAATTATATGTGTTCTTATTGATGTTGCTCCTGGTTGATTAAGCTTCCACTAAATTGTTTGTGGAAGTAGATCAAGTGTTTTGCTTTAGTACATTGCATTACCAAGTTGATCTACAGGTGAAAAATTTCTACATGGTATCGGAGCTAGCTGATTTGTAGAAAAAGTTCTACATGGTATTAGAGCTATATGATTTTTAGAAAAATTCTACATAAGGATCACTAAGAGAGGGAAAGATGGTTGGGAGAGAGGAAGAAATCCTATGGAAAAATGCAGAAAACTAAGGTAGATTTGAGGTGAACATTGGGCGACCTGTAAGGCATAGATCAGGGAGAGAATGTGATGGCTGATAGGCTGACCTACTGTGAGAAGAAATCTGATGCAAAAGAACTGATAGTCAAACAATGAAATCAAGCAAGCAAGGAAATTAAGTACATAAAAAAAAAAGACAGAATTTTGCATCAAGCTAATCTACATTATGAGCTATGGAAAGAAATGTTGAAAAATGTTATAATGAGAGAAAGCATGGAAGAAGACTTATTGTAAAGACAGAAATGAGCTTGGTGAAAGATATCTAAACCAAAGCATTAACCTTCTAACAAACTGCAACACTAGAAATCCTATGGAGAAGGAAAAGTTGTGTTTTGTGGCAGCAAGATGGTCTTGGCCTCAGTTCATGGTCCCAAAGGGAGGAAAGGAGGACAAGGCACTACTGCTAGCCTTTTGTATCTTCTTTCTATCACTGTTTACCCTACTATAGAAAACACAAATGGAAACAAACTTTGAAATCACCAAAAGCAACCTATTCTTAACCAAGAAAGAAATTCATCTAACAACAACTAATCCATAAACTAAAACAAAGCATATAAATACAAACAAAAGGAGCTTGGCTACTTGGATTGGGCCCTAACCCAAGAGCTTTAGCCCTATGAGGTAACTCAGTGCTAGCTCAAGAAGAATCTCATCCTTATTATCAAAATAGTAATAGGATTACATGAAACTGTCACCAAAAGTAAGCTCAAAGTTGAGCAGAGAAAAACTGCAACAAAAATTCGACCCTAGTGAGGCCCTAGGCCTCTCTACTTATACAATTGAAGCTCCCAATAGCTTCCTTAAAATCAGGGATGCTCAGCTCCCAAAACTCGAGATAAACATAAGTTATCCTCCACTTGCTTGGCTACCTCCCAGTGCATGGATTTGGATGTCTGTGCTCCGAGCTGCATGAAGGAGAATTCGAAGTGGGGAGTAATAAATGAGGGGGATTCCCTCCTATAAATCCTCTCCTTTGTTCATTTCAAATTATTGCTACCAATTGTCCATTAAATCTTTGACTTTGTCTTCAAAATTCAACAAAAATTTGCATTAAACACATATTAGACCTCATGGCATCATAACTAACCCAACTCACTCCATAAGCATAAATATAATCAAAAAACATGCAATAAGCTAAGAGAATGGTTGATTTAACTATTTTAGGAGGCAAAATGAGCCCATATAATTACCCATTTATGGGGCTCATCAGCACCCCCAACACAGGCTTATTGACCAGGTACTTCAGGGCGGAGCGATCTGTATACATGTTAAAGTGGCCTCCTAGCAAGTAGTGTCGATACTTCTGGAGTGCATACAACATAGCTAGGCCCTCACACTCAATGGTGGAATAGTTCTTCTCTGCTTTGGATAATTTGTGGCTTGCAAACACGATATGGTGGTCCAAGCCTTCTCCATCGTCCTGTGTTAGTACTTCTCCCAGCGCTATACATGACGCATCAACATGTACATGAAACTCTTTCTTCCAGTTCGGGAAGACTATAATCGACGCGGTAACCATCTTTTCTTTCAATATATCCAGGCTTTTCTTACAGTCATTGTTCCAACAGAACAAGACATCCTTCTTCAACAATTTTTTCATTGGTGTGGTGATCTGGGCATAGCCTTGGATAAACTTTATGTAATAGCTCGTATGTCCCAGAGTAGCATGTAGCTATTTCACACCCCTCGATGCTTCCAAGTTCAGAATCACTGCAATCTTCACAAGGTCTACCATCAACCATTGTCTGCAAAACACATGCCCCAATAAGTTCCCAAAAGGAACACAAAACATACACTTCTTGAGGTTGAGTGAGATTTGGTATCTTCAACAGGTATCCAGCATCAAGCGCAAGCTCGCTACATGGTACTTAACCATCCCAAATACAGTCCAATCATCAAAATAGACCTCCAGGAACTTATGAATAAATTCCTTGAATTCCGCAAAAACCACGCACGAAAAGATAGCAGGCGCATTCTTCAACCCAAACAAATTACAGTGTATTGAAAACAACCCCACTAAGTCGCGAAGGTTTTCTTGCTCCTATCCTCTAGTGCGATTTTGATTTGGTGGTACCCAGAGAACCCATCAGTAAAGGAATACACTTCTTGGCCACCTACATTTTCCAAAACTTCATGCGTGAGCGGAGTCGAGAAAGGATCATGCACACAAGTGTCATTTAGTTTTCTGAGATCCATGCATATCCTTATCTCATCCTTCTACTTCTTCTCTTGCACCACCATTGGGCTTACCCAATCGGATTCCTACACAAGCTCAATGATGCTTGCTGCTATCATTTTGTCTAGCTCTAAGCAGACCTTTTCCTTGTATTTTGGATTGAGGCAGTAAGGCCTCTGCTTAACTGGCTTTCTGTCGGGCTTTAGCATGATCTTAATCACTCCTAGATTTTCAATTATTCCTTTCAGATCTGTAAACTTGGTCAGGAATAAGTCCTGTTTTTTGCGGAGTAATTCAGCGACCTTATCCACCATCACATCATCCCAGTAATCCCCAATCTTTTCGAATTTGGGTTATGCCTCTGTGCCAATGTTCACTTGTCTTGTTTTCACCAGCACAGTTATATCAGGGTTCTCAATCTGCGGTCCTTGAACCCCATGGTGGCCTTTTGTTTCTAGAATGTTAATCTTCCATGGATACTCATCCTCATCTTCAGCAATTACATTATAACATTCAAGCTTGTCACTCAACTAAGCATCCCATTCAGGCTGGACTAGGTCTAAAGGATCCTTTGGTATCTTAAATATGGTTGCTTTCACCTCTTGTAGCGCCTCATCAATACTGTCAAACCCGTCCTCAAAAATGAATGTCATCATGAATCCTTCGAATAAGATATCCCAGTCACCTGTCCCATGGTGGAGCTATGTTTCTATATACCAATTCAATGGGATAACATCCAGGGTATGCCAGAAAATGTGCACCCACTCAGGTTGGGTCTTTTCTCCATAAGCCTCCATCCATTTGGCCAGATGCGTGCACAAATAATTCTTCTCATCATACTTGTCTATCAGTCACATTTTAGGCTTCCCAAATCGTGTTCTCATCATCCTCCTATAGTTGTGCCAATCATCAAAGCTTCCTTTGTGCGTACCCCACCATCTTGCAAGTGTAGCGCATAGTGCCCAATCCAAGGCTTGGAAGCACTACTTTTCTGGTACCTCCCTTTCAAATACATACAGAAAGATATCTACCTCATTCAATCCATCATAAGTAGGTAGAGTTCTTACCTCTGATGATACACAGTGCAGCGACTGGGTCATCATGTTGCAATTCAGTGTAGTTACTTCGTGTAACCAATTTTGCCAGCATTCCATCTCCTCATCGGAATCTGAAGTGTAGGAACTCTCGCTATCACATGTAATCTATCCATCCATGGTGGGATTCACCCAGTCTTGGTCTCATGCCGTTATCTTAGAGATGCAGTCTAGATCATCATCACTCTCATAATCACTGACTAGTTTCGTATAGCGTGATCCCTCAGCAGGATCAAGGGGTATTATTATGCATAGTGACTTCTTCTCAAAGATCATCTTTCGCTTCTTTAAATTGATTACCCCATTCATATCAGTAGCCCAGTCAATTCACAGGAGTGCAGGGTAGGGATTGTTATCATCCACTATCTCTATTACTTCAAAATCCGCCAGCGCGCTTTCTCCCTCAATGTCCACAGTCACCCCCTACAGCCACCCCATGGAGATGATTTTTTGCTGATTTGCCATCCTTAGCTGAATTGGGGACCATTGCAGTGTAGGTCTCCCTATTCATTCCCATGTCTGTTTTGGTAGGACATTCGCATCTAACCCTAAATCCAGAATTACTTGATCCATTTCATATTCTCTAATCTACGTGGTGAGTCTCATTTCATGCCCCGTCCATGTCTTATGCTTACTGATCTTTCGAGCTACACACGGTTCACCTAGTGTGGTCCCAGTACATCTGTTGATTATTTCTTGTAACCCTTTTATAGCCTTACTGTTGTGTAGTAACTTCATACAGGTTCCCAGGAAAGTTTTGAGCATAGAGGGGTCCATTTTCGGCTCTATCTTATCCTTGCTTCCTGAGTCGGAGGCCTCAACAAAGCTCTTCTTAGCTTCCATGAAGGTTTCATGAGCATGCTCTAAGTCGAACTCAACCTCTTTCGTCGGAGCTTTGCGAACCCATGTACTATCTTTGGGTTGTTTTCCCTTGTCATCCCCTATTGTGATCCCAGTCCTGAGCACTATATTTACATTTGAATCTTCCTCGCACGGCTAAAACCTCATCATCTGAAGGTTCTAAGTTGATGGAGTTGGTAGTGCCCCTTTGTCTCGTATCCTAGCTATCAGCATAGGACAGTCTTCTATTTCATGATCAAACAATGTGTAATAATTTCATGATGGGCACGTTGGATTAGTGCAATCATGGGCATAGTGGCCTGGTCCTCCCCAATTGTAGCAAATCAACTGGCTACGACCTCTACCAGGTCCTCCTCCACCTCGGCCTCATCCACGCCCCTGAAATCTTGTTCACGCCATCCCTGCATTTTTTTCAAGGGGTCACGTTTCAGCCTAAACCCTATAGGTAGGAGTTTTATCCATCATTAATACATAACTCCTGCAAGTACACTCATCATGTCCTACCGACTTACAAAAGTTGCAGAATAGCTGTTGCGGTGCTTGTACATACTTTTGTAGCAAGTGATAGTTATCTGTGGAATTTTTTCCGGCTACCTGACAGATAACACACCATAGAGCAGACGTCGCGCTAGGTCCTGTTTAAGCTTTTGGCCTTAAAGGCATCGGTCCTCCTCCTGCAAGGTAATTCGCAAAGACAGAGAAATTGTCTTTCTCATGACCCTGACTCTTGCATTTCAAGCACCATACTTCCTCATGTACCTCCTGTCCTGCTTCAGACTTTGCATCTCTAGGCACAAATTCTGTAGCTACACATGTATCTATTGAACTCCTAGATTAGGATCTTACATCAGAGTATCATGTAGTCTCATGGCAATCTCCAAGGCCTTGGCCTAAGTTGTTATCTTCTGTTGCGATAGTGCACTCCTTAAGTGGGGTAGTAGTGAAGCCACAAACCACTTGCGATGTTGTCCATCTGTCAAATTCATATTGGCTTCTTGGATTTGACACTTCAATCTTTGATCCAATTCCCAAGGTGTCTCAATTGGTTGCATTGCAATCTCTTTGAATCCCATGATCGACTATGCCTCTGCTTTATGCCTACTAAATTCCTTATTTAGTGTTATCTGGATGTCTGCTACTCCAGCATTCGGGTTATCGTTAGAGTACTTAATATAGCAAGTTAGCACACGATATTGCAAAGCACTAACCAGTGTCGCCTTCTTTATGTGGTCATCTATAACACTTTGAGCTTCCCATACAATCCTCACAATGAACCAGAATTGGTCGAGGTCCTCATTTCGCAAGCCTTTGAACAAAGGAAACTTCATTATGCTTTCCATACTGAACCATGGTGGAGGTGGAGGTGGTATGGGTGAAGTTGGAGGCGATGGCAGTGAAGTCGGAGGTGGCATGGGTGAAGGTGGTATTTGCAAGAATCCTTGTTTTATTAACTAAATAGTGCTTCGTGGAGAAACCTTCGCTATTCCTTCTTCATCTCTTCACGAAGGTCAAATCAAGGGGATATACTCTGAACCGTTATTTCTTTCATTTCTGTAACTTTTTCTACTTCGCGTAGTCCTAAACATCAAGGTAGCTTCATAACCCTTTTTCTTAAAACAACATTTTAATCCAAGTATTGAAATATTTTACGTACTTACCTCGCGGTCCTTTGACAAAGTGTCGCTCTGCCTCATTATAGTTGACTGAGGTGTCGACCGTGAATTCAGTAACAAATCCTCCTATGATGTGATTGAGCCCATGATCGACAGCATGGGTGATCTTATCCTCTGAGGCTTCCAACCATCGCATGAGCTCTAGGGTCCACACAATAGGACCGTCAGGTTTCCACCTTCCTTAGCTATCTACTAGCTTCACAATCCACTCGTATAGCTTAGTAGGAAAGGAGGTGAAAAAGATTTTGTGGATCTCTGTATATGGGTATCGGTCCAACCACTGTTCTTTTGACAATCGTGGGTTTTTATTTTCTTGTGCCGAAAACTCATGAATCCTTATGTCCAACCAACCTTTGATTTCTTTCTTAGTTGGATTCCAGTAATACGACATCTCACATCTCTTATGCAGATTCTGATCCCGGCAATGGAACCATTTTTTGGCTTGAGGGGTCCTAACCCAGGTTCAGCGTTAATTAGCCAAACAGATCCCTATACTACTGGCCCTTTCGGCATCATCCCACAAAGTGCAGACTAAAGTCTCACCTGAAGTAGTATGGGGGGATGTTGGAACCAAGTTTCCACACCCTTGAGATGGTTGTGATGTAGTTGATATCTTCTATCCCTACCTTTGCGTAGGTGATCTTGCTCTAGGGCTTGTAGGACAAACCCTTTATTCTGTCCTTAAATACCTTCATGGAAGTATATGATCAACCCTTGCACAACCCTAATCTGGGGCTTAGGTACTTTCGCACTGATATGGCAGTGGGTCGCGCAGATTCCTTAATTTTCCTAAGTGTTTCACTTATCTTATTAACCTATCTTGTTAGCTTCTTGTAAATAGATGTTCTCGCGTTTATTTAACCAACACATTTACATATATTCACGCATCATACCAACATTATAAGTGAACTTCATACCCAATGTAACAAGATGCATAAATAGGAAGTAAAGACATAGGAATTGTAGAATACTTCTCTTTATTTATAATTCTAGACAATTACAAACTTGACCCGCCCTATGCACTCAGTTGCGGGGGTCTGTGCACTCAGCTACAAACTTCTACTCTAGGCCTCTACGCACTCAGCTGCAAACTTCTACTCTAGGCCTCTACGCACTCAGCTGCAAAGCCTTTACCTACGCTATGATCCTAGACTTAGAATTACTACTCTAGACAATGACTATCTTACATGTTCGATCTCCCCTTTAAACTACTTAGAGCTTCGCTCTATTTATCCAATTCCCATGGTCTGCGGACCATGGGTGGATCTTTTACAACCGACATTACATTTCAAAATAAGGTTGGACAACCCTATGACTTTTTAACATCTACGCGCTCCACGACCACAAAATGCGGAGTCTTTACACTTGGATTACAAAATTTGCTAAAAATATGGGCTTTTAGCCCCAAAACTCTCCTTGGGGGATCCCGCGCCCAACAATTTTCCTATAAAAGGGAATTTTCCCTCCAATTTGAGAGGAGAAGAAAGCCCTAAATCTTGTGGAGGTTGTAGTGGAAAAACAGACCATCGGAATCAGGATCTGTGACTTTCAGGAAACTGGCCTTACTTGTCTAAATATGGACTTAATGTTTCTTGGAACAATGGTTCCTAGTGAAGAATCTAGGGAAGAGGAAAATGGGAATGAACTACTAGAGGAGGTATAGAATCATTCTCATCCACTAAGTCAAACATGGGAACTATGTGGACATAGAGTAGAATATTTGAAGATATGGTTTCAAATGTCTATGATATGCAATGTGAATATGGCTCACCAGAGAGGTCAGTATGACAAAATATCCAAGTAATCAGAGGATAATTGACCATACCTAGATCCGGTGTGATCTAGGTCGAGACTTATGTTAATCAATTGGGAAGATGGCCAAGGGAAAACCATCATGCCCCCAATCATGGGATACTGATCTGGTATGCAAAGGTGGGAATGATGCCCCCTAGCAGGAGGAGTTTGTGAAGCACCATTGTGTTCCAAGTGCTCGAAAAAGGGATTCAATCATCTCGACCCAACTTTGCACAAGATCCCCCAGTATGTTATGGGCATACTGGATGTATTTAGAGTGGTAGACTCCAAACACATTATATGTTTTATGTGATACATATGACGCATCTTTTATATGACGATGATGGTTCACCTTGTGTTGTGTTTATGGTTGTATTATGTGGTATACATGTGATAAATTCCAATCTAGAATGTTATTTGAAATGGTATCTACATAGTTATTTTGGGCTCTAGGAACATGACTAAAAGTGATGGTTTCAAACTCACGTACCAACATCCTAACTTGTAGATATTTTCTAAATAATACTTGGTTATGCACTTGATACACACCATTCAATTGCATGACAAGTACCAAGGAATCTAAACGAACATGAAGATGAAGGATGCAATGAGCGAGGGTATCGACTAACAAACCTATCACTGTGTCATATTCATCCAATTATTGGTGGAATATCCAATGCACACACCATTTTAAAGGACTAATGTATGCAAGGGGGTAAAAATGGCCCAGGTTGCCGAGGTTAGATTCCTGGAGAAGCGACTCACACTGTCGTCATAACTGATACACGGTGTGGATGATGGATCCATCTTAAAGGTGCAAAAGACAATAGATGAGATGATGAAACCTACATAAATTTATGATAGAAATAAATACATGCAAATCAATGGGATATGCCATGAGAAAAATTTCTTGAGGTAGAGTGCATTAGGAGAAATTAAGAAGGAAATGGCCTTTAGAATCCTCCAAAAAATATGCCCCTTGCCTAAGTGCAAGGGTAATCATGGGTAGACATAGCTTCCATGATGTCCTTATTAGAATGGCAGATGGGCGGAAGGGAGGACTGACTACATGATGTGGAGGCGGTGCATCAATCTGAGAGAGAAGGTTCACATACACATCATCTAGAATGGTAGATGACGAGCGAATAGAGGAGGATCTATGAATGTTGAGACTTGGTATTCTGTCGAAAGGGGTTCGATAGAAGCACACGCGGAAACCTTAGAAAGGTTTTCCTACGAGGAACTCAAGGATGACGATAGGTAAATGAAATGGCCCATGGAGTCCATCATCTCGAAATCGAGTGGAGGGATCATGATGGAGGGACTAGAGTCCCCCTTTTCTAGTTTACTAGTGATACCAGAATCCACGAATAGAGGAGTAGGTGATCCACTATGACTGGTCTCGTATTCGCGAAGTGCCTCAAGGAAATTGCAAAATTTGTCGAGATGAGGGCAACAATGGGAATAGTGACCATGATGATCACACAAGACACAAGGGTGATTTGTGCATAACATTCTAAGTTTCTTGGCTAGACCCTATAAGGTAACATGGACATCAGGGATATTTGACTCAGGGAATGTTTCATGAACCAAAGGTTTGAGATGAGGGAGTTTAGGACAATTATTGGTGGTGTGCCCAACAACTTTACCCAAAGTGCATGGAAGTGACGGCATTGGGGTCTTGGGGGTTCGAGGAGCCTAGGGATCCTTGTCCTTAGGTTCTTTCCTCTTGGATTTTCCCCCCTATCTAGATGCTTTTACAACATGAGTGGGTTCCTGTTTAGATTTTGATGGAACTAGAGTAGTAGAGGGGCCGTAGGGACCAATTGAACCAGGGTTAAATCATGATAAGGTCTTAGCTAACCAGGTGGAGTGCTTGTAGGGGGATAAATGTACCATACTGGGATCCCCAAAGTCATGTTAGGGAGAACCAACAAAGCCATGACAGGGACAAAAAAGATTCCCGAAAGAGGAAACAATAAAGGTATCTGGCTTGTAGGGTAATGTCCTAGCAGAACAAATCCTATATGGTTGAGACCTAGAGGAACCATTCCTAGTGGGAACATAAGAGAGGCACCCACAAATGACGGAGGTTCTTGGGGGTGGATTTGGATGGCTCAGCTTAGAGGGTAGCAACTTGGTGTTGAGGAGCTAGTTGTTGATCAGATGTACCAGACTGCTTGAGGGCATCCTGTGACGCTTTTAATATGCAAACACTCAAAGAGTTAGGCTCAAGGATGAGAGGGGGAGGACCAGGGAAAGAACCCAACAATAAGGAATCCTTGTAGACTTTGGGTGAAACACTGGTGAGAGGGGTAGAGGACTATTTTTTAAACATCGACAAGACAATGGACTCAGGGTAGGTCACCGATGTCGGTTTGTAGTATGTCAACTTATTGGTGGTGACGATCTTCCCTTCATGGGGGGAGCACATCATGCAGAAAAACATAGATGTGATGGCTGACATGGCATATGTGTAACTATGACCCAAGAGAATGTTGTAATCTAAAGGGGAATCAATAACTTCAATGTCTACCTGGACAGTCTTTTCCACAAGCATCACTAGAAAATTGCGATACATGTCAAGAGGCTAGGAGGAGTGACCGTGCCAAGTACGCAAAGTGATGGTGGATGGGGACAACTCAGGTGACTTAAGTTGTTTCCAAATAGCAGCGAACATCACACAGGTAGATTCACCTTCGTCAATAATGCATCGAGAGATGGTGGCATTATGGACTCGCACTGGTATCTGGAAAGAAACGGATGAAGGTAATGGGGGATGTTATGATGTATCAACTGGGAAGACAATCAAATGATCGTCCGAAGGATCTACTGTGCCCAAAGCAATTAGTAGAGATTTCTTTTGAGATGGGCACTATTGGAGTACCTCTAGCGTCGGCATGGCAGCAGGTGATTGTGCCAAGTCGTCTACTATATTATATGTATGGGTAGCTCGGTTAGAAGTCACGCTATATCGTAATGTTCCCGTTGGTATCTTTGGAATTGCCTCAACTTTAAGCTGAGGCATCTGTAGCGGACCATTTGGTGTCGTAAGAGGCTCAGTAGATGCTTTGGTTTTGGACTCAGTGGCGGACGGATTCTATCGCTTGTCATATTGACACAACCAAGTTTGAAGGTTGATATTGGAGGGATTAACCTCTTAAGAATTCATCATAAGGATTTGGTAGTCACCATGACCAAAAGGTTGGGGGGATGGGTTGCTTGACCTAGTTGAGGTTGAGCAGCAACAAATACTTTGCTAAGGGAAAGGATTTGTAAGCACTGCCGGTTGAGATGGCACAGAATTCTGAGGTGATTGTTGACTTCTAGAAGCTACTTGAGCTTCCCACATTTGGCACATCTAAGGTAAGAGAGGACACTCATGTGTATAATGGCCATGTACACCACAACATACACAAGGTTTGTTCGTACGAATAACCTTGTTCTTTTTGGGTTGACTTCTCTGTTGCTAGTTGTTATTGTTAGGCTGGTTCCCCTGGGGTTCACTAGGTTGATTACCTTGATTACCCTGGTTACCCTTGTTACCCTTGTTACCCTTCCCCTTATTCTTTTTCTTCGAATTTTGGGTATTGATCACACTTTGGTGCGAAAACACTTGACCCTCAGGGGGTGGTGGCTGTTGGGGCTAAGGATGCATGGGAGTCTACGACGCTAATGCTTGAGGGGTTGGAGCACTCGGTTGTGCATAAGGAGGAGAAATAGTTTGGTAGATAGTTTGAGCATTGGTTGGCCCTGAAAACATGTTGCTAGCAAGAGGGGCATAAGTGTTGGAGGAACTAGTGCCCCCTGTGGATAACCATAACTTTGTTGAGTATATGGAAATGGGTGTGAAAGGGTTCCAACAATACCGTCGACAACGTGAGATGGCCCCAGTGCATTGGCACCCCTAGGATGGGAGAGGTTTGGAATGACAGTATAGACATAACTGGATTGTGCATAAATCAAGTCATATATTAGAGAAATTTGGATAGATTATTCCTCTGTTTGAGGAAAATGGGATGCAACATTTTTTCCAATGGGTGATAAAAGGTTCCTAAGAAACCAATCTAGATATGCACGGTCTTCGAGGGGGAGCACGACATGTGCTCCTCCTTCTACGCCACTCCTGAACATGATCGGAAAGATGAGTGGCAAAGGACTGATGGAATGAGGTCAACAGCTCTGTACCAATGTTGTATCAGAGAGGTAACTGAAAATATGAAAGGAACGCTTTACCAAGCATCATGAAAATGGAGTGAGATGTGGCGGGCTAGTCTACATACCATTTTGCAGCATCTATAATGAGCATTCATTGGAATAGCCGAAGATGAATGGATTCATCAGTAATGAAATTTTAATGAACAGCATATGTGGAACGAGCAGACGTGATTGGTAGGGTGTTATCTAGAATTACCCTCAAACTTTGGGATGTCAAAGGGAAGCTTAGTCAGCATAATAGGCCAACTAGCATCATGGTGTATAGGTTCATTTATCAACTGGATAAAATTCAGGAGACTTAACCCAACCATAAAAGGGAGCATCGGGGATGCCGGAATGGTTCCTAAGACAATTCCGCTAGATCTGACCACCGGGGTAGAACCGAAACCAAAACCAGGTTAAGTTCCTGCACTAGCAGTGGGTCCAGACATGGTGACCATATGCAATGAAGGAGGCTCAAAATCAGATGAGGAATCAAATGAACCAAGAGAGGAGTCGGTATGGGGACTATGAACTCGAACCCTATGGGGAGGAGTAATATTCCCAAGCGGAAACTTGGGACAAAGGCCTAAGAGTCTCTGTGACAAATGCCTCGGTGGCACAATGGTGGTAAGACACAAGTGACATAATATGGTGAAGGGAGATCAATAATTTACATGTGTCTCTGTGTGGGGAGATAAATTTATTATGTTAAGTCTTGGCTTGGTGGTGTAAACCAAGCTCCCTTCACTTAAGGTGTGCTTGTGTCTGCAAGTGTGTTTATTAATTAAGCCTAGATCGTGTTTGAAAAAAAAAAATATTGCTGAAAATAAACTGGAATTGAAAACAAAAAAATCAATTAACTAAACCCCACCCAAACTAGGTTTTCAAACACTATGCTAGCTAGTGGTGAAATCAACTGAAAACACACTAAAAAGGTAAAGAGATCTAAGTGTTGGTGTGACTGGGATCAAATGAGATTAGGCTGCTAGAAAGTGGTGCAACAACAACAAAAAACTAGAGAGGAAGATCAATGCAAAAAGATAGGGAGATGGGTGTAAAACCTAGGGAAACCAATGGGACCCTGAAGCCAATGATCAAACAAGGTTTAATATGAAACTATGGATGGAAACAACCTATCTTTGAAGATTTGAAACAGAAGGGTGCATATCTAAATAACATGGTTGAAAGTGTTGCAGAAACTCAGACTTCTTACTCAGCTAAAATCATCCTATAAAGTTGGAAGTGTACTAGGAGCCCTAAGGGGCTAAATTCCACTTCGACGAGTAAATTATAGTAGATCAAGGCCTAATCAATATAGGATAGTGGTCAACCAACCCAATAGACAGCTCTCAAAAAAAGCCAGAAACAGGTCTGACTAAAGCCCGGAAATCCTAAAATCGCAGGAACTGGCCTGATTTTAGGGGGATCGCACTTTTTGGGGCTGAAAGGTGCGCTCTGCACCTCCATATTTCACTTTTTGGGCAAAAAAGTGTGCTTTTTTCTCCTTGATTCCTGGTCAAAAAGTCTCGGAAAAAATGTCATCTCTATCGCGGTTGGGTCTTGTGACCTACGGAAAAGACCAGAAAACCTCCGAAAATTAGAAATTTGACAAATCTAGGGTTAGAAAGATAGTAAACAACATTAAGAGACTAAAAAAAGAAGAAACCCTAAGCTAAAAACTGAAGGTCACCCAGGTTTCTGGATCTGAAGTAAAAAGCAGTGGAGTCACCAATTTTGCTATAATGTTTTCTTCTCAAAGGTGTACGAAAAGAAATAACCTAAGACTGTGAATGAAAAATAGTTTCAACAATATAAATGGTTGCTAAACATTATAGATCTTAGCAACTGATAGAAACAAAACCTGCCAAATCCCCGATCTATGCCATAATCATAGTTAAACAACAAAATGAAACAATAATAATAACTCCAAAAATCCAATGGAAACTAGATTTACAAAGAATATATTTTATTATAACACCTATGAAGGGGAAAAATAAATTTTACAAGTCCCCCTCAATGGGATGGGTACTTGACTATCCTCAAATGCCTTCAACTTGTGTAGAGTCTCTCTCCTCTATAATGTGTAAACCCAGCAAATAAAATGTTTGAGCTCAATGGGAACTCAAATGGAAGAAAAATGGTGTGCATTAGTGATAATAATCAGAGTTACAACAGTGGGTGCAGCAATGAAAATAATCAAAATTGAATAATGAATGGAAAACCCTTCTATTTATAACAAAAAATTGAGTTATCCTTGAATAATGGGCCATAATAAAATATTATTAACCCCATTCTAGGAATAACCACTTGGAATATTTTATTATATTTGGTTAGGAGGGAAAAGTATTTAAAATTTTATTTAGAAATAATAAATAAATAAATGATTTATTTATCATCTCAAGAAATTGGTTTAAGGAATGATAAACAAATAATCACTTATTTAATTATTCCTAATGGATTAAGTCAAATTTGACAAGGAATAATAATTAATTAGTAATTAATTAATTATTCCTAGAGAAAAATAAGATAATTAATAATTTATCTGTTTATTTTTCATAACTGGGTCAAATATGACAAGGAATATTAATTAATCAATGGTTAAATTAATTATTCCTAGAAGAAAATTAAATAAATAGTTATTTATTTAATTATTCTTCGTGGGTTTAATTATAAATTACTTAACAAATGTGGTTTATTAAGTAATTTCTCACAGTGAAAGAATTTTTACTATGGTAAAATTTGCCTTACATGGTGTACTTTGATCCATCTATTAAATTAGGTTAGATGATCAATTTTTTGGTGATAACACACTCCAAATGAAACACATAAATTGTGCTCTGAAATCCGCAAGGAAAATAAGACTAGAGAACAAACAAAGACAAGAAGAAAGGATATACAAGGTGCAACGAAGAAAGGAGAAGGGACAATGAAGATAAAGGACTATTCCTTGGGCTAGAAACAGTCACACGTTCGAGGAAGAGGAGGAGAAATCTGTGGATGCTACAGCAGGGAAAAATAGGACATAATTTTGTGTTGTTTGGGTTTGATACTATACTCACAAGGTCTCTCAAGACAAGCGAAGGAGACCCTCTCTCTAAAGAAGAAATAAATACCTAATACACTAAGGATACTCTCCACATGTGCGAGAAACTAGGGCAATAGAACAAATAAACAACCATGCACTCAAGAAGGATCTTGGTTGGTCAAAGTTAAAGTATACTTGAGAAAGGGATCAAAGAAGAACATATCATCTAGAAGACTCGAAGAATAGGAACAATATTCATAGTAACAAAGTGTCATAAGAAGGAGGACAAAGTGCCAGAGAACAAAGTGCTAGAAAAAGTGCCAGAAGAAGTGTCGGGGTATATGGTGTAGGAAGGATCAAAAACTTGACTTGTGCTTAGAGGATCTCTTAGTCAGAGGTCTAGGGTTTGGCATTCATCAATATAAGCTTCAATAAGAGAAATTCACTAAAGGGTTTTCCTCTCGAGAGAAGAGAGGTTTTGACCCTGGCAAAGATGAAGTACACGCACATGCATTAATAATAAAAAGAAGAAGATTAAGCTAATAAGAAAAGTAAAAAGACTTCACAAATTTTTATCAAGTAACGAAGAATCACACTACACTACTTTTCCATATATTCTTAAATGATCCTTGCATTCATTAATAATTCACATTTCTCAGGACTAAGTGAGAGGTTCATTTCAATGCATTTCCTCGAGATTTTTCCCAGATTAGAGAGAGCCTCTAGGAAGTCACACCCATAGGGAGTGAAATCATCCATGTAGATTTCCATAGAGTCATGGACAAGCTTAGAAAAGATGCTCAGAACTTCCCTTTGAAAAGTGGCAGGGGAATTACATAGACTGAAAGGGAGGACCCTATAAGAAAAGGTACCCCAAGGACATGTGAATTTAGTTTTTTTCTTAATCCTCTAGGCTGATCTAGATTTGATTGTAACAATTGAATCCATCCAGGAAATAAAATAACTTATTCCCTCTAAGACTATCTAAAACTTGTTCAATGAAAGGAAAATGGAAATGGTCTTTCTTAGTGGATTTGTTTAATTCTCTGTAATCCACATAGATCCTCCACTTACATTATTGTTTGGGACCAAAACTAGAGGGGACACCCAGTCACTCTTTGAAATGGGGTCTATGAAACTTGCATCCAAAAACTTTTGCAATTCTTCCTTTACTATGTCCTTGAGGGTTGGGTTCATTCTCCTATGAGGTTAGCACATAGGTTTTCATCCCTCCTTGATGTAGATGTGATGAGTACAAACCGATGGATGCACCCCCTTCATTTCTTTATAGTTCCAAGCAAAGAAATCTAAGTGCTCTCTCAGCATCTTGTAAAATTTCTCTTCTTGGTTGGCCAAGAGAGAGGGGTTAATATTCAAGGTTCTAGATGGGCTAAATTCTACAACTTTGACATGGACAAGACTTGGGTCAACTAATCATATTTCATTCCAATCATACTCTTTCACACACTCATCAAGAGGCATGGTATTGGAGGTTTGGTTCTGGAGGATTTGGTTAATAAGTTCATCTTCATCAGGTTGCCCCCCTCCTATAACAACATCTAGGGTACAGATTGGATGGGATGTTGTATAATACACTTCCTCTTCCTCCTCCTCTTCTAGCCACAAGGGTAAGCCATGCTCAATGGATGGCTAAGTAGGAGGATACAATACCAATTATTTGGACAAATGCCCATTCTTAATGGTCATGTTCCTGACCCTACAACTAATGTAAGCATCAATAGTGGCTGACCATGGCCTTCCCAAGATGAGAGGATAGCCATTGAATTTGGCTTTGGGTTGGAGAAACCAAGAATTTAGCAAGATACCCCTAGGAGTCAATAGACACCATTACATCCTCAACAACTCCTTTAGTAGCTATTGTGGATATATATGCAAGTTGCAACATTGTAGTGGTATTTCTCAAGGTTCCTTGGAGGTTTAGTTTTAGCATGGTTTCTTTATTCATCACATTGATGGCAGCCCCAAGATCAATCAGGGTATGAGGGACAATGATTCCATCAATATGCACATCTATTATTGGACTTCTAGGGTCTAAATATTTTTGAAAAATCACTCTCCCCAAAATTAAATCAGATAATTGACCAATAACATTGATGGTGGGGGTGTCTCTTTTTCTCCTCCTAGGGTGTTTGAAAAATTTCTCTTTGATAAGATTATTATAGATGGGAACATCCTTAATAGCTTGGAAGAGGGGTATTTTAACACACATATTCTTCAATTCTCCCCGAAGTTCAATCTCTTCTGGGGTGTGTTGGCTAGGATGGATCAATCTGTCAGGAAAATGAGGTGGATTTACTTGAGGGGTACTCTCTTCCTTTTCCTCTTCAAGTTCTTCAGGTGGATATGGAAGTTGGTTATCTAGAAGCACTCTTCTAGACCTAAGGTTTATTTATTGGATGTCCACAGCATAATCAAGGTAAGATGTCTCTCCATTGTAGAGATGTTGTCTTGTTATTTAGGTTCAAATTGGGTTGAGCAAGCATATGAAGTTGTTTGGGTGGAGCAGGATGAGTGAGTTTTGGTTGAAGTGGAGGTGGAGGTAGTAAAGCACGGGTTGGTTAAGTTGAGGCCTCTACCCTTGTGATGGGTTATTCTATTGAGGAGGTTGAGAAGTATATGACTGAAATGGTTGATTGGAAGGTTGGGGAGGATATTGAGGAACATAAGGCCAAGAAGGAAGTGTAGACCATGATGGATGAGTGGAAGAGTACCAGGGTGGAAAGCATGCATTCCAGTTGGGATGGTAATAAGAATAAGATGCACCTTGCATTTCCTTCTAGTATGGTCAAGGTCCTTGAGGCCTCCTTTGATTTATAAAGTAGAGTTTCTCAGCCCAACCTTCTGCCACTTAGTATAAAAATTTTAAACCGGGAAAATAAGGGCATTTATCTGTGGCATGGTTTTCACCACAAACTGAGCAAACCTCTATGACATTTAGTGGGCATTCATTTCTGGGGTGCCTTCTAGTGCATTTAGGGTAAAAAATAGCTAGGGCTCTCTCTGCTTCCTCTTGTTTCCTCTTGATATGTGTGCTATCCATTTGCAAAGAAAAGGTATGCATCATTTCGCTTTTAAAGTCTTCCAACATGTTCCCAATCTCATTCTTGATGGACGTTTTGGAGGGAGAGAATCTGATCAAGCCTTGACTATCCCCGTCCTTCTTTCTAGTAGCCCTAAACTGATTTTTTAACATTGTTTTAATCTCATCATAGGATAATTGATAGATATCTCCCCCACACAGCATGTTGATGGTTTCCAGCATGTCCTCCCTGATTCCTTAGAGAAGAACTAGCTTGAGTGATTCAGGATCAAGGATGCATTTGGACCTCCTATAACTGAAGATGATGGTTTTGATTACTCCAGGAGTATGACTTTGAGGTGATTTTGAAGCCTAGAAGGCTGAATGCAGGCCCAAAACATCTATCTAGAATTGAAATAGGGGAGGAACCCAATAGCTTGGAGGAAGGACTGCCCAACGCGTAGCTCTTTGCGATGTGCATCGCAGACGATCATTTTGCCGATATTATTCAGTTTTTAACTACGGGAACAACTCCAGAAAGCAATTCCACTCAACAGAAGAAGGAGCTAGTAGTTTGCGCTGTAGATTTTTCCATAATTGCGGGTCATTTATATAAAATGGGAATGTATGAGATATTGTGTAGGTATGTTCCAAATTTTGAATGCACTTGTATCCTAGCTGAAGCTCATGGAGGAGTGGAAGGAGGCCACTATGCAGGGAAAGGACCACACAAAATATTTTACGCACTAGGTTATGGTTTCCTATGTTACACAAGGATTCTAAGACATACTGCAAAGTGTACGATGCTTGCCAAAGGATGAAGAAGCCTTCGTGAAGGGACGAATTGCCTTTAAATCCTCAAGTCTCGTTGTAGGTATTTGATAAGTGG
This sequence comes from Pinus tabuliformis, assembly GCA_031772625.1. Lineage (NCBI taxonomy): Eukaryota > Viridiplantae > Streptophyta > Pinopsida > Pinales > Pinaceae > Pinus > Pinus tabuliformis. The sequence goes on along the minus strand of CM062817.1, from coordinate 1,234,372,183 downwards.
GTCATTAACTTTATAGGTCTGATACAAACACCAAGAAAGAATACAGGCACACAGTATATTACTATTGCAACAGAGTATTTAACCAAATTGATGGAAGCATTGCGAGTGAGGGATTGTATAATGGCCATTGCTGCAAAAATTTTGTTTGAATATGTCTTAACATGGTTTAGATGCCCAAAGATTTTGATGAGTGATAGGGGTATGCATTTTTTGAACGAAACGATCAACACGATGTTGGAATAATTTCAGGTATATCATTAGAAGAGCATGCCCTATCACGCACAGGTGAATGGAATAGTGGAAGATTTTAATAAGATTTTGGAGCATGCATTGACAAAGTTATGCAATGTGTAAAGGAATGACTGGGACATGCACGTACCTATCGTATTATGGACTTATAGGACGAACTTCAAGAATTTAACAAGAGAAATGCCATTTAGGTTGGTCTATGGAATTGAAGCAGTCATGTCGATGGAGTATATTATGCCTAGTTTAAGGATTGTAGCCTTGACTGAGATGGCGGACCACGAGACCTTGGAAGAATGACTCGCGTAAATCATGGAGTTAGAAAAATATTTCTTCCTTGTAGGATTTCATCAGCAAGTGCAAAAGGAGTGCGAGAAAGCATGGCATGATCGATATATTAAGTTGCACACATCCAAAGTAGATGATTTGGTGATATTGTATGATAGCAAGTTCACGAAGTTTCCAAGAAAATTTCAAATGCACTAGTTGGGGCCATATGTCATTAAGGAGATCACAAATGGTGGTGCAGTTCAACTCGTGAAGCTGAATGGGGAACCATTCCCTGGAAAAGTGAACAGAAGTAGATTTAATTTGTACATAGGGGATCCTTCCCCTGCTTGATGACTATATGGAAGCAGGACAGTCTCAGTGATCCAGGCAGCTACAAGGGATTTTGGGAATATAAACTACACTACCTGCTTAAGGGGAAAACATGGAAGAAAGGTTGTGCGATGGATGACAGGGGTGCAACAGGTGAAGCTGTGATGCATTAGTTGTGCCAGAGAGGATGGTGTCACAGTCATTGAGGTTAATATTCATGATTTGATTTCCAAAAAATTAAGAGGATCGGGTGTGTGTTATTTATGAAAAAATAAGGGAAGATATGCTACAAAAAAGGCATTTATTATCAAAATCTTGGGGGAATGGTCAAATTTGAATTCAAAAATCCCTATAAATCTCGCATGTTGGACCACCGAAGAACACTTTACATTCTGATACATGTCTAGGTGATTTGTTGTTTGAGTTTTATGAGTCGTCAATTCTGGGAGGATTTCATGGCAAGTTGAGCATTTGTTGCCTTACCTACGAGGAACCAGAAGGTCATTCTTCAACAAATGACTGCCACCAACCCCGCCAAAGCCATGAGTTCTGAAGCCGTTGTTTCTGACATGACAGGCCCTGAAATATCAAGTATGGAAGCTATAACCCCTATACCTACTGTACCAAGGTCATTGAGGCCAAAGAAATCCGTCGCAAAAGAGAAGCAACTAGCCGCAAAAGAGAAGAAACCAACCGCAAAAGAGAAGCAACATGCCGCAAAGGAGAAGTAGAAGAAGTAGGTTTCTGTGAGAATGTCATCGAGGAAGAATCGGGAGGTGCGGCAGAAGAAGAAAAAAGACAAACAACCAGAGAAAGTGATGGATTTAGAAGAGGAGGAATACTACGGTGTCGAAGAAGTAGATGTCGAAGAGATCGAACCTATCTCTAGGCTTCCTAAGTATATCTATTCACAGAAGGGAAGAAACAAAGTAACCAAGGATCCTGATTCTAGGAAATTCACATTTTCGACACCCCTACTGCCTGAGCAGGTCGAATTTGAAGGTCCTAGGTTAGCACGCATTCCAATACTGAAAATGGAGGACTAGGACCTCGTGGACCATGAGAGGTTCCTACATTTAGCAACCAATAAATATATGACAAAGATATACTAGGAGGAGACAGGGGTTATGCAGTTGGAGCCCATGAAGTGGGTCTGCGGTTTTGAGTAGGCAAGGCTACTGCATATGCTCTATGTGTCACATTATCATCCCTCAACTATCAACATAGCCTGTGTGTGCCAGCTCTTCACGCTAGTGCACTATGGGGGTCTATGGCTTAGGGAGCCCATCCCAATTACAGACATGTTGACCCACAGGATAACAAAGTTTCCTTACAGAGTGGACCTTGCTGAGGTGTTTGGAGGGAAAACCGAGAAAAATACTTAGTGAACAAAATGAAGAAAGAGTATGGCCTTGTTAAAAAGTCGCGCGATACTCTACCCTCTCAATTCAAGACTGGGCAGTATAGTTTGCTACCCATATTCTTGCGGGAAAAATCATGAGGAAGTGTCATGTGGATGAAGTTTCGGCGTTGGTAGTGTCACTTGTAGCACAATGCGCGAAGGGTGTCCAATACAATTAGGCAAAGTATCTATGCCACGAGTTCCTCGTAAACTGCCGAGAAGACCAAGAAGAAATCAAGCCATTTCATTATGCTTGCCTTTTATTGTCTATTGTGTTAGTTGCTTGGAGGTTTCTAGAGGACAGTCAGTTTCCCCCACACAAGGAAGATTTACACAAGGCAGCACGATTCACCTCACTATGGTCTACAAAGGATCTGGCATGAGTTAAGGAGTCAAAGATTTTCTGGATCCTGACGAAGGTGGAACTTCGCATGGTTATTAATCGGAGGTTGAGGTTGTCACCAACATTGTTCAAGCAATTAATGGCCTACGTGGAGATCAAGGCCGATTTCCACAGTTTTTCAATCAAAGCACGAAATGATCCACAGCACACATGGCATCAATTGCCTTATTTGGTATTTGAGACAAGTGTGCAAGAAATTGTGGGGTATTGACTAGCAAAGTGGTGCGAACCCACGACGTTTGATGTGGGAAAAAGCAAAGGCACAGAGAGATTTGCTGCACAAAAGTGAAAGGATGCAGCCCAGAAGGCCACGTGTACCTTGGCTAAGCAGAAGAAGAAGGAAGCTACTAAGGTAGCTATGGAGAAGGAACGAATGGAAAAAGAGTGAGTTGAAAAGGAGCAGACTGAAAAAGAACACTAGGAAACAAATGAAGGTGAAAAGTCTACTTCCAAGCACACAAACGAACAGGAGTTGTCCATACAGGAAGGAGGTGGGGTGAGGAGAAAAGCACTCTATTCACCTTGAAGCGGCGAGGTCAGGAGAAGATTTTTTGACAACACAAAAAGCACAAGTCTAGTAGGCAGACACATATTGACCCAATGGTGCTGATGGAAGGTGATCTCGATGAGCGGGGACAAGGTGAGAGACACAACAACTGAACTGTTGTAGCAGTTTGAGCAACAATATATGCAGACAATGTGGAGCATCCAAAAGGATCTACATGAGCTATAGATCTAGGCTAATAGGATCTAGGCGGGTGTCAAGAAAGTGAGCAGAGCACAAGCAAGCCTGACACAGGGAGTAGCACAATGGTAGAGCTAGAAAAGACTCTAGACCTCAGATTCATACCATTGCTAGAGGGGTTAGTCCATGTAGAGGTGGATGAGGATCGTGTTGTGATTAGCATAGTAAAGGACATGAGCCTGAATGTAGCAGCACTACCGCTCTAGACCCTCCATGCATTGCATCAAGGGGTTTCAAAAGAGTTTTGGATCTGAGAGCAATGCACCCTCATGGTCATTAGCGAGTTCAAGGTAAACAATGAGAAAATTTTTGCAAAGAAAACCTAGGTACTGAAGGCCAAGGAGTAGATACAATAATGCATTCAGAACTTAGAGATGACGATAGAGCAAGCCTACAAAATAGTGCCTAAATTTCATTTCTCGGGGGATGTTGAAGCCTCAGCGAAAGTAAGCAAGTTGGTTGTCACAATTTTCGCATCGAAGGATGAAGTTGGTAGGGTTACCTTCAAGTTCTAGATGAAGATATCAAAGCTACAGTTGAAGTTACAGCCAATGACTCCACGAGAGGTTCGGGAGCAACGCAGAGCAGCAATCAAGGATGGAATGAACACATTAGATATTGCATTCAATCATTACTCCTCGATGTTTGATGCAACAATGGAAATATGGAAAAACCTGCAGGAGAACCCGAACCTACAGAAGCTGACTACCAATGTTCAAGAAACACACAGATAGTATGATGAGATTCGAGTGACTATGCACGCCTTGGCACCAATGCAATGCCTCGTGAAGTTATAAGAGAGTAAGCAGCTATAAGCACAGGTGGAAGAATTGCAAAAGAAAGAGTTTGTGCTAAAATCCCGATTACAACCATGGCTAGAAAAATCTTGTTAGCTTACTCTATCACTTTGGGACAAGATCAAGGGGTTATAGCAGACACAACAGACAACGTGCCTAGCAGTGGAGGGATCAAAATTTGAGAAATTGGTCGAATAGGTACACCAGGCTGTGGCACAAAGTGATGTTGAAGTTGCAATGATGCAGGTTGAGCTAGGTGGTCTTCATAGCAAGATCGAGGTGCTAGCTAAGTGGCTCGAAGGCAGATCATGATATTTGTGTTGGGGGCCTATTGGGATAGGGTCCCTAGGGTCATTTTTGGGGTTAGTTAACCCAAATGTTGTATAATTTTTTGTAAAAGATGCAAAGTCTCCATGAAATGTGGGTGTGGAATGCGCAGATAGATAGAATTCAAAGGGGCCTTAGCCCCTTGTTTAGATAGATAGCTAAGTAAATTTTGAGACTCACCCATGGTCCGTGGAACATGGTATTGTGTTGAAAAGTCTATATATTCGAGTCATAGCAAGTCTTAGAGATAACTTAATAGCAGAGAAGTAAGCTAAGTCAAGATAGGAATTGTTTTGGGTGAGTGCTAAGGCAGGAAGGCTCTGCTTCTTGTACTTAGGCGAGAAGGGGAAGGCTCCTCTAGCAAAGTGTGCAAGAGGCCTTGGCAAGTCTACAGCTGAGTGCGTGGACCCTTGCAACTGAGTGCGCGGGGTAGAAGAGTCTGTAATCTGAACATTGAAGATCAATAAAGACTGATTTTGAAGACTTATTGTTAATTTCTATCGAATATGTTTATGTTATATTATGTCGCTTAATGATATGGTTTTATGAAATAATGAATGAACGTTGCGCGAAATCACTGAATCTATTTTAATGATGCATGATATGAGTAGTTATCTACTTTCATGAAGTTAAAAGTTATTTCTGGTATGTTTTCTAATGAATTAGATAGATCTGCGTGAACTCAGATCTAGGGTTTTTTTATTGATGCACGAAAATAGATAAATCGTCTATTTAAGGTATGCAATGATTGATCGTAGACCTTCACAAAGGTCTGGAAGCCATTTTAACTTAGTTATAGTGATAAGCCCTAGAAGGATACCAACCTGTGCGAAGGAATATCTGATTTTTCATAGCCTAAGAATTGTTTATCACATATCCCTAGATGCGGAAACCTGGTTCTAGCATCTCCCAATACTGCTTCGGGTGAGACTGCAACCCGTGCTATGAGGGTTGTTTCTGAAAATGACAGAAGTTAGGTTTTTGTTGGTTGGCGTGAACAACTCTAAACTTGGGTCAAGCCCCCTTAAGCCAACAAGACAGGGTAGGCATATCCATACCCGTCGAGATGACTAAGTAAAAATGATAATGACATGCCAAGCAATGTGGGTCTAAGAAACAAACTACATGATACATGGTATGCTGTCAGTGATGGGCTAAAAAGTGACACAATGATACAATGAGTCCCATATACATAAGTTCCTAGAAGATAGAGGGCAGGTATGGATAAAATAGCATCTGTTGATCTGATTACATGAGACGTAATGACCCCAAAACTAAGAGGACGGGGAGATCACGACCAAAGAATCCCTATTGAATAGGAAAGGGCTCTGAAGATATGAATGGACCATATGAAGGATACATGCATGTTGTGGCCTCTGTGATCAGTGGAACTAAGCCAGTGAAATAAATAGAACAACATTTGAGGTTGGATCATAATATGTTGTCATCCTGGCATGTGGGGGGCTACGTGAAGGGCCAACCCCTCATGAGTTCTAGGAAATCTCACACACACCTGGTAAACGCTGGTACAATCTACTAGATCACTGGATTATTGATTGTATGATTCTCGAATGTGCAATGATGTGCTAAAGTAGAGTATGCAAGGAAAAATCAAGTTAAAGGGAAATAATGATTCTCATTTCTTGATCCAAGGTATCAAATAATGATGAAGGCTAGGACCAACTTACATTTCCATCTAGATTTCTTTACAAGGATGGATGTGTCAATGTCGACAGAAGAGGGTCTACCTGAGTTGAGGCAAAAAGGATTCCTAAATAAAGGCATGAGGCATATAGTCATGTGACTGATAGACGGACACTAAGGTTGATGAGGGGGGGAATAATAGGGGCGATGGACTTATGACTTCCCTTATTAGAGCAACATATGCATGGTTGACCTGCAAACAACTGACTCGATTCCAAAGGGGATGGTCAATTACTTAGACAAAGGCTTTTCAAAGACAGATCAGAATATTTGGAGGCCAAATGCGAGAAAAATGGGATAAATTTGATGCATAGAGGGATAATGTACTATAACAGTACTCAATGAAACTTTGAACAAATTCCATGGATGCAAGGGTGACTCATCTCTGATTCTCTGAACAAGGGTGACTCTATGATGTTTCCACATGGGAAAGGCCCATAGGGGGCCATAAAAACATGAGTAAATATTGGTTACTCACAACAAAACTTGACACGAAAGTCAACAAATGCAAAGGAAAAGTGGTACTAGAGTAGAGGTGACTCATATGAAGAGATTTGATTTTGGTAGGCGACAAAGTGAGACCTCGTGGAAAAATGACTTCCTAGTGAAGTTTCAAATTACCAGAAATGGAGACCCATTATAAAGCTTGGGGAGACCTTTCCAATGGTTTTAATGATTTGTCAAACTGAACTACATTTTTCTGGTAATGGCCAATGGAAAAAACTAGGGTTTTTCCTATAAAATGACTTATTTGTCCCAATTCTATTTCATTTGCGAATTGAGTCATTGGATAATCTGGAGAGAGGGAGAGAGCCCTAAATCTTCGCAAGATTGTGGTAGAAAACCGACCATCGGACTTTGGATCTGCGAATTTCATGTAGGTGGCCTTACTTTTCTAAGGATGGCCTTAATGATTCTTGGAAGGATGGTTCCTAGTGAATAATTAAGGAAAGAGAGGAGACTAGAAGAGGTCTAGAATCATCCCTAATTAGCAAGTCAAACATGGGGACCAAGTGGTAAGTGTGCTATCACATAGAGTAGAATATTTGAAGAAATGGTATCAAGCAGAATATTTGAAGAAATGGTATCAAGCATCTACGATATGCAATGTGTATATGGCTTGCCAAAGAGGTTGGTAGGACAAAATATCCAAGGAATGAAAGGATAATCGACTAGACCTATATCGTTGAGATCTAGGTCAAGGTTCATATTGATCTAGTGAGAAGGTGGCCAGGGGCCATCATGCCCCCAAGCATGATATATTGTCCCCCAACATATCATGATGGAAGGGATTTATTGTGTATGGAAAGGTGGGAATGATGTCCCTAGCTAGATGATTTTGTGGAGCACCATTGTGTTCCAAGTGCTCAAATAAGGGATTCAAGCATTCAACCCTACAAGAACAAGATCCTTTATAGAATGATAAGTAGATGTAGGGGCACAAGTCCCCCCAAATTTGTATGTATGGTTATAACATGCTAAGGACATGTCATATGTATTTAGCATAGTGGACTCTAAACACTTATGATGGATGTTTGTATACATAATATGATTATGCATGGTTTTATGATGTTGTTTCCATTACTAGATTCGAAATGGTGGAAATGGTACTAGAGTTACTAGACTCTCAAAAGTGGATACGCCCTTACCCAAAAATTATGTGGCTATGTAATGGCCATAATGTGTATGTTGTTCAAAATATTTGTTTTGAAGTAAGGGGTGATGGAACCAATAATCATCATGGGAGACATGGTTCACATATGCAACGTCTATGGTGGGAGACTGATGACTAGTGGGTGTGACATCCACCGATTTGAGACCGAAGTGCCTTCCAATTTTTTTTTGAAGGAAGCACAATAGGAAACTCCAAGAGAGTCTGAATATATAAATCCCATGGATGATAATAGGTAAATAATGGGTGTTGAATTATCCATCATCTCGACATCAGAAGGGGGAATCATGATAGTGGGTTGAGAAACCTCTTGTCCTCGTGAAGTACTCGGGCTGGAACTTACCAATAGAGGATAATTAGAATCAGTACAAGTGGCATCTAACTTGCGAAGTGCAGAAAATTTGTGATAGGTTTATCCGATAATGCAATATAAATCAAAGAAGAATACTATAACCTACTTCCACTATCAATTTGCTGAAGATTGAAGATCGAGCTAAACAATATAACCAGAAGAAGAAGAATCAATAGCACAATACACATGAAAATGCTTTGGGGAAAGTCTCAAATAAAAACCCCACACTATTGTATTATCATACATGGTGGAAATACATAGGAATTATACAAAGCCTTAGCTATCACAGCTAGCCAGCTCTCATTACAATCCTCACAGATGCTCACAGGCAATCTTGGCTTCTCTCCAGCCTTCCTCTCTACCCTCCAAGCTCCTATTTCCTTACACTGTGCCTTGTGGATGATTAGCCTATTACCAAGTGGAAAAACAAGCCTTCAAAACTGCACAATCCTCAAGGATGAATCCTTGACTGCATGCATGAGTTTTCTCCATTATAAAACACATGCAACTAATATTACATTATCCTTGAACATTAATCTCAACTGGGTCTTTCTCAGAATATACATGCACGAGTTTCTGATTAGGGAAACTTTAGTTAACTGGAGTAGCACTAGTTGAGTGCATTAATGCATCAACTTACTGTTAACTCATTATTAGTTCCTCAAACAGTTTGGAACTAATTTAACTGGACTTAACTCAGTAAACTGAGTTAACTAATTAGAACTCAAATATAACTCAATCTTATCTCCTTAATTTAAGGGATAACTCTTGCATGACTTTAGAAAGACTTCTAACTTGAATTTCTCCAACTAATTAATTTAAAATAAATTAATTAATTATTTCCAAATAGTTGTTAAGACTAAATTTGATTTTAATTCAAAATTTAGTTCAAAGACAAATTAAATTGGAATATTCTTGTTTCCATATTTCAACACTCCCTCTCAACAAGAAAGAGATTATCTGCCACCCCGATCTTGTCTCTATGGAACTCGAATTTACACTTTAACAATGTCTTTGTCAAAATGTCAGCATCTTGCTCCTCTATTGAAATATACTGCAGCAACATGATCCTCCTCGCTACACAGTCTCTGAGATGATGATGTGGAATGTCAATGTGCTTGGACATATCATGAAATACTGGATTCTCAAAGAGTTTGATTATCACAATAGATCACAGTTGGATCCATCCTTTGATCAAACAAACCAACTAGGATTTTTCGCATCCATGTATTCTGCCTCTGCCGAGCTGAGTGCAACTAACCTCTATTTCTTAATGTACCAAGAAACTGCCACTAACCCAAGGTTGAAAATCCCTCCTGATGTGCCCTTCCGATCTGATGGACTCCTTGGCCAATCTGCATCAGTGAATCCTTGTAGCTTCACTCCCTCGACCTATGAAAAGCTATGGGCAAAAAATCTTGCCTTATGCTTCTCCACACTACCATCAGCAGCTTTCTTTACCTTGTAAAGCCAACGGGAACTCACAACTGACTTGTTCTCTGGTCTCGGAACCACATCCCAAACACCGTTACGAACTATGGAGTCACACTCCTCCACCATACCATCAACCCAAATTGGCTACTACACTGCTTCCTCAAAGGAAGATGGCTCGGTCTCAACACATTCCCTAGGAAGGGCCATGTATCTAGTGAACCTCTCAGGTGAACTCCTTTGTCTGCACTGAGAATATAGTGCTCCCACATTCTCTCTCACATCCTCCAATAATCTGTCAACTTCTCTTGTGTGCTTCCGCCCATCTCTGGAAGACTCTACTTGAGTGGATGTCTCCACTCTTAGAACCTCTGCATGCAAATGCTCCGCATCAGTCTGAGGCTCCTCCTCCTTAGGAACCAATAGTTCCTCCACAGCCTGTAGTTGGAGCTCCCTCTCAAGAGAAATTCACATGGTCTTTTGCTCATCAAACTTGAGATCTTTTTGAACCACTGTCCTCTGACTGGTAGGAAAGTACACCCGATAGTTGTGAGGTGTATCAGTGTACCCCACAAATATCCCCAACTCTGTTGTCGGCTCAAGATTCTTTCATACATCCTTTGTCACATGGCAATATATCGATGAGCCAAATATCTTGAAGTGACCCACATCTAGTCTCTTACTGGAGAAAGCTTCCTTTGGTATCTTCATCACAAGTATGCTATGTGGGCTTCTATTCTACAAATAGATCATTTTGTTGCATGCCTCATCCCACAAGTGAAGTGGTAGGCCTTGGTCATGCAGCATTGCCTGTGTTTCCCCTACAATAGTTCTGTTCTTCCTCTCGGCCACCCCATTCTGTTGTGGGTTATGAGGTGCCGTTAACTCTCGTTTAATTCCTTCCGCTGGACATAAGTCCTTAAACTCTTGAAAGACATATTCTCCATTGTTTTCACTTCTCAAGGCCTTGATCTTATTCGCTGACTCTTTCTAGACCAAAGATTTGAACTCACAAAACTTTGTGAAAGTTTGATCCTTCTTCTGCATGAAATAAATCCAACATTTACGAGAATAGTTATCAATTAAAATCACATAATAACTTTTTATCGTTGTGGATGTCATCAAGAATGGTCCACACAAATCATTATGAGCTCGCTCTAAGATAGCCTCTGCTCAACTGTCTCAATAACGAAGGGAAGACTTGGTGTACTTTCCCAAGGTACAACCTTTGCATGTGTCAACTTGCTCAAGTTTACCTTTGGGAAATCCTGTAGATATCTGTTGCATTATCTTTGAAGCCCCATGATGCAAATGGCCCAACTGCCTATGCCACAACTCGTCAGTGTCTTGGCTTTGTACCAATTTTTCTTTCGTACTCAATGCTGCACAATCATCTACCTATAGTTTATAGAGATTCTTCACCCGAATCCCTACCCTCTTGGTCTAACCCGTGGCTTTGTGTCTTACGACTGGTACCAAGTTCTTCTTCAGTCCAGGCACATACATCATGTTTGTCAAGGTGAGAGGAGATCCATGCTCCCTCTGAAAAGCAATCGTGCCCAACCTTGAAACACTATACCTTCCATCATCACCCATCTCTAGGCGCATCTTGAGGTCTTTCTCATCCAAGGCACTGAATAAATTTTTATCACTAGTCATGTGGAATTAGGCTCCATTATCAAGATAACAGACACAACCCATCATCAATGACACCATGCCTGCGATGAGGGTAAATTCAATTTCAAACTGAGAGGTTAATGTCTCACCTTCCGATCCTTCCGAGGATCCCTTCTTAGATTTCTTCGATGGGCAATTAGTCGCATAATGTCCCATCTTGTGACAATTAAAGCATCTTACTTTAGACATGTCACCCTTCTTCCCTCCATGAGAAGAATTCGATTTGAAATGGGAAGCCTTCCCCTTCTCTTTCCTTGCCTTACTTGCTAAGGCCAAATTCTCATCATCATTCTTGGATGAAGAACCATCTCGTGTGCTCCTCCTGATCTCCCCTTGCATAAGATTCAACCATAGTCATTCCCAATCCGGAAATTTCTCCCTTCCTTTCTCAGAGTCCTGGTAGCTATTCCAACTCTTTGGAAGGCCAAGAAGAGTGAGGCTCGGCATATCATCATTGGTAGTATTTATTCCCACACTGCCAAGCTCATCTCTGCAAGTGGTGAGCTCGTTCAGATATGTGGAAATAGTATCACCCTTCTCCATCTTAATTCTTCGAAGCTTATCCTTGAGCACCAATTTCCTCTGGTCACTACTGTTCTGGTAGAGGTCCTTCAATGTCTTCCACATTGAAAATGGAGTATCCTTCCCATGGAGACTCGAGACAATATGGTCTCGAACTCCCTCAAGGATGATCTGTCTCACCTTCGCCACACACTTCTTCCACTCAACCAACTCTTGTGCATTAGTTGAAGTTGGCTTTGGGATTTCTTGATCAATGATTTCCTTCAAGCCATTGTCTTCTAATACAACTTCCATTCTATCTTTCCATGCTATGTAATTCAAGCTACCTTCCAAGGCATACTCGAGTCTCAAGCCATAGAACACCATTGGCCAACCTTGAAGTATGATATGAATTCGATTTGCACCTACAACCCTAAACTTCAAAATTTGAATTCTCTTCTCAGTATACTGTTCATAGCTCTGATACCATGCAGAAAATTTGTGATAGGTTAACCTGATAATGCAATATAAATCAAATCAGAATACTATAACCTACTTCTACTATCAATTTGCGGAAGCTTAAAGATCGAGCTGAACAATATAACTAGAAGAATAAGAATCAATAGCACAATACACATGAAAATACTTTGGGGAAAGTCTCAGATAAAAACCCCACACTGTTGTATTATCATACATGGTGTAAATACATAGGAATTATACAAATCATTAGCTCTCACAGCTAGCCAACTCTCAGTACAATCCTCACATATGCTCACAGGAAATCTTGGCTTCTCTCCAGCCTTCCTCTCTACTCTCCAAGCTCCTATTTCCTTGCGTTGTGCCTTATGGATGATTAGCCTATTACCAAGTGGAAAACCAAACCTTAAAAACTGCACAATCCTCAAGTATGAATCCTTGACTGCATGCATGAGTTTTCTCCATGAGAAAACACATGCAACTGATAGTGCATTGTCCTTGAACATTAATCTTAATTGGTTCTTTCTCAAAATAGACATGCATGAGTTTCTAATGAGGGAATCTTTAGTTAACTGGAGTAGCACTAGTTGATTGCATTAATGCATCAATGGACTGTTAACTCACTATTAGTTCCTCAAAAAGTTTGGAACTAATTTAACTGGACTTAACTCAGTACACTGATTTAACAAATTACAACTCAAATATAACTCAATCGTATCTCCTTAATTTAAGGGATAACTCTTGCATGACTTCAAAAAGACTTCTAACTTGAATTTCTCCAACTAATTAATTTAAAATAAATTAATTAATTATTTCCAAGTAGCTGTTAAGACTAAATTCGATTTTAATTCAAAATTAATTCAAGGAAAAATTAAATTGGAATATTCTTGTTACCATATTTCAACACGAGGCACTTGAATTGTATCACGAAATTCTTCAAGATGAGGATAATGATGTGAATAATGTTTGTATTTATTGCACAAATCACAAGGGTGATTTGTGCATAACAATTTGTTCTTCTTGGCAAACTCAAGTAAGGTGACATGGACCTCATGAATGTTAGGATCGAGTAGAGTATTTAAAACCATGACCTTAATATGAGGGACTTCAAGACAATTATTGGTGGCATGCCTAGGAACATCACATAAATCACATGGAGGAGAAGGCTTTGGAAGTTTCCGAGGAGTGGTAGGCACTTGGGTTGCCTTGTCTTTGACCCCATTTTTATGGGATTTTCCCCCCTCACCAAATGCTTTCACAATAGGACTAGATTCCTATTGAGGTTGTTGTGGAATTGAAGCAAACGATGGGGAGGTAGGAACAGGTTGAACCAAATTCAACACCATGTAAGGTTTGAGCTATCCAGGAGGAGTATTTGTAGTAGGATTTATGTACCAAAATAGGATCCCCAAAGTCATGTTTGGAAGACTCAACATGGCCATTACAGGAGTATAAAATATTTCGAGTGGTGGAAATAAGAAATGTAACTAACCACAAGGGTAATGACATGGAGGGACTCCTTCTAAGGGAGGATGATCTGGAGGGATACCATCTAAAGGGAACTAGCCTGGAGGAATGATTCCTGAAGGACGATTTGAGTCTTGGGCGATGGATTGTTGAAGAGATGGCTATTGGGAAGATGTACTAGACTACTTTCCAATGGCCCATGACGCTTGAAGCATGCAAACAATCAAAGAGCTAGGCTTAGAAGGAGTAGGCAGTGGGCCTTTGTAAGCCCCAATCAATGTGGAATCTTTATAGACTCCTCGGGAAACATTAGTAAGGGAAGGGGTGGTATTATTTCATACCATCAATGAAATAATGGTTTGAGGATAGGTTTACAACTGGGGGTCACAGTAAGTCAATTGATCGATAGTGACAATCTTTCCATTATAAGGAAAGAACATCTTATGAAAGACAAAGGATGTGATAGCTGACATGACATATGTGTAACTATGACCCAAAAAGATGTTATAATCTAAAGGGGCATCGATGACTTCGATATCAATCAAGAGCATCTTGACAACAACGGGGATGGGGATATTCTTATATAAATGTAGTGGTTGTGAGGGGTGATCATCCTAAGCACAAAGAGTGATAGTGGATGGTGATAAGTTAGGGGAACCAAGTTACTTCCAGGCACTGGAGGCCATCACACAGGTAGAGGCTCCTTTGTCAATTATACATTGTTGAACAGTGGAGTTTTTTATTGAGACTGGTATCTAAAAGGAAACAGATGAAGGGAGGGGGGATTTTCCACTTTGTCAACATCAAAGATGATCAAACGATCATCAGAGGGATCCACAGTTCTCAAATAAGGTAGTAGAGCTTTCCTTTGGGATGGACAAATCTGGAGAACTTCCAGCGTTGACATGGCAGAAGGAAACTACACCAAGTCATCTACTATACTATAAGTGTGGGTAGCTTTAGAAGAAGTAGAGATTCGACATAATGGTTCTTTGGTGATATTAGGGTGAAATTATACCTTAGACAGAGGGATCAGTAAGGTACCATTTGGTGACAATAGAGGCTCAGTGGAACTTTTGGATTGAGAGTTAGTCACTGACTTATCAAGATGATTGTTGTAATGGTACGATCGAGTTCAGAAGTTGAAGTCTTCAGAATTCATCATGAGAATTTGATAATTACCATTCCCAGGTTGTGAAGGTTGGGGGGTTGGAGTATTCTGGGTGGGTTGGGCGGCCACATATCCTTGATGAGGGAAAGGGTTAGTAAACACTATAGGAAGTGATGAAGATGGAGGACGTGGAGCAATGGGCTGAGGTCCTCTAGAAGCAGTTGTTTGAGCTTCCCATTCCTAACACATATGAGGTAAAAGGGTAAATTCATGTGTAATGGCCATAATTCTCCCAACAAGTACAAGGTTTATTGGTTCTAATAGCCTTGTTTTTCTTGGGTTGTGCACCCTGTTACACTAAAAAATGTCACCATGACCATTTACAGTTAGGATGACTCTATCAACAGTCATGCTACCCTCTTAGGCAAGTCTTATGCCTCTGCTTTCCATGTCAAACTCCAAAAAAGAGAGAAAGTCTTTCTAAATGTATTTATCTCTGGGGACGCAGGTTCTCTCAACCTTACCTGTGGGGACGCACCCAATGTTCACAAAAACTGCGTCTTTGGACGCTCTGTATGTAAAGGTGCAGGTGCGTCCCCATGAAAAGGTTAAAATGCGCAAGTTTCATCTTTAAAAAGTCACTTGTGGTCATTTCTAGAGCATTCTAGAAGGTTGTTCGACGTGTATTGAGCGCCTCCAGATGGTTCATGCACTCCTACCAAAGAGGAACTTATCCCATCAATAGGGGAGCTATCCCATCCAAAGAGGGGATTATCCCATTGATGGTGGACCTGATTAACTTCCTCTTGAGCACTATAAGTACAGGCATTGGGCCAGAAGGAGAAGAGGTTGAAAGCTATACATTTCTAAGGGTAAATGCTGCAGGAATTAGGACTCCCGTTTAGAAGCTTGTGAGGAGAGATTGCCATCTTTGCTTGTTCTATTTGGAAGTGGGTGAGCTTTGTCAAAGTAAAGGAGAACTCTTGATGGACCCTGGGAGGGACTT
Source organism: Pinus tabuliformis (assembly GCA_031772625.1). Lineage (NCBI taxonomy): Eukaryota > Viridiplantae > Streptophyta > Pinopsida > Pinales > Pinaceae > Pinus > Pinus tabuliformis. Next base: position 1,234,356,265 of record CM062817.1, on the reverse strand, counting down.
GCACAACACCAAGGCTCAGGTTGTATTTGTTCCTTTTGTTACCTATTAATGCAAATGAGTCCATTCTTCTCAATAACTTGTTATTTATGAGTTGTTTCATGTATTCCTTGGTCTATGTGTTAAATATGTTTTATTCTATGAGATCATCAAGTGCTATTTAATCGTTTGATTGTTAGTGTATGCAGGTTTCAAAGTGAAGGAGGAGCTCATCCGGATCAGCGAAGTGGGACTGCTACAACAGTGTTGGATTATAGGTAGGATCTAAACACTTGATTTCCCGTATAGTAAATGCATGTTTAGAGAAGGATTGCTCTTGTTTGTCTTGTTTGTCACTAGAGAGTCTTAGGCTCCTAGGGAGGTTGGTTGTGTCTGCACAATCGACTCTTTCCGCCTGACAAATTGGCGACTCCGCTGGGGACACCATTGATGTGAAAAGTCTTTTCCTTTGTGTGAACTTTGCTCTGAGAAAATTGGTTTATTTTTCTGGTTTTGGCTCTGTGACTTTGTCTTTGGGTGGGTTAGCTTAGGATTAGATTCTTTTTGGTTTTTCTTGAGTTTTTCAGTAGGATGCACCCTCTGAGTGTTGCACAGTGCGTCCCTGGACGCACTGTCGTTGTGCGCACAGAGCGGGCCCGCACCTGTTCTAACGGGTCGCCTGCGTCCCCTGCTAAAATTTGAGAAAATTCCATTTTTTGCATTTTTGCTCTTAGATTTAGTTTTTTCTTAGTTTTTACTGCCCAGATTCATTAGTCCTTTTTCAGAGATCTTCACCTGAACTTGTTTCGATAGCATTGAGTGTTTTAGTGGATTTCATCGAAGTGTAAGCCCTAGGGTTTGATTTTTGAGTAGGTCTTGTAGTGACTTTGGCGGTAGAAGTTGTCAAGCCTTAAATCTCTCTTGTTTTGTCAGCATTCTAAGAAGTCAGACCTTTCGTAAAGTCTACCTGTGTGAGAAACTTACTATTGAGTTGTCTCTTTGGGCAAATTTCGAAGTGCTTGTTGTTTAAGTCTTGAATTCCATTTTACAAAAAGAACAAAAAGATTTGAGTTTTGTTTTGACTAGTCTTTTGATTCTGCATTAGCTGGTCCTTGATTTGATTTTGGTCAAGTAAAACAACCTAGAATCATCTTTGTGAGCTTTTGCCTTGTTAGGTTTGCTTAGGGTAATTTCCTTTTTGATTTGCTTGTGAGTCAAGTTTTCATAGTTTTTATAGCTTTTAAGATTGATTTTCGTTACAATAGATTTATATGCTTTATTAAAAAGAGAAAATACAAAAACATCTCCTTTGAAAAGTTTTGTTTCAAGTAGCTTTGAAAAGTTTTGAAAGAAAAAGAGTTTTTCGTGCACGTAAAGAGTGGTCATGTTTGTATGCTTGAAAAGATAAGAGAATTGTTTCTTTGATTGTCTTTATTAAGAAAGTTGTTTTCTCTAAAATTTGCATTCTCTCAACTCTCTTAGTTAAGAATTTCATTGAAAAAAGGAAAAGTAGCGTAAATCATCTTAGGTGCATCTTTGTAGTGGTTTGAGTCGAGTCTACACACCATTGGTTTCACTTCCGCTACCTTTTGTCTTTAAGAAAAACCATAAAATTAACGCTTAAAGTAAAATCGACGTAGTAATTTTTATTTACTAGGGCTCTGAAACACCAATTTAGATCAGGCTAGTGTCTTGGAGTAGGTGAGTAATTAACTCTCCAAGACAACAAAACCAAACAAGTAGCTTATCTTGTGATAGATTAAATCCATTTGTCTCATTTGTACTCTGGGAAAGCTCCTCTTAAAGGAGAAGCACGAGCTCGTGTCCGAACCAGTGAGGGGATCAATCCCCCCTCATTGGGAACGACGCCAGACACGCACGTATTACAAACGGTAAACCTCGGATTAACCATTGTCGAGGAGCCAGGGGTCACTTGTCGGTAAACCTTGGATTATTGTCAAGGAGCCGGCAAGGGGATTGAGCTTGCTACTCTGCCCTTGCGTGCTGTCAGAGTTTAGACTGTTCCCCCAGGTGCATTTGTTGTGATTGGTAACCTTAGTGACCATTATCTTTAGGATTCTACCGAGGTGACGGTGGAGGGAAGGTCCCACTGTACCTGGAGCAGACGTCGGCTAGACTCACTTGGATTTTCTGGGGGGTTCACTTCACTCGAGACGGTTAAAGTGGAGGAACTTGGTCCAGTCTATTCATTAAGCAGGTTGCCGGGGTAACTGTTCCACCCGCCACTTCTGTACTGAATCCAGCGATGTTGGGCTTCATCACCAACTAGCGCTTTCGGTCTGGAAGGCTACTGTTTGTGCTTGGTTTGACGCCCTAGATTCTTTAGGCGTGTGATTCAAATTTGTTTGGTTCTTTAGAGACTTTAGGTGGTTTGATTTGAATTTTTATTTTGTTTTCGTGTGTAGTAGTTAAAAGTTTTTAGCTGTGGCGGAATTACCGAGACAGTCCCGTAGACTTCGGGGCAAGTCACCTGAAATTGTTACCGGAACAGATTTGTTAAGAAAACTCCGTAGATCGCGGGGTGGATCTCCTGAAGACGTTCCGGGTCAGTACGAAGGGTTGAAGGTCCTTGTAACTCCTCCTAGTGGCAGTAGAGTAGGTTCACTTGAAGGAGAATCTTCCTTGGTAGTCCATCCAGATTACCAAAGTTTAGAGACAGGTTATAATCCCGAAGCTGTTACAGTTTCTGAGCTTGTTGGTAGTTTTTCGTCTGCTAGTGATACAGACGAAGAACCAGAAATATCTGAACCTGTTACTCCGACTTCTAGTGTTCCTGATTCACCGAGAATAGAAAGAATTATCACCAAAAATCTTCCTACTGGTTTGATTGCTATTGAAGAACTTGCTCCAGAGGAAGAAATAGGCGTCTCTAACCTTGAAGATCAACTTACTATTGATCTAAGGGAGCGTGAATCTATCTTTTACAGTCCTCCTAGAAGTACTACTTGGTACCTTTCGTTAACCAATTATTTAGACAACTTTGGGCTAGGTTTTTCTACACCTCGTACTCCTTTTCCACCTGGAGCTATTCATACTCCTGTAAATATGTCTGGTCAGTCGTCCGTGTTTACTCAAAGTCCTGAATCTTTCTTACACGGCGGTCCTTCTGTTCCCACCGGGTATCAATCTCTTTCTGGTACTTTTGCGGGGGCATCTCCTCAACCCGTTGATCATGGGTTATTAGTTGGAAACAGTGGTAATATACCATTGGGTGTAGGAGACATTTACATGATGTCAGGTTTAGTTCCCGTTTCCCAACCTCAAGGTGGCCAATTACCGCCTGGGGGGCAGCCTCAGTTAACGCCTGGGGGGCAACCTCAAGGTACATCATTTGTGTCTGGGGAGCAACCTCAAGGTCAGTACATGCCTATGGTGCAATACATACCTCAAGGTCAACCCCAGCCTCAATATGTACCCCAGGGTCAACCTCAGTATCAATATCAACCTCAAGGATGGCAACCTCAAGGATGGCAACCTCAAGGGTATCAACCCCAAGGGTATCAACCTCAAGGGTACCAACCTCAAGGTCAAGGTCAACCCCAGTATCCGTATTTACCTCAAGGTTATCAACCTCAAGGTCAATACTCAGGTCAAGGTTATCAACCACCTCAAGGTCAATCATATGGTCAAAATGTGGGAACTACACCTTACAATTATCAATCCTATCCTCAATCCGGCTATGGATCTCAGTATCCTCAACCTGTTACGGGTCAATACCCTGGAATGTTAGTGTGGGATCCGTCACAGGGTCAACAGGTGTTGCAGCCAAGTATGCAGTTGGTACCTCAAGCTGGACAATCCGTAGTTTCTGGTCCACCCCAGCAACCGCAACCTGTCCAGTCAAATGTTCAAACTTCTATAACTTCGGTAGTTACTCAGCCGCCAATTGCACCTAGTACTCCATCTCAAACGGCTGCTGCAACTACCGCCACATCTACCATACTTACTTCTGGAGTATCGACGGCTCCGGTTTCTACTGTCTCTGTAACCACTCCTCAGACATCTTTATCGTTGTCTGGATCTACGATTCAAACCACGGTCCAGATGCCTGTAGGTCAGCCTGGTATAAGTACGGTTGTCACTACTCAACCTCAATTTGTTCACCAACCGTACCAGGGACAGTACCAACCTGGGCAAGCTGTCCAACAACCGGTTTACCAGTATCAACCATATCCTGGGTACACTTATCAACAACCTCAACAACCCCAGTATGGTCCAGTTAATCCTGGTTTTCCAGGAGGATATAATATCCCAAATGCGACTCCTGTTCCTAGTTATCCTGGATATCCTCCTCCTGGGGTCGGTATTGTGACCCAGAGTTTTAGAGATCCTAACCGGCAGTTACCGTTTATCGCAACTTTGGATTTACCAGACTTGACGCGCCTAACGAACGATCCAATTCAATATCTTCAGTTCTGGCTGCCAATGCCAAATAAGTTGCCCAGTGATATACCCAAGTTCGAAGGTAAGTCTGGAGAGGATCCGTCCAATCACGTGATGACTTACCACCTCTGGTGTGCTTCAAATTCTATCTCGGATGATTCGATCCGCTTACGTCTTTTCCAGCGTACACTCATTGGTCTCGTGGCCAAGTGGTACATTGAGTTACCACGGGCCTCTTTTTACAATTTTAGCCAGTTAGCTACCTCGTTCTTAACTCACTTTCAGTTGCCGGTCAGATACGATAACGGCACGGAGTTATTAACTTCACTAAAACAATCAACGTCCACGTATATTTCTGATCACATTCATGAGTGGAGACGTCGAAGAAGGCTAGTGAAAGTTTTTATCCCGGGCCAAATCTTAGCTGAATGGTTTGTTAAATCATTATTACCGAAGATTACTGAAGATGTAGCTAAGGCCGGAGTAGTTACTGAGGAGCAAGTCATTGCTCAGGCGCAATACCTTGACTTAGTTTATACTCAGTCGGGTACGTTACACGAGAAGATTCTGGATCTTCCAAAGTCGAATCAAATTGCTGCTGCTCCTTCGGGATCTCATGCCGCTAATGGTATGATTGGTATCGTGAATACAAAGAGCAAGAAGAAGTCTTCCAAGGCTTCAACTACTCCTATTATCACTTTGCCTGATTCCCCGACAGGAGAGTCTTCTCCTGAACTTACCACCGATATTCACGCTGTAGAGACATCTACGGCCAAATCAAAAAACGGTGGAAAGAAGAAAGGAAAGAAGAAGGCTAAAGCAGACAAGGCTCCGAAGGAGAAAACGGAAAAGTCAGAAACCAATGACGAAAAACGCAAACCTCGATATCCTTGTCTTATTTGTGAAGAGGATCATTTTACGAGAGATTGCCCTCATCGGGGTTTGTGAAAATAGTCAAAGGTTCTCCCACTCCTGCTGTGTTAAAAAATCCATTTCCGGAGCAGGAGAATAAGATGATAGGTTCTTCCTCAAATGCCAGTGAAGAACCCATTTTGATGATGTCTCATGTGCGGATTGCGACTCGATCGCAAGATTATGGTAGTAAGGCTCCTGTTGATGGTAAGGAAGCAGAATCTTCTCACTCTAACCCATCAACTTCAGCTCCTGGTTCCGATCCACTACAGATCGAAAAACCTAACCCGGACTTAGTAATTAAACCGCCCACCAAGGGTGTACTTCGAAGGTCTGCTTTCAATCCACATGCGAGAGCAGCCCAGAATTACAACATTGTTGAGGACTTAGCTGTTTCACCCTCAACAATGTCGGCGTTAGAAGTGCTGCAATCATGCCCAGCACAACGAAAATTACTTTTGTCGGCTATCGGAGCTGTTGATGTTCAGGACCTGAACCTGATAATCTTCGATCTAGAAAATAGTACACCACGTCTCCCCCATCAAATGGCTTTCCAAATTCCAGTGATAGTCAAAAACAGGCCTATTCATCGGACTGTGATTGATGAAGGAGCCTCTACGTGTATTATGTCGATTCAATGTTGGAGATCTCTTGGTTCTCCTTTGTTGAACCAATCCCCCACCATCCTTAAGGCCTTCGATGGCCGTGGGTTCCGTTCGTTTGGTATTCTACAGGAATTGCCTATAGGGGTAGAAGGTAAAACCGTTAGTCTGGATGTGGAGGTGGTTGATGCCCCTCTAGACTACAACCTTCTTTTGGGTCGAAGTTGGTCATATGCTATGACAGCGGTCGTTTCATCGGTCTTCAGAGTAATTAAGTTTCCACATAACGGTAAGATCGTGACTATTGATCAGCTGACATACTTTTCATCCGACCCAGCCTCTTCAGAGAGTATCCAGCATGTCGGTAAGACGACAATCCCTTATAGGGACGTTGGTGTAGGTTTAGTTAAAGATTCCGGTTTACTGGGAACTTTTCCTCTCCCTCCACTCAGCGTAGATCCTTCATTTGCAACAATTCATATGATTACATCAGAAAACATTATTTATGATGATCCTTGGATTGTCCCATCTGAATCTGAGATAGACTCATCCGGTGATGCTATGCCTTTGAGTCCATATGAAATTGCTTATGAAGCTGTCATGTCTTTTACCGACTCGCGTTCAACCGAAATCGACCAAATGAATGTGGTCAGTGAAGAATCACTTTTCACCTCAACCTTAGAATGGATAGCGTTTCCCGAAGTCGTGTCATCTGACGAACAACTTCGCGAAATCCTAAGTGTAGACGATCTACCATGGGAAGATCTCCATCACAGATCTTCGTTTTTACCTAAGGATGATGCTTTTGAAAATGATTTTTCATCTATCTTTACCGCTGAATATGTCAAAGACGCTCAGGATCCAACGAAACATTCTGATTCAGAGTTGAATTTAGGGAATATTTCTTGTCCTATTCCCATTGATATTTCAGTGAAGCCCGGAATTAAGGAAAACATTCATATAGGTGCCGCATGTACAAAAGATGAAATCCAAACTTACAAGGCCCTATTCCAAGAATTCCGCGATGTGTTTGCCTGGTCTTACGAGGAAATGCCGGGAATCGATCCTGCCATTGTTGTTCATGAAATAAAGACCTACCCGGATGCTAAACCTGTCCGGCAACGGTTGCGTCAGATTCACCCTCGAAAAGCGGCTGCGATTAAAGCAGAAGTCGAAAAGCTGTTGAAAGCAGGTTTCATATATCCGATCCCGTTAACGGATTGGGTATCGAATATTGTTCCGGTCAACAAGAAACAAGGAACAATAAGAATCTGTATCGACTATAGGGATATAAATCGAGCTTGTCCAAAAGACAACTATCCTACGCCTTATATCGATCAAATTATTGATGATTGTGCCGGGAGTGAAATGTTTTCCTTTATGGATGGTTTTTCGGGCTATAATCAAATCAATATTCTACCTGCCGACCAACCAAAAACGACATTCATTTGTCCATGGGGGACATTTGCTTATTGAAAATTACCTTTTGGGCTTAAGAATGTCGGGGCCACTTTTCAACAGGCGATGTCTTACGCATTTCATGACATCAAGCACATTGTGCAACCGTACCTCGATGATTTGCCTGCTCATTCTTTACATCGAGCTGATCACCTTGTCCACTTACGAGCAATCTTTATGAGGTGTAGGCATTAACGAATTAGGTTGAATCCCCACAAGTGTGTTTTCTGTATAGAAACAGGTCGATTGCTGGGATTTGTTGTTTCAAGAGCCGGCATTCGCGTCGATCCCTCGAAGGTCGAAGCTATCATCAAATTGCCTCCTCCTTCGAGTTTGCGCCAACTCCAAAGTTTGCAAGGGAAAGCGAACTTTTTACGCCGATTCATCCCAAACTACGCCGAGGTCACTAAAGGTTTTACACGGTTGTTGAAACAAAACGCTCAATTCTCTTGGGACGAGATTGCCCAACAATCTTTTGATGCACTAAAACATGTGTTGACCCATGCACCATTGTTGCATCCTCCCAACTACAACCAGGACTACTTCTTATACCTCGCAGCTTCGCATTCCACCATTGGAATGGTGTTAGTTCAAGAAGATGAATTCGGAGCGGAACATGTGATATATTATCTTAGTAGGACCTTAAATCCCACTGAGTTAAAATATTCGCATGTGGAGAAATTGGCCCTGGCAGCCGTTCAAGCTGTCCAGCGTTTTTGTCACTACAATCTTCTCCGTAAAACTACAGTTATTTCGGATTGCAACCCTATGATTTATATTTTGACAAAACAACTGCTAGGGGGCAAGTACTCTAAATGGATCGTTATCCTGCAAGAGTTCGACTTGGAGTTCGAGAAGTCCAAGTCTAAGAAATCCTTAGTTTTTGCGGAATTGATGTGTGATTTCCCGTGTGCTGACACGGAAACTGTGGCAGAGGAGTCCATTGTGGACGAATATTTGTTTCTTATCAGTACTGTAGATCCGTGGTACAGAGATATAATCATCTATCTCCAAACCCAAACCTTTCGGCCTGAAGCTTCCAAAGCGGACCGTCGAAAAATTCGGTTTCAATCCCAGCAATATAAAATTATTGGAGATACACTTTATCGCCGGGGGGCAGACTTAGTTTTTCGACGTTGTTTAACTCACGAAGAGGCTGAGAGGGTTTTGAATGATTGTCACTCTGGAGCATGTGGCGGTCATATGTCTGGGTATGCCACAGCTCAGAAGGTGTTGCGCGCTGGTTACTTCTGGCCATCTATGTTTAAAGATTGTATCATTGCAGTCCGGAAGTGCCACAACTGCCAAGTGTTTGATCGAAAGATGCGCGCACCACCTGCTCCTATCCACCCTATAATTGTCGTTGGTCCATTCGCCAAATGGGGTATCGACTTTATTACTTGTAACCCTCACTCGGCCGGGGGGCATGCGTATATCATCCTCGCGGTTGATTATTTTACTAAATGGGCCGAGGCGATGCCTACATTCGACGCAAGCGGCAAAACAGCTGCAGTTTTCGTATTCAATCATATTATAACTAGGTTTGGTGTCCCACAAGCAATCATTACTGACCATGGGAGCCATTTTCGAAACATCATGATGACTGAGCTTACAAGCCAGCTTGGTTTGCGCCACGATAGCTCTACTCCTTATTATCCGCAAGCCAACGTTTGGTTGAGTCTATCAACAAAGTTCTAGTTATCATGATCTGACGAACCATTGGTATTCATCAGTCGAATTGGCACAACATGTTATTTTCGGCGCTATGGGCATACCGAACCTCAGTGAAAACTTCAACAGGGTTCACTCCTTTCCAGCTAGTTTATGGCTTGGAAGTTGTGTTACCCATTGAATGCGAAATCCCATCACTTCAAATGGCTGTCGAATTACTCCCAGCTACTTCCGAAGAGGAGAAACGTTTATTATACTTAGCTAAATTAGATGAGACTCGACGTGACGCTACATCAGCAATCGAGACTCACGCGAAGCGAATGAAAGCTCAGTATGATAGAAATGTGACCCCTCGAAGTTTTTCGGAGGGAGACCTAGTGCTATTATATGATCAAACTAATGATAAGCTAGGTGCTGGAAAATTCGTTCCTATGTGGCATGGACCCTACATTGTAAAGCGAAAGCTAGCAAAAGGGGCTTATGAGCTGGTTGATTTTGATGGGGACTCTTTGGGTAAACCCAGAAATGGACTTTACCTAAAGAGGTATTATGCTTAAATGGTGGGTATGGAGAATTTTTTAGTTAGGTTAGGTTTTCTTTCTAGCTAGTATGCTTGTTAGTTAGTCAGTGTGTTTAGCTTAGAGAGTGTGTTTTTCGTCGTTATTCTGGCTTATCTTGGTTTTACTCTTGATATTGCAGATGTCGACGCCTCTCCAAACATACATTGGATTTGTTGATGGTGCTTGTCGTAGTACACGGAATATCTCTTCCGCAGCTTGGGTTATCTATTCACCCTCTGACGAGTTAGTTTCTATGCATGGGGTAAGCCTCGGTCAAACAACGAACAACATTGCAGAATACAGTGCAGTGGTTGAATTATTATCTGAATCTATTTCATTTGGAATTCGACGTTTGATAGTGAGGTTAGATTCTGAACTTGTTGTATTACAGCTTAATAGAGTTTATGCCATTAGAAATCCTGTGTTATTAAGGTTGTTTTTGAGAGTGCGTCTCTTGGAACGTGAATTTGATTACATTGAATATCAGCATATTCCAAGGTCTTTAAATACATTAGCAGATGCAATTGCTTCTCGAATGTTGGACAGACATTTACGATAATCATGCAAGTAAATTTAAAAACATTTCATCACATATGTTAAACAAGATAAGCCGGTAATAGTGATATATATATAGATAGGAGTGTGTCAAAAAATATACATCGTCTTCGATCATAGGTTGAAAAACACCTTATGATCGGCAAAAATGATAGAGTACAAAAAAGTCAAAAATGTCACATGTGTCTACAAAGTGACTAGCCAATCACTAGTGGTGCTCCCTATATGACACCACTGCACGGGCTACCTTACGCAAAAATCTCCTAAACGGTCCAGGGACTGCGACTACATAGCGCTGAAGCCTGATAGGAATATCATCCATGGTAGTCTCAGGCATATCCGCCGTCAGACGCTCTAGATCATGCTCCAACTCAGCCAGTACCTCTGCAGCCGCCGCGTCCTGTGGGGCCGGTACCGGTGCAACTGGATGTCTCCTCTCAAAAGGCCGGAGGTCGGTTGGGCACTGTGGACCAACATCTGCATTTTGAAAATTTTTACTGTCAGTCTTGAGACGATATATATAAAAACAAAAAAAATACATAATTTGAAAACTTGTGAAAAATAAAGTACCTCTGTCATCCCATTGTTCTCCCTGTGGAAGAACCATGTCCGGATCATGTCGAAAATCTACTCCGGCATACGGAAAGTCCTAGATAGAGAAAACCTGGTCCTCCAACCAGTGAAAGTAACTATCAGGAAATCGAACAACTGCCGCGCCCTCGTCAGGATGCCGGGCCATCACCGCAACCCATCGTACCAGCTTTGGCTCCCGAGGACCCAAGATATCAACAGTGAGTTGCTGAGGGATCAGCATCGGAACTCTCTCTAAGGCAAAGCTCACGACTAAAGGCCCATATCCAAAAGTTTTCAGTCGTCCGTTCTTTGCCTTAGTCAGTTGGCTCTTCACATTAGCCGACACAGCATCACACCAGTTGAAAATGGTGCCTTGGTAACAGTCAATTGCCATCCGCATTTGGGACCTGGAAGCAATGTGTAAAGCGGCTGCGCCGCAAATTCTGGTAACCGTGAACGCTATAACTTTGAGCTTACGCAGAGAGATGTGTTTGATCTCCACGCCTTTTGAATGGTGTGCACCAGGTGTGCACCAATCTTCCCGGAGACTAACAAGGGATTGGCCACCCGGCCTAGTCCTGGCTAGATTGAGTTGCTCACCTCTATTTGGCAAGCCAGTGAGAAAGTATACATCAGAGGGCTCTATCTCGAGCTGGTGCCCTCCTATGTAAAAGCATTGCTCTTGAACGTTCCATCTCTCAACCAGCCATTCTAAGAATCTCACCTGAGCTCTCATGCCAGGTATGGCCCAGTATTTATATAGCCCGCATTCTTTTAGGGCATCAATGGAAGGTTGATGTTCAATTGCAGCTAAATCAACGTCCTCGTGCTCTCTTTCTCTCCAATCCAACATGGTAAATGCCCTACACACCAAGAAACAATGATTAGAACTGATTTGGGGAAATTTGAATGGTTATTTGTGGAGATTGGGGTTTTAAAATCCGCCTTTCACGGAGGACGCACCCCGCGTTTACAACACAAGGCGTCCGGATGCAGCTGGCCTGAAGGTGGGCTGCGTCCCCCGACCATTTTCCTGTATAGGAAAAAGTCGGGGGACGCAGGTCACCCGAAGGGCACCTGCGTCCACCGAGGGGTGCATTTTGAAACCTAAACCCCCCCAAAAAACAAAACTAAAACCTAAAAATCAATTTTAATCGGATGAAATTGAAGAGTAGGATGTTGTAAAATACCTGGAAGAGACGGCGTTCGATTCTGACGGTCGGATTTTCCGCAGCAACCACGGGAAGTTTCTTGCCAAAAGCCCTTTTTTCAACCTCAACAGTAAAATGGTAAAAATGATATTGTAAAAAGTCTTTTTATAGGTTTTTTGGATGAATTTGTTCATTTTTCACCACGGAAAGATGTTTTTCGATGTATTTTTGCCTATCTTAAACAGGTATGAGTAATGTGTTGCTTTTGTGCAGGACAAAGGGACTTAGAGGGAAAATTGTCATTTTTCACGAACCAAAATATCAGAGTCATCTTTTAAGCCCTTTTCTGACTCCTAAAAAATGAAAAGATTGCCGAGCATTTCTTTTACACTCGTTAAAACGGAATTAAAAGACGGTCCCCTTATAGCTCTTTTCTGACCGTAAAATCAGGAAAAGATTGCCGGGTTTTTGTCGTTTCAAACTCGATACGGAAATAAAACGACGTGTCCTTGATCGCTTTTTACTTTTCAGGTCAGTGACACTAATTATGAAAGTACTCCTTGGTCGCAAGATCAAGCGGTTCCCCCAGGTATTATTTTATACTTTTTCGGGCTTGAGGGACACAAATCAACGAAAAAGTTCAACTTGGAGTCTTCTTAAGTTTTTCAGACTCTCTAAAATTGAAAAACGCCGAGTTTCTCCTATACTGGGCTCGTTAAACATTTCACAGTAAAGGACCTGTTCAATTACAAACAGGAACGAACCACTCCTTCCTAGGGTTCGAATCAAAACTAGGTTGGACTCATCCGAAGGATGAGCTTATAATCAAGCATATGTTATCCTCCTCAAGCTTGTTAAAAATAAAGAGGTACTTGCCAGAAATGGTGGGGGAAAAGAGAGAAGAATGAGCCTATTTGTTACCTTTTGTCTCAGAAGAAACTTTATTACCACTCTTGAACACGACACTTTTTCATTCACCTGGGTTGGGAAATCCTTACCTCACAGTTGATCAAACCACTTTGAAAGTCTTTAACCGGGTTCCGGGGATTAACTTTGAATTATTCATCACCAAGCCATCTGTCGTGTCGTTATGTGTTCAAGAGGTCTGCAAGTAAAACTTTCATCTGCAAAATACTTGTCATCCGTTTGACCATCCCTGAGTCAGTCCTTACAGCAACATTTCTTCAACTTGAACAATGATTTCGCGTTGCAGGCTTGCCTGCAACGAGTCGCTTTCTATCGACATCAGCACATTATCTAGAGAGATGACTTAGAGATCGTCAGTACCTTGAAGTCTGCATGCATCAATGGCAGGTTTCTCGCCTTTGACGTCAGTTTACATCATTGACTTTCGATCAAAGGATTCCGTGAAATGTTCGACATCAACTCATTCATTCACATCTCATGGATTGTACTGGGTACTTTGAGAACCATTGACATTACTGGTGGTCTCTCTCACGCTTGTTAATAGTTTACATCATCGACTGGTAATCAAGTGGTTTCTACCATGTTCGACATCAACTCATTTATTCGCATGGCTAGAATCGTACCAATTCGAGAAGTAGAAATGAAGACCCTGGATCTAGTTTCTACCATCCAGGTTGCGAGGAGTTTTGTATTCATTATCTAAGTAGACTAATCACAAACAGATGGTTGCGCCCATACTGTGTCTACAAAAGTCTATGACTATGATGTACTGCAAGATCATTCCTGTATCAGAGTAGTTAGTCTGTTAGATAAAGTTTTAATCTGAGTATGGGAATGCCTACCTCAGTGATGATATAATCTTATACATGTATTTTGTGTTTAAAATTGCAGGTTCTGACCAGGCTCTCCACGAGATAATCCTTGAAATGATAAAGCGCTTCACCCTTCCTAGATAATACAAAACCCTAATCTATTTCAGGCTTTGCACTTTAGGGGGCAATCTGTTACACTAAAAAATGTCACCATGACCATTTACAGTTAGGATGACTCTATCAACAGTCATGCTACCCTCTTAGGCAAGTCTTATGCCTCTGCTTTCCATGTCAAACTCCAAAAAAGAGAGAAAGTCTTTCTAAATGTATTTATCTCTGGGGATGCAGGTTCTCTCAACCTTACCTGCGGGGACGCACCCAATGTTCACAAAAACTGCGTCTTTGGACGCTCTGTATGTAAAGGTGCAGGTGCGTCCCCCTGAAAAGGTTAAAATGTGCAAGTTTCATCTTTAAAAAGTCACTTGTGGTCATTTCTAGAGCATTCTAGAAGGTTGTTCGACGTGTATTGAGCGCCTCCAGATGGTTCATGCACTCCTACCAAAGAGGAACTTATCCCATCAATAGGGGAGCTATCCCATCCAAAGAGGGGATTATCCCATTGATGGTGGACCTGATTAACTTCCTCTTGAGCACTATAAGTACAGGCATTGGGCCAGAAGGAGAAGAGGTTGAAAGCTATACATTTCTAAGGGTAAATGCTGCAGGAATTAGGACTCCCATTTAGAAGCTTGTGAGGAGAGATTGCCATCTTTGCTTGTTCTATTTGGAAGTGGGTGAGCTTTGTCAAAGTAAAGGAGAACTCTTGATGGACCCTGGGAGGGACTTGCACAACACCAAGGCTCAGGTTGTATTTGTTCCTTTTGTTACCTATTAATGCAAATGAGTCCATTCTTCTCAATAACTTGTTATTTATGAGTTGTTTCATGTATTCCTTGGTCTATGTGTTAAATATGTTTTATTCTATGAGATCATCAAGTGCTATTTAATCGTTTGATTGTTAGTGTATGCAGGTTTCAAAGTGGAGGAGCTCATCCGGATCAGCGAAGCTGGACTGCTACAACAACGTTGGATTACAGGTAGGATCTAAACACTTGATTTCCCGTATAGTAAATGCATGTTTAGAGAAGGATTTCTCTTGTTTGTCTTGTTTGTCACTAGAGAGTCTTAGGCTCCTAGGGAGGTTGGTTGTGTCCGCACAATCGACTCTTTCCACCTGACACACCCTCTTTCTGGGTTTCGGGATTAAGCTAGTCACCATCATTGGCATTAGGGTGTCTACCTTGGTTGCCTTGATTACCTTGAAGTTGTTAGTTCCATTTACATTTACCCTTGTTTCTTCTCTTGGGTTTGGGGGGAATGATAACACTCTATTGATCATAAACTTTACTCTATGGAGGTGGTTGTTGTTGTGGTAGAGGTGGTGGAGGCATGAAAGGTTGATGTGATGGTGTCATTGGAGTTGGAGTGCTTGGTTATTGTTGAGACAATTAATTGTTCCTGAAAGGATCAATTAACTACTACACATTAATCTATCAACTTGAGGTTTCATTTTCCTATTTCAAGGTTATCAGCACAATTTATGCAAGACAAATGCTGATGTGACTAGTTTCTGCTATCCTATTGAAAACAAAAGTTGCAATATCAAAGAAATCAACTTAGAATGCAATTTCTAATTATAACAAGCCATTAAAAAATTAACTTCTAAATGCTTCTAAGGAAAAAACAAAAAAAAAACCTATTGGACATCAAGTTATTTATTAGGTAACAACAACTACAAAATAAAAAAACAGTGTTAAAGAATCATAACATCAAAAGCGATTAAGTAAGAAAGATAATGATCTATGATAATCTACAGGAAACGACAAGAAATGACAATGCTTTTAATATATTAACTACAACAAATTGTTTCTGTAACAATCTTGATAAATCTTATTCAAAACAGATCATTTGATTTAATAAACAAGGAGTGAGAAATTGAGAATAATTGTGCAAAGAGAGATAGGTGAAACAGGAGAATCAAACACTAATTTAATTATACAAGTGAAGATAATGTTGCTTCTAAGATCGGGCCCAAATCACCAGAATCGAACTTCCTTATGAAAAGAATCAGCACAACAAATTAACTTTGAGTAATAAACGCTTCCATTCAATTACAAAGAACCAATTACAATCAATGTCTTCGCAAGTCTGAGCTTATGTCAAAACAATATTACAACTTGAAAAACCCCTTTTGAGGCTTAATGTGAGTTTTTATATTATGTTGATAAAAGATAAGGACAAAGAATCTATTTTTGATAATGAGCAATCCTAAGATTCTAAAGATTCTCTTGACGTTCATTTAAGCTACAAATATCTTAATGCATCCAGAGGACCACGTCGGAAGCTTGTCTTTAACTAATTTTCTGCAAACAAAGTATAACATTCTGAGGCTATCTTATCTCCTATGATCATTCCAAGAAGAAGCATCAAATGTGAATGCGTCAATAGATTCCTGTCCAAAATAAGGATCCATTTGTAAGTAAATAACACTTTAATGGTCAAATTTGTTCATAAAAATAAAAAAATAATAAATGCATATAAAATAATACTAGAATCCATACTATGTAAGTTATCATAGGCTATTTACAAAAAATACTTAAATAATATGAAAGCTAAGAAGTAAGGCAAGGAATTTAAGACAATTATGAGGCCCAACATCACCCCCCCAACTAACCTTTTTGAATAACCTCATGCAAACAAATTATTAACATGTAAGGAAGTCAAGGAGTAAGCTTCATAAGCTTCCTCTCCTCTATGCCTGAATCCATTTATTTTTTGTAGTTCTTCAAAATCCACATACTTACTTGCTTCTAATAATTCATAGTCAGATTTATAAAAATAATGATGGCACCCAATCATGGGACACATGTACATGCATCCTATCCAGTTAATACCTCTTTCCAATACCAAGTGAACATAGTCCTCTAGTATGTTCATGGCATACTAAAATTTGTAGTAGAAAAAGGGTTCTTTATTCTTGACTTCATTATGTGATGCCTTCCATCTCACTTTAGCTCCATGAAGAGCCTCATCCTTGATATATTCCAAATACTCCATCCCTAAATGAAAGACATCATAATGAATTTGTGCAAGTGCAGAAGCAACACCATGTTTTCCTATAAATATGCCATGAGGAATTTGTGTGCAAAAGGGGTTATTAGGCTCCCCTCTGACCCAAATATCAAGACCATGTTCTCTCCTTTGGAAGGTGCAAAAATATTTTACCCATTTCACTTGTTGTCTAGAAAATGATATAAAATCCTGAAATCAAAAGTCTCCAATAAATGGGACAGGATTTTCTTCCACATGCTCTTCTAAAAATAAATTATTCATATATAATTCACATAGAAGATACTGTGTATACTCATCCTGTTTGTGGAAAGTAGAAATAAAATCCAGTACATTTCTAAACTCGTATGGTTTTTCCAAATTTTATAGCTTTATCTTTGAGAAACGAATATCACTCAAGTAAATACAAAGCATAATTTTGAGTTGGGGACCTGCATGCCAAGGCATCTAAAAAAATGGAGTAGATTTCCTTCATTTTCTCTACATCCTTGTGAAGGTGGTCCTTTAAATTATGGAATTCCTTCTCAGATGCCCTCAGTTGCACATAGGTCTCATATTCTATTGTTGTTAGTGCTATAAATCATTGGAGCAACTCCTGATGTTCCCTCCAAGGCACCACTTCTCCTTGATATCTTGTTATGGTCTCTTGTTGTTTCTCCATAGTTTTGTGCAATAATTTAATGGTTTCTTCTACAATCAAGTGATATATGGAGGCACATCATATGTTTGTACTCCTATTTCATTAATGGTAAATGGTGAATCAGTATGAGTTCCTACTTCAACAAGGCTAGAAGCAACATAAATCATCTATACCTTAGAGTCAGTCCGAGTTCCTACTTCAGTAGAAATAAGAACAAAGTTCGTCTAGGTGCTTTCTTCATTAGAGACAGATATGAAATCATTTTGGGCTTTCATCTCCTGAATTTCCTTCTTTCTTCTAGGTCTCTTCTCATGACCTTTATGAAACTACTTACTACCATGCAGCCAATTTTTTAGTTGTTGTACCTTCCTTTGCAGTTTCTTGTTTTCTTTCTTCAATTTATCAATCTCCTCATGAAATTTTCCTTTTCCCTTATTCCTCACAGATTTGGTACTTGTGGTATTCCTATCAAAACTACTAACCAAAGCGTCTAGAATAAAAGGAGAAGAAACAACAACTACTATCTCAAGCTTTTCAACAATAATTTCTTGAGTAGTTTCGATTGTCAATGTATCAGTTAATGAATTATCAACTTCCCTTGTCAACTTGTCAGTTCCAAAATTCAGGAATTCCTCATCATGAAAATTAGTCTGAGTTTTATCTAAAAATCTAGTTCCATCATCTTGTCCTTCATCAATCAAATCTTCAAAAGAATTTGGAATCGTACCCTCCGAAGAGGAGGGCTCCAGTAAAGTAGCAACAGAGTCTCCATAACACTCTTGAGAAGGAACAACTTCAGGGTCATTATCCAATTCCAGAATAACAATAGCTAAAGAATTAACAGGAGAGGTTACATTTGGTGAATTAGGTGAAGTCCCCTGGTCAGGAGGATTTTTAGAATAAGCTACCAGTTCTTCTACTAAAGTGGTCATGGCCTTTATGAAATTCGTAGTTTCCAGTAAACTCTCTATCCCTTCTAACACTTGAGCTATTTTTGTTTCCTGCTCTATCTATTCTGAAGCTGGTAAATTTTGAACTGATTTTTCTCCAAGGGTTTCTTCTTGCATCTCTTATGTATTGATGAAACCTTCAGTCAAGTTTTCTTCTAGTCGCTACTCAAGAGGGTTCAAAGAAATTGGACCTTGCTTAACAAATCTAGGTGACCTCCCTCTTTTCTTAGGTAGTGAAGCTAGAATCAATGCCATTTTTTTCTCTGCTCTACTAAGTTTTTGAGGTTTTACCATTTCTGTAATTCCCTGTATGATATCTTCTATTTCTAGAATTTCGTTTAAATTTTCCTCATTTCCTTTTTCTAGTTGCTCATTACTAACTAAAATGTTCTCAGATGTTCCTGTGATTGTTTCATCCCCCAAAGGAATGTCTTGACCAATGTCAGGGTTTCCACGGAACCCTTCCTAAGTTTGTTGAACTTCATTAAGACTCCTTATGATTAATAACTTGATAATTCCATGGTGACTTATGACTGAGACTTGGTCCTTGGACCTTCTTAACTGAGAAACGGTCTCATGCAACAGTGAATTGAGAAAGTAGGGAAGGTTTAGAATTACCTTTCACCTTAGGGAAACCATTAGTTTGAGATGACATCTTCTCACCACATCGTACCTTCTGTCACATGTAATGTATCGTTGGATGATCCTTGCTACTTCTTTCCATGGTTCTAGCAATGAATTAAGGTTATACCCATTTCCTTTTCTGATCAATTCATCAACGATGTTTAGAAACAAGAGGATCGAATTCTGGAGAGAAGTGTGTATCTTGTACCACTTTTCTCCTTATGTTGGAAGACCTGGTACTTCCTCTATTGCCCCTTCACTTACTTGTATCTGTATATTTCTCACTATTATTGTACCATTGTCCAAATTTTTTGTGAATTATAATACTACCTCATTGTTGAAACCCTATAACCATTCAAAATACTCCATCCATCCAGCTTGAATCAAGATGTTATGCACCTATTTTAAACCCTGTAATTGACTAAGTTCATATCGGACCAAGTGGCCACCCATTGTTACTATTCAACATGATGCAATTTTGCAGTTGGAAACAACAAAATTCAAGATATATGATAATAGTAATTCTACACATAGTATAGAGACTCGGTGATCATCATATGCAATGGTATTTGAAAATTTGGATAAAAAGTCATTTGTCAGTGCCAAATAGTCCCCCCAGTAAAGGTAAAGGTCATTCGTAGTCGTTAATCAGGTTTTAATAAGATGGTAGGTTTGGCATGATTAGAGGATAAGGGTGTATTAATGCATTGCAACAGAGTAACCATCAAAAGGAAAATATAGAAATCAGAGTGTATCTGTGACATGCAAGGAAATCATTGAGATTTTTATGACTCGTGTGATGTAATGATAACTCAAGTTATTATGATCCACGGAGGTTGCTGACAAAATAAAGGCATGTAGATATTTATACAAATAACATATGGATGGAGACAATAGTTTCATCAAGTACATCATCAAAGAAAATAAATGAGATTAATTTAGAATGTTGAATTTCGAAAAAAGTATTGCTAGTATGTAGAATTATAATAAATTACTCATGGACAACCAAACATCACTGCTTTGTAGAAATATTTTATAGATGCCCGTAATAAATTTAACAATATTTCCTTATTAATTGA
This sequence comes from Pinus tabuliformis, assembly GCA_031772625.1. Lineage (NCBI taxonomy): Eukaryota > Viridiplantae > Streptophyta > Pinopsida > Pinales > Pinaceae > Pinus > Pinus tabuliformis. The sequence continues at coordinate 1,234,336,242 of CM062817.1, read as the reverse complement.
AGTAAAAGAATATCCAAGCTATAATGTCATTTCCAATTTTACTTCAATACCACAGGCATGTCCTTTGCTACCAGCAGGCATCCATAACCTCGACAACGTTTTCTTTTTAACCCTTTGATATGGCATTGTCCCATTTAATAAGGAAGTTTAAAAAAAATTATATATATATTTAGGAATTTATAGAAGGCCATTGTTCTGGCATGGTAACCAGTTAATAACAATGCCATTCACTAGAGCTAATGAGGTGAACAATCCTTCTCATGATGAGATCTCTTGTCCTTTGACCTGAAGGACAAAGACCACCACCCTAGCTTGGTAACCATGAGTGGTAATGTCACTACACTAGATCCCATGATCATGGTAGCTCGGTTCGTGATGAGACCTCCTATCCTCTGTTAAATTGTGATTTTTATTGATCTTACTAGATTACTTAGTAAATGGGGTGGCATATCAATTTCTTAAGAGCTAGGGATGGTGTAAAAAGTATTATAATATTTAATTTTTTAGCTTGCTAATTTTGTCCTCAAAACTTATGATTGTATAATATTTAAATATTGGAGTGAAAGAATTCCCTTAAGTGGCGATGGGAGGAATGAATCATGAGAATTTTTATGAATTTTCTATAATACCAAAAGGGATTAAAAGTCATGGAAATTTCAGAATTCTGATAATGATTTCTCATAAAGAATTCTCTAATGATAACCATTAAACAAGTTAGTTTTCCACCATCATACGAAAGGAAGGCTAAAAAAAAGTTCCTTACCCTAAAGAAATAGAAACATTAATAAGCTAATGGAAATGATAACCACATGTGAAGAAACATCGGTTGTGGTTAAGGAACCAACAATGTGACTAAGGAAAAAACCACTAAGATGAAGTAAACAACAACCGTGAAAAAGGAAACAACGGTTGTCACTAAGGAAACAATAACTGTGATAAAGGAAACAATGGTTGAGATGAAGGAAACAATGATTGACACTAAGGAAACAACAATTGTGATAAAGGAAACAACAGTTGAGATGAAGGAAACAACAATCATGATAAAGGAAACAACAACTGTGATTAAGAAAACAACAACTATGATAAAGGAAACAACAACTATGACTAAGGACACAAAAACTTGATAAAGGAAACAACGATTGTGACTGAGGAAACAACAACTATAACTAAGGAAACAACATCTAAGACTAAAGAAAAAATGACTGTAATTGAAATATCAATGATTTTTCTATATTTATCATAAAAACAAAATGAAATTATTTACATTATGTACAAAACAAAAAATATTTCAAAGAAAAATTTACCTAGTTGTGACCGCGGGGAAGTTTCCCCAGTCAGTGATAACCTGCAAATTAGCGTCATTATCAGTTTCGTGAAGGAAACATTCTTGAGTAAGTGGTTGATGGTATAGATGGAGTCAATGCCCATTAGCAAGGAACGAAATACCATAATTATCAATTGTGGTAAGGCATACCATTCCATTTTCATAAACCTCGGTAATTTTGTAAGGGCCAAGCCACCTTGTTTGAAGTTTACCTAGAAAGTCTTGGAATCTGGAGTCGTATAACAACACCCAATCCCCTTTCTAAACAATTTTTTTAATCAACCGATCATTCCATTTAGCTCTCTATTGTTGAATTATGGTAGTATATTGTAAAGAAAGAAGACACATTTCATCTAGTTCATTGAGCTGTTGTAAGCACTATTTATGTGCTTCTGTAAGATCCAATCTAACTTCCTTGGTAGTTCTGAGAGTCTTAACTTCGAAATCAATTGGAAAAATGGGTTCCTTACCAAAAACAAGCTCATAAGGTGAATAGAAAATGGTATTGCACAAGGTTGTCTAATAGGTCCATAAGCCTTCTGGAAGCTTGGAATCCCAATATCGGGGATCTATAGATATTATTGTAGTTACCTCTAAGACTTTATTGGTGCTTTCCACTTTCCCATTCACTTGTGGATGGTAAGGAGAAGTGATTATCTATTTAATGTGGTAATTTTGTAGCATGGTTGAAATTTTATGAGTACAGAACTCTAATCCCCCATTTGTTACAAGCTCTCGAGGCATCCCATATCAAACAAATAGTTTGAACATAAAATTGATGACTACTTCTTATGTGGCCCTTGCGAGTGCTACAACTTCCACCCATTTAGTCACATAATTTGTACAAAGTAGAATATATGTTTTTTTATTTGAAGGTGGATTAAAGGGGCCTACAAATTCCATTTCCCATCTTTCAAATAGTTTTAATAAAATCTGTGGTTGAAGGGGTATTTCGCCATCTTGAATGGGATGACCCATCCTTTAGCAGCTATCCCAACTCTGGACATATTTCTTTGCATCTTTAAATATTGTGGTCCAAAAATAGCCCATCTATAATGCCTTATCTAGTTCTTTGATCAAAAAAATGACCTCTGTAAGGTTCATCATGACTAGCCCTAAGGATATCATAAATTTCATATTTTCTAACACATCTTCGAATTTGAAGATCAACCCCTGTATGAAAAATGTAATCGCCCATCCATGAAAAGTGTGTGATGCATTGAATGATAAGATGTTTTTCATGGGATAACAGGTGTGATGGTAATTTCCTGCCTTCCAGACAATTTGGAACATCAGCGTACCAAGGGGTTTTGATTGTTACATCAAATAATTTTTCATTTGGGAATTGGTCCTCAACTAGGGAAGAATTGACTACAACTGGAACTCTTGATAAGAAGTTTGCAACAAGGTTCTCTTTTCCTAGCCGATCCTTTATAGTAATTTCAAACTCCTAAAATAACAGCAACCATTGATTTATTATACCATTGGTAATAGGTTTGTTATCTAAATAACGAATGGTAGAATGATCAGTGTATAGAAAAATCGGGTATCCTGTTATATAATGGTGAAATTTATTTATGGCATAAACAACGACCAAAAATTAATTTTTCACCACAGTAAAATTTAACTCAGTCAACTTAAGGTTTTTGTTGATGTAATAAATCGCATAAGGCTTGTTATCCTCTTCTTGCCTAAGGACTACTCCTATCGACATATTTGATGCATCTGAGGATATATGGAATGGTAAATTCTAGTTTGGTCCTCACAACACAAGAGTTGTTGAGACCAACTTTTTTAGGTTTGCAAAAGCAATGTAACATTTATCATTCCACTCAAATTCCACATGTCCAGTTAATACACACAATGGTGTTGTAAATTATGAAAAATTTGCTATAAACTAGTGATAATAACCAACAAAACCAAGGAAACTGCGTACCTTAGTCTGCATTTGAGGGGTAGGGAGTTTACGAATTACCTTGATCTTTGTTGGGTCTACCTGAATTCCTGTAGCAGAAATAAGACTTCCTAGAACTATCACTTTTCCATCATCATATAACATTTTTCATGACTAAGGCACAACCTGGTAGCTATGCATTGTGAAAGAACCTTCACAAGATTATGAAAAGCTTGGTTAAAATCATTACCATAAGGAGTAAATTCGTCCATATATAGTTCAAGTATTTCATTAATTAAATCAGATAAAACACGAATAATTTACCTTTGAAAAGAGGTCGATGCATTGCACAGCCTGAATGGTAAGACTCTATATGAAAACGTTCCCTGCAGACAGGTGAATGTAGATTTTATCTTGGTCTACAGGGGAAATCTGTATTTGATTATATTCGTTGAACCCATCCAAGAAAGAAAAATATTTATTTATAGCAAGAGTTTCAAGGACTTGGTCCACAAATGGAAGGGGAAAATGATCCTTCTGCGTAGCTTTATTTAGTTCTCTATATTCGACACAAATTTTCCATTTTCCATTCTTTTTAGGGACTACCACCAGTGGTGAAACCCATTAACCATCGAAAATAAGATATATGAAATTAACATCAAGAGGTTTTTGAAGTTCTTATTTTACTATGTCTCCTGAGGTCTGGATTTAGTCTTCTTTTAGGTTATCAAATAGTTTGAGCATCATTCTTGATATAAATATGATGTGTGCAGAGTTGTGGATATATGCCCTTCATATCAGAATATTCCCAAGAAAAATCCTATTTATATTTTTGAAGAATTTAAATCAACCTTTCACGTTGAAGATCATTAATATTGGCATTAATATTTAGGGTCTTTTTAGGCTCAATTTTAGTGCGAATTTTATTGTGAACTCCAATGGTGTGTATTTGTTCAGTGTTCAAGTCCTCTAGTGGATCTCCTTGGGCTTCGTTTTCAAGCACAGCTTTCATCATTTGACAAGTTGGGTTCCCAATAGTGGAAGGTTGATTAATAAACCCATTAATTATATCATCCTCGGTCTATCTTTTAAAGATAAGAGCTTTGTCGACAATAAGAGGAGAGCGTAAATTTCCTTCCTAATATTCAGGTGGGGAACATATAAAATTGTTAGTCAACATGCTAGATCTAGCGGGAGGGTATAAGATAAGATTCTTTATATATGTTCCTTTATGATTGTCATACTTCTAGTTCAACACCTGATGTATGCGTCTGCAATGGAAAGCCATGATCTGCCTAATATAAAAGGGTGTCTTTCTAGTTTGTTTTTAGGATTGAGGACCAAAAAATCCACTGGGTATTCCCAGGATTCTACAGAAACAATGACATTGTCTAAAGTCCCCTCCAGTTTTACTACAGATTTGTCAGCTAGTTCTAGCATGGTTGGAGTTAATTTAAATCTGGTTATTCAAAGGAGTCCACACGTTTCAAGTGTTACAATATTTATGGCCAGTCCCAGGTCCACTAAAGTGTTTGGGAAATTATATCCCTGAATTTGGACAATCACTACAAGATTTCCAGGGTCATCATATTTAATGGATATTTGTTTTCCCAAGATGAGATTAGAGAGTTTCCCTAAAACATGGACTATAGGAGAGTCTTTTGGCTTCCTACCAGGCTTCTTAACACATAATTCTTTAATGGTTTTAGCATAAATGGGTATTTCTATAATAGCCTGTAGGAGAGGGATTTTGATACATAAATTTTGTAATTCCCCTAAGAGATCAAAGTCAGGGTAGATAGGTGATTTTACTATGGCTAACCTATCAAGGAACGGAGGATCAGTCTTAGTAATCTCAATGGGTTCATGTTTTTTAGTTGGTTTACTAGACCATTCTGTTTTAGCAATAATTATGGTAGGGTGATAATGTTTTCTCGAAGACTTCTCCTTAGCAGTTTTTTCATTTCCTGGTTTCTCTTCATTTTTAAAGTGGTATTCTGGAAAGATGGTTCTCCTAGATCTTAGACGTAGTTCATTACATTCCAAAGATGAAGGGGGGGAATCCGAATTTTACAGAATTTCAAAAAATTGCACACATATGTTATTTGGATTCAAATTTGGTTGTGCAGGTAAATGAGGTCGTAGCGGAGTGTTACACAGTATTTTGTCACACCTCCTGAACTTCCCTATGACATACCCCAAAGTGCCTGAAACATGACCATCATGCAGTGTATTTATTCATATATGCAGCTCAAATCCTCCCTAAGACATTGATTGGAAAATGCCTTGATCTTCCCCTGAAGGAAATAGCTCTAAAACCCTAATTTGAGAATCATCGCTCTTATGAGACTAAAAACCGCGATGATCACCTATTGCATTATACTCAACCTGTGATGGCATTTCTCTATTTACTTGTATACCCACGATGATCCCAAAAAGGAAATTTTCCCAAAAATGATGAGAAGCTTCATGATCTAGAAGCCTCCAGAGTGGTGAGCTGGAGGTTGTTCAGCATAGATGAGGTCAAATTCTCCTAACTTGGCCTCTTGGCCTTATCCCATTGAACTACTTCCTTGAGATGAGGGCCTACTCCTATCTTTGGAGAGATCCTAACTTCCTTTCCCAACCTATATATTCATCCTCTCCCATTCCCAAATGGTTGGTCTATGCCTATTTTCACCCTTATGCTAAGATTGTTCCTATATGCTACTCATTTGGCTTAGAGAAGTAGTTCTTGGAGAGCTTAGCTTGGACTTGGATATTCATTCAAGGAGATCCTATCAACATCAAGGATTGGTTGTATGTTTCTCCTTATTTTCTATTTATATACAAATGCTGGTTCATTTTCCCTAAATGTGTATGCTCATGTATCATTTAGCTTAACATTCCTTGATAAGTTAAGTAGGTTTCTTTTGAATATGATATTTGTATTTGCATGCCTTGTTGTGTCTTGATATATTGTGCAGGTGCATAAATTCTAAGAGCAAAAAGAACGAGCCCGTGATGCAAGTGGTTCAAGATCTTCAACAACGGAGATTGAGATAGCATCAAAACGAGGTAGATCATCTTCTTCGTATCTCTTTTCAATTGCAACTTAGGAAAGTGTCTGGTAGATTGTCACTTAGGTTGCTAGACCCACTCATTGGGATAGAGGGATCCTCTCTATCCGCAGAGAGGATTTACCTAGACAACAAAATGGTGACTCCACTAGGGAGCCTATGATCCTTTCCATTCAATCCTTCATTCTGCTTTTTATTGAGTTAGACCAACCATCGATTTCTCGACTTGTCTGCATCAGTTTGGGTTTATACCATCACTGATTACTGCCTTAGAGTGCTAAGTCTAGATTTTTTTCTTGGAATATTTTTTGTTTTTTCTCATATTCCTCACCCATCACGGGTTTCGCTCCTACAACCACGATGGATTTTTTAACTATACAATCGTGATGGAAAACAAAATTTTCATTGTTTGGTCGCACTGAAATCATCACTACTTTTGCTATACAAAGTAGTGATGATGACCCCGACTATCGCAGGTTTGCCTATATAAAGTAGCGATGATCCTTGAATGTGAGAATTTTTTTAGGTTTCTTCCTTAGAATCCAGTGTGTCTTGGCCCCTAAGGTATTTTCCTATCCTGTATGCTTGGATTTGTCAGTTTTTGATTGATTGTCTTGATTAATTTGCAAAAATTGTCTCATTAGATTTGAAATGAAATCTGATTGAGTTCTAGGGTTTCTATTCAATTGATCATCACTTGCTGCTTCTTGGTGTCATTTAGATGTTTGTTTTTCTGATTGATTGAGTGTTGTTTTATGTGGAAATCATTGAAAATCGTTTTGCATTTGTTTTAGCTTGTATTTTGAAATTTACTTTTCATGAAAATGCATTCGTTTAGTTGCATTGAAAAGTTATTTTTTGAGATTCATCATCGAAAATAGATCACATTTTTCGCTATTTTAAAGCTAAAAATTTTATTAGGTGCATAAAATCATTCAAAATGAAAAGAGAAGCATAATTCATATAAGTGCATCTTAGTAAAGTCAAAAATGTTTTCCTTTCAAAAAGTTGCATTTAGGATAGTGAAAAGTGAAAATATTTTTTACTTTTGGCATTGCATTTGGAAGACAAAAGTGAAAGTTAGTGGAAGGAATTTTGAATGATGCATTTTGTTTGATGCATTATTGATTGAAATTCCTTCCCTTGGTTAGTCTAGATTTCATTGAAATGAAAAGTTCTCTTTTTCTCATATAGTTGCATCATAAGTGTTCAAGTGACATCATTTTGAGACTTAAAACTGAAATATAATTGAAGATAAACGTTAAAATCTCTCAATTAATCTAAGGAGCATTTGAAACATTAATGTTCATACTTAGTGGTATAGGCTAGAGACGTCTTCCGGCGTCTATAAAACTCAACAGTTTTTGTTCGCAATACTCTTGCATTAGATAGTGCTAGCACGGACTTGTGCTCCCTGTATAGTCGAGTATATAAAAGGAGACCCTCATCCGTTGCAAACCTTTATCCATAGGAAGTCGAGTCTGTTTCCCTGTAAACGTGATACGTCGAACACAGCATTTAGGGAGATTGCTTGCACGTACACAACTCCTTAGTAAATTTATTTACTAAGGTGTATATTGCAGTTCACGGTTACTTGGTAATCCCTTTTTCCTGGAGTAACCTGAGTAGTCAATTCAATATTTTCTGACTCCTTAAACTTGAAAATATCATCAAGCACTTATCCTTTCAAGCTCGCTAAACCAACAAAAGTGACTAGAGTCACCTTTTCGTCCTTTTCTAAACTCTTAAAACATGAAAAGGCAAAGTTTTTTTTTCAAATTCTAAAATTAATCGATTGCGGATCAACATCCTTCTTGTGGAAATACTCCTTATGATATCTTAGGTTGATACCAATGGAAACATTTCCTGAGTCAACTAGTCAAGGAAACGTCTCTATTGGGAATCCTAGTCCTTGTCCTTCTTTTGAAAATATTGGTGCTCCTTATATGGAAACATTGTCCCTTCCTTGATTGACCATTGGTATGCTAGTTTGGTTATTTGTGACCTTGGTGGTTCCAAGTGTCCAAACTACTTTTCAACCAAGTTCTCCTCCACCTAAACAACATCAACCACATGTTGATCATAAAGTTGACCCCTTGCCTTCTTCACTTATTTCTTCACCTCATTCTTCCTCTTCGCCCAGTGAAATTCTAGATTCTAGTAACCAGGAAGCTAAGAATAAGAAGAAGAGGACGAAGAAGAAGAAGAAAAATAAGCAAGGGGGATACCAATCAACTATTGTCACCGATCAACTAATGCAGAAAAAACTTCCAAATAGCCCTAGAAAGTAAAATTCCCTTGCATGTTATGTAAGGGTGACCACCTTCTTTGAAATTGTCCCGGTATTTCCAAGGTCTTAAAAGTGTGGTCTATAGGTTCACATCGACCTTTGTCATCAGCCTATAGTGATCATTTCAGTGATAAACCTTCAACTAGTAATAACAAGGTCTATGTGAAAAAGGGAAACTTCAAATTTACATATAAGTTGTGTAAGGGAATCATCCCATTCACCTTTGTCCTCTTATGGATGAAGCTTCCAAAGAGTTAGAAAACCTTATAGGTTCTCAACCTCGTCTTCCAACCGGGTATCGAAAGCTTTCCCCTGATCCTTCACTAGTTGATCCAGAGATAGATCAAAAGTCATATTTGGTTAACCCCACTCTCTTTGAAAGTGAGTCTCATGAGTCCGTCCTCAACCAACCATTGGTTGAGAAACCAATAGACTTGAATCCACCTTTAGTTAACCATACCTTTCTTGTAGAGAGTGATCCTCATATTGCTTGGGTTCTTTTGGTTTATTCAGTTTCAAATGAATTAGATGGAAATACTCCCATTCCCAAGGTGCATGAGAGCATTTATCCTATTCCTATCGAGCAAGAGGTTATCTATCACATTCCTACAATGCCCCCTCCAAGTAGTTTGGTCACTTCGTTTGATTGGATTTGACTAGCATGATATCGTCTTTTTTCTTATGTGCCTTTCTAGATTACAGTACAAGTTTACCATATGTTTTTACCTACCATAGTCACAGATGAGGATGCATCTATTAGCATTCTATCCTCAACTGCTTAGTAGGCTTTAGGTTCTCCTCAGCTTGTCCCCGTCACCCAAAATATGTTATCTTTTAACATAGGAACCAATCAACCATTAGGGATCCTTCCTAAGTTACCTATTATTTGGGAGGAAAGATTGTCTATATAGACATGATGGTTTTCCAAGGCCCTTTAGATTTTAATCTACTCCTTAGTCGTGACTATGTTTACGTCATGGGAGATCTTGTCTCTTCCCTCTTTCGAGTGATGTGTTTCCCGCATGAAGGAAGCATTGTGATCATTGATCAGCTTACATTCATTGGTCCTGAATAAACTCCCACTCAACCATCATCCCTAAATGGTTATCATATGCAAGCAGTATCACCCCCGCCACAGGTTAATTATGTGGCCACCTATTCCATACCCTCATCTATAGATGATCTAGTAGGTGATGTAGTACACCATCTACTGGGGGCATTGGAGCCTTATTTTTCATTTTGATCCCTAGACATATATCCCTTCCAGAGTGTTGTTATCCCATCTGATGATAACCTCTTGGAATCCATGGCTCTTTTGTTCTATGAACAAGGGATGTGGAGAATAGTTCCTTGTCTTGTGTCAAGCTCCTTGAAAATTGAAACAAGGACCATGGAGCAGAGTTCGTTATCTTGTGTCAAGCTCCTTAAAAAATGAAACAAGGACCATGGAGTAGATTTCCTTGTCTTATGTCAAGCTCGTTAAAAAATGAAACAAGGACCATGAAGCAGAGTTCCCTGTCCTATGTCAAGCTCCTTAAAAAATGAAACAAGGTATATGGAGCAGAGTTCCTTGTCTTGTGTCACATTCCATAAAAAATGGAACAAAGACCATGAGGGTAGTTTTTTTACTATTTCAACCTCGTTAAAAAATGAAATAAGTCCCCATGAGCATAGTTCCTTTAATTGTGTCAAGCTCGTTAAAAAATGAAACAAGGTGTCATGAGCATCGTTCTTTTCCTGTGTCAATCTCGTTAAAAAATGAAACAAATCCCCTTCCAATTCGAGTCATTGATTAGATCTCATAAAATCCTAATCGAGTCTTTCTCTTGATCTCGTAAGTAAACATTCATTCCATCCACCTATTAGTAACTAATAGTCTACTTAGGTGAATGAAATGAATCTTGGGGGACATGTACCTTGAATTGAGTCATCATGCTAGGGGGCATGCAAACCAAATCCAAGCATAGTTTTTCTCATGTTTCAAGCTTATGGAAAATGAAACCATCTTCAAATATACTCAAGCATAGTTTTCCATGCTTCAATCTTGTGTAAAAATGAAACCATTCCCATTTTACATCTCTTGATTGCCATTTCTATCAACCGCTTTTTCCAAATGAGTCTTAGTTCTTTCAATCCATCGTCACTATCTCTTTGGCCGATGATATGCCTTCACTTGGTTGTTTTACCCTTGTTTTATACCACTCATTCCTCTAGGAAGAGTCATCTTTCAACTCTTTTCTGACTCTTAAAACATGAAAAGGTTTCCGAGTACTTATCATTTCAAACTCATTAAAGTAAATGAATTTACGTCGTCTCAGTATAAGTTTACCCATTTTTCGGGTTGATATTGACTATTTACAAAAAAGGTACACCTTGGTCAATATGGTCAAGAGGTTCTCTTGAATATTGTTTTCTACCTTTTCAGGTTCGAGAAACAAATTATGAAAAGGGACGTGATGGAGTTTTCTTTTTTGTCTCTTTTTCAAACTCCCTAAATATGAAAAATATATCAATTTATTACTTCGTCAGACTCATTAAATTTTTTATGACAAAAGACTCATCACCGTGATGAGACCGAGTTTCTCCTTCCTAGGACTCGTAAAACTTAGTAGGATGGATTCATCCGAAGGGTGAACTTATATGACAAGAATATGGTATCCTCTTCAAGCTTGTGTAAAAATAAAGAGGTACTCGATAGAAATAGTAAGGGAAAAAGTGAAAGTGAAACATCTCTTGTATAGGCAGTATGTCTCTCTTGAACATGACACTCATCTATTTCTCGTGTCGAGTTTGGGACATCCTCACTTAGTCACTTGTCCTTCCGGGTTTGGGTAATCCATTTTTCCTCTCATTTGATTATTCCACTTCGTCATTATGACCCTTGGTCCTATGTTGAGTCAAATGTTTCCACACTCTGGAGTCGTGTCGCCGATATGTTCAAGAGAAGTCCAATCTGCAGTCTATTACCTATACATTGTTTGACTCTTTTCTATAGTCTTGGATCCTACTCATTTCATTCCACTTTATTCCTTGTTTCATGTCAATGATGGGGGACTCATTATGACCCTCCTTCGATGGGTCACTTCCTGTCGACTTCAGCTCATTATCCAGGAAGAAGACTTAGAAACGCCCTTTCAATACCTTAGAGCTTGCATTCCTTAATGCAAATTTCTTCACCTCCAATGAAAGGTTTTCATCATCGATTTTCGATCGGGTGATTCCACGAGTGTTCGACTTTAGCTTCATTATCACATTCATGGATTGTACTGTCGTACCTTGAGAGCCATTATCATTATTGGTGGCTTCTCTCGTACCTGTTAATGGTCCAAATCACTAGCTAGTAATTAGGGGGCTTTCTAGCATGTTTGACTTCGACAGATTCATTCACATGTTAGAAAACATACTTTGATTGGGTTGGGATGGAGTGCAAGACTCTAAGTCTTGTCTGATATGACTTAGGCTGCGTGAAGTTATTTCTTATTCATGATTGTACGCATGTTTCTGCTATGCGGATGGTTGTGACCATACCATGGGACTTTAAATTTATGATGATCCTTCTATATTGGATAGTTGCATCCATACCTTGGATCATAGATTTATATATGATCCTTTTCATTTGGATGGTTGCACCCATGCCATGGATCCTTTCATATAGTCCTTATTATTCGGATGGTTGCATCCATACCATGGATTCATGTTTTGATCTCATATATGTATATGTATATGCATCCTTGATTTGCAGGTCTCCTAATAGTGTTTGTTCTCGTCCTTGCAAAAGCTCGTAAAGCATCTCATCCATCACTCCATGTTCTACCTTCATGCTTTAGGGGGCATCTATTACACAGTGTTTTGTCACACCTCCTGCACTTCCCTGTGACATACCCCGAAGTGCCTGAAACATGACCATCATGTAGTGTATTCATTCATATATGCAGCTTAGATCTTCCCTAAGACATTTATTGGAAAATGCCTTGAGCTTCCCTTGAAGGAAATAGCTCTAAAACCGTAATTTGAGAACCATCGCACTTATGAGACTAAAAACCACAATGGCTACATGTTGCATTATACTCGACCTGCGATGGCATCACTTTGTTTACTTGTATACCCATGATGATCACAAAAAGGAAATTTTCCCAATGAGGATGAGAAGCTTCATGATAATGAAGCTTCCATAGTGGCAAGCTAGAGGTTTTTCAGCATAGATGAGGTCGAATTCTCCCAACTTGGCCTCTGGTCCTTATCGTTATGACCTAATTCATTGATATGAGGGCCTACTCCTTTATTTGGAGAGATCCTAACTCCCTTTACCAACCTATATATTCATCCTCTCCATTCCCAAAAGGTTGGTCTATGTCTTTCTGCATCCTTATGCTAAGATTGTGCCTATATGCTACTCATTTGGCTTGGAGAGCTTAGCTTGGACTTGGATATTCATTCAAGAAGAGCCTATCAACATCAAGGCTTGGTTGTATGTTTCCCCTTATTTTCTATTAATATACAACTATTGGTTCATTTTCCCTAAATGTGTATGTTCATGTATCATTTAGCTTAACATTCCTTTATCAGTTAAGTAGGTTGATTTTTAATATGCTATTTATATTTTCATGCCTTGTTGTGTCTTGATCTCTTGTTCAGGTGCATAAACGATGAGAGAAGTAGGAAGGAGCCTGTGACACAAGTGATTCAAGGTCTTCAACAAAGGAGACCAAGATAGCATCAGAAAGAGGTAGGCCATCTTCTTCGTCTCCCTTTTAAATTGCAACTTAGGAAAGTGTTTGGTAGATTGTCACTTAGGTTGCTAGACCCACTCATTGGGCTAGAGGGATTGTCTTTGTCAACAGAGAGGATTTACCTAGACAAATTTAGGGGGAATCTCTTATATATTATTTTTTCACACCTCCTGCACTTCCCTGTGACATACCCTGAAGTGCCCAAAACATGACCATTATGCAGTGTACGCATTCATATATGTAGCTCAGGTCCTCCCTAAGACATTGATTGGAAAAATCCTTGAGCTTCCCTTGAAGGAAATAGCTCTTAAACCCTAATTTGAGTGTCATCACCCTTATGAGACTAAAAACCGTGATGGTCACTTGTTGTATCATACTCGACCCATGATGGCATTGCTATGTTTACTTTTTATACTCGCGATGATCCCAAAAAGGCAATTTTCGCAAATAAGATGAGAACCTTCATGATCTAGAAGCTTCCAGAGAAGCAAGTTGGAGGTTGTTCGACATAAATGAGAGGGAAAATGGATTACCCAAACCCGAAATGACAAGTGACTAAGTGAGGATGTCCCAAACCCGACACGAGAAACAGATGAGTGTCACGTTCAAGAGCGACATGCTGCCTATTCAAGAGTGATCATTTTGTTGTCTAGGTAAATCCTCTTTGCAGACAGAGACGATCCCTCTATCCCAATGTGTTGGACTAGCAAACTAAGTGAAAATCTACCAGACACTTTCCTAGGTTACAATTGAAAATAGAGACGAAGAATATGTCCTACCTCATTCTGATGATATCTCAATTGCCTTTGTTGACGACCTTGAATCACTAGCGTCATGGGCTTTTCCCTATTGTTCACAACATTTATGCACCTACACAAGATACCAAGACACAACAAGGCATGAAAATACAAATAGCATATTCAAAAGAAACCTACTTAAATGATCAAGGAATGTTAAGATAGATGATACATGAGCATAAACATCAATGGAAAATGAACCGGTAGTTGTATATTAATAGAATGAAGGAGGAAGTATACAACCAAGCCTTTATGTCAATAGGATCTCCTTGAATGAATATCCAAGTCCAGGCTAAGCTCTCCAAGTACTCCTTCTCCAAGCACTCCTTCTCCAAGCCAAATGAGTAGAATATAGGCACAATCTTAGCATAAGGGTGCAAATAGACATAGACCAACAATTTGGGAATGGGAGAGGATGAATATATAGGCTGGGAAAGGGAGTTAGGATCTCTCCAAAGATAGGAGTAGACCCTTATCTCAAGGAGGTAGCTCATAAGGGTAAGACCAAGAGACCAAGTTGGGAGAATTCGACCTCATCTATGTTGAACAACCTCCATCTCTCTGCTCTAGAAGCTTCTAGATCACGAAGCTTCTCATCCTATTTGGGAAAATTTCCTTTTTTGGGATCATCGCAGGTATACAAGTGAACAGATTGATGCCATTGCAGGTCAATTAAAGTGAAACAACCGATCATCATTGTTTTTAGTCTCATAAAGGCGATTATTCTCAAATTAGGGTTTTAGAGCTATTTCCTTCAGGGAAAACTCAAGGCATTTTCCAATCAATGTATTAGGAAGGATCTGAGACATTTTCCAATCATATATGAATGAGTACACTGCATAATGGTCATGTTCCAGGAACTTTGGGGTATGTCACAGGGAAGTGCAGGAGGTGTGACAAAATTTTGTGTTACAGATCCCCCCTAAAGCATGAAGGCAGAACGAGGAGTGATGGCTACGATGCTTTACGAGATTCTGCAAGGATGAGGAAAAACACTATCAGGAGACCTGCAAATCAAGGATGCATATACATATACATATCTAAGATCAAGACATGAATCTACAGTATGGACACATCCATCTAGATGATAAGGACTATATGAAAGGATCCATGGTATGAGCGCATTCATCTGATATAGAAGTACCATCATAAATGTAAAGTCCCACGGTATGGTCATAGCCATCTGTATAGCAAAAACATGTGTACAATCATGAATAACACATAACTCCACACAATCTGAGTCATATCAGACAAGACCCAGGGTTTTGCGCACCATCCGAACCTAATCAAAGCACAAATTCTAGCATGCGAACAAATGTGTCGAATTCGAACACGCTAGAAAACCACCTGATTATCGTCCAATGATGTGGATCGTTAATAGGCATGAGAGAAACCACCAATAATGATAATGGATCTCAAGGTATGACAGTACAATCTATGAATGTGATAATGAAGTTGAATTTGAACACTCGTGGAATCATCCAATCAAAGTCCAATGATGAAAACCTGTCGTCGAATGCAAATAACTTTCCATTAAGGCATGCAATCTCTAAGGTACTGAAAGGGATTTTCTAATTCATCTTCCAAGATAATGAGCTGAAGTCGACAGTAAGTGACTTGTCGAAGGAGGGCAATGATGAGACCCCCATCATCGACACGAAACAAGGAATAAAGTGGAATAAACAAGTATGACCTAGGACTATGACAAAAGGTCAGAAAATGTATAGGTAGTAAACTACATATAAGACTTCTCTTAAACATATTAGTGACACAGCTCCAGAATGTGACAACATTAGACTCAACATAGGACCAACAGTCATAACAACGAAGTGGAATAGTCGGATGAGAGGAAAAATGGATCAGCCAAAACTGGAAAGACAAGTGACTAAGCAAGGATATCCAAAATCCGACACGAGATGCAGATGAGTGTCATGTTCAAGAGCGAAATGCTACCTATACAAGAGATGTTTAACTTTCAATTTTTCCCCACTATTTCTAGTGAGTGCCTCTTTATTTTTACACAAGCTTGAAGAGGATACCATATGCTTGTCATATAAGTTCACCCTTTGGATGAATCCATCCTAGTCTCATTATGATGACGAGTCTTTCGTCATAAAAAAATTTAACGAGTCCGACAGAAGAATAACTCGGTATCTTTTTCATATTTAGGGAGTTTGAAAAAGAGATGAAAAATATAACTCCATCATGTTCCTTTTCTTAATTTGTCTCTCGAACCCAAAAATTTAGAAAAAAATATTTGAGAGAACCTCTTGACCATATTGACCAAGGTGTACCTTTTTCGCAACTAGTCAATCTCATCTCAAAAAATGGGTAAACCTATACTGAGACGACATAAATTCATTTACCTTAAATAGTTTGAAATGACAAGAACTCAACAATATTTTCATTTTTCAAGAGTCAGAAAAGAGTTGAAAGATGACTCTTCCTAGAGGAATGAGTGGTATAAAAAAGCTAGTGTTACCGGGAAATCGAGTGTCTATTCAGAGTTGTTAGTCCCACTAAGACGGGTAGCTATCTGAGAAACACATAGATTAAATTTACTTGTTTTTCCTTTACGAGAGAGAGATGGGAAAGAAGCAAAGAGTACCAACCTCAGTCTTCCGCTTGGCTCCTTGCTTGTTGCCTTTCCCCTTTGACAGAATCTCGCCACTGCTTCCTTACTTGTCCTGCTTCAAAGAGCACCTGTAGATTCACAACAACATAATACCATCAAAGCATAGAGATCTTTCACTGTAAACAATATAGGATCAGATATATATTGACCATACAAATGCATATACCAACACAATATTCAGAGATACACAAGACTATGGAGGAAAACTCAAATAGCTTTATTAGTAAAAGTAGTAGAAGAGAGGATTACAACCACTTGGTCTGACCCAATGCCATCCTCCCAGCTTGAAAGCCCTCTTCACCTCACACAAAGCAAGATCACCCAACAATGTCTTCAAAGGGAAACCCGCAGCACATCTTTGCAAATTACCAAATTCCAACCTTTAGATCTCTTGGATGAGGGATACATTTATAGATATTTGCAAGGGGGTGAGTCAGCTTTTGGGATTTTTATTAGTGTCATTCCACTGATAGTTCTTGGTTCCACTTGGATATTTCATTGATCTGTTACTCATCCCTGGGCGAATTCTGACAGGCAAGTGTCATATGAGAAGTTTCTAGAAGATTCCTTGATCATCCACTTAGCAAATTGTCTCTGCCATTTGTCTATTCTCGCTCATCGCACCCTATAGAAGGAATTTTTAGTATGCATCGTGTTGTCGCATGGATTTTCACGACAACTCTCAAACCAGGGGTTGTCACACTAATCCCCGATCTCTCTGTTTAAGCCTGTCTCCCGTGGCTAAGGGGGGTAGACCCTATAGGAGAATGGATAACCAACTGTGAATCAGTTGATTTGGGAGACATGAAAGAAAACCAGCACCAAATAGATTTTATTAAATTTATAGACCAGTACCTTATGGAGTTAATGTTTAAATGATTACTTACTAAATGTTGCAGAAATGTAAACCATGTAGAGCAATCATTTATCATCAGATAACCCGAGTGAAGATTAACTTTTATCAAATGCGAGAAAATGCTTAACGGCTTAATGATATTCCAGCAATTTAAAATTTCGAAAGATAAAATTCGATACACAACCACTTAATTTTAAACGCTAACCAGATATCACATTCGTGATCATTTAAGCATGATAAATATTAACTCCCACATGAAAATTTTAGCCTCAGCAGAAAAGATAAAACGCGATAAATCCCTGAGCCAAGACTAAAAAAAAAAAATTCCAAAATATTTTTATGTTTTTTTCAGATAAAATAAAATTTTGAAACTAAATGAAACTTTTTAAATCAAAAAAATATAAATGATACTAAATCTAAACTAACTAAATGAAAACAATTTCTTTATGCTTTTTTAAAGTTTTATAATTTTTTATGAATTTTTATTGTTATATTTAAAAGAAAAACTTAAATTTTAAATGTAAACTAAAAAAACACATTAAACAAAAGTAGAACCAAAACCCTAACTAAAGGGACTTTTTGTATTTTATATTTTTTTATAATCTTTATGATTTTAAAATTTTTATATATTTTTTTATTTTTATTTTTTTATGATTAATAATAAAAATAAAACTTAAACTAAACTATAAAATTAAAATCTAGAACTTTTTATGATTTTTTTTTTAAAGGCTTTATAATTTTTATAAATTTTAATTTTAAACTCAAAATGAAACAAAGTTAAGATCTAATCTAATCTAAGACTAAAGAAAAAAAATTTATTGAATCTAAGATTAGAAAATCATTAAAAAATCTACATAAAAAAGGAAGACTCTTTTTTAAACTTTTCGTTTTTTATGATTCTCAATCTAAAATTTAATAAAACAAAACCTACACGAAATAAAACTAAACAAAAATTTAATTCTAACTTAATCTGAAAAATAAAAATGGGCTACCTTGCATATACGTAAAACCCAAAAACGACAAATGCAAAAAAAATGGAAATCGAGTTTTCCGTTTTAATTTTTTTAAAGCCTAAACCAGTTAAAAGAACCCACGCTAATTCCTAACCATGTCACAAAAATGAAAAATCGAAACCTAAGCTTACCATTCAACGCATGAAAAGAAAAGGTTGGCCCATATACACAGAGAAAACGCGTTCAGACAGTGGAATGATTTTCGAGGGCAGACGGAGAGGTTTGCAGGCTCAGTCGACGGGATATGGAGGTTACTGCGTGAGGGAGTTGAAGATTTTTTTTTTTCGTTGATTCCTCTCTGTCTGTAGATTCTTACAGTTTCACGCCTTACATAGCTTGGACGTTGAACGGCGGAATGATAGCAGAACAAATGTGACTGCGTGTGAGGGGCAGGCAACAGAATATCATGCGGTGGACAAAGGATTGACAGCGTGAGGTAGTGGGGGTGGAGGACTGCCCACACTTTGGGCAAATCGATGGCAGGAGGAGATGCGTGAGGGATGAGAGAACGCAGGGTGGAGAGGGCTCAACGCAAATATGCCAGGATATGCAGAACGCCAGTTTGAAAGGTTGGATGACGGGTAGCAATGGCGGCGTGGAAGAAAAAAAATGAAATGCGTGGGGCAATGTACAGGAAGAATGCTGATGGCAGAGTTTAAGGAGAATACTGCGGATGGGAGATATGGATTTGTTGGGCACAGGCAGCAAAATGAGAGTGGAACAAATAAACTATGTGGAGAGAGAGAGCTGAGAGCTGAGAGATGGTAGTGCGGAGGCTAAGCTGGCAGCCAACAGCTCTGCGGGTTTGAGGACGGCTACAGCAACAAAGAAGAATTTCTAAACCTGTAGAAACTTGATCAAAATTTAAAATCCTGCTCTAGATTGCCTGAATGAAACCCTAAAATATTTCTCAGAAACTGTACCTGCAACTTGTAAAAAAAGAAAAAAAAAAACAGAACCCAGAAGTGAAATGTGCCAAAAATAAACTGAAAACCCTAAAACCAGCTAAACAATTTACAATATTTACAGATCTAAGGGTCTTTAGTAGCCAGATTTGTCAATAATCACAGTAGTATTATCAGATTTTAATTTTAATGTAAGATGCTTCAGAAAACCCTGCATGCATTCATAAAAATATTTCAAATGATAAGCCAGGGATCAAGAACTGGCTCGGCTCTTTCAGAAAACACAATCCGGGAGTTGGCTGGTTCAGCCGAGAACTTCCCCTAACGCCCAGTAATATGAAAAAAGGATTTCCTGCATAGCTTAAAATCAACCATTAACATAGAGGGAGAAAACAATAGTGAAATCTAGATCAAATGGAGATACCTGCCACTATATTTCAGGATCTACACTATCATTCAAACCCCAGAGATCAGACAAGATACCTGTGCCTAGATCAATCTTCATCACGCTAAAATCAATGGCTAAAAATAAAATTATACAGAAACATAAATCATCTTACAGCACTTTCAGAAGAGTAACACCAGCAAGATTTTTAACCCCAAAGTCTTCTTTATTACACAAAAAATGACTACAAGAGAGCTTTCTTTAGCACCAAACTCTCAGATCAAATCTTCATTTCAAATGACCCCTAGCACCCTATTTAAAGGAAAAATTCCCAACGGCTAGTTCGAGTGATCCATGTCAAAATGATCTCGACCGTCGATGAGGATCAAGATATCTCTTAATCTCATCCGTTGAATTTTTAATGCATCAAAAATTGAAATTCTGCATTTATTTACTCAAAAATATTATTATTTTATTAT
This sequence comes from Pinus tabuliformis, assembly GCA_031772625.1. Lineage (NCBI taxonomy): Eukaryota > Viridiplantae > Streptophyta > Pinopsida > Pinales > Pinaceae > Pinus > Pinus tabuliformis. The sequence continues at coordinate 1,234,315,875 of CM062817.1, read as the reverse complement.
TTTTAGGTTTTTACTTTATTTTTTTATTTTTTATTTTTATTTAAATTTTTATTTATTTTTTTAATTTATTTTATAAATTTTATTATTTTTTTAAATTTTTATTTTTCAGTTATTTTTTTTAATTTTTTAATTTTTAATTTATTTTTAAATGGATCCTCGAACTTAGCCTTTGGAAAAATCACCTAGGACCTAGGACTTAGGACTTATGAGGGGATTAAAACATTTTTTAACCCTCAAGACACTTTACATCATGACTTTTACAACTTTACATCTCAAGGGGGAGAACCCATTTGACATAGACCCTCATAAACCACCCAGTTCTGCGACACAACTATAATCTAGCAGATTAACACACTAGGATTCTCCTAAGATTCTAATGACAAAATCCATTACAGCTTTGGGGTTAGGCTGAAGGAAAACTCTGTCGATCATAGATCGGTGAGACAAAAAACCTTCTGGAACGTAGATTATCACTAGGAAATTAGGTCCACCTAGACAATTTACATACATGACTCATATCTGCTAAGATTATTTACAATTCACACATGCAGACTGGGTTTACAACATAATATGATCAAGTCGACGATGACTGTCAAATGGCACGGTGATGAGCCCCAATTTTTGGTAACAAATTGGGCTCATTTGGCCTACTTACCTTGCTCAACCCTTCATCTTTTATCACTTATGCATTCATTTCTTGGTATATTTGTGTTATTTGTAGGAAGAAGGGCAGGCATTATATCTATGTGGCTAATACATGATGATTTCAGGTTTTTTGGCATTAAAGGGAGCAAAGACCACGCAGAAGGAGACAAGGAGACAGCAAAGGTGGCATTGCAGGTTTATAGGGAGGTTGTCTACAGCCTTAACTAACCTCCCTCGTGATCTCCACCCTAACTCCGAGCTCCAACAACTCTCCCCACCGAGCTTAAAGGCAGCCAACGGGTTCTACAGGAATAGTAGTTTACAGCAGTTTAACTTTTAGTTGGACAGCCGAACTCCATTAATTGAGGAAGCCAGCTTGATCCTCATCATGTATAAATATTAAGGCCGTAGCCTTTGATAGGAGCTTTTTGAACTTTTGAACTACTGTTGCAATTTCTAAGCACGAGCTACAGCTCGGTTTTTGCTCTTTGTAAGCCAGTTTTGGCATGTCATTAGACTCATGATTATTCAATAAAGACAGGCAGCTTTTGATTCAATTATGAGTTTTTAAGGGAGCTATAGCTCTCAGGTTAGGACCCAACCTGAGAGCAATAGACCTCCTCTTCCTTGTATTGTTACTTGTCTTTCTTTTCAGCACTTTATTCCTCTATTTTGACATGCATTTAGAAATTTCAGTCTGCTGATTTGATTTCTTTTATGTGATTGAGTAGGATTAGTTTATGGTTCAAGTGCTTTTAGTTGCTTAGATTAGAGTAGGAGGATCAACATTCATTAGAAGCTCCAAGAAAAGGCTGACAACGCACTCACCGCCATCTCTGTTTAGAGATCGGGGGTGTAGACCGTACCAGTCACCAAAAAAACACAGTCATACACTTCCATTCGAGCTGCAACACAGTCATTTCAATTGTAGATCCATCCATGCATTCTGACCTTGAGCAGTATTTCCTCATTCCAACTCCATGCATGATTTTTCTCTGAAGTATACATTGTTGTTCGGTGATTTAATAACACAGTTAGGATAAGTTGATGAATTCTCGGTTTTGTGCAGATTTGTTTCCTTTACACTGCGTTGCATCACTCTGTTATTGTCTTCTTCTTCTCAACCGCGTCTAAAGCCACCTACCCAACCTCTGTTCAGATCGTTTGCCTTCCAACACTTCCATTGTTCACGTAGCTCCATCTTTTTGGACTTTTCATTGCTTCCACCCTTCCATTCACCAACCGGCTGCAAGCACTCTTTCCTCATCTCATATCTCTATCCCTAATCCATCATAGGCTCCCTTTCCATCCTACCTATCCACCCGTACCACTCCTCCACTCCTCCATCACCCAAAACTCCAACCACAGAACATCCTGTAGAAGTTAGCAGACTTCCTGTAGAAATCCCAAGCTTCCTGTAGGATCCCCTGCAGACATCCTGTAGAAACCTGTAACCTCGGTTGCCGAGCACCTGAACGTTGTGGACTTCTATGGAATGATGTTTTGGATCCTCTGGAACCTTTCCTAGTCCTCCTGACCTTTCCCAAGCTTTCTTTCCTTCGAACTACCCCTGCACAGTCAAACCCTAATAAGAAGCAAAATCGTAATAACTCCAACCACTTAAGCAAAAATCCAAAAACAATGTTCTTTTCAGTAGAAGTAGCTTAAATTCATGCATCTCATATCACTTGAAGTAATGGCATCATTTCTAGAAGTTTGCACTCCCACCACTGCATCATAGAGATTAGACTAGTCAGATTAGGGTTTACTAGGGTTTCCCTGTTTTGTTGGCTTTCAGTTCATTATTGCAAAGTAGGTCAATTTCCTTCGAGATAGTCTTCATCCATCATTTAGAAAGCTTCTTCTGAGAGCATATAGAAGTTGGCTTGAGCCCTAGCGGACTTGTGCTAGCTGACCAAGTGACAGCTGCGACAAGAGCTAGTACTTGTGCATACAGCACCGTCGCTTCCAAGTTTGTTACGAACTACAGGGTTGATAAAATTAGAGATAGGAAGCTCCAGGAGTTGTAGCATTATTGCTACAATACTGGAGCCCACCATATTTTTGGCGTTGTTGCCGGGGAAGCATCAGAGTATTAGTAATTGTTGCTTTTCTTCTATTTTCTTACTCTTGCCTTCTGCTAAGTAGTTTATTTCATTTCCATTCTGCAAAAGTAGCATAGACATTTCCTGCTTTCATAGATTAGCATTTCCTGCTTTCATAGATTAGCATTTCAATTCTGCAATTTCATTTCTACAAGCGTAGATTAGCATTTCATTTCTGCAAGCGTAGATTAGTGTTTCAATTCTGCAAGCGTAGACTAGCATTTCCATTCCTGCAATTTCATTTGAGCAAAGTAGATTAGTTCTTTCCTGCTTTTAGTTTAATTCTGCATCTTTATAGTTAGTTGTAGATCAATCTGTTTCATTTTTGCAGGTACCACAGAAAAAACAAAAGCAATCAAAAAAGTCTTTCCATTTCATGCCTCGTAGGAATCGAGATAAAACAGGCAAATTCTTACCCAACACCCCCACCACATCACTGAGTCACCCTTCTCTCTTCTTCGGTGCCAGTGATCCAGAAGAACCTATAGGTGAACCTCCTAAGATATACGAAGATCCTATAGCAGAAGAAGAATTAGAGACCATCCCATCTGAAGCTATGGCTGACAATAGAAGAGAAGATGAGAGAATAGAAGGTGCCTTCCCCATCCGAGAGACCAATGGAGAGATGAAAATGAAGAACATTAGCCCCTCCACTTTACCTCACTTCCATGGACTGACTACTGAAGATCCTGATACCTTCCTGTTTGAGTTTGCTGTCCTTTGTAGAACCTATGACTATACTGAAGATGAGCAGAAGCTGAAACTCTTCCCTTCAACTCTTAAGGATGCAGCATTACGCTGGTTCATGGGCTTACCTGGGAATAGTGACACCACTTGGGCTCAGATGCAGCAAGCTTTCAATACCAAGTACAGGGATTACTGTAGGTCCAAGGAAACCAAGGGAGAAATATTTCGGATGACCATGGGAAATGATGAGTCCTTAGAGGATTATGAGGAGAGGTTCCAACTTAGCTATAAGCGGGCCAGGTGCACACTTGACCCTGAATCCCTCAAGTTGGTCCTGCTCCGAGGAGTCCCTGAAGACCTCTTAGATACCGTTCACATGTTAGCTGGGGGGGACATTTACCAACTGCCTTATGAGGACATCAAGACGGTGTTTAGAAACCACTCCAGGGCAGCTCGGAAACGAGGTAGAGGGAACCTCCTCTCTACTGGTGTCCCTTTCTCCAAACATGAGTTTGCGAATCAATTGGAAGATCTTAAGAGTGAGGTGAGACAGACCATTTCCATGTAGCTGGACACATTCAGGATCTAGCAGAAGAAGGAAGAAGCTGAGAGAGCCTTGGCTATCTTCTGCCCTAGATGTACCAGGAGACACCCTAAGAACGAATGTCCATTGCATTCGGTTGAAGTGTGTTTTGTTTGTGAGGAGGACCATCCCACAAACCAATGTCCAACCTTACCTAGATTTAAAGCCATGTACCAAGGGAGAGAAGCTCCTACTGAACCTCTCTATTACCTCAACCAAAGGAGGCCACAACGACCTAGAACTTACCAGCAGGGGATGCAAGGGGCACCTCAAGCTTATTACAGCCCCAACCAATCGACTCCTATGCCTTCCTGGGGTCCCCCTGCTCATCCTTCTTGGTCTATGCCTCCTCCATGGTCTTATCCACCTCAGTACCCTACTCAACCCACTACTCATTCTTATCACTCACAGGCCCAGCCACAGCCTCAGTGGAATGCACCTCAGTCGGGGTGGAGGCCCCAATACAACACTCCTCCTGCCATTTTACCTCCACCACTAGTTCAACCTCAACCATTACCTCCTGCTCCTCCAAGGCAACCTCAAATACCTGCCCAACTGAACCCGAACCCCAACAATAGACAGGCCCAGCAGGTATACACTGGGGAAACATCACGCCCTACTTATGCTGTGGAGATCCAGGAGATCAATCTTCGATCTGGCAAGACTCTTCCAGATCGCCAACCTCCTCCCCCAGAGGATGAGGAAGATAAACAGGAAAGTGAACCAAAGGCTATTCCACCCTTTCCTGAGAGACTAACAGCCACCACACAACCCAACCCAGAGGAGGATGAGCTTCTGGGTGAGCTCAAGCAGTTGTGTGTAAAAATATCACTTCTCCAAGCCATCAAGGATGTGCCAATATACAACAAATTGTTTAAGGAAAAGTGTTTCAAACACCCAGGCAAGCGAAAGAGAGATGCTTCAACCATCAATGTCTTAGGACAACTGTCTAACGTTATGTTAGGACAAGTCATCTGCCCAAAGTATCTAGATCATGGGAGTCCTGTAGTAGATGTCCACATCAATGGCATCATCATACCTCACACTTTGATTGATTTGGGGGCTGCCATTAATGTGATGACCAGGGATACCATGCTCAAACTCAATCTTCAGGGTTCCTTGAGGAAGACCTCGACAGTTTTGCAACTTGCAGATCGCTCCACTGTGACTCCCGAAGGGATTGTGGAGGATGTCTTGGTCTCTGTTGACTCTTGGGAATACCCTGCAGATTTCTTGGTTCTGCAACCCAAGGCAAAGCTTACTGGATATCCTCTTATTTTGGGAAGGCCTTGGTTAGCCACTGCAGATGCTTACATAAGTTGTCGTGCAGGAAATATGACCATCAAAAATGGTCCTATGTCCAAGCAGCTAGTCCTATACCCTCCTGCCCAACCTTCCTTAGAGCATGACTTACCACTTTGGTTGGAGGAAGGAGAAGAGGATGAAGTATACTCAGCACCTTTGTGCACCCTAGATACCACTAGAAGAGACCCCCCAACCGAGGATGACTTGATTGAGACCTTGATCCAGAATCCACCTTCCAGTGCACTATCCTTAGAGAAATTGGTGGAGGATGCCCAAGCCAGCACCTTAGTGGATCTTTGTACGACCAACCCTATCACTCCCAGAGTCAAGAATGTGGAGTTCGGCCCTGAGAAAACGTTGAAGATCAGCTCCTCCCTATCTCCTTCCCAGGAAAAGGAGCTGTGTAGCCTGTTGGCCAGTCACCTAGATGCTTTTGCTTGGAGCTATAAGGAGATGAAAGGAGTCCATCCCTCGGTCTGTACCCATCACATATACATCAAAGAGGGTTGTAAACCGGTTAGGCAACCTCAGAGGAGAATGAATCCAGCCCTTAAGGACATTGTCAAAGAAGAATTGCAAAAACTGTTGGATGCCGGATTCATTTACCCCATCTCAGATAGTGAATGGGTGTCCCCTCTGGTATTGGTTCCCAAGAAGAATGGGAAGTGGAGAATCTGTGTGGACTACCGAGAACTGAACAAAGCTACCAAGAAAGACCATTTCCCTCTACCTTTCATAGATCAAGTGTTGGATGGACTGGCAGGAAAGAAGTTCTTCTCTTTCCTGGATGGGTTTAGCGGGTACAACCAGATCCAAATCAGCCCGGAAGACCAAGATAAGACCACCTTCACTTGTCCTTGGGGTACCTTTGCCTACCGAGTTCTTCCCTTTGGGCTATCCAATGCTCCTGCTACCTTCCAGAGAGCTGTGTTGAGCATCTTCTCGGAGCTGGTCCATGATGTAGTGGAAATCTATATGGATGACTTCACTCCTTATGGGGCCAACTTCCAGGAAGCATTGTCCAATCTGGGAAAAGTCCTAACCAAATGCATTGAGATGAACCTGTCCCTTAGTCCTGAAAAATGTGAATTCCTGATGACTGAAGGTACCGTGTTAGGCCATACCATTTCTTGCCAAGGGTTACAGGTGGATCCTAACAAAATTGCTCTCATCAAGAAGGTTCCACCTCCTCAAAAGGTAAGGGATGTTCGGAGTTTCTTAGGATTAGCAGGGTATTACAGGAGATTCATTAAGGACTTCAGCAAGCTAGCCTCGCCATTGTTTGGCCTGTTGGCAAAATATGTGGAGTTTAAGTGGACTAATGATTGTCAGAGGGCTTTGAATGAATTAAAGGACAAGTTGGTGTCAGCCCCAATCCTGAGAGGTCCAAACTGGGCCCTACCTTTTCACATCCACACTGATGCCTCGAACAAAGCCATAGGTGCAGCTTTAGGACAAGTTGAACAAAAACTTCCATATGCCATTTACTTTGTTAGTAAAAACTTGTCCAAAGCTGAGCTGAATTACACTGTAACTGAGAAAGAGTTTTTGGCTGTGGTCCATGCACTGAACAAGTTCCGACACTATATCACTGGCTATCAAACATTTGTACATACAGACCATGCTGCAATTAGATATTTAATGAATAAACCAGATGTAAATGCTCGTATTATTAGATGGTTACTTTTGTTGCAGCAGTTTGATTTGACCATTGTTGACAAACCAGGTAAAGAAAATGTTGTTGCTGACTTTTTATCTAGATTGGATTTGTCTGCAGATGAGGATGGAACAGTGGATGACCAGATGCCCGATGAACATCTGTTTGCTATCTCAGCACTCTCTCCATGGTTTGTTGATATACCAAACTACCTTGTTTCAGCACAGTTCCCTCCGCACCTATCTTCAAGAGAGAAGAGCAGAATCATCAGAAAAAGTGCCTCATTTACTTGGATCGGGGGCAATCTGTTCAAGCTTGGCCCTGATCAGATCTTAAGGCGTTGTGTAAGGGAGGAGGAAGTCTTTGATATCCTCCTCACCTGTCATGATGGACCTTGTGGAGGACATTTTGCAGCAAAGAGGACTGCCTTCAAGATCCTGCAGGCAGGCTACTATTGGCCCACACTTCATCAAGATGTCAAAAGATATATCAGCCAATGTGACCAATGCCAAAGAATGGGGAAACCGACTCAAAGGGATGAGATGCCTCTCCAACCTCAAGTGACTCTCGAGCCATTTGATAAGTGGGGTATGGGCTTTGTGGGTCCAATCAACCCTCCTTCGAGGCAAAGGTCTTACATCATTGTGTGTACTGACTACCTGACAAACTGGGCAGAGACTAAAGCAATCAAAGCAGCAACAAAAGAAAAGGTGGCCGAGTTCTTAAGAGAAAACATCTTCTACAAGTTTGGCTACCCAAGAGAGCTGGTCATCGATCAAGGGAGCCAGTTCACATCCAACCTGGTTGAAGACTTACTAGCTCACCACAAGATCAAGCATAGGACTTCCACCCCCTATCACCCTCAAGCAAATGGGCAGGTGGAAGTCACCAATAGAGCATTAGAAGGGATCTTGACTAAGGTGGTGAGCAGCAGCAGAAAGGACTGGGCAGATCGCCTGGTTGAGGCCACATGGGCTTACAACACCACCTGGAAGACCACCACCGGCTTCACACCTTATGAGCTGGTCTATGGGAAGAAAGCTTTGCTGTCCATTGAGTTTGAATACAACACTTTGAGGATGGCAGCTCAGCTAGATCTAGATCTCAGCCATGCACAACAAGAAAGGTTATTGCAGCTGAATGGACTGGATGAGCACCGAATGCAGGCCCTCCTTCACTCAGAAGTGGTTCAACTTCAGAGAAAGGTGTGGCATGACCAACGTCTCCATGACAAGCAATTCCAGCCGGGAGATTGGGTTTTGTTGTATGATTCCAGATACAAAGATTTCAAGGGAAAGCTGAGAACCAGATGGCTAGGACCATATGCAGTGGAAACATGTCATGACAATGGATCTGTCCTTATTCGGACCATTGATGAGGAAGCCATCCCCATGCTTGTCAATGGGCATCGACTGAAGATCTACAGGAAGCCTCTCTCAAGACAAGAGTTCATCAAAACTATGGAGAAATCAGTATTGGTCATAGAGAAGGGTTCTGCCTCTCCTTTGGGCATACCCTGAAAGATCTAAAAAAAAAGAGAGAAAAAGATAATAAAGATCCTTGGGTGAAAACCTTTCTAAGGCGCCCAAGGCAGGTGGTAGGGGTGAAAACCTCATTGAGGCGCCCCTATTGTCTTTCAAGAAAAAAAAAGAGATTTGAAAAAAGATCCTTGGGTGAAAACCTCTCTGAGGCGCTTAAGGCAGATGGCAAGGGTGAAAACCTCAATGAGGCGCCCCTGTTATCTTTCAAAAAAAAAGAAAAAAAAAAAAAAAGAGAAAAAAAGAAAAAAACAAGGTCAACAGATTCATAATGTAAAATTGCATGCAAGTTGCAGGTGTTCTATGGAGGAGAGGAAGCCTCTCAACTCAAAGTCCAAGATCCTTATCATGCAGTCAGGAGACCTCACCAGCACCTCCTCCAAGAATACTCATTTTCTCCAAGGTATGTGCAATTTTATTACAGCTTGAGTCTTCTACAGGAAGACGCAGATTTTCTACAGGAAGACGAAGATTTTCTACAAGAAGATGCAGATTTTCTACAGGAAGGTGCAGATTTTCTATAGGAAGGTGCAGACTCTCTACAGGAAACGCAACCTTTCTACAGGAAGCTCTGTATTTCTACAGGAAACTTCCTGTAGAAGTTCAGGACGGCCCAGAATTCATTTTATGAGGAGATCTAACGACTAAGGATCGGTTTGGACGCATGCAAGCTATTGTTATCTCCCTTGCACATTGTTGTCACCTCGTCCTGCCCTCCTTGTCGACATGCAACGAAGTTACCTGCACCAGCAAAGCAGATCGATGAGTTCTCAAGAAAAAGCAATTTTTAAATGAAAAAAACTCTGAGATCTCATACCATATCCAACCTAGTCATCCAGAAGCCCTGGGAGCGTGATCGGGAGGCCAGATCCTTCGTCGTGCAGCATGCACCCAAGGAGGAAGAACTGTTACAAGACATCCCGCGGGAGTCCTGTAACAGTTGAGCCCGCTAGAGTGTATACTATTCACAGTGCTGGCCATATGCAATGAACGCGGACGCATGCAGCCAAGCATCAACTCCATCGTCGGCAGCCTGTAAACGTGAACCTCCGGGCTTGTGCAAATTCACCAGCAGCAGATAGATCCATTCATCATCGTCCAAAACCCGAAAAATCGTGTTGCAGCCGCGCAGGTAAGTGTCTTGACCCTCTCTTCCGTCAGATCGCATGAATTTTACTTTGAATTGTTTGCAAAGTGTAAAGTGAATGGGTTGAGCGGCTGTATGGCCAGTTGACTGGCCACGTCAACCGATTAATGGTCCAGTCAGAAGTTTGGGTGTCGGCCGTGGCAAAATGAATGATCAGCACACACGTGAGAACAATCCCCGTCAGAAAAAACAGATTTAGCAGAAGAAACGGTGGCGGATCTGCTGGAGGGATGATGCGGTAGTAAGGGAACGCGCAGTCAAATGATGGAATGACGTCATCCAACGGTCCGGCGGGGACAGCTCACCCCCGCGCCACGGATTCCGTCGATTCAAATCTAATCGGCTAGATTGGCCGCATGCATTTATCATTCGCCGTTTGAACCTCGAGTGAACATTCGGATCCCTCTGCAGTTCGAAACTCCGAGCCTTTGGCTATCAGAACGGCTGTGAAGCACCACCGAGAGCGCAGACCAACTGCAGTCTTCCCCAGGAATCACGCGCTGCTCCTACAGGAAAGCTGCTCCTACAGGAAAGCTATTTCTACAGGAAGGCGGGTTCCTCACGTAAAAAGGTGGCAGATAAAAAGGTAACCCTGAACTTTCCATGCAATTGGTTTTTAAAGGTGGCAGAATCGTCGTCTACAGTCTGGTTGTAGGAAATGGTTGAAATTGTTGTCTGCTGTGCATAGACTGTCGTTCTACAGGATGTCAGTGAATTAAACTATGTTAAGGTCCTCAGGGATAAGTTTTGTGGATTATTTGCACGACGGAAGCGTGATTCTACGCTCTGTCCCAATAAGCTAAACTTCTTCCGCATTCGCCACCCCTAGCAACAGTTTCTATCATGCCGGGTGGGTTTATTAGACGGGAACCCACTGATTCATCAAAATTAAGAGAAAACCAAGAGGTGGTGGAGCTCTTCACACGGGCACAATGGATATCCTTTTGTGACAAGTTGCAGGGTCATGACGACGAAGTGGCAGAAGAATTTTTACAAACCTTGAGGCCGAAATCCAAAACACTGGCCACTGTGAACTTCAGGGGCCTAAGCCTCAAGCTCACCCCGCAATATATCAGTCGAATTACTGAACTTCCAATGGGCTTGCCATGGGATAAGGAAGAAAGGAAGTTGAGCCAGCAGGCAAAGAAAGAATTCTTTCCACCTGAGGAGGAATTCACGGAGGACAAAAATGGGGTGCGAAGAACCAGCTTGCTGCCACCATGGAATGAAGTTAGCCTGTAAATCATGAAGTATATAACCTGTGAAGGCCGTTTTAGCATCGTGTACGCGTATCACTTCAGGTTGCTCACTGAATTGAGACACCAGATTGATCTTCCTGTAGAAAACAAACTGAGCATTCCTTATTTCTTGCTACAGTCTCTAATTGAGTGTGCCACAAAGTTAAAAGAAGGCATACCAGATCAGGTAGCCCATCATGGGTTGATCAAACTTCTTGTGGAGGATGCGCTTCATTCATATAAGGTTCCCCTCTCATGGGAATCATTCAGAAATTTGACAAGAGATGGAGACATAAGGATGCTGACCGAGGAAAGTGGTTCCTCCAGCAGTGAGGAAAAAGAAGCAGTGGCCGTGGGAAAGAAAGAAACAGGCCAGAAGACCCCGACCACAGTGGAGAAGAAAGAACAAAGGAGGAAGCACGAGAAAAAGGATGTTGAGGAAAAAGGTGACACACCCATCTTGTTAGCAAGAGAGAAAAGGTTGCAGAGCAGAACAGACAAAACTGAGAAGGTCCACATCAGCACAAGTACCTCGTCAGCACCTGCAACCAAATCAAAAAGCAAAACCCATGCAGCAAAGCAAGCCAAGGTGGTGACACCTGTGTCTACAGGAAAGCAGAAACAGGCTTCTACAGGAAGCCCAAAAATAGAAAAAGGGTCTTCTACAGGAAGCCCGAAAATTACCAAAACAGGGTCTTCTACAGGAAGCCCGAAATTGGCTAAAACAGGGTCTTCTACAAGAAGCCCTGAAAAGGTGAAACCCAAGGAGAAGAAAGCTGATATTCATGAAAGGGAGGCAGCAGTTGTGCTGGCTGGCCTCAGCACGCCACCTAAGCCAAAAGAAAAGAGAAAGAGGGAGACCCCTCTATACTTTAAAGCTCGAAGAAGTGTTAGGATAAAAACAGGCAAGCCACAGCCTTCGTCCAGCAGCCCGATTGTCATTGAAGATACCCCTACTTCTCCTAAGGAAAAGTCCCCCTCAAGGATAACAGTCACCTATGAGAAGGGGAGCCCAAAGAAAAATACGTGGCAAGAAAGGTTAGACCTGTTGACTGAAAAAGATCGGCTACAGGAGGCTGAAAATGTTCTACAGGACACTCTGGCCCGGCTACAGGAAACAGAGAAGAGGGAAGGAGAAGGACCCTCATCACCACCAAGGGAGGGTGAGGTAGAGCCACCTAAAGAGGCAGAAAAAGAACATATACCAGAGCCCAGCCCTCAGCCTAGTCTGAGTTCATACTACACCTTTTTAGAGGCAGGCAAAATCATACCGCAGAAATTTACTGTACCCCTGTTTTTTGCATTAGAGGAAGAAAGAGTCCGTACCCACACATGGATGAAGATCGCCAAGTCAAAGGGTGTGGCAGACATAGGTCCCTTACAATAGCAACTCAAGGAGTTCAGGAGTGAATTCGCCATGGCTAAACATGTGGCTAATTGCCAAAGAGTGTACCTACAGGAAGAAAACCAGAAGCTAAGATTGCAGCTACAGGAGCTGAGGGCAGGGGCAGGTACATCCTCCAAAGACACCATAGAAGAACAACAAGGAAAAAAGGAGCTGACCACCGGTCTTGAGGAGCCAATGACACTTCTACAGGAAGCAGAACAGCAAGCACAAATTGAAGTGCAAGCTCTAAAAGAACAGCTGCAGCAAAAGGAAGCACAATTGGCCTACATGGCCAGTTGGACCATGGAGGCAATACAGTGCAAACAACCTGCAAAATCCTATGGTTTGTACTTGAAAGACCAATGGCTGCAGTTCCAAATAAATACCTTGGCACAAAGAGGTATTTCTCAGATCCAAGACCCACAGCAATTTTCTGAGTTGTGCAGTACTAGTTCGTCAGAAGATAAAGCCAAATTAGCAGAGTTCTACCTCCACAATTTGGCCTTGCCTAATGAAGTTTCCTGGGATCCCAATACTGCCTTGGGTGATATGCAATTGATGGCGTTCGCTTCATGGTTGAACCATGAGGATCAAAGAGCAGCTGAAGCAAAATCGGTCATGAACCGAGAATTGAACGAGCCATTGTTCATTCGAGCAGAACCAGAGGATCCAGTTGCACTCATCTCAGCACACCAACACTTGTCTACTGATCCCACAGCTTCCTTGAGATTTATGGACCAACAGGCCCAAGCCATAGCTCATTTTGAAGACATGGAAAGACTGTTAGGAGAAAATGTTGCCCAAGCATGCACACGCAGATGGAATACCTTGGCACACAGTTTGAAAATCCGATAGTACCATACCCCAACTCGGATGAGGGAAGCTTTGGTAAGGGTAGACCTTTACAAGAAATCAATGCAAAGCCTCCAGGCCAGCTGGATTGGCCTTAAACTCAGCCCACCACTGCTGCTAGGATTGACTGAAGGCAACACAGAGGAGGATGACAGTGAACAATGGGAAGAGGTGAACAAGAAAGCTGGGTTTCGTATCAGCAAGGAGGACACTACCACAGAGGCTTGGGATGTAAGGGAAGCAGTAAAAGCAATGAAGGATGAAGAGTTGGACTAAGTTGCTCAAGGATGAGCAAATATTTTAGCTGGGGGGTGATGATGAGCCCCAATTTTTGGTAACAAATTGGGCTCATTTGGCCTACTTACCTTGCTCAACCCTTCATCTTTTATCACTTATGCATTCATTTCTTGGTATATTCGTGTTATTTGTAGGAAGAAGGGCAGGCATTATATCTATGTGGCTAATACATGATGATTTCAGGTTTTTTGGCATTAAAGGGAGCAAAGACCACGCAGAAGGAGACAAGGAGACAGCAAAGGTGGCATTCCAGGTTTATAGGGAGGTTGTCTACAGCCTTAACTAACCTCCCTCATGATCTCCACCCTAACTCCGAGCTCCAACAGCTCTCCCCACCGAGCTTAAAGGCAGCCAACGGGTTCTACAGGAACAACAGTTTACAGCAGTTTAACTTTTAGTTGGACCGCCGAGCTCCATTAATTGAGGAAGCCAGCTTGATCCTCATCATGTATAAATATTAAGGCCGTAGCCTTTGATAGGAGCTTTTTGAACTTTTGAACTACTGTTGCAATTTTTAAGCACGAGCTACAGCTCGGTTTTTGCTCTTTGTAAGCCAATTTTGGCATGTCATTAGACTCATGATTATTCAATAAAGACAGGCAGCTTTTGATTCAATTATGAGTTTTTAAGGGAGCTATAGCTCTCAGGTTAGGGCCCAACCTGAGAGCAATAGACCTCCTCTTCCTTGTATTGTTACTTGTCTTTCTTTTCAGCACTTTATTCCTCTGTTTTGACATGCATTTAGAAATTTTAGTCTGCTGATTTGATTTCTTTTATGTGATTGAATAGGATTAGTTTATGGTTCAAGTGCTTTTAGTTGCTTAGATTAGAGTAGGAGGATCAGCATTCATTAGAAGCTCCAAGAAAAGGCTGACAGTGCACTCACTGCCATCTCTGTTTAGAGATCGGGGGTGTAGACCGTACCAGCCACCAAAAAAACGCAGTCATACACTTCCATTCGAGCTGCAACACAATCATTTCAATTGTAGATCCATCCATGCATTCTGACCTTGAGCAGTATTTCCTCATTCCAACTCCATGCACGATTTTTCTCTGAAGTATACATTGTTGTTCGGTGATTTAATAACATAGTTAGGATAAGTTGACGAATTCTCGGTTTTGTGCAGATTTGTTTCCTTTACACTGCGTTGCATCACTCTGTTATCGTCTTCTTCTTCTCAACTGCGTCTAAAGACACCTACCCAACCTCTGTTCAGATCGTTTTCCTTCCAACACTTCCACTGTTCACGTAGCTCCATCTTTTTGGACTTTTCATTGCTTCCACCCTTCCATTCACCAACTGGCTGCAAGCACTCTTTCCTCATCTCATATCTCTGTCCCTGAGCCATCATAGGCTCCCTTTCCATCCTACCTATCCACCCGTACCACTCCTCCACTCCTCCATCACCTAAAACTCCAACCACAGAACATCCTATAGAAGTTAGCAGACTTCCTGTAGAAATCCCAAGCTTCCTGTAGGATCCCCTGCGGACATCCTGTAGAAACCTGTAACCTCAGTTACCGAGCACCTGAACGTTGTGGACTTCTATGGAATGATGTTTTGGATCCTCTGGAACCTCTCCTAGTCCTCCTGACCTTTCCCAAGCTTTCTTTCCTTCGAACTACCCCTGCACAGTCAAACCCTAATAAGAAGCAAAATCGTAATAACTCCAACCACTTAAGCAAAAATCCAAAAACAATGTTCTTTTCAGTAGAAGTAGCTTAAATTCATGCATCTCATATCACTTGAAGTAATGGCATCATTTCTAGAAGTTTGCACTCCCACCACTGCATCATAGAGATTAGACTAGTCAGATTAGGGTTTACTAGGGTTTCCCTGTTTTGTTGGCTTTCAGTTCATTATTGCAAAGTAGGTCAATTTCCTTCGAGATAGTCTTCGTCCATCATTTAGAAAGCTTCTTCTGAGAGCATATAGAAGTTGGCTTGAGCCCTAGCGGACTTGTGCCAGCTGACCAAGTGACAGCTGCGACAAGAGCTAGTACTTGTGCATACAGCATCGTCGCTTCCAAGTTTGTTACGAACTACCGGGTTGATAAAATTAGAGATAGGAAGCTCCAGGAGTTGTAGCATTATTGCTACAATACTGGAGCCCACCACACGGACATGTCGATCAAGTGCTATCCCTTTTTGCGAAGAAAAGGGGGTCTACTGCTATGGGTAGTTGACACGTAGTGGTCAACACATCGCACCTCTTGTGTGTAGTAGGTGTGATGCATCGCACCCTGACCATGGAGCAAGTGAGATGATTCAGTTTTGACCAGTTCTAAGTAGTTTTTCATGGAGAAATTTTGGGAGATGATGTAATCAGCTGAACTTGTTCCTTTAGGGTATGAAACAACACTTTTGGGGACTTAGAAGCCCTTGGTTTATGGACATATGTGATTGGGGTTGCAGTGCCCAAATATGTCTATAACAATTTCCCCCTAAAACATGAGGTCGTAAATCCTTTTGATGTCGGGTGAAATGCGTGATAATGAGGATCTGAGGTTTTTTGAACTTGAAGGTGACCTATAATAAGATACAATACAACACATTATCTTCATAATATTTTTCATGATCTAGCTAAGGCGGGCATTCCCATGCTCAGCTTTGACAAATTCATTTTCATGTACATAGGACAGACAACCGTCTGTGTGCAGACTGATGATTCTGGTAGAGCCATCATCCCTTAGTTTGGATGATTATCTGTGCAGCAATGATGTACATTTGATGTCTTTATTCTCCTGAATATATCGCAGCCTGGATGGATGAAACTAGATCTGGGGTCTTCAAAACTCATCCAATCTTTTTCCCGAAAGTACAAGTCAATCCATGTGAAAAGATGTTCTGATGTCGAACATGGAAGGACATCGTCTGATTACCAGCCAATGATGTAAGCTGTTAACGGACACGAGAGGAATCATTGATGATGATGATGACCCGCAAGGTACTGCAGTACAATTCACGTGGTGTGAATACATGAGTTGATGTCAAACACCACGCAAAATCTTTCGATCAAAGGCCATTAGTGTAAACCTGTCGCCGGAAGTGAGAAACTTGCCATTGAGGCATGCAAGCTTCAAAGTACTGGAAGGGTTGTCCCTAGGTTGGCTTCTTGGATAATGAGCTGATGTCGACAAGAAGTGACCCGTCATAGGAAGGCATTAATGGATCCCACATCTATGACATGGAACGGAGAAAATTATTTTGTAGAGGTGAAAACGATCTGATGATACAAGGTTCAGGGTGGCGGTCATGAAAGAATGAAGTGTGAAGGTATTGTAGTGGATGAGACACAAGATGGGTAGGTGAATTCTCTGAGTGACTTCTCTTGAACATATCAGCGACACTGAAATAGATTGGTAGCATTAACCCCAAAAGTGGATGGTATGGTGGACCAATGGTGATATGACCGGTGAATGGAATAACCCAACCCGACTCAATCATGGTGATGGAGTGAAAGTGTCATGTTCAAGAGCGACCTGCTACCAATAAAGTTTCTTCAAGTTTTCTTCCCAATTTTCCCCAGTCATTTCTGACCAGTACCTCTTTATTTTTTTCAAGCTTGAGGAGGATAACATATGCTTGTTCTATAATTTTCCCTTTGGGCAAACTCGTCGTTATGTTTTAACGAGCCTAGAAACAATGAAACTCGCTCTTATCTGAATGGACAAGTTTGTCGCTATTGTTTTAACGAGTTTAACGACAAGGATAACTCGGTCCTTTTCAATTTTAGAGAGTCTGAAAAGAAACAGAAAGAAGACTCCAATAGTGATTTTTCGTACCATAATCCCTTAAGTCCAAAAAAAGTATAAAACAATGCGAAAGGGATGACTTTTCGATAGTTTTAACGAGCCGAACAAGACAAACGCTCGATCTTTTTGTGTAATAATCCCTCAGGTCCAAAAATATTAAATCTAGAGGAGGGATAGCACTTCCAATCACTTTAACGAGCTGGAGAGGCCAATCGCTCAGCAATCTTTTCATATTTTACAAATCAGATGAAAAGAGCTTAAAGGAGACTTGTTTTTTGAGGAACAAGTGATGTTTTCGGATAGCAGTTGGTTCCAGGTAAGGTTTGGAACTTCCCAATCATGGCAGTGTAAAAATGTGGCTAATAGGATCACTTGTCGCAGCTGTTCCTCAAAAGGGGTAAACAATCAAATGGAGGTGAATGATCAGCAAAACAGAGTGGAGGTGATGGTAAGAAAACGACCAAGGCTCAAAAGATGATGAAAATAAATTTACAATGGTTATTTACCGGATATGGGTTCATTTTTTCATGAGCTTAAACTCTGGTGGAACATGTGCTCATTTCTAGGTTTAATTTCTAACGAGCTTAAACTTCACATAAAACTGCTCGTGGGGGGTTTATTTTTTAACGAGCTTGAACCCTGCAGTAACATTGCTCATGGTGGGTTTATTTTTTAATGAGCTTGAACCATGCTCATATTCAGTTTCATGTTTAGACAAGCTTGAAACGAAAAACTATGCTTGTTATAAGTTCGCATGCCCCCAGCATAATAATGCAAATCGAGGTGCATGCCCCCCAAGCTTCATTGCATTCAACACGATGGTTGGAATGAAGGTTTACCTTCGAGATCTTTGAAATACTTGACTTGGATTTGGAAAGGGAGTTGTTTCATCTTTTAATGAGGTTGACCCAGTAAAAGGACTATCCTCATAATCCACTGTATTTACAGTATTTGATAGAAAATCAAAAACTGAAGGATGATTAAGGTTGCTGGAATAATCTTCGTGGTAATCCAGAAGACGGGAACGATGGTGGTAATCTTCCCACGGGGCCTCTTCTATCATCATTCACTGAATGATTCCTTCATCTGTAGACTGTATATGCGACCAAGGATCTGAAGAGATACCATATTTCTTAGACCTGTCTATCAAAACATTTGATGATCGTTGATTTGGGTTTCCTCCCAGGCCAAGAAAATTGATTGCTACAATATTTCTAAAATGGCGATGATCCATGCTGTCAAAATGTTTAGGAATCTTTTGAATCTAGAAGATATCATATTGCAGGTTCCCACCATGGCCACTTTCGCCAGATTGTTTGGAGGCGGTAGGGAAAAAGTACCCATCAATGTAGGGTCTTTTAGTAGGCCTACTCTGATATTTTGAAGTGAATGAGAGCTTCCGTGGATCATCGGAATGCTTTTCGTAACTTGTGCACTGTTGAGGAGAAAGGTTTGTTGGTCGACGATTGTAATCCCTCCTTGAAAAGAAAATGCAATCTTTCTGAAGTATGTCGACACAATAGTAGCCATAGCATAAATCCAGGGTCTTCCCAGTAGGATGTTGTAATCGAGGTTTCCATCGATAACTTCAACATCAATTTCTATTGTTTTGCCCCCCAGTTCGACTTGCAAGTTACTTAAAATCTCGTATGGAGTATATGTTTGTCCATCAAATGCTTTTAACGTCGTTGATGATCACGACAAGGGTGGTGAACCTAAAGTTTTCCAGCAACTCATTGACATAATACATGTAGATGCCCCCTCATCAATAATTGTTCAATGAATAGTTTTGTTGAGGGCTTTCACTTGGATGAGGAAAGTGAGTTGAGCTAGTAACTGAGGTTCATATCCTTTATGATTAAAAGCCACAAGATTGGAATCCTTTGGGTCAATCCCACCTATTGCTAATAATAGAGCCTGCTTTTGGGAGAGGAAATTTTGCAGTACTTCAAGTGTCGACATAGCGGATGGCGATTGGGCTAGGTCCTCTACTATATTATAATTCTGTGCCATTCTGGCACTAGGATTAAATGTTGATTTTTGTACAACTCCCTTTGGCGGGTTTATCGTTAGCTCAGGAATGATGGGTGGCACAACTTTGATCAAAGTTGTTGTCGAAATACTAGGTTGATCAGTAGCCTTATTGTTCGATAGCTGTGGATTCCCGTAATCTTTATTCCTAGTCGATATCAAAGCATCTTTTTGTTGTTTTGAAATGGACAACATAAGCACTTGGGATGGGGAAGCATTGTCACTAGCAACCAGATTGGTTCTCAAGTTTGGAAACGGATCAGTTAATACTGCTGAGGTTTTTGAACTCTTAAAGAATTTCTTAACTTCAGCTTTATGTGGACAATCTCTCGTATGATGATCCTCATCACATATCTGACACCCCGCAGGGGGTTTCCTTTACCCAGAAGGGTTTACAGAAGGTTTTTCAGGAGATGACTTATCCTGCTTCTTCTTTTTTCTCTTCCCTTTCTTCTTTCCCCTTGGTTGCTTCAATTCTTTGCCTTCGTTGGTTGACATGGCATTAACCTCCGAGGCTAGAAGTTTTTCATTTGCATTTTGATCAGAAATCTTACGGGCTTTCTTAGATGTAGCCTTTGTCAATTTCGTGCTTGTCGTACCTATCACGCCATCGCCGACATGACAGTCCTTATTTGATTTAGGAGGAGGAGGAACAAAAAATTCTGGTCTTGGAGCATCAGGTATTTTGTCGTAGAGCATGCCAGACTGAGTATAGATCAAGTCTAGATATTGCGCATGAGCAATGACCTGCTCTTCAGTGACGACCCCTCCCTTTGCCACATCTTTTGTTATAGAAGGTAACAACGACTTAATAAATCATTCAACTAGTAGCTGATAAAGGACATATGTTTTTACCATTCTACGATGACGTCGCCATTCATGAATATGATAGGATATGTGAGTGGCCGTCGTTTTCTTGAAATTGGTAAGAAGCTCTGTTCCTGTCTTATACCTTATTGGTAATTGAAAATGGGTTAAAAAGGTTGTGGCAAGGCCACTGAAGTTATCAAACGAAGCTCTAGGCAATTCGATGTACCATTTTGCTGCTAGACCAATTAACGTTCGTTGAAAAAGGTGAAGCCGAATCGAATCATCATTGAGAGTGTTGGATGAACACCACAGAAGAAAGGTCATCACATGATTTGACGGGTCTTCACTCGGATTTCCATTAAATTTAGGAATATCTGATGGAAGTTTATGAGGAATCGCCGGCCACCAAGGGGCATAAGCGATTGGATCGTTCGTTAGCCGATTTAGATCTGGCAACTCTAGAGTTGCCACGAAGGGTAACTGTTGATTCAAGTTCGGCGGAGCGTACCCGGGATAAGATGGGATCGCCTGAGCAGTGGGTCTTTGCATACCAGCATAATGCATTTGATGCTGATAACTTTGATAAGGTGGTTGGGCATAACCAATTTGAGACCAGGGAAAATTTTAAGAACCCCCCCTAAATTTACATGTATAATAAATGGGCGAATCTCCATGGTATATAGGAAAAATGGAAGGCGATTTTATCAATAATATGATATGTATATATAATGTTTTGGTGAATCTCTCACCAGGCATGGCGAATATTTTACTCAATTATAAAATCTTGTGTTTATTGAATACACAAATGAAATCATTGCATTTCTTTAAAATATCTTTTGAAATCAAAATTACCGAAATTACATATCGATAACCTAGTGGGTGTAGGATAAAATTCTGTCGTGCCATTCACAGAAAGCATGAGAAAAAACCTAATACTATATATAAAACCAAGAAAAATTCAAATTCATCACTTCTAGGGACCTCGTAACCACCCTGCCAATACACAAGTATGTTCCTGTTTTCAATTAGAAAAATTACCCAAATTACAATCTGTTTACTCCAGCATATGTTGGAAAGTTATAGAAGGATGACTAGTGCAATCAATCCATTCCTTTTAGCCCTGGATTTGTTTCAGTTTAAAATAGAAGTATACAAATATACTTGTCAAATGTCTATGCTTTAACCATTCACCTTAAGATGTTTTTACAATATAATTTCCTAAGTCTATTTAATATCTTCATTATCATAAAAAACAACCTATATCCATCTTAACTCCACATCTACCACTCTTAGGGGTATGAAATCTATTTATCCCTTTGAGCACTTAGTAGACCCAGAATTAAGATGGATCTAAGATGATAGAATTTCCCCTTTAAATAGTCTATGCTCACATGAATACCATGGTATTACCATGCGTCAATACCATGGGTTATCATAAACCTAGAGCTTAAAAATTACTATTAGTAATTTATAAAAATTAATAAAATTAATAGTTGATTTTTATTTTAAATTTTATTTTAACCAGGCTAAAATGTTTAACATACATTAAATTACAACATCCATTTTTACTCTTGATCGGATCAAATATTTTTTCACTCTATTCTAGTTTTCATATCATGATATTTGATACCTCTCGGGGGTTAGTAGATCTAGAGTAAAGATGGATCTATGCTGGTTTAATTCCCCCATTTAAATAGGCTACATTCCACGTGAATACCATGGGTCAATACCATGTGCCATTTTGGTGAATACCATGGGTCAATACCATGTGCCATTTTTATTTTTATGAATAGTAATAATGTTTTTTTTGCATGGTATTAATAACAATCTAGTCCATGGTATTTGTCCGATAGTATTTTGCCCATAGCTTTCACCTAAATATAACGCATTTTTTGAGTGTTCGTAAATATAAGGTGACTTACGGAGTAAATATAAAAAAAAATGTTTTATTTGTTTACCATAACTCTCGTTTATTTATATTTTTATTAATTTACCATACCTCTTTTACAAATATGGTATTTGGCCCATAGGATTCACTTAAATAAAACCTCTTTCTTGAGCCTTCATAAATAGAAGGAGGGTTATGGACTAAATATAAAAAGAGGTTTTATTTATTTACCATGCGTCTGGTTTATTTATGTTTTTATTTATTTACCATACCTTTTGAGTAAGTATAAAAAGACGTTTTATTTATTTACCATACCTCCACTTTACTTATATTTTTATTTGTTTACACCCTTGCATGTATATAAGGTGACTTATGGAGTAAATATAAAAAATGTTTTATTTATTTACCATACCTCTCATTTATTTATATTTTTATTAATTTACCATACCTCTTTTATAAATATGGTATTTGGGCCTTTGGCCCATAGAATTCACTTAAATAAAGCCTATTCTTGAAAATGGGCGAATGGATTCACTTAAATAAAACCTATTCTTGAAAATGGGCAAATGGAAGGTTGTAACTCCTAATTTCAAGGGCTAAATTTACCATTTTTACCCTCTCCCTTAAAATAAGGTGGGCTATTTGAGGTGATTTGTAAAAATGTACTATGATACAAAATATTCGCCCACTAAAAATTTAAAACCCCTTAATTTCGCCAAAGGGCGAACATTCGCCCCTAAAATTTTCTATGTTTGAGACGATTGGTTATAACCGTTTTGAATATATGGCTACCCATTACATGCAAATTTTTGTTGCTCAAGTCCTTGGTAAGCTTATTGGAATTGTGGTTGTTGATATTGCACTATCCATGGTTGTGAAACCATTTGTTGTTGCCCAATACTGGACATTTGACCAAGATGAGGGGTAATAGTACCCGTTTGAGCCTGAGTCGCTCCAGTTAAGGAGTCACTAACTGGCGATTGTGGTTGTGTCGCGGAAAAAAGAGGTTGTTGTACAATGACTCAAGAAACTTGAGGTTAGCATACAACAGGCAATGCTTGTACTTGCGACACTGTCACAATAGCTGGTGTAGTGGGGATGTTCGACACAGGGAGACTCGGTTGCATTGAGTATACAACTCTTGGTTGTTGAGGCAGTATTGGCACCCAACCACTGGATGTGATTCCAATTTGACATGAATTCTTTTGTGAACTCTCATATGGTTGTTCTCCCAGAGGGAACAATGAAAAGGTGTAGTGCCCTCCATATGGTGGCAATCTAGTGCTCAAGGGAATGATTGGCCTTTGGAGACTAGACTGCCCATACTAATATTGTTGTGAAGGATCAATTTGTTGAGATTCAACATAAGAGATTCCAGTTACTATTCTGAATGAACAAATGAGAATAGACCATATTGTCGAAACAATCCCTGGGTGGACTCCTTCTAGTGGTTGAGAGCTATATGGGATAGATGGTATACCAGCGAACATCGTCGGAGTGGTGGCAGGAGGTTCTGCTACCACTGTATCGGACAAGACAGTCCTAGATGTCGATGGTTGTCCAGACATATCGAGTTTATCCAAAAGAATTCCCAGCGCTTCTACAGGAACTTGCGATGAAGGGGTATTAACTTATGAAGTAGAAGGATATAGGTGGATCTCAATGCCAAAATGCGATGGAGTACTAGATGGAAGATCCTCCGTAATCTCTTCTATAGAAATCAATCCAGGTGGAAGAGGCAAACCATCAGGTTCGTAAAATATTTCTGGTGCCGAAGAAGGTACAGATTCTGCAGCGACAGATGTTGGAGGGGTGACACCTTCCGAATCAACCCTAGATGGAGCTATTTCAGGAATAGAAGTGTTTAATGTTACACTAGGATCAGTTCTAATGTCCTCTTGTAACTATGGAACTTCTTCTGTAGAGGCAGGGATACCAGAAATGGTTGGAGTAACTAGAGTCTCAGAGGATGTTGAAACACAAGTTTCAAATAAACCAGGAGACTTTGACCCAGTTAAACGATTTCGCTTGACCCGGAATGGTTTGGTTTCCAGAGTCAAAGACAGTCGACTCGTCAGTCTCCGTGAACGACGGGGTTTTGATTGATTTTCTTCCACGATTGTGGATTATTTGATCAACTCAAAATAAGAGGGGAAAATGTTATTCCGTATTAAATGAATTTTAGACGCTTTGACACAACTTGCTTTTTCACTTTTTAAGAGTCGAGAAAAAGCTACAGATGACTCTAGTCGCCTTCAATTTTTAATGAGCCTGAAATGACAAGTGCTCAGATGGACCTTTTCCTTTAAGGAGTCTAAAAAGGAATGAAAGAGACTACTCTGGAAATCTAGACAGAGGGATTACCAAACCAATCGCAAAACTACAGAATACTTTTTATGGTACGGCAATCAATCTTCCCGAATGCTGTGTTCAGTGCATTGTGATCGATAGGGCGGCAGACACAGCTTCCTAAGGATAAAGGATATAGCCTATTGTGGTCTCCCAATATATACTCGACAGTACGTGGGAGAACAAGTCCGTACTGGCACTTATCGTGTCAAAGAGGAGGAATCACCCAACCTACGATGAAAGCGACAGCTACCGGGCTTTACGACATCGGAATATGTCTCTAGCCTAGACTTCTAGAAGTTTTGCGTTAGGTTCCAAAGCGTTTTTATGTTCATTAAATTTATTTTACGGTTGATCTTTCTTAAGAAGTTTTCCTTTAAGGTTCATCGTGTGATGTAGATATACAATTCCTAAAATTCAATCTAAGATGATAAACAATCGTTTAATCTTCTTTTTGCAATGCAAATCCTAGCTACTAAGGAAAGAGAAATGAAATCCTTTCAACATAGAGCAGAGAGCGCACACTAGATGCACTGTCCTAAATAAAAATCAACAAGCAGTCTAAATGCAAATGCACGTGCATTTATTTGTTTTCCGCTTTCTTAATGTGTGAATGACAAAAAGAATGCTACATACAAATATGAGTTATTTCTTCTTTAAAAGCGAAAATACTAATGATTTTCTCTTCAAAAAACGACAGGAAGGCAAGACGACACTTTGTGATTTTGAATTGAAAACTGATTTCGACACTTGAAATACTTATAAATTTAGATCAAATGCAATAGTAACTGTGTAATCGACTATCAAAAAGAGAAGTATTCTTTTCTTTGACTGAAAACGACACTTGCGACACTTCCAAATCAAAAGACAACAGTTCGATTAAGCTACTTCTTTGTAAAACAGAACTGTAAATGGCGCACAATACATAAAAAAATTCACAAGTCTTTGTAAAATAGAGTTTGGATGATGCAAAGAAGGGGGTTTCAATAGTGGTCTACTGATCACAGATAACAAAATTCCTGAATAAAACTAAAGAGAGTCAAGAAAAAACCAAAATCTGGAGGCAGATTTAGTCTTGTCTGATCATCGCACCTATAACATAGGGAAACAGGGATGCATCCCACCTACTGCACATGGAAGGTGCGATGCATCTAGATTGCCAAGAATACAGGGTGTGATGGTACAGGGACGAGACTTTAACTTGTTTTTTGGTCACAATTTGTAGTTTAGTCCAGGGATTTAGGTCGAGCAAATGATAGTCAGTAACTACAAAGTATAGGGCTGATCTAATGAGGTTACTCAAGCTACCTCTAGGGCACTTAGCATGTTTGAAAGTCAATTGTTCAGTTCATAAACAAACCCGAAGATTGACTAAAGCAGCGTTGATCTACTTTGCACTTGCATAGAAAATGCAATTCGAAGGCTAGCTGGCTTGACTTCAGGCTCCGTCTGTGGTTTATGAATCAAACAAATAGAGACAAGCAATCAAACTAATCGCTCCCCAGCGGAGTCGCCATTTTGTTACTGGGAAATACAGTATCTATTCAAAGCTGCTAGTCCCACTAAGATGGGTAGCTATCTTAGAAACAAACAGATTAAAGTTACTTGTTTTTCCTTTACGAGAGAGAGATGGGAACGAAGCAGAGAGTACCAATCTCAGTCTTTCGCTTTGCTCCTTGCTTGTTTCCTTTCCCCTTTGACAGAATCTCGCCACTGCTTCCTTACTTGTCCCACTTCAAAGATCACCTGTAGATTCACAGCAGCATAATACCATCAAAGCATAGAGATCTTTCACTATAAACAATATAGGATCAAATATATATTGACCATACAAATGAATATACCAACACAATATTCAAAGATACACAAGAATATGGAGGAAAACTCAAATAGCTTTATTAGTAAAAGTAGTAGAAGGGAGGATTACAACCACTTGGTTTGACCTAGCGCCATCCTCCCAGCTTAAAAGCCCTCTTCACCTCACACAAAGCAAGATAACCCAACAATGTCTTCAAAGGGAAACCCACAACACCTCTTTGCAAATTACCAAATTCCAACCTTTGGATCTCTTGGATTAGGGATCCATTTATAGATATTTGCAGGGGGGTGAGTCAGCTTCTGGGATTTTTATTAGTGTCATTCCACTGATAGTTCTTGGTTCCACTTGGAGATTTCATTGATCTCTTACTCATCCTTAGGTGAATTCTGAGAGGAAAGTGTCATATGAGAAGTTTCTAGAAGATTCCTTGATCATACACTTAGCAAACTGTCTCTGCCATTTGTCTATTCTCACTCATCACACCCTATAGAAGGACTTTTCAGTATGCATCGCACCTCCTGTGTGTAGTAGGTGCGATGCATCGCACCCTGACCGTGGAGCAAGTGAGATAATCCAGTTTTCACCAGTTTTGAGTAGTTTTTCATGGAGAACTTCTGGGAGATGATGTAATCAGCTGACCTTATTCCTTTAGGGTATGAAACAACACTTTTAGGGACATAGAATCCCTTGGTTTATGGACATATGTGATTGGGGTTGCAGTGCCCAAATATGTCTATAACAACTAGCAACTGGTTCCAATGATGATGGAACTGCTAAAAAAATGTAATGTCAAGAGGTTGGCTAATAAGGCCACTCATCACAGATGTTCCCCAGGCAATGGTAAAACAACCAAGTGAAGGCATATGATCGGCCAAGATATGGTGACGATGGAATGAAAGAACCAAGGCTCATCTGGCAAAAATCATTTGAAAAAATGGCAATCACAAGATGTAAAATGGGAATGGTTTCATTTTTACACAAGCTTGAAACATGGGAAACTATGCTTGAGTATATTTGAGGATGTTTTCATTTTTCAAAAGCTTGAAACATGAGAAAAACTATGCTTGGATTTGGTTTGCATACCCCCTAGCATGGTGACTCAATTCGAGGTACATGCCCCCCAAGCTTCATTTCATTCACCTAAGTAGACTACTGGTTACTAACAAGTGGATGGAATGAAGATTTATTTACAATATCAAGTGAAAGACTCAACTGGGATTTTACAAGATCTAATCAATGACTTGAATTGGAAGGGGATTTATTTCATTTCTTAACGAGCTTGACACGGGAAAAGAACCATGCTCATGACACCTTGTTCCATTTTTTAATGAGCTTGACACAAGTAAAGGAACTATGCTCATGGGGACTTATTTCATTTTTTAACGAGGTTGACATAGTAAAATAACTACCCTCATGGTCCTTGTTTCACTTTTTAAGGATTGTGACACAAGACAAGGAACTCTGCTCCATATCGCTTATTTTATTTTCTAAGAAGCTTGACACAGGACAGGGAACTCTACTTCACAGTCCTTGTTTCATTTTTTAATGAGCTTGGAAAAAGCCAAGTAACTCTACTCTATGGCCCTTGTTTCATTTTTTAAGGAGCTTGACATAGGAAAAAAACCATGCTCATGACACTTATTTCATTTTTTAATGAGGTTGACATAGCAAAAAAACTATCCTCATGGAACCTATTTCATTTTTTAACGAGGTTGAAATAGTAAAATAACTATCCTCATGGAACCTATTTCATTCTTTTACTATGTCAACCTCATTAAAAAATGAAATTGGACCATGAGGACACGAAGGTGGAGAATTTGGAGGTAATTGAAGTATAGGTTGTAATGGTGGTTGATTTTGTGATTGAGGCATCACTCCCATTAATTAATTAATTAATCTAGTGGGGCATTTCCAATTATGGGACCACATTCGCCCTTGAGTAGTTTTATTTTCCCATTATGGAGGGTATGCATTATTTGGTGTATTATGCCATGAAGTTGTGAAATATTGTTGATTCGGCCAGGAAGAACTGGTTTATGACTAATTTGTCTATGGTGAGAAACTATATGGCTGAGGATACCAAGTATTAGGAGAAATTTATTGGCCCTACCAATTTAATCTAGGAAATTGTTGCTGAGCAAATTATCCAAAAAAAGGTATAGAAGGGATTGATTCTTCCATTGTCATCGTTGTGCCACAAAATACACTAGTTCTAGTTCTTCTTTAGCTTCCTTAAATATAGGTTTCAACCTAGGAAGCAAAGGACAATGATTAGTTGAGTGATTTTTGGTACAAATAGCACATATCTGGGTTGTATCCAATGTACATTCTTTAAGACTGTGCTTCTTTTGACAACAAGGACATACAATAGCTAATTCTTGTTTTGCTTCAGCCTACTTCTATTTTACCTGTAAAACATCCAATTGTGTTGTTAGCATACTTAAGATATCATTTTTAAAATATTTTAAAAGATTACCAATCTTTGCTCATGTAACTCTTGGCCTTGCAATTCTATTGGATCTGTTGAGAGGATCGTGAGTCCCAGGCTTGGTTTTTGTACTCCCTCATGAACACCTAATACACAATTTTACATTGTCATCATATTCTTCTCTAGAGAGGTCACCCTGCCCCATTAAATTAAGCATTTATATCCATTCATCTTTCATACCTCTAATCAAAGTAGTTTTCAACACATCGTTGGGTAGAGTAGTATATGGCGATCTTTGTAAATTATATTAAAATATTTCAACATATTCTTCCAAGGTTTCATCTTATTTTGACATCATATTAAATATTTCTTCCCTTGGATCCCTAGATTAGCAACAATCCTGGTATTCAGTAAGGAAATCCTATTTCATTTGATCTCATGAAGTTATATATAGTACAACCCCCCAATCCCATAAACCATCGTAATGTTGCTCCCTTTAAGGTAGAAGGAAACAACTTTAATTTTTCAGGGTTAGCAGTATAATCATATCCTCAATATAAGACATCAAACTCAAACAAAAATGCATCGAGGTCTTCAGAGGCCAACCCATGAAATTTTGAAAGGTTTTGCAATGGGATAGCCTTCATCGATGCATTAGCCTACGAATCAACAATATGATATTCTATGGTCAAGGTTTTCATTCCTATTACTACATTTTCCATTTGGTCAAAGATCTTCCAGTAACCTTCAATGATCTTGTAGTCGGGAGGTACTATCTCAAAAAGAGTAATATGCTAATGGGGTTCTAGACCTTGACCAAGTCTCACAGCATTGTTTAGGTCAGGCACTTCAGTTTCTCATCTCACATTAGGTGTCACATGAGATTCCTTCTCAGAAGGTTGAGGGTATGATTCACTTGTTTCATATCTCCCTTCCCTTAAGTTACAAGAGTGTCCCTTACTCTTATCAAAAGGACTCAGATGCCTAACAGGTATGTCTTAAAAGCTCTGCTCAAATCCTAAAGTTTCATCATGAATCTCAGCATTGGTTGTAACTACTACGCGAAGGGAAATAATAGTAGAACCCTTCCGAGATATTGCTCGAGGACCTACCAATGCTTGAGATTCTAATTTTCGAATGGTTTCATCTATAAATTTGTTCTTCCAAGGCCAACTTGACCTTGGGTTTTGGTGATTTTCGATGTGGATTTCAGATCTAACTCTATCTAGTTCCTAGTCCTAGGATTCTTTTTAGTCATACAAACTAAACAGCCTAAACATATCAGCCGAGGGCAGGAACTAGCACAAGATTTTTACTAGGGTGCATGTGCAGGTTCCTACCTTCTGTCTTTAATACCCATCCCTCAGGGATACAATTAACACTCTCTTTAACAACCTCCCTGACAATGGTGCCAAAATGTTGAGCCAATTAATGTTCCTAAAAGGATCAACTAACTACTACACATTAGTTTATCAACCCGAGGTTTCAGTTTTTTGTTTCAAGGTTATCGACACATTTTATGCATGAGAAATGTTGGTATGACTAGTTATTTCTATCTTATTGAAAAGAAAAGATGCAATATCAAAGAAATCAACTCATAATGCAATTTCTAATTATAGAAAACCATTCAAAACATTAACTTCTAAATGCTTCTAAGGAAACAACAAAAGAAAACCTACTGGACATCAAGTTGTTTCTTAGGGAACAACAACTACAAAATAGAAAAATAGTACTACAGGATCATAACATCAAAATCGATTAAGTAAGCAAGATAATGATCTAGGACAATTTACAAGAAACGAAAAGAAATGACAATTGTTATAACAGATTAACTACAACATATCTATTCAGTATCGATCTCAATAAATCTGATTGAAAACAGAGCATTAGATTTAATAAAAAAGAAGTGAGAAATTAAGAACAGTTGTGCAAAGAGAAATAGTTGAAACAAGATAATCAAACACTAATTTAATGATACAAGTGAAGGCATTGTTGCTTCCAGGATCGGGTCCAAATCACCAAAATTGAACTACCTTATGAAAAGAATCAGCACAACAGATTAACTGAGTAATAAATGCTTCCATTCAATTACAAAAAACCAATTAAAATCAATGTCTTTGTGGGTCTGAGCTTTATGTCAAAACAATACTTCAACTTGAAAAAACCCCTTTCGAGGCTTAATGCGATTTTTTATATTATGTCGATAAAAGATAAGGATAGAGAATCTATTTCTGATAACGAGTGATCGTAAGAATCTAAATATTATTAGGATGCTCATTTAAGGTACAAAGATCTCAATGCATCTGGAGGACTAGGTCGCAAGCTCATCTTTAACTAATTTTCTCCAAATAGAGTATAACAGCCCGAGGCTATCTGATCTCCTATGATCATTCCAGGAAGCAACATCAAATGCCAATGCATCAATAGATTCCTGTCCAAAATAAGGATCCATTTGTAAGTAAATAACACTTTAATGGTCAAATCCATTCATAAAAATAATAAATAATAAATGCATATAAAACACTACTAGAATCCATACTACATAAGTTATCATAGCCTATTTACAAAAAAGACTTAGAAAATAATATGAAAACTAAGAAGTAAGGCAAGGAATTTATGAAAATTATGAGGCCCAACAGAGGTGCGAAGGGATAATAGGGGTTTGTGACAATATTTTGGCAACCAAGTTGAGCAACAACTGGCCCTAGCATTGGCAGATGTGAATGGGAAAATGCATATGACATGCTAGTACCTTGGTAATAGTTGACACATGAAGGATTAGAAGGGGAATAGGTGTAGGTGGAACTAATCCCCCCTGGGGTTGACCATAACTCATAGGTGGTTGATAATATGGTAATGAATGAGGATGGGAAAGGGATCCAATGATACAACCAACAACATGAGATTCCTCTGGAACAAAAGCAACATGAGGCCGAGGCAAATCTAGAAGGATGGAAAACATAACTTGATTATGCGTAGATCAAAACATATTTCAATGCTATCAGGAGAGCTTCTTCCCCAGTCTGAGGTAAGTGTGAGGTGACATATATACCTTTGGGGCCAAGGATATTTATCAAAAACCAATTCATATAAACATGATCCTCAAACTCATGAGCTATACAGAGGCTCCTCCTTCTGTGTCATTCTTGTACGTGGTATAAAAGGTGAGTGGCAGAAGTTTGACAAATATTATTTTGGCCCTAGTACCCAAGTGGGCTTAATCTATGTGAGTTAAGTTATGCTTATGGTGGAGTGTTTCAAGTCTTGGATTGGTTGTTGAAACCAACCTCGTGTTCGCCTTTAGGTGTGCATGTGTGAAAAATATGTCAAGTATATGAGTTAATTGAGAATATTTTGATGATGCCAATGCTGCTAAAAATAAAGTGCATAAACTGCAAATAATACTGAAAATGAACAACAAAATAAACAAGAAACGCAAGCACACAATTCCCCACCCAAGAAGGCAATCAAGCAACAAGAAAAATAATGGCAAACAAGCAACTCAAAGACACAAAAATTGATCCATAAGTTGCCATAGCTATTACACTATACAGTTCGTCACAATAGATATCATAACATTATATTAGAAATCTTAAATTGTACATTATTATAGTTTGATTAAATTATTAGATATGTAAATTTTACTATAATTAGTGCATGCATGTGAATAGAACTTATGCAGAAAAATAGATAAAAACAAAATAAACACACACACACACATACCCAAGACACAAAATATGCTCTGGGAAACCCTTTCAGGAGAAAACCCAGCTTGAAGGTGAGGCCGCTTCGCTCTATTTTGATGTCTAGAAAAAAGGTTGCAGGTAAAGAAGTAAGGCATGTGGCTTGTGGGCTGCTACAGTGCATAAATCCTCTCTGTGTGTTATACTTCATATCCCTCTTGGATTTTTTTTCTCAACTATGGAACAAATTCACTCAAAACAATGGAATGCTTGTTTTACCCAATGGACCTATTATAACACAACCCATTAGCCTACTCGTGGTTAAGTTTGACTACATAAACTCTTAACTAGAGTCACAATATAGAATATTCTAGAGTTTTTTACATCATAATCACATGGCTATCCCCTTTTTCCATGAATAATGGTGGATGATGTGACATCCTCCCAAATTATAGGTGTGAAAACGGGAAGGTCAACTTTTGAGTGGCATGACTTTTGCATACAGACTTTGATTGATGTGCTTCTTGTACTGTTGGAAATATGTCTCTGTATAGAATATCATAAAAAGGTGTGATGTTAAAGCTGCATTTTTTTACCCCAAAAGAACGTCATTTGATGCCTCAAAAGACTCCAGGAAGGTTTCAGACCCCATTTCACCAAACTGGGTCCCACTGGTAAAACTGGTCCCATGAGCTAATTCCTCCTCTTTTTCCACTCTGAATGCATCGAGATGGATAAAAAAAATATAATGATCCAATCCAGATCAAAAATGGACAAAAGATATATTTTCTAACAGACTATGATTTAAAGGAAAAAAATCTGCGAAAAGTGATGGAGAAAATCAACAAAAAACAGAAGGTAAAGTGTTGGAAAATTGCACAAAACAAGCTGCAAATGGGAGGATGCTCAAGGGGATCATAAAGAGGCAAAAAACACAAGTTTCTAAAGGAACAAAATTGTTGTGAAAACTGTCTAAAAAGAATGAAAAAAATCTAGAAAAAGAACTGAAAAACATTGGTTGAAAAATTTGACAAATATTATTTTGGCCTTAGTGCCCAAGTGGGCTTAATCTATGTGAGTTAAGTTATGCTTATGGTGGAGTGTTTCAAGTCTTGGCTTGGTTGTTGAAACCAAGCTCGTGTGAAAAATATGTCAAGTAGATGAGTTAATTGAGAATATTTTGATGATGCCAATGCTGTTAAAAATAAAGTGCATAAACTATAAATAATACTGAAAATGAACAACAAAATAAACAAGAAACTCAAGCACACAATTCCCCACCCAAGAAGGCAATCAAGCAACAAGAAAAATAATGGAAAACAAGCAACTCAAAGATACAAAAATTGATCCATGAGTTGCCATAGTTATTACACTATACAATTCGTCACAATAGATATCATAATATTATATTAGAAATCTTAAATTCTACATTATTATAGTTTGATTAAATTATTAGATATGTAAATTTTACTATAATTAGTGCATGCATGTGAATAGAACTTATGTAGAAAGATAGATAAAAACAAAATAAACACACACACACACACACATAAGACACAAAAGTAGATGAGTTAATTGAGAATATTTTGATGATGCCAATGTTGCTAAAAATAAAGTGCATAAACTGTAAAT
This sequence comes from Pinus tabuliformis, assembly GCA_031772625.1. Classification (NCBI taxonomy): domain Eukaryota; kingdom Viridiplantae; phylum Streptophyta; class Pinopsida; order Pinales; family Pinaceae; genus Pinus; species Pinus tabuliformis. Next base: position 1,234,282,039 of record CM062817.1, on the reverse strand, counting down.
AATATTGAAAATGAACAACCAAATAAACAAGAAACTCAAGCACACAATTCCCCACCCAAGAAGGCAATCAAGCGACAAGAAAAATAATGGAAAACAAGCAACTTAAAGACACAAAAATTGATCCATAAGTTTCCATAGCTATTACACTATACAATTCGTCACAATAGATATCATAATATGATATTAGAAATCTTAATTTCTACATTTTTATAGTTTGATTAAATTATTAGATATGTAAATTTTACTATAATTAGTGCATGCATGCGAATAGAACTTATGCAGAAAAATAGATAAAAACAAAATAAACACACACACACATAAGACACAAAAGTAGATGAGTTAATTGAGAATATTTTGATGATGCCAATGCTGCTAAAAATAAAGTGCATAAATTGTAAATAATACTAAAAATGAACAAAATAAACAAGAAACTCAAGCACACAATTCCCCACCCAAGAAGGCAATCAAGCAACAAGAAAAATAATGGCAAACAAGCAACTCAAAGACACAAAAATTGATCCATAAGTTTCCATAGCTATTGCACTATACAGTTCTTCACAATAGATATCATAATATTATATTAGAAATCTTAAATTCTACATTATTATAGTTTGATTAAATTATTAGATTTGTAAATTTTACTATAATTAGTGCATGCATGCGAACAGAACTTATGCAGAAAAATAGATAAAAACAAAATAAACACACACACACACACAAGACACAAAATATGCTCTCGGAAACCCTTTCGAGAGAAAACCCAGCTGGAAGGTGAGGCTACTTCGCTCTATTTTGATGTCTAGAAAAATGGTTGCATGTAAAGAAGTAAGGCATGTGGCTTGTGGGCTACTACAGTGCACAAATCCTCTCTGTGTGCTATACTTCATATCCCTCTTGGATTTTTTTTCTCAACTATGGAACAAATTCACTCAAAACAATGGAATGCCTCTTCTTCCCAATGGACCTATTATAACACAACCCATTAGCCTACTTGTGGTTAAGTTTGACTACACAAACTCTTAACTAGAGTTATAACATAGAATATTCTAGAGTTTTTTACATCATAATCACATGGCTATCCCCTTTTTCCATGAATAATGGGGGATGATGTGACATCCTCCCAAATTATAGGTGTGAAAATAGGAAGGTCAAGTTTTGAGTGGCATGACTTTTTGCATACGGACTTTGATTGATGTGCTTCTTGTATCGCTGGCAATATCTCTCTGTGTAGAATATCATAAAAAGGTGTGATGTTAAAGCTACATCTTTTTACCCCAAAAAAACGTCATTTGATGCCTCAAAAGACTCCAGGAAGGTTTCAGACCCCGTTTCGCCAAACTGGGTCCCACTGTTAAAACTGGTCCCATGAGCTAATTCCTCCACTTTTTCCACTTTGAATGCATTGAGATGGATGAAAAAAATATAATGATCCAATCCAGATAAAAAATGGACAAAAGAAAAAAGATATATTGTCTAAGGGACTATGATTTAAAGGAAAAAAATCTGTGAAAAGTGATGCAGAAAATCAACAAAAAACAGAAGGTAAAGTGTTGGAAAATTGCACAAAACAAGCTGAAAATGGGAGGATGCTCAAGGGGATCGTAAATAGGGAAAACAACACAAATTTCTAAAGGAAGAAAATTGTTGTGAAAACTGTCAAAAAGAATGAAAAAATATAGAAAAAGAACTAAAAAACATTGGTCGAAAATGTTGCACACTACAATCCTCAACTCAACAATTCTCTCCTAAATGATAGAGGTGTAATATAAACCTGTTGAAGCCCCGAAAATCGGGTCGACAACAAGGGGGATACCCACCCGGTCTGGACCTTGGTTGGCAGCTCCTTATCCGTTTGGTATAGCGGGTCCGACTGGGGATAATGGGACCAGTTTCCCAATCTAAGGGTGTGTGTGTGCAGAATTGGATGTTGCTGATCTAAGGATACTTAAAGCTAATCTAATTCAAACTTTTAAACTAAATCTATACTATTGTAATCTAATGAAAAACAACACATCTAATCTATGCTAACCCGGGGTGTATTTCTTCTATTATGTGATCTAAAAAGATTTCGAATAATAACTGGTAATAAAGATCATTCAGCTGTCACAAGAATAGAAATCAATTAAGATGAACTACTTTGCATAAAAAGTTAGGCAAAACAGTTGTGAACAGCATATCGCATAATAAGTTATTCATATATCAAACATAAATAAATGGCTCCACCGTACAAAAGTGCCAAATGGTAACTCACACATTCATGCAATAACATATAAACAACTAAAACTGTATATCACTTTAAGAATATAAGCAGAAATGGCCAAGAGATAAAAGTACCATTTGTGACTGATTCTACTCATAAGCTTCAAGTAACAATGATTTATCTCTCCTTCCTCTAACATCTACTAAGAGTACAGAAGTGCAACATCAGTACCAGATATCAAATGCAAACATTAATAAACCTTGATCCATCCATTCATCAAAACCCCCTCCGAGGGTGAAAAAGTGCATGTTCTGAGGACAAGTTTTTTGACAAATTTCTGGACCCTTCTCCAAATGCATGAGAAGGGTTTAAATACTGCTAACTAAATAACTTAATTACATAAATTTAGGATACGGGTTTAAATGACCGCCCTTCTTCTAAAGCAAAACTATTTCTAAAAACTGAATCTAATTCCTAACTATTTCTGCATTTGCTCCTTAAATGTTGCGAGCATTCAACATTCGCCTGGGAAGAGTCGGCTAGTTGCCTTTTGCTTTTGTTTGAGTTACGCAAATAGAAATGGCAAGTGCTGGCACCACTTTTTAGTACACTAGAAGATATTTTTTGAGAATTATCTTCTGGTTGGGCGAATTTACTGCGTATATACTTGGCAACAACCCAAATTTCTCTCAAACTACTTCTGCTTTTGCTATTTCAGTTTCCGAACTTACGAATGACTAAGCAAGTTAGGGACTTTGCTTTCTGAACAATTTTCTTAGCGATGCGCGATTAGCGCTAGCGCTAATCGCGCATCGAAATTGCCTCTGTTCTTTGATCCGGGCCTTTCTGGTGCATTTTCCGCCTTTAGTGCTTTTTCCTTCACTGGGTAGAAGTTTCAGGATTTTTCGTAAACATGCTGCTTTTGTGAGCTTTCTGACCCTGAATGTTGAATCACCTATTGACCTCAACATCTGTTGAGTGACACTCTGGAATCTGTGGTTCTGTTGCATGCGGTATCCATTTATGAAGGCATCTCTTCTCTGTTCTCCGAGCATTGACGCTTTCCCCTTTTCCTTATATGTTTCCTGCTCATTGCTTCATATTGTCTCCTCTTTTTCATTCCTGCAGTTCACGCAAAGGAAAAGAGTAATGATAATAAATACTGATACGAAAGCTGTAACCTCTATGAATGTATAAAATCATGACATCCATCGTGAACTGACTCTTCGAGAAACACACAATTGTCCTTCACTGACACTTTGGCATATGTTCATTAATTTCCTTTAAGGCGCGCGCCTAATTTTGGTTTATAGATAGCTTTATTGAATGTTGAGCCGAGGAAATTTGCAATGGGAAATAGCAGCATCACGTCATCGCATTACCTATATGTGTCATCGCGAATTTTTTCAGATCGGATTATCGCAGATCGCGTTTACCGCAGATCGCAGATATCGCAAGATCGCAGCATCGCGGATCGCATGAGTCATTAAATCATTGTGTGTTGCTTATTCGATATTGCGATATGCGACGTCGCACATCAGCCGTCGGAGATTTCTTAAGGTTTCCATTTAAGAGCGCTTCTTAATGTGTGCGATGCGATGAATTTTGCGTCGCTTCTTCGCAGTTTTTTATTACGCTCGTAAAGAAATGTTTATCTTCTTCGCTCGATGCGACATATTTTTAAGGAGTATAATACAAAAAGTTTTATAAAATGTTTTTTTGAATTTTTTATTAAGGGTCCCCATTTGCTTAGTGTTATTGCTAATACTAAATAAAAAGGGGGGTTGTTGGTGGCCACAACAATGGCGATTCACTTGGAAGAACCAGCTATCTCTGCTTTTCTATTGAATTTTTCTAAACTTTCAAAACAGAAAAATTTTCATAAATCTAAGCTTTGTTATGGACAAATAGAGTACATTATGCCTTATCCTATCAATGATATTTTGTTTCAACCTCTTTCTATTCTAATTGTTTGCTTCCTCAGGCTTGTTCTTGTACTTATATCAGCCACTACTTGGTCTTTTTAAAGATAAAATAAAGTCTTCTCTGTGGTGTTGGCTTTAAAATATGCTCATTTGTCGTAGGTAGAGCCTCTTCTGCCAGCAGGCGTCCATAGCCTCGACAGGGTTACCTGTTACCCAGCAATGATCCTTTATCCTGCTTAAGGCTATCTACAACCTTTGAAGAAAAATCCACATCGACACTTTTTCCTTTTTTATTCTCAAAGAACAATGTCTTGGTTTGGTAGCCAAAATTATGACACAGTCATTCACTTGATTTACACTTTTGTTGAACAAGTTGGCTCGTGATGAGACCCCTTGTCTTTTGATTTCAACAATCTTGAGTCGTTGCCCTGTTTTGGTGGACAGTATTGGCAAAGTCAGCAAGTTATAATATCTGTGATCATGATAAGCCGGCTCGTGATGAGACCTCTTATTCTTTGAGATATAGTGTTTCTCGGATTGTTCCTATGAATGCTGCGATTTTCTTTAGTGAGGAGGAAGTCATTGTTTTTCCTTAAGAAAGCTCTGGATGACAATAATAGAGTTTGAAAATAGCAGTCTTACAGAGAAGCCTTATTTTTCTATTGATACCTTTCATTGTGCTGATATAAAACAATTCCTTCGCTAAAGGTTGCTTTCATAAAATTTTTGAAGTTGAAACTAGTACCATATCCAGGCTAAAGTTTTTAACTGTATCTATCAATAATCAAAATCAGATTTTCAAAAAATAATTGCTACTTATACAAGCGAAAGCTCAAAATATGAAAGAGAATTGGTGTTTTTTCTGCGAATATCTGTAGTAACCACTTACAATTGGATTTATTATGAAAAAGAAAAGAAAAACTATTCTACAAAATAGAAGAATAATCTTCTACGGAAAATATATTTTAAGGATTTGTCCATTAACAGGCAAAGAATCCCTTCTACCTGCTAAATCCTGCAACACAAACGTTGATGGACCTATGACTTCAACAATCTGAAAAGGACCAAGCCACATCTTTTGAAATTTCGTATGTTTGCCCTTTTCTTCATGAGCCTTATCCCATTTCAAAACTAAATCTCCCATCTGAAAATTTTTCCTGGTCATTATGATTGAATCGAAAGAGGATTTTATTAGTGCTTGGTGATGAGCATGGGTTTTCTTAGCTTGTTCTCGTTGTTCTTCTAATTTAATTATTCCATTTGTCTTAGTTGTATGGAGGAAGTAGATACTTCATCGATGTATTGTACTAAAGACAAAGAGGGGATGACTAAGTGAGTTGGAAGAACCACTTCTTTCCCATAAACTAAATTAAAGGGAGAAGTGTCGATTGAAGCTTTCTTCGTTATTCTATCTGCCCATAAAGCATTTACCAAAGCTTTGTGCCAATTCTTTTGGTTCTAGTCAACTGTTCTTTTAATAATCCTGATTAGGTTTTTATTTGTTGACTCAGCTAACCCATTACCTTGCGGATAGTAGTTGGCCGAATATTTCAGTTTGAACCCCCTTTTAAGTGCAAACTCAATCATTGCATTTCCAGAAAAGTATGATGCATTATCAAACATTAAAGCCGTTGGCAATCCAAACCTAGTGATTATAAATTGATCTATGAATTCAATAATATTTTCAGAATTAGCTGTCTTGAGAGGAACTGCTTCTACCCATTTAGTAAAATAATCTGTTGTCGTGAGGATGTATCTATGCTGCTTAGAAGAGTGAGGAACGATCTCACCTATTATGTCCAAGCCCCACTAACTGAATGGTTGCTCGATGTTTACCGGCTGTAGTGGCAGGGACGGCTTCTTTTGTCTTCCAGCAGTTGTTTGGCAGACTTGACATTTCCTTACGTAACTGTGTGAGTCTTTGAACAGCGTAGGCCAGTAATATCCTGCACGTAAGATCTTATGTGCAGTAGCATCTCCAGCATAGTGTCCGCCTGCTGGTCCGTCGTGGAGTTCCTACAAAACTTTTTCAGCTTCAGTTTTCTCAAGACATCTAAGAAGAACAGAATCATAATTCTTTCTAAAAAGAACATCATTCATGAGCTGATATTGTTTAGCTTTCAATCTCAAAGCTCTTTTCTTAATGTGATCTAGGTGTGATGGAGCATATCCGTTCTTAAGATAATAAATGATGTCAGCATATAATGATTCTGCATCGTTTAGGCTTACCTCATACAGTTGTACCTGTTCAGATGAATTTTCAGAAATATGCAATGCTCCAGCCAACATTTTGCAGAAGCCTTGACCTCTTACAATGTTTGTTGGCTTGATCTCAAGGTCGTATTCTTGTAAAGCAATGATCCAATTTGCTCTTTTCTCACCCACATCCTTCTGTACTAGAAGATTTCTTACCGCTGGAAACGGTACTATGACCTTAGTATGGGTTTTAAGTAAGAAAGGTCTAAAATATTTGACTGCTTTGAAAACAGTATATGCCTGTTTCTCCACGTCTAAATAATTGAGTTCAGCACCTTGTAAATTCGAGCTAAAAAATGTGATTGGAGCTTCCGCTTTTTCTTGATTTGCTTGAGTTAGAATCGCAACGTATGATTTCTCTGAGGCAAATGTGTATAAGATAAAAGATTCTGAAAAATTCGGGGTTGCTAAAGATGGAGCATTAATGATAGCTTGTTTGATCAGGTTGAATGCTTCATGTTCGTCTTAACCCCATTTAAAATTTGAATTCTTTTTAATCATGGTTTGCAAAGGAGACACAATTCGTGAAAAATCTGGGACAAATCTCTTTACAAAATTGATTTGACCAAGGAAAGATTGCATGGCTTTTTTATTATGGGGTAGGGATATTTCAGAAATTTCTTTGATTCTGTCAGGCTCGATGTGAATACCAGATTTTGACACTATGAATCCTAGAAGTTTCCCTTCACTTAGTGCGAAAAAATATTTCTTTGGGTTAAGTGAAATCCCATACCTTAAACATCATTGAAAGATCTGTTTTAAGTCTCTGAGATGGTCGCTTCACTTCTTGGAGTACACTGTTATATCATCCAAATAAATTACTACAGATTTATTAACTAATCCCTTGAATGCAATGTCCATGGCTCTCTGAAATGTAGCGCCGGAATTGATCAAGCCAAATGGCATCTTCCGATATGCGTATGTGCCCCCATTTAGTTCTGAATGTGGTTTTCAACTGATCATCGGGATGTACCGGCACTTGATTATATCCTGAAAATCCATCCAAGAAAGACATCAGTTCTGAGCCTGCTACTACCTGTAATATCTGCTCCATAGGTGGGAGAGGAAAACTGTCTTTTTGACAGGCTTTGTTAAGATTCTGAAAATCGATACAGATTCTAATATCTCCGTTTTTCTTTCTAACGGGTACCATATTGGAGACCCATTTGGAATGTCTGATGGGGAAAATTATTCTGGCTTTTAAAAACTTATTTAGCTCGTTTTTTATCTGATTTTCTAAATTGGGGTGGATCTTTCTCAGTTTCTGTTGGACAGGTTTTTCGTTGTCAATCATAGGGATTGTATGCTGACTGATAGAAGTGTCGTACGTCATCAGCTCATCGTAATTCCAGGCAAAGACATTTTTATATTGTCTCAAAAGACGAATATACGCTAGTTTTTCTTCAGGGGCTAAGCCGATGCCTATATTAACGTTTTGTGGTTTATCATCGGTTCCCAGGTTTACTAATTCGTAGTTCAGAGTTGAACTACAGAGCTTTGAATTGGCAGACCTTTTAAACCGATTTTTCAAATCGTATAGGTCTTCTAACTTAACCACCGATTTAGGTATAGCATTATCAATGCCATTTTGTTGTATTTGTCGATCGTGATGGTCTTCGTCAATTATCTGATTGGAGTAGGATCCTTCGGAAGTGAGGAAATTTACAATATCAGGATCGTCGTTGAATACTCTCCAATTTGTAATGTTGTCAGGGATGGATGGTCTAAAGATTAATTCTATTGAGAATCTATTTGGACTAAACTCTTCGGAGGGAATAAGCATAGAGGCTACGTTAGCCAAAAGGTCTGCGCTTGCGTTTTGGAGTCTCGGGATTGAAGAAATATTGAATGCTATGAAATGCTCAGTCAGATCTTGCACCAAAGATTGATAGTGTTTTAAATGACTTGATAGGCAATGAATAGTGTTACGTACCTGTTTGACAACAATCTCAGAGTCTCCGAAGACTTGAAGATACTTGACATTCAACCTGATTGCTTTGTATAGGCCTTGCACCAAGGCCTCATATTCTGTTGTATTGTTTGTGCAATCGAATTCGAGTCTGCACGTAAGCATGGTCTTAATTCCTTCTGGACTAATCAGAACGCATCCTGCTCCTGCTCCTTCGTTAGATTTAGAGCCATCAAAATATAATTTCCAAAACAAAGATGTATTTACAGGTTTATCTACAAAATTAACACACTTTGAATTATCAGTTTGGGAAAAAATTTCGACTTGGAACAAAACTGAATTTTCTAAGTAAGGTGATGTATGAGCATTGAAATTGCCGAGAAAAGAATCTACCGAGTTTTTGCCTATGATACTGTTGTTATACGCTACTGCTTCATTTTCTCCCTCTAATTCCGTTACTATGTACTTCTGGTGTAACTCTCGTTCAACCTTTATTTGATTCGGTTTACCATTGTAGGGTAACCACATGTGTGACCAGTCGGTTGAAAAGTATCCATGGAGTTTTTCGGACCAATCCCTGCTAAGAATCAAGCCATAGAATTCTGGGATATCAGCCACTAGAATGTCAATAACCTTTGGGTTGGATGACAATCTTATGGTTACTTGATTAAGTTCACCAATCACTTCGACTTGAGATCGATCAAGCTGAACTATGAGCACTGCGGATTTTTGTGGTTGAACATTTAACTTGGCACATATTGATCTGGGTAAAATATTCGTTGAAGCACCAGAATCTACCAAACAATTGTGCACATTTTTATTGAAAATTTCATAAGTGAGAAGGAAAGGGGGAGTGTGAGACCTTGATCTTCCTCCAATCAAGGTGATGTCATTAGGATCAATCTTATTAATCGTGTTGGTTGGAGGTTTTTCCATGTTGTGGGAAGCTACAGCTGTAGGCAAAGATGTAATAGGCACGACATGTAATTCTTTCATCATTATCTTCTGTTGATGTTTCAATTTGCTCAATTCGTAAAGGGTAATATTAACCCTATTCTTTTTCATGTCGTCAATAATGTTGTATTCCATTTCATCCGACACTATTAGTGTTTTTGATGGAGTTGTTTGATCTGATTGGACCAGGCTAGGTTGAGTCGCTTTAGTGGTCTTTTTTTTTTGTTGCGACTTTATCTTTTGCTGTAGAGCTTGTGCTCTTCTGCTTAGGGGTAGTTTGGGGAGGATCAAGTTGATTTTTGCTTCGTGTGCTAACCGGAAATGCTTCTTGATCTTCTTCTTGTGGGAGGATGAAATCCCACATTCCTTGTAATTCCACAACTTCTTTGTCATCAGTCCGCCCTTCAGTGGTACTTTCTTCTTCTTCCTCTTCTTCGGATTCGACATTTGAAATAGCGTTGGGTGGTTTCACATCCATTGAAGGACCTCTTTTAAAAGTTCTGTAGGGATTTTTTGAAGAAGTTTCTGCTACTTGTTTTTTTATGTCAATCATCTCATTGGACATGGTTTTTAATACTTTTTGCAATCCTTCCAAATCGAAAGGGTCTTTCGTTTGTTTCTTCTTGGAGTCTTCCTTGAAGGTGACTTTTTTAGACTTGCGTTCCTCTATCGCAGATCTCTTTTCCAGGGCTATTACGCGTTTCTCTACTGCTATCGCATCTGTCAAGTTTTCAACTAAGGTTGTTTTATTTGTGCTATCCACGAAGATTGCTAAGTTTGATGGTAAGGCCGTAATATACCATTCACAGCGTACTTCTTCGTTGGGTTGGGAAGCAGTGGGAATTTTGTTGAGGATCTTATTGAACTGTAAATTGAAATCTTTGATGGGTTCTCTAGCCTCGGCTTTAAGATTGGATGGGTCATTGATTAACGTTGTCGTTGATCTGTCATCACCAAACTTGGTAAGGAATTGACTTTGGAAAATGTCCCAACTTGTGATAGACCCGGAGGGTAATGAAAAGTACCATGACCCGGCTGTTCCTTGCATTGTATAGGGAAAAAACCGAACAACAACGTCTTCGTTAGTAACTCCGTTGAGATTGACAGAAAGCATGAAATTGTTTATGTGTTCTTCAGCTAGCATGCCTGCTTCTGGATTGAATTTGGGTAGCCATTTCTCAGGATGGGCCGGTATTTGACTCAAGGGTGGAGGCATTAAGACTGCCCCAGGATTATTCCATGGAGACAGGACCATCGTTGAGTTGCTAGTGAATGAAAGTGCAGAAGATGATCCCTGTGGCTGGGAGGATGAGTACACTATGATTGTAGGTGATTGAAGAGGGGTTGTGGGAGTTCCAGTAAGCGGATGGATGATGGTTTCGGATGAAGATGTGGGTGGCTGACTTCGCAGTGAGGGAGTTGAAATGGATGATGTAGATGAAAGAGTCTCACTGTCATACTCTTGTGGTGTTTTCCTCGCTCTTTTCCTGGTGGAGAGAGGCAATTCAGTTGGCTGGATGCCAAATTTTTCACTCTTTAATTTGGTCAGGGGATGAGCAGGATTGTACTGCGAAGTCATGCTACTTTGAGATTTATCAGACCTCGGAGTAGAAATGGAAAATCCCTGGAGTTTGTGAATCATAGTTTGAACTTCAGGGGTTTCAATGGTAGATTGGTCTGAAATATTAGGGTGTGTAGCAGCGGTTAATACTCGAGCGACTTCTGACTCTGGATTTAAATGTACTGGGGAAGTTGGGGGAGTTGATGAGGGTGATTTACTCTTAGAATGGTATTTAGATTTTGATTTAGGTGCCATTCAGAGTTCGGGCCCTCCTTCTAGTGCCAGATATGTTGAAGCCCCGAAAATCGGGTCGACAACAAGGGGGATACCCACCCAGTCCGGACCTTGGTTGGCAGCTCCTTATCCATTTGGGATAATGGGACCAGTTTCCCAATCTAAGGGTGTGTGTGTGCAGAATTGGATGTTTTTGATCTAAGGATACTTAAAACTAATCTAATTAACACTTTTAAACTAAATCTATACTATTGTAATCTAATGAAAAACAACACATCTAATCTATGCTAACCCCTTCTTCTATTATGCGATCTAAAAAGATTTCGAATAATAACTGGTAATAAATATCATTCAGCTATCACAAGAATAGAAATCAATTAAGATGAACTACTTTGCATAAAAAGTTAGGCAAAACAGTTGTGAACAGCATATCGCATAATAAGTTATTCATATATCAGACATAAATAAATGGATCCATCGTACAAAAGTGCCAAATGGTAACTCACACATTCATGCAATAACATATAAACAACTAAAACTATATATCACTTTAAGAATATAAGCAGAAATGGCCAAGAGATAAAAGTACCATTTGTGACTGATTCTACTCATAAGCTTCAAGTAACAATGATTTATCTCTCCTTCCTCTAACATCTACTAAGAGTACAGAAGTGCAACATCAGTACCAAATATCAAATGCAAACATTAATAAACCTTGATCCATCCATTCATCAAAACCCCCTCCGAGGGTGCAAAAGTGCATGTTCTGAGGACAAGTTTTTTGACAAATTTCTGGACCCTTCTCCAAATGCATGAGAAGGGTTTAAATACTGCTAACTAAATAACTTAATTACATAAATTTAGGATACGGTTTAAATGACCGCCCTTCTTCTAAAGCAAAACTATTTCTAAAAACTGAATCTAATTCCTAACTATTTCTGCATTTGCTCCTTAAATGTTGCGAGCATTCAACATTCGCCTGGGAAGAGTCGGCTGGTTGCCTTCTGCTTTTGTTTGAGTTACGCAAACAGAAATGGCAAGCGCTGGCACCAATTTTTAGTACACTAGAAGATATTTTTTGAGAATTATCTTCTGGTTGGGTGAATTTACTGTGTATATACTTGGCAACAACCCAAATTTCTCTCAAACTTCTTCTGCTTTTGCTATTTCGGTTTCTGGACTTGCGAATGACTAAGCAAGTTAGGGACTTTACTTTCTGAACAATTTTCTTAGCGATGCACGATTAGCACCTAGCGCTAATCACGCATCGAAAATTGCCTCTGTTCTTTGATCTGGGCCTTTCTGGTGTGTTTTCCACCTTTAGCGCTTTTTCCTTCACCGGGTAGAAGTTTCAGGAATTTTCGTAAACATGCTGCTTTTGTGAGCTTTCTGACCCTGAATGTTGAATCACCTATTGACCTTAGCATCTGTTGAGTGACACTCTGGAATCTGTGGTTCTGTTGCATGCGGCATCCGTTTATGAAGGCATCTCTTCTCTGTTCTCTGAGCATTGACGCTTTCCCCTTTTCCTTAGATGTTTCCTGCTCATTGCTTCATATTGTCTCCTCTTTTTCATTCCTGCAGTTCACGCAAAGGAAAAGAGTAATGATAATAAATATTGATACGAAAGCTCTAACCTCTTTGAACGTATAAAATCATGACATCCATCGTGAATTGACTCTTCGAAAAACACACAACTATCCTTCACTGACACTTTGGCATATGTCCATTAATTTCCTTTAAGGCACGCGCCTAATTTTGGTTTATAGATAGCTTTTCTTGAATGTTGAGCCGAGGAAATTTGCGATGGGCGATAGCAGCATCGCATCATCACATTACCTAGATGTATCATCACGAATTTTTTCGATCGGATTATCGTAGATTGCAGATCGCGTTTACCGCAGATCACAGATATCGCAAGATCGCAGCATCGCGGATCGCATGAGTCATTAAATCATTGTGTGTTGCTTATGTGATATTGCGATATGCGATGTCGCACATCGGCCGTCGGAGATTTCTTAAGATTTCCATTTAAGAGCGCTTCTTAATGTGTGCGATGCGATGAATTTCGCGTCGCTTCTTCGCAGTTTTTTATTACGCTCGTAAAGAAATGCTTATCTTCTTCGTGCAATGCGACATATTTTTAAGGAGTATAATACAAAAAGTTTTATAAAATGTTTTTTTGAATTTTTTATTAAGGGTCCCCATTTGCTTAGTGTTATTGCTAATACTAAACAAAGAGGGGGGTTGTTGGTGGCCACAACAAAACCCTAGGGGGGTTTTTCTTCCTAAAAATGATAAAAATACTAAGTGGATCCAGGCCTAAAGGTGACTAAGAAAAGAACATAATCCCTTCCCAACACACAGGTAATAGCCTCGGAAAAGTTTTTAAAAAAATTAAAAGATGCAGGTTACAAGTCCTGACCTGGAAAGTGCGCCCATATGCAGAAAAGGGCCTGAAAAGAGCATTGGAGCACAGGTTTTGGGAAAAAAAGTGTGTTGTATTCCCAACGCTTTCACTTGGCATATCTACTCCAGATTGTGTCATCTCCTACGCAGCTAGTACCTGTGACCTGCAAAAAGATGTGAAAACCCAATAGAAACAAAAATATTATAGAAAATAAAATAAATGTAAAAATAGAAATTAAAATTGAGAGAAAGAAAAAATATGGAAAAAAACACTGAAAATTGTTGAAACAACAATCAACAAGGTTTTGAATTGCTACACAAGTGGAATCATCATTTGTTGATGATTAAAGTGCCAAAGACCCAGTAGAGTCACCATTTGTTAGTATGAATATTTTTAGCAAGTGTACCAAAAATGTTTCACTTAAATCATTGGTGGCTAGTGACCCTAAGAATAGAATTATGGTGTAAATATGTTTGTTAAACATACAAAAAAATGATGAAAACCCTACAGTAGATAACATACAAATATAGAAAAACATATAACAACAAAACATAGCTTAAGAGCTTAATGGAAAAGAAGAATGATTTTAGTTTATTGATAATGAAAATGTAACACCTGTGAGGAGAATTCATAAACTTAGGTCTATAGATCCCCCTCCATGGGATTGGACCTTCTTGACTTGTGCATAAACAATGTTATTCTCTCTCTCAATATGTGGTATGCTATATGCAAAGGAAAACAATGGAGGCTTGAACTCAATATGGGAGCTCAAAAGTTACAAGACGATAATGGGGACAATGAGAATGGTCATGGTGAAGAATGGAGAGAAAACCCTCTATTTATAACAAAATATTGAGATATGTTGAGAATTAGAAAATAGTGAAATATTATTGGCTAAATAAAAATCTAGCTATTATGAATATTTTATTATAATTTTTGAGAGGGAAAAGATATTCGAAATGGTCAAATATATTTATTTGGAAAATAGTTCAAGTAATTAAGAAATAAAAATGATTTATTAATTACTTAATGAGGATTAATTCAAATATGAATTTGAAATAACTATTAAATGATGATTTAACAATTATCTCATGAGGAAAATAGAGGATAAATATGGAATAATAAATAAATAATGATTTATTTAAATATTCTCATGGGGTTTTTGGATTTTAATGAGAAACAATTTAGGAAAATGGGTCACTAAGTTATTTCCTATGGTGGGAGTGGGTTTTACCATGGAAAAACTCATCCTACATGGTGTATTTCAATAAATCTAGTAATAAATGGCTATGTGAACATTTTTGGGTGATAACAGAAGATACTATGTTATTCGTAGGACAAACATTACAAGAGACGAGAGAATTAGACGCCATCCTCTCTGATTTTCAGGATGCATATGGTATGTTGATTAATAAAGATAAATACAAAATGTATTTCTATAATACACCGAAACCAATCCAAAGGAACTTTCCATGAACTTTATGTTTTCGATTGGTGGTTTTGTCGGCTAAATACCTTGGAGTCCCCCTAGTATCAAATCCCTTGAAGATGAGTTGTTGGAAAGAAATCAAAAGATAAAATTTCAAATTCCTTGGCGAACTAGATGTTTAAATATGTGAATATTGTAGAGAGGGACATATTGTTGAAATTCATCCTGCAAGTTATACCAATGTATCAATTATCAATCCTCCAGGCTCCTAAAGAAGTATACAAATAAATTATTTATATATTTCATAAATTCCTATGGTAGGGGGCTCAATTTACCAGAAAATGGACATTGGTTTCATCGGAAAAGCTTTACCTCCTAAAATGGAAAGGGAGACTTGACCTACGAGATTCAGAGGAACTCAACAATATGATGGGAGAAAATTTGTGGTGGTTGTTGTGGCTCCTAGAGACAAACCTTGGGTTGATGATAGGGGTCAGTCCCTAGGACATCTTAATTTCCCTTCAAATAAATCTTTATCGCACAAAGGTTTTAAAAGTATTATAGAATTTGAAATTGACTCAATAATCACATTCAAATACCAAACACATTATTCATATTGACAACATATTGTTCCAAAGTAGTGACGTTTAGCCATGGTGGCCTACACATGTAGTGGACTTTTCTAAGTTGTTGTAGTGTTAGTGAGTGAAGAATCAAAGAAGGAAGTTTGGTGTGGAGGGTTAATCAATAGAATCCTATGCATTTAACTTCAACAGAGTGATGTATAGAAAAATATAATGAGATTAGAAACCATGGAGCACAAATTAAGGTTTTCAATCTTACATTTATAGGTACCATTTGCCAAAACATGACATAGATAAATTTGACATACAATATTTGTTTCAAGCAACTACAATTACATGATTTCTAAGATTAAATAAACACATTTGAAAATGATATACATAGAGAACACATACTCCACGTAACAAATCTTAGAATAACCACAAACTTCTCCATTAGACTTTTAGAACAACATACATGTCTTTTTGCCTTTTTCTTAGAAACTTCCCAGAATATGCAGAAATAGTCATCTCTTGAAAAAAAAGTCAAACCCTTTATATGAGTTCCCTCTTCCCTCTTATAGGAAGATTCATGAAAAAAATTACAAAAATATCTTCTTAGTGCAACAGCTAGCTAAAATAAATAGTTGTGCAAGGGTGCCTAAGTCCTAATTTCTCTAATCATTACATAACAACTTGATACCTTCTTGAAAATAAAATATATACAAATTTCCAAAATGACAAAGGTATGATATGATTCCAAATCAGAAGAGATCCTCAATTTCAGTTCGCATAATCTTTGGAGGTGGTCCCATGCTCCCCTATCCACTTTCGCCATGAGTTTTGCAGGTTGAGCAATATCACGAACTCAAGAGGAGATTGAGGCTTGATTTGTATCTGACTACTGAATATCACTTCCCATAATAGTGGCAGCATTTATGTACATATATTGGTGAGTGATTTTAGGACAAACTAATTGGCATGGGGTTTAACCAAAAAGTGCCAACTGGCTTCAAGATCAACCTTGCTTAGTTGGTTGATCCTCTTCGCAAACTCAACTCCCTATTCAAGACACTTTCCTCGCACGCTCTCTACATTTGTTAAGGAGTCTCCAGTACAACTAGAAATGAAATTTGACTCAAGTAAGGAATCATTAACGGATTCCACTAGGGCATCATATATATCCCGCACATCATTGATAATATTTTTAACTAATTTTATATGTGCCTTCCATCGTTTGAGGATAACTTATTTATGCATTGCATCAATTTTAGGAAAATCCATTTTTCTTCCCTCATCATTGTCTTGCCACTAAAACATCTCATTTAGGTCATTTTTAGCTTGATCAAAATGCAATATCATATCTTCTACCTCATATTTCAAATTATTCCCCAACTTGTGTTGTTCTTGAATTGAATTCAGTCTCTCATAAAATAATTGTTGTTGTCTCCACAACCGTTCATACAAGTCACTAGCCTCCTGCTTGAAATCTATCAGCGGAAGGGTTTGCCCTTGCAATTTATTTATATTTTGCTTGGATCCTCATAGCTTTCCATACTTGGCTTTTATTTTCTTTGTGTGCTAAATCTGGAGAGAATAAAACTATCTTTGGAGACTTGCTAGAGTAGTCTCCTTCTAATCTAGTTGTAATTACCAATATGTCCTGAATTGTTCCTCCTTATAAGTTAGTGCCTACTCTAAGGATGTAATATTTTTGTCCTTTTCCCTTAGTAATTGCTAAATTTTGATAGCCTCATCCATGGTGGTTGATGCATAGGCACCCATAAATTGTGTTAATTTCCCAAGTTCCTCAGCAAGGGCGGCTGAAGTTTCTTTCTAGAGGACTTCAAGGGGAGCGGCTTGTGCAATTTTCTCATGAATTAAGACCTAATATTCATCTATCTTCCTTCCCCTTTTTATTACGTCCTTATACACAGGGTTATAAAACACATACAGTGGAGTAATTGCTTAAATGTTGAGGAAGACCTCTGAAGTAGGGTTTACCAAGATAATCTCTGCTTTAGACCCAATAAATGTTGGTGCTTTCTTAGTTGTGGATTTATCTAACCCTGTGTGTTGTTGAGATGGTGTATTATGACATGGAGTCTTCACCTGGAAAATTGTTTCTCCCTCCAAGACTTCCTTATCTCCTTCCCCTATCTTAGAAGTCTTCAGGTTCTGGTCAAACTAGTCCCATTTTTGCTCCATGTTTGGATTCATTGTTTGAATTTTTCCTTCAGGGTATGAAGAGCTAGTTATTGATATTAGTTTTTGTAACTGAGTAGCTACTTGTTCAGAAGAACTCCCTTGCTGAAGGGATGCCAAGGTATTCTTTAAATATACTTTTCTATACTGGGGAAATTGTAACAAATACAATGGTAAGGGGGGAAATATTGTTTTCTTGAAGGTAAGGAACTGCTCCTTTATTATTTTCAATACTGACTCATATGAGGTTGCACTAGCAAACAAGTCATTAATTTTTTTCTCTTCATGGATGATTTTTTGTATATATGCATTCAGGGGGACCTTCTCTGCTACTCCCATTGGATCACAACATCTAGTCAGAATGGTGGCTAAATTCAATGCTTCAATTGGTAGGAGCTCCTTTTTTGCATGCAAATAATTTTCCAAGGTGAAGATCCTAAAAGGCATATGAAATTGGGGCCAAAATTTCTTATTGGATTGTTTCAATGCTCTGGTGATTCCATAGCCAAATATTTGGTATGCTACCTCCCTACCTATCAGTTTATCTGGAATCTATAGTGGTAAAACATGTGGGGCCAAATGGCTACCTAAGACTCTAATATAGGTGAAATTTCCTCACCAAACCAATTCCTAGTCTTCTTAAGGTCTTCCATAGCTTGCAAGTACATCCTGGGGGCCTTCGTCTAGAATACAACCTCATAGATGTGAATAATAACATTATGGAAGATTTGATAAAAGTGTTGGGAAAAATACTGAGAGGGGGGGTGGGGGGGGTGAATTAGTATTTTAAACTCAATCCCTCAAATCTTATATTCTGAAATGTGTACATTATTGTTATTAAAGAAACCCACGTGTGTATGATACTTTAAAGAAAGAAACATGCGTATATCCAGTTTAGTGATTTTTCATGTATTCTATCATATTATTATCTTTAATCATTGCATCAATAGATTAATTACTTTTCAATATGTAGTAAAGAATATAAAGAAATCACAGAAAATGAGAAACACACATATAACACCATCATTTTTAGGCAAAAACCAAATGTGGGAGAAAACCAACATTGTTGTTATCTCTATCTTCTTTCTTATGATATAAAGAAAATATTCATTGCATTTGTACTGATAAAAACTCTTATCAATAAGAAGCCACACACTTGTAGGATGCTACAACCTCCACTTATTCTCCATCTCCTACTGGAAGGGAGCTACAACCTCGTGATCTCGTTTAACAGCTCCTACCAGAAGGGAACACCTACCCCTTTTACAAATTTACCAACTACCATTGGAAAGAAGCTTTGACTCCCTTACTAAAGGATCCAACCCTTAGCACCTCTTGGGGACCATGTTTCACAAAATTTCATAATGGATCCACCACACAAATTATAGGCCAACTTTCATCAAATTTCAAACTGGACCCATATCAACAATAAACCCAAAAAAACATGTCAAACTGAAGCACTAAATCTGAGACATTTTCACACTATAAATCAACTAAATTTTTGAAGCATCAAGTCACTAATTGCATAACTAAACCAGAAACAACGAAATCAAATTATGTACATGACTATACTGAATAAGACTCATGTATGTATGTGCTTCCTTTGTATAATACCTGTGTAAAAATCTCAAACCACTGACTACTGTATCATGAATCACTGTAATACTAAATTAACCATTGAACCATACACATATCACTGACCCAATCACAGAATATTGTAGCATCATTACTAACCACAATTCCAATCATGAGAAATCAACACTGTCAGGAAGAGATTAGCATGACCAAGACTTCATTGATAGACAACAACAAACATAATATAACTAATCAAATGTCATCACTTAGCAGTACTGCAAACCCTACCATATATACGTGACTACCTCAAGACATATCAATTTATGTATTTTCTTACCATGCAGAACACCCACATACAAATCTACAAACTTTATCTTTGAATATATATGTGACCCTGTAGAGATGGATCTGCGTGTGTACACAACAATTGCCAAACACACCTGCGTACATGTCTGAAAACTTTCGCTACAGACACAATTTCACTTTCTACAACATTTACTATCAAAAATGTAGACTTATGATTAATTTATTTAGATCAAAACACACAAATTCATCATAGTTTCATCATTTTTAGGTACCTATACATTTGAAACAAGTAAATCAATCAATCATATATGTCAACAAACTTCTATATCTTATAGATCTGAGTCGTCTCCTTGCTCCCTGGTGCACACCTATCCCAAAATAGATCACATATGTATAACTCAATACTTGCACACATAACAACTTGACCTCCATCTCTTTATATAGTATTTTCCTTATCCAATACCTTCAGCTAATCCCTTAGTAATGTCGTTGGTATTCTTTGACCGGATCAAATAACTGTTGTTGCTTCCATTTCTATGGGCCAGTACCATGTTAAAGACCCTTGGTATTCAAATTATCATGGTACAGATTTTGTATGCAAATTTTCTTCAGAATACGTGCATATGTATGTGACCTTGCTTCTTAGGACCCGCGTATACTTTCTCAAGCTTTACCTTTACCATCCATCTATCTCTAAATTTTCATCTCTTTTTTCATCACATTTTTAGCTTCTAAACCAATATGTATAAGATCCACTATCATCATATGTTGACATCAAATACATCTTTATCAATTATGTTGCCATCAAGGACAACACATTAGCCATAATGCAACAATCTCCCCCTTTGGACTTGATGGCAACCATGTTGGTGTTTGGTCATGATCTATAAACACCTGCAAATACCAATAAATCTCACCAAGAGTCTCTCCAAACACCAAGCTTCTCTCCCCCTTTGTAGATAGGATCATTGTAGGTCTGATCTGTTGAGTATGAATATTGTATACTGACCATGCTCCCCATGAGCATATGTTGGACCATCTAAAGCTATTCAATAGAGTACAATACTTTAGGAATCAACCAAAAATGACCTTTCCTTCCACTAATGACTCATGATTACCTCAGACACCCAACATATTGGGTTTACATATTGGACCAAAACTTTTACATTAATGTCCCAACAAAATGGGATTACATACATTACATGGCTTGATCCCAATAGCCCACATATGACTAAAGTTTACAATGATTTACAACATGGGTATTTACATGAAATTTACATCAAGAGACATATATGAAACTTATAACAAGAACCAAAGACCTCAATTAATGAGGTAGCAAGATCATGACAGTCAACAGCAACCACCATACATGAAATAGGAACATGCAATATGAACAGTTGATAATAGTAACATAGAAGTCACAATGATAGAAACATGAATATCCTCATTCATCAAGAAGTAATATAGGGAAATAGAGCATCAATCTCTTCAGCATAACCAACATGGTACTAAGTATGCAATGCTTCCAAGCATGGAATCAATGCATCATTGATAACTAGCAACATATAGTAGAAATATCCAGACATGAGTAAAGATATGTAACAAGTCATGCTTATGAAACCATAATTCCAACAAGGGACTATAGGGCTATAATAGTTGCTCCCCCTAAACAAACAAACTGTAGCAAACCAATTTCAAAAATAGAAGACCAAACATAAAATTATGAATGCATATAGGAGGATCCCCCTGAATCTGTGCCATTTTTTATCAGCCACTAAGATATATACATGTCTATCTTACTCAGAAACCATGTATAGACACGACTGTCCTTTACACCATCTATGTACAAAGCATAAACTAAATTAATTTTATAGTCACATATCCCCTTGAACATGATATACCTGTTAGAACAGTTAGCAGAGTCATGAGGTAGGAAGCATTCCTAATTTCTATTTGATATATTCAAAGGAATCGTGTGGAAGTGGCTTTGTAAATATATCTGCAACCTGTTACTTTTGAGGGAACATACTCTAGTTTGATGTTTTGTTCAAGCTCATGTTCTCTCAAAACTGATATTTGATTGGAATGTGTTTAGTTGTTTAGTGCATGGTAGGATTCGTAGAGATACTTATGGCACTAGTATTGTCACAAAGAATAGGGACAGGTTGAGGACAAGTGACTTGAATATCTTGCAGTGTTTGGATCATCCATAGAAGTTGAGTGTAGCAAGATGCAATGTCAAAATATTTTGTCTAAGTAGTAGATAAAGTGATGGAGCTTTGTTTCTTGTTGAACCATGGAACTAAACAGGTTCCCAAATAAAATGCTCCTCCACTAGTACTCTCGCGATCATCAATATTACCTGCCCAATCTGCATCTATGTAAGCATGAAGTACAAAGTCTGCATTTTTGGGATACCATAGACCAAATCTTGAGTTCCTTAAGGATACTTGAATATTCTCTTAATTGCTTGGAGATGAGCCTCCTTAGGATTTTCTTGAAATCATCCATCAATTCCAACTACATGCATAATATATGGTCTTGTACCTATAAGGTAGAGAAAGTTGTGAATCATAGATCTATATTATGGTTGATTGACTGAAGGAGAATCGTCATTTTGACTAAGATTTCATCCTATCACCATTGGTGTGCATATTGGCTTGAATTCTTCCATTCCATATTTCTTTAAAATCTATTTGAGGTACTTGGTTTGAGAAAGAAAGATACCATTCTTATTTTGTTGAACTTGAAGACCAATAAGGTATGTTAGTTCACCAACTAGATACATATCACATTCTTGTTGCATAACTGAAGAAAATCCTTGACTCATAGATTTTGCATTGCTTCCAAATATGATGTCATCTACATAAACAAATACTATCAATATTTTGTTTGTATCAAATTTGATATATATGTTTCTATCTACAAACCCATTTTTGAAGCCTTGTTGTTGAAGATACCAGTCAAGACGATAATACCATCCATGAGGATATTGTTTTAACCCATATAGCACCTTCTTAAGTTTGAAAATGATATTTTTATCATTTCCAAGAACGAACCCTTCAGTTTTTCAATATAAACTTCTTATTCTAGATCCCCATTTAAAAATGCAGATTTAACATCCATTTGATATACTTTAAAGTTATGAAAGATTGAAAATGTAAGAAATATTCTTATGCCTTCAAGTCTAGCTATAGGTGAAAACCTTTCTTAAAATTCTATCCCTTCATGTTAAGCATAGCCTTTTCATACAAGTATTTCTTTGTTTTCAATTACTTCTACATTTTCATTCAGTTTGTTCTTGAACACCCATTTTGTCCCAATAAAATTTTTATCATGAGGCCTTGGTACTAATTCCCATGTATGGTTATTTTTTATTTGATCAAGTTCTTCATGCATTGCCTTAACCCAACATTCATCTTTTCTTGCTTGATTCACATTTTGAGGTTCAATTGTGGATAGTAAGGGTAAGTAACTAGAAGTTCCAACAATAGTTCTTCTAGTTTGTATTCTTGCTTCCTTTTCACCTAAAATTTGGGATTCAAGATTATTTTTCAGAACATACCTTGAGGGAGTATTTTCTAATGTATATGTTTTTTCATTTCCTTCTTTTGATGTTTCTTTATTTCCTTCTCCTGCAACATTTTGGCTTGTAGTAGGGAGAGGTTTGTCATCTGCTAGTGCTTCTCTTTTGGTACTTGTGGACGCTTCATCAATCAAAATATCTATGCATTCAACAATCTTTTGAAGTCCTTTATTATAACATTTATATCCCTTACTCCTAGAAGAGTATCCAAGAATGATTACTTCATCGACTCTAGATTCAAACTTTCCAATCTTATCATCATTTTTCTTTATGTAACATTTTCTTCCAAAAAATTCTAAAGTGTTTGACAATTGCAAGCTTACCAAAACATAGTTCATGTGGAGTTTTATCACTATTTACTCAAACATGAGATTTGCTAAGTATATCCACGTTTGTATGTGTTGCTTCTCCCCATAAGGTATGAGGTGTTCCTGACTCATTAAGGATGGCATGTGCCATTTGTTGAATTGTTTTGTTCATTCTTTCTGCCACTCCATTTTGTTGAGGAGTCTTAGCTATGGAAAATTGTCTTTTGATGTCATGTTGTTCACAAAAATTAAAAATCATCATATATATATTCTCCTTCTCTATTAGATCTAAGGCTTTTTATTTTAAGATCTAACTCATTTTCTACCAGAGCTTTAAATACTTTATCAAATGCCTCATATTTATGTTTTAGTAAGCCAATCCAACACATTCTTGTAAAGTCATCAATGAATAATATGAATTATTGTTCACCACAGGGAGACTTCTTTCTCATAGGAAAACATAAATCAGTATGAATAAGTTCAAGTGGCTTACTTGAAGTACCTTCTTTAGCTTTTAATTGAACTCTGGTTTTCTTACCAAATTGACATGATTTCCAGATACTATTTTTAGGTGGAGAGACATTGGGCAAGTCACGAAATGCTCTCATTCCACTTGATTTGTACAATTGAGAAAAGTTAAGGTGTCCCAACCTTTTGTGCCAAAGCCAACTTTCTTCAGATTTTCTTAAATACCAATGTTCATGACCACCTTCCAAGAAATGGACATTGCTTGGAGTTCTTGTTCCCTTTATTGTGATCTTACCCATATCCAGATTTTTTACCACACAATAATTGATCTGAAAAAAACTTCATGCCCTTGGTCACACATTTGATTAACACTTAACAAGTTATGCCTTAATCCATCAACAAATAAAACATTTCCAACCTTGACCATTTTCTTTAACAAAATAGTTCATTTCCCTTTGATAGTAGTAGGTGAGTTATTACCAAAAGTTAAATTTTTTTCATTCTTTATTTCATTAAATGAATAAACTTATCTTTGTCACCTATCATATGCTTTGAACATCCATTGTCAATGTACCACATATTTTCTTGATCTCCTGCATACAAAGATATGTACCACATATTTTCTTGATCTCCTACATACAAAGCTAGACCACAATTTTCAAAGTCTATAATTTTATTTTTCCATACTTTGGGTGGTATTATCTTATGTTCATGTTGGTAAGATAACCCCATTTTGTTTATGCATTCGACTTATTTATGACCAAATTTATGGAAAAGAGAATATTCAATTTCATATTGAAGTGGTGAGAAAACATTATAAGAAGATTTCTTTGCCCCGATCTCATTATTTTGTTTTCTTGCTTCTCTAGTGATAATATTTTTATAAGCAACACACTAAACAACTTTGTGACCAAAATTTTGACAAGTGAAGCATTGACCATTGAAGTAGGAATACTTAGGAGTATAATATCTTCTTAAGTAGCTTTCCATTTGATTATGGTAAGGTTGTTTTGCATGAGAAGTATTTGATCCTTCATTCTTTTGTTGAGAACTATAATTCTAATGTCTTCTTCCTTTTACTGTATTGACGTAGCTTCTTGTACCTATTTCAAAATATTTCATAGTTTTTGGTGTTTCACCATTTGGACTATATCTAAGACCTGTCTTGATTAGAGGAGAACGTTGCACTTTGATGATTTCTTCTAAATTTTCATATCCTTTAGAAAATTTAAAATTTAGAGCCCTTGTGTTCTCAATTCCTTTCTTAGACCCACTATTTCAGATTCTAACTTTTCACAATGCCTTCCCTTTTCCAAAACTTATTTCTTCAATACTTCTTCAACTAATTTAGCTTCTTCTATACATATTTTTAGCTGAGTTATTTCTTCAGCAATAGTATTTTCCTTATACATATAGATTTCATTTTCTTCTAGAGAATCCATAAATACATCATCAGATTCATCCACACATTTTTATCCAAATTCCATAAGCAACTGATAATCTTGATCAGATTCAACATCCTCATTATTAGAAGAATATTCACTATCTTCATGAGTATAAAAGAAAATCTTGTTATCGAAACTTCATTTAACATTTATTTTTGGAACAATATTCCCTTTCTCATGATTTTATTTATAAGGACATTTAGCAGCATAGTGACCTACCCTTCCACAGGAAAAACACTTAAAAGGAAGCTTACCTCTAAACCTACCAATTCTTACCTAAAGTTTCTTCACAAAATTTGTTTCTTCTTCGTCTGAAATGTAACATGTTTCCTTAAGCTCTTCCTTTTATTTTACTTTTTTTGTATCTTTGAATGTTGCTTCTCTTATATTTGATGGACCCCCTTTCCTCATCTCAAAAGTTGTTAGGATCCCATGGAGTTGTTCAATAGTGAGACTCTTTAAATCCTGCATTTCTTCAATGGCGGAGACATTGGAATCAAACTTTGGAGTTAGTGATATTAGAATTTTCTCAACAACAATAGAATATTTATTTCATCACGAAGACTTTTCATTGAGTTAACGATCACATCTACTCTAAGTAAAAATCTTGCAATAATTTCACCATCATGCATTCTAAGTCTCATATTGAATTCTAAATGTTTTAAGTTTAGTGCTTTTTACCTTAGTGTCACCTTCATAGCTTTGGATAATCTTGTCCCATATAGCCTTTGCGGTATTCAATTGCATGACCTTCACAAATTCCAATTCAGCCAAGCTTCCTAATAGAGCATTAACCTCCTTTGCATTGGTCTCATACTATTTCTTCCCTACATCATCTGTGGGAATGGAGGATGGGTATTGATATCCTCCTTCAACAATTTTTCCATACATCAGCTCCAACAAAAATTCTCTCATTCTGACTTTCCTAAATAAAAAGTTAGTTCCATTAAACAAGGGTGGCTTAATAGAAAATTCTCCTTCTTGACTACTCATCTTGATGGATCTCCCTTCAAGCGATCAAGCTTCTTCTGAGGGACCTACTCTGATACCAATTGTTGGTAAAAATAATGAGACAAGGGGTGTGAATCAGTGTTTTAAACTCAAGCCCTCAAATCTTATATTTTAAAATATGTACGCTATTTTTATTAAAGCAACCTTTGTCTGTATGCTACTTTAGAGAAAGAAACCCGCATATATCCAGTTTAGTGATTTTTCATGTATTATGTCAAATGATTATCTTTAATCATTGCATCAATAGATTGATTAATTTTTAGTATGCAGTAAAGAATATAAAGAAATAACAACAAATAAGCAACACACATAGAACACTATAATTTTTAGGTGGAAACCCATTGTGGGAGAAAACCACCACTGTTGATGTCTATGTCTTCTTTCTTATGATATAAAGAAAATATTCATTACATTTTTACTAATGCATACATTTATTAGTACGTAGGAACCCACCTACAGGAGGCTACAACCTCCACTCATTCTCCAGATCCTACCGGAAGGGAGCTACAACCCCCTGATCTTGTTTACCAGATCCTACCAAAAGGAAGCACCTACCCCTTAGAAAATTTTACCAAATACCACTAGAAGGAAGCTCTGGCTCCCTTACTAAAGGCTCCAACCCTAAGGACCTTGTGTGGACTATGTTTCATGATATTTCATACTAGATCCATCTGTCACCAGCATGCAACCTGTAGGCCACCTTTCATCAAATTTTCAAACTAGACCCAAATCAACAATAAACCCAAACAAACATGCCAAACTGAAGAATTGAATATGATACATTGTCACACTACAAATCAATTAAATGTCTAAAGCATCAAGTCACTGAATGCAGAACCCAACCAGAAACAATAAAAAAAAAATTGTATGTGACTGTACTAAATAAGATTCGCATATGTACGTGCTTCCTCTGTATAATACTTGCGTACAAATATCAAGCCACTAACTATTGTATCATGAATCACTGTAATACTGAATTAACCATTGAACCATAAACATATCAGTAACCTAATCATAGGTTACTGAACCAATTACCGATCATTGTAGCATCATTACTAACCACAGTTCCAATCATGAACAAGCAACATTGTTAGATAGATATCAGCATGATCAAGAATTCATTGATAGACAATAATAAACATAATAGAATTCATCAAATGTCATCACTTAGAAGTATTGCAAGCCCTGCCATATATATAGAACTACCTCAAGACATATCAGAGTATGTACACACTTACCATGCACAACACTCATGTACAGATCTGCAAACTTTATCTATGAATATATGTGTGACCCTGTAGAGATGGATCAGCGTGTGTACGTGACTATTCCCAAGCACAACTATGCACATATATGAAAACTTTCACTACAGACATAATTTCACTTTTTTATCAATAATACAGTGTTTTGATTAATTTATTTATATCACAACACACAGATTCATCATATTTTCATCATTTTTAGGTACTTAGACATTTTCAACAAGTAAATCAATCAATCATATATTTCAACAAACTTCTAGATATTATAGATATGAGTCTTCTCCTTTCTCCCTAGTGCACACCTATTTCAAAATAGATCACATATGTATAACTCATTACTTGCACACATAACACCTTGACCTCCATCTCTTATATAGTATTTGCCTTAGCCAATACCTTAGGTCAATCCCTTAGTAATGTCCTTGGTATTCTTTGACGGGATTAAATAACCATTATCGCTTCCATTACTATGGGCCAATACCATGGTAAATACCTCTAGTATCCAAATTTCCATGGTGCGGATTTTGTACACAACTTTTCCTCACAATACCTACATATGTATGCGACCTTGCCTCTCAGGACCTACGTATACTTTCTCAAACTTTACCTTTACCATCCATCTATATCTAAACTTTCATTTCTTTGTTCATCACATGTTTATCATATGTACCAATATGTATAAGATCCGTTATCATCATATGTTGATATCAAGTACATATTTATCAGTCAGGTTTCCATCAAGGACAACACATTAGCCATAATGTGTTATGGAACCAACTCATAAAAAGATAGAAAAGATAGATCAATGCCTTAGAAATATGCTTCTTCGAGGGGGAAACCTCCTTTACATTACACAAATGAACAATTCTTGGATGATACAAATGACAAGACCTCCTTTCTATATATAGGAGTCTAAGGGGTCATAATATAATTAGAGCCGACATAACAATAATAATGTAAGGGCACAATAATAACATTAGTGGGCTTCTATGGGGCACAATAATAACAATATGGGGACTACATGGGCACAACAATATAATAAGGGGGTTGTACTAATAACAATAAGGGGTTACACTAGTAGTATAGGGACCTAACATGCCCCTCTCCTTCAAAAAGTGTTGTCCTCAACGCTTGAGTAGTTCTTGATGCTTATGTATAAATTCTTGTCCTCCCATGTGGAATCTTCAATGGGTAAGTTCTTCCACTTGATGAGATACTCTGAAATTGATCTATTTCGTAGTTTTTTATTTCTCAGTTTTGTGACTGCTTCAGGTTCCAATATGATTTTTCCTTCCTTGTCAAGTTCTCGCAATACTGTTCGAACTGGGATCTTCTGCAACTTTTGAATGACTTCCCACTCCTTTGGGCATATGGATATATGTAAGGCCTGATATTTGGAGGAACACTTCTTGGAATCAAATGAATATCATGATCATGATCACGAATAGGTGGGAGGCCTTTTGGAGTCTCAAATACGTTGGAATGATTGTCCAAAACGTTTTTGAGATATGGAGAAATACATGATTTCGATGTGGGATCCTCTAATGAACAAAATTGTGCAATTACACCCCGTTGTTCTTTATTTAGAAGCTTTTTCATGCTGTTAGAGTTGATTATCTTTCCAGGTTTTCCTTCGATACCCCTCAATTCAACTTCCTTTCCTTCCCAAAAAAAATTCAAGAAAAGTTCTTGCAAATTAAAAGTTATTGTACCCAAAGATTGTAGCCATTAGACTCCTATTAAAACATCAGCACCACCCATTGGAATGGAAAGCATTTGGATATTCAATACATATTATCCCATGGATAGCTTGATATTATGGCACTTTCCAGAGCAATTTATGGTTCCTCCACTTCCAACCATCACTTGACACTCCGGTGCTGGATATAGGAAGCAATTCAATTCCTTGGCTATCTTACAATCAATAAAATTATGGGTACTACCCAAATCAATCAACACTCTTACTTTTTTCTTCTTGATATATCCTTCTATCTTGATAGTTTGAGGAGTGGCAATTTCTTCCAATGCATTACAAGATATGGTCGGATTGATTTCTTGAGACTCAATGTGATCTTTCAATTCTTGAAATTTTTTCTTCTTGATATGTCCTTCTATATTGATAGTTTGAGGAGTGGTAATTCCATCCAATGCATTACAAGATATGGTCGGATTCATTTCTTCTTTCTCGATGTGATCTTTCACTTCTTGAACCTTTTTCTTCTTGATATGTCCTTCTATCTTGAGAGTTTTAGGAGTGGTAATTATTTCCAATTCTTTACAATATATGGTCAGATTCATTTCTTCTTTCTCTTAGGTTGGTTCCTGGTGTATATACTCTTCTTTTGACGTTTCTTGATCCTTTTCTTCCTCCTCTCCACAATCAATGTAAAATAATTTCTTCTCAACACATTTATGACGTTTAATGTATTTTTTATCACAATTGTAACAAAACCCTTTTTCTCTTTTTTCTTCCAATTGCTATGGTGTAACCCTTGCAGGTTGTGGAAGGCTAGGAGAAACAACACTTCCATCTTTATAGTTGTGAGGGGTAGACTTCCTTGTTGCCATAATTTTTCTTTCCACTTTATAACAAAGACCTTTTTCTCTTTTTTCTTCCAATTGTTGTGGTGTTTCTCTAAAGAAGGTGTTTCTCTTTGTATCCTCATAATGCGCTATCATTTCCTCCATGAAAATTGACCACGTAACAAGTTTTTTACGAGAACAAAGCCCTTTATACCATAAAATTGATTATGTTCTAAATATGAAGATGCAATACATACCTTTTGTAACAGTGGTACACCATGTAGATCAAAATATTGCTCCATTTGTAGTATCCAATTTACTGGATCCTTTCCATCAAACTTCCTCATATCACTTTTTCTTGATTTCAGGAGCTCGACCTTGCAATGACTGTAACTCTGTACTTTCAAATCTTCCAGTTCTGAAATTGCAACCTGCAGTAGCCCTCTGTGTCCTCTTTCCAATGCCACCAGTCTTATCAAATTTAGATTCTCCAAGAAAGAATTATGCACAATCTCCCAAGATGACCTGATTATATACCTTTTCAGAAGAGCGAACCTGCATGAAGTGCCACGTATCATTGTTTTGACCTTAGGATCTGAAAAATATATACAGGAAACTACAGTCTGTCCTCTTTCTATAACTTCTTACGAAATTTCAATATGATGCTCAAAACAAAAGTTATGACTATTTTCCCCAGGTCACCTGTTTGGAATGTAATTTGGGAGTCTGCAAAAAGACGAACTTCCTTAGATCATATATCTGCAAATATAGCACGAAAAGATCTTAAATTTGGATCCAAGGTTCAGAATGATTTCAGCCCAAATGGGTTTCTTTTAGCGTCTAAAACATCGCAAAAAATTTAAAAAAAATAAAATAAAATATAAAATAAAAAATAAAAAATAAATAAAATAAAATAAAATAAAAAATAAAAATAAAAATAAAAATAAATAAATAAATAATAAATAAAATAAATAAAAAATAAATAAATAAATATATATATATATATATATATATATATATATATTAAATAAATAAATAAATAAAAAATAAAAAAATAAAAAATTATAGCGCAAATGCCATGATGACCTGTTTGGAGCAGCGAACCCTAGAATCCAAAGCTCTAATACCAAATGTTATGGAACCAGCTCACAAAAAGATAGAAAAGATAGATCAACACCTTAGAAATAAGCCTCTTCGAGGGGGAAACCTCCTTTACATTACACAAATGAACAATTCTTGGATGATACAAATGACAAGACCTCCTTTCTATATATAGGAGTCTAAGGGGTCATAATATAATCAAAGCCAACATAACAATAATAATGTAAGGGCACAATAATAACAATAGTGGGCTTCTATGGGGCACAATAATAACAATATGGGGACTACATGGGCACAACAATATAATAAGGGAGTTGTACTAATAACAATAAGGGGTTACACTAGTAGTATAGGGACCTAACAAATGCCAACAAAAAATGATCAAAGTAATTGGTTTCCCAGAGTATATTGTGGTAGATGTGAATTGGCATAGGACCAAAGATTGTCCATTTCCAACCCATGGTTGGGAAATCAAGGGAATATCGCAAGGAATCCATTACATATGTTGACATGTAGAACATAGGAGTTTTGTTCTCAAAGACGTTGTGGGAGGATCAGAAATATAGAATGTGCCTAGTTAGATTATTGGACAGTATTGTGACCCAATAAAATATATATCCTTCAAAGGCCCCATCAATAAGAGGGACCCAATCTTTAGGAAATTTGGAGACATTGGGGTATACATGTAGCCTGTAGATCATGGTAGCCACCTAGATGAAAGGAGAAGCTAGAGAGTCTATGGAATACTTACCCTCTTCTCTTTCTTATGTGTATTTGGGTCGCTCCTCCATTCCCTAATTAACTCCATTGGATCCGCATGAATTTTGTAGAAGTCTTCCACGTATCTTTTTTCATAAACATATTGTAGTTTTGGAAATTGGTACATCCTTTATAAGGCCTGTGATGTGAAAAATCCAATTATCGTGCCATTTTGTATATGTAAATTCCTCCCCGTAATATCCAGTGTTTTAACCACCCATCTGACCATGTCTGTGTAGGGAAAGATCCTAGGTCTTCCTCCAATCCTATGTATAAATGAATTGGTTGAGTCTTGTGGGGTCACTTCTGAGGTGTGGTTTTCATCATTGATGACTACTATCCTAACGATCACCCAGGGACCTT
The DNA here is from genome assembly GCA_031772625.1 of Pinus tabuliformis. Lineage (NCBI taxonomy): Eukaryota > Viridiplantae > Streptophyta > Pinopsida > Pinales > Pinaceae > Pinus > Pinus tabuliformis. The sequence goes on along the minus strand of CM062817.1, from coordinate 1,234,249,689 downwards.
CATCTCTAAAATATTTGTAGATTTCCTCCCACAAGGAGTGACCTACATCTTTGGTGCATAGTGTGTTTGAAAACAATCCTGCCCTAGGTAATTTTTCATCAACAATTTCCCTAAATGTGCTAGTCGGTTGTTGCACAGGCATTTTCGACTTGCCCTTAGCCTTCATCATGTCTTGATGATGAAGTAGGAGGATGCTTTTTTGGGTAAGGTGGGAAGATAGAGCATTGTGAATATAGAGAGGTATTTTAATCTAGCGAGCGATTGATATGAGATGGCTACAAACTAATGGAAAGGCTTGCCACATATGGTTTTAAATATATGATTTGAAGTGCAATAGTAGGTGCATGAGGTACAACGGTTAGGTTGTGGGGAGTTTCAAGTGGGAAATATACTAATATGGCATAGGGGAGACATGGAGTTGGAGTGATGGTTCATCCCCCCATAATCAATCATAACCATTGATCTATGCTACTTACTCTGTTGACTCTAACCTTCTAGTGGGATTGCACTGGTTGATATGTCGCGCTCGTTCATCCACTGAAGGTCCCTCCTGAGTGACATTACTTTATGATAGGTGGTGAACTTTTAGTAAATTTCTTCTCTTTAATCATTGGTGATTATGACATGTGAGAATTCGTTGCCACTTGGTATCTTCCCCTTGCTGGAAGCGCTACTTGTTACTGTTGAGTTGTCACATGGTAGCTCATGCACCCTACCCCCTTAGAGCCGAGAAGCTCAACTCCCTTTAGAATACAATTAGAAATGGGGGTATTGATCCTCTAGGGTCTTCTGCCGAGATGATTTCATATTTGAATTTTCCAAGCCACTTGTCCAACTTCCAGTAAGTAGTTGTTGACATCATCTTTTCTCAATAGCGCATTTCCATCTGTATTCCAAATGAGAAAATTCTTGGTCCCTAACTGTGAATAGTGCAATCCCAACTTCTTCGAGGTTTATGTTAGAAAAGGGTTACAGGTATTCGGTTTTTGGGTTTGGGCCTCCAATATTCATTATAGGGTTCTATCAAAAGATGCCCCATGGCTCCGACAATTGACATATTTGTGATCTCTAGTCCCTAGGGCCTTTTATAATTAATTTCATAATGGGAATTGGGATTTCAAGGTTCTTGGTTTTTGACCTTTACGTCCTCCTCTTTTCTGATCCTCCTCTTTTGATCCAGTAGTTACTTCAAGACTTATTCATGTTATTAGAAAATGCTCCCTGATTACTTTCATTGAGTAAGCTTGATATGACCCTTTGAGCTCACGCATTCCTTGAAAATCGATCCAAACTATGCCATGTTCTACACCCCACTACTTTGGGATGTAATATTTTAGGAAAACAAAAATCAGAATACAACATCCACTCCAATTGGGAAAAATGTCTTGCTAGGAAGGCGCTAATAACCTGCAAACTAGTAGCCTTTGTTGGGCATGGAGTCAAAAATATACATCAAAAAATGAAAAATAAAATGAAACACATTGATATTTACAGTGGAATTAGGTACCTGATCTTATTCTTGAAATTAATGCTTGAGTTGTTTCCCATTGATGGGAAGCTTGAGCACTTCACCATCCATATTTTACAGTAGGAATGTATTGTTGTCTTTGGTTTCTACTACCTTGAATGGTCCAAACCACAAGGGGTAAAATTTTCCATGCTTTCCCTTGTATTCCTTTCTGACATCCCACCTAATCACAAGGTCCCCTAGTTGGAAAACTCTATCTTTGGCCTTTATATTGAACAGGACCTTCATTTTATCTTGATATTGGAACAAATTCTGATTCACCTACTCCCTATTCTCCAAAAACTCAACAAACTAGTTTATCATTCAAATTAGATTATTTGGCTCCTCCTCTACATTCTAAATTAATTTAGCTATTGGCATAGCCAATTGACTAGGGAATAGTGAAGTATTACCATATAATAGCTCAAATGGTGATTTCCCAATGGATCTCTTTTTTTTAACTCTATTTTCCCAAAGAGAAAACTTAAGTTGGGAATCCCAATTTTTCTTGTTATCTAAAATGGTTTTCTTTAAGATTCTCACCAATTTCTTGTTTGATGACTCATCTAAGCCATTTCCCTATGGAAAATAAATGGTGGAGTGACCAAGCATAACATTATACTTCTAACATAAACCAGCAAGCTTCACAAACTTGAACGCCTGGGCATTATCAGTCAATATCTTCTTTAGACATCCAAACCTAAAAAAAAATGCTTTCTTCCAGGAACTTCATGATCACTGAATCAGTTTCAACCTAGGTAGGGATGGATTCAACCCATTTAGTGAAGTAATTAGTGGTTGTTAAAATCCATTTATGCTACCCACTTGAAGGTGGGTGAATCTCTCCTATGAAATCTAGTCCCCATTACCTGAATGGTTCGTCAAAAAAAACTAGAATCAGAGGAAATTGAGCCCAATTTTTCTTTTAGAAAACATTTGATATTCCTTGAAACCTCTCACCAGTTTGTACACATCATCCTTCATAATTTAATGTGTTGTAGCCTTCCATATATAGTGTGTTCTAGAAGCGCAACCATGGTATTCATTAATATTCTCCACTATTTCTTCTTTAGTTAATCATAGTAGCAATACACTACCAGGGTCCCACCAATAAAGTTGACCATATGTGATTACATACTTCTCGGCTTTCTGTTGTCTAGGTAAATCCTCTTTGCAGACAGAGACGATCCCTCTAACCCAGTGTGTGGGACTAGTAACCTACGTGACAATCTACTAGACACTTTCCTAAGTTACAATTGAAAAGAGAGACGAAGAAGATGGCCTACCTCGTTGTGATGCTATCAAGTCGTCCTTTGTTGAAGATCTTGAATTACTTGCGTCACAGGCTCATTCCTACTACTCACATCATTTATGCACCCGCATAGGAGATCAAGACACAACAAGGCATGCAAATACAAATATCATATTCAAAAGAAACCTACTTAACTAATCAAGGAATGTTAAGATAGATGATACATGAGCATACACATCAATGGAAAATGAAATAGCAATTGTATATCAATAGAAAATAAGGGGAAGCATACAACCAAGCCTTGATGTTGATAGGCTCTCCTTGAATGAATGTCCAAGTCCAAGCCAAGCTCTCCAAGCCAAATGAGTAGCATATAGGCACATTCTTAGCATAAGGGTGCAAATAGACATAGACCAACCATTTGGGAATGGGAGAGGATGAATATATAAGCAGGGAAAGGGAGTTAGGATCTCTCCAAAGATAGGGGTAGGCCCTCATCTCAAGGAGGTAGCTCATAGGGATAATACCAAGAGGCCAAGTTGGGAGAAATCAACCTCAACTACGTTGAACATCCTCCATCTTGTTGCTCTAGAAGCTTCTAGATCACGAAGCTTCTCATCCTCTTTGGGAAAATTATCTTTTGGGGATCATTGCAGGTATACAAGTAAACAAAGTGATGGCATCATGGGGCTAGTACAATGCAACTAACGACCATCGCGGTTTTCAGTTTCATAAGAGCAACGATTCTAAAATTAGGATTTTAGAGCCATTTCCTTCAAGGGAAGCTCAAGGCATTTTATAATGAGTGTTTTAGGGAGAATATGAGATGCATATCTAAATGAGTACACTGCATGATGGTCATGTTTCAAGCACTTTGGGGTATGTCACAAGGAAGCATGGTAGGTGTGACAAAATATTGTGTAACAGATGCCCCCTAAAGCATGAAGTCAAAACAAGGAGTCATGGCTGAGATGCTTTACGAGATTTTGCAAGGACAAGGACAAACACTATCAGGAGACCTGTAAATCAAGGACGCATATACATTTACATATCTGATATCAAACATGAATCTACGATATGGACGTATCCATCTAGATGACAAGGACTATATGAAAGGATCCATGGCATGGGTTCAGCCATCCAATTGAGAAGGATCATCTGTAAATATAAGATCCAAGGTATGGATGTAGCCATCCAATATAGAATGATCATCGTAAGTGAAAAGTCCCACAGTATGGTCATAGCCATCCGTATAGCAGAAAAATACGTAAAATCATGAATAACACATAATTCCATGCATCCTGAGTCATATCAAACAAGACTCAGGGTCTTGTGCTCCATCCCAACCCGATCAAAGCACGAATTCTAAAATGTGAGTGAATGCGTCGAAGTCAAACATGTTAGAAAAATCGCCTAACTACCGGCCAATGATGTGGATCATTAACAAGCACGAGAGAAACCACCAATAATGACAATGGCTCTCAAGGTACGGCAGTACAATCCGTGAATGTGATAATGAAGTTGAATTCAAACACTCGTGGAATCATATAATCAAAGGCCAATGATGGAAACCTGTCATCGGATGTGAAGAACTTACCATTAAGGCATGAAAGCTCTAAGGTACTAAAAGGGAGTCTCTAAGTCATCTTCCTAGATAATGAGCTGAATTTGACAAGAAGTGACCCGTCGAAGAGGGCCATAATGAATCCCCGAGAATCGGCATGAAACAAGGAATAAAGTGGAATAAAATGAATAAAGTCCAAGAATGTAACGATGGGTCAGACAATGTATATGTAAATAAGTGAAGATAGGACTTCTCTTGAACACTTGCTACACGACTCTGAAGTGTGGCAGCATTTGACTCAACATAGGACTAAAAATCATGATGACAAAATGGAATACTCAGATGAGAGGCAAAATGAATCACCCAAACCTGAGAGGACAAGTGACTGAGTGAGGATATCCCAAACCCGACACAAAAATAGAAGAGTGTCATGTTCAAGAGCGACATGATGCCTATACAAATGATGTTTCGTTTTCATTTTCCCCACTATTTCTAGTGAGTACCTCTTTATTTTTACACAATCTTGAAGAGGATACAATATTCTTGTCGTATAAGTTCACCCTTTGGATGAATCGATCCTAGTAAGTTTTACGAGTCCTAGGAAGGATAAACTCGAGCTCGTCATGGTGACATGTCTTTCATCATTTAATTTTTACGAGTCCAATGGAAGAGTAACTCATTGTTTTTTTATATTTAGAGAGTTTGAAAAAGAGACAAAAAATAAAACTCCATCATGTCCCTTTTCGTAATTTGTCCCTTGAACCCGAAAAGGTAGAAAACAATATTCGAGAGAACCTCTTGACCATGTCAACCAAGGCATAAATTTTTCGTAAATAGTCAATGTCAACCCGAAAAAGGGGTAAATGTATACTGACACGACATCAATTCATTTAATTTAACAAGTTCAAAAAGACAAGTAGTCGGAAATATTTTCATGTTTTGAGAGTCAGAAAAGAGCTTTAAAGATGACTCCACCTGGAGGAAACGAGTGGTATGAAAGGATGGAAATTGGTTCCAGTCATGATGGAACTGCTCAAACATGTCATGGTTAAGAGGCTGGCTAATAAGACCACTCATCGTAGATGTTCCCCAGGCATTGGTAAAAAAACCAAGTGAAAGCGTATGATCGGCCAAAAAGATGATGTCGATGGAATGAAAACACCAAGGCTCATCTAGAAAAAACAGGCTGATAAAAATGGAAATCACGAGAGGTAAAAGCATAAATGGTTTCATTTTTACACAAGCTAAAAACATGAGAAATTATGCTTGAGAATACTTGAATATGGTTTCATGTTTTAACAAGCTTGAAACGGAAACAAACTATACTTAGGTTTGGTTTCTTTGTTACACAAGCTTGAAACAAAACTAAACTATGCTTGAATTTGGTTTCATTTTTACACAAGATTGAAACAAAGATAAACTATGCTTGAGATGAGTTTGCATGCCCCTAACATAATGACCCAATTCAAGGTACATGCCCCCCAAACCTCATTGCATTCACCTAAGTGGATGGAATGAAGGTTCACTTATGAGATCAAGTGAAAGACTCAATTGGAATTTTGTGAGATCTAATCAAAGACTCGAATTTGAAGGGGTTTTGTTTCATTTTTAATGAGCTTGACATGGGAAAAGAACCATGCTCATGACACCTTGTTTCATTTTTTAACGAGCTTGACACAGGAAAAGAACTCTGCTCATGGAGACCTATTTCATTTTTTAATGAGGTTGACATAGTAAAAGAACTATCCTCATGGTCCTTGTTTCATTTTTTAATGAGCTTGACACAAGACAAGGAACTTTGTTCCATATCCCTTGATCACAACCCAAAAGAGGTCATGGCCTCCAAGAGGTTCTCATTAGATGGGAGAACAACACTTTGTAGGGGATACATGTCCAGGGATCCAGATGAAAAATCGAGCTCCAATGCCCAGAGTACATGGTGTACTACATCACCTACTAGATCATCAGTAGATGTTGGCATGGAATAGGTGGCCATGTAATTAACCTGTGGTGAGGGTGATACCATTTGCATATAAGAACCATTTAGGGATGATGGTTGAGTGGGAGTTGATTTAGGACCAATGAATGTAAGTTGATCAATGATCACAATGTTTCCATCATGTCAAAAACACATCACTCGAAAGAGGGAAGAGATAAGAGCTCCCATGACGTAAACATAGTCATGACCAAGGAGTATATTAAAATCCAACGAGCCTTGGACAACCATCATGTCGATATAGATAGTCTTTCCTCCCAAAGTAATAGGTAACTCAGGAAGGATCCCTAACGGTTGACTAGTTCCTCTGTTAAAAGCTAATAGATTATGGGTGACGGGGACAAGCTGAGGAGAACCTAAAGCTTTCCAAGAAGTTGAGGATAGAAGGCTAACATATGTGCCCTCATCTATGACTGTGCTACGTATGACCATATGGTAAGCCTGTATGGTAATCAGAAAAGGCACATAAGACGGAAGATGATATCCTGCCAGTCGACTCCAATCAAAAGAAGTGACTAAATTGCTCGGAGGGGGTGTCGTAGGAACAAGAGAGTTGCTCTCTTTCTCTATGGGACTAGGAGAACTGCTCTCATGCACCACAGGAACGGGAGGATTTCCCTCCAATTCATTTGAAATTGACGAAACCAGAACAACCTGAGCAGTATGAGGCTCACTCTCTACCGGAAAGGTGCGTTTAACTGAAGGTGGAGTCAGGTCTACCATTTTCTCAACCAATGGTTGGTCAAGAATAGACTCATGAGACCCACTTTCAGAGAGAGTGGGGTTGACCAAAGATGACTTTTGATCAATCACTAGATCAACTAGTGAAGGATCAGGGGAAAGCTTTTGATACCCAGCCAGAAGATGAGGTTGAGAAGCTGTAAGGTTTTCCAACTCTTTGGAAGCTTCATCCATAAGAGGACAAAGGTGAATGGGATGATTACCTTCACACAAATTATAGGGAAATTTGGCTTTTCCCTTTTTCCCATGGACTTTACTAGTTGAGGGTTTATCACTGGCATGATCTCCAGAGGCTGATGATAAAGGTTGATGTGAACCTGTAGACCACACTTCTAAGACCTTGGGAATACCAAGACAATTCTGAAGAAGGTGGTCACACTTACATAACATGCAAGGGAATTTTACTTTTTGGGGTTAGTTAGAAGATTTTTCTTCATTAGTTGCATTGGTAAGAATAGTTGTTTGGTTTTCCCTTTACTTATTTTGCTTCTTCTTCTTCTTCCTCTTCTTCTTATTCTTAGCTTCTTGGTTACTAGAATCCATACTCTCACCAAGCGAAGAGGAAGAACGAGGTGAAGAAATAGGCGAAGAAGGCAACGGATCAACTTTAGGATCAACATGAGGTTGATGTCGCTTAGGTGGAGGAGAAATCGGTTGAAAAGCAGTTTGGACACTCGGAACCACCAAAGTCAAAAAAAACTAAATTGGTAGACCAATGGTCAATCCAGGAAGGGACAACATTGCCATATAAGGAGCACCAATATTTCCAAAAGAAGGAAAAAGACTAGGATTCCCATCAAAGGGATTTCCTTGGTTGGTAGACTCAAGAAATGTTGCCATTGGTATCAACCTAAGATATAATAAGGAGTATCTCCACAGGAAGGATGTTTTTCCACAATAAATTTTAGAATTTGAAACAAAAACTTTGCCTTTTCATGTTTTAAGAGTTGAGAAAAGGATGAAAAGCTAACGCTAGTCACTTTCGTTGGTTTAGCAAGCTTGAAAGGACAAGTACTTGATGATCTTTCAATTTTAAGGAGTCAGAAAAGATCGAAATGACTACTGAGGATACTCTAGGCAAAAGGGATTACCAAGTAACTGTGAACTACAATATACGCCTTAGCAAATAAATTTACTAAGGACTTAACATACATGCAGGCAATCTCCATGAATGTTGTGTTCTATGTATCATGTTTACAAGGCAGCCGACTTAGTTACCTATGGCTAAAGGATAGCAAGCTAATGGGGTATCCCTTTATATACTCAACGTTACAGGGAGCATAAGTCCATGCTAGCGCTTTCTAATGCAAGAGTATTGCGAATGACAGCTGCTAAGTTTTATAGACGTTGGAACACGTCTGTATTCTAGACCACCAAGTATGAGAGTTAATGTTTCAAATGCTCCTTAGATTAATTGAGATAAATTTTAATTTTTATCTTCAATTATGTTTTGGTTTTAACGCTCATAACGATGTCACCTAAATACCTATGATGCAATTATATGAGGAAACGGAAACTTTCTATTTCTATGAAAGCTAGACTAATCAAGTGAAGAAATTTCAATCAATAATGCATCAAACAAAATGCCTTCCACTAACCTTCACTTTTGTCTTCCAAATGCAATGCCAAAAGTAAAAAATATTTTCACTTTTCACCATGCTAAATGCAACTTTTTCGAAAGAAAAATGGTTTTACTTTACAAAGATGCACTTATATGAATTATGCTTTTCTTTTCACTTTGAATGATTTGATGCGCCTAATACAGTTTTTAGTTTTCAATCACTGAAAAATGTGATCTATTTTCAATGATGAATCTCAAAAAATAACTTTTCAATGCAACTAATCTAATGCATTTTCATGAAAAGAAAATTTCGAAATACAAGTTAAAACAAATGCAAAATGATGTTTTCAATGATTTCCACAAAAAACAACACTCAATCAATCAGCAAAACGAGCATCTCAACGACACCAACAAGAAAAAAGTGGTGACCAATTGACTAGAAACCCTAGAACTAAATCAGATTTCACTTCAAAGCCAATGAGACAAATTTTGCAAATTAATTAAGACAATCAATCAAAAACACCATAGACACTCTAGAAAATCACTTATAGAGGACACAGACACTGAAAACAAGAAGAAAAACCCTATTTTCTCTTATACTCTAAGATCATTGCACCTGTTAAATGCAAAACAGAGATGAAAATGTGATAATCGTGACTGTAATTAAAGGATCCGTGATGATATTGCGACTATGAGAGGCAAACCCGTGATGGGTGAGAAAAAATGAAGAAAAAATAAGAAATCTTCAAGACCAGACAAAAATCAATGTCCTCAAGAAATCACCAGCAAGTTAATATAGTTATAGAAAAGCAAACAAGCTAGAAAACTCATGGTTGGTCAAACGCATCACAAATTCAAGGTGAAGGATTGAATTGAAAGGGTTATAGCTTCCCTAGCAAAGTCGCCATTTTTTTGTCTAGGTAAGTCCCTTCTGCAGACAAAGACGATCCCTCTAGCCCAATGAGTGGGACTAGCAACCTACATGATAATCTACTAGACACTTTCCTAAGTTACAATTGAAAAGAGAGGCGAAGAAGATGGCGTACCTCGTTCTAATGCTATCAAGTCGTCCTTTGTTGAAGATCTTGAATCACTTGCGTCACGGGCTTGTTCCTACTGCTCATAGTGTTACGCACCTGCACAGGAGATCAAGACACAACAAAGCATGAAAATACAAATAGCATATTCAAAATCAACCTACTTAATTGATCAAGGAATGTTAAGATAGATTATACATGAGCATACACATCAATGGAAAATGAACTAGTAGTTGTATATTAATAGAAATGAATGTGAAGCATATAACCAAGCCTTGATGTTGATAGGCTCTCCTTGAATGAATGTCAAAGTCCAAGCTAAGCTCTCCAAGCACTCCTTCTCCAAGCCAAATCAGTAGCATATAGGCACATTCTTAGCATAAGGGTGCAAATAGGCATAGACCAACCATTTGGGAATGGGAGAAGAAGAATATATAGGTAGGTAAGGGGAGTTAAGATCTCTCCAAAGATAAGAGTAGACCCTCATATCAAGGAGGTAGCTCATAGGGATAAGACCAAGAGGCCAAGTTGGGAGAACTCGACCTCATCTACGCCGAACAACCTCCAGCTCACCGCTCTAGAAGCTTCTAGATCACGAAGCTTCTCATTCTCTTTGGGAAAATTTCCTTTTTGGGATCATCGTTGGTATACAAGTAAACAGAGTGATGGCATTGTGGGGCTAGTATAGTGCAACTAGCAATCATTGAGGTTTTCATTGTCATAAGAGCGATGATTATAAAATTAGGGTTTTAGAGCCATTTCCTTCAGGGAAAGCTCAAGGAATTTTCCAATCAGTGTTTTAGGGATAATCTAAGCTGCATATCTAAATGATTACACTGCATGATGGTCATGCTTCAGGAACTTTGGGGTATGTCATAGGGAAGTTTGGGAGGTGTGACAAAATAATGTGTAACACTTTCATCCTCGGAAACTTATATTTCACTTTGTCCAAGCTCGTTGGGCAGCTGAGAAAAAATAGGTAGTGGACAATGATTTTGTACCACTCTGAATAAAGGTATCTATAAATGATTTTGTTATTTTTCTCATTGGATTGATTCTCCCCATCTATCATATCTGGACCCGGAGTCTCGGCCAACAAATTTATCCCTATTGTTTGATGGTTCTCCTCCGATAAAGTATTAGCCAAACCATGGCCCTTTATCAATTTGGTCAGCTTCATATCCATATCATACTCCTGAATTTTTGTTATCCATTTGCCCCTTTTTCCTTCCCTATATCCTTGCATAAGAATATCCTTCATGAATGTTACTTCAAATCTACATCTCAAAGTACTTGGATGAAAAATTCTATTGTTTTCTCTTTCTCTTCTTCATTCTTTTGTGGTAATATAGCTTCTATATTGTTTGGGGGTGCAAAAGAGAATATGATAAAAGGATTCTTATTATCAGAGCTAGCTAAGACCAGAGCTTCTCCAAAGGATTTCTTAATTCTAGAAAAATATTCTCTAGCCTCCATAGTCCATTTGACTTCTTTGTCCTTCCTCAACATATTTATAATGTCCTTAAAAATCTCAGCATAACTCGGCACAAACCTTCTTAGGAGGTTTATCCTCCCTAGGAAAACTTGTATCTCCTTTTTTCTCCTTGGAAAATGGATAGTATTGATTTCTTCTACCCTCTTGGGGTCAATTCTCACTCCTTCCTTTGATACTATATGTCCCAAGAGCTTGCCTTCACTGAAAGAAAATTATGACTTATTTGGGTTCAAAGGTATATCATACTTCCTGCACTTCTCAAAGGTGTGTTATAAATGTTACAAGTTCTCTTCATTAGATTTTGAGAACACAATTATGTCTTCTATGTAAACCACCACAAACTTATCTTTTTCCCTAATAAATGCTATATCCATCAGTCTTTTGAAAGTAGCTCTAGCATTCATGAGACCAAAAGGCATTGGGGCATACATTAATGTTCCCCATGGGGTGGTAAAAGTTATTTTCTTCTTATCTTGAAGATGTACAACAACCTAGTTGAAATCTGAAAACCCATCAATCAAAGATGATCTTGATGATCCCACCACTTTTTTAAAACACAATCCATCTTAGTTAGTGGGTAGCTATCCTACAGAGAGGCCATATTCATATTTCTGAAATCCACACACAACTTCAATTATTTATTATTCTTTCTGACAGGGACCATATTATCCACCCAGTTTGAATATCTCATTGGTACAATGATTTAAGCCTGGACTATTTTCTTGATTTATTTCTCTATCAAAGGGAGAAGTTGAGGATTTATATGCCTTTGTTTTTTCTTATGGGGTTTAATTAGGCTTCAATGAGATCTTATGTTGAATGATGCTGATATCATAAGTTTTCAAATCATCATAAAACTAAGAAAATATATCAACATACCTTCTAAAAAGGTCAAGAAAATTTTGCCTATATCTCTATGGAATCCCTTTAGCCAACTTAATTAGCTTGATTTTTTTATCTGTGTCAATATTATAGTTTGCAGTATCCTCTTTAGCCTCCTTCTTAGATTTTTTAATACCCACATCATTAGCATCAAACAATATTTCCAATAGGACTAGCCCTTTTGGGATTATGTTCCCTTCAGCTGCAAAATTTTCTGCCCAGCTATAGATTCTTCCCAAGGTAATTGGTGCTCGGTAGCTTACAGTGCCTTGATTCCTTCACCCTCCTGGTATATGGCAGTGTTTGAAAACTCCTTGATCACTTCCAAAAATATTTTGATCTGATATTCATCTTCGAACACCTACCAATATTTTATATTGTCGGGAGCTAAGGGTGTGTGCCTAACTTCAAATTCATATCTCAATAGGGGATTTTGGAGGGGTCTAAAAGCATTTGTTGTTGTAGCCAAAGGATCTACCATCCTCTTTTGATACCTAGGAAATATTTTAATATTAAAGCCGAGAAAGAAATTTTCAATTAGATCCCAGACCTCATTTCTATAAGACTTAAGTTGAGAATGCTTATATTGGCATTGATTCCTTATTTGTTTGACAATTAGCTCAGAATCTCCAAAGGCCATCAAACATTCAATATTTAAATTTTTAGTAGATTGTAGACCCAACGCCAAGGCCTCGTACTTAACAATGTTGTTGTAGCATCGAATTCCAATTTGTATGCAAGAGGGATGATGTTATCCTCAGGGAATTTTAGGAACACTTCCCCTCCATTTCCTTCTCTGGAGTAGGCTCCATCAAAGTACAACTTCCACACACCATCAACTTTTTTTTGCTGAAAATTAACTTCTACTAGATTCTCCATTTGGGTGTCCTTCATAACTTGATCATAAATTTCTAACATAAAGCATGAAATATCATTTTCCAGGCCATATACCATATAGTTATTGGAATTATCTACTCTAGTGACTGTCTTTACAAACATGTATTCTGTATACAGTCTGTGCTCTTCTCACCGAAGACTGGAATAGTGGCATACATAAGGTCTAATTTTATTGAACCTCCAAGTTTCATTCCCAGGATATGGAGAGGAGCATACCAAATCCTACAGGAATATCTGCTACCACAATATCCATCACCAAACTTTTCATAGGAATTTGGGCCAGATTAACAACTAGGTCTTCGATCATTCCCAGGTAATTGAATCTTTTGGAATGAAAGGAATACAAGTATTTGTATGGTCTAGTTATTTGCAGACCAAGTTGTTCCATAACAAACAAAAGGCATCAGATTATGAGAGGCTCTTTAATCAAGCATGCAATTATGCAACAACAAATCATGGATCACTAGGGTGACATAGAATGGAGTGGAAGGGTCTTGATCCTCCACATGAGGGCCAAACATGACTACAAGGATTTCTTTTTATAAATTAAGTTGTCTTAAGATGAATCAATGAGAGATACATCCATGAACTGAAAAAACATTGTTTTTATAACTACGTTGTTTCAATAATCATTAGGGGAATTTTGATGTCTAAAATGGGCCTCCTAAGGAAAATGTACAACCAAATTAAACTTTATAAGAACCAATAGGATTCAAGTTGATATTGTCAACCATGGGGGATGATTCACCATTTTTGGAGTAAAAAAGTAAAAATATTAAAAAATACTAAAATAATATAACTATTTTTTCAACTCGTATTTTCATCTTATCTCCCTAGAGTTTACTCAAATTTCAAATGGGAGTACTCATCAGATGCAAAATTTAATTCTTCATCCAAGGATTACCCATATTGCATACTTTCGATGGACCATGCTACACGAAAAATGAGAAATACATGAAAAAATGTGATTGCAATCAAGTTTTTAATGTATTTCTCATTTTTCATGTAGTAGGGTCCATTGAAAATATAAAACATGGGTACTCCTTAGATGAGGAATCAAATTTTTCATCCAAGAAGTGTTTCCTCTCAAAATTTGAGAAAACCCATTAGGAGATAAGTTGAAAATACGAGTTTAAAATATAGTTTTTTCTCTTTTTTCCCTCTAAAATTTGATGACGTAATATTATATTATTTTATTACTTCCACTATTATTTTATAATTTTATTAGGAGGCCCATGTTAGACCTCAAAATTACCCTAATTTAAATCAAAGGAATAGATATATGTGGTGAAGTAAAAGTATAAGCGTGGACACGAAGGAATTCCTCTAACCCGATAATGGATCTAGCCACAATAGATACATTCTATGGAATATTTACGTAGGTTAGAATCAATCAAGAGAGCCTACCTCTTGGTCGCTTATCTTGCTTGATGATATCCTCTCTTGCTCACTCCAGCAATCTCTCGCTTCCTTCTTCAAGCTCATGAAACAAGTAAACAACAACAACACACAAACATAATAATAGACAAATTGCAATTCAACATACTTAAAAAGTCAAGAAACATTAATCCATGAATATCTAATATTACAAAACATGTAGGAAATCAATAGATAGTTGCATATATTAATATCAAAGAGAGATTACAACCATTTGTCTTGACGTTGCAGTCTTCCTCTGACAAGACCAGGTTCCCACACACTTTTGCTAGCATTCCACAATCACTTCAAACAATAATAGTTTAAAAGCTCTTCCTTTTAGGCTTCATTCCAAACCAAAACACACTTCTTCCTCACACAACTAGATAGCTACAACTAGTAATAGCTTGCTTGTCTACTCCAAAATAGCATCAACACTTTGCAACTATAACACTCACACTCAACAAAAAACTATCAATTGTTACTAGTTTGTGCTTGGGAAGAAGGGAGGTTTATATAGGAAATATGGATGGGAGATGAATCCCCTTCTCATGGGAGGACTTATCCCTTAAGGTAGTTCCATAATTATATGGGAAAGGAGCCCAAATTATCATCCTTGACAACATCTAGCCAAACCATTTACTAGACTTCTGTTACGGAGCTTCTAGAGCTGGAAGCTTCAGCTCTAATTTAAAAAACTTTCTATAACAGCACCGCGTGACTGAGTACATAGCTCAGTCGCTCCAATCATTGTGGGGAGTAGTGATAATATCTGCACATTAGCGTGGGGGATATAAAGGCCATTAGCACTGGTCTTGTAAACTGGGCAAAACAGAAGTTTTAGGGGAAACGGTGCAAAAGGGAATTGATTTGCTCATGAAGAGGGACACAATGGGAGTTTCTTCATGAAGGAAAAACATGCGAGGTTCACTGTAGAGGTTCGCCAAGATCAAGGAACGGGGAGTACAGGGACAGTGAAAAAATGTTGTGTAACAGATGCCCCTTAAAGTGTGAAGGTGGAGCTGGAGTGATGGATGAAATGCTTTATAAATCAGTGCAGGGAACTGGTCTGTCGTCGGAAAACTTGGAAGCAAATATAGATACATATACATAAACTGAGATCTTTGTCAAATGATACATGAATCGTGGCATGGATGCAGCCAAAGAGAATGATCATGTAAATGGATCCAAGTATGGGCGTAGCCATCCGTCAAAGAGGATCATAATGAAACCAAGGTATGGTTGTAGCCATCCAATAATGAGAAGGATCAAATATGATAACTCATGGTCTGGTTGTAGCCAACCATCTGAAAGAGACATGTATATCAACATAACCATGTCGCATCACTTTAAAACTTGGACTTTTTGTGGTCTGATTCCAGGGTCTTGCGCTCCAACACAACCCGATCAAAGTACAGATCCTAGCATGCGAATAGATGTGTTGACATCAAACATGCTAGAAAGTCACTTGATTACCAGTCAATGATGTAAATTGTTAACAAGCGCAAGAGAAACCACCAATAATGACAATGGTCCTCAAGGTACTATCAGCACAATTTGCGGAATGTGAATAGAGGAACTAATTTCGAACACCCGTGAAATCACTCGATTAGAAGCCAATGATGTGAGCTCGTCATCGAGTGTGAAGAACTTGCCATTAGGGCATGCAAGCTCTAAGGTACTAGAGGGGAGTCTCTCAATCAACTTCCCGGTTAATGAGTTGAAGTCGATGTAAAGTGACCATGTCGAAGGAGGGTCGTAATGAATCCCACATCATCGATGTGAGACGAGAGGATCCAAAATGATTATGGATGATACAGAGAATCAGACATAAGTGTAACTGCAGAAGGACAACTCTTGAACATATTGGTGACACAACTAGAAGTTTGGCAGCTTTTGGATCCATGGGATCGGTAGTCATGATGACGTGGAAGAGATCAAATGGAAAGCAAAAATAAATGGCCCAAACCCAAGAAGGTCAACGATGCAAAGGAGGATGTCCCAACCTGACATGATGCAAAGAGTGTCATGTTCAAGAGTGAGCTGCCGACACGACTGATAGATTTCTAAATTTTTCCCCCACCATTTCTGGCGAGTACCCCAATTATTTTTTAATCACAATATTGAAGGAGATAGCATATTCTTGCATTGTAAGTTCATCCTTAGGACAAATCCAACCTAGTAACGCCCTAGGAAGGAGAATCTCATGTTCGTCATGGTGACGAATCCAATGTCGTTTAATAGTTTAACGAGTTCGAAAAAGGTGTAAATCGGTATCTTTTTCATGTTTAGAGAGTTTGAAAAAGACACGTAAAAGAAAACTCCACATGGTCCCTTTTCGTACATTTGTGTCTCTCAAGCCCGAAAAGGTAGAAAACAATAATTGAGAGAACCGCTTAACAATTTCAGTCAAGGAGTACATTTTTCGTAAATTGTGCCTCCCAGCCCAAAAAAGGGATAAACTTATACTAGGTGCACGATGTTTCGCATCCGTTAACAAGTTCACAACAACAAGGGCTTAGCCATCTTTTCGCTTTTAAAGGATCGGAAAAGAGCTGATAGAGGACCCCCCGTTTTTATTCTCTTTAACGAGTCAAAAAGGGAAAATATACTCGGCAATCTTTTCGTATGAGTTTAACGAGTCAAGAAAAGAGTTGAAACATGACTCATCGTCACCATCGAACATCCATCACCTATTGCCGCACAAGGCAAAGTGTATTACTGAGTCCTTGAGGCAAAATAGGTTATAAATATTTACAAAACCTGATATTTTCATGAAAAAATGAATATAAGGGGAAAAGTAAATATATATTTACCATTTACCATTTTACCTTTGTTGTGAAGACTTTTTACCCACTTTTTCCCTAATTGTTCCTAAACAGATTACGGGAGATTCGGGAGGTCAATCGACGAGCTGTCAGTTCCAGGTAACAGTCGAAGCCCTGAGCTCCATTGTCATGCTATTCATTTTTGTTTTTAGCCATTTTTATGTTTTTGAAAATATTTTCTGCCCTCGGTCACGGCCGAGGATGATTTGCAAAGCCATCCATGCTGATCAGCACAACTATTTTCAAAATAGGCACGTTGGCATTGTGGATAGGGAAAAACCCTATGTTCTCAAAAACTGACCGTTTAATATTGAATATTATGTGCCAAGGATGATTATTGACTCAAATTAATGGCTTTTGCAGGAGAAAATCACCAAAAATGGTGGATTGGAAGGAAAGGGAACATGAATATGTTGACACCCAGGTAATGAATGATCCAAATTGGCCAGAGGATTTGAGGGCTTGCGGGCTCCTCAAATTATTCCTTACATCAGGGATGCGGGCCTAGCCCGAGTTGCTTCGATACTTGATAAGCCTTTGGGACATTAATCGGGATATTTTTTTCATTGGGGACTAGGAGCTGGAATTGACAACTTCAGATATCTACTTCATCACTGGACTGTCTCGTAGAGGTGAGCTAGTGAACTTGTATGGGTCATGTCCGATCAGGGAAAGCATATCTTCCCTACTTGCCGAACACTGCCCTTAGGCCCTAAAATTCAAGAGTGGGAAGATAGATATTTCCAGTGTGTAGGATTTGACACTGAGGGTGCTTCTATTGACTATCAACAGAGTGGTGGGGTCCCAGGCAGAACATGAGACTAACAAGTCAAATTTCCTTTATGCTATTGACTGCATAGCTCCTACAATCTTCAACTGGGTAGAGGCCATGAATATGAACATCAAGCACCAGTTGTCCAAGGCTAAGGCGGGGAATCTGAAGCAATTTGGCTTTGAATCTGTACTTGTGACCTTCTTCCTAGAACAAGTTCCACTGTTCCAGTATCAGTTGACTGAGGTAGATCCTCCTTCGTCACGTGATATGCGGATGGCCCGCTGGAGTCATTTGATGCCCAGGATCATTGGGGGTCAGCACATGTCATATCGACCTTCATTCTTCTCATGGCTATGATGACAGAATATCATCATGGAGGATTGGTCATACAGCGACACTAGTTTCTGTGGAGATCCAGGTATGCCCTTACCAGATGGTGAGGACTTCGATGACGAAGGTAAAAAATCAGATTTTCAATTTTGATATTTTTTAATTATTTTTGGTATATGCGTGCTTATAACATTAATCTTGTTTATGCATATGTTGGACCAGAGCGGCCAGCCAGGATGTCTCTGATAGCCAAGCGCGTCCTCCACCCTATTGATGATGTCGCCCCTTATCAAGAAGGGAGTGACAACGAGGAGGATATCGCGAGGAACCTTGAGGGGTTAACTCATGGTATCCCGGAGTATGCTCGAATAGGAGACATGCCCCGTCAGTACCAAAGGCACACGGTGGGAGTCTCAGATTGGATCCACCGACTACTAAGTCACATTGCACGAGTTGTCTCATGCTACCATGACCACCATGTTGATTAATTCCTAGGTCTAGCACTTACATATTTTTTGAGGCCTGTGTGCCACAGATGTATGAGGCCTGCAAGCCGCTAATGTTATTTTAGACACACATATTATTTTTTGGGGTTCTGATGTATCAAACATTCTCACCATATATATATATATATATATATATATATATATATATATATATATATATATATATATATTTTATTGTCTGTTATGGTGCAAATGGATTGTCTTATCTTTTACATGTTTCGTAAATGTCTATCCAACAGGTAATTAGCTAATGCATCTATCAATGTATTCATGCATCTAGGAATATGATGATATGTAATATAATCAAAATGTCTTTCCAATAGATGGATCGGAGATACATTTGTAATATTTGAGGGTTCCTGATGCAATATTTCCCATTGAGTTGAAGGAAGACAAGCTATGAATCCAAGTTGACAACCAATTCTATGATGCCCAAATTGATGGCTTCTGACAATAGTTTGATGACCGCACTGTATTCAATAATGTTGTTGGTTGTACGACCTAGGCAGATACCTTGAAGGTCAGTCAACTCTCCGTTAGGGTCATAGATATCCCATGTGGCGGATGATAGGTTCTAGGTACTACGGCAAGCACCATCAGTGAAACCAACATGAGGAGTCGTAGACATCTGCAAAGCAAGAAAATCATAGTAAATAGGAAAGTTGTTTGAAAACTATCACACAAAACCACGTTGTACAAAAATGAATCACACACTAATGTACATAAGTAACCATGCAAGATGACCTAAGCATAGTACTTTTTGAGGTGGGAGTCCATGCTGGGACTTGGGTAATCAATCAACATAGAAGGACATTGGAGTTTTACCATTGTCATGACGAGTAAGCATCGACTCGGCCAAATAATGGAGTAGAACTCATATAAGGCTTTTCCCCCATGCCCCCTGGGCGAGAGATGGTTACAAGTCAGAGGACAATCGGTGAAAACTTGGGGACGGTGAAAAATCTTGAATCCATGAAGGGATAAAGGTGCCCTCAATTGAAAGATCTTGACCATGTCAGGATAAACTGACACATCAATAGGCAATGGAGAAGAGGACTCTTCGAAAAAGGTAGACATGACCACTGGGCGAGGTAGGAAAGAGGAGCGATGATGAGTATTGATCCAGGGTGGTTCCTGGAGAGACATGATTTCCATGATACCTTCATCAGCAAGGAAGGTCTCAGCTAAGGGATCAGACGATTCCAAAGTGCCAAGCTAGGGGGATTGACAGTAGATATTGAGATAGGTCTTCAACATATGAGAATGAGAGGATGTAGAGTTCGAAGCCAAAACAATTTCCACGTAATTTAATTCGGCGGGACTAAGCGGCATAACCTCGCCCCAAGTATCGACAAAATCTAATGCAGGTATGACCTAGGGGTCAGATTTGACCAAGATCATGTTGACAAAGGCAACATGAGGAGGTCAGAGTGGAAAAATCCCACTAAGGCATAATCTTTAAAGAGACCTACCCCCACACTCTCATAGGGAGCACCAGAGTGCTTAACGTACGAAACATTACCATCCAAGGAGGAAGAGGAAAATAAAGACAGTTGATCGACAGTGACAATTTTCCCTTGATGGGAAAAACGAATCACGCGGAAAAAGGAGGAGGCCACGGCATGCATGGCATGAGTCCAACTTTGGCCAAATAGAAGATTATAATTGAGATTGGCGTCGACAATTTCTACTTCGACGTGCACTGTCTTGCCTTTCAGGGTGATGGCAAGGTTAGGCAAGACACCGAAGGGTCACGAATCACATCCATCGAAAGCTTCCAAAGTGTTCGAAGACTGGTTCAGTGTAGGGGAACCAATAGCCTTCCAACATGCACTTGAAATGATCCAGGTGGAAGCATCTTCATCGATGACAGTGCGGTGGATGATCTTCTCATTGATGATTACCTGAATAAGAAAGGCAATCTGATGAGGGAGTCGTGGAACATGGTTCTCCAAATCAAAACATATCAAATTAGAATCGGTGGGATCGATGGCCCTAATAGACTGATGAGGTACTAGGTGTCCCTGAAACTAAGTGCCCAAAAGACACATAGTTGGGTGGCAAGCTGGCAGGAATACCTTTCGAAAAACGGAAACCCTCAAGAGGAAACTACAATTTCAATTCTTCCCCCTCAACAGTGTGTGGAGTAGAAACTTCAAACTCATCTAGAGATGTGACTGGGGCATCACCTTCGGGTTACATGTTTGAAAACAAACGACGACGAATGGTCGAATGTTTATTGGGGGATAGTTCCAAAGGAACACCTAGATGGTCATACGGACTGTAAGGACGCTACGGTGATATCTCAACAATGTCAAACAGAGGGTTTGGAGGATAGATAACCAATCCAAGTTGACCATCAGTAGTCGGCGAGTTCTCTAGAGTTCGAATGGGATTGCCCGAAGATTCCGTACCAAGATCAGCAGATGACCCTGTATCAAAAGTAGGTGGAGGATGAGATGACAATGGTTGAACAATCAAAACAATTGTGAGTTCAACATTTTGGTCCTCGAGTGACTCTGATAACTCATGAAACGGCTCCTCAGACAATCTTTCAAACGGAGGAGAGGAAAAGGAAATGGGTGAACTAGATGGTTCAACCACGATGACCTTGTCTTAGTCGACAGAGTAAATAACTTCAAGGCTTTAAAATTTCCTTTTAAGGGAACTCACGATTTGGTCAAAAAGAATAACAAGATGTTTTGGATCGTTGGCAATCAATTATTAAGATGCATAAAAGACTGATGTTCTTTCATTTTTTAAGAGTGAAGAAAGAAATAAAGATGACTCTATCACTTTTGATTGGAAACGATCTCGAAAGGACAAGTGCTCAAATGATGTTTTAAATTTAATGAGTCAAAAAGATCAAATTACTGCTTTGGATTATCTAGTAAAACAAGATTACCAGGCAACCCTAAACTGCAAAATACCTCCTAGCGAACCAAGAAGTACGAGCAGGAAATCTCCTCAAATGTTGTGTTCGGTGTATCACGTTCACAAGGCCGCTAACTTGGCTTCCTAAGCATAAAAGGATTGCAACCTAGTGGGGTCTCCCATTATATACTTGACGGTACGAGGAGCACAAATTCATGCTAGTGTTGTCTAATGTTGAATCTAACAACAGCTACTAGGTTTAAAGACGTCAAAACACGTCTCTAGCCTAGACCTTCTATATATGATCGTTAATGTCAAATGTGCCTGTTGAGTCTCAAAACTACCCTTTCCTTGGCAACTTTTCTCATCCCTCCTTCTTTGTTTTTCCATGGAAAATGCATTCCTATCACCAATAACCATTATACATTGCCTTAAGGAGAACATTCTAGTGATTTTCATGTTATACTTTTATGTTTTCTATTTGAATAAGTTTTTGTCTTTTAGCTACGGAATGTGGCCTATTCTACAGCTAATCAGTTGTTCCGCAGCTACTTCCATGCTTTTACAGGTTCCAGGTGTCAGAAGGAGGAAATAACTACATGGGCAGTTTGGAAAACATCATGGCATGGATCATGTCCTATTCATCTAGTCTAGATCAACAAGGAAGACTTTGGTCAAAGGAAAAGTCAAACGTAGAGACCTAAGGCAAACAGGACTCTGTTTTGTACACGTTTCACAATGATGGGATCCAAAACAACTTCCTAAGGCCACGAACTTCATCGGCCATCTGTGCAAACTGAATCCAACATCCATCACCTTAGATTTATGTCTCCAACAACCGAGGAAGAGAATTCCATGTCCCTGTCTGCCTACATTTTTTCTGTAGCTTATTTTTCTCCATAAAACAGTTGTATAATTTCTCTATAAATACCTGTGTGAAGAATGCAGAACCAGTTCGAATTTGCTCATGTGTTAAGTTCAGATTACCGCTCTATAATTTTGAGAACTCATTCTCTATTTTTAATATGAAGACTGTGTGTTTCATGGATACCTGAAAGCGTTTGTTGGAGTGTTGATTAAGTACATATAACCTGAGCAGTTGCAGAGGGCCCCTGTGCTGGCTAAGGTTACATTTCATTTGGTTTTGTCTTTTATAGTTAAACTGTGAATTCATCATTTCTTCCATAATGTTTATAATCATTTTCTAACCTTGTTCATAATGCAGTTTTTGTCATCTTCTTACTAACGCAGAATAGCTTATTTCAGTACAGAATAGTTCTTTTGTTTCATTTCTTTCTAGTTTCTTATCAGTAGCTTGAAGTTGAGTTCAGTAGTGTAGAGTAATTTATTTCATTTGTTGTTCATTAGTCTTTAAGTTTTTAGTTAAAACTGATCAGTGCCATTTCTGTCTTGCCATTTTATTATTAGTTTAGTGACTCATATTGTAAGTGAATGTTTCTAAAAGCCCTTCTAGTTGATGGTTCATCTTAAACTAAGTGGTGGAATACTTCATTTATGTAATGAGTCTTTTTCTGCATTTTTTTATTTATTTTCTCTTAGAATAATGAAGTACAAGAATTCCTCAAAATGTTATCACAAGGAGGTTGTTCTCCCAAAATTGTGAAGCAGAGTAACTAAGCACTTCATTTAGTTTCCATATTAGATTAGTTGCAATTTCATTTTCATTCTTAGTATTTCATTTAGCTTTGTTGCAATTTCATTTTCAGTTTTTCATTAAGTTTTGATTCTGCAATAGACTAAACAGTAGCTGTAATCTCACTTTCAGTGTTTCATTTCAGTTTTGTTTCCATAATAGATAGTTTCAATTTCACTTTTAAGTCCTTTTAGTTCATGATTTAGAACAATAATAAGAACAGAAATAGAAACTCAGTTTTCATTTTCTTGGTTAAACTTTACTTTCAAATTTGGTTATAAGCACTTTTAGTCCTCATTTCATTTCTCTGGATTCTTAGCAAAAGTAGATTTAAGATTTTTTTAAGTACATTTTAAAACATTAGGAATTAAATGATCAAACCCCCAAAACAACATAAAACTCAAAAACAGTGAGGTAATAAGGGTCATCTGACACATATAGTGCACTACACTTCATCAGTTTATGATACCCAGATTGATAATTTATGCAGAGCAATTTAGAACACTAAATTGACCAAACATTTTGGCGCTGTTGCCGGGGAAGTGTAACTAGGTAGCCTTATCTCTTACATTCATTTAAAAAAAAACACACACACACACAAAAACAACAAAACAATGACATGCATAGAGAAAGAGAATCTAGGGGTATATTTATAGCTAGGGGCAGAAGTTCGATTCCTACAACTCCACCTACTCCACCAAGAGTTAGAAAAGACACACCTCCATCCCAAACTCATACTCCCAGCCATGGGATTTCTAGAACTCAAGAAGATTCTCCTACATCATTTACCAAAACAGTCCTAGGAGAGAAAAATTTTGAAACTCCAACAGCAGGGATAACCTTTTTCACCTCCATAGGGGAGCCTATTGCAGTTGAAGAATTAGGAATACCTGGTGAGGAAGAAAAAGTAGAAACTCTCTCTCATAGTCCATTAATAGAAGAACCAGAGGAAGAAGGAATAACCTTGCAAGTTGAGCCCTATACTAACTCTGAAGAAACTATAATGGCAGAAGAAGAACAAGATGGAGAATTCTCACTGTTTGTAGGAGGGGGTAGAGGAAGAGGTAGAGGAAACAATGGAGGAGGTAGAGGTAATAATGGAGAAGGCAGAGGAAATAGGGAAGTAGATAACTAATTTGGATTCCCTATAGTGGATGAGGAAACACATACCACAACGAAAAACATCTCACCATATTTCCTCCCAAAATTTTATGGGTTGAGAAGTGAAGACCCTGAAACATTTTTGTTTGAGTTTGAAGTCTTGTGCAAAACTTATGACTTTTTAGAAGACTCTCAAAAACTCAAATTGTTTCCCTCAACACTAAAAGGGGCTAATTTGAAATGGTTCATGGGGTTCGTCACTCAATCCATTAGAACATGGAATGACATGAAACAGACATTTTTGGATAGATACTTAGATTATTGTATGCCTACCAATCATAAAGATGAGGTGTTAAAAATTATTCAAAAAGATGATGAAAACTTAGAGGATTTGCTTGAGAGATTCAACTATAATTTGAAAAGAGCAAAGATGAACAATTTAGATGAAGAAAATTTGAAATCTCTTTTGTTAAAGGCCATTAGAGATGAATGGATAAATATCCTTAACATGATGGGGAAGGGAGATATATCTCAACTTCCATTGAGTGACATAGCAGAACTATGTGTTCATATCTCAAGAGGGAAACCTAAAACAGAAAAAGGGCCGAGAGATCCTTCTCTTGTTAGATCAAACAATTCTACAACTGGATCTGTAAGTAGGGTAGAAATTGGCAATATGCTTGATGAATTTAAAACTAACATTCTAGAGAGCCTTAATGAGCAGCTAGACACTCTTAAAATTAAAAACAAGAAGAAAACAGAGGCTGATGCTTTAGCCATTTTTTGTCCAAAATGCAGAAAGAAACATGCTCTAAGGGAATGCCTTTTAGATGCAAAAATTGTAGAAATTTGTATGATGTGTTCAAAAAGTCATGAGACCAAGGGTTGTCCTTCAATCCCAGGTCTTAAGGTTGCCTTTCAAGAGGAAATAGTCCCAAATTTTGTAGAATCTCTTTATTTTGTTGCAAGAAGACCTTGGCAGGGGCCACAAAATCAAGGATTTAACAATCCAATGTATCTTTAGCCCCCACCAAACTGGAATTCTTGGTAGTAACCTTGGCGTCAACCTCAATATCAGTGTCAATCTCAACCATGGGCACAAGGGGTAAAAAATCCTTATGGGAGATTTGCCAAATATTACCAATATCCTCCATCTTATCAGAATTATCCTCCCCCACAAAATCAGCAACCACAACTTCAAAATCAGAACCCTCAACTTTCATTTCCATTTCCACCACAACCTCCACAACAAAGTCAAAATCCTCAACTCTTGCTGCCATTTCAGCAGAAACCAAATCAGCTACCTACCCAACCATTACCAACCCCAACAATAAAACCCTCAGAATGCTTACATGGTAGAAGGACAACAATTTCCAACTTACATGATTACTCCTCTAGATCTTAATGATGTTCAACTTAGATCTGGTAAGATATTAGAAAAGGAAAAACCTTCTATAGTTATTCAAAAACAAGACACTTTTGAGGAGGGTTCTCTAAAAGTCAATAAAATTTTTGAGGGAACATCCCTCCAAAACCAAAATATTGAAAAAGAAAAACAAAAAGAATCAATAAACACAATTCCTATCCTTGAGCAACCAACGTCTACTTCTACACCTCCTTTTCCTGAGAGATTACAAATTGATAAAGGGATAGAAAAACAGATCTTGTTGCCCAATTATGATTTTCTAGATGAATCGAAGAATGTATGTATCAAAATTCCTTTGTTACAAGCCATTAGAGAAATTCCAATTCTAGCCAAGACAATAAAGGAGTTGAGCATCAAAAGACCAGGAAGAAAACCAAGAGAAACAAAAAGAATTCACATGGTAGGAAAGATAGCAGACATCATGATGGGAAAGATTGCCATGCAAAAATATGTGGATCCAAAAAGTCCAATTGTTAAGACACATATAAATAGGATTGAAATTCCAAATACATTGATTGACTTAGGGGCAGCGATAAATATTATGAGTAGACAAACTATGGAGCAGATTAAACTTCCTAACCTTCTTTACGCACCTACCTTACTGTAACTTGCAGATAGATCAGTAATCAAACCAGATGGTGTGCTAGAAGAAATTTCAGTCTCCTTAGATTCTTGGGAATATCCTATTGATTTCATGATTTTAACTCCCAAAAATAATCTAGGAGGACACCCACTCATATTAGGAAGACCTTGTCTAGCCACAGCGGATGCTTTTATTAGTTGTACATCTCGTGACATGTATATTTATGATGGTAATTCAACAAAGAAATTTACTTTGTATCCTCCAGCAAAAGCAATAACAGAAATAAATGACAAGGAATGGATTGATGATGAAGATGATATTCAACCTCTCTTTACTATTTCAGAAATTAGTGAAGATAGTAAAATTTTGAATACATTGGAAAATTTTGAAACATCTTCAGAATATGATCATGCACAATTTCAAGAAAAAACTAATGTTGAATACTTGTCATCTAGGCAGATGTCTCTCTATTATATGGGCAAAATTTGGTAGCTCTACAATTGAAATTTTTCCAGGTAAGATACTAAACATAAACAAAAACTTGGAGAAACTACAACAAGAAGAGCTAACCAAAATATTACAAAAACATTATGCTGCATTTGCATGGGAGTACACTGACATGAAAGGCATCGATCCTAAGACTTGTATCCATCATATCTATATTGAGGAAAACAGTAGACCAATCAGACAACCTCAGAGAATGATGAATCCAAATCTTATGGAAATTGTGAAAGAATAGCTCCAAAAATTACTCAATGTAAACTTCATTTACCTAATTTCAAATAGCCAATGGGTTTCTCCTTTAGTAATTGTGCCTGAAAAGAATTGTAAATGGACGGTGTGCCTTTGATTACCGAGAATTGAATAAAGCAACCCTGAAAGATCACTTTCCTTCGCCCTTTATAGATCAGGTGTTAGACTATTGGGTCCCTATAATACTAGTGATTACCCCATTAGTACTGTAGTTATACCCCTTATTTATATTGTTGTGCCCCTATTACCCCCATATTGTTATTTCTGTGCCCCATAGAATCCCTCTATTGTTATTTTTGTGGCTTTATATTATTATTGTTAGGTCGGCTGGATTATATTGTGACTCCTTAGACTCCTATATATAGAAAGGAGGTTTTGTCATTTGTATCATCCAAGAATTGTTCTTTTATGTAATGTAAAGGAGGTTTCCCCCTCGAAGAGGCTGAATTCTAAGGCGTTGATCTATCTTTTCTATCTTTTCTTGAGCTGGTTTCATAACATTTGGTATTGGAGCTTTGGATTCTAGGGTTTCGCTGCTCCGAACAGGTGATCGTGGCATTTTCGCTATAACTTTTTTCTGTGACGTTTCAGAAGTCGCAAAAAAAAACCCATTTGAGAAGAAATCGCACTGAACCTTGGGTCCAAATTTCAGAGCTTTTAGCGCGATATTTGCGGAGATATGATCTGAGGAAGTTGGTCTTTTTGCAGACTCCTGAATTACATTCAAAACAGGTGACCTGGCGAAAATCGTCATAACTTTTTCTATGGGGATCGGATTGAAATTTCATCAGAAGGTACAGAAAGAGGACGGACTGTAGTTTCTTGTGTGTGTGTTTCAGATTCAAAGGTTGAAACAGTGACTCGTGGTACGTCGTACAAGTTCACTCTACTGAACCAGTCCAAAAGCAAGTCACTGTGGGAGATTTCACATAACTCTTCCTTGGAGAATCCAATTTGGCTCAGACTTGTGGCATTGGAAAGAGGATGCAGAAGGCTACTATAGGTATCAATTTCAAAACTTTATGATCCGAAATTACAGAGATACATCAGATTCAATATCAGGCTTCTATAAAGTGAAAAAAGGTGTGTAGTTTTTTTTTAAATTTTTGTGTAAGCTTGGTTTAACGGAATTCAAAGGGAATAGTAAAGCATTATTATCGGTAACTGATGCCCCGAGGAAAGAAAATGCAAACACATAGTAAGGAACATGAAAGCTCTAGCATGACTCATGAAGAAGAGGAAGAAATGCTACATGATATATCAAAATTACAAGAACAAGTGCAACAAATGTCAAGCTCACAAAAGCTAACAGAAGCTAATATAAGTGGCGTGGAATCTAAGATAAATGGCTTGGAATCTAAGATAAAGGGCATGGAAGCTAATATGGATGATTCGAAGATAGATTTGAAGAGAGACATGGCAGATTTGAAGATAGATTTGAAGACAGACATGGAAGAATTGAAGAAGTTGCTACAAGAAAGGGTCACTAATGGTGAAAAGGTAGTAAAGGGTACTCATGATGAGAACAAAAGAAATGTTAATCATGATTCCATAGACGCTAATGTTGGATTGAAGAATCACCATATTCCAAAAATCGATATGAGGAAGTTTGATGGCAAGGATCCCGCCACATGGATATTACAGATGGAGCAATTCTTCGATCTCAATAATGTGCAAAACGCACAAAAGGTACGTATGGAAACTGTATATTTGGAACCAAATCAGTTTGTATGGTATCAATGGCTTTGCTCTCGTAAACAATTTATCACTTGGGCAATTTTTACGGAAGAATTGATAGCACATTATGAAGATACAAAAAGCAACACTTTTTTTAGCCAATTGTCTCAAACAAAAGGGTTCAGTAATGGAGCACATTGAGGAGTTCCAAAAATTGAACATAAGGGAAAAAGATATTCCAGAGGAGCATAGGATTGATGTGTTCATAGGGTCTTTAAAGGATAATATCCAACATGATGTTCGCCTGTGGGAACCTGATTCATTAGAGAAGGCATTCAGGTTAGCAAGAAAAATGGAAAGCAAAATTATGGCAACCAGGAAGCATACCACTCACAACTATAAAGACGGAAGTGTTGTTGCCCCTAATCTTCCACAACCTATAAGGTTGACACCACAACAATTGGAAGAAAAAAGAGAAAAAGGGCTTTGTTACAGTTGTGATAGCAAATACACTAAAGGTCATAAGTGTGCTGAGAAGAAATTATTCTACATAGATTGTGAAGAGGGAGAAGAAAAGGAGCAAGAAAGGTCAAAAGAAGAAGATATACTCCAGGAACAAAGCCTAGATGAAGAACAAATAAATCCGACCATATCTTGTAATGCATTGGCAGGAATTACCACTCCTCAAACCATCAAGATAGAAGGACAAATCAAGAAGAAAAAGGTAATAGTGTTGATTGATTCAGGAAGCACCCACAATTTTATTCATTGTAGGGTAGCAAAAGAATTGAATTGCTTCCTATAACCAGCACCAGAGTGTCAAGTGATGATTGCAAATGGAGGAACAATAAATTGCTCTGGAAAGTGCCATAATATCAAGCTATCCATGGGAGAATATGTATTGACTAGCCCAATGCTTTCCATTCCAATGGGAGGTGCTGATGTTGTACTAGGAGTCCAATGGCTACAATCCTTGGGTACAATAGCTTTTAATTTTCAAGAACTTTTCATCAAATTTTCTACGAAAGGAAGGGAAGTTGAATTAAGGGGTATTTCAGGGAAACCAGGAAAGATAATCAGCTCTAATGGCATGACAAAGCTTCTAAAAAAGGAGCAAAGAGGTGTAATTGCACAATTATGTTCGCTAGATGTTTCCACATTCGAATCATCTATTTCTCTAGATCTCCAAAAAGTCCTGGACAATCATTCCAAGGTATTTGAGACTCCAAAAGGTCTCCCACCTATGTGTGATAATGATCATGCTATTCATCTGATTCCAGGAAATTTTCCTCCAAACATCAGGCCGTACAGATATCCCTATGTCCAAAAAAGTGAAATTGAACGTATGGTTGCAGAAATGCTAGAGGCTGGTATAATTCAACCGAGTCAAAGTTCTTTCTCAACTCCAGTAGTATTGGTGCACAAGAAGGATGGATCATGGCGCATGTGTCTGGATTATAGGGAGCTCAACAAGCTCACTATTAAAGATAAGTTCCCCATTCCTGTTATTGATGAATTACTGGATGAATTGCATGGATCAATTTACTTCACCAAGTTGGATCTTCGTTCGGGATATCATCAAATCAGAATGAAGATTGAAGACATTCCGAAAAAGACATTTAGAACTCATGAGGGTCATTATGAATTTTTGGTCATGCCTTTTGGTCTTACCAATGCACCTTCAACATTTCAAGGTTTGATGAATTCAATTTTCAAACCATTCCTTAGAAAATTTGTGTTAGTATTTTTTGATGATATACTAATCTACAGCAAGTCTTGGAAGGATCATGTTGAACATGTTGACAGGGTGCTACAACTATTGGAGGAAAAACAATTATATGCAAAAAGATCCAAATGTTTCTTTGGAGTCTAGGAGGTGGAATATTTGGGTCATATTGTATCTCATGAAGGAGTTAAGGTAGACCCTAGCAAAATTAAAGCCATTAAGGAATGGAAAATTCCCACATCCATAAAGCATCTGCGAGGATTTCTTGGGTTGACAGGGTATTATCACAAGTTTGTTAAGAATTATGGGAGAATAGCAGCACCTCTAACAACATTATTGAAGAAAGATTCATTTTCTTGGACTCCGGAAGCAACAAAGGCCTTTGAACATCTTAAAGAGACAATGTGCCAAGCACCGGTCTTAGCTACACCGGACTTCACAAAAACCTTTATTGTGGAATGTGATGCTTCAGGAAATTGAATTGGTGTTGTTCTAATGCAAGATGAAAGACCCATTTCTTTTGAAAGTCGTCCAATCAAGGGAAAGTTTTTAAGAAAAGCTATTTATGAGAAGGAAATGTTGGCAATACTCCATGCACTTAAGAAATGGCGACCCTACCTAATGGGAAGACACTTCAAGGTAAAAACGAATCATGATAGCCTTAAATACTTTTTAGAACAAAGATTATCCTTTGAAGAGCAACAAAAGTGGGTCACAAAGATGTTGGGTTATGACTTTGAAATCATCTACAAAAAAGGGAAGCAAATGTGGTGGCAAATGCACTCTCAAGAAAGGATGAGGATGTGGAAGCATTGTTGTGTGCCATTTCTATTATCCAACCAGATTGGATAAACGAAGCAAGGGAGGAATGGAAGAATGACGAAGAAGTGTGGGCACTTATTCGAAAGCTACAACAAGATTCCAGTACTTCTGATACATTTAGCTGGAAAAATGATTCGTTATGGTACAAAGTTCGCTTATACCTCTATAAGAATTCCCAGCTAAAACAAAATATTCTTATGGAATTGCACACCTCTCCCTTAGGAGGGCACTCAAGATTTTTAAAAACTTACCACAGGGTTAAGAAGGAATTTTTTTGGGATGGCCTTAAATTAGATATTTAAAAGTTTGTGGCGGAATGTTTGGTTTGCCAGCAAAATAAAGTTGAAACAATTAAGACACCGGGTCTATTACAACCTTTATCCATTCCAAGCCAACGTTGGGAGGAGGTTTCAATGGATTTTATCACAGGTTTACCCAAGTCTGAGGGAAAGAGTGTCATCATGGTGGTAGTTGACAGACTTACCAAGTATGCACACTTTTGTGCATTATCACATCCATGTAAAGCCAGTACAGTTTCTACTGCATTTATGGAAATAGTTCAAAAGCTACATGGAAACCCAAAGATTATTGTAAGTGACAGAGATCCCATTTTCACTGGAAATTTTTGGACAGAATTATTTTCTTGTCTTGGTACTCAGTTAGCTCATAGCTCATCTTATCATCCTCAATCTGATGGGCAAACTGAGATAGTAAACAAATGTTTGGAAGGATATCTTCGTTGCTTTGTATCTGATAAATAGACACAATGGGTCAAATGGTTGCCTCTGGCTGAATGGTGGTATAACACTTCCTTCCATACTACAACAAAAATGACCCCATTTATGGCACTTTATGGGTATCAACCACCATCCATCACATCATATTTAAGAGAAAATTCTAAGGTTCAGGCAGCGGAACATCACATCGAACATCAACAACAAGTCCTCCAACTCTTAAAGGATAACCTCATTTTGGCACAAGATAGAATGAAACAACAGGCATATCAACATCGCAGTGAAAGAAGTTTTGATGTAGGTGATTGGGTATTCCTACGGCTACAACCATATAAGAAAATGTCCCTAAAGCAAGCTAAGAAGGATAATAAATTATCACCATAGTATTATGGTCCATACAAGGTGTTGCAAAAGATTGGTACTATGGCATACAAATTGGAGCTTCCTGCAGCTTCTCGATTGCATCCAGTTTTCCATGTTTCATGTTTAAAGAAGGTTATAGGTGACAAGCTCCCAATTCAAACAATATTGCCAGAACTTGACGAGGAAGGAAAAATTATATTGGAACCGGAAGCAGTCACAGAAACAAGAACTCGACAGCTACGAAATCGATCAATTTCAAAGTATCTTATCAAGTGGAAGAACTTATCCACTGAAGATTCCACATGGGAGGATGAGAATTTTATGCAGAAGTATCCAGAACTACTCAAGCATTGAGGACAACACTTTTTTGAAGGAGAGTGGCATGTTGGGTCCCTATAATACTAGTGATTACCCCATTACTATTGTAGTTATACCCCTTATTTATATTGTTGTGCCCCTATTACCCCCATATTGTTATTTCTGTGCCCCATAGAATCCCTCTATTGTTATTTTTGTGGCTTTATATTATTACTGTTAGGTCGCTGGATTATATTGTGACTCCTTAGACTCCTATATATAGAAAGGAGGTTTTGTCATTTGTATCATCCAAGAATTGTTCTTTTATGTAATGTAAAGGAGGTTTCCCCCTCGAAGAGGCTGAATTCTAAGGCGTTAATCTATCTTTTCTATCTTTTCTTGAGCTGGTTTCATAACATAGACACATTAGCAGGTAAGAAGTATTTCTCATTCTTGCATGGTTTTAATGGTTATAATCAAATTCAGGTAGCACCTGAGGATCAGGATAAAACCACATTTACTTGTCCATGGGGAACTTTTGCCTACCGAGTGCTTCCTTTTGAGTTATGTAATGCACCTGCAACATTCCAAAAAGCAGTGCTAGGAATTTTTTCTAATCTAATACATGATTGTGTAGAGGTATATATGGATGATTTTACAGTCTATGGAAACACATTTGAAGAAGCTTTGGAGAATTTGGAAAAAGTTCTTAAAAGATGTAAAGAAACAAACCTTTCACTAAGCCATGAAAAATTCTTTATGATGTTTATAGAAAGTATTGTTTTAGGACATCACATTTCAGGAGATGGGATTAAAGTTGACAAATCGGAGGTTGAAGTCATCTCTAAGTTGCCAATTCCAAATTGCCAAAAAGATGTTAGAAGTTTTCTAGGATTTACAGGATACCATAGAAGATTTATAGAAAACTTCACTAAAATAGCATCTCCACTCTTCAAATTGCTTACAAAAGATTGTGAATTCAGTTGGAATCCTGATTGCCAATTAGCATTTGAAACCTTGGAAGCAAAAATTTTTGAAGCACCTATTTTAAGAGGTCCAAATTGGAAACCTCCTTTCCATATTTCTACAAATTCTTTAAATACATCTCTGGGAGCTGTATTAGGACAAAAAGATTTGATTCCTTATGCCATTACTATACAAATAAAAATTTGACTCCCACTGAGTTGAATTATACTGTGACTGAAAAAGAACTCTTAGTTGTTGTTCATGCAATTAACAAGTTCAGACACTATATAACAAGCTATGAAACCTTTGTTCATAGAGATCATTCTGCAGTTAGATATTTAATGAATAAACCAATTACTAATGGCATAGTTAAAAGATGGCTTTTACTTTTGCAAGAATTAAACATTACTATGCTAGATAGACCTGGGAAAAAAAACGCAGTTGTTGATTTTTTGTCCAAGATTCAGAATATCAAAGAAGACTCTTTGGTTGAAGATAAGTTTCCTGATGAATATCTCTTTGCAATAACTACTCAAACTCCTTAGTTTGCAGATGTTGCTAATTACTTGGTTACAGGGAAGTTACCTTCACATTTGTTTCCCAGAGAGAAAAGAAAGATTATTCAAGAAAGTGCAAGATATTCATGGATCACTAATGAATTATATAAAACAGGGCCAGATCTTATGATCAAAAGGTGTGTCAGGGAAGATGAGATGCCTGATATTCTCAAAGCATGTCATGATGAGCCATGTGGTGGACACTTTTTTGACAAGAGGACAACCTATAAAATCCTTTCTTTAGGATATTATTGGCCATCCATCTTCAAAGATGCTAAAGAATATGTCAAAAGGTGTGACAACTGCTAAAAGGTAGGGAAACCTGCTCCCTTAAATGAAATGCCATTACAAACTCAGGTACTTATCAAACCCTTTGAAAATTGGGCTTTAGACTTTATTGGACCAATTAATCCTCCATATAAGAAGAAAAAGTATATATTGGTATGCACTGATTATGTCATCAAATGGGTAGTGTTATGCTCCTATACCAATAGGTGTCATATTTCATGACTGACTGGTAAAAGTCCCTAATATGTTCATCCTTTCCTTGCTGCAAAGGTTTCCCATATTTTGAAAAAATCAAAAAATTAAAAAATGTAAAGAGGATATGCCCTAAAAGAAAGATCAAAGGGCAAAAAGAATGAAATGGTCAAAAAAGAAAAGAAATGAACCCCAAGTAAAGAGGACCAGGAAAGTGTGCAAGTCCAATTGCCACTACTATTTTCATGCTGTCAATAAAGCATCATATACAGCTTGTTGAAACATTTTTCCATAGTGAATGACTGGCCAGAAAGCTTAATCTTGGCTAGTTCATGTTTGAATTTCCTGTTTTAGAGATAAAGAATAAAATATGTCCAAACTGTTCAATCTTGGCAGATAAGTAGATAGGTAGAGAAGCAAAGGAGCTCAACTGTTAAACCTGAGCCCTTGGAAGAAATAAGTGCAGATTTAAATAGGTTTGTCATGTAAAGAAAATAAGATTTATGAGGGTTTGCCTGTCCAAGTGCACCCAAAGAAAAAAGAAGAAAAAATGTTAGGTACTGTAGGCTGGGTAGGTAGTTTTGATTTTGCAGAAAAAAACTTGTGATAAGTTTTGTCTCTCAGAATGATTAAATCCTACTTCTATCACAGGTATTATGGCAGAAGCATGACTAACTTCCCTCCATCCTCTCTCCAAATCATTTGCTAATTCCCCCCAGAGATATTGATATCTTCTCAATATCCCCAAATTACTCCATCTCATTTCATAAAAAGGCCTAAGTAAAATCCTGGTTACTTAAGAGATTGTGCGGAGTCACACTTAAACTTGTCTCCTTAAGCCTAAGTTTCTTAACATTAGACTTAGCGCTTATTTTTACATAATTACTCATATTAACTGTTAACATGGTAGTATTAAATCCCTTATAAATTCCCCTTCCCCTGCATTAATATAACTATACAATAAAACCCCATATATTAATATTCCCCGCCCCAGTTTAAATATAAACCATATCACTGTTTAAAATTTGGAATTTATAAGTTCACCTGGAACTTATTAAATAACCCTCCCCACGCGTAATTTTAAAATTTAATTAACATCCAGTTAATTAACAGTCTAATCACCCCGCACCCAATCAAGCTGTGCCCGATGTCATTAACCTAATGTTAATTGGATGGGCCCCCGCGCCGTAACCCTGAGCCATCGCCGATATGTCGTCGACCATCAGATCTGGGCCCCCTCATCCAACGGCCCACGATCATATCGCAAGCCACTCCGCTGCTGTACCTTAACTCCCGGGGAGCCGACGGTATCGCGCCCATATCGGGGACACGCATCAACCTCCCGCGTGCTCGCTGCCTCTCTGCCCCAAACCACTCTGGCCCATAATCGGTGCGGGCCAAAACTGCTTACCGCCCTCCCACTGACCCTGCCTGCTGATGTCATCGCCATGTCACCACCACATCATCCTCTCGTACCCCCGCGTCACGACAAGACGTCACATCCCGATGATGTCATCCAACCAAAAAGCGCCAAAAAGCCTCGCGAAAGTCAAATTTTGTTAAAAAGTCGAGAAAATGTCATTTCCGCCCATTTTCATTCGTTTTTCTCTACAAAATTGTTTCATGCAAACTACATCCAAGCAACTGCTCGAGCATACAGTTCGCCACCTGGCCAAACAAAGTTCAGCATCCTGCTCTGCAGCTCGTCGGTCAACCTGCAATTGCACTGTTCACCTCTAAAAACAGGTATTTACCCCAATTTTCCTCCCGAACCTGTAATCTCGTTGTTCCTTTGTGAAATTTTACCCAACAAGGCCAAATTCAAGTAAAATCAGTCCATAACTCTCAGAAAAAGACACCCAGAACTATTGTTTTGCCCATTTTTTCCACAGAAACTTGACCTCAATTTTTAAAAACACAAAGAACTGAACATGGAAGCCCCTGTGGCCCTCAATGTTGCACCCCTCAATGCACCTCACAAAGACCTGGATTGGTTGCCCTTCGCTGATAAAGACTTTCAAATAAAAGAGTTATCTGGTGATATGAACCATCTCCAAGCATTTTTCCGAATTAGGAATAGTCATCTGAGCAACTCTGATATATTTGGAATATGGGAATCTAATCTCCCAAGGTATTACCTTCCCTCAGTCAATGTGTTCCCAGATATTATTTACCATTGTTGTGCGAATTATAACCCTGTCAGTAAAGTAGTTATGACCCCATCCCAAACTGTTCTCTTCTACATAACTACTGAATCTATCAATGAGATGCTACACTTCCATCTAGCTTAGCCCCTTGCTCCTCTTTCCATGGGATTTTTGCTTGAGCAAGGCTCTCAATTTCCTACTTCATAAATAATCCAAATTGCTAAATTATTTATGAAACCAAATTGCCAACCCCAAGGCCCACCTCCCTATGTACATGCCTGGTTTACTGAAACTGGCAGGCTTATTCTTGACATGATATCCTTTATCTTTGGTTTCAAAACCAATGAATTTGTTGACGAGACCATCTTAGTTATGTTTTCAATGTTTACTCCAGGACAGCCCCCCACTATCAAATATGGTTATGCCTCTGTCATTGCCAATAAAATCAATGAGCAATTCATAAATCTGGACAGAGAAGGAGTCTTCAAGTACACCTCATTCATATATCACCTTCTGCTATATTATCAGCCAGACAGTTCTTCATTTCCCATCAGGAAATTGGATTCCAAAGGAGAGAGAAGGTCTGTGATCTTTTGGACCTCAGTGTTCCACAATGTTTGTGAATCCCCTTATAGCTACTGTGAATTCATTGACTTGTTTTTACATCCAACCTCCACTTTATTGATAGGAGCTCCTCCTCCTAGGCTCTCTGGGGATATAAAGAAGATTTTACAGCTCTCCAAAAACTACAGAATAGGTGACTGGTACCTCTACCAAAATCACACTGAAATCAGAATATATGGTTGTGAACTGTGCCCTTACAAGCTGCCCAAATATGTGCCCATGAGACTATTTGCACTGGAGTATTTCAGGAAACTTATCAATGCAGATTTAACCCACTTTTGCAATGTAAAGAAAAAGGCTCGGCTGAGAATAAGAAACCAGTTAGGCCCTTTTATCATCAATAAGAGGTAAGCATGGGAAGATGCTGATAAGATATTAGGGGAAGACCTTAAATTGAACAAAAGTTTCTGGTGGGTGCCATATGGCCCAAATAGCTTTATAAGTGACAGAAAAGTAAGAAACATATTGTCAGCTTACAAACATCATAGGATCCCTGAAATAGAACAATTTGCTAATCAGGATGAGTGGGTAGAGGGTACATTAATAGAAGAGATTACTGAACAAGAAAAAATGGAAAAAGCTATGAAAGATCTTGAAAAGACCCTTGACCTAGACTCTTTTGGACAGGTATCTTTCAAGCTACCCCAGCAAACCGAAGTGGGTACATCCTCTGTTGGAAATTCACAGCAACCTGTACAGAAAACTAGTGCACCAGTTACAGGGTCTTCTAAGGGCAAGGAAGTGGCAGGCACGGAGCAGCAAGCAATGACTGATCAGCAGGGGCAAATTCCTCCGGTCCAGACCAAAGCAGTAGAGGTTCCTACATTACAAACTCCTCTGAATGAGGAAAAAGGCAAGAAAAGAGACAGAGAAGAGGCCACACCCATCAGTGGACCTGCAAAACAGCCAGGTGCAAAAATGCAAAGATTGGATCCTCTGTCAGAAGAGGAGATCATTGAAGAAACAACTGAAAGTTTAAGAGGTGAGAGGCTTACCCAACAGACTTCCCCAGTGATAGAGACATCAACTAGATCACATAGGCAAGAGCTAGAAAGGCAGCATAGTGTGGAAGTTTCATCCACTAGGCCAACAAGTAAGCAGACCTCTGACATCAAAAGAACATTCACAGAGATAAAGGCTAGAAACAACCCACTAAGGTTGCAGATTTACAATCAATATCTTAAGATGGCCCCCACAAAGTAGCAAAGATTAATGTCAGCATATCACATAAAAGAGGGCAAAATGGTCATAAGTTATTTCAAGCCCAAGGTGCAGCAACCACAATCGGCAGCTGACTACATCAGAACAAATCTAGAGGTCTTGGCCAAGGACATTCACCCAATAGACTGATTGAGCTGCATAAACAGACTGGAGAGATGGTATACTCCACGCTAGCTGACAAAGCTATGTTAGCTAATAAATTGCAAAACTCCTTGAATAATACCTCTGCTCAGTTGGATTTATAGAAAGCTTCTTCCCTAGCAAAGGACAACAGGGTCAAATCCTTGGAGGACATCATCATTGAACTGGGACATGATCCCAAAGATGCTAAAGGAATAAAGGCACTATTGAAGAAGAAATAAGAGGACATTGTTGCCCTCAGAAAACAGCTCAAAATGCCTCCTTTTATGCATCCATAGACTACAGATGTTGTGCAGCAGAAATCTGAAGAGGACATGATGGACCTGCTCATGAGACTGAATGAAATATTGAGTGAGACAGAGCAGGCATTAGAGAAAGCTCTACAAGAAAAGCAGGAAGATTCGACCTCCCAGCCACCTAAAGTAGCTCCAATAGTCACTACTGCCCCTTCCACACTTATAACAGCATTGCCTCCCACTGTCCCAGCATCAACAGCAGAAGTCATCACAGGAGCGACATCAACAGCAACAGCACCAGGCAGCAGTACAGCTATGAGCATAGAGCAATTAATAAAAGCCATGGAGGAATTGAAACTCCAAGTATCTGATCTGAAACAAGTCAAAGAAAAATTGCCAAAAGTAGAACAAAGTTATGATAAATCCAAGATGAATGTGGCAGAGAAAAAAAGAGAGATAAAAGCATTGGAGAACAAGGTAAGAGCTTTAGAAAATGATCTCTCTCTGGATAAACCTCTGGCAGAAATCAGAGGAATTTTGTGGACCAACATCACTCAATCCCTTAGTGATGTGTGGAGGTCTATCCAAACCATTTATGAGCAGATTGACTTAATAAGAGTGGCCAAAGTGGAGATTCAAAAAAAAAGAGTCTTATTGGGACAGATGCCTGAGCAAGCTAACCAGCTAATACATTTTTTGAACACCAAGACCAGTGAAGAACTGGAAGCACTGGAAATTAGAGACAGAACAGGCACCATTCTAGACATCAAGAGAGTTATAACCATGAGAACTCTAATGCAAAATTTGGACAGAAGATGCCAGGACATGCAGGTAGAGATTAATTCTTTCACAAAAAAGTTTACAGTCTTGCATGAAAAAGGTTTTCCAAGTCCTTTGGGAAATAATGATCGTCTGATGAAACACAAAGACTATGTATATAAATTGAATACATATGCTTTCAATCAAGTTAATACATCATCAACTACTTCAGGAGAAAAAGCATTTACATTTGGCCAATCCCTCTATGACAACCTAGAAAATTTATTCTACATAGAACACAAGGTGAAGCATCTGTTCACCATCCCACCTAATTTCTTCAGGTACATAGAGACTAACGAAACTCTGAGGAAGCTACAGAGACATAAATTACCAGGACCAGAGTGGTGGCAAAGCATGTTAGAAATCCTATAAACTTATCTTTGGTTAATTGAAAATTTCAGACCATCTACTATAATGCAGAAAACAGGAATAAATCACACTCATGCGGGTCAAAGCGCATCACATCAGGGTCAAAGAAAGCCTGACCAAGGCAGAGTAACCAGTACAAAGTATCAGCGGAAAACAGCTGGGAGTCGACTCGCAGCACCTACCTCCAGTACTTCTCATAAAGACGGAACAGCCAGCACAGCATCAAATTTATTACATCAATTTATTGTTCCCCTGTTTTTGAGACTGTCTGTCTCTATCTTTGTAAAACGCATTAATGATCCCCAGATATTATGTAAGATATTTTGATTTTTTTTATAAATACCCCCCCAAACGAAGTATTTGGGGTTGGTTGATTGGGAAGCATTCTCAGACTTTCTGTAATTCTGAAGTTTTTGGGAATAAAAGGTTGTTGGAACCATTTTTGTCTGGCTTACTGAATGAGTAATTGCTACTAAGGACCATGCTACAGAATTCTTGAATCATTTTATGGATCAATAAGTCCCTTCTAACTTGTGTTTTACAGTTTCTATGTTTTATCATCTATGTTTCATGATCTGAATAATAGAGAGAAAGAATAACTTAGAATTTGCTTGATTGCACTCTGTGTTCAGTGTTTGTTATTATCAATGTTTTCTTCAGAATTAGAATAAACAATGAATTCTCAATTGCTCCTGTTTCCCCTGATTCTTTCATCTTGAATATTTGCTAAGGAATTCTTAACTGCTCCTTAACAGTACTCAGCCATTTTCCCTCTGTCAACATGATGAAGGATTCTTAATTGCCCTTCACCCATTGACTCCATTCCACCTAATCAGCCTATGAATTGTTCCATGTTTGATTACCTTGCTCTATGATACCATCCTTTGTTGAAAAACCGAATCCAAAAAGCTATCCTTCTCTGACTCCATCATGCCCAATGGACTGAAACTTTTCAGTTTTACCTCACTGTTCTATTGAATCCCCATCCCTCCAACCAAACTCCAAACAAAACCCTTGCACTTCATAACTAGCCTAACACAATTCAAAGCAAAGCTAAATTATAAAGAGGGAGCCCTCTCTGGATGCAGATTGACTAGAATCTGTATATAAAAGATTGGTTTGTGGTTACCTTGACCGTATTCCCTTTCTTACAACTTTAGGGAACAACCTGAGTGATAACATCATTGGCAACTCCACTGGGGACCTGAAAAATTATTTGTTACTGTTGTTTGTTTCATAAGCTACAGATGGAGCCTAAAGTTAGCCAGCTAGCCTTTGAAACTGCTTTTGCTATCCAATTGCAGGAGTAAATAAACGCTGCTTCAGTCTATCTCCAATCTAGTTTATGTATTAGACAATTGTCTCGAATACTTGATCGGTTCCTTGTTTCAATTGATCTTTAGGAAAATTCAAAACTCCCATATTTAAAAACTTCCTACAAGATACTGTCAAAGTTGTATTGTTAAAATATTTCAAGAAAAACCAAAAACATATTCAGAAGTTGGCTCCAAAGAAGAAGATCTGCTACACCAGATCAAATCGTGATCCAAATCCCCCACCTATCTTTGAAAATCCTAATCTGATTCCTAAGAACCTTAGAAGCCAACAGAGCCAAGAACATACTGCTAGTGCGCACCTTGACACACATCAGCAGAACCCTATCCAATCTGAGCTTACTCCTAGAAAAGCACCAATCCTTTCTGCCAAACTGTTGCTTCTCCAAGTTCACCGTCAGCACTTCGAACCATCTTTTCCACTCCTCCATCCTCAACTTACATTCCCACTGTTATCCCTGCTCTTCCAGTTATTATACTTATCTCTGCAAACATGGCAAACCAATATGCTCCCCTACAATTACCTGCAAATCCAGGGGCTATGCCTCAATATTATCAAAGCAAAATCACCTATTTTGATGGTACTGGCACTTACACAGCTCAACAACATATTAAGAAAATCACAGATTATTTTGAAAACTATGAGATTGATGATGATGATGTCAGAATGAAAGTCTTTGTCCAAAGCTTAACTGGGGATGTTAGAACCTGGTTTAGAGCACTCCCTACAAACACTATTGCTAACCCAGAAGCTCTATATCATACCTTCTTGAGCAGATGGGA
The DNA here is from genome assembly GCA_031772625.1 of Pinus tabuliformis. Lineage (NCBI taxonomy): Eukaryota > Viridiplantae > Streptophyta > Pinopsida > Pinales > Pinaceae > Pinus > Pinus tabuliformis. Next base: position 1,234,207,215 of record CM062817.1, on the reverse strand, counting down.
AAATAAGAAGGATCCCCTACACATTTTATCATAATATGAAAACTTGAAAAGAGGCCCACAAGAAACTGTTCAAGATTACTGCTCCAGATTTAACAATGTATACAATGATATTCCTCAAAATCTCATACCTCCACCAGACTTGGCCTTGATCAAATTCCCTAATGCATTTGATTCTGATATGGCATATCAACGTAGCGAAAGAGCTCCTCGAAGTTTAGAAGACATGCAAAGTATAGCTGTCAGTGTTGAGGCCAATCTAATTTCTAAATGAGCTAGAGCTAGAGCTGAAAGAAGGATACCCATCAAAGAAGAACCTTCTGCCTTTGAACAAAAATTAGATGCTATCATTAAAGGAATGGATAGACTTGGTGATAGAGTAGAAACAAATGAGAGGAAATCCCCTTGGGATGGTCAACCGAGAAATACTGGGAGAAATCCAAACTTTAGAAAAAACCAGAACTCTAATACTGGAAAGGTTGGCCCTGACCAAAACATTAGACCTCCATTCCAAGAAAACTATGTTGAAGCTTCAACTTCTAGTGAACCAACATAAGATACTCAAATCAACTTAATGGGTCTCAATAGTGAACTACAAATTTTCTTGACCCAAGAAGACCAAGAAGCTCATACTCTTAATCAGTTTCAAATTCAATCAAGTGAGTCATTTGATTTTAGGGAGGGATATGACACAGCCATCTATGAAGTCCACAAGCAATATAATCTAAGGAGCAGAAGGATAGATGTCCCTGAAAACAATGAACAGAAGGATACTAAACAATCTAGCAAAGCTAAAATCAAGAGCCCTCCTATACAAACCCCTCCTAAAACAATTCCTATCCCAAATCATCCAACAGTTGAAGATATATCAGATAATCAACCACCTTACACACAACCTTCAGCTTCCATTCTTTCCAAAGGAACTGTGGAAGAACTCCTAGAAATTGATCTAGAAACAGCTTCAGCCCATAACAGCACTCCTAAAAAAGGAAAAATCACTGAAAAAACAACAGAAAAAGAAAATCTCACTGCCCCAAATGAAAAAATTCAAAGAGAAAAACCTTTCAACTTTGAGACCGAAATAGGCAAATTAAAGATAGAAATTCCATTGTTAGAAATGGCTAAACACGATGTCTATAGAGAACAAATCAGCAGATCACTTCAAATTTTAGAAAATAGAGATGCAGTAAATGTCCTTGATGATCAACCAGAATTAATTTTTGGCCCTGAGGTAAACGGAAAATCGGTAGATGGAGGGGTTCTTCCTTTCTATGTAATTCTAAATATTCATGATAAAATACTTCACAATGCAATGTTTGATTCTGGTGCTTCTCATAATTTAATGCCCAAATCTGTAATGGAGAAGTTGGACCTAGATATTACCAGGCCATACAAAGACTTGTTCTCTTTTGATTCAAGCCAGGTCAGATGTCTAGGATTGATCAAAGATTTATGTGTATCATTAGTTCCATACCCTGCCAAGACAATTTTAATGGGTGTAGTGGTAGCTAATATTCCACCAAAATATGGCATGTTGTTGTCTATATCTTGGGGTGCAAAGCTCCAGGGATCTTTACAATTGGACATGTCCTATGCCACCATTTCAGTATTTAGTTAGCCAAAGAGATTGTACCGAGAAACCCTAATGAAATATGTGGTCAGTAGCCAGGAGAAACCCCAGAATTTTCCCATCTATTCCATGCATTCTTACATGGACTCCTTCATCCTATACAATGCTGACATTTATCCCCCAACTGATGTCAAGGCTTTAGCATTAGAGCAGGAAAAATTCATAAATGAAAAATCTAGTGTTCAAATTCAAGAAATTTTTGTGAACAATGATATATCAGACACACAAAGGAAACCAGACAAAACTAAAAGTCCAGATTCCCCTAGTAAACAAATTTCCAAAACTCTTGTTACTAACTGTGAACATGAGATCCTTTGGTACTTAGAGTTTGATGGTTCAGTTAATATACTAGGAGCAGGAGCAGGAATTTGGCTACATAATATGGAAAATGATCATGCTGAAGGACATGCTTACAGGTTGAATTCAAATGCACTAATAATATGGCTGAATATAAAACTTTCTTGCTAGGATTTAAATTGATCAGAAGCTTAGGGGCAGTTAGGGTATCAGTATTAGGAGACTCTAATTTAGTTATTCAACAGATGAAAGGTAGCTTCCTCACTAATGATCCCAGATTAAGATCTTACAGAGGAGCAGCAATTGAAATACTCAATACCTTTCTAGAAACTCAACTTGCCAAAATTCCAAGAAAACACAATTTGCATGCTCACAGTTTGGCAACATTTGCCAGCACTTGTAAACTGCCGTTTGAACCCAATCATTAGTTTATAGCTAAGATTAAACACAGGCCAACCATACCAGACAATGTAAAAAACTGGCAAGTGTTTGACAATGACACTCAGATTAATAATTTCTTGACCTTAAAAGAAGAATTTTGTAACACTAATATGGACACAGACACGGTTTGTGAAGTTGATCAAATAGACAAAATTAAAACAAACATTTCAGCAAAAACTGCAACACAAATACTTCACACAACGAAATTTTCCAAGGAAAAGTTGCAAGAGCTTAAAGAAATTGACATGGATGAGGCTATTGGAGGAGAATCTGAAGTTATTGATTTAAAGGACAATTATTTTCCCACAGGATTAACTCCTCTGGAAGACTTCTTTGATTCTAATGATATACCAAGGAAACCCAAAATGCAGCCCCTAAATGCAGATATTGAGGACTGTAACATAGGAACTGAAGAAAATCCTAAAATGATAAAACTATCCAAAACTTTGCCTCCTGACCAAAAACTTAAATATGTTGAACTCTTCAAGGAATTCCAGGACATTTTTGCATGGAGCTATGAAGATCTCAAATCCGATGACACTTCTGTGATTCAACATACAATACCCCTCAAAGAAAATCAGAAACCTTTCAAGCAAAAACTCAGAAGGGTCAATCCTATACTACTCCCTTTAATTGAAAAAGAAGTCAAAAGAATGTATGAAGATAGGATAATTACACCTATCAGATTTTCAGAATGGGTCTCTAATTTAGTGCCCACTAGGAAGAAAACAGGAGAAATCAGACTGTGTGTGGATTTGAGGAATCTAAATAAGGTTTATTTGAAAGACCACTATCCCTTACCCAAGATGGACCACATTTTACAAAGGGTAGTAGGTGCCTCTAGAATTTCATTGTTAGATGGGTTCTCAGGGTTCAACCAGATTTTAGTTCACCCTGACGATCAGGAAAAAACTGCTTTTACAACCCCATGGAGAACTTTCAAATATGTGAAAATGCCATTTGGACTCAAGAATGCAGGGGAAACCTTCCAGCGTGTAATGGACATAGCTTTTGCTAAAGAAATTCATGATTTCCTAGTCATATACCTAGATGATCTCACTGTGTTTTCCAAATCAGATCAACAGCACTTAGATCATCTAAGACAAGTATTTTTAACATGCAGAAAGTATGGTATTTCCTTAAATCCTAAAAAATCCTTGTTTGGTTTAGAAGAGGGCAAACTGTTAGGTCACATAATCTCAAAAGATGGCATCAAAATTGATCCTGACAGAATAAAATCCATTTTACAAATACCACACCCCAGAAATGTCAAAGAACTTCCAGCTTTCCTAGGGAAAATCAATTTTTGAAGAAGATTCATACCTAACTTAGCTGAATTAATTAGATTGTTGAATAATATGCTAAAAAAAAATTCCAAGGTTAAATGGACATTAGAAGCCAAACAAGCATTTGAAGAAATCAAAATAGCTTTAACCAAAACACCAGTCCTTACAAGCCCAAAATTTGATAGAGACTTCATAATCTTTTCATTTGCATCAGAACATACTATTGTTGTTGTTTTACTACAGAAAGATGATCAAGGATGTGAAAAACCAATAGCCTTTTTCAGTAAAGCACTAAGGGATGCACCACTGAAATACCCAATCATGGAAAAACGGGCTTATGCACTTGTGAAAGCCATCAAAGATTTCAGAGTCTACATATTATACTCTCATATAATAGCTTATGTACCAAGCACTGTTGTTAAAGATATCCTAACCCAAGAGGGGATTGAAGGCAAAAGAGGTAAATGGATTGCTACTATATTAGAGTATGATATTGAAATAAAACCTACAAATCTTATAAAATGATAGGGATTGGCTAAACTCATGACTAAAACTAATTTCCAAGCCCTAGATATCAATGAATTGGATAATGAACAGGAGATGGCGACTCCACAAATCAGCTAGGCCTTCCTAGAATCACCTTGGTATGTTGATATATGTTATGTATTATTAAACCTACAGGCTCCTCTAGGGTTATCCAGAACAAATAAAAGGTTTTTGAAAATGAAAGCTTCAAAGTTTTGTATTTTAGATAGTTCTCTCTTTTGGAAAAATCATGACGGTGTTCTATTAAATTGTCTAATAAAAGATAATGCTGACAAGGTACTCAAATAATTTCATGCAGGGGACTGTGGTGGACATTTGTACTGGAAATCAATTGTTGATAAAATCCTAAGGGCTGGATTTTACTGGCCCACATTGTTTGTTGATGTCAAAAAGTTTGTCACTGCTTGCCATAAATGTCAAATTTTTGAAGGCAAGAGGAAACTTTTACCTCTACCCCTTAGACCAATTTCCACTGAAAGACCATTCCAACAATGGGGTTTAGATTTTATTGGGGAAATCCATCCTCCCTCTTCTAGCCAACATAAATGGATCCTGACTGCCACAGACTATTTCACCAAGTGGATAGAGGCCATCCCTTGTAGACAAGACAATGATTTAGTTATCATGAAATTCTTAGAAACCAACATCCTATCCAGATTTGGTTGTCCTGAAAAAATGTAACTGATAATGTCGTTGCTTTCAAATCCAAGAGAATGATCAGTTTCTGTCATAAGTACCATATCGCCTTAGGCCACTCCACATCCTATTACCCTTAAGGTAATGGTCTAGCTGAGTCATCCAATAAAATCCTGATCAATATCATTAAGAAAGTATTGGAAGAAAACAAGAAAAATTGGCATAAAAAGCTTATAAATGCACTATGGGCAGACAGATTGACTCCCAAGAGATCCATTGGAACTAGTCCCTATGAGATTTTCTATGGTATGGAAGCTGTATTTCCCTCCTCCTTAGGAATCCCTGTAATGGAATTACTGCAAGAAGCTCAGGTGGAGCCCAATGACATTCAAAAAAGGATAAATCAGACTATACATTTGTAGCAAACTAGAGAAGAGGTATATCAAAGATCTCAAGTACTACAAGAAAAGCTCAAGAAGATATTTGATAAGACGACCAAGGCAGAAAATTTTTTCATAGGAGACAAAGTTTTGAAATGGAATTCCAGAAGAGAAGATAAAGGAAAACATGGGAAGTTTGACTTCCTATGGAAGGGACTTTTTATTATCCAGGCTTCACAAGGCAACAATACTTATTTTCTAAAAAGCCTGGATGGTACAGAAGCAAAAGAAGGACCAGTTAATGGTCAGATGTTGAAACACTATTTCGTTCCAGTTTGTTGATATATCCTGACTCTAACTTGTACATAAGGATGTTCAGTTTCTACAGTTTATTACAACAATAAGAGTAGGAAGGAATGTGCAGAAATTTTGAGAAACAGTCAAGGAACTTTACCACTTTTTTGTTTTCTCTCATTATAGTTTATCATAAATTGTAGAAAAGGACTTGGGAGCTGAAAACATAAGAACAAACATTCAGACAAACTATCCAAACTAGAGGTGCAATTGTTTGAATCAGCTCATGAGAGAGGTGTATATTTTACATGGTCCTCTGTATAGTTTATTTACTTATAGCAAAGGAAGATTTCAAAGTGCAGCAAGAGTTGTTTAGAAGACCATCTAAGCTGTTGTTCTTGAATTTTCACCAGGAAAAGCCATCCCCAAGTGGCGCCAGTGTTATGCTCATATACCAATAGGTTTCATATTTCATGATTGACTGGTAAAAGTTCTTAATATGTTCATCCTTTCCTTGCTGCAAAGGTTTCCCATATTTTGAAAAAATCAAAAAATTAAAAAATGTAAAGAGGGTATGCCCTAAAAGAAATATCAAAGGGCAAAAAGAATGAAATGGTCAAAAAAGAAAAGAAATGAACCCCAAATAAAGAGGACCAAGAAAGTGTGCAAGTCCAAATGCCACTACTATTTTCATGTTGTCAATAAAGCATCATATACAGCTTGTTGAAACCTTTTTCCGCAGTTAATGACTGCCCAGAAAGCTTAATCTTGGCTAGTTCATATTTGAATTTCCTGTTTTAGAGATAGAGAATAAAATCTGTCCAAACTGTTCAATCTTGGCAGATAAGTAGATAGGTAGAGAAGCAAAGGAGCTCAGCAGTTAAACCTGAGACCTTAGAAGAAATAAGTGCAGATTTAAATAGGCTTATCATGTAAAGAAAATAATATTTATGAGGGTTTGCCTGTCCAAGTGCACCCAAAGAAAAAAGAATAAAAAATGTTAGGTACTTCAGGCTGGGTAGGTAGTTTTGATGTTGTAGAAAGAAACTTGTGATAAGCTTTGTCTCTCAGAACGATTAAATCCTACTTCTATCACAAGTACTATGGCAGAAGCATGACTAACTTCCCTCTATCCTCTCTCCAAATCATTTGCTAATTCCCCCCAGAGATATTGAGATCTTCTCAATATCCCCAATTTACTCCATCTCATTTCATAAAAAGGCCTAAGTAAAACCCTAGTTACTTAGGAGATTGTGCATAGTCACACATAAACTTGTCTCCTTAAGCCTAAGTTTCTTAACATTAGACTTAGCGCTTATTTTTACATCATTACTCATATTAATTGTTAACATGGTAGTATTAAATCCCTTATAAATTCCCCTTCCCATGTATTAATATAACTATACAATAAAACCCAATGTATTAATATTCCCTTCCCTGATTTAAATATAAACCATATCACTGTTTAAAATTTGGAATTTCTAATTTCACCTGGAACTTATTAAATAACCCTCCCCACACGCAATTTTAAAAGTTAATTAACATCCGGTTAATTAACAATCTAATCACCTTGCACCCAATCAAGCTGCGCCCAATGTCATTAACCTAACGTTAATTGGATGGGCCCCCACGCCGTAACCCTGAGCCATCTCCGACATGTCGTCGACCGTCAGATCTGGACCCACTCATCCAACGGCCCACGATCGTATCGCAAGCCACTCTGTTGTTGTACTTTAACTCCCGAAGAGCTGACGGTATCACACCCGTACCGAGGACATGCGTCAACCTCCCGCCATGCTCGCTGCCTCTCCGCCCCAAACCACTCTGGCCCATAAGCAGTGCAGGCCAAAACCGCTTACCGCCCTCCCACTAACCCCACCCACTGACGTCATTGCCACGTCACCGCCACATCATCCTCCTGTACCCCCACGTCACGAAAAGACATCACATCCCGATGACGTCATCCGACCAAAAAGCCCCACGAAAACCAAATTTTGTTAAAAAGTCGAGAAAATGTCATTTTCACCCATTTTAATTCGTTTTTCTCTGTGAAACTATTTCATGCAAACTACGTCCAAGCAACTGGTTGAGCATACAGTTCGTCACCCGGCCAAACAAAGTCTAGCATCCTGCTCTGCAGCTCGTCGGTCAACCTGCAATTGCACTGTTCACCTCTAAAAACAGGTATTTACCCCAATTTTCCTCCCAAACCTGTAATTTCGTTTTTCCTCTGTGAAATTTTACCCAACAAGGCCAAATTCAAGTAAAATCAGTCCATAACTCTTAGAAAAAGACACCCAGAACTATTGTTTTGCCCATTTTTTTCCACAAAAACTTGACCTCCAGTTTAAAAACATAGAGAACTGAACATGGAAGGCCCTGTGGCCCTCAATGTTGCGCCCCTCAATGCACCTTACAAAGACCTGGATTGGTTTCCCTTGGCTGACAGAGACTTTCAAATAAAAGAGTTATCTGGTGATATGAACCATCTCCAGGCATTTTGCCGAATTAGGAATAGTCATCTGAGCAACTCTGATATCTTTGGAATATGGAAATCTAATCTCCCCAAGTATTACCTTCCCTCAGTCAATGTGTTCCCAGATATTATTCACCATTGCTATGCAAACTATGACCCTGTCAGTAAAGCAGTTATGACCCCATCCCAAACTATTTTCTTCTACATAACTGTTGAATCTATAAATGAGATGCTACACTTCCATCCAGCTCAGTCCCTTGCTCCTCTTTCCATGGGATTTTTGCTTGAGCAAGGCTCTCAATTGCCCACTTCAGAAATAACTCGGATTGCTAAATTATTCATGAAACCATATTGCCAACCCCAAGGCCCACTAGTGAGCTCCAGTATTGTAGCAATAATGCTACAACTCCTGGGGCTTCCTGTCTCTTAATTTTATCAACCCGGTAGTTCGTACAAACTTGGAAGCGACGGTGCTATATGCACAAGTACTAGCTCTTGTCGCAGTTGTCACTTGGTCAGCTGGCACAAGTCCGCTAGGGCTCAAGCCAACTTCTATAGGCTCTCAGAAGAAGCTTGCTAAATGATGGACGAAAGCTAGCTCAAAGAAGACTAATCTACTTGGCAAAGATGAACTGAAAGCAAATCAAAACATGGAAACCCTAGGAAACCCTAATTTAACTAGTCTAATCTCTATGATGCAAAGAATGTGAAGGAAACTTCTACCAATGATTCCATTACTTCTAATAAGTGAAAATTCATGAATCTAATCTACTTTCAGCTTAAAAGACATGTTTTTGTATTTTTTCTTTAAGTGGATGGAGTGATTGTGATTTTGTGCTTATTAGGGTTTGGTTGTGCAGATGTGATGCGGAAGGAAGGAAAGCTTGGGAAAGGTTGGGGAGGCTAGGAGAGGTTCCCAGAGATCCTTAGCATCAGTCCACAGAGGTTCCTCACGTTCAGAGGCTCAGCAACCGAGTGAGTGGCCTCCTACAGGATGTCTGCAGGGGATTCTACAGGAAACGCAGGGGTTTCTACAGGAAGTCTACAAATTGCTACAGGATGACCTACCGTGGGTGTTTGAAGTGATGGTGGAGTGATGGAATGGTAGGGGGAGATGTGCAAGGTAGGAATAAAGCTGGTGATGGCTCAAGAGTGGAGAAGTAGGATGGAGAACGAGTGTATGAAGTGGGCTGATGGATGGAAGGTTATAACAACGAAATGTCTAAAGAATGAAGTTACGTGAGGAGTGGAGGAGTTTGGAAGATAACAGAGCGGAGCAGAGGTCAAGGGTGTGGTTGTATGCGTGATCAAGACGAAGAAGGAGGTAATAGAACGATGAAAAGCAGTGTAAATAAAACAAATGGCCTATGACTGTCACCAAGATGAAAATTCATTAACCTAAGCTACTTGAACTCAATGAACAGCAATATAAAGCGTGTAGAGGAATGTGCATGAAGCGGTGATGAAGGTGTATGGTGCAAGAGTGAAGTGCATGGAAAGATCTATCATAAACGAGACTATGTTGCAGCATGTATAAAGTGAAGAACTGCGTATTTTTGTGGCTGGTATAGGCTGCACTCTAATCTCCAAACAGAGATGGCAGTGGAGACTTCCTCAACCTTTTTGCTGGAGCTCCAAGAGATTATATCTATCCTCCTATCAAACTTAAGCAACTGAAAGCAAATCACCATAAACTAGTCCTATCTATGCTCATGAAAACGACTAAATTACCAAACTGTGAATTCGAATTGCATGTGAAAATAAACAAACTCAAAGTGCTGGAACGAAATGCAAACACATTACAACACTGAGGAGATCTATTGCTCTCAGGTTGGGCCCTAACCTGAGAGCTATAGCTCCTTGAGAAAACTCAGAACTAGATCAAAATCTGCCTTCTTTATTCATAATCTGATGTCATGCCAAATTGGCTTACAAAAAGGAACAAAGACTGAGCTCTAGCTCGTACTTTCCAATTACAAGAGTAATGCCAAGGTTCAAAAAGCTTCTATCCAAGGCTACGGCCTCAGTATTTATGCCAAAACGATCATCCAACAGGTGTCCTTGATTTTAGGAGCTCGGTTGTCCAACTGAAGTTTAACTACTGATCCTGTAGGACAGTCATAACTACTGTTCCTGTAGAACAGTTATAACTGTTGTTCCTGTAGAACAGCTGGCTGCTTCTAAGCTCGGTGGGGAGATGGATTGGAGCTCGGAGTTCTTGGTGGGAATCACAAGGAAGGTCCCCAAGACTGTGGACATCCTCTCCTAAAAACCAGCAGTGCCACCTCATTGTCTCCTTGTCTCCTTTTTCGTTGTCTTTTTCTCCCTTTTAATGCCAAAAACCTGAAAGCATCATGCATTAGTCACTTAGATAAAGTGTCTACCCTTCTTCCTACAAACAACATGAATAAACTAAGAAATGCATGCATAAGCAGTAAAAAGTGAATGGTTTGAGCAAAGCAAGTAGGCCAAATGAGCCCAAATTATACCAAAAATTGGGGCTCATCATCACCCCCCAGCTAAACTATTTGCTCATCCTTGAGCAACTTAGTCCAAGTCCTCATCTTTCATTGCTTTCACTGCTTCTCTTGCATCCCAAGGTTCTGTGGTAGGGTCCTCTCGGTAGATGTGAAACCCTGCTTTTCTGTTTACCTCTTCCCATTGTTGACTGTCATCTTCCTTTGTATTTCCTTCAGTCAATCCCAGCAATAGTGGTGGGCTGAGTTTAAGGCCAATCCAGCTGGCCTGGAGGCTTTGCATGGACTTCTTGTAAAGGTCAACCCTTGCCAAAGCTTCTCTCATCCGGATGGGGGTATGGTACTCTCGGATTTTCAAGCTGTGGGCCATGGTATTCCATCTGCGTGCACAAGCCTGGGCAGCACTTTCTCCCAACAACCTTTCCATGTCTTCAAAGTGAGCTATGGCCTGGGCTTGTTGGTCCATAAACCTCAAGGAAGCTGTGGGATCCGTAGCCAACTGTTGGTGGGTTGAGATGAGTGCCACCGGGTCCTCTAGTTCTGGCCTAATGAACAGTGGTTCGCTCACTTCTCGGTTCATGACCGATTTTGCTTCAGCTACTCTTTGATCTTCATGGTTTAACCATGAGACGAGGGCCATCAATTGCATATCACCCAAGGCAATGTTGGGATCCCATGAGACTTCATTAGGCAAAGCCAAGTTGTGGAGGTAAAACTCTGCCAATTTGGCTTTGTCCTCTGCCGAACTAGCAGTGCATAATTCAGAAAATTGTTGTGGGTTTTGGATGTGTGCAATACCTCTTTGGGCCAAGGTGTTTATTTGGAACTGAAGCCATTGATCCTTTAAAAAAAATCCATAGGATTTTGCAGGCGTTCTACACTGAATTGCTTCCATGGCCCAACTGGCCATGCAGGCCAATTGTGCTTCCTTTTGTTGCAGCTGTTCCTTTAAGGCTTGCACTTCAATTCTTGTCTATTGTTCTGCTTCCTGTAGAAGTGTCATTGGCTCTTCAAGACTGGTGGTCAGTTCCTTTTTGCCTTCTTGTTCATTTGTGATGTCCTTGGAGGATGTTCCTGCCCCTGCCTTTAGTTCTTGTAGCTGCAACCGTAACTTCTGATTTTCTTCCTGTAGAAGCGCCTGCTGGCAACTAGCCACATGTTTAGCCATGGTGAATTCACTCCTGACCTCCCTGAGTTGATCCTGTAGAGGGCCTATGTCCGCCACCCCCTTTGATCTGGCGATTTGCATCCATGTGTGGGAACGGACTCTTTCTTTCTCTAGTTCAAAAAATAGAGGTACAGTAAATTTTTGTGGTATGATTTTGCCTGCCTCTAAAAAGGTGTAATATGAATTCAGATTGGGCGAAGGGCTAGGTTCTGGTATATGTTCTCTTGTTGTTTCTTCAGGCGGTTCTGCCTCATCCTCCCTTGGTGATGAGGGCCCTTCTCCTTCCCTCTTTTCTGTTTCCTGTAGCCGGGCCAGAGTATCCTGTAGAACATTTTCAGCTTCCTGTAGCTGAGTTTGTTCTAACTTCTCTTGCCATGTATTCTTCTTTGGACTCCCCTTCTCGTAGGTAACTGTGATCCTGGAGGGTGATTTTTCCTTGGGAGAAGCAGGTGTATCTTCGATAACAATCGGGCTGCTGGATTGAGGTGGTGGCTTGCCCGTTTTTATCCTAACACTTCTCCGAGCTTTAAAGTACAGAGGGGTCTCCCTCTTCCTCTTGTCTTTTTGCTTAGGTGGCGTGCTGAGGCCAGCTAATACCGCTGCTGCTTCCCATGCCAGAATATCCACCCTCTTCTCTTTGGGTTTTACCTTTTTGGGGCTTCCTGTAGAAGCCTGTTTTTGCACTTTCGGGCTTCCTGTAGAAGCCTTTGTCTCCGTTTTTGGGCTTCCTATAGAAGCCTGTTCTCCAACAATTTTCGGGCTTCCTGTAGCAGCCTCGGTCTTTGCTTTTGGGCTTCCTGTAGAAGCCTGCTTCTCACTGATCTTCGGGCTTCCTGTAGAAGCCTTTGTTTTTGGTTTTGGGCTTCCTGTAGAAGCCTGTTTTTCAATGATTTTTGGGCTTCCTATAGAAGCCTGAGTTTGTGTTTTCGGGCTTCCTGTAGAAGCCTGTTTTCGCTTTCCTGTAGACACAGGTGTCTCCACTTCCGCTTGCTTGCCTGCTTGAGTTTTGCTTTTTGCTTTGGGTGCAGGTGTTGTTGAGGTACTTGGGCTGACGTGGGTCACCTCTGCTTTGTCCATTCTGCTCTTCATCCTCTTTTCCCTTGCTGACAGGATAGGTGTGCCACCTTTTTCTTGGTCCTTCTCTTCCTCATGCTTCTTCCTTTGTTCTTTGGCCACTGCTTCGTGTTCCTCACTGATAGAGGAACCCGTTTCTTCGATCAACATTTTAATATCCCCATCTTTGGTCAAATTGCGGAAGGATTCCCATGAGAGGGGGACCTTATATGAGTGCAATGCATCTTCCACAAGCAGCTTTATTAACCCATGGTGGGCTATCTGATCAGGTATGCCCTCTCTTAGCTTTGTAGCACACTCCATTAGGGACTGCAGGAGATAATAAGGGATGCTCAGTTTTTGCTCTACAGGAAGGTCAATTCGGTGCGTCAACTCAGTGAGTAACCGAAAGTGATATGCATACACGATGTTGAACCAGCCTTCACAAGTAATACATTTCATGGTTTGCAAACTGACTTCATTCCAAGGTGGTGATAGACTCGTTCTTCTCACCCCGTTTTTATCCTCCGAGAATTCTTCCTCAGGTGGAAAGAATTCCTTCTTTGCCTGCTGACTCAGCTTTCTCTCCTCTTTATCCCACGGCAGACCCATATGAAGTTCTGTGATCCGACTGATATGTTCTGGGGTGAGTTTGAGGCTTAGACCTCTGAAGTTTACTGTGGCCAGTGTCTGGGATTTAGGCTTCAAAGCCTGCAAGAATTCCTCGGCTACTTCATCATCGTAGCCCTGCAGCTTATCACAAAAAGGCATCCATTGTGCTCTGGTGAAGAGCTCTACCACGGCCGGGTTTCTACTTAGTTTAGTTGAATCCGTGGGCTCTCGTCTTATAAACCCACCCGGCATGATGAACACGGTCGTTTTAACAAAAGGTGGCAGCTGCAAAAGGGATTTGGTCTATGGAGACAGAGCATGCACATACAAAATTTCAACACAGACTACTTATACCAACATCCTGTAGAATGGTAGCAATGGCACAGCAAACAACAATTCCACCAATATCTTTATAACCTGACCATGGACGATGGTCTTGCCACTTCTAATAACCAGTTACATTAAGAGTTCAGGGTTACATCCTTAATTGGCCACCTTTTTTCGCGAGGCACCCGCTTTCCTGTAGATGACTGCGTTCCTGTAGACTGCGTTCCTGTAGAAGCCGTGCGCAATTCTCGGGGAGGACTGTAGTTGGCCGCGCTCGCAGTGTGCTTGACCAGCGTTCTGGTAGCCAACAACTCGGCGTATCAAAGTGCAGAGGAGATCAGAATAGCTATCCGAGTCGAAGTGTTGGATGATAAATGCATGTGCATGATTTAGCTGATTGGATTTTGAATCGGCACAATCCGTGGCGCGGGGGATGAGCTGTCCCCGCCGGACCGTTGGGCGACGTCATCCATCCTCCGCCTGCGTATTCACTTGCTGCTGCATTCATTCCCACAGATTTGCCGCCGCCTTTCCTGTTAAACTCATGCTTCTGACGAGAGTGTTCCCACGTGCATGCCGTTCATTCTCTTTGTCGTGGCCGCCACCCAAACATCCAGTTACACTTTAACTAGCCGACGTGGCCAGTCGACTGGCCATACGGCCGCTCAACCATTCAATTTTACGCTTTGCAAACAATTTCAAAGTTAGATTTATGCGATTTGATGGAAGAAAGGGTGGAGACACTTGCCTGTGCGGCTGCACACGATTTTTCCAGTTCTCGGACAATGGTGAGCGGATCTACCTGTTGCGTGCGACTTACACAGACCCGGAAGCTCGTGGTTACAGGCTGCCAACGCTGGAGTGGGTGGTTTTGCTTGCATGCGCCCGCGTTTCATTTCGGATGGCGGTGCTGTGAACGGTATCCACTCGAGCAGGTTGAACTGTTACAGGATCCCCGCGAGGGGTCTCGTAACAGTCCTTTCTCCTTGGGTGCATGCTGCACGATGGCGGTTCTGGCTTCTCGATCACAATCCTGGAGCTCTTGATGCATGTGGTATGAGATTCCATCATTTGTTAATCTTTGGAAATGGCTTTCCAGCGAGAACTCATCGATTTTCTTTGTTTGTGCAGGGACTTGGCCGCATGTCGACACGGGTGGTGGAGCATGGTGACAGCAACGTGCAAGGATGCCAACAGAGGCTTGCATGCATCCAAACCAATCCATGGTCGCGAAATCTCTTTTTAAGATGAATTCTGGCCGTCCAAAACTCCTACAGGAAGTTTCCTGTAGACACAGAGCTTCCTGTAGAAAGTTCGGCCTTCCTGTAGAAAGTCTGCACTTTCCTGTAGAAAATCCGCGCCTTCCTGTAGAAAGACTGTGCCCTCCTGTAGAAAGACTGCGCCTTCCTGTAGAAGGACAGCAACTTCCTGTAGAAGATTCAAACCATGATAAAATTGCACATACCTTGAAAAACATGGGTGCTCTTGGAGGAGGTACTGATGAGGTTCCTTGACAGCATGATAAGGACCCTTGGCTGTGAGTTGAAGGGCTTCCTCTTCTCCATAGAGCATCTGCAACCTGCAATTTTTACCATATTTTGCTTATTGTGTTTTCTTTTTTCTTTTTTCTTCTTTTTTTTTTTTTTTTTTTTTGAAAGATAACAAGGGCGCCTCAAGGAGGTTTTCACCCGTGCCATCTGCCCTGAGTGCCTCAGAGAAGTTTTCACTCAAGGATCTTTTTCAACCTTTTCTCTTTTTTTTTTTTTAAACAAAAGCAATAGGAGCGCCTCAATGAGGTTTTCACCCCTACTACCTGCCTTGGGCGCCTCAGAGAGGTTTTCACCCAAGGATCTTTTTTTTTTTTCTTTTTTTTTTTTTTTTCTTTTTTTTCAGATATTCTTTCAGGGTGTGCCAGAGGCAGAGGCAGAACCCTTCTCTATGACCAATACAGATTTCTCCATAGTTTTGATAAACTCTTGTCTTGAGAGAGGTCTCCTGTAGATCTTCAATCGATGCCCATTGACAAGCATGGGAATGGCTTCCTCATCAATGGTTCGAATGAGGACAGATCCATTGTCATGGCATTTCTCCACTGTATATGGTCCCTAGCCATCTGGTTCTCAACTTCCCCTTGAAATATTTGTATCTGGAATCATACAACAAAGCCCAATCTCCCGGCTGAAATTGCTTGTCATGGAGATGTTGGTCATGCCACACCTTCCTCTGAAGTTGAACCACTTCTGAGTGAAGGAGGGCCTGCATGCGGTGCTCGTCCAGGCCATTCAGCTGCAGCAGCCTTTCTTGTTGAGCATGGCTGAGATCTAGGTCCAGCTGAGCTTCCATCCTCAAGGTGTTGTATTCAAATTCAATGGACAGCAAAGCTTTCTTCCCATAGACCAGCTCATATGGTGTGAAACCGGTGGTGGTCTTCCAAGTGGTGTTGTAGGCCCATGTGGCTTCTACCAGGCGATCTGCCCAGTCCTTTCTGCTGCTGCTCACCACTTTAGTCAAGATCCCTTCTAATGCTCTATTGGTGACTTCCACCTGCCCATTTGCTTGAGGGTGATAAGGGGTGGAAGTCCTGTGCTTGATCTTGTGATGAGCTAGGAGATCTTCAACCAGGTTGGAGGTGAACTGGCTCCCTTGATCGGTGACCAGCTCTCTTGGATAGCCAAACTTATAGAAGATGTTCTCTCTTAGGAACTCGGCCACCTTTTCTTCTGTTGTTGCTTTGATTGCTTTGGTCTCTGCCCACTTTGTCAAATAGTCAGTACACACAATGATGTAAGTCCTTTGCCTCGAAGAGGGGTTTATTGGGCCCACAAATTCCATGCCCCACTTCTCAAATGGCTCAAGAGTCACTTGAGGTTGGAGAGGCATCTCATCCCTTTGGGTCGATTTCCCCATTCTTTGGCATTGGTCACACTGACTGACATATCTTCTGACATCTTGATGAAGTGTGGGCCAATAGTAGCCTGCCTGCAGGATCTTGAAGGCAGTTCTCTTTGCTGCAAAATGCCCTCCACAAGGCCCATCATGACAAGTGAGGAGGATATCAAAGACTTCCTCCTCCCTTACACAACGCCTTAAGATCTGATCGGGGCCAAGCTTGAACAGATTGCCCCCGATCCAAGTGAATGAGGCACTTTTTCTGATGATTCTGCTCTTCTCTCTGGAAGATAGGTGTGGAGGGAACTGTGTTGAAACAAGATAGTTTGCTATATCAGCAAACCATGGAGAGAGTACTGAAATAGCAAACAGATGTTCATCAGGCATCTGATCGTCCACTGTTCCATCCTCATCTGTAGACAAATCCAATCTAGATAAAAAGTCAGCAACAACATTTTCTCTACCTGGTTTATCAACAATGGTTAGATCAAACTGCTGCAATAAAAGTAACCATCTAATAATACGAGCATTCACATCTGGTTTATTCATCAAATATTTAATAGCAGCATGGTCAGTATGTACAAAGGTCTGGTAACCAGTAATATAATGTCGGAACTTGTTCAATGCATGGACCACAGCCAAGAATTCCTTCTCGGTTACAGTGTAATTCAGCTCAGCTTTGGACAAGTTTTTGCTAACAAAGTAAATGGCATATGGAAGTTTCTGCTCAACTTGTCCTAAAGCTGCACCTATGGCTTTGTTCGAGGCATCAGTGTGGATGTGGAAAGGTAGGGCCCAGTTTGGACCTCTCAGGATTGGGGCTGACACCAACTTGTCCTTCAATTCATTTAAAGCCCTCTGACAATCGTCAGTCCATTTAAACTCCACATCTTTTGCCAATAGACCAAACAATGGCGAGGCTAGCTTGCTGAAATCTTTAATGAATCTCCGGTAGTATCCTGCTAATCCCAAGAAACTCCGGACATCCCTTACCTTTTGAGGAGGTGGAACCCTCTTGATGAGAGCAATTTTGTTAGGATCCACCTGCAATCCTTGGGAAGAAATGGTATGGCCTAGCACGGTCCCCTCAGTCATTAGGAATTCACATTTTTCAGGACTAAGGGACAAGTTCATCTCGGTGCATTTGGTTAGGACTTTCCCCAGGTTGGACAATGCTTCCTGGAAGTTGGCCCCATAAGGAGTAAAGTCATCCATGTATATTTCCACTGCATCATGGACCAGCTCCGAGAAGATGCTCAAGACAGCTCTCTGAAAGGTAGCAGGAGCATTGCATAGCCCAAAGGGAAGGACTCGATAGGCAAAGGTACCCCAAGGACAAGTGAAGGTGATCTTATCTTGGTCTTCCGGGCTGATTTGGATTTGATTGTACTCGCTAAACCCATCCAGGAAAGAGAAGAACTTCTTTCCTGCCAATCCATCCAACACTTGATCTATGAAAGGTAGAGGGAAATGGTCCTTCTTGGTAGCTTTGTTCAGTTCTCGGTAGTCCACACAAATTCTCCATTTCCCATTTTTCTTGGGAACCAACACCAGAGGGGACACCCATTCACTATCTGAGATGGGGTAGATGAATCCGGCATCCAACAGTTTCTGCAATTCTTCCTTGACAATTTCTTTAAGGGCTGGATTCATTCTCCTCTGAGGTTGCCTAACTGGTTTACAATCCTCTTTGATGTATATATGATGGGTACAGACCGAAGGATGGACTCCTTTCATTTCCTTATAGCTCCAAGCAAAAGCATCTAGGTGGTTGGCCAACAGACTACACAGCTCCTTTTCCTGGGAAGGAGATAGGGAGGAGCTGATCTTCAATGCTTTCTCAAGGCCGAACTCCACATTCTTGACTCTGGGAGTAACAGGGTTGGTTGTACAGAGATCCACTAAGGTGCTAGCTTGGGCATCCTCCACCAATTCCTCTAAGGGTAGTGCACTGGAAGGTGGATTCTGGATCAAGGTCTCGATCAAGTCATCCTCGGTTGGGGGGTCTTTTCTAGTGGTATCTAAGGTGCACAGAGGTGCTGAGTACACCTCGTCTTCTTCTCCTTCTTCCAACCAGAGTGGTAAATCATGCTCTAAAGAAGGTTGGGCAGGAGGGTATAGGACTAGCTGCTTGGACATGGGACCATTTTTGATGGTCATGTTTCCTGCCCGACAACTTATGTAAGCATCTGCAGTGGCTAACCAAGGCCTTCCCAAAATGAGAGGGTATCCAGTAAGCTTGGCCTTTGGTTGCAGAACCAGGAAGTCTGCAGGGTATTCCCAAGAATCAATGGAGACCATGACATCCTCCACAATCCCTTCGGGAGTCACGGTGGAGCGATCTGCTAATTGCAGTACTGTCGAGGTCTTCCTCAAGGAACCCTGAAGATTGAGTTTAAGCATGGTATCCCTGGTCATCACATTGATGGCCGCCCCCAGATCAATCAAGGTGTGGGGGATAATGGTGCCATTGATGTGAACATCTACTGCAGGACTTCCAGGATCTAGGTACTTTGGGCAGATGACTTGTCCTAGCATAAGGTCAGACAGTTGTCCTATGACATTGATAGTTGAGGCATCTTTCTTCCGTCTGCCTGGGTGTTTGAAACACTTCTCCTTAATCAGCTTGTTATATATTGGCACATCCTTGATGGCTTGGAGAAGTGGGATTTTTACACACAACTGCTTGAGCTCACCCAAAAGCTCATCTTCTTCTGGGTTAGGTTGTGTGGTGGCTGTTAGTCTCTCAGGAAAGGGTGGAATAGCCTTTGGTTCACTTTCCTGTTTATCTTCCTCATCCTCTAGGGGAGGAGGTTGGCGATCTGGTAGAGTCTTTCCAGATCGACGGTTGATCTCCTGGATCTCCACAGCATAGGTAGGGCATGAGGTTTCCCCAGTGTATACCTGTTGGGCCTGTCTATTGTTGGGGTTCGGGTTTGGTTGAGCAGGCATTTGAGGTTGCCTTGGAGGAGCAGGAGGTAATGGTTGAGGTTTCACTGGTGGTGGAGGCAAAATGGCAGGAGGAGTGTTGTATTGGGGCCTCCACCCCGACTGAGGTGCATTCCATTGAGGCTGTGGCTGGGTATGTGAGTGATATGGATGAGAAGTAGGTTGAGTGGGGTACTGAGGTGGATAAGACCATGGAGGAGGCATGGACCATGAAGGATGAGCAGGGGGACCCCAGGAAGGCATAGGAGTTGACTGGTTGGGGTTGTAATAAGCTTGAGATGCCCCTTGCATCCCCTGCTGATAAGGTCTAGATCCTTGTGGCCTCCTTTGGTTGAGGTAATAGAGAGGCTCTGTGGGAGCTTCGGTCCCTTGGTATATGGCTTTAAACCCAGGTAAGGTTGGACACTGATTTGTGGGATGGTCCTCCTCACAAATGAAACACACTTCAACCGAATGCAATGGACATTCGTTCTTAGGGTGCCTCCTTGTGCACCTAGGACAAAAGACAGCCAAGGCTCTCTTAGCCTCTTCTTTCTTTTGCTGAATCCTGAATGTATCAAGCTGCATGGCAATGGTTTGTCTCACCTCACTCTTAAGATCTTCTAATTGGTTTGCAAGCTCATGTTTGGAGAAAGGGACACTAGTTGAGAGGTGGTTTCCTCTACCTCGTTTCCGAGCTACCCTGGAGTGGTTTCTAAACACAGTCTTGATGTCCTCATAAGGCAGTTGGTAAATGTCCCCCCCAGCTAACATGTGAAGGGTATCTAAGAGGTCTTTAGGGACTCCTCGGAGTAGGACCAACTTGAGGGATTCAGGGTCAAGTGTGCACCTGGCCTGCTTATAGCTTAGTTGGAACCTCTCCTCATAATCCTCTAAGGACTCATCATTTCCCATGGACATCCGAAAGATTTCCCCCTTTGTTTCCTTGGACCTACAGTAATCCCGGTACCTGGTGTTGAAAGCTTGCTACATCTGAGCCCAAGTAGTGATACTATTCCCAGGTAAACCCATGAACCAGCGTAGTGCTGCATCCTTGAGAGTGGAAGGGAAAAGTTTCAACTTTTGCTCATCTTCAGTATAGTCATAGGCTCTACAAAGGACAGCAAACTCAAACAGGAAGGTATCTGGATCTTCAGTGGTCAACCCATGGAAGTGAGGTAAGGCGGAGGGGCTAATGTTTTTCATTTTCATCTCTCCATTGGTCTCTCGGATGGGGAAGGCACCTTCTATTCTCTCATCTTCTCTTCTATTATCAGCCATAGCTTCAAATGGAGTAGTCTCTAACTCTTCTTCTACTATAGGATCTTTGGATATCTCAGGATGTTCACCTATAGGTTCTTCCGGGTCACTGTCACCAAAGAGGAGAGAAGGGTGACTCAGTGATGTGGTGGGGGTGTTTGGTAGGAATTTGCCTGATCTATCTCGGTTCCTACGAGGCATGAAATGGAAAAGACTTTCTTTTTTCTCTTTGATTGCTTTTGCTTTGCTTTTCTTTTGGTACCTGCAAAACTGAGACAGATTGATCTACAACTATCTATGAAAGATGCAAAATTAACTGAAAGCAGGAAAGGACTAATCTACTTTGCTCAAATGAAATTGCAGGAATGGAAATGATAGTCTACGCTTGCTGAAAGGAAATGCTAATCTATGAAAGCAAGAAATGCTAATCTATGAAAGCAGGAAATGCTATGCTACTTTTGCAGAATGGAAATGAAGTAAACTACTTAGCAGAAGGTAAGAGTAAGAAAGTAGAAGAAAAGCAACAATTGCTAATACTCTGACGCTTCCCCGGCAATGACGCCAAAAAGATGGTGAGCTCCAGTATTGTAGCAATAATGCTACAACTCCTAGGGCTTCCTGTCTCTTAATTTTATCAACCCGGTAGTTCGTACAAACTTGGAAGCGACGGTGCTATATGCACAAGTACTAGCTCTTGTCGCAGCTGTCACTTGGTCAGCTGGCACAAGTCCGCTAGGGCTCAAGCCAACTTCTATAGGCTCTCAGAAGAAGCTTGCTAAATGATGGACGAAAGCTAGCTCAAAGAAGACTAATCTACTTGGCAAAGATGAACTGAAAGCAAATCAAAACATGGAAACCCTAATTTAACTAGTCTAACCTCTATGATGCAAAGAATGTGAAGGAAACTTCTACCAATGATGCCATTACTTCTAATAAGTGAAAATGCATGAATCTAATCTACTTGCAGCTTAAAAGACATGTTTTTGTATTTTTTCTTTAAGTGGATGGAGTGATTGTGATTTTGTGCTTATTAGGGTTTGGTTGTGCAGATGTGATGCGGAAGGAAGGAAAGCTTGGGAAAGGTTGGGGAGGCTAGGAGAGGTTCCCAGAGATCCTTAGCATCAGTCCACAGAGGTTCCTCATGTTCAGAGGCTCAGAAACCAAGTGAGTGGCCTCCTACAGGATGTCTGCAGGGGATTCTACAGGAAACGCAGGGGTTTCTACAGGAAGTCTACAAATTGCTACAGGATGACCTACCGTGGGTGTTTGAAGTGATGGTGGAGTGATGGAATGGTAGGGGGAGATGTGCAAGGTAGGAATAAAGCTGGTGATGGCTCAGGAGTGGAGAAGTAGGATGGAGAATGAGTGTATGAAGTGGGCTGATGGATGGAAGGTTATAACAACGAAATGTCTAAAGAATGAAGTTACGTGAGGAGTGGAGGAGTTTGGAAGATAACAGAGCGGAGCAGAGGTCAAGGGTGTGGTTGTATGCGTGATCAAGACGAAGAAGGAGGTAATAGAACGATGAAAAGCAGTGTAAATAAAACAAATGGCCTATGACTGTCACCAAGATGAAAATTCATTAACCTAAGCTACCTGAACTCAATGAACAGCAATATAAAGCGTGTAGAGGAATGTGCATGAAGCGGTGATGAAGGTGTATGGTGCAAGAGTGAAGTGCATGGAAAGATCTATCATAAACGAGACTATGTTGCAGCATGTATAAAGTGAAGTACTGCGTATTTTTGTGGCTGGTATAGGCTGCACTCCAATCTCCAAACAGAGATGGCAGTGGAGACTTCCTCAACCTTTTTGCTGGAGCTCCAAGAGATTATATCTATCCTCCTATCAAACTTAAGCAACTGAAAGCAAATCACCATAAACTAGTCCTATCTATGCTCATGAAAACGACTAAATTACCAAACTGTGAATTTGAATTGCATGTGAAAATAAACAAACTCAAAGTGCTGGAACGAAATGCAAACACATTACAACACTGAGGAGATCTATTGCTCTCAGGTTTGGCCCTAACCTGAGAGCTATAGCTCCTTGAGAAAACTCAGAACTAGATCAAAATCTGCCTTCTTTATTCATAATCTGATGTCATGCCAAATTGGCTTACAAAAAGGAACAAACACTGAGCTCTAGCTCGTACTTTCCAATTACAAGAGTAATGCCAAGGTTCAAAAAGCTTCTATCCAAGGCTACGGCCTCAGTATTTATGCCAAAATGATCATCCAACAGGTGTCCTTGATTTTAGGAGCTCGGTTGTCCAACTGAAGTTTAACTGCTGCTCCTGTAGGACAGTCATAACTATTGTTCCTATAGAACAGTTATAACTGTTGTTCCTGTAGAACAGCTGGCTGCTTCTAAGCTCGGTGGGGAGATGGATTGGAGCTCGGAGTTCTTGGTGGGAATCACGAGGAAGGTCCCCAAGACCGTGGACATCCTCTCCTAAAAACCAGCAGTGCCACCTCATTGTCTCCTTGTCTCCTTTTTCGTTGTCTTTTTCTCCCTTTTAATGCCAAAAACCTGAAAGCATCATGCATTAGTCACGTAGATAAAGTGTCTACCCTTCTTCCTACAAACAACACGAATAAACTAAGAAATGCATGCATAAGAAGTAAAAAGTGAATGGTTTGAGCAAAGCAAGTAGGCCAAATGAGCCCAAATTATACCAAAAATTGGGGCTCATCACCCACCTCCCTATGTACATGCCTGGTTTACTGAAACTGATAGGCTTATTCTTGACATGATATCCTTTATCTTGGGTTTCAAAACCAGTGAATTTGTTGATGAGACCATCTTAGTTATGTTGTCAATGTTTACTCCAGGACAACCCCCTGCTGTCAAATATGATTATGCCTCTTTCATTGCCAATAAAATCAATGAGCAATTCATAAATCTGGACAGAGGAGGAGTCTTCAAGTACACCTCATTCATATATCACCTTCTGTTATATTATCATCTAGACAGTTTTTCATTTCCCATCAGGAAATTGGATTCTAAAGGAGAGAGGAGGTCTGTGATCTTTTGGACCTCAGTCTTCCATAATGTTTGTGAATCCCCTTATAGCTACTATGAATTCATTGACTTGTTTGTACATCCAACCTCCAATTTATTGATAGGATCTCCTCCTCCTAGGCTCTCTGGGGATATAAAGAAGATTTTATAGCTCTCCAAAAACTCCGGAATAGGTGACTGGTACCTTTACCAAAATCACACTGAAATCAGAATATATGGTTGTGAACTGTGCCCTTGCAAGTTGCCCAAATATGTGCCAATGAGACTATTTGCACTGGAGTATTTCAGGCAACTTACCAACGCAGATTTAACCCACTTTTGCAATGTAAAGAAAAAGGCTCAGCTGAGAATAAGAAACCAGTTAAGACCTTTTATCATCAATAAGAGGGAAGCATGGGAAGATGATGATAAGATATTTAGGGGAAGACCTTAAATTGAAGAAAAGTTTCTGGTGGGTGCCATATGACCCAAATAGCTTTATAAGTGACAGAAAAGTAAGAAACAAGTTGTCAGCTTACAAACATCATAGGATCCCTGAAATAGAACAATTTGCTAATCAGGATGAGTGGGTAGAGGGTACATTAATAGAAGAGATTACTGAACAAGAAAAAATGGAAAAAGCTATGAAAGATCTTGAAAAGACCCTTAACCTGGACTCTTTTGGACAGGTATCTTTGAAACTACCCCAGCAAACCAGAGTGCGTATATCCTCTGCTGGAACTTCACAACAGCCTGTACAGGAAACCAGTGCACCAGTTACAGGGTCTTCTAAGGGCAAGGAAGTGGCAGGCATGGAGCAGCAAGCAATGACTAATCAGCAGGAGAAAATTCCTCCGGTCCAGACCAAAGCAGTAGAGATTCCTACATTACAGACTCCTCTGGATGAGGAAAAAGGCAAGAAAAGAGACAGAGAAGAGGCCACACCCATCAGTGGACCTCCAGAATAGCCAGGTGCAAAAGGAAAAGATTGGATCCTCTGTCAGAAGAGAAGATCATTGAAGAAACAACTAAAAGTTTAAAAGGTGAGAGGCTTACCCAGTAGACTTCCCCAGTGATAGAGACATCAACTAGCTCACATAGGCAAGAGCTAGAAAGGCAGCATAGTGTGGAAGTTTCATCCACTAGGCCACCAAGTAACCAGACCTCTGACATCAAAAGAATATTCACAGAGATAAAGGCTAGAAACGACCCACTAAGGCTGCAGATTTACAATCAATATCTTAAGATGGCCCCCACAAAGCAGCAAAGATTAATGTCAGCATATGACATAAAAGAGGGCAAAATGATCATGAGTTATTTCAAGCCCAAGGTGCAGCAAACACAATCAGCAGCTAACTACATCAGGAAAAATCTGGAGGTCTTGGCCAAGGACATTCACCCAATAGACTAGATTGAGCTGCATAAACAGACTGGAGAGATGGTATACTCCACGCTAGTCGACAAAGCTATGTTAGCTCATAAATTTCAAAACTCCTTGAATAATACCTCTGCTCAGTTGGATTTAGAGAAAGCTTCTTCTCTAACAAAGGACAGCAGGATCAAATCCTTGGAGGACATCATCATTGAACTAGGACATGATCCCAAAGATGCTAAAGGCATAAAGGCACTAATGAAGAAGGAAGAAGATGGCATTGCTGCCCTGAGAAAACAACTCAAAATGCCTCCTTCTATGCATCCACGGACTGCAGATGTTGTGCAGCAGAAATCTAAAGAGGACATGATGGACCTGCTCATGAGATTGAATGAGAGATTGAGTGAGACAAAGCAAGCATTGGAGAAAGCTCTACAAGAAAAGCAGGGAGAGTCAACCTCCCAGCCACCTGAAGTAGCTCCAACAATCACTACTACCCCTTCCACACTTATAACAGCATTGCCTCCCACTGTCCTGGCATCAACAGTAGAAGTCATCACAGGAGAAACATCAACAGCAACAGCACCAGGTAGCAGTATAGCTATGAGCACAAAGCAATTAAGAAAAGCCATGGAGGAATTGAAACTCCAAGTGTCTGAGCTGAAGCAAGTCAAAGAAAAATTGGCAAAATTAGAACAAAGTTATGATAAATCCAAGATGAATGTGGCAGAGAAAAAAAGAGAGATCAAAACATTGGAGAACAAGGTAAGAGCCTTAGAAAAGGATCTCTCTCTGGATAAGCCTCTGGTAGAATCAGAGGAATTTTGTGGACCAACATCACTCAATCCTTTAGTGATGTGTAGAGGTCTATCCAAACCATTTATGAGTATATTGACTTAATAAGAGTGGCCCAAGTGGAGATTCAAAAAACAAGAGTATTATTGGGACAGATGCCTAAGCAAGCTAACCAGCTAATACATTTTTTGAACAGCAAGACTAGTGAAGAATTGGAAGCACTAGAAATTAGAGACAGAATAGGCACCATTCTAGACATCAAGAGAGTTCTAACCATGAGAACTCTAATGCAAAATTTGGACAGAAGATGCCAAGACATGCAAGTAGAGATTAATTCTTTCACAGAAAAGTTTACGGTCTTGCATGAAAAAGGTTTTCCAAGTCCTTTGGGAAATAATGATCGTCTGATGAAACACAAAGACTATGTATATAAATTGAATACATATGATGTCAATCAAGTTACTACATCATCAAGTACTTCAGGAGAAAAAGCACTTCCATCTGGCCAATCCCTCTATGACAGCCTGGAAAATTTATTCTACATAGAACACGAGGTGAAGCATCTGTTCACCATCCCACCTAATTTCTTCAGGTACACAGAGACTGACGAAACTCTGAGGAAGTTGTAGAGACATAAATTACCAGGACCAGAGTGGTGGCAAAGCATGTTAGAAATCCTATAAACTTATCTTTGGTCAATTGAAAATTTCAGACCATCTACTATAATGCAGAAAACAGGAATGAATCACACTCATGCGGGTCAAAGCGCATCACATCAGGGTCAAAGAAAGTCCGGCCAAGGCAGAGTAACCAGTACAGAGTATCAGCGGAAAATAGCTGGGAGCCGACTCGTAGCACCTACCTCCAGTACTTCTCATAAAGATGGAACAGCCAGCACAACATCAAATTTATTACATCAATTTATTGTTCCCCTGTTTTTGAGACTGTCTGTCTCTATCTTTGTAAAACGCATTAATGATCCCCAGATATTATTTCTATCAGATATTATGTAATATATTTTGATGTTTTTGTATAAATACCCCCCCAAACGAAGCATTTGGGGTTGGTTGGAAAGCATTCTCAAACTTTGCTGCAATTCTGAAGTTTTTTGGAATAAAAGGTTGTTGGAACCATTTTTGTTTGACTTACTGAATGAGGAACTACTGCTAAGGACCATGCTACAGAATTCTTGAATCATCTTATGGATCAATAAGTCCCTTCTAACTTGTGTTTTACAGTTTCTATGTTTTATCATCTATGTTTCATGATCTGAATAATAGAGAGAAAGAATAACTCAGAATTTGCTTGATTGCACTCTGTGTTCATTCTTTGTTATTATCAATGTTTTCTTCAGAATTAGAATAAACAGTGAATTCTCAATTGCTCATGTTTCCCCTAAATCTTTCATCTTGAATATTTGCTAGGGAATTCTTAACTGCTCCTTAACAGTATTCAGCGATTTTCCCTCTGTCAACATGATGAAGGATTCTTAATTGCCCTTCACCCATTGACTCCATTCCACCTAATTCCAACCTATGAATTGTTCCATGTTTGATTACCTTACTCTGTGATACCATCCTTTGTTGAAAAAACAAATCCAGAAAACTATCCTTCTCTGACTCCATCATGCCCAATGGACTGAAACTTTTCAGTTTTACCTCACTGTTCTATTGAATCTCCATCCCTCTAACCAAACTCCAAACAAAACCCTTGCACTTCATAACTATCCTAACACAATTCAAAACAAAGCTAAATTATAAAGAGAGAGCCCTCTCTAGATGCAGATTGGCTTGAATCTGTATCGAAAATATTGGTCTGTGGTTACCTCGACCGTATTCCCTTTCTTACAACTTTAGGGAACAACCTGAGTGATAACAGGTAGAAGCCAAAGCATTACTTTTTGCTAACGAAAAATCTGTAGTTAATTTTCTTTTTGAGGACATCTTCACTTGTTTTGGTGATCCAAGAGAAATTGTGACAGATGAGAGATCTCAATTCACATCCAACATGATGGAAAAGCTCATAGAGGAGTACAGGATCAAACATAGGAAATCTACTCCCTATCATCTACAAGAAAATGGTCAAGTGGAGTCTACAAATAAAGTGATTGAAGGAATCCTCACCAAGATTGTGCATCTACATAGAAGCGATTGGGCAGAAAGGTTTCCTGAAGCCTTATGGGCCTATAGAACTACATGGAGGAACACAATGGGACATACACCCTATGAACTTGTTTATGGGAAACAATTCCTATTCCCTACAGAGTTCCAAGTCAAAACTTTCAAGATGGCAGTCCAGTTGGGGATGGATTTATCAGAAGCTCAAAAGCATAGACTGGAGCAATTGAATGAACTTGATGAAATCAGACAAGAGGTTGTTCAAAGAACTGGTCTAGTTCAACAACAGAGGGTTAAATGGCATGACAAATACATCAAGGACAAGAGGTTTCAAGAGGGAGATTGGGCACTGTTATTTGATTCAAAGTTTAAAGATTTTCAAGGGAAGTTTCAAACTCATTGGCTTGGACCATATGAGATTGAAAAAGTTTTTAGTAATGGAGCAGTGAGGATCAGAACAATAGATGAAAGTCAAACTCCTTTTCTTGTGAATGGTCATAGATTGAAAATATATCAAAAACCAATCTCAAAGCAGGAGTTCATCAAGATCTTCCAAAAACAATTCTGAAATTAAGTTGGTGAAGAAGAATCCTTCTTCTCCACCAACTTAATCTTTGTTTTTCCTATCTAAATAAAATAAAATAAAATAAAAATAAATTGTATAAGGTTGAAAACCAATCACTGATTGGCATGCTTATACAGAAAATATAAGGTGAAAATTAGAAGCTTCTGACACACTATATTTTCCATTTCCTTTTCTGAAAAAAAATGTTGACTCACTCTGCATTTTGCAAAAATTCATTGTTTCATCTCATTTCACTTTGTTTTACTTTTACAATTTCACTTCACTCCACTGTCATATTTCACCAATAAATTTTTCATTTTCCAACATTTCTTTCATCTCCATTTTCATTTATCATCTTTTCATATTTTCACTCACACAGCCATTTCCATTTCATTCATTCATAAGCCATATTTTACTCTTTGTTTTACTTTTGCAGCTTCTTCCACGTTCTGCAGCTGATTATGTTTCGTAGTTGATCCTGTTCTGCAACTAATTTGATTCTGCAGCAACAGTTTGATTATCAGTCCAAGCACAAAGTGGCCAGTTCATAATAAAATCTTATATGCAGGTAATTGAAGAGAAAACAACTTTGAAGACCAATCATGCCTAAAGCACCTGTGGAAGCAAACATCAAAACATTAGCAAACGGAAGGTAAGGTTCCAAAGGTAAAAATATAAAAACTTATTTCAAAAAGCAATTCAAAAGCATAAGCTTGTATAACATGTATGATCACATGTCTCCTTGATTAATCATTATGTGATTTGACTGCCATGATTCCTCCGCCATATCTTCCATCTTCAATGCTAAACGGTCCAATGATTCCTTCATAACTAATCTTCATTTTAAACTCCATGACTCGTACTTAACCGGACTTCTACAGCTACACCTGTTAACGGTTAGATTAACGACATGACCTATCTATGTACGACTCTTCAAACCCTGATTGTTCATTTATTACACTAAGTTTTTCTCTCATACTTCCGCAGCCTCTTTGTGCATACAATCACTCTGTTTTCATATTCTTTGTGTATAACAGTCACTCTGTTTTCACACAATTTACGTATACAGCTACTCTGTTTCCATATATTCCGTATATATACTCATTTTATCCCACATTCACAGTCATTATACTTCCATATACCCTGTCATTCTGTTTCCATATCCACAGTCGTTCTGTTTCTATATACATAGTCCACAGTCCTCTTTACGCAATCATTCCATTTCTCAGACAGTGAGAGAAATTTTGAAGAGTAGCCGAGAACAGAAGTTATGGGGCTCATTGTTAGAACTGAACCCATAGGGGTGAAGTACATGGAGGGTTATCCGCAGCTGAAGGGAATGTTACAGAAGGCTGGTTGGTTGTGTTTCATTGAAAAATTCAATGGTTACCATAAGGAAATCACTAAATCCTTTGCCAAGTCATTTGATGGAATGGAAGTGGAAATAGGTGACATCAAATTTGCAGTTACCGAGTCCTTTATAGCTGAAGCAACAGAACTCCCAAGGCTAGGAGAAAGGTGGTTTAAGAACAAAGAGTTTCATGATGAATCTTGGAAGGTCATTCTTAAAAATCCAGGTATGGACACTTCAATTTTTAGAAAAGGGATTCCAATCTCTGCACTTAAAAACAAATGGAGTAGTATGTTGTTAATTCTGCAAAAGTTTATTACATGCGAAGGGAGGTTTGGTTCTATGTATGTGTATCATATACGACTGTTAATGAATTTTCTAGAGAATGGAACCCTCAATCTTCCATTTTTCTTGTTGAATAGTTTGAGAAGAATGGCAACTAATGTTCAGAAGAAAGTTGAATCAATAGAAACCACTCTATATCACCATGGACTAGTGAAGATTTTAGTTGAATTTCATTTAAGAAGTGTAGGGGATACATGGGAGGACTTTTTGGTAAGGAACTTCTTCCAAGATGCTCCAGATTTGTCTGAGGGAAGTCCTATTAAAAGAAGTAGGAGAAGGAAGACCAATCTCACCATTCAAAGCACCCCTGAAACTTCAGCACAGAAAATTGATGAAGAAGAACCAATCTCTAAGAAATTAACAGAGATCAGAAAGCAGACTAAGCAGAGGAGAAAAATGAAAGAAAAGGTTGAAGAAATCCATAGGGATATTCCTGAACCTTCATCACCTAAAGAGGATGAACAGCTACTTTCTGAAAGACTAACCAAAATCAGAGAACAAATCAAGAAAGATAAGGAGAAAGGAAAGAGGAAACAGGTTACAGAAGAAGAGATCATAGGCTCCCAAAACTTGAGGAGGAGTTCTAGACTCTGGGGCAAAGTGAAGAAAGTGAAATCAAAAGAGACCCAATTTATAGATTTAGAGGAAGAAACTCCAGCTCAGTCCCCTGATAATATTCCATATGAGCAAAGCCCACAGAACTCTCCTCCACATAACTTTGAGGGCAGCCCAAGAAGAGTTTCTCCTGGCATTGATCCAGTCCAACAGCAAATCTATGACTACATAGAGTCATTGGAGAAAAAGAGTACATCAGTAGACCCAGGGACTTTAGCTAATCCAGAGCAGCCTACCACCTCACAAGAAACTTTAACTAGCTCCCTTAATCAGGTTATCTATGAGCTAGAAGTTCTTAACAGGCACATCCAAAGAGAAAATGAAGCCTTAAAGGAACAAAATAAGTTGGATAAGATTATCCATGACAACACTATGCTTCACTTGGGTTTATGGCACAAGAAGAACAGAAAACTAAAAAGGAAGAATAAGAAGCTAAACAGGGCACTTATTAACCTCAAGTACAGATTTCTCATGAGGAAGCCAAGGATGGCAGTTGGTGCAAAGAAAAGCAAGAAGAGGAAGTTGGATGTTTTGGCTGAAGTATCACAAAAAATGCAGTAGGAGGAGGAAGTTCACAATTTTGATTGCATGGGAACATGAAATAGTCTTGCAGTGGGGTTATGTTGAGTCTCAAAACTGTCTTTTCCTTAGCAAATTTTCTCATCCCTCCTTCTTTGTTTTTCCATGGGAAATGCATTTCTATCACCAATAACCATTATGAATTGCCTTAAGGAGAACATTCTAGTGATTTTCATGTTATACTTTTATGTTTGCTATTTGAATAAGTTTTTTTCTTTTAGCTATGAAACGCAACCTATTCTGTAGCTAATTGGATATTCCGCAACTACTCCCATTCTTTTACAAGTTCCAAGTGTCAGAAGGAGGAAATAACTACATGGGTAGTTTGGAAAACATCATGGCATGGATCATGTCCTATTCATCTAGCCCAGATCAACAAGAAAGACTCCGTTCAAAGGAAAAGTCAAATGTAGAGACCTAAGGCAAACAAGACTCTATTTTGTACACGTTTCACAGTGATGGGATCTGAAACAACTTCCTGAGGCCATGGACTTCATCAGCCATCTATGCAAACTGAATCCAACAATCATCACCTTAGATTTATGTCTCCAGCAATCGAGGAAGAGAATTCTGTGTACCTATCTGCCTACGTGTTTTTTATGTAGCTTATTTTTCTCCATAAAACAGTTGTATAATTTCTCTATAAATACCTATGTGAAGAACGCAGAACCAGTTCAAATTTTCTCATGTGTTGAGTTCATATTACCACTCTGTAATTTTGAGAACTCATTCTCTGTTTTTAATATGAAGATTGTGTGTTTCATGGATATCTAAAAGTGTTTGTTGGAGTGTTGATTAAGTAAATATAACCTGAGCAGTTGCAGAGAGCCCCTGCGCTGGCTAAGGTTACATTTCATTTGGTTTTGTCTTTTATAGTTAAACCATGAATTCATCATTTCTTCCATAATGCTTATAATCATTTTTAACCTTGTTCATAATGTAGTTTTTGTCATCTTACTACTAACGCAGAATAGTTTATTTTAGTACAGAATAATTCTTTTGTTTCATTTCTTTCTAGTTTCTTATCAGTAGCTTGAAGTTGAGTTCAATAGTGTAGAGTAATTTATTTCATTTGTTGTTCATTAGTCTTTAAGTTTTTAGTTAAAACTGATCAGTGCCATTTCTAGCTTGCCATTTTATTATTAGTTTAATGACTCATATTTTAAGTGAATGTTTCTAAAAGTCCTTCTAGTTGATGGTTCATCTTGTCACATGGAATAAGTCGATCTTGCGAACAAGATAGACCTTCCTAGAATCTAAAGAAGACCTAATGACAAGCAAACCAACCAAACACCATCTTTCTCTAAATATGCTTTGATAAACAATGGAAAACAAGTGTTTTTTAGGGCCTAACTTAGGTCCAACGCAAGCTTGTGGATGCCCTCACTCCTTTGATCCAAATGAGCTCCCTTGTCGCGAATCTGCAAACACAAACAAGGCAAACAAATTAAATAGCACCTGAAAAGCCAATTGCATAAAAAATATTTAACATGAAAGTCAAGGAGTCCATGAAACAAATAACATGAGATACTTGTTGAGAAAAATGAGTTTGATTGTATTAATTCAAAAGAAGAAGAACTTTACAACCTTTGCTTTGACGTTGTACAAGCTCCTCCCAGGGTCCAGCAAGAAGTCTCCTCTACTTTGACAAGTTTCACTCACTCCTCAATGAAGCCAAAAAGGTATGTGATCTCTCCTCTTAAGCTCAACTAGGAAGTCTTGATTTCACCAGCATTTACCCTCAAAAATGTTCAGCTTCTAACCTCCTTAGCAACCAGCCCAATGCCTGTATTTATAGTGCAATGGAGGGAGGTTACTGGGTCCTCCTTCAAAGGGATAAAGCCCTCCTTCAAAGGGATAGCTCCTCTCATCAAGGGATTAGCTCCTTCTCTTTTGGGATGCATGAACCACCTCAGAGCGAACAATCCACGTCAAAATTACTTCTAGAAACCTCTAGAATTAACCCAAAGTGAGTTTTTTAAGATAAAACTTGCTCCTTTTGACTTTCACAGGGGTCCGCACCTACACCG
The DNA here is from genome assembly GCA_031772625.1 of Pinus tabuliformis. NCBI lineage: Eukaryota > Viridiplantae > Streptophyta > Pinopsida > Pinales > Pinaceae > Pinus > Pinus tabuliformis. The sequence continues at coordinate 1,234,173,746 of CM062817.1, read as the reverse complement.
TTAGGGACAGAGCGGGCAGGTCCGCAGTTTTTGTACACAGAAGGTGCGGGACCGCAGGTGACAGTGAGAGAGTGCGGAACTAGAGTTACATTGATTTTTAATGTCTTTCTCTCATTTCCACAGCTTGACTTGAAGAGCTGAGTTATGAGACTTGCTTAGGAGGACAGTACAAGTGATGATAAACCCATACTGACTGCAAATAATCATGGTGACGATATTTTTGTGTAACAGATTGCCCCCTAAAGTGCGAAGTCTGTAGTAGATGAGGATTTCATTGATCATTTAGGAAGAGTGAAGTACTTTATCATTTAGAGGATCATCTTGTGGAGAGCCCGGTTGGAACCTGTAAAAACATTCAATGCAAGATATATATATGAGATCATATCATCGCTGAGGTAGGCATTCCCATACTCAGATCAAAACTGACTAGAAAAATTAACTACTGCTCTGATACATGAATGATCTTGTAATATATCACAAGTATAGACTCATGTGGACACAGTATGGACGCAGCCATCTGTTTATGAATCGTCCATTATATAATGAATACAAAATTCCTCGCAGCCTGGATTGTGGGAACTAGATCCAGGGTCTTCATTTCTACTTCCCGGAACAATACGATTCTATCCATGCGAATGAATGTGTTGATGTCAAACATGGTAGAAACCACTTGATTACCAGTCAATGATGTAAATTGTTAACAAGTGTGAGAGAAACCACCAGTGATGTCAATGGCTCTCAAAGTACCCAATACAATCCATGAGATGCGAATAAATGTGTTGATGTCGAACATGTCACGGAATCCTTTGATCGAAATTCAATGATGTAAACTGTCGTCAAAGGCGAGAAACCTGCCATTGAGGCATGCAGATCTCAAGGTACTGACGATTTCTAGATCATCTTTCTAGATAATGAGCTGATGTCGATAAAAAGTGATCCATCGTAGGCAAGCTCACAACACGAAATCATAGATCAAGTTGAACAAATTTAGTTGCAACGACTGACTCAGGGATGGTCAAGATGGATGACAGATATTTTGCAGATGAATGGCTTATTGGCAGTGAACTCTTGAACACATAACGACACGACATATGGCTTGGTGACAATTGACCCAAAGTTAATACCCAGAAACCGGCTGAAGACTTTAAATGTGGTTTGATCAACTGTTAGGCAAAGGTTTTCCCAACCCAGGTGAATGAAAGTGTCGTGTTCAAGAGTGGTTACAAAGTATGACAAACAGGCTCATTTTTCTCTCTTTTCCCCCACCATTTCTGGCAAGTACCTCTTTATTTTTGACAAGCTTGAGGAGGATAACATTTTCTTGATTATAATCTCATCCTTCGGATGAGTCCAACTTAGTTTAAATTCGAACCCTAAGAAGGAGTGGTTCGTTCCTGTTTGTAATTGAACAGGTCCTTTACTTTGAAATTTTAACGAGTCCAGTATAGGAGAAACTCGGCGTTTTTCAATTTTAGAGAGTCTGAAAAAACTTAAGGAGACTCCAGGGTTGACCTTTTTCGTAAGTTTGTGTCTCCCAAGCCCAAAAAAGTATAAAATAATACTTGAGAGAACCGCTTGATCTTTTACGACCAAGGAGTACTTTTCGTCATTAGTGCCCTTGATCCGAAAAAGTAAAAAAGAGATTAATGACACGTCATTTTATAACCGATATCGAATTTGAAACGACAAAAATCCAGCAATCTTTTCATGTTTTTACGGTCGGAAAAGAGCTATAAGTGGACCATCTTTTAATTCCGTTTTAACGAGTTTAAAAGAAACACTCGGCAATATTTTCATGTTTCAGGAGTCAGAAAAGAGCTTAAAGGTGACTCTAAATGTTTTTTCGTCGAAAATGATAGATTTCGCCTGAATAATCCGTTATCCTGCACAAAAACACAAACATTACTCATACCTATTTGAAATAGATAAAAAAGTCGCAAAAATACATTTTCAAAGTGAAACATAAACAAATTTGCAATTTATTTACTCAAAAAACTTATAAAAAGGGCCTTTGTCAATTCATTTTTACCGTTTGAGTTTGGGTGAGAAAATAGTGCTTTTGCTCAGAAAACTTCCCGTGAAGATTGCAGAAAATCTAATCGTCGGAATCAAACGTCGTCTTCTCCAGGTAATCCACATCATCCCACTCTTCATTTTTAACCGTTTTATTTTTTGTTTTAGTCATTTATTTCATTTTTTGGGAGGGTTTTTAGGCATAAAACCCGCGCGCGGGGGCCCGCAGGTTTACCACTGCTAGCTTGTGGACCCCGACTTTTTCTCCATTGGGAAAAAGCTCGGGGTCCGCACCTTCCATGTAGACAAAGTGCGATCCCACGCACTGTGTCTAACCTGGAGGGTGCGGTCCCCATCGCAAGGGTTTTTAACCCAAAAATTCTCAAAAATGGACCAATCAAAATAATTTCTAGCAATTTAATTTATCCTTATACTTGATGCAGAGAGTACATCATGCTAGATTGGCGTGAACGAGAGCATGAGGACGTGGATGCTGCCGCATGGAATCATCAGCCTTCACTTGATGCTTTGAGGGCGTGCGGCTTGTACAAATTCTGGGCCATTCCTGGCATGAGGGTTCAGGTGGATTTCTTACAGTGGATGGTTGACAGATGGAGCGTACAAGACCAGTGCTTTCTCATTGGTGGCCACCAGCTCGAAATCGAGCTGGCGGACATATATTTCTTGACTGGTTTGCCTAAGAGAGGCGAAGACTTGACTCTGTTTGGGGCTAGGGCAGATGGCCAGTCTGTCAATAGCCTCAGGCTAGAGTACAGCAACAGCCAGGCTAGGGACAAAGGGATAGACATAAAGACCATATCCCGTCCTGAGCTCATGGTGATTGCATTCACTGTCACCAGACTTTGCGGTGCTGCCGCATTACATATTGCCACCGGATCCCAGATGCATATGGCAGTTGATTGCTTTCGAGGCACCGTCTTCAACTGGTGCGATGCCGTGTTGGCCAATGTGAAAGGCCAACTGACCAAGGCCAAGAACGGACGACTAAAGACCTTTGGTTATGGGGCTTTGGTTGTGAGTTTTGGCTTGGAGAGGGTTCCTATGCTGATCCCACAGCACCTTACTATTGGAGCTGGGCTTCCTCGAGAGCCCAAACTGATGCGATGGGTCGCAGTTATGGCCTGTCACCCGGACGAGAGGACAGAGGTTGCTCGATTCAAACCTGAGTATTTCCAATGGCTGGAAAACTAGGTCTTTTCTATTCAGGACTTCCCTTACACTGGGATAGATTTTCGTGGTGACCCAGACATGGTTCTTCCACCAGGAGAGCAGTGCGATGAGTCAGGTAAAATCCTTTTCAACATTTTTCTATTTTAATTTTTGTTATTTTTCCATCGTCTCAAAACTGATAGTAAAAAATTTCAAATGCAGATGTGGGTCCACAACGACCAGCCACTCTCCGGCCTTACGAGAGGAAGCAACCAGTTGCACCCGCGCCAGCCCCACAGGACGAATCAGTAGAGGTTTTGGCCGAGTTGGAGGGTCATCTCTAGCGCTTGACAGGAGATATTCCTAAGACCACTATAGATGACATTCCTCGTCGACTTCAGCGCTATGTGATTGGGGTCCCGGGACCTTTTAGGAGGTTCCTTTGCAAGGTGGCCCGTGCAGTGGTTTCTTATAGAGATCATCACCAGTGATAGGATGATCGCCTATTGTGGGCACATGTGACATTTTTGTTTTTTGTACTTATCATTTTTGCCGATCATAAGGTGTTTTTCAACCTATGATCGAGGACGATGTATTTTTTGACACACTCCTATAGATATATATATATATATCACTATTACCGGCTTATCTTATAAATCATGTTATGGAATGGTTTTAAATTTACATGTATGATTGTTGCAAATGTCTATTTAACATTCGAGAAGCAATTGCATCTGCTAATGTGTTTAAAGATCTTGGAATATGCTGATATTCAATATAATCAAATTCATGTTCCAAGAGACGCACTCTCAAAAATAATCTTAATAACACTAGATTTCTAATGGCATACACTCTATTAAGCTGTAATACAACGAGTTCAGAATCTAACCTCACTATCAAACTCCAAATCCCAAATGAAATAGATTCAGATAATAACTCAATCACTGCACTATACTCGGCAATGTTGTTGGTTGTTTGACCGAGGCTTACCCCATGCATAGATACTAACTCGTCAGAGGGAGAATAGATAACCCAAGCTGTGGAAGAGATGTTCCGTGTATTACGACAAGCACCATCAGCAAAACCAATGTATGTTTGGAGAGGCATCGACATCTGCAATATCAAGTGTAAAACCAAGATAAGCAGGAATAATGACGAAAAACACTCTCTAAGCTAAGCACACTGTTTATACTAAAACACACCAGCTAGAAAGAAAAACTATCCTAACTAAAAATCTCCATACCCATTCTTTTAAGCATAATACCTCTTCAAGTAAAGGCCATTTCTGGGTTTACCCAAAGAGTCCCCGTCAAAGTCTACCAATTCATAGGCCCCTTTGGCTAGCTTTCGCTTGACAACATAGGGACCATGCCACATAGGAACGAATTTTCCAGTGCCTAATTTAGCATTAGCTTGATCGTAAACTAAGACTAGATCTCCTTCCGAAAAATTTCGAGGGGTCACATTTCGATCATACTGAGCTTTCATTCGTTTTGCATGAGTCTCGATCGCCAATGCAGCATCACATCGATTCTCATCTAATTGAGCCAAGTATAACAAACGCTTTTCCTCTTCAGAAGTGGCTGGAAGTAACTCGATGGCCATTTGCAGTGACGGGATTTTGCATTCAATGGGTAACACAGCTTCCAAACCATAGACTAGTTGGAAAGGAGTGAACCCTGTTGATGTTTTTACTGAAGTTCGGTACGCCCAAAGTGCTGAAAATAGCATGTTGTGCCAATTCAACCGATGAATCCCAATGATTCGTCGGATCATGATAACTAAAACTTTGTTGATGGATTCAACTAGACCATTTGCTTGTGGATAATAAGGGGTTTAGCTATCGTGACGTAAACCAAGTTGGCCTGTAAGTTCAGTCATCACAACGTTTCGAAAATGACGCCCATGATCAGTGATTATCGCTTGCGAGACACCAAACCTAGCAATTATATGATTGAACACGAAAATTGCAGCTGTCTTGCCATCTGCCTCAAATGTAGGCATCGCCTCGGCCCACTTGGTAAAATAATCTACCGCAAGGATGATATACGCATGCCCCCCGGCCGAGTGAGGGTTACATGTAATAAAATCGATACCCCATTTGGCAAAAGGACCAACGGAAATTATAGGGTGGAGAAGAGCAGGTGGAGCGTGCATCTTACGATCAAAAATTTGGCAGTTGTGGCATTTTCGGACTGCCGTAATACAATCTTTCAATAAAGACGGCCAGAAGTAGCCAACGTGCAATATCTTTGGGCTGTGGCAAACCCAGACATATGACCGCCACACGCTCCAGAGTGACAGTCATTTAGAACCCTTTCAGCTTCCTCGTGAGTTAAGCAACGTCGAAAAACAGAGTCCGCCCCACGACGATAAAGAGTATCTCCAATAATCCTGAATTGTTGGGACTGGAATTGAATTTTTCGACGTTCTGACCTTGAAATTTCTGGCCGAAAGGATTGGGTCTGGAGATAAATGATGATATCCCCATACCACGGATCTAAAGTGCTGATTAGAAACAAGGATTCATCTGCAATGGGCTCCTCCGCCACAGTTTCCGTGTCAGCACGCGGGAAGTCACACATTAACTCCGCAAAAACTAAAGATTTCTTAGACTTAGATTTCTCAAATTCCAAGTTGAACTCCTGCAGGATAACGATCCATTTAGAGTACTTGCCCCCTAGCAATTTCTTGGTCAAAATGTAGATCATAGGGTTGCAATCCGAAATTATCGTAGTTTTACGTAGTAAAATGTAGTGACGAAAACGTTGGACGGCTTGAACAGCTGCCAATGCCAATTTGTCCACATGTGAATATTTTAGCTCAGTTGGATTTAAAGTTTGACTAAGGTAATATATCACATGTTCAGTTCCGAATTCATCTTCCTAAACTAAGACCATTCCAATGGTGGAATGAGAGGCGGCGAGATACAAAAAGTAATCCTGGTTGTAGTTGGGAGGATGCAACAATGGTGCATGGGTCAACGCGTGTTTGAGTGCATCAAAAGATTTCTGAGCTATCTCATCCCAATAAAATGGAGTATTTTGCTTCAACAACCGGGTGAAACCCTTTGTAACCTTGGCGTAGTTAAGAATGAATCGTCGTAAAAAGTTTGCTTTCCCCTGCAAACTTTGGAGTTGGCGAAGACTCGAAGGAGGAGGAAATTTGATGATAGCTTCGACCTTCGAGGGATCAACGCGAATGTCGGCTTTCGAAACTACAAACCCCAACAATCGACCCGTTTCTATACAGAATACACATTTGTGTGGGTTCAACCAAATACGATAATGCCTACACCTCATAAAGATTGCTCGTAAATGGACGAGGTGATCAGCTCGATGTAATGAATGAGCAGGCAAGTCATCGAGATAGGGTTGCACAATGTGCTTGATGTCATGAAACGCATAAGACATCGCCCTTTGAAAAGTTGCTCCGGCATTCTTAAGCCCAAAAAGTAACTTGCAATAAGAAAATGTCCCCCATGGACAAATGAAAGCCGTTTTTGGTTGATCGACAGGTAGAATATTGATTTGATTGTATCCGGAAAAAACATTCATGAAGGAGAATATTTCGATGCCGGCACAATCATCAATGATTTGATCGATATAGGGAGTTGGGTAATTGTCCTTTGGACAGGCTTGATTAATTTCCCTATAGTCGATGCATATTCTTATTGTTCCCTGTTTTTTGTTAACCGGAACAATATTCGATACCGAATCCGTTAACGGGATCGGATAAATGAAACCTGCTTTCAACAATTTTTCAACTTCCGCTTTAATTGCAGCAGCTTTTCATGGGTGAATCTGACGCAAATGTTGCCAGACGGGTTTAGCATCCGGGTAAGTCTTGATCTCATGAACAACAATCGCGGGATCAATTCCTAGCATTTCCTCATAGGACCAGGTAAACACGTCGCGGAATTCTTAAAATAGGGCCTTATATAGCTGAATTTCATCATCTGTACACGAGGCACCTATATGAATGTTCTCAACAATTCCGGGCTTAACCGAAATGTCAATAGGAATAGTTCGAGAGATGTTTCCCAAATTTAACTCTGAATCGGGATGTTTCATTGGATTCTGAGGTTCCTTGACATATTCAGTTGTAAAAATTGATGAGAAATCATTTTCAAAACGATCATCCTCAGGTAAAAAAGAAGATCTGTGATGGAGATCTTTCCATGGTAAATCATCTACACATAGGATTTCACAAATTTGCTCATCAGAGTGAACAAGTTCAGAAAACGTGGTTAAATCCGAGGTTGATGTGAAAAGTGATTCCTCACGGACCACATTCATTAAGTCATTTTTGGTTGAACATGGGTCGGCAAACGACTGCACGGCTTCATAGGCAATTTCATATGGACTCAAAGGCATGGCATTACCAAATGAGTCTATCTCAGATTCAGAAGGAACGATCCAAGGATCATCATAAACAATGGTGTCTGATGTAATCATATGAATGGTTTCAAATGAAGATGATGCGTTGATCGGAGGAAAAGGAAATGTTCCCAGTAAACCGGCATTTTTAACTAGCCCTACTCCAACATCCTTATACGGGATAGTCGTTTTACCGACATGCTGAATACTCTCCGAAGAGGCTGGGTCAGATGAAAAGTAAGCCAGCTGGTCTATTATTACGATCTTTCCATTATGTGGAAACTTTATTACTCGAAAGACCGATGAAATGATCGCTATCATAGTGTAAGACCAACTTCGACCCAAGAGAAGGTTGTAATCTAGAGGGGCATCAACCACCTCCACATCTAGACTAACGGTTTTTCCTTCAACCCCTATAGGCAAATCCTGCAGAATGCCAAAAGGATGAAACCCACGGCCATCAAAGGCCTTTAGAATCGTCGGTGATTGATTTAGTGAAGGAGAACCAAGTGATCTCCAACACTGTATCGACATAATACACGTTGAGGCTCCCTCATCAATTACAGTCCGATGAATAGGCATGTTTTTTACTATCACTGGAATCTGGAAAGCCATTTGATGAGGTAAACGCGGTGTACTATTTTCTAGATCGAAAATCATTAGGTTCGAGTCCTGAACATCAACAGCTCCTATAGCCGACAAAAGTAATTTACGTTGTGCTGGACATGATTGCAGCACTTCCAAAGTCGACATTGCTGAGGGTGAAACAGCTAAATCCTCTACAATGTTATAATTCTGAGTCGCTCTCGCATTGAAAGCTGACTTTCGAAGTATACCCTTGGCAGGCGGTTTGATTACCAAGTCTGGATTAGGTTTCTTGATCTGTAGTGGATCGGAACCGGGAGCTGAGGTTGATGGATTAGAATGAGAAGATTCTGCTTCTTTACCATCAACAGGACTTTTACTACCATAATCTTGCGATCGAGTCGAAATCCTAACATGGGACATCATTAGTATGGGTTCTTCATTGGCATTCGAGGATGAGCCTATCATCTTACTGTCCTGAGCCGGAAAAGGATCCTTCAAAACAGCAGGAGTTTGGGAACCCTTGACAATCTTCGCAACCTCTGCACGATGAGGGCAGTGTCTTGTAAAATTTTCATCGTCACAAATGAGACAAGGATAACGAGGTTTGCGCTTTTCATCATTGGATTCCGCCTTTTCAAGTTTCTCCTTTGAACTTTTTTTCGTTTTATTCTTTTTCTTTCCTTTCTTCTTCCCACCGGATTTTGATTTGGCTGTAGATGACTCTACAACGTGAATATCAGCAGAAATCTCTGCAAAAGAATCTCCTGTTGGGGAATCAGGAAAGGTTATGATAGGGGAAGAATTCTTGGAAGACTTCTTCTTACTTTTAGTGTTAACCGTGCCAATCATACCATCGGCAGCATGAGATCCCCAAGGAGTTGCAGTGATTTGATTTTGCTTGTGAAGATCGGGGATTTTTTCGTGTAACGTACCTGAATGAGTATAGACTAAGTCAAGGTACTGTGCTTGAGCAATTACTTGCTCCTCATTAACAACTACAGCTTTAGCAACATCTTCAATGATCTTTGGCAATAAGGATTTTACAAACCACTCGGCCAAGATCTGATCCGGAATAAATACATTCACTAAACGTCGTCGACGTCTCCACTCATGAATATGATCTGAAATATAAGTGGATGTCGATTGTTTTAGCGAAGTTAACAATTCCGTGCCATTGTCATATCGGACTAGCAACTGAAAATGAGTTAAAAACGAGGTTGCTAACTGACTAAAATTATAAAAAGTGCCTCGCGGTAACTCAATGTACCACTTGGCCGCGAGACCAATTAGAGTGCGCTGGAAAAGTCTAAGACGGATTGAATCATCTGTAATGGAGTTAGACGCACACCAGAGGTGGTAAGTCATCACATGGTTCGACGGGTCCTCTCCTGATTTACCTTCGAACTTGGGAATGTCACTGGGAAACTTATTCAACATTAGCGGCCAAAACGGAAGATAATTAATGGGATCATTCGTTAGGCGCGACAAGTCAAGTAAATCTAAATTTGCGATAAACGGTAACTGCCAATTAGGATCCCTAAAACTCTGGGTCATAAGACCAGCCCCAGGAGGAGGATATCCAGGATAACTAGGAATAGGAATTGCGTTTGGGATATTGTATCCTCCCGGAAAACCAGGATTAACCGGACCGTACTAGGGTTGTTGAGGATGTTGATAAGTGTACCCAGGGTACGGTTGATACTGATAGACTGGCTGTTGAACAGTAGGACCGAATTGGTACTGTCCCTGGTACGGTTGATAAGTAAATTGTGGTTGACTTGTGACAACTGTACTTAAACCAGGTTGTCCTACAGGCATTTAAACTGAAGTTTGAATCGTAGATCCAGACGGTGGTAAAGATGTCTGAGGAGTAGATACAGGAACAGTAGAAACCGGAGCTGTCGATACTCCAGAAGTAGGTGGGGTAGATTGAACAGATGTTGCGGCAGTTGTAGCAGTCGTTTGAGGCGGAGTACGAGGTGTACTAGGCCCAGGATGAGAAACTACCGAAGGTACAGAAGTTTGAATGTTAGACTGGACTGGTTGCTGGGGTGAACCAGAAACTAAGGGTTGTCTAGTTTGAGATGACAACTGTACACTTGGCTGCAATACCTATTAAGCTTGCGATGGATCCCACACTATATTCATTCCGGGGTACTGACCCATAACTGGTTGAGAATATTGAGGACCATAACCGGTTTGAGGGTAGGATTGATAATTGAAAGGTACATTTCCCGTTCCTCGAACGTACGTTTGACCGGAGGGTGGTTGGAAACCTTGGTTCGAGTATTGACCTTGGGTTTGATACCCTTGAGGCACCTACTGATACTGGGGTTGACCTTGAGGTATAAATTGATACTGGGGTTGACCTTGGGGTACATATTGAGTCTGGGGTTGACCTTGAGGAACATACTGTCCCATAGGTATGTACTGTCCTTGAGGTTGCCCCCCAGATGCAAACTGTGTACCTTGAGGTTGCCCCCCAGGCGTTAATTGAGGCTGCCCCCCAGGCGGTAACTGGCCACCTTGAGGTTGAGGATTGGGAATAGAACCTGACATCATGAAAATGTCTTCTACGCTTAACGGCTTAGTACCATTGCTTCCAGTTAATAACCCTTGCTCAATGGGTTGAGGAGATGCTCCCGAAAAAGTACCAGAAAGTGACTGATACCCAGAGGGAACAGAAGGACCGCCGTACAAAAAGGATTCAGGCGATTGAGTAAACATGGATGACTGTCCTGACATATTTACGGGAGTATAAAAACCTCTAGGTGTTGGGTGATAAGGAGCGCGAGGTGGTGAAAAACTTAACCCTGAGTTTTCTAAGAAATTAGTCAAAGAAAGATACCAAGAACTGCTCCTAGGTGGACTGTAAAAAATTGATTCACGCTCCCTTAGTTCAATAACAGGTTGATTTTCAGGGATAGGGATGCCTACTTCTTCTTCCGGAGCAAGTTCTTCAATAGCAATAAGTCCAGAAGGAAGATCTTGGGTGATTACTCTTTCTACCCTAGGTGAACCAGGACCACTAGAAGTTGGAGAAACAAACCCCGATGTCGGAGTAGCAGCAAATTCACTTTCAGGCTCGGATATTTCAGGTTCTTCACCTATATCACTAGTAGATGAAAAGCTACCAGCGATTTCGGAAACAGACACTGACTGTGGATTATAATCTGCTACTAAAGGTTGAAAATCAGGATATACTATCAAAGAAGATTCTCCTTCCTCAGGTGACCCAACTCTACTGTCTCTAGGAGTTACGATGACTTTCAAGCCTTCAAGCTGGCTCGGTACTTCCTCAGGAGGTTGGCCCCGAAGTCTACGAGACTTCCTCAGTAACTCAGCCACGTTTACAAACGCAGGAGACTGGCCTCGAAGTATACGGGACTGCCTTGGTAATTCAGCCACAGTTGAAAACTTTAACTACTTCACACGCAAACAAAGTAAAACCTCAATGAAAAGCACCTAAAGTCTCTAAAGAACCAAACAAATTTGAATCACATGCCTAAAGAATCTAGGAGATCAAACACACACAAACAGTAACTTTCCGTACTTAAAACACTAGTTGGTGATGAAATCCAACGTCGCAGAGTTCAATACAGAAATGGCGGTTGGAACAGTTACCCCGGCAACCTGCTTAATGAATAGACTAGTACAAGTTCCTCCACTTAACTGTCTCGAGTGAAGAGAACCCCCCAGAAAATCCAAGTGAGTCTAGCCGACGTCTGCTCCAGGTACAGTGGGATCTTCCCACCACTGTCACCTCAAGAAGAGTCCTAAAGAATATGGCCACTAAGGTTACCAACTGAGACAAATATACCTGGGGGAACAGTCTACGATCCGATACGCACGCAAGGGCAGAGTAGCAAGCTCAATCCCCTTGAAGGCTGCTTGACATAATCCAAGGTTTACCAACAAGTGACCCCAGGCTCCTCGACAATGGTTAATCCGAGGTTTACCATTTTTAGTACGTGAATATCTGGCGTCGTTCCCAATGAGGAAGGATTGATTCCCACACTGGTTCGGACACGATCTCGTGCTTCTCCTTTAAGAGGAGCTTTCCCAGAGCATAAATGCAACAATTGGATTTCTTCCCTACCACAAGATACAGCTACTTGTTTGTTTTTACTGTCTTGGAGAGTTAATTACTCTCCTACTCCAAGGCACTAGCCTAAGCTAAGTCGGTGTATCAGAGCCCTAGAAATAAAAATGTTGCTAGGTGAATTTTACTTTAAGCGTTAATTTTTTATTGGTTTTTGTTTAAGTCAAAAGGTGCGGAGATGAAACTCGTGGTATGAAGACTCGACTCAAAATCACTAAAAATGCATCTAAGATGATTTAAACAATCTTTTTCTCTTCGATGAACTTCTAAACTAAGAAAGAGTTTGAGAATGCAAATACTTTGTAAACACAAATCTTTCTCAATCAAACAAATTGAAAGAAGAGTTTTTGTCCTTTTCCAATGCACTCAAAACGAGACAACTAGTTATTTCACAAAAATTTCCTTTTTCGTTTCAAAGCACTTCAATCACTACAAAACAAACTTTTTCCAAAAGAGATTTTTATATTTTTCTAATAAAACACTCAAAACTATGAAAATGACTAACTTTGAGATCTACAAATTATAAAAACCTATTTGAAGTCAAAGCCTACTAAAAGTCTTTTTTAAGGATGTTTTACTTAGCTAGATGTAAGCTAAGGACTAATTTATGCAGAATCACAAATAAGTCAAGAACAACCAATTTTGTTTTCTTTTTGAAAATGAAAATCCAAACTCTCAAACACAAGCTTTTCGAAGTTTTGTAAAGAGAAAACTCAAAGCGGATTCCTCAACAAGGGGAGATTTCATAAATGGTCAGACTCATAAGAAGGCTGGTAGACACTAAGGTGATCTGAAGTCCCTACAGCTTCTAAGCTCAGAGCCACTACACAACCAAAATGAAAAACAAACCCAACAAGCAAATCTCCTAGGAATTTCACTTAAAACCCTAACACTAACGAAATCAACCTAAGGAAAGCTTCTGACAAGTTATATGCAGGTCTGGGTAGTGGATAACAATTTCTAAACAAACACTAAGCTGACTAACAGAGAAAATATTAGGGTTTTTCAAAATTTTGACAGGGTCTGCAGGCCCACAGTTGACATAGGTACGGTCCCGCTCTGTGCTAAAAGCCAAGCTGCGGGTAGGTACGCACTGTGTCAAACGACTAGGGTGTGGTCCTCTCCCAAAGCTATGAAAAACAAAAAATAACCCTGGATCTACAAACTCTACCCAATTTTTCACACAACAAGCCAAAAACAGAAACAAAAACACAATTTCTCAGGTCAAAGTAAAAACAAGGAAAACAATCAAGTTCGCAGCGGAGTCGCCATTTTGTCACACGGAATAAGTCGATCTTGCGGACAAGATAGAACTTCCTAGAATCTAAAGAAGACCTAATGACAAGCAAACCAACCAGACACTATCTTTCTCTAAATATGCTTTGATAAACAATGGCAAACAAGTGTTTTTTAGGGCCTACCTTAGGTCCAACGCAAGCTTGTGGATGCCCTCGCTCCTTCGATCCAAATGAGCTCCCTTGTCGCGAATCTACAAACACAAACAAGGCAAACAAATTAAATAGCACCTGAAAAGCCAATTGCATAAAACATATTTAACATGAAAGTCAAGGAGTCCATGAAACAAATAACATGAGATACTTGTTGAGAAAAATGAGTTTGATTGTATTAATTCAAAAGAAGAAGAACTTTACAACCTTTGCCTTGACACTGTACAAGCTCCTCCCAGGGTCCAGCAAGAAGTCTCCTCTACTTTGACAAGTTTCACTCACTCCCCAATGAAGCCAAAAAGGTATGTGATCTCTCCTCTTAAGCTCAACTAGGAAGTCTTGATTTCACCAGCATTTACCCTCAAAAATGTTCAGCTTCTAACCTCCTTAGCAACCAGCCCAATGCATGTATTTATAGTGCAATGGAGGGAGGTTACTGGGTCCTCCTTCAAAGGGATAAAGCCCTCCTTCAAAGGGATAGCTCCTCTAATCAAGGGATTAGCTCCTTCTCTTTTGGGATGCATGAACCACCTCAGAGCGAACAATCCACGTCAAAATTCCTTCTATAAACCTCTAGAATTAACCCAAAGTGAGTTTTTTAAGATAAAACTTGCGCCTTTTGACTTTCACAGGGGTCTGCACCTACACCGTTAGGGACAGAGCGGGCAGGTCCGTAGTTTTTGTACACAGAAGGTGCGGGACCGCGGGTGACAGTGAGAGAAAGTGCGGAACCAGAGTTACATTGATTTTTAATGTCTTTCTCTCATTTCCAAAGCTTGACTTGAAGAGCTGAGGTCTGAGACTTGCTTAGGAGGACAGTACAAGTGATGATAGACCCATACTAACTGCAAATAATCATGGTGACGATATTTTTGTGTAACACATCTTAAACTAAGTGGTGGAATACTTCATTTATGTAATGAGTCTTTTTCTACATTTTTGTATTTATTTTCTCTTAGAATAATGAAGTATAAGAATTCCTCAAAATGTTATCACAAGGAGGTTGTTCTCCCAAAATTGTGAAGTAGAGTAACTAAGAACTTCATTTAGTCTCCATAGTAGATTAGTTGCAATTTCATTTTTAGTCTTAGTATTTCATTTAGCTTTGTTGCAATTTCATTTTCAGTTTTTCATTAAGTTTTGATTCTGCAATAGACTAAACAGTAGTTGTAATCTCACTTTCAGTATTTCATTTCAGTTTTGTTTCCATAATAGATAGTTGCAATTTCACTTTTAAGTCCTTTTAGTTCATGATTTGGAACAATAATAAGAATAGAAATAGAAACTCTGTTTTCATTTTCTTGGTTAAACTTTACTTTCAAATCTGGCTATAAGCACTTTTAGTCTTCATTTCATTTCTTTGGATTCTTAGCAGAAGTAGATTTAAGATTTTGTTAAGTAGATTGTAAAACATTAGGAATTAAAGGATCAAGCCCCGAAAACAACATAAAACTCAAAAATAGTGAGGTAAGGAGGGTCATCTAGTGCATATAGTGCACTACACTTCATCAGTTTACAATACCCGGATTGATAATTTATGTAGAGCAATTTAGGACACTAAATTGACCAAACAGCACCTTAGGTTAATTGTATTCATTTTAGAGTCAATCTTAAGCTAAGTTTCAGTTTTCAGGTCTTAGCGATGCTACTCGAAAAACCTCAAATGCAATTAAATGAGACAAGACCCTTTCAATTAGATGAAATGCCTACACTAGAGAGGGTAGAAACTACTCAATCAAATGCAAACAATCAAGCAAATGAAAACGAAATGATCTTTCACTACCTTACTTTTTCAAAAAATAAACTAATGAAAAATGCATTTCCAATTCCTAATTTCTTGACAAGCACTTATCTATTAGTCCTTTCAAAATGAAAAATTCTCTTCCTTTTTCAAATGTTGATTCAATTCTAGTCTTTAAAAAGATGCAAAATATCGTAACATAATGATGCAACAAGCTATAATTTCATACTTTTCCATGAAACAACAAAACAAACTTTTCACATAGAATCTTTTAATGAAAAAGTTTTCGAGACAACAAGCTCTTCAAGCAGATGAAAACATGAAAAGAGAAGTTCATTCAGATCAATGAAACACCGACTTTACCAAACACAAGGCCAACAATGTAATCTATGTCGGAAATAGACATTCAAGCTAGTAAACGAAACTTTTTCAAACTTGTGCAAAAAGAGGTCAAAGTCATAAAAAGACCAAAAACAAATGCAAGGAGTAAACACACCTACAACTCGACTTAGTGAGTTCACAAACTGCTGAATGGGCGACCAACTAGATGCCCTAGTGTCGTTGGCCACTCAATGACTCAATCAATCAAATAGAAAGATGACAAGCCAACAAGCAAGCAAAACCAAATGAAAAGTAGCTTTCTAATCAGGGATAAAATAGTCCAAAAATATTACGGGGTCAAAAACACAAGAGTGGAACACACTAGCCAAAATTGGGGACAAGCCCTAATCTTCACTTACAAGCATCGGCGTGACTGCCTAACTGATAACAAGCGCCAGAGGCTGGTCGACGCGATTGTTCCTCACAAATTTGTGCTGGTTGGCGCCACTGTCAGCAGATTAAGCACGTTGGACAAGGTAACTAAGGAAAAATAATAAAAAAATTGAAAACAGGGACCAGATCAGCTATTATGAATTTTAGACTTAGGCCAGTAAGCATGAGAAAAGAAACAGAACCAAAGGGAAAACGTGAAACTAGAAAACTTCTCATGAAATCATGAAATCCAAAACAAACAAAAGGATTGGGTTTCCCAGTGGAGTCACCAACTTGTGGTGAAATAAAATTATAAGTGCAGACACGAACGAATTCCTCTAGCCTGATAATGGGTCTAGCCATAACAGATACATTCTATGGAAGATTTCCTTAGGCTAGAATCAATCAAGAGGGTCTACCTCTTGGTCGTTTATCCTTCTTGATGATGTCCTCCCTTGCTCGCTCCAACAATCTCTCGCTTCCTGCTTCAAGCTCCTGAAACAAGTAAACAACAACAACACACAAACATAATAATAGACAAATTTCAATTCAACCTACTTAACAAGTCAAGAAACATTAAGCCATGAAAATCTAATATTACAAAACATGTAGGAAATCAATCGATAGTTTTATATATTAATATCAAAGAGAGATTACAACCATTCGTCTTGATGTTGCAGTCTTCCTCTGACAAGACCAGGTTCCCACACACTTCTGCTAGTATTCCACAATGACTTCAAACAACAATAGTTTAAAAGCTCTTCCCTTTAGGCTTCACTCCAAACCAAAACACACTTCTCCCTCACACAACTAGATAACTACAACTAGTAATAGCTTGCTTGTCTACTCCAAAATAGCATCAACACTTTGCAACTATAACACTCACACTCAGCCAAAAACTATCAACTGTGACTAGTTTGTGCTTGGGAAGAAGGGAGGTTTATATAGGAAATATGGATGGGAGATGGATCCTCTTATCATGGGAAAAGGACTTATCCCTTGAGGTAGTTCCACCATTATAGCAGAAAGAAGCCCAAACTGTCATCCTCGACCCCATCCAGCCAAACCATTTACCAAACTTCCGTTATGGATCTTCTAGAGCTGGAAGCTTCGACTCTAATTTAAAAAACTTTCCATAACAGGACTGGCGCGACTAAGTTTTACACAGTAATTTGTCACTGTCTCCCTGTCAGTCTCCCTACTATGTCATGAGTTCAAATCAATCATGCTCATGCTCTCTAATGCTGCCAAGTGACCCACTTTGCCAAAGTTTTTTCCATCATCGCGACTGTTATTAAAAAAACCATGTTGACTAGCGCCTCATAATACAACAAATGCACTGCCAGCGCGGAAGCACACGTGTTTTCTGCGCTGGTCGAATTTCATGAACCAGCGCATCTTCTATTTATATTGAGTCGCGCTGACATAACCTTCTCTGTTATTCAGATGCGACGTCAGCGCTCCAGTGCAGTTATACACCCGCGCTGATCCAGTTTGGGCGAGTTTGTTCTAACAGCCGGCCTTCCAGATGACTCCAGACCTGGTTGTTGGCCTTGTCAATGTCGCCCTCCCTTCTCTGGCATGTTTGTTTCGTCATTTGAGCCACCTTCCTTGGAGATAAGCTCATCCTCCCACCATTCATGGAGACTCCTTCTCCTATTTAAGCCTCTACCATTGCCATGAGCAGCTAGTTTTTGACAGTGTGGAATTGATAGTGCTTAGAGTGCTGCTGCTAGTAGGTAGTTGGTGTGACAAGTGTGGGATTGCTAGAGAGCTTAAGGAAGGTTGTGAAGTGTTGCTTTCTTGTGTGAACTTGTGTGAGAGAGAGTTTTTGTCTTGGGAGACCTACCTCCAAGGGTGAATGCTTAAGAGACTTGCTGGTTGGACCCTCTTGAGAAGGATTCGACGTCAGAACTTCGGTTGTACTCTTCTCTGTTATTGATTAATAATAGATGACTACTATTATGGTTCCACTCTCATTTGTCTTTGTAATGGTTAATGTGAGTTATGTCCTTTCTGACTGATGTATAATTGCATTTATTAGATTTCACGCTTGTGTTTGTGTTTCTCTTTGTGTGTGCAGGTGTCTATCCACGAGGATTGTGGAGGATCGTGACCGGCCAAAGCGAAGGAGCGAGAGCGACGGCTCTTCATCAAACAATAGTGTTGGAATCCAAGTAGGTGTTCATTGCCTACCTTTTATTTGCAATTAGGAACTTACATAGTAGCAGTGACTGGTTGTTGCTAGACCCATTCTGGGCTAGTAGGGATCGCCTCTATCCGTAGAGGGGATTTACCTCTCCAACAATTTTGCGACTCCGCTGGGGAGCTGGCCTTTGTCCCTTTTTGTTCATTCTTGCTTTGAGTTTGATTGTTACTCTCTTTTCAAAGATTGGGGATTAGTTCTCTACTTTTAGATTTCCTGGTTTAGTCTGGGAGGTGCCTTGATTGTTTAAAGAGTTATTGCCTTGGTTTGGGAGCTTTTGGCTTGATTGTGCCTGTTTTTTAGCCTCAGCGCGGTTTATAACAAAACAGTCGCGCTGACATCGCATAGCTGTTTCTTTGACTTCGTGGTCATCGCGCTTGTACATTTAACAGTCGCGACGGTTCTGAAAATCGAACCAGCGCGTTTAAGCCGTGTACTTCCGCGCTGACAGCGCTTTGTTGCTACGCGTGGTTTCTGGTCAGCGCTTTGTTGCTGTGTATCACCCGCGCTAATCCTGTAGAATTGAATTTTTTTTCAATTTTGCCTCCTGAGCCTGTTGGTTTGACTATCCCTTGCTCTTTCCACCCGGTTTATGACTTGATTTCTATTGTCTGAACATTGAAGCGCTTGCTTGCGAAGTCTTGTTGGGCGGATCTTGTTTTTGTGTCCTGTGACCTGGTGTTATCATCCTGTTTTCGTTGGATTGGCTTTGTTTTGTTACTCGTTCACAAAGATTCGTTACTACTTGCTTTTGCTTTTGCGAAAACCTTCCTCTTGGATTTCTTTGCTTGGTTGTTTAGGTGATCGTTATTGAACCAGTCTTCGTATTGTTTCGATTACTTCTCACTACCCAGACACGGATCACAGTTGTTTGGGCTCAACCGGTTCTTTTCACATTTGTTGTGTTTTTCATTGAGTGATTTTATTTCTCTTTACTCGGTGTTGCTGTCTCTCAAAATTCATTCTAAGTGCATTGTGCCATTGGAAAAGAAATAAAACTAATATCTTTTGCATTCAATAGTTAATGGGAAAAAGAGCGTTCCATTGATTTGTGTTCTCAAAAGAAAAAGTTTCATTTCCTTGCCATTAGCTGCATTAGATGGTTTGGTTGATTGCGTTCATTTTGCTTGATCGAAAATTCTTAACCCTCTCGTAGTTAGAATTCATCGAACGAAATGGTATTATTTGGCATGTAGTTTGCATCTAGGCAATTGTGAGAGATCACACGGTAGGACCTGAAACCGAAACTTAATTCAAGATCAACCATAAAATAAACTGAATAAACCTAAAAACGCATTAGAACTTAACGCAAACATTTAGAGGTCTAGGCTAGAGATGTGTTCCGACATCTTTAAACATAGTCACTATTGTTTCACATTACGGTTGGGTGATTCCTCCTTCTGTGACTCGATAGTGGTCTAACACGGATTGTGCTCCCACGTACCATCGCGTATATAGGGAGACCCCACTAGGCTTTTATCCTTGATCCATAGGAAGCCGAGTCTGCCGCCTTGCGAACCATAACGCACCGAACACAGAATTCGGGAAGGTTGATTGCAGTATGGAAATTCCTTGGTTCTCATACGATTGCCAAGGTGTATAAGCAGTTTTACGGATTGCCTGGTAAACCCTTTGCCTAGAGTCTCCAGAATAGTCACTTTTGATCCTTTTCGGACTCTTTAAAAGAAAAGGTGTCAGTGAGCATCTTGTCACTTCGTGCTCATTAAACATTCGAAGGAGACTAGAGTCATCTTTTCGTCCTTTTCTCGACTCTTGAAACATGAAAAGGTCAAGTTCAGTTCCTGTGTCTTAAAAATTTATTCGACCACCTTAACATCACCTGGTTAGATCTTGTGTGCGTTAGCTTGGGTAGGCTTTTTTTTGTTTGCCATGGCAACTTTTCTGGGGTTCACCAACCCAAGTTCCCCTCCTGACGGGAATCCTGGTCATTTCCCTCCTCTCGGGAATGTTGGTGCTCCTTATATGGCAACGTTATCCCTTCCAGGGTTAACTGTCGGGTTGCCTGTTTGGTTGTTTTCAACCTCTTTGGTCCCTGCCGTATCGGCTTCTAATCCATCAGTCCCTCCACCTGAACAACATCATGTTGATCCTAAGGTGGATCTCTCCCCTTCGACGCCTACTTCTACGTCTTCCTCTGGTACTTCGCCTGGTGAAAGTCTCGATTCGAATAACCAGGTGGCTAAGAAGAAGAAGAAAAAGACCAAGAAGAAGAAGTCTCCTAAGGGAGAGGCTACAAGTATAACTCTTACTCCTTCGAGTCCCCCTGAAGTCGAGCCACCTTCCGCTCCTCCGCATAAGGTCAAGTTTCCTTGTCGATTATGCAAGGAGGACCATCTTCTTCGCGATTGTCCTGGCATTCCCAGGGTACTAGAAGTATGGTCTCGCGATGCGGCCCACCCCTCATCGTCCTCTGAAGCTCACGGCGATGCTACCTTATTAGTTGGGAATGGTAAGGGAAAAGGGAAGATTCGAATCCCCTGTAGAATTTGTGAAGGCAATCATCCCCTTCACCTTTGTCCATTCATGGATAAAGCCTCCAGTGTCTTGGAAAGTCTCCCAGCTCCCTCACCTCAACTCCCCGTTGGATATCAACGTCTTTCTGCAGCTGCAGATCGTCCGCCTCCCGACAATGAGATTAGTTCACATTCTTCTCTTGTCCAGGCCCCTCTTCCTGAATCTGGCTTTGTCCAGCCTGTTCCAGACCAACCATTAGTCAGAAAGAGTGTCGACTCGAATCCGCCGCTCGCTCACTCTGTTTCGGAAGAGAATCACGCCCATGTTCTTTTCGTCTCTTCAGATTCTCCTGAGTCCCGAAATGACTCTCTTAACCCAGCTGCTCCCGAAGGTTCTCCTTCGGTTCCTTTAGCACATGGGGGCAATCATACGATTCCCCCACCAAGTAGTCTGGTCGCTTCCTTTGATTGGAATCACCTGATCGCCGATCGCCTTCCATCCCATATGCCTTTCCAGATCACAGTACATGCCTGTGCTAAGGCAGTACCTGGCACTGTTTTGGATGAAGGGGCGTCTGTCAGTCTTATGCCGTACACTACTTGGCAAGCCTTGGGTTCCCTGCAGCTTGGGCCAGTCACTCAGAATCTGTTGGCCTTCGACGGAGGAGCCTGTCCATCTCTAGGAGTCCTCCCGAAGTTCCCTATTACTTTGGGAGGCAAAACCGTCTATATAGACGTCTTGGTTACCCAAGGTGTTTTATACTTTATTCTTCTCCTTGGTCGCGACTATGTTTACGCCATGGGGGCCCTCGTTTCTTCGTTTTTCCGTGTGGTTTGCTTTCCACACGATGGAAGAATTGTGACTATCAATCAATTGTCATTCGTTAGTCCCCCAATGCCTCCTGCGCAGTTGTCATCCCGTCCTAGTTTTTATCCACCAGTTGTATCTGCCCCACCACAGATCAACTACGTGGCCACCTACCTCGTGCCTGTATCCAGTGATGACACCGTCATGCATAGTGTCCTGGGGGCATTAGGTCCTGACTTCCAAGATGTGCTCCTTTCACCGGGAGTAACACTCTTGGAAGCCCCGACTTTCTATTCATTATGATGAAGTTCGGGTGGAGCATAGTTCACTTTCCTATGTCAAGCTCCTTAAAAAATGAAACTGGGTCTGGTGGAGCATAGTTCACTTTCCTATGTCAGGTTCCTTAAAAAATGAAATTGGGTCTGGTGGAGCATAGTTCACTTTCCTATGTCAAGCTCCCTAAAAAATGAAATTGGGTCTCGTCGGAGCATAGTTCTTATCCTGTGTCAAGCTCCTTAAACAATGAAACTAGGTGTCACGAGGATAGTTCTTTTAAGTGTGTCAACCTCGCAAAAATAATGAAACATAAGCTCGTGCAATTCGACTGCGATCATAATATTGTCAACCTTCACTCCATTTTTAATGGACTAAAGCTTGGGGGGCATGTACCTCGAATTGAGACATCATGCTGGGGGGCATGCCCGTTTTCCCTGGTCTTCAAGCATAGTTTGCATATGTGTGGTCATGTGTGTTTTTAAGCTTGCATAAAAATAAAATCCTTTTCCAAGCATAGTTTGCATGTGTGTTGTCATGTGTGCTTTTAAGCTTGCGTAAAAATTAAAATATGTGGGTCGTATGTTATGCAACTGATACATTAGATTACATTTGTTTTAGACATTTGCATAGCATATAAAAACATCATCACATGTAAAAGATCCCATCCAAAATCGGTATATATATATATATATATCATGTGGCGCACCAAGGCACTCAAAAATAAGTGTATATGTCTAGATAAGGCCTGTGTTCTCAGTATATCTGAGACACATGTCTCTCAAAAACATCAGTAGAAAATAAGACCTAGATGTCTACTGTGGTGGGTTATGCTCTCTGTATGCTACAATTGCCCGTGCCACCCGCCTCAAAAGGCGGTGCATCCTGGGTTCTACCCACACTGTGTGAATCTGAGATGCTATGGGGACCTCCTCTATCCCCTGGTAATCTGGAACCCCCGCCAGTAAGCCCTCGAGGTTCTATATCACAGTCTCCATCGTATAGACTCCTGGAGGAGCCATGGCCAGGGCTCCAGCGCCTTGTGCTTCTCTCTGTGCCTCTGGGGCTAGACCGAGGGGTCTCGTCGGTCCCACATCTGCATACCATAGCATTCATCGTAAAGACATGTACATGAAAAATTAAAAACATTACAAAAAATTAAAAATTAAAAAGAGATCAAGTGGCTTACCACCATCGTCCCAATGCTCTCCCGCAGGCAGTGGCATGTCTGGGTCTCCGCAGAAGTCTATGCCAGCATATGGCCAGTCCTCCACAAAAATAACCTGTCGATCCAGCCACTCTCGGAAATATACTCCCCATGCCACTGGGCGGCCGCCACCTCCTCGCGGCATGACATGGCCCCATCGACTAGCCCTCGTCTCCCGGGGACCTCTGGGTGGATCCACGACCATGTCCTGTAGCTGTAAGGCCGGTACCCGCTCCAGCATGAGCGGGAGTAAAAGCGACCCATAACCGAACTGCTTCGACTCACCACGTCGGCAGTTGCTCAGCTGTCTCTTCATACTGGTTGTTACTACTGCTGCCAAGTTGAATATGGTGGGATGTAAACACTCGAGAGCTAATAGGAGATGGGTCTTCGAAGCCTCGTGATTGGCCAAGCAACCCGCTGCCCGGGTCACCATGAAGAGTATGGTTCGAAGGACGATGTCCTCCACCGTCAGAATAGCTACCTTCCCACTCCGTGTTTTGCGTGCCCGTGGGCACACCCGAGCCATCAGCATATCTAGGGTTTCACCACTGGGTCGCTGCCCCTCCAGAATGGGCATCTCACCTTGACGTGATAACCCGGTAAAAAAATAGATATCCATGTAATCAAACTCGATATCACGGCCTCGAATCACAAACTTCCCATCAATAAGATTCCAGGCTCTGATTAGGAACTCGAGAAGATCAGGTTGTGCTCGCAGGCGCGGAGTGAGGAAGAATTTGAGCAACCCACATGCCCGCATTGCATTACGGCACCGAGCATCGGCAAATGCCGCTATATCCTCATTATCATGAGCTCGCTCTTGCCAAACAAATGCCAGTGTGTCCTGCATGTCCATAAAAAATCATTAGAGCCCTGACCGTTGAAATTTATACGTTCAAATTGTTAAAAATTTAGTTTCGCGGTGTCAGCGCGGCTGTTTTTAAAACAGTCATGCTGATAATGGCGCCCTTTGTTTTTTTCCTTGGGTCAGCGCGGAAGCACACGTGTTTTCCGCGCTGATCCGGGGGTGGTATGTGTAAAAATTATTCGATCAGCGCGGACCCGATGAGGAAATCCGCGCTGACCGAGAGCGAATTGAAGTTCACAAAATTCGCCCAAACTACCACTTCCCACCGTGGAAATGTGGCTAAAATGACTCAAAATGAAGCACAGGAGAAGGAGAACCTACCTGGAATAGATTGCAGGGTGGTTGATGTCCGCACGGGATGGAATTTGGTTCGTCAACCTCGCAGGTCCACAACGTCCTCCACAACTCAAAATGGTAACAATGGTAAAAACCTCCTTTTACCCCCCTATTTATGGTAAAAATTTTATAATTAACTATCATTTTTCATAAATGTGGGTTTTTGTCATGTTTTTTACCATGTGCTTAGTGCCAATGTCATTCTACTATGTTTTTATGCATGTGGTACATATTATCTCGAACAGATTTACGCGTGTGGTGTTTCTTGTGCAGATTCTCATACCGGTGGGGTCACGACGGTCCTATACACACTTGGTCCCATAGAGTCGTCTTTAAGCTCTTTTTCGATGTAAAGCAAGAAAAGATGGTCGAGCCCCCTCTCGGCTTGTTAAAAGGAACGAGAGGCAGTCGCCTTTAAAGCTATTTTTTCGACCGTTTAAACTAAAAAGATTGTTGGGTGTTTGTCGTTTCGAACTCGTTATTGGCTCCAAAACGACGTACTTCTGACCGCTTTTTTACTTTTTCAGGTCGAAGTCACTACTTACGAAAAGTACTCCTCGATCATACTGGTCGGGCGGTTCTTTCGAGAATTGTTTTATACTTTTTCGGGCTCGAGAGACACAACTTTACGAAAAAGGACCCCCTTGGAGTTTTCTTTTCTGCTGTCTTTTCAGACTCTCTAAACAGGAAAAGACGCCGAGTTCTTCCTTTGTCAGACTCGTTAAAACTTAATGACATTGGATACCGTCGAAATGACGCTTTCCAAGCATATGCTATCCCCATCAAGCTTGTTGTCCAAAAATAATCGGGGTACCTGCCAGAAATGGTGGGGAAATTGGAACTGTAATAATCGTCGTGTCGGCAGTATGTCGCTCTTGAACATGGCACTAGTTTGCATTCGTGTCTGGGTGGGGATTTCTCATCTTGTTTCACACTAGCCTCCGTGGGTTTGGGTTATCCTATTTGGCCTCTCATCTGCTCATTGCCCCGTCACCATGACCTCTGCTCATTTGACGTCAGATACTGCCAAATCCACTGTCGTGCCGCTGATATGTTCAAGAGAAGTTGACCTCTGCAAACTTACAACCTCCCTCTGATATCTCGCACAGAATATCTTATCCTTCTCTGTCTCGTGTCGATGATGTGGGAAACATTATGGCCCACCGTTGATCAAGGTTACTTCCTGTCGACTTCAGCTCATTATCCAGGAAGGTGACTTAGAGACTCCCTTCAGGTGCCTTAGAGCCTGCATGCCTCAATGGCAGGTTCTTTGTGTTCGACGTGAGGTTTTCATCATTGGCCTCCGATCGAATGATTCTGCGGGTGTTCGACACCAGCTCATTGATTCACACACCGTGGATTGTACCTATAAGTACCTTGGGGACCATTGTCATTATTGGTGGTACCTCTCGCGTCTGTTAACAGTTTTCATTATTGGCTGGTAATCAGATGATGTTCATGCATGTTCGACTTCAGCTCATGTATTCACATGCTTGGACTTGTACTTTGTTCGGGTCGGGTTGGAGCGCAAGACCCTGGTTTTTGTCTGTTACAAACCAGGTTGCGATTTTGTGGATTATTATTACATGACTCATTGATGGATGGCTGCGCCCATACCTGAGTCTTTTGGGATGGCTGCGACCATACCTTATTATCATCATGGTCTCTTCAGTTGGGTGGCTGCGTCCATACCACAGACCTTCTTTGTATGTCTTTTGGATGGCTGCGTCCATACCACAGACCTTCTTTGTATGTCTTTTGGATGGCTACGCCCATGCCTAGACTACATGTAATAGAGATATCAGTTGTACATACGTGCAGATTCTTCCTGGTGGTGTTCCAGTTCAGCGAGTTTTGTAAAGCATTTCACCCCTCCCACTCTCTCGGGCTTCATGCTTTAGGGGGCATCTGTTACACAGTAATTTGTCACTGTCTCCCTGTCAGTCTCCCTACTGTGTCATGAGTTCAAATCAATCATGCTCATGCTCTCTAATGCTGCCAAGTGACCCACTTTGCCAAAGTTTTTTCCATCATCGCGACTATTATTAAAAAAACCGCGCTGACTGGCGCCTCATAATACAACAAATGCGCTACCAGCGCAGAACTACACGTGTTTTCCGCGCTGGTCGAATTTCATGAACCAGCGCATCTTCTGTTTATATTGAGTCGCGCTGACATAACCTTCTCTGTTATTCAGATGCGATGTCAGCGCTCCAGTGCAGTTATACACCCGCGCTGATCCAGTTTGGGCGAGTTTGTTCTAACAGCCGGCCTTCCAGATGACTCCAGACCTGGTTGTTAGCCTTGTCAATGTCGCCCTCCCTTCTCTCGCATGTTTGTTTCGTCATTTGAGCCACCTTCCTTGGAGATAAGCCCATCCTCCCACCATTCATGGAGACTCCTTCTCCTATTTAAGCCTCTACCATTGCCATGAGCAGCTAGTTTTTGACAGTGTGGAATTGATAGTGCTTAGAGTGCTGCTGCTAGTAGGTAGTTGGTGTGACAAGTGTGGGATTGCTAGAGAGCTTAAGGAAGGTTGTGAAGTGTTGCTTTCTTGTGTGAACTTGTGTGAGAGAGAGTTTTTGTCTTGGGAGACCTACCTCCAAGGGTGAATGCTTAAGAGACTTGCTGGCTGGACCCTCTTAGGAAGGATTCGACGTCAGAACTTCGATTGTACTCTTCTCTGTTATTGATTAATAATAGATGACTACTATTATGGTTCCACTCTCATTTGTCTTTGTAATGGTTAATGTGAGTTATGTCCTTTCTGACTGATGTATAATTGCATTTATTAGATTTCACGCTTGTGTTTGTGTTTCTCTTTGTGTGTGCAGGTGTCTATCCACGAGGATTGTGGAGGATCGTGACCGGCCAAAGAGAAGGAGCGAGAGCGACGGCTCTTCATCAAACAATAGCGTTGGAATCCAAGTAGGTGTTCATTGCCTACCTTTTATTTGCAATTAGGAACTTGCATAGTAGCATTGACTAATTGTTGCTAGACCCATTCTGGGTTAGTAGGGATCGCCTCTATCCGTAGAGGGGATTTACCTCTCCAACACTAACTACACAGCCCAGTCGCTTCGATCAGTGCGGGGAGTAGTGCTAATCTCTACACATCAACACGGGGGAGACAAAGGCCATTAGCATCGATCTTGTAAACTAGGCAAAACAGAAGTTTCAGGGGAAATGGTGCAAAAGGGAATTGATCTGCTCATGAAGAGGGACACAATGGAAGTTTCTTCATGAAGGCAAAGCATGCGGGGTTCATTGTAGAGTTCCTCCATGAGCAAGGAACGGGGAGTATAAGGACAGTGACAAAATGTTGTGTAACAATATCTTTACCTTTTCTAACTCTTTTTGCAAGATGAGAGCAGAAGGCTTCCTGTCAACTTTAGCTGAGTCAATTGGTTGGTTTCTTTCTTGATGTATTGGCTTTGTTTGAACTATTTTTTGCTCTGCATTTGGGACTTCAAACTTGATATTGGTGGAGTGGGATACTTCTTCCCCAGTTGGTGGAATAGGGTTGATAGGTTTTTTCCCTTTATCCGCTGCTTTTGGGGAAGCAAGTTGAGCAGTTTCTTCATTTTGATCCTACATCCAAGATCTTTTTCTGGACCTCCAATCATACTTCCTATGAAACTGGGCTTCCATGAAATTAGAAAACTACTTACAATGGGTATCTATCTCCTCTTCATCCAAGGGGTGACTCTTATCACCATCTTCTCCTTCCTATGCTCCTATTTCATTCTCTTATTGTAAAAGAGTAGAGAATTGGTTCTCATGAACTTCAGTAGCGTCTTCAATGTTTTCTTCAGGATCATCCTCTAAATACATCGGAGGTTGAATTTGACATTGTTGATCCTTCCTTTCTCTTTGAAAAAGTTGCAAATGGGGTCTCCTATATTGGGGATTAAAGTTTCTATTAGGCTCTTGTTGGAATAGTGTGGAGGGTTTTTGTTTTCTAGCTCCAGTTTCACCAATTTATTTGAAGGGTTCATTATCAATTTATTTATTTCATCTAACTTCTACTCTTGAGCTTCTTTGGCTTGGTCAGAAGAGTTGTCCTCTTCTTTTCCCCTTCCCGTATCACCAAGTTCTCCATTTCCTTTCCACTTTCCTATAGATGAAATTTTTTTCTCAACCTCAAGAACATCAACTTGGATATGGTCTAGTATGCGAGATTTACTTTCTTAGAGGGTAAACCCAAAATCTGGCTCTAGCAAGTACCACCTTGTTTGTTTCCTATGGAGATTTAATCTCAACAGGCCAATTATTATATAGTTTATTAAATGTTTTTATAAATTATGGGATATCCTCATTATGGTTTTTCTTTATTGCATTGAACTCAGTGAGGAAATACTCATGGTCATTCTTCTCTCCCCATTTTTGCATGAAAATGTTCTCGTATTCCTCCCAAGTATTAATTGAGGCATTTGGTAAATTCTTAAACCATTTTATAGCCTACCCATCTAAGGATTGGACAAATAATCTTAGGACTACATCCATGTGCTCCACATTCAAGCTTTCAGCAAATTCATAGAAGACCTAAATGTGTTTTTTGGTTGTAATATCATCTTCCCCAGTGAATTTAGGTAGGAGCTTAAGATAATTTTGGGGCATTCCATTCAAAGGTTGTTTCATATTGAGTGGGGTGTATCAGTTAATTAGAAAACTAGGGATGGCCATATTTTGTAATGGAGGTCAAAAAATATTTGTTGAAGGGATGAGCTGAAAGCTTGGGTGAAGGACAATGGGTAAGATTTGGTGTGAGATAGCAGTTGGGGTATGAGATGGGCTAGTTATGAGAATGTTTTTTACCTCTTCAACATCTTGGAAGGTATGATGTGTAAATAGATTAGAACTAATATAGGCTTCTTCAAACTTAGGCCTCGTGAAGTAAAGGTCAGATGGTGGAAAGCGCTCTTCTAAAAACTCCAAAGGTTGAGATGAGGTCTCATGACATTTTATTTCTACTTTTTGTGAGCAAGAAGTTGAGGCTTCTGAGGGAAAAACTATAGGATCTTCAGTTCTTGGAGATATTTCTCTCTAAATTCTCCTAGAAACAATTCTCTATGGGTCAATTACAGGAATATTTTTCTATTCTAAGGTATTTGAATGAGTATGAGACCTCCTAAAAGCCAGGATGACCAACTTAAAATATTTACAGTGGAGTCACCAAGGTGAGAGATATCAACCCACACTTCCTTTTCTGACCTGGCAAAAGGAATGTACAAATGTATATACCCAGGGAATTATATTCAAATTCGTTCCCCAACAATGGTGCCAAAATATGTTGTGGCTCCTATAGACAACCCCTGGGTAGATGATAGGGGTCAGTGCCTTGGACATCCTAATTTCCCTTCAGACAAATATTTATCGCACAAAGGTTTTAAAAGTGTTAGATAATTTGAAATTAGCTCAATAATCACATTCAAAGACCAAACACATTATACATATTGACAACTTATTATTCCAAAGTAGTAGTGTTTAGCCATAGTGTCCTAGACACAATTAATGGATTTTTCTAATTTTTTGTAGTATTCTTGAGTGAAGAATTAAAGAAGGAAGTTTATTGTAGAGGGATAATTAGTAGTATCCTATGCATTTAACTTTATCATAGTGATGTATAGACAAAGAGAATCACATTAGAAATCATGGAGCGCAAATTAAGGTTTTCAATCTTACATTTACAGGTACCATCTTCCAAAACATGACATAGATAAATATGACATATAAGATTTGTTTCTAGCAGCTACAATTAAATGATTTCTAAGAGGAAATAAATACATATGAAAGTGATATATGGACAGAAGAACACATACTCCAAATAACAATTCTCGGAATCACCAAAAACTTCTTTCATTAGACTTTTAGAAAAACATGCACGTCTTTTTTTCCTTTTTCTTAGAAACTTCCCAAAATATGCAAAAATAGTCGTCTCTTGAATATAAAAATGCACCCTTCAGATGAGTTCCCTCTTCCCTCTTATAGCGAGATTCATGACAAAAAAGGTTACAAAAATATCTTCTTAGTGCAACAGCAAGCTAAACTTAACAGTTGTGCAAGTGTGCCTAAGGCCTAACTGCTCTAGTCATTACCTAACAACTTGATACCTTCTTGAAAATAAAATATATACAAATCGCTAAAATGGAAGATATATGATATTTCTCCAGATGAGAAAAGATACTCAATGTCAGCTCGTGTTATCTTTGGAGGTGGTCCCATGCTCCACTATCAACTTTCGCCATGAGTTTTGCAAGTTTAAAGGTATCGCCAACTCAGGAGGAGATTCAGGATTGATCTGCATCTGACCACTGAATATCACTTCCTGCAATAATGGAAACATTTGTGTAAAAACATTGGTGGGTGATTTTATGACAAACCAATTGGCATGGGTTTTAACCAAAAAGTTCCAATGGCTTTAAGATCAAGATTTCTTAGTTGATTGATCCTCTCCGCAAAATTGGCTCCCTGCTCAAGCCACTTTCCTCACAGACTGTCTAAATCTGGTAAGAAGTCTCTAGGATAGCTAATAATGAGATTTGACTCAAGTAATTAATCATTAACGAATTCCACCAGGGCATCACACATCTCCCATGCATCACTGACAAGATTTTTAACTTACCATATCTATGCCTTCCATCCTTTACGGATAATAGATTTGTGCATTGCATCAATTTTGGGAAAATCAATTTTTCTTCCCTTAACATTGTCCTACCTCTCCAACATCTCATTTAGTTCCTTTTTAGCTTGATCAAAATGCAACATCATATCCACTTACTCATCTGTCAAATTATTCCCCAGCCTACATTGTTCTTTAATTGAATTCATTCTCTCACAAAATAATTGGTGTTGTCTCCACAACAGTTCATTCAAGTCACTAGCCTCCTACTTGAAGTCTTTTAGCGGAAGGTCCCCCCCTTGCAATTGATTCATATTTTTATGGGATCGTCATAGTTGTTCATACTTATCTTTTATTTCCTCTGTGTGTTGAATCTAGAGAGAACAAACTTTTTTTGGAGACTTGCTAGAGTAGTCTCCATCTGATCTAGTTGTGCTTGCCAATGTGCCCTTAGTTGTTCCTCCTTATAAGTCAGTGCCGACTCCAAGGATGTAATATTTTCTTCCTTTTCCCTTAGTAATTATTGAATTTCCATAGCCTTATCCATGGTAGCTGATGCATGTCACCTGTAAACTATGTTAATTTCCCAAGTTCCTCAACATGGGTGGCTGAAGTGCCTTTCCAGAGGACTTCAAGGGGAGAAACTTGTGCAATTTTATCAGGAATTAAAGCTTTTGGAATCATTTATATTCCTTTTCTTCCTTCCCTTTTTTATTACAACCTTATGCACAAGGCTATAAAACACATCTAGTGGGGGAATTTCTTCAATGTTGAGGAAGACCTCTGAAGTAGGGTTTATCGGGATAATCTCTACTTCAAGCCCAGTAAATACTAGTGTTTTCTCAGCTATGGATTTATCTAACCCTGTGTTTGCTAAGGTGGTGTATTATGACATGGGGTCTTCAACTGGAAAATTGTTTCTCCCTCCAAGACTTCCTTCTCTCCTTCCCCTATCGTAAAATTCTTGAGGGCTTGGTCAAACTAGTCTCGTTGCTGCTCCATATTTGGATTCATTGTGTGCATTTTTCCTTCAGGGTCTAAAGGGCTAGTTATTGTTGTTAGTTGTTGTGAAGGACAAGCTACTCATTCAGAAGAACTCCCTTGCTGAAGGGATGCCAAGGTATTCTTTAAAGATACCTGTCCCTAAAGGGGAAACTCTAACAAATTGAATGGTAAGGGGGGCAATATTGCTTTCTTGAAGGTGAGGAAATGCTCATACTCCTAGTCTAACAACTCCTCATTTACTCTTTTTAGTACTAACTCATAATATGTCGCACCAAAAAACAAGTTGTCAAACTTGTTCTCTTCATGAATGAATTGTTTGATACATGAATCTAGGGCCACCTTTTTTGCTACTCCCTTTGGATCATAACACATGGTCAAAATGATGACTAAATTCAATGCTTCAATAGGTAGGAAATCCTTTTTTGCATGAAGAGAATTTTCCAACGTGAAGAGCCCAAAACGCAAAGGAAACTAGGGCCAAATTTTCTTGTTGGATCTTTTCAATGCTTTGGTCATTCCATGGCCAACAGTTTGGTATCCTACCTCCCTACCTAATAATATATCTAGAACTTATAGCAATAAAACATGTGGGGGGGCATCGATTCCTAAGACTCTAATATAGGTGAAAATTTCCTGACCAAACCAATTCTTGACCTTCCTAAGGTCTTCCATAGCTTGTAGGGACATCCTGGGGGGTTTTGTCTAAAATATAACCTCATAGATGGGATTAATAACATTATGATATATTTTCTAAAAGTGATCAAAGTAATTGGTTTCCCAAAGTATATTGTGGCATATATGAATTAGTGTAGGATCAGAGATAGTCCATTTCCAACTCATGGTTTGGAAATCAACAAATTATAGACGTTGTGGGAGGAGTGGAAATCTAGAATGTTCCTAGCTATATTATTGCACAATATTGTGGCTGATTCAAAGATATATCCCTTAGAGGCCCCATCAATAAGAGGGACCAAATATTCAAGAAATTTGGAGACGTTGGGGTATGCATATAGCCTTTAGAGCATGGAAGCCACCTAGTTGAAAGGAGAAGCTAGAGAGTTTATGGAATACTTACCCTCTTGTTCTTTCTTTTGATTTTGTGGGGTTCGCCTCCATTCCCTAATTAACTCTACTGGATCCTAATGTTTTTTAAAAAACTCTACCACATACCTTTTTTCGTAAACATATTGAGGGTTTGGAAATTGGTACATCCTTTGTAAGGCCTCTACTGTGAATGATCCAATTATCAAGCCATTTCTTGTGTGGAATTTCCTCCCCATAATATCTAGTGTTTCGATCACCCATCTGACCATGTCTCTGTAGGGAAATATCCTAGGTATTGTTCTAATACTATGTAGAAATAAATTGGCTACATATTATGGGGTCAGTTCTGAGGTGGGGGTTTCATCATTGACGACTATTGTCTTGACAATCACCCAGGGACCTTCATCTTCAAAATATTTTTAGATTACCTCCCACAAGGAGTGGCTTACATATTTGGTGCATAATGTGTCCAAAAATAGTTCCACCATGGGAAAATTTTCATCAACGGTTTCCATAAATGGGCCAGTAGGTTGTTGCACAAGATTTTTTTATTTTCTCTTAACCTTCTTCATGTCCTGATGATCCAGTAGGTGGAGGATTTTTTTGGGTAAGGTGGGAGGATAGAGCGTTGTGAATGTACAAAGGTCTTTTACTCTGGCGAGCGATTCATATGAGACAACTACAAACTAATGGAAAATCTTGACACAGAATGGTTTTAAATATATGATTTGAAGTGCAATGGTAGGTGTGTGGGGTACAATAGTTAATTGGTGGGGAGTTTTATGTAGGAAATATACTGATATGGCATGGGGGAGACACGTGACGTAATTGGGTTGGGTGTTGGACAAGGGAGGAAAGAATATATATCAACTTCTTTCTACTTTTGCTTTCCACGCTTGCTTGATAATGGTCCCAACAGTGCAAATGGTCGTCGTGTTGGCCTAACAAGTGGCGGGTCCCTTTTAATCTCCTTGGCGGGTTGCCTGAGCGGAGTTGGAGTGATGATTCATCCCCCCAAAATCAATCATAACCATTGATCTATGTTGCTTACTCTATTGACTCTGACTTTATGGGGGGTTAGTGTTGACTTATCTGCCTCGTTCATCCACCGAACCTCTCTCTCAAGTGAAATTTATTTATGATTGGCGGTGATCCTTTTATTAAATGTCCACTCTTTAATCATTGGTGACTGTGACATGTGACAATTTGCTGCTAGTTAGCGGCCTCCCCTTGCTAGAAGTGAAACTTGTCACCGCTAAGTTGTGACCTAGTAGCTCGCGTGCCCTGCCCCCTTAGAGCCCGGAAGCTTGACTCTCATTAGAATGCAATTAGAAATGGGGGTCTTAACCCTCCGAGGTCTGTCACTGGGATTATGTCATATTGGAATTTTCCAAGCCACATGTTCAACTTCTAGTGACCATTTTTTGATCTCATATTTGCTCAATAGCGCATTTCCATTTGTATGCCAAATGAGAAAATTCCATGTCCCTGGCTGTGAATAGTGCAATCTTGACTTCTTCAAGGATTAAGTTAACAAAGGGTTATGGGGATCTGGGGTTCTGAGGTTCCAGCCTCCAATATTCATTAAGGGGTTCTATCAGTAGACACTCCCCAACTTTTGTTGAAAATAGCAACAAGAAATGCTAAATATAGAAGTGCTAAAAATAGCATTGCTATAAGTAGCATTTTGGGATACATTCCAATTTTAGTTAGTCCCTGAACTAAAATTGAGAATTAAAATTAGAATTTGATCTTAGTAGCTATTTAAAAAATAATTAATTAATTCATCTTGAGTTAATTAGTTAGAGAAAATCAAACATGAAGTCTATGTGAAGACATGCAAGAGTTATCCCTTTGATTGAGGAAGTTATCCCTTAATTAAGGAGACCAGGACGAGTTGTAATTAGTTAGCTCAGTTAACTGAGTTAAGTCCAGTTAGATTAGTTCCAACAGTTTGTGGAACTGATTTTGAGTTCAGTTAGTTAATGCATGCATGCATGTAACTAGTGTACTTCAGATAACTTAATATTCTCTCATAAATAACTCATGCATGTCAGTTCAGTCAGAGACCCAGTTGAGATCAGAGGAAGGGAC
Source organism: Pinus tabuliformis (assembly GCA_031772625.1). Taxonomy (NCBI): domain Eukaryota; kingdom Viridiplantae; phylum Streptophyta; class Pinopsida; order Pinales; family Pinaceae; genus Pinus; species Pinus tabuliformis. Next base: position 1,234,138,612 of record CM062817.1, on the reverse strand, counting down.
AGTGTACTATTAGTTGCAGGAATATTCCCATGAGGATATCTCTTGCATGCAGAAGGAATTCATTCCTTGAGGATTGCGTATTTATTTCTGATTTTGGTGATTTGAGTGAGACGTGAATTCACACAGGTGGTAGCAAGAGGACCCAGGAGAAACTACGCAAGGAAATAAGAGGCTTAGAGGACTGAAGGAAGGAACATGTTGTGTCTATTCAATCTATGAGCAGCATTGAGGGATTGTACGGAGAGCTGGATAGCTTGTGAGCTAAAGCTTTGTGTAATCCTGAGATATTTCCACTTGCATGATAATACAGATAGTGGGATTTTTAGCTGAGGCTTTCCCCAGAGTATTCTTTTGTGTTCGTGTGATTGTTTCTTCTTCATCTGCTATATGTGTTCTATTTGATCTTGCTCAAAATCGATTAAGCTTCTGCAAGTTTGTTTGTAGAAGTAGATCAAGTATTTTGCTTTAGTATATTGCATTATCATGTGATCTACATTGAGAATTTTTACATGGTATCGGAGCAAAGGTGATGAAAGCAGAGAACAGTATATAAAGAAGGGAGAAGTTCGTAGTTTGAAGTTCCTGATTATAGAAATCGAATTCTTATCACATCTCAAATTTCACCAATGGCGTTCAACGGTTTGAGACTCGAGTATGCCCTAGACGGCGGCTTGAATTATATAGCCTAAAAGGATCACATGGAAGCAGTATTAGAGGACAACGGTTTCAAGGACTTCATTGATCAAGAAGTCCGCAAGCCAATAGCTCCTAATGCCCAAGAATTGGTGGAATGGAAGAAATGTGTGGCTAGAGCAAGGTGGATGCTTCTGGAGGGAATTCAAGGCCACATTGTCTCGAGTCTCCATGGGAAGGAGACACCATTTTCAATGTGGAAAACATTGAAGGATCTATATCATAACAGCAGTGATCATAGGAAGCTAGCGCTGAAATACAAGCTTCAAAAAATCAAGTGTGAAAATGGCAACACGATCTCTACAAGCTCACCAGCTGCAGGGATGAGCTTGGAAGTGTAGGAATCCTGATAGCTAATGATGACATGGTGAGTCTTGCTCTCCTCGGTCTTCCTAAGAGCTAGCATAGCTACCAAGACTCAGTAAATGGAAGAGAGAAACTACCATATTGGGAACGACTGTGGTCGGATTTGATGCAGGAGGAGATAAGTAGAAGCACCAGAGATGGTTCTTCATCAAAGCATGATGATGAAGAAAATCTAACCTTAGCGAGTAAGGCGAGGAAAGGGAAAGGGAAGGCTTCCCATTCCAAATCGATTTCTTCCCATGGTAAGAAGAAGATTGACAAATTGAAAGTGCAATGCTTTCATTGTCATGAGGTGGGCAATTATGCAACAAATTGTCCATAGAAGAAATCCAAGAAGGGATCAGATGGTGAGGCACTGGCCTCACAGTTCGAATTTTATTTCACCCTCATTACATGCATGGTTTCATCAATGGTGGGTTGTGTTTGGTACCTGGATAATGGAGCCTCATTCCACATGATCGGCGACAAGAGCTTATTCAGTACCTTGGAGGAGAAGGACCTCCAGATGCGCATAGATATGGGCGATGATGGAAAGTACCGTGTGTCAGGTGAAGGCACGGTTGTGTTTCAGAGGGAGCATGGAGCTCCTCTCACCCTGACTAATGTAAAGTATGTGCCTAGACTGAAGAAGAACCTGATATTCATCGCTATGTTGGAAGACAAAGGCTATGATGTAGTCACTAGTAAAGGAAAGGAATTCTTGAGGCACATCGGCACAGGACAAACCAAGAGGATTGGGATTTGAGTAAAGAATCTCTACAAGCTGGAGGTAGATGGTTGTGTTGCATTGAGTTTCAAAGCAAAGTTGGTGCAAAGCCAAGACATTGGTGAGCTATGGTATAGAAGATTGGGCCACTTGCACCATGGGGCCTTGAAGATCATGCAACAGATTTCTACCGGACTTCCCAAGGGTAAACTGGAGCAAGTGGATACATGCAAAGGTTGTACCTTGGGTAAGTATGCAAAATATTCCTTTCAGGATCGAGACAGTCAAGCTGGAGCAATCCTGGAGCGAGTTCATACAGATGTGTGTGGACCATTCTCGATAACCTCCACTGCTAAACAAAGGTACTATGTTATTTTCATTGATGATTTTTCTCATAGATGTTGGATCTACTTCATGCAGAAGAAGGATCAAACCTTCTCAAGGTTTTGTGAGTTCAAAGCCTTGGTTGAGAAAGAATCTGGAAATAAAATAAGGGCCTTGCGAAGTGACAATGGTGGAGAGTATGTCTCTCAACAGTTTAAGGACTTCTGTGCAGTATAAGGAATTAAACGGGAGTTGACGGCACCCCATAACCCACAACAAAATGGGGTCGTCGAAAGGAAGAATACAATGATTGTGGGAGCAGCTCGAGCAATGTTGCATGACCAAGGCCTACCACTTCATTTGTGGGCTGAGGCATGAAATACAACAGTATACTTGCAAAATAGAAGCCCACATCATATACTGGGGATGAAGACACCAGAGGAGGCTTTCTCCGAGAAGAGATTAAATGTGAGTCACTTCAGGATCTTTGGCTCATTGGTATTTTTCCATGTGACCAAAGATGCCCGGAAGAAGCTAGAGCCAACAGCTGAGTTGGCGATACTTGTGGGGTACACTGATACAACCCACAACTATCGGGTGTTCTTGCCTACCAGTCAGAGGATAGTGGTACATAGAGATTTGAAGTTCGACGAATAAAAGGCCATGCGAGTATCCCTTGAGAGGGAGCTCAAGTTGCATGCAAAGGAGGAACTTTTTGCTCCTAAGGAGGAGGAGCCTCAGACTAATGCAGAGTAGCCACATGCAGAGGATCTAGGAGTGGAGACATCCACTTATGCAGAGTCTTCCAGAGATGGGTGGAAATGCTCAAGGGAAGCTGACAGACTGATGATGGATGTGAGAGAGAATGCGGGATAGCCATCTTCTCAGTGCATATAGAGGAGGTCACCTGAGTGGTACACTGGTTACATGGCTCTAGTTGGGAAGTGTGTAGAGACCGAACCATCTTCCTTTGAGGAAGCAGTGCAGCAACTAGTCTGGTTTGATGCTGTGGTGGAAGAGTATGACTCCATAGTTCAGAACAATGTTTGGGATGTTGTTCCAAGACTGGAGGACAAGTCAGTGGTGAGTTCCCGATGGCTTTACAAGGTAAAGAAAGCAACTAATGGGAGTGTGGAGAAACATAAGGCAAGGTTTGTTTCCCTTGGTTTCTCACAGGTCGAGGGGATCGACTATGATGAGAATTTTTCTCTTGTAGAAAGGTACTCATCTATCAGATCGATGTTGGCACTATCAGCACATATGGGTTGGAAGATCCATCAGATGGATGTAAAGACTACGTTCCTCAATGGCAAGATTGAGGAAGAGGTGTACATAGAGCAACCAGAAGGATCGTGAGTCGCATGTGTGCCGACTCCAGAGAGCTTTGTATAGGCTGAAGCAAGCACCTTGTTCTTGGTACACCAAAATCGACAGTTATTTCACCGGGTTGGGCTTCACAAAGAGTGAAGCGAATGCGAACCTATACCACATCATTGTAGAAGGTAATAATTTGATCATTGTTCTTTATGTTGATGATCTAATATTGACAAGTGATGATCAGTTGATCATGCCTTGCAAGGAGGACCTTGCAAGAGAGTTCGAGATTAAAGACATGGGTCTCATGCACTACTTTCTAGGCAGGGAAGTGTGGCAGAAGGATGGGGAAGTGTTTGTGTCTCAAGGCAAGTATGCCAATGAGATACTCAAGAGATTCTACATGGAGAAGTGCAAGCCCATGTAGACAACTCTAACAGGTAACTAGAGGAAGGAGGATGTTACTTCAGGTGAGGTAGTAGCTGCTACTATTTATCGGTAGCTTGTGGGTTCATTGATGTATTTAGTGATCACACGACCCAATTTATGTTTTTTGGTGAACCAACTAAGTCAAGCTATGGTTCAGCCTACCAAGTTGTTTTGGAAGGCAACGAAGCATGTGCTAAGACACCTCAGAGGCACATCTCAGTATGGATTATGGTACAGATGAATAGAGGGAGTGAAGCTCCAGGGCTTCATAGATGCATATTAGCCAGGGATTCCATCAGATCAGAAGAGCACTTCAGGAGGAATTATACCTTGGTTCAGCTGCAGTTTCTTGGTACAACAAGAAACAGAGGTCAATTGCAGTTAGCTCAACGGAGGCTGAATACATGGCTGCCAGTTAGGCAGCATGTGAGTCCATTTGGATGCGGAAAATTCTAGTTGGATTGTTTGATTAGAGGATGGATCCAGCTGTGATCTATTTTGATAATCAGAGTTGTATCAAATTATCTAAGAATCCAGTATTTCATGACAAGTCCAAGAACATCGATATCTGGTATCATCATATTCGAGACTGTGTGGTGAAGAGGATCATGTTGTTGTAGTATTTTTCGACTGACGAGCAGGATGTAGATATTTTGACTAAGGCATTGTCAAAATGAAAATTCGAGTTCCACAGAGACAGGATTGGGGTGACAAATAATCCCTTTCTTGTTGAGAGGGAGCGTTGAAAATAGAAACAAGAAATGATAAATATAGAAGTGATAAAAATAGCATTGCTATAAATAGCATTTTAGAATACATTCCAATTTTAGTTAGTCCCTGAACTAAAATTGAGAATTAAAATTCGAATTTGATCTTAGCAGTTGTTTGAAAAATGATTAATTAATTCATCTTGAGTTAATTAGTTAGAGAAAATCAAACATGAAGTCTATGTGAATACATGCAATAGTTATCCCTTTGATTGAGTAAGTTATCCCTTAATTAAGGAGAGCAGAATGAGTTGTACTTTGGGTTGTAATTAGTTAGCTCAGTTAACTGAGTTAAGTCCACTTAGATGAGTTCCAACAGTTTGTGGAACTGATTGTGAGTTCAATTAGTTAATGCACGCATGCATGTAACTAGTGTACTTTAGATAACTGAATATTCTCTCATAAATAACTCATGCATGTCAGTTCATTCAGAGACCCAGTTGAGATCAGAGGAAGGGACAATGTACTATCAGTTGCAGGAATATTCCCATGAGGATATCTCTTGCATGCAGAAGGAATTCATTCCTTGAGGATTTCACAGTTATTTCTGAGTTTGGTGAGTTGTGTGAGAGGTGAATTCACACAGGTGGCAGCCAAAGGACCCAGGAGAAGCTGCGCAAGGAAATAGGAGGCTTGGAGGACTGAAGGAAGGCACATGTTGTGTCTATTCAGTCTATGAGCAGCATTGAGGGATTGTACTAAGAGCTAGATAGTTTTTGAGCTAAAGCTTTGTGTAATCCTCATATATTTCCACTTGTATGATAATACAAATAGCAGGGTTTTTAGCTGAGCCTTTCCCTAGAGTATTCTTCTGTGTTCATGTGTGATTGTTTCTTCTTCATCTGTTATATGTGTTCTATTTGATCTTGCTGAAAATCGATTAAGCTTCTGCAAGTTTGTTTGTAGAAGTAGATCAAGTATTTTGCTATAGTATATTGCATTATTAGGTGATCTACATTGAGAATTTGTACAGCTTTGACAATTGACAGATTTGTGATCTCAGGATTTCAAGGTTCCGAGATTTCGACCTTTACATCCTTTGATTTTTCAATCCTCCTCTTTTGATCCCATTAGTTACTTCAAGACATATTCACATTATTAGAAAACCTTTCCTCAGTACTTTCAATGAGTAGGCTCGCTATGGCCCTTAAGCTCACCCATTCCTTGAAAATTGGTCCAATCTCTGCCATGTTCTACACCCCACTACTCTAGGATGTAATACTTTAGGAAACAAAAATGAGAAGACAATAGTGACATTGGTTAGAGGGCGTTTCTGAATTATGGAAAAGTATATGGGATAGGATGTATAGCCCAGGTCAATTCCATGTGGAAAAGTTCCAAAGATCATAGTACTGCTTGGGTTCTCCCTTATGGAATTTGGCATAATAAAAAACATATAATTTAGGATCATATATATTGGGATATTTGAGATGATACCTCAACTATATTTTGGGAGGACTCATAGTAGCATATGCCACGACTGGAGATATTAGAGGAGCTTCAACCAATTAAAGAGTTCACAAAGTCTCAAGACACCTCATGGGTGGTGGATTTTTGGAGAGGACCTAACTCCTAATCTTCTTGGTGGGAATGGAAAATAGTGGAAAACTAAAGATATCTAGAACTGGATAATATTTCACCATGCCCTAAGGGAAATGAGAATATAGATAGCAAAGGACAAGGATATATTGCAGTGGGGATATAAGCCAATAGGAATGTTCACAATCAACGAAGCTTATGGATTAGTAGTAGGTTATGCGATGATTCACCAAGAGCCATTATGGAGGAATATTTGGGCTTCCAAATTGTGGCTGTAAAACTCTCATTTCCTTTGTCTCATAGGTTGTCGACACCTTTTACACTGGGATATTCTCCAAAGTAAAGGCTTCATGGGACCATATTGGTGCCCTTGATTCCAGTTTCAAGAGGAGAGTATGGAGCACCTATTGAATACTTGTCCAATAGTAGAGTAACTGTGGGAGATGGTGTGAAGTACATTTGGGTACTTGGACCACTCTCTCAATAGTATTTGGGAAACCATTAAGCATTATAAGGGGCCCCTTTTCAAAAAATTGGTAGTTAATCAAGCATGGATTCTGGTCTTGGGATTCCTTCTTTGGAATCTCTAGAAAGATAGAAACAAAATTGTCTTTAAGAATCAAATATCTTCTTCCCAAGTAGTCTAGAATATTATTATTAATAATGTGTGAGAAACAATATTAACTAAAAATGGGAATAAAATGACTAGAAAGTCGAAGGAGAGGAAGCCTTGATTCTTAATAAAATAGAACTCTCCTAGACAATGATATGGCAACATTCGTCTACACTAGTTAAGGTACCAAACTCTTCCCCTATAGGTTTTGTATTCCCTCCAGAAGGATTTGTTAAATTGAACTTTGATGGATCTTCTACAAGTAATCCTGGGTTGGCAGGGTACATTGGTGTCCTCCAAGACTACTTGGGTAGACCTAAGGGTTTGTTTGTTGGATATTGTGGGTTTACTGAAACAATGTGGTGGAATTCACTACATTTGAAAAGGGTCTATTACTGGCAAAGAGGTTGGGGATTACCAAATTTCAAGTCATGGGGGACTCTCAATTAGTGATTCAAGTTATTCAAAAAATGGTTAATGGAACCCCTATCTCTCAAGTGGTCGAAAATTGGTGCATTGAAAGCCAGGATTCCAAAATTTAGGATCTTCTTCTCTCTTTTCGTTAAGTCATTTCCTCTTGTACTGGATGGTTAGGGATCTAGGTGGTTGATTGGTTGGAAAACTGAGGAAATCGGGAATCCAATCCTGATTTCAATTCATAGTGGCCTCCCCTTATCAACTGAGGGACATTGAGCAATTGGAAAACATGTTAGAGAGAAATAATCTCTCCACGATGGGGGTGGTAATGAATAGGATAGAGGTACAACTGGGGAATTTAATCACATCCCCACGTGGTAGTTAACATAATGAAGCATGTTGTGAAAGCCACTTCTCGCAAGTGGGAGATGAAGGTTCTAGATATCATTATGAATACATGTGGTATTTGGTCAATCCATTGCTCTAGGTGTTTTTTTCAAGGAATGAGTTGTAAAACTAAGGCGAAAATCATCTTTCTAGGAGTGTAGTGTGGTTTCTTGTTGTCTCCATCCCTTTCCCTCAGCTCTAAAATCACAACGTCAAATGAAAATTCAAAATCCATGGATTCACTTCAACCATGGTGGTGGCTCGAGGCTTAACTGCCTAGGACCCTAGCTCGTCAAGGAATGTGTATGTTATGGAACAATTCTTGGAATTTGGAATGTAGGACACCAAGAAGGGTAGGTTTCCCTCGAATTTGTTTTCGAGGTCTCCCGAGCTTCCTTTCTTGTAGGTAAAGGTTTCATGTTTAACTCTATTTTTTGTTCTAGAATTGTTCTCTTGGTGGTCTAGTAGGCTCAATGTAGCAGTGTGTGGTGGGTTTCTGGTGTGCAATGAAGAGGCCACCAAAGGGGGTGAAGGCCTAATTAGAGTGCCTATTCTTCACCTTGGTTATTATTCGTTCTAGGCAGACCAGTGGGGTGGCAGGTTTTTCACCTCAAGGAGTTTGTCTCTTTGCGTGGGGTCTAGAAGCTACTTGAAGTTTATGGATCCTTGGAGGAGGTCAAGTTCTTACTTGTGGTTAGTGATTGGTGTGAGGAGATGTTGGCACTACCCTGATAGGAGGGTGGAAGGTGACAGTTATTTTACTAGTGGGAATGCTGGTGATTTTCATATTAAATATGAAGTAGGTGGATGTTTTTTTGGGTAAGGTGGGAGAATAGAGCGTTGTGAATATACAGAGGTATTTTACTCAAGCAATCGATTGATATGAGATGGCTACAAACTAATGGAAAGGCTTGACAAATAATAGTTTTAAATATATCATTTGAAGTGAAAAAGTAGGTGCGTGGGGTACAACGGTTAGGTTGCAGGGAGTTACAAGTGGGAAATATACTAATATGGCATAGGGGAGACATGTGGCATAACTAGGTTGGGTGTAGGACAAGGGAGGAAAGAATATATCAACTTATTTCCATGCTCTCTTGTCACGCTCCCTTGATAACGGTCCCAAGAGTGCAAATCGTTGTCACTTTGGCTTGACAGGTGAAAGACCCCTTCTAATCTCCCCAATGGGGTACCTGAGTGGAGTTGGAGTGATGATTCACCCCCCCATAATAAATCATAACCATTGATCTACATTGCTTACTCTATTGACTCTAACTTTCTGGGGGGGATGGCAATGATTGATTTGTCATGCTCGTTCATCCACCGGAAGTCCCTCTTGAGTGACATTACTTTATGATAGGTGGTGATCCTTTTAGCAAATGTCTACTCTTTAACCATTGGTGATTATGACATGTGATAATTCATTGCCACCTAGCATATTCCCCTTACTGGAAGTGGTACTTGTCACTGTTGAGATGTGACCCGATATCTCATGCACCCTACCCCCTTAGAGCTCCAAAGCTCTGCTCCCTTTAGAATGCAACTAGAAATGGGGGTATTCATCCATTGGGGTCTTCCACCAAGATGGTGTCATCTTGGAATTTTCCAAGCCACGTGTCCAACTTCCAATGAGTAGTTGTTGACGTCATCTTTTCTCAATAGAGTGTTTCCATCTGTACCCCAAATGAGAAAATTCTCGGTCCCTAATTGTGAATAGTGCAATCCTAACTTCTTCAAGGATTAAGTTAGAAAAGGGTTTAAGGGATCCAATTTTTTCGGGTTTGGGGCTCCAATATTCATTACAGGGTTCTATCAACAGATGCCCCACAGCTCCAATAATTGACATATTTGTGATCTCTAATCCTCGGGGCCTTTTATAATTAATTCATAATGGGAAATGGGATTTCAAGGTTCTTTGTTTTTTACCTTTACGTCCTCCGCTTTTGTCATCCTCCTCTTTTGATCCCAGTAGTTACTTCAAGGCTTATTCACATTATTAGAAAACTTTTCCTAAGTACTTTCATTACGTAGGACTGATATGACCCTTGAGCTCACCCATTCACTGAAAACCGATCCAATCTCTGCCATGTTGTACACCCCACTACTCTGGGATGTAATATTTTAGGGAAAAAAATGAAAATACAACATCCACTCCAATTGGGAATAATGTCTTTCTAGGAAGGCATTGAGAACCTTCAAACTAGTAGCCTTTGTTGTGCATGGAGTCAAAAATATACATCCAAAAATGAAAAATAAAATGAAACGCATTGATATTTACAATCACTTACTGATATTTACAATGGAAGTAGGTACCTGATCTTATTCTCGATAGTAATGCTTGAGGTATTTCCCATTGATGGGAAGCTCAAGCACTTCACCATCCAAATTTTATAGTAGGAATGCATTGTTGCCTTTGGTCTCTACTATCTTGAATGGTCCAAACCACAAGGGGTAAATTTTCCATACTTTCCCTTTTCTTCCTTTCTAGCATCCCACCTAATCACAAGGTCCCCTAGTTGGAAAACTCTATCTTTGGCCTTTATATTGAACATGACCTTCATTTTATCTTGATATTTGACCAAATTTTGATTCACCTAGTCCCTATTCTCGTACAACTCAACCAACTGGTTTATCCTTCAAGTTAGAGGATTTGGCTCCTTCTCTACATCCTAAATTAATTTAGCTATTGGCATAGCCAAGGTAATAGTGTAGTTGTACCATATAATAGCTCAATTTGTGATTTCCCAGTGGATCTCTTCTTTGTGACTCTGTTTTCCCAAAGAGAAAACTTAAGTTGGGAATCTCAGCTTTTCTTATTATCTGCAATGGATTTCTTTAAGATTCTCACCAATTTCTTGTTTGATGAATCATATAAGCCATTTCCCTATGGAAAATACATGGTGGAGTGACTAAGAATACAATTATACTTCTGACAGAAATCAACAAGCTTCACAGACTTGAACTCTTGGGCATTATTAGTCAATATCTTCTTTGGACATCCAAACTTGGAAAAAATGTTTTCTTCCAAGAACTTCATGATCACTGAATCAGTTGCAACCTAGGTAGGGATGGATTCAACCCATTTAGTGAAGTAATCAGTGGCTGTCAAAATCCATTTGTGCCACCCACTTGAAGGTGGGGGAATCTCTCCTATGAAATCTAGTCCCCATTACCTGAATGGTTCGTCAACAAAAACTAGAACCAGAGGAAATTGAGCCAACATTTTTTTTTAGCAAACATTTGATATTCCCTACAACCTCTCCCCAGTTTATAGATGTCATAAAACAAGGTAGGCGAGTAGAAACCATCCTTCAAAATTTTATGAGTTGTATCCTTCCAGCTATAGTGTATTCCAAAAGCGCAACCATGGTATTCATTAATATTCTCAACTATTTCTTCTTTAGTTAAGAATAATAGCAATATACCGCCAGGGTCCTTCCAATAAAGTTGACCATATGTGATTACATACTTCTGGGCTTTCATCCTCATAGCCTTATATTTCACTTTGTCTAAGCTCGTTGGGTAGCTGAGAAATAATAGGTAGTGGACAATGCTTTTGTACCACTCTGAATAAAGGTATTTATAGACTATTTTATTATTTTTCTCATTTGATTGATTCTCCCCATCTATCATATTTGGACTTGGAGTCTTGACAGCAAATTTATCCCCATTGCTTGACAGTTCACCTCCGATAAAGTATTAGCCAAATCCTTCCCTTTTATCAATTTGGTCGGCTTGATATCCATAACATAGTCCTGGATTTTTGCTATCCATTTTCCCCTTTTTCCTTCACTATATCCTTGCGTAAGAATATCCTTCATGACTTATATAGGGACATAAGAAATGTTTTTTTACTATAGAACATATGCCCTGAAGGTTTTCACGATCTTAACCAGCACATAAGCTTATTTTTCCAAGCTATCATACTTCAACTCTGCATCTCTTAGTACTTGGATGAAAAATGCTATCAGTTTCTCTTTCTCTTCTTCATTCTTTTGTGGTAAAAAAATTGCTACAGTGTTTGGGGATGCAAAAGAGAATATGATAAAAGGATTCTTCTCCAAAGGATTTCTTAATTCTGGCAAAATATTCTCTGGCCTCCATAGTCCATTTGACTACTTTTTCCTTCCTCAACATGTATATAATGTCCTTCAATCTCAGCATAACTAGGCACAAACCTTCTTAGGAGGTTTATCCTCCCCAGGAAAATGTGTGTCTCCTTTTTGCTCCTTGGAAAAGGGATAGTATTGATTGCTTCTACCCTCTTGGGGTCAATTCTCACTCCTTCCTTTTATACTATATGTCCCAAGAGCTTGCCTTCATTGAGAGAAAATTGTGCCTTATTTGGGTTCAAAGATATTTCATACTTCCTGCACTTCTCAAATGTGTGTTGTAAATGCTACAAGTTCTCTTCATTAGATTTTGAGAACACAATTATGTCTTCTATGTTAACCACCACAAACTTATTGTTTTCTCCAATAAACGCTATATCCATCACTCTTTGGAGAGTAGCTCTAACGTTCATGAGACCAAAAGGCATTTTGGCATACATGAATGTACCCCATGGGGTGGTAAAAGTTGTTTTCTTATGATCTTCAAGATGTACAACAACCTGGTTGAACTCTGAAAACCCATCAATCAAATACAATCTTGATGATCCCACCACTTTCTGCAAAACATAATCCATCTTAGGTAGTGGGTAGTTATCTTGCAGGGACGCCCTATTCAAATTTTTGAAATCCACACACAACCTCATTTCTCTATTCTTCTTTCTGACAAGGATTAGATTAGCCATTGAATCTGAATATCTCAATGGTACAATGACTTTACCCTGAAGCATTTTCCTGATTTCTTGCTCTATCAAAGGGAGAAGAAAAGGATTGATATGCATCATTTTTTGCTTATGGGGTTTAATTTCAGCCTTCAATGGGATCTTATGTTGAATGATGTTGATATCATAAGTTTTCAAATCATCATAAGACCAAGAAAATCTATCAACATACCTTCTAAAAAGGTCAAGAAACGTTTTCCTATATCTCTCTGGAATCCCTTTAGCCAACGTAATTAGCTTGGGTTGTTAATATGTGTCAATATTATAGTCTTCAATATCTTCTTTAGCCTCCTTAGTTGTTTTAACAACCACATCATTAGCATCAAACAATCTTTCCAATGGGACTAGCCCTTTTGGGATTATGTTCCCCTTTAGCTGGAGAATTTTTTGCCCGTCTACAGATTCTTCCCAAGGTAATTGGTGCTTGGTAGCTTCCAGTTCCTCGATGCCTTCACCCTCTTGGTCTATGGAAATATTTGAAAACTCCTCGATCACTTCCAGAAATATTTTGATCTTATATTCATTTTCAAACACCTACCAGTATTTTATATTTTCAAGAACTAAGGATATGTGCCTAACTTCAACTTCATATCTCAACAGGGGATTTTGGTGGGGTTTGAAAGTATTGGTTGTTGTAGCCAAAGAATCCACCATCCTCTTTTGATCCCTAGGAAATATTTGAATATTAAAGGCAAGAAAGAAATTTTCAATTAGATCTCAGACCTCATTTCTATAAGACTTCAGTTAAAGATGCTTAGTTTGGCACTAATTCTTGATATGTTTGAAAATTAGCTCAAAATCTCCAAACACCATCAGATATTCAATCTTTAAATTTTTAGCAAATTGTAGACCCAACACCAAGGCCTCGTACTCAACAATGTTGTTTGTAGCATCAAATTCCAATTTTTATACAGGAGGGATGATGTTATCCTCAGGGAATTTCAGGAACACTTCCGCTCCATTTCCTTCTCTGGACTAGGCTCCATCAAAGTAAAACTTCCACACACTATCAACTTTTGTTTGTTGCAAATTAACTTGTGCGAGATTCTCCATTTGGGTTTCCTTCATAACTTGATCATACATTTCTAACGTAAATCATGAAATATCCTTTTCCAGGCCATATACTATAGAGTTATTGGAATTATTTTCTCTTGTGACTATCTTTACAAACCTGGATTATCTATACAGTCTATGCTCTTCTCCCCAAAGACTGGAATAGTGGCATATGTAAGGTCTAATTTGATAGAACCTCCATGTTTCATTCCCTGAGATATGGAGAATACCAAATCTTGCAAGAATATCTGCTACCACAATATCCATCACTACACTTTTCGCAGAAATTTGGGCCAGAGTGACAACCAGGTCTTTGATCATTCCTAGGGACTTGAATATTTTGGAATCAAAGGAATACAATTCTGTGTATGGTCTAGTTATTTGCAAACCAAGTTGTTCCATAACAAACAAAAGGAATTAGATTATGAGAGGCTCCTTAATCAAGCATGCAATTATGCAACAACAAATCATGGATCACTAGGGTGACATAGAATGGAGGAGTGGAAGGGTCCTTCTCCTCCACATGAGGTCCAAACATGACTATAAGGCTTTCTTCTTTTAAATTATGATTGTCTTAAGATGAATCAATGAGAGATACATCCATGAACTAAGAAACTTGTTTTTTATAACTGGGTTGTTTCAATAATTCAGTCAAAGGAATAGATATCTTGACCTTTGCTAACTCTTTTTGCAATATGAAACCAAAATGATTCCTATCAACTTTAACTAAGTCAACTATTTGGTTGCTTTCTTGATGTATTAGCTTTGTTTGAACTAGTTTTTTCTCTACATTTGGGACTTCAAACTTGATATTGGTGGAGTGGGAGATTTCTTCCCCGGTTGGTGGAATAGGGTTGATAGGTTTTTTCCCTTTATCTGTTGGTTTTGGGGAAGCAGGTTGAGAAGTTTCGTCATTTTGATCCTGCATCCGGGATATTTTTCTAGACCTCTAATAATACTTCCCATGCAACGCTTGCATGAAATCAGAAAAATTCTTACAATAAGCATATTTATCCTCTTCATCCAAGGGGTCATTTTGATCACCATCTTCTCCTTCCTATCTCCTATCTCATTCTCTTCTTGTAGAAGAGAAAAGAGTTGGTTCTCATGAACTTCTATAGCATCTTCAATGCTTTCTTTAGGATCATCCTCTAAATACAATGGAGGTTGAATTTGATCTTGTTGATCCTTCCTTTCTCTTTGCAAATATTGCAAAGGGGGTCTCCTATATTGGGTATTAAAGTTTCTATTAGGCCCTTGTTGGATTTATCATGGATGGTTTTTGTTTTCTAGCTCCAGTTTCACCAATTTATTTGAAGGTTTCCTCATCAATTTATTTATTTCATCTAACCTCTACTCTTGAGCTTCTTTTGCTTCGCCAGAAGAGCTATCCTCTTCTTTTCCCCTTCTCATATCACCACATTCTCCCTTTCATTTCCACTTTCCTATAGATGAATTTTTTTCCTCAACCTTGTTATAGTCTGTTAGTTTATTATTAATCAAAGGGCTTCGAAAATTCATAGTTTTGTTGTCATACAAACAATCAAAGCTCACAAACTTTTTCATTGCTATAAATTTGACTAAACACTAACTGGGAAATCATTATGCAAGTGGTTTTAATTTGGTCATAAAAGTATTAATCTTTAATTGGAAAGGGTGTTTGAGTATGAGAGTTGTCATTATGATTTTTGAGTCATAATTTTGGGGGTTTGTTAAAGTCGTTCAACTGAACAATGGGTTTACAATAAAAAAGAATGATGACAAAGCAAATATGGTTACAAACATTACAGTTTTCTCCTTCATCATACATTATTTATTCCCCTCATCCTATATTCCTTCTTTCTCCCTATTCTCTATTTGTTCCCTTAATCATACATATCTTTTTCCCTTACCCCCTCATTCTTTCGAATTATCACCTATTTCAAAACATTCATCCCATCCCATATTCCTATTTAGGCCTAAATCCCCTTTATCCTAAATCCCTTAACCTTAGGCCTAAATTCCTTTACCAAAACATCATTTCATGTGATGATTGAAATACACCCAAATACACCATATAGGAGCTTAGTGATCATACCCACATCATGCTCATGGATCCTATCACACTCTCAAAAATTTCATATGATTTCTTTTCAGGTGGAGTGCTAATTAAACAACAGGTTTAATTACGTCATCATAGAATTTGAATCATTTTCAAATCACCCAAGAGAACCGCCATTTTGATTGTTTCTTCTCATAGGTAAATGAATTGGTTCATCATGTAGGAGTTCTAAAGAATTGGGCATCCATTGAAGGCAGATAGCAAAGAGTTTCAAATTTTGTGTTGCAATATCGCTACGCAATTGTTGTGCAAAGCATTCCTGAAGCTACCAGAGTTCCACAGTTCAGTCTCAACATTGTGGGAGGTAGGAGTCAGTTCCCCTGTTTGTAAATTTGTTGCCAAACACTCTGATTAAGTGCAGTCAAGGTTTTGTCTATTCTCTTTGAAAATTTTGGTTACGCATACCCTGTTTGTCAACCACGCACAATTAGTTTTTAATTCAAAGTCGTGTCTTGCTGGGAGTCACGAAATTCTGGGTGGTTGAGGGTAAATTGTGAGGTGCAAATAAAGTGTATGCTTTCTCCTTCTTGATAGTTGAAATCTGCTCTGCCACCACTGTTGCATATACCTATCTTGCTAAGTCTGCATTGTCACACTCTTTGAGTTTTTCACTCTTTGTCTTATACATGTAGCCTTTCATAAAGTCTGAGTCAAGGCTGCCAAGTGTTAGGGTTAATGGCTCCCAATACTAGCAAGAAGGGAGGGGATATAGTGTGCGTTGAACCCAACACCTTAAACCTCATAAATTCCTCCCCAGCCATTAGAGTTGCTTTCAAGAATGTTGGTTGCATTCCATTCTACCAGAAAGTCCAGAAGGTGGGTCACAATACCAGGTTGGAAAGCCTTTTTGCCTTGAACCTCCATGACAACAAGGTCAAGTTAGGGAATCTAGAGATCATTATTACAGAAAAAAAATCATTGCAGATGCTACTAGTCTTCCCACAACAGGGGAAAAATGGTTCAAAGGAGATGAACTTGATATATCAGCCTTCAAACAGTTTGTGAAACCAGAGTTTAGTGATAAGTTTGCTACAACCTTTCCTACCATCTACCTTCAGGACCATTACAATGAATTGTTAAAGGTTATTCAAAGGTATTTCACGTGTGAGGGTAGATTCAGCAGGGTATACCAGTATCATCTGAGACTTCTATGGCACTTTACTGACAAGAAACCTATGAACCTGCCCTATTTCTTATTTAAAAGATTGGAAAGAATGGAAACTAAAGTTCAGATGCAGAAAAATAATCATATGTCCAATCTATTCCATTTCTCCCTCATAAAGATTTTGGTTAAGTTTGTTGTTGATAGGAGAAAGATTTACTGGTCTGATTTCTTGTCTAGTATTGGTTTGCTGCCACAGACAGAATCTTCATCAATAAATATTTGTGAGGAGGGAGAAGTTCATGAAATGAAAGAAAAGAAGGTCACTCACACAGTCAAAAAGGCCGAGACAGTTGAAGAGAAAGATGAGAAACCCAACAAAAGGTTCAAAGGTAGACTTGGCAAACAAGGTGAGAAGAAGGTTTCAAAGGGAAAAGAGAAGATTCAAGAAACCAAGGTTCAGGTGGCATCACTGCAGACCACCAAGTTTCAAGTCAAGGTAGAAGAGACAGTTAAGAGTGATGAGTTTGTAATGAGACCTAGGACTAGGTCAAGCACAAAGAAGAATGTGGAGGGGACAGACCCTCAAGTAGTTGTTGAAATTTCTGAGGATAGAAAGGAAGAAAAACAAGAAAACAATAAAGAAGAGGAAGTGAAGCAGGATGAGCCAATCCAGTTTGAGCAAGGAGAAGACATAATGCATTATGAACAAGACACCATACAATACGAGGAAGAATGCCCTAAAGTGGTCAAGATGAAAGAATCCCTTTCCAAATATTAGATGAAGATAGCATTCCTGAAGAAGAAAAACAGGGACCTGAAAGAAGCAGCCCAACCAACAGATGAAAAGGAAAAGTCACCTCCTAAAATTGTTGCTAAGAGGAAAGGAAAACATGTCTCATTTGTTGAAGAGGCCAAGGCGATTGCAGTGGAATCCAGTGGACCCTCAACAAGAGCATCCAAATCAAAAATTAGCTATGTACAGTAGTTGAAAGATATGGCGCAAGCACCTGTCAAGCCACATTTTGATTAGTGGAAATAATATCAGAGATGTGTAGAAGAGATGGAGGAAATTCAAGAATAGATCAAGAGGTTCAGGCAAGCAAATCAAAGTTCCAAGAGATATGTGCAGCATATTCTTGAGAATTGTGACAAAGAAGTTCATGAGGCATCCAAGGCCCTTGACATAGGTAATCATTTTTTAAAATGGTCCATTCCAGTGAGGAGACAATGTAAAAACCTCTATGTCAGGAATCTAGTACTAAATGCAAAACTAAGGAGCATGAAAAAGAGTTTGGACAAAGCTTGGGAATTGGTTAGAAAGTATAAGGAGGCAGCCAAAGAACCTTCACCTAGAAGAGTGCCAAGGTTGAGATCTAAAGCTATGACTAAATAAAAACCTGCCTTTCCACTACCTATTGAGAAAATTGATCTCACACCTCAAGCTACAAATACCAAATCTTCCACCAGCAATACCTCTAGCAAAACGAAGAGGTAAAGGGTCTTTGGTTGAAGTCTGAAATTTTGTTTCTCTTTCAAATTTCAAGTTGCAAATCTATTTTGGTTGGTGTAATGGTGTGCTACTGATGCTTGGAGCGGCTTATATTAGTATGATGTTGTTTTGGTAAGACTGGGAGGGCACTTAAGAAACAATTTTGGAAAAGGTGTTGTGCAGGTGCTACGCAGTGGTTGTGTAACTGTTGTGCAAGCCATACATGTACATTTGTACATATGCTAGGAGAAAGCCACTTGTCATAATTTGAAGATAGGAACGTGGAGCAGGTGTGGCAGCCAACTCACATCTTCAACAGCCAACCATGTGTCAGTTTTGAAAGCAAAACGTCGTTGCGCAGGCGCTGCCTAGTCAGCTCCATTTGTCCTTGTTTTTTCTACTTTATTGGATTCATGAAGACATGGATTTCAAAGATAGACTTGTTTATTTCAGACATTTAGTTTTTATTATTTTAGATAAAGCTATGAATTTTTATGGCTTTTGTTTTTTTCATTATAAGAGGAAAAAGACTCATAACAGCAAAAAATATTTCCTCTTTTTTTTTTTTATTCGATCCTCTGTTGGATCAATGATGCAGTGAACTTAGAAACTTATGATATTGTATATATGGTCTATTTAAGATGGTGAATTCATATGAAGAAGGTTGTTGATGGTTTAATTATTGCTCAGAAACTATTGTAGTTTTATGTTGTGACCTATGTTAATGAGTAAGCTTGATGCTGAAGATATTCCAGTTGAATTGCAAAGATATTTGTGGCATGAATGCTTCGGAAATGTTTCTTCTTTAGTTTATGTGTTATCTTCTAAGTCTGATCAAAAGGTGTATGGAATAGTTATGCTTGAATTCATGTTACATGCTCTTGTCTAGTTGTACCAAAATATTTCAGTTGCAAATGGAATATTTATACCTTTGAATGTTTTGTATTTTTTTTCTTGATACTCATTCATCCAAGTTCCAGTAATGAAATGTTATTTATTCTGTCATTTTAGATGAATGTTTTGATGTTACTATTTCCACTATACTACAAATTGTTTTTCATTCTAAAGTTGTACTAGTCGAGCCTTTGTATATGAAACTAGTTGGGAAATGGTAGGCATGATGTACCAGGGAGGTCATGGTCACATGAATTAGTTTTCCTAGAATCCCCTACCACCTCCAAACCAAAAAATTAAACACTTTCAGAATTGGTCTTTGTTAAAGATTATATTTCAAAGTTTTATCTCTGAGTTTGCTTGGTCAGGGAGCCCCCTCAAGTTGAACAAGACCAGTCTATCAACCAAAAGAGGTATGTGGTTACCTCTATGTTCCTCTCCTCAGCCTGGAGGAATAAAAGAGTGCTAAAAAACCTCATCAATTTGGATCTGGTCTAGTGTGCGGGATTTACTTTCTCAGAGGGTAAACCCAAAATCTCGCTCCAGCAAATACCACCTTAGTTGTTTCCAATGGAGATTTAATCTCAGCGGGAAAGATGTTACATAGCTTATTAAATATTTTTATAAATTCTGGGACATCCTCATTATGGTTTTTCTTTATTTCATTGAACTCAGTGAGGAAGTACTCATGGTCCTTCTTCTCTCCCCATTTTTGCATGAAAGTGTTCTCTGATTCCTCCCAATTATTAATTGAGGCATTTTGTAAACTTTTAAACCATTTTATAGCCTCCCCATCTAAGGATTGGACAAATAATATTAGGACTACATCCAGGTGCTTTACATTCAAGTTTTTAGCAAATGCACAGAAAACCTAAATGTGTTTTTGGGGTAGAATATCATCTTCCCCAGTGAATATAGGCAGGAGCTTAAGATAATATTGGGGCATTACATTCAAAGGTTGTTGCATATTTAGTGGGGTGTATCTATTAAGTAGAAAACTAGGGATGGCCATATTTTGTAACGGAGGTTGGAAAATATTTGTTGGAGGTTCGGGCCAAAAGGTTGGGTGAAGGACAATGGGTAAGATTTGGTGTGAGATAGTAATTGGGGTATGAGATGGGCTAGTTATGAGAATTCTTTTACGTCTTCAACGTCTTGGAATGTATGACATGTAAATAGATTAGAACCGATATAGGCTTCTTCAGACTTAAGCCTCGTAAAGTAAAGGTCATATGGTGGAAAGCGCTCTTCTAAAAACTTCAAAACTTGAGATGAGGTCTCAGGATATTTTATTTCTACTTTTTGTGAGCAAGAAGTTGAGGCTTCTGAGGGAAAAAACACAGGATCTTGATTCCTTGGAGATATTTCTTCCAAATTCTCCTAGAGATAATTCTCTATGGGTCAAGTACAGGAGGATTTTTCTGTTGTGAGTTATCTGAATGAGTATGAGGGTTCCTAAAATCCAGGATGACCAACTTAAAAGCTTTACAGTGGAGTTGCCAAGGTGAGAGATATCAACCCACACTTCCTTTTCTCACCCGACAAAAGGAATGTACAAATGTATATACCTAGGGAATTATATTCAAATTTGTTTCCCAACAACAGTGCCAAAAGATGTTGTGGCTTCTATAGACAACCATTGGGTTGATGATAGGGATCAGTTCCTTGGACATCTTAATTTCCCTTTAGACAAATATTTATCGTACAAAGGTTTTAAAATTGTTAGATAATTTGAAATTGTCTCAATAATCACATTCAAATACCAAACACATTATACATATTGACAACATATTATTCCAAAGTAGTAACATTTATCCATAGTGGCCTACACACAGGTAGTGGATTTTTCTAAGTTGTAGTATTGGTGAGTGAAGAATTAAAGAAGGAAGTCTGATGCAAAGGGATAATCAGTAGAATCCTATGAATTTAACTTCAATAGAGTGATGTATAGACAAACATAATCATATTAGAAACCATGGAGTGCAAATTAAGGTTTTCAATCTTACATTTACAGGTACCATCTTCCAAAACATGACATAGATAAATATGGCATACAAGATTTGTTTCCAGCAGCTACAATTACATGATTTCTAAGAGGAAATAAATACATATGAAAATTATATATGGAGAGAAGAACACGTACTCCACATAAAAATTCTTGAAATCAACACAAAATTCTTCATTAGACTTTTAGAACAACATACATGTATTTTTTCCTTTTCCTTAGAAACTTCCCAAAATATGCAGAAATAGTGGTCTCTTGAATAGAAAAATGAACCCTTCGGATGAGTTCCCTCTTCCCTCTTATAGGGAGAGTTGTGACAAAAAAAAAATTACAAAAATATCTTCTTAGTGCAATAGCTAGCTAAACTAAATAGTTGTGCAAGTGTTCCTAAGGCCTAACTGCTCTAATCAATACATAAAAAATTGATACCTTCTTGAAAATAAAGTATATACAAATCGCCAAAATGGAAGAGATGTGGTATTATTCCAGATGAGAAGAGATCCTCAATGCCAGATCACGTGATCTTTGGAGGTTATCCCATGCTCCACCAACCACTTTTGCCATAATTTTTGCAAGTTGAAGAGTATCACCAACCCGAGAGGATATTGAGGATTGATCTGCGTCTACCTATTGAATATCACTTCCCACAATAGTGGCAGCATTTGTGTACATATATTGGTGAGTGATTTTAGGACCAAAAAATTGGCATGGGGTTTAACCAAAAAGTGCCAATTGGCTTTAAGACCAATCTTTCTTAGCTAATTGATCCTCTCAACAAAATTAGCTCCATGTTCAAGCCACTTTCCTCACAAGCTCTCCACATTTGGTAAGGAGTCTCTAAGACAGCTAGAAATGAGATTTGACTCAAGTAAGGAATCATTAACGGAATCCACCAAGGCATCATACATATATTGCACATTGTTGATAATATTTTTAACTAACCATATATCTTCCTTCCATCCTTTGAGGATAATTGATTTGTGCATTGCATAAATTTTGGGAAAATCAGTTTTTCTTCCCTCGACATTGTCCTACCACTCCAACATCTCATTTAGTTCCTTTTTAGCTTGATAAAAATGCAACATCATACACACTTACTCATCTGTCAAATTATTTGCCAGCCTGCATTATTATTTAATCGAATTCAACCTCTCATAAAATAATTGTTGTTGTCTCCGCAATCGTTCGTTCAAGTCACTAGCCACCTACTTGAAGTCTTTTAGCGTAAGGGTTCCCCCTTGAAATTGATTTATCTTTTTATGGGATCCTCATAGTTGTTCATCCTTAGCTTTCATTTCCTCTGTGTGCTGAATCTAGACAGAATCAAAATATCTTTGGAGACTTGCTAGAGTGGTATCCCTTTGATCCAGTTCTTCTTGCTAATTTTCCCTCAGTTGTTCCTCCTTGCCACTTAGTGCCTCCTCCAAGGATGTAATATTTTCTTCCTTTTCCCTTAGTAATTCTTGAATTTCCATAGCCTTATCCATGGGGGTTGATGCATGGCACACGTAAAGTATGTTAATTTCCCAAGTTCCTGAGCTGAGGTGGTTGAAGTTCCTTTCTAGAGGACTTCAAGGGGAGAAGCTTGTGCAATTTTATCAGGAATTAAAGCCTGGGACTTGTCTATATTCCTTTTCTTCCTTCCCTTTTTTATTATGGCCTTAAACACAGGGATGTAAAACACATCTAGGGGGTGATTTGTTCAATGTTGAGGAAGAATTATGAAGTAGGGTTTATCGGGATAATCTCTACTTCAAGCCCGGTAAATGCTGGTGTTTTCTCAATTGTGGATTTATCTAACCCTGTGTGTTGCTAAGGTGGTGTATTATGACATGGGGTCTTCACCTGGAAAATTGTTTTTCCCTCCAAGACTTCCTTCTCTCCTCCCCCTATCGTAGAATTATTTAGGGCTTGGTCTAATTAGTCCCATTGTTGCGCAATATTTGGATTCACCGTGTGCATTTGTCCTTTGGGGTCTAAAGAGATAGTTATTTTTGTTAGTTATTGTGAAGGAGAAGCTACTCGTTCAGAATAACTCCCTTGCTAAAGGGATGCCAAGGTACTCTTTAAAGAGACTTGTCCCTACACGGGAAACCCTAACAAATTCAATGGTAAGGGGGGAAATCTCACTTTCTTGAAGGTGAGAAAATGATCCTACTCCTGGTCTAACAACTCCTCATTTACTCTCTTTAGTATTGGCTCATAAGATGTCGCACTAGCAGACAAGTCGTCAAACTTGTTCTCTTCATGGATGAATTTTTTGATACATGCAACTAGGGCCACCTTTTTTGCTACTCCCTTTGGATCATAAGACCTGGTCAAAATGATGGCTAAATTCAATGCTTCAATAGGTAGGATATCCTTTTTTGCATGCATATAATTTTCTATACTGAAGATCCCAAAAGGCATAGGAAACTGGGGCCAAAATTTCTTGTTGGATTTCTTCAATGCTCTGGTGATTCCATAGCAAACGATTTGGTATGCTACCTCCCTACCTAAAAATTTATCTAGAACTTATAGAGGTAAAACATGTTGGGGGGCATGGCTTCCAAAGACTCTAATATAGGTGAAAATTTCCTCACCAAACCAATTCTCGATCTTCCTAACGTCTTCCATAGCTTGCAGGGACATCCTGGGGGGATTGGTCTAAAATATAACCTCATAGATTGGAATAATAACATTATGATAGATTTGATGAAAGTGATCAAAGTAATTGGTTTCCCATAGTATATTGTGGTATATATGAATTGTTGTAGGATCAGAGACATTCCATTTCCAACCCATGGCTGGAAAATTAAGGGAATAGCACAGGGAATCCATTACATATATTGACATGCAGAAAAAAGGTTTTTTGTTCTCATAGACGTTGTGGGAGGAGTGGAAATCTAGAATGTGCCTCGCTAGATTATTGGACAATATTGTGGCTGAGTTAAATATATATCCCTTAGAGGCCCCATCAATAAGAGGGACCAAATCTTCAAGAAATTTGGAGACATTGGGGTATGCATAGATCCTACAGAGCATGGAAGCCACCTAACTGAAAGAAGAATCTAGAGAGTCTATGGAATACTTACCCTCTTGTTCTTTCTTGTGATTTTGTGGGTTGCTCCTCCATTTAATTAACTCTGTTGGATCCTCGTGCTTTTTACAAAACTCTACCACATGCCTTTTTTCATAAACATATTGAGGGTTTGGAAATTGGTACATCCTATGTAGGGCCTCTGTTACGAACGATCCAATTATCATGCCATTTCTTATGTGGAACTTCCTCCCCGTAATATCTAGTGTTTCAATCACCCATCTGACCATGTCTATGTAGGGAAATATCTTAGGTCTTGCTCCAATCCTATGTAGAAATGAATTGGTCGCGTCTTGTGAGGTTGCTTCTGAGATCGGGGTTTGATCATCAATGACTATTATCCTAACGATCACCTAGGGAACTTCATCTTCAAAATATTTGTATATTAACTCCCACGAGGAGTGGCTTTCATATTTGGTGCATAACATGTCCAAAAATAGTCCCATCCTAGGCAATTTTTCATCAATGGTTTCCCTAAATGGGCGAGTAGGTTGTTGCACAGAAGTTTTCAATTTTCTCTTAGCCTTCATCATGCCTTGATGATGAAGTAGGTGGATCCTTTTTTTGGGTAAGGTGGGAGGATAGATCCTTGTGAATATACAAAAGTATTTTACTCTAGTAATCGATTGATATGAGACAACTACAAACTAATGGAAAGGCTTGACACATAATGGTTTTAAATATATGATTTGAAATGCAATGGTAGGTGTGTGGGGTGCAACAATTAGTTGGCGGGGATTTTTAGGTGGGAAATATATTGATATGGCATGGGGGAGACACGTGGCGTAACTGGGAAGGGTGTTGGACAAGGGAGGAAAGAAGATATATCAACTTATTTCCATGCTCTCTTGCCACGCTTGCTTGATAATGGTCCCAGTAGTGAAATGGTCGTCATGTTGGCCTAATAGGTGGTGGGCCCCTTTTAATCGCCTCGGTCGGTTGCCTGAGCGGAGTTGAAGTGATGGTTCATCCCCCTAGAATCAATCATAACCATTGATCTATGTTGCTTACTCTGTTGACTATGACTTTCCGGGGGGTTGGTGTTGGATTATCTACCTAGTTCATCCACTAAAGATCCCTCTCGAGTGAAATTTCTTTATGATAGGTAGTGATCCTTTTAGTAAATGTCCACTCTTTAATCATTGATGACTGTGGCATGTGAGAATTTGCTGCCACGTGGCGCCTGTCCTTGCTAGAAGCAATACTTGTCACCGCTGAGTTGTGACCTAGTAACTCGTGCACCCTACCCCCTTAGAGCCTAGAAGGTCAAATCCCTTTAGAATGCAATTAGAAATGGGGGTCTTGATCCTCTAGGTTATGTCGCAAGATTATGTCATATTGGAATTTTCCAAACCACATGTCCAACTTCCCAGTGACCAATTTTTGATGTCATATTTGTTCAATAGCGCATTGTCATCTATATGCCAAATGAGAAAAATCCCTATCCCTGACTGTGAATAGTGCAATCCTAACTTCTTCAAGGATTAAGTTAACAAGGGGTTATTGGAATCCGAGGTTGCGGGGTTTGGGCCTTGATCCGGATTTAAACAGGAACGCAATAAATTATAGAGATAACCATAAACACAGAGATGCAGCAGAAATAATACTTCATTTCATTAATGTAAAATACTGAAATATGCTTACAAACAGAAATCGAAATAAACGAGCTAGGGCGATGGTAGCTTATCTCTGAGAAGAGATGTGGCAGTTACATGCCTCTAAACTGCCTTACAATGAGGCTCAAGGGCCATTTTATTATTGAACAATAAGAGAAAACCCTAAACAACCAAAACCCTAACCCGAGGAGATGTAACACCAAGAGTTTATGGGCCCCGTTGGGGTGAGTTGGACAGCGAACTTCCTGGGGTCGCGACTTGGTAATATTATCTTCGTTTGACATGCATGATAGCCCATTCGAAATATCTCTCCAAGGACTACGATGGAAAAGCTGATTTTACACAAAAAATCGTTGGCGGTAGATTTCCAAAAAAACGTTGTTTAGGGCCTCAAAAAGGCTCTGGAAGTTTAGGACCCGAAAAATTACTAGCTACAATTAAGGAAACTGAAAAACAGAAAGAATAAATGGTGTGGGTCCAAGCGGAATTGGCGAGTGGCCACCAATATCCACCTGGATCATTCCTTCCCCCTTAGGAAGCAATGGTCCTCATTACGTTGAGTTCCTCCATGAGATGAGGGAACTTTTGCTGAACTAGGTCCCTGGTGAGCCACTTGCCTTGGTGAAGGAGTTGGCCTGCTTTGACAACTCGATACAGTTGGATATTCTGCTGGCGAGTGTGCTTGATCTATGTGTCCATGATCCGATCAGTTGCAATCTGGATTTAACTCTGTGGGTGTGAGTTGTTCTGCAATGTCGGATGTGTCTAGCAATGGTGGAAAGTATGGCCAAAGGCGATCCATAATGAACACTGGGTGCAGGCCAACGAATGGGGGAATGCTGAGCTCAAATGCATTGTCTCCCATAGCCTTGGTAATGGTGTAAGGACCATATTGGAGTGGTCTAAGTTTCCGATGAGCTCCAGTAAGGCGTTCCTTTTGCAAATGCAACTAGACTTTGTCGCCCACCTGAAACTTGTGTGGCACCGGATGTTGATCATGTCGCTGCTTGTACTTGGCATTTGATTTCTCCATAATGTCATGGACCTGCTGGCGAATATGTTGGATGTGCTTAATGAGTTGGTTGCCTTATCTGTTTCGGACTAGACATGAGCCAAATCTGCGTGAGTAGCTACAAATGGCATGGCCACATCAATGGGACATAGTGATTGGAATCCCAAGCCCACCTGAAAAGGGTTGTGGCCAGTCAAGCTATGGAGAGCCCGGTTGTAGCTGTGTTGAACATAGGGAAGGCTCTCGTCCCATGTGTGTGGATGCTTTGAGTTGTACATGCGCAGAATGTATATGATCATCCTGTTGACAACCTCTGTCTAGCCATCAGTTTGAGGATGGAAGGCTGTGGACTTAGTGAGTTTGGTGTCCAGCATCGACCAGAGACTAGACAAAAATGTACTGAGGAACCTGCTATCCCAATCTAAGATGATATACTGTGGGATTCCAAAGTGTACCCACACTCGTTCAAAGAAGAGTTTAGCAGTGGCTTCTGTTGTGATATTCTTCTTGCAGGCCACCATAATGGCCATCTTCGAGAACCTGTCGACGACCACAAAAACACAATCATTTCGATGCTTAGTGGAAGCAAGGCCTGACATGTAATCCATGGAGATGGATTCCCAAGGTCAACTCAAGTTAAGCAACGGGGTATAGAGGCCTTGCTTCTTGATGGTCTGTTTGGAAATGGCGCAGACAGTGCATGATTTGATGTACTTCCTGACATCCTGTCGATGATTCGGCCAATAGAAATACTTTTACAGTATTGCCACCATTTTCTCAACCCCGAAATGCCCAACAGCCCGACTATAGTGTGCTTCCAAAACCATCTTGGCACGCTCTCTTGAAGGAACACAAAGGTGACCCAGGTGGCATAACAGGGCATCCTGGAGGTGAAAATCTGGAACATGCTAACCTCTAAGAGTGTCTGGTATGTGTGGCCAAATTCTGGGTCACTTTTGTAGAGAAGTGGCCAATCAGAAGTCTCGTACTCGCAAGAGTTGAGCACGGTGGTTAACGCCATGATCGGTGGTCGACTGAGGCAATCTGCAACATTATTGGTGTTGCCCTTCTTATACTTGATATTTAAATGGAACTATTGCAGGTATGTGGACCACTTCTGATGGCGATCATTCTGCAATTTCCCTTAGGTCTATATGAACTGCAGGGGTCGGTGGTCTATGTGGATGACCGTTTCCTTCCCCAAAATGTAATGCTTCTATTGTCGGCAAGCCTACACAATGGAATACATCTCTTTGTCATAAGTGGGATACTTCCGGACTGTGTCTGAAAGTGTCTCACTATGATATGCCACTAGATGCCTGTGTTGAGCAAGGACTGCCCCAATAGCATAGTCAGAGGCATCTGTCTCGACCTCAAATGGTTGTTGCAAGTCTGGTAATGTGAGCACTGGTGTCGAGCAGAGGTGATCTTTCAACTCTGTGAATGCCTTCTGTTGAGATTCAAACCAAAAGAATTTTGCTTTCGCTCCTCCCTTGGTGCCTTGACTCAAGGGCCATGTGATATGAGAAATCCCAACACGAACTTGCGGTAGAAGTTGGCAAGACCTAGAAAGTTGTGAAGCTCTATCAGAGTGGTTGGAGATGGCCAATCCCAAATGATTTGGATCTTGGCTGGATCCACATGTACCCCCTTTTCATCAATAATGTATCCCAGATACTGAACCTGGGTCATGCCAAAAGTGAATTTCTCCAAATTGGCACATAACTTATGTTGCCGCAGTGTTTGGAGAACCTGTCGGATGTAATGGACGTGCTCTTCCCAACTCTGGCTAAAGATCAAGATGTCATCCATGTATACCACTACAAATGAGTTGGTGAATGGCCACAAGATGTCATACATTAGCCTCATGAAGGTTGCAGGAGCATTCGTCAATCTGAAAGGCATAACCAACCATTCAAAAAGGCCCTCCTTGGCTTTGAAGGCAGTCTTCCGCACATCAGAGGGTTCAATTGGTACCTGGTGATATCCTGTCTTCAAATTGATCTTGCTGAAATATTTTTCCCCCTTCAGTTGGTCCAGGAGGTCATCAATTCGTGGGATCGGGTACCTATTATGGACAGTGATCTTGTTCAACGCCTGATAGTCAATACAGAGTCTCCAAGTCCCATCCTTCTTATGTACCAACACGATCGGGCTCCCACTGGGCGATGAACTTGGACAGATGTGACCTTTCTGCAACAACTCCTGAATCTGCCTCTTGATTTCATCATTCTCTAGAATGGAGCGCCGATAGATTGGTCCATTGGGTAGTTGCACACCTAGGGTCAGATCAATGGAGTGCTTGACCTGACAGTGCAGAGGAACCCCTGCGGGGGAGGTGAAGATGTCCTCGTACTCCTCCACAACCTTGTCCATCTGTATTTGTCATGTAGAGGTGCCCTATCTGGACGTCATGGCCACCATTTTCTTCTTTCCTTGAGGGCGTATCATAAGGAAAACAAATTTCCCAATTTTGGAAATGAACTTACTGCATTGTTTTGTAGTAACCAAAGAGATGGCAGTAGGCGGTGCTACCTCTGGTATCTTGTACAACTTATTTCCCAAAGTAACAATAACAGCACGGGGCCTTGATTCATACACAGCATGTCGCTTCCACAAGTATGGTTTTCCTAATAATACATCACAAACTTCAAGGGGAGCAATGTCACATAATACCTCATCCTTGAAGGGCTTGATGTTGTATGGAAGGCGACACTGCTGGCTCACGCGAAGATCCCGTCCTTGGTGAAGCCACCCAATGGTGTACAGTTGTGGATGTGTTATGGTCGATAAACCCAGGCGCTTCATGAACTCTACCGAAATGAGATTCTTTTGGCTCCCGCTGTCAACAATGAACTATAGCAGGGAGCCCTTTATCCACATCTGGGAGTGGAAGAGACACTCCTCCTTCTCTGGATCTTTAGGTTCCTCCTTCTAGATCTTCGTGGTGGCAACGGTGGCATTGGGCTCCGCATCGATAATCTGCTTCCCTTTGTCATTCCCCTTGTCGAGTTCTAACTCAAAGTCGGAACATGCATCTAATTCTAAAACCTTTAGCTCAGCCACCAGTGATTGCTTGGCCCGACACTCACTTGTGTTGTGAGTGGAGCTCTTATGGAACTCACACCACTTTCTCGTGTCCTTTTTTGGCCTGGCGGCGTTGTTCTTTGCTTATAGCTTTGGCAGGTTGTCTTGGGTCACCCCGCCTTGGCTTTGTCCTTTGTTCAGCTCCAAAGTCTCACTTCTTCTATTTAAACTTTTTCTCGACCTTGACGGCATATCGGTATACCATGCCAAGCGAGGAGATGTTCAGGAATTATATTTCTTCCTAGATGTACTTGTGCAGGCAGTCGCGGTATTTGAGTACCAAATGTTGCTCTATATCCTTGATACCCAACTTTGTGTGAAGGGTATGGAAAATATTGGTAAACTTTGGCACGTCTTGGTCCCTTCCCTACTGCAGCATGGTCCACTTTATGTATTGATCCTCATAGCTTCCGACAAAGTAGTACTACTCCTTGATGGCATCCCGGAATGAATTCCAAGTGGGTGCAGCTGAAAATAGTGAGCCTGTACTTTCATCCTTCTGCTCACAGTAGGTTTCCCACCATTCCTTGATGTGGGGGGTTTCTTTGAGAAGAGCGAAAATAATCTTTTCCCGACTGGAAAAATCATGAATAGAAAAATAACCCTCTAGCAGATTTAACCATTTATCGACGGCATCTACGTCTATCTGACCCTCGAATATGGGGATTTCAAAATCACTTGTACCTTAAATGGTGTGGCATTTCCAGAGTAGCTGTTGGAAGCCGATGTGTCGCCCCTGGGTAGCCGCTGAAGGATCTGGGTAAAGTTGTCCATCATCGCGTTCCTTTGTCACTCGAGGGCTTCTTCGAGCAATATTTTGATAGGATCTCCTGCCCCCTCGTCTTTCTTTTCATCCACCATGGGAGGCCGTCGGTATTTGCGAGGCTGGTCTTACAAAGGTTCAACCAGTTCAAGCCCTAACTCCTTATATCCTGACCTTGTTGGGGACATGCAAAGAAAAACAGAGCAAAAAAGCATACCACTCTGATACCACTGATCCAAATTTAAACAGGAATGCAACAAATTACGGAGATAACCATAAACACAGATATGCAGCAGAAATAATACTTCATCTCATTAATGTAAAATACTAAAATATGCTTACAAACAGAAATGGAAATAAACCAACTAGGGCGATGGTAGCTTATCTCTGAGAAGAGATGTAGCGGCTGTATGCCTCTGAACTACCTTACAATGAGGCTCAAGGGCCTTTTTATTATTGAACAATAAGATCAAACCCTAAACAACCAAAACCCTAACCCGAGGAGATGTAACACCAAGAGTTTATGGGCCCCGTTGGGGTGAGTTGGACAGCCAACTTCCCAGGGTCGCAACTTGGTCATATTATCTCCGTTTGACGTGCATGATAGCCCGTTCGAAAGATATCTCCGAGGACTACGACGAAAAAGACAATTTTAGTCAAAAAATTGCTAGCGGTAGATTTCCAAAAAAACGTTGTTTAGGGCCTCAAAACGGCTCTAGAAGTTTAGGACTCGAAAAACTGCTAAAAATAGTAAACTTTGCTACAATTAAGGAATTGAAAAACAAAAAGAAGAAATGGTGGGGGTCCAAGTGGAATTGATGGGTGGCCACCAATATCCACCTGGATCAGGCCTCCAATATTCATTACAGGGTTCTATCAACAGATGCCCACCAGCTCTAAAATTTTACATATTTGTGATCTCTTATCCCCAGGGCCTTCTATAATTAATTTCATAACGGGAAGCAAGATTTCAAGGTTCCGGGATTTCGACCTTTATGTCCTTTTCTTTTACAATCCTTCTCTTTAGATCCCATTACTTACTTCAAGACTTATTCACATTATTAGAAAAAATTTCCTGAGTACTTTCAATGAGTAGTCTCGATATGGCCCTTCAGCTCACCCATTCCTTAAAAAATAGTCTAATCTCTGCCATGTTCTACGCCCCACTACTCTGGGATGGAATACTTTAGGAAACAAAAATGAGAATACAATAGTGCCATTGGTTAGAGGGAGGTTCTGGATTATGGAAAAGTATATGAGATAGGAAGTATAGCCCATGTCAATTCCATGTGGAAAAAATCCAAATATCATAGTACCCCTTGGGTTCTCCCTTATGGAATTTGGCATAAGAAAAAAACATATAATTTAGGATCATATATTTTGGGATATTTGAGATGATACCTTGACTAGATTTTGGGAGGACTCATAGCAGCAGATGCCATGACTAGAGAGATTAGAGGAGCTTCAACCAATTCGAGAGTTCACAAAGGCTCAAGGAACCTCATGGGTGGTGGATTTTTGGAGAGGACCCAACTACCAATCCTCTTGGAGAGAATGGAAAATAGTGGAAAACTAGCCTGAAGCAAAAGATAACTAGAACTGGATAATATTCCAACATGCCCTAAGGGAAATGAGAATATAGATAGCAGAGGAAAAGGATATATTGTAGTGGGGATATAAGCCAGTAGGAATGTTCACAATTAAGGAATCTTATGGCTTAGTAGTAGGTTATGCAATGATTCCCCAAGAGCCATTATGGAGGAAGATTTGGGCTTCCAAACTGTGGCTGGAAATCTCTCATTTCCTTTGGTTCATAGGTTGTCAACACCTTTTAACCTGGGGTCATCTCGAAAGGAAAGTTTTCATAGGACCATATTGGTGCCTTTTATTCTAGTGTCAAGAAGAGACTATGGAGCACATGTTGAATACTTGTCCAATAGTAGAGTAACTATGGGAAAAGGTGTGAAGTACATTTGGGTACTTGGACCACTCTCCCAATAGTATTTGGGAAACCATTAAGAATTATAAGGGGTCTCTTTTCAAACAATTGGTGGTTAATCAAGAATGGATTCTGGTCTTGGGATTCCTTCTTTGGAATCCCTAGAAAGAGAGAAACAAAATTATCTTTAAGAATCAAATATCTTCTTCCCAAGTAGTCTAGAATATTGTTATTAGAAATGCACAAGAAACAATATTAACTGAAAATGGGAAGAAAATAACTAGAAAGTCGAAGGAGAGGAAGCCTTGATTCTTATTAAACTAGAACTCTCCAAGAAAATGATATGTCAACATTCGTCTACACTAGTTAAGGTACCAAAATCTTCCCCTATAGGTTTCTTATTCCCTCTATAAGGATTTGTTAAGCTGAAATTTGATGGATCTTCTAAAGGTAATCCTAGGTTGGCGAGATTCGTTGGTGTCCTTCAAGACTACTTGGGTAGACGTAAGGGCTTGTTTGTTGGATATTGTGGGTTTACTACAAACAATGTGGTGGAATTCACTACATTGGAAAAGGGTCTATTACTAGAAAAGATGTTGGGGATTACCAAAGATCAAGTCATGGGGGACTCTCAATTGGTGATTCAAGTTATTCAAAAATTGGTTAATGGCACTCCTATCTCTAAAGTGGTTGAAAGTTGGTGCATTGAAAGCCAGGCTTCAAGAATTCAGGATCTTCTTCTCTTTTTCGTTGTGTCATTTCCTCTCATACTAGATGGTTAGGGAACCAAGTGGTTGACTGGTTGGAAAACTGGGGAAATCAAGAATCCAATCCTGATTTCAATTCACAGTGGCCTCCCCCATGAGTTGAGGGACATTGAGCAATTGGAGAACATGTTAGAGAGCAATAAGCTCTCCTCAATGGGGGTGGTAACGAATAGGATAGAGGTACAACTGGGGAATTTAATCACATCCCCAAGTGGTAGTTAACATAATAAAGTGTGTTGCAAAAGCCACTGCTCACAAGTGGGAGATGAAGGTTCTAGATAACATTATGAATACATGTGGTATTTGGTCAGTCCATTGCTCTAGATTTTTTTTTCAAGGAAAGGGTTGTAAAACTAAGGTGAGAATCATCTTTCTAGGAGTGTAGGGCAGTTGCTTGTTGTCTCCATCCCTTACCCTCGGCTCTGCAATCACAACGTCAAACAACAATTTCGGTATGCATGGATGTACTTTAACCATGGTGGTGGCTTGGGGCTTAACTGTCTAGGACCCTAGCTTGTCGAGGCATGTTTATGCTATGGAATAATTCTTGGAATTTGGGCGTGTAGGACACCAAGAAGGTCAAGTTTCCCTCACATTTGTTGTCGAGGTCTCTTGGGCTTCCATCTTGCAGGAAAAGGTTTCATGTTTGACTCTATTTTTTGTTCTAGAATTGTTCTCTCACTGGTCTAGTAGGCTCAATGTAGCGGTATGCGGTGGGATTTTTTGCGTGATGAAGAGGTAACCAGAGGAGCTAAAGGCCTAATTACAATGTCTATTCTTCACCTTGGCGATTATTCATTCTAGGTAGACTAGTGGGGTGGAGGGTTTGTCACCTCAGGGAGTTTGTCTCTTTGCGTGGGGTCTAGAAGCTACTTGAAGTTCAGGGATCCTTAGAGGAGGTCATGTCCTTACTTGTGGTTAGTGATTGGTGTGAAGAGACGTTGGCACTACCTCGATAGGAGGGTGGAAGGTGATAGTCGTTTTACTAGTGGTAATGCTGGTGATTTGCATATTGAATCTTATTTTTGCTTTCTTATAGGCAAGGTTTCTTGGACCCGAACTGAAAGCTAGTAAATCAGGCTCAAGGTGCCATGTGGGGAGTGTGAGGTAGTTTAATGGAAACATATGCAGCGCCAGATGGGTCTTGCTTGTAGGGGTGTAGCACGTAGGGGCCAAGGCATGATCCACCATGTGGAACACCGATATTTTGGCAAGGAAGTGGATCAACAACGTGCAAACTCACCAAGGAGAGTAGACTTACCCC
Source organism: Pinus tabuliformis (assembly GCA_031772625.1). NCBI lineage: Eukaryota > Viridiplantae > Streptophyta > Pinopsida > Pinales > Pinaceae > Pinus > Pinus tabuliformis. The sequence continues at coordinate 1,234,104,052 of CM062817.1, read as the reverse complement.
CTCCCTTTGATTCTTTGGAAGCACAAATTCAATAGGTTTCCTCACTGGTGGAACAACTAGCTTAGGATTGGCATGATGACTAGAACGAAATAATTTCTTTTATGGATGACCCCTCACACAATCAATGGCATATGATGGACAGGTTGGTCTCGATTCATCGTGGATAAAAGAGGATACACGAGAGGCTAAATTTCCTAGAAGGCAAGATGGCTCTCATGGAAGCTCACGTTCATGAAGCCTTTTTCCCTCCTCCGTCACCTGGTAACGGACCAGATGCTCTAGACCTAGGTAATTTAGCTTATCAAGGATGATTATGGGTTGTATTTTAGTATTGGGACTTTTTTTTGTTAGCATGGGCTATCTACATGTGGTCTCTCAGTTTCTTTTTGTTGTTGTCAATGTCTTTTTGTCGTCACCTTATGGCTAACAAGGCTAATAGGAATGAGTCTAGAAACTTTTTAAAAACAAGTTTCTCACGATGTATCTTTATCATAAATTAATAAAAAAATTGACTTGAAATATATATGTGTGTGTGTTTGTTTTTTAAATTAAAATGATTAATAATTTTTTAAAATATTATAAATGTAGAATTAAAAAATCTATATTGATTTTAAAGTATAAAATTTAGAAAAAATTATAAATTAAAAAATAAAAATAATAAAAATAAAAATAAATTACAAGTTTACAAAATTTACAAATTCAGATTTTATAAATAAATTTATAAACATTCATTTTAATTATAATAACTCTAAACTAAAATTTCAACCATGTAACTTCAAAATTTCATAAAATTGCATTAGTATCGTTGGGAAAAAGCATTACAAAGCAACATAATCGTTTTACATGATTAATTTATATTCAAATTTTACACAAAATTGACCACCTATAAAATATAAAATAATAAAAAGTGTATGTCATATTTATAATATTTTTAGTTTCTCAATAGTAAAAAATATATCTTAGAATTAGAATTTTTTGGGTAATTTTTCATAATTTTAGTTTGACATTTGTTTTGAGTATTCTTCAAATCATGAGAAACATATTTAGGATATTTACAACTTTCATGTTTTGATTTTTGGTTTCGCTCGGTTTTTAAAATGAGAAGATAATAAGGTAATGAAAACAAATTAGTGTACTTTAATGTTTTACTTGATCTGTGTATTTTTTGTACTTTTATTATAATGTTTTATCTCGATTTTTTCCTTTTCGGTGTTCGTTAGTTTTATGAAAAATTATATCATATGGTTTTTATATATCTTTAATGAAATATAGCAATTTTCAAATAACAGGAAAGAAAATTAATAAATAATACATACGGAAATATTAATAAATATATTTTTATTATAAATAATAAATTTAAAACTAAAAAATATATTAAACATTAATAATATATAATTGAAAATTCTTATTAAAATGGTTATATATAAGTTAATATTGTAGTCAAATTTTATTGGAGGTTGGTAAATTTCTCGAGCTTTTAGATTTTGGTCATAAGTCATAAATACATATTGTTAGATTCAATTGAAGAACAAATTCCAAAACCAAATGAATTGACTGCTTGTTGTTTTACCATTTGGAAAGCAATGATTAATTGCTTCCATGTTTTTGGAAATAGGTTAGCATGGTGCATTGGAAATGGCTCAAAGGTGAGAATTGGATCTGATCCAAGGCTAGGAAGTGGTGACACTCATATCCTCCTTGGAGGCCTAATTCGATAGTTATCGGCCCACAATTTCCACAATCTTAATCATATTAATGACCTATACATACCTCTATTTGCAATCAAGGATGGTTATTGGACGATCAAGTGGGCCTTGGCCAACCTTTCTTTGAATTATGGGGAAATTACATCATAGCCTTAAAATATTCCCATATTTGCATATCGTGGGGGGATGAACTCGCTTGGAAATTTGTTGCTCATGAAGTCTACATTCCTAAGCTAGGATATATTCAATTGAACATGGATATACATCTATAAGAGCCTTGTTGGTGGTGGAAGGGTCTTTGGAAGATTAAATGTCCCCTAAAGGCATGCATCTTCATGTGGTGCTTGATGGTAAATAAGGTGTCTACCTAGGAGAAAATGAAAAACAACAGATAGAAGGGCCATGATGGTGCTATCTATGCCAAGCCGAGGAGTAAAATACCTCTCATTTGTTCCTCACATGCTCTTTAACTCTTCAAATCTGGAAGGATTTCTCTTGTCTCTTATCCAAGGAGTGCAAGTGGCAAGGTATTTTAGTGGATTCAGCATGGAAGGATTCCCTATATGTGGCTTCAAATAAGTGCATCAAGGCCCTCCCTCTCATTATAAATTGGGGAGTATGGTTTTCTAGAAATTATTTTATATTCCAATGCAAAAATCTATCTCCTCAGATTGTCGCGGCCCAAGGTCTTAGCATCCTTGTTCACGTCCCACAAGATAAAAGTTTGGCCTTGGCCTAAATTATACAAGAGAAGCAAGTGGACCACTATAGACCATGGGCCTATTTTGATGGTGCCTCTCAAAATAATAATCAAAACTTTTGGGGGCTGGGCTAGGGTGCGGTGGGGGTGGGAGTGGGGTAGTGCTCTCTTGCATCTTTCTGATTAGCATTATTTTAAGCTTAAGATGGGGCTAGGACCAAGAACAACAATTTTTCTGAGATCATGTCCCTAAAATTACATACCCTTTTTGCATGTGAAAAAATGTAAACTCTTTACAAATATTTGGAGATTCCTTGACCATTGTCAATTGGATCAGGCACACACAATTGTCACAATATCATCTCCCTTTACTTAAAGAAGTTTAAATAATCTTGAACACATTTGATTCCTTCCATGTGCATCATGTCTACATAGAGTGCAATCAAGAAGCAAACATTCTTTCTAAAGTTGGCATTGAGTAGGATTATGGGTCATAGGTGATCATAGAATTAAAGGATGAAGACCACTACAAGTACTACCATTGAACATTCATTAAATAGATGATGGGAAACCTTAATTAATCACGTTTATTATCTAACGCGGACATGTTTTTTCCACGGATTGTATCTATTTATGTTTTAGGATCTTGTTATCTTATTATTAGAGATGATGTATCTGACACTTTCTCTTTTCAGCTACAATTTTGTCAATATTTGTGTTTTATCCATAGCTAAGGTTTGGATGTTACCTGGTTGCAGTTTCATTTCATTTTATGCTCACTGTGGGCACATAACTCGAGCAAGCTCTTGGAAATTGTCCATACAAAAATACATGTTTTTTTTATCATAACATATATTCTGCAAAATTTAATTTTGTCTCTACCAATGAATAAAATTTAAACTTGCACACACACACACATATAATTTGTAAATTATAATTAAAAATATAATGATTAAATCAATTTTTCATTTTTACTATTTTTATTTGTATTAAATATATTAATAATATAAGTTATAGCCCTAAGTGTTAGCTCAATTGGTCTAGCCCCTCTTGTTAAAGTACTTTTTCTATTGAGAGGTCATGGGTTGAATTCTCCCAACACTCGAGATCAAACTCCCTGGTTGAGCAAGCAGGAAGCGATCCCTTTAGGTGGATGTGCCTAATACAAATATTCCATAGAGATAATGGTCACCAATCTTCAAGATTCATGAACCACATAGTGGGTTGTTAACTTCCTCACCACCCGTGTTCGATTCCTCGAAATGATATGCTTAGCATCTATTGATTAAGTTTAAGGAATAACGGCCCCAATGAGTTTTCACTCTATACGTGTTCAATGCAGGATGTCTTGGCTCTTTCTTAATCATTAAATCACTAAAAGAAATCGATAAATAATATAGAAGAAAAAAATTAATATAAAATAATTTATTATAAATTTAATTAATACAAAATTCTTATTTTCTAATAAATAAAAACATTTATAATATTAAAAAATAGATAAATAAAATTTTAGTAGAAATATTTCAGTCTCACAGTCTCATTAAAAGGTGTCACAAAAAAATCAAAGAAATTTAAAAATATATTCAAAATTAATGTTTGTGGGTGTGGGTTCCTTTACTTTCGAAAGAGATGAAATGAAAATATATGAAAATTAATAAGGTTATTTTATTTATTTTTATTTTTGAATGAAATAAAATTAGTGAATTAAAAATTACAAAGGATTTTTTTTTCGATCAATTTTTTTCTATTAGTCTATCAAAATTTTATATCAATTTTTTTTGGAAATTCTTTCTCTTGTGGTCTCACCCTCAATACAATTGTTAGCTAAGAGATATAGACAAAAACAACTAGTCATATGTCAAAATATATAGTGAACCTTCATACAAAAAGCATTGAGGTTCCAAAAAATAGAGAGAATGCAAACGCATCCTATGGGCATCATATATTTCAAGGAGGGGTCGTAGTTTGCCCAACATTGAGGTGATCAGGGGGTCTAAGCCCCCTGTGTGCATGAAACTCCAGATGATCAATCCTTCCTTCCAACTAGTCCAACTTTGCATGGGTGTGCCTTTGACTCCTTTGGAGAGAAGCCATGTTGTCTAGTAAGTCCCACTAGTTAAGTTCAATATTTTACAAGAAGGAAATTGTCTCGATCTAGTCCTCATGTTGTTTCCATCCAAGATCTACAATGAGTGTTGTTATGGAATGAAATTGCCTCCTCTCCTCCTCTGTCATTGGCTAACCCCTCCCTACCACCACCACCCAACATTTCTCCACTTTCCCTCTCTAACTTAACATACCTCAAGGGGTTCCCAAACTCCGACACTAGAGACACAACACCCTCCCTATTCCAGTTCCTTATAGGGTCACCATTGTGCCACCAGGTTGAGATTGAAGACTCTCCAACCTTATCAAGCCAAACTATAGAATCACGCCACCAAATCCCACCACCACCCTCAGTCACCTCCAAGGCTCCACCAAAGTGGAATTCAAAACCTTGAAATTCAAATGTGAAACCTAGAAATTCAAACCCCCACCCTCAATTGTAGCACAAATCACAAACTCAACATTGCTACTCATACGATAGGACCCTACATGTGTAGTATGGAAAAATGTTTAGAAATCAAAGAATACAATATGGGAAAAAACAATAGTCGATAGCCCCAAAAGAATTTCCAAGCAAAAGCAAAGACCAAGGGAACTTACCCGATAGGCTTCTAGAGGCTACCCTTTCCACTGGTAGACAAGCCAACAAGACCCTCTCCATGCCACAACCTACCAACTTCCAAGTAGTTCTTCCCTCCACCAAGCACCAGGGTCCAAAATTCTAAAACTCAAGCCTTCCAACCCACAAGAGCAACCGCTCCACCACACAGTGAGCACATTCTTCCCTGCAACACACCAAATTCCCAACATGCACAGGGTAATGACCTACGCATACACAACGTTGTCTTTGTCACCTCCCAAGTTGCCCATAACCAGCCAGACGAGACACCAAATGAAAACTGTATGTTGAAATATAAACATCCTACTAGCCCTCTCGGAGTTTCCAGGCATTAACTGCTTGGATCGTCATGTGTTGTTAGAGAGTACTTTCGGGATAATTTCCATGTGTGGTGTCACATTCATTTCACCATGATTCATTGCCCCATTAGGGTACAATAAAATGAAAATATTATATAATAAAATTCCTATTAAATTTTATTTTAAAAAATTATAAATTCAATATAAAAATTTTAAATTTATTTATTTTTAACTTAAATTGTATGTGAGAATTTAAATTACATTATCAAGAGCTACATTTTGTAGCACCATATAAGGGAGATATGTAATTCATTCATATTCATCCTCAAATTGATACCTCTTAATTTTAAAATAAAAATAAAATATTTTTCTAAATTAAAACATAATGTTTACTAGAATAAAAAACAAAAATGAATATATATGTTTAGATACTTCTAATTAAAAGTATTATAATTTAGTATGGAGAAATTATATTTTTAGTATGGAGAAATTATATTTTCACCATTTACTGTGAGGAAGATGAATAGTTCTTATGCTTCTTGAAAATATTCCAATACAAAACTTATAAATTTAATATTTACTTTATTTAATTTATTTCAATACCAACTTCATATATAAAACCATAGGTAAAAATAATATTAATAATAATAAAATATTTAGACGTCCAAAAAAGTCATTAAAACTAAACAAATGCTATTACTTTCTAATAATAGCAATTATAGAAATAAGTAAATGATTCCATTCTTAAAATAAAATTTATATATTCCCCTTAAAAATAATAATGATAATAATTATTATTTTTTAAAATAAATTTTAATATTAAATTTCTTTAAATGTATTTTAAAATAAATTTTAATATTAAAAAAATTTAAACCTATTTTAAAATTGCTTATGTATTTAAAATTTTGTTTTTTTCCCCTTTTAAATTTATAAGAACGAAAGGAAAATTTTATATTTTCCTTTTAGGAAAAAATTCCACAACTATTTGATGAAGAATCTTAAATTTAAAATACTCATTCATTTAAAACTAAATATGTTTTATTTCTTTTCGTCATTTGATATAAAAATGTATATATATAAACTTATTGGTAAACTTTCATGACTACCGCCCACGAAAACCAAAACGCAAGTATTCAAAAGACTAGAATAGACATAGGTAAAGGATTACATAGGTAAATACCATGGATTAAAAATGATAATAATAATATAACTAACCTAACAAAAAAAACAGCCAAAAATCACTAATAATTGCTAATATCACTGACAAAACAAAAGTAGACAGGTTACAAAAGCAATGTGTAGCTTCCCATTGTTAGAACTAGAAAGCATACAAAGTGGAAGTGTCAATTAAATATTTAAACTATTTTATTAAAAAAGCAAACATTCATTTAAAACTCAACACCAAATTATCATATGAAAATAAAAGGTTAAAATTTGAAATTAATAAATTATATATAAATATAGAGATAGATATAGATATATAACTTTTTAGTTTTATTTATTTTATGGAGATTTAGTGGGAAATTCAAGCTTCATTGGGATTTGGGATTTGCAGCATGGGTAGAAAAGAAACCAATGAGATCTGATTAGGTTATACCATTAAAATGATTATGATAATATTTTATTATGGTAAGTAAAAAGTATTTATAAGGAAATATAATAAAGAGTCACACTAAAGAAATAAAAAATATATATATATATATTTTTTTTAAAAGTAAGTTTTCTTTACATATAATGGATATTATTATTTGCCAAGGTCTGATTAGGTTATACCATTAAAATGATTATGATAATATTTTATTATGGTAAGTAAAAAGCATTTATAAGGAAATATAATAAAGAGTCACACTAAGGAAATAAAAAATATATATGTTCTTTTGTAAAAAGTAAGTTTTATTTACATATAATGGATATTATTATTTGCCAAGATCTGATTAGGTTATACCATTAAAATGATTATGATAATATTTTATTATGGTAAGTAAAAAGTATTTATAAGGAAATATAATAAAGAGTCACACTAAGGAAATAAAAAATATATATATTCTTTTGTAAAAAGTAAGTCTCCTTTACATATAATGGATTTAAGTATGGGGGATTTACGCAGTGCACTATATTAGATATCATTTTTGGGATTCAACTGCGTTAAGTAAATCATTCAAACGTATGACCATTTCCATGAGAGGTAGTCGTAACTGACTAATTTCTCATGATTTTTGAATAGTTCACTTAGCACTCATTGCATCGGGTGATGCTCACAGGGGTGAAGAAGTGGGATTGAAACTAGTGAAATGTGGAGAACGAATCACATAGCATCAATCATCACTTCCGGGGCTTGCACCCGGTAACCAGGACTTCCCAGGAGGTCACCCATCCCAGAACTCCTCTGGCTCAAGCGCGCTTAACTGTGGAGTTTTTCCCACAATCAAGCCCACTTAGCTTGCTACCCCATTTGCAAAACCTTAGCAAGTATTGTGCCTCATGAACCATTCAAGTAGAGATCCCTTGACTCTTTTTGAATTTAAGTATGGGGGATTTACGCAGTGCACTATATTAGATATCATTTTTGGGATTCAACTGCGTTAAGTAAGTCATTCAAACGTATGACCATTTCCATGAGAGGTAGTCGTAACTGACTAATTTCTCATGATTTTTGAATAGTTCACTTAGCACTCATTGCATCGGGTGATGCTCACAGGGGTGAAGAAGTGGGATTGAAACTAGTTGAATGTGGAGAACGAATCACATAGCATCAATCATCACTTCCGGGGCTTGCACCCGGTAACCAGGACTTCCCAGGAGGTCACCCATCCCAGAACTCCTCTGGCTCAAGCGCGCTTAACTGTGGAGTTTTTCCCACAATCAAGCCCACTTAGCTTGCTACCCCATTTGCAAAACCTTAGCAAGTATTGTGCCTCATGAACCATTCAAGTAGAGATCCCTTGACTCTTTTTGAATTTAAGTATGGGGGATTTACGCAGTGCACTATATTAGATATCATTTTTGGGATTCAACTGCGTTAAGTAAGTCATTCAAACGTATGACCATTTCCATGAGAGGTAGTCCCTGTGAGCATCACCCGATGCAATGAGTGCTAAGTGAACTATTCAAAAATCATGAGAAATTAGTCAGTTACGACTACCTCTCATGGAAATGGTCATACGTTTGAATGACTTACTTAACGCAGTTGAATCCCAAAAATGATATCTAATATAATGGATATTATTATTTGCCAAGGTCTGATTAGGTTATACCATTAAAATGATTATGATAATATTTTATTATGGTAAGTAAAAAGTATTTATAAGAAAATATAATAAAGAGTCACACTAAGGAAATAAAAAATATATATGTTCTTTTGTAAAAAATAAGTTTTATTTACATATAATGGATATTATTATTTACCAAGGTCTGATTAGGTTATACCATTAAAATGATTATGATAATATTTTATTATGGTAAGTAAAAAGTATTTATAAAGAAATATAATAAAGAGTCACACTAAGGAAATAAAAAATGTATATATTCTTTTGTAAAAAGTAAGTTTTCTTTACATATAATGGATATTATTATTTGCCCAGGTTTAATTTATGAGAGGACCATTTATCTTAAAAGTTATAAAAATATTTTAAAGTAATGTGAAATATGTAATGTACACCTAAATGGATTAAAGTTTACTTCATATAAATTTAATTCAAATAATTGAAAAAAACCATTTATACTTCTCTCCACCTAAATTTTATTCATATAAAATAATAGATTATAATTATTCTCTTTCGAATTTTTTTAATCGAGTCTTCAATTTGAAAGTATTAAAGGAAAATTATTATATTATTTTTTAAGAGAATCCTTATATTTAAAGGTGGGGCAATTTTTTTAAAGAAGATCAAATAATAAGTTAGGGATAGGAAGATATTTTTGTTAAAAAATATAATATTTTAATTTGAGAAAATAAAAATATAATATTATAAAATGAATTTAAAATTGAGTTATTTTATTTATATTTATTTTTAATATTAATATTGATATTCGATGAAACTGACGGAGTGGCTCTGCAATCTGAACTAGGGTTTTGCTTTAGGGTTTTGACGCTAGTCACCATGGTGGGGCGTGGAGGAGGGAGTTCTTCTCCCTCCTATAGTTAACTGGTTGCGGACAAAAGCAAGGGAGTTGGAACGCATCGCTTCAAGAAACCAATGGAGGTGGTAACAGAGACCACAGATACAGCGAAATCGAAAACCATTGACCTCAAGGACATGAAGAGAATCATGAAGAAGCTAGTAAGGAGAAGAGGACAGAGGTTAGCAGTCAGAAAGTTGCTTCTATGAGTACATCAGGGGTCTGTAAACCCAAGTCGACCACTACTCCTCGAGTCGTTTTAAGTGACCCAGCGTTGCAAGTGCACAGAGAACACATGAAGGAATATGTTGTTATCTTTAAATTTATGGGGATTTGACCGACGAAGAAGGCTTTGCAAGCATGGATAAGGAACCACTGGAAACGAAAGGACAAAATTGACCTTCACCTTAGGTCCAAGGGCTTCTTCACAGTGGTGTTCACAAGCTTAGAGGATAAACACAGTGTTCGAGGGAGGACCCTATTTTTACGCTTCTGTGGGCCTTTATATGAGACCATGGGTAATGAACTTTGTCCCAAAATGAGAAACTTTCACATCGGTGCCGGTATGGATAAAACTCTACTCCCTTCCTTTAGATTATTGGCTGCCGAAGTCTCTAAAGGCTATTGGCAACAAGCTAGGGCATTTTATAAATATCTCAGATGCTACTCTAAGAGGCAAATACACTTCCTTCGCCCGGATATGTGTGGAAATGGACTTATCTGGGGCACTTCCAGATGCAATCATTTTAGAAGTGTATGACAAGAAATGGGTGCAAGCGGTGGACTATGAACACGTCCCATTTAGGTGTCGTAAGTGCCATGAACACGGGCACCTATACAGGGACTGCCTATTAAACAAGCTGGAGAGCAGTACAAAAGCCACTATAGGAAAGGATCCCAAAAGTTTTACTAAGGTTGGGGGTAAATGAAAAGGAGGCAAGCGGTACCAAAAGAAAATTAATTAAGACGAACAACCAAGCCACAATAGTTTCAAGATCTTAGAAGAAGAAGTCGAAAACAACGGGACAAACCAGGAATCGGAGAATATTCCCACTAAGAAGGAAAGGGATGCTAATATGGAGGATATACCAGAAAACAACAAACAAAAGGATGATATGCCGAGCATTATGGAGCTCAGTAGGGACCACGAGATGACCCCAAGTGAGGCTGGAACAGAAGACCATGAACTGCAGGAAATTCTAGAGAGGGAGAATTTAGACCTAGAAAAGTTTCTGGATCGGGGAATCACCAAAGGGGTACACTCTCTACCAAAAGAGGAGTTTGACAAGGTCCAATAGCTCTTCCTATGGAGATCACAAACGAAGTGTTATGGAGTCAAAAGAAACCATGATAGCCAGGAGAATAGGGGAGTGAAAACGATGGAGGATACACCGATGCATTCTTCCAAGAACCCGGGTAGGAAAAGAGGAAGAAAAAAACAGAATGAGTTGTTGACCGAATGTGGGAAACTTATGATTAACTCAGGTAAGATGAGGGATCTTACCAGTTACTCCTTTCCAAACCTTTCTTAATGAAGCTTACAGCCTGGAACATTAGGGGTCTAGGAAGTAAAAGGAAACAAAGAACACTTAGCAATAGAATAAAAGAAGAAAAACCAGATATGGTTTTTATTCAGGAAACAAAATGTTCGATGGACAAGATCAGAGAGATACATAGCAAATGGTTAATCAAGTATGAGTATCTAGAGATTAAAGGGGATAACTCGGCGGGGGGGATTCTTACTCTATGGGATCCTCAAAAACTTGGAATCCTAGATGCTGAAGCTTCTAGGAGCTATCTATCGTTGGTGATTCAACCTTTGGATGATAAGGAAATCTACATGATAACTAACGTCTACGGCCCTCAAAAACTGGAAGAAAAACTTAATATTCTCACCTCCCTTGAGAAGCTGAGAGAGAGATATCCTAATATGCCCTGGATTCTGGCGGGGGATTTCAATATGATCAGATCTCTTACAGAGAAAAAAGGCGATACCAGACAACTAGGCAGAGATTCCATTGCCTTCCAAAACTTCATGAATAACTGTTAAAATTGGCAATTAGGGCCAAACTCCATGTGGGTCATCTTATTTATGGCAGCTGATATTTTTATTAGATCCCTCTCATCGAGAGGTGTAGGATTGATCTAAAGATCATCCGATTCCGATAAGTATTTATGGAGATATAAATTATTTTGATTATGGAATTATTATCAAGCCGACCAGCAACTTGTGTAGGCTCAATAAGCCCAAATGTCATGTCTATTCAACCTCTACGTTTTAGTATAAATATAGAGGACTTGAAGTCATTTTGGAGAGATATATACACTCTGAAAGTGATCTCCTCTCCACGTCTTGGGTTTTTGGAGAAGAAGAGACACTAAAGAAAACATTGGATGCCCTAGCTACAAATGATATCCAACGCAGCCATGAAGACGTATTCCAACGCTGATATGAAGACCTATTTACGCAGGCCACAGTACAACGCAATCATGGTAATATCTTAATGTTGTTCATGAGGCACCTATACGTTGTTATAAAGGGTAGCTGTAGGCACCTATTACGCTGTCCAGATGCATTATACAGAGGCCCTAATATGCTGACCAGATGCCTTATGTGTAGGCTCTAAATACGTTGTCCAGAAGCCTTTATACGGAGGCACTAATACGCTGACCAGTAGCCTTATACACAGGCCCTAATACACAGTCTAATGCATTCCATCTTCGCTGACCAAAGGAGACACAGATAAGAGAGGCCTAATACACACTCCAAGGATAGACACTATCACAACTAAACGAAGCCTGTTGACAGCGTAAACGAAGAAGGAAAGTTCGAGTTGCTGTAGGTGACAACGCCGTCATAGAGTTAGGACTGTTTGTGTATCCTTTTTTTACTGCATGAAGTGGTTCTCTTCTTGTAGGAGAACTGAGTTAGAGAAGTTAAGGGATAGATCTGTTGGGATCTCGCTCGAAGAACAGTATAACTTTTATGCTGCTACAAGAAGAATGTGTGTTACGCCGCAGGCCATAACACCACAGTCAGCATGTTGTATGGTTATTTGAGAGCTCAGATCAATACCATAATATATGGAGCTGTCATGCATTATACTATTGAGATCTTAGGTATTTTTGGGTTGTATGATTTTGTTGTAACATGAGATGGACAAAGCCATTGTCATGGGTTAGTATTGTTATAGACATTTTTGTGCCCTACAACTCCAAGCATGAAATGTCCATAAACCAAGGGCTCCTAAGTCCCTAAAAGTGTTGTTCTAACCCCTAAAGGAACAAGGTCAACAGATTACAGCTTCTCCCAGAAGTTCTCCACCAGAAACTGCTCAGAATTGGTCAAAACAGGATCATTGCAGCTGCTCCACTGGCTAGGTGCGTTGCATCTCACCCAAATGCACTGTGAGGGTGCGTTGCATTTCAAAACTCCCTTCTATAGGGTGCGATGGGCGAGAAATGACAAATGGCAGTGTCATTCCGCGAGGTGGAGAGGCAATGGAAGCTTCCAAAATCTTCTTCTGTGACACTTGCCTCACTGAATTCGACCAAGGATGAGTAAGAGGCCCTCAGTCTCCAAGTGGAAGCAAGAACTGACAGAGAGAAGACACTAATCAAATCACAAGCTGACTCATCCTCCTTACAGATATCTATATATGGATCCCTCATCCCAGAGATCCAAGGGCTAGAATTTTGCATATTGTAAGGAATTGTTGTTGGTTTCTAGAGACAAACATCAGATTGTTGGGTGATTTATACTTTGTTTGAGGTGAAGAGGGGCTTCTTTGCTGGGAGGTTGATGCTGGGTCGGAACCACTGGTTGTAACTCCTCCTAGATCTTTTCTTGTTTATCAATAAAAACTATTTGAGTTTTTCTCCATGCTTTTGTATCATTGATGCTTGTTATATTTTGTATGGTTAACTTAAATCTGATCCTAAGTTGTTTATGAATATAGATCCATGTCTTTGTATAGTGCTCTTCTTCTGTGATCTTACAGGTACTTTGTGAAGCTGGGCAACCAAGGGAGCAGGTAGCTGGAGACTATCAAAGAAGAGAGGGATTGGATCAAAGGATTAGCGCAAGACACTGGTTGGCTCTTTCTATTCCTCTCTATCTATAATTCATAAAGGAAATACAAAAGTAGTTTTTCTCTGTTTGTTTCTAACGCAACTGTCACACCTTAGTGGGATAGAGCAGTTCTAAATAGACACTTTTCCCGGTAACAAAATGGCGACTCAACTGGGGAATGTCTAATTAGTTTTTTTGTGTATCATTCTTTGTTGTTTGTTTCATAAACTTATAAGTAGTTTTCGAACTGCATTTGCCATAACAAATGCAAAGTAGATAACTGCTGCTTCAATCCATTCACCGGATCTGTTTATGATTTAAACAGCTAATTCACAAACTATCTGATTTCCCTTGTGATAGCTCTTAGATCCTCCTTAGATCTACCCCTGATTGTTTCATTACTGATTGCTTTTTACTCGGCCAAAAACCAAGGACTGAACTGCAAACTGTGACCCGAAACCCGGACAGAGTCTCGTTTCTGGCCCAGCGCAGGTACTGTTCAGAGATCCTGAATTTCAGCGCACTTCCCGAAGGGGCAACCTGCGCTGCATTTCAGATTCTCTGTGTTACAGGTGTGCTGATCAGACTGGCTCTGTGCAGTTGTGGTTCTTGTGCTTCATTCTTTCTAGTTCTATCCCTGAATTTTGCTGCCTGTGATCAGTATATGTCTGTTTGAAACCTCTTTTCCTTGTTGTTATTCCGCCTCCTTTGTACAAAAGAACTGTAGATGTTTTTGTGTGTTTGTTGAGTCGTTTACAGTTTTCCATTGCAAAAATAGAATAGTCGTACTGTCGTCCTTTGATTTGAATCTGTCGCAAGTGTCGATTTCGATCATAGGAGAAAGTTTGATTGCTGTTGATGGTCGATTATACTGTTACTATTGCCTTTGGTCTGAATTTGCAATTTTCTAGTGTCAAGAACGAGTGTTCATTTCAAAATTGTAAGGTGTCGTAATCATCTCTGTTTTTGATTTCGAAAAAAGAGCTTGTTTATATTTGTCGCTTGAAAAGAAATTCAAATTTGTACATCAACTTTCTTTTTAGCATCAATACTAAGAAAGTCGAAAACAAATACATGCATGTGCATTTGCATATAGGCAGTCTGTTTGGCTTGATTTAGGAAAGTGCATTTACAGTGTGCTCTTTGCTCTTTGTGAAAAGATTTTGTCTTTCTTTTCCCCTAGTAGCTAGGATTTTCATTGCACAAAAGAGATAAAAGTTTGTTTATCATCTTTAGATTGCATTTTATGAATTACATCTACATCTCGTGGTGAACCCGAAAGGCAAACTTCATAAACAAGATCAACTTAAAATAAATTCAATGAATCTAACAACGCTTTGGAACTTAACGCACAACATTTAGAGGTCTAGGCTAGAGACGTATTCCGGCGTCGTAAAGCCTGGTAACTGTTGTCCTCACTGATGGCTGGGTGATTCCTCCACTTTGAGACGATAAGTGTCAGTACGGACTTGTGCTTCCACGTACCGTCGAGTATATTTTGGAAGACCCCTATAGGCTTAAATCCTTTATCCTTAGGAAGCTGTGTCTGCCGCCCTATCGATCGCAATGCCCTGAACAAAACATTCAGGAAGATTGACTGCCGTATCGTAAAAAGTATTCTGCAGTTTTGCGATTGGTTTGGTACTCCCTCTACCTAGATCTCCAGAGTAGTCCCTTTCGTTCCTTTTCAGACTCCTTAACGGAAAAGGTCCATCTGAGCACTTGTCACTTCAGGCTCATTAAAAATTGAAGGCGACTAGAGTCATCTTTTGTTTTTTCTCGACTCTTAAAAACTGAAAAAACAAGTTGTGTCAAAGCGTCTAAAAAATTATTTTAAACGGAAACATACTTCCCCTTTATTTTAGTTGATCAAGTAATCCGCAATCGTGGAAGAAATTCAATTGAAACCCCGTCGTTCGCGGAGGCTTACGAGTCAACCATCTTTGTCTCCGGAATCGAAGCCAGTACGGACAAAGCGAACTCGTTTAACCGGTTCCAAATCTCCTATTAAAGTTAGAACAAGTGTTCCAACGACATCAGAGACTCCGGTTACTCCAAACATTTCTGGAATCCCTGCCTTTACAGAAGAAGTTCAGCAGCCACAGAAGGACAGTGATATTGATCCTAGTCTGAGAGTAAACACTTGTGTTACCGAACCAGTTCCATCTACAACCGGTTCGGAGAGTCTTGCTCTTCAAACATCTGTCGCTGTCGATTTCACCCCTTCTTCGGCACCAGAAATATTTTACGGACCTGGCGGTCTTTCCCTTCCACCTAGTCTAATTGCCATAGAAGAAATTGTAGAAGATCCTCAAACAAGTACTCCAACCCACTTTGGAGTCGGGATCACTCTATATCCATCTTCGTCAGAAGTTAGTCTACCACCAGCGGAAGCTCCTGTAGAATCGCTAGGTGATCTTTTGGATAGACTACAAATGTCTGAACAACCGTCAACATCTAGGACTGTGTTGTCTGACACAACGACGGCAGAACTCCCTACTATCACTCCGACAATGTTCGCTGGTATACCATCTGTCCCGACTAGCTCTCAGCCGCTAGAAGGAGCCCACTCAGGGGCTATTTCGACAGTATGGTTCGTTCATGTTTGTTCATCCGGAATAATATCCGGAAACTCTTATGTTGAGTCTCAACAAATTGATCCATTTGGAGGTCAATTTGGGCAGTCCGGTCCCCAAGGGAAAACAATTCCCTTGAGTTCTGGATTACCACCGTATGGGGGGCAGTATACCCTTTCATTATCCCCTCCAGGAGGATATCCATACGGGAGTTCACAACAACATTCAGGTTACACTGGAATTACCTCAAGTGGTTGGGTACCTGTACTACCTCAACAACCAAGAGTTGTATACTCAATGCAACAATGCGTACCTATGTCGAATATCCCGACTACGCCAGCTATTGTGACGGTGTCGCAAGTTCAAGCGCTGCCTATTGTATGCCAACCTCAAGTTTTTCAGGATGTAATGCAACAGCCCCTTGACCCTGCGACTCAACCACAATCGCCGACTAGTGGAACGACACAGGTTCAGACAGGTACAATTACCCCTCATCTTGGTCAAACTGTTAGTATCGGGCAACAGCACGTGGCTTCACAACCATGGTTGGTGCAATACCAACAACCGCAATTCCAACAAGTATACCAAGGTTCTGAGCAACAAATATTTGCTAACAGTGGACAGCCGTACATTCAAAATGGTCAAAATCAACCATTTTACAATGGTCATGTCCACCAACCTTACCAAACATACCAGCATCAAATGCATTATGCCGGTATGCAAAGACCAACTGCTCAAGCAATCCCATCTTACACTGGGTATGCTTCACCTAACCTGAATCAGCAGTTATCGTTCATGGCAACTTTGGAGTTACCTGATTTAAACCGGTTAACCAACGATCCAATTGCTTACGCCCCTTGGTGGCCAGCGATTCCGCATAAACTTCCAACAGATATTCCTAAATTCAATGGAAATCCGGGTGAAGATCCATCGAATCACGTGATGACCTTTCATCTATGGTGTTCGTCAAACACCCTAAATGATGATTCGATAAGACTTCGCCTCTTTCAGAGGAGGTTAACGGGTCCGGCGGCAAAATGGTACATCGAATTGCCTAGAGCTTCGTTCGACAACTTCAGTACCTTAGCCACAACCTTTTTAACCCATTTTCAATTACCAATAAGGTACGAAACGGGAACAGAACTTCTTACCAATTTCAAACAGACAACGGCCACTCACATATCTGATCATATACATGAGTGGTGACGTCGTCGTAGAATGGTAAAAACGTATGTCCCCGATCAGCTATTAGCTGAATGGTTTATCAAGTCATTACTGCCTTCCATCACGGAAGATGTGGCGAAAGGGGGAGTCGTAACAGAAGAGCAAGTTATCGCTCGTGCGCAATATCTGGATTTGATTTATACTCAGTCTAGCACGCTCTACGATAAAATACCTGACGCCCCTAGACCGGAATTCTCAATTCCTCCTCCTCCTAAATCAAACAACAACTCTCATGCCTGCGATGGCGTGATTGGCACAACAGACACGAAATCGACAAAGGCTACATCCAAAAAGGCCCGTAAGATTTCAAGTCAAAATGCAACAGATGAACTTCTTGCTTTGGAAGTAAATGTCGTACCGACAGATAAAAGCAAAGAAACCAAACAACCAGGAAGCAAGAAGAAAGGCAAAGGGAAGAAGAAGAAACAGGAGGAAACATCACCTGAAAAATCTTCTTCAAACCCTCCTGGAGATAGGAAACCAAAAAATCCATGCTTTATATGCGATGAGGATCATTGGACCACGAATTTCCCACACAGGGCTGAGCTTAAGAAATTCTTCAAGAATTCGAAAACCTCCGCAGTATTAACTGATCCGTTTCCAAATCCAGGAACAAATCTGGTTGAAAGTGGAAATGCTTCCCCGTCTCAAGTGCTAATGTTGTCGGTTTCAAAACAGCAAAATGATGCTTTGATATCGACAAGGAACAAGGATTATGGGAATCCACAGCTGTCGAACAACAAAGATAAATATCAACCAAGTAGTTCGACAACAACTTCGACAGAAGTTGTGCCACCCACCATTCCTGAATTGACGATAAAACCGCCAAAGGGTGTAGTACACAAGTCGACATTTAATCCCCGCGCTAGAGCGGCACAGCATTATAACATAGTGGAATATTTGGCCCAATCGTCATCCGCTATGTCGACTCTTGAAGTACTACAAAATTGCCCATCCCAAAGGCAGGTTTTATTATCGGCCATTGGTGGGATTGACCCAAAGGATTCCAATCTTGTATCCTTCGATCATAAAGGATATGATCCTCAATTACCAGCTCAACTAGCTTTCCTTGTTCAAGTGAAAGCCCTCAACAAAACTGTTCATCGAACGATTATTGATGAGGGGGCATCTACATGCATTATGTCGATGAGTTGCTGGAAGACTTTAGGATCTCCAACCTTGTCGCGATCTTTGACGACATTAAAAGCATTCGACGGAAGGACATATACCCCATATGGTATCCTAAGTAACTTGAAAGTCGAACTAGGAGGGAAAACGGTAGAAGTAGATGTTGAATTCATCGATGGGAATCTTGATTACAACATACTACTAGGAAGACCATGGATATATGCCATGGCAGCTGTTGTGTCGACCTATTTTAGAAAGATTGCATTTCCCTTTCAAGGAGGGATTACAATCGTCGATCAACAAAACTTCCTCCCCAATGGTTCTCAAGTTACTGGAAGCATTCCCATGATCCATGGAAGCCCCCATTCGCTTCAGAATATCGGAGTAGGCCTACTAAAAGATCCTATACTAATGGGAACTTTCGCTCTTCCACCTCCAATCAATCTGGCGGAAGTAGCGTCGATAGGAACCTGCAACATGATATCTTCTAAAAAGATATCAGAAAACGATATCGACATGGATCATGCAATGGTTTTTCCCCCAAGCCCAACGGAAATATTGTAGCAATCAATGTTCCTAACATGGGAGGTAAACCCAAATCAACGCTCATCAAGCATTTGGATAGATAGGTCCAGAGAGTATGGTACCCCTTCAGATCCTTGGTCGCAAGTGCATGTCACCGACGAAGGAATTGTCCAATCTATGGTAATTGAAGGGACACCATGGAATGATTCCCACCATCATTCCCTTCTTCCGGATTGTGGAGAAGATAATCAAGATGACCTGTATCATCCTTCAGTTTTTGAATTCCTATCAAACATTGTAAACACGGTGGATTCCGAGCGAAACTTGTCCAATATTGAAGAGACTATCTGTTGGCATTATGGCTAAAGTGTTGTCCTTGATGGCAACCCATTCAGGTGATAGATCACAGTACTTCAAGTCAGCAGCAGAGATTGATGGTCAGCTATCAAATATTGAAGAAAATAAGGGGTACGCAGGTACACCTTACATAAGGTGCGTACACGCAGGTCAGAGTTACATAGAGTGCGTACATACCCGCAGGTCAGCCGTTCAGGAGGTGCGTACCCCCAGTGCACACATTTCAAGGCAAAGAAATTCACATGTGGGGTTTCTTATGTTTTACTCTTGGTATTTAGCCGACGGTATTGGGTTATTATGGTGTCGGCTCATGGTATTGATCCATGTTTTAAGGAAGAGCTTTCCTATATAAAGCAAAGGAGATCATTTGGCTTGAGTATGTTTTGGTTGAATATCTTATGAGGGCTAGATCTGAAATATTATGATCTCTTGGGAGTATGTCTAGATCTAAATAAGGTGAATCTACTGATGGATTGAGATCTCTTCGGCGCATGTTCAGATCTGTAGATCTGACTGTCTGGGTTATTTCTGAAGTCTTGAAATCATCTATGCTCGAAGGTACGCAGGTACAGTGAAAGAAAAGTGCGTACATACGCAGGAACGAAGGGTTTCAGGTGCGCCGGTACGCAGGCCCAGAAGGGTTGAAGGTGCGGAGGCACGCAGGCACAGAAGGGTTGCAGATGCGTACATACGCAGGCACAGAAGGGTTGCAGGTGCGTACATACGCAGGCACAGAAGGGTTGCAGGTGCGGAGGTCCGCAAGCAGTTCAATGGACTCAGAGCGAGGTACGCAGGCGAACAGTTGAGCAGGGTGCGTACTGTAAGTAGGCGAGCAGTTGAGCAGGGTGCGTACTGTAAGCAGGCAAGCAGTTGAGCAGGGTGCGTACTGTAAGCAGGCAAGCAGTTGAGCAGGGTGCTTACGTAAGCAGGCGAGCAGTTGAGCAGGGTGCTTACTTCTCTTAAGATCTTTGTTTATCATTGCTGTGTTCTGGGTTTGGTTCTATTATTGTTGATATGGTTACTACAGTTGACTAGGTGATTTTCTTATACTTTATGATCATTTGATGCTTATGGATCCAGTTTGAAAATTTATGAAAAGTGGTCCTTGTAAGAAAAGAAGTAGGGGGTTGTAGCTCCCTTCCAAGAGAGACTGGAAAACGAGAGAGAGTTGTAGCTCTCTGCAGGTTGCAGCCTGCGTACTGGTAAAGGACTGCACCAGTACAAAACCATTGTAAAAGGAGTTTCTAATTTGAAAGAAGATAGAGACATATTGCAGCAGGTGGTTTTCACCCACATTGGGTTTCCACCTTACATCTTGTGTTCTTTGGTGTGACTATATGTTTTCTTTGTTCATGCTCATTATTTTATGGTACTGACATGCAAAACTAATTCAAAGAACAAATAAGGAAGATTTATTAAAAGAGTTAGATAATACTGATTCACCCCCCCCTCTCAGTATTATTTCCAACAATTGGTATCAGAGCAGGTCCTTCAGAGAAGCTTGATCGCTTGAAGGTAGATCGTTCATCATGAGCAACTACGAGAGAGAAGCATCAATCAGGCCACCAGTTTTTGAAGGGACAAACTTCAATTATTGGAAGGTAAGAGTTACTGCCTATCTTCAATCTCTTGGTACAGAAGTTTGGGACATCGTAGAGACAGGCTACGCTTTTCCTTCAGCTACTCCTACAGATGCAGCCAAGAAAAAGAAGTATGAAACAAATGCGAAAGCAGTCAGTACTCTATTAGGATGTATATCTCAATCAGAATTCATGAAGGTAATGCACTATAAATCCGCAAAAGAGATATGGGACAAAATTGTCACGAGCTATGAAGGAGATGAACAGGTAAAGCGTGCTAAACTTCAAACTCTCAGAATTCAGTATGAGACTCTCAAAATGTATAATGATGAAAGTGTGGCTAACTATTTTCTTCGGGTAGATGAGTTTGTTAATTGTATGAAAAATTTGGGTGAAGAAATAAAAGAGGCTATTGTGGTTGAAAAGGTTCTAAGATCTTTGTCCCCCAAGTTTGAATCTAAAGTATCTGCAATAGAAGAAAAGGAAAATCTACGAATTCTTACTATGTCTCAGCTACATGGAATTCTAACTGCTTATGAAATGAGAAAGGGAGGTCCATTAGACAGAAGAGAAGCTGCTTTCAAGGCATCAGGCAAAGGAGATTATTATGAAGCAAGCCACGTCCCAGAAGAAGAGGAAGAAGAATCAAATTTTGTCAGAAATCTTCAAAGGGGCTCTGGAAGGTTCAGAGGTAAGTTACCCTTTAAATGCTTTGCTTGTGGAAGAGTAGGTCATTATGCTGCAAAATGTCCTTATAAGGATAAAGGAAAGGAACCTGCTAGATGGAACAAGAAACAGAACGCAAATAAGAAAAGCTACTACACTCATGAAGATAGTGATGGTCTATCAAACAGTGATGAAGATGAACAAGGTAATGAATATAAGCTGTTAATGGCATTTGAAGATGATGATTATATGGATGCTATAGATGTGGATAACCTTTATGATGAAATTACTAGACTCAAGAGATGTATAGAAGAAAAGAACATGATCATTGATACTCTACAATTTCAAATTGATGAAAAGGAAAAACATCTTGAAAAATTAGAAGGTGAAATTGTTGGTCTTAGAAAAGAGATTGAGAAAACAAAAGCTATTAATCTCAAGTTTGTCAAAGGATCTGAAACTTTGGATGAGATTATCAATGTGCAGCGGTCTCCACTAAACAAGACAGGTCTGGGCTATAATGGAGAAACTTCTCAAGCATCCACCTCAAAAAGTTATCTTGATGCAGCAAGAAGAAATGAGCAAAAGCACAATGAAGATCATCAGGTAAAGCAGGGACGAATTACAAACAGAAACTATTAGGGGCAATCCATCTTAAGGGTGAACAAAAGCTACAACCAGCCACAGGTAAAATCTTCTCAATTTGGTTCAAGAATAGATGACAATAGAAATTACAATCAATTGGCTGGTAGATTCGATAACAGCAGAAGTTTCTTCAATGGACAATGCTTTTCTTGCCATAACTTTGGTCACAAAGCAGCTCAATGTGTTTCATATAAAACAATCATGACTAGGGAAGCTCAAAAACAAAGAAGTATGACCGGGATTACAAAAAGGACCTATAACAACTTTTCGGTTCTTGAAAATGAAGTTGAATGTTCTATTTGCAATAACTTTGGTCATGAAGACTCTGAATGCAGGAGCAGGTTTCAGCAGAAAAAGGAACAAGCCTCAAGCACCAAAACATGGAGAATAAAGGAACCACAAACAGAAAGATGTGGGATAGCATTTTATGCAGAGGGACAGGAAAATCTATGGTACATTGACAGTGGATGTTCGAAGCATATGACAGGTGATAAAGAAAAACTCGAGTCATATTCTGCTCTAGAAAAAGGAAAGAAAGTCTCTTTTGGAAATGATACTCCTGCAACTATAAAAGGAAAAGGCATTGCTCAGTTAAAAGAAAAGGTCAAGGCTGGAAATGTTTTGTATGTTGATGGATTGAAGCATAATCTTCTAAGTGTCAGCCAGATGTGTGATCAAAGAACCGAGGTCATATTCAGATCAAATGGATGTCTTGTTCGTGATCTTGATACAGGTAAAACAGTGATCAAAGGCAAAAGAACTCCAAATAATCTGTACATATTTGAAGAAGGACAACAACAATGCTATCTGAGCAAGGATGATGAGCACTGGTTATGGCATCGGAGGTTGGGACATCTAAGCTTTTCACAAATAAGGAAAGCATGCAAATATCAGGCAGTTCGCGATCTTCCAGATATCAAAATTCCTGACAACACCATATGCAAATCATGTCAGTTTGGAAAACAAACCAGAACTAACTTTCCAGAGAAAGAAGGATCAGTTAGCATGCCTCTTGAGCTAGTACATACAGATACATGCGGTCCTTTCAGGAAAAGAACACCTCGAGCAGAAGAATACTTGATATTATTCATTGACGATTTCTCCAGGTTTGTCTGGTTAGGACTTATGAAGCACAAAGATGAAGCATTCGAAAAATTCAAATCCTTCAAAGCCTTGGTTGAAAATGAATCAGGTCACAAAATTAAGTGCCTCAGATCCGACAGAGGTGGGGAATTTACTTCAAATGAATTTTTCGATTTTTGCGAAGAACATGGGATAAGAAGAGAATTCTCTACAGCAAGAACTCCTCAGCAAAATGGAGTTGTGGAAAGAATGAACAGAACAGTCCAACAAATGGCTCGTGCTATGCTTGATGAGTTAGGAACTCCCGCAACTTTCTGGGGTGAAGCTGCACATGCTGCAGTTGTTATTCTCAACAAAACAAATGTCCGGGTGAACAGCACTCAAACTCCTCATGAGCTCTGGAGTGGTAGGACTCCTTCGGTAAAGCACTTCAAAATCTTTGGGAGCAAATGCTATATCAAGAATACTGATGAGCAACTTGGCAAACTTGAACCTAGAGCAGATGAAGGCATTCTTCTTGGTTACTCTCCACATAGCAAAGCATACAAATGCTACAATAAAAGACTTGGCAGAATTATTGACAGCATTGATGTAGTGGTTGATGAGAAGGGATACATTCCTAGGCAAGTACATCATGAAGACATCGAAGAAGATGAAGGCTACCCCCAACGACAGAATGATGAAGAAGAAGAAACTCAAGAAGAACCAGAGGAGCAAACAAGAATAGAAGAAAAGACTCCATCCAGATATGTCCAGAAGAATCATCCAGAATCTCAGATTATGGGGCAGAAAGAAGCAGGTGTACAAACAAGAAGAACAGTTGCAGAAGCTTCAAGCTATTTGGCATTACTCTCCTCTACTGAACCACAAAATGTGAAAGAGGCATGCAAAGATGAATGTTGGGTGAAGGCAATGGATGAAGAACTTGAGCAGATCGAAAAGAACAACACTTGGGAGCTGGTTCCTAGACCAAAGGATAAGAATGTTATCGGAACAAAATGGGTCTTCAAAAATAAATTGAATGAAAATGGGGAAGTAATTAGAAACAAAGCCAGACTTGTTTGTAAAGGGTATGCGCAGCAAGAAGGAATAGACTTTGAAGAAACCTTTGCTCCTATTGCAAGACTTGAGGCCATCCGAATGTTCCTTGCTCTCTCAAGTTTTCAAAACTTCAAAGTATTTCAAATGGACGTGAAATCAGCCTTTCTGAATGGAGACTTGGAAGAAGAAGTATACATTGAACAGCCAGATGGGTTCATTCTTGGAAATGATCCAAATCTTGTTTGCAGATTGAAAAAGGCTTTCTATGGTCTCAAACAAGCTCCAAGGGCTTGGTACTACCATTTGGACAAATATCTTCATCAACAAGGCTTTTCAAAAGGATCAGCAGATAGCAATCTTTATATAAAAGTTGAAAATGACAAATTGCTAATACTTGTTGTGTATGTAGATGACATTATTTTTGGGAGCAATGAAGAAGCTATGAGTCAAAGCTTTGCCTTGGTCATGCAGAAAAAATTTGAAATGTCCTTGCTAGGAGAACTGACATATTTCCTTGGTTTGCAAATCCAACAAAAAGAAGGAGGAATCTTTTTATCTCAAACCAAGTATCTCAAACAGATTTTGAAGAAATATGGTATGGAAGATGCAAAACCAGTATGTACACCCATGGTCACAGGATGTAGCCTCAGTGCAAATGATGAATCTGCAGCAGTACATCAACCAACCTACAGATCTATGATTGGAAGTTTACTTTATTTGACAGGTACCCGACCGGACATCATGCATGCAGTTGGAATAGTTGGAAGATTTCAGGCAAATCCGAAGGAGACTCATCTTCAGGCAGTGAAGAGAATTTTCAAATATCTTCAAGGAACTCAAAATTATGGCTTATGGTATCCTAGAGATACAGATCTTACACTTCATGCTTATACAGATGCAGATTGGGCCGGAAGCGTGGATGACAGGAAAAGCACAAGTGGTGATGCGTTCTTTATGGGTTCCAGACTGGTATCTTGGTTCAGCAAGAAACAGAGTTCGATTGCCTTGTCTACAGCTGAAGCGGAATATGTTGCTGCTGCATCTTGTTGCACCCAACTCCTTTGGATGATGCAGACTTTGCAGGATTTTCAAATCACTTGTACACCACCAATCCCCATCTTATGTGATAACACAAGTGCAATCAACATCTCAAAGAATCTTGTTATGCATTCAAAAACCAAGCACATACCAATCAAGTATCATTTTCTCCGGGAACAAGTGCTTGAACAGAAGGTCAAGTTGGAGTATGTTCCTTCTAAGGAACAAGTTGCTGATATACTCACCAAACCATTGCCCAGGGACACTTTTGAATACCTCAGGCAAAAGCTGGGGGTTGTTGATGCATCATCTTATTGCTAAACCTCTTCTGATTGATGGTACAGGTTCAGGGGAAGCATATAATGCATTGTTGGCATTATGGAGGATGTGCAAAAGGAGATCTTGGAAGTAGCTGCAATATGTCTCTATCTCTTTCATGGTGGATTATGGTTCTTCTTTGCAGATCTGGTTCATATTCAGGGGGAGCATGTTCTTAGGGGGAGCATAACCCTTTGCCCTTGATGTCAAAGGGGGAGAATGAAGCTGAAGTTTTGAGGTTGCCATCAAGTCCAAAGGGGGAGATTGTTGGCATTATGGCTAAAGTGTTGTCCTTGATGGCAACCCATTCAGGTGATAGATCACTGTACTTCAAGTCAACAGCAGAGATTGATGGTCAGCTATCAAATATTAAAGAAAATAAGGGGTACGCAGGTACACCTTACATAAGGTGCGTACACGCAGGTCAGAGTTACATAGAGTGCGTACATACCCGCAGGTCAGCCGTTCAAGAGGTGCGTACCCCCAGTGCACAAATTTCAAGGCAAAGAAATTCACATGTGGGGTTTCTTATGTTTTACTCTTGGTATTTAGCCGACGGTATTGGGTTATTATGGTGTCGGCTCGTGGTATTGATCCATGTTTTAAGGAAGAGCTTTCCTATATAAAGCAAAGGAGATCATTTGGCTTGAGTATGTTTTGGTTGAATATCTTATGAGGGCTAGATCTGAAATATTATGATCTCTTGGGAGTATGTCTAGATCTAAATAAGGCGAATCTACTGATGGATTGAGATCTCGTCGGCGCATGTTCAGATCTGTAGATCTGACTGTCTGGGTTATTTCTAAAGTCTTGAAATCATCTATGCCCGAAGGTACGCAGGTACAGTGAAAGAAAAGTGTGTACATACGCAGGAACGAAGGGTTTCAGGTGTGCCAGTACGCAGGCCCAGAAGGGTTGAAGGTGCGGAGGTACGCAGGCACAGAAGGGCTGCAGGTGCGTACATACGCAGGCACAGAAGGGTTGCAGGTGCGTACATACGCAGGCACAGAAGGGTTGCAGGTGCGTACATACGCAGGCACAGAAGGGTTGCAGGTGCGGAGGTCCGCAGGCAGTTCAATGGACTCAGAGCGAGGTACGCAGGCGAACAGTTGAGCAGGGTGTGTATTGTAAGCAGGCGAGCAGTTGAGTAGGGTGCGTACTGTAAGTAGGCAAGCAGTTGAGCAGGGTGCGTACTGTAAGCAAAAAAAGCAGTTGAGCAGGGTGCTTACGTAAGCAGGCGAGCAGTTGAGCAGGGTGCTTACTTCTCTTAAGATCTTTGTTTATCATTGCTGTGTTCTGAGTTTGGTTCTATTATTGTTGATCTGGTTACTACAGTTGACTAGGTGATTTTCTTATACTTTATGATCATTTGATGCTTATGGATCCAGTTTGAAAATTTATGAAAAGTGGTCCTTGTAAGAAAAGAAGTAGGGGGTTGTAGCTCCCTTCCAGGAGAGACTGGAAAACGAGAGAGAGTTGTAGCTCTCTGCAGGTTGCAGCCTGCGTACTGGTAAAGGACTGCACCAGTACAAAACCATTGTAAAAGGAGTTTCTAATTTGAAAGAATATAGAGACATATTGCAGCAGGTGGTTTTCACCCACATTGGGTTTCCACCTTACATCTTGTGTTCTTTGGTGTGACTATCTGTTTTCTTTGTTCATGCTCATTATTTTATGGTACTGACATGCAAAACTAATTCAAAGAACAAATAAGGAAGATTTATTAAAAGAGTTAGATAATACTGATTCACCCCCCCCCCTCTCAGTATTATTTCCAACATTATCGCCATAAATATCTCGACTAAAACAGATGTTGTAGAGAATATTCATGTCGACAAATGTTGTTCTCCTTCAGAACTAGAGATATATAACGCTCTTTTTCGCGAATTCAGAGATGTCTTTGCTTGGTCATATGATGAAATGCCAGGCATTGACTCGAGTATCGTTGAACACGAAATTAAGATGTATCCAGATGTCAAACCAGTACAACAACGGCTACGGTAGGTGCACCCCAAGAAAGCCGCTGCCATTAAGGCAGAAGTTGAAAAACTTCTCCATGCTGGTTTCATCTACCCGGTTCCTCTAACCGATTGGGTATCGAATATTGTCCCTGTTATGAAAAAACAAGGAACAATTAAAGTGTGCGTCGATTATAGGGATGTAAATCAAGCTTGTCCAAATGACAACTACCCTACACCCTTCATTGACCAGATAATTGGTGAATGCGCCGGATGCGAAATCTTTTCATTCATGGATGGATTCTCTGGGTATAATCAAATAAATATCCGCCCACAGGACTAGTCAAAGACTGCATTTATTTGTCCATGGGGCACATTCGCATATCGAAAATTACCCTTTGGTTTAAAGAACGCAAGGGCGACATTTCAGAGGGCAATGAATTATGCCTTCCATGACATCAAAAACATCGTTCAACCATACCTCGACGACCTTCCGGCTCATTCGCGAAAGCGGACTGATCACCCGCAGCATTTAAGAGCGATATTTCTACGTTGCCGACACTACAAGATACGACTCAATCCACACAAATGTGTATTTTGCGTCAGTTCTAGTCGTTTACTTGGCTTTGTAGTCTCGAAGGACGGGATTCGTCTCGACCCATGTAAGGTCTAGGCAATCATAAATTTGCCTCCACCTTCGAATTTGCTTCAGATTCAGAAACTCCAAGGGAAAGCGAACTTTCTGAGGAGGTTCATTCCAAATTACGCCGAACTTGCTAAAGGTTATACACGTCTTTTGAAAAAGGAAGTACCCTTTGTCTGGGATCAGGTTGCGCAATCTTCCTTTGATGCTTTAAAAGATTCCCTAATGAAAGCATCATTAATGTACGCCCCTGATTATCAAAAAGATTTTAACCTGTATCTGGCTGCAGCGGATACGACCATCGCAATGGTTTTAGTTCAAGAAGTAGATGGAATTGAACATCCTATATATTATTTAAGTAAAAACTTAAATGGTACAGAAAGCAAATATTCTTACGTTGAAAAGCTAGCACTCGCAGCTGTTCAAGTGATACAGATATTTCGACACTATATCCTCTTTCGGAAAACTACCATTCTGTCATATTGTAACCCCATGACTTATATACTGTCGCGACAGTTTCTGGGGGGCAAATATTCAAAATGGATAGCAACTCTACAAGAGTTTGATCTGGAATTTGTAAAATCCAAGTCAAAGAAAGCTCTAGTTTTCACAGAATTATTGTGCGATCTCCCATCGTCGTCCAACGATGACACATCAGAAGAAACAATCGTGGATGAAAGTTTGTTTCTGATATCTGCAAGCAATGAGTGGTATGGAGATATAATCATTTATCTCCAAACTCAAAAATACAGGCCAAACACCTCACACTCCGAACAAAAACGAATTCGATACCAAGCAAAAGACTACATGATCGTCGGTGATACACTCTACCGTCGTGGTATCGATACAGTTCTGAGAAGGTGCCTCACCCATGAGGAGGCCGAAAAAGTCCTGAATGATTGTCATTCAGGCGCGTGTGGGGGACATCAATCTGGATATGCTACGGCACAAAAAATCTTACGAGCAGGATACTTCTGGCCAACAATGTTCAAAGATTGCATAACCGCAGTTAGAAGTTGCCATGCTTGTCAAATTTTTGATAGCAAAACCAGAAGACCACCCGCACCTCTGCAACCAATAGTTGTTGTTGGGCCATTCGCCAAATGGGGCATCGATTTCATGACATGTAACCCCACCTCGACCGGGGGGCATGGGTACATCATAGTCGCAGTTGACTATTTTACCAAATGGGCCAAGGCGATGCCTACATTAGATAATACTGGTGAAACAGCTGCCCTCTTCTTTTTTAATCATGTAGTCGCCAGATCCGGCGTGCCGCAGGCTATAGTCACAGATCATGGATCGCATTTTCACAATCACATGATGGTCGAATTAGCTGCCAAACTAGGGTTGTCTCACGACAGCTCTACTCCATATTATCCGCAAGCCAACAGACAAGTTGAAGCAATCAACAAGGTCCTCAAACGCATGCTGCAAAGAATGGTTGGAGTTCACAAAAGAAAATGGCACCTAATCCTGTACTCAGCTTTAGGGGCTTACCGAACATTGGTAAGGAATGCAAGCAGGGTTCACACCTTTCCAACTGGTATATGGCCTGGAAGTAGTCTTACCAATCCAGTGTGAAATCTCGTCTCTCAAACTCGCAATTGATCTCCTCCCCGGAACTTCAGAAGAAGAGGCTCGTTTCTTGGAATTAATCCAATTGGATGAAACCCGTCGTGATGCCGCTTTGGCAAACGAAGCCCATAAGAAACGAGTCAAGGCGCAATTCGACAAAAATGTCAAACCCCGTGTCTTCTCAGAAGGTGACTTAGTCTTGCTTTACGACCAAGAATCTGATAAATTAGGAGCAGGTAAATTTAAGTCTCTATGGATGGGCCCCTATATTGTTAAACGAGTGTTAGCAAAAGGAGCCTACGAGTTAATGGATTATGACGGAATTCCGCTGGCACAACCTCGTAATGGGTTGTACCTCAAGCGTTACTATGCGTAATGGTAACCTGTGTGCTTTTGTTATATTTTTGTTTTCGCTAAAGTGTTTATTTTGGTCAAGTAATCCACTTTTTGCATTTGTTGCAGATGTCAAACCTATTGGAGTCATGTGTTGGATATGCCGACGGAGCGAGTCGTAGTTCGCGGAACCTATCCTCCGCAGCCTGGGCCATTTTTTATCCAAGCAGCGAGTTAGTAAGTTTCAGAGGTGTATGTATTGGTCGATCAACGAATAACATCGTTGAATATAGCGCGTTGATAGAACTTCTCTCTGATGCCATCACACATAGTATACGCCGACTAATTGTCAGGCTAGACTCACAACTCGTAATACTACAACTCAATGGTATATATTCCGTCCGAAACCCAGCTATTTATCGCATGTTCCTAAGGGTTAAGATTTTGGAAAGACAGTTTGATCTTATTCAATATCAACATATTTCCATAAACTTAAGCACATTAACTGACTCATTAGCAAACTATGTGTTAGATAGACATTTGCAACATTTATAAAAAGAGACACATCATCAATGTTTTGCATGTGGATCATGTAGCTCAACCAAAATAAAACTCCGAAAATCAAAAATATATATAACTGTTTATGGTTTACACATAATGTTCTGTAACCAAGACAAAATCGGTCAAATGACTCAAAAACTCAAAATGCTAGGGGGCACCCTAGTCTAATGATGCTCGTGATAGCAAGTCACAGCCTATGCGATCATGCGTAAGAGACGAGTCCATCGTCTAGGCACACCAGTAGTATGCCGCTGTAACCGCAAAGGTAGCTCGTCGGTCCTCACATCCGGAATACGGAGAGTGAGGCCCTCAACCTGCTCCTGTAATGTTGTGAGAGTCTCGGCCACATCGAGGTCACGAAGAATAGCCCTTCCAACGGCCTCTCCTGCTGGGGCAGCAGCTGGTACTCTCAGGCAAACTATTGGACGAACGGGACCAACATCTGCATGTACACATGAGTTTGATTAAAGTCTTGATAGAATAAATCACAAGGACATTATAATCAAAAAACGATAAACAGGAATATGGTCAAAGATTTTACCAATGGCGCCCCACTGCCCGCCATCCGGCAGTACTAAATCTGGATCACCCCGGAAGTCCATGCCAGCGTATGGATACTCAGAATAAACCATCTCCTGACGATCAAACCACCTAAAGAAGGTATCAAAAAATGAAATCTGAGACTGGTCAGCATGCCTAGACATATGGTCAACCCATCTCTGCATACGTGGTTCAGTAGGAGAAGGTAAATCGAGTGCAATGTACTGCGGCTGCATCAGTGGTATCTTCTCCAAGGCAAAGGCGGTCAAAATAGAACCATATCCAAAGTTCTTCAACCTCCCGCTCTTTACCTTGGTCAACTGTTCTTTCATCACAAGAAGTACTGCGTCGCACCAGTTGAACACCTTCGGTTGGAGGCATTCCAAGGCATGCTGCATGTAAGATCGGTTGGCTACATGAAGAGCCGCACCACCGGCCATCCTACCAAAAGTAAACAGAATAGTCCTGAGGGACCTGTCAGTGACATCACGGATAATGATCTTGCCGTCTTTACTCAGCTGAGATCCTTCTCTGCAGTACCGGCGGACATAATCTCTCACAGAATCGCCTCCTCGAGCCGAACCTGACAAAGAGATGGGGGCACCCCGCCTCGACAAGCCAGTCAAGAAATAGATGTCTACTACAGTCAAGGGGATAGATTTTCCCCTGATCTGGAAAACCTGATTAGTAGGATCCCAAGCATCGAGCAAATACTGCAGTAAGTTGATCTGCTATCTCATGTTAGAAATGCGGAAGAACTTCAACAAGCCACAGTTCCGCAGTGCGTTCACTGTAACTGGATCATGTAGGGCAAGCATGTCCTCTTCTTCATGCTCACGTTCTCACCATCTAATGGTCATCTTACTCCAAAGATCTCTGAAAAACAAACAAGAGAAGAGTTAGATCCTGATTTTGGTGAGAAACAGGCAAAATTTCCGTAAAAAATAGTGCATCAAATTCCTTTTTTGCGCCCAATGCACCTGCAGCAGTGTTCTAGGTGCGTTGAATGTCAGGTAGCCTTTAGACAGGCCAACATTCAACGCAGTTTTCGATACACTGAGGGTGCACTAATGGCAGAACGAGTTCTTTAAACCCGAGGGACTCAGAAAAGCTAGGAATCAAGCTCAAAATACAAAATGGAAACCATGAAATGAAATATCTCAGGTTTAGCTCCTACCTGGTCCAGATGGCGCGGGGAATCGTCCACAGAATCTCTCGAAATCAGCTGATGAA
Organism: Pinus tabuliformis; assembly: GCA_031772625.1. NCBI lineage: Eukaryota > Viridiplantae > Streptophyta > Pinopsida > Pinales > Pinaceae > Pinus > Pinus tabuliformis. The sequence goes on along the minus strand of CM062817.1, from coordinate 1,234,071,404 downwards.
AATCGAGGGGGAAAAGCACCTCCAAAGCTCCAATAAACCAAGTTCAAATGAAATGGTAAAATGAGAGGTAAAAACACTTTTTCATTACTTTTACGTAGTTCAAAGTAAAATATTAGTGTTCTAACTCGTTTTCAAGCAAATATTGTTCATTTTTGACTAGTTTGATGAAGCAGTTGAAAATACAGTACGATCTTTGAAAGGACAAAGCTATTTATGGTAAAATCAAAACAAGACCATCTAATCGAGCAGTTTTAGCACATAGTTCAAGCTCGTTAAAAAATAAACATAAGACATGAGCAAATGTATCCACCCGCGTTTAAGCTCATTAAAAAATGAACTATTCCCCGGTAAATAACCATCGTGAATGTAGTACTTCAGCCGTTAAAGCCTTGGTTGTGTTTGCACCATCACCTCCACTTTTCATTGGCCGATCATTCACCTCCATTTGATTGTTTACCCATTTTGAGGAACAGCTGCGAAGAGTGATTTCACTAGCCATCCTTGTGACACTGCCGTGATTGGAAAATTCCAAACCTTACCTGGAATCAGCTGCTACCCGTTTTATCACTCGTTCCTCAAAAGACGAGTCTCCTTTAAGCTCTTTTCAACTGACTCGTAAAATATGAAAAGATTGTCGAGCCATTGGCCTCTCCAGCTCGTTAAAGGGACAGGAAGTGTTATCCCTCCTCTAGATTTTAATCTTTTTGGACCTGAGGGATTATTACACAAAAAGATCAAGCGCTTGTTTTGTTCGGCTCGTTAAAACTATCGAAAATTCATCCCTTCTGTATTGTTTTATACTTTTTCGGACTTAAGGGATTAGATGACGAAAAAGGAATTTTGGAGTTACCTTTATGCTCTTTTTCATACTCTCTAAAATTGAAAAGGACCGAGTTATCTTTGTCATTAAACTCGTTAAAAAGATTAATAGCGACAAACTTGTCTTTAGACGAGAATGAGTTTCACTATCGCTAGGCTCCTTAAAACATAGCGATGGGTTTGCCCGAAGGGCAAATTATAGAGTAAGCATATGTTATCCTCCTCAAGCTTGACAAAAATAAAGAGGTACTGGTCAGCAATGACTGGGGGAAAATTGGGAAGAAAACTCAAAGAAACTTTGTTGGTAGCAAGTCGCTCTTGAACATGACACTTCCACTCCATGTCCGAGTCGGGTTGGGTTGTTTCATTCACCGATCACATCACCATGGTCACGCCATACCATCCACATTTGGGGTTAATGCTACCAATCCATCACATCAGTGTCGCCGATATGTTCAAGAGAAGTCATCCAGAGAAGTCACCTGTGTCTCACCCACTACCATACATTATACTCCATTCTTTCATGACCGCCACCCTGAACCTTATATCACCAGATCGTTTTCACCTCCATCAAAATCATTTGCTCTGTTCCGTGTCATTGATGTGGGATTCATTAAGGCCCTCTTGTGACGGATCACTTCTTGTTGACATCAGCTCATTATCCAAGAAGTTGATCTAGGAACACCCCATTCAGTACTTTGAAGCTTGCATGCCTCAATGGCAAGTTTCTCACTTCCGGCGACAGGTTTACATCAATGGCCTTCGACCGAAAGATTTTGCGTGGTGTTCGACGCCAAGTCCTTTATTCACACCACGTGAATTGTACTGCAATACCTTGAGGATAATTATCATTATCGGTGATTCCTCTCGCGCTAGTTAACAGTTTACATCATTGATTGGTAATCAAGCAATGTCTTTCCATGTTCGACTTCAGAACATTTCTCACATGGATCGACTTGTACTTCGAGTGAAGATCGCACAAGATTGAAGACCCTGGATCTAGTTTCATCCATCCGGGCTGCAATATATATTCAGGAAAATAAAGACATTAAATGTACAACATTGCAGCACAGATAATCATCCTACCAAAAGGATGATGGCTCTATCAGAATCATCAGTCTACACTCAGACGATTGTCTGTCCTATGTACATGAAAATGAATTTATAAAGCTGAGCATGGGAATGTCCGCCTCAGCTAGATCATGAAAACAGTATGAAGATAATGTATTGTATTGTATCTTATTACAGGTCTCCTCCCAGCATTGAAAGAACTTCGGATCCTCATAATAAAGCATTTCATCGGACACCAAAAGGTTAACGGCCTCATACTTTAGGGGGCAACTATTATAGACATTTTTGTGCCCTACAACTCCAAGCATGAAATGTCCATAAACCAAGGGCTCCTAAGTCCCTAAAAGTGTTGTTCTAACCCCTAAAGGAACAAGGTCAACAGATTACAGCTTCTCCCAGAAGTTCTCCACCAGAAACTGCTCAGAATTGGTCAAAACAGGATCATTGCAGCTGCTCCACTGGCTAGGTGCATTGCATCTCACCCAAATGCACTGTGAGGGTGCGTTGCATTTCAAAACTCCCTTTTGTAGGGTGTGATGGGTGAGAAATGACAAATGGCAGTGTCATTCCGCGAGGTGGAGAGGCAATGGAAGCTTCCAGAATCTTCTCCTGTGACACTTGCCTCACTGAATTCGACCAAGGATGAGTAAGAGGCCCTCAGTCTCCAAGTGGAAGCAAGAACTGACAGAGAGAAGACACTAATCAAATCACAAGCTGACTCATCCTCCTTACAGATATCTATATATGGATCTCTCATCCCAGAGATCCAAGGGCTGGAATTTTGCATATTGTAAGGAATTGATGTTGGTTTCTAGAAACAAACATCAGATTGTTGGGTGATTTATGCTTTGTTTGAGGTGAAGAGGGGCTTCTTTGCCAGGAGGTTGATGCTGGGTCGGAACCACTGGTTGTAACTCCTCCTGGATCTTTTCTTGTTTATCAATAAAAACTATTTGAGTTTTTCTCCATGCTTTTGCATCATTGATGCTTGTTACATTTTGTATGGTTAACTTAAATCTGATCCTAAGTTGTTTATGAATATAGATCCATGTCTTTGTATAGTGCTCTTCTTCTGTGATCTTACAGGTACTTTGTGAAACTGGGCAACCAAGGGAGAAGGTAGCTGGAGACTATCAAAGAAGAGAGGGATTGGATCAAAGGATTAGCGCAAGACACAGGTTGGCTCTTTCTATTCCTCTCTATCTATAATTCATAAAGGAAATACAAAAGTAGTTTTTCTCTGTTTGTTTCTAAGGCAGTTGTCACACCTTAGTGGGATAGAGCAGTTCTAAATAGACACTTTTCCCGGTAACAAGTATTACTATGTTAAGGATAAGTCAGATAACAAGGATAGCATGATGATCATGGACATAATGGGCAGCATGATGATGAATGATGATCATGGACATAGGCAGCATGATGATGAATAAGATCATGGACATGGGCAGCATGATTGTTACATAGTAATTTGTCAACATTTGTCACCGTCCCTATTACCCCTCTCCCGCACGCTAGAGGACTCATTTCGGGTTTGATCTTGTGGCGACCTCGTTAAAAAACGAAACAATGTGTCCCGAGGATAGTTTTGATCTTGTGGCGACCTCGTTAAAAAATGAAACAAGGTGGTCGAGCATAGTTCCTGATCTTGTGTCAAGCTCGTTAAAAAAATGAAACAAGGGTTATGAGGATAGTTCTTTTACTGTGTCAACCTCATTAAAAAATGAAACAACTCCTCCTTTTCCAAATCGAGTCTTTGATTAAGATCTCGTAAAATATAAGTCGAGTCTTTCATAGATCTCGAGAGTGAACCTTCATTCCATCCACTTTGTTGAATGCAATGAAGCTTGGGGGGCATGTACCTCGTTTTGCGTCATTATGCCTGGGGGCATGCGAACTCATAACAAGCATAGTTTTTCGTTTCAAGCTTGTGTAAACATGAAACCGAATCCAAGCAAAGTTCTCCATGGTTCAAGCTTGTGTAAAAATGAACCCATACCCGATTTACATCTTGTGATTACCATTTTTATCCGCTGAATTCTGATAGATGAGCCTTGGTTGTTTTCATTCCATCGTCGCCATCTCTTTGGCCGATCATATGCTTTCACTTGGTTGTTTTTCCTTTCCTGAGGAACCGCAACGATGAGTGGTTTTATTAGCCAGCCTCTTGACCATTACATGTTTTGAGCAGTTCCACCATTGTCGGAACCAGTTGCTACCCTTTATACCACTCGTTCCTCTAGGATGAGTCACCTTTAAGCTCTTTTCTGACTCGTAAAATATCAAAATATTGCCGAGTATTTTCCCTTTTTGACTTGTTAAAGAGAATAAAAATGGAGGTCTACTTTTAGCTCTTTTCTGACCGTCTAAATATGAAAAGATTTCTGAGTTATTCCTCTTGACTCGTTAAACGTAAATAAGAGGCAGTCGTCTTTAAACCCTTTTCCGACCGTGTAAAGACGAAAAGATCGTCGGACCCTTGTCGTTTCAGGTTAGTTAACGGTTACGAAGCGACGTGGTTTCAATCGCTTTTTTACTTATTCAGGTCGGAATCACTACTCATGAAAAGTACTCCTCGATCGTAATGATCGGGCGGTTCTTTCGAGCATTGTTTTATACTTTTTCGGGCTCGAGAGACACAACTTTACGAAAAAGGACCCCCCTAGAGTTTACTTTTCTGCTGTCTTTTCAAACTCTCTAAACATGAAAAGACGTCGAGTTCTTCCTTTGTCAGACTCATTAAAACCTAATGACATCGGATTCCGTCGAAATGACGCTCACAAACATATGCTATCCACGTCAAGCTTGTTGATAAAAATAAATGGGGTACTCGCCAGCAATGGTGGGGAAAATGGAACCACAATTATTGTCGTGTCAGCAGTATGTCGCTCTTGAACATGGCACCTGTCTGCATTCGTGTCTGGGTGGGGACATCTCATCTTGTTTTTACACTTTCCTCCATGGGTTTGGGTGATCCTATTTGACCTCTCATCTGCTCATTGCCTTGTCACCATGACCTCTGCTCATTTGATGTCAAATACTGCCAAGTCCACTGTCGTGCCGCCGATATGTTCAAGAGAAGTTGACCTCTGCAGAATTACAACCTCCCTCTGATACCTCACATAATTCTGATTCACCACAACATTCTTCCTCTGTGTCATGTCAATAATGTGGGGAACATTATGGCCCACCTTTGATCAAGGTCACTTCCTGTTGACTTCAGCTCATTATCCGAGAAGTTGATCTAGAGACTCCCTTCCGGTGCCTTGGAGCCTCCATGCCTCAATGGCAGGTTCTTCGTGTTCGACGAGAGGTTTTCATCATTGGCCTCCGATCGAATGATTCTACGGGTGTTCAACGCAAGCTCACTCATTCACACGCCGTAGATTGTACCTATAGTACCTTGAGGGCCATTTTCATTATTGGTGGTACCTCTCGTGTCTGTTAACAGTTTTCACTATTGGCTGGTAATCAGACGATGTTCATGCATGTTCGACTCCAACTCATGTATTCGCATGCCTGAACTTGTACTCTGTTCGGGTCGAGATGGAGCGCAAGACCATGGATTTTGTTTGTTGGAATCCAGGCTACGATTTGTGGCTTATTATGATCATTACATGACTCATTCACTGGATGGCTGCGACCATGCCTGAGTCTATTTATCGATCCTCACTGGATGGTTGTGCCCATACCTTGGATCTAGATTCTTGTGTGCTCTGTTATGGATGGTTGCGCCCATACCACCTATATCATGTACTTGAGATATCAGTTGTACTTCTTTACGCAGGTTCTCCGGCGGCAGTGTTTTCAGTTACGCATGTTCTTGTAAAAGCATTTCACGCCTCTCTCTCCCTCGAGCCTCATGCTTTAGGGGGCATCTGTTACACAGTAATTTGTCACCATTTGTCACCGTCCCTGTTACCCCTCTCCCGCACGCTGGAGGACTCATTCCGGGACCTATGAGAAGTGGCATGACCTGAAACCACTTGCATTATATTCCTCTAAGTGTGAGCTTCATATGCCCTGAAGACATCTCCTACAGTATACCCATAAAAACAGCCCTTTTTGCATTAGCGCAGGTCCGCAGTGTACTTCCCGCGCCAATGGGGGAAATCCTCTAAAGAGGGCGCGCCAGTTGGCGCTCTGTCTCATAGTCACACTCGCGCCAACCCAGTTGGGTAAAGTTTTTAACGAACAAACTTCCGAAGGTTCTCCTTAACCCATTCACCAACTGAATCCATGTTGAGTTAGGATGGTTTGGCTTCGAATCTCCATAGAAGGGAAGTGGTTTGCCACCTTTCATGGAAGCTTCTAAGTGATAAAGCCAATCCCATGGAAATTGTGATTGATCTTATCTCCTTCCCCTCTATCTATAAAAGCTTGTTCTTTTGCCTTGAGCAAGCTAGTTCCAACAGAGTGCTAGTGATAGTAAGAGTTCCAGGAGTTCAAGAGATTGAAGTTGCAAGAGCCTTCTTTGCATCCATAAGGCCAAATCTAAGTGAGGAGATTCTTGTCACCAAGGAGAGAGAGGCTTGTTTCCCATCCCAACAAGCTTTGCAAGACTTGTGTAGCTGATCACCCAGCCAAAGGAGGATTTGACGTCAGAACTATGGTTGTATTCTTCTTTGTTGTTTATCAATAATAGATGACTATCATTATGGTTCCACTCTCATTGTCCTTTGTAATGATTGATGTTGAGTTATATCTTTTCTGATTGATATATAATTGCATCTATTGGATTTTATGCTTGTATTTGTGTTGTTCTTTGCATGTGCAGGTGTCCAATCACGGAGATCGTGGGGATCGTGACCGGCCGAAGCAAAGGAACGAGAGTGACATCTCTTCTACGAATATTAGCGTTGGAATCCAAGTAGTTTCTCATCATCCACCTTTAATTTGCAATTAGGAACTTGCGTGATAGCATTGTTTGATTGTTGCTAGACCCAGTCTGGGCTAGTAGGGATCGCCTCTGTCCGCAGAGGGGATTTACCTCCACAACAATAATGATAATCATGATTAGTGCAGCACGGTGTAGTATGCAGTGGTGCAGCAAGTGGACCAGATGCAGCACGATGATAGGTGAAGGAGTCACCTTGGAGAATCAGTTGAAGCAACATGTCTTCAACTGATCTCATATAGATATAGAAAGTCAAAGTGTTGACTTCTGTTGTAAATGTACTATCTCTCTCTCTTTCTCTGTTGAACTTTGAAGAACATAAAAGAAGAATTGATCAAGGGTTTCCCCACATTGTGGGGTTTGTCCCTGGCTGGCGCCACAACCTGTGTCCTCTTGTCTTGGCTTGTCTTCTGCGATTTATATTCATGTTTTATCTGCAGTTTACTTTAATGTTGATGTGATTGCTAACTGTGAAAATTTAAATAAATTTCTCTAGCATAGAACATACCTAAAATTAAAATGGTATCAGAGCTGAGGTGAAGACAATGCCCAAGCAAGAGTGAAAGAGAAATCACCGAAGATAGTTGGGACAAGACAAAAGGATCAATGGGTTTCTCATCCCTCTTCTAATTCACTATGGCGAAGTCGAAGCAGAGAATATTATCAGAATGGTGCAGCGGAATTTATGATGGCCTACCTAAAGATCACTTCATTGGGAAGTTTTCTAAGGGTGGAAGGAAAGGCAGATGCCTTGGTTGCAATAAGTTCGGCCGTTATGTGAAGGAGTGTCCCAATGGCAGAGACACATCTCTTGATGAAGATAACAATCATTCCAGGGACATCTTCAATGATCAAAGGAATGGCTGGTAATGCAGGTCATCAAGGAAGTGGTCGAATCTTCAAAGAAAGCAAGGAACCCCAAAATCATTTTTATGTACCTGATCGCAAGAAGAACTTGGTGTCCATCTTGAAAATGGAAGTCAAAGGTTTCAGGGTGGCACTCATCGATGGAAAGGTACGTGTTTGGAAATAGAATTTTCAAAGATGTTTTTGAGTTCAGGGTTGTATCAAATTGCAGGAAGTCCACTGGGGACCATGTCCATTATCACGTAGCACCGAAGGTTTGTGAGTCAAATGGTGACAAGGATGCCTGAATTCAAAAGGAGCATGAAGGTACATGTCTGAAATGTACCAAAGGAAAATCTTATGAGGGGGACCATTCCCCTCATGTAGTAGGTCCACAAGTTTGGAACAACCCGAGGAGTTTGAGATTCATGATCAGGAATCTCATGTATAAAAGTGGAAGAAAGCCCTCTATGGCTTGAAGCAAAACACCTCGAGCGTAGTATGAGAGGATTGATAGCTGTCTGATGAAGCTGAGATTCACTAGGAGTGAAACCGATCCAAACCATTACTCGAAGGTTGTGGATGATAGACCTCTCATACCAGCATCTATGTCTGACAGGTGCAGACCCTCTCATTTGCAGAAGACAAAGGGAGTTGGATTCCGAATGTGGTAAGATAAACTGCAACCCTATGGCTACCTCAAGGATCTTAACTTTCAAAAGTTATATGGTAGTGATGTCGGACCAGATTTGGGAAATGCCTCTGAGTTTCATAAAATCATTCGCATTGATGTTCTTGGTGAACCTCCATCCGAACATATGTTTTGCAGTTAGTAGGGTGAGCTCATATTTGGTTGAGCTTCACTGGATTGGTGCCTAGAATCTTCTCAGATATCTTCAGGGCACAATCTCTCATGGATTGAGATACACTACCGAAATATGAATCTGCATGATTATTCGAATGTTGAGTGGGCAGGCAGTGTGGAGGATCACTAGAGCACTTTTCAGTGCTGGTTCTCCTTGGGATCTGCTTCGATATCCTGGATGAGTAGGAAGCAGAAGTCGGTGGCTTTGAGCACTGCTGAGGCAGAGTATGTTGCTGCTAGCATGGCTACCTGAGAGGTAGTCTAGTTATGGATGTTCTTCAGTGAGTTGTCTATACACATGAGGAATACCACCGTGATTCTCTGTGACAACTAGAGGTGGGATTCGATTATTGAGTAATCTCGTATTCGATGATTTCTGGAACATATAGACATCAGATATTACCTTATTTGGGATATGGTAAGTCAATGAGCAAGGAGGCTCCAGCGCATTGAGACTGATGTACAGGTCGCTGACATTTTGACAAAGCCCCAGGGAAAGCTCAAATTTGTGATTTTCCCAAACGACTTGGAGTTGTCAAGATACCCTTGTAAAAGGGTCGTGCATGTTGTATACATTGAGCTCTGGGAGCTCTAGGGGCTTGCGGTTCTTACTGGAGCAACATACGACCATAGGGTGACTCACCCTCCCCTGGTGGTGCGCACTGGACAAGATGATTTGCTCTCCTGTGGACAGGATGATTCACTCTCCTGTGGACAAGATGATTCGCTCTCTTGTGTAGCAGGATGATTAGTTCTCCTGTGAGGTATGGATGATGTGTTCTCCATGATGATTATGTAGCAGAATGATTAGTTCTCCTGTGAGGTCTGGATGATGTGTTCTCCATGAGGATTATGTAGCAAGATGATTAGTTGTCCTGTGAGGCCTGGATGATGTGTTCTCCATGGCGATTGTGTAGAAGGATGATAAGTTCTCCTGTGAGGACAGGATTGATTAAGTTCTCCTATTGAGGCATCCTACCCATGCAGTCTGGGACTCATGGGAAGTACCTCTCATCTGATCAATGAGCAGAGAAATGAGGATAGGGACCATAGTATTACTGATGGACGCATCGATGTATCTACTGTACTCCCTATGCTAGGATGACCTTCATTGATCTTGGATCAATGATACTGGTCTGGGATGAGTTTTAAGAGTTGTACCTACTATGACGCTGACTTCGGGTCGGTTGAGACTGGTCTGGGACCAGTGGTACATACTCTGAGACTGACTTCGGGTCAGTGAAGGACTGGTCTGGGACTAGTGAGAGTGGTACATACTATGATGTTGACTTCGAGTTGGTTGAGACTGGTCTAGGACCAATGGTACACACTCTGAGACTGATGAAATTGGTCTGGGACCAATGATAGGAGTGGTTCCCACTATGACGCTGACTTTGGGTCGGTTGAGAATGGTCTGGGACCAGTGGTACGCACTCTGAGATTGACTTCGGGTCAGTGGAGAATGGTATGAGACATTCTCGATCAATTTTTCTTCTTCATGGTTCGGCAGAGCTAAGCAAAGCCGAGCAGAGCTATCAGAGCTGAACAGAGCTAAGCAAAGTAGAGCAGAGCCAGCTGAGCAGAGCCAGCAGAACTGAACAGAGCTGAGAAGAGCCAACAGAGCTGAGTTGAACTAAGCAGAGCTGAACAGAGCTTACCAGAGCTAGCAGAGCTGAGCTTAGCAGTGCAGGGCACTGATGGCAAAGATAGTACAGTCGGATATATGGATCAACGGATGGAGTTCTCCCAAGTTGAGAGGGAGTGTTAAAATTGGCAACTAGGGCAAAACTCCATGTGGGTAATCTTATTTATGGTAGCTGATATTTTTATTGGATCCCTCTCATCGAGAGGTGTAGGATTGATCTAAAGATCATCTGATTCCGATAAGTATTTATGGAGATATGAATTTATTTTGATTATGGAATTATTATCAAGCCGACCAGCAACTTGTGTAGGCTCAATAAGCCCAAAGGTCATGTCTATCCAACCTCTACGTTTTAGTATAAATATAGAGGAATTGAAGTCATTTTGGAGAGATATATACACTCTGAAAGTGATCTCCTCTCCACATCTTGGGTTTTTGGAGAAGGAGAGACACTAAAGAAAACATTGGATGCCCTAGCTGCAAATGATATCCAAAACAATCATGAAGACTTATTCCAACGTTGATATGAAGACCTATTTACACAGGTCGCAGTACAATGCAGTCATGGTAATATCTTAACGTTGTTCATGAGGCACCTATACAATGTTATAAAGGATAGCCGCAGGCACCTATTATGATGTCCATATGCCTCATACAGAGGCCCTAATACACTGACCAAATGCCTTATGCGTAGGCTCTAAATACGTTGTCCAGAAGCCTTTATACGGAGGCACTAATACGCTGACCAGTAGCCTTATACGTAGGCCCTAATACGTAGTCTAATGCAGTCCATCTTCGCTGACCAAAGGAGCCACAGATAAGAGAGGCCTAATACGCACTCCAAGGATAGACACTATAACAGCTAAACGAAGCCTATTGACAGCATAAAAGAAGAAGGAAAGTTCAAGTTGTTGTAGGTGACAACACCGTCATAGAGTCAGGACTGTTTGTGTATCCTTTTGTGACTGCATGACGTTGTTCTCTTCTTGTAGGAGAACCGAGTTAGAGAAGCTAAGGGATAGATCTACTGGGATCTCGTTGGAAGAACAGTATAACGTTTATGCTGCTACAGGAAGACTGTGTGTTAGGCCGCAGGCCATAACACCACAGTCAGCATGTCGTATGGTTATTGAGAGCTCATATCAATACCATAATATATGGAGTTGTCATGCATTATACTATTGAGATCTCAGGCATTTTTGGGTTGTATGATGATGCTGTAACATGAGATGGACAAAGCCATTGTCATGGGTTAGTATTGCTATGTTAAGGATAAGTCAAATAATAAGGACAGCATGATGATCATGGACATAATGGGTAGCATGATGATGAATGATGATCATGGACATAATGGGCAGCATGATGATGAGTGATGATCATGGACATAAAGGGTAGCATGATGATCAATAAGATCATGGACAAGGGTAGCATGATGATAATCATGATTAGTGCAGCATGGTGCAGTATGTAGTGGTGCAGCAAGTGGACCAGATGCAGCACGATGATAGGTGAAGGAGTCACCTTGGAGAATCAGTTGAAGGAACGTGTCTTCAACTTATCTCACATAGATATAGAAAGTCAAAGTGTTGACTTCTGTTGTAAATGTACTATCTCTCTCTCTCTTTCTCTGCTGAACTTTGAAGAACATAAAAGAAGAATTGGTCAAGGATTTCCCCACATTGTGGGGTTTGTCCCTGGCTAGTACCACATCCTGTGTCCTCTTGTCTTGGCTTGTCTTCTGCGATTTATATTTATGTTCTATCTACAGTTTACTTTAATGCTGATGTGATTGCCAACTGTGAAAATTTAAATAAATTGCTCTAACATAGAACATACCTAAAATTAACAATAACATGGGGCTAGTAGACACCGAAACAGTAAATGGCACATTTACTTGGAATAATAAGAGGGGAGAGGCTTTTCAAGTCGCCTCTAAACTTGATAGATTCATAATCTCATAGGACCTCTTTCTCAAAGGCCTTGATATGTCAGCTTCAATCCTCCCCTTTAGAGGCTTCGACCACTAGCCTGTCCAGCTTGAAGCTACTTTCATGGGTATACCAAGGAACAGACCTTTTAGGCTTGAAAATGTCTATCTCTCTCACCCTGACTTCACCAGCAATATTGACAAATGGTGGGAGGAAGATATGCCCATTCAAGGCACTAAAATGTTCATGCTGCAACAAAGACTTAAACACATCAAATCTAGGCTTAAAGATTGGAACAAAAAGGAGTTTGGGAATATCTTTAAAGCCAAAAGGGAAGTTGAGCAGAAACTCCAGGAGATTAATCAGATCATCATCTCAGAAGGTTTTACCAAGGAACGGAAAATTTAGGCTGACTCTCTTCAGAATGAATGGGACGATCGGTGCAAGCAAGAGGATATTTTCTGGAGACAGAAATCGAGGGTGCAGTGGATTAGGGAAGGAGAAAGAAACACGAAGTTTTTTCATAGATCAACTTTAGATCAAAGATCTCATAACAGAATTTCAAAACTTAAAGATTCTCAAGGGAAAGAGCTTGTCTCCAATAATGAAATGGAATCTGTCCTGGTTCAACACTTCATTAGCATTGCAGAGGAGCCTCTCGTTGACAAATCTTGGTTCATTAACAAATTCAACAAGTTTATTCCTAAGCTTGTAACCAGGGAAGACAACCACAATCTTAATAGGCCAGTGTCTGAAGAGGAGGTTAGTGAAGTTATCAATGAGATGCAAAATGGGAAAGCTCCTGGCCCTGATGGTTTTAACGTGGACTTCTTCAAAGCTTGATGGAAAATTGTCAAACAAGATATCCTTGATGTTGTGGAAGACTCTAGAAGATCCAAAACTGTCTTGAAAGCTCTTAATGCCTCTTTCAGAGCTTTGATTCAAAAGCAGGAAAACGCTATGACACTGGACAGATTCAGACCCATAGCCTTATGTAATGTGGTGTACAAAACCATTTCCAAATTGATTGCTAATAGGCTCAAGCCTCTTCTTCCTTCTCTCGTCTCAGAGGAGCAAACTGGATTTGTGGAAGGAAGACAGATTCTCAGCAACATCATACAAGCTCACGAGGTGGTACACTCTCTAAAGAGCAATAAGCAAGTTGGTATGATCATGCAGCTTGACGTAGCGAAAGCTTATGATAACCTAAGCTAGTCTTACATCAGAGAAGTGCTAAGAGCTTATGGCTTCGACCACAACTGGATAAGATGGGTTATGGCCCTTGTATCCACGGCCAGCTTCTCCATTCTGCTTAATGGCTCCCCCTCTAAAACCTTTATGCCTTCTAGGGGTCTCAGACAAGGGGATCCGCTCTCCCCCTTCCTCTTTGTTCTCATGATGGAAGGGCTAGGTAGAGCAATCAATAGGGCAAATTCTGAAGGAAAAATCCAGGGTCTGAAACTTACTCCAAATGGTGTTGCTTCTACTCATCAACAATTTGTGGATGACACAATGTTGCAAGGCATTCCTACGGTCAAGGAAGCCAGAGCCTTCAAAAAAATCCTGAATGACTTTGCATTGGCCGCTGGTACAGAGGTAAGCCTTGACAAATCAAAGGTGTTCTTTTTTAACACTGACATTGCTATTCAGAGGAACCTTACCATAATTCTTGGGTTTCAAAGGGATCAGTTACCTTCTAAGTACCTTAGAATGCCTTTTACTAACAAACCTCTAAGTAAGGGAGAGTGGGAGCCGGTAACTAATAAACTTCAGGACAAAGTCAGGAAATGGACCTACAGGTCTTTGAATAGGGCGAGCGTCTTGTGCTTACTAAGGTTGTCTTGTAGGCTATACCCATTTTCATGTTTTCAACTCTTCCTGCTCCTAAAGGAGTTATGCAACAATTAGGAGCATTCAACGAGATTTTCTTTGGGGAAAGGGGGAAGAGAAAAAGAAGTGGGCCTTGGTAGCTTGGGACAAGCTCTGTAAACCTAAGTCCCATGGTGGTTTGGGCCTGCATGATCCTAAAATCCTCAGCAGAGTCTCGGGAGCCAAACTTTAGTGGAGGTGGCTCAAGGAATCGGCCACCCCTTGGCCAAACTTTGGAAGCAGAAATATGCAAATAATTGGTAGGGGAGGGATCATATCCAAATGTTTGGGCTCATCAAGGGCTCCCACATTTGGAACCTTGCTTGGAAGAATAGAGCCATTGTCTAGAAGCATAGTTTCTAGGAGATCCGAGATGGGAACCTTGCACAGTTTTGGGAGGACAACTGGCAGCAGGAACCAAATTTGTTTAGGGAAGGACTAATTGCTCTCAAAAACACTGACAACAAAGTTTTACTTATGGTAAATGGAGAGTGTGGAAGGATTTTGGTTATAGTGAAGAGAGTCCTTTGAAGGCCCCGGTGTAGTCTCTTGCTCTTGACTTGGAGCAGAGGAAGATTTTGGTGTCATCCTCATCTAACCAACTGAGATGGGGTCGAAACACTGAAGGCACATTCAACCTCAAAGAAGCTAATCGCATGGCCCTAGGTTTCGATTATCCAAACCCTGATCAGGTTTGGAATGACCTTTGGAAAAACTCGCAATGGATGAAAATCAAGTTGTTTATGTGGTTAGTTCACCAAAATAAAATCCTCACATGGGAGAATCTTCTGAAAAGGGGCTTTATTGGCCCATCCAAATGCCATCTATGTCGCCTATGGGAGGAGACGATGGAACATTTACTAAACCTCTGCCCCTTCACCTCTACCCTGTGGGATTAGGCGGCCTCAGTCTTCAGGAAAACTGACAGGGACAGACTCAGCATTACCAACACTTTGAAGAATTGGAGGAAAGACTTCTCAGGTAATGAAATCATTAACAAGGCTTGGACTCTGGTTCCAGGCTTTATCATATGGGATGTCTAGAAGAACGCAATGGCAGGATTTTCAAGAACAAAGCAGGCTCGACCTAGAACATCATTTTCCAAATTTTACGGCAGCTCAAAGATACAGTAGGAGCCCTTATGTGGAAAATTCCTAAGGACCCTCCTTCGCCCCAGGATGCTCACATACTATTAAAATTGGAAACTAGGGCCAAACTCCATGTGGGTCAGCTTATTTATGGCATCTGATATTTTTATTAGATCCCTCTCGTTGAGAGGTGTAGTATTGATCTAAAGATCATCCAATTTCGATAAGTATTTATGGAGATATGAATTTATTTTGATTATGGAATTATTATCAAGCCGACTAGCAACTTATGTAGGCTCAAGAAGCCCAAACGTCATGTCTATTCAACCTATACGTTTTTGGTATAAATAGAAGAGGACTTCAAGTCATTTCTACACACACTTGGATCTCTTCCTCTCTACTTGTCTTTGGGTTTTAGTAGGAGGAGAGATCCTAAGGAAAAGCCGAAAATATAGGAAAATCCGGAAATGTCGGAACTACCGACAAAGCCAGAAACACCAGAAAAAAGACGGAACTGCCGAAAAAGCTGGAACTATCGGGAACTGCCGAAACAGCTGGAGCATCTGTCTTCGAAGGAAGGCAGCATGATGTATGAGATCATGGGCAGCATAATAAGTAGCATGATGATATGAGCATGGGCAGCATAATGATGCATGATGATATGAGCATGGGCAGCTTAATGATGAATGAGATCATTAGCATGGGCAGCTTGATGATGAATAAGACCATGGAAGATGCAGCATGAGCACCATGAAAATGAGAGCAGCTCAGTCATTAAGGTTCAACACATGTGACAGTACAGCAAGGTGTCACACGGTAATGTGCAGCAAATAGACGAGATGCAGCACTATGATAGGTGAATGAGTCACCTTAGAGAATCAGTTGAAGCAATATGTCTTCAACTAATCTCATGTCGATATCAAAAGTCAAAGTGATTGACTTCTATTGTAAATGTATTATCTCTCTCACTTTCTCTACTGAACTTTGAAGAACATAAAAGAAGAATTGATCAAGGGTTTCCCCACATTGGGGTTTGTCCCTGGCTAGCACCACATCTTGTGTCCTCTTGTCTTGGCTTGTCTTCTGCGATTTATATTTATGTTCTATCTACAGTTTACTTTATGCTGATGTGATTGCTAATGTGGAAAAGAAATTGAAATAAATTGCTCTAGCATAGAACATACCTAAAATTAACATGCTGCAGTTGGGTCTCCATTCTCTAGTTCCCCAAGGCATTGTCAAGGGTGTGAGCAAAACAACTACTGGTAAAGATATCTAGCAGCCTCCTCCTCATGGTTTTTGGAAAATCAATATAGACGGGGCCTCCAAGGGCAACCTAGGGATGGATGGATTTGGTGGTGTCATAAGAGATGAGCAGGGGCGCATAAAGGATATCTTTCACAGTCATTTGGGGACTGCCACTAATAACATGGCGGAGCTCATGGCCTTAGAGCAGTGCCTGGAAATCCTGATGGAGTCAAATTTACATAACGCCATCATTGAAGCTGACTCTGAATTGGTTATTAATGTGACCAAGAAAATGTGTAATGGAACAGCCCCTAGAAAAGTGTCGAAACACTGGAGGCTCTCGCAGGTCTTTCAGTGTATTCATTCCCACTTGCGAACCCTGAGAACCGTCAGCTTCGTTCATGTGAGAAGAAAAGCCAATATGTTAGCTGATCATCTGGCAAATGAAGGGGTGCTATGTAAGGAAAGCTATATTCAGTACGACTGGGAGTCTTTACCCTCTGGTAAACTGCGTGATGATTGTCAACGACAGGTAACCAAAGACATGGCATATCTCCAGACCATGAATAATGAGCAGGAGGAAGACTAGCGGGAGTTGAAGGAACGGCATAAACCCATAGTGAAGAGAAGGACTAAGCGATGAAAGATCGATGCACAGGAGGCATTAGATCATGTAAGATCAACGGACATATATGGTGGAAAAGATTAGCGGGACTAGGAGAGGGCGGAAGGCCTTGAGCCTAGTTGAAGTGCCACATTAAATCCTGACTGTCGATCTTAATTCCAAACGATGATGTCACATGTAACTACGAGGGTTCAGCTATCTGTAACCCGTGTGCTTAGTTGAAGGGCCGCAGACCATAGGTTTTTAGTGCATCCGTCATCGATTGGATATTGAGTGCTAAAGTGGTTGGAGGTTAAGTCTAAAAGCAGACCCAAAGTTGCTAAGTTGAAGGGCCGCAGACCATAGGTTTTTAGTGCATCCGTCATCGATTGGATATTGAGTGCTAAAGTGGTTGGAGGTTAAGTCTAAAAGCAGACCCGAAGTTTTATGGACCAAGGTTCATAATCTATTTCAGCTTCGGGAAGCGGTTAAGTGGCGAGCAAGTTCCCAATGCGATGTTGCGACAACCATCGGATCAAGAACCAGATCGACGACGGAGATTTAATCGCAAATCGCATTCAGTCAAAGAGACGGGTCAGTGTTAAGCCCAGATTTGCGATATTGCGATACTGCGATATTGCGATATTGCGAGGTGCAATGTGCTAAGGTTGCGATGTTGCGATGGATTATGGACCGTCAGATCAAAAGGTTGATCGAACGGTGTCGGTCAACTCTCTCTTTTCACAGGTATCAAGTGTTGGTGGCTTACAGACCTAAAGTTTATAGACGATAGTTCATTTTCTTTATCGACTCCGGGGAGCAATTGTGGGGCGCATAAGGTCCCAATGCGATTCTCCGACAACCGTCGAATCAAGAACTAGATCGACGGCGGAGATTTAATCGCAAATCACATTCGGTAAATGAGCCTGGTCAGTTTTGCAAGATGCGATGTGCTGAGGTTAGCGATGTTGCGATGGAATTTGGACCATAAGATCAAAGGGTAGATCAAACGGCGGAGGTTAACTCTCGCATTTCGCAAGAATAAAGTGTTGGCGGCTTGCGGAAACTGCGATGGGCGATATGCTGAGAAGGGGTTGAAGCGTCTAAACTGGTTTTTATGTGTAATGTATTGAGTTTTGTTGACTCTGTTGTTTGTTCGCATCAACGGGTCTGCCTTTTGCTGGTCTTTACACTTGTAAAGACGTGTACTATATGTAATCTTGTTTTTCAGTTAATTGATGGCTCCAGTCTTACTTGACCAAAAAAAAAAATATTGATATTATATTATTATTTTTTTGCAAAAAATTAGAGTAGATCCACTCAAAGGGGCTACATTTTCATCTAAACTAATTAAAGCTTGACCTCAAAAGCATCAAAGGCATTTAAGAGAGGAGAATTGAACTCGTAACTTCCTAATAGCAAAGTGCTTTAACAAAAACTAATCCTCACAATTTATTAATATTATATTATAAAATTATGAATATATTAAATTTTAATAAACATATTAATTTAATTTAATCAATTTTAAATAATAGTCGAAATTTTATTATTTATATTTTAGTAATTACTTTTAATTCAAATTAAATTATGGTTAAATATTTTTAACAAATATATCCTATCAAATATATTAATTTAGATTAAAACTTCATTATTTATATTTTAATAATTTCTTTTAATTATGTAGTTAAATATTTTAATAAATATATTTTATTTTATTTTAAATTATAATATTTTTTTAAATTATGGTTAAATTTTTTAATAAACATATTTTATTTCTTAAAAATATGTTTTAATAATCATATTAATGATTATTAGTTGAATCTTTCTTTATTGCACCAAGAGACTCTCTCCAACCCAGTGTGGTAGAGATGTTATAATGTAATGTTTAATACTTTGAATAAGCCAAATTAAACAAAAATAAAAATTAAATTAAATTAAATAAAAAACTTAATGTAATGTAATGCAAACATTTTAGCTCTATCAAAATTAAATTAAAAATAATCTTACAAAAATAAATTAGTAATAAAAATAAAAATGACCTATGGTATTGACACATGATATTGAGAACCCATTAAAGGAGAAATTAAATCAACATAGATTTATTTTGACTAATCTACCAAGCTCCAAGAGGGATCAAATCTCTTTAAATACTCAACACTCTTTTTGGATCGATCATGTTTTACTTAAGTCCTCCATGATGGGTGGTGAGACTACTGAAAACGTAAAACATTAGTAAACTTGCACACAACATATATCCAAAAACTTATATCTATGTGACATGTTATGAAAATATCCACTTACAAATAATATATTTGTTAAATATTTATTTTTATGTGTTATATATATATATATAAAACTAATTTGTAAAAACACAAATTATTAATTTCGTAGGAGCCAAAAACTTGTTTTTCCTTCATAAACCTAATCACAATAAAAAAAAATTAAATAAATTTGAACCTTAAATTTTTCAATTTTCTCAAAACTCACCTAACTTCAATCACCAAAACATTTACAATAATATATTTTTAAATTTCTCCATGTTTGAAAAAAAATAAAAATGAATTCGAGAAAAGAACAACAAAGCCACAATATCTGTCCTCATGTTTGGCCTACGCTATACCAATTTCAAAAAATATAATTAATTGCGAGATAAAGCAATCCGGTCAATTTAGTACTAACTATTTTTAATAAAATGAATTCGAGAAAAGAACAACAAAGCCACAATATCTGTCCTCATGTTTGGCCTACGCTATACCAATTTCAAAAAATATAATTAATTGCGAGATAAAGCAATCCGGTCAATTTAGTACTAACTATTTTTAATAATAAACCTTGCGATAACTTTTACCCAATTTTTAAAAAAGTGTGAACATTGCAAGTGACAATTTAAACTCAGTTAGAAGTCTAAGGTTAGTGCTATTTTTATAACTTAAAAGTGTGAGCTTAATGATTTTAATTGAAGATTATGATATTTTTATAATAAACATTCATAACTTCACATCGAATTTGTGTGTTATGTTAAAGATATCATAATGAAGGTACCTTAAATTTTATCATAAAATGATTTTAGGTCTCATGAACCATGTATTTGGTTTAGAACTATCACATAAGCATGTTTTTTAAGTGGTGAATGGGTAAAATCATGTGATTTCAAATATTAAGATGAACTATTTTATATTTCAAATGAAATATATTAAAATTGTTGATAATATTGGTATTGATGTTAAATTAAGTTGTTTGATTAATGTTGATAAATGTTATTGATGTCACTAAGCTTATTGATGATCATTTATGTTGAATTGTAAATGTACATAAATGCTTAATGTTGAATGTAAAAGGTTGAAAGTGATCTGAAGTACAAACGCTATGCTCATCAATGTGAACGCTAAACATTGAGACAAAAGTTGGAATACATATATTTGTTTGAACAGAAAATGTAGATAATCAAAATCTGATTTGTCTCTTGTAAATATTATTGAATGAATTGTTAATTCAGTTCTATTTTTTTATTACAAGCAATTTTTTGAAATGAAAATGAAAGGACAAGCTTGTGAACAATTTTGGAAGTCCAAGAGACTATGCTTCATTTCATATTCCTCTAAAGAATACAAACAGTCAAGAGGGCTTGCTTATAAAAGGTACAGTGTGGAATGAAACTTGAGTTCATTTTTTTAATGGAAGTAGTGTGCATCAGAGAAAGAATGAGCAGTAGCAGAAGAGGAGAAGAGTGAAGAGAAGAAGCAGTTGCGCAAAAACCTTGACAGCAAAATTGGATATGAGGTAACCAACACTTGTGACTTGAGAAATTTCTGTTCTTTTCTATGTTGCAGCTTGAAAAAGAACATGTTGTAGCATGTTGAGGTAGAAGCCTCATGTGGGTTGTAGTCCACAGAAAACTAGTAGGAGTTGAAGCTTTCGTTGAAGTAGGAGCCTCTTGTAGGTTGGGGCCTACAAAAATTTAATGTAAAAAGGAGTAGCAGCTTGCCTTCACATCACTTTCAGCCTAAAGTTCATGGTTTTCTCCCTTCAGGGTTTCCACTTATATATGGTGTCTTCATATGTTTAATTCTTGCATGTTGTGTGAATGCTTTGAATTCTTGATAAACATATCTGCAAACCTCTCTCCTTGAAATCTGCAAAAGGAATACAATAACTATTGAGAATAAACATAAATCATTAACTGCATAAGAAAAAGATTAAGCTGAGTAGAAATAAGAATTAAATTATGGATTCACCCCCCCAATAACTATTGAGAATAAACATAAATCATTCACTGGATAAGAAGAAGATTTAGCTGAGTAGAAATAAGAATTAAATTATTGATTCACCCCCTCCTCGCCCCCCTCCCCCGGTCAGTGATTTTTCATCTTAAATATCAAGTGGTATCAGAGCTAGGTTCCCTTAGTCGCAGTCTAACAATTGGAAGGAGGTCCTAAGTAAGAAAAATGGTTAGTCAAGAAGGATGCTCAACAAATAAGGCCCCTTTATTTACTGATACAAACTATGCCTTTTGGAAAGTAAGAACAAAGACATATTTAATGTCTCTAGGAATAGAAGTCTGGTCCGTTGTGTTGATGGGGTATGAAGAACCAAAGGAAACAATTGTGATAAAGATGTCATACTAAACTTTATAGCTAATGAAAAAGCTATGAATGCACTTTTGAGTGGTCTATGTGAGTTTAAATTAATAAAAGCAATGCATTGTGAGACAGCCAAAGATATTTGGAATAAATTAGAAATATTCATGGAGATAAAAATGTGAAGATGGCCAAATTACAAGTGTATAGAACTCAGTTTGAGACGTTAAAAATGAATTAAGATGAAGATATAGCCAAATTATTTTTAAGAGTTGATGAAGTTGTGAATATCATGTTGGATCTAGGTGAAAAAATCAACAAAAGTGTAATAGTAGAGAAAAATTTAAGGTCATTACCTTCTGAACTCAATCCTAAGGTTTCAACTATAGAAGAAACAACAAACTTTGATACCTTGAACAGAGATCAACTATGTGGCTCTTTGACAACAAATGAGAGAATTCCAAAAGAAAAGGCAACCAGTAGAGGCAATTTTCAAGGCAGACAAGCCCATGGAAGAAAATGAGTGGTCATGCTCAGGTTTTGATGAAGAAGAAGCAAAATTCGTCAAAAGGTTGAAGAAAGACGCAGGTAAGTATAAAAGAAAACTTCCATTTAAGTGTTTAAATTGTGGAAGAGTGGGACACTATGCATCAAAATGCCCTTTTAAGAAAGAGGAAAATCAGTTTAAAGGGAAAGAGAAGAACAAGTCTAACAAAATGCAGAAAGAGAGACAATTCAAAAAGAAAAATTTCTATGCTCAAGAAGATAGCAATGGATCTTAAAGCTCTAACGAATCGTTTAGTGAAGATGCAACAAGTGAATTTATACTAATGACCTTGGAAGGAAGAATTTGAAAAGGATTGTCAGGAATATGAAGAAGAAGAGAAAGGTGAGGTAGACCTTGAGGGGAAGTTAATTAGTGCCCTAGATGAAATAGAAAAGTTTAAACTAAAGAATAAAAAGAAGAAAGAAATCTTATTAAAATATGTAAAGGAAGAATCAAATTCAAAAGATATTATCAAGTTGAAAGTTGAATTTGAAGAAGCAAAGAAGGTGGAAGACATTTTACTGCAGCAGATAAAAGAGAAAAACCAGGAGTGTGAAAGATTGGAAGAAGAGGTAGTATGTCTGAAGAAAAAACTAGAGAAATCTCAAATTGAACTAAACATAAATATTAGCAGATAAAAGGATCTAAAAAACTGGATGTGATATTGATTTCTCAGAGGTCTCCACTCATAATGACATGGTTAAGTTATGAAAGAGAATCCAGTAAATCTAAGGCAAAGGATAAAAGGACAATCACCTTTGTAAACGCTGCTAGGAGAGAGGATGACAACTCACATCAATCTAAGAATAAAAATTTGAGCAACACTTCAACATCAAGTGAACAACTGCAAAAGAACACTATCGGTGTGGTACAGAAGGCAAGAGAAATGGACAGTCAATACTCAATCTATCAGAAACCACACTTTTTGAGAAGACATAGTTATCAAATGTCAAGTTGGTTAGACTTGCAAACAACATCCACTACCTGGTACAGATATTTGTTTTATGGATATTGTTATTATTGTCAAAATTTCGGACATAAATCCATAAATTGTAGAGCTTATGTCAGAAAAATTGATATTGAAAACTTTAAGATGAGGAAGAATGGATTCAAAAATGTTAAAACAAATATGAATCTAGACAAAAATGCATTTGCTCCACTCTTTGATATCACTAAATGTTTCTATTGTCACAACTTTGGGCACGAGTCATATTAATGTAAGCTGAAAGACAATAGATTAACATCTCAAAATATGTATAAAACAATTGGATGCATGTAATGGAGAAAGAAGGAAGAAGAAAAAAACCTGACAATTGTGACTTAATTATGTATGTTCAATATCAAAATAATAAATGGTATGTGGACAGTGGTTTCTTTAGACATATGATAGGAGATAAAAGCAAGTTTGTTTCCTTGAATGAAAATAAAACTGGAAATGTCACATTCGATAATGATGAAGCAGGAAGAATTAGAGGAAAGGGTATAGTTAGTCTGAGCAACAGAAAAGAAAAGGCTCAAGATGTACTATTTATAGATGGTCTAAAACATAAGTTGTTAAGTGTAGGTCAGATGTGCGACAAAGGTTGTGATGTTCTTTTTAGAGCTCAAGACTGTGAAATCAGGTCAACATCTTCAGGGAAGATTCTAGCTAAAGGAGTTCAAACTAAGAATAATGTATATATATTGAAAGAAGATAATGAGGAATGCTACATCAACAAACAAGATGAATCATATCTATGGAATAGGAGATTGGGGCATCTCATCTTTGATCACATCATCAAACTCAATAAGAAGAAAGCAATCAGAGATCTACCAACAATAAAAAGGCCTCAAAACACTATCTACAAGTCGTGTCAAATAAGAAAACAAACACAAACATCATTCAAAGTCAAAGATAAATTATCAAAAAGTAAGCCCTTGCAGTAGTGCATATGGATCTATGTGGGTCTTCCAGAACAGAAGCATCAGGAGGAGAACAATATTTCATGCTGGTAATCGATGACTATTCAAGGTTAACATGGGTCGCATTTTTCATAAATAAGTCGAAAGCATTTGAGAAATTTAAAACATTTAAGGCGTTGGCAAAAAATCAAATAGGGTGCAAGATAAACTGCATAAGGTAAGACAGAGGAGGTGAATTTACATCAAAAGAGTTTGCAGACCTATGTAATGAATTTGGTATAAAACAACAATATACTATTGCAGATACACCAAAACATAATGGAGTTGCAGAGAAACAAAACAGGTATGTTTAGCAAATAGCCAGAGCCATGATGCAAGAAAGAAACATTTCTTAAACATATTGGGCGAAAGCAGTGCATACAGCAGTACACATTCTCAATAAAGCACATCTTAGACCAAATTATGATAAGACACCTTATGAACAAGAGAGATGTGTTGCCATGGTCGTTGATCTTCTCGATGAGTTTGCACTATTGGATGACCCCATAGGTATGGTACCCCAGAGATTTCAAAGGGAGGCTCTGCTTGGAGCTCATGGGATTATATTCTTGGGACAGCATGTCGTATGGACTTGTTCATTTATGAACGCCTTTGCAATGAAACGAAGACCTCGGTGCATAGGAACTCCCACGTCATCCTAACAATTAGAGATCATAACGCCACCCCGGCTATTCCTTGTAGCGCTTGGTGCATTTCCACCAAGATTACATGGATCTTGTGGGCCCTGCCAGAACAAAGTTTGATGTCGAGCAGCGCACGCAGTTCATGTGACAACCAATGGGGAAAAGCATACATGTATTTGCTCCACCTAACCCATGTGATTCCAACAAAGGCACCCTAACGTTTTTGAAAAGGGTCTCGAAGGGAAACTCTCAGTGTTTTATCCTCAGGACGACGTGGTCTTGAGGGCCCCGCTCGACTTATTATAGTGGTGATTTGTAATGCATACAAGGGGTTATATTATAATATATATGTATGTCATATATATTAGCCATGTGGAACGGGGATCTCGTGAGGATTGACCGTCATGAACAGGTCAACCGCTGACATGTGGGCTATGATTTGTATGGCCACATGGTGGCTACGTAGGTGTCACGTGGTAGGCCAGAATGACTTGGCAAAAGGTAATAGGCCAAATCTTTGAATGGTTATATCTTTTGATTCATGAGTCAGATCGAAGTAAATTTTATATTGTTGGAAAAGTCTCAACAAGATGAAAACATTGATGTTATCCATTTTGAGTTTTGAAGAGTTTGTTAAAGATCAAAAATTTAGACCCAATTTCCATAACTAGAACCTTGAAAGTCGAATCCGCTGAGTAACTGCCCTCTTTCTACCCTTAGTAGGGGCTAGGGATAGTAGGGGGTGTGTTACACATTACATTTATGAATATAGTTATCACTTTTCATAGAATGTATATCACAAGAACGTATCACTTATTAGTAATTATTTTAACCAGTCTAATTCATCTTAATTCTATATAAATTTGTATTTATGAAGCGGAGGGATCAAACCTCTCTAGGTGCAAATCTTTTCTCAAGTTTTGCACTCAATAAATAAGATTGCACCTTGAGAGACTGGGCTTGATAGTAACTAATTAGTATTAACTATATAATATAATATAGCTCTAGTATAAAATATATAATATTGTCATAATATTATATTAATATAATAATATATGTTAATATTAATGGTTACTATTCAATTCATATCAAGAAAAATAACAGAGGTAAAAAATAGTAATAATAATAGTAAATATTTGAGTGAGAGGTACTCCAACCCAATGTGGAAAAGATGTGTAATGTTTTTTCTAATTAAACATTTTGACCGAGTCAAATTACATAAAAGTAAAATAAAATAAACTTAGTTATAATTATTAACAAAACATTTTGACTTGGCCAAATTACATAAAAAAAAAATTAAAATAAAATAATAAAATTAATAATTATATTTATAATTATAAATAATAATTAAAACAAACTAGATCCATCTTGAGAGAGATCAAATCTCTTTTCACTCTAAAAGAGGTTTTCACCTCAAGAGATTTGATCCCTCTCAGCACTTGATAGATCCGAAGTTAAGATGGATCCAAGCTGGTCACAGGTCTATTGAAGGTGCAAGGTTGAGATTGCATTTATGTAGTTGTTGAGCAGTTGACCAAGTTTCCACATTTCTTCACGATATCATCAAAGTACAAGGTAGCATAGGTGGTAGAGTTGTATTTTAGGGACGTTTTTAGACTCCATGGGTTGCCAAAGTATATTGCGATTGACCAAGACAACAAGTTTCTCACTACGTTTTGGCATGAGCTGTTCAAATTGGCTAGCACCAAGTTAACTCCTAGTACCAGTTATCACCCTCAAACGAATGGCTAAACGAAGATTGTGAATAAGTGGGTTAAGTAATATCCGCATAACTATGCGTCAAAACTGCATAAGGCTTGGATTAAATGGTTTCATCTAGGAGAACTTGCTATAGCACCACTTACCACATGTCCATTGGTATGACCTCATTCCAAGCATTGTATGGCTATGATTTTCCTTCATTTTTGGATTTGACATTTGGTAACAGCAGGGCTCCTAAAGCCAAAACTAAATACAGGAGAATCAAGATGTCCTCAAGGTTCTTAAGGAGAACTTGCAGGTTGCCCAGAACTAGCAAAACATGTATGCAAAAAGGCAAAAGGTTGAGTGCATTATTGAGGTAGGAAACTCAGTTTTCTTGAGGTTGTAGCCATATAGACCATCTTTGAAGAAAAGTGGTGCAGAAAAGTTGAAACCACACTTTTATGGTCCCTATGGGGTAGTCTAGAGAGTTGGGGAAGTAGCTTACAAGCCTAAACTGCCATAAGGGAGCAAGATTCATAATGTGTTTCATGTATCATGCCTCAAGAAGGCATTGGGACAATAGGCTATTGTTCGAGAATGTAGCTAGTTTCAGCCTTCATAATGTAAATTTATCAATGATGTATTTATTACATTTATCATATTTTTGTCAAAGCATGTTCTTCATGCTTAGTGAGTCAGAGAGTCGAAAAGAATTTATTATGAATCAAAAGAAAATATATTTCACTCATGTCCCATTTGGACATTTGTAAGAAAATGAAATTTGAATTTTATGATGAGTCGTAACTTTATAGGTTGACCAAGTCAACCTTCCTTGGACAAGTTGGCCTAGGCCTCCAAGAGACACCTATTCGACCTCATGGATAGCTATATATAAGAGGGCAGTTCGACCTACTTAGGAGATCATTCACATACACAAGGAGCAGATTTGAACCTAGCGAAGAAGAGAAAAAACCAAGTCAAAAGAGAGAGAAAAATGAAGTCAAAGGACAAGAAAAATATTCCTAGTTGCCAAATTTTGACCTAGGAACAGTTCGCATGTGTGAACTATAATTTTTGTGAAAGAGGCCGAATTTTTCAGAGGTTATTGTAGGCCGAAATTCAGCCCTAGTTGCAAGTCCAAAATTTCTTAAATTGAACTAGTTTGGGACAGGTTTGACCAGAATTTGACTATGACTTGGAGATGACTTGGAGGGTTTGGACTTGGTCTCTTGGTGGCAGTTTGGTCTTAGTATTGGTCTTGGATATCTCATTTTTTATTTGATTCTATAAGAGAAGGATTGTTGGGTTTTCCCCTTATGGGTTTTTCCTTAGCTAGTAGCCTAATTTTTGTGTCTCTTGTCTCTTTGTGATCTCTATATTCCTGAAAGATTAAACATGTGTATAATTTCTTAGTGAAAAATATATAAGCAGTAAAAATAAGACATCTAATATTCACAAGTAATTATCAAGAAGGAGAATCAAGCCTTAATCGACATTGCCATTGGTTCTCCAACATGGTATCAGATCTAAGGTGAATGAAGCAAGATCACTATCTATTAGCATATTTGGAGACACCTATCTCACTATCAAAACCAACAAAGGAAGCTTAAAGATCACTCTCTTGAAGACATCATTATAGCAGCTCTCATTCACTTGAAGGCATCCTTGAAGATATTATTGTACCAACTTTCTCTCTCTTGAGTCTTCTATTCTCTATGTCTAATACTCCCAATCCAATGGCATCCATTTGCAAGGAAGGCAACAAACTTGATGGGGCCTCTAACTTCAAAGCATGGAAAAAGAGAATTGACCTTATCCTAGAAGAACATGAAGTATTGTCATATATGTCCATGGCAAAGTTCCTAAACGAGATGATGATGATGATGATGACGATGTGAAAGCAAAGTTTAGAAAGGGTGAAGTCAAGGCTCAGAGAATCTTATTTGAATCTATTAAGGATCGTTTGATTCCATATTAGCCTCATCAAAGGAAGTATATGATACCCTTGTTAAATTATTCCCAATCAACAATATTGGCCAAACAATGTCTTTGAGAAATCAACTTTGTGATGCAAAAATGTCAATAAATGAACCTATGGCCTACTACTTCAAGAGAATTGCTCACATTAGAGATCAACTTCAAAGAATGGGTGAAATTATTTCTTAATCTAAATTAATTATTAATGCTCTCAATGGCCTAACAAATCTATGGGATTCATTTGCAGCTCGCATGTGTGCTAGAAAGGATACTCCAAATTTTGAAGAATTATGGACTAATTGCACCCAAGAAGAATCTAGATGTATTGCCAAATGGAAGATCCAAAGACATGAAGAAGGAGAATCTCAAGCCTTTGCTACAAGATTTAAAAGGAATAATGGTGAGAAGAAGTTTGGTTCCCAAAACAAGAATGCAGGTAAAAGATCCAATCCCCAAGGAAAGAAAGACATGTCCAAAATCCAATGCTTTGGTTGTGATAAATATGGGCATTACAAAAAAGATTGTCCTAAGAATCCTAATAACAAGAGAAAGGAAAGACGTGAAGCATCATCAGTTGAAGATGAGGAAGCTCCAAAGAAACCGAAGGAAGAAGATCCCAAGGATCTCTACTATTGAAGATCATGAAGAATATGGCTGGTGTAATTTGCATCCATCCTTACACCAGGTTTTAAGTAAGAGTTTAATTTTCATTTTTGTAGGAGATAGTCAAAATAGAATAATGAATATAAGCTACAAAAGCTAGTATATGAGGGATTCACAAATAGAAGTTTGTTTAGTTTGAGAAGATGAAAAGTTAACAAGAAGCTCTTGGTCATCTATAGTAGTCTCACTGAATATAGAAGAGGTCTAGCAGAAATGTCAAGGAAAGTAGTTGCATGGTAGAAACATTTGTCAGAAAGATAATTTTGTCATGAATAAGCTAATATTGTTTTCAAAGAAGTAAGGACTTCAAGTATACAATGAAGGTAGTTAAGGCTTTGAAAGATAGTAGAAGAACAAAACAAAGAACATGTTAACTGATAGGAGCAAATCTGAAGTGAAGGAAGGATGAGTTTGGAATATTTTTTGTGTTTGGATTAACCGTGTTAGGGCAACAGCTAGCCGAATTGGAAAGGAAATTTCTGGGCATATATTTGGTACAAATCCTTTATGAACAGACCGAGATTTTTTATGTACATTACAATAGGGTCATGAGGATGTTTATTTGGTACAATAGCTCACGCGTGTGGATTGTAATTTCTGTGAAAGAGGCCAAATTATTCTGAAGTGATTATAGGTTGAAATTCAGCCCTAGTTGCAGGACCGAAATTTCTTAAATTTGACCAGTTTGGGACAGGTTTGACCAACATTTGACTTTCACTTTGGAGGTGACTTGGAGGAGGGTTTGGACTTGGTGTCTTAGAGGCAGTTTGTTCTTGGTCTTGGTCTTGGATATCTCATTTTTTATCTGATTCTATAAGAGAAGGATTGTTGGGTTTTGCCCTTATGGGTTTTGCCCTAACTAGTAGCCTAATTTTTGTGTCTCTTGTCTCTTTGTGATCTCTATATTCCTTAAAGTTTAAACATGTGTATAATTGCTTAATGAAGAAGATATAAGCAATAATAAAGAAGACATTTAATATTCACAAGTAATTATCAAGAAGGAGAATCAAACCTTAATCTACATTGCCATTGATTCTCCAACAGTTATTATTTCAGCAGAGTTACCACCATTGGATGAGGAGGGGTTGTTGGTATTGATCCCTTAGGACATTTTGGAAGTTAGGGAAAGGAAAATGAAGAACAGAGTGATTAGAGAATATCTTATCAAGTGGAAAGACTTGTCAGTAGAGGATGTTATGTGGGAAGGAGAGCAGATTTTGTAGCATTCTAATTTGTAGTTGCTTGCGAGCAATGAATCTTAGGAAGGGAGTACTGCAATGTCCCTTTTTGAATGATCACTCCAAAAGAACGACTCGGTAGCCTATTAAATTCTCCTAAGCTATAGTCGGTCACAAAGGGGATCAATTAAGTTAATTATTTAAATCTAATATGGGTGAAATGTAAACATGTGAAGGTCACATTGATTTAGTTATAAAGAGAGACCCATGGTATTTTGATAATAAAAGAGAGATTGGAGCTCACTCACAGGGATGCTTAGTCTTTTTCCTCAATTTGATTTGGAGAGCTCTTGTAACTTTTGAGTACAAGGGGTGAAACCCTCAAGAGAATCGGTTTCTTGTAGAAATTTTGAATAATATGACACTTAGTCACAGAGATTATCCGGATTATACACTATTTGCGGAATGCATGCATAATACATAACCTCCTCTACGTTGATCATCAATTTGCAGAATCAAAACATTCGTATGCGCACATTGAAACACATCAATAACACATATCAACACAGTATGTAACCGGGGAAAGCATACAGCTGAAAACCCCCAACTATTTGTATATTATATTGATTGAGAACATGTAACAATACATAGTACAATACTCCTCATAAGTACTCAGTACTATCTCCACCTGCTACACACAAACTAGCTCAGATCTGAATCAATCACAGGTTCAAATCTTCTCCGTTGCTTGCGTGCCTCCACTGTGCAATCCCGCATGAGAATAGATGAGAATGGCTGATCCAAACTCGTATTTCCCTTGGCTGAACCACGCAATCCTCATTGGCAATACTCAATCCATTGATTGTGCAAATCTCATGCACAACTATAGTCACAACTGATAGCTGTCTTGCCCTTTCACTCACCTCTAACACCTGTATCCACTGAACTGTCCATGCACTGAGTTAACTGATGTATTCTTTAGTTGATTTATGAGTTAATAATTAATGAATTAATTAATAATTAATTCACACCACTCATCACTAGTGTATTCTGCAGTTAGACTAAATACAACTAGTTCAACTAAGTCAAACTGAACACAACTCCATCAACTCCTCAATCAACTCCACCAAACTCAACCACTTGAGTTCTAACTGAAGTCCATCATGCAATAGTTCAACTAACCCATAAGAAAAGCGTATTTCCTTCTGGCAGTTGCATTTGCCACATCTGTAGCTCGAACTGAAGTGCTCCAAGAGGATAAGATAATGTTTATAGTCCAAATATTATTAAGAGCTAATAATATTTGACTATTCTATATTTAGACTGGCAGTCTAAAAATAGACTCCGCCCATATGTCTAAAAATAGAAGTCCATCTATTTTTACCAACATGACCAATCATCCACAAATAGCATCCTGCAACTCATAGACCATGATCCATATGTCTAAAAATAGACATAGTCTAAAAATAAACTTTGCGCCAAAAATAGCCTGTGGGCCCACTTAGTGAAGGCGACTCCTTTTCACTAAGCTCCATCATCTTGTTGCATTTTCAACACTCCCTCTCAACAAGATATGGATTATCTGCAACCCCTATCCTGCCTCGGTGGTATTCGAATTTGCTCCTGGTGAGCGCCTTCATCAAGATATCATCATCCTGATCCTCCGTTGGAATGTATGAAAGTAACATGATTCTCCGCTGCACACAATCTCTGATATGATGGTACTTGATGTCAATGTGCTTAGATCTATCATGAAATATTGGATTAGCTGAGAGTTTAATGCAACTCTGGTTATCACAATAAATCACAGTAGGCTCCAAGTATGACCCGAACAACCCGACCAGGATCTTCCTCATCCATATAGCCTCGCATGCAGCCAAACTTGCTGCCATATACTCGGCCTCTGTTGAACTCAGTGCCATGGATCTCTGCTTCCTCCTGTACCAAGAAACTGTTGTCGACCCGATACTGAAGATCCCTCCAGATGTGCTCTTGCTGTCCGTTGGGCTCCCTGCCCAATCTGCATCCATGAAGCCACATAGCTTCACCTCATCCTCCTGTCTGTACCACAATTCATATCCCAATGTGCCTCTGAGATAACGCAATACATGCTTGCCTGCCTTCCAGAAGAGCTTGGTTGGCTTAACCATAGCTTGTGAAAGCTGGTTAACAGCATAGCATATATCAGGTCGTGTATTGACCAGATACATAAGCGATCCCACCAACTGTCGATAAACAGTGGCATCCACTACCTCCGCTGAAGTAGCATCCTCCTTCCTCCAACCTCCAGGAAGAGGAGTATCAACAGGCTTGCAACCATGCATGTTGAACTTCTCCAGTATCTCCCGAGCATACTTACCTTGAGAAACAAATAGTCAATCACTGCGCTGCCAAATTTCCAATCCCAGGAAATAATGAAGGAGGCCCAAGTCCTTCATCTCAAACTCCCTAGCAAGATCATTCTTGCATGAAAGTATCAACAGCTCATCACCTGTCAAAATCAAATCATCTACATAAAGTACAATGATAAGCAACTTACCCTCCACCACAATCTGGTATAGGTTAGGATCCGCCTCACTCTTGGAGAATCCAAGTCGAGTGAAATAACTGTCTATCCGTGTGTACCAAGCACGTGGTGCTTGTTTCAACCCATACAGTGCTCTCTTGAGCCTGCACACATGCGACTCGCTGCTGAAGATCTCGAAACCTTCAGGCTGCTCTATGTACACCTCCTCCTCAATGACTCTATTGAGGAACGTAGTCTTCACATCCATCTGATGAATGTGCCACCCCATCTGCGCTGAGAGAGCAAGAATCGTTCGTATGGAAGAATACCTTGCGACAGGTGCAAAGGTCTCCTCATAATCGATCCCCTCTATCTGTGAAAAGCCTCGAGCAACAAATCTTTCTTGTACTTCTCCACACTCTCGTCAGCTGCCTGCTTCACTTTGTAGATCCATCTCGAACCCACCACTGATTTCCCCTCCGGTCTTGGAACAATCTCCCATGCACTGTTTCTGACAATCGAATCATACTCTTCCACCATGGCATCTACCCATGCGGGATCCTCCACAACTTCCTCGAAAGAGGATGGCTCAGTCACAACACATTTGCTCACAAGAGCCATGTATCCAGTGTACCGATCAGGTGATTGTCTCTGTCTGCGTTGAGTTGTAGGTGGTCCTACAGCCTTCTCTGCATCTTGAGCCAGTCGCTCAGCTTCTGTAATGCGCTTTCGCCCTCTGATGGTTGGCGCTGCATGAGTGTTCTCTTCCACTCCATGAACTTCATCCTGTGGATGATCCACATCCTGAAGCTCATCCTTAGGAACTAATAGCTCCTCATCTGCATGCAAGTGTGGCTCCCTCTCAAGCGAACACTTCATGGCTTTCTCCTCTTGAAATTTTATATCTCGTCGCACAACAGTCTTGCGACTGTCTGAAAAATACACACGATAGTTGTGGGGCGTATCAATGTACCCCACAAATATCCCAACCTCTGTGGTCGGCTCCAGCTTCTTCCTGGCATCCTTCATCACATGCATGTAAACGTTAGAACCAAAAATCCTCAAATGAGAAATATCAGGCCTCTTACCAGAATAAGCCTCCTCGGGTGTACTCATGCCAAGTATCCTGTGAGGACAACGGTTCTGCACATATACTGCAATATTGCATGCTTCCGCCCACAAGTGAAGGGGTAGGCCCTGATCATGCAACATCGCCCGTGCAGCACCCACGATCGTTCTGTTCTTCCGCTCAGCAACCCCGTTCTGTTGTGGGTTATGGGGAGTTATGAGCTCTCTTTGAATCCCTTCTGCGCTGCAGAAGTCCTTGAACTCGCCAGAGATGAATTCACCACCATTGTTGCTCCTAAGAGCCTTCACCTTCTTCCCCGATTCCTTCTCGACCAGTGCTTTGAACTCACAAAACTTTGAGTATGTCTCGCTCTTCTTCTGCATGAAGAAGATCCAGCACTTCCAAGAGAAATCATCAACAAAGATCACATAGTACCTATGCTTTGTTGTCGAAGCTACTAAGAAAGGTCCACACACGTCTATGTGAATTCTCTCAAGGATCGTCGTGGCGCGACTATCCTTCTCGTGAAAGGTGGCTTTCACAAATTTTCCCAAAGTACACCCCTTGCACTAATCTGACTGCGCAAGAGTGCCTTTAGGAAGCCCAGTAGTAATTTGTTGCAGTATCTTCAAGGCTCCATGGTGAAGGTGGCCCAATCTCCTATGCCACAGCTCGCCATCATCCCGGCTCACCAATCCTTCTGCCTTGCATGCCATTGCTGCACAGCCATCTACATGCAACTGATAAAGGTTCCTGACTCGAACCCCTATCTTCTGGGTTTCTCCAGTTGTCTTACTGCGCAGGAAAGCCTTTCCCTTGCTGAAAACAACATCATATCCCTTGTCTTCTAACATCGCCACAGAGATAAGATTCTTCTTCAATCCTAGAACATGCATCACTTTCTTCAATATGAAGGGTTTACCAGACTCCCTCTCAAAGGAAATGGTACCGATACCGGTCGCACTGTATCTACCATCATCGCCCATCTCGATGTGCAATCCAAGATCTTTCTCATCCAAGATCAGAAAACAAATCTCGATCTCCTGTCATGTGAAAAGACGCACCACTGTCCAAGAACCATACCGATCCCATCACACTTGATACCAAGCATGCGATCAACGAAAAATCCAGCTCAAACTGCGAGGCTAAGGCCTCTCCTGCTACAGATCCAGCAGCTTGCTTATTTTTCTTCTTCTGCAGACAATTTGTGGCATAATGTCTGTGCTGGTGACAGTGAAAGCACTTCACCTTGGACATGTCTTGCTTCTTGCCTTTCGCATCGGAATGAGAAGATTTCTTGTTCTTCCCCTTCTTTGCTTTGGCAGCCAAAGCGCAATTTTCTTCATCAGTTGCCTTTGATGAAGATCCGTCCCTGGTATTCCGCCTGATCTCCTCTTGCACAAGATCTGACCAAAGTCTCTCCCATCCTGGCAATTTCTCCCGACCATTGACAGAGTCCTGATAGGAATGCCAACTCTTCGGAAGACTAAGGAGAGCCAAGCTCACCAAGTCCTCATCATCGACAGTCACCCCCACACTTCCCAGCTCATCCCGGCATTGAGTGAACTTCGTGAGATACTTGGGCATACGGTCTCCCTTCTCACACTTAATGTTTCTGAGTTTATCCTTGAGCGCCAACTTCCTCTGGTCACTCTTGCTTTGGAATAGATCTGTCAACGCTTTCCACATCAAGTATGGAGAAGCCTTTCCATGCAGGCTGGACACAATGTGATCCTTCACACCCTCCAACACAATCCTTTGACACTTTGTTGTCTTCTTTTGCCAAGCCTCAACTTGAGTAGTATCAGTAGGCTTTGGGACCTCAGCCTCTATGAACTCCTTCAACCCATTATCATCTAACACCGCCTCCATCCTGTCTTTCCATGCAATATAATTCGAGTTGCCCTCAAGGGCATACTCCAATCGCAATCCGTTGAAAGACATTTCAACTTTGACACCAAGAAAACACTGCTGCAAATTTGAATTCCACCAGCTCAAAACTCAACCGCTTCTGATCTAAAATTCGTGAGAACAAAGTATTTCTCGTACAGAGATTGACTGTATGGGCATTCACCAGATATCTCACCTTCGAAAAGAAGGATGAATCCAGAGGCTACCTGGCCCGATTACAGACTCTGCCTGAAGAAATAAAATGTAAACACTTTCTGAATAATAGATCTGATGATCAACTCTGCTCTGATACCATGTAGAATTTTGAATAATATGACACTTATTCACAGAGATTATCTTGATTATACACTATTTGCGGAATGCATGCATAATACATAACCTCCTCTACGTTGATCATCAATTCGCAGAATCAAAACATTCGCATGCGCACATTGAAACACATATCAACACAGTATGTAACCAGGGAAAGCATACAGCTGAAAACCCCCAACTATCTGTATATTATATTTATTGAGAACATGTAACAATACATAGTACAATACTCCTCACAAGTACTCAGTACTATCTCCACCTGCTACACACAAACTAGCTCAGATCTGAATCAATCACAGGCTCAAATCTCCTCCGCTGCTTGCCTGCCTCCACTGCGCAATCCTGCATGAGAATAGATGAGAATGGCTGATCCAAACTCGTATTTCCCTTGGCTGAACCACGCAATCCTCATTGGCAATATTCAATCCATTGATTGTGCAAATCTCATGCACAACTATAGTCACAACTGACAGTTGTCTTTCCCTTTCACTCACCTCTAACACCTGTCTCCACTGAACTGTCCATGCACTGAGTTAACTGATGTATTCTTTAGTTGATATATGAGTTAATAATTAGTGAATTAATTAATAATTAATTCACACCACTCATCACTAGTGTATTCTGCAGTTAAACCAAATACAACTAGTTCAACTAAGTCAAACTGAACACAACTCCATCAACTCCTCAATCAACTCCACAAAACTCAACCACTTGAGTTCTAACTGAAGTCCATCATGCAATAGCTCAACTAACCCATAAGAAAAGCGTATTTCCTTCTGGAAGTTGCATGTGCCATATCCGTAGCTCGAACTGAAGTGCTCCAAGAGGATAAGATAATGTTTATAGTCCAAATATTATTAAGAGCTAATAATATTCGACTGTTCTATATTTAGACTGGCAGTCTAAAAATAGACTCTGCCCATATGTCTAAAAATAGAAGTCCATCTATTTTTACCAACATGACCAATCATCCACAAATAGCATCTTGAAACTCATAGACCATGATCCATATGTCTAAAATTAGACTTTGCGCCAAAAATAGCCTGCGGGCCCACTTAGTGAAGGCGACTCCTTTTCACTAAGCTCTTCATAGGACTTCATTACCGAAGGAGATCCCTCTTTTTGGCCAAAACGTTGGCATTTAGTAAATCGTGGACCCAAAAAAGGTCGTACCATTATTTTGCTACCATATATGCTAAAAAAGGGGGTCATACCTCTGTACTACCAACCGTGGCTCTTCCAAGAAGGGTGTTTCAATCTTCATCGAAAGTTTTTCTAAGACAAGGGAGTTCGATTTTATCAGTGTATTAGCAAAATATAAGGATTTTGTGTGGATCGTTTAAGCTTGATTTTACTATCCAAGTCCAGCGCATTTCACTCAGTAAATCGAGCTAATATTTTTTGGGGCATGGCATCTCAAGGGGAGATCGAATCAACTTAATAACTTTGTTACGGCAAAGTCATATACAACAGTTTGTAAGCGATAATCCAGTGTTGTCATCTCCATCTATTTGTCTAGCCAAATCGTGTTAGGTTCCTAGAAATCATATGGCTGAGTTTGTTGTTGTAAAATTTGTTTGTGAAATTTTATTGTATTGTTATTGCGCTAGAAGGGTACAGCTACCTTGATATTTTTGTTTGTGGTATTTCACCATGTTATTAATAAATAGATCTACTATTTTGGATAAAATTATTTGTTATGATATTTTTCTTGTGATATTTTGGCTACAATAGTTATTTAACATAGAAGGGGTTTTTCATGCAAACTGTTTTATGAAATGTCTGCAAGGTAAAAATTAAAATTAAAATAATAAATAATAAATTTAAAAATTTAAAATTAAAATTAAAAAAAAAATAAAAATAATAAAAATATATATATATATATATATATAACATTGTAAATAACACTTAGAATAAATCTGCAAAGAATTTAGACAAAGGAAAATAACACTTACATAGATTAAAAAAAAATTAGATCCCCAAACATGGAGTTAGCTCACTCACAAGTACTTCCATTTATCCACTATTCAAATCCAAGTTACAAACGGAGAGAGAAATTTCCTATATAGGTTTGAGTTCAATCTCCCTCATGTAATAAAAAAAAAAAAAAAAAATTCCTTAGATCCATTAATCCTCCTAGGAACAATGATGAAATAATCATGTCTGACCTCCTCCAAAAACTTCTTGCTAAAGATAGACAAGAGTTTGTTGAGATCCACAATCTCCTCTAAGAAGTTACAATAAAATAATCTAGGAAAGCAGCTTTCAAGGTAGCTTCACATCTAACTAACTCCACAAGCTTAGTCCACAAGGAATAAATTGGTAGATAGTTACAACAACTCGCTAATAATAGAAGCAAAATATAAGTGTATCTTCCTAGCTTGAGATAGACTAGGTCCAAGTTCCTAGCTTGAGATAGGCTAGGTCCAAGTTCACAAACGACTAGTGCACCCTTCTAGAAG
Source organism: Pinus tabuliformis (assembly GCA_031772625.1). Lineage (NCBI taxonomy): Eukaryota > Viridiplantae > Streptophyta > Pinopsida > Pinales > Pinaceae > Pinus > Pinus tabuliformis. The sequence goes on along the minus strand of CM062817.1, from coordinate 1,234,033,036 downwards.
AATAAAGTGTGTGCATTTGATGTTCATGAGAAAGTGTGCAAGTAACTACTTTATCCACACACGTGGCATGCTCCATGAGTGGAATGAGTACAAGTGATACATCTTGCTTGGGTGAATAGATAGTTGAAGACACGGAGCACTTAAGTGAAACCATTCCTCATATCTTGTGTGCTTGTTAAGAAACAAGAAGCTTAGAAACCATGAACCAAAACCATTGGCTTGTTTTTTCAAATCCATGGGCTCTTTCTTCTTTAAAACACCTAATCTCCTTGGTGATGTTAATTGGTGCATGTGTGGAAGGTTGACCTGCTAAGTAAAATGTAGAAAGTTTAGCAAACGCCAATCTCACCTTTAAATGTTATCACAGAATTTGCTCTTGTTTTTCCTTGTCCATTGTTGAAATAATATGTGTTGCCTCAAGTTGTGCCTTTAGTAGCTCCCTTGCAAGAAAATGACTTTAGTGTGGTGCTCTGAATTTTGGACTTCTATCTCATATCAAATCTAGGTATGGAAACAAACCTTAATGTAATACTCCTATGGGAAAATTAACAGTGATAAACAAAGCATTAACAACACATGCAACACAAAATTTCACACATAAATTAAACACCCGGAAATTCTCCAAAAATTAAGCCAAGCTGAGCCATTTTATTGTAAATCAATGAGGGTACAATATAAGCATGGAGTGAATGCACTTGGGCTTGAAAAAACAAGCTAAACAAGTCTCAGGTGAAGAAAACAAGTGCTCGGATGTTGGAAGAGTATCCTCCTCAATGCTCTGTGCCAGCCCTAGAAAACTACATTGTTGGCTGGTAAAGATCTGTTATTTGGCCATCCTCCAATGCTCAGAAAATTCCGAGAAATTAACCTCGAGCTCTCCTCAAATAACCCACCAAAACACAAAAAGGGTTTGGCCTAATTCCAACCTCTGAATTTATCCCCAATTTCCATGTGCCCTCCACTAGGTGGGTAATTCGACCCACCTGGAAATGGCATTACCCAAATCTTCCAAAATGATAGAAAAGGCTAGCAAAACTCCCCTCTGGATGCCTCCACAATTCCCAGCTCAATTGAGCCCCCATGTACTTATCCTCCTAGCCCCCACGTGTGGCACAGTAAATACCTCTACACAGTCCTACGCATTGGAAAATCCATAGGGGTGGCAATTAAAGCGATTCTCCTTATTATGACATTAACTTGTGATTTTTTCATTATTAGTATTCGATCTTTTAATATATTTTCTTATCATCAAGATTAATGCCAAGCAACAAATAGATGAGAACACAAGATGTCGGCGCGCTGGCAAGGCAAACCCCCTCGAGTGGAAAATCCAGTCACAAGTTCTTACTTCAGTAGATTCAAAAGATGAGATAACCAAGACCCTTACAATTCATACCCAAGACATCCTCCATCAAGTCATCCTTGAAACTGTAATAGGACTGAGACCTTCATTGTGGTGAATCCTTCAAACTGTGGTAGCATTGAATGCTTCATTATGTGGTAGCACTGAATCCTTTATTGTGATGCATCACAAATGTCTCCATTGTAATGTCGAGCTTGTCTTTCACAATTCAACAAAGACGTGTCCATCACTCCTTTCAACAACGATACTAAAATCATAGAATTTACTCACTGTAGTGACATTGAAACGTCATTTTCTAAGCTTTTGCAGTGACACCAAGACCTCTTCTCTATAATCTGAATTCATGTGATTGCATTGAGAACATACTTGTGATATCACCAAAATATTGCCTCTGAAATGCGAGCATATGTCCTTCGTTCTAGCACTGAATCTCCTTCTCTGAAATCCAAACTTTTTGTGGTGAGAGAAATCCAAAGACCTTATCCCTGTATATATAGTAGTTCAACCATACAAATGAGCCGAAATGACATTATGAAAATATGTGTCACTGTTATAAGGCCGACATGAATATATTAGCTTGAAGACGATTTATTTTAGTCTGACTTGAATTTGATGAAGAGGTCGAGTTGATGACTTTGCTAAAGAGGATGGGTTGATGGAGGAGTCTTTGACCAAACAATAAATGACTTTGACAACCTAAAGCCTACAATGGAGGCTTGACCTATAATTGACCCAAACATGAAACCCATGCTTTAATAAACCAATTCAAATTAATAATAATATTCTTTTCACTTTCTTTTGACAAATATATTACATTTGACTCAAGTACAATAATGAAGACCGAACCTAGTTACGTTTTTCAACACTACGCAATCCCTGAATATGTTAATGCTATAGCGGAAATCCCACAGAAATGTGCCCAGCTAGCACTCCAAATCCTCAGCAAAAGATGGTCCAAGTCTCTCCTGGAAAGACTAACAAAAATGTTGCTCCACAAACAGCTCTCCCAGGAAATGTGTATTTCTCTACTACGCCTAGTCTGTTGTAATATCCCCCACAAAAATGCTTGAGAAAACACCTGGAACAGCTCCTAAATAGTGCATATCTTCCTCCTTGGGCTGGCACTCAAAGTGCACTTAATGTAGGGTGATATTTTCGCATGAAAATCTCATGTGTTGAACAACACTTGCAGACTTGGCTCAACAACTCAAACGTGTTAGGTAAGTTTGATTGTCAAAGGATCAAAATCCCCAAAATGATGCATGCTTCTCTTATTTATCCTTGACCTTCCTTTCTCCCTATGGGTCCCATGCATCAACCCTCTTTGCTTTTTTCCCTCCAACAGTGTGAATTATCTAACGGGTGCATATTTCCCTTTGAGGGTGGCCCCCACCATCCCCTAAGAAATCAATTTGTCCTTTTCCCCCTATGTTGGAGACTCCCTTAGTCAAAATTGCAAGTGGGGCCCTACAACCCACTTTTCCTAAGTTGGAAACCAAAAATGTCAAAATTAATATTTCACTTAGCATTATTTGTTAGGTGGTAATATCACATTCCTCCCCACCAAAACATTGCTTGTCCTCAAGCAACTGCAGTGATGGGAGTTGAAGTATTTGCTCACCCTCCCATGTGGCATCCTCATCGGGCAGGTTCTTCTACCTGATCAAAAACTCCCTGATAATTCTACCCCTCAATCTCCTCTCCCTGGTCTCCAGAATAGCCTCATGCTCAAGAACCAGATGCCCATCATCATCTAACAGAGGTAGCTTAGTAGTTGTTGTCACATGTTGTCCCAGTACCTTCTTGATGCATGAGACATGGAAAACATTGTGCACCTTGTTTCCAGGTGGAAGCTCTAACTTGTATGTCACCTCACCAATCCTCCTGATCACCCTGTAGGGCCCCATAAAAAAATGGTTGTAGCTTCTCCACCCCCTTCTACTTCGGCATGGACTGCCTATAAGGTTGGAGACGCAAGAAAACCAAGTCTCCCACCTCAAAATGTCTCTCAACCCGATGCCAATCTGCATACACCTTCTATTGGTTTTGGGTTGTCTACAAGTTATCTTTGAGAGCCTTGAGGATGTTTTGACTCTCATGTATCCAATCTTTGGCCCTTAGGGCCCAACTGTCTCCAAAAACAAGGTCAGAAAAAGATAAAGCATCATATCCATATAAGGCTCGGAAAGGTGACATACCAATAGACATGTGATAGGTAGTATTGTAGCAATACTCCCCCAAGTGTAGCCATCTCACCCAAGCTCGCTATTGCCCTATCACATAGTTCTGTAAATACCCCTCCAACCACTTGTTAACTATCTCAGTTTGTTCGTCTGCCTAGGGGTGGTAGTTGGTACTAGGAGTGAGATCTATGCCCACCAGCCTGAAGAGCTCCTGCAAAAAAGCCCCCATTAAGCGGTTGTCTCTGTCACTGACTATGGTCTTCGGGAGACCATGCAATCAGAAAACCTCCCTAAAGAATAGTTCTACAACTTGCGAAGCAGTGTACCAAGTGGGGATAGCAAAGAAGTGGGTATACTTCGTCAACCGGTCCACCACCACATATATGCAGTTACGACCTTGCACCATAGGGAGTCCCGCCATAAAGTCCATTGAAATGTTCTCCCACTTCCTCTCCAGAATGGGAAGTTGTTGCAATAACCTAGCAGGATGAGTCAACTCCCCCTTGTTCCTTTGGCAGGCCTCACACTCCTGCACATGCCTCAACACGTCCCCCTTGAGGCCCCTCCAAGTGAAACACTCCCTCACTGTCATGTAAGTCTTCAGGAACCCCTGATGTCCTGACAAAGGTGAATCATGGGCTACGTGGAGAACCTTCTCCCCCAACTGTGAACCAGACACAAGATATATGCGTCCCTTGTAGTAAATGGCATTGGCCATCACCCTGTAGTGTTCATCCCCATGGGTACCATCCAGGATCTCACACGCCTATCGATCCTTGGAGTACTCCACCAAAAGTTGTCTTCCAATCAAGGCAAATGCTCATGAGTGAAAGTGTCGAGGGGTTCCTAGATAGGGCATCTGCCACAATGTCCTGCTTGCCCTTGACATACTCTATATTGAAGTCATAGGACTAAATCCTGCTGACCCACTTTTGCTGCCTCTCATTAAGGCCCTTCTGCTCCAAAAAGTGGCGAAGACTGTTATGATAGGCCTTCACTCTAACCCTGTTGCCCACTATGTACTGTCAGAATTTGGCCAACGCATGCATGTTGGCCAACATCTCCTTGTCATAGATAGAATAAAGCTTCTCATGACTAAGGAGCTTCTAACTCTCGAAAGTTATCGGATGGCCTCCGTCTGACAACACTGCACCAACGCCCTCACCTGATGCATCACACTCCAAGGTGAATGGCTGTGTAAAATCGAGCAAAGCCAACACCGGACAACTACTCATCACCTCCTTGAGGTCCTCAACAGTTGCTTGTGCTCTATCTGTCCATGTGAATGTATCCTTCTTAGTCAGATCTATGAGGGGTGTCACTAACTATGAGAAGCCCTTTACGAACTTCCTGTAGTATGTGCAAATGCCCACAAACCCCCTCAACTTGGTCACATTTCGAGGAACTGGCCAGTCTTGGATAGCTCTAATCTTCTCCTCATGCACCCACACTCCATCCTCTCCAATAATGTGCCCCAAGTATAGCATATTAATCAACCCAAACTTGCACTTGGACAACTTCGCATAGAACTGTTGCCCCTCCAAAATGTGAAGCACCTCCTCTATATGATGTAGGTGCTCCTACCACGTCCTGTCGTAAATCAGCATGTCGTCAAAGAACACCAACACAAACCTGCGCATCTTCTTGTGAAAAACATGGTTCATGCAAGACTAGAAGGTAGCAGGTGTGTTGTTTAGCCCAAAGGGCATAACTAGGAACTCAAAATGGCCACAATGACATCTGAAAGTTGTCTTAGGGATATCATGATCCCTCGCCCAAATTTGATAGTACCCTGAACGTAAGTTTGTCTTAGAGAAGTATTTAGCTCCTCTAAGCTCATATATGGGGGGAATGGGGTACCAATTTTTCAAGGTCTTCTTATTAAGGGCCTAGTAGTCACTGCACATCTGGAATGTATTGTCTTTCTTCTTCACCACAACAACTAATGAAGCGAAGGGGCTAGAACTAGGCCTAATGTGTCCCAATGCCAACAACTCCTGGATAGCTCACTCAATCTCATCCTGATAGGCCTTGGTATGCCTGTATGGGGTCGTAATGACTTCCTGTACACCTGACTATATCTCAATGGTGTGCTCAAAGCCCTTGTTGGTTGATTGCCTTGGTGGGATGCCTCCAAACACTATTTGGTATCTGTTTAGAATGGCCTAGACATATGGGTGTGGTGGTTTGGGCCCACCCCCTGCATCAGATATCCTAAGCTCTACAGCCCACTCTATATCCCCATGTCTCAAGTCTGCCTCCATCTTGTGCACTGACACTATCTGTGGGGGATATGAATGCATGCCTCTCAACAAAACTAGCCTCCCATCTGGCCCTATGAACTCCATCTCCAATTTCTAACAATCAGTGGTAACACACCCCAAAGAGTAGAGCCACTAAACGCCAAGCACCACATTGGTGTTTGGGACGTCAACCATAGAGAAATGGTCCATCATCGAATAGTTCCCCATCACCATTGTCATCCTTGGAACGTATTGGGTACACTGCATGGTGCAGTCTCCTGACACCAAAACGGAGAAACCCTCAAAAGACTTTGTGTGTGTGCCTCTCCTCTCCACCATCTAGGCATCTATGAAATTGTGGGTTGCCCCATTGTCTACTAGCACTGAAACGAGTTGCTCCTGCACCGTGCCCGTCATCCTTAGAGTAAGGTACTTCAGCACTACTCCCTGAACTGAAGCGATAACTCATGTTGTCAATAAGAAAGGAGCGCCTCCTAATGGGGGTGGTGGGCCTCCACCTCCTCCTCCTGTAGCCTGTGGCTCATCATCACCAGCTCCTATCTCCTACTCTGCCTCATCCTCTAGCTCACTATCAAAAAACACCTCTATGTAGTGGACCTTGCCCTTGGTACACATGTGCCCTGTTGCCCACGACTCTTGGCAAGTGAAGCACAACTTCCTCCTACGGAGGTCTCTCCGTGTCTCATCGTCCAACTGCCCATGCCCCTGAATGTCGCGCAGCGGTGGTGGCCTAGTGTCACGACCCCTTTGTTTAAAAAGATCTCATGTTGGAACTAGTGCCCTAGCTTTGGGGATTGTGTCCTGCAAATCCCTAGCACAAGATACTACCTCCTGTAAAGTGGTGGGCCTGCGGGACCTCATTAACCCACACAATGGCTCAACTAAGCCCTCAACAAAGGTGTAGACCCTCCTGGCATCCGATAAGTCTGGCACCATCACTGATACCCTCAAGAACTCTTATATGTACTGTTATGGGGCTTCCTGTCTATCTAAATTGTGTTAGCTCTCTGAAATGGGCCTCAAGATCTCTCCTATAAAAATGCTCCACATCCCTCCATGTGAAGTCCTCATAGGAAGTCACACCATTGTGAAAAATCGGTAAACCCCAAACCCTATTGCAGCAACTGACGTTAATTCTTCTAATTTTTAATTCGATTAAACAATTTACTTGTTGTGTGCTACGACAACTATCGAATTAAATACATTGCAACCTTCACAAAATAAATATTGTGGAAGAAATAAAAATGTTGGAAGAATAGATGCACACATACACAAATACACAATTATTTTTGGACTAAGTCCCCAGAAAAACCCAACTCGAGAAAATCGGTGCAACAGCTAAGGGTTTTAATATTATGCAGTAGTAAATATGAGTACAAGGCTATGGACACTCAAATCTAGCAATCCATAAAGAGAAATGACTGACAATAAATCTAGTGAGAAAAATCTCACTCCCACAAGCGATCCGACACTGACCTTGGCTCAAGTTGAGCTGCACTTTGATGCCTTTGCGCAGTCACTGCATCAGCCTACGCAGTACTGCGTCCCAAAACTCGGAACTACTTTCCCTCTAGCTATCTGATCAGATGTTGTCTGGAAGATGGATCCTCCTGGCCTTCAGACTCTCTCTGGCTTCTGGCATTGAATCCCTGCTTTTCCCCAGCAAAATACGGAATCCCCTCTGAGGCACTGCGTTGCCTCTGTGTGGCTTTGCCCTGCCTCTCTATGGCACTCACTACCTCTCTGCAATGCACACACCGGAACTGAAAAAACTTCCTCTGACCTTACTATCCATGCCCCTCTCTCACTACTTCGAGCTCACTAGCTCTCTCTCCGCAACTCAACATTACTACTCAAAAAATTGATATGCCAGTGAAATCGAACTGTTGGTGTGTCTTCTCCAAGCCCCATCAAGTTTCTTCTTATAATCTATCGTTGAGACATCAACAACCACGATTAAAACTTAATTGATGGCTAAGATTAACTAGAACTCGATCCAAGTCTTTTTCTAGAAGATTCTCACCATGACTTAATTAATACCCTCTAGGTGGAATTTCCAAAAACGATTTTTGGGTTTTGAAGAATACATGTATTCTAGCCTCTCCACCAAATTTTGTGGCTAGAACACATCCGATGCTACAAAAACTAACAGGAATGCCCTAGCATGGTCAACCCATGGAAACACCAATCTTGTGTTGCTCCCTCCAAGTGCAGAGTAGCCATTTTAATGGCTTCCATCTGAATCATCCGGCTAAGCTCAAAGTATGTGTCTAGCTTCTCAACCCAAGCCCTGGCCATGCACTTGGATGACCCATCAAAAGTGGGGAGATACATCCTCCGGATAGTGCGCTACAGCTCCGAATTCTCCGTACCTGAGTTCCCTGCGCCCTTGCCCTTTTCATTATGCTTGAGCTAGCAAAAATCTCAAAAGGACAACGCAGCTCGAAAATCCTCTCCCATAGACTACCATTCTCGAAAGTATTCTCCCATATGCATGTCATCCTGGCCAGCCTGCTCACCAACTCCTGAGGGCAAGAACATGGGTAACATAGTCCTAGTTGGCCCACTAAAAGCGTGTGGATGAGTCAGGGGAGAATGGTGGTCATACTGGTCGAAAGCCCCTGAAGTTTCCCCAAACAAAAAATCTCGGTGAATGCCCTTGTCCCAATTCTGTTGCTTGATCTCCTCCAACATCTCCTTCTATCCCTTGGCCAAGTCATTCAGGGCCCTCCAAAGGCTCTCAAAAGTTGCCTCCTCTTTGCTCTTTGGCTCGTCCATATCTACTTCCTCCACCTCCAGTTCTAGGGCCTCAATGTCAGGTGTGATTTCCAACTCTCTCTCATGGCTCCTGTACCTCTACCTCTGGTAGGTAACGTTCTGCTTTTCCTCTATGGTCATAGAAATAATCCCATGGCTGAGCCACCGAAGCTCTGATACCACTAAAATATTCCTAAGGGAAAATTAAAAGTGATAAACAATTCATTAATAGCACATGCAACACAATATTTCACACAAATTAAACACCCATAAATTCTCCAAAAATTGTGCGAAGCTGAGCAATTTTATTATAAATCAATGAGGGTACAATATAAACATGGAGTAAATGCACTTGGGCTTGCAAAAGCAAGCTAGACAAGTCCCAGGTGAAGAAAACAAGTGAAGAGTATCCTCCTCAATGCTCTGCGCTACCCTAGAAAACTGCATTGCTAGCTAGTAAAGATTTGTTGTTTGGCCCTCTTCCACTAGTTAGAAAATTTTGAGAAATTAACCTTGGTCTCTCCTCAAATAACCCACCAAAACCCAGAAAGGATTTGGCCTAATTCTGACCTCTGTATTTACCCCCAATTTCCACGTGCTAATCCATTAGTTGGGTAATTCAACCCACCTGGAAATGACACTGCCCAAATCCTCCAAAATGATAGCAAAGGCTAACAAAACTCCCCTCTAAATGCCTCCAAAATTCCCAACTCAATTCAGCCCCCAAGTACCTATCCTCCTAGCCCCCACGTGTGGCACAGAAAATACCTTTGTGTAGGCCTACACAATCTCTGAAGATGTGTCAATGCTACAGTGAAATTCACACATAAATGTGTCGGCTAGCACTCCAAATACTCAGCAAAATATGGTCCAAATATCTCCCAGAAAACCCAACAAAAATGCTGCTCCACAACCAACTCTCCCAGGAAGTGTATATTTCTCTACTATGCCCAGTCTGTTATAATATCCCCCACAAGAATGCCTGAGAAAACACACGGAACAGCTCCAAAATAGTGTAGATCTTCCTCCTTGTGATGGCACTCGAAGTCCACCGAAGGTAGGATGAAATTCTTGCCTGAAAATCTCGTGTGTTGAACAACACTTGCAAACTTGGCTCAACAGCTCAAGCGTGCTAGGTAAGTTTGATTGTCAAAGTTCAAAAGCCCCAAAATGATGCATGCTTCTCCTATTTATCCTTGACCTTCCTTTTCTCCCCGTGGGTCCCATGCATCGACCCCCTTTGCCTTTTTCCCTCTAAGAGTGTGAATTACCTAAGGGGTGTGTAATATGTATTTCCCTTTGGGGGTGACCCCCACCATCCACTAAGAAGTTGATTTGTCCTTTTTCCCCTACATTGGAGCCTCCCTTAGTCAAAATTGCAAGTGGGGCCCTACAACCCACTTTTCCTAAGTTGGAAACCAAAAATGTCAAAATTGAGCAAAATTGATATTTCACTTAGCAATATTTGCTTAGTGGGAATATCACATTTAATCACTAATGTGACTGATACAAGGGTCTGCAAAATTCATTAGCTTGCAAAGTATGCCCCCCTTGAACACACAAATCTGCCATAGGGTCTAAAAAAAGCGTTGTAGCATTGTTCATCCCTGATTACCCTGCTGGTATAAATGTCTTTACTGCTGTAGAAATCCTGTGACACTTGAAAACAGTAGCCTTACCAAAAGCATCACCAATGCACATGCTATTTAAGTACAAATGCTAGATCTGTAGAGCAAGGTGCTAGTAATGCAATGTACCCAACCCCATACCAGGCCACGTTACTACAAATTCTCTCTCTGATACCAGCTATAATATATCCGAAACACAGGGTTCCTCAAGAACTCATGTTCTTGAATTAATTTTGAATTTCTGATACCAAAATAAATGAATAAAAAAGCATGCAACATAATAGAACACATGCATTAATCAAGAAAACATATTTCTCACACAGTGCATAGCATTCAAGGTTATACACAACATTAATCAATGAACAAGCACAGAGTAAACACAACATGAGTAAAATATATAGTGAACACTTATCTTTATCAATAGCCACATCAACTAGCTGTAGGCATCGAACATTCCACCCAACCGTAGGCACTGGTACTCCAAAATATCTCAGCAGCATGTCACTCCCTAGCTGAGGCTATGAATCCACAGGGACAAGTGCTCAGGCCAACTCTAATCTCACATAGGAAGTCAAGTTCTCATGCTATTACAATTTACTCAATCACATAGCAATTTCAACTTGCCAAGTCTCTTTCCCTTTTAGCCTACACTACCCAACGAAAGGAATCCCCTTCTCTGCAATGCAATCCCTTATGCTATTCCATTTCTCTTGAGAACTCCAATATAGGCTAGCCAGGAAATCTCAGTGCTAGAAGCTCTAGATATTCTCAATTATTGACAGTATTTACGAAATCTCAATGCTAGAAGCTCTAGATATTCTCAATTGTTGACAGTTTTTCCTCAACATGCTAATGCATCCATGCACTCAGGTATCTTACACAATTGGAATAACCAGTCTTCTCATACAACCAACTAGCAATGGCTCTCTACCATAGAAAATCTCCTCCTCCTCACCCAGACGCGAGAACAAGAATGAATGAGAATAAGAGTGAGGAAATTCACAAGCATTAAAAAATGGTTAATATATGAATGCTCCCAATGTGCCATATGGCTTCCCGCAGGAAGCTCATGTAACTCCTTTTCCCAACTAATTCAAATATGGGTTTTGATCAAATATTATTATAATTTTGGTCTAGCCTCTCTAGCTATCCCCCTCTCTCATGGAATTGTAACCTATTATTACTCTTGTCCTTGGCTATGTACAGCCAATGATGTATTTTTTCTTAATAATATTCAAAAACTATTACATTGCCAGGCTCTTCGGCCTTTCAAGTTTCATCATGTACAAACATACATTATTAATCTGGGGATCAAAACCAGGGTATTACAAATAAGTTGATCCAAGAAAGAGTTGATGTGGTGAACCCTTCAGAATAATCATTTGTCCGAAATAGAATCCCTCAAAACAACCCACAACAGAAGAAGATCTGGGTGCACATGGAAATTTGGAATGAACTTTAGTATATTTCAAACTTTAATTTATACTTGATGGTTTCAAACTTTCAAGTTTAAGCACTGGTCTGCTCCCCACAAAAATAAGAATAGGTTGGCCCACTCATTTGCCTTATTTTGATTATACAAATCAAATTTCACCTTAAGCTATATAGTTCTGAGGTTTACTTAAGAAACGAATGCCTTCTCCTTGCTGCAAATCAGAAGAGACCTTTTCTGCTCGTGAAACCTGTTGACTGCTTCAAGTGTTCAAGAATATGTTGTGAAAGGCACATCTACAGCCCAGGTCTGTAGTATTTGTGCTGGACACAATGCCTCAAATGAAGTATGCAGGCTACAGATTGCTTGAAAATTTACTATTTGTGTCCTATGTAAGAGATGCACACCTCCAACCAGACCTGATAAATCTTATCATTGCCAGATTAGTCCAATACAGTTTTTAGCAGCCAAAAAATATGCTCTTCCAGTCCTGGATGGTATATGAACCTTGATGCCTTCCTAGTCCTGTTTTGAGGGGATTTCCTCCTTAAGATACTTATGTGTGTCCCTTAATTAATTCTTCTATTTCAAGGTGGGAATATCCTACGATCTCAGCCTGTCTACTACTTCTGTTATAAGGACACTGCATCGTACCCTTTGCTGAAATTTCCAATAACCTTATTTCTCAATTCCATGTCCTCTTGTAAAACTCCCTCTTCACTTATAACAAAATGTCTTGAAAATTTTCTCAAGGCTCCTAGAGGAAGGGAACTTATAACAATGCAACTCTTCGAGGGTGTTCTCAATGTGAAATGGAGCGGTAATGGCTGTATTCTCCATAGTGAAGTGGGCTTATTTTTTGAGTAACTGGCAACCTGAGAAGTGTCAATGATTCCCATCATATGTCTTCAATAACTGTTATAAACCAAACTGGATTACCAACAAAATATGTTACAGGAAGTGGACTGTGAGTCAGATCATAATTTATCCATTATGGAAAGAAACATTTGCATATTGTCTGAATCAGATCCTTACGAATTTGTTTCAACGAGATAAGGAGATTTGCCCCTCCCTACTGAACCAAATATCCTGAAAGAACAATTCCGTTATTGAAGAGGTGAGCTGTAATCTCAGAATTGAAGAGCTGAGCTGTAATCTCAGAATTTGCCTTCTTAAGAACTGCATGCCTAGATTCCACACTGCCACTGGAAACATCAACTTACTATAATCATGGTTTACAGTTGACACCAACCTTTTTTGTGCACATAACATACTTATTTTCAAAGCAGCTGGGAAATCGAAACCACTGTTCTTAATATGCATTCTTCAATTTCCTTATGCCATGATCAACCCTTCATGAAGAGCAATTTGCAAATATCCTCATTAAATAAGCTGATCCATTAAGAGAGAGATGCAAGTGTAAATATTTTGGATCAAGAAGCATGTCACTATTTACCATCTAGGCATCAAATGTAACCATGAGGATTGGCATCATCTCAAGCAAACATAGAAAGGCCACCCAAGAACCAAGATCATCAACCAAGGGAAATGAAATCATCATGAAAGCAGTACCAAGAGCACCACATGATCCCACAAGGAGAACCACTAAGCTCAACCACCCTCAAGCCAAGAAAATTCCCTATAAGTTACCCCTGAAAATATAATTGTCACTCGCGTGTTTATGAAGAGCAACAGAAGAAACCACCTGAAGAACTGAAGGCTGGAAAACAAGAAACTTTTGTCTGCCAACTTCAAAATTCACATATTCGAAGCAGTCACCAAGGCAATAGTATCAAAGGTTGATGGATTCATACTAAAGTGAGGCTTTGAGTGAAGCTCTTAATATTAGTACATCTACCTTAAGTTGTACAAAGGAAATGTGGTAATTATTGTTATGTATGTCAATGACATCCCATTTGACTCATGGTGACAAAGAACTAATCATGTCAACAAAGTTGCAATTGTTATCTCAGTTTAAGATGCAATACCTTGGTGCCGTGCGTTACTAATTGGGGGTTGAAATTCAGCATGATCAAATGAATTGACAAATCTTTCCAAGTCAAAAGAACTACATTGAGAAAATTATGAAGAGAATTTGTGATATCCCCAATTTTTTCTTTCTGCATCACAGACAATTTTGGAAAAAGGGAGACATTTCCAGCATTGGGACTTAGGAGGAAAAATGAAAATTACAGCCTTAGTGGAGAGTGGGCACTGTTGTCACCCAAATTGTACACCCAATGCAGCAACGCTCAAAGCAGGCATTGTCATTCTGATCCCTATTCACCCTGTTTAAGCTATCTACCAGTGTTGCGGGGGAGCGCCCCCCACCGCCCCCCCCCCAATCCGCGCTCCGGGCGGGAGCGACTCAAGAGTGGGTCGGGAGCGCGCTCCCTAAAAAATTTTGCGCTCCCTGCCTATTTCTGAATCGACTTAGGGAGCGTCGCTCCCGTCGCTCCGAGAGGGATTTTTACAACCCGGGAGCAGTCGGGGAGTGATCACTCCCAGGTTATAAAAATCGCTCCCGGCGGCATGAGCAACTCCCCAAAAAAAATTGCACAAAACAAAAAAAATAAAAAAATAAAAAAATAAAAAAAAATGCAGCAAAAAAAAAGCGACGGTAGGAAAATAAAGGGAGGGAAGGGAGGAAGGGAGGGAGAGAATATAAATAAACCCTCCCTCAAATGAATTTCATTATTTGAGAAATTGAGAGAGTGAGAGTGAGAGTGAGAGTGAGAGAGAGCAAGAGAGAGTGAGGAGCAAGTGAGAGTGAGAGAGAGCAAGAGAGAGTGAGGAGCAAGAGAGAGTGAGAGGCAAGAAAGAGCAAGTGAGAGTGAGAGCAAGAGAGAGCAAGGAGCAAGGAACAAGGAGAGAGCAAGGAGCAAGGGGAGATTGAAGAGCTTGCAAGAGCTTGCAAGGGGAGATTGGAGGCCAAAGAGGTAGACTCTACACTCTATTCTAGCAATTTTTTGTTAATGTTCATTCCTAAATAAACAAATAATTTTTTTCTCTATTTCCCATTCCCATTCCCATTCCATTTTTTTGGAGATTCAAAACTTCAAATTTCAAACATCATGGTTATATTTCTTGGCATTTTCTTCTTCTTGGTTCCTTATTTGGTTATTATAGTGTTGGAGAGTAGAAAAATGAGGGTTGAAAATGAAGAAGGAGATGAAGAAGTGGGCCATAGTGGATTTGATGAAAACCCCGAAAAGGAGTACCTTGGTGAGGAGGCACTGGAGGAGAGTGAACGTGAGTCAGCTCAAAAAACTAAAGAAGACCAAACCCCATTGTGGAAATATGTTAATAGGCCTGAAGCAGGGAAAGGGGGTGGAACCACTAAATTTCATTGCCCCCATTGCAACAATAATTACACAGGTTCATACACTCTTGCTAGAAAGCACCTCTGCAGGAAAAGGCCATGGGATGGAGATAAACAAATAGGAATCAAAACTTGTACAGGTGTGTCAGCAGCAGATAGAGCCAAATAGATAAGGAAAGAGGATGAAGCCCAATACAAATCTAAAAAATCAAAGGGTTTCTTTGAACCAAGCTCACAATCACATGCACAAAGAACTCCTTCAGCATCCTCCCGTGGCAGTGGATATGGAGGCACGGGGTCACCAAGTTTAAGGCGTAGAAGCATATCAGATTTCCTTGATGAAGGGTGTAGGAATGATGTGGATTCAAAAGTTTACAGATTTCTCTATGCATGTGGGATACCATTCAATGTTCTTCGCTCACCTTATTGGCACGAAATGGTTTCTACCATAAATGATGCCCCTAAAGGATACAAGAGCCCTAGGTATGACAAGACTAGAACCATTGGACTTGATCATGAAAAAGCAAAAATATCACATTCTTTGAGTAGAATGACAAGTTCTTGGACTAACCATGGGGTGTCCATTGTATCTGATGGATGGACAAATGTAAAAGGCAAGCCATTGATAAGTGTTCTTGCTGTGTCTATTAGTGGTGCTATCTTTCTTTTAGCATATGATTACTCAGAAAAGTTCAAGACCGACATCAACATTGCAGAACCATTACTTGAAACAATTGACCGTATTGGGCCATACAATGTCATCCAAGTCATCACTGATAATGCTCCTAATTGTAAGGCAGCGGGAGTAATTATTGAGGATAAATACCCCAACATATTTTGGTTTGGGTGTTTGGTTCACACAATGAACCTTTTGATGCACGATATTGTTAAGAACAAAAACCAACAATACAAATGGATGGGTGATTTGTACAAGAGAGGCAAAGAAATGATAAAATTGATTACAAATCATAGCAATACCCATGGCCTTTTCCGCAGTCACTCAAGATTGGAGTTGTTGAAGATTGCGAGGACTAGATTTGGTAGCTATTACCTCACCTTCAGGCGCCTTTTGAAGCTAAGAGAGTCATTGGCTAGCATGGTATCAAGTCCACACTAGCAAGTATTAAAGGAAAGGGCTACAAATGCAGCTGAGAGGCAAGGTTTTGAACAGGTGGAGCCTGGAGGAGACCGCTCTTAATGGTATGTTTTGGGCACATGTGAGGCAAGTATTGGATTTCACCAAGCCCGTTTATCACATGATTCGGTTTGCAGATACAGATAAACCAGTGATTGGGGAGGTGTATGAGTAGATGGATACCATGTTGGGGCAAATAAAAGATATTGTTCATAAAAATGATCCCAACTTGTATACACTGATTCACAGCTGTGTGTGTACACGGTGGGATAAATTTAATTAAGCAGATACTTCAGTTGCACTGGTTTGTTTGGTACCTTCCATGCAATGGAAGATAGAGACAGATTTGATGCTCTCACATGGAGGGAAGCATATGGTGGCCAGGGACTTTTGCCAAAATTGGCAAAAAAAGTTCTCTCACAGGTTGTAAATACTTCTTCTGCAAAGAGGTGTTGGAGCACCTACAACTTCACACATAATGTGAAAAGAAACAGACTCAATGAAAACCGAGAAGAAAGCTTAGTTTATGTGCACTACAACTTGAGGTTGTTGAGTCATTACTGTGATCGGGCTTATGAGGATCCAACATATAAAATTTGGGACAACCACCCAGAGGATGATAATTTGGACGATGGCACTATACATCTTGAAGAACTAGAAGCAGAACTTATGAGAGAGGAAGATGAAGCAACAACCATGGCACCTCCACCATCCAGTAACAGTGCTCAAGTTTTGAGTCTTGTTCCTATCCTGTGGCCGCCTCCATCTACACCCTCATGTGGAGGGCATGTGCCTTCTGGTTCTGGTCGTCGGTCTGTGCGGGAGGAGACTCCTAGAAGACCACCACGACCTGCTCATACATCAGACATTTCTCATGGCAAGGGCCACATAAAGTAGTAGATAATAGATTTACTTGTCCTTTCTAGTCTCTAGTAGTTTTCATAACT
This sequence comes from Pinus tabuliformis, assembly GCA_031772625.1. Lineage (NCBI taxonomy): Eukaryota > Viridiplantae > Streptophyta > Pinopsida > Pinales > Pinaceae > Pinus > Pinus tabuliformis. The sequence continues at coordinate 1,234,016,005 of CM062817.1, read as the reverse complement.
ATTGATAGTTGACTCTTTCATATTTATTATGATATTTTTGTAACAATATATGACAATCTAAGTTTGAAGTTTGAAGTTGGCAATTATAACTCATTGGTAATGAATTATGAATATGATGCTTCGTGAAAGTTGTTTCATTTCATGTTAGATATTATTTGTTTTAATGGTTAAACTTAGCTTACAAGTACAACTTTGGTGATCAATGATGATAAATGTTATATATTGAAATTTGGAATTTTGAAAGCTTGGAGTTGAAACTTTAAGATTGCTGAATCATGATTCATGAGACTCAATATGTTGTATGTTACTAACTTGTGGACGTGGTTGATGAAGATTATAACTTCAAGATGATTGTTGTTATATGGTTCTATGATCAATCTATGTTTTTTATATCTAATTCATCATTCTACATGTTTTTGTTGACATATATGTATCAAAATATAAATATAAAATATATATATATATATATATATATTATATAAAAAACGCTTTGGGATTCGCTCCCAAACTGGGAGCTTTTGAAAATGTCGCTCCCGCTCCCCGCTTTTGCTCCCAAACCGGGAGCTTTTGAAAATGTCGCTCCCGCACCCATTTTCGCTCTTGCTCCCAAGTAACACTGCTATCTACTAAGGCAGGCTAAGGAGGGTAGTCTCGAAAGGCAAAATGGATGGAGAACTTGTTGAGAATCAACAAGTTTAGGAGATACAAATGAATATCCTAGTAGCTTGATTTAAACTATATGGCAACTAAGATTAATTAAGCACAAACAATTAGATTATTTGAGATATATCAGTGATTGATCAATGCCTTAGAACTAGGAAATACCACAACAATGAGTAATATGTCAAGTTACCGGATAGACAAATGCTACAAGGATGATATGCAAGATCTATCCTAGATGAAATGCAAGATCTAATCTATATGTGAGATGCAGGCTTTGGGTTATTTTTAAGTTAAATGCCTATCCTAAGTGAAGACTTCTCCTCAATTATTTTGAAGCTAATCACAAACAAAGTTGTAGAGAGAAGTGTTGGGGAAGGAGGCTACGGTCTCATTAACGACACCTCCCCAGGGCCTCTAACCATCCAAGTGCCTCTGTTCCTACAAGGGATTGCCCACAAGAGAACTGCAAGGTCACATGTGTTAACCGTGAATGAGGGTCTAACTTCTAAAATTGGATGAAGACGGTGGCCCTAAATCTCTGTCAACCAAGCTTATGCTTGGAGGTAAATTTTAATTAATTCTCCTCTAGGATGAGAATGCAAGAGATGAGCCAATTAGAAATGCTTCAATGAGATAACAATGAGAAAAATGCACTGATGACAATAAGATAAGATCACTTGCAACCAATGTCAAATACACTTTGTCAATCAAGGTTACAAGAACAAATTAGAGAAGCACTTTAACTGTCACTCAATGAAACAATTATAGAAATGACAGCGATATCTCGTTATCACTTATGTGTGCTTATTATAAGTTCTCTTTCACTTATTAGATTTGCAAGTTAGAACAAGAGAAATTTGTGAGATTGCAAGAGCACAACTACAAGCATTAAGATGAGATTGCTAACAGTGATACAAGTAAATGACATGCAACAAAAAGATTCAACTATGCAATGCAATTTGCAAGAGAGAAATACTTATGCAAATGAAATGCAATTAAGGACTAGCAATGCAACTATACGATGCACAATGACTATCAAAGAGAAAAGAGAGAGAGTTAGTAAGGCTATCCTTGACAAGACAAGAGAAACCAATGCCAATATTCAATGATTGTCAAATACCTCAAATATGCCACTGTCAGCGAAAGTGTAGGAATTTACAGGGTATGTTCCTCAGACAGAAAACCAAAGGACACCGCTCACAAACAGATCACAGATCAATACACCAGTATTGTTGACGTGGTTAAAACCCTCTAAGAGGGAAACAGTCCACGGCCTGAGCCAACGCAGCCACTTTAGGCAATTTATTAATAAAAGAATGAAAATTTACATAAGCTTCTCTCATGAATAGTTACCCTACAAATGACCCTCCATGCTCTTTAAATAGAGATCATGAACCAATTGGGTGCTAAGCCACGGATCAAGTGTCGGTAATACCGAGGAGAGAATGAACCGTCGGATCACTACATATCATGACCGTCGGATTGTAAGTTACAAAAGTACATAGTAAAGAAACACACTTTACCTAACTCTACACTAGACCAAGTTATATTTAATTATTTCCTATGTGTCGGAATATCCTAACATCCCCCCTTAAGAACAACTTGGGATAGGATTGAAGGATGTACAAATATGACACAATAGGAGAAGGAAGGAGGCACTAGAGCCTATCCCCCTTAGTGACAACTCCCTGAACTCCAACCATAAATCGAAGTTTAGTAAACTTCGCCTCTGTGAGAGCCTTTGTAAAGATGTCTGCAACTTGATCATCTGTTGAACAATATTGCACTTCAAGAACATGGTCGTGAATGAGCTTTCTGATGAAGTGCATGTGCAGTTCAATGTGTTTGCTGCGCTGATGTTGGACTGGATCTTTGCATAGTTGAATGGCACTTTGATTATCACACCAAAGTGTAGTCGGATGCTGCTACTGAAAGCCAAACTCTGACAAGATCTAACGAAGCCACAGGGCTTCCTTACTAGCTTCTACGGCACCACGATACTTTGCTTCTGCTGAAGAAAGAGAAATGGCACTTTGTTTCTTGCAAGCCCATGTAATAGGTCCTGAACCAAGAGTGAACACATAACCTGCAGTAGACTTCCGATCATCAAGGTCACCAGCCCAATCAGAATCAGTGAAACCAACCAATAGAGGAGATGCTTTTGCGCTGTAATGAATCCCAAACTGGACTGTACCTCGAACATAACGAAGTATTCTTTTAGCTGCTTTCCAATGACTTTCATGTGGGTTTTGCATAAACTGAGCAATAAGGCCAACAACAAAGGAAAGGTCGGGACGAGTATGGGTCAGATACAAAAGTTTTCCTACAAGTTGACAGTATAAGGTAGCATCAACTTCAAGGGAAGTACAAGTGACTAAAAGTTTGGCTCCAGACTGAAAGGGAGAAGGGGCTAGCTTATAGTCTTCCATGTGAAAATGGCGTAGAAGATCACAGGCATACTTGGACTGGGAAAGGGAAATACCTTCCTTGGATTGCAAGACTTGAAGACCAACAAAATAATGCAAGTGTCCTAAGTCTATCATTTCAAACTTCTTTTTAAGGTTGGACTTCACATGGTTGATAAGGTTGGGATCACTACCAGTGAGGATAAGATCATCAACATAAAGAACAAGAATGATAAGAGACTTGCCCACTTTCTTGGTGTAGACAGTATTGTCAGAATGACACCTAGAAAAGCCAGATTCTAAAAGAAAGCTATCCATTTTGGCATACCAAGCCCGAGGAGCTTGCTTGAGACCATAAATGGATTTCTTAAGCTGACATACAAGGCTGGAGTTTGTTTGTATAAATCCAGTAGGTTGTTCCATATAGATTTCTTCATGCAAGTCCCCATGCAAGAAGGCAGATTTAACATCCATCTGATGGACTTCCCATTTGAAAGAGGCAGCAAGGGAAAGAACAAGGCAGATAGAGTTCATTTTGGCAACAGGGGAGAAGGTTTCAGTATAGTCAATGCCTTCAACTTGTGAAAAACCCTTAGCAACAAAACGAGCTTTATGTTTATCAACTTTCCCATCTGGTCCATACTTGGGGTTCTGTAAACCCATTTGCATCTAACAAGTTTTCGTCCCTCTGGTACAGGAACAAGATCCCATGTATCACTCGCCAATAATGAACGATATTCTTCATTCATAGTTGCGTCCCAATCTAGATGGCTTGAAGCTTCTGCAAAGGTGTCAGGATCATAATTCGCTGAAGCGTGAGCCAGTAAAGAAGAGGCTCTATCGAATTGAGAATGTGTACGTCGCTGATCTATAGGATCACCAGCAAGATCACCTGTTGCATCCCGAGTAGCACGGACCCATTTTGGATGCTGAGGAGCTGAAGGAGGATCCTGAGAAGGTGGGGGAGGATTGTCATCCTCGCTTTCATCATCTGAAGAAGAAATATTTTCAAAAGTAGAAGAGATAGAGAGAGGTGGCACATCTATCGAACTAGGCTCGTAGGCCGATATATTTTTAGCAAAATTTACATCTCTTCTAATGATAACATTTTAAGTGGAATAAGTCTAAATCCTTTGACATCTTCAGAATATCCAACAAAATACATTTTTCACTCTTAGGTTTTAAAGCTTTATGTTTCTCATCTAGAATATGGGCCCATGCTTCACTTCCAAAAACACAAAAGTGACTTACATTTGGTTTAATTGAGCTCCATGCTTCTTCTGGAGTGATATTCTTTAAAACCTTAGTAGGAGTGCAATTTATTATGTAATTTGCACAGTTAATTGCTTCTACCCAAAAATTAGGACTAAGTCCTTTAGATTGAAGCATACAATTAGCCATTTCCTTTAAGGTGCGATTCTTCCTTTCAGCTACACCATTTTGTTGTGGAGTATATGGAACAGTATGTTGCATTTGAATTCCATTCTCAGTGCAAAAGTTGATGAATTTGTTGTTAGCATATTCTCCACCATTATCAGATCTTAGCTTAAGAATTTGATGTCCAGATTGTTTTTCAACAAAGGCTTTAAAGGCCAAAAACATGTTAAATACTTCACTCTTGAGTTTTAAGAAGTATACCCAAGTGCGTCTGGAGAAATCATGAATGAAAGTTAAGAAATACTTGTAGCCAGAGAATGAAACAACTGGAAGTGGACCACATAAATCACTATGCACAAGCTGTAAAGGGGTGGAGGCATGCCAAGAGGCACGTTTTTCAAAACTATCTCAATGATGTTTTCCCAGTACACATCCGAAACAAACACCATCTCTGCAAGATACCATGGGAAGTCTGGTCACCATATTTTCTTTACGTAGATTCTAAAGGGAGCGATAGTTTAAGTGACCAAATCGCTCATGCCAAAGTTTGCTCACTTCATCGTTATGAGAAACAAATACCGAAGGAAGATTTGATGACCCAAAGTTGTTAAACTTATACAACCTTGTAGAATCATCAGCAATGCCAGTAGCTAAAATCTGTCTAGGATCTCTTAGGTCCTTAATTACAACATCGTGAGGTGAAAATTCAACGATTTTACCTTCCCCTGAATGAGTTATCTGATATATAGATAGACGGTTGTGGGATAAGGTTGGAACACATAATACATCTTTAAATTGACCATTGTCTATATGAAGTTTGAACAGTTCCAGTCCCTACAACACTAAGAGATCTATCATCACCAACATATATATTTTTGGTGTTACAATCATTTAAAGAAGAAAACATGGCTTTGTTTTTGGCCATGTGATAAGAAGCTCCAGAATCAATGAGCCACTCATGAGAATGAGAAGAAGATACATTTAGTGCATAGCCAGACCGAGATGCTTGACAACCACATGCAGAAAGTGCTATTCCTGAAGATGAAGTTGAAGTTGAAGAGTGCTCCAAATGGATGTTATGCTTCTTCATTTCTGCTTCCAAGGCTTCCATCTTCTTAAAGCATTTGGATTCTAAGTGGCCATCTCGATTACAAAAGTGGCAATGTCTATTAGTCTTCTTCCCTTTGTTTTTATTTGCCTTATCATTTTGTTGAAATGATTTTTCATTTTGAGACTAGAATTGCTTAGGACCCTTGTTTGGTTTAGGACCATTCCTTTTAGGATACGACTTCTTAGGATTCTTTGAATTTGGTTGCTGCTGAGCGGCTAAGGCTTTCTTAGAAGAGTTTCCAAGATTAAGAAGACCAAGATGTAAGAGTTTTTCTTGTTCTCTTATTAAAGAATCACAAAAGGAATCAAAGGAAGGGCACTCGTAGGCTTGTCCTTGAGAAATGAAGGCTTCTCTTGTAGAATGGAAGGTGGAAACAAACACAGAGTAGGCTGGTCCCAACTTAGTCAGAATAGAATAGATAAGGTTATTATCTTCTTTCTTAACCTTAACACCTTCCAAGAGAAGTCTAAGGGTCTTGAACTTGGACAAAAAATCTTCAATGGAAGAAAAATTATTGGGGTCCAATATAAGCAACTCATTTTCGAGTTGATGGGCTCTAAGTTCATTTTTAATTCCAAAAACTTTAGTGATATGTTTCATTGCTTCATCAGGAGTATCAAGTTCTGCAATACAGAATCTAAGATCTAGAGAAATAGACATCCCTATCAACCCACGTGCTTGATCTTGCCTATTTTCCCATTTAGCTGCCTTATCTTCATCTTTCGGTTTGGTTTCTTGGCCTGAGGCTATTCTGTAAAGACCTTTACTTCTAAGTAAATCCACAATGTAGGACCACCATTGGAAGTAGTTGGTTCTGTCAAGAATAACTTGGCATGGACTTTCCATTTTAACAGAAACTGAAGCTATAGATGCTGAAACTAAGTGTTCCAACGGAAAGATCTGGAAAAATTAGGTTGATTAAAAAAAAAGGCTCTGAAAACGGCTTCCAAATGAAGAAGTTATGGCTTTTTGAAGAAAAGTTGTTGAAGATGCCAACGAAGTGCGGGAATGTGTGGAAATGAATGATAATGTTATAAAAAAAAATCCAGCCCCTTTCCAAATTTAATCTAATAAAGTAGCTTTGAACCAAGAAGGATTAGAACTCAAGACCTCTATTCTCATAAAGTAGCTTTGGACTAAGTGAGCTAGATTAAAAGGTTAGTAATTTTTGGTAAAAAGGAAGGGTATTTTTTTTAGTCACTGAAGCTTTGGGTTGCGTGCTTACTTGAGAAAATTCTTTTTTCCTACAAAACAAAAAACACAAAACCGAACACAAATATACAAAAAAAAAACAAAACTTACAGCTTGAAGTTAGCTTTAGCCGGAAACTAAATATTTTCCTCAATGTTTCTAATTTTCCGAGATCACACTAAGGCGCGGCGGAAAAGAACATACGCATGAGAAAAATCCTTCCTCTCTGTTTCTGATTTGCCCAGATCACACAAAGTCGCAGGGCAAAGAGCATACACAGAAATGAAAGGTATAGATCTGGTAATAAAAAAACAAAGAGCCAAATAAATCGAAATAAATAGAGAGAAAATAACTAGAAACTGCAAATAAACATTGTATACCTCCAGATCTTAAAAATGACGTAGCTAGGGCTACCAAAACGTTTTCGCGTGAAACGAAAGGGGTTCTTCACTGGAACAGATGCTCCTAACACAATAGAGCAGTGCTCTCGGCCCGAAAGCAGTCAGAAACAGTAGATCTAGGAAACGGCAGTCGGATGCAATTCTACCGGCTTCAAATTTGGATCACCAATGGATGCAGCCCTCAAATAGCTCTGATACCATGTAGGAATTTACAGGGTATGTTCCTCAGAAAAAACACCAAATGACATCGCTCACAAACAAATCACAGATCAATACACCCATATTGTTGACATGGTTAAAACCCTCTAAGAGGGAAACAGTCCACGACCTGAGCCAACACGGCCACTTCAGGCAATTTATTAATAAAAGAATGAAAATTTACATAAGCTTCTCTCATGAACGGTTACCCTACAAATGACCCTCCATGCTCTTTAAATAGAGATCATGGACCAATCGGGTGTTAAGCCAGGAATCAAGTGTCGGTAATACCGAGAAGAGAATGAACTGTCGGATCACTACATATCGTGACCGTCAAATTGTAAGTTACAAAAGTACATAGTAAAGAAACACACTTTACCTAACTCTACACTAGACCAAGTTATACTTAACTATTTCCTATGTGTCGGAATATCCTAACAAAAAGATTAGACTGTTGTAGCTTATTTACCAATGTATGACAGTCCACTTAGATACCAATGCAAATATAAAAGAATCAATGCACAATAGGAATCTAGATGTTAAGAACACTTGTGCTAGATTATAAAAGCATTACTGCAACCTCAAATCAGACTTCTGAGATGATGCAAGCAGCCAACTGAAGCAATGAGATCAGTCATTAAAAAGCAAAATTAGTTACCAAGAATGTAGTGAAACAAGAGCCACAACACTTCAAATGATTCTTATGATTATTATGTGTTATCCTTGAGTGTTTTAGGCTTATTATTGTTAGATTTTAATGTGATTAGACCACTGTGTATTTTACTTCAGATCTGATTGTTATGACAGCCAATGGATAGGCTAAGATGGGACAAGGGACAAGGCCTCAAAGCCTTGTGGACGTCCTCCAATGAATGATGCACCAAGTTGGGAACCTAAGAGCAATTGAAACATGCAATGTAGCACCTCCAAACTCAAATGCGAAGTCTACAACCACAAATGTTAGCTCAGAAATGACAAGATCAGACCTACAAACCCTCGCGGCTAGGGCTAGAGAGGCCTTCTAGGCCTGCGGCCAAGCCAAGGTGATCGATATATCAAGTTTAACCCCTCAAAAAAATGTTTTGGAGCCTAAACACGCAGTGAAACCCTTCAGAACACCTGCAACCACAAAATGTTAGCCCTAGACAATGAATAACCGTGAATTAGACCTCCAAATGCTTGCAACCAAGGCTAGAAAAGCCTTTTAGGCCTAGCAGTTGAGGTGAAATGGGCTTTTAGGCCTTACGGAGGCTTGAAGGCTAGACAAATGGATGCAATGAATGTCAAGCTCACAAAACTCACTCCAAATGGATCTCAAGCCTACAAAACAAATGATTATCCCACAAGCAAGAATTCTCGAGGCTTGTATGGATGAAAGAAATGACAAACTTTCAATGAGAAACTACTTCAAAACCCTTGCAAAAATTATGTTAGGCTTGCAAACACGAGAGATTAGTCAAAAATTGATTGAGAAGCACTTGATTTGCCTCAAAACCCCTACAACTAGGGTTTCTTATCCCTCCAAGGGTTGTGGCTAGGTCTTAGAGGCCAAGATAGGTTTGCGGCTAGGCTTAAGAAGGCCTTTTAGGCCTGTGGCCAAGCCTAGAAGGCTTCCAAACCTTTGCGGCTAGCTTCAACCAAGTAGTTCAGTGAAATTTAAGCCCAAGAATGTGATTGTAGACACCGAAATTTGGTTGCCAAGTCTTCAAATGATAAAATTTTGTGAGAACCCTGATTTTGCAATGATATTAGCCCTTCTAGGCCTTGCGGCCAACACAAAATGGTTAGCATTGAGCAATAGAGACCTAGGTATGGTAAATCTAGGCATTTGGAGGCTAGATGTAGCCTCAAAAGTTGGACGGCCTCTTCCAATCAGTTGGATGGCTTCCTTGAAGTTGAATAGGTGCCTAAACCCTAGTCGTCTAGGCTAGGTGAGGGCTTCCTCCTTCCACAAATTCGAATTATCCTTTGATCTAGTGATGGAGTACTTGCAAAGTCACAAAAGGCTAGCCATCCTCCACTATTTATAGATCAAATTAAATTTAAAAAAAATAAAACCCCTCTAATTACTCACACTAGAAAAATAAAACACAAAGGTGAATTCTCCAGCACTTGAGAAGATGGGTAATCAGGTGCCCGCGCCTTTCATGAACTGGGAGCACGGTTAGGGTTTCCCCTCCACTATCTGCAGCTGAACCCCCACATGCTAAACACTCACAACTGTGTTGTCGTTCTCACCGTCACGGTTGGCACTTGGACTTCGGATTTGTTGTCATTAGATTCCCTTTCGCTGTCATCGGGGCTGCTGTAGGATGTCGGACATGGACGAGGCAGAGGTGGACTACTCCGCCAACCCTAACCCCTTTGCCCCTATCTGGTCGTGCCCTAACCCTCCACCGGAAGCTACACCTACTAGGATTCAGGGTTCGTCATTCTCACACTTTACCATTACTCCTCCCTCTCGTTCGCTCCCCAGTCCTTCCACATCCAGCCTTCCATTCATTGCTCTCTCTGTCGACTCCCCAGATCTCGATTGCCCTCCCCTTTCGTCGGTTACCCTCCATTTGCTTCCCTCCTGCACGCCTCCATCCCCCCCATTTGACCCCATCGCCATCCGGAGATTTGCCTCATCCGACATCATTTGAGCTACCCTCCTCTGCAGGTTTCGATTTGGCCGTTGGCCCCTATCATCCATTCCGCTCGCCCCTCCTACTTCTGAGTCGAGATCCTCTTCCACCCCATCCAGTTGTTTTCATACTCCGGTGATCAAAGCTCGCCATTCCACCCAACAACCTCAGCAGGAGCACCAAGGCACTCAGGATCCCTTGCTGGATCACCCCACTGTGTCGCACACCGGACAAAGAAAGCTTAAGTGTGTAAAGGCCACGAACAAGGATCTGACCCTAAAATTTGGAGAAGGGGTCCAAATGGGGGAAGTTGTAGACACGGCGAGCAAGGTTCTAGTTGGAAGAGTCCGTGGTCGCGCTTATTCCACTGAGAGCCTCTGCCTCTGGGCCAAAGAGATATGGGGGAACATCTTTAGGGAACTCCCAGAGGTACAAATGTTGGCTCGAGGGTGGTTCGCGCTCTACTTTCAGCAAGAGGAATATACAAATTGGGCACTCTCCAGATATCGGCATATAGAGATGGCACTGGTCATGCTTAAGCGCTGGAGCCCTCTTTTCGATCTAGAGCGGGAACAAATTGGAGTCGGACCACTATGGGCCAGGCTGCTAGGTCTAACCCTCCACTTTTGGTCTGAAGATATATTCATCCGCATCGGCAATGCACTTGACTCCTACATGGATTATGACAAATCATACATCAGCTCCAGAAATCAGTCTATGGCTCGTATTCTGGTTTATTTGGACAACAAAGAAAGGTTGGAAGAAAAAATCACTCTGCAGTGGAGGAATTTCACCCAAATCCAAATCTTGGATTACAAAGGAGAGGACTTTTAGGTGCTCGACTATTAAGGAGAGGGAGAGGGAGAGGAGATCCCATTCAAGCCGAGGGGAGGACGCTACCGAGCGAGCGGCTCCCAACAAAGGACCGGCAGGGTGCGTAGCACGCTTGACTTGTGCCATTCAAATGCCAAAGGTGCCATAAGGTAGGGCATCTTTACAAGGAATGTCCGCTAGTTTATAACACTGCTTCTTCTTCTAAAGAAGCAAAGGAAGTTGCGCCTTCTGCACCCTCTTCCGCTGCTGAACAGACTCCACAGGCAAATGTTCCTCAGGCGATGGCAGGCGGTTCAACTCATGCCATCCTCAAACAATCCCCGTCCTCCATCCCCACCTATGACGAGATCCAAGACTGCCGCTGCAACTGCTCGATCATCGAGTATTCCTCCTCTCTCTTGCTCTGTTTTTGATGCTTCATTTTATTGCTCTGCACAGCATTTGCATCCTGCATCTGCATCTATACCGAACTATACCTCTGCAACTATTACCTGCCCCCTAGACATCCACCTTCCAGTTAACTCCACTGCTCCACCTGTTATACCCGATCTGGAACACTCATCCCCTCTTTCGGACCCTTCGATCTTCTCTAGCCACTCTCACTCATATAACCTCCGTTCCCGTGCATCTCATCCACCTGAGACATTTGTGAATTCTAGGCTTGGCTTGGCCTCCCCTCCTCGCTCTTCCAAATCCAACAGGGGGCGAAAATCTCATATTTCTAGGGCCATCCAGCAAGTCGGGGTGGAAGTGGTCTCTGGCAGACAATCCACACTTGATTGGGTACTTAGAGCACAGTCTACCCACACACAGCCTCCCCCATGAAGTGGCTCTCCTTTAACTGCAGAGGTTTGGCTAGCCCTCCTAAAAAACTAGCCCTCAGAAGATTATTTGAATCTGAGATTGTTGATATTATCTTCTTACAAGAAACACTTGGCTTGGCTAACCATATTATACCTATGCTACAATCTATGAAGTCGGGCTAGACCTTCCAGGCACTTGATGTCATGGGCCGCTCTGGAGGGCTTGCTCTGGGTATAAACCCTCGCACTATACACCTCAAGGCCTCCTAGGGAGGTGCTGGCTTCATAGGCATGGATATATTTTCCTCGGATCTAGGCATGGATCTCAAGATTGTCAATGTATATGGCCCTTGTCAAAATAGAGATGCATTTTGGAATCACCTCCTAAATCTTTCCTTTGTAAATTCTGATAATATCATTTTGGGAGGAGATTTGAATTTCTCCATTGGTTATGGGGAATCATGGGGAAGCAATGCACAGGTGGATCCCTTATCAAACGTTATGGTGCAGCTCCTCGAGCAACATCACTTAATTGATATCCCTATGGTAAAATCTCAACCTACATGGCATAATAGAAAAATTGGGGAGGTTGCATTGGCCAGGCGTTTGGATCAATTTCTCATAAAGGAACAACTGGTGAGAGGTCTATCAAACTACAGACAATGGGTAGGTTCTAGAGTCATATTGGATCACTCTCCCATCTACATGGAGTTGTCCGGTCCCTTTCAGAAGCCTAGGGCACCCTTCAAATTCAACTCCACCTAGCTAAAGGATCCCAGCTACATACACCTGGTTACCAATTTTTGGCGTTCTCATCGACCTTCCACGAGGAGAACCACAGCTAAGGGTTTTTGTTACAATCTACAAGAAATCAAGAGATTATCTATCAAGTGGGCCAAGGACAAAAGAGATCGGGATGAGCAGACCCTCGGGACTATTGAGTCCACTCTATCCAATCTCTTGGATGAGCAGGGGCGGGGATTTACATCTGTGGAGGCTAAATCCCACCTTATCGACCTGGAGGCTCAGCGATCCAAAATCCTTAAAGAGAGGGAAGAAACTTGGCGCCTTCGAAGTCGGGCTATTTGGCTACAGGCTGGCGATGAGAATACAAAGTTCTTCCACAATTTTTCAAAGGGAAGGAAAGTCAGCAACACCATTTGGCACATGCCTAAGGAGGACGGTAATCTTGCAACACCATTTAATCAGTTGGCACACCTGGGAACTCTCACTTCCAGAAACTCTTCAAGGCCCCCTGGTGCCACCCTTGCTGAAATTGTCTGGATAACAAGTCGTTTCCATCGGTTTGTCGACACGCATGAAGCAGGGGAGCTCACATCCCCAATCACGATGGGAGAATTGGAAAGCACTTTAAAATGGTTCAAAAAAGACAAGAGTCCAGGGCCAGGTGGATGGACTATCGAGCTTTATCTAGCCTTTTATGAAACTATTGGTCCAGATCAACTAAAGGTGGTAGAGGAACGCAAGACATCAAGACGCATGTACGAGGCTATTAACTCAACCTTCATTGCCCTTATTCCCAAATCTGACTCCCCCACATCTTTCAATGATTTCAGACCTATTTCTCTCTGCAACTGTCTTTACAAGATCATTGCCAAAACTATTGCCAATCAACTTAAGCCTATTCTCTCATGTCACATCTCTCCAGAACAATTTTCTTTCCTCCACAATAGACAAATTCATGAGGCTATTGGCACTGCTCAGGAAGCCCTACACTCCATGAAATCTAAAAAGCTCAAAGGTGCCATTCTCAAAATTGACTTAGCCAAAGCTTTTGATCGTGTCAGTTGGCTCTATATTAAAATGATCCTCACCCACCTGGGATTTCCTCCTCCCTTTATTAATTGGGTTATGTGTTGCATCACTACTGCCTCCTTCAGTGTCCTGATAAATGGCTCTGCTTCAAATTTCTTTCATGCAGAACGTGGACTCAAACAGGGCTGTCCACTCTCCCCACTCCTCTTTCTAATCATCATGGAAGGACTTAGTAGGCTCATAGCCTCTGCCAAGCAAGAGGGACGATTACAAGGACTCAATATTTCAGAACATTGTATACTCACTCACCTCATCTTCGTGGATGATGTGCTCATCTTCCTCAATGGAGGCTTATGGGACACTACTACTTTCTTCGACATTTTACTACTTTTCTCTACAGCCACAGGTATGGAAGAAAATCAACTAAAATCCACCATCACTCTATCAGCCTGCACTCCACAGGAAGCTCAGGTTGCATTGCAGAAATTTCCTTTTCAAAGCCATCAACTGGAGGATGGACTCATATCTTCGCTTCTAGATCAAGCCTCACTGCTACAAGATTGCCAACTGGATATGACTTGTGGTCAAGATCGAAAATCATTTACTCAACAGGAATCATAGATTCCTCTCCAGGGCGGGTCAATTAGTGCTTATCAAAACTGCCTTGGAGGCTACACCTGTTTATTGGATGTCTTTGGCATGGATTCCTAAAGGAATATTATCCCAGATTCAAAAATTGTGCTGCAGATTCCTTTGGAATGGCTATAAGGAAGGAAAACCATTTGCCTGGGTGGGCTAGAAACATATTGCAATACCAAAGAAATGGGGCAGTTGGAGACTGAAGGATCTATCCTCCTTCGCACATGCACTAGCTGCAAAGATGGGTTGGCTTATCCTCACCTCCCAGTCTCTGGACAAAAGTGATCTACTACAAATACATCTGGCCACATCAGATCATGGACTGGATTCGTTTGCCCACCTGGCAGCGATCTGGATATCAATGGTTTGGCGAGTGATCCTACACACCATGCCTACTATCAGGAATGGACTCGCCTAGAGAATCAACGATGGCTCATCGATACGCATTGGCATCGATCCCTGGTTGGGTTGTGGTAACATGTTTCGATTACCTCCTGACCTCATACAATTTCTCAAACACAGAAATATTAATGTGATTGCCCATATTGTTGATCCAGGGAATAGCACAATCTTTACACAAGCATGGACTTCAGTGGAGTACTTGGGCATTCCTGTTCATTGGCAGCAAGATTGGGAAGGCTATATCACAGCGCTGACTGAATCACATGTCCGTATAAAAGATGGTGTTGATGAACTCATATGGACCCCTGCTGAACATGGCACATACTCCCCGAAGGCTGGTTATCCCATCATTCATAATGCCCACAGACCACTTGTGCTTTTGGATTGGTGGGGAAAACTATGGAAGCTAAAAGCGCCTCCGCGCACGAAACTGTTTATGTGGAATGTCATTCGGAATAAGACACCAACAAGGCACAACTTAATGCATCGATCCTTCTTCGACCCCACCTGGTGCGTGCTCTGTCATCAGGCAAACAAAACAAATGATCACCTATTCCTTTCTTGCCCGATGGTGAATCACATTTGGGAACAAGTCCTTGTTGCCCTATCCATAACAATCAAATGGCATGGACTCAATGTAACAAATGCCTAGGATCTTTGGCGAGCGCATCCCTGAACCTAAAAGTCCACTGACTTCCGCTACTTATTTGTTGACCTATTTCGCTTGCAAGAAATGGGATCATCTTCAGAGATAAAATGGCTCGATGGCAGTCCTCCATTGCCAAAATTGTTGTTGCATATCATGAAATACCAAATGAAAATCATACACCTGCTAGTCGTATTGTTTTACTTGAAACCATTGATCGCAATATTCCCTGGGCCTATTTTGATGGTGCAATTGGGCCTATTTTGATGGTGCAATTGGGCCTATTTCAATGGTGCAGCACAAGCACAGGGTTGTGGAGGGAGAATTCTACTACATAAAACTGAAAATCATCACTACAAAATACAAATGGGTCTAGGAATGGGGACAAACAACTATGCAGAATTGATCTCTCTTAGACATCTTCTTCATTTTGCACTTGCACATGCATGCAATCATATTCAAATTTTTGGAGATTCAAAAATCATCATCAATTGGTTCAATAACATATCAGCGTGTCATATGCACTATCTCAAGAACATATTGGATGAAATCATGATATTGAAAGCACAATTTAATTATATTTCATGTCAACATATTTACAGGGAATGTGATTCGACTGCTGACCAACTTTCCAAGGCGGCCACGGTACATCCCAGCGGATTGTGGTTAATACAGGAGCAGCATGGAGATGAACACTACCAGTACTATCATCGTCACTATATAGATCGGGCCTATCGGAGGGCCGACAAGCCCTAATTTTTTTGTAGTGTTCGGCAATGATTATATCTGTGTACTAGTTGATACTTTGTATATATTTATGCTCATGAACTTTTCAACATACCCTGCATGGTAATTATGTACAATCTATATATTTTTGAATGGCTACAGCCAACATACTTTTATATATTTTTGAAGGCTATGGCCAACATACTGCATATGTCTTACAGGCATCTACTACATGTAATTTTTCTAATTAATGAAAAGTTCTGATTTTTCCTCGAGGAAAAAAAAAAAACACAAGGGTTAGCAAAATAATTTTACAAAATTATCTACAAATATTCACAAATAAAAACTATAAGCTCTAGATAAGCAGATGTAACCTTATTGCTCAATTTAATTTTGAAATTGATTTGAGGAAGAGAATTTTTCAATTTAATGCCATGGCAAAGTTGCTGCACACAGACCATTAGATAAGACTTGGAAAATTTAACATGATGGGCTTTTAAACCTCTTGCCTTGGGAGTTGGCTGGTCCAACCAAAGACTTCCCCTCAGGCCCAAGATCTGAATATCAAACTATCTCTACACATTTGAAATAAAGTTATTTGGGCATATGGGGCTAGATACACGTTAAAAGCCTCAAGATCTAGAGATACCTACTAGATCGAGTGAGCTAGAATGTTTTTCTAAACCCAGTACCTAATGCAAGATACTTGTGCAAATAGATAATCCAACTGCTGGCAAATGAAATAGTAACTTGACAGTTATATTCAGTAGAGAATTAAAGCACGATTCAAAACAACATTACCACAAGCAAAAAAGGAACACCATCGCACAAGATAAACCCCCAAAGTCTTAGATTTTACTACTGCAGAAAAGAATTACATCCAGCAACTTGACTCACAACTTGCTTAAGATTTTTTGTTACAAGACAAGACTCAGATTGATCATTATATCAAATGAGGAGACTTAGGCTTCCGTATATAGAAAAATGAGAGCTTTAGATCCCCTCCAAGTGGAAAAACAACTATTTTGACTTGATCCTTACCAAAATAATTTTATCCATTGATAATTGTTGCACAAATCTCCAAAAATTTTGACCCCTTGAAAAAATCAAATTTCTAGGTGGACCTGATCCTTTGGAGAATCTTCAAAAATAGAATTGTCATAACTTGTGCAAAATAATTAATCACCTGGCCCAAAATGTTTCTTTTGCTGGAAAAATAGTCTTCTTGGTCCAATGAATTTCTGAACTGGGACATTCTACCTTGGAAATGAGGCTCTTTAATTTTGACTTGAATTTTTCCCTTTGAAAAATAGCCTCAATAATTTTTTGATCATTTTTTCCACTTGAAGAGAAATTAATTTTCTCTCATTTTTTTTTACAATTTCAGGTTAATATATTTTTTATCTTTGCCAGAAAATTAAATAAATTATTCAAGAGGGGATTAAACATATTTTTCCACCCTCTAAGTCAGTTTAAACAATATTTTGGTAATTGTGTTCTAATTATGAGTAACCATTTACCAAAAAATTCCTAGACAAAATTTTTACATCAAGATACTACAATAATCACCCATAGGAGGGGAAATTTTCAATAGACATGACCTCTTCAACCAAATTTTGAGACACAAGATACATGATCTAGTATGATAAAAATACATAGACTCGATAAAGACCACATCAGAGGATCCCACCCTAGCTTTGGGGGATGCTTAGGAGAAAAACTTTGCTAATTATTCGTGTTTAGAAACACAAATAATTTAGGGAGGTTAAAAAACTCCCTAGAGTAAAATCCTTTGTCAAGAATCAAAGGCTTACTTAAGTGTTGTTAAATGGCTTCATCGTCATACTGAATCATTTTTACAATGGAATTGCAGAATTTGGGATTATAATGATGACAGTGACTTAAAAAAATTTGTCCATTGTTGTGTACAATAATTCTTCGAATTGTTGACATATGCATGGTAATTCGACCCAAGAGGCAATTTGTACTAGTGAAAAGAGAGACAAAGAGGAAGGGGTGTGAATTAGTGGAAGGTGTGAACCACTAAGGGAGAGAGGGCCAGCAATTATAAATAGAACTTGGAGGCCTCCATTTGATATCTTTTTGTTATTTGATAATTTAACAATTAGTTCTCTTGAGTTGCCTAGCCAAGACAGCCTGTGTTGTTTAGCACAGGGAATTTCAGAGCAGGAATTCCACCCTCGGAGAACTTTGAGTGTCTCCCTAGTGAAGCAATTTGGGGAGTCCAATTCAGGATTTCCACAAAGCTTAATTGTAGATACTCAGTCAGTTTTGCACACTCCTTGGGTGCAGACGCATTTTGAGTTGCTCATTGGAGATCAGCTATTGTGGGTTGGATTTCTATCTATTTTGCAGGTGGTTTTCCTTATTGATTTCGGTGATTTTGTAGTGGATTTGCAGAGCTGAGATCAAAATTATTTTGTGGGCCGAATTTGTTAATTTTGGCAGTGCGCAGAGTTTCTTGGACACAACCTGCGCAGGCATTGAGAAAGAGTTGATTCATGGAGCAAGGGGTTGGAAAAAGGTTGGGTTTCTGAAGTTAAATTTGTAGGAGAGCGTGAGGAAATTTCCAATGGTGGATTTGGGCCTAATTCAGAAATATCAAAACTATGGGGCATTTTCTAGCCAAATTGGGCAATTTGCACTTTTTGGTTGTCACCAGGGATCGATGGATTCAACCCAAACCCGTTATGGGTTTTTGTGGGTTTATTGAGAGGAGTCCCCAGCTAATTTTACACAATTTTTTGAGCATATTTGAGGGTTGAAATATCAGCTCCATTCTAGCAGCAACATCAATATTTTGTAGGTTTATTGAGAGGAGTCCCCAGCGAATTTTACACAATTTTCTGAGCATGTTTGAGGGTCGAAATATCAGCTCCATTCCAGCAGCAACAATAGTGTTTCCATAGTAGAGCACAGTTATTAGGAGCAAGCCATTCTACCACTTGGGTCCGTGAGATATTTCTGAGTTTTTTTGGGCATCTAGTGAGGAGGCCACCCGTAAAGTTTCAGCTCATTCCAAGCACTATTAAGGGAAAATATTCCAGTTCCATTCAAAAGCTAGCAGTAGCATTTTCTGGGCAAGGCGTAGTTTTTGGTGGAGGACCTCTCTGATACTTGAGTATTGTACTCTCACCTAAGTTTTGCATAGCTTTCAATAGCAAGCCCAGGTTCTATCTTTCTTATCATCTAATGTACTCAGTTCTCCACATTAATAAAATGGCTCAGTTATTTGCCCTATTTCTTGTGTTTTATTCACTGGTTCATGTGTAGTAAAATTTATTTGCTATAACCTACTTCATGTGTCTATTATTAGCTGTAAATTTCAATTTGGAATATTACAGTGGTATCAGGGCATGATCTTAGCCAGTTGTGGAGAAGCCAGCAAGATCATGGAGGCAAAGGCATGCATGCACAGTGATGGTTGAAAGTATGGGCAATCCAATGACTCAAGAACACTGGAGTACACAGAGGCTCAGGGAGGAAATCAACAGAATCAATGAAAAACTAACAGAATTAAAAAAAATGTGGGCCTAGTGATGTAGCAGTGAGGGGATAAACCTGGACCATTTTGATTTTTATGACACGGACCTTAGAGATAAGCATGCCATAATGGTGAAGCCATTCACATCACATAGGGGAGATCAGCCCAAGCAGGGCATATAGAAGACGGTGGGAAAAATGACCCTCACCCACTTTGATGGATCAGCTAGGAGTTTTGCCATAAAATGGGTACAGGAACTAGACACATACTTCCGGCTAAAACCCATGAGAGAGGTGGATGCCATTAGATATGCCACTTTGCATTTGGATGGAGATGTTATGGCGTGGTGGTACTGAGGGTTGATCACTTTGGGTCATGCACGCATCACATCCTACACAGAGTTCACACAAAGGCTCATAAAGAGATTTTACCGGAAGAACACCAATCCTCCTCAAAGGGAGTGAACAAGATGAGAGCAGTTAGATATTGGACCAGGAGAAGATCTTACTTCAGATCGTGGGGCCTAGAGCGCAGGTACACTGATAGCCAGCCTAAAGAGGATATTGAGGAAGAGGCTGAGGGCATGCAAGATTGTGGGGACATAGATTGGCCTAGAATGACTCTAGAGTCACCACCATTGGTTAGTCATGTGATGGCGCAAGTTGAGGCATTGGCAGAGAGAGTAGAGCATGCACCTGTTGTGAAAATTTAGAAACCCGAATCATATTGCAACAACTGGAAATTATTCTCCTAATTGTTAATTAAATTTAACAAATTATTTACTATTTTCTACAGCAAATATTGAATAACTCGCACTGCAACCTACACAAATAAAACTACGGAAGAATAAACGCTGGAAGAAATGCTAGCGCACACATAAAATAACACAGTTATTTTTGGACAAATGTCCCCGGAAAATCCCAGCTTGGGAAAACTGGTGTAGCAATGAGGGTTTTATTTTCTTATGCAACAGTGAAATTTTAGTACATCTATGGATGCCCAACTGGCAATCCAAACATCACGAAAATCTGGCAAAGATATTCCCTAAGCAACCCTAGCACTCGCGCTTCCTGCACTTGTGTTTCCTGCACTAGCGTGTTCCTAAACTCACGTGTTCCTACACTTGGAATAACTTAGTCTCTTGTTGCTGCCTCTCCGGATTTGGAAATTTTCCTCCAGATCACTGTCCATACCCCTCACTGACACTGTGTCCCTCTCTGGCTCGAACTCTATTGTTTCTAGATCAATCTGCACAAGGAACTGCTACTCAAGTGTACTCTCAAAGTGTCCATCGACTTCTTCTTATAATCCTCTATTGAGATTCCAACGACCAAAATTAAATCTTAATTGATGGCTAGGATTAACTAGAAGTCGATCCGTGTTGAGTTTCTAGAACATTCACACCTTGACTTAATTAATTATCACGATTTTCTCCAAAAAATCATGATCGAACGGAAAAAAACGCGACCCTCTGGGATAGCGTGTTTTATAAGCAAATTGATTAGTTTTATTTCTCATTTTTAGCATACAGCGGACTTGTTTGAGAGCTAAGGAGGAGAGGAAGGTGTATACTAAGGCAGAGGAGGAGAAAAACGAGAGATTTTAGCATCGCAAGCAAGAGAACTTCGTGTTTGGACCAAATTTCTTTGGCAAACCGTGGTTTCCAGGTATGGACACCAAATTTGGGCATTTTGTTTTGGTTTTTTTCTTGTTTTTGCTTAGGTTTCTATAACCCATTGATTATCAATGATTTTTGAGTGGATTTGATAGTGTTTTTTCTTCATTTTTGTTGCATAGAGTGGAGAGGGTTCATTTTGGTCAAAATTGCAAAAACTTGATTGTTAGATTTATGGATTTAATTTTTTCTTGTGCTCTATTTTTTTGCCTCATTTTTTATTGGGTTTGAATGTGCATTTTTTCTATTATTGTTGGATTGAGTTGAGGTTTTTTTGTCAAAAATTCAATGTATTGTGTTATGTATGTAATTTTTTTTTTTAACTTGCAATTCTTATTGTGCCATAGGTTCAACTTCAAACTTCATCTTACATTAAAACTCAAGAGTTCAACCAAGTTACAAACATGCCAAGGAAATTGGATCCTCTATGAGAATTTGGTGAACCTGATGGAGGGTTTGATAGAATAAACTTGTCTTGCATGTTGTGTGGACAACATATGTCGGGGGGGGTTTATAGATTGAAGTATCACCTTGCGCAAATCCCTGGACATGATATAGGGCCTTGCACAAATACAAATGCGGAAATCATCCAAAGAGCCATGAGATCATTGGAAGAATTAGAGCAAGACAAAGTGACCAAAGCAGATCTAAAGAAGCAACTAGCAAGAAGTGTGTCAGGATGTGAATATGGAAGTGGCACTGGTTCTACTTCAGCATCAATGTCTACAACCAGCCCTGTAGCTACCTCATCATTTTTTGTTCCTAGAACCATGGTTGGTTCACAACCATCTACCACTTCAATGCTTAAAAAAAAGGAGAAAGAACAAACTGACAAGTTGTTGGGAAAGTTTCTCCTTTGGAGTGATATTCCTTTCAGCATTGCAAGGAATAATCCATTTTTACAGCCTGATGTTGATGCTATTGCAATTGTTGGCCCAAGGTACAAAATCCCTTCTTATGATGACTTTAGAGGCCACATTTTTCAAGATGAAAAGGTTGACTACACCAAAATATTGGAGGAGTTTAGGGCATCATGGGCACAAACAGGATGCACTGTGATGTTAAATGGTTGGATCAACCAAAAGGGGGGAACCCTTATAAACTTCTTGGTTAATTGTCCCAAGGGGACAATGTTTATGAAATCTGTTGATGCATCTTCACATATCAAAGAAGCAAAATTATTATGTGATTTGCTAGATGTATCTATTTCGGAGGTCGGTGCAGAACATGTTGTCCAAGTCATAACGGACAATGCTGCAAATTATGTTGATGCTGGCAAGATGCTTATGGAGAGGCATCCTACTTTATTTTGGACACTTTGTGTTGCACATTGTATTGATTTGATGTTGGAGGACATAGGAAAATTTTCCTTTATCAAAGATATTGTTGACTCATCAAAAAGCATTACAAAATTTATATATAATCCTGCATCTGTGCTTAGCTTGATGAGAAAATTCACCAACAACAAGGAGTTGGTGCGCCCCGCCATTACACGGTTTGCCACCAGTTTCATATCTCTTCAATCCTTCTTGAATTCTATGTGGGAAGTGAAGACAATGTTTCTTTCAGATGAGTGGTGTGCTTTGACATTTCACTGCAAACCATAGAGAGCGGTCATATGCAGATTAATTTCATACCAGGAAAACTTCTGGTCGAGAGTGAAAGAGGCATGCAGCGTTACTAAACCTTAGGTAAAGGTTCTTTGATTAGTTGATGGTAAGAAGCCCGCAATGGGCTATTTGTATGAGCCCATGGACAGGGCCAAAGAACCCATTCGGGCCTACTATGATGATAAGGGAGATGACGGATTTCATAAACAACTCCTATGGGAAGTGATCGATGAACGATGGAACAACACACTCCATCGTCATATTCATGCTGCAGGGATCTACCTGAACCCCACATTTTCTTACCCATGTGGATTCTTATTTGATGCTGAGATCATGGATGGATTCTTAACCTGTATTCAGAGGATGGTGCAATCTCCAGCAGAACGTGCAGGAATCTCCAAAGAAATGGAGATATACAGGATGGCAGGTGGCACATTTAGCTTTGAGATGGCTGTGGTTGATAGGAAGACTAAAATGCCAGGTATTTTTTAGTTTGTTTCAAATTTCATTATCTCTTCAAGTTCATAACTTCATACTTTGCTTCAACTTGCAAATTTCATTTTTTCTTATGTTTATCTTATTTGTAATTTTGTTGTAGATGCATGGTGGACTCGCTATGGTGCTAGAGTACCCCATCTGCGAAATCTTGCCATTCGAATCCTCAGCTAAACATGTAGCCCCTCAGAATGCGAGCGCAACTGGAGTGTATTTGAAAAAATACACAACAAGAAGCGCAATAGGTTAAACTTAAAATATTCCAAATTTCTAGTTAATTTTTTGAATTCATTTAATAATTTTTCTTTTATAATTATTATTTTATGATCTTTGTACAAGTTGGAGTCCCAACGACTTAATGACATGGTCTACGTCTACTACAATCTTCGGTTGTGGGTGAGGCAACTTGAGAGGATACCTGATATGGAGGCCATCTCATTGGATGGGATTGACACCACTGCTGCATGGAGGGTTGAGGCCGAGAGGCCTCTCATGGAGTCTGTCGATGATTGGTTAGAGCAGGAAGTAGTGGAAGGCATAGAGGAGGAGGAGGTGACACCACTCACCCAGGCTACCCCTGCCACTAGTAGAAGACGTGGTCTACCTCCTGTAGCTCCTAGTTCTTCAGCTTCTAGAGCATAGCAAAGTCCACTGCCAACTCCACTGACATCTACATCTAGAGGGAAAGAGAAAGCTATTGCATTTTCTCGCAAAAGGGGCAGAGGAAATCAGTAGTATTAGTTATTTGGTTCATTTCATTGCATATGACATTATGACTCATGATATGAGATACATTATTATATTTTTTGTTGATATTTTGAGGCTGAGTTGGGACTCAGGAGTCAGGACTTACTATTCAGGACATGATTCATTGTTATGTGTGATGTAGCACTACAAAGGATATTACACATCTTATATATTAGTTCTTTTATCATATTTATGTGTCAATGTATTTATTTTGTGTTATAGATGCGTTAGATATTAAAAAAAATGAAAAAAATGAATATTTTTGTATTTTACAATTTTTCCACGATTTTTAGTGATTTTTTCCCGATTTTTACGATTTTTTCCCCTCGTCGATTTAATCCCGATCGTGATTTTCACAACATTGGTATGATATCCCTAGATCCTGAAGTACTAGCTTCCATAGGGATGCTCCCTCTGAAACTAGATTCCCTCTAAGTCTCAATCTCCCTTTGGGAAATCTCAATGTTCCCTCCTAGCAACTCGCACTGTCCTCCTGTACTGGAAACTGGACTGCGTAGCTCTACACTAGGAATCTTCTGGCTGGAACTGCACCTACATCCTACAACTGGGAAATTCGCACTGCCTGTGTCACTGCATTTAGCTCTGCAACTATCTCCCGGGTATTGACTGCAACTAGATTTGCAACTATCTAATGACAGATTGCGTATGCTGACACTGAACCTGCTATTGTTATACTGTGGGCCCCTGTAGCAAAGGTGATGGTCCCGCTGCAACAATCTAGAACTAATCTAGTTGATCTCCTTGTTGCAACTACGTTGGACCCTACCCATCTGGCACACTAGAGTCTCATACTCCTCCACATGGATCTGGTGCCCCACTATCTCCTTTCAAGTCTAGTCCCTGACTTAGACCCTTCCTTTCTTTGCAACTTGCACTAGACAACTCGCACTTCCTCCGACATCTGCCTTCGGCAACTGGAAGTCAATTTGTTGCCCAAATCTGCATTCTGGCCAACTTGCACGACCTCCTCTGGAAATCTCATATGGCCATCCTTGCAAACCTGCAAAATCTGGAAACTCAAAACTAGAGAAATAAACCTCAAAAATCTCCCTCTTTCTCGTTGCTCGGTTGCTGGATCTGCTACTCGCACTCCCTTCTAGAGTGAGAAGATCTGCTCAAAACTATTGCCAATCTGCAACTAGAAAAATCAGATCTCTAAATCTCGAGATCCCCCAAGAGAAATTTTCTCTTGTGTGTGCTTTTCTCTTCCACCCAACGCGGATTCTGCACTAGCAAACTGCTACAAAAACTATTGTGTCTAGCTAGAGATCTTCTCTGTGAAAATACTCGGTTGCTCCCTTTGCCTTTGTAATCCCTCGATCAGGAGAAATCGAATTTTTTTGTCCCTCTCAGAAAAATTGAATCTCCTCGAGAAATTCGGCCTCTTGGCAAAGTGATTGAGCTGCTCTCTAGGGTTTCGATCCGCTGCCCACACTGAACAACGAAAACTCTTTTTGTCTTCACTACTGAGCTCTCCCGCCGGTCAACTACACTCCAACACCATGTGAAAATTGGGAAACCCAAATCTTATTGCAGCAACTGGAAATTATTATCCTAATTGTTAATTAAATTTAACAATTTATTTACTATTTCCTACAGCAAATATTGAATAACTCACACTGCAACCTACACAAATAAAACTATGGAAGAATAAACGTTGAAAGAAATGCTAGCGCACATAAAATAACACAATTATTTTTGGACAAATGTCCCCGGAAAAACCCAACTTGGGAAAACCGGTGCAGCAGTGAGGGTTTATTTTATTATGCAACAGTGAAATTTTAGTACATCTATGGATGCCCAACTGGCAATCCAAACAGCAAGAAAATCTGGCAGAGATATTCCATAAGCAACCCCAGCCTTGTGCTGCCTGCATTTGTGTTGCCTACACTCGTGCGTTCTTGCACTTGGAATAACTCAGCCTCTTGTTGTTGCCTCTCCAGATCTGGAATTCTTCCTCTGGATCACTGGCCCTACCCCTCACTGACATTGCGTCCTCTCTGGCTCGAATTCTACTACTGCTAGCTCAATCTGCACAAGGAATTGTTGCTCCAATGTACTCTGCAAGTGCCCATCGACTTCTTCTTATAATCCTCAGTTGGGACTCCAACGACCAAGATTAAATCTTAATCGATGGTTAGGATTAACTAGAAGTCGATCCGTGTGAGTTTATAGAACATTCACATCTTGACTTAATTAATTCTAATTAATTAACCATATTCCCTAAGTTTAGACTTAGGAAATATTAAAAAACTGGTTAATAATCTAATTAAGTCATTTCTAGGCGGAATTTCCAGAAACGATTTCTGGGTTTTGGAGATTTCATGTATTCTAGCCTCTCCACAAAATTTCAAGGCTAGAACACATCCGATGCTACAAAAACTAGCACCTGTCAGGCCATCCATTAATGAGGTGTCCAAGGTCGTGTCTGAGTTCTCAGGTGATAGAAGCGTACAACAGGATGATGAGGTGCCAAGAGACATATCCACCGTTGATGAGGAGTCGATAGGTACAGAGGCATCCAGATTTATGACAGAGTTGTTGGACAACAGCCACCTACAACTGACCCGTGAGGATTGCATGATCGGTTGTCGATGGGAGAGAAGTTGGAGGCCCATGTTGAGGCCGTGATGGAGGAGGACGAGCATTCATCTTTTGGGCCAGCCACTGATTTAAAGCAGACGGATGCACAGACCATCAGCAGAGCTATAGTACCTCGGACCTCCAAATAGTAGCTCTCTTTAGACTATATAGATGGGGCTTGCAACATTGCTAGGCTACCTCTGCACAGTGGAGAGAGAGATGTAGAATTACCCCGACAAATTTTATGTGTCGACTAGATCAGTGAGATGAGGCGACATGAGTTGCACAGGGCGCAGCATTCACAAGATGGGGGGTTAGTTTCGTGTATAGGTGGTTGGGCTTTCGATCCTCCCGTTGGGGTTGGATGGCAAGAGATTCTGAGTTGGTACTCGATGGAATGGGCTAGGCATATGGAGTTTGCCATAGACCAAAGTGAGGGTCAACAAGCGCTTCAGGCATCAAAGATACTGGAGGCCTAGGTTGGTATTGGGATCCGAGAGGGATTACCTACCATTTACCAGATACACGGATTGACTATGACATTAGTGGCATAGTTGACCCAGCGGTCAAATGCATGCATTCGCTAGGGGAGTTTCAGTCAACACTAGTGGCCAATCAATTTGTGATAGGACTCCATGGGTCATATTGGTATGCTGGTTGTGCATGGGGTCGCAGGATGATCCGCACACTCTGGTAGGAGATTGACGGAGGTGGCATTGACATCCCACCAGACAATGCCTTGTATGGGCCTAGGCATGATCCATAGTTATGAGGTGCACAAGGGACACAAAGTAGCAGATCAGTGGTCGCATCGCTACTGGTACATAGGGAGATTCACCTCTCGGGTCCCTTAGGGAGTATTTGGAGGGAAAATTCATGCATCAAAGGGTATGGTGATGCAACAGTGGAGGTGGTGATGCCAGTAGGGTGCAGGCCGACGCGTATTGTCTCGGCTTTAGGCCATAGCATCCAGTGGTGTGTAGGAGCTTATAGCATTGAGTAGTGGTTTGTAGATGGGAGTGGAGATACATGGTGGTGTGTCATAGTGTGATGGATTGCATTGTGGAGTAGGAGCAGTTCACATCGCATTGAGTACCTGCGAGGAGTGTCAGGTATAGTGACACAGACAGGATACAAGACGGTACAGGATGGTACAATAGTAGCAAGGGGTATCAAGTGGTGTACAAGGATCTGTCGCAGTGTACAGTGGCATGTCGATAGGTATAGGGATACTTGGTGGTATGCAAAGGCATATGGTGTTGCACAACGGGGTCTTGGAGTGTTGCCTCCAAGGAGACTTATGGACAAGAACACCAGGCATACCTTTGGGTGTAGTTCACCCAAGATTGACAAGGACGCAAATAAGTGACACTTGATGGTATTTGTGGGGACTCACACCTCTATCCCTCTTCTACATCGCTTGCAGGCACAGATGATTTGGTTGTTTTCCTTTGACACTCTGGGCACAAGCAGTAGGGGGTGGGGAGCTCACTTGAGATATTTGGATGGGAATCAACGCACCAGGGGAGAGACTTCTCAGCGGTGGCATTGGTTCAAGGCACGAGATAGCAATTATAGGTTTAGAGAGTGTGGTTTGTTGCGGAGGTAGCGTATGTTCCACCCTTCAATTCACACTTAAGAGGATGCATGACACATTTTGGCCGAGGTACTCCAAGGTGTCACAAGGACATATCCAACAGGCGGTTGGCCTTTCTTGAGGGCAGATGTTTAGTCTCCAGGCAATATCGAGGTGTGTTTTAGGAGACAGGATAGCAGTAGTTTTGCAAACGCAGGATTGATTCATGTTGTGTGGAGTGTATATATCGATTACATGCAAGGAGAAAAGATATGGGGCAGGTGGATTTCAATAGTCATCAGGACTATGTTGTAGCAAATCTGGTTATAAGATCCATGGATTCAGTTCGTTGATAGGCCACTCCATTTCGTGAGGAGTAGGACCATAGCAGAGGGTGATCTAGCTCAATTTGGAGTTGACACATGAGGGATCATTGAGGCCTCCATTGTTTGGCGAGGCAATTTTTTCCAGTTGCAGCTCGAGATCGGGATTAGCAATGGATGGGTAGATATTGACATCATAGAGATACCTAGGTAGGATGAGCTTAGCCTTCGCCGATATTTCGCCACCAGGTTTCAAGGGAGGAGGATACAGTGTGCACACGATGGGCAGTCTGTTAGAGTTAAAGTGGCGCAACAACAGCATGGTGGCACCCTTATGAGACTAGCATCGGATCCAGGCATCGCAGTACTGGACAGCTCAACAACCTTTAGGGATAACCTGGCTACTACAGGGGGAGATCATTCAAATCTTCCATTGGGATTTTGTGACTCACTGATAGCATGGGGGACTTCATCAGCATGGCAGGTTGATCAGCGGGAGGATATCAAGGGAAGAGTGGGGACCACAAGGAGAGAAAATTCGACCAAAGAGGCAATTTGCACTAGTGAGAAGAGAGCAAGGGGTGCGAATTAGTGGAAGGTGTAGACCACCAAGGGAGAGAGGACCAGTAATTATAAATAGAGCCGGGAGGCCTCCATTTGGTATCTTTTGGACATTTGATAATTCAACAAATATTTCTCTTAAGTCACTTAGCCAAGACAACCCGTGTTGTTCAGCACAAGGAATTCTTGAGCGGGAATTCCACCCTCATTTCAAAGAACTTTGAATGTCTCCCTAATGAGGCAATTTGGGGAGTCCAATTCAAGATTTCCACAAAGCTTTATTGCAGGTATTCGCTCAATTTTGCACACTCCTTGAGTGCAGAGGCAGTTCGAGGTGCTTATTGGAGGATCAACTATTGTGGGTTGGATTTCTAGTTATTTTGCAGGTGGTTTTCCCTTGATGTCAATGATTTTGTAGTGGATTTGCAAAGCTGAGATCAACATTATTTTGTGGGCCAAATTTGTTAATTCTAATAGTGCGCAGAGTTTCCTGGACATAGACTGCGTAGGCATTGATAAAGAGTTGATTCATGGAGCCAGGGGTTGGTAAAAGGTTGGGTTTCTGAAGTAAAATTTGTAGGAGAGCATGAAGAAATTTCCAATGGTGGATTTGGGCTTTGTTGACCACTCCGTGTCAACGACCCCATAGCAGTACACCCCCTTTTTTGCAAAAGGGATATCGCCTTATCGATGTGTTTGTGTCGTCCAGTTATCATCATCAGCCTAATCATCATGTTATCATGTAAACCTATTCTGCATGTATATGATGAAAATAATCTTAACAAAACTGTGTCATGTATGTAACAACCTAGGTAAACCTACATTTCTAGTGACGATCTCCATTCTGGGAGGTTTTGTCTCACCGATCCATTCTCGGATGGTCGGCAAAGTTTTCCCCTCCAGTTTTACACCAACGCTGGAATGGATTTTGTTGCTAGGATCTTAAGCGAGTCCTAGTGTTCTAGATCAAGTCTATGTAAAAATAATTTGGGAATAATCCTATCTATTTGGTTAGATTATTTTATTACAGATTACTTGGTCTGTTGGATTATATTTGTGTCGCATAAGTGTGTAATCTGTAAGGGTCTATTACAAATGGGTTTTCCCCCTTATGATGTAAAAATATGAAAATCATGATGTAAAGCGTTCTGAAAGTTGGAAAAATAATTTATCACCTCATAGGTTAATTAATTAAATTTTCTAGCCAAAAATTAATTAAAATCCTAAACCAAAAATTTAATTAATTCTAGGTCCTAAATAACTTTAAATTCTCCAAAATCAAAATTTATCGGTCCTAAAAAATTAAATTTTAAAAGGTCTCGACTAAGTTATTTTGATAAGTTTTAAACCTTTGATCTCTAAGGGTTAAGTCAAAGTAAAAATTTTGGGGAAATTAACTCAAATTTAATATTTGAGTTAATTAAAATGAGTTTATATGAAAATTTCAAATTTTCTCAAAAATTAAATATTTTGGCGGGATGAAATTAAAAGAAAAATTGATCTTCATCAATGGTCGAGATTACTTTGATGAAGATCACTCGAACTAGCCGTTGAAAGATTTATCTTTAAATAGGAGGTCATTTCCCTATCGATCTATCCGATCTTTGAGTCGAGTGCTTAGCAAGAAGCCCTTGTGTAATATTTTTCTGGATAATAAAGAAAGGCTTTGGGGTTAATTTCTGTTGGTGTTACTCTTCATGGGAATACTGTAAAATGTGTTATTTTCATGCATAATTTTTTCTAAAGTCATTGATGATAGCTTCTGAAGAGTGATTTGAGTACAAGTATCTTGTTTAGTGGCTGGGGTTTGAAGTATAATTTAAATTTTGAACGCAATAGCAAGTATCTCTATTTGTTTGAATTTTATTATTATTTTTCGCTCTATTTTTTATGGTTGGATTGAGTTTTGCAAGGAAATCTTGATTTTAGATCCTCGGGCGTTGAGGGAAGTTTTCAATTGCACCAGCCAACTCTCGAAACATCATCAGAGGCCTTCTTCACCACCATACAAGATATTCTTATCAGCAGATGGAACAAGAATTGCACACCTTTGTATTGTTTGGCTCACTCATTAAACCCAAAATACTACAACCATCAATGGTTGAATGGTGGACCTTCCCGCAAATTCCCTTCTCACATGGATGGTGAAATTTCACAGGGGAGGAAGGATGCATTGAGGCAGATATTTCAAGATAGAGCATCCCTTGATGAGGTGTAGGATACCTTTGCATAGTTTTCCACTGGCACTGAGCGATTTGCAGGCTATGATGTGATTAGAGACAGGGACTAAGAAGCCCTATTTTTGGTGGGAAAATCATGGGGCAACAAGCCCTCCTCTACAGTAGTTTGCCATGAGGCTCCTCTCTTAGGTGACTTCATCCTCTTGTTGCGAGAGGAATTGGAGCACATATGGGAATTTGTATAGTGTCAAGAAGAGCTAGCTTGAGTAGTCCAGGGCAAAGACAATGATATATGTGCACACCAACCTTCGTTTTATTTACAGGCAGAGGGATGAGTGGTTGAAGGAAAGACAAAGATGTGGGATGTTTTTCCCGATGATATGGGTTTGGACAACAGAGATTACATTGGATACAGAGGAGGAAGATGCGGCAAAGGAGAGCAATGGTGACCATGACAGTGATGTTGATTTTGTTGATGATGATGATTGATGAGCTACCTACTACCTTGTAGTTGTTTTGTATTTGTTATTTCTATTTGCCATTGTCATTGCTACTACCAATGTAACACATTTTAATTTTGATGACTTAATGAGAAAACTGCAGTTTCATGTCTTTCTCCTATTGGATCATTGATGAATCTGTCACAGTTGTATTTGTATGTGTAACGTTACATTGTACAACTTACAAATTTTAAATTTACATTGTAGAATCTAGATCTATGTTTGAATTTGTATCATGAATAAGAATTATTTAGTATTAATTTTTAATATATATATACAATGTTCCACCAAGGTTCCGGGACGAGGGGGCGAGGATACGCGAGAGCGGCCTATGCAAAAGCTCCCCACCAATTTTTAGGAAACGTTGGGGGACGTCAAGATCTTAAAAACTTATAAATATAAAATATAATTTATAAATTTATAAATTGAGTCCACTATGACAATTGGGTTTGAATTGAAACGCTGCAAAGCATGATCATTGATATGAATATAATTATCTAATATCATATAATAATAAATTTAAAATTCTAATTTATTATCATACATCATACATTATGATTAGAGTTTAAACCATATTGATGTTCCACTTCCTACTATGAACATTGAATACTGAACAGTGAATAGTGAATATTGACATAGAATTATAAAAGTCAAGTCTGAAACATCATACATCAAGAGTCAAAAATTTATAGAATTATAAAAAACTAAAGTCAAGTCTGATACATCAAGAGTCAAAATTTTAGAGTCAGAATAACATAAGAACATCAACATATCAAAAGATAAACGAGCTTAATTTTGCTCAAGCCTCAAGGTAATGCCCCACTAGTCTCTGCATCCAATTGCTACATAAATAAATCAAGATCAACCATATGGTCCATATCACCATCTGAATCTGAATCACTAGCATTCTCAAACATGCTAAGTGGCACACCAACCAACCGCATCTGTCTCTCATCAAGTCTTTCCTCCATATCTACCTGTGCATCATCCTCTGGATCAACATCCCATCGTGTTGTTGGTCCCTTCGAATACTCAGGTGTCTTCCTATACTCAAGACATAGGGCACTGTGCACAGCAACTACTCCGCTCTTTTAGAGGTAAGCTTGTTCCTCTTGATAGAGTGCATGAAGCTATATGTGGACCAATTCCTCTCTGCTACAGAGGAACTAGCAATCTGAGACAACAAACACATAGCTAGATCTTTGAGCTCTGGAGCACCATCCCCATGCATCCTCCACCAACCAATCGGGTCATCTTGGGCTAGATCTATGCGATCTGCCCAAGCACCACGTGTGTTGAAGGGGCCATTAAGAGATGCAAACTGAACAAACTGTATTCGAAATCTTGACCCCTCCTCACTTTACATCTTTGCGATTGCATATAGGAAGCCATTCTTTACCTCTGGATCATCAATAGGAGGCACCCTCCCAGGTCTCTCAACATACCATTTTGGGTTTAACGCATATTTTCAAAGGTATGTTCATGCGATCCCACCTACGCTAAACG
The DNA here is from genome assembly GCA_031772625.1 of Pinus tabuliformis. Lineage (NCBI taxonomy): Eukaryota > Viridiplantae > Streptophyta > Pinopsida > Pinales > Pinaceae > Pinus > Pinus tabuliformis. The sequence continues at coordinate 1,233,982,924 of CM062817.1, read as the reverse complement.
ATGGCTCGAATCTGGGAAGTATATAACTCTAATGAGGGCTCCCTCTGCTAAATGGCTACCTTCACACTATCCAACATGCTATCAAAGGTCTCATAGATTTCTCCAAGACTAGGAGCATCTAAATCAGTGTAACGAATGACCTCCACAATAGGGCCCAAGAATGACACCAAATAAGAACAATCTGCCCACCAATCATTGTCCAACACCTGAAGCCTGACCTTCTTCCCCGTGTCTGCCTTTGATTCTGATCACCTTCCCCACTCTGAACTCACAACCAAGAATTGTAGAGGTGCTTGTACCTCTATCATCCTCTCCCATAAGAGAAAATAGCTAGCATATCTAGTATCAGAGGAATTCCTTCCTCGTGTGAGCCTTGTACATAGCCAAGGAGGTGTGGTGGTTGCAGAGAAACATCTGCACATCTCTTGTCGTTGTCACCAAGTCTGATATCCACTGAATCTTGCCAATGTCCTTCAGTGCATTATTGAGTGCATGCACACAACAAGGAGTCCAAAAAATATGTTGATACTTGTTTTGAATCAATAACCCAGCTGATCTACAAACTGCTGTTGCATCTGTCACAACTTGCACCACACTATCAAGCCCAACATCCTCTATAGCTTCTCGAAGAAGCTCAAATTGGAAAGATGCATCTTTGCGCTTTCCAGAACAGTCAACAACTTTAAGAAAGAATGGACCTTCTGAAGATGTCACTATGATGTTGATTAGTGGGCGTTTTCGGATGTCAATCCATCCATCCATAACAATAGAGCAACCAAACCTCAACCATGTTTGTCTCATTCTCTCTTTCTGCACATTAATTTTGGACACTTGTCTATCTAAAATTGTTGTTCGTAGTTTATGTTCTCCGGGTGGTACATATGAAGGCCCTATTTTTGCAATTGCTTGGACCATTTCCTTGTAATAAGGAGAACGAACAACATGGAAGGGAATTCCATTGGCAAAAAGAAATTTGCCAATTGCATCATCTGTGTCATCTCGATCTAGAATGTTGTACATCCCAGACACTGTACCACCCATTGCACAAGAACGAGATGCACCAGTAGAAACCTTTGTCTTTTTTGATGAAGCACTGGATGGAAGAATATTTGTGGATGGATCAACATGTCTGCTAGAAAACAATCCTTTTCCAGTGGCTTCCCTTTCTAGCCTCCAAAGTTGTTCTCTTTGAGCTGAATTTAGGTTCTTTGAGGGACACATATTGACTCATTTATTTGTAATAACCAAAATGTGTTGCTTCACCCTGGTATAGCTGCCAACAAAGTGATGCCCACAAATATTGCAGACCAAATCACGTGAGCCACCACCAACTCTTGGATTCTTTTTTGGCAGTCTGATTGCATAGATTAGAAGTGGTTTTAGAGGATTAAATGTCCCCTTTGCAAATTTTTCCAACTCTCTTGGTGGGCCTCCAGAATCTACACCATGCCTATCTGGTATCTTGCCCCCTTATGACCGCTTTCAACTTCTTCTTGTGCATCTTGTGGCTCACTATCACTGTAGCTATGGTCACTGTTCTCACTGTTCCCCGAAGAAGTCTGACTCTGACTCATAGTTGTAAGTTGTAAGTTGTAACTTTGTAAGTTGAATGAAAAATCAAAATGTAGGTTGCAGCCTGTAGTGAAAATAAATAAAAAATAAAAAAAATTACACAGGCTACTAGCTATAACACACACATTGAACACTGAACCTTTTTTTTTAATTTACAAGAAAAAATAAAATTAATACACAGTCAAAAGTTCTAAAAAATTTCAAAAAATTAAAATTTACAAAAACAGTGTCAATTTTTTTTAAAACATAGTGAAGACTCAAAAAAAAAAAAAAGCAGCCTAAAAAATTAAAACACAATCAAGACTTCTTACATGGGTCTAAAAAATTAAAAAAAAAATTGAAAAAAACAGTCAAGTTTCTATTTTTTTAGAAATACAGTAAGTTAAAAAAAAATTAAAAAAAAATGAAAACAATAAAAAACGCAGCTACCAAATTACAAAAAAAATGAAAAAAAAAAATTACAAACAGCATGGGTACTTACCTGAGAGGCAGCAGCCGGCGTTCAGGCAGGTGACACTGGACAGCGTTCTGCGGACTTGAATGGCAACGGACTGGTGGACTGCTGCTCGACGGGGAGGAGTGTTGCGACGAACCAGTGGACTGTTGCTTGACGGGGAGTGTTTCTCGACAGACGGTGGACTATTGCTCAAGGGAGGAACGCTGCTCGACGGGAGGACTGTGCTCGACAGGGAGGACTATGCTCGACCGGTGGACTGTTGCTCGACAGAGGAGTGAGGAGCGAATGGTGTGAGGGCATAGAACTAAGTTACTTAGTTGTATTAAAACTTACAAGTTTAAAACCCTACGTAATTACTAATAGTATGCTGCCAAATTAACAATTAATTAAATTTTATTTATATTAAAACTTAGTTATTTTAGAATTTAACTTAAATTTTAGTTTTAAACCAATTTTTTTTTTTTAAATCGTGCCCCTCGTCCCCCCACGACCCCCCTCATCCCCCTTTTCAGAAACGACTCCTCAAGACAAGGAAACGACCCCCTGGCACATCCCCCTGCGTACTCTGATTTTTGGGAGCGTGGGGAAATGACCCCTTCTCGTCCCCAAGTCCCCAAAGCGCGGGTAAGCTAGGAAACTAGACCCCTGGGGGGGTGAGTCCCCATGGAACACTGTATATATCTATATATATATATATATAAGGTGCCTTGTTCAGGGAGGTCTACGTGTCCGTGTTGGACACTCGAATTTGCGTGTCCCATGTCCCCGTGTCAGGTGACTTGAGCAATAGTATTTCCATAGCAGAGCACAGTTATTAGGAGCGAGCCATTCTACCACTTGGGTCTATGAGATATTTCTGGGCTTTGTTGGGCATCTAGTGAGGAGGCCACCCGCAGAGTTTCAACTCTTTCTGAGCACTCTTCGAGGCAGATATTCCAGTTCCATTCAGCAACCAGCAGTAGCATTTTCTGGGCAGGGCCCAGTGTTTGGTGGAGAACCTCTCTGACAAATGAGTATTGTACTCTCACCTGGGTTTTGCATAGTTTGCAGTAGCAAGCCCAAGTTCTATCTTTCTTATCATCTGACGTACTTAGTTCTACACATTAATTAAATAGCTCAGTTATTCACCCTATTTCTTGTGTTTTACTGATTGATGCATGTGTAGTAAAATTTATTTGCTATAGCCTAGTTCATGTGTCTATTATTAGCTATAAATTTCAATTTGGAATATTACAGAATTAGAATGGAAAATGATAGATACCTAAGGGTATTGATGGAACTTGGTGTGAAACTATTGTTACAATAAAATCCAACACCCACAAAGGTGTAAAGTCACAAGCACCAAGGTGCTAGTTTTGTGCAACTTAAGAAGGCCACTCATCATCACCTCCACACCTCTTTTAGTTGGTTCTTCTCCAACTCAAGGCGGGACTTCCCTAAAGATAGGACTGCCAATGGTATGCAGTGGAGACTCTAGGTGATGATTGATTAGTAAGCCTTAACAAAACATATGATTGCAGTATAGGTGGACGCATGAATGGTGGGAAAACAAAAAAGATGATGGAAAATCCAACACCAGTGCTAATCCAATCATGGGTTGAATGAATTCAAAGAAATATCAAGCCAAGAAGGAGACTGGTTGAATATGTAAGGTAAATAAGGGTTGTTATGTTGCTACAAACAAAACTTGGCTTGCTGAAAAATTCCAAAATTACAGCGTAAAAATTATTCTTGGGCATATAGGCGGGGTGCCACTCTCAAACACGGTTATGAAGGTGATGTCAAGGTATTTTAGCAACAACTAGGTTTATTAGGATGCAACCTTGGCACAATAACAATGGATATAGAGGGATTAAATCATCATATTTGCATTATGCAAATGATAGATACTCCATTAGAAGGCCTTCATACCATACTACAAGTGTTTCCTACAACAATAATCAACATGTGAAAGAATTGCAACCATAAAAAGGCCTCACATAAAGTAGAATAAATACCTCCAATCTTCTATTAAGCTTGTCAACTAGATGTAGCATGTAGCTCGAGGGGAGAGCTCCTCAATCCCCATATTTCCAAAAACTTAAAATGGAGAGAGAGCTCTTCTTTAAAGGAGTCCCTTCTCACTTACAATAAAATATAATATTATCCAACTAGCTCCATGACAAGTCAATGAAATAATAAATTATTGGAATAATTCAATCTATTCTCCATCAATGGTTGTAATTATCAAGGTTATGTGGGCATCATTAAAACAAAATTCACCACCTTTGTATGATATAAAGTCCCTGTCCTAGCAAAATCTAGCAGGTCTTGGAGAGAGAAACCCTACAAAGCATAGGTTAGATCAAAAAGTAACAATGGGGTAGTGGCCCACTGTCACCACAGCCAAAACCCCTTGCGCTTTACGAATTTTCACCGATGGGAGGAGTCCTGGTAGAATAGAGATCACTTATGACCAATATTCTAGGGTTGATGTGTCAAATGATCTCACTAGGAATTCTTCAAGAAAGACACAATTTAAGCTCAAAGCTTCACAAAGAAGCAATTCGTTTGTGATAAGACTTAGAAAAGAGGTCACAACACCTAGGGTTTGATAAATTACGCGAGTGTTGGAGTAACCAAAGGTCAAGGCTAGGAGAAAAGGTTTCTTGCAATGTGTACTAGCTATGCCAAGGCTCATGAAACCTTCAAGGAAGCCCTTGAGTTGAAGGAAAGAGAACTAGGGTTCCCTCTTGGGAAAACAACTAAGGAAAGGAAATTTATGAATGAAATTGAAGTGGATGCCCACCAAAAGGATAGATCTTGTGGCAAATACTATCCTCTTGATGTTTAGGCTCTCCAACCACCAAAATTGCTCTCGCCTAGGGATTCACGCCAAGCCCTAGTTTCCTAACTTAGACTTGAAAGGGTCAAATTGAGAGACAGAAAATATGGATAAAATTTGAGAATGATCACCAATTAATTGGACTAGTGCTTTGTCCCCTAAGAATATGGAGTCAAAGATGTAAAAAATTAGCTAAAATTGTTCCTAAGGACGCTGAAATTTGATGCCCTAGCAATCAAATTTCAAGCATTTACCCACTCAATGGAAAAATGGAATTTTATGGGAGAGCTACTAGGAGTTCACCACTAGGAAAATTCATCACATGTTATGTATGAGTAATGCATGCAACATTCATCTAGATAGCATTCAAAATTGATCTTCAATAAATTAGGGCACAATTTAGCATAACCTAGAATCAATAATTCCATACATTAGACATTCAAGAAATAGATATTCAACAATAAAGTTCACTTACAAGATAACATGCAAGATTTCCATCCATTAGACCAAAGAATAACTCCAAAGAATATCCAAGATCAGCTCCAAACATCAAAATGCATCCAAAGATCTCCAAAAATCCACAAGAAAGCAAGTGTGACTTCCTCTAAGCGGGATGAAATTCCAATGTGTGATGATGAGAGATCACAATGACATGATCGCTAATTTATATATGTCCTGCTAAGGCCCATTTTAGCCTACAATCCCCTCAAACAATAAAATAATGGGCACACTAAAAGCAAGGTTGCAAGTCGACCTTGTAGCTCTCATAAAAACATAATTATCTCCACATGTGTGAGTCGAAGTGATTAAGAAGCTAACATCATGCTAGTGGATTTCCCTTCTAGGGCTTGTGTTGGGGGCCTTGAGTGCCATGACAAGTGTAAAGGCCCTCTAAAATCAAGCTCTAGGGGATGGCCCCCAGATCTCTAGCAAATCCTTTGTGGGCCCCAGTTTAGGACTTGGGGCACAGATATGGGTCCCTTAGTGGTGAATAAGCTTGATTTTGCTCCAACATTGAGGGCACTGAAGATGGTGCAAGCACTCCCATGTCCCAAGGCATGAGACAAACCTTATCTGGGCCCTGAATCAACAACCTAACCCTCTAGTACTGCTAAGCCGCCTGGGGACATATTGGTCTAGGTTTATCATCCCACAAATGATATAGGGAAAAATGTAGGAACTTTGTGGGTGTTCAAGGTGCCTACAGATATGAACGATGCCCTACAATTGTTCAGAGTCCCATGGCTCTCAATGCATCGCCTGTGGGTGTCAATATGTCCCTCTGGAGGACATGGACCACAGTTAGATTGCCCGGACATATAAATGGAACAACCTGCCAATTAGACACAATATCCAGTGTTGCAAATTTCACCATTAAGTTCATTATTATTGCATCTACGTGAGCCAAGCTTGAAAGAAATGTGCAGATTAACACTTCATATAAAGCTTCTCTTCTAAAATTGGGGCCTTAGTCAAGTATTGGTGTTACCTCCAGAAGTAGGAGTGGTTAATAGATCATCCTATCAGCCCCCAAGGGGAAGAGACATGTCATTGGTCCACCCTTCAATTGATAAGGATCATGTGAATAATGATGAAACATAGGGGAAAAGACATCATGGCCAAGGGCCATGGTCAAAGGGACTAGCTATGATAGAGTACCTCATCTTAGGTGTATAGATCTGAGGAGGGAGCTATCGTGGATGCATGAGTTACCTCTATTGGAAATGTAACTAGTGTCAGTTTTCATAATGTAATTCAAATGTACTATTGATGTATTTATTATATTCATTTCTAGTCATAGCATGTTCTTCATGCTTATAGGGTCAATTGAGTCAAAAAGAAAAATTATTATGAGTCAAAGAAATGTAATTGAGTCAAAGTCCCATTTGGAATTCTTCTAAGAAAAAGAAAATTATTTTATCTTGAGTCAAAAGAGTCAAAATGTCATCCATAGACCAAGTCGGCCATCCCTAGACAAGTTGGCCTAAAGAGGCAATTATTCGACCTCATGGACATGTATATAAATACAAGGAAGTTTGGCCTCATTCATTCATCCATCCAATCACATCGATCTTTGTGCAAGAAGAAGAAGAAAATCAACGAAAGTCAAAGGAGAGAGAGAGCGAAGTCAAAGAAGAGAGAAATCTGAGCTTTTCTACCCTAATTTTGTCCACAGGGACGAGATTTCCTGAGATTTATGAGGCTGTTACAGGACCAAAATTTGACCTTCACTACAAGTCTGAGTTTTTCGGAGATTTGACCAGATTTCAGAGAAGTTTGACCATTGTTGACTTTGACTTGTTGAGGAGACTTGGAGGGCTGACCTAGGGTATTTGTGGAAGTCTTGGCCTTAGTCTCGGGTCTTGGATATCTCACTTTGATTTGATTCAATAAGAAGAGGATTTCTTGGGTTTTCCCCCTTGTGGGGTTTTTGCCCTAGCTTGGAGCCTAATTTCTTGTGTCCTTTGTCTCTTGTGATCTTCATGTTTTGTACATTTTGGTAATTACTTGACGAAGAGAACATAAATTTAATAAAAAGCCAACAAACATTCACAAGTAATTATTGAGTTAAGAGAAATCAACTCTAATTTTCAAGCATTTTGGTTTCTCAACATGGTGTTAGAGCTAAGGTGAAGGGAGTGCAATTTGAAGATCACATTTTGTTTGCATACTTGAAGACACCTCTATAGCGGTTATCTCACTCTCAAGACACTTGCAGCAGCTACATTTGGGGACACTTATTGCAGCAGTTATACTTGAATATACTCTTTTTATCAAGGGAAAAAAGAAGAATATCCAAAGATCATCATCTAGCAGTCATTACTCACTTTTGAAGAAGGCCATTGTAGCAGTGATCTCTCTCTTTTGACATTATTGAAGGCTTTTGGAAATATTGTCAAGCTCTTGCTCATTCATCACCCATCATTGAAGAAGTCATTATAACAACTTGAAGACATTATTGTTGCAGCGATCCTTGAAGACATCACTATAGCAAGCCTCCACTCAAGAACATCTTTGGAGACTCTTGATAGCATCATCAACATACTTGGAAGCACTCTTATTACAATGTCTTTTCCTTTGACAAATAAGTAATTTACTATACTTTATGTCTCAACCTCCTAGGCAAATGGCATCTATTTGTAAGGAAGGCAACAAACTTGATGGAGCCTCTAATTTCAAGGCTTGAAAAAAGAGAATTGATTTGGTTCACATAGAAGATGAAGTCATGGATTTCGTTCTAGACAAAGTTTCAGAACCATACAAGGACAAGGCTCAAGAAGTGGCCGGGTACAATAAGGGAGAAATTAGGGCTCAAAGAACCCTCTTTGAGTCTATCAAGGATCACCTCATCTCTTTTGTTTCAAATCTGTCCACTTCCAAATATGGCAACTTGGTCAAACAATATTCTGTCAATACTACGGGTCAGAAAATTTCACTAAGGAATCAACTTTATAGAACAAGGATATCAAAAGATGAAGATGTGGCCTCATACCTTATGAAAATCTCAAAATTGAAGGATCAACTTCAAGGGCTTGGAGAAGTCATATTTGATTCTGAATTAATCACTTCCGTACTCAATGCCCTACCTCCAGATTGGAGTGGTTTTGTAAGTAGCATCTATGCAAGAAAAGAAACTCCAACATTTGAAGAATTTTGGGCACAATGTGTTCTAGAAGAAGCAAGGTTAAAAGCCAAGGACGACACAAAACCCAATAATGAAAATGCTCAAGCTTTTGCTGCTAGATCAAGGAAGAAGTTTGGAAGATTTGAAAGATTTGAACCTCATCGTAGATACAATAACAACAACAACAATCAGCCATGTGGAAACCGAGACATGTCTAAAGTGCAATGCTTTGGTTGCAATGAATTTGGACATTATAAAAGAGATTGTCCCAAAGATCCTAAGAACAAGAAGAACAAAAAGAGGAAAGAAAGAAGTGAAGCTCATATTGTAGAAGATGAAGAAACTGAAGATTGAAGACAACAAGGAGCTCTACTATTGAAAAAATTGACAAATACCAGGTTTGCAAGCAGCAGTGTTGCAGGGGAGCCCCCCCCGCCCCCCGATCCCGCTCCCAATCCGCGCTCCGAGCGGGAGCGACTCGAGAACGGGTCAGGAGCGCGCTCCCTTAAAAAAATTTCGCTCCCTGCGTTTTCGGGAGCGATTTCGGGAGCGTTTTGCCTTTTTTGCAATTATTTTTTTGTAGTAATGTTTGAAATGCAATTTTTTTTAAAGCAAATAATTTTTGAGTGGGGCAGCTTAATGATCAAGTCTATGCCCTAATATTGATATGCTATTCATGGTAATGTTAAATTCTTAAAGTAAAAGCGACATTCTCCTTAATATTCATTTTCATCCTTTTACTTAACTTTTTAACATTACCATGAAATGACTCAGGATGTTTGAAAGTGGTTCCGGACTCAGGATGTTTGAGAGTGGTTTCGGCCTCATTGGATTTCATATGGAGAAAGTAGAATTTTAGATTTCATTCAAAATCCAGCAGACTTATCAGTTTTTCAAGATTTCAAGATTGGGGGATTGCAATGTTTCCATTGAATTTTGTCATGTATTAGGGTATGGAACTTGTATTTAATCAAGAGCACCAGTCCCTCTATGTACCTTGATGTTAGTGACATTGGTTGTCAAACTCCTCTATCATGACCATCCTAAAAATGTTCGCATCACTCAAACAAAATCTTGACTTGACATGCTATGCTTATTCTATCTTATGTTAATGCTTAGAGGGTGATATTAATGACAAAAATCCCTATACAGATACAGAGGTAATGACAAAGATACCTCTGGATATTAATGCTTAGAGGGTGATATTAATGACAAAGATCATGATTTTCCAACAAGACTAAAAAATTAGACATTTCTCGTGGTGGCAAGAGGCCCAAGCATAAGAAATAGATAATAGATTTACTTCTCTTTTCTAGTTTCTAGTAGCTTTTATAAATATTGACTCTTTCATATTTATTATGATATTTTTTTAAACAATATATGACAATTTAAGTTTGAAGTTGGCAATTATAACTCATTAGTAATGAATTAATAATATGATGCTTCATGAAAGTTGAAAGTTGTTTCATTTTATAACATTTCATTTCATGTTAGATATTGTTTGTTGTAATGGTTACACTTAGCTTACAAGTACAACTTTGGTGATCAGTGATGATAAATGTTATATATTGAATTTTGAAAGCTTGAAACTTTAAGATTGATGAATCATGAGACTCAATATGTTGTATGTTACTAATTTGTGGACGTGGTTGATGAAGATTATAACTTCTAAATGATTGTTGTTGTATGGTTCAATCTATGTTTTTTTTATGTTTTTATATCTAATTCATTATTCTACATGTTTTTGTTGACATATATGTATCAAAATATAAAAAATATATATATTATATAAAAAAACGCTCCGGGATTCGCTCCCAAACTGAGAGCTTATGAAAATGTCGCTCCCGCTCCCAAGTAACACTGGCAAGCAGTTTGTTTTCATTTTATGGCAGTTAGAGCAGCAGTTACAGTTACATTTGTATAGAAGATTCTTGGGATTCGCAAAATATAGTCATTGAAGAAGCATGTAGCATTGGAAGAAATTGAGTCTACACACAGTGGCAGTTACGTGAGAAGAATGGAAGTTTCTCTTGAAATTTTCAAGTCTAAAATCATAAAGAAAGCATATAGTTTAGAAGAGTTTGGGTAATCAAAAGTTGTCTACACATTGTTCCACAGTCACAAGTATTTTACAGTTACCGTTGTAGTTAAAGATGTTAATTTCATCATGAAGATTTTCAAGCAGTCATTTAGCAAGCAAGAATTACAATAGAAACAGAACAATAGCAGAGTCAAGGTCATTATGCAGCATCGTAGAAGTCTCTACAGCATGCTGTTTTGTTTTAAGCACCAAAGTCTAGTGATACTACCAAAATATTTGAAGATTCAAAGGAACATATCAAAAGTTTTTTTATTGAAGAACAGTCTAGAAGCGGCATAAATGAGGTTCCTCTTATCACAACGGAGGAATCTCATCATCCTACATTTCATGGACATCACCTTCAAAGAAGTTTGAAGAAGTAAGTTTTGGTCAAATAAGTCAATTAATTGGCAGCTTGGAAGGAAGAAGTACACTTATCATGCAGAAAGTTTTCCAATCAGCTATCTCAAAAGAGGACTCATATCTTCAGAGGGAGTTGAAGGAAGAACATGATGCATTTAGATCAGAAATATATTTGTGCAAAAAATTAATAGCAAAAGCATGATATAAAGGAAAGACAAGGCTCTTCCAGATGATTGTTTGACATATGGCAACAAAATAGATTATTGGTAGAACTTGTGTTAACACTATTATTGGTTATTTTTCAATGTGAAGCTAAGTAATGCAAAGGAAGACCTCAGAGGGAGCTAGCAGCAAGGATTGACATAAAGAATCCTACAACTTGACTCAAGGATATATATATCGATTACTTTTGGCAACTCTGATAATGAGGAATGACATTAATAATGTTTGGGATATGGTATGGCTTCCAAGAAGAATATATAGCAGAAGTGTGTACACTATAAAGGCAGAAAAGGCAGCGAACTGATACAAGAAGTCACAAAACAGTTTGTTGATCACTTGACGATATGTTGGATTCGATATTGATCAAGAAGGTGGTCACCCACCTTATCCAGAAAGAGGGAGCTTCAATTGATTCTACATTGATTGGTTTGACAAGTACTGTTGCTAATAGAGATACTACTGATAATAATTGGAAGTTGATATGATTTCTAGAAAGAACATGAAGTTGAAGTCCATTGCAATACAAAGGAAGAAGATGTAAAAGCTTTTGCAATAAGTTTTGGAGAAAGTTTGGCTCCATAAAGTTTTTGATGAAATACTTGATGACATGTTGGATTCAAATCTACATAAAGATTGTCAGAGATCTAGGAAAGGTTGAGGTGCTTTATGATTCAAGAGTATGTTGTAGATAGGAGCCAAAAGCTACAATAGATCTCCACGGAAGAACAGGTAGCCAATGCATTGATGAGAATTTTTGAGACAAGATTAGGCTTGTGGTTATTCCTCTCTATTTGAGAGGGAATGAGGATCTCCTACCTAGTTGAGAGGGAGTGAAGGTGGACATCGTATTCTCCATGCATCATGCACTATGGCCAAGACTAACAACCGTAAGCCTAGTGAAGGCACTGATAAGGAGAATGGTAGTGAAGGCACTGATAAGGAGAATGGTGGATTGGATAAGCATCTAGGACCAATATTCTTTAAGGATTTGAATCCAAGAGAAGAATAGTCCCGAGTACCGATATTCTTAGAGGATGTGTATCCCAAATAAGAATAGTCCTATGAGGACACACCTAATGAACACCCAGATGAGGTATGTTCCTAGAGAGGAGATGGTGTCCAAATTTATGCCTCCCAGCATTGTGCTTTGATCTAGTGGAGAGATAGAGCTCGTTAGTCAAGGCCTTGCTATTTTTGACAATGTTGGTTATAATTATGCTTATCAATCCGAACCCTTTTTATGAGAATATTTCAACTTGAGAGTATCCTATTGTGTCGTTATGAATACCTCCCTAGTTAAGAGGGAGTGTTGGAACTTGGAAATGTAACTAGTGTCAGCCTTCATAATATAATTCAAATGTACTATTGATGTATTTATTATATTCATTATTATTATTTGTTTCTAGTCAAAGCATGTTCTTCATGCTTATAAGGTCAATTGAGTCAAAAAAAAAATATTATGAGTCAAAAAAATGTAATCGAGTAAAAGTCCTATTTGGACTTCTTGTAAGAAAAAGAAAATTATTTTATCTCGAGTCAAAAGAGTCAAAATGTCATCCACAGACCAAGTCGGCCATCCCTAGAAAAGTCGGCCTAAAGAGGCAGCTATTCGACCTCATGGACATGTATAAATACAAGGTCGTTCGGCATCATTCACTCATTAATCCAATCACATCGATCTTTGTGCAAGAAGAAGAAAATCAACAAAAGTCAAAGGGGAGAGAGAGAAGTCAAAGGAGAGAGAAATTCGAGTTTTCTGCCCTAAATTTGTCCACAGGTGCAAGATTTTCAGAGATTTTTGACATTGTTATAGGGCCAAAATTCCGCCTTCACTACAGGTCCAAATTTTTCAAAGAGTTGACCAGATTTCAGAGAAGTTTGATAGGCATTAACTTTTGTTGACTTTGACTTGTTGAAGAGACTTGGAGGAGGGTTGACTTGGGGTATTTGTGGAAATCTTGGTCTTGGGTCTTGGATATCTCACTTTGATCTGATTCTATAAGAAGAGAATTTCTAGGGTTTTCCACCTTGTGGGGTTTTTTCCATGGCTTGGAGCCTAATTTCTTGTGTCCTTTGTCTCTTGTGATCTTCATGTTTTGTACATTTTGGTAATTACTTGATGAAGAGAAAATAAAATTAATAAAAACCAACAAACGTTCACAAGTAATTATCAAGTTAAGAGAAATCAACTCTAATCTTCAAGCATTTTGGTTTCTCAACAACCTCAGCCTTTGTTTTTCCACCCCTCTAAATGCCTTTTACTTTTTCTTGATTCTTCTTTGTATTACTGCTCGTAGCTCAAGGAATGAGAACTTGCCTTATAGTGATGTATAGCAAATATTACCCCCTTTAGGATTGGGCAGTTCATCACCCATTAGGGGTTGGGACACACAAAGGTTCCTTGTCCTTTATGAGATAGGGTAACAATGGCCTAGGAACCAGGTGATCGCCATATGAATGAGGTAGAGCTTATGCTTGGCTTTCGCCCATGTGCTTAATTTGCAAGTCCCGACTATCTTTTGCATTCTGGTTTTTCTTTTGTTTTTCTTGTGGCCATCATATGCTTTTTTTTTGTTTCTTTTAGTTGCATCAACCTCCCAAGGCACATTTCCAGGTCCTACCTAGGTATTGAGGATGTGTGGGTGCCAAATCCCAGAGAACCAATGGTCAATTGAACCGGAAGAAGGAAGTTGGAATAGGGGCTCATAATCTAAGATGGAAAGTAGTAAGTATGGAACAAGGAGAGATGGGGTTACACTATCTCAATCATGGCTTCCCAAGTAGTGCCCCTCCTATACACATTGGGCCATTAGGGGAGCTCCCACTAGACTAGGCTTGAAAATTAAATACCCATTTAAGGTGAGGAAACAAGATATCGCCAAGACCTTTCTTTCTTCCAAGTTGCCCCATAATCGATGTCAAAATGCCCAAATGCAAACAAGCATAAGCACCTAATTGCAAAAATGAATAAAGTATTTTTTTTATCAAAACCCCACCTTCCAACATGTGCTCTTGGCAAATGGGCGAAGAGACATATGACCGATGCAAGTGGCAGAGATATGAAAGGCACATCACACTAGCTACAAGGTGGTTGTTAGGGGTTGTTGACTACCAACTGGAAGAGATGAATAGGAGAAAAGTTTCTCCTAAGGATAACCCACTTTTGTTGGTAACAATCCTAACCATCAAAGGGCTACTTTGTGCAACTTAGGAATGCTACCCACTATAGTGATCAAAACCAAATATGAATATCAAAATCGACCAATCTAACCAGTTTCGAGGCCAGTGTAGTCCAATTCAAGGTCTTGGACAGCTTTTGGTTGGTTCGATACAATGCTATATGGCACAACTAGGGACTAACAAAACCTAAATTGAAGAAAAAAGAAACAAACAAAACCTAAATTGAAGAAAAAAGAAACAAACAATCACCCTAGTAATTAATGGTAAAATTAAATTCTTAAAGTAAAATGATAGAAAATGAAAAATGAAAAATGAAAGATGAAGGAGAATGTCAACTTTAACAGTACCATTAATTGTTTCAAGATGTTTGAGTGGTTCCAACCTCATTGGATTCCATATGGAGAATATAGAATTTTAGATCCCACTCAAAATTAAGAAAACTTAATAGTTTTTTGGATTTCAATATTGACAAAATTGTAATGTTTCCACTAGGTTCTATCATGTATGAGGGTATGGATATGGCATTTAATCAAAAGCACCAAGCCCTCTATGTACCTCGATGTTGGTAGCATTGATTGTTTAACTCCTTTATCATGACCTTGGTAAAAATGTACCCTTCACTCAAGCAAAATCATTGATTGGGCATGTTAAGCTTTCCCTATCTTATTTTAATGCTTAGAGGGTGATATTGATGATGACAATCCCAATATAAGCAATGATTTTGATGGTATATAGTTATTCATTATGGCATGAATCATGATTGTTTTTGGAGTATAGAGGCCATATAGAGCCTCTTCGTTGATATGTTTTGGTTCATGAATGGATTGCACTCAATGCTATTTTAGTTATATGCACCCTTACTTGTTATATACATAAGAAACTTTGAATATTTGGATATAATGGGTTGGATTTATATGGATGCACATGAATATATATGTTTTTTTTTAAATTTGAATATTTTATGTATTTTTTGGTTCACCGGTTTTTTGGTATGGTTTTTTATTAACCCATTGTCACCTCAATAGTTTTTCCTCTCTTTAGGTTGTCTCTTCTCCAACTCAAGGGGGATTTCCTAAAGATAAGATTGAAAGGCTATGGAGTGGAGGCATTGGGTGACTTTGAAGAGTAAACCTACGCAAAATGTATGGTTGTAGTGAAAGCTGAATAAATGAATGGTGTGGGAAAAGAATATGAAAGAAAACCCCAAGACTAGTGCCTACCAAATTTTGGGCAAATGGAGTCAGAAGAAATGGATATAAGAGGGATAATGCATGAATGTGTAAGGCAAATAAAGACTGATATGCATGCCACAAATCTGCCTTAGCTTGCTGAAAATTGACATTGAAAATTGACCTTGTAGGGCTAGGGTTGCTACTCCAAAACAAAGCCATGAAGGTGATGTTGTATTAATTCATGCAACAACTTGGTTTATTAGATGCAAGCTAATATAGCAGTAGTGAATATAAGAGGAATGAAATTCTCACATTGCATCATCCAAATGGTAGATTCACCATTACAAGGCCTTCATGACAAATTACAGGGGTTTCCAACAAAATAAACATGTGAAAGAATTGCATAAACAAACCCTCACATTAGATAGATACAATACCTCCAATCTACCATTAAGTTTTCCAAAATGATAAACAATATTGCACAAGGGGAGAGCTCCTCAATCCCCAAATTCTCAAGCATGCCAAACAAGGGAGAGAGAAAACCCTTATCATGGCACACAACTCACTAAAGAGCTTCTTCAAACACACTGTCTTACAGCTAGCCATTCTAGCAGCAATGATTTCAGCAGCACTCAGCAATCCTTTGTTTTCTGTACATCTAGGATACCAAATCAAAATCATGTTAAAGAAAATATTTAACTAACCTTACTCCCTCTCACTCAGGGACACCACAAGCCTAAGCTTGTCTAATTCATGAAGGTGCTCCAGTGCCTGTTCTGCAAAAATTTCATTTCATATGACCAAACTCTCTTGAGTCCAAGTTGCATGCTGTAATATTAAGGATCCACCTGGCAGTCTGCTCATATGGGATTCTGAAGATAAGAAATCAAGCATGGCATGCCTCTAATAGTACACTTCCATAGACAGGGAAGTTCTTTGCTATAATTACCGGGAGGGTTCAATGGACAACTCCCTCTGAGACTGATGAGATAAGCCATTCTTGTCTTAGCTCATAAAACAAATGTCAAAGTCATACCTTCATTTCATCAAATGATCATCAGATCAAGTCCAGAATTCTTGCTTCAATTTGTAATCATGAGTCATCATTTTCTTCAAAAGAGGTAGCTTCAAAAGGTACTTCATCCTCAAGTATCAGTAACCAACAATGCATGCAAGGATCCTATCATGATCCTCTCCCTCTGAATAGGAAGCCTTTTCATCAATCAGGGAGACTTTAGTCTTCTTCAAGATCTGGGCTCATGCCCCCCCCCCCTTTTTAAGCGCTATGCAAATCAGGGATAGCTTCATATTCTTCTTAATTTTGATATTGAGAATTTGAATCAGTTTATTCATCTGATGTACCCTAGGTCTAGTCATCACCCTCTGTCCAGCCATCACATGATCATCAGACCTGCATACTGCATTATGTATCCCCACAGTCCAATCTGAAGTCTCGAACTAGTCATTTACCGGAGCTCAACCAAAGTCTTACATCATATAGCTTTGGTCACTTGGTGTAGATCCACTGAAGGTCTTGATTCATTGCAACTACAGTAATATCAATAAGATCTCCCAACTGTAATGTATCAAAGCAAGAGGCTCGACAAACTTGACAGGCTTGGCAACTTATATTACAATTTCGGATGACATACAGGTGGTGGTTGTAACTTGTCACGGTTGATGGCTATATTTGTAACTGGAACTTCGGACAGTCACTTCAGATGACTGTACTTAATCAACATACAACTCCCTCTGAGACTGATGAGATAAGCCATTATTGTCAGAGATAGACTGTTAGCTCATAAAACCAAATGTCAAAGTCATACCTTCATTTCATCAAATGATCATCAGATCAAATCCAGAATTCTTGCTTCAATTTGTAATCATGAGTCCTCATTTTCTTCAAAACTCGGAGGTAGCTTCAAAAGGTGCTTCATCCTCAAGGATCAGTAACCAACAATGCATGCAACGATCCTATCATGATCCTCTCCCTCTAAATAGGAAGCCTTTTCATCAATCAGGGAGACTTCAAGTCTTCTTCAAGTGGGCTCATGCCCCCCCCCCAACCACTTTTTTAAATTTTTAAGCACTATACAAATCAGGGATAGCTTCATATTCTTCTTAATTTTGAAATTGAGAATTTGAATCAGTTTATTCATCTGATGTACCCTAGGTCTAGTCATCACCCTTTGTCCAGCCATCACATGATCATCAGACTTGCATACTGTATTATCATTATGTATCCCCAGGGCGGTCTAGTCATCACCCTTTTTCCAGCCATCACATGATCATCAGACTTGCATACTGTATTATCATTATGTATCCCCAGGGCCCACGGTCCAATCTGAAGTCTCGAACTAGTCATTTACTGGAGCTCAACCAAAGTCTTACATCATAGAGCTTTGGTCACTTGGTGTAGATCCACTGAAGGTCTTGATTCATTGCAACTGTAGTAATACCAATAAGATCTCCCAACTGTAATGTATCAAAGCAAGAGGCTCAACATACTTTACAGGCTTGGCAACTTATATTGCAATTTCGGATGACATACAGATGGTCACTGTAACTTGTCACGGTTGATGGCTATATTTGTAACTGGAACTTCGAACAGTCACTTCAGATGACTGTAACTTAATTAACAATAAGAAACTTCTTGTCTACGGAGGCTCGAATTCTCCATCAAAATCTTGATCAATTGCTATAGTAAGCCCAGATTAATTGTCATAATATTCTTCCATAAGAACGTTGCCTCCTTGGATGGATGTCATAACAGAGGTCCATAGATGATACATCAAAGTAGGGCTCTACACAACCTCAGCGTACATAGACTTTGTAACATTCCTAGACAATCAACTGTAATTTCGGAATATGCAACTTCAGATGGCACACTACTGTAGTTTTGGAACATATGTATGGTGTGAGTGCAACTTCGGATGGCACACATGGTAACTGAAACTTCATCAATAGTAAACTTAGACAATACATGCAGTGGTCCTCTGACTACAAGATTGACACACATGTTACTTGGAGACACAAACATATCAAACTCTCGGTCTTGTCTCTTGCTACAGAAGTCCTCTGATCGTCACTTTTTGATGCTCGGATATATGTCTCACAGAGGGATACCAGAATCATACTTATGATTTCAACTGAGCTCATAGTAGGTGCCAATGAATGCAGACCATTGTATACTACTCTCTTCAACAACGAATTATATATGTGAGCCATGTGAATGATGTCGATACCATTTTATAGATCAAATCACAGTTCTGAGAGAGTGATCACAGTGCACAGCAAGTCATGTGAATGATTGCCTGATATAGCGAGCCATTTAAGACGAACCACTGATTTGTGTAACAAGCCATTGTGATCTGCAGGTGCGAGTGTTACTTAGTGTATATTATATATACATATAATCCACAGAGAACTTCAGATAGATGCCATAGAGCACTCCATAAAAGCTCAGGAAGGTGACATAACAGTGCTCCATTATAAAACTAAATAATGTGTCCTAATTAGCCTCCAGTAGATCTCGAACAACTGCACTTTGTCAAGGGTCAAAACTGAATCTTTATCAAGGGTTCTGCACAGTCCTAAATCTCTTTTCAAGGAGAATGATTTTTTTAATCAGCTCCTTCTTGGAGCAACAGTTTCCTGCAACATCCTCCATCCTCAGGTTGGGCTTTCTTCAATATTCAATGTTCGCCAGTATCACAAGCAAGAGTAAACAACCAATTTTAATGAATTAACTTTACCAAAAGAGCAGAAAGTCATAATTATACTTATCATGAAGAAGCATACCAGCTCCCTCTTAATCCAGGCATCTTCTCAGACATGAGGCATTGAGGTTCATCAGCCATATGATGAAACTAACTGAAGTGAACAAAGGGGTACAGCTGTGCTATTCTGATTTCATAGATCCTCCCAAGTCCAACCACTGTACCATTTTCCTTTTCTTGAAGATGAGCCTAACTGGGGTTTCTCACAACAATCACTGATCATATCCAAAAAGGTTTCCAATGCTGATTTCCAATCAGCACAAATTCATTAGTTTTCTTTCCAAACCCTAACCATCAAGGGTCCTGTAATGTTCCAAACATAAACAAACAGTAATATACAAAAGCAAATTTGATTTATGCACAGAAAAATTAAACAATCAGCAAATAATCAATACACATTAAAAATGAGAACCAGCTGAGCCATTTTATTTATGAATGGAGCAATGTACAATAGCGTGGAAAAAGCACCTGGACTTGCCTCAAGGGCAAACTAAACAGAACCCAGGTGTCAACCGTAATCCCAAATGCTAGAAAGCAACTGCTCCTCTAAGGCTCTACGCTGTCTCCCAATAACGGCAACTCCTGGCTGGAGAGGAGCTGCAAGAAATCCCTCCTTTGGTGCTCAGAAAATGATGAAACTTCGGCCACAAGCTCCTTGGCCAAAACCCACAAAAACCCAAAAAGGGTTTGGCCTGAACCCAACCTCCCAAATTCGACCTCCTCTATGGCCTACACCCACCAAACAACTCCAGAAATACGGCCTGCAAGAAATGGTCACAAAGTCTTGCTCCAAGCTCTGGAAAGGGAGCAAACTTCACCCCGAATAACTCCTCCAACCTCCACGGCAAAGCTCCCAAACACTACTTCTGCGTTGGCCCAGGTAATGCGAAAGTCACACTGCCTAACCAGAAGCTCAATCAACTCCCAAACTGCCCTGAAGGCTGACAATCCTCCTTAGCCTCTCCTCTATAAAATCTCATAGCAAAACTCCACTGCTCAGCTAAACAACTCGGCCTCCTCCTCTCTCACTGCATCCTCCAGAAATATGCACCACCTGGGAGGAAATGCTACTGATGGAAACCACAATGTGATCCTCCTCCTAAAGAAATGAAGGAAACCTTCCTAGGGTGGCACTCGAAGTCCCCCGAAGAAAGTGTGAGCTCTTCGCCTGAAGAACTTGTGCTAAATAGCCAGTGACTCCGCTAAGCAGCTCGAACAACCAAGAAAAATCGATATACACTCATGAATGAATAAGAAGAGGAGAGTTGCGCTCCTTATATAGTTTTCATGGGACACTTTTCCCTCCATTTCGTCCTCCAACATGGGCCCCACTTAACCAACATCATGCAAAAGTTACCCTGTTCCATGCAAATCAAACTACGGAGTGCATAATTCCCTAGTGAGGGTGGCCCTCATGTGTAACTTAACTACAAAACAAAACATCTTTTCGTAGTCTAATCTCCTAATAGCATCAAATGGGGTCCATTATCTCCAAAATTGGCCCCCTAATACAAAATTAAATCTTGTTCCAAAATGATTTAGGAAGGGAAATGACAGGTCCCTAGGGTTTCCTTCAAACCCTAGCATTCTTTTATGTCTCCTTCAGCTTAATCAACTCAAGAACTCTTCTAATGGTGTCTTTCTCACTAAATTTCCTTCAGTCCAGCTCTGATTCCATGTTATTTTTAGGGAAAATTGATGTATGTAGACATTTTAAAATTTTCTTCATTACAATATATTTATCAATACCATCTCATCATCATCAACAACATATAACAATAGTGCAGTATAACAAAAAGGACCAATAGAAGAAAAGCGTAGACAATAAGGACATCAATATTTAGGTCAGATTCCAGGGCAAAAGCCCACAAGGGGGAAAACCCAAACTCAATTCTTCTTATTTAATATCAAGAGTTTAGCAGAAAGAGATACAATGAGATGTACTACATAAAGCCACCTAGGGCCAACAACATATGCTTGTCCAGCAAGCCTAATCAATATCACTGCCTTTCCTAGATGAGCTTGCTCATCAAGCCCAGACAATGTCACTGCCATTGTCATTTTCATATCATTGTTCATCCTTGACTGATGTGCTGCATCAAGATCAATGATCGTGAATCAATGCAATACCCTCATTGAAGAGTCAATACCATCATCACAAGGGACTGTGCATATCCATGTTATATATATATATACACACACACACACACACAAATATATATATTGTCAATGCCATCGCAAGGGACTGATTTCATATACCTTGATATTCAATCTTGTCATTGTATATATTGAGGACTGAGATCATACATCGCAGAGATCATATATATAATGCAAATACCAAATAACACTAAGATCATAGATCATAGAAACCGAAGTCAACCATGCTATGGAAGTTGAGATCAACCATACCACCAAGTAATGAAATCAACCATATCATTGTCAAGACTAACCATTGCATTGGGTCGAGGGATAAAGCAGAGATGCGATATAGAACAAAGGTGTGTTACATACCACTGTTGTGATGCATAGGATCTCTGTAACCATGCAGGGAATGTGTACTGATACCATGCAGAGAAACAACAATGTTATACCACCAAAAACGTGAGGCATGTAGCCATATGTGTAGCCATATGTGCGAGAGTGATGAAGCCATGGTGAGGAATTGTAAGCAACAGATAGAGATCATGTGAGAGACTGTATCGAGACCATATATCAAATAGCGAGATCATTTTCCAAATAAAGCGAGACCAATGCCAGTATAGAGCAATACATGTGTGCCAATATAGAGCAAGACTTGTGCGAGCCATAAGGGATGGGAACTACAATTATGTTCTTCAAAAACATGCTCACATATTGGATTGGAAACCATGTTAAGAAATAAAGCAATTTGAGGCAAAAGCCAAACAAAAACACTACAATGTTGAAAACGCAATATCAAAACTAGTTTTTACAACAAGAAAAATATTTTTTTTTGTTCCATACTCATGGCCATAGTCATACCAAGGATGGCACTTTTTTAAGTGAGAGAAGATGGAAAACCCCAATTTTGGTGTAAATACTACTAAAGGCACTTGAAAACTTTATTTTGATCTTGTGAAATGGGATTTGTGTGAATGCCTTAGTATGTAAGGAATAAATCCAACTATAATTTAAATATTTCATCCTACTCATCTTGCTTTGGAAAAGGACCTTGATCTAATATCATGATGTAAATCAAGAAAGAGAACTAATCAAAAATAGATGCTAAGGGATGATAGAAATTTGGCTATAAGCTTTAGTAAATCACAAGTTGATGTTTTTGCAAGGAGGCAAGAGGATTGTAAATAAAAAAATAATTTGAGAAACATAATTCTCCATTAGAACTTAAAAGGTAATTAGCTAAGCTAATGTATGAAGATGAGCTTCATCTCACATAGGAGATTATTGGTCTCTTCCACTCGGGCAACCTGATTTTTACCATTATAATTGTCCTAATTCTCCCATCCAACTACATCGATTTATGCAAGTTGTGCCTTCATAATTTTCAAGTGAACTTCTTTTAGCTTTTGATATTCCACTATTTATGGAAAATAATGGAGAACATGTAGTTTATTCTAGAAGCTAATTATTACTTGTCAATGTTTGAGATCTTTATGTTACTTCATTTAAAGAAAGCACTTATATGTCCTTACAAATATAGGGTTTACGTCGAGAAACATCCTCCAAATGAGAAGTGCCCAATCGATTTTCCCTGAAGTATGTTACTTGGTAAAGAAAAAAATAAACCACTTATAACTAGATTTGGTGTCAACAGGGGGTAGCTTCAATGGTTGTGAGAAAAAGTTGTTACCCTCGTTATAAGGGTTCAAATCCCACATTGTGACATGTTTTTTCTTAATGAACCAATTGTTGATGAGCTATATATGATATGTTCATGTGTTATTGACCTAACCATGTACCTTGAAGAATCTAGGGTTTACCCTAGGTACCATCCTCAAAATGAGGGAAAGTGCCCAAGAGATTTTCCCTAGAATATATTGCCTGGAAGAGAAACAATAAAAAATATTAAAAATAGACCAAAAAACCTTCATTTCGTTGTTGCCAGTAGGAGCTTGCCCTAAATGGTGGTTATCCTCTTCATATCATAGTTACAAATAAGGAAGGCATTTGAGTCGGAAGTTACTCATCGCTTGAACTAGTAATGGCAAAAAAGAACATATCATTTGATGCTATAAAAAAAAACATTTTTCATTGTGACTTGTGATTAATATTTGTGTTAGTTCACTTGTTGATAGATATGGAACCAAAAGCTCTTCCTATGTTAATGTTACCATGCAAATATGAACCAGATCTACCTAATAATTATAAGCCCTCACTGCTAGATGCCCCTCTATGAAGGTGAGAAAATCTTCGGTGCCATAATTCGTATTGAAGAGAAGTATCACAAGTCATTGCTCCCAACGGACTTCCTCCAACTTGATAGAAACCTTCAACCCTAAATCCAAGAGTGAATGCATCTCTTTGGTTCCATTGCCAAACACGAACTTTCCCATCAATGAATGTCACCTTGAAACCTTTATCTTCCATCGCAAAAATAGAGACCAGATTCTTTTTCAAATCAGGCACATACAATACTTCTTGTAAGTGGAGGCTTTGACCTTGATTTAAGTCAAGAGTAACAGTCCCAATTCCTTTCACAGGATAAGTGGCATTATCCCCAAGTATAATCTCCATATTTGTCTTATTTTCAGTCAATTTTGAGAGAGCCTCTTTGAACCTAGTGAATTGCCTTAGGCACCACTATCAATCAACCAATGATCTCATGTATCCAGAGGAAAGGCGGTGGTGAGGGCAAAAATAAGATAAAATTCTTTTTGCTTTCACCTACATTAACTTCTTCATACCTGGAGTTTCTCGACTTCTTGGGAGGACGACCATTTCCATTTCGAGCAATGGGAGCATTGCTCTTTCCTCTGTTGTTGAACTTGTTGTTTCTTTGATTATCATTTCCCTTGTAGTTGTTATTATGGTTGTCATCATCTCTTGCAGTATACTTCTTGTGAGGACACTCTCTAGCGATGTGGCCAAACCTGTTACAATTGAAGCATCTTCCTTATCTTCCTTTTTTGAATCCTGGCTTGAACCCTTTACTTTGTCTTCTTGGACCAACATTGTTCTTCCTCTTAGCATGAGCAGAGAAGGTGATATGATTGATTCCATTGGAGGGTTTGCCTCTTTCCATCATCCTTATTTCTTCTTGAGTGCATCTAGCCAATAATTCATTAAATCTCGAAATACTATCATTGTTGAGGATGGTAGTGTTGAACACATCCCATTCGCTTATAAGGCCTCCAAGTGCCATAAGAGTGAGCTCCCTGTCACCAATGACTTCTCCAATAGATAGGATATCATTCTTGATCTCAGTAATCCTCATTAAGTAGGATTGGATGGATTCTCCTCTATCCATCTTGATGTCTTTTAACTTGTTCTTGAGAAAGAGAACTTGATTTGCATTATTTACTTTGAACATCCCAACCAGCTTATCATACATCTCCTTAAATGTTTCCAAATCAGAAATATAGGCAACCAAAGGCTTGTGAATAGAATCAACAATAATTTTCTTAGCTTTAACCTCACCTTTCTTGTACTTTGTTTGTGCAGTTGCAGATGCATTTGAAGGAGGCTCCACTACTCTTCCATGGGCATAGTCCACGGCATCATTTTCTTCCAATGTCAGATCTAGAGACATCTTCCATGCATGATAGTTGGATTTGTCCTCGGATTTGAAGTAAGATGTAGTCGTCATTGGGACTAGTTCCAAGTTCTTGTCCAACAGGTTCCCTTAGTGATTGCTTTTTCTCTCTCTTGCTTGGGCTTAGTCTTCACCTGAGCTCTAATACCATGTTAATTTTAGATAACAATGGTATGTTCTATGCTTTAGCACAATTTACTTCAATGTTCTTTATTAGCGCAAAGACAATTTCCAATTATTTCTAGTAGCAATCACATTAACTTAAACACATTGACAATAAATGCAGATAAAACATAAAAACATGTGTAGAAGACAAGTCAAGACAAGAGGACACAAGATTTGGCAAATGCCAGGGAAAAAAGCTAAGTTGCACGAAACGGGGAAACGGGTACGAGTTTCCGAAACGGGAAGCGATACGAAACGCGACCTCCCCAAATTTTGGAAACGGGGAAACACGAATATCTATATATATATATATATATATATATATATATATATTGAAAAATATTTAAATATATATATATGTGCAATCATAAAGCATAAATGATACATTATAATTTATTACACTTAAACATTAAGATTTAATTTACATCACATTTACTCATGAATCATCACATAATGATAATAAAAATATTGGAATATGCAAAAGCAATGTTTATTATATATCCAAATCTCAAAATCAGCCTTTATTTATATTAATATATGAGGCTGCAAGTACAATAAAGACTATAAGGCTACAAGAGAGAGATCTAAATCAGGATTTTCTGCATCCACATCCCATTCTTTAGAAGGACCATTGTTGTATTGGGAGTCTCCTCCTACATAGTAGAACGACCTTAGTGCTCTTGATTAAATACACGTTTCATACCCTAGTACCCTACATGATCTTGATTATTGGGAGTTTCCCCTGCATAGAGGGCTTGATTCTCTTGATTAAATACAAGTTCCATACCTTAGTACATGATAAAATCCAATGGAAACATTGCAATCCCCCCAATCCTGAAATCCTGAAAAACAAATAAGTCTGCTGGATTTTGAGTGAGATCTAAAATTCTACTTTCTCCATATGAAATCCAATGAGGGTGAAACCACTCTCAAACATCCTGAGTCATTTCATGGTAATGTTAAAAATTTAAGTAAAAGGATGAAAATTAAAAATAAAGGAGAATATCACTTTTACTTTGAGAATTTAACATTACCATGAACTGCATATCAACACTAGGGCAAAAATTCACTTTTATAACTTTAGACACACATCTAGAAGTCACTAACATACCCTAAAAGTAAATTAAAAAACAAATTAAAAAAAAAAAAATTAAAAACACAAGTTAATGAGGAAACGTGGGTCGTACGGCCCTGAAACGCGTTTCCGGTCGTACTGGCCACGTTTCCGTTTCGGGAAACGTGGCAGTACGGCCGGAAACGCGTTTCACGGTCGTACCAAACGCGTTTCCGCGTTTCGTACCCGTTTCCGTACTGAAACGGACCTCTATGCCACGTTTCCTGCAACATAGGAAAAAAGTAAAACCCCTTGATCAAATCTTCTTATTATTATTCAATATTTCAGTAGAGAGAGAGAGTACAAATATCAAGTTTACTTGCCCAAAACAGTGTTGTCAAAATCAACAGTCAACTGCAACCCTAACCAGAAAGTCAACGTTGGTCAAAGCAGCACCAAAATGTCCTCCAAGCACTTGGTCAACGGCAGTCCAATTTGGCCTTCCAAGACAGTCAAAGTGAGCCCAAAACAATTCGGTCAAACCTCGTCAAATACTGTTGTAATTTTTACAGTCAAATGCTAAAGTCAACTCTGGTCAAACTGTCCCAATCACCTTGATTTTTATGCCAATAAATGTGGCCTCCAAAGATCGAATTTCTGCCCTCAAAAATGAAGTCAACGTTGGTCAAATGAGCCCTAGTCAACATTGGTCTGTTTTCCTGAAATTCGACCAGCAAACAGTCCCAGGAATTCGGCCACCTGCCACACATGCGAAGTAGAGAGAGGTTGCCTCCACGCTGTACGAACAAATCGAGAGAGGAGAGAGAGAAATGTGTGATGTGATGAGTGATGTCCAAATGAGAGAGGTCACTCCTATTTATACACTTCGTTTAGGGTGAGGAGACACATCTATTGGCCTTTTGAGCCTACATTTGACTAAGGTCGACCTTGACAATTTGTGCATGAGAGAATAAATTCAAAATTCCACTTCTGCTTATCAGAATGAGATGATATTTATATCAAAATTGGACCTCTCGAAAATAGGAATCCAATGCAATAATCATCTCCATCATATGAGTTGTCCTAAGCTGGAATTTGGCCCTAATTGCCAATTTTAACAAAATGCCTATATGTATCTCTTACTGGGGTATCCACGGGAGAAGGTGAACCACTCATCCTGCCCATATGTCATAGGAGAAGGTGAACCATTCATCCTATGCATATCTCATCAATCGTAGGGGAAGGTGAACCACTCAACCTACATACATGACAACCGCCATAGGGGAAGGTCAACCACTCACCCTATGTGTCATATATCATCATGAGGTATCATTAGGGGACGTGAACCACTCCCCCTATACCTAGCGTACCTATAGGGGAAGGTGAACCACTCACCCTATGGTTGCTCATCACATCAAGAAGTACCTCAGGCCCTTAAGAGCTCCCAAAGCTCAATGTTCAATCAGGACCTTCTTAGTAGGGTCTATCCATGACTCCCAACCTCTCTCTGAAGAGGATTTGAGAATATGTCAAGAACCTACACATTCATCTTGAAATGATGGACCTTAATTTCTGCCCGCTATTAATATACAACAATGATTATCATTATGCACATAATGTGAAAATTCGGTGATCCTGAATCCTACTACAGTAACTGATAATATTTCTTCTATTTGTTAAATTACTTAAACAAATTATTTGCAGTTTTCTACGGCAAATATCAAAATACATACACTGCAGCCTTCACAAATAAAATTCTGTGGAAAATAAATACAAGGAAAATACTAGCACATATATAACCACAGTGACAGTTATTTTTGGACAATTATCCCTGGAAAAACCCAATGTGGAAAAACCAGTGCAGCAGATGAGGGTTTCTTTTATTAATCTTCAGCAATAATTTATGTACAAGACAAAATAGAGGAAGAGTCACTAATTTAAATTTACTGGTGAATTTCTCACACTCCACAGTAATTTTCTGGCCCCGAAGAGGACCTCCTACCTCTTTCGTAGGCCCTTCTGCATCACTCTCTACGCAGTGACTGCGTTGGCCCTGCATCAACCCTTTTGTTGTGCTGACCTACGTCCCTCCTATGTGTTGCCTCCTCCAAATTTGTCCTGCACTCTCAAACTATGTTGATGACCTCTCTCTCCCACCTGCAACCCACTCTCCGACTCGATTTTCTCTTGCCGAACTTCAGCCACTAAGTATCTGCCCTGGTTAATTTTAGCCATCGATTATGTTTTAATCTTGGCCGTTAGTGCTCCAATAGAAGATTATAAGAAGAGTTGAGGTGTCGATGGAGAACACACCAGGGCAGATACTCAGCTCACTTTGACTGATCTCCTGCAGGCATCTCTCGAGATCTTTTGAAAGCATTGTCTTCCATAAAATTTACATATCGCCTCACTACAATCTTCCTGCTGCCAGGAACGTAGATTTTGTATGCCTTTGAGGTACGTTATATCCTACGAGATACCCCTTTTCTGCAGTTTGATCCAACTTACTACGCTTCTCATCTGGAATGTGACAATAGGCCATACTCCCAAATATCCTCAAATGACTTGCCTCGGGTTTCTTCCCGGAGAAGGCTCCCTATGGCGTTTTCTTCCCCAAAGCCCTATGAGGTGTCCTGTTTTGAATGTACATTATTGTGTTGCATACTTCTGCCCATAGGAATCTAGGCAATCATGATCATACAACATGGCCTTTGCTGCCCCACTTATGGTCTTGTTCTTCCGCTCTGCTACTCCATTATGTTGCGGATTGTAGGGAGCAGTCCACTCTCTTTTGATACTTTCCTTTGTGCAGAAATTTGTGAAGTTTTTATCCGTGTATTCTCCACCATTATCTAAACGTAGTACCTTCATCTTTTTCCCTATCATGTTTTCTATGAGAGCCTTGAACTCTCGAAACCGATCAAAGACCTCATCCTTGGTCTTTAAGAAGTAGATCCAGGTTTTTTTAGAATGGTTATCAATGAAGGTGACGAAATATTCACCACTGCTAAGAGCTTTGGTGGACATGGGGCCACAAATATCTGAGTGTATCAATCCTAAAATGCCATTAGCTCTGCCATCACTTCTAGGAAACGTTGCTTTTGCGTACTTTCCAAGTACACATCCTCGGCATAGATCACCGTGCCCGATGTTGAGAGTTGGAACTCCTGTTATAGTCTCTCTGAGCATCTTGAGTGCTCCATGGTGCAAGTGTCCCATCCTCCTGTGCCATAGTTCATTTAGCTCCTTTCTATTGTTGCTATCTGTTAATTTTAGGTATGTTCTATGCATAGAGCAATTTATTTCAATTTTCACAGTTAGCTCAATATCTTTTCCAGATTAGCAATCACATCAGCATTAAAGTAAACTGCAGATAAAACATAAACATAAATCGCAGAAGACAAGCCAAGACAAGAGGACACAAGATGTGGCGCTAGCCAGGGACAAACCCCAATGTGGGGAAACCCTTGATCAATTCTTCTTATATGTTCTTCAATAGTTCAGCAGAGAGAGAGAGAGAGATAGTACGTTTACAACAAAAGTCAACACTTTGACTTATCTAGATAAGAGCATAGATCATCTCTAAGAAGATGATACATGAGATCAGTTGAAAACATGTTGCTTCAACTGATTCTCCAAGGTGACTCCACCTATCGTTGTGCAGTATTTTGTCATCATGTTGCACCTCACCGTGCTGCACCATGTTGTACCCATCATCACTATGCTGCATCTCATCATGCTTCATTAATCATGACTGTACCCATCACTGTACTGCATTATGTGCCATTGTTGAACCATGTTTCCATATTGGCCTATGTGTTGGCCGCACCTTGCTTACTTGTTGCCCCTTGCTTGCTTGTTGTCCCTAGCATGCTTGTTGTCCTTAGCATGCTTGTTGTTGCATGCTAGTTGTCCCTTGCATTCTAGCTGTACCAATACATGCTTGTTGCACTAAGTATCATGATGTTGTCCCAATATTAGTTTGTTGTCCCTTGCATGCTTGTTGTAACATTGCATGCTTGGTGTACTTGCTGCTAAGTACCATACAACTGTCCTAATGTTAGTTAATTGTCCCTTGCATGCTGCTCTCCTTCGGAAACAGATGCTCCGGTTGTTCCGGCAATTCCCTGCAGTTCCGGCCGTTCCAGCTGTTTCTGGCAGTTCCTAACAGTCCCGGCTATTCACGGTAGTTCTTGGCAGTTCCATTTGTTCCTGGCAGTTCCATTTATTCCTGGCATCTCCAGCAGTTCCAACAGTTCCAGCTGTTCCGGCTGTTTCGACAGTTCCCGGCTGTTCCGGCAATTCCGACTGTTCTGGCAGTTCCAACTATTCCCGGCAATTCTTGACAGTTCTGGCTTCTGCCCTCTGCATCAGCTTTCCCGCCTATTCCTGTAGTTCCAGTTGTTCCAGCTTCTGCCCTCTACATCAGCGTTCTCGATTGTTCTGGCAGTTCCAGCTATTCCCGGCAGTTTCGGCTTCTGCCCTTTGGATTAGGGCAACGTTATCCCTTAGGATCTCTCCTCCTACTAAAACCCAAAGACAAGTAGAGAGGCAGAGATCCCAAGTGTCTTGAAACGACTTGAAGGCCACCTCTATTTATACTAAAACATTGAGCACAAGTGGGGTTTATTTGGTCGCTAGCTGACCTTGACGAATTGTCCCTTAACACAAATAAATTCATATCTCCATGAATACTTATCGAAATCGGATGATCTTTAGATCAATCCTACACCTCTCAATGAGAGGGATCCAAGAAAAATATCAGCTTCCATTAATAAGATGACCCACATGGAGTTTGGCCCTCATTGCCAATTTTAACACTCCCTCTCAACTAGGGAGAACTCCATCCACTAATCCATATGTCTGATCGTACTATCTTTGCCATCAGTGCCCTGCACTGCTCTGCTCTGCTGAACCATGAAAAAGAAGAATTGATCGAAATGTCTCATACCATTCTCTACTGACATGAAGTCAGTTTCATCTGAAGAGAGTGTGTCGCATCATTCATACTGGCCTGAAGTCAGTTGTATTGATCCCAGATCAATATCACAAGAGAGTGTCTCAAACCACTCATATTGATCCCAGATCAATGGAGGTCATCCTAGCATAGGGAGTACAGTAGATACATCGATGCGTCCATCGATAGTACACTATGGTCCCTAACCCCATTTCCCTGCTCATTGATCGAATGAGAGGTACTTCCCATGAGTCCCAAACTGCATGGGTAGGATGCCTCGACAGGAGAACTAATCATCCTGTCCATAGGAGAACGAATCATCCTACCCCACAGTCGCCACGAGAGAACTAATCATCACGGCCCACAGGAGAACTAATCATCCTGTTTCACAGTTGCCATGGGAGAACTAATCATCCTGTTCCACAGTTGCCACTGGAGAACTAATCATCCCAGCCCACAAGAGAACTAATCATCCTGTTCCACAGTTGCCACTGGAGAACTAATCATCCCAGCCCACAAGAGAACTAATCATCCTGTTCCACAGTCGCCATGGGAGAACTAATCATCCCGGCCCATAGGAGAACTAATCATCCTGCTTCTCAGTTGCCACAAGAGAACTAATCATCCTGTTTCTCAGTTGCCACAGGAGAACTAATCATCCCGACCCACAGGAGAACTAATCATCCCATTCCATAGTCACCACGGGGTATCACAGGGGAAGGTTGAACTTGTCATCCTGTACATAGCGCACCACCAGGGGAGGGTGAGTTACCCTGTGGTCGTATGTTGCTCCAGTAAGTACCCCAAGCCCCCTAGAGCTCCCAGAGCTCAATGCATGCAACATGCAGGACCCTTATAAGGTCTCTCAATGACTCCAAGATGTTTACGAAAGTCATAGATTTGACCTTTCCCCAGGGCTTTGACAAAATGTCTGCGACCTGTACATCAATCTCAATATGATGGAGACTCCTCACTCATCGACTTACCATATCCCAGATAAGGCAGTATCTGATGTCTATCTACTGGAGCAATCATCGAATGCAGGATTCCTCAACAATCGAATCCCCCCTGGTTGTCAAAGAGGAACACGCTGGTATTCATCATATGTACAAACAGCTCACTGAAGAGCTTCCACAGCTAGGCAACTTCATATGAGATCATACTCGTAGCTATGCATTCGGTCTCGGCGGTGCTTATAGCAACCGACTTCTGCTTCCTGCTCATCCATGATATCGAAGCAGAACCCAAAGAAAACCAACGCTAAGAAGTGTTCTAGTGATCCTCCACATTGCCTGCCCAATCAACATTCGAATAATCATGCAACTTCATATTTCCAACAGTGTATCTCAATCCATGAGAGATTGTGCTCCGAAGATATCTCAGAAGATTCTTGGCACCAATCCAGTGAGGCTCAACCAAATATGAGCTCACCATGCTAACTGCAAAACATATGTTCGGATAGAAGTTCACCAAGAACATCAACACGAATGGGTTTATGAAACTCAGAGGCATTTCCCAAATCTGGTCCGACATCACTACCATATAACTTCTGAAAGTTAAGATCCTCGAGGTAGTCACAGGTTTGCAGTTTATCATTCCACATCTGGAATCCAACTGCCTCTTACTTCTGCAAATGAGAAGGTCTGCACCTGTCACAAATAGGTCGTCCTCATAAGGTACCGGTATGAGAGGTCTATCATCCACAACCTTCGGGTAATGGTTTGGATCAGTTTCACTCCTAGTGAATCTCAACTTCATCAAACAACTATCAATCCTCTCATACTATGCTCGGGGAGTTTTGCATCAAGCCATAGAGGGCTTTCTTCCACCTGCATAAGTGAGATTCCTGATCATGAGACTCAAACCCCTCGGGTTGTTCAAGACTTGTGGACCTACTACATGAGGGGAACAGTCCCCTTGTAAGATTTTCCTTCGGTACATCTCAGACATGTACTTTCATGCTCTTTTTGAATTCAAGCATCCCTATCACCATCTGACCCACATCGGGTAGGGCCCCATAGGTAGACCTCCAATGTTATAGATGCGATATGTCAATTGACATGATCCCCAATGGACCATCTTGCAACTTGATACAAATTGCCAACCCAGAACCCATGAGAAAAAACATCTTTGAAAATTCTATTTTTTAACACGTATCTTTCCATCAATGAGTGCCACCCTGTAACCTTTGACTTCCATTGCCGAAATGGACACCAAGTTCTTCTTGCGATGAGGTACATAAAAGAGATTTTGTAAACGAATCGAGTTACCCTCATTCAATTGAGGGGTAACATTCTCTACACCCTTTCCGATATAGGTGGCATCGGCTCCAAGTATATTCCCACGATTGTTTCCATCTCTACCAAATTAGAGAGTGCACCCTTCTATTCGATGAAGTGCCTTGAAGCACTACAATCAATAAGCCAGATTCCTAAAGAATCTGAAGGAGAGGGCCACTACAAGATAATGCTTCTTTATCTTATCAAAAACAACATTTGATTCTTCATACCTGGGGTTCCTTGCTTTCTTTGAAGAGTCGGCCATTTCCTTAATGACCCTGTCATTCCTTTGATCATTGAAGATGTCCCTGGAATGATTGTTATCTTCATCAAGAGATGTGTCTCTGCCATTCGGACACTCCTTTGCATAATGCTCGAACTTATTGCAACCAAGGCATCTGTCTTTCCTTCCACACCCTTAGATCCAGACTTCCCAATGAATTGATCTTTAGGTAGGCCATCAAAAACTTCTACTACGCCATTCTGATAATATTCTTTGCTTCGACTTCACCTTCGGTGAATTTGAACAGGGATGAAGAATCCACTGATCCTTTTGTCCTTTCCCAACTGTCTTCGGTGATTGCTCTTTCACTCTTGCTTGGGCATTGTCTTCACCTCAGCTCTGATACCATGTTAATTTTAGGTATGTTCTATGCTTAGAGCAATTTATTTCAATTTTCACAGTTAGTTCAATATCTTTTCCAGATTAGCAATCACATCAGCATTACCGTGTTGCACCATGTTGTACCCATCATCACTATGCTGCATCTCATCATGCTTCATTAATCATGACTGTACCCATCATTGTACTGCATTATGTGCAATTGTTGCACCATGTTTCCATACTGACCTATTTGCTAGACGCACCTTGCTTGTTTGTTGCCCCTTGCTTGCTTGTTGTCCCTAGCATGCTTATTGTCCTTAGCATGCTTGTTGTTGCATGCTAGTTATCCCTTGCATGCTAGCTATACCAATACATGCTTGTTGCACTAAGTATCATGATGTTGTCCCAATATTAGTTTGTTGTCCCTTGCATGCTTGTTGTAACATTGCATGCTTGGTGTACTCGCTGCTAAGTACCATACAACTGTCCCAATGTTAGTTATTTGTCTCTTGCATGTTGTTCTCCTTCAGAGACAGATGCTCCGGCTGTTTCCGCAGTTCTAGCTGTTCCGGTAGTTCCCGGCAGTTCTGGCAGTTCCCGGCAGTTCTGGCAGTTCCCGGCAGTTCTGGCAGTTCTGACAGTTCCGATGGTTCCCGTTGTCCGGCTATTCCGGCAATTTCGACAGTTTCCAGCTGTTCCGACAATTCCGACTGTTCTGGCTGTTCCGGCAGTTCCAGCTATTCCCGGCACTTCCGACTTTTTCCCTCTGCATCAGCTTTCCCGACAGTTTCCGGCAATTCCGGTTGTTCTCGGCAGTTCCACCTTCTGCCCTCTGCGTCAGCTTTCTCAGCAGTTCCCGACAGTTTTGGCTTCTGCCCTCTAGATTAGCGCAGCGTTATCCCTTAGGATCTCTCCTCCTACTAAAACCCAAAGACAAGTAGAGAGGAAGAGATCCCAAGTGTGTTGAAATGACTTGAAGGCCACCTCTATTTATACTAAAATGTTGAGCATAAGTGGGGTTTATTTGGTTGTTGGCTGACCTTGATGAATTGTCCCATAACACAAATAAATTCATATCTCCATGAATATTTATCGGAATCGAATGATCTTTAGATCAATCCTACACCTCTCGACAAGAGGGATCCAAGAAAAATATCAGCGTCCATTAATAAGATGACCCACATGGAGTTTGGCCCTAGTTTCCAATTTTAACAACTACCTATCAATGCCATTGGAGAATCGATCTACAATCTATATAGCCTGTTGCTTCGAACTCCAATCTGTCTCACCTTCTTCCAGGTAGGCATTAATAAGATGACCCACATGGAGTTTGGCCCTAGTTTCCAATTTTAACAACTACCTATCAATGCCATTGGAGAATCGATCTACAATCTATATAGCCTGTTGCTTCGAACTCCAATCTATCTCACCTTCTTCTAGGTAGGATGCTTTACATATATTTTCTTTCCCACAAAGTATACATCAAATCCCTTGTCCTGCAACTGGGACACTGAAATTAGGTTCATGCCCAATCTTGGCACATGCAGTACATTCGTGGCGCTAGTACTGGTTCCTGCTTCCGTCTGCAGATCTATGGTGCCTCTCGCTACTGGAGTACACAGTTCTATTGCCCTTAGTGATCTGGAAGTCCATTTGTTCCTCTTGATAACTCGAGGAATATTTCCTTACTCCAGTCATGTGAGATGAAGCTCCGTTATCCATAATTTTTTGTGTTATTTCCTTCCCAACACTGAATTAGTTGCTCTGCTCCCTCTGCTTCTGACAAATCTTGATCCGGAAACTTTTATTCTTTGTCGAATCACTCAAAGAATTATTTTTCCACAAAAAATTGCTCACTTAGCAAATGGACTGCGCAGCCTCTTTGGGGTTTCGAACTACTTCCTACGCAGTACTTTCGAAATCCTTCTTCTGTCTGCAACTGAGTTCTTCCTGCTTTACCAATGCTCTGATACCATGTGAAAATTCGGTGATCCTGAATCCTACTGCAGTAACTAATAATATTTCTTCTATTTGTTAAATTACTTTAACAAATTATTTGCATTTTTCTACGACAAATATCAAAATACACACACTGCAGCCTTCACAAATCAAAATTCTATAGAAAATAAATGCAAGAAAAATACTAGCACATATATAACCACAGTAACAATTATTTTTGGATAATTGTCCCCGGAAAAACCCAATGTGGGAAAACTGGTGCAGTAGATGAGGGTTTTTTTATTAATCTTCAACAATAACTTATGTACAAGACAAAATAGAGGAAGAGTCACTGAGAGAAATTTATTGGTGAATTTCTCACATTCCAGAGCAATTTTCTGGCCCCGAAGAGGACCTCCTTGCTCTTTCATTGGCCCTTTTGTGTCACTCTCTGCGCAGTGATTGCGTTGGCCCTATGTCAACCATTCTGTTGAGCTGACTTGCGTCCCTCCTCCGTGCTGCCTCCTCCAGATTCGTCCTACACTCTCAAACTATGATGATGCCCTCTCTTCGTCCTGCACTCTCAGACTATGATGATGCCCTCTCTCTCCCACCTGCAACTCACTCTCTGACTCAATTTTATCTTTCCGAACTTCAACCACTGAGAAAATTAATCTGCTTGAGCAACTGAGTATCTACCCTAGTGTGTTCTCCATCTACCTATCAACTTCTTATAATCTTTTGTTGGAGCACCAATGGCCAAGATTAAAACATAATCGATGGCTAAGATTAATTAGAAGTCAATCCATGTCTTCTTCTAGAAGATTATCACCGTGACTTAATTAATACCCTTTAATTAACTAGATTTCCTAAGTTTAGACTTAGTGAATCATTTAAAAAAGTTGATAATTTCAATTAAGTCGTCTCTAGGTGGAATTTCCAGAAACGATTTTTGGGTTTTCGAGAATACATGTATTCTAGCCTCCCTACAAAATTTCGTGGCTAGAACACATCCGATGCTACAAAAATCAACACATAAATGGGCTCACTGAAGAGCTTATTTAATTGAATGGCTTCACAGTAGGTATGCTTGCTGCCTTCAGCCTTAATGATGCTCCCATATTTCAGTGTTTGATTCATCAATGAAGTAAGGTGGATTCCAAGAGTTATAGCACCTAGATGTGCACTTTCTATTCAACATATCGCCAGACCAGCAAATTTTGGCAAAGTACTTCAGATTATAGAATCACAAAAGTATCTCAATAAGCAGCTATCCTCTATGGGGCTTATTCATAGATCCATTCAGAATCTTTATAGTGAGGCATATGTTAGGTGTTTATCAAGAACACCAGGGATCCCACAAGATGTATATCAGCAGCTTCTCCATCTTATCAAATCTTTAAGTGCATCACGGATAGGTCTTTCATTTTAACTTACACTTTTTCTTACATTGATAAAGAAGAGGATCATCATACGCAGCCTCTATTGGAGACATCATATTTCGCTGTCATGACTTGCTTTTATCAAAGATTATCAGGGACTTTATAGCTCCCTCTAAAACCTTTCTTCAAGTGATCATCTATCCTTGAATCATTCAATAAGGAAGGAATCACCATGATCCTACTTCAGGGAGATGAAATGTTATTATGAAATTATTGCAAAACCGTTGCATGATCCTGCCTCACTAGATGACTCTGATTTCTTACGGTCTAATACAAGCAACTGCTTTAGAGTGCCATGCACTTCTTCTTCCAGCTGTTCTTCAAAAAGATGAAAGCTTCAAGTATGTTGCAGCAAAGGTGTTGATAGATCCCCGAGCTTATTTATAGTAGATAACCTTCCAAAAGATTAGCTATCCATTGCTTTAGCTGATTCCAGCATGTTAAATTTGGCAACTAGGGCCAAACTCCATCTGGGTCATCTTATTCATGGCTGATAATATTTTTATTAGATTCCTCTCGTCAAGAGGTGTAGGATTGATCTAAAGATCATCCGATTCCGATAAATATTTATGGAGATATGAATTTATTTTGATTATGGAATAATTATCAAGCCTACCAACAACTCATGTAGGCTCAGAAGCTAGGATTGATCTAAAGATTATCCGATTCCGATAAATATTTATGGAGATATGAATTTATTTTGATTATGGAATAATTATCAAGCCTACCAACAACTCATGTAGGCTCAAAAGCTCAACAGTCGCATCTATTCAATTATCATCAGATGTGTATAAATACAGGAGGACTTTTCCTCATTTCGACTCACTCAACTCATCACATCTCTCTCTCTCTCCAATGTAGTAAAGAGTCTCTTCTCTCCTGCGCAGTAGGCGACTCTCTCTCACACAGGGGGAAGGAAGGACGCCGAATTTAGTGTTGCAACTGCAGAACCAAAGTTTGACCAGCGTTGACCAAAAGACTCCCTCCTCAAAACTGCGTTGTAGGTCCATCTAGACCTCCTCTAAAGGCCGCATTTTTTGGTGGTGGAATTAAGCCGATCTGACGGTCGGTTTGCGAGATATCGACTGCCCTAGTTTTGATGATGAAGCCACTAATGCTGATGTCGCTGATATAGGGTTTGCTACCGCTAATATAAATCAAATTTTTGTACTATTTCTCTCTGTTGAATTATTGAAGATAAAAGAAGATTTGATCAAAGGGTTTCCCCATATTGGGGTTTGTCCCTAACTAGCCGCCACATCTTGTGTCTCTTGTCTTGGCTTGTTTTCTGTCAATCGTTTAATGTTTTATCTACACTTTACTTTATGTACATGTGATTGCTAATCTGTGGATAATAATAAGAAAGATAAGTAAACTGCTATAAGCATAGAACATACCATAACTTAACATGGAATCAGAGCTGAAGTGAAGACAAAGCCTGAGCAAGAGAAAGAGCAATCACCGGAGAGAAGATTGGTAAGGCTATCCTAAAAGAACTATGGGGTCCTCAACACTCTTCCCTACAGAAGACAAGCTCCGTGAGAAAGCTGACTATCACGGATGGAAGATGTCTATCGATCTAACCTTAGAAGATCAAGGAGTGTTGGACCATGTGAGAGGCAATATTGTTGAGCCTTCATCAAATGCACCCGTTGTTGCAAGGAACAAATGGAAAACCGGCGAAGTCAAAACAAAGAAGATCATCCGGGACTCTATCGACAAGCACTTGGTAGCCTACATCTCCGATCTTAACACCTCCAAGGAAATCTACAATAGACCGGTGCATTTATTTAAAGTTAATGATGTAAATCAAGTTTTGATTCTTAGAAATAAGTTGAAGGAAATTAAGAAAGGCAAAAATGAGAGTATGCAAGCATACTTCTTAAGAATCACCGAGATCGGGAACGATCTCCTATCTAATGGGGAGACTATTACTGATAGGGAAATGGCACTCACAACTCTTGGAGGATTACCATCTGAATGGTACATGTTCAGGACTACTCTTCTAAACAATAATGTAATTCCTGGTTTCGAGGAACTAATGGCTAG
This sequence comes from Pinus tabuliformis, assembly GCA_031772625.1. Classification (NCBI taxonomy): domain Eukaryota; kingdom Viridiplantae; phylum Streptophyta; class Pinopsida; order Pinales; family Pinaceae; genus Pinus; species Pinus tabuliformis. The sequence continues at coordinate 1,233,943,431 of CM062817.1, read as the reverse complement.
ATGCATTCAAAAAGAAACAAGGGTTGAAGAGCAAGAAATGCCCATGCCTAAAAGTCCTCTTGGTGCTTTTTCTTCTCATGCTAAGAAAAGGAAAAATTATGGGACTAAGAAAGGTTGGGCCTAAGGGTGGAAAAAAATGACGATGTTACATTTGCGATAAAGCAGGTCACTATGCAAGGGAGTGCCCTGATAGAAAGGACTCACACTGGGACTATGATCAAGATCTCTCTCATGACTATCAAAAGAATGATAAATCTAATAGTAGAGGTAAAAGCATAGTTTTAAAAACCGCTCAGAAAAACCAGTAACCGGTCAAACCGGCCGGTTAGCTAGCTGGCCGGTCCGAACCGGCCTAAAAACCCGGTCAGACCCTTCATTTGCCCGATTTTTGGCCCTAACCGGTGAAAACCGGCCAGTTTAGGACAAAACCGGCCGGTTTGTTACAAACCGGCCGGTTTTGTCCTAAACCGGCCGGTTTTAGGCACAACCACCATAAAGTTAAAAAAACATGTTTTTGACTGTGTTTGAGGGGTTTTGGGGGGGGGACTAAGGGTGTTTCAACCCTAACAATGTTGGCAATTAATGGTAATGTTAAATTCTTAAAGTAAAAGTGACATTTCCTTTAATTTTCATTTTCATCCTTTTACTTAAATTTTTAACATTACCATGAAATGACTCAAGATGTTTGAGAGTGGTTTCGACCTCATTGGATTTCATATGGAGAAACTAGAATTTTAGATTTCACTCAAAATTCAGCAGACTTAATGGTTTTCAGGATTTCATGGTTTGGGGGTAAACAATAAATGCAATTAGAGCTCCAAATGATAAGAAAAACTACTAATCTAGATCCCATTGTGTTGGACGATATTGATCCGACATCAGAATGGGTGGAGGAGACTGAAGAACCTGTGTTTGAGGCTGATTTTGATATCGACATGGCTTTGGTGGGGGATGAAGCAGATTATGTGGTGGCATCAGAACCAGGATCAATAGCGGCATCAAGGAAAGGCAAGGAACCAATGGAAGGCACTAGTCATGCAGGTCGACAAACTCGTGCTTCCATTAGGTCCACTTCTATTGTCATTGGTGGCATTGATACTGAGGTTGCAGATCAGGCTGAGGCATCCTCAGACTCTGAACCAGATGATGTCTATGTAGCTCCTGATGATGATCTTGTGTCTACTACTAGTAGTGGTAATGAACTTGATGATTGATCATGTGTATACTGTAGACTTGTAGTAGGCCAATGGCCTCATAGCTTGCAACAATGATTTTGGACTTTATAGGCCATCTAGAGCCTCATTTGTTATGTATTTTGTTGATGATATGTATTGCACTCGGTGCCATTTTGATGTATTCACCTTTACATGGTATATAAATGAGCAAACTTTGCATATTGTCTCTATTGGCTTGGAATCATGGTTTTACATCTTAAAAATAGTTTTGTTTCATTAAAAATTAATTATTTAATGTATTTTTTTAAAACCGGTTCGTTTAGAACAAACCAGTGCCGGTTAGACCGGTTCCGGTCGGTAAACCGGTTCATTAGGTGGACCGGTCCGGTCACCGGTTCCGGTTTTAAAAACATTGGGTAAAAGGAGCGCTAGAAGTCAAAGAAGAGGACAATCATTCAAGAAGGCTAGAAATTCCAGGTATGAATCTAACATTGTTGAAAATAAGCAAGATGAATATTATCTACCAGTTGCTCTATCTACCTCTGCTCCTTAGGACTCAATGGGAATTTGTCTCATTGATAGTGGTGCCTCAAGGCACTTTACTAGTTACAAAGAAGTTCTCCATAATCTAATAGAAAAAAAAAAAAAACTAACCTGGAAATTGTCCTTGGAGATAATATGAAATATCCCGTGAAAGGTGTAGGCAATGTCTCTCTTAAATTGAATCAAGGCAATACGATCCACTTACAGGATGTATTATATCTACCTGACCTCAAAAATAACCTGGTGTCCATCTCAGCAATGGAAGACAAAGGCTACAAGGTGACCTTCAGCGATGGCAAGGTACGTATATGGAAAAATAATGTTAAAGATGCCTTCACTCTTGGGTTTCGAGTTGATTCATTATATCAGGTTGGAGGAAGTCCGCTAGGTGTCATGTCTTGTGACACATCTCTAGCCTTGATCGAGAATCAAACCGAAAAGAAGATCAAAATCTTAAGGACTGATAATGGAACTGAATATGAATCTAACGAGTTTCATGACTTTCGTAAAGAGGCTGGCATTAAAAGGGAGACTACTACACCATATACTCCTGAACAGAATGGTGTGGCAAAAAGGAAGAATCGTACGATTGTGGAAGCTGTCCATGCCAAGCTCCAAGATCAAAGACTTCCGAAGTTTCTTTGGGCCGAAGCTGCAAGCACCGCCATATATGTACAAAACCGATGCCCTCATCAAGCATTGGGTTCCAAGACTCCTGAAGAAATGTTCACCGGTAAGAAACTTGACATATCTCATTTTAGAATTTTTGGAAGCCCTGTATATTTTCATGTGCCAAAAGAGAAAAGGAATAAATTGGGTGCATCTGGAAAGAAAGGAATCTTCGTGGGCTATGGTGAAAATACTAAGAGCTTTAGAATCTATGTAGCCGGTCAAAGGGAAGTTGTGATTAGTCATGATGTCACCTTTGACGAAGATATGGCTCTCAGCAAGGTGAACAATCTTCCTACAATGAGGAGCTCTCAAGAAGCTGACACTAGGGAACTAAAAGAAAAAGATTATGACAAGATCTTTGCACCTATTGCCAGAAATACCACCATCCGCTCGATCATAGCCCTTGCGGCTTCACAAGAATGTAAACTACATCAGATGGATGTTAAGACCGCATTCTTGCATGGTTCAATCAAAGAAGAGGTCTACGTGGAGCAACCCGAAGGATTTGAGATTTATGATCGAAAATCTCATGTATGCAGGTTGAAGAAGGCTCTCTATGGGCTGAAGCAGGCACCCCGAGCATGGTATGAGATGATCGATAGCTACTTGATGAAGCTAGGATTCACTAGGAGTGAAGCCAACCCTAACCTCTACTTTAAGGTTGAAGATGACAAACCTCTCATATTGGTGTTGTATGTGGATGACCTCTTCCTAACAGGTGCAGACCCTCTCATTCACAAATGTAAGAGGGAGTTGGCTTCTGAATTTGAAACGAAGGACCTAGGACTGATGCACTATCTCCTAGGACTTGAAGTCTGGCAGAAGCCAAGGGAAATTTCCCTATCTCAAGGAAAATATGTGGTGAAGATATTGGAAAGATTCGGTATGGTGGACTGCAAGCCTGTTACTACCTCGAAGGAGCTTGACTTTAAGAAGTTAAGCGGTAGTGCTACTGGACCTGTTTTACAAGATGCCACAGACTATCGTCAACTTGTCGGAGCATTAATGTTCTTAGTGAACTCCCGTCCAGATATATGCTTTGCAGTCAACACATTAAGTCAACATATGGTTGAACCTCACCACATACATTGGATTGGTGCCAAGAATCTGTTAAGATATCTTCGTGGCACAATTACATATGGGTCAAGATACACTGCCGGAGATGTGAGACTACTTGGATACACTGATGCTGATTGGGCAGGCAGTGTGGTGGATCATAAGATCACTTTTGGGTGCTATTTCTCCTTGGGATCTGCTTCGATATCCTGGATGGGCAGGAAGTAGAAGTCGGTGGCTTTGAGCACCGTCGAGGCAGAGTATATTGCTGCTAGCATGGCCTCCTGTGAGGCAGTCTGGTTGTGGAAGCTCTTCAGTGAGCTGTTTGGATTTACACTGGATACCACCGTGATCCTATGTGACAACCAAAGTGGGATTCGTTTGTTAGAGAATCCCGTATTTCATTATCGCTCCAAGCATATCGATATCAAGTACCACTATATTCAAGATATGGTGCAGTGGGGAGCTATAAGGCTCCAACATATCGATACAAATGAACAGGTCGTCGACATTCTGAAAAAGCCCCTAGGAAAGGTCAAATTCTTGACTTTCCGAGAACGACTTGGTGTCATTCGGAAACCCTCTGATGAGGGTCCTGTATGATGTATGGAGCTCTTGTAGCTCCGGGGCGGGGGGGGGGGGGTGCGGGGTACTTCTTGGAGCGACATATGACCACAGGGTAAAAAAAAATCAAAACTTTCCCTGTAACACCCCGTGGCAACTATGTAGCAGGATGATTAGTTCTCCCGTGAGGTCTAGATGAAGTGTTCTCCATGACGATTATGTAGCAGGATGATTAGTTCTCCTGTGAGGTCTGGATGATGTGTTCTCTAAGTTGCAGGAAACGTGGCCCTAGGGGTCGTTTCACCCAGGGAAACGAAACGAAACGCGTTTCCGCGTACCGTACGGCCTGGAAACGCGTTTCCGACCGTACGGCCGGAAACGCGTTTCCAGGCCGTACGAGCCACGTTTCCCCAAATTTATGTTGTGTTTTTTAATTTTTTTTTTTAATTAGTTTTTAAATTTTTTTTAGGTTTCCAGGATGTTCTAGAAACCTATTCTAAAATTATAAAAGAGCAGTTTGTCTCATTCTCTCATCACACTATTCAGCAAGTCGTTTCTCTTGGAGACTTGTCTCTATAGTTCTTGTAGCCTTATAGTCTTTATTGTACTTGCAGCCTCATATACTAATATAAATAAAGGCTGATTTTGGATTTTCCTATATTTTTATTTTCATTATGTGATCATTCATGACTCATGAGTAAATGTGATGTAAATTTAATCTTAATGTTTAAATGTAATAAATTATAATCATATAATGTAAATGTATCATTCATGTTTTATGATTGCACATATATATAATAATAATTTTTAAATATTTTTAATATATATATATATATATTCGTGTTTCCCCGTTTCCAAAATTTGGGGAGGTCGCATTTCGTTTCGCTTCCCGTTTCAGAAACTCGTTTCCGTTTCCCCGTTTCGTGCAACTTAGTGTGTTCTCCATGACCATTGTGTAGCAGGATGATTAGTTCTCCTGTGAGGGCCTAGATGATGTGTTCTCCATGGCGATTGTGGACAGGATGATTCGCTCTCCTGTGGACATGATTTGCTCTCCTATGGACAAGATGATTCGCTCTCTTGTGGGACAAGATGATTCGCTCTCTTGTGGGACAGGATGATTCGCTCTCCTGTAGACAGGATTGATTAGTTCTCATGTCGAGGCATCCTACCCATGCAATCTGAGACTCATGGGAAGTACCTTTCATATGATCAATGAGCAGAGAAATGAGAATAGGAACCATAGTAGTACTGATGGACGCATCGTTCTATCTACCGTACTCCCTATGCTAGGATGACCTTCATTGATCTGGGATCAATGATACTGGTCTGGGACCAGTGGTAGGAGTTGTACCCACTATGACGCTGACTTCGGGTTGGTTGAGACTGGTCTGGGACCAGTGGTACATACTCTGACACTGACTTCGAGTCAATGAAGGATTGGTCTGGGACCAGTGGTAGGAGTGGTACCTACTATGACGCTGACTTCGGGTCGGTTGAGACTGGTCTGGGACCAGATGTATGCACTCTGAGACTGAATTTGAGTCAATGGAGGATGATACTGGTCCGGGACCAGTGGTAGGAATTGTACTCACTATGACGCTGACTTCGGGTTGGTTGAGACTGGTCTGGGACCAGTGGTACATACTCTGACACTGACTTTGAGTCAGTATGATGCATACTCGATCATTTCTTCTTCTTCATAATTCGGACAAAAGTAGAGCAGAAAAGAACAAAGCTGAGCAGAACAGAACAAAGCAGAGCAAAGCATAATAGAGCAGAGTAGTGCAGATCAGTACAGGGCAGAACAGAACAGAGCAGAACAGTATAGATCTATACAGAGCAGAACAGTACAAATCAGTACAGGGCAGAACAAGACAAAGCAAAACAGGCAGAATAAAGCAAAGCAGGGCAAGGGTCAAGCTGTACAGGGTAGTGCATTTGATGGATGAATAGTAGCAACCGACAGACAGATTGCAGATGGAGTTCTCCCTAGTTGAGAGGGAGTGTTAAATTTGGCAACTAGGGCCAAACTCCATGTGGCTCATCTTATTCATGGCTAATAATATTTTTATTAGATTCCTCTCATCGAGAGGTGTAGGATTGATCTAAAGATCATCCGATTCCGATAAATATTTATGGAGATATGAATTTATTTTGATTATGGAATAATTATCAAGCCTAACAACAACTCATGTAGGCTCAGAAGCCCAACAGTCGCATCTATTCAATTATCATCAGATGTGTATAAATACGGGAGGACTTTTCCTCATTTCGACTCACTCAACTCATCACATCTCTCTCTCTCTCCAGCGTAGTAAAGAGTCTCTTCTCTCCTACGCAGTAGGTGACTCTCTCTCACATAGGTGGAAGGAAGGACGCAGAATTTAGCGTTGCAACTGCAGAACCAAAGTTTGACCAGCGTTGACCAAAAGACTCCCTCCTCAGAACTGCGTTATAGGTCCATTTGGACCTCCTCTAAAGGCCGCATTTTTTGGTGGTGGAATTAAGCCGATCCAACGATCAGTTCGCAAGATATCGACTGCCCTAGTTTTGATGATGAAGCCGTTAATACTAATGTTGCTGATCTAGGGTTTGCTACTGCTGATATAAATCAGATTTTTGTACTATTTCTCTCTGCTGAATTATTGAAGATAAAAGAAGATTTGATCAAAGGGTTTCCCCATATTGGGGTTTGTCCCTAACTAGCCGCCACATCTTGCGTCTCTTGTCTTGGCTTGTTTTTTGTCGATCATTTAATGTTATATCTGCACTTTACTTTATGTACATGTGATTGCTAATCTATGGATAATAATAAGAAAGATAAGGAAACTGCTATAAGCATAGAACATACCATAACTTAACATGGAATCAGAGCTGAGGTGAAGACAAAGCCCAAGCAAGAGCAAGAGCAATCACCGGAGAGAAGATTGGCAAGGCTATCCTAAAAGAACTATGGGGTCCTCAACACTCTTCCCTGTCGAAGACAAGCTCCGTGAGAAAGCTGACTATCACAGATGTAAGATGTCTATCGATCTAACCTTAGAAGATCAAGGAGTGTTGGACCATGTGAGAGGCAATATTGTTGAGCCTCCATCAAATGCACCCGCTGCTACAAGGAACAAATGGAAAACTGGCGAAGTCAAAACAAAGAAGATCATCCGGGACTCTATCAACAAGCACTTGGTAGCCTACATCTCCGATCTGAACACCTCCAAGGAAATCTACGATAGACTGGTGAGTCTATTTAAAGTTAATGATGCAAATCAAATTTTGTTTCTTAGAAATAAGCTGAAGGAAATTAAGAAGGGTAGAGATGAGAGTATGCAAGCATACTTCTTAAGAATCACCGAGATCAGGAACGATCTCCTATCTATTGGGGAGACTATTACTGATAGGGAAATGGCACTCACAACTCTTGGAGGATTACCATCCGAATGGTACGTGTTCAGGACTACTCTTCTAAACAATAATGTAATTCCTAGTTTCGAGGAATTAATGGCTAGATGCATTCAAGAAGAAACAAGGGTTGAAGAGCAAGAAATGCCCATGCCTAAAGGTCCTTTCTGGTGCTTTTTCTTCTCATGCGGAGAAAAGGAAAAATTACGGGACTAAATCAAAAAGAAAGGTTGGACCTAAGGGTGGAAGAAAAGGACGATGTTACATTTGCGATAAAGCAGGTCACTATGCAAGGGAGTGCCCTGATAGAAAGGACTCACACCGGGACTATGATCAAGATCCCTCTCATGACTATCAAAGGAATGACAAATCTAATAGCAGAGGTAAAAAGAGTGTTGGAAGTCAAGGAAGAGGACAATCATTCAAGAAGGCTAGAAATTCCAGGTATGAATCTAACATTGTTGAAAATAAGCAAGATGAATATTATCTACCAGCTGCTCTATCTACCTCTGCTCCTTCGGACTCAATGGGAATTTGGCTCATTGATAGTGGTGCCTTAAGGCACTTTACTGGTTACAAAGAAGTTCTCCATAATCTGATAGAAAAATAACAACAACAAAAAACTAACTTGGAAATTGTCCTTGGAGATAATATGAAATATCCCGTGAAAGGTGTAGGCAATGTCTCTCTTAAATTGAATCAAGGCAATACGATCCACTTACAGGATGTATTATATGTACCTGACCTCAAAAAGAACCTGGTGTCCATCTTAGCAATGGAAGACAAAGGCTACATGGTGACCTTCAGCGATGGCAAGGTACGTATATGGACCACTCACCCTACACACATGTCAATCATCATGGGGTATCGAAAGGTGAACCACTCATCCTGTACATAGCGTACCACTAGGGGAAGGTAAATGACACCCTATGGTCGCTCATAGCTCCAAGAAGTACCCCAAGCCCCCAAGAGCTCCCAAAGCTCAGTGTCCAACTCATATAAGACCCTCATAGGAGGGTCTTTCCACGACTCCAAGTCTCTCTCAAAAGGTTAAGAATTTGACCTTCCCCAAGGGCTTCGTGAGAATGTTTGCAACCTGCTCATCCATCCTGATGTGTTGGAGCCTTATTGCTCCCCGTTGTACCATATCCCGGATAAAGTGGTACCTGATATCAATGTGCTTGGAGTGATCGTGGAACACAAGATTCTCTGAAAGGCGAATCCCACTCTGGTTGTCGCAGAAGATCACGGTGGTATCTAGCACGTGCTCAAATAGCTCACTAAAGAGCTTCCTCAACCAAACAGCTTCACAACAGGCCATACTTGTAGCAATGTATTCGGCCTCGGCGATGCTTAAAGCCACCGATATTTGCATCTTGCTCATCCAAGATATTGAAGCAGACCCTAATGAGAAGCAACACCCAAACGTACTCTAACGATCCACCACACTAGCAGCGCAATCAGCATCTGTATATCCATGTAGCCTCAAATTCCCGATAGTGTATCTCAGAGCATAGTGGATTATGCCCCAGAGATATCTCAAGAGATTCTTAGCAGCAATCCAATGAATGTGATGAGGCTAGACCATAAATTGACTCAACGTGTTCACAGCAAAGCATATGTCAGGACGGGAGTGTACCAAGAACATCAGGGCCCCCACAAGTTGACAACACTCAAAAGGGTTTGTTAATCTAGGCCCAACAGCACTTCCACACATCTTCTTGAAGTTGAGTTCCATCGGAGTGACACGGACTTGCAATCCACCATCCCACATCTCTAAAGCAGCTTCACAATGTATTTCCCTTGAGAAAAGAAAATCTCATCTGGCTTTTGCCAAACCTCCAATCCTAGGAAGTAGTGCACCAATCCTAGGAAGTAGTGCATTAGTCTTAGGTCCTTCATCTTGAATTCGGAAGCCAACTCCCTTTTGCATTGATGAATGAGAGAGTCATCACTTGTCAAAAAGAGATCATCCACATAAAGGACCAAAATGAGAGGCATGTCCTTTTCAAACTTGAAGTATAGGTTCGAGTCAGCATCGCTCCTTGTAAATCCCATCTTCATAAGATAGCTATCAATCCTCTCATACCAAGCCCTAAGGGCTTGCTTCAACCCATAGAGGGATTTCTTCAACCTGCATACATGTCTTACAATCTTGAACTTCGAACCCCTCGGGTGGTTCTACATAGACTTCCTCTTTAAGCAAGCCATGTAAGAAAGCAATTTTGACATCCATTTGGTATAGGCTCCAACCTTGCGAGGCAGCAAGGGTTATGATTGAGCGAATGGTGATATATCGAGCAACCAGTGCAAATATCTCATCATAGTCTACTCCTTCCCTTTGAGAGAAGCTTCGAGCAACAAACCTGGCCTTGAACTTTTCAACACTCCTATCAGCGGCAAGTTTGATTTTGTAAAGCCATTTTGAAGTGACCACAGACTTGTCCTTGGGTCTGGGAACCACATCCCAGACATCATTCTTCATGATTGATTCATATTCCTCATTCATCGCATCCTGCCAGACTTGTTGTTTCACGGCTTCTTTAAATCTACATGGCTCAGATTGTATAATGGTACTCATGGCAGCTAAGTACCCTTGGTACCTGTTTGGCTTCTTGCTTTCACGAAATGTCCCCCTTGGTGCAATATGTCTCTCAGCATCTTCAAGAGTATCTTTGAGCCATAATGGTCTTTTTCTTGAAGTAGAGGGCTCACTAGGAGGTGGATCAATGGGATCCATCAGAGCTTCAACATCGGGCATCAGGTCATCAATCAAAGGTTCATCTTGCTTTCCTGCATCATCATCATTGTCCTTCCTAGGGATAAGAAGATCTCGGACTTTCCCAAGGGCAGAATCTTCATCGAAAGTGACATCATGACTTATTTCCACTTCTCTTTGACCAGGCACATAAATTCTATATGCCTTCGAAGTTTCACTGTAGCCCACAAACATTCCTTTCTTCCCAGATGCATCTAACTTGTTTCTTTTCTCTTTCGGCACATGAAAATATAAGGGGCAACCAAAAATACTAAAATGAGAAACATCAGGTTTCTTACCAGTGAAAACTTCTTTGAGTGTCTTGAAGTCCAATGCTTGATGTGGGCATCTATTTTGAACATACACAGTGGTGTTGGCAGCTTCTTCCCATAACAACTTCAGTAGGCCTTGGTCATGAAGAAAAGCATGGGTGGCTTCTATGATAGTTTGATTCTTCCTTTCGACAACTCCATTTTGTTCAAGAGTATATATAGTAGTGGTCTCCCTCTTAATGTCAACTTCTCTACAATAGTCATTGAATTCATTTGACTCATATTCGATTCCATTATCGGTCCTCAATATTTTGATCTTCTTCCTTGTTTGATTCTCGACCAAGGCTTTGAAAGAGCGGAACTATTTGAACACTTCATCCTTCTTCTTTAAGAAATAGATCCATGTTTTGCAAGATAAGTCATCCACAAAAATTGCATAGTACAAATATCCACCCAAATATGTTAACATACTTGATAGATCAAAATGGACCAATTGAAAAATATCAGTAGTTTGACTTTGACTTGAGGTGAATGGTCCCCTTGTATGTTTTCCAGCTGCACAACCCTGACACACTCCTTCATGATCTAATATGAATTTGGGCATACCTGTAACCATCTTCCTTACATCAGGTAAGGATTTGTAATGAAGGTGAGCAAATCTTCAGTGCCATAATTCGGATTGAATAGAAGTATTGCAAGTCATTGCTCCCAATGGACTTCCTCCAACTTGATAGAGATCTTCAACCCTGAATCCAAGAGTGAAAGCATCTTTTGGGTTCCTTTGCCAAACACGAACCTTCCCATCAACGAATGTTACCTAGAAATTTTTATCTTCCATCACAGAAATAGAGACCAAGTTCTTTTTTAGATTAGGAACATACAACACTTCTTGTAGATGAAGGGTTTGACCTTGATTTAAGTGAAGAGTAACGATCCCAATTCCTTTCACAAGATAAGTGGCATTATCCCCAAGTATAATCTCCATATTAGTCTACTTTTCAATCAAGTTTGAGAGGGTAATCTCCATATTAGTCTTCTTTTCAATCAAGTTTGAGAGGGTCTCCTTGTACCCAGTGAAGTGCCTTGAGGCACCACTATCAATCAGCGAATGATCCAATGTATCCGGAGGAGAGGCAATGATGAGGGAAAAAATAAGACAGAATTATTTTTGCTTTTCGACAACATTAACCTCTTCATACATGGAGTTTCTCGACTTCTTAGGAGGACGACCATTTCCATTTCGAGTAATAGGAGCATTCCTCTTTCCTTTGTTGTTGAACCTGTTGTTCCTTTCATTGTCATTGCCTTTGTAGTTGTTGTTATTGTTGTCATCATCTCTTGGAGTATTCTTCTTGTGAGAGCACTCTCTAGCAAAATGGCCAAACCTGTTACAATTGAAGCATCTTCCTTTTCTTCCTTCTTTGAATCCCGACTTGAACCCTTGACCTTGTCTTCTTCCACCAGCATTGTTCTTCCTTTTAGCATGAGCAGATAAGGCAGTAGGATTGTTTTCATTTGAGGGCTTGCCTCTTTCCATCATCCTAATTTCTTCTTGAGTGCATCTAGCCAATAATTCATCAAATCTCGAAATCCTGTCATTGTTGAGGATGGTAGTATTAAATACATCCCATTCTCTTGTAAGGCCTCCAAGCGCAATAAGGGTGAGCTCCCTGTCACCAATAACTTCTCCAATAGATAGGAGATCATTCTTGATTTTGGTAATCCTCATAAAGTAGGATTTAATGGATTCTCCTCTATCCATCTTGATGTCTTTCAACTTGTTCTTCAGAAAGAGAACTTGAGTTGCATTATTAACTTTGAACATCCCAACCAGCTTGTCATACATCTCCTTAGATGTTTCCAAATCAAAAATATAGGGAACCAAAGGCTTGTGAATAGAATCAACAATAATTTTCTTAGCTTTGACCTCACCTTTCTTGTACTTGGTTTATGCAACTACGGATGCATTTGAAGGAGGCTCCAATACTCTTCCTTTGACATAGTCCATAGCATCATTTTCTTCCAAAGTCAAATCTAGAGACATCTTCCATGCATGATAGTCAGATTTGTCCTTAAGCTTGTCCTCGGATTTGAAGTAAGATGTAGTCGTCATTGGGACTAGTTCCAAGTCCTTGTCCAACAGCTTCCCTTAGTGATTATTTTTCCTCACTCTTGCTTGGGCTTTGTCTTCACCTGAGCTCTGATACCATGTTAATTTTAGATAACAATGGTATGTTCTATGCTTAGCACAATTTACTTCAATGTTCCTTTAGCAACCCAATGACAATTTCCAATTATTTCTAGTAGCAATCACATTAATAGTCAATGCAAATAGAACATAAAAACATTTGTGGAAAACAAGGTAAGACAAGAGGACACCAAATTTGGCGAATGCCAAGGAAAAACCCCAATGTGGAGAAAACCCTTTGATCAAATCTTCTTATTATTATTCAATAGTTCAGTAGAGAGATAGAGTACATAGATCAAATTTACTTGCCCAATACATAGTCAAAACAACCCTGTCAAAATCAACTGTCAATAGCAATCAACTTCAGCCCTAACCAGAAAGTCAACATTGGTCAAATCAGCAACAAAACTTCTCCTTTGCAACTCGGTCAAAGGTAGTCAACTCATCCTCCAAGAAGGGTCAAAGTCAACCCAAAACAATCCACCCAACCTCAGTTAAACTCGATCAAACTTCAACCAATGTTGCGGTCAAACAAGCTTGCAGTCAACACAGGTCAAACTACCCCAAATGCCTCGATTTCTATGCCAACAAGTATGGCCTCAAGAAATCGAAATTTTGCCCAAGAAAACGAAGTCAAAACAAGTCAAACTATCCTTGGTCAACGTTGGTCTGCAATCTGGAATTTCAGCTTGCTCTTTATCTCTGAAATTTTCGGCCTCCTTGCCACACGTCTGAGAGAGAGAGAAGATCCCAAGTTGTATGAATCAATCTAATGTGGAGAGAGAAGGATGTGTGAGTGAGTGATGTCCAAATGAAGAGAGAGGTCACTCTTATTTATACAATTTGATGAGTGTAAGGAGACACATCCATTAGGCTTCTTGAGCCTACATTTGACTAAGGTCGACCTTGACAATTTGTGCATGAGAGAGAATAATTTCAAAATTCCACTTCTGCTTGTCCGAATGAAATAATCTTTATATTAAACTTGGACCTCTCGAAAAGAGGAATCCAATGCAATAATCATCTCCATCATATGAGTTGTCCCAAGGTGGAATTTGGCCCTAGTTGCCAATTTTAACAATTCCACAATCCATAGAGTCTAATCAACAAAGTTCTTCCAGTGATTGCTTTCTTTTTCCACTCTTGCTTGGGCTTGTCCTCTCCTAGCTATGATACCATGTTAATTTTAGGTAAACATGTACTTTGCTTAGGATAGTTACTTCAATGAACCATATTAGCCCATTTATCAATCTATTTCACTTCCAATAATCACATAAATCATTATTACATCGACAAGTAAATGTAGAAACAACATAAACGATAAATGTGGAAGACAAGCCAAGACACGAGCACACAAGGATATGGCACAAGCCAGGGAAAACCCCAAGATGGGGAAAACCTTTCGTCAATTCTTCTTAATATTCGAATCAAATGTTCGGCCCAGAGAGAGAGAGAGAGAGAGAAAGTACATTAATTCAAAGTCAAAATTGACTTTCCAGTGTGAGAGAGAGAGAGAAAGTATATTAATTCAAAGTCAAAATTGACTTGCCAGTGAGGTCCTTAGATAAATAGATGGCTTGTTCAAAAATGCAATTCTAGAGGAGTCAAATAATGTCCTTTGAAGCCGGTGACATACGCTATTGCTGCTCAAGGATTTTGTGCAAACTTCTGAGCTTTAGTTAGGGCATCACAATGACCCTAATTCTGCTCCAAGACACTGTGATTCTTTGTTCAAACTTACTGCCCTTCAACGTTGCCTTCCTGCACTATTGTAGGCCTTGGAACCATCACAAGTCACCCAACAATGAATAGATCTGCTAAGGCACTATATGTGGTCTCCCTAGGATATGAAAACACCTTGTCCCAGCCTTCGTTATCCCTGTACATCTGCGACTTGTTGTAGATTGACTACGGCTAGGATAAACACTCTTAGACAAGGTCTCTCAGCTCTTATAACAGTCCCCAGCTGTGTTGCTATAGAAGCTCTGCCCTCCAGCCCACTGAAAAGAGATGATAATCCACAAAACAAGCACACAAACACACCCAACTCACCTCTGCTCCTGCGCCCTGATCTGGCCAGTAGTCCTTTGTCCTAGTCCGTCTTGAATTAGCCCTAAAACACCTCCTTGTTGACTGCTCCAAGCCCAAACATCTGTGGCCTCTCTTTGCAAGACATCCGCACTTAATAGGAAGACAATCTTCTCCCCAAACTCGTGCTAGTTGCGCCCTTGCCCTAGCCTCAGATCCGTTGCCCTATTTTAGATAGATGCTCATAGGATGTGTGTTAAAATTGGCAACTAGGGGCCAAACTCCATGTGGGTCATCTTATTTATGGCAGCTGATATTTTTCTTCGATCCCTCTCATTGAGAGGTGTAGGTTTGATCTAAAGATCATCCGATTCCGATAAGTATTCATGGAGTTATGAATTTATTTGTGTTATAAGACAATTCGTCAAGGTCGGCCAACAACCAAATATACCCCACATGTGCTCAATGTTTTAGTATTAAAGAAGATGACTTGATAGTCATTTCTACACACACACACACTTCTATCTTGATTTCCCTCCACTTGTCTTGGGTTTTAGTGGAAGGGAAATCTAGGAGTGGAAGCCCTAGACGTTGGAGGATTGAGGCTGCCCTAGCCGCAATCAAGAAGAAGAACGCTGCCCTAATCTAGAGGACGGAGTCAAGTGAGAAGCCCTAATGCAACAAGGAGGACAGCTCTAGTATCTACGCTATCAAGAAGAAGCCCTAGCCTATACGCTGGCATCTACGCAACCAAAAAAGAGGTTATCCTAGACAGTGTGGGAAAGAGAGGCTGTTTGGGTGCTCTTGTAGGGAGAAAGGTCGAAGTTTGTTAAAATTGGCAACTAGGGCCAAACTCCATGTGGATCATCTTATTAACGGCAACTGATATTTTTCTTGGATCCCTCTCATCGAGAGGTGTAAGATTGATCTAAAGATCTCCGATTCTAATAAGTATTCATTGAGATATGAATTTATTTATGTTATGGGACAATTCGTCAAGGTCGGCCAGCAACCAAATAAACCCCACATGTGCTCAACATTTTAGTATAAATAGAGGTGCCTTGAAAGTCATTTGGACACACTCACTTAGGATCTCTTCCTCTCTACTTGTCTTTGGGTTTTAGTAGGAGAGATCCTAAGGGATAACGCTGCCCTAATGGAGAAAGGTTCTACGCTATCTAGAGGGAGTGCCCTAGGCTCTACGCTGCCCTAATGAAGAAGCCCTAATCAGCCTTAATGCAGTCATGGAGGAGACTACTATAGCGCAGCAAGGAGAAGTTCTAAACTGCCCTCAACGCTGGTCTAGAAGAGACCTAAGTTGTTGTCCTAAAGAAGAGACCTAGCCCTAGCCACAAATCTAAATGGAGCCACAAACTAGCCCTAGCCGCAGTCATGATAAAAGCCCTAGCTGCAGGTGGAAAGGAGACTCAGTCGCAGATGGAGGAGAGCTCTAGCAGCAGTTAAGGTAGAGGTCTGGCCGCAGTTAAAGAAGGCCTAAATCCGTAGTTAAAGGAGGCCTAAGTCCACAGTTAAAGGAGGCCAGATTCATAGCAATTGAGGAGACCTATACGCAGCTAGAAAAGGAGACCTAGCCACGTAAGAAGGACCCTATGTGTGTTGTAGGTGACAGCATGGAAATCTATGTGTGTTGTAGGTGACAACATGGAAATCTATGTGTGTTGTAGGTGTTACAATGGGACAGCAGTATAGTTGTACATGATGCAATACATGGATGGCAAGTACATGAAACACTGCATGGAGCAACAAGATACAGCATGTCTAGATGGGACAGCTAGTACATGGAGCAGCAAGGTACAACATGTCTAGATGGGACAGCTAGTACATGGAGGAGCAAGGTACAACATGTCTAGATGGAACAGCTAGTACATGGAGCAGCAAGGTACATCATGTCTAGATGGGGCATGGGACAGCTAGTACATGGAGCAGCAAGGTACATCATGTCTAGATGGGACATGGGACAACTAGTACATGGAGCAGCAAGGTACAACATGTCTAGATGGGACAGCTAGTGCATGGAGCAGCAAGGTACAACATGTCTAGATGGGACAGCTAGTACATGGAGCAGCAAGGTACAACATGTCTAGATGGGACAGCTAGTACATGGAGCAGCAAGGTACAACATGTCTAAATGGGACAGCTAGTACATGGTGCAACAAAGTGCAGCAATGGTACTTGGGACCATTGTTTTACAAACCGGCCGTTTCGAAACCGAAACGGCCGAGTCGAACCGAGTTGAAGCCTTGAGGAGTGACCCGGTAGAAAAACCAGTCCGGGAGGCCGAGTCATGACTGACTCGGCCGAGTTATTGCATGACTCGGCCGAGTCAGTCATGACTCGGTCAACCCGGCCGTTTTGCACATCTACTCGGCCGAGTCATTAAATTCAGCCAGTCACCCAAAGAAACAACGATTTTTCTATTTTTTTTTTAACTTTTTAACATTTGGCTGATTGTTGGGGACTCCAAGGTGTTTTCTAAATTGGTTAAGTGCTATTTGGGGTCCATTCCCCTCTCCTAGTATTGATATGATGTTCAAATTTCATGGTAATGTTAAATTCTTAAAGTAAAAGTGACATTCTCCTTAATCTTCATTTTCATCCTTTTACTTAAATTTTTAACATTACCATGAAATGACTCAGGATGTTTAAGAGTGGTTCCAGCCTCATTGGATTTCATATGGAAAAAGTAGAATTTTAGATTTCATTCAAAATCCAGCAGACTTATCATTTTTTCAGGGTTTTAGGATTGGAGGATTGCAATGTTTCCATTGAATTTTGTCATGTATTAGGGTATGGAACTCGTATTTAATCAAGAGCACCAATCCCTCTGTGTACCTTGATGTTAGTGACATTGGTTGTTGAACTCCTCTGGGATTCGCTCTCAAACCTGGAGCTTCTGAAAATGTCGCTTCTGCTCCCGTTTTCACTCTCGCTCCCCACTTCCGCTCCTGCCCCCAAGTAACACTGAGCTAGATGATGTTGGCAACTCTAGCAGTAGCCAGTACTGGTCATTGATGGGGCCCCTTGTCTGACTCTGATGATGATGATCCAGAGATTGGTCGAGATGATCTTGGCTCCTCTGGCAGTAGCTACTAGCCTCCTTGGTTATTTGTATTTTGTTTTGACTCTTGAGTCTTTGATCATGTATGACAGACTACAGTTGACTATGTATTTACTATTGCCATTGGATACCACCGTACCATTTTGATATAATGGATTGGTTCATGAGCCTACTTTGATCATATGTTGTCTTCCATGTATATTATAATGTTGTGTGTTTGGAAACTTGAATGAAAATCTTTAAAATGATGTTTAAAATATTTAAAATTATGTTTTTTTATAAAAAAAATAAATATTTAATGTATTTTTTACAACGACCGAGTCATTGAAATCGAGCCGGCCGAGTCATTACCGAGTCGGAGTCCGAGTCGGAGTCGATCCTCGGCCGAGTCCGAGTTGTAAAACATTGCTTGGGACAGCAATGAAGCTTGATGGAGCAAGCAAATGGTGCAGCAATATGATGTGTACAGCATGGTCATGAGGTCCAGCAATGTGATGATGGGTGCAACACGGTGAGGTGCAGCATGATGACGAAATGCAACACAATGATAGGTGAAGGAGTCACCTTGGAGAATCAATTGAAGTAGCATGTCTTAAACTGATCTCATGTAGAGATGATCTATTCTCTTATCTAGAAAGTGTAAGTGTTGACTTTTGTTGTAAATGTATTATCTCTCTCTCTCCCCCTCTGTTGAACTATTGAAGAACATCTAAGAAGAATTGATCAAAGGTTCCCCACAATGGGGTTTGTCCCTGGCTAGCGCCACATCTTGTGTCCTCTTGTCTTGGCTTGTCTTCTGCGATTTATGTTTATGTTCTATCTGCAGTTTACTTTAATGCTGATGTGATTGATAATCTGGAAAAGGTATTGAGCTAACTGTGAAAATTGAAATAAATTGCTCTAAGCATAGAACATACCTAAACTTAACACACTTTCACTCTTGCTTGGGCTTTGTCTTCACCTCAGCTTGACAGCATGGAAACGTGTGTTGTAAGTGTTACAGTGGGACAGCAGTATCGTTGTACATGATCAATACATGGACACCAAGGTACAATGTATCTAAATAGGACAGCTGCAAGCATGATGACAATGGGACATCAATGAAGCTTGGTGGAGCAAGCAAATAGGACAGCTGCAAGCATGATTACAATGGGACAGCAATGAAGCTTGGTGAAGCAAGCAAATAAGACAGCTGCAAGCATGACGACAATGGGACAACAATGAAGCTTGGTGGAGCAAGCAAATAGGACAACTGCAAGCATGATGAAGCATCGACAGCAGCAGCATGGTAAAGCATGGACAGCAACAACATGGTGGAGCATGGACAGCAGCAAGCATAGTGCTGCAAGTAAATTAGGACAGCAGTATAGTACTTGGTGCAGCGAGTACACAAAGCAACAATGGTGCAGCAAACACATGGGTGACAGCATGGTGCAGCAAACACACAAGGAACAATAGTGCCAAACACTGGGATAGTAATGCATCATGGTGCAACATGGTGAGGTGCAGCATGATGACGAGATGCAGCACAATGATAGGTGAAGGAGTCACCTTGGAGAATCAGTGCAAGCAGCATGTCTTCCACTGATCTCATGTATCATCTTCTTAGAGATGATCTATGCTCTTATCTAGATAAGTCGAAGTGTTGACTTCTGTTGTAAATGTACAGATACTCTCTCTCTCTACTAAACTATTGAAGAACATATAAGAAGAATTGATCAAGGGTTTCCCCACATTGGAGTTTGTCACTGGCTGGCGCCACACCTTGTGTCCTCGTCTTGGCTTGTCTTCTGCGATTTATGTTTATGTTCTATCTGTAGTTTACTTTAATGCTAATGTGAAAGTTAATCTGGAAAAGATATTGAGCTAACTGTGAAAATTGAAATAAATTGCTCTAAGCATAGAACATACCTAAAATTAACGATGTGTCTCCAAATGAGGTTGGAGGACACCTATATATACAAATAGACATGATACTTGTGGAAGCAAATTCAAATTTCAAATTTTCAAATTTTTCTGCCTTGATAAGGTCATACCTTATAAAATTTCTTTTGAATAAATAATTATTTTTCTTTATCCAAATTTGGTGATCTTTAGGTCAATTTTGGTCCTCTCGAAAAGAAATTTAATGCAATACTCATCTTCATCAAATGAGCTGTCCAGAGTGGAATTTTGGCCCTAGTTGCCAATTTTAACAAAACCTCTGTGTTTTTGCTGGTCAATGTTCTTGTTTAGCGGGTTGGTGGTGGGTCCATTTGCACATTATGGCTTTTCTGATCTTGTATTGTATTTGCAATATGCATGTGTATTAGATTTCTTGGCTTAATGGCATCAGGATGGTATTTTTTGCTCAAAATGCTGTCTTTAGATCTTTGTGGTCAAGAGTTTAGTGGATCGCAGTTCTGATTTGTGCCAAGGCACAAGTACTGGGTGGAATGTATCATTTTCATTAACATGATACATTATGCAATTTTTCTGAGGAGAAAAAATAGGCTCTCATTTCTAAAAAGATGTTGTGCCAGTCTTTCTAGCATATCATTACTTTCTAATCGAATTGCAACAACCAAATTTCGATTACACTATACAAGATGAGATGCAATAAACAATACCTACTTGATCATTTTTCCATTACAAGAATATACAGCAACCCAAAAATCTAGTTCAACATTTTGTCAAATCAACACGTTATCGTACAAAGTTTCCAAGGCCCCAAAAGTGCAAATCTTATTTTGTAATATTGCATAGTCCCCAGTTCATTTTCTGCTAGAAGAACCATGGGGTAAAACATCCTATATTTTCCAAAATCTTTCAATGTAAGTTCCAAATAAATCACCCCAGTCCAAAAAACAATGCAGTGGATCTCTTATAAGACCCAAGTTAGCACACTGCTATGATGGAATTTGAGCCCCAAGCATTACTTCAATTGGTGGATGCTCTTGTGTGAAGTCCACAGAAGTCTCAGGATCAATGCCCATCAAGTCCTTCCAGGTTAACATCCATTTCTGAGGTTGGCAGTTGATCCAATTTCCATCCAGAAATTCCAGGGAAGAAGAGTAAATGCTACATGATGCCTGGCCTGGTCCTAGTGTCACAATTCTTTGCTTAAGTGTCTGAGGGTAGGGTGAAATTATTTCCTCAAAGAAAAAAAAGAAAATCATGTGATGGAATTTTCAGACTTTGTAAAACATCTGTTAAATGAGGTTAGAGGAATATCCATTACTCTTAAGATGCAGAATGTAAAAAGAATCTAAATTCTATAATTTCCCCATTGTGCTCCGTCTATTTCCCTACTCCTCAAATAACCCACTCGAAGAACTCTTACAAACAAGATCAACAAAAACTGCATAGAAGTGACAAAACTTCCATAATTTACAGGAATGCTTGCAACCAAAGGAATTGCCTTTATATGAATTCAAGCAACTGAATCCAAGATTCAAGAGAAAGTTGTGTCTCCATAAGGGCCTAGTATATAGTCCATGGCACAGTGAGTGTGAAGCTTAGAACAGATACTATGTCATAATTGTGCACAGTTGTGCAGGAATATGCACAGAAGGAACCAACCTGGATAAAGTGTGTCTCATAGAAATGCCAACCTCAATGATCACAAAGTTAGATAAATGTTGCCAACCTCAATGATCACAAAGTTAGATAAATGTGCCCAGCCACAGTTATGGCAAAATACAGGGTATAATTTGCTATAAGTAAAATCTGAAAGGAAAACCACAAATCCAAGGAAGTAAACGAAAATAAAAGGCGTGTTTGAGTTGCAATATACAAAGAAAAGCGTAGCCAAAATGGCACTTAACTTGAAATCAATAAGCATTAAAATAGCGCTTACATCCAATTCATAAGCACTATTTAGCAACATACATAATGCGGATCAAATTTGCAATATTTAATTATGTAATGTTTCGCGAGTACAATGGCTGGGTAACCATGTGTCCCCACTGCACATGAATGCTCTTGTAACTATGATAATGGATATTTAAAATTCTTCTTGTGTGTCGTCGTCAACAAGGTGACTTAAGGCAACTTTGGCCTTTTTAGGCTGAGGACCAATATCCAATGCTTCCTCGCTTCTCACCCTTTGGCCCTTTTTGATGTCTTCTTCTTTCTCTTGAGTAATAGCAGGCCTTTCTTTCTCCTCCATGAAGGATTCTTTTGGCTCAGATTCTACATTATCAATATCACATTTCACATTAGTTGCAGATACTGGAGGTGGCTTGTTTGTTTGTGATTCTTTATTACTTGTTGACAATTTTTCTGGGGAAGTCAAGATTGAGCGAACTTCATCATCGTTGGCAAGATCTATGGGCCGTTTTCCAGCCTTGGTCTTTGCACTCAAACTAGCACCTTTACGTATTAGAAACTTCACCACCTCCAGATGGTTTCCCTGGACAGCATAATGGAGTGCCGACATGCCTTTGCGTGTAGAAGCATTAACAGAAGCTCCTGATCTTAAAAGAATGCGAACAATTTCCAAATGTCCCTTCTGTGAAGCAAAATGAATGGCTGCCATGTCATCCACTGCAGCTGCTCCAACATCAGCTTTGTGATTGCAAAGGAATTCTGCAACCTCGGTCTGGCCTGACCATGCCGCTAAATGTAGCCTCCACCATATTAAGGAAACGCACAAACTTTCAAGATTGTAAATATTAATATTGACACTAATTATTTTTACTGCAGATCTAATGCTGATAACCAGAAAAAGCACTTAGATAATAAGAGAAACTCATAAAAATAATTAAAAAATGGCTACACCATATCCTATTGGATTGGTGCTACGAAAAAGTAAAATGATGTACTAATATTTTAAATTCTCTATAGAAAAAAAAAAAAAGAGTAAAGGGATGGCAAAAAAATAGTTTTGCAATTCACAGGCACAGGCCAAAATTGCAAAATAAGCCAATAAAATCCATATGGGAACCGAAACCCTTCCAAAACCACAACACAGGCAAATTAAAGCAATATATGCGAATGGATATTTTACCCGGAAGGTAACCCGTTCAAACCCTGATCACTTCAAGTCAATCCGAGTCTACTTGTTGTTTTAAATGTTACGTATAGTCTGTATATTGAATAAAAGAAACAATGTACTTCAAACATGGCCATTTTGACAAATAAATTATAAGACTGCAGAGGTGTTTCACGTACATAATCAAGTATGAATATTAAACCCTAACTACCAAAACCTAAGCAAATTTACAGTCAAAGTTTTTAAATATGCGCCCTAAAATTGTGAAACAATTTGCACTAGGTTTCCAGATAAGCGTACAAGTAAAACATTTGGAATTGTGCAGAAATTAATAGAAATTGGACAGTTTTAAAAAAAGAGCAGGATACGGCGTACGAGAATGCTTGTCGCGTGCGTTGATGACGGTTGGATTCGAAAAATAGATTGCTTGCAGTCCTTCCAAATCACCTGCCCTCGCAGCGTCATGAAGGTCTTGGCTTGGAACTTTAGCTTTGTGGGCCGCTGATTTCTTCGACTGTCCCGCCATTGCTGTGCTTCGAAATGTAATTGAACTACCTATACTGCGAACAGAACCATCTCGGGCATTTTGTTTCAACTCTGTCTAGGGACTGCAATTCAGACTCAGAGCGTACGACGGCCTACGAAACAGTTTTATATCGTTGAGGCGGTTTCTCGGGGAAAGGAAGTATGTCTGATTGCTTCATGTAAGTGTGATTTGAAACAACCTCCGAATACAGAGTAGTGAGAATTTTAATATTGATGATAGTCCATGTTAATAGTGTTTTTGAAAGGGCTTATGCTCGGTTAATATCGTAAAGAGGGCGTTGAGAAATATGAGTTATTATTATGATTATTTAATTTTAAAATCAGGTCTAAGGTATTATACATTAAATTAAATTAGTGTGTGAGGTTTTTTGTTTGTGGGACAAGGGACCCACTTCCATGCAATGATTTGACTACTAATTTTATGAAGCATGCATGTACACTGATGTGTAGTTTGATGGTAAGTCTACTTGGGCGAAACTTGGAGACCGCAGTGCAAATTTCATTGAGTACACTGGCCTGCTATGGTGATAGCTAAAGGGGCAAATTCCCCAACCCCATCTTGGCGGCACTACTTGGGTGAACCCTGGAGACCGCAGTGCAAATTTCATTGAGTACAATGGCCTGCTATGGTGATAGCTAAAGGGGCAAATTCCCCGACCCCATCTTGGCGGCACGTGAGTCTAGCTCTTGCTAAAATCATAGGATCTTAGTATATCGACTTGCAGGTAGTTGGATGTACTCCTTGTGTTATAGAGGCAGCTACGAGGATTGATCCTGGGTCTCCCATAGATTAGGACTGGCAATTACCGATTCACTATGTGGTTAAAAAAAAAAAAATCTATGAAGCATGCATAGTCTATCTCCTCCCATAGATTAGGATGGGTAGTTAAAAAAAAAAAACTATGAGGCATGCATACTCTATCTCCATGTGGTTAAAAAAAAAAAAAAAAAAGTCTATGAGGCATGCATACTCTATCTCTCTAGGTTTGAACCTGTAACTTTTTAGGAAGAAATCCATGCTCTTAATCATGTATAGTTTATTAAGAGAAACTTTACTAAAAGTGTAGATATTTTGTTTTTAAAAGTATATTGTGTTTAAAAAGTATGTTGTTATTAATTATGTGTTAGATAATTGTTTCATGTTTTAATAAAATTGATTTAGATTGGATTATTATATTGTTTATTATTTATTTGGATGTTTTAAAGTGAAAAAATTGGAGGAATGAGGGCAATTTTTATTACAAGTAATTTTTTGCAAGTTTTAGTTTGAATTTGGGGTTTCCAAAATTTTCAAGTTATTTTTGTGGAACTAAATGACATTTTTAAGAGTCAAAACTCTATACATATGTGTTGGGCCCCCTAATTTTGTTCTACACATAGAGACATTTCTAATTGTGGAAGAAATGCATCAATTGGAGTTCGTGTGAAATGGTTACACCTCTCAGAAGTTAACCTATTGTGTTTAACCATCATGGTACAAGTGGATGCCACAGCATCCCCCATTACTCATACATGAGGGGCTAGCCACGTGGAGCCTATGAAAAAGACCCCAAAAAAATCAAAGTTGTAGCTCTAGTTAAGAGTTGTTTATCGGGCTATGTTAAAATTGGGCCACTAGGAGGACTAGGGGTTCCATTCTATTCCATTATATTTTGTTCTATAGTAGAGCAAAGCAACTAAGAGAGGGGGTTAGAAAGCATAACAAAGGGGGTTAGTGTTTTTGTAGCAGCCTAACAAGACACCTGTGTCAAGTAACTCGATAGAAAGTGTCTTCTCCTTTGTACTTGCATTATTTCCATACCAAAAAAGAGAGCAAAGCAGCCTCACCTTCCAACTAGATTTTCTTCTATAACGGTATTCAAAGCAAATATTTGTGTTCATTATGGATGGTGTGTCATTATTATTTTAATTCTCTGTTTTCTGCATTTTATTTATTTCATGCATAAGCATAAAATTAGTAATTAACAAATCTATAATCTAAAGGAATTTGACCTTCATAATGTAGATTTTAGTTTATTTATCATATCTATTGTGACGAAATGTCCAATGGAATACCCACGACAATTTACCGATCAAAAGCATTAGAGTTGGTCATGATAGAAATTTGGATCAATGTTATAAATTTCAAACATATCGTGGTTATGATTGTTCTCATCGCAAGGTGGACTTGCTTGATTATTAAGTTGCAATGAACCATTCTTGGCATGGAAAAAAGGGGCATCAAAGCAGTAGGAGTTTGAGTTGACGAACTTGTATGTTATTTTGATATTTGTTATATAGGACTTGAATCATAGAGACTCGTGGAATAGTATCCACTAATTTATGGTGTCACTAGAGGGGACAAGGTTCAATATTGGCATCATTAAAGAGTGCAACATTAAGATTAATGTGTAAGAATGGTTTAAAGATTACTTAACATCCCTTGTCCTTCATCCTTTTTGTTCTTATTCTAGCCTTGTCAATTTGAATTTCTACCACATTTGCCCTCACTTGTTGCAAGAGTTCTCATAGGGAATTTTCAAGGGCTTGTTATGGCTAACCCTCTACCCAAAAATGTTGTTATTGTAGCAAAAAGCTCTAACAATAATGACGCCACTACTAGAGGGTAGTATGAAATATTGTTCGTAAAGTTTTCCATGAGGTGAAGTTTCAAACTTATGAAATTCCCATTAATATTTGTGTTGATGAATATTGTAAGGCCTATAATGCATTTTGGAAAAAACTTTATTGAGATATTTACAGGCTATGTTCCTCTTTGTCGAGACCTAATCTTTAGGGATTAGGAAAATATTGTAAATACAAAAATGAGAAGAAGAAGAGACATTGGAATATGGATTCCAATAATCTCCCTCTCCTTGTATATATTAGTAATTTTCCTAATAGAATGTATCGTTCATGGAGTTACCAATGACTGGCCTAAGATGGTATCAAAGCTACAGATCCCAATTTAGCCTTTTCATGTTAAAGTGACTCCTCTGCTCTCTACTCTCCTTTGACATAAAATATGTCTTGATTCCCTGAAACCCTTGAATACAATGTTGAATGCATCTTTGTCTCTATTCTCTACGTTTGAACAGTGTGTTAGGTCTCTAGTCTGTTGAGCATTGGAATATGTTGATTGTTGGTCCAACCTGTTGGATACAACGTATAGAACCGAGGAGATACCTCCTTTTGTGACCGGTCTCTACATGTTAATTCATTCTCTGCGATATAGTGTGTAGAATCCCTGGAATACTGCATTAAAACTCTGTGTGTAGTCGGTTTTTTGTGCGTTGAGTTATGTGTTGTCACTAGTCAATATAGTGTTGAAGCATTGATTGAATGGAGAGTATGGTATCAAAGATTGAAGAGTTTGACTAGAAGAAAGGGATAACGTTGGTCGTTCCATTTATTAAAAGATGGTCGTTATTTCCTTGTTATATGGTGGTCGCTCTTGATATGTGTGTTGAATGCAGCAAAGCAGTATATGAGTTTTGAAGGTCGTGCACATTGGTCCGTTGGTTCATCTTTGTGCGTTGGAATGGAGCCTTGAAGTTTGTGTGTTAACACTCATGGTTTGTGTGTTGGTTTCTCCTCACTATGCATTGAATAATCTCATGTGAGTTGATTAAAATCCTATGAGTGTGTGCTTTGAGCAGTAAGTAATGTTGGCATGGACTATTTATATATGCGTTGTATTGGTTGGTTGTTCTATTTAAAGATACAGTGAATTGTATGCGTTGAATTACATATATGCTATGAACATATATGTATTGAATTACATATATGTTGATTCATGTATAATGATATGATGACATACATTGGTTTCGTTGAGATTATATGTGTGTTGGTTCTATGTTGAAGTTAAATATAACGTTAAATTGATTTATATGTGCATTGATTTCGATAAAGTTTATATGTGCATTGAAGATGAGTTAAATTAAATGGGTGAACTCTTAGCTATATGGTTGCCTTATTTAAAGAGCTATTGCACACTAGTTGTTGATTGAAATATTAGTGCACGTTTACAGAGATTATTATTGTAGTATTTATTTGTTTGAACTTTATTTAATAATGCATTCACTCATCTCCATAGTTTGAGTAGTTCTCTCTGGCAAAGAGAACTATCATTAATGGTCTAGAAAGATAAAGTGTACCCTCATTTTCAATTAACTTTGGAAAGGAATATGTGAATGAGAAGTTGGGAATCACCTAAAAAACCCACTTCAGACAAAGAGCTCACCATATGGGAGAAAAAGAACAAAATTTCATATACCTTGATTGTTGCATTAGTAAATGAAGAGGTGAGTCATCACATTGCACCATTTACAAATGTCTTTGAAGCTTTAAAGAAGTTGAAAGACTTATATGACTTACATTGAGCTTGAAGTAGTCCAACTTATGATTAAACTCTTCAATATTGAATTGAAATATGATGATCCCCTTGCCTTAGCCTCTGAAATCAGAGCTATTATGCATGATATAGAAGCTACCGGAGTTAAAATAGATGTTCCTCTCACAACTTTCGTTAAGGCACTATATCCCACTTATTCTCATTATCTTGAATCATTACAAGCTAGTGGAAAACTTAAGGAGATTTTAGTTTACTCTCTTATGCAGAAGTTTGTAGAAAGAGAGAAATATTTTGGGAAGAAGAAGGCAGTTGTTTAGCCTTCTGAAGAAGTTGTGTGCATTGCATAAAAAGAGAAGAACCAGGCACAATATTCTTCTAGAGGAATAGGTGGAAAAAGAGGACATGGAAAGAAGAATAATATAGGTAGGGGGGTAACATTACCAAGGAGGAAGACTTGATATTCATTGTATACTCTGCAATAGAAATGGACATGTTGCTTCCACATGCAAGCTCTCTTGGGACAGAATCAAACAAGAAAGGAAAGAAGAGAAAGGAAAATCACTAGATCCACGGAAAGGTAAAGCACCTGAATCTTCTCATTATATGTGGAACATTACAATATTGGAGTAACTAAATACTTGTTTAATGATTCACTTGCTTCGTGGAAAGTTTCATGGTTGCTCGATTTAGGAGTAACCTGCCACATGACCTTTTGAAGAGTTTTCTTTGAAGAATTCAATGACAATTTAGATAGAGCAGTCTACTTTATAGATAATTCAAAATTCAAGTCATCTGGACTTGGCACAAAATTCCTGTGTGATTTCTTAGATGGTTTGGACATGCATGGCTCTGCATGTTGGTGTATGGTTCTCTTGTTGTCGGTGGCATGGTTTTGTCGAGTTATGACAATAGTTTTCAGCCTAGCCTTGTCTTTTTTCGGATGCCATGGTGTTGGGATGTTTATTTCGATTTTGAGCTTTGGTTTGCTGGATGGATTTCAGAATCTGTGGTGGAGGTGGTCTCAAGGTTCATTCCCAAAGGCCTAGGAATCCCTTGACCGGTTTTGGCGAGATACACGGTAAAGCCTGAGGGAGAAGTCTTGGTTTAGGGCCTAGTGATCCGGGGTTGGATGGAGGTAAAGTATGAGAGTTTGGTCTCAGTTTAGGGCCTAGTGATCCATGATTGGATTGTGGTAAAGCATGAGAGACAAGGAGACGGAAAATTCCTCAAGGATAGTGATGGATTCCGGATGGCATTCCAAGTTTGGTTCAGTTGTGATTAGAGCACCATTTTTGGTGTGATAACTGTTTGGAGAGGGTGGAGGTGGCTTAACCTCTAGATTCCCTTGGTTGTTCTTGGATTGGTTGTTCTATGAGATCCCACTTCATGCTTGGAATATGGCATGGGGGTGACTTGTTGAAAGAGAGATTTGGTTCAGCCATGTCTATGGTCGGGTGGTACGTGTAAGTCCTGAACCTGGTCAGATTTGCCTATGAGTAATAAAAGCTAATTTCTCTTACTTTTGTACTTGTTTATATGTAGATTTAATGGTTGTAATATCTCTGATATTTGTATGGTTTAATGTTGGTTATAAGCATGGTTATGTGACTAGTTCATGTCATGGTTATTTCATGTATTTACTTGTAATTGTTAAATGGATGGATGTGAGACCTAATCGATGGTTATGATAGTTCAATGGAGAAGGAGGTGATCCTTTTAGTTATGTTTCATAAGTTCTTTCAGTCATTTATGCTTTGTCTTGTATCCTAGACCTATAGGTTGCATTGATGCCAAGTGTTTGATGGAATGTCAGTCCCGGTTGAGGATGCTCGAGCCTAGTCCTGAGGTTGATTTTTGATTTATCATCATTTTTATCATGTCTTTGACGGATTCTAAAGGTTGTAGCAAGTTTTGGGCAGAGGCAGGGATTCTGGGCTAGAAAAGTGGCTCAAATCTCGGGGTTGTTGGCACAGGTCTGCTAAGAAAAGTCCACAGTCGCTGGCATAGAGGCCTATGAGAGCGATTTTGATTTGTTGGTCGTTATCTTGCCTATAGCATGAGAGCGATGGCTTAAATCATCAGTGGGACTCAAAGACAGGCTGTCTGAGTGGCGACATGTCTCCTAAGGGTGTTTTGTTGATGTGGATGGGTTTGTTTGATATGTTATGTCGGTTCCATTTCCTTAAGGTCACCTAGGAGATTGAATCCCTTAGTAACCTCTCTCATCACATGTTTGCCTGGTTGGTTGGTTGCTTGGGTGGGCCTGGGAGGAGGGGGTGTTACAGATTGGTATGAGAGCGTGGTTGCGCTCTCCTTGGGTGAAGGTTCTTGGTCATGCATGCATGTTAGTTGCATGTGTGTCTCCTACATTTTCATTCCATGTGCTTGTTGCATTGCATCATGTTGATCATGATTGTAGTAAGGTTGTCATGAGGAGCTTGATGTGATTTTGTGGGATGCATCATCGGAAGTTTATGACTGGTTGCATATGGTTATACGTTGCTTACAGGTTGATTATATGTCGCTTGAATACATCCTTGTATGTCAAGTGAATTCTTGAATGTTTTGATTACATGTATCAATCTTGTAGGTCGATTACAAGAATTGATAGCATATGCTTGACTACATGCATTCATATGTATTTGTAGTTGATTAGGCATTGCTTATGCATGTTGATAGTTGCATGTGGAAATGTATGCAATGGAGTAATGGTTGTTGTCATGCATGAGGTCACAGCATGCATTGTTGATATGGCCTTGCATTGATGACTAGACCCTAGATAGAATGGTGTTTATGCGTTGATACACTTATTTGATATATGTCTATATGCTATTATGATTATGTTATACATGTATCATGTTGATTTGATAATCTTGTTGACAAGGCATCCCCTCCGAATTATGTTAAGGTACGTTGGTTTATTGTGATATGATTTAGCTGACATAGTATGCCTTGAAGGAAAGAGATCAAATGGCTATAAAGGTGGTAGAGTACATAGAATCTCCCTATGCATCAGATGGGAAGCATGGTGTGGGGCACTAGGGCACTCTTCTAACTTGGCAGACACATTGAGAAGCCTGAAGGAAGAAATAAGGAGTTGCAAAGTGGACAATGACAAAATCATGTAGGTACAAGAGAAACAAGCAGAGGTGAATGTGATACCACTTTAGAGTTTAGAGTTTGTCAGATTTGAAATGATAGGGATCACTCCGGATCAGCCATGGACATGAGGACATAATTAATGGGGCATATGGCAGTAGGTCTCCTAGTAGACACAGGTCAGATAGATCTGACATGATTAGAGATGGCAGGATGTTGGACACTCCAAATAGGAGAGGTTATCGACATAGGTACTCTTCCAACTCTAATTCTGATAGACATCATGATCGTCATCATCATCATCCTTACAGGAGGAGTGATAGGGGATACTTGCCGGTTGAGTTTAAGAAGGCAAATCCACCTACCTTTGATGGAGAGATGAAGAAGTCATAGGATGCAAAAGCATGGTTGCTTAGTATGGAAATTCTTCTTATTGCATGATTATTCAGAAAACATGAAAACAAAGAAAACCACTTTTAGTCTCAAAGGTAAAGCAAATATTTGGTGGGAAGACATGAAGAATTTCAAAGGTATACAAGAGGAATATTTGACTTGGCATGCATTTGAAAGGCTCTTCAAGAAGAAGTACTTGTCTGAGAGGTACTATGATGACAAAGTTAAGGAGTTTTATGAGTTGCGGTTGGGTTCTATGACAGATGACGAGTATACTAGCAGATTTTTGGAGTTGTTAAGATATGTGCCTTACCTAGGGAGTGTTGACATGACGAATGTTCGTTGTGCCAACAAAGGGAACCAACCCGATCGCAGACCCCAATTAGATCTGCTTTCATTTGGAGTGGCTAGTTCCAACAGGTTTTAAAGGATCCCGTAAACTATTATAGGTGTTGAAAGAGTGCTTCTTGGAGGAAGAATTCAATTAAATCAACAAAAGAAACAGCTAATATATGTGTATCAAATCCTATCTACACTAATTCTAACTACTTATGCTAGTCCTAACTGTTCTAATCTATCCTGCATGAGCATAACAAAAGGAGATTAAACATCATATATAGATTACAAGTCCTAAAGAATCAATTACTAGTTCACAGATGAACAAGGTTGTATTAAATCTTAATTGCAATCTAATTACTTATACAGGAATACACATTCCTTTCCATACAAATAAAACTTTCAACTAATGTTTAACAAGGTTTCGAATCAGTGACCGCTCATGAATTAACCATGGTAACAAATCATATTTGAATAACCAAGACTAGTCACGAACTGTCTGTTATCAATATGCACAAAAACAAATCATATTTATATTTATGCCAACAAAAACACCCTGATTCTAAACACATGAAAGAAGAGGAAAATAAATCTGAGAAAAAAAAAAAGGCTCCTTCTTGACCCAAACAGTCTTCTTTATTAGCACAATAAATCAAAAGTTGTTCGAGGACACATCAGTAATAAAAGAAATATCAGGGATAGGTATTGAGACAGATAGAGATACAGAGAGGGAGACTGAACCATGTCAGCAAGCGAGTTCCACAGCCCTGCTTTCCCCAACCCAGAAGGTAGCACCCAACTCCACTGATTGGATGTGCTAGATTGATTGGATGTGATTTAGATGACAGTCGCTTTCCCCAACCTGAGAAAGAAGGCGACCCTAGAAAGAAGGAGAAAGAAGGATCACGTATGAAGGCGAACGTAGACAGAAG
The DNA here is from genome assembly GCA_031772625.1 of Pinus tabuliformis. Lineage (NCBI taxonomy): Eukaryota > Viridiplantae > Streptophyta > Pinopsida > Pinales > Pinaceae > Pinus > Pinus tabuliformis. The sequence goes on along the minus strand of CM062817.1, from coordinate 1,233,911,083 downwards.
TGCGAGGCACCCTAGTGAGATTCTTTCCTTGTATTGAATATCCCAAGCCGGCAAGACTCTGAGAACAGAGAAATGAAGCAAACCACGTATGTATGCCGAAGGTCCTGAACCGGAAGGTAGCCGTATCCATCTTGCTTGGCGTATCCATCTTACTTGCCGTATTGTTCCCGTCACCCGATAGCGTTCCCGTCACCCGTTTCCGATTGATTGGCACCCACCATAATGACAGAGAATATATGCAAGCCCAAAAAGAGAATATAATAAAGCCTTAGTAGAAGGGAGAACCCAGCCACAGTAGAAGGGAGTAGAAGTCATAAGGCAAGGGAACAGAAGGGATAAGTGTTAGAACGGAGGGGTTTTGAATGGAATGGCCCGATCAAAAAGAGAACTTCCTAGCGTGTTTTACCAAATGAAAATGGTAATTTTGACTAACGAACTGCGATAAGGAGGTGGGTATTCACTGCGAGAGGTAAAGTCGGGTTTATGCCTAGCGAACTGCGATGAAATCAGCGGTCTTTTTGTCTGCATAAGGTGGGTGCGAGCTCTCGTCTCATTCGTGGGTGGGCATCGATCTCCCAATGGATCTATCTCCAAATCGATCTCTCAGTGGGCATCGATCTATCGTACTATTTGTACTTACTTCCACTAGTGTGTAAAGGCTCTATCTACTCAAGCACGGAGAATCACCTACCTACTCTCGGCTGGTGGCTCTATCTACCCAAGCACAGGAATGTGTCGAATGTTACTGAATGTTTGGTGTGTGCAATGAAAGGGACTTGAACTGATCTACAGTCATTCATTAACTACTTGGGACCTTCACCCGCCTACTCTAGATTTGTTATTGAACTGTCCATCGAGGATGCGTAAGCAGGCTCGACTGATAAGGAGAGGACCGACAGGGGCTCGACTGATAAGGACCTTTAGGTGCTCGACCATAAGGGAGAGGAGAGGATGCGTAAGCAGGCTTGACTGATAAGGAGAGGACTGACAGGGGCTCGACTGATAAGGAGAGGACCGACAGGGGCTCGACTGATAAGGAGAGGAGGAATGCAAGTTGCTTGTCCTTTTAGGGCAAGGAACTACGAAGCCTGACAGAAGGAGGGCGAGGAGGCTTGCCGACGATGTCACGCTTACTGTTAGCGGTATAGTAACGCTTTAGCGAGATAGTCATGTTACTAGTTAGATTGATTGATTGGAAGGAAGTCTTATCGAGGGTTATGCATTGATGACTGATGTTAGCCATTCATGGGCCTTGTCTTCAGCCTGTTCACTAGCCTACCTACCTCTTTTGCGCGTTATCTCTTGCCTAAACTCACTGCTCATTTCTAGAAAGCCGGCGTAGGTGTTGGCACCACTATACAGTCATTTCTCTTGAAGCATGAAGCCCTCCGGGGTCCGGGCTCGAGGAACCATTCGTTCATACAGTCATTCGTACAGTCATTCGTGCTTTAGAAAGTCATTCCAGTGTCTATAGTCCAGGGTCTATGGTATTTCTATAATCCAGTTTCTATAGTCCAATGTATATTGTAAAGCCAGTCATTCCATCCAGTGTCTCTTGCATGCTTACTTACTGACTAGTGTGTGAATGAAGGCTCTCTTGTGCTATTACCTACCATCAAAGCGCCCACCTTAAAGGGGGGAAAAAGTGGTGATCAAACGCACGCAAATGACAATAGAAGTGGTTTATCACTCACCCGTTAACCCATACTGACTGAATTCAGGGGTGGGTGAGTGGGGACCTTAACCCGCCTATCACTCACTACTTCCCTCAATTCTAAGTAACTGGTATGTCTACACTTTATGGTGCGGGAACTTTCTGAACTGATTAGTGAGCTTACTTTCTGAGCTGATTAGTGATCCTACTTTCTGAACTGATTAGTGAGTAGAGCTTATTTATGAGCTGATGAGTGAGGAGGCTTGCCAACTTGTATACATTCATTTATATAAAAAAGAAGCAGGACAATGAGATAACAAATAAGTAGACCCATACAACTAATTCTCTTTGATTGATTGGAAGGAAAACCATGAGGCTCTCAAGGGCGAGGCCCAAGTCGAACCCATTGCTAATTCTCTTTGGGGAAAGGAACGGGGAATGGCACTGTGTAGGCTGCTTGGGGAACGGCATGGCTGTGAGGCTGCCTCTTGAACCATTGTCAAAGCCCTACTCACCAAGGAAAGACTGAGACCAATGATAAGTCACTCACCTTTGTCAAAGCCCTATTGAACTATTGAAAGCCCTATTTCAAGCCTACTCTTTACTCACCTACTCTTGCCTACCCGCTTGAACGCCTACTATTTCCTACTTAAAGCCCTATTGAAATCCTGTTGATAACGTTTATTACCTGTTCATGCATGACCTGTTTATTACCTGTGTCTACAGTCATTGGTCACATCCAATTTCCTTACTCCCCCTTTCTTCTAAAAGAGATACATTCTAGAATTTCAGTCCCCTCCAAATAGACAATGGTACATTTCCCAGTGTTGTTTCATCTTTCTAATACTCTCCCAACATTTGCCCACCACCCAATAAGCATCAAGGAACTATTATCTACGTCATTTCATTCATGTAATTTCATTCATTATATATGTCATTATGCATGAATGAGATATGTGTCATACCAGATTGATGACTGATCTGATACATGTCATTTCTGAACCAGAGAGATTGAGAGAAGGTCCGGAGGGTCTTGCGCTTCCTAGTGCAAGGAGAGAGATTTATGACTGATCATTATATATGTCATTTCATACATGACCAGAGAGATGTGAGTGAGAGAAGGTCCGGATGGAAGAAGTTCACAATTCGATCTCTCAAAATAGCATAATGACATATATAATATATGCATGATCTGCTAAAGCGTAATTACCTATCTCATTCAGGCAGGGAGATCGTCATGAATTCGATATCGTATATGTAGGAACTTGTAGTTATGCAAATATAACTAGTATCATGGGTTAACACGTCTATATGCAAAATAGAGTATGTTAGATTCTGCTGGCTTTCACAAGGCTTTCACTTGGATTTAGGTAGGGGCATGGCTCTTATTCAACCATGGATAGCTTATGAGGCACATTCTATCTAGTATGTTTGGGTGCAGACGTAGAGATGGAAACATCGTATAGTAGGAGCCCCAGCCTCTCCATAGTAGTCCCAGGTCCAAATAGGCATAGGTCCCTAGGCCCCTAAGAAGTCGAATTTCAGATTTCTAGGTCTTATGAAGATGAAAGTGTAAACGTATCTATGTATAGAGACCATCCACATAGGCACCACCGGTGAGATCGGACCAGGTGAATCCGCTGGGACTGGCATTCCGGCTTTCTTAACAAGGCTAGCACATTGTGAACGGATTTATCCCCATCCAAAAGGGCATGGGACGCTAAGAACTAGACTTGTAGTAGTCCGGTATGGCATCGTATATTAACATCGGATGACAAGGACCCGGAGGGCGCTTTCCTGTAATCAGGGAAGGACAGATGCGGTTCTTCAACTTGGTGGACTAAGGCTGCTAAGACTAAGGGACGACAGATCTAGGGCTGCTGCTAAGGCCCAGTCTATAGCTAGAACATGGATGGACTAGAAGTGTAAACGTCTCCATGCAAACTCGTATAGTAACTATACTCTACGGTAGTTCTGTATGCCACGGCCGGCCCCGGGTTCGGCACCTAGAGCGGGGGGAGACCCAGTTACACCAGAGTAGAGCTAGTGGGAACTAGATTCTAGGAGCTCAGGTAGAGATGCCAATATCATATATGTACACGTAGGTATGGCTGCAACGAGGTCTGCTGCAGGTTGTTAGGTTGAATAGGTCTCCCAGGGGAAAAGGATAGGAGAGAAGAGCTATTCTCTTTGCCAGGTGGTAGATATGGTTGGTTCATGGCTAGTAAGAGTCTCCATGCAAAATCTAGGTAGTTAGCTTCTAGGCTATTGACTATGAAGATCCAAGCAAGTAAGTGTAAACATCTATAAGGCGATATCATATATTGATGCCTGGGGCTGTATGACACTCTAGGTGTAGGTCCAGGAGGAGCCTCCAGAGCATGAACTAGGCCGAGCTCATATGACACTACTCTGGGCAAATGAAACTTCTCCATGCCTACATCATATATTAACATGGTATACGCCATACCAACCAGCTCTGGCATCCACCTGGCTTCGTAATAGTTAACATGCATTGTCTAGGTGACAACGTCAGAATGCCAACATCGTAAGATCTGGGGTACTTGTTTGCAGTAGACCCGGTTATGGCGCAAGGGCTGCATACCCGCCTAGTTATGATGGGCCTGGGTCCTAGGGCATAATACCTATATGTATGACCGGTTATATCGTATCATAGTAGGAGCCCAGTATATATGCGATGTGAGACGTAGAGATGATGATGGCTATATCGTCTAGGAACCTATGTGCAAACGTTTCTATGCCTTCTATGCCAGTATGGACCCATGCGCTTACCCTCCCCAACCCTCTTCGGGGTGGATTCTATGGACTTATAGACCGGCACTACTTGCCAAAATAACGTAGATATATATGGTTAGATCTCATGTTAACTAGTAGATATGCTAAAACGAAGTGTAAACGTATCGATGCAAGTATCGTATAGGAACAAGTATACAGGACGTAGATATGCGCTGGCCTGTGGGTTGTTTCTGGTAGGGCCTAGGATCATGCATGGCCAGAGGACGTCTCCATGGCAACATAGTATGTGAAAACTTCTCCATGCGATTCTAACGTCTCCATCCGAGCTCGTATAGTCAGAGGTGTAGTAGGCCCGGTTGTTCAACGTATCTAGGCTATATTGCATACCCAGGCTGTACGAGACTTCCCTAGGAGCAAGAGCTAGTTAATTAGATCCTAGGAGCAACACGTATATATGCAAAATGTAGGATGTGATATTCTGGCTTTAACAGGGCTCATCAAGTGTAATGGAGAGCTCTGGAGACCCGCCTCTGGGGCAGGGGCTTTGTCGTCTAGGAACCTATACATAGGTGCAAACTTCTCCATGCAAGCTATTATAATAATAGGGGTTTTAGTAGATCCGACTGCTATGGCAAGGTCTGCTGCTAGTTTAGTTCTATCAGCTAGGTCTTATCCGGCCCGGGGACAAGTTCAACGTCTCTATGCGAAATACGAACTAGGGTAGGAGCCAGCCAGAATATCAGGTCCAACCACCATGGAGAGCTGTGTAGACCCGGTTTCAGCAGAGCCAGTTAGAGATAAAGAAATCGTATATGAACCACGTATAGATGCTAGTCCAAGGGCAGTAGGAAGCCATGCGAGTCCAAGTTCAACGTATCTATGCCGACATGGTATAGTAACTAGGCTATAGTAGTAGCTATAGCTGCCGTAGAAGTCTTTATGGGTGAGATCAATGTTGCTGAGACGATCTACAATTTGTTAGGGGCTGACACCGGCAATCACCCAACCAAAGAAGCAAGCTCAGTCGCAATGATTTATCCCCCCCTTCAAGTAAGTATTAAGGTGCTCTACTCTGACCTTTAGGCTTTTATCTACGGATCCCTGTCTACGGTTTGCTAGGTTAAAATCCCAAAGTAAGTCTTATTGAGTGCTTTATCTCCATACTCTTGGCCTTGAAACCTTGTATATGGTTTGAAAGTGAAAATATTGATCTAGTGTAATTACATATATGAAGAATTACAAGCAACCAATTATTTCCTCGGCGAAGGACCCATTTGGCAAGAACTTACTTTACTGTCAGCTGGCGCAGTCTTTGTTTGTATGATTCAGATAGCCAAGATGCTTTATAGGATTGGCAAGAGCGTAACCAAAAGTTCTCCTTGTTGCGTTACACCTCAGTCAGATCGGTGCGCTGGATTGGAACCGAGCTAAGGGATCCCCCAATCTTCGATGGCACCAAGGATGTGGAATATTTTATATAGGAGATGAGTCTGATGATTCTAGAGGAGCAGTTGGTACCTGCACTGGATGTGACCCTGAGGTCCACACCCTCCTGATGGTGGGTCACACATAAAGAGGATCTACAAAGCTGGGAAGATATTTAGCCTGTGTTGTGCCAGCGGTTCAAGTCCAAGTGTTGGTTGTTATAGTTGGTCCTTATAAGCTGGGAAAATAAAGGAGTTAAGGACCCGGAGGGGCTTGCGCTTCCTAGTGCAAGGAGTTAAGGACGCTTTCTACTATTTAGCAGGGAAACTCTTTTGCAGGGAACATGAGTTAATGGTCATTTTGTAAGAAGGTTCATCCAGCGTCTAGCGTCTATAGGCCAGTCATTCCAGCGTCCAGCGTGGGACAGTCATTCATTGCCCACCTCTCTTTCAATGAGATCATAAGAAAGAAACAAGTAAGCTTTTTTTATGGCTTGGCTATTTACGTTGCTACTAATGGAGGTTAGGTTCGCCCCTTATAGGTTCCACCCTTACTTATAGGTTCTGGGCCAGGTCTTATACCTGCTCTGAGAGGAGGGTCTAGACGGAAGGTAATTGTAACGTGAGCCCTAACGTAGTAAGAGTATGAACTAAGTATTACGATCGCCATAGAACCTGAACTAAGTGATAGCCTTCACCAAAACTGCTGAGATGTCCTCAGATGTATGTTAAGCCTTTAGCAATATAGCCCCCAAAAGAAAGAAAAGCGTAATTACATATATAATAGCAACATTGTCGATCGAGCTATCAAAAGACCATAATGACATATATAATATATATCATTCATGACTGGAAGAAATGCATACGGATGATGAAATCTTACCTGAGATGAAGAGAGATCGGTTCCTCAACCTCGTAACCTCGGCCGAGTCCCTACGGGCCTTTTGTTACCAATTCCGATGAATCTCATTATATATGTAATTACGTCATTCATTATAGCAGTAATGACGCTTTAGCAGATCATGTTGCTATTATATATGTCATTATGCATTCATTCGTTATATACGTAATTACGCCAACCAACCACTATTACTCCCTTCAACTGATGATTTATGCGTGCTGCTATTTGCCCTACTGGTGGATTCACTACGAGATAGGTAAGGGATCGCCCCTTTTTCCACAATTTGACTCAATGAAAGCTTCCTCCATCAAACTTATCTCGTAGAATTGGCTTCCTTATCTTGGGTTATAAGCTATCCTTTACGAGTTGGGCTGATAAGCCTACCCCGGACTTATATTGGGGTTGGATCCTGTCTTAAGGCTGGTATCACCAACCGAACGATTGATTCACCTGCCTCACCTCAAGCAAGTAGCTAGAGTTGCCGGGCTGGACAGTCGTTCCTGAACCTGGACGATGAATTTGTCTCACCTCAAGCTGGGATCACCAACCCTGGAAGATAAAATTGATTGATTGATTGATTCACTTTTATCACCTCCAGCAAGGAGTGATAACCCAAGCAAGTAGTTCTAATCACTGGGGCTGCTAAACGATCCTAGCTCTTGAACCAATAGCTCGCTAACCCAACCAATAAGTAGTTCGTTCTCATCTGTCCAAGCTAGTTGTTCTCATCCGGGAAGTACAAGCAAGGAGTTCTGGGAAGAATTGACCGAAGCCAGTATCATCCGGCCAACCTTGTTCCGGTAATCTATCCTTGCCTTGGGATAATCTATAGGAAGGAAAGGGAGAATCTGGTTGAGTCGTTTCGTTCTTCGTTCGGTATATTAGTCCTGAAGCGAAGGGCGTTGAGGTGGTATTCGTTTCGTTTAAGAAGTCCCGAAGGGCGTTGAGGTGGTTGGTCTTTATATAAGCTCCCTAAAAGGGCCATATCTATCTATTTATATAAGATATACCACCATTAGGTGTAGCAAGGGTAGGTCTCGTACGTATAAGAATATGTCCCGTATTCTCCCTCGGGGTTCTAAATCTGTCCATTACGAGTCATAGTCACGTGAAACCATAAGCTTTCCCACCCTCCCCCGGAGCCAGCTTGATCGAGCTAAAGCCAGCCTTAATGGGAGGGAGTTCTATCCAGCCCTTGCTTCTGGTTCAGCAAGCAAAGGTGTTGAGATAAGGCGGTGGAGATAGCAGTCTAGAGATAGAGGCAGGGAGGCAAGTTCACGCTCCAACGATCAAAATAAGGGGATGGCATGGAAGTGAGGGGGGATACTTGAGATGGAGTGAATGAGATGGAAAACAGCGAAGCTTGGTTCTATCTTAGTCAAGGGATCTATAGGTGCACGGGCAGTAAATAAAGGTGGGGTGCGGCAAATCGAACTATTCTATATACGTGATTTTCTTCATTCCATTCTTCCTCTCCCTTTGATCGAGAGGCACCTGAGCTCGGTCCTATTCTGGTTTCATAAGGAGGCCTACCATAGGAAGGATCAAGGATAGAGCGAGCCTACCTATCTTGAGGTACAGTCTATTATGAAAAGAAAAGGGTAAGTGGTTTCATAGGGTTTGTTTCGCAGCCTACCTATCTTGACACTCTACTAAAGAAATTCTTCATAGATGATATGTTGGGTAATGTTCTGATTTTTGGTCTCCAGGGCCCTTACTTCTTAGGGGTCACTCACTATTCATATGGTGAGGGTTTTCAATGTTATTCCCTAAGCGCTATAAATAAAAGAAATATCCGGTGGTATAAAGTCCAAGTATAAAGCTCCTCTATCTGGTCTCAAGCTTGAACATTAGGGTATCCTTTCCAAAGAAAGAGTCTATCCCTATGCAAGGTATACAAAGATGAAATCCCTATCAAAGCTTTAACATACTCTTTCTCATAGCCAACTCTCCTAATCTCCTCTCTGTGATAAACCCCAAATAATAGGTAAGTCGTCCCTCGTCTAGACAAGTCACAACGAATGCAAGTAACAATTTGAAAACAAGTAATCTATTTCCATCTCTTCGGGCTAGACTTTCCACCATCTTTGATCCGGGATCAAGGGTCTAAAGAAAGAACCTCTGGTCTATCCGGGCTCTAATCCAATATCTAAGGTAAGCTCATAAAGTACAAGCCAATAAAATAATTCCCTTCCCTCAAGCGCAGGTAAGCAACCCGAAGAGTACATTGGTAACTAGAGGAGTAGGTAATGAAAAGTCTCTAGGTAGGTAAATCCAGTATAGAGGTAGGCAATTCCCTCATGATTTCTTTGGGCCATGGGTAGCACCACCCAATTTGTTAATTGAAATTGAGGGGAATGTTTTAACGCTTTGATGGGGCCCGATCTTAAAGGCAAGTCATAAGGCAGAGTTACGAGCATGTATGTAGGCAAGTCATAAGGCCAGTAACCTCTTTGTGATCCATACAGATATTAGCCAGAGAAGCCCCAAAAGCCTAATAAATAGGCCCAACAGAAAGATGCCTGTAACCTTTTAATAGAACCTTTTCCCTTTTGTCAGAAGCAGCCAGAACCCTTTCAATGGAATCAGCAGTTCAAATATATAAATAAGACAAAAAAAAGTCCTATACCCATCTCCGAAGGTAATACTTATGCAGAAAAGACTGACCCTCCATCTTCCCCCCCCCGACTTTCCACCTTCCTGCTCTTTTCCATATGCACATTAAAATATACAGACGTGGAATCGATCGGTGAAACGACTGACACGTAGAGGGAATATCGGCTAGAGCGCTTCATTTCCTGGGGAAATGAATAGATGTTGATTAAAAGAGAATGACTGCATGTCATCTCTTCGCACTTGTATTTAGCAGACGTTATTCCCTATTATTTCCTGAAGGAAACTGAAGACACTATGCTCATCAGCCCACATCTGGCATGATTGAGGTGTGTTTGGAGGTAATAGCATCTTGATGGATCAACATTGTCATGAGTGCTTCCTCTTGACATAGAGCGTGCCTCCGTTATGCACTATGGCGGTTCGTATCCCTTTCTTGCAGAGTATGTCTTTGCAATATCAACATCGGTGGTGTAGAGGTGTCGTCTTGATATAAATCGCATTTATCCATTACGGGGTCCACTCGAACGCGCCTCTGTTCTCTTGGTCCTCACCTGCAGAAATAGTTCATATTAGCTATGTGTTAGAGCCTAGATTTGCCTCAGGCTGAAAAGACAAGGTTCTAGGTCCACATCAAACCACGCTCAGCCTCGTAGCTAGCCCTACGAGGACAGGAGAGGGCTCTCTCCGGGTCGATCTCGGCAAAAGACAAGCGATGGGGCTCAAGTAGACTGTAATAAAAGCTAATCTTAGGCTAGGTATGAAGTACAAGGGTTTGATTTGAGTTGTTGGGGGGTTTTGTGTTGGAAACAGGGAAAGGCAAATTGGGCTCGGGGATGAGGCACAATTTCTGTAGAGTTCTGATTGGGGCAAGGAAGACAATCATTTTGATGCTTTAAATTGAGTGAAATGGATAGATCAGACTGGTGAGGAGCTAAGGAGAGCAAGAGAGTTTCGATAATTCTCCTTAAACATATGAAAACATAATTTGTTCAAATTCAGAAGAAAAGAGAGGAAAATGATATACATAACACTAATGAACTTACAATTACTTAGAGAAGCACACCATAAAAACATAAAGCCACATGGATCCCAAACAGTGCTGCAAAACCCTGGTCTTTCCTTAGCAAAAAATGCAGAGATAGAATGTACAATGATATGACAAAGCAATCCCAAGTGTCCAAACATGAAAATGACTGAGAAATTACATAATATAGACAAGCCTAACTCCTTCCCATGCCTCTAGGGGTCGAGCTCATCATTCTAGGAGCTGTTTGAACTAATTCTAAACAAGGAACTAAAATCTAGGTAGTCAAACAACTTACCCCTATATGCTAGGAAACTAATTCATTCACTCACATTTCACCTTTTGGTGAATGAATCTTCTAGAACAAGTAAATAAGTGCCAAAATTACATCATGTTTATCCAATTACATCAAGATAGATAAAAAATTACATCACAAAGCAAAACTAGTCAAACTGGCCGAATTTCTGAGCTGGAAGGTGAAAAATTGAGCAAAAATCCTTTGTGCGTCGCGCCAAAATCTGTATGCATCACACCACTTTGGAGCTGATTTTGGGGCACTTCCTAAAGTCCAAATTGAGCCCAAGTGTGCTTGTTGGAAAGCCCTACCTGTCTACTTTCCAACCCAAGTAGAATTTCTGAATTTGGATGTCATTTTACCCTCCAAAACTTCAATCTCCCAAGACTGCTTCCTGTGTGTCAAAATAGGGGCAGTGAGGTCATTTTTTGAGTGTTTTTGACCTCCTGGGGACTCAAAACTTGCCCAAACTTCTTGGCCATGCACCAGAAGTCATGATTTTTAATGCCAAATCAAAAAATATAAACTTTTTACAGTTTGGAGCTCCCTAGCAAAAGCGCGCGCCAGGTGGCATGGCGCACAGGGAGAAAAACCCTGTTTTTTGTGCAAAAAATTTCCAAAATGTCAAAAATGCCCCAAATTTCTTGAAATTTGGGCTGGAGCTTCTTCATTAAGTGTTATGCTGGGCTAAAGAGGCTTCGGCCAATATCTGAAGATGATCAAGCTCCCTTTGCCTCTTTTTATTCCTTTTGCCTTTAAATTCCTGATTCGTGCCTTGCAGACCTTGTTTCGTGCCATGTAGTGGAAATCCATGTGTCTCAGCAATGCATGGTCCTTTTCAGCCTTGTCCAACAGCCTCTCTAAGTTCATGTTGACTCTCTTGAGCCAAGACTCTCGATCAGCGTTGATTTCTAGCTCAAGCGAAGTGAACTCCACCCTCCTTCTTTGGGCAGCTTGGCGGTTTTTCTTTATGTTTTTGCCACCTCTATGAGGCCTCCTGGGTGCATGTACTTTTGTTGGCGAATCACTGTGGGTCTCCTCCTCATGATCATATGACGGATCAGATGCCATCTCTACTAGTGGATGAAATGTCTTGGAGCTGCCTTGAACTGTCTTGATGCAAAATAGGTGATTTTATGGTGTGCCTTGACCTTTGCCACCAAGGGGAACAGTGATAGGTGGGACTGTGGAGGGAGAGGGTAAGAGGGGTTTTAGGAATTTTTTCAACTGGAATTTGGGGAATAGAAGGGTTTTAGGGATAGTTTTTAGATTTTGGGATAACAATTAGGATTTAGGAACATGTAGCTAGGGTTTGGGATAATGAGAATTAGGGATATAGGGTTAATGAGAATTAGGGATATGGGGTTAGGGAATGGGTTTATGAAATTGGAAAATAAATCAAGGAGGGAGTGATGAAGTGGAATTGACAACAAAAGTTCAAACTGCAGACCCTAAGCAATTGTTTTTGAGGAAAAATTGCAAGGAGGTAGGGTTTGAAAATTTTCTCACTAAAACACCATAAACACCAAGGTAACTCATTCATTGGTCATGGGAGAAATGTTAACTTACTTGAACACAAGAAGATTGAGCAAATTTTGCAATTTGGGAGAGTTTTATGAGTGAATTTTAGGCTTTTTAGCCCAGTGCGTCGCGCTAGTGTAAATTTACACTGGAAATTATTGCCCAATGCGCCGCGCCTTCCCAGTGCGCCGTGCCTTTTTCCAGGCAACTTTTGGAGGCCTTCCCGGTGTCCAAATTTGGTGCAAGATAGATCGTTGGAAAGGTATTTGAGTCTAATTTCCAACCCAACTAGAATTTTTCAATTTGGAGTTCATTTTCCCTGTCAAAAATCGAATCTCCCAAGATTGGTCAAGATGTGCCAAATGAGGCTGCCTAAAAGTAGAGTGTTGTTGTAGTCAAATTTTGAATGCCTTCCTCAGCTCCAAATTGAGCTCATGATAGCTCATTGGAAATATAGTTGTGTCTAGTTATCATTTGACTCATCAAGCAAGTCATTTGGCCAACCAAGCTAGGAGAAAAATTGATTTTCCCAAGGACACTTCAGAGGTGCATCAATTCTCCCGAGGCAATTGTATTTTTGACATTTCTCTAAACCCATGACCCTTGTATAAAAAGTGAAGGAGGTTTTTCTTCCTTGGCCTGTTTTGGACAAAAACCTCTCTCATTTTTTCAAAATTCATCTTTCCTTGCTCAGAAACATCATTTGAGTGAAACCTATCCCGATGTGTGGAACAAGAGATTTGTCGAAATGAATCGAAATGAAGGGGATAAGGGGCTTCTAAATTCTTGAGAAAATTTTTGGAAGTAGGGAGGGATGTTAGGAAGTAGGGGAAAGTTTAATTTCAAAGATTGAGTGAGGGGAAGGGGTCCAAAAGGGCAAAACACAGGCCTAGCCTAGAAAATTGCCGAGTTGTAGCAAGAAACTAGGGTTGGTGTGAAAATTAGGAATTTTGGGGATCTTAGTGACGGGAAGTGTTTAATAAGGTACATTAAGGATAGGGGAAGGTGTGTGAACATCAGGATACAAGTTTTGCTAATGATTTGACCATTCAAGAGAAATTGCCTTCAAAACCATAGGAGAGGAAAATGAACCTTACCTAGGCGCGACTGAAGCATGAACAAGGTGTAAAATGACCCATTAGACCCTGACATGATGATGAAAACCCTCTGAATGATGGTACACTCAGCTGAATGGTGACATGGACCGACATTTGGACAACTTTGACAAGAGTAAAAGAAAACCCTAGACCTAATACCTAGTGACCAAATTTTGCTTGAAGACTCACTGAAATGACAAAATTTGACCTTGACACCTTAAAATCACTTTGTAAGAGCATATTTGATCACTGGAGGAAGGCTGCAAAGACTGACACTAACACTATGATTATGAGAAATATGACAAACATGCCTAAAAACACAAATCTTTCCCTCAATAAAACTTTTATAAAATCAAAGGAACAAGTGTGAAAGAATCGGCCTCTAGTTCAGCCAAGGTTGCGATGCGATCAAGTTGTAATCACTCATCACAGCTGGCAGTCACATGCAACATCACCCCTGGTCCCGCCAATTGTGATTTTTGATTGCCCAGACCTGAAAATATATGTGTTGCGCTAGTCCCGTCGGGTCCGCTGTATCGCATCGCACGATATGTATAAGCTTTGAATTCCGTCAATTGCGATTTGCGATGGGCTTCGGACCCGAAATCATATGTGTTGCGCTTAATAATCTCGGCGGGTCTGCCATATCACGAAACGCCTCATGTATGGGCCATGGGTTTTGCAGATTGTGATTTGCGATGGAGGAGTGGACAAGCGATTACGATAAGCGATGTAACGACGGAACCGAAAGGGTATGAGCATTGTTAATTGCATTTGAAGTCCGGAAGGTCCTCGCCTATCGGATGCAAAAGAGGAAGGCGCAGTGTAACCGCGGAACTTGAGAGATTGTGATAGCGATAAAGGCAAGCATCGAGAAATGTATAAAGACCGAAACAACGCGGAAAGGGTAAGTTAAATGTGCTTGCAAAGTATTTCTATTACAAAGTGTTATAATAGAAATAAAGGCGCGATAGAAGGTTTCGTGGGTTGAGTCCACATACGACCATAGTAAAGAGTGGGGTTGGTTATATGTGTAGGCATAGAGCACCATGAAGGTTTATGAGGATTGAAAAAGTCCCGATGGAAGATATGAATGAAGGGCTAGACTGGGTTATAAATGAATCATGCTGCAAAGATTTATTCAGGGGGGGTCTTAACCATTAAGAGTTGAAGATTTGACTTGGCAGAGAGTTAAAATCCCTAGGATAAAAACATATCATTCGGAGAGTTATCATTCGGAGAAATGAAAGATCAAACTTCTAGGAGACCCATTCAAATTTGCCACCAGAGCAGGTTTTAATAGGGTGGTGGTTGTGGCCACAATAGGGAGGAGAAGTTCAAGGTTCAAAGATTCATCAATGGACTACAAGTTGCATAAAGAGACCAGATTGAGTTCGATGAGCATCAATCGTTGAAGGAGGCCATCCAAAAGTTGAAACATTGTTATGAGCAGTCAAAGCACAAAGTTGGGCCCAAGAATGAATTGAAAAAGAAATGAGAAAGCTAAAGGAAAATGACCACCAAAGAGAGGAATACCTCAAGATGCAAGTGAGAAAGAAAATGCAGTTCCTTACAAAAGATTCAATACAACTGAGAAGGGACATGGAGAGAAACAGGCTAGAGGCAGTGGTAGGGAACCATTGTAGTGTTGGATATATGGTAAGGATCATCGTAAGAGGGATTTTTCGTGGTATCAGAGTGGTGGTAGACCGCATATCTACAGTGCTTGGGAGGTGCATATAGTTGGTGATGTTGGTCATAACATTCCTTAGATCTATGCAGTTGTGGACAACAGGCAGGTGGATGATCAGGCATCGATCATTGATATGGATGGTAACCTTTGTGATCAAGTTGTTTCTATTTTGATTGATCTTGGATCTAACTATAGTTATATTAATCCTGAATTGGTGGATAAGTGTGGTTTAAGAAAAGAAGTGCATGTAGAATCTTGGTTGGTACAGTTAACTACAGGTACAAAGAAGCGAGTTCACCATTGGGTAAGAGCTTGTGCATTTGAGTTAAAGGGTATGCCTACAACATCACATTTGAATGTATTACCATTAGGTTCGTATAGTATGCTTTTTGGTATGGATTGGTTATACCTTCATAGAACCAAAGTGGATTGCTTCGACAAGGCCATTCAGTGTGTGGATGATAGTGGGGAAAAGAGGACTTCGCAAGGGAAGAAGAAGCCTACTTCAGTGAGGATGGTTACCGCTATGCAAGCTAAGCGTAGTTGCATAAAAGGTTGTGTGATGTTTGCAGTACACGTTTCTAGTGACAAGGGTAAGGACGTTGATGATGAAAATGTGTTAAGCAGATACCCAATTTTGTAGCAGTTTAAGCATGTATTTTATGAGGACATTACAAAATTGCCACCTCACAAGGAGGTATATTTTTCTATTGAGTTGGTGCTAGGGGCAGCCCCAACATCAAAATCACCTTACAGGATGAGCACACCTGAGTTGGTTGAGTTAAAATTGCAACTGAAGGAAATATTGGACAAGGGGTACATTAGGTTGAGTGTATTGCCTTGGGGTGCATCAATGTTGTTTGTGAATAAGAAATGTGGTACTCTTATATTGTGCATTGACTACAGGTATCTAAATAAAGTAACGATCAAGAATAAGTACCCATTGCCGAGGATTGATGATTTTCTTGATCAGTTGAAGGGAGCAACAGTACTCTTTAAGATCGACTTGAGGTCGGGATACCATCAAGTACGTATCAAGGAAGATGATATCTTCAAGACTGTGTTCAGGACCAGGTATGGGCATTATGAGTTTGTTGCTGTTCCATTCGGTTTGACTGATGCTCTAGCTACATTTATGTGTTTGATGAATAGTGTGTTGCATCCTTGTCTAGACAAGTTTGTTATTGTATTCATTGATGACATATTGGTATATTCAAAAAATGAGGAACTTCATGTTGAGCATTTAGCAGCAGTGTTGAGATTTCTAAGAGAGCATCAATTGTATGCTAAGCTTAACAAGTGTAGCTTCTTTTAGACAAAGATACATTACTTGGGACATGTCATTTCCAAGGAAGGCATAGCAATGTTAGATAGGGATGCAAAGTTCACTTCCAAGTTTTGGAAGGAACTATTTGCAGGTTTGGGTACAAAGCTGGCCTTCAGTACAACTTATCATCCACAGACAGATGGACAGACAGAGAGGTTCAACAAGATCTTGGAGGATATGTTGAGGATGTACGTGATGCACCAACAGAAGAAATGGGAAGAGTATCTTCCATTGGTTGAGTTCACATACAATAATGGTTATCAGGAGTCGTTGAGGATGAGTCCTTTCGAGGCATTGTATGGACGGAGTTGTAACACTCACATCATCTGGAGTGATCCAGTCAATAGGATACTTATTGGACCAGACATGTTGGCAGACATGGAGCAGGAAATGCAAGTTATAAAAGAGAATCTAAAGGCAACACAAGATAGACAAAAGAGTTATTCAGATCAGCACAGGGTGTTCAAGGAGTTTTAGGTTGGGGAGCATGTGTATTTGCGCATCAAGCCCAAGAAAATCTCTTTGAGGATTAGTTCATGTGCCAAGTTGGCACCACGGTATTGCGGGCCTTTCGAGATCCTTAAGAGGATTGGATTAGTGGCATATCGACTTGAACTGCCTCCAACAATGAAAGTCCATGATGTTTTCCATATTTCATTACTTAAGAAGTATATAAAGGATGTTGATTATGTTATTGATTTGTCTGTATTGCAGGTGGAGAAAGAAGGAGAGTTCCAGTTGAAGCCTCAGTGCATATTGCAGCAGCAACATCTCATGTTCAGGAACAGAGCCATAGAACAAGTTAAAGTGCAGTGGAAGCACTTTGGGCCTGAAGAAGCTACATGGGAGATGGCAAATTAGATGCGGGCCCTGTATCCTTCATTGTTTGCCGGTTGATGCAAAGCATTTTTTGTTTGATGTTGGTATATGTTTGGCATATTTTTTGTTGATGTTTTGGAATATGTATGTATATGTATATGGATGTAAATATCGCCATGAGTTAAGTTATAAAGCTCCAATAAGTGGTATGGGTGTCATATTATTATGGTTGTTATATTGTCATGTTGTCATGATATTTTGCTTTTGAGCAAGTATTTCATTGTAAATACTGCAACGAACTAAATTATAAAGCTCCATGGGCAGTATGTTTACTTTTCAATGGTTTTTCTTAGGTCATTGTGTGGTTTAACATCGAGGATGGTGTTCCCCAAAGGGGAGGGTTCTGTAACAACCCTGGTGAAAATTTCATATAATAAAAGTTAAAGGCAAAATAAGACCACGATTAAGGGACACTTATTCCAAGCTGAATGTTGGGAAAAGATATCCTAGTGGGCATCACTGAATGTGTGAGCTAAGGAAAATTGGCAAAGGCTAAGGCAAAGGAATTAAAAGGCAAAAAGGAATTTTGGCACATTTATTAATGAAAATAAAGAAACTAGGAGAAAAGTAAGATGAAAGGTCACAGGTTTCATGTGAGGAGGAAAGTGAAGGAAAATAATGGAAAATGAAGAAAATAGAGGCCTCATTAATAAAAAGGCTTCTAAGGATCAGTGGGCAAGCTTTTGCTAACCTTTTGTCAGTTAAAGTTTGGAGCTCTCTCATTATTCTCTCTCACTCACTCACTCTTGGTCACTTAGAGTTTTCTTGTAGCACTCTAACTTTGGATCAAGCAAGGAAAAACAAACAAAGGGAAAGGAAGGAAATAAAGGATCAAGGAAGAAGAGCAGGATCAAGAAGCTTCAACATGAATACTTGTAGGTAACCTTTTGCATGTGTGATTTCCTAGCTGGTTTGGTTGGTTTGGACATGCATGGATTTGCATGTTGGTGTATGGTTCTTTTATTGTTGGTGGCATGGTTTTGTCGGGTTATGACCGTCATTTTCAGCCTCGCCTTGCCTTTTTCTGGATGCCATGGTGTTGGGATGTTTATTTCGGTTTTGAGTTTTGGTTTGCCGGATGGATTTCGGAGTCCGGGGCAGACGTGGTCTCAAGGTTCATTCCTTAAGGCCTAGGAATCCCTTGATTGGTTTTGACAGGATACATGGTAAAGCCTTAGGGAGAAGTCTCGGTTTAGGGCCTAGTGATCTGGGTTTGGATTGCGGTAAAGCCTGAGAGTTTGGTCTTGGTTTAGGGCCTAGTGATTCGATATTGGATTGCGGTAAAGCTTGAGAGACAAGGAGATAGAAAATTCCTCAAGGATAGTAATGGATTCCGAATGGCATTCCAAGTTCGGTTCAGTTGTGATCAGAGCATCGGTTTTGGTGTGATCACGATTTGGTGAGGGTGGAGGTGGTTTAACCTCTGGATTCCCTTAGTCGTTCTTAGATTGGTTATTCTATGAGATCCCACATTCATGCTTGGAATATGGCATGGGGTGACTGGATGAAAAAGAGATTTGGTTCAACCGTGTCTATGGTTGGGTGGTACGTGGAAGTCCCAAACCTGGTCGGATTTGCCTATGATTAATAAAAGCTAAGTTTTCTTGCTTTTGTACTTGTTTATATGTGGATTTAATGGTTGTCATATCTCTCATATTTATATGGTTTAATGCTAGTTATAAGCATTGTTATGTGACTCGTTCATGTCATGGCTATTTCATGTATTTGTTAAATGGATGGATGAAAGACCTAATTGATGGTATGATAGTTCAATGGAGAAGGAGGTGATCCTTCTGGTTATGTTTCATAAGTTCTTTCAGTCGTTTATGTTATGTCTTTTATCCTAGACTTGTAGGTTGCATTGATGCCAAGGGCTTGATAGAATGTCAGTCCTGGTTGGGGATGCTCATGCCTAATCATGAGGGCGATTTTTGATTTATCAGCATTGTTATCATGTCTTTGATGGATTTTGAAGGTTGTAGCAAGTTTTGGAAAGAGGCCGGCATTTCTGGGCTAGAAAAGTGTCTCAAATCTCGATGTCATTGACATAGGTCTGCTGAGAAAATTCCATGGTCGTTGGCACAGAGGCCTATGAGAGAGACTTTGAGTTGTTGGTCGCTGTCTTGCTTATAGCATAAGAGCGACTCAGGGTTAAAAGGCTTAAATCATCAGTGGGACTAAAGGGTAGGCTATTTGAGTGGTTGACATGTCTCCTGAGGGAGTTTTGCTGATGTTGATGGGTTTGTTTGATATGTTATGTCGATTCCATTTCCTTAAGGTCACCTCGGAGATTTAATCCCTTAGTAACCTCTCTCATCACATGTTTGCCTGACTGGATGGTTGCTTGGGTGGACCTAGGAGGAGGGGGTGTTACACTTAAGCAATGTGATTCTTGTACCTTAGGAGAACACAACAAACTCTCATTTCATGATTCTCATTCCAGAGCACATAGAAAGATTGAACTAATTCATTCTGACTTATGTGGACCTATGTTTGTTCCTTCTACAAATGGAAATAAATAAATGATGACTACACCAAAATCTATTGGGTATATCTGTTCAATAACAAATCTAAAGCTTTTGAAACTTTTAAAAACTTTCATGCATGGATTGAAAATAATACACAATCTCATATTGGCTATATTCGTACTGATAATGGAAAAGAATATACTTCAAATGAATTTGAAAACTATCTTTGTTGGCATGGGATCCAACATCAAGAATTGTTCCTTATAATCCTCAACTGAACGATGTAACTGAAAGAATGAACAAGATAATCTTAAATATGGTATGTTCAATGATGTTTTTCAAAAATGTTAAGTTGACGTTCTGGGCTGATGCAGTTGTATGTGCAGTATATATTAAGAACATGTGTCCATCTCATGCTTTAAAAATCAAGACTCCCTATGAAATGTGGTATGGCCACATTCCTTCGGTGAGGCATCTTAGGATATTTGGTTCCATATGTTATGCCTTGATACCTAAGGAACAAAGAAACAAACTTGGTGCAAGGAGTTGGAAATGTATCTTCTTGGGGTACTCAAATATCTTCAAAGCATATTGTCTTTGTGATAAAGTAAATAAGAAGTTTATACTATCTATAGATGTATTTTTTCTTGAATCTTTCAAGACTAACAATGTTGTTGAGTGACATCTTGATTTCTTGGACAAATTTAGGCACGCAAAATATTTTCAATAATTTGTTAATGAGATTCCTCATCTTGAAGGGGAGATCCCTATCCTAGATTAATATGTGGAATCTCCTTTTGAAACACTCTCTCCCCTCATGAAGCTCCAACCATTGATAAAGAAGACACTTTGAGTGATGTGATTGAGAGAATTGGAAGGCTAAATCTTGATTCAACACCATCTCAGACAACTGAACCTGGTCCATCTCATAAAGGTCCTCCAAAATGGCTCTCCAAGACACTTGAAAGTGTTCATCTTGATGAGGTTGGAAAGATGGGAACAAGAATCTCTACTAGACAGAATGGAGGTGATGTAGACAGTTATGATTTAGTTGTTGATATGGATGTTTCTTGTGATTGTGAATTAAATTTATCTACAAATTTTGAACCAACTTCCTTCAAAGAAGTTGCTTATTGTGATGAATGGAAAGAAGCAATGTAGAAAGAGTATGATGCTTTGCTAAAGAATTCAACCTGGAAGCTGGTGGACCTCCATTGGGAACCAAATCGATTGGTTACAAGTGAGTCTTAAAGAACAAGTATAAAGTAGATGGCTCACTAGACTAGCATAAAGCTAGGCTCATGGCAAAAGGTTTTTCATAAAAGGGGTTGATTATGAGGAGACTTTTCCTCCACAACAAAATGGGCTACCATCCAAACTCTCTTTGCCTTGGCAACTGAGAATGGATGGAAAGTCCATCAAATGGATGTAAAAACTACTTTCTTGAATGGAGATATGAAAGAGAATGTTTTTATGTCTCAACCAGAAGGATTTTTTATGAAGGGATGAGATCACAAAGTATGCAAGCTTATCAAATCCTTGTATGGCCTCAAGCAAGCACCATGAGCCAGGTATGATAAATTGACTGAGCATCTTCTTAAACTAAATTTCAAACAATATGATCTTAATGATACAAATTTGTTTATCAAGAAAGTTGGCAAAGATGTTGTATATCTTGTGGTGTATGTAGATGATCTATTGATGACATGGAACAATGAAAATTACATTGCATCCATAAACAAAGAATTGAGGAAAGGTTTTGAGATGACAAATCTAGGATATGTTCACTATTATTTGGGTATTGAAGTAACCCAACATCCGAAGTTTATATTCCTCTCTCAAAAGAAGTACATTGGAGATTTGTTGAACAAATTTGGCATGGTTGAATGCAATCCTTTGACCACTCAAATGGAACACAATTTATAGCTCACACCCAAACAAGGAAATGGATTTGAGGATGCAATAAAGTACAAACAACTTGTAGGAAGTATCAACTACCTAACTACTACCAAACCAAAAATTTCATTTTTTGTTTGAATACTCTCCAGGTTTATGCAAAATCCTTGTGAGGGTAATTGGTGTGCTGCAAAAAGAGTTCTAAGGTACTTGAGGGGAACTCGATACTTTGGACTCAAGTATACACAAGCATATGACTTCAACTTGATTGGATACTTTGATTCATATTTGATGGAGATAAAGAAAATGGAGTATCTCCTTTAGGTTATGTTATGAGTCTTGGATCAAGAGCTATCTCCTAGAGGTCACACAAATAATTAATTCCAACAGATTCCACAACAAAGGTAGAATATGTGGCAGTTGCAGAAGCAACAAAGGAGATTATGTGGCTCAGGAAAATTCTTGAAGATTTGCAGGAGAAACAAGTGCATTCTACTCCTCTTTTGATTGACAATACTTCTGCAATAAAATTGGCCAAGAACCCAAAGTTCCATGATTGAACCAAGCATATCAATACAAAGTATCATTTGATTTGACATCATGTTGAGGCCAAAACTATTCACCTACGCCATTGTTCCACAAATGAGCAGATTTCATACATCTTCACCAAAGCACTTGGAAGAGAAAAGTTTGAAAGATTCAGAATGATGCTTGGGCTCACCAACATCCCTTCAGATTAAGGGGGGAATTTTGACCCCTAGTCTTCAGGGATTAGGAAAATATTGTAAATAAAAAATGAGAATATGAAGAAACATTAGAATATGAATTCCAATAGTCTCCTCTCCTTGTATATATTATTAATTTTCCTAATAGAATGTATCATTCATGGAGTTACCAATGCCTGGCCTAACACTCTTGGCTCATTATGAACTAGGTTGGGTAGGTTTCGTAGTAACATGGATATCCATGTGTTTATACATGCACCCTTATAATAAGCTTCTTCTTTCTTGGCACATGTCCTTGAGGTTCTCTATTCCAAGGAAACCTCAAAGGATCTCCCCTATTCTTCCCCATAATATCTTAATTTAGGGTGGTTCAACTACCAATCATAATAGCAACCAGTAACCCCAAGGGACTTAGCTGGATTGGAAACCATGCCCTATGACCTCCTTGTTGGCGACATACATTAGACGAATGGTTTAACCAATTAAGCTAACCCCTTGGGTTATTCAAAATTGAAGGACATGGGAGTGGTATTTAATCTATTACAAAATGAGTTAGATCATTAAATGATGAAAACCTCAATAGGGTTGAATCACATAATTGAGCTTAAGGAAAGATATGCACAATAACACAATATGATGTTATCAATAATAATTAATGTATTTATTATAATGAAGTTCACCTCCTTATGTACCATTGTTTATTGAGCAAGCCATTTCCACTTATGAATACAAGATAAGCTACTTTACATAATAAAAAAAAGGCGATATTGACAAATCCTAAAGTTATAATGTGACATTATTATACAATAAGCCTTATAGTCAAGCACCCCCTTGCAATGCTTGTAGAAGAAAAAGAAAAATATATTAACCAAAGGCAAACAAACACAGACTGAACAAAAAAACAATAGAGGTAATGAAAACCAAACATTCTTTTGAAGTTTCTTCTTGGTAAAACAATTCTTGGATCAAGTAGAGCTCAATTAAGCTACCTTGTAACCTTCGTAAAGGTGTAGCTTCCTAGTTGAATTCTCAATTTATTATATTCCACCTCCCAAACCTCCCAAACTATGAATCTCTCGAATTAAATTAGTTGTATCTATGCTAGATCCATTTCTATCTTCAAAGCATGGGCTTCTTAAAATGTGTAAAATGCCTTCCTTCAATAAGGCCATCACCACTGCCAACATCTAGTGAATCTTCAACGATGACTACATTCACTACATGTGATTTTCTTTGAGCTTTTCCTTGATAACATCATTAGCTTGAAACCTATAGTTCTAGGCTATGTGACCCATTTTTTGCAATAAAAATCATGCTCCCCTTTATCTTTAACTAATCTACTTAATTGTATCTTAGGTATAATGAAATCTTAGGCTAAGTATCACCTTTTGTATCACTTGCAATGGTTCTCTTTTGTTCAGCTAAGAGATTTGAAATCGTGTCCTTTAAAGTTTGAGAAGACATCTAAGTGAAAATAAAATAACATTACTATATTTGAATGACATCTTCACACTCATACAAACTTCATGGATTTCAAACTATTGGAGTCACAAAAATGGAAACCTTGTATTTCAAAGGCCTAAGACTCTTGATATGACTTCAAACTCCTAGACTATTAACTAGTATAACACCATCTTACAAAATGAGTTAGATCACTAAATAATGAAGGCCTCATTAGGGTTGCGTCGATTAAACTTGAAGAAATATACTCACAATAACACAATATGATATCATTAATGAATAACTTGTGCATTTACTACAATGAAGTCCACCTCCTTCCTTATATGTCATTGTTCATTGAGTAAGGCATTTCCACTTATGAATGTGAGACTAGACAACTTTATAGAAAAGTAAATATTAACAAATACTAAAGTCATAAAATGACTTTACACACAGTAAGCCTTACACTATATCATGATCCACTTATGTGTGCATGAGTCAAGACATATCAAGTGGGGGGCCTCAATATATAAGAATATGCTCGTTAGTTTTTCCCTTTGGAGTAAATAGGTTTTTGACAATGAGGAAACTTAGTTGTTTTTCCTAGTACAATCTTTGTAGTATCCCCATGCAATTTTGACCATTTTGTAAGTCATAGTTGGCCTTGATGGCAAATTCATCTATTACAAGCCTAAGCACTTTTTCAACCTAGTGTCGCAACATAGAATTTGAAGGAAATCTATGCAAGGACTTTATGTTTGTTCCCATTGTTAGTTTTTTGTTGCTCCAGGTTGTTCTCTTAAGAAAATGCGCATGAGTGGTGGAGGGAATTCCTTGTTGTATGGGTATGCCACATGGGAGAGATTTCATTACACCAATATGATGGATCCTTACACTTATGACACTTTATGTCTTCTATTTTTGGTCAATTAGCAAGGTTATGATGAATTCTATGATAGTTATGACATATTTATGACAAATTCCTTTCATAGTTATGAAACAATCGTTTCATGGAAGACTGTGTAAGAGTTATTGTAGGAATAAGTAGTGTAACACCTCCCACCCCCTTAAAGGAATCTTGGGTTGTGGGAATGCTATTATCTTTCTCATTTGACACAATCTCCAAGGTTTGTTATTAAGATGGGGATACAATAACCTCTTTTTTCCAAAATTTTCAGGTTCCAAAACCAAAGCCATCATTACATTCAACTTGTCGAGAGCTTCCCATGATATAAAATTTACCTAAATCTAAGTCTCAGGTATAAAGTTATGCCCTTTATAATTTTAGCCCATTAAAAGAGGCCACACCATTCAAAGGGATCTACGTGGCATCCATGTGGCCATGCCTAGCCCACGTGGTGCCATGCCATCACCATGCGGGGTCCACATGGCACACATATCATATCTAATCGGGTCTATTGGCATCAACCCTTCCACGAAGTGTCCTATTAATAATCTTCTAGTACTTTGGTGCCTAGTATAGGGCCCTACCTTTGTCATGAGCTTCCATTGTGTCGAACCCACCCAAGTGTTAACACATGAAAACTTTACTCTGCAGGGTCCTGACATAGATCCCGAGAACTCCTGCATCATGCCATTGTGCACCAATCAACACACACCACATGTATT
Source organism: Pinus tabuliformis (assembly GCA_031772625.1). NCBI lineage: Eukaryota > Viridiplantae > Streptophyta > Pinopsida > Pinales > Pinaceae > Pinus > Pinus tabuliformis. The sequence continues at coordinate 1,233,885,737 of CM062817.1, read as the reverse complement.
TCGGCCACATTCCCTACCATGTAACATGCCACGTGTCACTCGCTAGACATTCACTTGGCTCATTAAAGGTGTTGTATCCACCTGCCACATGTCATCACCTCTAACTATCACGTCATTTGCCTCTGCCCCCTATTTATCTACATGGAATTGCAATGTCATACTGACACCATGCTAATCACAATTTTTAATTAAATTAATTACGATTAGCACTCAGGATTAACAAGGGGATTCTGTGAGAAAATCCTTTGTTTCTTATTGTATGAATTTTTCCAAATATGATGCCAATACTTGTATTGACACATTATTTAACTTCCCCAACACTGTGTCTCCAGTTCTACCTTTTTCAGAGTTGGTGTTGGTCCATGGGATTACATATCCTAGTACTGTGTCTCCCTAACCTATATTACATCTCCTGAGTTTCACTTCCCTAGGTGTCATCTTCCCCAAGAACATTCCCTAGGATCCTTCTTCCCTGGGTGCCTTGTTTCTTTTTATTGTTTCCAGCAGGAAGTAAGTTAAAAACATGGATTGGACATAGATTAAACATTGATTAAGTGCTTTGTTAACACATTAATTCAAGGATTACCAATTAGTCTTTGACATATCATTCTACTAATTTTTACATAGAGTCACATTATTTTAAGACTCCACTTTACTTATATATATTGCATTTGCTTGCTTTGTTGGTTCAGTGACTGGTGGAGGAGTTGTAACTTGGGGTTTATAAAACAAAGGGCGGCTAGTCCGAATCCTAAAAGATTTGCATATTATGGCACAATGGATCAAGGTTTTGAAACCTTTAATTTTTCAGTGAATTTCTATTACCAAGGGGGCAACCCCAGAACTTCAATTTCCTAAGCATTGTCCAACAACAAGGATAAGGACCCCTGACCAAAAAGTACTAGCTCAAAGACAAAGAGGGGTAAGGCCCCAAACATTGAATTCATACAATTTATATAACCAAACCAAGAGAATTGATACCATTCAATTAAACTTTCCTGACCTCTTGCAAGCTAGTTAAACTCATTCAAATAACTATGATAACCAATTAACTGAGAACACACAAATTCATATTTAAATTATAAACATAATGTTGAATAGCACAATATAGACTATCTGAGCATAATTATATAGGTTCTAATATCAATCATAGACATAATGTTGAACAACTCAGTCCAAACACTCATTAGAAACCATAGACATGCAAGATATCATACCAACCATAAACATAATATTGAACATATGCAATTGTAATCTACTTATCTGTGTGTTTTAAGATGGTTGGCAATTGAAAGAGGGACTTCCACTCTCCAACCAACCACAGGCCAACTATACCCCAAATTTATTGCAGTTGACCACTCTCGATCCAAATCCAATGTCTAAGGAATGCTAGCTTGGGGAATTCACACTAAAGGCATGGTTAAAAATTGAGAAGACAAATTCCATTATCTAAGTGGTTTATCAACTGCCCTCTAGCAATAAGCACCACAATGAGCCACTCTTTCCTCTAATTTCATTCATAGGGATTTGCCCAAGGTCCAGACGTGGTATTTTTCAGTGCATGAGTTGGAATCCACTATCCAAGAGGTTTATCAATTGTCTTTCATAATAAGCACCATGGGGGTCTGTAGTCCACCATCCAGGTGGTTTATTAGCTACTTAGCAAGCACCACAATGACCCATAATTCATTTCTAGGTGATTTATTGGAAATATAGCGAGAACCACAGTGATTCAATCATCCATTGAGCCTCCCACTGACCACAGAGGCATAAACAACACAATCCAATGACCTCACACAATTCACAGGGATTGCACCCAAATTCACAGAAGTTTAACTCTTGCACAAACTCTATATAGCAGTTAAAGGCTGCATTTTCGTTGACTACCAATACTCCACAATGCCCATACCCTCCCACGATAAACTTTTCTATCAAGAGAGAGAGCTAACTAATTAACCAACTAGAACAAACTAGTGATGAACAACTAGAAAAATCCAACATGTGTTCTCTTATGTTGTGTGTTTATATCATTCTCCTTAGGGGCCCTTCGTGTGTTTGAGAGGACACGAGCATAACTCCTCCATCCATTAGGGGAAATCTGCACTACCTTTTCCTCCACAACCTCCAATCCAATCTCATAAATGGTTGTCAACATGTAGCTCTTCCCTAATCACATCACATAAACCAACTGTTAGCAAGTCCTCTCGACCAGGTCTGAAAGTGATGGCTCATTAACTTCCATACTTATGTGTAGGGTAAGTTTCATGGCCTTTCAAGCAAGTAGGAAAGCTCCCTTAGACATTGGGATTCGTAAGACCATTCCCTCCTTCAGTCAAAATTCATAAGGATTAAAATTAAATATTTAAACCACATTGTATCGATTAGTCGTGGCTCATGTGCACACATTGGCATTACGACCATTTTAAATTACAAAAACAAGGTTTAATGAGCGATTCTTACAAGTAGGCAACATTATTTGGAGAGATACCTTTGTAGGTGTGGAGATTCCTTTGAGGTATATTATTATTAATCAATATTTGTAGCCATTTTTCCCTCTTGTCAAGTTTGACTAGGGAGAATGCACTAGTTGGGGTTATATATTCAAACATTTGGGTTGTGTGACAACATGGTGAGAGTGTGAAAGCTTGGGAGAAGCAAGTGTAGTCCCTTGAGGTCATCATTGTATTTTCTAATTATGTTTTAGCAAGAATACAATGATTGTTTTTATAGAATTCAAACTTGGTGTTCATTGCATTTACGTTGTTGTCTATATAGATCAAATTTCACCTTTTGTAGGGTTGGTCTCATCTCTTAGTATGTAATTTTTGAATTTTTTAACTCAACACTTTATTTATGTGTATATGAAGTTTAATTGGTGTTTTTATCTTTATGTTTTAACTATAGGAAAAATTCTTTGAGTGCATATATATATGTATCACGTGGATCTAAAATTACAACATGGTATTAAAATCATATACCTTAGAGTCTCTAGATCTATCTAGGGAGTGGATTTTACTTGTGAGAGGGAATTGTCAGAGGATCTTAGTGGGTATGATGCCTATGATAATCCATAGTTTGGAATGATTTGTGCTTACAAGAGGCACCAAGACATATGAAAGGTTATGGATGAGATGTTTGTGTAGTTCTAACAGTTAGAGTGGATATTTTTTCTAAGATGGGCATAATGAACCTATCCTAGGATGATTTCATTGGTCAATCTATTTGTTGAAGTGTGTTCTAGTTTTGTAAGATTATTACTATTGGTCGTAAAGAGTGTGTCTATCTAGAGGGTGATTCCAACTTTGCATCTTGGAAGTGTTAACAATAGATGTTGTTAGAAGAAATAGATATTTGGAAAACGTAGTAGGGGTTGTTATTGCTTCAACTAATCCTACTTTGTTCACTGCACATAAGAAAAGTGTTTCCAAAGTAGAGAGAATTGTTATGTATTTAATGAAGGGCCCTCCAATCCCTCACATCATGCGGAAGTCAGCTGATGAGATGTTCATGACATTCATCACTATGTATTGGAGTGAGGATGTGTATAAAAAAATGCTTTTAAAGAATAACACACCCATACACAAGTGACATAAAGATAATGTTTAGTTACTTAATGAAGATTCATATTCATCAGATCATGGGAAGAAATACTTGAGTCACATGAAATGTTTTTAATGCCACAATATGGTTCATTATGTATCTCAAAGTCATAAGAAGGAGAAGACAATGAACAAATAACATAAACAATTAGTAGGGCACGCACATGCTTCTAAAGTGGATGATTATCATACAATCTCAAGACTACCTTCTCCATGGTATGATGTATTTTCACTAACACCATCTCTATTGTAGGGTTATATGTGGATGGTGGAACATTTAGACACATGACATTCAACAAGAAGGATTTTAGCAAACTTAAAGTGCAAGAGCTTGATGTGCAAATGGAGTGTGGAAAAAATGTTACATATCCAATTTACTATAGTGAGATCTATCTTTCCATTTGCCATCAAGTGATATTATTGAGATGAATGATATTATATATTTTCTTAGTTTGACTAAGAATATTTGTTCAAGTATAGTGATCACAAATATTAAGTGTGTGGTTGATGATGAGCAAGTCATCATAATAGATTGCAACTAGAAGATTAGACAATTTTTTTTCCAAATGTATGAGAGAAGATGCTCTATATAGGTTACTTGCATATTCAATGAGTGTGGTGCCTTGTTGCTTGAATATGATAGGCTACTAGAGATTTGACACAAGAGATTTGGTCACCTACACTATGGAGAATTTTTTTCCTTTAAAGTCCATAGTGCAAGATTGTCAAACTTCAAGATTCAAAAGGCAAGAGTGTGCAAGGGTTCTCCACTTGGCAAGCATACAAAATTTGCTTTTGTAATTAGTGAGAATTAATCAAGAGAGATTATTGATCTAATTCATTAATATGTACATGGACCTATATCCCCAACTTATTCAACATGTAACATTTATTATGTTCCATTTATTGATGATTCCTCCAAAAAAACCCAAATTTACCTTATGAAGACAAAGAGTGAAGTCTTTGATAAGTCTCAAGAATTTAAAGCTCTTGGGGAGAATAGAGAGGTAAAAATATTAGTGTTAAGGCTTGACAATGGATGGGAGCACACCTCTAAGGACTTTGATTTATTTTGTAAGAAATTAGTAGCCAAAAGTTCCTTACAACCTATAAAGGAATGGAGTTGCAAAGAGGAAGAACTACTCCATCATAGAGATAACCAAGGTTATGATCCATAACTTGGATTTTCCCATGTGTATCAGGGAAAATGTGTGTAATATAGTAGTGTACATTATGAATTGATGTTGTCATAGGGAATTAAAGGACAAGACACCATAGTAATCCTTTACTGGCGACAAAGCACAAATATCTCACTTTCATGTACTTAGTTGCTATATTTACATTCATGTGCTTAACTAGAAGAGACTTGAGTTTAAACCCTCAAGTATCAAAGGCATTTTTGTTGGGTATGATGAAGCATCCAATTATTATTGGATTTACATTCTAACACAATAGAATAATATGGCATGTAGAGATGTAAAGTTTGATGAGGATGGATGGTACTCAAGTTCCTAGGAACCTCCCACAAATAAAATGGAAGGTAAGAAGGTGGCTATATAAGTTCAAACAAAATAATTAGACTCACATTTAGATCAATAAGACCCCAATTTGCAGGGACATGGCTGATTAATGTTAAGTTAAAACAAGAAGTTGAAATGGATTACCTAAACAATGAAGGAAGCAAAGTAGTGGGAGCATCCACATCCAATTTTCAAGCAATTCATTCATATAGAAGATATCCTTCTTATGTGGCATCAATGTTTTCCAGGACTGTAGTAGGGCCTTCCAATTTTGAGATGGATAATGAAAAGAATGTATCATAGGATTCCATAGTTAACATATATAACTCCATCCCAAAGAATGATGTATGGGAGATTATGTTGAGACTAGTGGGGAAATTTGCGATAAATTCTAGGTGTCTATACAAGAATACACATGCAATAGGTGGGAGCATAGAGAATTAAAAAACCAAATTCGTAAGCAGAGGATTCTCTTAGAAATAGGGAGTTGACTATGATAAAACTTTTGCTCAAGTTGTAAAGTATACTTCTATCAAGTATGTATGCCTATTGCATCAATTTATAGTTAACCTTTGCACCAGATGGACGTAAAGACTACTTTTTAAAATGCTATAATTGAAGAGGAGGCATACATTAATCAACGAAGAGGTTGTGAGATGCGCTGGTGAAATACCCAGGTGTGTAGGTTAAAAAAGGCCCTTAATGGACTAATGCAGGCACCCCATGCATGGTATTGAAGGATGATGAATACTTAATTAATTTTGGCTCCACTAGACTACAACTAATCTAAACCTTTATTATTTATCTGATAAACATGATTTTCTTATTTGATCATGTATGTAGATGAACTTATTCTTGTAGGCAAGTTTGAGAATTTCATTGCGTGGTACAAAGAAGAAATTGACAAGAAAGTATGAAATGAAGGACATTGGCCTTATGAATTACTTTTTGGGCCTAGAGGTTTGGTAAGGTGTAGGTGAATTCTTCCTTGAGGAAGAAGGGATTTTAAATATATTTTGGATGCTCAAATGTAAACCCTTGGTCACTCCTACAATGCCAATTTGTAAGTTATCCATTTATTTAGATTATGATTTGGTAGATCCATCTTTATAGAAGTAGTTGATTGGTTCCCTTATTGGCATTGTGAATATCAAGTTTAATACTTGTTTTGTAATGAATACTTTGAGTTAGTTCATCATTAAATCCAAACATATGCACCACGATACTACCAAATGTGTGCTCAAATATTTGAACGACATAACTCATTTATGGAATTATGTACGTGGGAGATACAAAGGCATCATCATATTGATTTTGAAAATTAGATTGGGTAGGAGATGTAAGCACAAGGAATAGTACTTTCAATTACTACTTCAACTTGTGCTTAGATATGATTTCCTAGTTTAATAGGAAGCATGGGGTAATTGCACTAAATTTGGCTAAATCAAATCACATGGAAACATCATTAACATGTTGTGAGGCCATTTGGATTTGAAATTTGGTTGTAGGTTAAGTGATAAAATGTAGGAGCCCATTATTGGGTAGTGTGATAGCTAACATTGCATCAAGCTCTTAAAAATCTAGTCTTTCACGATTGTTCCAGACACATTAATATCTAGTACCATTTCTCAAGAGATAAATTATAGAAGGGAGCTATTACACTTTATTATCTTCCAATTGATTCACAAGTTGCTAACATTGTACTAAAACTTGCACCAAAACGTGGATTTGAGAATTACAAAGAGAAGATTGGCTTGGCCGAGAACACTTTCATTACAAAGAGAGAGTGTTAGTTTTTGGTTACTTTGAGTTGTTCACCTAGGGAGAGGGTGCATGGGTTTTGGATGGGATTTCATATTGGATGGGTGTGCCATGTGGGAGATTTCCTTGTATCCTCTAATAGACTCCTCACACTTATTATGGTTGGGATCTTATATTTGTTTCAATGTAAGGTTATGATAAGTTATATGATAGGTATGTCATATTGCTCTTACACCATTATGATAGCTTTATGAGAGTTTTCTTACATGAATATGACAATTTTTTTTCATGGAAGAATATGTAAGAGCTATTGTAGGCATAGGAAGGTGCATTCCTTGGGAGAGATTCTTTTGTAAGTGGGGTGCTCTCTTCAAGGTCTATATGAGGAGTGAGCATATATAATGTGAGTGTCGAGGATTGAGAGAAGCCCTTATAGTACCTTTAGGATATTAGCATTGTATATTCTTATGTGTTAGTGAGAAGATAGTGATTGTTGTTACAAGATTTCATCTTGTTATCATCTACATTCATGTTATTGTTATTGTATATCATATTTCATATTTTGTAGGGTTGATATCATCTCTTGATATGTGGTGTTACACTTCTAATATTTATATTTAGCACTTTTGTTTATGTAGTTTTGAGACTTTAATCAATGTTTTAGTCTTTTGTTTTAGTAGCAGGACAAATTCTTCGAGTGCAAATCTTCATATCACGTGGATTTAAAATATAACACGCATTAGAATAAGTTACAAAATGATCAAGAAACATGTGAGGTGCATTAACTTTAGTGTCAAAGCTTGGACCAACACATCCATGATTGTTCTGTTATAGCCTAAATCTACCTCAGGCTGAGAAAGGCAATCCTAGGGTAACATCAAACCACGCTTAACTTGGTAGATAGCCCTACAGGTCGAGAGAGGGTTCTCTCCTTGTCAATCTCCAAGAAAATATGGCAAGTAATGCTAGAGATGACTAATATGAATACTAATTTTAGGCTAGGTATATACTTAGAGGAATTTGATTGAATTTAATGGTTGTTTGCTAGATCAGATGAGGAAGGCAGCTTTGGGTCCGGGAAATCAACTCAGATTTGCAGAGGTTTCTGTGGGGCGAGGTAGGCAAGTGTTTTAGCACTTTGAATTGGGTGTAATGGTGAGTCTAAAGACCAGTGAGGAGTTGGAGAGGGAATGCAAGTGTCATGAGTCCTCTTCAAACAGTAGAAAACATTTAAAACTAAATAAACCCCAAGGCAGAGCACTGAAACATCAATGAATTCCACCTTTTACACTTGATTCATTTAGTTATGCAGAAAAAGAGAGAGATGATGGCACATATAAACATATGATAAACTGAATAACAGAGGAGAAAACAATACTAATTCACATTACCACAAGAATCCCACAAAATGCTGCAAAACTCTGGTTCATTTCCTTTCCAAACTGCAAAAGTGATGTACAAAGTAGCTCAATGCATCCACAAGAGTCCAACCTTGACAAATGACTAAGAAAGTACAAGATATAGGCATCAAACCACCTATGCTAGCCATCAGGGGTCGAATACATGAGTCAAGGAGCTGTTTCAACAACATCTAAACTAGGAACTACAAAATAGGTAGTGGAACAAATTGCCTCTAAAATTATGGAAACTGATTCATTCATCCTCAAACCAACTCTAATTGATGTATCTACCTCCTTAAGTCACTTTTCATCATATTTTACATCATAGTACATCAAGTTACATCATATTACATCATTAATTGACCAAGAGAGAAGAAAAAGTCAAACTGACAGCAAACTGGACGAAATTATGAACAAATAGGCAAAACTGGCAAATTTTCCTCCTATGCGCAGCGCCACTGATCCTATCCATAACACTTTTTCTTGGCCAGTTTTGGAAGGCTTCTCGAAGTCCAAATCAGGTGCAGAATAGCTCATTGGAAAGCTTGGTGAGTCTATTTTCTGGGACATCTTGAATTTTTTTTATTTGGAGTCCATTTGCCTCTCCAAAAATTAAATCTCCCAAGACTGCTTCCTGTGTGGCAAAAAAGTGGCAGAGAGGGCACTTTTTGGGTGTTTTTGGCCGTTGTGGAGGTCCAAAACTTGTCAAAATTTCTCAGCCATTTTTGAGCATGCATAAATTTTCATTATGATTCCAAAAAAGTAAAGTTTTTTTCAAATGGAGGCCCCCATCAAAAGCGTAGTGCCACCGCTGGTGGCGCTATGCACCTGTTGGAAAAGCTTGTGTTGAAAATTTCTATGTGCAGCGCCACTGATTTTGTGTGTAGCACCACTTTCAGATCAAGTTTTGGAGGCCTTCCTAGTGTCCAAATTGGATGAACGATAGCTCGTTGGAAATGTTATTGAGTCTACTTTCCAAAACAACTTGAATTTTTTAATTTGGAGTTCATTTGACATGTCAAAAGTCAAATCTCCCAAGACTGGTCAAAATGTGCAAAATGAGGCTGCCTAAATGTAGAGTGCTGTTGAAGTCAACTTTTGAAGGTCTTCGTCAACTCCAAATTGAGCTCATGATAGCTCATTGGAAATATATTTGTGTCTAGTTATCATTTGACTCATCAAGCAAGTCATTTGGCCAACCAATCTAGGATAAATATTGATTTTCCCAAGGCCACTCTAGAAGTACATCAATTCTCTTGAGGCAACTGTATTTTTGACATTTCTCTAAAACCATGACACCTGTGTAAGAAGTGAAGGAGGTTTTTATTCCTTGGCCTATTATGGACAATAATCTCTCTCACTTTCTCCAAATTCATCTTTTCTTGCTCAGAAACACAATTTGAGTAAAACCTATCCCGATGTGTGGAACGTGGGATTTGTCGAAATGAAGTGAAATAAAGGGGATAAGGGGCTTCTAAATTCTTGAGAAAATTTTTGGAAATAGGGATGGATGTTAGGAAGTAGGGGAAGGTGAAATTTCAAATTTTGTGTGAGAGGAAGGGGTCAAAAAGGGGAAAACACAGGCCTAGCCTAGAAAATTGTCAAATTGTAGCAAGAAACTAGGGTTTGTGGGAAAATGAGGAATTTGAGAGATATTAGTGATGGGAATTGTTTAAGAAGGTATATTAGGGATAGGGGAAGGTGTATGAACATCAGGATGCAAGCTTTGTTGATGATTTGACCATACAAGAGAAATTACCTTCAAAACCCTAGGAGAGGGAAATGAATCTTACCTAGGTACAACCGAAGCACGAACAAGGTGTAAAATGACCCATGGGAACCTGAAATGATGATGACAACTCTTTGAATGATGGTACACTCAGTTGAATGGTGACATGGACCGACATTTGGACAACTTTGAAAGGAGTGAAAGCAAACCCTAGACCTAATACCTAATGACCAAATTTTACTTGAAGACTCACTGAAATGACAAAATTTGACTTTGACACTCTGAGACCACTTTGTAAGAGCATATTTGATCACTGGAGGAAGGCTGCAAAGGCTGTCACTAACATGTTCAACTATGGATGAAGTTGATCCTCAAATAGACTCACCCACTCAAAGCCCTTAATCCCAAATTGTTTCTCAAGCTAATAATGATAGTGGGGGAATTGGACTTAGGTTGTGCACCATGACAATAGTAATGGGATAAAAAAGACCCTAACTTATAAAATTACAGTGGTAGTTGGTCTTGATAGGCCTCAACCTACTTTAGATAATATGCTACTACTTCGTCGATTATCTAGGTCTACTTTGAAAAGATGGAGGGGACTGAGGTCTTTCTCTCTACCTCCATTTATAAGCTCCTGGGAAAATGACATGCCCAAAATTCCAAAGCCCGTTATTTTTTATTAATGGTTGTTCCCATGTAAATATGTTAAAAGTTGCAAATTCCTATAATGCTTTCAATGGCTTTAGGGTGCACTGGTGAGATACCCATGTGTCTAGGTTAAAAAAGCTGCTTCATGGACTAATGAAGACACCACATGCATGGTACAAAAATATTGATGAATACTTATTGAATTTGGGCTTCACTGAGACTATAACTAATCTAAACCTTTATTATTTATGTGATAAACATTATTTGATTATTTATTTGATCTTGTATGTAGATGAACTTATTCTTGTAGGAAGTTTTGAGATTTTCATTGCATGATACAAAGAAGAAATTGGCAAGCCAACATGAAATGAAAGCGTTCACCTTATGCATTACTTTTTGGGTCTAGAGGTTTGGTAAGGTTTAGGTGAAGTCTTCCTTGGGGAGGGAGGGATTTTGAATAGATTTTGGATGCTCAATTGCAAACCCTTGGTCACTCCTACAATGCCAATTTGGAAGTTATCCGTTTTTTAGATTTTCATTTGATAGATCCATCTTTATAGAGGTAGTTGATTGGTTCCCTTATGTACATTGTGAATACCGAGTCTAATACTTTTTTTGTAATGAATACTTTGAGTTAGTTCACTGTTAAACCCAATCATATGCATTGAATACTTTGAGTTAGTTCACCGTTAAACCCAATCATATGCATTGCAATACTCCCAAATGTGTGCTCAATTATTTGAAGGGCATATCTCATTTATGTCATTATGTTTGTGGGAGATATAAAAGCATCATCATATTGATTTTGAAAATTACATTTGGTAGGAGATTTAAGCACGAGGAAGAATACTTTCAATTATTACAACTTGTGATTATATATTATTTCTTAGTTTCGCTAGGAGTATGGGGCAATTACACTCAATTTGGCTAAAGCAAATCACATGGAAAAATCATTAGCATGTTGGCCCCTCCTTAAAATGGTGACCATATCTCACATGTAGGTTAATTATTCCCTATTTAATCCCTGTAGCTTATTAGGGTATGGGGTTTTGTCAAGGTAGGTGCTGAGGGGCAAGTCGAAGTAGGTGTTGAGGAGCAAGCAATAGGTATTTGGGATCTGGTTGAGGGAGAAGAAGTCACCTTGTCGACCATAGGGGCTTTACTGGGGGAGAAATACCATACCACATGCATTCATATTGGAGGATATATATTGAAGAAAAACTGACATAATATATTGGGGGATATATAGGGGGTAAACGGTTTTTATATTGGTAGGTATAAAAAATGGAGCTCAAGGTTAATGAAAAAATATAAAGGGGTATAAAAGAAGTTAAAGTAGGGGTTTTTTAAATTAGGAAGGTGTATCGGGTTCGTACTAGTAGAGGGTTAAATAATGTGATTTTTAGAGGCATTTTTCAATATGTAGTAGAATTAAGGGCATTGTTTAGTATGTCGCGAATGCATGTGATATGTCAGAGGTTCATTGACTAAAGCCCCTGTATTATCGACCTTCCACGTTCTTTCAAACAACCTCAAGTTTAGTAGTATTTGACTTACGTCATAAGACTCGACCTCTCTTTGTGAGGTCATTTGGCTTTCAAGGTTAGTTGTAGGTTAAGCAATCAAATGTTGGAGCCCACTATTGGATATTGTGATAACTAACATTGCATCAAGTTAATCCAGATTTAAACAGGAATGCAACAAATTACAGATATAACCATAAATACAAAGATGCAGTAGAAATAACACTTCATTTCATTAATATCAAATACTGAAATATGCTTACAAACAGAATGGAAATAAGACTAGCTCGGGCGATGGTAGCTTATCTCTAAGAAGAGATGTGGTGGCTACATGCCTCTGAACTGCTTTACAATGAGGCTCAAGGGCCTTTTTATTATTGAACAATAAGAGCAAACCCTAAACAACCAAAACCCTAACCCGAGGAGATGTAACACAAAGAGTTTATGGGCCCCGTTGGGGTGAGTTGGACAACCAACTTCTCAGGGTCACGACTTGGTCATATTATCTCCGTTTGACGCGCATGATAACCCATTGGAAAGATCTCTCCGAGGACTACAATGGAAAATATGATTTTAGGTAGAAAATTACTGGCGGTAGATTGCCAAAAAAAATGTCGTTTAGGGCCTCAAAATGGCTCCGGAAGTTTAAGACTCGAAAAACTGCTAAAAATAGTAAACTGTGCTACAATTAAGGAAACTGAAAAACTGAAAGAAACAATGGTGGGGGTCCAAGTGGAATTGGCAGGTGGCCACCAATATCCACCTGGATCATTCCTCTCCACTCAGGAAGCAATGGTCCCCATTGCGTTGAGTTCCTCCATGAGATGAGGAAACTTCTGCTGAACTTGGTCCCTTGTGAGCCACTTGCCCTGGTGAAGGAGTTGGCCTGCTTTGACAACTCAATATACTTGGATCTTCTGCTGGCGCGTGTTCTTGATCTACGTGTTCATGATCTGATCAGTTGTGGCTTGCTCCATGCAATATAGATTTAACTCTGTAAGTGTGAGTTGTTCTACAATGTCTGATGTGTCCAACAATGGTGGGAAGTATGGTTGAAGGTGGTCCACATTGAACACTGGGTGCAGACCAAGGAATGGGGGAATGCTGAGCTCAGATGCATTGTCACCCACAGCCTTGGTAATGGTGTAAGGACCATATTGGAGTGGTTTGAGTTTATGATAGGCTCCAGTAAGGCGTTCCTTGTGCAAATGCAACTAGACTTTGTCGCCCACCCGAAACTTGTGTGGCACCCAATGTTGATCATGTCGCTGCTTGTACTTGGCATTTGATTTCTCCAGAATATCATGGACCTGCTAGTGGATATGTTGGATGTGCTCAATGAAGTTGTTTACCTTATTGTCTTCCGACTGGACATGAGTCGAATATGCCTGAGTAGCTGCAAATGGTATGGCCACATCAATGGGACATAGTGGCTGGAATCCCAAGCCCACCTGAAAAGGTTTGTGGCCAGTCGAGCTGTGGAGAGCCCGGTTATAGCTGTGCTGGACATAGGGAAGGCTCTCATCCCATGTGCGTGGATGCTTTGAGTTGTACATGCGTAGAATGTGTACGATCATCATGTTGATGACCTCTATCTAGCCATAAGTTTGGGGATGGAAAGTTGTGGACTTAGTGAGCTTGGTGTCCATCATCGACCAGAGACTGGACCAAAATGTACTGAGGAACCTGCTGTCCCAATCTGAGATGATAGACTGTGGGATCGCAAAGTGTACCCACACCCGTTCAAAGAAGAGTTTAGTAGTGGATTCTACTGTGATATTCTTCTTGTAGGCCACCAAAATGGCCATCTTCGAGAATCTGTCGACGACCACAAAAACATAGTCGTTGCCATGCTTAGTAGAAGGAAGGCCCGACATGTAATCCATGGAGATGGATTCCCAAGGTCGACTAGGGGTAGGTAGTAGAGTATAGAGGCCTTGCTTCTTGATGGTCGGTTTGGCAACGACGCAGGCAGTGCAGGATCTGATGTACTTCCTGACATCTTGTCGGAGATTCAGCCAGTATAAATACTTTTGCAACACTGCCACTGTTTTCTCGACCCCGAAATTCCCAACAACCCGACTATAGTGCACTTCCCAAATCACCTTCGCTCGCTTGCTTGAAGAAACACAAGGGTGTCCCAGGTGGCATAACAGGCATCCTGGAGGTGAAATTCTAGAACTTGCTGACCCTCCAAGAGCATCTGGTATGTGTGGTCGAACTCTGGGTCGCTTTTGTAGAGAAGTGGCTAATCAGAAGTCTCGTGCCCACAAGAGTTGAGCACGGTGGTTAACGCCATGATCATTAGTCAGCTGAGGCAGTCTGCAACGTTATTGGTGCTACCCTTCTTATACTTGATATTCAAATGGAACTGTTGCAGGTATGTGGACCGCTTTTGATGGCGATCATTCTGCAACTTCCCTTGCATCTGTTTGAACTACAGGGGTCGGTGGTCTGTGTGGAAGACTGTTTCCTTCCCCAAAATGTAATGCTTCCATTTTCGGCAAGCTTGCACAATGGAGTACATATCTTTGTCATAAGTGGGATACTTTTGGTCTGTGTCTGAAAGTGTCTCACTATGATATGCCATTAGATGCCCCTGTTGAGTAAGGATTGCCCTAATAGCATAGTTAGAGGCATCTGTCTCGATCTCAAATGGTTGTTGCAAGTTTGGTAAAGTGAGCACTGGTGCAGAGCAGAGGCGATGTTTCAACTCTACGAATTCCTTCTGTTGAGATTCAGACCAAAAGAATTTTGCTTTCGATCCTCCTTAAGTGACTTGACTCAAGGGCCAAGTGATATGAGAGAATTCCAACACGAACCTGCAGTAGAAATTGGCAAGACCCAGAAAGTTAAGGAGCTCTGTCAGAGTGGTTGGGGCTGGCCAATCCTGAATGACTTGGATCTTGACTGGATCCACATGCACCCCTCGTTCATCAATAATGTATCCCAGATTCTGAACTTGGGTCATGCCAAAAGTGTAGTTCTCCAAATTGGCACACAACTAGTGTTTCCGTAGTGTATGGAGAACTTGTCGGATGTGGTGGAGGTGCTCTTCCCAACTCTAGCTGAAGATCAGGATGTCATCCAATTATACCACTACAAATGAGTTGGTGAATGGCCACAAGATGTCATCCATTAGCCTCATGAAGGTTGCAGGAGCATTTGTCAACCCAAAAGGCATAATCAACCATTCGAAAAGGCCCTCCTTGGCTTTGAAGGTAATATTCCACACATCGAAGGGTTCGATTGGTACCTGGTGATAGATGGAATTTAAGTCGATCTTGCTAAAATATTTTGCCCCCTTCAGTTGGTCCAAAAGGTCATCAATCTGTGGGATCGGGTACCTATTCTGAATAGTGATCTTGTTCAGCGCCCGATAGTCAATACAGAGTCTCCAAGTCCCATCCTTTTTCTCTACCAACACGATCGGGCTCCCATAGGGCGATGAACTCGGATGGATGTGACCTTTCTATAGCAGCTCCTGAATCTGCCTCTTGATTTCGTTGTTCTCCATAACGGAGCACCAATAGATTGGTCCATTGGGCAGCAACGCATTTGGGGTCTGCGGTGCTTGACCTGATAGTGTAGAGGCACCCCTGTGGGGGTGGTGAAGATGTCCTCGTACTCCTCCATAACCTTGTCCATCTGTTGTTTTTGTGCAGAGGGGCCCTGTCTAGAGGTCGTGGCCACTGTCTTCTTCTTTCCCTGAGGGCGTATCATCAGGAAAACAAATTTCCCGGTTTTGGAAATGAGCTTACTGCATTGTTTTGCAGTAACCAAAGAGATGGCGGTAGGCGGTTCTACCCCTAGTATCCTGTAAATTTATTTCCCAAAGTAACAATAATAGCACGATGCCTTGACTCATACACAATGTGTTCTTCCATAAGTATGGTTGGCCTAATAATACATCAAAAACATCAAGGGGAGCAACGTCACATAATATCTCATTCGTGAAGGGCTTGATGTTGTATGGAATGCCACACTGCTGGTTCACGCGAAGATCCCATCCTTGGTGAAGCCACCCGATGGTGTACAGTTGTGGATGTGCTATGGTCGGTAAGCCCAGATGCTTTAGGACCTCTACCAAAATGAGATTCTTTTGGCTCCCACTGTCGACAATGAACTGTAGTGGGGAAACCTTTACCCACATCTGGGAGTGGAAGAGGCGCTCCTCCTCCTCTGTATCTTCGGGTTCCTCCTTCTGGATATTCGTGGTGGCAACAGTGGCGTTGGACTCCGCATCGATAATCTCCTTCCCTTTTTCATTCCCCTTGTCAAGTTCTGATTCAGAGTTGTAACATGCATATGATTCTGAAGCCTTTAGCTCAACCACCAGTGACTGCTTGGCCCGACACTCACTTGTGTTGTGAGTGGAGATCTTATGGAACTCACACCAATTTCCCGTGTCCTTCTTCTGCTTCGAGGCATTGTTCTTTGCTTTCAACTTTGATAGGTTGTCTTGGGTCGCACCGCCTTGGCTTTGTCCTTTGTTCTGCGGTTTGGGAGCACCTTTCCCTTGCTTCAGATTCGCAGATCCAAAGTCTCACTTCTTCTATTTAAACTTTTGCTCGATCTTGACCACATATCAGTATGCCGTGCTGAGTGAGGAGATGTCCAGGAATTCCATCTCATCCTGGATGTACTTATGCAGGTAGCTAAGGTACTTGAGAACAAAATGCTTCTCATAATCTTTGATACCCAAATTCGTGTGAAGGGTATGAAAAACATTGGTAAACTCCGACACATCTTGGTCCCTTCCCCGTCGCAACATTGTCCACTTTATGTATTTATCCTCATAGCTCCTGACAGGGTAGTACTGCTCCTTGATGGCATCTCGGAACGAGTTCCAAGTGGGTGCGGCCAAAAATAGTGAGTTCGTACTTTCATCCTTCTGCTCACAGTAGGTTTCCCGCTAGTCCTTGACATGGGGGGCTGCTTTGAGAAGTGCAAAGGTGATATTTTCTCGGCTGGAAAAATCATGAATGGAAAAATATCCTTCTAGAAGATTTAACCATTTATCTACATCATCTACATCTCTCTGACCCTTAAATATGGGAATGTCAAAGTTAACTTGTACCTTAAAGGGTGTGGCGCTTCCAGAGTAGCTGCTGGAAGTAGATGCATCGCCCCTCAGTAGCCACTGAAGGATTTGGGCAAAGTTGTCCATCATTGCCTTCCTTTGTCAGTTGAGGGATTCCTCGAGCAATAGTTTGATAGGATCTCCTGCCCCCTCGTCTTTCTTTTCATTTGCCATGGGAGGCCATCGGGATTTGCGAGGCTCGTCTTGCAAAGGTTCGACCAGTTCAAGCCCTAACTCCTTATATCCCGACCTCGTTGGGGACATGCAAAGAAAAATAGAGAAAGAGCAGATCCCTCTGATACCACTGATCCGGATTTAAACATGAATGCAACAAATTACATATATAACCATAAATACAAAGATGTAGTAGAAATAACACTTCATTTCATTAATATCAAATACTGAAATATGCTTACAAACAGAATGGAAATAAGACTAGCTCGAGCGATGGTAGCTTATCTCTGAGAAGAGATGTGGTGGCTACATGCCTTTGAACTACATTACAATGAGACTCAAGGGCCTTTTTATTATTGAATAATAAGAGCAAACCATAAGCAACCAAAACCCTAACTCGAGGAGATGTAACACCAAGAGTTTATGGGCTCCATTGGGGTGAGTTGGACAACCATCTTCCCGGGGTCGCGACTTGGTCATATTATCTCCCTTTGGCACGCATGATAACTCGTTGGAAAGATCTCTTCGAGGACTACGACAAACAAATATGATTTTAGGCAAAAAATTGCTGGCGGTAGATTGCCAAAAAAAACGTCGTTTAGGACCTCAAAACGGCTCCAGAAGTTTAGGACCCGAAAAACTGCTAAAAATAGTAAACTATGCTATAATTAAGGAAACTGAAAAACTAAAGGAAACAATGGTGGGGGTCCAAGTGGAATTGGCGGGTGGCCACCAATATCCACCTGGATCACAAGCACTTAAAAAAAATCTAGTCTTTCATGGTTGTTCCAAGCACATTAATATCTAGTACCATTTCTCAGGAGCTAAATTATAGAAGGGAATTACTACACTTTATTATCTTCCAATTGATTCGAAATTTGCTAACATTGTATTGGAACTTGCTACAAAATGGGGGTTTGAGAATTACAAAGAGAAAATTGGCTTGGTCGAGCACACCTTCCTTGTAAAGAGAGAGTGTTAGTTTTTGGTTACTTCTAGTTGTTCACCTAGGGAGAGGGTGTATGGGTGTTGTAGAGGATTTCATATTGGAAGGGTGTGCAATGTGGGATATTTCCTTGTATCCTCTGATAGACTCCTCACACTTATGATGCTTGGGATCTTATATTTTTTGTCAATCTAAGGTAATGATAAGTTATATGATAGGTATGCCATATTTCTCTTACACCATTAGGATAGCTTTATGAGAGTTTTCTTACATGATTATGACATATTCTTTTCATGGAAGAATGTGTAAGGGCTATTCTAGGCATATGAAGGTGCATTTTTTGGGAGGGATTCCTTTTTAAGTGCGGTGCTTTATTTAAGGTCTATTATTAACGATTTTGTAATTTCTTTCCCCACTTGTTAAGTTTGACTAGAAGAAGGAGGTTGCACTAATTAGGGTTACATGTTCATACTCGTACATATGAGGAGTGTGAATATATAATTTGAGTGTTGAGGCTTGAGAGAAGCCCTTATAGTACCTTGAGGATATTATTGTATTTTCTTAAGTGCTAATGAGAAGATAGTGATTGTTGCTACAAATTTCATCTTGTTATCATCTACATTCATGTTATTGTTTGTGTATATCATATTTCATGTTTTGTAGGGTTGATCTCATCTCTTGATATGTGGTGTCATGCTTCTAATATTTCCATTTAGCACTTTTGTTTGTGTAGATTTGAGATTTTAATCAATGTTTGAGTCTTTTGTTTTAATAGTAGGACAAATTGTTTAAGTGCAAATCTTCGTATAATGTGGATGTAAAATACAACACTCATTAGAATAAGTGACAAAATGATTATGAAACATGTGAGGTGCATTAACTTTAGTGTCAAATCTTGGACCAACGCATCCATCATCGTTCAACTATGGATGAAGTTAACCCCCAAATGGACTCATCCACTCAAAGCCCTAAATCCCAAATTGGTTTTCTAGCTAATAATTATAGTGGGGGGATTGGACTTAGGTTGTGCATCATGGAAATAGTAATGTGCTATAAAAGGACCCAACTTATAAAATTATATTGGTAGTTGGTCTTGATAAGCCTCATCCTACTTTAGATAATATGCTAGTACTTTGACAATTATCTAGGTCTATTTTGAGAAGGTGGAGGAGAATGAGGTCTTTCTCTCTACCTCCATTTCTAAGCTCTTGGGAAAATGGCATGCTCAAAATTAAAAAAACCTATTATTTTTTATTAATGGTTGTCCCCATGAAAATAAGTTAAAAGTTTCAAATTCTTATAATGCTTTTAATGGCCCTAGGGTGCACTAGTGAGATACTCATCTGTGTAGGTTAAAAAAGACATTAATGGACTAATGCAGTTACCACATGCATGGTACTAAAGGATTGATGAATACTTATTGAATTTGGGCTTCATTGAGACTGCAACTAATCTAAACCTTTATTATTTATGTGATAAACATGATTTGTTTATTTTATCTTGTATGTAGATGAATTTATCCTTGTAGGCGGTTTTGAGAATTTCATTGCATGGTTCAAAGAAGAAATTACAAGCAAATATGAAATGAAGGTCATTGACCTTATGCATTAATTTTTGGGTCTAGAGGTTTGCTAAGGTGTAGGTGAAGTCTTCCTTGAGGAAGGGGGAATTTTGAATAGATTTTGGATACTGAATTGCAAACCCTTGGTCACTCCTACAATGCTAATTTGGAAGTTATACATTTATTTAGATTTCGATTTGATAGATCCATCTTTATAGAGGTACTTGATTGGTTTCCTTATGTATATTGTGAATACCAAGGCTAATACTTGTTTTGTAATGAATAATTTGAGTTAATTCACGTTAAACCCAAACATATGCACTGCCAAATGTGTGCTCAAATATTTGAAGGGCATATCTCATTTACGACATTATGTATGTGGGGGAATAAAAGGATCATCATATTGATTTTGCAAATTTATATTGGATAGGAGATGTAAGAACAAAGAATATTACTTTGAATTACTACTTTAACTTGTGATTAAATCTGATTTCCTAGTTTAACCAGAAGCATGGGGAAATCACACTCAATTTGGCTAAAGCAAATCACATGGAAACATCATTAGCATGTTGTGAGGCCATTTGGCTTTGAAAGCTAGTTGAAGGTTAATCAATAAGATGTTGGAGCCCATTATTGGGTATTCTGATAGCTAACATTGCACCAAACTTTTTAAAAATTATAGTCTTTCATGATTGTTCCAAGTACATTTATGACAACCCCTCGCCAACTTCCCCTTATTATAAATATTTAAAATCATTTTGCTGTAATTAAAACTGGATGAGAAATTGGAACACAAAATTCAAAGATTGGGGAGGGAGGTTGCTTAAGGAAGCTTGATTGTTTTAATTCTAGTCACAGAGGTTGACTGGTGTGATTTTAATGGGATGACTATGTTTCTAATTTAGCTAGAAAATAAGGATGATCCCATGCCCCTCTTGAGGAAGTTGACAAACAATAAGAACAAATTATTGAAGAGGAGTTGTCCTATTAGAGGGAGAAGGCTAAGAACAACCAATTGGAGTGGCGAAGGGGAGCTGGCATAACAACATCCTCACAACCACACTCCACAACAGAAACACTGGCCGAAGACTAGACATGATGCATGGAAAAGAGCGTGATGTAGATATGGACATAGGTAAGAAGCAAAACAAAGCCATGATGTGGCAGTAGTAGACTGGGAAAAGAAATCACGAGGATGAATAGTTAAATAAAGACTCATTGATGAGGGGAGAGAGGATTCATGGAGGCATAGGTTAAGACAAATGGTGTGATTCATGCAAGGGAGAACCAAACTCGAGAGGAACATGGGCGAGGGGGGGAATTCCTCAGGAGAGGAACGAGAAAAAAAAAAGCATGCATAGAGAGTTGACTCGCATGGTAGCTAGTTAATGAACCTGAGAAAGATTGATGGTTGAGGATCACTGAGCAGTGGCTTGCCTAAGAACTGATGAACCCATCAGGAGTGGCTTTGCCTTAGGACTAATGAGCCCACTAGGAGGGAGATATTGCTCAGATGGCATCTAGATGATGAACTTGAAAAGGCTTGTTGGTTGAGAATCATTGAGAAATTTCTTGTCTAAGGACTGATGAACTCACAAGGGGTGGATTTCCTTAGGACTAATGAACCCACTTGGAAGATTGTGGATTGATGAACCTACTGGCCATGAGACCAAGACACTTAGGTACTTGTGGGGTTGATTAAACATGAGGTGTGGCCCTAGGATGGGAACACTGGTGCTTGCCTTCACTGGTGAACTACCTAAAAAATTGATCTCTGTACTCCCATGGTAGCTTATCCAGCTGATGAACCTTCCCATGTTAACATAAAAACTCTCCTCCTGTAACTTAGTTGTGACTCTTTTTGTTTGCATGAATCCCTGTATAATCGTTGAAGAAATGAAAGGTCTCTATGGTGTAATAACTAGGAGCTATTGAGAACACCTAGGAAGAATGGGCTATGTTCACTATATGTGACTAATGGTCGAAATATCCTGTCTAAACCACCTCCTCAAGATTTTAAATATGGCTCAGGGGTGATTGGATGCAAGAAAGGTTGCAGTGCATGCCAATCTAAGGTTGGGTGTAGTGTCGAAGTTCCAATCTCAATTGCCAAATGTATCTCATAAGATAAGTGTTTACTTATGTTCTTGTGCATTTGAATATTATGTACATGTTTGCTGTGTTATTAAAATACCTATGCTAATGTCGAGGAATGTCTATTTTTTGTGTATGATTCATGAAGAATGTTTATTACCTGTGGTAACAATAAGGAATATTACTTCCCGAGGGATTAATGAGGAAAAATGCATCTCATGTGTAAGTAAGGAGGGATGATTTTAATTCTTGTATGAATGATGGGAGATAATTAATATTTGTGTTTAATTTTGAGCTTGGAATCAGATTAAATGACTTGAGTATGAAGGAAATATGTAAATCTTTGTTAAATAATTAAATGTCTATTTTAAAAGGATTTGAATATCGAGCCTAGTATTTATTTATAAGCCTAGGAGGGACAACCGTGTATATACATATATAAATATACATAAGCAGGCCAGACTGAGCGAAACAAGCTCAGGAAGGATAGCTCTGTAGACTTAAGTCACAAGCTATAAGTATGTTTATAAAATCACACACACACACACACACACACACACACACACACACACACACACACACACACACACACACATATAATCACACGTAAAGCTCAGAGGAATTCGCGTGTATAAATATGCCCAAGTGCCAAAAGAGCACTATACACACACACACACACACATATAATCACACGTAAAGCTCAGGAGGGAGTCGCATGTATAAATATGCCCAAGTGCCGAAAGAGCACAATACACACACACATATGTATGTGTGTCTATATATATATATATGATGAAAATTTGACTTAAACTGGGGGGGGGGGTGAATCAATTTAGTATATTCATGGACATTAATTTGATTTTCTTTAAACTCATTAACTAGACCATTAAATGAGAAGATTGATATATAATGACCAACAAATTTAATACGCAAACAACACGTAATAATTAAACCAAGAACATCACATCAACACATAAAATAAACACATATGGACACCAGATATAAATGGAAACCCATAAAGGGAGAAAACCACAGTTTTGTTATTGTTGCGATGCAAATTCAAGCTCCTACTACCTTATTACATATGACTTTTTGTAGGTTCCAACATATAGGAGATTGCTACCTCAATTTTCAGCAAGATGCAACATGCAAGGAAGCTCCAACTCCCATATGTTTTACGTAGGCTACAACCCACAGGAGGCTCCTACCTCAACAAGCTCCAAGTTGATATTTATCAAGCCACTACCTGAAAGGAGACTACAATCACCTGATGTAAATAAGAAACAACAATGTGCTGGTTTACCTGATCATAAATTCAGCATACCTTCATCTTCATTTATGCCTCTTCTTCCCTTCAAATCTGATTCACATAAGTTTCATATGTGTTAGGTAACTAATGCATAACACTTCAATCAAATATCACACATTCTCCAACTCTCTAACACCTTCTTTCCTTCCAAAATCACATCTTTTATAGAGATAGTTTTCTAGATGTTTGTATCCCACATAAGAATATGAAGTGAACAGGCTTGACTCTTTGCCTTCCACTCATTCATTTCCAAACTCTTCATATTTTGAATATTAGAACACAAAAATAAATGCTCCACCCAATATTATTTTCATCCACATGTAATGATTAAATTCATCAACATAATGCCAACATCATGTAACATTATAGGAATAACATATGACTATATAATTGAGCATTCATTCCTCATGATCAATAACAACATTTTCCATTAATGCATCACAATAATCTCTTTGACATATTTTCCTTTGCCTTAGACTTGCATCACAACATATTCATGTCATTATCTCAATAGCCTTGCCTTTTTTGTTATGGAGTCTTGCCTTGCCTTTACTCTCATGGAATTTTCCTTGCCTTTGTTGTCATGGAGTCTTGCCTTGCATTTGTTTTCATGGAGTTTTGCCTTGCCTTTGCTGTCAAGGAGTCTTGCCTTTCTTCACAATAATTTTCTGCAACAAACCAGTCTTCAAATCAGCCTTACACATAACACATACAAGCATCAATGTTTCGCCAAGCCATTAAGGTATTTGTTGCTCCTTTGTTCTGTTGTCATCATGCATACCAAACATAACTTGTTGCTTTGCAACTATAACAACATATGCCTTTTCCTGCTTCTTTTCCTTGTTGTTTCTCCTTTACCATCACCTCTTCTTTGCTGCTTCTTTGCCTTGATCATAACCATATATGCTTGTTGTTGCTCCTTTGCCTTGGACTTGCATCACAACATCTTCATGTCAGTGTCTCAGCATCCTTTCCTTTGTTTTTATGGAGTCTTGCCTTGCCTTTACTCTCATGGAATTTTTCCTTGCTTTTGTTGTCATGGAATCTTGCCTTGCATTTGTTTTCGTGGAGCTTTGCCTTGCCTTTGCTGTCAAGGAGTCTTGCATTTCTTCACAATAATTTTCTCCAACAAACCAATCTTCAAATCAGCCTTACACACAACACATGCAAGCATCAATGTTCTGCCAAGCCATCAAGGTATTTGCTGCTCCTTTGTTCTGCTATCATCATGCATACCAAACATAACTTGTTGCTTTGCAACTATAACAACATATGCCTTTTCCTGCTTCTTTTCCTTGATCATAACCATATATGATTATTGTTGCTCCTTGCCTTGCTGCTACTTTTCCTTTGTTGTTCCTATTGTTTCTTTGCCTTGTTGCTGCTCCTTTGCCATCAATAATAACAATGCATCAATATATATATATCTCTGTGTGTGTGTACACATATACATATACATATATGGGCCACATGATGTTTCGTTTTATATGTGCAAGAGTCATATATATAGAAGGGGCCACGAAAATCCCAACTAATCAAACCCCTTAGCATTGGCACTGTGGATGTGAGTTGGGAGCTATTGTGGAGACCATACATACATATATTATTTATATATGTATGTAAATATAGCTTAGGAGGGATGACAAAATGACTAAGTAGCATATGTCAAAATCGAGCCTAGTCCCAAATGGTTTGTTAGTGCTAGAGTTGGCGGATAGGGTCCATGTGATTGGAGGCATAACCATCACATTAAATCCTAGTCCTCGACACTTTAAAATGGAGACCACCGATGCCTAGAACAAACCCTCGAGGAGTTTACATCCCAGGGTATTCAAGTCATAGAATGGAGAAAATTTCCATCAGTGGCATGGTTTTGGAAGGGAAAAACATTGATGAGGGCACCCCCCCCCCCCTTTCTTCGTACCTCATGGGGGTTAACTCCCCTCATGTCATTGATCTAGGTAGAATGTTTATATATATATATATATTGGGATCAAAATCTTATGTTATAATGTAATACATATTCATTTGCAGGCTACGAGAGTGGACTGATAGGGACCACATGATAGTGATGTGGCAATACCACGTAGATAAGCATGATCTCATGGATTAAGTTGACATGGCACCATGGTAGGGTGCCATGTGGCACCCATAACTGGCCTTTTTTTGGGGTTGAGTGGCCCATAAATGGATGACACGTGGTGCTATCAAAGGAAGCCACATGGACTAAGTGATATAAGTATGACATCACCCTAGGTGGTTTTTGAAGGAGCATAGTGGGAAAACTTTCGAGAATTTATGTCTCGGGGATCTAGAAAGGTGACATCCGAGTGACTCCACTTTGGGATGACATCACCCCAGAGGTTTTGTGTGTTCCCATTGAGTTTCAGCTAGGGAAAAAGGGTCGAGGCGAGGTGGCAAGCCACAGGGGCACACTGCGACAACATGATAAAGGGCATAATACCACATGGACTGGTCAGGGGGTGTGACATGGTGATAAGATAAAGCTCCACGTGGCAGTACATGATGATATTATAGGAAGTCATTGATAGAACTTTTAAATAGCCATATCTTTTGATCCAGGCGTTAGATTTGGGAAAATTTTATATTGTTGGAAACCTCTCAACGAGATGAACACAATGACAATATTTATTTTGGGTTTTGAGGAGTTTGAAAAATGATGAAATTTTATGACCCCATTTACATAACAAGACATTGGAGGTCAGGTCAATGATATTAATGCCTCTTTCTACCTATAGTATAGGCTATGGGTCAATGGGGGTATGATACAAAGTGGTATTAGAGCAACATGTTCAACACTTGGATCTCTAGAGATAAAGTGTGGGATCTTTGACATTGTAATGTCATGTGTTAAGGTCTATTGCAGAATAATGCCAAAGTAGAAGGTTCAAGGCTTAGACCTCTTGAGATGAGGGGAGCTCAAGCTCAAAGAAATAATAACTGAATGTGAATATGATTGTGTAACACTTGTAACATTGATTGTGGATTGCATACTGATTGCAATGATGTTTGAATTGTTTTGATAAATGTAATGGCATTGCATGTGTTTTCTATAAGGTATCTTGAAGGTTTGGACAACCTATTATTATGACTTTGGATGTTTGGAACTACCTGCATGGCTTTGTGTATGGTTGTTTGTAGAATAACAACACCATTTGTTAAATACTGTTCCTTTATAGACTCAAAATAATTGTACCTGTGAACGTTCATGTGCTATGAGGGATTTGGGGAAATCCTTGTGTTGCTTATATCTGCATAGCATTGCTTGATTTTGTTAAATACTAGGTGTTTATATATAGAAGTTGATTGGGATGTGAGAATCCCATGGTCTATATGTTATGTGGCAAAGATCCTTAGTGGACCAAAGGCATGATATTTTGTGACTCTATTAGAGAGTGGCATGTTTCGATAATTTCTTGCTGGTGCAAGTGGGTATTGGTTGTAGCACTGTGATTGTTAGCTATATGCTGATTGTTTGCTTCTGCAAGTGGGTGCTTGGTGTAGTATCATGTGTGATGGCTATATATTGATTGCAAAATGTATTGCATGCATGTACATGATAATCTCATAATTGTGAAAATATAAAAAAGTGATAGATGCTAAAGAATTAGATGGCTTTCTAATTAACCCTTTTGAGATTGCATATGCCATGATTTGTTTCCTTGGCAAAGAAGCCATATTTAATGATTGTAGCTGGCCTTGGTAGAGAGGTTGAACTTAATGGTTATTGTTGGCCTTAGCAAGAGGGTTGGTCTTTGAAACTGATAATGTTGGTTGATAAAGAAGGCAAACTTTTAAATCTTTAAAAGGGTTGGTTTTCTTCAAATTTTGTAATGGCCGTCCCAGTAAAGAAGTTGATTTTAAATTAATGCTGATGGTCTTGGTAAAAGGATTGATTTCTAAAATTGGCAATGGCATGATGGTACACATGCTGCTATATATATATAATTTTTGAAATCATGTTGATGTATATGTCTAAATTGTGTCCTAGCTTGAGACATGTGACTGATAAGAATTTCGAAGGTGTGCACGCTATTGTAGGGTAACATGCGAGACATAGCATGACAAGGTGGTAGTTGGTGCACACACACATTTGCTATTAATTCACTAATAATGGAAAATGATGTAAACTTTGAAACTGGAACTGTACCGAGTACTCGTTTTTTTGAGGTAGCAAAAAATCATCCGATTTTGAAAAGTGTTGTTTCAGAATACACCTTCTCTTTTTTTGAGCATATTTTGACACTTTAAATTTTCTTATATATCAAGTATGAACAATTTTTTTAAAATGTTAGTGATTTTCATGCTCATTTAGAAAAGTGTTGATGCAACATCAACCCCTTCTTTTAGAGGGCTTATTTTTGACATTTTAAATTTTCTAATGTATTAAGTGTGGATATTTTTTTTAAATGTTGGCGATTTTTATGCGGATTTTGAAAAACATCAACAATTTTTTTTTTTTAAAGCATATTTTTGACACTTTAAGTTTTCTTATGTCCTAAGTATGCACAATTTTTTTTATAAATGTTGATTATTTAACCACTTTTTAAGTTATCTTATTCATTTTCTTGTTTTTTGTCCTAAGATATATGTTTTCTAAGGGTTTTCCAGACATGTGTTTTTTTTCTTTGCAATGTTTTTTTATAAAGTGTTTTTTTTTTTGCAAAAAAAATAAAAAAATAACATTAGTATTTTGAGGTTGAGAATTTTTATATATTTATATGTCATTAATTTATATTTCAATATACATACAATAATTGTCACTAGAAAATAATAATTTTAAAACAAAAATATATACATTTTGCATATAGATATATTTAAAAAATGTGTATTTGAAGGCATTTTCACTAAAAATGACATGTTAAATAATTTTTTTTTTTGAAAAGATTGGAAAAAAAAACTAATTTTATAATTTTTTTTTATGAATTTTATAACATTTGAAGTTTTTTTTCAATAAAAAACTCATTCCGATCAAATTTCAAGTAAAAATAAAAAATAAAAAATCCTTAAAAACATAAAAAAAAAAAAAAAATACTATTAGAAAAAACATTGAAATTAAATATAATAAAAACATTAAAAAATATTAAACATAGTTTTTATAATTAAAAAAAAAACATTAAAAGAAACAAATAAAAATCAATAATAAAACAAAATTTTTTATAAAACATTTAAAAAGATTAAAATTAAAAAAAAAAAAAAAATGAAAATTCATTAAAAAAAAACAATTAAAAAAAATAAAAAATCATTTAAAACACATTGAAATAAAAAAATAAAATTAAAAATTAAAAACTATGGCCTTACGGGCTCAATGAAGGGGTGCTTCGATTTTGAGAATCATATCTCCCCCTGCCCTGGGCCTGTTTGGCTGGGAAAAGCCCCCACACGGTAGCTCTGCGCTCGACCCACCCTCGACGACCCAACGTGCCCAGGTGGGGGGAGAAGCTTGTTGCGTCGCGGGGAGTGGAGTTGCAGTGCTGCAGCTCTATCCCCTACTAACCCCCCGGGGCGCTGCAACTCCGCCTCCAGCCACTACCCACAGCCCAACAAGAAACCCCTCCCCGACCCCGTTGGGCCGCGCCCACCCACTCGTGGGGGGGGGGGGTTGGGAGATCCGCCCTCCGCCCAGGGCCCATGGGGCCATCATTTTTTATTATATATATATATATATATATATATATATATATATATTAAATTGTTAGATCTAAGACTTTTGTGATCCATAATGTAGATAGATGTCTTTCGGATTAATCACATTGTTAGGATTTGGTCGACGTTTCGAACCAACTAATTGTAATGCCCCACTTAAATCTTATCCTACAAATTGTGTTAATATTTACATTATCTTAAAATATTGAGAAATATTGGTCATAAAATAAATTTATGATTTCCATTATTCAAATTTCCCACTTACCTTCTCAATTTGAATATTATGTAGGATATGGTCTCCTTCCATTAATTCAAAATATATTTATTCATTTCACATACCCCAATGTACCCTCACATTTACTTGGGAGAAGACATAGTCCTCTCCATCTTATCATCAATATATATTTATTCATTTCACATTCCCCAATGTACCCTCACATTTACTTGGGAGAAGACATAGTCCTCTCCATCTTATCATCAATATATATTTATTCATTTCACATTCCCCAATGTACCCTCACATTTACTTGGGAGAATACATAGTCCTCTCCATCTTATCAACAATATATATTTATTCATTTCACATTCCCCAATGTACCATCACATTTACTAAGGAGAAGACATGGTCCTCTCCATGTAATTACACTTCACATTCCAAAATGTACTTTTCAGATTTACTTGGGAGAAGACATGATCCTTTCCCATTAAATTCTCAATTTTATATTCATGTCACAATTCCAAATGTACTCCTAGCTTAGAAGAGAAGTCAACCAAGGATGGGTGAGAGTTAATGACATTAATGAGAGGTGGTTGAGGAAAGAGGGTATAAAAAGGGAAGGGGGAAGGAAGAAAAGGGGGGGAGTGGGAGTCTTGCTTAAGATTGTGGGGGTTGGTTGTGATTGTTTGGCCTTGTTATGATTTTTGGGAGACCTTGGAAACCTGTGGAGGTTTCTTGGGTTTGAGAGGAGGAAAGTATCATTATCTAGTTTTGCACATTCTTCTTAAGGACACACTATATCTGGTTGGACTTGGGCACGGAGGGCTAGGGAACCTGTGGAGGTTTCCTGGGCTAGGAATTTACTTCCTAGTTGGCTGGGAGGTAAATCCGGTTGGGTCGGCCAGAGGGAGCGTTCAGCTGGAGCTATAAGACAAAGGTATCATCATCAACCGCCGGAGCATGTATTTTTCCATGGACTACTCTTGTTAAGTTGATATCAATGGAATGCTCACCTTAATTTATGTTGCTTATGATAAAATGATAAGATGTTAAATGTTTAAAGCTATGTGAAAAGGTCAGCAAGCTCCTTTTATTATTTATAAATTAATAGGAAAATAGATCTGTTAGTGTATAACAAAATAGAGGCTCTAATAATAGGATTAAGGTTCTTACACATGGTATCAGAGCTTTGGTTCAAAATCTGGACCCAAAGCCCACTAAATAGCTATTCCATAATCAAATTTCTTATTAAATAGTTAAAAATCTAGAAAATTAGAATGTCAAAATGTTTCAACAGCAGTCCAATGGCTTAGTGCCTAGGGATATGACAGAGCTAGTGTTTTGCTTCAACTTAAATGCGCCTGTAAAATTCCTGACAGAATAAATAATATTATAGAAAAAAAAAAAAATCTGGACCGAGCTCCTAGATGAAGAAGCTTGATGTCCCAATAACCAGAATTTTCCCACTAAAAGAGTTCGCTTCTGTGGGCACAACGGAGGACAAAACACAAAATTAGCTGCGGGCTCTCAGCAAACACGGTATCCATCCACTCAAAGGGCTGCTCAATCTATAGTATCAGTGCCTGATATCTCGTTGGAGAAATTGCCTTTTTAACTGAGATTTAGGCTTATTTGTACGCCTATTTTATTGCAAGAAAGAACAACAATGGCATCCGGAATACTGCGCCTCCGGTTGGCAGGTCTGGCGAGGAGAATTTCTCTTCCACTTTCGGGTAATTCCACATATTAAATTCCCTTTCTTCGTTTGGTTCTGAATGCAAAATGGATGACATTCTACTTGCAATTTAGCAGCATTAGGGCATGCTATATTCATCTTTTAAGGGAAACCACCTAGCGATGTTATATTGAGGATTTGAGACCTGAAGAACACAGGCATATTCATAACTTGGGCCAGGTAAACTTCATAACGGAAGTACAAGCGAATTAAGGCGAATTACCTGGATCTCATTAATTTCAGGGACCTAGTAGTAATATTGAGTGACTACTTAAAATGGTTTCCCAATCTCCACACGAAGTATTTGCATCGGGCTAAAATTCGAGCAAAAACACATGCACAGGAAGTAATCAGTGGTGGATCAATAAAAAATGAGGGAAGGGGGATAACTTTAAAATGGCGGAGAGATATAATTTATCAGTAGCTTCCTGGAATTGGCGAAGTAATTGTAAAATGGTCCTCAGTCATCACACCCTGCTAAGGAAACTAAAATTCCTCAAACAATCAAGTTCAATGGACTAACCCATTTTATATTATCATGAAAACGTTTTAATCTTTTTTTCCTCAAATATTTCATTTAGGACTTCTTGTGTCTGTTTTGTCCCTGTAATTCGCCGCTGAATTTTTTGGTACCAGGGATGTTGCTAGGCCTCCCAAACAGAGCTCCTCTTCAACCCCAGGTATGTTAAAGTGTGTTAGATTTCTTTCATTAAATCGATCGAAATGTCTTTAGGGTAAATCAACCATTGAAGTTATGTCGTCAATATGACTGCATTGCCCGATTTTGGATCAACTGTAACGGTAGACCCTGTCTAAACCCTCCTAGAATGCGGCACACAAGCCAGGAAATTGTAAATAATGTCCCCTATTTTGGAACTGTTCATAATTTATGGGCTACAAAAGTTCAGTACTCTAAAATTTTGGTCAGAAGAGTATGCTCCATTTCAAAAGGAGGTCAAAGGAAACGGGAACTCTGTGGCAGGTTCTCATTGCCAGCCAAGCACCAGTCTTCTAATCTGTTAGGCCATCCATATAGACTTTCCACAATCTCTTGGCCATGGATATAGACTTTCAACAATTCAACAATCTGGAAACATTTGCCAGAACACATGGACATCGTCCACACGAGGAAATGTTTTGAACACGTTTCAAAACAGAAGGATATCATCCACAAGGTACCCAAGTTCTTAGTTTTTTTTTCCTTTACAGAAAAGTCCGCCAGGAATCCTCAGGTAATTGCACTCTGATAAAGTGACAACAAATGAATTTCAACGATGGGGCCGCGACTACAATATGGAAGATGCGCAACAATTCATCGCAGCCCTTCAGGGATCTATTTAAACCACCTAATGTTCTTGTGGAATTCCTCTCTCCAGTCCATCCCACCCTCGTTAGCTTTGCTTTTGCCCTTTTGTCTTACATATTATTCTTAGAGTCCCTGTTCCTTTCGACCAAAATTGCCTACTTCCTTATTGCTTGCACCCAGACTGATCGATAATGGTGTTGGATGAGAATCGACGCGTGACAGACCAAAGGCCTCGATATGACTGCCTTCTGTTTGATTTGGATGAGACATTATATCCATTAAGTCTCGGACTTAATGAAGCATGCCCCAATAGCATCAGAGATTATGTGAATCAAAAGCTCGTAATTGGAAATAGCAGAGCCCCCGACTTGAGAGAGCTGTATGAGACTTATGGGACAGTCATGGCTGGACTCAGGGTAAGCATTCAGTCCCTTTTGTTTCATGGAATTAGCATTGTAATTCAACTTTTAACTTTAAAATGACTGATTTTTAAATTTTTTGCATTGGGGGTCCTCTATAGCTGATTGCTGATGAATTCTGCAACCTTGTATTAGTCAGCAACTATTATTTAGTTCAGAATGATCAATCTGATTTTCATCGCACTATTATATTTCTCACTACAACATTAAAATGGAATGCGAGATTCTTAACTTGGATTTGGTCCATGAATAGATGCATTCACTGAAACAACGATAATTAGACGGAATGCTGGCAAATCAACAGAAATTTAGTTATTCACTGTAAAGGTCATCTCTTACTCTTGGGCTTTTAATTGATCTATGGAGGTGCACTTGAGCATTTCATCTGCAAACAAACAAAGACAGTTGACTCCCCAAAAAAAAATAATCTATAAGCACTGATACGATAGCAATTCAAATTAAAATACAATTCTCTGCAATATGATTTGGTTTTCAATTTATATTTATAATGAATCCGTTTGTCTTGAATTTGAAGATGATTTCTGCTTACCACTTTCTTGCATTCATTGGTAACGAAGGATCCCTCGCTTGGGTGTAGAGAAATATATTCTGGATGTAAGTAGTCGTCTTTAATTTGCCGATAAACCTCTCTAAAATTATTCCTAAAATAAATTTGTAAGGGACCTTTAAGGGCCTCTTCCATGACAGCAAAGACACAGGAGATCTTTAAGTGTCTCTGCCATAAGAGCAAAGACACTTAAGGCAGCCTATTCTTTTTTCTTTTGTTTCCTAGTTACATTCTAATGTTTAAATTTGATATGATTCCTGGCTTGATTAGTGTCCTCTCATGTTCTACATCCTCTGCATTTCAACCTAGTCCAAAGAAACAGGTTGATTTCCACCATCAGCGAGCCCACTAGCTTGAATATGTAACTGTGTCTTTAGAACCTCTGGTTTACATGGAGTATTAAAGTCAGGTACTCCAATCTTTTAAATTTCTAGCAATGTCATGTATTCCAACCTTTATATTTTTAGCTAAGGTTAGTTGACAAGAATAAGTCGCTAGCACTAACAATCTGAAGACAATAATGAACTCTTCATCAATATTAGTTCTAGTAAGAAGTTATTACTAATGCTTTCCAGTCAACGTGTGTTTCAATTGCTCGGGTACCATCTAGCTCAAGGATTACATAACACATTGCTTCGAGTTATGCCTTTGAGAATGCAGTCCTGTTGTTGATGGTGGATATTAAAAACCAATGTCTTCACATAACACATTGCTTCGAGTTATGCCTTTGAGAATGCAGTCCTGTTGTTGATGATGGATATTAAAAATCAATGTCTTCAGTAATTTAAAACATGCTGTGCTGTAAAATCCAAGAACAGAGTACATAGATGTAATTCAAACCAACAAGAAGCTCCATGATAGTGGACTCTGTCTTTAACTGATCTGCATAATAAAGTGTTGCAGCAGGGGAACAATGGCTTGACCTTTCCTTGTTTATTTTTAATTGAAAATTCATATCGTAGTATTTATCATCAGTTGTGATCTCTGTTTTAGAAATAGGGTTCAATTTTGTGGCTTTGTTGGTAATAATTACTACTCTGGTTGTGGTTGTCTGAGCCGGTTTCGACACTAGTTTTGTCCATTCCTTTCCCTTTATCATTTTAATTCTAAC
The DNA here is from genome assembly GCA_031772625.1 of Pinus tabuliformis. Classification (NCBI taxonomy): domain Eukaryota; kingdom Viridiplantae; phylum Streptophyta; class Pinopsida; order Pinales; family Pinaceae; genus Pinus; species Pinus tabuliformis. The sequence continues at coordinate 1,233,851,364 of CM062817.1, read as the reverse complement.
AAACCAGAACTGCATATGCACATAAAAGGTGAACGCCTACGAGATTCAGGTCCTTTATTTCCTGAACTATTTACCCTGTGCTTCATGTATTTGATCTTTGATGGATTCTAAAAGATCACCATTCCAAAGTTAAGCATATCTTCAGATAATCAGAGTTCCTCAGTTAGTCGATGCCCTCTAACTTGCATGTCTTCGAGAGTACGTTGCGCAAGATCATATAGTTTCTCCTTGCAAAAATATGAAATAAGAATACTGAATGTTTGTCGGTCCGGACAAATTTTAAACTTGTCCATTTTCTTGAGTGTTCGCATGACATACTCCATATCACGTCCTCTAGAATAAGCATTCAACAATGTATTCATAACCACTAAGTCATATTTTCCTTTTATATTCTCTAACTCCTCTTCTAACCTTTTTACCTCTTCAATATTTCCAATCTTAGAATAAGTAGAGATCATGGTACTATATGAATAGCCATCTGATCTTATACCCTTCGCCTTCATTTCGTCAAATATCTTTTGGGCATCATGTATTTTGCCTGCCTTGGCAAGCCCATCCATCATCAAGCAGTATGGCATCTCATCTAAATCCTGGCCTGAAGCATCCAGTTCAGCAAGCAACTCCCTTACTTTTTCAAAAGACCACTTCTGGCATATACCTTTAGCAACGAGTTCAATACCACCTTGTTTGGAACTAAGCCTGCAGACTTCATATCATCTATTAATTTCTCAGCCTTTTCATGCTTTCCTTTTGCTGCATATGCATTTAGGAGTGAGCTATAGTGAAATTCATTGGCAGGAAGACCTTCGTTCTTCATCTGCTGAAAATAAGTCTCAGCTTCTTCATCAAGATTATGTGAAGCACAGAGAGCTAAAAGAGATCCATACATGACTGAATCAAACTTCAAACCCGTCCCTTTGAAATCCTCTATCAACTTGCAAGCTTTGGAATACCCATGTCGAGCTTTAACACAGCCTGCAAGTAACGTACTGTATGTAACAATATCTGGATTTAGGCCCCCTTCCTTCATCTGCTCAAACAGCTTGAAAGCAGTTTCAACCCTTCCATTGGAAATAAGACATTTTAACATTGAATTACAGACAAAGACATTTGACTTGATATCTTCATCTTCCAAATTGTAGTACAACTCCAATGCAATTCTGGTTTGGCGTCCTTTGCCCATCAATGTGATAAAACTTGTATAAGAGGCAACACTAACCTTGCCATGTTGCTTCATCCAATCAAAAAGCTGAGAAACTTCTTGCCATTTTTGCATTCTCCCAAAATAACGTAGAACCAAGTTTAGATCTTGTGTTTGCAATTTTTCACCAACCCTTTCGAGAGTATCGGACAAGTTCTCCGTCATCTGAATCGAAGTAATGGCAGCCCTTCTTTGAGGCCAAGGCAGGCTGCCCAATAAATCTACTTCGCCTTCTTCGTTCGGCCAGAAATGCTTGTGCAGCTCCTGTTCAGACGAGTCCTCTGTCGCTTCCTTGAGGTTCCGACGGACATAAACTTCTCTCCTGTTGCCGAATTTAGGGATTGTCCCGTTATGCCGTTGAGAAGAGTGGGAGGATTCGATCTCTTGACCTCGTTTTGGAAATTTATACGTGTTCTCCTCCGTAGGCAGTACGAATTCGGTCGCCCGAAGCTGCGCCAAAGTGGCATTTGCCTCATTGTGGCTGAATTTGGTGGGAGCGAGGTGTGGGACGCAGATGGAATTGCAGAACGTGAAGGTAGAGGAATGGATTGAGCCATGGAGCTGCATTGTGCTTCCCATGGTACTACGCAGCAAATTGAAATGGATAGATTCAATCTGTCTCATGATGTGGGGGAACTCGGCCCATTATTAAGAGAGCCTAACATTGAAGCTTTTCAAAATGTTCATCATAAAGCACGCCAAATCTAATGTTTTGTGCAAGTGTATAACAAGAATGGGATTTCTGCCCCCATGAAAATTAGAAACACCAAAATGTTGTACATGTGCTCTCATGCTTTAGATGGGATAATATGTCTCACAACATAAATTCCACTATCAAAGGCAAGAAGGGAGAACATAACACAATGTTCTTAAAATATGAATTATGGGCACAGAAGGTGATGAATTTTATATTGCACTGGTAAACCATGGACCTGCCAGCAGATCTTAAATCCTAACCCGACTAGCACATTGCATTTTAAGACTATTTATCTTTTCTACTTCTATCAACTAGCATATGCGTATATATATATATATATATATTTCTTTTTTTATGTGGAAGAGGATACAACCATGAGTTTTGCTTGCAAAATTGTTGCTGAACTTGACCTTGTTGATTAAGACGTTACAAACATTACAAATTACATTGATAAAGAAATCCTTGATTTGGTACTTGATTGGAAAGCAAGGGTAGCAATAGATGATGACCACTCTTTCTATGGGCATAACAATTCCACTTACAAAACAAGTGAAACTTGATGGTGGAATTATAGCGATCACCTCTTTAGTATCTCTTCTTAGGGTTCTTTGATGGAATACCCAAGGTCTCACAACTATGTTGACAAGAAGTCAGACATAATGCCTTTTACTTGAGTTGAATGTGTAGCCATGCACTTGAGTTGAATGTGTAGCCATGCATGATTGCTTTGAAAGAGTGACATTGGAAGTTGACGCAAACAGATTTTTCTTCATATGTGGAAGAGAAATCTTGTACAATTTCAATCAAATCATTAGATGTTCTTCATCATGATTGGGTCAATGGAGAGGATCTAGTTTCATCCGGATCTTTAATGTCACATGGTTCAAGGGATAACAATTTTGAATATTCTTGATCACGTCTAATATACTGAAGCACTGATAACACAGAGGATGTATTTCCATGAAAACCTGCAAATCCTCTAGAAAAGATAGGATATGTAGATAAATTTGGAGAATGTTGGAGCCATGGATATCTAAAGGGTTTAACCCTATTAATGATTGTCACTGACTTAGGTCTATCCAGAAACCTATGTTTCAAGCTCAGATGACTATCATCAGTAAATGTTTTATCTAGTAAAGTTGAAGATTCCACTAATAAAGAACCACGATTATTAGTAGTCAAACATTAGAAGGCACTAATGGAATCCTAGAGAAGACATGGGCATTCCCTCTTAAAAAAAAAAAAAAAAATGATTTGAAAAACAAAAGACCTCTCAAACATCTTTAGATAAGAATAAATTCAGTCCTGAAATAAATTTTTAAGATTAAAAAAGGAAGTCAATGGGCAGCTGGCAGAGTTGGTATATTAGGAAGGGTTCAGGGGTTTGCAGCCATTAAACAACTTGGATTTGATGTTTAGGGAAGAAGACTTTCTAGCATTTCCAGTCATATATTATCACTTAAGAATCTAGTAGCTAGTTATGATTTTCTAGGTCTAAGGAAACTGGAGCTAAAAGTAGTTAAATTTCTATTGGACTCTGTTAAGTGTTGTTATCTATAGGAGCTAGCTCGCATTCTTGCAATTTTGAATATTATTGATTTTTATTGATTGTTTTTGACAAATTCTAGCTCAAACCTCCATCACCATGGGAGCAGTTGTCTTCTAGTTAATTAATCTCATCATTTGACAGTTCTTGCACGGTGACAATACCCTTACAAGATTATATTTATCTTCAAGTTGTTCTCCAAACAACCATCTTCAAGTGAATAACTGTCTTCCTGTCATGAAAATAATTTGGTCTTTTGTTGGCTAGACTAAGACGACTACAGTTAAGGGATATCACCTAGGCTTGGACACATCTTCGGATCTGAGAAGTCTCCTGTATATGGTATGTTATATTGACCCAATCGTCTAAGGCCGATCTTCAAAGAAGTTAGGGAGTATTTCGTAGTTTTTCTAGCTTCTTTACATTTAAAGGTTTCCATATATAGCATGACTTTTTGACCCAACGTGCTTAAGGTCATCTCCAAAGAAGCTAGGAGTCCTTTGTGATTATCCCAGCGTCATTACATTTGAAGATTGTTTCCCTCGTACCTTCATGGCTTCAAAAGTGAGAAAGAGGCTTTATATTAAAACAGATCTTCAACATACTTCTACTACAAGTTGGTTCTATGTTGATGTTATGCATGCGTCAAATACATTTTACAAATAGAGCTAGAGTCTCCCTTTGAATTATGATAATAATAATAATAATAGGTCATGGCCAAGACAGACACGAAATTGGTTTATGAGACCCCTTGTTTATGGGACAAGGGATCCGCCTCCCTGCAGTGATTTGACTACTAAAGTCTGTGGAGGTTTACCTTTTCTACTTCCCTCTAGATTTGAATCTATGACCTCTTACAAGGAAATACATGTTCTTAACCATTAAGCCCACCAAGGCCATTATAAGCTTTATCTTTGTACAAATTTTAAACATTGCATGCTTTCTGTAGATAAATGATTATAGAAATAAGCAGATGAGGTTGTTAAGCTTCTTGGAACCTATAAATGGAGACACCAGATCTGCAATATAGTGAGGATGTCACAACGAAGACCTAATTATAGAAATTTAGTTTATGGTTGTAATGCTCATGACTTCTGTTGACTAGCATGTGTCATTTAAATACCCTCTACTTTAAACATAGGGATATAGTATAGAGTGGTTTGAGTTACTACGAAGCCCAAAACATGCCAAGAGTTTTCCCTAAGTGATCCAGTACTATCCTTACCCTTTGATAGTTTTTTTTTAGGCATGGTTAATTGGTTAAAGTGTTCTTAATTGAATTGAACTTCTCCAAAAATCGATTTTCACTAGAATGCATCAATCTAGCATGGTGAGATTCAATGTAATGGTTGCTTCTAATCCATACATATTAAGCCTAGTCTTGTAACTAAGTATGCTTTGTCATGTTGTTGTTTACTAAGACGAAGAAATCTAGAAAGTAATCAAGAAATTAGTTAATAATGAATAGGTACAGGTAACAGAGAAAAACAATAAAACCAGCAAGCAAACAACCCAAAGAAAAATGGGCTGACATGATGTAATCTAAGGTTGAGGAAAAGAGGACGCCAACAATTATTGCATGGTGCATAACAGATGGAGGCCTGACAAAGATGGTCTCAATTCGTAGAGAATTTGGGGTTTTAGAATGGAAGCTTATTTAGTCAATAAAAGACTAGTGAAAATATTAGGATACACTTTTACCCTTATTCTAGTGTTGAATAAAAATGTCGTGAAAAATAATGTGTCTCTAGTTTTGGATAAAAGGACCCTCAACTTTCTTCGCAACTTTTGTGGTCACTGGCCACTTATGAAAGTAGTAGGCATTTTTAGAAATGCGGTGCCATTTAGAGGGGAAATACTAATAGCAACAGGGCAAAGGCAATTATTCCGTTCATTTAATTATTTCTCATTTGTCTGGTCATATTGTGAGCTGCAATATATATCATGAGATTGTTTTAGTACTAGTAAACAATGATTAAATATATAATAAATATGAACCTTTTGACATTTAGAGGACATTCCTCTCAATTTACAAAAGAAATAAAGTATGAAAATCATGTTGGAAACAGTGTCTGAAGTTTGGAGTCTTTTATTTTCAAGATTAACTAAATGGGTTGGAAGATGAAAAAAAAAAACCATCAACTTGGACTTTTACATTCACTAAGGTTTTAAAGGAATTATATGCATAAAACTTATACTAGCACCTCCTAGTGGAATTGATAGTGCACTAATTTGTTGCTTGCTATTATTTTGGTTTTGGTACCACCTTATAGCATATATGGGTTCAAATGCTATTTTCCAGGATGGACAGTTGAATCTATTTCAACTCTAATTGTTATTGAAGGGTTCCACAAGGATGTCACATGAGCATTTATGATGCCCCTTTTTAACGTAGATAGCCACCTATGTTAAGGTTCTTCCATGTTGTTATTTATGAACATTATACACATTTGGTTGGACACGTGAAAATCAATTGATGGATTTGGTATTGATGATGGAAATGTTGGATGTATGACCAAATGTGTGACTTACTTGGTTACAATTTATCTAGTGCATAACTTGTCAGAGTTATTGTTGCATCGTATAGGCTTATATAGATATGATTTATCTAATCAATGACTTAGTGGAATTATGATTTATTTGATGTAAGATTTATTTCCAGTATGAACAACAAAAATTGACATGTGGACACTGGGCTTAATAAACATGATGTTTAATATCATGTATCTATATCTATTTTGTGGTTGTATATATGCATGGATGAGAACTAAACTACAAGTTGGAAAGAACCGTATGATGACCAAGATCTACTATTCCATTGGGGAAGGTTGAGACGACCAATGAGGAAAGGTACGATGTACATTGTTCTATTACATTTGGTATCTACTTGATATGCACTCTTATGACATGAGTAAAATGCAAATGACAGGTGGCAAGATGACCTGACTGGATTATTCGATGACAAGTCCAACTAGCTCTGTAGTGTGGTCCGTGCTCTGAAGGAGGGGTGGAGGTGTTTCCCACCGTGTATCCTCCGAAACCTGGAATCGTGGGGAGGACAGCTGAACGCTCCCCCTAGACGTGTGATGACGATTGCCAGATGCCTGCTGGGGAAAGTTCGGTCGAGGTATTCGACGCTTCCACCATGTCGGTTTTATCAGTGGTTAGTATGGCCGTTGCCACTGATAGAGCAGCAGAGGATGGATAGGGTGGGAACGGAAGTAGGTCAAGATGGATAGGAGGAAATAGATCAGTTGGAGACTCTTGATGGGAAGTAATGTCATTGTCTGACTTATCAAATTTTAATGCTATAACTCTCTCTGGTTTGCTATGCTTTCAAACTCCTTGTATCTTTTCATTCTAACTTCGGGACGAAGTTTTCTGAAGGAGGGGTGTATGTAATGCCCCACTTAAATCTTATCCTACAAATTGTGTTAATATTTACATTATCTGAAAATATTGAGAAATATTGGTCATAAAATAAATTTATGATTTCCATTATTCAAATTTCCCACTTACCTTCTCAATTTGAATATTATGTAGGATATGGTCTCCTTCCATTAATTCAAAATATATTTATTCATTTCACATACCCCAATGTACCCTCACATTTACTTGGGAGAAGACATAGTCCTCTCCATCTTATCATCAATATATATTTATTCATTTCACATTCCCCAATGTACCCTCACATTTACTTGGGAGAATACATAGTCCTCTCCATCTTATCAACAATATATATTTATTCATTTCACATTCTCGAATGTACCCTCACATTTACTAAGGAGAAGACATGGTCCTCTCCATGTAATTACACTTCACATTCCAAAATGTACTTTTCAGATTTACTTGGGAGAAGACATGATCCTTTCCCATTAAATTCTCAATTTTATATTCATGTCACAATTCCAAATGTACTCCTAGCTTAGAAGAGAAGTCAACCAAGGATGGGTGAGAGTTAATGACATTAATGAGAGGTGGTTGAGGAAAGAGGGTATAAAAAGGGAAGGGGGAAGGAAGAAAAGGGGGGAGTGGGAGTCTTGCTTAAGATTGTGGGGGTTGGTTGTGATTGTTTGGCCTTGTTATGATTTTTGGGAGACCTTGGAAACCTGTGGAGGTTTCTTGGGTTTGAGAGGAGGAAAGTATCATTATCTAGTTTTGCACATTCTTCTTAAGGACACACTATATCTGGTTGGACTTGGGCACGGAGGGCTAGGGAACCTGTGGAGGTTTCCTGGGCTAGGAATTTACTTCCTAGTTGGCTGGGAGGTAAATCCGGTTGGGTCGGCCAGAGGGAGCGTTCAGCTGGAGCTATAAGACAAATGTATCATCATCAACCGCCGGAACAGGTTTTTTTCCATGGACTACTCTTGTTAAGTTGATATCAATGGAATGCTCACCTTAATTTATGTTGCTTATGATAAAATGATAAGATGTTAAATGTTTAAAGCTATGTGAAAAGGCCAGCAAGCTCCTTTTATTATTTATAAATTAACAGGAAAATAGATCTGTTAGTGTATAACAAAATAGAGGCTCTAATAATAGGATTAAGGTTCTTACACTAATGTGGTCCATCCTTAGGATAAGGTTAATGTGTGTTTTTTTAGTTAAAAAAAATTGTTTAATGTCTTTTTTTATATTTATATTTTATATTTTATATTTTTATATTTTTTAGTTATTTAATTTTAGTTTTTGATTTGGATTTTTTAAATTTTAATGTATGTTTGTTTTTTTTCTTTATCTTATATTATTATATATATATATGGATTAATTTTTTAATTTTTTTTTCTTAAATTAAGTGTATTTTTTGGATATATTTTTTTTGTTTTTTGATTTTTATTTTAAACTTTGTTTTTTTGTTTTAATTTTTATTTATTTTTAATGTTTTAGTTTTTTTTATAGGTTACTTCTTCTTCTTCTTCTTCTTTCTTCTTCTTCCTTTTTTTTTTGATTTTTTTATTATTTGTTTTGGTTGGACATATTTTGTATCTTTTTTTTGATATATTCTTTTGTTAAGTAGCAATTTTTTTTAATATATATTTTTATTTACTTGCCCCAACATGGTATTACACATTCAGTTTTGTTGGGTATTAGTTTGTCTTTGACAAAAAATTATGAGCTTATCCATAGTTTAACATTAAGAATTCAATTTTTATTATTGTTAATATTTATTTATTTGTAAAATGATTGGTTGAGGTCTTATTATGAGTTGTTTAGTGACTTCCATTTATATTAGTTACCATTTATTATTATTATTATTATTTTCATGAATTATAATTTTTTTTCACAATATTTTCAATTTAAGGTGACTTGTTATTACATTAGAAACACATTTAATAAATTTAATTAAGACAATTATATATATATAAAACACACACACATATAGATATATCTATTTTAATATAAACAATATTAGTTAATCATATTTCTTAATTTTTGGGGATAACATTCAATAATACAATATTTTATTAGTTTTATTTTATTTTTGTGATGAAATCTTTGTTTTTGTTATTTTTTTGTTTCAATAAGCTATATTTAAGCTAAACTACACATACTAGCTATTACGTAGCCCTTGTTTTTTTTCAATATTTAAATTTTTGTTTTCTTTTGTATTTTTGTATTTATTTATTATTTTGTTTTATTATTTATTTATTTTTTTGCTGTAGGGCTTGTGTGACTAGCAACCCATTTCTATCATGTCTCAATTTGATAGTTGATTTTAAAGTTTTCATGATAATGGATTGAGTCTGCCTCCAAAATATGTCAATTTGATGGTCGATTTTTAAGTTTTCATTATAATGGGTCGAATTCGCCTACACTATATGTCAATTTGATGGTTGAGTTTTAATTTTTTTGTTGCAATGTGTCAAGTTATCTTATGCTAAAATTTTAAAGTCATTTTACTTCTAACATTTAAAAACTAATTCACTGTTGGTATAATGACTCTTTGATTCAGGTGTTCATTTTTAAAGTTTTTAAGTTTTTTAGTCATAAATTTTTTCCATAATGTCGTGGTTGAAATATGTTGAAAACTTAAGGTTTTTTGTGGTTTTAATTACATGGTTGAAAAATTGTCAAAATTTTAAGGTTTTTCTGAGTCATGATATTTTATTTTTAATGTTATGGTTGAAAACAATTATAGGTATTTTATTTTTAACGTCATGACTGAAAATTGTTGGAATTTTAAGGCTTTTGAGAGACGTGATATTTTATCTTTAATGTCATGCCTAAAAATGATTGGAATTTTAAGGTTTTTCAAAGCCATGATATTTTATCCTTAATGCCATTGCTAAAAAATATTGAAAATTTACCTAAAAAATGAAGTAATTCCAACATTAACACTTTTTGTTTTCAGGGTATTTTTTGCACATTTTTTTTTTATTGGCTTTACTACCATTTTTAAAAAATGTTGAAAATTTACCTTGAAAAAAAAAACGTTATTCCAACATCAACACTTTTCTTTTTTGGGCTGTTTTTCATGTTTGTTTTGGGTTTTTTGACTACAGTTCTTGTTTTTAGTTTACAATTTTCGTTTCAAAGTTTACATTTTTGGAATATGTATGGCAATGCATGGAAAGATCAGTAGAACAAGAGAAAATTAGCTCATGAGAGCTCTCGAGCATTTAAACCAACAACGTGTAATTTTGGAAGAGAAGGGAGGAGGAGGGGGTATTCCCTCAAGGGCCTTTGATAAACATTGAAGTATCCCTCCTCGGAGAAATTGGAGGGGATTTTCAACTTTAAAATGCTGCCACAAAACTTTGGAGAGGGCTCGAGCTGAACCTTTACACATGACACATTGAAAATACCAAAACTCATGGAATTGGGTTGACATAGGAGCAGTGGATGTTTTATATGTTCTAGCGCCTTGTTATTGGCTACTTATCTCTATTTTTTTCTTTTCGATCTTTTTTATTGTTGAATGAATACATGACCATGCTACCTTTTCATTGTGATTTATGTTATTGTCATGGTTTTTGTTGTTGCCTTCTTTCCGTTTTGATCTTACCTTACATATTTTCATGTTTTGGGGCCTTGGGAGAACTTGTTGGGTGTGGTAGGAAGCCATGGAGCTCCGGGAAAGTGTTGAGGGGAACCCAACATAGTTATGCGACTGAGGTAAGGCCTTGCATATAAACAGAGAGCAGTGAAAGATGAGAAGGATTAGAGTTGGGGGCAGATGGGCCGAAAAAGGCCATCATTTGAATATGTTGGAGCGGTGCTCATGAGTGTGATAACAATTATGAATAAGGATTATAAGCGGGCTGAGAATGGGCTACGTGAATAACAACAATAGAAAAATGGTAGTTGAAAGCACTGATAATAATAAGAAGGTGGAAAAAGGATAGAAAAAAAAAGCAAGGAATTGGATAAATAATTCCTTTGGAAATTGTTGTTCAAATTCTATACATGCTTTATATAAATAAAGGGGTTTCTCAAAACCATGACTCTATTTGACACATGTTAATGTGTGTTATGTCCATGAATAAGTGGACAATGATATGATATCCAAGTGGGCTGGTTGGGTCCATGGGAGTAATGGACAAAGATATGGAAGCCATGAAAATGGCACAAAAAGTAGTGTCTCCCAAACTTAATCTTACTTAACATATGTGGATGTGTGTTATAATCATGAATATGATGATGATTATTTAAGTGTATGTAAATCCATTCTTGGCGAAGAATGTTTGTTTAAATTTATTTGATGCACATGTGAATGGCTTGTTGGGATAACATAATGAAGTTATCCAAATAAGATTCTCGGTAGTGTGAGGAATCAATTGGGAAAGAGAAATCCCTAGATGAATTGCGATTTTATTCTCATAAAATTATGACACTCATGCTATGTCATGCTTATAAACAAGGGATGTTGAAGGTTATGTCAGCATATAAAGAGAAGTGTGATCTCAACATGTAGGGAGCAAGTCATAATCGATACCTTGACTATAAAACTCCATGATCACTAAGTGCTTGCCTTGTCTGTTAAACCATTTAGTGTTCACCGAACAATCACATAAATCAATGGGTTCTTGCAGTTAGACTGATGAACCACCTAGTTTTTGCTAGGTGCTTTCTAATTGGTAGACGAACCACCTTCATAGTGGAAGCAATCCCTCAATACTGAACATAATGCTCATACAAAACTTGTCATGCATATGAAGGTTGTTGCAACATGCAACAACCTCTCAAGATGAGGACAAAAGTCACGTTGACAAGGCCAGAAAGAGGCTCGTAAGGCTGAGAAGAGAGGATAAGATTGAATATTACATAGAGTGTGTCTACCATTGGATGTTTCTGGGTTTGACAACCATCTCATTGCGTGTGAGTTGAAGGAGACATGGAGTTGTGTGAGCACTGCTATGGGCTTGGCAAATCACTCAGTGTGTGTGGATCAAAGAAGCAAAAAAAAAAAAACCAAAGATGAGTATCGATTATTCTAATTGAATTAATGAATTGATTTAGTTCTAATTAAAATTGTGATTTATAATGATATGGATTATGGACTAATCAATTCTACTGCGATAGAAAGATAATGAAAAAAAATTGTATGGTTCAAATCATGGATAAATCTGCTAATGAGGTATAACTTGAATTTATTTCAATTTCTTTACGATGAATCACATGAGAGATTGTGAGCTATGATGTAGGAAGGGCATTGGATTACCCAATTTTGGATGAATGAAGCTGGATGAAATGATAAACAACAACAACTTGAAGATATTAGAGTGCACAACAACATGATGAAGATGAGGACAAGATGTGGCAAGAGAAATGTAATTTGTAAAATCCAAATAGTTGATTTAATGGGATGATTATACCCATTGAGTTGCTAGACGAGAAACTATGTGTGTGAACACTGATTATATAGAACTGTGTATATAAAGCACCAAATGGTTTTGTGCTTGGTTTAAAGAATGTTTCTCTTTCTGTTCAGTTATAAAACACAAAGGAAAATGTTCTTCCAAGGGGTGGGGTTTGTGACAACCCCTAGCTAATTTCCCCATTTATAAATATTTAAAATATTTTTTGCTATATTAAAACTAGTTGAGAAATTGGGACAAAAAGTTTAGAGATTTGGGAGGGAGGTTTCTTAAGGAAGCTTGGTTGTTTTAAATGCCAGTCGTGGATGCTACTTGGTGTGCTTTTAATGGGTTGATTGTGTTTTTAATTCAACTGGAAAATAAGGATGAGCCCATGCCCCTCTTGGGGAAGTTGACAAGAAAAAGGGACATATTATTGAAGAAGAGTTGTGTTGGAAGAGAGAGAAGGTTGAGAGAAACCTATAGGAGTGGCGTAGGGAGTTGGCATAATGGCATCCCTGCAACCACGCTCCACAATAGAACCACCGGTTGAAGCTAGACATGGTGCATGGAAAAGAGGGTGTGACGCAGGGATGGGCTTAAGTAGGATGCATGACAAATCCACAAAGTGACAATAACAGATTGAGCCAATAGATCTCGAGGCCAAACAATCAAATAGAGGCTCATTCATGGAAGGGAAAGAGGATTCATGCAGGCATAGGTTGAGATACACAGTGTGATTCATTCAAGGGAGAACCAAGCTCGAGAGGAGCATGAGAGAGGGGAAAAATTCCTCATGAGAGGAATGAGAAAAGAAAAAGAAAAGTGCACAAAGAGAGTTCACTCGTATGGTATCCAACTGATGAACTCGAGAAGGCTTGCTAGCTGAGGATCACTGGGTAGTGGCTTTCCTTAAGGACTGATGAACCCACCAGGAGTGGCTTGTCTTAGTGTAGAAATTAGGTTGTAGATTTGCAACTGTTCATGAATTTTTAATCAAAATCATATGACACAAACCTAATCTATTGCTCTAAGGACATTAGTTCACAATTTATAACAAAAATCTCAGACATGCAAGAAGAAAGAACACACATGCAATAAGTATTTTCATCTGGGGAAATAAATATGCTAAAAACCGCAATGCTTGCTTGCATTAATCAAATGAATAAAGATGTATTACAATTGCTTTGCTCAACTAAGCACACCCTGCGAGTGCATAACCTATATCACTACTCACTGAAGGCCTCAAACTGAGATTCAGTGAAATTTTTCCTCTTCTTGAGCTCCTATTTCCTTGTGTTTTTCCTTGAGGAATTAGCCCCCTATTATTTAGGAAATCCCTCAAATTGAATGCACAATTCCTTAGGCTGATCATTTGACTGCATGCAACACTTGTACACTCAAGACTAGTCTACAACTGATGCTACGTTGCCTTGGAATCTCCACCTCAACTGGGTAACTCAAATTCTTTGCATGCACTAGCTATTTTGGGTTGATTGATTAGTTAATTAGATTATCAATGAGTTTGACTGAAGTCCCACTACTTAACTGACCTTCCACTAGTTCCTCCAAAAGTTGGAACTAGTTTGACTGAAAACAACTTGAGATAATTGACCTTGATTGCTACAAATTAGCAACCATACATGCTGAAATGAATTCTAACCCCTCCAATTCGAATTTACTAAGTAAACTAGGTGACACAAGCCATGTCACAAAAGTTAACATCATCCAAGTTTCCTGTGATTGTGGAAATTCAAATTTTCTCAATTTAATCAAGGCAAAATAAAATTGAGAATTTCTTGCTGCATTTTTCAACACTTAGGATTGATGAACCCATTAGGAGGGAGAGATTTCCCATATGGGATCCAGTTTATGAACCCAAAAAGGCTTGTTGGTTGAGAATTACTAAGCAGTGGCTTGTCTAAGTACTGATGAACCCACCATAAGTGGCTTGCCTTAGGAGTAATGAACCCACTCGAAAACTTGTGGATTGATGAACCTACTGGCCAAGAGACAAAGAAACTCACTTACTTGTGGGGCTGATGAAACATGAGGTGTGGCCCTGGGCTGGGAACATTGGTGCTTGCACTCACTAATGAACTACCTGGAAAGGTGATCTTTGTACTCCCATGGTAGCTTATCCAAGTGATGGACCTTCCCATGTTAAAATAAAAACTCTCCTCCTATAACTGAACTGTGATTCTCTATGTTTTCATGAATCCCCTTTATAGTTTTTGAAGAAATGAAAGGTCTCTATGGTGTAACAATTGAGAGCTACTGTGAACACTTGGGAAAAACAAGCTTATTCACTATATGTGAGTAATGGTTGAAAGCTCCTTTCTAAACCACCTCCTTAAGATCTGAAATTTGGCTCGGGGGTGATCGGATGTAAGAAATGTTGCAGTGCAGGCAAATCTAAGGTTGGGTGGAGAGTCAAAGTCCCAATATTAGTTTCCAAACTTATCTCATAAGATAAGTTATTACTTATGTACTTGTGAATTTTAATATTATGTACATGTTTTTTGTGCTGTTAAAATACATATGCTAATGCTGAATGATATCTATTTCCTGTATATGATTCATGAAGAAAGTTTATTACCTATGGTAACAATAAGTAATGCCACTTCTTGAGGGATTAATGAGGAAAAATGCATATCATGTGTAAGTAAGGAGGGATGGTTTTAATTTCTATATGAATGATGGGAGATAATTAATCTCTGTGTTTAATTTTGAGCTTGGAATCAATTTAAATGGCCTGAGTATGAAGGAGATAGGTAAATCTCTGTTAAATAATTAAATGTATGTTTTAAAAAGATTTGAATATCAAGCTTGGTATTTATTTATATGCCTGGGAGGGATAACCCTCTATATACGTATATAGATATACATAAGCAATCCAGGCTGAGTAAAACAAGCTCTAGAAGGATAACTCTATAGAATCAAGTCACAGGCTATAAGTATGTTTATATATATGAGTGCGTGTGTGTGTAAACACACACATGTACACACACATATATATTGCAGAGCGCAACACTAAAGCTCAGGAGGGATAAGATGATGTCGCAGGGAGCCAAGGAGGGATTTGCGTGGATAAATATGCCCAAGTGCCGAAGGAGAAATATATATATATATATATATATATATGTAATTAGTGGGCCTAAAATCTTATGTTATAACGTAATACATATTAATTTGCAGGCTACGGTGGTGGACGATTGGGACCGCATGACAGAGATGTGGCCATGCCACGTAGATAAGCATGATGTCATGGATTAAGGTGACGTGGCACCATGGTGGCTTGCCACGTGGAACTCATAACTAGCCTTTGGTGGGGCCGAGTGGCCCATAAATGGATGACATGTGGCACTCTCAGAGGAGCCCATGTGGATTGGGTAACATAAGTATGACATCACCTTGGTGGTTTTCGAAGGAGCACAATGGGGAAACTTTGGGGAATTTATGTCTCGAGGAATGAAAAATTTCCCAGTAGGTAACAGAGAAGAGGGTTCTGTCCCGGGGATCTAGAAGAGTGATGCCATCCCATGATGATGTCACCCTAGAGGTTTTGTGTGTGCATCCATTGAGTTTCGGCTGGGGAAAAGGGACGAGGTGAGGTGGCAAGCCACAAGGAAGTGCGACGACAACTCGATAAATTCCACAATACCACATGGACCGGTCAGGGGGTGTGACATAGCAACGAGATACAGTTCCACGTGGGTGTCATGTGGCAATACATGGTGATGTGGCAACGGGTCACTGGTAACATTTTTAAATAGCCATATCTTTTGATCCGGGAGTCAGATTTGGGAAAATTTTATGTCATCGGAAAGATCTCAATGAGACAAACACAATGAAGATATTTGTTTTGGGTTCTTAGGAGTTTGAAAAATGACAAAATTTTATGACCCCATTTCCATAACAAGACGTTGGAGGTTAGGTCAATGATAGTAATTCCTTTTTCTACCCCTAGTATGGGCTATGGGTGGATGGGAGTGTGTTACAACATTAATATATTGTACCATTTCTCAAGAGATAAATTATAGAAGGGAGTTATTACACTTTATTATCTTCTAATTTATTTGCAAGTTGTTAACATTGTAATAAAACTTGCTACAAAAGGGGGCTTTGAGAATTAAAAATAGAATATTGGATTGGTCAAGAACACCTTCCTTGCAAATAGTAAGTGTTAGTTTTTGGTTACTTCGAGTTTTTCACCTAGGGAGAGGGTGCATGGGTGTTGGAGGGGATTTTACTTTGGATGGGTGTGCCATGTGGGAGATATCCTTGTATCCTTTGATAGAATCCTCACAGTTATGATGCTTGGGATCTTATATTTGTTATCAATGTAAGGTTATGATAAGTTATATAATAGGTATGCCATATTCGTCTTACACCATTATGATAGCTTTACGAGAGTTTTCTTATGTGATTATGACAAATCATTTTCATGGAAGAACATGTAAGAGCTATTATAGGCACAAACAGGTGCATTCCTTGGGAGAGATTCCTTTGTAAGTGGGGTTTTTTCTTCAAGGTCTATTATTAACAGTTAAGTAATTTGTAATTGTTTTATCCACTTGTCAAGTATGACAATAAGAAGGAGGATGCACTAGTTAGGGTTACATGTTCATAATCATACATATGAGAAGTGAGAATATATAATGTGAGTGTCGAGGCTTGAGAGAAACCCTTGTAGTATCTTGAGGATAGTATTGTATATTCTTATGTGTTAATGAGAAGATAGTGATTATTGTTACAAAATTTCATCTTGTTATCATCTACATTCATGTTATTGTTTGTGTATATCATATTTCATATTTTGTAAGGTTGATCTCATCTCTTGATATGTGGTGTTACACTTCTAATATTTCCATTTAGCACTTTTATTTATGTATATTTGAGACTTTAATCAATGTTTGTCTTTTGTTTTATTAGTAGCATAAATTCTTTAAGTGAAAATATTCGTATCATGTGGATGTAAAATACACCACTCATTAGAATAGGTGACAAAATGATAAGGAAACATGTGAGGTGCATTAAATTTAGTGTCAAATCTTGGACCGACACATCCATGCTTCTTCAAATATGGACCAAGTTGACCCCCAAATAGCCTCACCCACTCAAAGCCGTTAATCCCAAATTTGTGCTCAAGCTAATAATGATAGTGGGGGAATTGGACTTAGGTTGTGCATCATGACAATAGTAATGGGCTACAAAAGGACCCAACTTATAGCATTACAATGGTAGTTGGTCTTGATAAGCCTCATCATACTTTAGATAATAGGCTAGTACTTCGTCAATTATCTAGGTCTACTTTGAAAAGGTAGAGGGGAATGAGGTCTTTATCTCTACCTCCATTTCTAAGTTTGTGGGAAAATGGCATGCTCAAAATTCCAATGCCTATTAGTTTTTATTAATGGTTGTTCCTATGCAAATATGTTAAAAGTTTCAAATCCTTATAATGCTTTCAATGGCCCTTGGGGCAATGAGGAGGGTATACACAAGATAGCAGGTTCCAAATGAAAGTTTCCTTATGGAATGTATAAGGTTTAAGTGACACTAGTACAAAACACATATCTTTCCATATCATAACTTTGATTGGCACAATGGACATTTTATGTATGCAAGAAGTCAAATATTTTTTTGTGTTAAATAAAACTTTATCTTTTATTTGGCTAGGTGCTAAGTGTCTTTACTATGATCACTCAATGGGAAAGGAGAAGTCATCACCCTAGTCTCCCCTCCTTTTTTTGTTTTGTATTTGGTTGGGCCATTAACCCTACACAAATGTTGGCGCAAATTCTTTTGAGGGTTGACTGTTAATTGTTAGATTTGGATAACATATATGCTTCTAATGATGTTGATGAGAGAGAAACATTTTAGTGGTGGATAGATGATGAGATGTTTGAGGCTCAATGGTTGATCTATGGATATTTTAACATGGTGGAAATTTAGGAAGATAAAGAAGGGTCCTTGGTGACACTGCAAGGAAAACATTACGTAGTAGATGTTTTAGCATAGGTTTTTAGTGTTACAAGATTGAGTAAAAAAAGAGAAAAAAACTCCACTATAATTGATGTCAATGATGTCAAATGTTTTAGTGGATGTTCAATATAATTGAAAATTTTGGATGGTCATAGGTCATACTGTAAGGTTTTTTTTTGTACATTTAAAATACAAATGTGCACTTGTGCAAACATGTTTAGTGTGCATTAGTGATTTTTTAATTCATTGAGAGCATTGATATATTTTTTTATACATACATGACATTGGTAGGTTTAAGCTATTATAAAAACGTAGGTTTAAATCATATATTTTAAATGCACCAATGCGATAATATCTTATAAAAGCACTGATGCTTATCATATATTTTAAAAGCCTTGGGGAAATTATTTTCTATTAGACATCGGTGCAAATTATCTATTATTGTACAATTATGCAAAATAATAATTTAAATATACCGGTGATTCCCTTCTTTCTCATATATGGGCTATTATTGGCTCTTCTGAACATATCACTTTTTTTCATATACTTTGTGAGCTCAATATGGAAGAAAATAGTCTATCAAAGGAAGAATTTACCCTCCTATTGGGTCTATTGGGATAGATGAATACTCTGATGGTGTGGAGATTGAGTCTATGTAGACCAATCTCTCTTTCTAGCTTTTTCTTTTCTCTAATTTTGTTATCATTTTTGTTAGTTATTGGGAGATAATCTGTGAATATAGGGGACCCTTGCCCTTGAGTTTTTGTAGTACATAGGATGGATGGGATATATTCATAGGAGGGGATGTTGTGTGTTTTATGTTAACAATGGTTTGTTGATGCTAAATAAGTTAGAAGATAGTCAGACCATGTATATATATATATATATATGATTTTTTTTCTTTGAAAAAAAAACAATTTAAATGTAATGATGTTTAAAGAGGTATCAAATGCATTGTTGATTTCAAATGAATATAATGGACCAGTGTATTTCATGTGAATTATTTTGGATTATGTGTATATATACGAAACTTCATTTCGATCATTACAATATTTTTTTGATTGTAGGTTTTTTGAAAAATTAACCACAATATCCATCTTCAGAATGGTCGACATTTTTAATTCTCAACTAGATTCATCTTCAAGACTAAAAGTCGAATAAGAAAAGACACTATTATTATTAATAATTATCTATTAGTACTATTATATTAATTATTAATAATATTAGTACCATAGGATTAATAATATCAACATAGTAGTTTTAATTATAATAATATTATTACAATATCAGTAGGGGTGGCAAGAGGAGGAGGGGTGCTCTATTCCCATGAGGAATTTAATGTTTCAGAGTATTCACAGAGGAATTTAATGTTTCAAAGTATTCACGGAGATTAGGATGCATAACAAACAACCATGGTAAAGCTTATGCCCTCTGCTAGGGGATTTGATAGTTAGCCAAAGAAAATCAGGTAGCCTCTCTCACTGTTTTGGAAGACTCCCTCCTTATTTAAAATTTGGTGAAGGGCTCCTCTCCGAGGGACAAAACATTAGAAAGTCTTATGAAAAGAATTAGGAAAGCAACAAAAGGGTTCCTTTGGGGTTATCCTTGGTGGTTGGGAGGAAGGAATAGAATCCTCCCCCACCCAAGATCAATTCCTATAAGTGAAATGATGGACGTTAACAATATTGACAATATATGCATATTCTTCATATGGAATATACATTGTTATACCCATGAAAAAAATAATAAATAAAACTATGATTTTAATATCCCTTATTTATAGTATTATTATTAATAAGTATTTAAATTTTTAACATGTGTACTATCAAATTAATAATTAACTATATAGTACTTTAATATTAATAACATTTATGATTTTAATAATACTTTTTAATATCATTATTATTATCATACTTATATCAAATTATTAGTACTATATAGGGCTTTATATTGTCCCATTTTATACAACAAAAGGGTCCCTTATTCGTACACAATAAAAGAAAGATTTTTTTCTTTATCACAATACTCAATGTTATAAAATCCTATGTTGTTGATCACATATATGGATGTTTTACATTTCTATAAGGGGCAAAGTTATAATCCTATGGTATAATTGTTTTGATGATACAACATATTAACATATTTGTTTTGATGATACAACATATTAACATAATGACCATATCCAAAAACATAGATCAAAATATAAAAATAAATATTATTTAAAAAATAATGTTTAATGATTAATAGAATTTTTATAATAGATTAAGATTTTTATGAGAATGATTGTTTGATTGTATCTTTCTCAATGAATTAACCATAATATCCATCTTCAAAATGGTTAATATTTTAAATCCTCAGTTGGGTTCATTTTTAGGACTAAAATTTGAATAAAGAAAAAGAGTTGATTCTTATTTATAGATGTAGGACAGGAGGAGGGGAAAGAGAAAGAGAAAGAGAAAGTAGAGTATGGAACCTAAAACAAAAAGACACAAGAAGGAAACAAGAAAAAGGATTAAAAAAAAGGTGAAACATTATAAAAATAAAATAAGTATTAAAGTACTTTTTTTTTTTTTTTTTTTTGCGTAAAGGCTACTTGTATTAAAAAAGAGAAAAATATATGTACAAAGAGGTCAAGACCTTAGAGGGGGCTGAAGCCATCCCTCAACCAGATATCCTGATACACATAAACCCCTTTGACAACCATCCCGGGATTGAGAAAACTTAAGACATATTTTTCAAATCCCTTACAGACAAAAGTGTGAACCAAAGCTGTGATTATCACTGCAGTACTATCGACAACTATGGCTTTACTGATAATCATTCTGCCTTGATGTCCATATACAAAATTTGACAAAAACAATAGCTTGCTGAACCATGACCTGATACAATTCATAGGACTATAATGACGAGTATCATTACTAAACCAGGAGCTGAAACAAAACAGAATTACCATTATCCAGAGAAGCATAACAGAAAGATGAAAAAGACTAGAAGAGAGACTGCCATCAGTGGGCATTGTACCAAATTCATCAAACATGTTTCTGAGAGTCAAGAGCATCCCTTTCCACCTGGCTAGGAGAGCCCATCCACATGACGACCGCGTTGTCTTCATCTCCCATGTCGCCGCCACCTGGAGGAGTTTCCAAGTTCAGAATGCCACCGGGAGGATGCTCCGGCTCAACTGCAGGCAAATTGCGCTGTGTAGAGTCCACTGGAGGCTGAGGAGCTTCAGGAGCATTCCCCTCTTCCTGCATATTGTCACCATTGAACACGACGCCGGCCACATCTCCCTGAAGAACGCTATTGCCCTGAGACTGAGACGTAGTGGTATGGACAGAGCTGCTAGGCTTATCCTCCTCCTCAGCTAGGATCACTGTAATACTCGCTGACAGAACGGGTTTATTGAGCCTACTGTGGAATTTGAAACGGGTGGTTTGGAAGGAATTATGCGGGAAGGGCTTGCCATGATCAGAAGGCGGAGAGGACGGGGAGGCTGAGGCCAGTGGAACTATATTCTGGGGGGCAGATTGAGAAGCGCGGCCACGATTGCCAGTGGTGCCTCCACGGCGAGAAACTCCACGACGTCGGACCATTTTCGAACTAACAGAGAGACCTGGGAAGGGAATTAAGCAGGACCAGATGGGATAGGGCCGAGAGTAGGCGGACCAGGCCGAAACCATATACCAGATGAGCTCCCAAGTGGCTAGAACGAAGCAGGGGTGCGGGAAAAAAAGCAGACGGACATAGAAGGAGCCGAGGAGGGCGATATCATAAACCAGAAGCCGAGCCATGGATAAATCAACCTGCGCGGGCTCTCGAGCTGAGCGCGCATTCAATGTCGAATGCCTGACCATTATTCTGTACCCCTTGACATTCATTTCAATTGCGGTGGGTTTATGGGATCTGCGCCAGAGTGCCAGGTGCAGGGACAACTGCTGGCGGGGAGTAACTCCGTCTTAAATGGACCTCAATGACACCCACATCCGGGAAAATAAGTATTAAAGTATTAATAATAAAGGCCTATGATAATTAAAATGTCAATAAATAATTGTTATGGTTATTGGTGACTTGTTGTCATACCAATTGGGATAATGTGCCAAAAATAAACAAAACGTTTTACATATAAGCGCTATGGACTATGAAATCAAAAAATTCAATTGTGTTGATCATCATTCATAACTTAAACTATTTCCATTGCTCAAACTACCTGGATACCTCATTTCTTCATCACTCATCATAATATTAGCTCAAGTTAGTTGGAAGGTCATGTTGATTAGCTCCATTTTGTTCCACTTCTTCATATTTCATTTACAAACATAGAAATAAAATGTAATGACTATATAAATTAAAAAAACAGACTATAGTAGCAAGTGCTACATAGGTCCTTGATTCTTGGATTGATTGCGTTTATTTTTATAGTGTAAATGAAAATAACATTTGATAAGAGTTATTTCCACTATATCCATCATAATTTGATTAAAGTGCCCCTTGTTGCTAACACCTCTCTAGATAAAGTAAACAACAACTCACAATCATTTACATCCTTCATAATTTTTTCTCCTTATGAGTGCATTTTCTTTCCTCATTATCAATATGTGCACAAAATTCAACATATGTGAAATCAAATGTTTTAAACATGTTAGCTAATATGGTTAAAAAGAACATTATTAAAAAAAAAAAAAAAAACAAACAAACTTGATGTTAATCACTCTTTGATCCACCTAATTTCTTTGTCTAAAAGTCCCCATCTCATATCCATAAAAAACCTGCACAACAAAGTATATTCTATTACCATATTTATCGTATAATATGCATCATTAAACCCAATTTTTTTTTAAAAGACTCAACAATGTGATTTATAATATATAACACATTGGCTATATTTTCTATGTATTAAGCTGCATAAAACCTTATAATTTTTTGAAAATAATGTTCAAGTAGTGCACCATGTAGCAAACAATACATTAAATTGATATATATTATCTGTACAAAGAACATTACAAACCAACAGAAATAAAACCCTTATAACTAACATCTATAATAATATTGAATAAATTAGAACCACCAACAAAACTAGGTTTACAACATTGAAGATGACTCTAAAACCCTTCTATTTTGTTAAGATAAAAAGAATGGAGTTGCGTACTTAAAATTTATCTTTTGAAATTTTCCATATAACCCACGGTGACCCTTTACAAATGGAGTTGTCTATAATGCGACTTTTTGGAGATTCCAGTGACGGAATCCGGAGGAAGAAATTGAGGTTAAATCTTGATTTGTTGCAGTTAAAATGGTTTTTTAACTGCATATTTGGATTCAGCACCCTGGAAAACCCCTGGGACGCTTTCATTGTGCAGAAACTAGCTATCAAACTTGCGATTCCAATAAATTTTTGCCGGATTTCAACCGGAAAAACCCGCCAAAAAAACTTTCAAAAAGTCGCGTTATAGACAACTGCTTTACAAATTCTATCCACTCCAATATTTTACCTAGGAAATATTTGTTTAATAAGTCTCCCCTTAACTTTTGACATGACAATTGATTATGTTTTAGGGTTTCTTTAAGTCATTTAAAAAAATGAAACTACCTTAGTCACATTGAAATTAGTTTTCAACAAAAATATAAAAGTAAACCTCCATGATGATTATTTTATGAAACTTTTCATTTGCATATGTTTTAGAGTAGGTATCTCATTCGATGTGCATAACATTGCAGTGTCGTAGTGTGTATGTTATATACAAATACATCGACATACCAAATTCAACGAGGTCCATTATTTTTGAAAACCTTCCTGAAGTTAGAACATTACACACTTCCCAAACTACTTTTTTTTAAGAATGCAAGAATGCATACATGTGAATTACAATATTATATAGGGTACACAATGATTATTTTAATTTACATCTCTTGAAATGGGACATTGTTCCTGGTTAAGATTATTGTCCCTCTTAATATAATAGAAAAATTTTCAACTTCATAACATATAATTGTTTAATAATATTATATATTTATATTATCACTTGAAATCAACGAAGTTGTTTTTAGTGTGGTTTTTTAGATTTTCTGGTGCTGGAATCTCACAGGAAAATTTAAGGTAAAATCTCGATTTGTGTTATTTAAACTAGTTTTTGACTGTATATATGGATTCAACACCCTGAAAGACCCCTAGGGCACTTTGATTGTGTAGGGATTACCCATCAAGCTTGTGATTTCAATAAACTCTTGCTAGATTTTAGAGAAATTAGATTGGAAAAAGCCACCGGAAAAGCTTCCAAAAAGTCTCACTAAAGACAACTCAGAAATCAACCATTCCCTTCCAATTATTGACTTATGCATCCTCTCCCCATCCTTTGGAAGATGCATAGTCTATGTCTCATGGTCGATTGAGGTAATGTATAATTAATTAAAATGCATTTTAGGTTTGTTCATTTGATATAGATCATATGACACGCTAACACAACTTGAAATATATTGAAATGTACACAATTTCCACATTTTTTCTTATCCCTCATAAGCATCTCACTTGCAGTTAGTATCCCAACATAAACAAATGCTTATTTATGCTACACCAAGTTCCAAGTTCACCAAGAGCTCTTTAGTTGTGTGTAGAAAATCATGTTTTTTTTTTTAAATCTATCTATTTCAATTTATGCTACTTTGTATCTGGATTGGATTAATTGTACATTAAATTTTGTAGGATGCTAATTTGGGAAGAGTAGAGAGAAGATAGGGATATTGTATCAACTTTCTCCCTATAATTCTAGTCTCTTGTTTTTACTAGTTATTTATATTATATGTCTCTTTTTTTAATGAGGCTAGTTGAAATATTGGACTTTTGAGAAGATAATTTTACTTAGATTTTGTTTCCATCATTATGGAAGTGTTATCTTCTTTTATGTAGGACATTGTGCTATTTATAGTTAATATAGTTGATAAGTTAGAAGAATAATGCTTAGAGTTTCTTTCTAATAGACATTATATCATGGTTTCTATTTTGTTAGCACTCTATACACATATTGAATGTAAGTTGTTGTTTTTCTTTTTCTTTTTTTGTTTTTTGTTTTTTGATTACAGTGGAATAGGCAACAGGGGCAGCCTTGCGACTCACGTTACACGGGGTTGATTCTGACTGCTACCTCTATAACCACTGGGAGCTGCACCCGCCCCTCTAGACAACTCTAGGGTAAGTCCAGGGGATTTGAACTCGTGACCTTCAGCGGAGCCTGCCTTTCTAACGAACTTCACCACATTGTGATTACCAACTCGCCTACCCCCGTGGGGCTGAATGTAAGTTTTTTCATCTTGAATATAAAGCTACAATTTTTTTTCCTTGGAAACAAAAAATATTTTTGATTATCTATTGCACCACTTTGATCAACCATTACTAAATATTATGATTAGTATGTAATTTAATTAAAATTTAAATAATTTTAGAGATGAATATTAGTATCTTAAACACAGAATCACTAAAAACAATTAAAATAATTATTGAACATTCTTAAGTGATATTTCAGATGGTAACACATGGAACCTCATGATAAAAGAATATACTATTAGTGGCTTTAGATGAAAATCATGACACCTATCATGATCAATTTTCTTTTATTAGTGTCAAAGAAATTATTGATTGATACATATAATTATGAATTGATTGCATTGTCTTGTCATTAAAAGCACTCATTATAACACTAAATTAGAAATGGAAATCACTTTTATTTTTCAAAGATATTTATTATTCATGAAAATAGTCACCCATTATGAGAAATAATAATCATGGAGAGTTCTCTATAGATGGCATTAGCTATGATTAAAAAAGAAAAAGAAAAAGAAGTACACAACATGTACACAATGTGAACATGGAACACAACTCCAATATATATAGGAGAGATAAGTTACACAATAACTCCTCAAAGAAGGGGAGAATCCTCCAAATACCCAAACACATTCATACATCCAAATCGCATGTCCTCAATCATGACTATATAATTTTTATATATACCTAGTCACACATTTCACATGTGCCCCTTTACTTATGATGCCAACCATGTTGCTTATATATGTACACATTGCATGTACATTTAACCCTATATATTCCCCCCCTTAAGGTCATACCATATACATTTAACCCTCCTTCAAAAATATTTGTGCTCAAAGTTCTACTGTCAAGAGTGATACATGTGATGAAACAAAATAACATGATTTCCTTATATTGCTACATTCTTCTTTCCATTGATGATGATATGTCCATGGAAACTTAATTCTTTTGGTCTTAATCTTTGATTATTGGTTGTGGTACACACACACACACATACATTCTCCTTTGATTCCATGTGTAGTTGTTGTGACTTCTCCAATTTGTAGTAGTTATTGGTCTTTGATAACATCCTATTGAATAATGATTTGGTGATTCCTATTCCTTGGATATTGATGAATATTCCATCTTCTTCCTTAATATTGTTGATTTCGATGTTCTTTTTGTCTTTGATAATGTTAATATCAAAATTTTTATCTTGCTTGAAATCTTTCCTAGTAATGAGAATGTCGATACTTTTTCACATTCAAAAGCTTTACTTCACTTTGCATACCCATTTCATTTGTCTTCTTTTTAAAGACAATTTCCTCTCCTCTCCTATTTGATTAGCTTTGATTATTATAACCT
This sequence comes from Pinus tabuliformis, assembly GCA_031772625.1. Lineage (NCBI taxonomy): Eukaryota > Viridiplantae > Streptophyta > Pinopsida > Pinales > Pinaceae > Pinus > Pinus tabuliformis. The sequence goes on along the minus strand of CM062817.1, from coordinate 1,233,824,475 downwards.
TGGAGATAATACCATCACATCTGACATGCACATCCTCTAGATGGAGTTCAACTTTTTCAATGATCTTTTTGTGATCTCTGTGAGTCTTGTATTCTTCTCCTTTTGAAGCTGTAATGTGACCCCATCTATAAAATTATGATGTCCTTCTTCAATCTAGAATGCATTTTTTATTTATTTTACCTCATCTATGTCTAAAGCTTCTTCAATTTAATTGTGAATTTCCTCTTCAAGTCTTTTGTTAATCTCTTCATCTAAGATCCTTGTTCCTTCTTGACTTTGAAAAAAATTATTTTCTTCTTTAAATTTATTGAAATAATATAGTAGTTTTCTATTGTGGTTCCATAATCTACATATTTCTTCATCTTTCCTTTTCAATTCTCCCCTTGAATCATCGCTTTTCCCATTCCCCTTACTACACTTCTCCCATCTTAATTGTTCTATCTTCTTAATGAGGTTTGTTAATGTTTTGTATCTTAGCTAGCTCGTCTGTAATGTCCCTTATTAAAATAGTCTAATTAAATTGCAAAATATTTTTAAATTTCCCTTTTAGGCATTTTAACAAATACTGTGCATGTAGATATTTCTTTAAACACTTTGCATACAAAAAGGAAGAGCTATTTTTGTAGAGACATCTCTTCAAACATTTTGCATGCAATTAAAGATGAAACCCTCACTCAACAAAAATCCCCAAATTAGCAGTAACAATTCAACCCAATTTTTATTAATATTCAACATGAAATTACATGCTAGATGGGCATTTAAAGATGCCAAAAAAAATGATTTTGAAACCCGGGAATTGCTCCGACAAATGACACTAATTGGCTGAAGAAATTTGTTGACAAATATAGCTCCATAAACAAAATGATGCCATCTCAAGAGAAAACGTGGCCCCCCAATGAAGAATGTGCCCCCATCCAAATAACACGATCTCCTCAAGGAAAATCAACTCCATAATAAACTCGACCTTCACAAATGATTTTGATTTCCTTAATTAATGTGGTTTCCTTAATAAAATGAACAATAATAAGATCATTCTCTTCAAAGAATTTCAATTACCATAAATAATTCACCCCCCAAAGATATCCTCGACCTCCTCAAAGAATTTCAGACTCCACAAAAAAAGAATTGCTACAACTATATGAATCAATTCTCCTTCAACTCCCACGATCTCTTGCAAAATGTAGCTTCTCCTTCAATATGAACATCTATGAAGAATATGGATGATTCCTTATTTTTGACTAACTATGGTTGATGTATCTCATGCCTAAAACCAATCTTGATTACCTAGGGTGGATATGTTTCACCACTGATACTAATCCTCACAAGGGTTTCACACCCTTTACTCAGAAGCTCCAATAGCTTTCCTAAATTGACTTGAGAAAAATGACTGATGCATCCCCAAAAGTGAACTCCAATTCTCTTTATAATTAGAGTACCATGGGTCATCAAAATACCATGGATCTCTCTTTTATAACTTTTTTTTTTTTTTTTCCTTTGACCCTTTCTTTAACCTTTTTATCTTTTCCCGCTTAATTAAATAATATAAAGTGACTTTATAAATTTATTCTTTTTTCTCCCATAGTCACTTAATAACTACTTTTTAATTTATTTATTTAATTCATCTTTATAATGTTTTTTTCCTCCTAAGTGACAATTCTCCCATATGAAGCTTATGCCAACAATCTAGTGAGGTTTCAAGATACATTAGATAGATGGAGATACTTTGACTTCTGGTTCATTTTGTTCTCTAGCAACATTAACAATAAAGCCTTCAACATTGTTACTCATTAATTCATTTTCCTTAGTCCATGCCTTTTGGGCACTCCCAACTGATAACATAGCAGAAATTGTGATGATTTCTTCTAAACATTTATGTATGTTTGATCAAACTCTCATTTTGGAAAGCATTGGATTTAGTGGAAACTCTGCCATATGGCTTGCTAATTTTGTTAACTCAGAATGGTCATTCAAGGCACGAGGAGCACAAATCTACTCCAATGCTCTCATTAATTTTTCTGCTAGATGAGGATCCATCAATCAAAATTAATAAGATTGTTAATGTCCAAACTCTTGAGCATGAGTACAACATTTCATAGATTTGATCGTTGTATTTCTGGAATTGTATTTGTAGTGTACCAATGAAAGCATTTACAAGGTCTTGTTCTTCCTGCTCTGCCATATCTCTACAGAGCAGAGACCTTGGATATTTAAGGCACAATTAATGACTCCATGCCTTTGTGGATTATATGATTTCTTCTTGCAAAATCTTGGATCAATAACAATTTTATCCCATCAATTGTCAAATAAGTTTCTGCTATGTTTGTTGCTAGAATGACCTTATGTTCCCCTTCTAGGGAGCTTACATATTTGATGGGAGATTGGCAAATATTGGGCATATAACCATCTAAACAATATTTTTTCCTAGACCACTCATAATGTTTTCCAGAATCTCTTTTGTTGCTTCAATCTCTTCTTGTCCTGTAAAAGAAAAGAACATCTCCTGCTGGTTGTGTCACATGAATATGCATAACAATAACAATTGCAACTTCTAAGTAGTCCGCTTTAGGAGATTTTGTATAATTAATTTCAATAGTATATCTCCTTCCCGGTATTTTGAAAATTGGTGCTACAACAAAGAAATCACTGAACTTCTCTTCATCTAATATTGTACTGTATATAAGTCGTTTTATGTCTATACAAAACCTAGCAATATCCTTCACTAAACCACATAGAACATCTATGGAAAGGGCTCTCTCATGGGCCTCATCGGCCATCATAACATTATATCCTGCTAGATAAGGTTCACCTAAGAATTCTCGTAGTAGTATTCCATCGGTCAAATATTTTAGAATAGTTTTCTCATATGTACAATCTTAAAAATGAATAGAATAAGATACCTCATGACCAAGTTTAAAAACCATTTCCTGGGTAACTTGAGAAACTACACTCATTATTGCGACCCGCCATGGCTGTGTGCACCCAATTTTCCCTCTTTTTGTATAACTGACTTCACGAAGATATTAAGGTATCTGTGTTGTCTTCCCTAAGCCAGTCTCTCAAACAATGACAAAAAATATGACGATCATTCACAACATGAAGCAACTCCTCTCTGTAGGCATAAATTGGAAGTGACCTCCTATCATCCTAAAGGTTCTTCAACATATTTTTGCAATAAATTCCCGAGTGTATAGACTAATTTCCTTAGCTTGATCCTTGTCTCCCTCAAGTACTTAAGCCTTGACAAACTCAATATGATATTCAAAAACCATACTCTTGAGTATTTCTCTTATCCAGTGATCCAAATTTTAAGGTAACCTCTCCAATTTGATGTAGTTCCCAAGCCTCTTGCTCTACAAATGGATTAACTTTATCATCAAAACCTAGATCTCTCTATTGTTGCATGGCTATAAAAAATCATTTCTCCTACTTGACATTGTCTTCTTCATCATAGGCTTCTAGCATGTGATACTCAACAAAATTTGTATCCTTAAAATGTTGTGATGCTAGCTCATCAATTGTTTTATTGTACCTCATTTCTTGCTCTTCTTTTGCTGTCAACTTCACTCCATCAAATAAATATTTCTCATTCTCAGTTTCAAAATGCCAAATTGCATCCTCTTCTTGTTTCCAGGTCAACTTTGGTTCCATTAGCTTCCTTGTAATAGCTTCATCCTTTTCTTGAAGTCTCCATTCCAATTCTTCTCTTTCTATCTGATCTTGTTCTCTTAGGAATGCATGATTCTCTCACCGAGAAGGTAGATCTGGGTCATCCTCGAACTTAGACTCAAGGTGATTCTACATGACATGATATCCATCCTCCCGTAACTATAGAACTTCACCATCACTTGAACCTTCAGTTCCACTTGTTTTTCATGGGATAACTTCTTTATTGTTAGGATTATGTTTAACAATTGTGCTGGTAAGGTCGATTTCTTGGTCTTCAACTGCTACTCTATCATCTCCAAATCTGCAATCTTCTTTTCCCTTCATTTTTTTTATGGTCTTCATGATTTCTTGTAGTGTAATAATTATTTTTGTTGCTATCAACTAATAATTGGAATGCCAATGCTTCAACATGATCTACTAATTTTTTTTAGGTTCTTTTTATTTGCAAGAACTCTAACAAGTGAACCTGCATGATAATTGTATTCATATTTTTCACTAAGAGAACTAATTCCCACTGCAACTGACTTGGAGCACTTCTCAAACTGAAAACCTCTTGGGCCAGTATAATGCACAACTCTGATACCACTTTAAAGTCCCTTACTAAAATAATCTAATCGACTTGCAAAAATATTTTAAATTTCTCTTTCAAGCATTTTTTCAAATACTTTGCATCTAAATATTTCTTCAAAAACTTTATATGCAAACCGAAGAACTATTTTTGTGTAGAGTTATTTCTTCAAAAAATTTGCATGCAATTAAAGATGAAACCCTAAATCAATAGAATTCTCCAAATTAGCAGTGATAATTCAACCCAATTTTTCATTAACCTTCAACATGAAATTACATGCTAGATGACTAGTTAAAGATGCCAAAAAAATGATTTATAAAACCTAGGAGTTGCTCCGAAAAATGGAACTAATTGGCTCGAGAAATTTATTGACAAAGATAAATCAAGAAATAAAATGATGCTGTCTCATGAGAGAATATGATCTCCATAGGAAGAATATGGTCCCATCCAAATAACATAATCTCCTCAAGGAAAATCAGCTCCAAAATAAACATGAGCTTCACAAAGAATTTCGATATTCTCAATCAAATGTGGCTTCCTTAGTAAACTTGGTTTCTTCAAAGAAATTCAACTTCCATAAAGAATTTGGCCTCCTTAAATAATTTCAGCCTCCATAAAAATAAGATTTGTTGCAACTAGATGAATCAATTCTCCTTCAAGCTCCCATGATCTCTGGTAAAATGTAGCTTCTCCTTCAATATGATCACCTGTGAAGAATCTAGACAATTCCTCCTTTTTGACTAGCTAGGGTGGATGTATCTCACCACTGAAACCAATCTTGATCAACCAAGGTGGATGTGTTTCACAATTGAAAGTAGTCTTAAAGAGGGTTCACAACCTTTACTCAAAATCTCCAAGAGCTCTCCAAAATTGACTTAAGAAAAATAAGCAATGCATCCTAAAAATTGAGCTCCAATTATTTTTTTATCATTAGAATACCATGGTGTTGACGACTTTTTCATCAATGTTATCTATTCAGGCTCGCCAAAATATCTTGCCTCACATCCAAATTTTGCGCCTTAATCTCATAATCGACACCTCCAACACTTATCTATTCAGTCTCAACTAAATCTCTTGTCTCACATCCAAATTTTGCGACTCAATGATCCGGATTTCTTCAGCTACCAGAATTAACCAAGATCTTTTACTTCTATGATGTTAGCATAATTTCATATAAAAGAGTATAAAACAACCACATGTGCATATTGAAATAAGAGGAAACATAATGATGATCAACAATTCAGAGGATACAAAACACATTGATAACGGAGTTCACCCAGTGTGGGTTACGTCTCCAGGCCATGGTGTCAGGAGAAGGGAGGTCGCTTCATTGAATCTTGCAAAATGATGATGATGTACATGGCATGTTCTTTGGACAAATACCCTCAACATGAGTGGTGTGTCTCTCCACGAAACATTCTCCCTACAAGAACTCTCACTCAAATGGGATTTCCTTTAGCATGACAAGCTAATAAAATCTCACATAATGTGGCAACAAGTATCCCTCAACATAGTGCTAATCAAGGATCTCAACAATAAAGACATCATCTTAGCAAATTAAGAAGAAAGACATGGCATAACTACATCATATACCTCCACTTTCGGTGATGGCTGAAAAATGCAAAGTTCAGCTACTAAAATGGACCATGCCACTAATTCCTAGCAATGAATGGTGCAAAGTCGTCTGTAAACTTGTCCAATTCTAACACTATCAAATTTTGGACCCTCGGGAATCTCGAAGATTCCCCCAAAGATTCATTCCTGAAGATGACTAGAAAATCCATTGCTCGAATGAATATTTTGAGCACACCACTGCGCTCCTTGTGAAATTCTGTGAAAAATGACTATAAAGTTGACAACATTTTGCCTCGGTCAAAAATCAACCTCCAAGGGAATCTTTAAGATTCCACAAGATTCTCCAAAGATTCCTTGCTGTTGGAGACCTACATTTTTGTTGCTCAGATGGAGATTCTGACTACACGGTTGGAATCTTGGTGAGAAAACATGCAAAAATTACTATCCACTCGTCAAATTCTGTCGCTAGCATCTCTGGCCCTTAAGGGAATCTTTCTCGACATCTTAAGATTCTTGTTCATGGTTCCATCGGTTCAAGTTTCCACCTCCGCTCTAGTTCGCTGCACTCCTCCTATGGCCTGGTCGAATGATTTGAGTCTACTCTTCAAAAAAAATATTCACCAAATTAAATATGGAACCTCTGTAATTACCCGACAACCAACACTTTCTCTGTCTAATCTAGCTACAGTCTCTTGGAATCCTCAATTGCTGTTTCTGTGTTGGATTTTTCTAGAAGCATCTCTTTCTGGATAGGGTTTCTAGGTAGACTATGCAGGTATCCACACAAGCAAATACACAAATATTCCCTTTCTTTCACTAGGAACTACCTTTTCTTCATGTTGACCCAAAAACTGCCTTTATTTCATGTGATCATGTCATCCTTGACTTTAATTTCTAGACCTGATCATGGATTTTATTTCTCCTTGCTTATTTCTCTTAACCAAAGAAAAAAATATCACTACTTGTGGTGAAATTGACGGTTTCCTGTAACCGACAATGATTCAGGGTTTCTGGGTAAACCTCTCCTTCATATTTGATGTAACGTGGGTGTGCACTGCAAAACAAAAAAAGGAATGATGAATTTTCTTAACACACCAAACATCAATGACTCTTCAAAAAACGACACTATGTACATACAACTCCTTCTTCAGACTCACCTTCACACTTCACAATGCAGGCTTCCGGCTTCAACTCTTGCTCCAGGTTTCGACTTTTGCCTTACAATTGCCTCACGACCCTCATAACCTTAATCTATGATACCACTTGCTGGTATTTGAGCCCATTAAATTATATAAAAAAAGAAAGAAATTCACATAAATTTGAAATGGAATCACACAAGAAAAACACAAGGAATTTACATGGTAAAACCTTCATAATGTGTCAAGGAAACCTCCACGGGGCAAGGGATTGGAATTCTTATTGCTCAAGGTCCAAAAAAATGACTCTCGAACCATTACATCAAGCCACTCGTGTAATTATCATTTTAATACAAAAAAACTTCATTACATAACTTGCTATCATTACGCAACTGTCTGAATGATAAACCCAAATTTACTAAGATAATTACATTTTTAACAATAATTGTTGACTCTCTTAACAATATGATCTTTAAACACCATACTCTTGAGGATTTCTCTTATCTAGTGATCCAAATTTTAACATCATCTCTCCAATTTGATGTAGATCCCAAGCCTCTTGCTCTACAAATGGATTAATTTTATCTTCATAACCTAGCTCTCTGTATTGTTGCATGGTTATAAAAATCGTTTCTCCTACTTGACCTTGTCCTCTTCGTCATATGCTTTTAGCATGTGATACTCAACAATATTTTTAGTACCTTAACGTGCTGTGATGCTAGCTCATCAATTGTTTTCTTGTAGCTCATTTCCCGCTCTTCTTTTGCTGTCAACTTCACTCCATCAAAACAATATTTCTCATTCTCAGCTTCAAAATGCCGAATTGCATCCTCTTCTTGTTTCCGGGTCAACTTTGGCTCCATTAGCTTCATCATGCTAGCTTCATCCTTTTCTCAAACTCTCCTTTCTAATTCTTCCCTCTCTCGCTGATCTTGTTCTCTTTGGAATGCACGATGCTCTCACTGAGAAGATAGATCTAGGTCATCCTCAAACTTAGCCTCAAGGTCATTCTACATGACATGATATCCATCCTCCCGTAACTACAGAACTTCACCATCACTTGAACCTTCACTGATACTTGTTTTGCATGGGATAAATTCTTTATTGCCAGGATTATTTTCAACAATTGCGCTGGTAAGGTCAATTTCTTGGTCTTCAACTGCTACTCTATCATCTCCAAATCTTCATTCTTCTTTTCCCTTCACTATTTTATGACCTTCATGATTTCTTGCACTGTAATAATTATATTTGTTTGTATCAACCCATAATTGGAATGCCAATGCTCCAACATGCTCTAGCAATTTTTTAAAGTTCTTTTTATAGTCTTCAAAGATTTGCAAGAATTCTAGCAAGCACTTCTGCATGATAACTATGTTCATCTTTTTCATTGAGAGAACTAATTCCCGCTGCAAGTGTGATCCAGGTGGATATTGGTGGCCCCCTGCCAAGTCCACCTGGACCCCCACCATTGTCTTTCTCAGCATTGTAGCACAACTTACTATTTTTAGCAGTTTTTCGGGTCCTGAACTTCCGGAGCCGTTTTGAGGCCCTAAACGACGTTTTTTGGGGAATCTAGGGGCAACATGGGTCCATGGAATGGACTGGTGTTGCCCATTCCAACAATGATAGTGCTCGGATAGATCTTTCTAATGAGCTATTGTACGCGTCAAACGGAGATCATATGCCAAAGTTACGACCCCGGGAAGTTGATGTACCAATTTACCCCAAACGGGGCCCACAGTTTGGCTTTTCATCTCCTAGGGTTAGGTTTTGGAATGTTAAGGGTTTTTCCATTGTTTCTCAACAATAAATAGGCCTTCGAGCCTCATTGTAACACAGTTCAGAGGCATGTAGCCATCACATCTCTTCTCAGAGATAAGCTACCATCGCCCTAGCTGGTTTATTTCCATTTCTGGTTGTAAGCATATTTCAGTATTTTCCATTAATGAAATGAAGTATTATTTCCGCTGCATCTTTGTGTATATGGTTACCTCTGTAATTTGTTGTGTTCCTATTTAAATCCGGATCAGTGGTATTAGAGCGGTCTGCTTTTTCTCTGTTTTTCTTTGCATGTCCCCAACAAGGTCGGGATATAAGGAGTTAGGGCTTGAACTGGTTGAACCTTTGCAAGACTAGCCTCGCAAATCCCGACGGCCTCCCATGGCAGACGAGAAGAAAGACGAGGGGGCAGGAGATCCCATCAAAATCTTGCTCGAAGAAGCCCTCGAGCGACAACGGAACGCGATGATGGACAGCTTTGCCCAGATCCTTCAGCGGCTACCCAGAAGCGGCGCATCGGCTTCCATCAGCTCCTTTGGAAACACCACACCTTTTAAGGTATAGGTTAATTTTGAAATCCCCATATTCGAGGGTCAGATAGACGCCGATGCCATAGATAAATGGTTAAATCTGCTAGAGGGTTATTTTTCTGTTCATGAATTTTCGAGTCGGGAAAAGATTGTTTTTGCTCTTCTCAAAGCAGCCCCCCACGTCAAGGACTGGTGGGAAACCTACTGCGAGCAGAAGGATGAAAGTACTGGCTCACTATTTTCAGCTGCACCCACCTGGGATTCGTTTCGGGATGCCATCAAGGAGCAGTACTACCCTGTCAGAAGCTATGAGGATGAATACATAAAGTGGACCATGCTGCGGCAGGGAAGGGACCAAGACGTGCCGGAGTTCACCAATCTTTTCCATACCCTTCGCACAAAGTTGGGTATCAAGGATTCGGAGCAACATTTGATACTCAAATACCGTGGCTGCCTGCACAAGTACATCCAGGAAGAAATACAATTCCTAAACATCCCCTCGCTTGGCGCAGCATACCGATATGCCGTCAAGGTCGAGCAGAAGTTTAAACAAAAGAAGCGAGACTTTGGATCTACGAATCCAAAGCAGGGGAAAGGTGCCCCTAAACCACAGAACAAAGGACAGAGCCAAGGTGGGACAGCCCAAGACAACCAGCCGAAGCTGCAAGCAAAGAACAACGCCGCGAAGCCGAGAAAGGACACCGGAAAATGGTGCGAGTTCCATAAGAGCTCCACTCACAACACAAGTGAGTGTCGGGCCAAGCAGTCACTTGTGGCTGAGCTAAAGGTTTGAGAATCAGATGCATGTTCCGACTCTGAGTCAGAACCCGATAAGGGGTATGAAAAAGGGAAGCAGATCATTGATGCGGATCCCAGCGCCACTGTTGCTACCGCAAAGATCCAGAAAAATGAACCCGAAGATCCAGAGGAGGAGGAGCGTCTCTTCCACTCCCAGATGTGGGTAAAGGGCTCCCCGATACAGTTCATTGTTGATAGCGGGAGTCAAAAGAACCTCATTTCGGCAGAGGTCGTGAAGCGGTTGGGCTTACCGACCACAGCACATCCACAACCATACACCATTGGGTGGCTTCACCAAGGGCGAGATCTTCGCGTGAGCCAGCAGTGTCGCCTTCCATACAACATCAAGCCCTTCACGGATGAGGTATTGTGTGACATTGCTCCCCTTGAAGTTTGTGATGTATTACTAGGACAACCATACTTGTGGAAGCGACATGCTGTGTATGAATCAAGGCCCTGTGCTGTTATTATTACATTGGGAAATAAGTTGTTCAGGATACCAGAGGTAGCACCACCCGCCGCCATCTCTTTGATTACTGCAAAACAATGCAGTAAGATCATTTCCAAAACCAGGAAATTTGTTTTCCTGATGATACGCCCTCAAGGGAAGAAGAAGACAGTGGCCGCGGCCTCCAAACGGGGTCCCTCTGCACGACAGCTACAGATGGACAAGATCGTGGAGGAGTACGAAGACATCTTCACCTCCCCGGCAGGGGTTCCTCTGCACTGTCAAGTCAAGCACTCCATCGATCTGACCCCAGGTGCGCCGCTACCCAATGGACCAATTTATCCGCGCTTCGTTCTGGAGAACAATGAAATCAAGAGGCAGATTCAGGAGCTCCTGCAGAAAGGTCACATCCGTCCGAGTTCATCGCCCTGTGGGAGCCCGATCGTGTTGGTACAGAAGAAGGATGGGACGTGGAGACTTTGTATTGACTATCGGGCGCTGAACAAGATCACTGTCCGTAATAGGTACCCGATCCCGCGGATTGATGACCTCCTAGACCAACTAAAGGGGGCGAAATATTTTAGCAAGATCGATCTGAAGTCAGGATATCACCAGGTACCAATCGAACCCTCAGATGTGTGGAAGACTGCCTTCAAATCCAAGGAGGGCCTCTTCGAATGGTTGGTCATGCCTTTCAGATTGACGAATGCTCCTGCAACCTTTATGAGGCTAATGGATGACATCTTGCGGCCATTCACCAACTCCTTTGTAGTAGTATACTTGGATGACATTCTGATCTTCAGCCAGAGTTGGGAAGAGCACCTCCACCACATCCGACAGGTTCTCCAAACACTGCGGCAACACAAGCTATGTGCCAATTTGGAGAAATGCACTTTTGGCATGACCGAGGTTCAGTATCTGGGATACATCATTGATGAACAGGGGGTGCATGTCGATCCAGCCAAGGTCCAAGTCATTCGGGATTGGCCCTCTCCAACCACTCTAATAAAGCTCCGCAGCTTTCTAGGCCTTGCCAACTTCTACCGCAGGTTTGTGCTGGGGTTCTCTCATATTTCTTGGCCCTTGAGTCAAGTCACCAAGGGAGGGGCGAAAGCAAAATTCTTTTGGTCTGAATCTCAACAGAAGGCATTCAGGGAGTTGAAGGATCGCCTCTGCACGGCACCAGTGCTCGCGTTACCAGATTTACAACAACCATTTGAGGTCGAGACAGATGCCTCTGACTATGCTATTGGGGCAGTCCTTACTCAACATGGACATCCAGTGGCATATCACAGTGAAACGCTTTCAGACACAGTCCGGAAGTACCCCACTTATGATAAAGAGATGTATTCCATTGTACAGGCCTGCCGACAATGGAAGCATTACATTTTGGGGAAGGAAACGGTCATCCACACAGATCACCGACCCCTGCAGTTCATACAGACCCAAGGGAAATTGCAGAATGATCGCCATCAGAAGTGGTCTACATACCTGCAACAGTTTCACTTGAATATCAAGTATAAAAAGGGCAGCACCAATAATGTTGCAGATTGCCTCAGTCGACCACCGATCATGGCGCTGACCACCGTGCTCAACTCTTGTGGGCACGAGACTTCTGATTGGCCACTTCTCTACAAAAGCGACCCATAATTCGGCCACACATACGAGACACTCTTGGAGGGTCGGCATGTTGCAGATTTTCACCTCCAGGAGGCCCTATTATGCCACCTCGGTCACCTTTGTGTTCCTTCAAGCGAGCGTGCCAAGATGATTTGGGAAGCACACTACAGTCGGGCTGCTGGGCATTTCGGGGTCGAGAAAACAGTGGCAGTACTGCAAAATTATTTCTATTGGCCGAATCTTCGACAGGATGTTGGGAAGTACATCCGATCATGTACTGCCTGTGCCATTGCCAAACCGACCATTAAGAAGCAAGGCCTCTATACCTCGTTGCCTACCCCTAGTCGACCTTGGGAATCCATCTCCATGGATTACATGTCAGGCCTTCCTTCCACTAAGCATGGAAATGACTGTGTTTTTGTGGTCGTCGACAGGTTCTCGAAGATGGCCATTATGGTGGCCTGCAAGAAGAATATCACAGCAGAAGCCACTGCTAAACTCTTCTTTGAACGAGTGTGGGTGCACTTTGGGATCCCACAGTCTATCATCTCAGATCGGGACAGTCAGTTTCTCAGCACATTTTGGTCCAGTCTCTGGTCAATGCTGGACACCAAACTCACGAAGTCCACAACCTTCCATCCTCAAACTGATGGCCAGACAGAGGTTGTCAATAGGATGATTGTGCACATTCTGCGCATGTATAACTCAAAGCATCCACGCACATGGGACGAGAGCCTCCCCTATGTTCAACACAGCTACAACCGAGCTCTTCACAGCTCCACTGGCCATAGCCCTTTTCAGGTGGGTTTGGGATTCCAGCCACTATGCCCCATTGATGTGGCCATGCCACTTGCAGCTACTCACATGAATTCAGCTCATGTCCAGTCCGAAACAGATAAGGCCACCAGCTTCATTGAGCACATCCAACATATTCGCCAACAGGTCCATGACATTCTTGAGAAATCAAATTCCAAGTACAAGCAGCGACATGATCAACATCGGGTGCCACACAAGTTTCAGGTGGGCGACAAAGTCTGGTTGCATTTGCAAAAGGAACGCCTTACTGGAGCCTATCGGAAATTGAGACCACTCTGATATGGTCCTTACACCATTACTAAGACTATGGGAGACAATGCATTTGAGCTCAGTATTCCCCCATTCCTTGGCCTGCACCCAGTGTTCAATGTGGACCGCCTTCGGCCATACTTTCCACCATTGCTAGACACATCCGACATTGCAGAACAACTCAAACCCACAGAATTAAATCCAGATTGCATGGAACAAGCTGCAACTGATCGAATCATGGACACACAGATCAAGAACACGCGCCAACAGAATATCCAACTGTATCGAGTTGTCAAAGCAGGCCAACTCCTTCAGCAGGGCAAGTGGCTCACCAGGGAACAAGTTCAGCAGAAGTTTCCTCATCTCATGGAGGAGCTCAACGCAATGGGGACCATTGCTTCCTAAGGGGGGAGGAATGATCCAGGTGGATATTGGTGGCCCCCTGCCAAGTCCACCTGAACCCCCACCATTGTCTTTCTCAGCATTGTAGCACAACTTACTATTTTTAGCAGTTTTTCGGGTCCTGAACTTCCGGAGCCGTTTTGAGGCCCTAAACGACGTTTTTTGGGGAATCCGGGGGCAACATGGGTCCATGGAATGGACCGATGTTTCCCATTCCAACAATGATAGTGCTCGGATAGATCTTTCTAATGAGCTATTGTACGCGTCAAACGGAGATCATATGCCAAAGTTACGACCCCGGGAAGTTGATGTACCAATTTACCCCAAACGGGGCCCACAGTTTGGCTTTTCATCTCCTAGGGTTAGGTTTTGGAATGTTAAGGGTTTTTCCATTGTTTCTCAACAATAAATAGGCCTTCGAGCCTCATTGTAACACAGTTCAGAGGCATGTAGCCATCACATCTCTTCTCAGAGATAAGCTACCATCGCCTTAGCTGGTTTATTTCCATTTCTGGTTGTAAGCATATTTCAGTATTTTCCATTAATGAAATGAAGTATTATTTCCGCTGCATCTTTGTGTATATGGTTACCTCTGTAATTTGTTGCGTTCCTGTTTAAATCCGGATCAAAGTGACTAGGAACACTTCTCAAACTGAAAACCCCTCGGGCTAGAAAGATGCACAACTCTATACCACTATAATGTCCCTTACTAAAATAGTCTAATCAACTTGCTAAAATATTTTTAATTTTCTCTTTCAGGTATTTTTCCAAATGGTTTGCATGCAAATATTTCTTCAAACACTTTGTATGCAAACAAAAAGAACTATTTTTGTACAGGCATTTCTTCAAACATTTTGCATGTAACTAATGATGAAACCGTGACTCAATAAAACTCCCCAAATTATTAGTGATAATTCAACCCAATTTTTCATTAATCTTCAACATGAATTTACATGCTCGATGACCATTTAAATATGCAAAAAAAATGATTTTTGAAACCTGGGAGTTGCTCCGATAAATGACACTAATTTGGATGGAGAAATTTATTAACAAAGATAGCTCCATAAATAAAATGATGCTATCTCGTGAGAGATTGTGACCTGCCTATGAAGAATGCGGCCCCATCCAAATAATTCAGTCTCCTCAAGGAAAATCAATTCCACAATAAACTCAAGCTTCACAAAGAATTTTGATCTCCTCAATCAAATGCGGCTTCCTTAGTAAACTTGGCCTCCAATATAATACACTCGATCTCTTCAAAGAAATTCAACTTCCATGAAGAATTCAGCCTCGTTAAAGAATTTCAACCTCCACAAAAATAGGAGTTGTTGCAACTAGATGAATCAATTCTCCTTCAAGCTCCCACTATCTCTGGTAAAATGTAGCTTCTCCTTCAATATTATCACCTATGAAGAATCTAGATGATTCCTCCTTTTTGACTAGCTAGGGTGGATGTGTCTCACCACTTAACCAATCTTGATAAGCTAGGGTGGATGTGTTTCACCATTGAAATTAATCATCAAGAGGGTTTCACACCCTTTACTCAAAAGCTCAAAGAGCTCTCTAAAATTGACTTAAGAAAATAAGCAATACATCCTCAAAATGAGCTCCAATTCTCCTTTTTATCATTAGAATACCATGGCATTGACGACATTTTCGTTAACGTTATCTATTTAGGCTCGACTAAATCTCTTGTCTCATTGCATCCAAATTTTGCACCTTGATCTCGTAATTGACACCTCCAACACTTTTATGCTTATATTCCCCAACTCCATTTGTATAAGAATGCCCTGGCTCGTTCTATAGATTTTCATGTGTTTGAAAAAAAAAAAGCCACTCCTTCCCATTTCTTCAAGAAAAAAAAGGTCTATTGAGTTCTTAAAAATAAAAGGGGAAAAGGTCTTCCTATTCCAATTGAAAAATACATTTAATGCCATTTTATAAAAATAAAATAACAAGTGGGTTGGTTACAAAAGAATGCCTCGGAGAGTCCAAATGAAATGTGCAGCCCTCTTTATAATTATAGAAGTTCAATGCATATTCATAATTGTTGGAGGTCCGCTCCACTTGTTCCAAGACCTATAGACTGCCAAGAAGGCCGCCCTCTTTATAATTATAGAAGTTCCACTTGTTCATTCTTAATTGTTGGAGGCCCGCTCCACTTGTTCGAAGACCCATAGACTGCCAAGAAGGCCCCCTCTTTATATCTATAGAAGTTCCACTTGTTCCAAGACCCATAGACCGCCAAGAAAGCCACCCTCTTTATAATTATAGAAGTTCAATGCAGATTCATAACTGTTGGAGGCCTGCTCCACTTGTTCCAAAACCCATAGATCGCTGAGAAAGTCGCCATCATCTAATAACATGAAAGAAAGAAAACAATTATATATCAATAATCTATTATACCTCCTCCCCACTATCCATGTGGGATATATCAGGTTTATTATTATTATTATGTGACACATCGAAATGATCCATATGGGATATATCATGTTTATTATTATTATTATGTGACACATTGAAATGATCCATGTGGGATATATTATGTTTATTAATTATTATTATGATATGGCACATCCAAATGATCACATTATTCTATTATTATTATGTGACACATTGAAATGATCCATGTGGGATATATTATGTTTATTAATTATTATTATGATATGGCACATCCAAATGATCACATTATTCAATCATATATCATGAGCAATATACCATGATCAAAGAATGTTGGAGCGGGGATTTAATCACTTTTGAGTCTCGCTCACATTATTCAATCATATATCATGAGCAATATACCCTGAACAAAGAATGTGGAGCTGGGAATTCATCACGTTTGAGTGCTATTATTGGAGAAATGCGCATGATCAAAGTAGAAATTTCTAAACACGGTTCTGTAGCTTATGTCCCACGGGCCCCATGGATACAATCAAGAACATCAGTGATAACATTCTTTTTGGAAAGGAGTATAATGGAGAGAAGTATATGGAAGTGCTTGCTGCATATGCTTTAGATATGGATATCTGTTATATGAGAGGAGGTGATGTAGCAATTATCAGAGAAAAATGATTCAACTTGTCAGGTTGGCAGAGAACTTGAGTGGTTCTTGCAAGGACTTTATATCATGATTGTGACCACACGTTAATTGCTGTTGATGCCCATGTTTCTGCTTGGATTTCCAACATGCGTGGAGCCAAAAAAATGAAGATAAAATGAGTACTACAAAGTTTATGACGCGTTAGCCTTAATTTTCTTGTATGATAATCAATTATTTTTAACATTCAACAATCAGACTATGGTCGTTTGGAATTTCCGAGGAGTTTGAACCAGTAATGCGAGTTGTTGTGGGACTAAATATGCACCGACCTGTCACTATAAAAGCATAGGAAATAGTAGAGAGTCCAGTTATGATCTTTCTTTGAACAATACTATTGAAGGGACACATCTAATAGCTGAGGGACTTAGTTTAGTGAAGAACATGCTAATGGATATTGTTTAGGAGCGATACAAAGATGCAATTTTAGGGATTACTTTAAATTTTATTTATGGGTTTATTTGATTAGTTTAATTTTAAGAGTGCTCCAGGAAAATTGACTTTGTGGCTTCTCACTAATAAAGTGTTTATATAACAAAATTTGATCAATTGATTTGGAGACTAATTATTAATAAAAGACCCTGTGACCTCTCACTAACAGGATGCTACCTACTATTAACAAAATACCTTGTGACCTGCCACTAACAAAATGATTATACAATAAGACTCTACCAATTAAACTAACCTTTGAAGCATGGTAAACTCAATTGTAAAAATACATATTGCGATCTCAGTACATGGTTCCAGTATGGAGATGGTCAGCGAAAATTGCGAGAGATGTTAAAGATGGTGCCAACATTGATTTACATCGATAATGTGATAGGTGAAATTGAGCTTCAACAAATTTTTCGCCAAAAGGATTTGAATACTGGACACGAGGTGAAGGTGGGGTTGCTCGTCACTGCTCATGATATAAATGTGTGGTGAGCGTGCCCAAGTAATACGCAGGTAAAACAACACCAGTGTTCAACCTTTTCTGGTCGAAAGTTTAAATGTACAGAGTAACTGGAAAATGATTTGTTGTCCATAACAGAGAAATACAAGTTTCACCCTCAGTCATTTTGTGGAAGTGATCAAAGTGGATCATTACTTATAGTCTACGTGGCATATGGTTATAACAACGTCGCAGTCTTCTGCATCGTTCTGGCTATTCACATATTCGAAATCCGTTGTCTAAAATTGAACAAATATTTAAAGAAAATCAAAACAGTTGCCAAGCGGTTGACAAGATTATCCAAACATCAATCCAAACTTCCTCAAGAGCAATCCAAGCCATTCATTCATCTCAACAACTCTATAAAGGGAGGCAAATATCTAATTCAAAGGGATTCCCATTCCTGGCACTTTAATGCTATCCAATTTTCGAGTGGGGTTTTTAGCTAGTTGTGAGGTTTTTTTCACCGAAAGAAATAGTGCTTGAAGCTACTTTTAGATATATATGATCTTGTTTAGGATTGGATCACAGGGCTTGTGGGAACCAAACCTCTTACTTAATTATTGGACCATATCCTTAGAACTCAGTTGTGAGGTTTTCTTATCTATTTCTTAACTCATTTCTTGCATAAATCTTTGCGAAGCCTGATGATGATTGTTGGTTTGTAGGATGCTCACAAACGAGTCTTAGAAGGTGAAAGCAAAGCTCCACAAATCAATGGATCTGTGAAGGTAATTGTTTGGGTTTCCTACATAATTTCCACAACTTATTCTCCTTTTATTGGTGATGACTAAGTGATGGTTTTCTAGGATGTAATCACATTTACAACGGATGATTTGTTTTTTTTTTAAACAGAAAAAAACTTTTCTATTACATATGTAAAAGAAATACATTGTCGGTGAATCACTGCCATTGGATCAGGGGATCCAATTAGTCCATTGTGGCATACAATTTTTAAAAAACACACTACATGAAGTAATAAAGTTGGAAACCTGCAGTGCCCAGGTACCTCCTTTTGAAGGGAGATTCATAATCTAGACTATCCCCATGACTTGAAGTTCTCTGTTTCAGCTTGTAACTAAACCGGGTATCTTTGTGCCTGTGAACTGAAGGTTTTGTATCTTTTTGTAGCATCATTTGTCATCCCTTGGTGTTCTAGAACTGTGGGATATTGTTTGTGTAATCCGATGAGTCAATACATCCACCCTCCTCTTACAGGTGAAAGATTTGGCCACTAGCCTGGTAAAGTCTGCATCCTTAAAAGCAAAACAGAGAGTCTATGTTTTAATGAAGCCAAAGAGTCTTCCAGATCATCTGAGGAGCAGATTAGATGGTGATATGTCCCGAATATTGCAAACAGTTATTTAGGAAAGATTGGTAGAATATTCTATTGGGATCCGATGAACGACCGGTCTTAGAAATTCAATTAGCAACCCCATTATGTGGGCAATGGATATTGAACGAAAACCTAGTATCAATGCTTTAATGTTGGCTTTCCAATTAATCAGTGACAGCTTTGGAATCTCCAAAGATAGTGATCTCCTGAAGTCCGAGTAGGACGCCCCATAGAGCAAGGAGTTCATCTCATGTATTGGTACCAGACTTGCCATGCCAGTGAAATTGGTATGAGTGTTTAGCATTGACGTAGATGCCCCAAATTTACAAGGTGGAGGGATAAGCGGGGTGTTGTGAGTGGGGGAAGCACAAAAGTCATGGTGGTAGTTAATAATCTTGCAGCAAGTCTGCTAGATATTAGGCTGCTCATTCTCGAAGATAAGAGCGTTCCGAGACCGCCAAATGCCCTAGATGATGAAGAAGACCAGTGTTTTGTGGGAAAATGAGTCCACTGTCCAACTGTGGAGACAAGAGACTATGTCGAAGCGTTCCCAAGGAGGTGGATCTTCTAACGAGTGTAGAATCTCGATCCAAACTGAAGAAGCAAATGAGCAGTGGATGAAAAGGTGGTTAATGTCCTCTCCATATGAGTTGCAAACGCAACAACGTCCTAGACCCCGGAAACCCCAAGTAAGGATACAATTGTGAACTACCAACTAAGAAAAACAATTCAACTTGAGGGGGAAATTCCATTTCCAGACCCTAGCGAGCCAAGGGTGAATCAGATTCAAGCATGGAGGCATAGTGATGAGGTTGTAGGCTTCTTTTACAATGATCTTGTCTAATTGAGTTCCACCGGCCCAAACAAGTCTATCTTTAGCATTAGAAAGAATGATCCCGTAAAGTTTCAAATTAGTAATGTAATTTGTCCATTCCAAACAAAGATGGTTAGGTAGAGAGATTCTACAACGTCTTTCCAGTGAGTGTAGTAAGGTGAGAAGAGTTTACCAACTGAGATATCTTTGAGTACATGATAACCAAAATAATGTAAAAATGTGATTAGGTCCAGGGATAGAAGATGTGTTCCAGTGATCCCAACTAGTTAGTCTAGTCCGATCTTGGGGGAAGATCCCGAGCCAATGGACTAATGAAGGTAAGAAAAATAATAATGTTTAGAAGTGAACAGGCTGTGCCAAGAAACAAAGATTTGTGAGGGAATCGAAGCACCATTTCGAAGCTAGTCGTAGAAGCACAAATTTTATAAGTATTTTACAATAATGATGCATTGCCAAATTCCCTCAAATCGCACAACCCTCTAGAAAGTCTTAAGCAGCCAAGCCGAGTTGAAAGAGGTAGGGTCTTTAAACGTGACTTTGATTCACTCTCCCACTTTATTTTATTTCTGAAGACATTACCCCTTTAATCCACTTGTTTGTAGTTACGCTGTTTCTTTTCTTGTTTGTAGTTATGATGCAGGAACATCCAAACACCTTAGTGGAAAAAAATTAGAGAAAGAAGACACGTGGACAACCACATGGACAACCAGGCCAACCATGAACCAAATTTCAGTTAAAAAAAAATCAGTTAAAATTGAATGTATGTATAACAAGAATTTAAGAATTCATTAGTGCATCAAGAAGACAGAAAAACCTACGCGTGCGAGAGAGGGTAAAATGTAGTTGCTGGAGAATTCTTGATTAAGGCTGAGATGCCTTAAATTGTAACCGAGTTTGTAAATAATGAAAATGCGACTTTGTGAAATTATGTCTGTGTATCTTTTGTTTGAATTGTTTGCCAGCGTTTTGTTTTATTTTCTGGAGCCATGGTTTCCTTATCAAATGGCTAGAGAGAATCATCTCACGTAGGTGATAGCAGCAACATCGACTCCAATCTAGCGGAGTAGAGATTCTACGCAAGAGTAAAGGTGAGCAGTCGAGATGGGAGTGATTCTGCAAAGCCGTCTCCCCAAATATTACATTCGGCTGAGAGGGTTCGTAAATCGAGCAGCTTTTCGGTGGGTTGCGGTTCTAAGAGGGAGAATTATGAGTCACTTAAGTTTGTGGGTAAGGGTTTCATCTGAGTTGTGAGGGAGAGCAGTCACATGGTTCCGAGGGCCCATGTGGTAGTGGCAACTGGTGGAAGAGATCGAGTAGCCGAGATGCTGATGAGGAGCCAGTCGTTGTGAATAAATCTGTGCCAAAGAAAGATGCTGCTGAGGAATCTAAGCCTCCCTCCGATGAGGATGACAGGGGGGGAGACTCGAGCATAACATGTCTGAATCAGAACCAGAAGAGGACGACGAAGGTCCAAAAGTCGAAGCACCAATGGCATGGTTGAGGATTTGCTGGTCGTGGTGGAATATTTTTATCCAGGGGTGATGCTGATGTGGATACATTGTTTCATGTTTTTTGTGAGCAACTTGTCTGTGATGAATGATGACTTGGGCCACGGAAGAATGAGGGCAAAGGATTGCATTTTATAGCAGACTTGCTGCTCCTACAAGACGAGGCAAAGACTTTGCTAGCCAGACTGTGGAGACTAGACCTGTCACATACAAGGATGGTTATGGACCAATGCGTGGGAGTTTGCTACGTGGTGGAGCAAGAATCCGCAACGGAAGCGTGTGTGGACCGAGGACAAGGAGAGGCTACCTGGTTTGCATGAAGGAGGGTCTGGAGCTTCCCAAGAATCTGCCACAGCTTCTTGAAAAGATGAATGACTCATTGGCCCATAAGGCAAGGGAGACCGTGAGAAGCATTTATGAAAGGTTTCATGGGCCCATAACCCACAAGCCTTAAGGACGATTTATTGGGGAAATGGGATTTTGGTTCACCCCAAAATCTCGTCCCCATCAAGTGGTATCACAGTGGGAAAAGATTTCCTACGGAAAGGAGATTTTGCATGCGAAGAAAGAAGAGGCACAATTTTGCTGAAGATTTGTAAGCTTGTAATTTTTATTTTTATTTTTTGAAGGTGAGAAGATTGCAACAAACCTGGAGTAGGAGTGCTCAATTGGTTCGAGAGGAGAGAACCAGAGAGATTCCGAAAGATTAAGCTCGGGAGAGAAGCTTGGCAAGGTATCTGGTAGTAGGGAGGACTTGCTATTGCAGAGGTTTGGTTGCAGCTCACAGAAGACCATGAAGGCAGTTCCACTGAAGAAGTGAAACAGTGGGTAGAATTGCTAAGGACAAGGAAACGCATATGACTAGGAGGTCATAATTTTTTGTACCTCGGGAGTCTGATGCAGGAGCATCCGAACACCTTAGTGGAAAAAAATTAGAGAAAGAAGACACGTGGACAACCACATGGACAACCAAGCCAACCATGAACTGAATTTCAGTTCAAAAAAAAATCAGTTAAAACTGAATGTATGTATAACAAGATATTAAGAATTCATTAGTGCATCAAGAAGACAGAAAAACCTATGCGTGTGAGAGAGGGTAAAATGTAGTTGCTGGAGAATTCTTGATTAAGGCTGAGATACCTTAAGTTGTAACCGAGTTTGTAAATAATGAAAATGTGACTTTGTGAAATTATGTCTGTGTATC
Source organism: Pinus tabuliformis (assembly GCA_031772625.1). NCBI lineage: Eukaryota > Viridiplantae > Streptophyta > Pinopsida > Pinales > Pinaceae > Pinus > Pinus tabuliformis. Next base: position 1,233,801,974 of record CM062817.1, on the reverse strand, counting down.
TTTTGTTTGAATTGTTTGCCAACATTTTGTTTTATTTTCTGGAGCCATGGTTTCCTTATCAAATGGCCAGAGAGAATCATCTCACGTAGGTGACAGCAGAAACAACGACTCCAATCTAGCAGAGCAGAGATTCTACGCAAGAGTAAAGGTGAGCAGTCGAGATGGGAGTGATTTTTCAAAGCTGTCTCCCTGGAGATTACATTCGGCTGAGAGGGTTCGTAGATCGAGCAGCTTTTCGGTGGGTTGCGGTTCCAAGAGGGAGAATTATGAGTCACTTAAGTTTGTGGGTAAGGGTTTCATCTGAGTTGTGAGGGAAAGCGGTCACATGGTTCCGAGGGTCCATGTGGTAGTGGCAACCAGTGGAAGAGATTGAGTAGCTGCGACGCTGATGAGGAGCCAGTCATTGTGAATAAATCTGTGCCAAAGAAAGATGCTGCCGAGGAATCTAAGCCTCCCTTCGATGAGGATGACGGGGGGGGGGGGGGGAGACTCAAGCATAACGTGTCTGAATTAGAACCGGAAGAGGATGACGAATGTCCAAAGGTCGAAGCGCCAATGGCGTGGCCAAGGATTTGCTGGTTGTGGTGGAAGATTTTTATCCAGGGGTGATGCTGATGTGGATACATGTTTCATGTTTTTCATGAGCAACTTGTCTTTGATGAAAGACGACCTGGGCCACGAAAGAATGAGGGCAAAGGAATGCATTTTATAGCAAACCTACTATTCCTACAAGATGAGGCAGAGACTTCGCTAGTCGGACTGCGGAGACCAGATCTGTCACGTACAAGGATGGTTATGGACCAATATGTGGGAGTTTGCTACGTAGTGGAGCAAGATCCGCAGAGGAAGCGTGTGTGGACTGAGGACGAGGAGAGGCTACCTGGTTTGTGCGAAGGAGGGTATGGAGCTTCCCAAGAATTTGCCATAGCTTCTTGAAAAGATGAATGACTCATTGGCCCATAAGGCAAGTGAGACTGTGAGAAGCAATTTTGAAAGGCTTCGTGGGCCCATAACCCATAGGCCTCAAGGACGATTTATTGGGGAAATGGATTTTGGTTCACCCCAAAATCTCGTCCCCATCAAGTTATGCTGTTTCTTTTCTTTTGATAATTGTTTTAAAGTGTGTTCATTATATTTGAATCTTACCTTTGTATATTAAAATAACATTTGTAGTTACGTTGTTTCTTTTCTTTTGATAATTGTTTTTAAGTGTCTTCATTATATTTGAATCTTACCTTTGTATATTAAAATAACACTTTACTTTAATTTTGCATAAAAACAAAAAACAAAAAGCAAATAAAAGAACCCATCGTTTGTGAGGTACATATTAATATTTTAATTTTAATTTGTATATTTTTTAACATTTTATTTTAATTTTTGCAGATATAAAAAATTACAAAAATAAGAGGTTAATAGTATAAAGATTCTAAAACCAAATATTCCCAGCTTATTTCTTAGGGCTTCCATGAGGAGGCTATTGCGGTTTATATCCGTGGCTTGTTGTTCAAGCTGCAAAAACCTCATCTCTACAGGATCACGAGGTTCGTTTACAAATTCGATGACCATGATTAGGGTTTTATGATTTTCGGCCTTGCCGACCTAAATCCCTTGCAAATATCCACAAATACCCGAAGAAACTTGTTCTGATACCAAATGATCCTTAAACTACCATGGATATTCCACTCGATAGTTCATCACAATAGATCTAACAATATTATATTAAAACTCTGAAAATTCTACATTTTTACAGTTTTTATTTAAATTTTAGATCTGTATATTTTTTTGTAATTAGTGCATGCATGCGAGTATAATTATGCAGAAAAGTAGAGAACGAAAAAATAAGCTCACACACACATAAGACACAATATATGCTATCTGGGAAACCCTTTCAGGAGAAAACCCAGCCGGAAGGTGAGGCCACTTCATTCTCTTTCTCTGTCTGAAAATAGGGCTGCAGGTACAAAGAAGTAATGCTTGTGGCCCATGGTTAAAAGTGTAACTAGGTTCGGTCTTCATAATGACATGTAATTGTGACTTTTGTAAAATGATGTAAAGAAAAAAATAAAATTATTTTGTAATACTTGCTTCATGGATTTCATGAGCAAGAGATTTTATTTTTAGATGGCTCCCGTTGTGAGCCTTTAGAAATTGTCAAAAGAATCAATGTCATGTATGAAGATCTCTTCTTGAGCATGTGTCAAATGTATATGAGTCTATGAAAGTGTCTAGAAGCCCTCTAAAGACAAGCACAATCCTCCTCTTCAAGTCGAACTCCAAATAAAGTAAATGGCATGTGCTAACTTACCTATTTAGAGACACAACCCTTCATATAGTCAGGTAGACTTATTTATGGAGGGAAACCACTATATATAGGCATGAATGTACTTTTCATTTCCACAGTTCAAGAATTTGGATCTCTCTCTAAAATTCAGTGAACAGTTCAGTGATGAGTTCAGATCAAAGTTCAGAAGTCAAGGAAGGAGCTCAGAAAGAAGAGGGAAGGACAACGAGTTTTGTTAGGACTAATCACAGTTAAGAACAATAATTTGTATCTCTCTGTATTTGGGTTGATAGTTATAGTCAAAGGAATTCAATGTCAAAAAGAAATAAGGTTACAAGTATGTGACATGTTTTCAATGTTGTTACAAGGAAGAAGATCTCGGTGGCATCTCAAAGGGCAAAGCCTATAGTTCATTGGTATCTCTTTAGGATTCGATGTTACTACTGAAGAAGAGATTCAATATCTTTGACAAACACAGTGACCACAGTTTGGTGTCATCACATATGGTGTGAAATCTAAAAGTAGAAAGAACCGAGAAAGAGTAAATGAGAAGGAGGAAGAGGACTTGTGTCTTGGTATTGGAATGGAAAATAGGTCAAGGGTCTTGGTCTTGGTATTCGTCAATTGGAATATCTATAAAAATAATTTGTGCACGTTTTCCTCTCAAAGAGTGAGAGGTTTTGTCCTACATTCCGTGTCTCTTGTCTATTTATGTTCATGCACTGGTTACTATTTGATGAAGAAGAACACTAATAATCTAAGAAGAAGATTCTAATCTAAAGAAGTAAAAATAATTCACAAGTGTTACTAATCGAAGAGAAATCACCTATTGCTAATGCCTTAGATTTCTCAACAACTCGTGGGCTGCTACAGTGCACAGATCCTCTGTGTGTGCTCTACCTCCTACCTCCTGGCTATCTTTGCTCAGCTATGGAACAAAATTCTATCGAAAGAATGGAATGCCACTTCCTCCTAGTGGCCCCGTTATAACATAGCCCGATAGCTTACTAGTGGTTAAGTTTGACTACATCAACTCTTAACTGGAGTTAAAAAATAGAATCTTCTAGAGTATTTTACATCAAAAACATGTGGCTAGCCCCTTTTTGATGAATAATGGGGGTTGGCATGACATCCTCTCGAATTATAGGTGTGAAAATAGGAAGGTCAAATTCTGAGTGGCATAAATTTTGCATACAGACTCCGATTGACACACTTCTTGCACCGTTGGAATGGTATCTGTGCATAGAATAACATGAAAAGGGGACGCGCTAAAGTGATAAAGTTTTACCCCCAAAAACATCATTTGATGCCTCAAAACGCTCCCGGAAAGTTTCAAACCCCGTTTCACCAAACTGGGTCCCGCTGGTAAAAACAATTCCGTGAGTTGATTACTCCACTTTTTTCACTCCAAATGTATCGAGATGGATGAAAGAAATACAATGATCCAATTCAGATCATTCAACATATTGACTTGACTAGACTTATATCAAATATATATTATCCTTTTCCAAGTATATTCGCCTATATTTTCTCTCTCTAGAATCCTTTGAATAACTCTAATTGGTAATTCCAACCAAACTTTGTGATAGTTTGAAGTTAACATACCTTTTAAAACCTTTCTACAGAGTCTATCCTCTTGGCTAGCCTTTCTTTTAGTTCTTGTTTTCAATTGTACCCTAATATATCTTCTTTGCAATCCCATAGGCCTCACCAAAATTTGATGTGCCAAGTGAAAGTTATGACAACTTTCCCAAAACTTGTTGATTTTTGGCCCTTCCCAAGAACACACTTGTATAGCACGCCCTGTATCGAATTTTCCAAATATAATGAGGAAATTTATACCTATGGTAGCTCATTATGTTTCGTCAAAACCCTAAAATTTCATTGTTTGGAACTTTTTTTGGGAAAAAGTTACAGTGAACTTATCCACATGACTTATTTAAAAGATGATTTTAGAAATAGTCACAAACCCTAACTTCCATAGGGTATATCTTTGAAACTATAGTCAATGAAAATCTAAAATTTTGATCACTTTTACCCTAATATATTGCCTTAACATCCTAGAAATCTTGCGACTTGAAGCCATAGAAAAAAAATGTTATGGTTAAAATACCAAGATGACTTGTTTGGAATTGATTTTAGAATTAGTCAGAAACCTTGGCTCCCACAAGGTATATTGTCAAAATTATAGTGAAATATAATATAAAATTTTGATCACTTGTACTTTAATATTTATCTTCAAGCACTCCAAAATTTTATAGTATGAACCTTTCTAGAAATAAATATATAGTAAAAATTCTCATACAACTTGTTTGAGACTAATTTCAAGATTAGTCACAAACTCTATATTCCACATGATATATCTTCTTAATTACAAAGAAATAAAACTTTAAAATTTCACCACGTGTAATGTGATATTAGAACACAATATCCTTAAAATTTCATTGTTTGAAACTTCTCATCAAGAAATTTATAGTGCAAATTCCAATATGGCTTGTTTGAAGTAGCAAAGCCCTATAATCTTATGTTTGATACCAAATGTTATGATCCAAATGCATAAAAAACTAGACGTACATACTATTTAAACAATGTGAGTGCGGAGCACAAGTCCAATATAGATTGGAGATACAAGTTACACAATAACTCCTCAAAGAATAGGATAACCTCCTCCAAATACCCAAATACATTCATACGTCCAAATCACTTATCCTCGATAATGACTTTATGATTTCTATAAACACTTATTCACACATTGCATATGTGGCCCCTAACTTATTAGGCCCACCATTTTACATATATATTTACATGTTTAATTTACATTTAACCCCATTTATAGCCTCCTTTTATGCATATCATATATATTTAACCCAATATATGCCCCCCTTCAGGCCATATCAATATTTAATGATGCAAAATTTCCTTTCATGTGAAAAGTTACTTTGAAATAGAGTTAAAGTTCATTGTGCAGTTTTGCAATATGTTTTAAATATATGTGATTCAATGATATATAAACTTCTTTCAACATAAATTCATTGTGTATTGGAATTGGTTCAACATATTAGGTTGAAATTTCCATATAATCATGCAACATTTTATAGGTCAAATTCTAAATCACTTTGATAAAGTATACAAAACAACTAAAATGCACTAGATTAGTTTTTTATTCTACAACCTATGGGTTATGGACACATCAATCCCCTATTATGCCACCCTAATTTTTCCATGGCATATAAAATTTCAATCAACCTATAAACATTGATATATTACATCACCCTACATATGAACTTCTCACATGTGTAAAGAAAATTATTTATTCTTTGATCGATTTGTGATTAGACTGTGACTATAACAAATCACACTAGATACTCAACTAGTGACGCACTTTTACAAAGTTGTTCAAATTTATCATATTTGCACCACAAAATAAATTTATCATATTTGCACCACAAAACACAAAATGGTTGCTCTATGTATCCCCCAATGTGGTTAAGAACATGATTGAAAAAATTTATTGTGAAAATAATCTTAGATAACAATTAATACAATTAAACTATAGTTCCATGCTCGAAAATGGCCAACAGTTCTCTATCGATATCCAACTGTAGTTAATACTTGGTCTCCTTCATCCACGATTCAATGTCTTGGAAACTTATGAAACATTTATTTCAAAGTCTTATATTTTCTTTATGTTTAACATCTATTTTAATAAAATAATTAGGTAGTACAACGTCGTTAAACCCAACTTGTGTTAAAGTAACTTTATTTTAAAAAATGGAAAAAGTTCATTTATATTGTAAATCATTTTGTACATCTAAATGTATGGTTAACACTTTAAAGTCATTTTACAACCTAGTAACCCCCTAGGTGTAACTCACATGGAAAAACATGCCATGAAGTGTTAGATAAGCTATGAGATATAAGATTTAATCTTGCACTATGAATCTTGTGTGTTATCCTCGAGGGAGGGGTGGCTACAACTAAAGGTTATAGTGGTAACAATTGGAATTGACCCTGTTTCATGTGAGTACAAGATTGCGCTATTTGTTGATTCCTCTAGGCACACACCCAAAAAAAATTGTACAACCTAGTAATTACACCATTATATGATATAAAACATCTTGCAAAGTGAACCTAATCCCTTTTCATGTAACTAATTCTAGTCTTCTTAATCCAGGGTCAACAAACAAGTTCCATGTACACAAATCGAACTTGTTCTACTATAAGTTGTACATTGCATTGTATCACCAAAATTTACAACAAGAAGAGGTGCCAACATAGGGAGAATTCTACCACAACTTATGTTTTCCCCTTGATCATTGTAAAAGAATTGGAGAAATTTAAGAGAGAGATTTGAAAAAAGAGATTGGAATGAAATTGCGCTGGATTGTGATATGGAATTCATGGAGTCTCCTTATAAGTGGCACATATATAATAATGGTTCTTGTGGATTTTTTTTACATCTATGAAAATAAAGCTAGCTTGTGTTAGGGAATCACCCAACAATATGTGCATATATGAATGTTTCACATGTAGGGAAGAGAAATATTTGTTTCTACATTTTAGTCTCACGGGTAAGTAAATGTTTCCAAGCCAAAATTTATGAGGACTATTTTTTGTATGATATTGTTTGTTTGACATATATATGTACCTATATGACTGAGGATCTTGAAGGTGTAATTATGCGATTGAAGCTTCTAGATATACCCAATTTATTTGAAAATAAAACTAAAATTAAGGGTATATAATATTGTGTGTACCCGAGATGTGTTAAATAATAATCATCATTCTTCCCCTCCTTTAACAAGAAGCAGGGAAGATATCTTGGAGCGCGCTCATCGAACCAGTGATCGATGCTGTTGAGATTGCAACAAGATGATGGAGCTTAGTGAAAAGAGTCGCCTTCACTAAGTGGGCCCGCAGGCTATTTTTGGCGCAAGTCTATTTTTAGACATATGGATCATGTCTATGGATTGCAGGTTGCTGTTTATGGATGATTGATCAAGTTGGGAAAAAATAGATGGACTTCTATTTTTGATGAAAGTGTGAGTGATCAAAGTCTATTTTTAGACTGGCTGTCAAAAATAGAAAAGTCAAATATTATTATCTCACAATAATATTTGGACTATAAACTTAATCTTATTCTCTTGGAGCACTTCAGTTTGAGCTACAGAGGTGGCACATGCAGCTGTCAGAAGAAAATACGCTTTTCTTATGAGTCAGTTGAGTTGTTGCATGCATGACTTCAGTTAGAACTCAATCAGTTGAGTTTGGTGGAGTTGATTGTGGAGTTGATGGAGTTGTGTTCAGTTTAGCTTTGTTAAACTGGTTGTATTTAGTCTAACTGGCAAATAGACTAGAGATGAGTTGGGTGAATTAGTTATTAATTAATTCACAAGTTATTAACTCATAATACAACTAATGAATACATCAGTTAACTCAGTTGCATGTCAGTGCATGTTCAGTTCAACAGGGACAGGTGGTAGAGAATCAGATTGCTATCAGTTGTGACTATAGTTGTGCACCAGATCTTGCACAATCAAGGGATTGAGTATGCCAATGAGTTTGCTCACGTATTTGCCCACATTATAGCTTGTGCTCATGTCCAAAAAAGAGTGAGTGACTATTTTGCAGGTGAAAAACGAGTTTGGTGAGCCATTCTCATCAGTTCTTGAGCAGGTATTGAGCAGTGGAGGCAGGCAAGCAGTGGAAGAGATTTGGAGATCAGATCTGAGCTGTATTGTGTGTAACAGAGGTGGAGATACTTGTGAGAAGTATTATGCTGTGTAATGTTACATGACTCAGTCATTAATATACAGATAGTTGGGGTTTTTAGCGAGATGCTTTCCCCAGGATACATACTGTGTTAATGTGTGAATGCTCTTGATGTTTTATTGTTATTGATGCTGCTATATTGATGATCAACGTAGAGGAGCTTATGTATTGTGTATGTATTCCGCAATAGTACATGATCAGGATAATCTCTGTTGAATATGTGTTAAATTATTCAAAATTTCTACAGATGCTGCCCCTGTTAGGGTTTCAGAAAAATCCCACCGCCCTTCCCTTTGCGCTCTCGGCTCCTTTGATCTTCGACGCTGCTAATCTCCTCACCATGGTCATGCCGTCCAGAGGGGTGGGCTCTGCCCCCCCTCCCTCATCAGATCCCTCTGCTGACAAGTCAGTAAATGCAGACGCTCCAGCTGGTCAAGGACCTGACCCATCTAATGGCCCTCACTCAGAACCTGATAAAAACAACAATGGAAAAGCTGCTGCAGGTCAGAAGGTAGCGAAGGACAAAGAATCAGACCAGAACAACTCGATGTCATGGCCAAAAGCATTCTCTGCAGCATGCATTCCTAAATCGGCAGAGAGAATCAAAATAGATCTACCCAGTGATGGAATCAACGCCCAAATTCAATACATGAGTGATCATGCACTCATAGGCAAATTCCTTGGGTTCTGGCCGACTGAAAAGGCCCTGCATGGCTGGATAGCCTCCAAATGGAAACCTAAAGGTCAAGTCTTGCTGTAGCTAGGACCCAAAGGTTTTTTCACTGCTATCTTCACCTGCCTGGAAGACAAAAATCGCATATTTCTTCAACTCTGCAGGCCTATATCTCTGAGAATGGAAAGCAAGGTTCGACCCAGACAAAGAGGATTTATCCTGGGCTCCGTATGGATACACCTATACTCTCTTCCAGTGGAATATTGGAATGAAGAGACAATAAAGGACATTGGCAATAGCCTAGGAGCTTTCATCAAAGTAGCCGAGGAAACCAAACACCGTAGATACACCTCATATGCTGGGATCTGCGTACACATGCATCTGGCCAAAGAACTCACGGATTCGGTAAGTTTATTTCATGACGATTATGAAAGGGTACAAACTATAGACTATGAGCACATTCCTTTTCGTTGCAGAAGATGCCATAAGCATGGCCATCTTTTCAGAGATTTCCCTCTGAATCTTCAGTCGAAAGCTTCCGCAACAGATACAAATAAAGGCACTGAAGGATTCACGAGAGTTCCTAGCCGTAGAAAGCATACCAAGAAACCTCTAGTAGCTCCAGAAGCGCCCAAGAAGCCTGAAATCCGGAATAGCTTCAACATCTTGTCTTCTCCCACCTTTACGAAGGATAATACTCCCAACCCATCCTTGGATCCCTCTTCGTCCATCCCTGTGCCTACCCCTCATCCTTCAGCCTCGACTTCCAAGTCAGCTCATACCCGCATTCCAGCTTCAACCTCTTCAGATTTTTTTTTTGCCTCTGAAACAATCATACAATCCTCCGCCATGGAGGTTGATGCTTCTCTAGCCAACAACAACAATCAAAAGTCAGATGAGGAGGAACAGGACAATCCATCACCCATGGACGAAGAACCAGAAGATGAAGATCTAATAGATCTGGACCTCCTCAAACTGGAAGCCACATGTCTACAAAAAGATTTCAATGAAATTCCCCCAAAAGAGTTCGAGAGACTTGATGGATTTTTGACCAAAGTACAGCAAAATAAATATCTTGGCATTCAAGCAGGTAGTCATTGGGATGGAATTTTTTTTTTGAAAGACACGAAAAAGCGAGGGCGCAAAACGGATCTGCAAAGGACTATTATTATTGGAGAAATGCTGGTGGATTAGGGAGAATTCCCCAAGCTGACCAAGTTCTACAAAGCTCTTCCCCATAGTTCCCCACAAAGCTAATCTCCTGGAATGTGTGAGGGTTTAACAGTCCTGCAAAACATAGAATGCTAAAAAACATGATTCAACAAGAAAGGCCCTCACTAGTCTTTCTACAAGAAACCAAAAGCAATAGTAATACACTGGAGAAAAGTCTAAACAAAGTTTGGACAGGTTGTCGATCAGTCTCTGTGGATGCCTCAGGCACTTCTGGAGGGCTAGCGATCTTATGGAACCCTCAAATCCTCTCACTCCAAAATTTCCATGGCTCTCACTTCTTCATTTCATCTACCTTCCATCTCAGAGGTACCAACATCCATGGTCTCCTCACAAATGTGTATTTTCCTCAAGATCTTCAAAAAAAGCTGGATTTACTGAACTCTATCACAGCCCTCAGCTCTAGCAGAAGCCATCCTCTATGGATAAGTGGTGGGGACTACAACATTATTACGACGCTGGAGGAAAAATCAGGAGGCCGAGAAAGACTGGAGGGAGACAACATTGGCTTAAAAGATTTTATAGCAAGGAATCAGCTCATGGATCTTCAGACCTCAAATGGTATGTTTACTTGGACCAACAAATGAAGAGGAACTCAGCACATAACCTCCAGACTTGACCGCTTCCTCCTATCGGATAATGCCATTCATCTGGGCGGAGACTTCCACGCCTCTATTCTACCTCAAGCAGGCTCAGATCACTGGCCTATAATGCTTTAGTGGTCACACCCAGATTCAAAGAGCAATAGACCATTCTGCTTCGAATCCTTTTGGTTCTCCCATCCTAACTTCAAAGAAGTGGTAGTAGCTGCCTGGAAATCCTTCACTCCCACCGCAGGAGCCAAGATGTTTCAATTCCAACAAAAGCTCAAACACCTTAAGCAAGTGCTAAAAACCTAGAATCGCACTCAGTTTGGCAACATATTTGATCAAAGGAAGGAGTTGGAGCAGCAAATGAATACGCTGCAACAGTGCATCATATTAGAAGGCCGAAAGGAGGAATATGCACTACAGGAGCAGATCCTCTCAAATCAGATTGAAATGCACAGGCAACAAGAAGAGACTCTCTGGCTTCAAAAATCAAGGATCAAATGGCTCAGGGATGGGGAGAAAAATACAAAATTCTTTCACAGGTCTACCATTCAAAGGAGAATGCACAACAATATCGCCTTCATCAACAATCAACAAGGGGAGCGCCTGGAGAAACATGAAGACATAGTACAGGAATTCCAAGAACACTTTCAGAACACTCTCAAAGAACCGCCGGGTAGCAGAATTCAAGCCATACAAAATATAGTGCAGCACATTCCTAAAATCATCAATGAGGATCACAACAATAGGCTACTCTAGCCCATCTCTTTGCAGGAAGTGGAGGATGCTATGACCCAACTCAAGGATGGTAAGGCGCCTGGACCTGACGGATTCATTGCCAACTTCTTTCATGCTTTCTGGGAGCTTATTAAAACAGAGTTATGGGAGCTAGTGGATGAATCAAGGTCAATGCATTGGGTTCTTCCCTCCCTAAATACGACCTTCATAGCGCTTGTTCCTAAAATGGAAGAATCCAAGACTCCGGACAAATATAGACCAATTGCATTATGCAATGTCATCTATAAGCTCATATCTAAAGTAGTGGCGAACAGACTGAAACCTCTTCTCCCTTTTCTCATCTCGCCAGAGCAGACAGGATATGTAGAAGGGCACCAGATTATGGATGACATCATTCTCTCCCACGAAGTGATCCACTCACTCATGATATTGAAAAAACCAGGTATGATTCTCAAACTAGATCTCTCCAAAGCTTTCGATAAACTCAGCTAGACCTATATCAAACACATCGTACTAGCATTCGGCTTCAATGCTACCTGGACTCATTGGATAATGAATCTCATTTCCTCCCTTTGCTTCTCCATTCTTCTCAATGGCTCCCCCTCCCCTCCTTTTCAACCTTCCAGGGGTATTCTTCAAGGAGATCCTCTTTCCCCTTTCATTTTTGTTCTCATGGCGGAAGGGCTAAGCCGCCTTCTTCACTCTGCTTCTTCTTCACATTCCTTAAAAGGCATTTCACTGCATAGCCAGTCTCCCATCACTGACCAATAGTTTGTCGATGATAATATTCTTTTTGGCTACCCATCAGTTCAAGAAGCCTCTGCCTTCAAACTCCTGCTCAATCTCTTTTCTGAAGCCTCAGGCACTACCATCAATGCCTCCAAATCTCAGCTCTTTTTCTTCCATACTCCCGTTCTCACGCAGAGGAATATAGCAAGAATTCTGGGCTTTTCTATAGCCAAGCTTCCGTCGAAATATTTGGGAGCTCCCCTGTTTGACTCTGCTATCAAACACGCCTCTTGGAGAGCCCTTCTTGACAGATTAGAAACCAAGCTCTCTTCCTGGACTTTCCGCTCCCTCAACATTGCCAGTAGGATCATCCTCATCAAATTTGTTCTCCAAGCCATGCCTCTGTACCTGTTCTCAATTTTAGCTGCCCCTAAATGGGTTCTCAGGAATATTCGCAATCTGCAAAGAAATTTCCTTTGGGGCTCAACAGGCCACAACAGAAAATGGGCTCTGGTCAAATGGACGGAAGTATGTCTTCCGAAATCAGCAGGGGGACTGGGTTTGCGGGATCCCCAACACAGCAACAACATCATGGGGGCGCGCATATGGTGGAATTGGATCTCTAAACCACACACTCCCTGGGGTAGTCTCTGGCAGGCCAAGTATGCACCAGGAAGAACAAAAGAGGAGTTAATCCGTTGCAGTCCAACCACTCTTGGCTCACTAATCTGGAATGTTGCCAAAATACACAACGCCTTCGTTCAAGCACACAGCTTCTGGGAAATTCATTCAGGCACCACTGCGAGATTTTGGGACGATTCCTGGAAAAAACTTCCCAAACTTGCATCCCTCTTCAACAAACCCAAGTGGCAAGCAACCATGCAGCAGAATGAACAAATCCATGTTAACCAATTCTGGTAGCAACAATCTCCCCAAGGCTTTCAACTATGGAAACCGGCAAACACTTGGCAGGCCAATTGGCAGGAGGAAACATATGACGAGATTGATCAAGAACTCAATCTCAGGAAAATCAAACTCTCTGATCAGAAAGACCGCTTGAGATGGGGTTATACCACCAAGGGTATGTTCACAACCAAGGAAGCTTATCAAATCCTTCATCACCCCATTCAGATAAATAAAGATCAACTATGGGATCAAGTCTGGCAACCAAAAATATGGCCGAAGGTCTCCACATTCCTTTGGCTTCTTAGTAAAAAAAGGATCCTCACATGGGATAACTTACAAAAGCGAGGATTCATCGGGCCATCTAGATGCTCCAACTGTAATTACCACCCAAAGGATACTAATCATCTCTTGGATACTTGCCCTCTAGCAGCTCAAATGTGGGAGAGAACAACACAGTGCAACGGAAGAACATGCAGAAGAGAGGGAGATATCATAAACACTATCAGAACCTGGCCACGAAAGCCTTTCCAAAGTCCTTTTCTCAATGCTCTCTAGAACCTCCTGCCGGGCTTCGTTTATTGGATCATCTGGAAGGAAAGAAATAGCAGGATCTTCAAAAATCACAGTTCACCTCTGGACACCCTTTGGCTCCTTCTCAGGCAGAATCTTCAAGAAACTCTAGCCCTCAGTCAATGGAAAGACTCAGATATGCCAATCTCCCCTCAGGAATGCCTCATTCTTGCCAACTGGAATTTAGATCTCACCTCTATAAATCTTATCAGGGCTAAGAATTCTATCCACTCTGATTCTTCACACTCTTGGTCTCCTCCGATCACCCACCCCTACAAGCTGAACTTCGACGGAGCGGCCAAGGGCAATCCTGGGCCGGCTGGATACGGGGGCATCATCAGGAACGCTGAGGGTTCTGTTATGCATGTGTATCACGGTTCGATGGATCGAGATACCAACAACGCAGCTGAGATTGAAGGTTTATGGCAGGGGTTATGTACAACAGAAAAAAGAACTTGCTCCCCTTAGAAGTTGAAGGGGACTCTCAAATTCTCATAGAAGCTGCCATCCAGATACAAGCAGGATCCTCAGCTGCAAAGATAGCTTCGAGTTGGAGGCTTCTCAATAGGATGGAACAAATCGAAGAGTGGCTCAAAACTCCTCGCAGCATCTCCTTCAAGCACATCAGGTACACAACCAACAAGGTTGCAGACAGACTGGCTAATCAAGGGGCCGATCAGCAGCTCCCCTTCTTCTCTGGTCCGTTGAATTGCTCCAATGATCCACAACTCAAAAGCGACTGCACTCTTCTGGTGCAACAAGATCTCTCCATCCCGGATCCAGGTGTCTAACGGCACTAAAGGCGCGTGGCCATTGGTATGGTTGGGCCCATGGATCCTCTGTACAACCACTTATCCTCTCGAGGTTCTGTTCATCACTTCTCACCTGCTCCATCTTAATGCGTCTTTAATGACGCCATGACAGCCATTCACTCCGGCTAATTTCTTGATCATGGCGCTTCTAACCTACCATAATCGTGATTACCCTCTCCACTTTGGCTCCTCCTCCACTGCAATTGAAGAGGCCTGTCTTCGTCCTCTCTCAGGAGCAAACCAGATTTGGGATGGTTGGAGGAGCTTCTGGTTCTGCCTTCAAACCATCCTCTGTTCCCATTGCTCTCACGCTCACCACCTGCTTGCTGGCCTGAGCTCTGCAACCAAGTTAGTTTTCTCCTTTCACTGCTTCATTCGTCCTCCAAGAAGCCAGGTTCTTCCCGCCCCTCTAGCCATGCCGAAATTGTGAAAGTGGATGAGCTGCAGAAGAGGCAGCTCTCGCGGGAAAACTGGGCACCAGGCCACCTCCTCCATGACAGACTCTTCAACTTCTGGCCCGGACCTGCGCTCGAATAAATATCCTGCCACTCAGAGTGGACGGGGTAGGGGCAGAGGTTTACAGATACGAGTTCCAAGTTCATTCCACTCAATGGCCAATGCCGCCCGGCTTCGTTTCCCCTGTAGCCATGGCTCTTCTACCTTCATGGCCATGGTCACCATTGAGCTTAGCGAGCTCAATTCGAGTCATGGAGCTGGCCCCCTTAGGGCGACTTTGGACAGGACGGTGGCAGACATTCTAGGTCCCAGCCAGGCAAACCCAGAACTGAGTAAAGCTGCAGGCTCTGGTAAAGGAAAGGCTTCTAAGAGCATGGAGAATCCAGCGAGCTCCTCTGATGATGACGATGAGAACAAATTTGGATGTTGCATCACCGAGGAGCCGCCTGACCTCTCTCCAGATGCCTAAGCAGGTTGGTTTTTTTTGGGTTCTATTGGATTTCTGTCAGCTTGAGAAGGTTCATACACATTCACTCATTCTGCCAGTTTCTTGTATGCAAAGGGTACTCTATCAACCTTCAGATTCCATTTTGGTTGTAGTCATAGTCACCTCTGTTTTCAGCTATGGGTTGTCGTGTTGCTGGTCACAACAACCAAATTTAGTCTTATTGTCTGGGTTGTCGTATAGATCAGGTTTAATTCCCACTTCCAAGTTTTGGTTGTCATATAGCTCAGGCTGTTTAATTCTCAATTCCAAGTACAACTATGGGGCTTTCGGTCTTTTGGCTTTATTCAGGAACAGGGTCTCTTCAGTTCTGGAAGCACTACTCTACTAGATTTTGGCACGCAGAAATGCTTTGCTTGTAATCATGCTGCAATTTTGGGCTAGCTCCACGAGGTCATGGACTCGGTGTATTATATTTTTGTATTAATATAGAAGTAGCCTTATTCAGAAAAAAAAAAAAAAAATATTGTGTGTACCCATGGTTCAACAAGGGGTGCTTAATGCTCTAGAAGAGAGGCACAATTACTATCATTTTCATTTTCCTAATCTTCAATAAAGGGTTGTGATTGTATTCTTGATTTTTCATTTTTATTTTGGCAAAGAGTTGGTATTAATTTTGTCATTATAGGCTTGTAAATTTTGTAAAAGGCATCTTCTATTAAGGATACACCATAGACATGTTCTTTTATAGGTTTTGTAGGAATATAATGACAAATCCAATACATATTCATGCCAAGCCAACAAAAATAAAGAACACAAACACAACATTTTGTTGAAGATCAAGAAACGAAAAAGATAGAAATGGTGTCCATCCTATAAAAGGTTAATCACTTCTAAATGAATTCATGAATACAAACATTATTCTAACCCCTAAATACTAGAGGCATATTTGAAGAATTTGAGTATCCCAGAAACTCAGTCACATAATTACACCTTCAAGCACCTCAACTACATAGATACATATATAAATTAGATAAGTAATACCATGTAAGAAAAGGTGTCCTCATAACTTTTGGATTGGAAATATTCACTCACCCATGAGAAAGATATGGAAATGAAATCTTCTCTCTGTTAAGAACTGAGCAGAAGCAAAACAAGAAAGAGTACAAAAAAATCATTCACTACAAAGAAAAGACCCTCTAGTGGAGGTTTTTGTAGAATCCCCTATAAAAATACCCCCAAAATCCATTTGTAACAAAGGTCACTAGAGGAGATGGGTGGGCATGTTTTAACATATGTTTTTTAATGGTGTGTCTATAATACCCAAATGCACTGGTGCATTATATAATCATATACACTTGTACTTAATAGAATATGGTGCAGCATGACATGGTTTTTTTTATATAAAATATAAAAACGTAATGGTCTGCTAAGTACATAATGCGCACTAGTGCATATAATACTTGATAGCACCAGAAATGGTTGAATTTAAAAAAATATCAGTCGTAAAATTCATTTTGCCCAGTCCGATGTTATACTCACATGACACCCCGGTGCTAAACAAGTACACAAACACTGTAATGTGTAACCAATATAACACACTGTTGTGGGGTTTTTAACTTAAAAATAACGGTGTGCTTATTATATTATATGCATAGGCGCCATTAATTAAGATGAACGCTCTGATGCTTAATAGAAAGTGGTGCACCATTGTGGGGATATTTTTTATACAAATAAAAAACAACGGTGCACTACCTATATAAGGTGCACCAGTGTGTATACTACTCGATAGCACCTGACAAAAAATAAATTAAAAAAAAATGTTGGTCGTAAAATTCATTTTCACCATTTCAGTGCTATACTAAAATGATGCATTGATGCTCTTAATGTATTTAAATGCACCGATGCATAAACAAAAAGGTGCACCGTGATAGGGTTTTTAATTTAAAAAAAATAGCGGTGTGCTTAGGAACATGCTAGGACCAGTGTGGTTACCCTAATGCACCAGAACAAGGTTAAATAAAAATTATCTATCGACCGTAAAAAATCATTTTTACCATTTACAGTGCTGTAGAGATCTCAAGCACCGATGCTACTCTTGCCTTTGTCAAGCGTCTTGTCGTCAGTGCTTCCCTTTCTTTCCATCCTCCTGTCTGTTGCTTAGTGTGTTGCTTTCAAATTTTCTCAAATGGTGATGATTTTATTTATTTATTATTATTATTATTATTATTATTATTTATTTATTTATTTATTTATGCGGCAACCATGCCTTCCCAATGAGCAATTGTCCATGTTTATCTTTAATTTAACTTTTTAGTGGAGTAGAATTTAAAATTAGGTAAAACGATCCATTTTTTTCCTAGTTCGACTCGCATCGATGGCGGTGCACCTTGTAATTTTATAGGGTGCATTTCAAATTAGTGCATTCTATTAACGTACCATAGATTTTCAGTGCATTTGGTAAATCGATACACACCGGAAAAGTTATAATTTTTACCATGATGCATTTGGTAAAAGTTACTTCCTAGTGCATTTGTTTTTACCAAGCGCACTGCATGCATACATATTAAAAAAATATAGCTCGGTGTGTTCATTAACGAGAAAGTTCTGTTTGGTGCGAAAAGGTTATTTATACACAATGGTGCATAATTTTATGTCGACACACAACATCGATAAATACAAATAACCAATGTTTAAGAGGTGCATCAAGTAGCTATACATATTGTTGTTGGTGCTTTATTGGGTTTGTGGCGCACCATGTCTAGTGCATCACTGTGTTTTTGGTGCATCGAGGATTTTTTTTTTTAATTGAAAGTTATGTTTCCATATTTATAAACACAAATTTCATTTTTCATTTTTTTATTTTTATTTTTATTTATTTATTTATTTTATTTATTTATTTATTTATTTTTATTATTATTATTATTTATTTATGTATGAGGTTGATGTATTTTATATGTCAATCATGCAACAAAGATGTCAACAGAGGGAGGAGAAACAACAACAGGAGCAAATGGTGGACCAATACAATGTGGTCTAACCATGGGAGGCATGAGAGAGGGAGAGAGATTTATACCCTCTCTCTATTACCATAGTGACCCAAGTCCTCTTGAGGAATGTAGGCCTCCTTAAGTACTATGAGGAGGCTACATACCTGAAGGGGCACTCTGGGTTGTTGGCACAATTGATCCGTCAATGTGATGCCCACCAATAGGATTTTCATGCTAGTCCAAACAAGTGGTATGGGCCCATTGAGGAGGACATATATTTTATCATTGGCCTATCTAGGAGAGGGGAGGATTTTCCCCAGTTCCCTAATGTTCCCCATGGTGTTGCAATAGAGAGTCAGCTTGTCTACTCTCAGAGATATGTTGGGGATCATGTAGTGCGTGCAACAAATTTTCAGGTGTATAGTGGACAACTACGGATCACTTCTTTTGGTGTAGAGGAGGTTAAGTGCCTCTCACTATTAGTGAGTACCATTGCACACTATACTAGTGATGGGAAGCGCATTAGTTGCCCTATTTTGTTTTATGTTGATTCTTTGGTGCAGAGGCCAAGACGTATCATATGGTCTACAATTTTTTGGTGGCAATTTTTTATGGATTTAGATATATTTGGTGCTATGATACATGGGAGGGAAAACTTCCCTTTTTCAACAAATATTTTTTTGTTTGTTTGAGAGATTTCTGGAGATAAGGCCTACCTTTGACCATCGCCCTCCTAGGTAGATGACTAAGGTGCATATGTGAATGTGGGGCGAGATGATTCCCAAGGGGGGCTTACTAGAGTATTCAACCATGATTTCCACCTAGGCACTGGAGCTACTGGGCAATGAGGATGACCACATGTTTGTCTTGGTGCCATGTCCTTACGTGGGGATGGATTGATGACAATGTCCAAACATCCTCTTCACACCAGATGAGCGTGCAGATGATAGATGTAATATTAATGTTTTCTTTAAATTAATATACATTCATTTTATTGTCTTAATTAATTAAAATACAATTTATTCTAACATGTTCTTTAACTTGTTTTATTAAATTGTTTAATGAAATTGTCTACTTATTGTTATGTACTATATATTTTGTAGACATCGACAATTTTGTTGGGGATATGGATCCTCCCCCACTGAAGGGAGATGGTTGAGCCTGTAGAGGGTGAGGCGCATCTTCAGGTGTAGATGGGTGCAGACATGCAGGCACGTAGAGTTGGTGTTAGATTCATGATGGAGTATTGTGACCAACTCTCCAGACTTTTATTTAATGAGGGAGTCTGTCTAGTGATGACTCGAGACATTAGGGAAGATCTTAGGCTCGTGGATCTCTTTAGGGACTGTCCACACATTATGATGAGTCTTATGCGTCACATCATTAGAGCTCCTAGGCTACTAGTAGTGAGGAGGGATGAGTATGCAATAGATATGAGTGAGTCTTCACCCAATACTACCCCATTAGATCATGATGATCAGGGTGATGATCCTTCTGGTGATCAGGGTGGTGATCCTACTAGTGATCGTTCAGATACACAGTCTTCACCCAGAACAACTATCCCATTGAATCATGATCAGGGTGCCGATGATCCTTCTAGCAGTGCTATACCTCCTCATCATTCACCTCATGATCACCCACTGCCTCATGTTTATGATCCACAGAGAGCATACCAGCTACCTTCTCCTTCTCCTCTACCTCATAGTTTTACTATTGAGGCAGTTGACCATCCATCGTCTTCTGCTACAGACCAAACTGCCACTACTACTGTTGTATCATTTTCTACTACACTAGACCAGGTTGCCACTATTACTGTTGTATCATATATTTCACTTAATCATGCAGTTATTTGACTTGTTTGTATATATATATATGTGTGTGTGTGTGTGTGTGTGCATTTTTTGTTCATGTTGCTGTACTTAATATATATGTTGGTGTTGATGTGTATATTGTTAGGTCATGTTAGATATGTTCATTTAATGTGCTTGCAGATAGATGTGTATGTGATAGAAATTATTTGAAATGACATGTATATTTGATGATGTGTGTGGTGATGATGTTAGATTACAATGCTTGTGTTTCGTTAGATGTGATCATGATTTTTTTTTGTAAGTCAATATTCTATTAATGTCAGAAAAAGGAGTACATAGAGTCCGTACCAAAATAGGTGGTCTCACCCCGACCAGATTTGTTGACCTAAAAGTTCACTAGATTACAAAAATACAAAAAATTAGCTAAGGACATCATCCATAAACGGTGCAGCCAAAGGCACCAAAACACAACTAAAACATAAAAAACACTAGAAATCATGCTAGTCATATGACATAATGGATGCAGGGTTTTCCAAGGTAGTTCCAGGAGGTGGAGGAGGGTGGAAGTCACACTAAACATGTCCTTCATAGTGCACTATCCATGTCTCCATCTTTTCTACTTTCTCCATGAGTTGGTTTTTCCCCCTCCAGACCACAACTAGTCTTTCCAGAAGTTGACTGTGAAAGTAATGCAGCTGCTCCAGAGACTCTATCTGCATCGCATGCACCTCACGACGAACTCGTTCTACAGCATCCACCCTATCCATCAAATTGGCAATGAGAGAGCGATAGTTTTCTATGCAGCAGTGATGAAGACCCTGCCGCTCCTGAGCCTCGGGTGTTGCCGGCCCATGCTTCTCCCTACCGCCATGGGTGCCGCCGCCCCTACGAGTCTCCCCACGGCCGTGCGACCCTTCACCTCTAATCACCCCCCGCTTTCCACCTCCACGACCTCCTATCTCACCTACATTGCCTTTTGACGCACACCCAACCATTTTTCCACCCTGAAGGGGCATCACTATGACCAAAGCCTGGGCTGTCACCCCTTCAGAAGCAAGGGCAATAGGGGAGGAAGAGAGACGACTTCGCATCGACGGTTTCATAACTTCCCATGACAGAGGCACACCTTGAACAAACACCAAACACCGGAATTTCACCCAAAATAACACTCCCTGCAGATAGAAGACCTGAGCATCACCACCCGAAATAACACGAATTCACCAAGATGGCTCCTTCCACCGACAAAGGACCACCCCCACCAGATAATCCTAACACCTCCACCTTCTAGAATACCATCAATGATGGAGCACCACCCAGGGATAGGGGAGTTGTTTCTGTCCCGAGTTAAACGCAAAATCAATCACCACCTACCAAATTCGACAGCCAGAAATGATAGGCGAACCCGCCAGGCCCCGTCGCACCAGAAATCACTATTAGAGCAGGGGCACTTGGGCTTCCTCCTGACTGTGGGGTTTCCTTATCGACGAGCTCCACCACCTCGTAATAACGAGGAAAAATGGGTTACCTCCAGACCGCGAGGAATTTTTTTCCCCCACCCAACATTTCCTTCCGCCACCAATAACTAGGATTCCCAGTCGGAAGGACCAAACGATCCCACTACCCTTGTATATTTACACAACGAGCAACCACACTCCGTTTCCAACAAGCATTGATCTCTGGCGCTTCCTCCTCCTTTTTGACAGCCACCACAACTCCCAACACCATATCTGAGTGTAGAGACGAATGCCTTGTGCATTCATCACCCGTTGCCTTAACACTCTACCACCCCCACACAAAGACGCTGAATAATTTCTCACACGAACAATTGACATTAAGACAATACCTCTTCGGGTGCATGCGAATATGTGAAGGGACTGGGAGGCCCGTCCCTCCCATCGTATCCACTTGTTTTCACACATGGGAGGCGTCCTCCATGTGATTCCCTGATCTCACCCCCATTAGGGAGTTAGATGTGATCATGATAATGATACCTTCTTAGATTATTATATTTGTGTGCTAGGTAATGATGTTTATATGTGCTAGAGGTGTATATAATTAGATGATGTTAGTGAATTTGAATGTGTATTTTAGATGATGTTTATGTTTGTTAGATGGTTATCATCATCATGATTGTTATTTTTATGAAATGATATTTATTATAAATTATGTATTGGTGAACTTATATCAAAATTTTATATATGAAATTACATGCAAAACAACTTACTTTAAAAAAAATGCAAAGATATTTTTATAAATTACAAAGTTTAATATGGTTGAAACTATAATTGTAAAATTACTGTAAATATTTTTCTATTGCTAAGATAGTTTATACATATTCATTCTAACCTAATTAGTAAAATATTTCAATACTCACAGGGAAAAAATAATTAAAGGTAAAATAATTTAGTTAGTTCTTAATAAGACGAAAATGTGTAACTCATTTTTTTTTGTAAGCTTGGTAGGACTACATCTTCACCATGTCCAACTTCTCACCCTGATCGGGGGGGGAATAGCACAAGATTTGAATCGAAAACTTCCAGTTCGATGTGACTTCATTTCCACGACCATTGCCAATTGAGCTACCCCAAGCGGACGTAACTCATTCAGTTTTTAATACAAAATATTAATAATAATTTTTTTTTTCAAAAATACAATTTAAACAATGAAAAACTACACATGGTCTATATATGTAGATAGAAAACCACTATAGATGCATCTTAATCATAGATTTATGAAGCACTAAAAGAGATTAAATCTTTTGACACGTACATCTTTTTTCAAATTTTGCATTCTAAAAAGAGATTTTCATATAATGAGATTCAATCCCTCTCGACTCTTGGTAGATCCATTGTTAAGATTGATATATACTTGTTTATAAAATTCAATCTATTGTTAAATTTAAAAAACTTAAGTCAAAATTTATTATAATTATTTACATTTAATATAACCTAAAAAGTTCTATTTTAATAAAACTTAATTTATCACTAAAGTTATCAGAGTTTCAAGCAATTTAAATTTAATATTTATAGCAACTCTTACCAATTTAAATTAGATTTTTCTCTCTCTAAAGACGAGGAAGAAATGTAAAATAAGACTTGTGAAGTTACTTTGTAGTTGGGGATTTTCTCTATTGGAAGTTCTCCCTTAAAGAGATAAGTGAACTTGTTTCTAGTAATAAAGATATAACATTTTGGTGCTAATTTGGTTCTTTATTTGCTATTGTGGTTTAAATTTATCTTATTTTTTTTCAATAATAAATATTAGTTAAATAATATAAAAATCATACTATATTAGAGAACTTAAGAAATACTATTTTTTCCACATACTTATCACGAGATAGTTGCTAAAATTCATGTTTTCACATTTCTACTAGCTAATGCATCATGTTTACAATGATAAAGACATGTCTACTTTAAATAATTTACTTATAAATACATAAAAACAGATATTTAGTTTACATAATCTAAATAGGAAAGAAAAATGCATCACCAAGTCTATTAGAAAGTCAAACAAATGTCTCTTAATTACCATCACAATATTCATCATTTAATTCTTAGCCATAAAATATGTATTAATTCGAATTTTATTTATAATTACCATTGAAAGAAAAGTCAAAGCTCTTCCATTATCCATGAAGAAACAATTGAAACCTCTCATGCATCCATGTGAGCTCATTTGTTTATCTTATATATGGTCCATAAAAAGATGTAATCAACATTTTACACATGCACATGAGACCTTCTTTTAGTGTACATAATGTTGCAAGAATTGGAATTTAAATATAGTAAACATGAGTTTACCTCTCATGTCAAGAATTTAATCTTACATATTAATACATAATTTTTTCATTGTTAATGTCCTCATAGATTTATCACATGATTTATATTGATTTTGATATAAACCTGAAGAAAAAACATGTGAAATGATTAATAAACTAATAAGTATCTAACATCTAATTATACATTCATTCTATTTAATTCATTCTTCTCAGCCATTTTATGTCAAGTAGGGAAGAATCAACTTATTTTATCGAAATCATGGAGTGCCCTTGTGAAACTTTCTAGAATAAATCTTCAATGTTGTTTCCAAATTTTCTATTTTCTCATTTTTAATTAGGATATTCTTCTCATTTTCCTATTTGAGAAGGATTTTCACATTGAATCCTTATTATCTTAGATATTGTACACCATGTTTTAAACATTTATATTTATGGAGATATGTTGCATAGTGAAAATAAGGGAGGTTATTTTACTATATTGAAAAACTTTGACGATGGTTGTAGTAGGCCATTCGAGACACACATATACCATAGATACAATTTTCCTTCATTTTCTATCACTTTGTGAGTTAATTTGGATTGACACTCACAATGTCATTTGAGAAAGGAGATATTGAGTATATTTAGATTGATATCTTAAAGAAATATAGTTATAAATAAGCATTCTTAATGGAATTCTCACCTTTAGGATTAGAATTGGACTTTTATATTATCTAGAATAGAAAATGCTTTATATTAGAAATATATGTTTGGGGTCACAAAAGTACAACAAAAGAGTATGCCATTGATAACTCATTTTTAGAATTACAATCTTTTGATCCATCCTCATGTCTATCCAAAGCCTATAGAATATGTCTACTGTAAATTAGAATTAAACTATAATTACACAATTGGAAACACTTTAATAATAAATTATAAATTACACAATTGAAAATACTTAGTTTTAAGTGTAAAAATGTTTCCACTGGAAAAAAACGTGTAAACACGTTTGTGAATCTTACTAATTATATAAAATTCCAATGAGACAAATAAAAATAAATAAATAATTAGCGAAATAAAACAAACAACAATAGTATAAATGATGAAATAACACAAGTACATATCACTCTTCGTTGTCATCACCTTGATTATCTTCCTCGCTTGGCTTGATAACATCGTTGTCCTAAAAAATATGTTTTGATCTAGGGTCGTGTCTTAATATG
The DNA here is from genome assembly GCA_031772625.1 of Pinus tabuliformis. NCBI lineage: Eukaryota > Viridiplantae > Streptophyta > Pinopsida > Pinales > Pinaceae > Pinus > Pinus tabuliformis. The sequence goes on along the minus strand of CM062817.1, from coordinate 1,233,776,991 downwards.
AATCACCAATGCCTATCTAACACATTTGGGTAAAAAAACACCAGGTTGTAGTGTTTGGGGAAAACATAAGGCTCCCTAGCTTCATGCCACATCTTTCTAGAGTTGATAGATATCAACCCACTATCACGACCTTCCTTTACATTATTTCGATCAAAGGTGTCCCATATCTTGCACCTAAAAATAACACATTGGAACGAACAAAAGCCCACTTCAATGATCTCTTGTATTTTTTGGACGTAACCTAACATCCCATGTATTAGGTTTTGATTGTGATGGTTATCATGACTAGATTGGTTGAACTTGACTTCCACTCCACAGTCTTGTGTCATTCATCCATCATTGATATCCTCAATGCGAAAATGATGTCCATATAGGTCTGACATATATGGGAACAAATGCACCAATAAAAAAGTGAAAAAATCATAGTGTCATGTGTCAAATAACCCGAACATAATTAAAATATAAAAAAATGTGTTATAATTAAAAGGTGCATTATGAAGTTAAAAATGTACAAAAATAGATTATTACCGAGTTTCTTCACCCAATCCCTATGTTTAGCACATTGTTGCAATGAAATTTACATGCAAGGAGCTATTTCTTGGTGATATTGTGCCCTGAATAAGATCACTAGACAACAAGAGAAAAAATGGCCTATAAATAGACAATCAATTCCCAACCCAATGCTCAAATATGCAACAAGAAAATGGTTCTAGATGCTATAAAATAAAGAGTGTGCACTTGGCCTCCTTGCAGGTCAGTGAAGGTTTTTGAATTCGTAGCAGAATCCTCACGCTCCACTCAAGCGATCTACTTGATCTACACTCAATCCCAACACCTACACACAACAAAAAACACTCAAGGATGACAAGTGATCTTCCTCGGAAGATCGTTAGCTCAAAACATAATAGAATTAATATATGTAACTGCTGCAAACATGTCAATATAGGGAAGAAACATAGATATGTATTAATCATGAAACAAATGGTACAATTACACCTTCAACAAATGAGATCCTCTCGTCAAGCTTGTAGCATGGTATCCTCTCCCAATACAATAGAGCTCTCGCGCTATAGTGTGGATACTAGATCTTACCTCCTTTCCTCTTGGAGAGATTATATAGGCTCCTCCCATCCTTTGGGAGAATGTATCTAGACACCTAGGGGATTGGTAAGATAGGAAAATTCTACAATAATGGACCCCTATCCAACTCATACCACAAGTGGGTCAAGTTGATCTCCTTGGGAATGGAAAAATATAGAAACCTTTATCATAATTATGAGTTTTTTCTCAATTATCTCAATTATGAAATAACTGTTATCTCATATTATAATATTTTGGAAAAATAATTATGAGAAACTAATCAATCATGTAATTTTACCCTTTTAACATGGGATAAATCTCACATAAGTAAAAGAAAAGGTGAAAAGGGATGCATTTTAACCAAACCACTGAGGTAAGTTGAGAGTGGGTTCTCTCACTATAATGGAGTGGCAAATAGGGTTATAACAAATTCCCCTAATGCATGAGGTCAAAAGAGAAACTGATGGACGAAATGCATTACAATAATACTCAAATCCCAAAATGGGAGGAAGGATCCAAGACTACAAAGTTGGATGGGAGGAAATCAAGTGTTGAAGTCTCAACTTTGCTGATAATGTCCTTGAGGTGGGCATACTCATGCTCGGTCATAAATATATACTATACATGGCTTCCAAACATACACTGTGGATCCATGAGATGAAATGCTAGGACATGGCCATGAACAACACATGATGGATCCATCTGACTCAATAAATAGATCATAGCCACTAGCAAATACAATTTGGATCTATGTCATAGTATACATCAATAGGAATATGGACACATGACAATCAAAGAAGTGTCTCAAGATAGTCCTCAATGTAAATAAATGATATGTAACTCCAACGTAGCCTGGGAAGGATGCCATATACGAGTGAGATGTCCCTAACCTAGGGTCTTTGACATAACCCCAATGGTATGGCTCTACATCATGTGAATAAGTGAGCTGATGTCAAGCATGGTAGAAACCACATGATTACTAGCCAATGAGGTAAACCAGTAACAAGCATGAGGGAATCCACCAATGAGGGAAATAGGCCCCAAGGTACCTAGTACAGTCCACTAAGTGTGAATATATGAGATGATGTTGAACACCAGTGGACTCGACCAATCAAGAGCCAATGATGTAGACCCAGTGTCGATCACGAGGAAGCCTGCCACTAAGGTCTGCAAGCTCCAAGGTACTATTGGTTCCTATATCTAACTCCTGGATAATGAGCTAAAGTCGACAGAAGAAGATCCATTGAAGGAGGGCCTTGATGTATCCCTCATCAATCGACACGGAACAAACTAGGATGATCTGATGTATGGATGAAGTCATGAAGTGATGAAATACAACTGACACAGGGATGACCGTCTCAAAAAGGTTAACAAGCTACTGTGGATGGCTGAGATAGGCTGAATGTTAGGCCCCTACAATACTAGTGATTACCCCATTACTATTGTAGTTGTATCCCTTATTAATATTGTTGTGCCCCTATTGTCCCCATATTGTTGTTACTGTGCCCCATAGAATCCTTCTATTTTTATTTTTGTGCCTTTATATTATTATTGTTAGGTCGGCTGGGTTATATTGTGACTCCTTAGACTCCTATATATAGAAAGGAGGTTTTGTCATTTGAATCATCAAGGAATCATTCATTTGTGTAATGTAAAGGAGGTTGCCCCCTCGAAGAGGCTGAATTCTAAGGCGTTGATCTATCTTTTCTATCTTTTTGTGAGCTGGTTTCATAACATTTGGTATCAGAGCTTTGGATTCTAGGGTTTCACTGCTCCAAATAGGTCATCATGGCATTTTCACTATAACTTTTTTTCTGCGACGTTTTAGAAGCAGAAAAAAACCCATTTGAGACGAAATCGCACTGAACCTTGAGTCCGAATTTCAGAGCTTTTTGCGCTATGTTTGCGGAGATATGATCTGAGGAAGTTGGTCTTTTTGTAGACTCCTGAATTACATTCCAAATAGGTGACCTGGGGAAAATCGTCATAACTTTCTCTCCGAGCATCATATTGAAATTTCATAAGAAGGTACAAAAAGATGACAGATTTCAGTTTATTGTATGTAATTTTTAGAGCCAAAGGTCGAAACAGGGACACGTGTCATGTTGTACAAGTTTGATCTACTGAACTAGTCTATAGTCAGGTCACTGTGGGAGATTTGGTATAACTCTTCCTTGGTGAATCCAATTTCGATCAGACTGGTGGCATTGGAAAGAGGACACAGAGAGATACTGTAGGTCACAATTTTAGAACTGGATGATCTGAAATTACTGAGATACATCAGAGGCAATATTGAGCTCCTACAAAGTGAAAAAAGGTGTGTAGTTTTTTTTTTAAATTTTTGCTTAAGATTGGTTTGAAAAATTATTTTGAAGGAATTCAAAGGGCATAGTAGAGAATTATTATCGGTAACTGATGCCCCGAGGAAAGAAAATTCAAACACCTAGTAAGCAACCTGAAAGCTCTAGCATGACTCATGAAGAAGAGGAAGAAATACTACATGATATATCAAAATTACAAGACCAAGTGCAACAAATGTCACTCTCACAAAAGCTAACAGAAGCTAAGATAAATGGCGTGGAATCTAAGATAAAGGGCGTGGAAGCTAAGATGAATGGCGTGGAAGCTAAGATGGATGATTTGAAGATAGATTTGAAGAGAGACATGGAAGATTTGAAGACAGATTTGAAGACAAATTTGACAAATTTTCTACAAGAAATACTTACTAATGGTGAAAAGGTAGTAAAGGAAATTCATGATGCGAACAAAAGAAATGTTAATCATGATTTCGTAGACTCTAATGTTGGATCGAAGACCCAGAATATTCCAAAAATCGATATGAGGAAGTTTGATGGCAAGGATCCCGCAACATGGATATCACAGATGGAGCAATTTTTCGATCTCAATAATGTGCAAAACACACAAAAGGTACGTATTGCAACTTTATATTTGGAACCAAATCAATTTGTATGGTATCAATGGCTTTGCTCTCATAAACAAATTATCACTTGGGCAATTTTTACGGAAGAATTGACAGCACATTATGAGGATACAAAAAGCAACACTTTTTTTAGCCAATTGATAAGTCTCAAACAAAAGGGTTCAATAATGGAGCACATTGAGGAGATTGAACATAAGGGTAAAAAATATTCCAGAGGAGCATATGATTGATGTGTTCATAGGGATTTTAAAGGATAATATCCAACATGATGTTTGCCTTTGGGAACCTGATTCATTAGAGAAGGCATTCAGGTTAGCAAGAAAAATGGAAAGAAAAATTATGGCAACCAAGAAGCATACCACTCACAACTATAAATATGGAAGTGTTGTTGCCCCTAGTCTTCCACAACCTATAAGGTTGACACCACAAAAATTGGAAGAAAAAAGAGCAAAAGGGCTTTGTTACAGTTGCGATAGCAAATACACTAAAGGTCATAAGTGTGCTAAGAAGAAATTATTCTACATAGATTGTGAAGAGGAAGAAGAAAAGGAGCAAGAAAGGTCAAAAGAAGAGGATATACTCTAGGAACAAAGCCTAGATAAAGAAGAAATGAATCTGACCATATCTTGTAATGCATTGGCGGGAATTACCACTCCTCAAACCATCAAGATAGAAGGACAAATCAAGAAGAAAACGGTAATAGTGTTGATTGATTCAGGAAGTACCCACAATTTTATTTATTGTAAGGTAGCAAAAGAATTGAATTGCTTCCTATATCCAGCACTAGAGTGTCAAGTGATGGTTGCAAATGGAGGAACAATAAATTGCTCTGGAAAGTGCCATAATATCAAGCTATCCATGGGAGAATATGTATTGACTAGCCCAATGCTTTCCATTCCAATGGGAGGTGTTGATGTTGTACTAGGAGTCCAATGGCTACAATCCTTGGGTATAATAGCTTTTGATTTTCAAGAACTTTTCATGGAATTTTCTACAGAAGGAAAGGAAGTTGAATTAAGGGGTATTACAGGGAAACCAGGAAAGATAATCAACTCTAACGTAATGACAAAGCTTCTAAAAAAGGAACAAAGAGGTGTAATTGCACAATTATGTTCACTAGATGTTTCCACATTGAAATCATCTATTTCTCTAGATCTCCAAAAAGTCTTGGAAAATCATTCCAAGGTATTTGAGACTCCCAAAGGTCTCCCACCTATTCGTGATCATGATCATGCTATTCATCTGATTCCAGGAAGTGTTCCTCCAAACATCAGGCCGTACAGATATCCCTATGCCCAAAAGAGTGAAATTGAACGTATGGTGGCAGAAATGCTAAACATTGGTATAATTCAACCTAGTCAAAGTTCTTTCTTTGCTCCAGTAGTATTGGTGCACAAGAAGGATGGATCATGGCACATGTGTCTGGATTATAGGGAGCTCAACAAGCTCACTATTAAAGATAATTTTCCCATTCCTGTCATTGATGAATTACTGGATGAATTGCATGGATCGATTTACTTCAACAAGTTGGATCTTCGTTCAGGATATCATCAAATCAGAATGAAGACTGAAGACATTCTGAAAACAACATTTAGAACTCATGAGGGTCATTATGAATTTTTGTTCATGCCTTTTGGCCTTACCAATGCAACATCTACATTTCAAGGTTTGATGAATTCCATTATCAAACTCTTCCTTAGAAAATTTGTGTTAGTATTTTTTGATGATATACTAATCTACAACAAGTCTTGGAAGGATCATGTTGAACATGTTGACAGGGTGCTACAACTATTGGAGGAGAAACAATTATATGTAAAAAGATCCAAATGTTTCTTTGGAGTACAAGAGGTGGAATATGTAGGTCATATTGTATCTCATGAAGGAGTTAAGGTAGACCCTAGAAAAATTAAAGCCATTAAGGAATGGAAAATCTCCACATCCATAAAGCATTTGCGAGGATTTCTTGGGTTGACAGGGTATTATCACAAGTTTGTTAAGAATTATGGGAGAATAGCAGCATCTCTAACAACATTATTGAAGAAAGATGCATTTTCTTGGACTCCAGAAGCAACAAAGGCCTTCAAACATCTTAAAGAGGCAATGTGCCAAGCACTGTCTTAGCTACACCGGACTTCACAAAAACCTTTATTGTGGAATGTGATGCTTCAAGAAATGGAATTGGTGCTATTTTAATGCAAGATGAAAGACCCATTGCTTTTGAAATTCGTCCAATCAAGGGAAAGTTTTTACACAAGGCTATTTATGAGAAGGAAATGTTGGCAATACTACATGCACTTAAGAAATGGCGACCCTACCTAATGGGAAGACACTTCAAGGTAAAAACAGATCATGATAGCCTTGAAGACTTTTTAGAACAAAGATTATCCTCTGAAGAGCAACAAAAGAGGGTCACAAAGATGTTGGGTTATGACTTTGAAATCATCTACAAAAAAGGGAAGCAAAATGTGGTGGCAGATGCACTCTCAAGAAAGGATGAGGATGTGGAAGCATTGTTGTGCGCCATTTCTATTATCCAACCAGATTGGATAAACGAAGAAAGGGAGGAATGGAAGAATAATGAAGAAGTGTGGGCACTTATTCGAAAGTTACAACAAGATTCCAGTACATCTGATACATTTAGCTGGCAAAATGATTTGTTATGGTACAAAGATCGCTTATACCTCTGTAAGAATTCCAAACTCAAACAAAAGATTCTTATGGAATTGCACACTTCTCCCTTAGGAGGGCACTTAGGTTTTTTAAAAACTTACCACAGGGTTAAGAAGGAATTTTTTGGGATGGCCTTAAATCGGATATTCAAAAGTTTGTGGCAGAATGTTTGGTTTGCCAACAAAATAAAGTTGAAACAATTAAGACCCTGGGTCTATTACAACCTTTATCCATTCCAAGCCAACATTGGGAGGAGGTTTCAATGGATTTTATCACAGGTTTACCCAAGTCTGAGGGAAAGAGTGTCATCATGGTGGTAGTTGACAAACTTACCAAGTATGCACACTTTTGTGCATTATCACATCCATTTAAAGCTAGTACACTTTCTACTGCATTTATGGAAACAATTCAAAAGCTACATGGAAATCCAAAGATTATTGTAAGTGACAGAGACCCCATTTTCATTGGAAATTTTTGGACATAATTATTTTCTTGTCTTGGTACTTAGTTAGCTCATAGCTCATCTTATCATCCTCAATCTGATGGGAAAACTGAGATAGTAAACAAATTTTTGGAAAGATATCTTCGTTGCTTTGTATTTGATAAACAGACACAATGGGTCAGATGGTTGCCTCTGGCTGAATGGTGGTACAACACTTCCTTCCATACAACAACAAAAATGACCCCATTTATGGCACTTTATGGATATCAGCCACCATCCATCACATCATATTTAAGATAAAATTCGAAGGTTCAAGCAGTGGAACATCATATCGAGCATCAATAACAAGTCCTCCAACTCTTAAAGGATAACCTCGTGTTGGTGCAGAATAGAATGAAACAACAGGCAGATCAACATTGCAACGTAAGAAGTTTTGATGTAGGTGATTGTGTATTCCTACAACTACAACCATATAAACAAATGTCCCTCAAGCAAGCTAAGAAGGATAATAAATTATCACCAAAGTATTATGGTTCGTATAAGGTGTTGCAAAAGATTGGTACTATGGCATACAAATTGGAGCTTCCTGCAGCTTCTCGAGTGCACCCAGTTTTCCATGTTTCATGTTTAAATAAGGTTATAGGCGACAAGCTCCCAATTCAAACAATCTTGCTAGAACTTGACAAGGAAGGAAAAATTATATTGGAACTAGAAGCAGTCACAGAAACAAGAACTCGACAGCTACGAAATCGATCAATTTCGGAGTATCTCATCAAGTGGAAGAACTTATCCGCTGAAGATTCCACATGGGAGGATGAGAATTTTATACAGAAGCATCCAGAACTACTTAAGCGTTGAGGACAACACTTTTTTGAAGGAGAGGGGCATGTTAGGTCCCTACAATACTAGTGATTACCCCATTACTATTGCAGTTGTATCCCTTATTAATATTGTTGTGCCCCTATTGTCCCCATATTGTTATTACTGCGCCCCATAGAATCCCTCTATTTTTATTTTTGTGCCTTTATATTATTATTGTTAGGTCAGCTAGGTTATATTGTGACTCCTTAGACTCCTATATATAGAAAGGAGATTTTGTCATTTGAATCATCAAGGAATCATTCATTTGTGTAATGTAAAGGAGGTTGCCCCCTCGAAGAGGCTGAATTCTAAGCGTTGATCTACCTTTTCTATCTTTTTGTGAGCTGGTTTCATAACACTGAGACTTCCCTTGAACACATAACAACACGACACAAGAGTGACTTGGCATCATGACTAATGAGCACCATGTGATATCATGCAATGACATAGGAGGCATCAAGACATGCTCCATATGACTGGAAGAGTAACCATTTGAAGGAGTAGATAGACTCATATGTATTGTACGACTCCTGGGCCAGCTAAAACCCAAATGTGAGATAATGAAACAGATAGGTGCCATGTTCAAGGGTGACACAGAGGATGCTTTTGTTTGATGACTAATGGAAATAAATGTTCCCTCCCTTCTATTTTTATAAGTTCTTTTTTTCGTAAAGTTGTTCCCCAATCCTGAAAAAGAGATAAAAGCATATAAGGGAGAACCTCCTAGCCATAGTATTCCTTTTTCGTAACTAGACTATCCCAATATGGAAAAGGGTTAAACTTATAATAGGTAGATGACCCTTCAAGTAATTTTATGAGTGTGAAGGAGACAAGTCCAATTGACGAAATTTTCTAAATTAATGAGTCTGAAAAGAGATCAAAGGAAACCCCTCTTGGAGGAATGAGTGGTATAAAGGATAGAAATTAGTTTCGGTAATGATGGAACTACTCATGATAAAACAAACATAAGGTTGGCTAATAGGACCACTCATCGCAGCAGTTCCTCCAAGAAAGGATAAAAGAATAAGTGAAAGCGAATGGTAGGCCAAGCAGGTGATGACGATGGAAGAGAAAAACCAAGGCTCAATCTGCAAAAAATAGGATGATAAAAAGTGGAAATCACAAGGGATAAAATTATGGAATCCTTCTGGGGTATAGCCAAAAATATGACGAAGAAGAGGAAATGAGGCTCAGATTCTAGGTAATGGCGAGTTATAAGGAGGGATTTAGAGAAGGAGTAAAAATGTCTGCATGGACACCAATATGGCAAAAGGGTGCTAACTAGGGTATCCATGATTAGGTAAGTTCTACCGCCAAGCTACGACGTGCATAAAGGAAAGTGGCTAAAGTCGCAACTTGATAGGATCAGACATAAGGCATAAATATGGCACTGATGGTGAATAATGCAATGAGGATGAAGAAAATGACCTACCCCTATATTCCAATAAGAGGAAACATACCTCAGGCCCATTGGATGTTGCAATAAAAATGCCACTCTGTCCTATAAAAACCATCTAGAAAGACTATACCCACAATTAAATCACATAAGGAAAGAGATAACACATGGATAAGGTAAAAACAAGACCATATTTTTTTTATTATATATATATATTTTTGGATTTTTGGCATAAATAAGGCATGACAAATACTCGAATCACATCCCAAACCAAAAAAAGAAGAGAGGTAACAACATCACTCTCCTATGTATAGGCGCAACTTAGTCTAATAGGTCATGCCAAAGCGTTCCCCCAGCTGGGCACATGCCAAGGGTTTCTATACACGAACTTATGGAGGGTGAGGGGACCACATGGATCATCAATGTGGGGCCATGCCGATGGAATTCAAACTACCCAATCTGGAAAGTTTGACCATGCCAGGGACATTATAACATAGTCACACTCTCAAAATTAACTTGAGGACATAAGGGAGGGGCAAGACATAAAGGGGGTACAAGACGCTCGTCATAGGTAGTGAGGGAAATTTGTTGGCAAGTTTAGTAATAGGATCTAAGACTTGACTTGGTCCATGGGTGGAACTTCCAAGGAGGGATGAGGAGATGACCCCCTAGCTCAATTCAAGATTTAATTTTCCAATATATACCTTTTCCAATTCGAGAAGATTAGAGGCATGAAGAGGCATAATCTCCCTAGGATGACTAGTGGGTAGATCCATGACTTCCAAGTTGATTGGCCAGGGGGGTTTGTCATTGAGGGAGTCATGTGGACCAAGTAGAGGGGCGACCCATCTGGGCAAAGGAACCTAATCATATTCCATATTGGGATGGAGTTTTTGACCAACGTGAGGAGGTACTGACAGTCATACCGGAAAGGCAATATCTTCCACAACATGTGGTGGAGGATGCTCACTAGATTGATCAACTTCCATAAGATCAAGCAAAACCACCCAAGGATTAGATGGTCTATGGGGTCCACAAGTGTCATAAGGGATCATATGCATAGGAGATTTTAAAGAGGATGAAGGAATTCTAGGCATTGGTAATTGAGGAAATACCCCAATAAGAGATGATATTTTAAACAAGCCCACACCAACACTCTAATATTGTTATCTCCCACAAGTGGGATTGAATTCTCCATAGTGGAAATTTGGGCCAATGGCACACAATAGTTAAGTTGGTTTATGGTAAAAATCTTTCCTTCATGAGGAAAAAAAAGTACACAGAATACAAACAAGACAACTATGGTCATGGCATAGAACCAACTACAACCAAGGAGCAGGTTATAATTTAAAGGAGCATCGACAACTTCAACATCGACATAGACAATTCCCCCCCCCCCCCCCCCAACTCAATGTCAAACTTGGAAAGAACCCCCTTGGGTACAAAATTATGTCCATAAAAAGCTTCAAGAGTAATATTGGACTTGGCGAGCGTTGGAGAGCCGAGAGCGTTCCAGCATGATGCTGACATGACACAAGTGGAAGAGCCTTCATCCAATAAAGTGCGATAAATATTCTTATGGAAAATACACACAATAATCTGAAAGGAAATCTAGTGGGAGAGTTGAAAGTAATCCTTTTCAACATTGAATGTGGTGAGGTTCGAGTCAGAAGGATCATGTCCGCTAATCGCAGACAACATGGGCTTGTGGTGTTGGGGACAAATTGACGAAACCTCTAGGGAAGACATGGCACAAGGAGCTTGGGAAATATCTTCAACAATAATATAGTGCTGAGTGACCTGAGTAGAAGGATTGTATGTTGTCTTATGGACGACACCCTTTGGCGGGGGGTGATAAATAGGTTCCAGATGCTTATCTAACATGAGAGGTCCAACGAAAGTAGGTGGAGTGAGTGAGTCCTTAAAAGAAGAACATGACTCAGGAATATCATATGATTTAGATCACTTGGTCACATTAATGTATTCTTTGCACATAAAGAAAGACAAACTGTTGGTAGGATTGAAAAAGGGCCCATCGTTGCCCCCTTGGGGAGGTGGAGGAGTCTGGAAAGCCATTTGTTGCTGCGGTTGTGTAGGAAATGGATGAGTTAAAACAACATATCGTTGGGTAGATTGTGGTGGTGCAAGGAGCCAATGAAATTAATCCATTCGAGGGAATTCATGAGTAAGATGTTCACCTTGACAAAATTTACAAAGGAATTTAATCTTTCAATGACGCTCACTAGTGCTCCCTCCTTGATTTTGAGGGTTGGGTAGAGTTTCCTTAGCAGTTTGATTTTTCTGTTTATTCTTCTTATTCTTTTTACCACTAGTTTGTTGGCTTTTATTATGTGTTGTGGACTTCACCATAAAAATGCTAGTGGACTACTTAGAAGAGGGTGGTTTAGAAGAGATAGATGCACTTGCTAGGGTTTGTGATGTAACAATCAATTTCCCAAGTTGAGCAGCAAGTTGGCTCACAGAATCAGAAATATATCCAATCACACTATCCATGTGTGGGCCAGGAATATAATTTGGTGGGTCAATAGAAGGCCTAAGAGAATTAAGCAGTACTTCATAAAGCGTGTCCGACTGTGAATAAATAAAATCCAGTTGTTGGGCAGCTAAGATAACTTGCTCCTCAGTGACAACCCTCAACATGGACACATCTTTGGCAATATGAGATCTTAGAGATCAAATGAACCATATGTGTAAAATCTCATAAGGTAGCTTGGTCCTAATCAACCTCTTGTGATGATGCCACTCGTAAATATGATCAGAAATCAACGTGGCATCATCTTGTTTAAAGTTTGACAAGAGATCATAATCGATATCATATCGTGTAGGCAAATGAAAGTATGTCAAAATGGTTTGGGCTAATGATGAAAAGTCACTATAGGATGTTGTGTCCAATTTGATGTACCATTTGGAAGAATCCACAGTTAAATTCTGTTGGAACAAGCGAAGTTTAATGGAATTGTGTTCTGAAGAGTTAGATCAACACCATAGGTGATCAGTGGTAATGTGAGTAGAAAGATTCTCCCCAGGCTTTCCTTCAAATTTGGGTATGTCAAAAGGAAACTTTGCGGGCATAGGTGGTCACTAGGGATCATGTCTAATGGGTCGTTGGTCAACTTATCCAAATTTGGTAAATCAAGAGAAGATATAAATGGATTATGAAGTTGACTAAATAGGTCATAGGCAGAAGAACTACCTGACCAACCTTGATGTCCACCCATATAAGGATTGTGATGTAACGATTGGTGACCTTGGAAAGAATTTGTACTAGCATATAAGGCATGTGGGCCAACATAACTGATAAAAGGAGTTTTCGCCCTAGGGTAAGTGCCCCCAAAGAGTGATGGACCCTCGAGAGCATGGTTGCTAACAAGGTTGTATCCAGGAGGAAAGGATAGACTGGCTTGAGCAGTAGCACCGACATAAGGAGGATGACTCATAGAGGTGATGACACTAGCAGCAGGGTTTCCCCTTGGTAAATTAACCACTCCAGGAAAAGTGATAGATGGTGGTGCCCCTCCAAATAATGAACTGTACCAGTCTTGTGACATACTAGAAGTGACATTGTCCCCAGGATGGCTAGGAGAAATTGGTGAACCCCCCCACATATTTCCAAAAGTTTCAACAAATAATTGAGGAACATGAATTGTTGGTTGAGCAAAGCTAGTTGAAAAGACTCCTGACCATACAGGATGACTAGGATGAATAACCATGGTCAACATAGATGACATAGTAAGCATGGAAACATTTAGGAAAATTGCAGGAACTATAAATGAAACTGGTGGGATGCCCCAAGAAGATGTGAGAGGTGTAGATGGAAGAATAGGTATGGCCTCACTGAGAGACGACAATGATGACACGGAAGCTGATATTGCCGATGGAGAAGGTAAAGAGTTCCAAAAATCCACCATAGGATAAAAAATGGACAAAGGAATGTGGGTATAGGTAGGTCTAGAACCATTAGGGTTCAACCGCAACAATTCAAGTCCTAAGGATCAGTTAAAGGTGGATTGGCAGAACCAACAAAATCATTCACCAAAGTTTCAATGGAAACTGGATCACTAGTAGAAGGACCAAGTATAGATTCCACAACTACGGTTTAGTCACGGTCTTGAGCACCGACATGCACTCTCTGTGAAAGAGTAGAAAGTCCACCTCGTTTAGGAGGAAAACTGTGTACACAATGTGACTAACGACGAATAAATTCAGCCAGGGTGAAAAATTATAAATTAACACAATTATGTTAGTACAAACACCCTAAGGCCAAGACTACTGACTCAGACCAAAGAACACACACCAGAAAAGTCCTAAAGGGTAGTCACACACAAACCAAATAAAAAGAATCTATTGGTGGGACAATTATACTAATGACTTGCTTCCCAACCCTTTTAGCTACGAATTTGGTGCAAGTGCCCTTATTAGCCATGGGGCACCCTCTAAGAGGATTGAGAGAGTATGAATGATACCTGTTCTAGGTACAAAGAAGACGACCACAACCCTGCACCCGTGTATGAGCCCTAAAAGTATTGGCCACTAGAGTTACCATCAACAATAATACATCCTGGGGGGACAGTTGTAAGCCAAATTCACACGCAAGTGCATGACACTTAGCCTGGAGAGATAAGGCCGAAACCCCCTTGAGATTTGCCTCCCAAGTGGACCCCAAGTGTTACAATAAAATGTTAAAAAAACCATTTGTAATACATGCCAATTCCGCAATATTGTGCCACCTGAAACTAAGAAACATTGGGTGTCAATTCACCCAACCCAAGTGTGATCTCATGCTCGACCCTCTTGTTAGAAGGGCTTCCTAGACCACACTATTGCAAGTGGATTTTATCTCCTTACCACAAGATACTAAGTTTGTTTTATAGTATTCAAGCAGTGGACGCACACACCTATCTCCAAGACCCTATCCTAATCTTGGTGTACTACCAATAAAAGAAAAATACGAGTCTAGTTGATTTTATTATCACGTTAATTTTAAGGGGCTATTGTTTACACGGTTGGGATGCGGCGTGAAACTTAGATGGTGTGAATGACTCTTGTTATTAAACCTGATGCAACTATATGAAAATTATTCTTTTCACTTCATTGAATTCGAACTATAGGAGGGTAAGAGTTTTTCCACAAGACACAAGTGCCTAAAATAATGCACCTCTCACTAAATTATTAAAATGAAAATCCCCAAATTTGTAAATTGATTGACCCAAAAATCAAAACAAAAAAATGAAGTAAACAAAAAGAGGCCAAAGAAAATCCCCCAAGCTAGAATGCCAAGCACTTCAAAAGTGGCAAAGCTAGCAAAACAAAATGAAAGAAGAAAACACTCTCAAGCGATCAAAAAGAAAGCCAAAAGTGCAAAAGGAAGGCAATGTCAACAAGCTAGGGTTGTATCACAATGGATCAACAAAGGCTAATGTTCTACAAAGGTAAAAACTAGACCGTAGAGGTAGGAAGACTTAGACAAGATCAAATGAGAGTGATAAAAAGCAATGAAAACACACTCAAATAAACTTTTCTAAATGGAAACTGCACAACCAATCACAACACTACCAATTGTGATACAAACAAGAAAAACAAGAGAAATCACTCAAACACAAGTGATAAAATCCAAACAAAGGAAAAATTTAAATAAATAAAATAAAATAAAATAGATCTTAGTTGTTACTTGATCAACTAAACAAATATGAAAATTTGGATCCAAAAATGAGGACAGTAGCCCCTAACAAAGCACACCAAACCTCCAAGGAAAACCTTAGAGTAGGACCAAAGGAATGATCCAACACAAATCAACAAAACTACACCCAGATGCGATGTATTTCATAGTTAAAATAAATAATATCAAATAGATACAACAAATAACAACAAGCTATGAAGAAAAACACCTGAAAAATCAAGCAAAAAAGTTGAAAGAAAAACCCCAAAATTGGGAAAGAATGATAGTAAATAGGTTGATTTTTCAATTAACAATATCTTCCTCATATGGAATTTGTTTCCGGTGGTTTATCTATTTATTTTTATTTTTTTTCTTGGGGGTAAAATTTCAAGAGGATTACAGATATGTGGCTATTTTTATTGGATTATGTATAGAAAAAAAGAGAAAAGAATTGAAAAAACAACCGCGCGTGAGGGCAGAGGAAAAAAAACTAGCTGATTTTCAATTGGTCATAACTTCCTCATACAAAGTTTGTTTTTAGTGAATTTTTTTTTTTGGTATAATTTTGAGAGAAATCCATATACATGGTTATTTTTATCAAATTCTGTACATAAAAAAGAAGAATTTGATAAAACAATCACAACCTATTATTATTTAAAAAAAACATAAACAAAATCTCCAAATCTATGATCAACTCAGATCTGAAGCAAGTAAAACTAATGGAGATCAAAATGAGTACAAAAAAACACAGAGAACTCAATGGGAACAAGAGAAAAACAAAAAACATAAAGAAGAAGAGGAGATCTAAAAAACAAAGAGGGCAAAAGAGACAATCTCTCATTAAAAGCACCAATTCTATTGCAATGAAATTTACATGCAAAGAGCTATTGCTCCATGATCCTTTTCCCTGAATAAGATCACCAGAAAGCAAGAGAAAAAATGGCCTATAAATAGACAATCAAATCCCAACCCAATGCTCAAACATGCAACAAGAAAATGGTTCTAGATGCTATAAAGGAAAGAGTGAGCACATGGCCTCCTCACAGGTCAGTGAAGGGTTTTGATTTCATACCATAATCCCCACACTCCACTCAAGCATTCTACTTCATTTTCACTCAATCTCAACACCTACACACAAGCACAAACACTCAAGAACGACAAGTGATCTTCCTCGGAAGATTGTCAGCTCAAAACATCATATAATCAATATATGTAACTGTTGCAAACATGTAAATATAGGGAAGGAACATATATTTCTATTAAACATGAAACAAATGGTACAATTATACCTTCAACAAATGAGATCCTCTCCTCAAGATTGTAGCATGGTATCCTCTTCCAATACAATATAGCTCTCGTGCTATAATGTGGATACTAGATCTTACCCCGTTTCCTCTTGGTGAGATTATATAGGCTCATTCCATCCATTGGGAGAATGTATCATCGGGGCTTGAGAAGTTAGGAAACTTCTACAATAATGGTCCCTTAGCCAAATCATACACAAGTGGGTCAAGTTGATCTCCTTGGGAATGGAAAACTATAGAAACCTTTATCATAATTATTAGTTTTTTCTTAATTATCTCAATTATGAAATAATTATTATCTCACAATTATAATATTTTGGAAAAATAATTATGAGAAACTGCTCAATCATGTAATTTCACCCTTTTAACATGGGATAAATCTCACATAAGTAAAATAAAAGGTGAAAAGGGATGCATTTTAGCCGACCAACTAATGTAAGTTGATATTGGGTTTCTCTCACTATAATGGAGTGGCAAATAGGGTTATAACACACATCCTCCTCAACACGTGGGCAATGACTAAATCAACTGTATTTCTATTTGATTTAATAAAAAACCAAACTATTAGGGCATGCCATTGGCATGTTTTCTTTTAAATAATCAAGATAAGGAATGCTTATACCATACAACCATATGAATTCTTTCCTATCATTGTCCCGTTTCCTCCTCTTCTGTTCGTACAATGCGACCCAGGTTGTGTCAATTCCGAATTGTGAATAATGAATTTGTTGATGGATTCGATTTCAAAATTTTCTAATGAAATCAAACCAACATATATAGTATGTATGAGATCAAAATATGCATTATGAAGTTTAGTGTGAATAGTTATTGTGTAGAAATTTGACAAATGATAAGTTACTTACTCTTTATCACGCGCCTTTTTCGATTTGTTTGGAGAATCTCCCCTTCTCTTTTGTCTTCATCCCTTTCGTCATCCCAAATCATTGCACCTGCTGTGTTTTGATCTACTTTGTGTACTCATTGACATAATAGAAAGACTCATACAATATGTACCGCTCTCCCATAGACCCCTAAGGTTTTGCCCTTTGTTGAACAAAACTTTTCAATTTCTTCAGGCACCTCTCTAAGAAGAACATCCAATGAAAATAAACCACCCCGACTAATTCAACCTCATATACTAGGTGAATTAGAAGATAAACCTATAAGTCCATGAAACTCGTCGACAGTTCCTTCTCAAACATGTAAAAAACCTCAGCTAGCCATATGAATCTCCTTTGATGTGATCCAACGTACAAATGCAAATAATTTAGATATGACATGTTATAGGTCTTGGGGGAAGTCATGGTTCACACACCCACGCACGAGTAGAGGAGACAGACACTACAAAGTAAACACATACAAAATTTAAATATATTTTATCCCATTGCATAAAAAATAATAAAGTCATGTTTTTGACATACATACTCTTAGATCAAATGGTCATGAGATTTCAACCTCGATAAATGATCTTCCATAGTGAAGCAACAACGTAGTGAAGAACCATATAAAGAAGCCACCCTCACACCCATTATAACTTCCTTTGCCAAAGATGGATCATCTTTCTTTAAAATCCATGGGACACCACCTTCTTTGAAAGACCAAGAGGGACCGACCTCTCCTCTACTTTCTTGTCTTGGCCAATGTTTATTTTTAGTTTTTGAAGAAATACGATCTCTCCTAACAACAAGGTGTCATTTTATTTCGATGAAATGTGCCTCCATAAATAAGATGAAACATTTTTAAATATATACATGGGATCTAGTAAGTGGGAAATCTTAAGATGCTCCCAATATGGGAGCTCATAAAAGACAAATTTCCTTTTCATCCCAATGGGAAATTTCTCAACATAGGTGTCAAAGAATTTTGGATCATCGAACATAGGCTCCCCATTTGAATTGAATATTTATGTAATCTCCTTCTCCTTCTCTCTCTTATATGCTCTAAGCCATTCAATAGTTGTCATTATTGCATGCCTTTGGGTTCTCTCTAGTTTACCATTGAAAGCAGATGTTTCTCTTTTGTATGGGTGTTCTTCTCGGAGGAATACCTTGGAGCAATAATACACTGGCTTTCATAGTGGTTGGACCACCTAGCCTTCAAAGAAGCTCCACAACATTTACATCCATGATACCCTTTTGTTACAATACCTACAAATTTATTGTATAATATAGGGAATGTTAACAATCATGAACATCAGAAGAATTGCAACAAATTAAATTAATATATGAAACAATATTTTTTATGTATATAAAAAAATCAATAAACATGTAATTTACCAGAGAAAAATCTTAATCCTGGATAATAATGTATGGTGTAAGTACATAAGCTATACAACATAAAAATCCTCTCTATTGCGATGGGTCTTGATACATCGTATACATGTATACCTTCCCATAATTCCTTCAATTCATCTACCAATGGTACTAAATAGACATCCATATTCTTCACTTGTCTTCTACTAGGGACTATGAGAGCCAACATAAGATGTTCATTCTTCATGGACAACCA
The DNA here is from genome assembly GCA_031772625.1 of Pinus tabuliformis. Classification (NCBI taxonomy): domain Eukaryota; kingdom Viridiplantae; phylum Streptophyta; class Pinopsida; order Pinales; family Pinaceae; genus Pinus; species Pinus tabuliformis. The sequence continues at coordinate 1,233,758,112 of CM062817.1, read as the reverse complement.
TATGGGTATATTGTAATTGATCACTACTGCAAGCCAAACATAATAGCTGGTGTTTTGGAGGGAATATGGGTTCACGCCATCCGTGGCTATGCAGAGTCGTAGACTTCATATTTCATCCTTGAATTTTTCAGGCCATGTATCCTCTATATCCTTCATGCCTATTGAATCTATTGGGATTCACATAACTCCCGACTCACTTTTGTGTGAGACATGCCATCCTTGTAACATAGCTAATTCTTTGCAACGAAAGAGATTTTGAATCCTTTGGATTATAGGCACGCGCCTCAATATCTTAGGAGGAGGACCATGTGATTTACCTTTTTTTTTTTAATTTATGGTACCTGTCATGCCCACATTTCAGACATATCTCTTTGTTTGCATATTCTCCTCTATATTGAATACAATCATTCAGACATGCATTATATGATATGTACTCAACACCCAACATTTTCAACAACTTCTTTACGTCTTCACAACTACTGGGAAAGACATTATCACTCAGAAGAACCTTATCTTTGAATACCCTGCAGTTGGTGGGTAAATAAATGTACAATGCCAATATTTAACATTCCTAAAATTGACCATTTTTAATGTTGATTGTGTGACAAGATTTCTCAAAATATAATGGACTTGATCATGGTCAATTACCACAAGATTTTAGAGAAACATGCATTCAACATGCCAAACTTTTCTTTCAAGTTATACAGTAACATCATTGTCCCCAACTAGGTAGAATTTAACTGACTGCTAGGTCCAAAGAGAGAGGTGGTGGAAGCATACTTTAGGCTTTCAAATAAGGTATCAGTGATATGAGCATCATCCCCTAGCTCATCATTCTGGAATGCATCTAACAACATTGCCTCCATGGTAGTCATATCCCACCTCTATTTGATTGCATTATTGCAAACTTGTGATCAAGAACTACTATTACTGTAGTCATTTGTAATTGATGAATTTGGACGTAGTGGGAATTGAATAGATGGTTGATTCAACCATTCCTTGTATGCTTCATCTCTGAGTTTTTCTCTTAATGAAACCTTCTCTCTGACATTGTAGTGGGGTGCTCTGGAAGATGATAGGTGGGTCGCTCATCATCACTAGAATCCTAATTTCAAAGAATATTGAACATTAGTACATCAATGACATTAGTAAGAAAAATGCAATTGATTTGTTAAAATTACAGTATACCAAATAATTTATTACCATCAATGATCCAGGATTGCAGATGGAGAATGCCATATTCCAATTGGAATGGTGAAGTGACTGCCCATTTTAATCTACAATTTGCTTGTGGTAAGATGCTCCTGATAAGAGCTTCCAAAATTTTTGAAATGGTGGAATATTTTTTGTATTGAACTCCATTTTGAATCAGGATCTTGCAAACTTCGATACATTTTTATTCGAATTGACATGGATAAAAAAAATTCAATTAGATAATCAAAATGTAAATAAAATGAACTTACTAGAGATGGAAAGGGAGAACTCCGCGAAGGAATTTGAGCAATATGGAATGAGCTAGAATTTGAAGAATTGGTCATTTGATATTATGAGATTTTCTCCCTGCATTTGAGCAAAACCAACAATAATTTTTTGTGTACATACCTAAAATTAATTTTGAGAACCATATAACCACAATATGAATTTCAATATAGTTTTCAAACTATTTTTCAAGAATAAGGCGACTTTAAGCGGAAAATGTATACTATGAAGTACTGTAACTCATGTGGATGCATCCTAAAGGATAATTTGAGATGAATATGCCATTTTATGTGAAAATAAAAATTCAGATAACTTTTAAAGCATATCGGTGCTCTTGTAAAATTAAATGTAGCGATGATTTTAAATCATAACAACACTGATGCATTAGAAAAATTTAGCGCACCAATAAGTTTTTCTAGGATTTTGAAAATAAAAAAGAAATTGTATCATATCGGTGCTCTTCTAAAACTATTCACACCGATGCATTTCACTAATAACACATTGATGCGTTAAATCATAACCACACTAGTTTGCGGGATTTCGAAAATAAAAAAGGAATTCTATTATATTAGTGGATTAGAGAAATTTAGTGCACCGATAAGTTATCTTAACCCGATAGCAAAATGGACCAACATTCGAAAAAGTGAAAAAAAATACACGCGTTTGTTTTTTTTTCAATTGAAAATTGAGCTGTAATTGATTTTTTGAAATCTAATTTCACAATTTCTTTTAAATAGTAAGAAGTTATTAACTATTTCATTATTTTTCCCAAAATTTCAAGGGAGATATTTACAAGAGAGACATATTGGGAGCACTATGGAGCAACATAATATTTTGGAATAGTAAAACTACAGAAGATTAGAAGGGGAAAGGTATGGTGATTCAATCAAAACCTTGCATATTAAATTTTTTAAATTTTACTGTTGATTTTACTAATAATTTTTTTTACAATTTCTATTAGATTTAATTAAAAGAGATATTTGCAAGAGAGACATGTTGGGAGCATTGTGGAGAAACATAATACTAACATAATACGTTGGAACAATAGATCAACTATTCAAAAGATTAGAATTTGAAAGGTATGGAGATTCACTCAAAACCCTGCATAGTAAAATTTTTAAATTTCACTGTTGATTTTAATATTTTTTTTTACAATTTCTGTTAGATTTAATTAAAATTCAAAAAAAAACCCTGAATAGTAAAAATTTTACTATTTATTTTACTAATAATTTTTTTTACAAACTCTATTCATATTTAGATTTAATTAAAATTTAGAAAAAAAACAAAAAAATTCAATACTTACCTTGAACCCTTGCTTCTTCTTGTTTAGGTGACTACAAAATTTCACTTCAGGGTTTAACTCCCTCTAACACTTCACAATTAGGGCTTTTCATTTTAGGCATTTTAGTTTTAATAGGTTTATCTATTACATATATAAGGTGTTTCACAAGTAAAGCATGGGGACCAATTGTTGAATGGGATCCAAACCCTATTGACCCTATCCATTTTTTTAAAAACAACTTTTGTTTACCGGTGCGCTATGTTTTATATAGCGCACCGATGCGCCATATATTATATAATGCACCAGGTTGCCTATGGAAATAACACTGTTAAGTCAAAAAATTGTGTTTAATTTTTTCTTTCATGTTTTACTTATTTCTGTTTTGTTTTTGTTTTTTAAATAATTTTTGTTTAAGTAAAAAAAACTTGTTTTTGTTTTCATTTTTTAATTAATTTTTACTGTCAATGCTCAATAATTAAATTCCCCGTGTGTTTACTAAATTAAATACATCGATGCTCCTATGAAAAATAACACTATTCAGTCAAACCACTTGTGTTAAATTTTTTGTGTTTTTGTTATTTACTATGATGGCGATGCCTTTATCATTTCTTATCACATTAGTGCTCCTATGACAAATAACACCGTTAATGTTGAGAAGTGTAGAAAGAAAGGCTCAAGTTGACTTTGCCTTGGTCAAATTGAGAAAATTTGAAATTTCCACATCAACAAAAAATTTAGAGACAATTAATTGAGGAGACATGGATCTTGTCACTCAGTTAGCTTAGTAAATTCAAGTTAGAAGGCTTGGAGTTTAGTTAATCATGTGTGATTGATAATTTGTAGCAATTTAGCTCAATTATTTCCTGTTGTATTCAGTTAAACTAGCTCTAACTGTTGATAGAACTAGTTGGAGGTTAGTTGTGCAATGGGATAGTCATCTAACTTAGAGATCATCCAATTAACTGATCAATCAACTCAAAAGAGATAGCGCATGCAAGGAATTTTAGTTCCTCAGCTGTGGTGGGGATTCCAAGGTAGTGTAACATCAGTTGTAGACTAGTCTTCAATGTACAGGTGTTGCATGCAATCAATGACCAATCCTTGGGAATTGCACAATCAATTTGAGGAAAATTCCTAAAAATAGGGGCTTAATTCTTGAGGATTTGTGCAAGGAAATAGGAGCTCAGGTGGAGGAAAAATTGACTAAGTCCGGGTTAGAGGTTCTCATTGAGCAGAGAGAAAGTTTATACACTTGCAAGTTGAGCTCATAGTGAGCTACCAATTGTAATACATTCTCTATTCATCTGATTAATGCAAGCACACTTAAGGGGTTTTTACTAGTTGGTTTCCCCCTAGAAAAATCTATGTACTTGTGTCTGTAATTGATGCATGTTTGCGAATGTTGTTCTAAATTGTGAATTGATTTCCGCAAAGTAGTAGAGTAGAATTGTGTCTCTTTATTTATATTAAATTTATTGAGAAATAGAGTAGAATTGTGTCTCTTGATTTATATTAAATTTCTTGAGTAGTTGCAATTCTATCACCATATTTCTACATGGTATTAGAGCAAGATTCACATTAAAACAAGAATTTCAAAGTTGTCCTTAAGGAGGTTCAAATTTGTAGCTTCAGTGTTGTAGGGTTTCTTCAGAGTTGGGAGAATTACCTTCAATTGACTGAGATTAGAGTATGCCTTAGAAGGAAGCTCAAATTTTATTGCATGGAAGGATCACATGGAGGTGGTGCTTGATGACAATAGATTTCTAGAATATATCAAGACACAAATTCCAAAATCAGGATCAATTGATGCCAATAATCTATCCTAATGGAATAAAGATGTAGCTAAGGCGAGGAGAATAATCTTAGGGGGAGCGCGAGACCACATTGTCTCAAATATCCATGCGAATAGAAGTGACCATAGAAAAATGGCCCACAAAGACAAACTTAAAAAATATAAAGATGCACAAGAATGATACTATTTCATAGTATCTCACCATATTTACACAAGTTCAAGATGAGATTGGAGGGGCTGGTGTGAATGCTGCAGAAGATGACCTAGTGAGCCTAGCTCTTTTAGGCCTTCTCAAAAGATGGCATAGCTACCAGGACTCGGTGAACGGGAGGGAGAAATTACCAAATTGGGAACGCTTATGGTTCAATTTGGTACAAAGAAAGATTAGGTGGAATACCAGAGATGGAAGTTCATCCAAGGGAGAGGATGAAGAAAATTTTGCATTGGTTGGAAATGGAAAGAAGGGAAAAGGGAAGAAGTATCAAACCAAACCATAATCCAGCCAAGGGGGAAAGAATAAAGACTTGTCCAAAATTCTAATGCTTTAATTGTCATCAATTCAAAAACTATGATATAAAGTGTCCACACAAAATGTCTAGCAAGAAGAACTCAGGACGAGAAGTGGGTGAAGCATTGGCTTCACAGTTTGAGCTAGATTTCACCCTTATCACATGCATTACCAACACTATGATGGGGAGTGTGTGATAGTTGGACTTAGGTGCCTCATTCCACATGGAAGGGTGTAGAGAGTTTTTCAATGACCAGGAGGAGAAAGATCTATAGATGCATATTGAGCTTCGGGACGAGAGAAGGTACAATGCTATTGGGACTGGTACAGTAACCTTTAAGAGGGAGTCAGGATCTCCTCTTCGCCTCAAAGATGTCATGTTTATACCAGGCCTAAAGAAGAACCTCAGCTTTTATAGAAGTTTTGGAAGACTGCGGATATGATGTGATCTTAAGTAAAGGTAAAGGATTTATGAAGAACATAGCTACTGGAAAGGTGAAGCCGGTCAGGGTTCACGTGAAGAACCTATATAAAATTGATGTGGAATATTGTGTTGCATTAAGAAGTAAGGCAAAGAAAGTGCATAGTCGTGATGTCGGTGAGCTTTGGCACAAGAAATTGGGCCATTTTCATCATGGTGCCTTAAAGATTATGTATAAAATAGCCGCTGGCCTCCCTAAAGAATCACTTGAGTAGCATGATGTCTACACATGTTGTACCTTAGGGAAGTATGTAAAATCCATATTCCATGATCGAGACAACAAAGCTCATGTAGTATTGGAGAGATTCCACTCTAATGTCTGTGGACCCTTCTCGACAGCCTCCACTGCCAGACATAAGTAATATGTTATCTTTATTGATGATTTCTCAAGGAAGTGTTGGATCTTCTTCATGTGGAAGAAGGATGAGACATTCTCGAAGTTTGTAGAATTCAATGCACTAATTGAGAAAGAGATCGATAAGAAGGTGAAAGCTCTCAGGAGAGATAATGGAGGTGAGTATGTTTCGAATTACTTCAAGGGTTTTTGTGCAAAAGAAAGCATTCGAAGAGAGATGACAACACCCCACAACCCATAGCAGAATGGGGTAGTTGAGAGGAAGAACCACATCATTGCTGGAGTTGCGAGAGCCATGCTACATGACCAAGGCTTTCCACTGCATTTATGGGCAAAGGCATGTAACACAACAATCAACTTGTAGAATCAAAGTCCTCATCGAATTCTTGGTATGATTACATTGGAGGAGGCTTTACTGGGGAGAAAGCTAGATGTGTCTCAATTCAAAATTTTGTGAGCCTCTTTTTACTGCCACGTTTCCAAACATTCGAGGAAGAAGCTTGAGATGATAATGGAGTTGGGAGTTTTTGTGGGTTACATCGAAACCCCACACAATTACCATGTGTGCTTACCTTCCCTTAGAATGAAAGTTGTGTGAAGGGATGTAAATTTTGATGATGATAAAGTGATGTGGTGCTCTCTTGAAAGGGAGCTTTAGATCCCACCAGAAGAGGAACTTTTAGCTCTAAAGCAAGAGATTAGGAAGTTGTGGAGCAACCAAAATTGGTGGATTAGAGAGGAGGTAGAGTGGAGACATCCAATCAAGCTGAAAATCCAGAGAAGGAAGATAAAGAACTAGGGAAGCTAATATATTGGTGTAGGATTCGAGGGATAATGTGGGAGCTCCTTCAAATTTGTGCAGGAAAAGGAGGTCACCTGAGAGGTACACTAGCTACATGGCTCTATTGACCAAGCCATCCTCTTTTGAGGAAGTAGTTGAGCAAATAGTTTGGGTTGATGCAATGGTGGAAGAATACAAATCCATCATGAAGAACAATGTTTGGGAAGTGGTCCCAATATCGATGGATAAATTAGTTGTGGGTTCGAGATGGATCTTCAAGGTTAAGCATGTAGCAAGCGAAAGCATATAGAATTATAAGCATAGATTTGTGGCTAAAGGATTCTCTCAAGTTGAGGGAATTGACTATGAGGAAACCTTTGCTCCTGTAGAAAGGTAGTCGTCCATTAGATCAATTCCTACACTGGCTACACAATGGTGTGGAAGATCCACCAGATGGATGTAAAAACAACATTTCTCCATGGTGTTATTGAGGAGGAAGTGTACATAGAGCAACCATAAGGTTTTTAGACATTTGATAGAAAGTTTAATGTGTGCATACTCAGATGAGCATTATATGATATCAAACAGACACCCCGAGCTTGGTACACTCAGATAGAAAATTATCTCACTAGATTAGGCTTCACCAAAAGTGAAGTGGATGCGAACCTCTATTATACGTTGGTAGAAGGTAAATTGCTTGTCATTTTTTTATATGTTGATGACTTAATATTGGCAGGTGATGAGAAACTGATCAAATCTTGCAAGGGGATTTGAGATGAAAGTGTTGGGTGTGTGTTATATTCTTTCCATGACTATATTCACATGTTGTACATTGCACGGGGCATAGCGGGGGGGGGGGGGGGGGTGGTGGTGGGGGAGGCGGAAGCCCCCCTTGTCAGGGGGGTTTGCAGAGGGATGGTAGCCCCCTTGCACGAGGTCCGGGGAAGCACCCCAAGATTTATTTTACACTAACCCAATAATAATTGTGCAGACACAAGGATGGGGGGTGGACCCAAAGATGGTGGGCGAACCTACCCATGGATTTGTACATGGTTTTTGCACATGGTTTTCTTCCCATGGTATTTTGTAGATCTAGTTAAGGGATCTATGATTATGTTCTAATCCAAGGTTAGTGGATTTGGGTTTATGAATGCTTCAACATGTATATATATGTATTGTAACATTGAAAGGAATATAATGAAAAATCAATCTGGTAGTCCCAATTTTGGGATCTAGGAGAAAATATCTGTGTATATTTATTTTTTGCTCTCGCCATTGTTTATTTTTATATTTGAAGAATTCATTTGCAAGTAATTTCTGTACAGGGTTAAAACCTACATTTGGTATCAACACTATTTTGGCTTCAAGGGGACACCTTTGATGCTAAGGCATTTTTCTCGAGCCTGTGGTAGACACTATTTAGTGGGAGATATGTGGGATCGATTCTTGTGGTGAAAGAAGATGGAGATCAGTGGAAATATAGAGATTGAGAAATTTAATAGTCATCGTTTTGGGTTGTGGAATATCAAGATGGAGGAATTGTTGGTGGATAAATATCAGTGGGTCGCGGTAGATCTGAGTACTACTCCAACGACAATGTCAACAAAAGACTGGGTGAAGTTGGATCAAAAGGAAAATAGCACAATACAATTATGTATCTCATATTCAATATTGTTGAATGTATCAAGGGAAGTTACGAAGAAGGATTTGTGGGACAAGTTAGGGTATTTGTACCAATCTAAGTCTCTGGTGAACAAGTTGTTCTTGAGGAAAAAGATATATAACATAAGGATGAAGGATGGAGACTCGGTAATAGAGCATATGAATGCCTTTAGTACCGTGGTAAGCAATTTGTTATATGTTTATATAAAAATTTCAGATGAAGATAAGTGCATCGGTTTATTGTGTTCTCTACTAGATTTGTGGGATAGTTTGGTTGTTGCTATAGGTAGAAATATAAATACCTTGAAGTTTGATGAAATAGTCTCATCCTTGTTGTCGGAAGAGATGAGGTGAAAAAATATGAAGAGCCATAATGACTATTCCTTATTTGTATGATGACGCTACTAGAACATAAGCACAAATAAGTCCTCGAGTGGGAGATCTAAATATAGAGGGAGATATAATTCTCCAAGAAAACCTGTAAAGGTGTGCTGGAAATGCAGAAAGGAAGGGCACTACAAAATGGACTGTAGATCTAAAACTCTTGAGAAAGGAAAGGGATATGGTGATGCTCCTTTTGCAGAGGAAAAAATCACCTCAGATGAAGGTGGGGATGTGTACTTGGCTTCTTCTTCAAGTAAAAAATATAGATCATGAGGCACGGTTGATTGAATCAGGTGTATTACTCCCCATAAGGAGTGATTTTGCAAGTATGAGAAATATGATGGTGGTGATGTATTCTTAGGGGATGACAGGAAGGTTCATCAGATGTTTGAAAGTCAAGCTTAAGTTGCAAGGTGGAAGGATAAGAACACTTCCCTGTGTTCTGCATATTCCTACATTGGCAAGAAATATGATTTCTATAAGCAAGATGGATGTTGCATGTGTAAAAACAGTGTTTGAGAAAGATACCTACAAGATGGTTTAGGGGGCACTCGTATTGATGTGGGGAATTCGTATTGGAACTTTGTACAAGCTTCTGGTTAACATTGTTATTGATGGATTCAACAGTTCTGTGGTTCTTGAAAGTGGAGCAAAAAATCTAGCGGTATCTAGAGAAAATACCATGCAATGAAATTAAAGACTTGGACACATTAGAGAGAAGGGACTTCGAATACTACATGGTAATGGTATGGTAGATGGTATGTCTAATTTCTCTCTGAATTTCAATTTCTATGAACGTTGGGTATATAACAAGAAAAATTGGGTGATTTTCCCCTTAGGTGTTAAGAGGGCAAAAGGGGTATTAGAGCTTGTGCACAATGATGTGTTTGGACCTATGTCATTTCTATCACTGGGTAAGTCTGTGTACTATGTCTCATTTATAGATGACTTCTCAAGGAATAAATGGATATATTTCTTCATGAAGAAATCTGAAGTCTTTTATTAGTTTAGAGAATTTAAGGCTCTGGTGGGAAATCAGACAGAGAAGAAGATCAAGGTGTTGAGGACAGATAATGGTGGAGAGTTCTACAACAAGGAATTTGAAGAGTTATGTAAGAATTGTGGTATATCACAATAGAGGACTACTCCATACACACCTCAGAAAAATGGAGTTGGAAAAAGAATGAACAAGACATTGATGGAAAAGGAAAAAAGCATGCTCAATGGTGCCGGGTTAGGACAGGAATTTTGGGTAGAGGTAGTGGAGACTACATGTTACTTGGCTAACAAATCAACTTCATCAACATTGGAAGATAAGACTTCACATGAGGTATGGACTGGTAATAAACCATCTCTTTCACATCTGAGGGTATTTTGCTGTGATGCATATGTACATTTTCCAAACGAGAAAATAAACAAGTTGGATAGTAAATCTAAAAGGTGCATATTTATTGGGTATAAGTATGGTTTAAAAGGTTATAAGATTTGGAACCTAGAAACAAGGAAGGTTGTGTACATCTAAGATGTGGTGTTTAGAGAGGTGAAATATGTTATTAAACATGAAGTCCTACCAAAGGAACCTGAGAAGATAAAGTTTGACCTAAAGGAGGTAGAATTGGACTCTACAGTAGAACAAGAATCAGAAGAGGAAGAACCACATACTCCAGTTTTGAGAAGATCAGTTTGAGAGAGAAGGCAACCAGAAAGGTATAATCCATTTTCTTTCTGTTCAAGTTTTTTATTATTATCTATTACTGATGATGATCCCAAAACTGTTAGGGAGGTAGTGGATTCAGAGGATAACAAACTCTGGAAAGAGGCCATGGTTAATGGCATTCCATCTTTTGATAAAAATGAGGCTTGGGATCTGGTGGAGTTGGTGGCTAGAAGGAAAACATTGGTAGAAAATGGGTGTTTAAGAAGAAGATGAAAGAAGAAGGCAAGGTGGAGAAATACAAAGTTCGCTTGTTAGCAAAAGGTTATTTGCAGGTGCCGAGAATTGTTTTTAGTGATATCTTTTGTCTTGTTGCCAAGTTAACTTCTATTAGATTACTTTTATATGTTGCTGCTGCATTTGATTTTGAGATAGAATAGATTAATGTGAATACAACATTTCTTCATGGGGATATGGAAGAAGAGATCTATATGAAGCAACCTGAAGGCTTTGCGGTGAAGGGTAAGAAAGAAATTGTATGTAGGTTAAAAAAGTCTTTGTATGGGTTAAAACCGTCACCAAGGACGTGGTATTAGAATTTTGATACATATATACGGGGACTTGGCTTCACAAGGAGAAAAGCGGATCATTATGAATATTTTAAATTAAATGGTGACCATGTTATTTATTTGGTATTATATGTGGATGATAGGTTTCTGATTGGAAATAACAAAGAAATTATCTAGGATTTGAAGACCCAATTGTCATCCAAATTCGATATGAAGGATCTTGGTGTTTCAAACTATATTTTGGGCATGGAAATTAAATGAGAATGGGTAAAGACGAAGATCTAGTTAAACCAGAGGAAGTATGTTGAGACAATATTACAGAGGTTTAATATGCAGGATAGTAAACTAGTGAAGGTTCCTATTCCTGTAGGTGTAGAGTTATTTTTTGAATAGTGTCCCAAGACATAAGAAGAGGAAGAGGACATGTCCTATGTTCCATATGCGAGTGCAGTTGGTAGCATGATGTATGCAATGGTCTGTACTAAACTAGACATTGTACATGTAGTGGGAGTATTGAGTAGGTTTATATCAAAACCAGGGAAGAAGCATTGGACAACATTGAAGCGGTTTTTCAGGAATTTGTGTGGCACTAGTGATTATGGTTTGTGCTACCAAGGAATACAAGGATTGGAAAATGTTTTGGAAATTCTTGGATTTATTGATGTAGACTGGGATGGAGATCTCGATGAGATTAGATCTACAAGTGGGTATGTGTTTAACCTATTTGGAGGAGTAGTTAATTGGATGAGCAAGATACAGTATGTAGTGGCACTTTCAACTATAGAGGCAAAATACATTTCAACCACTCATGCAAGCAAGGAATTATTTTGGATGCACAGATTACGTTCAAGTATGGGGTTGGTACAATGAGCTATAAGGATAGTCTGTGACAACCAAAGTGAAATTTTCTTGGCAAAGAACCCTACTTATAATTCAAAGACAAAGCACATTGATGTCCAATATTAGTTTGTGAGGGATATGGTTGAGGATAAAAAGGTGATGTTGGTAAAAGTGCACACTTGGAAGAATGTTGCAGATGCATTGACAAAGTCTATGAGCACTGAGAAGTTTTGTTGGTGTAGAGAAACAATGGACATTGTAGTAGGTATGGACCAATGACTAAGCTATCTTTTGACCCACTGTGTGGAAAGAAAACAACAAGTGGGAGAAGGTTGGGTGTGTGTTATAGTTGGGCAGACCCAAGGATGGGGGGCGGACCCAAAGATGGTGGGCATACCTACCCATAGTTTTGTGCATCGGTTTTGCACATGGTTTTGGGTATGATGGTTTTCTTCCCATGGTATTTTGTAGATCCAGTAAAGGGATTTATGATTATGTTCTAATCTAGGGTTAGTGAATTGGGGTTTATGTGCTTCAACATGTATATATATCAATTGTAACATTGAAAGGAATATAATGAAAAATCAATCTGGTAGTCTCGGTTTTGGGATCTAGGAAAAATCTTTGTGTATATTTGTTTTTTTTTCTCGCCATTGTTTATTTTTTTGTTTGAAGAATTGATTTGCAGGTAATTTCTGTAGAAGGTTAAAACCTACAGAAAGACATGGGTCTCATGCACTACTTCCTAAGGATGGAAGTATGGCATAGTGATGGGGAATTATTTGTGTCTCAATAAAAGTATGCCAACAAGATACTGCATATATTTCACATAGAGAGTTGTAATCCCATGGAGACACCTCTAGCGACCAATTGGAGGAAGGAGAATGCCACTTTAGGTGAAGAGGTTGATGTTAACATTTATCGACATCTAGTAGGTTCATTGATGTATCTTGTGAACACACAAACATATTTATTCTATGTATTCAACCAACTAATCCAAGCTATGGTAAGGAAAACCAAATTTTATTGGAAGGTAGCTAAGTATGTTTTATGTTAGCTCAGAGGCACTACCTAGTATGCATTATGGTACATACGGACAAAAGGAGTGAAGCTGTGTGACTTCACAGATGCAGATTGGGCAGGGAGTCCATCTAACCAAAAGAGTACATCAGGTGGAATTTTCGGTGTTAGGTATGTAGAAATTTCCTGGTACAATAGGAAGCAAAGGTATGTGGCACTCAGCGCGGTAGAAGATAAATACATGGCTGCAAGTAAATCAACATGTGAGGTGGTCTAGATGAGAAAGATACTTGTGGGATTTTTTGGTCAAGAGATGGATCCAACTATGACCTATTATGATAATTAGGGTGTCATTAAGCTCTTTGAGAATCCAGTATTTCATGGTCGATCCAAGCATATAGATATACATCATCACCATTTAAGGGTCTCTGTTCAGAGGAGGATAATGTTGCTACAAAACATTCTGACAGAGAAACAATATGTTAACATATTGAAAAAGGATTTGTCAAGAGGGAAGTACGAATTCCACATGTGCAGGATAGGGGTGGTTGACAATCCCTTTCTTGCTAAGAGGGAGTGTTGAGAAGTGTAGCAAGAAAGGATCAATTTGACTTTCCATTGGTCAAATTGAGAAAATTTGAAATTTCCACATCAACAGACAACTTGGAGATAGTTAACTAAGGTGAAATGGCTCTTGTCACTCAGTTAGCTCAGTAAATTGAAGTTAGAGGGCTTGGAGTTCAGTGAAGCATGTGTGATTAATAATTTGTAGCAATCAATTTCAGTTATTTCCAGTTGTATTTAGTTAAACTAGTTCTAACCGTTGATAGAACTAGTTGGAGGTCAGTTGTGTAGTCGGACAACACTCTAACTCAGAGATCATCCAGTTAACTGATCAATCAGCTCAAAATAAGTATTTCATGCAATGAATTTGAGTTCCTTAGTTGTGGTGGAGATTCCAATGTAGTGTAACATCAGTTGTAGACTAGTATTGAGTGTACAAGTGTTGCATGCAATCAATGATCAATCCTTGGGAATTGCATAATAAATTGGAGGAAAATTCCTAAAATATAGGGGCCTAATTCCTCAGGATTTGCACAAGGAAATAAGAGCTCAGGTGGAGTAAAAAATTGACTAAGTCTGGGTCAAAGCTTTTCATTGAGCAGAGAGAAGGGTTATTCGCTTGTAGGTTGAGCTCAGAGCGAGCTAGCAAATTTAATACATTCTCTATTCATCTGATTAATGCAATCAGACTTAAGGGTTTTTTACCAATTGGTTTCCCCTAGATAAATTTGTGTACTTGTGTATGTGATTGATGCATGTTTGTGAATGTTGTTCTAGATTGTGAATTAATTTCCACAGAGCAGTAGCGTAGAATTATGTCTCTTGATTTAAATTAAATTTCTTGAGTATTTGCAATTCTATCACCATATTTCTACAATTAAGTCAAACCACTTGTGTTATTTTTTTTATTTTTATTTTTTTATTATTTTATTATTATTTTTTTTTTTACTATGATGGAGGTGCCTTTAATGTTACCTATAGCACCATCATAATTTAAAGTAATTAAAAAAACATAATTTTCACTATTGGTGCTTAATAATTAAACACCCAATGTGTTTAATAAATTAAATGCACTGATGTGTCTTTTTCACATAAGCACATTGGTTTCCAATTTTTATTTTTATTTTTATTTTTTATTTTTTATTTTTATTTTTTTCGCTAAAAATTATGTGATTTATTTATAAAATATATTTAATGACTTCTGCATTGAATGGTACATGTTGTATATTGATAAATTTTTTTTTGAGAAGTGGTCAAGTAGCAAAAATACTGATCGGTACAATGATGACACATCCAAAAAAGAAGAAAAGGCAACTTCTTTGTAAATTCTTTACAAAATTAATATGTTTGAACTATATGTAAGTTTAACTAATATGTATTGGTTAATGTGTATCATGCAGAGCCGGAAAATGAGAAAGCTCGATAAGATTATTTATGATCTAAATGTAGAAGAGCGTAAAATCTTGATGGAAAAATTGTAGAAGGATGAATAAGGTGAATGAAAATATTATTCAATATGACTTTTTTCTTTTGAATGTTCATTAATAATATACTTAAGAATATTAGATAAAATGTTTCAAACAATCTATTAATTCACATATGTTTAATGTTTTACATGGACCAATAACGAAGGAAAATAATGTCATTCTAAGATTTTTTTTTATAGAACATGTAAATAATGATGAATTAGTCCTTAGCTCATCTGGAGTGGTGCTAGAGGTTAATGAAAGGGGGAAAAACTTTTACAAAACTATGATGGATATAGTGGAATGAACGTATAGATGTACTTTCCACTTACAATACAAAAATCAATCTAATGATTCCAAGAACCAAGTTATATTAAAACTACAAGAAGCGTTTCCAGAGAAATGGTTAATGAGACCTATCAGACTTGCAATAGAAAAAACATACAACAACAAAAAAGAAATATTCAAAAAGTAATATTCCTAATTAAAATGCTTTTCTAGAATTATATGTATATATTACTACAAAGCATTCATTTATTAATATCAATTTTGTTATATTTAGTTTTCATATATCAATATAAAAATAATTTATTACTTCTTTTCAGGAAGATTATGAAAATCCCAAAGGATCAACGAGATGATATCCAAAACATGCTAGTAGGAATGTCCAAAAAAATGTACAAGGATATGGTCAAAGAAATAGACATAATTTCATCATAGGAGGAACCATCTCAACAACAACGTGCTTCAAATGTATGTAACCATAGAATTTTTTTATTAGATACATATAAACAAATAATTTAACATTAACTATTATTTTTCAAGTATTTTCTTGCATAAAGTTGTCAGTATATGTTGGCATGTCAAAAATTAATTGTGGAATTTGTAAGTATCTATGTTGTTTTATTTCTTTGAGTTTATAATTAATAGAACAAAAAAATCCCTTATATTAAAGCTATGATTTATAATGGGGTATAAAACTTGCAGGAAACAAAGTATGGAAATACACCAATAGAAGAGTTGTTGCAACAAGGCATGACACTTGGTTTTGAAGCCATGTGTACAATTCACAACTCACTTCTTGCTATGGTGCATTGCTATTAAATTTACATTGATGTATGTTATTTATTTTAATTTTCATTATTCTCACCAATGTAGATACACTCATTACACTTTATTTTTATGTTTGCAATGGAACATGAAGAAGACGAAAATAATCAATGTAATCAACAAAACATTCATCCAAATAATACAAATCATGGAAGTAGCTCAAGCAATGACAACAATTCCATTGAAGAACGCTGATCTATTTGGATATCAATGCAAGATGCTGTATTTTTTGAAATAATTGTCTGTGAAAATCAAACACTTTGTTTAATGTAATGGACATAGTATCCCAATTTAAAGACAAGGGGTTACCAATAACTATCCCATTTTGTATGACAAAGAGCCTCTTATTCATATATAGTAAAATGCATTTTAATTTATTCTATTGTGTTGTCCAATGTCGCTGTGAAATGTTACACCAGTGATTAAATATATGGATGATTAAATATTATAATGAAGATATGCGAAATATGATGATATAACAAATTAATCCAAAAATCATATACAATGCACTAATCAAAATTTAATTTATATGAATACTATTATAAAACATATGTTTTTTCGATGAATAACGGATTTAAAAAATCACAATAATTACACTGGATACTAGCACATCATATATAAATGCGCACCACTCAAAATACAAAATTTTCAGCGACAATATTTATAATAATAAAAAATGGTATCTTGGTGCATCTGTAAAATAAATACGCACCCTTGTGTTATTTTACGTAAAAGCATAGGTGGGGCAAGTTTTTTTTTTTTTTTTACATGGCCCAGTGCCTTTTCTGAAAAGTAAAACATCGGGGCGTTCATAAAAAAATGAGCATCGAGGCATTATACTCTTTAAGCATTGGTAATGTTTTCATTTAACCTCCCTAGTGCATTGTAATTCTTAAAGCACCAATGCTTTCATAAAACCAAAGCCCCAGTGCTCCAAAATATTATTTCCAATCCCGATGCATTATTCAAATTAACAACACTGGTACTTTTATAGTAGTAGCGAAATGATGCTTTTGTGAAACTCATAAGCACCAGTGCTATAAATTTAAATAAAATCGCTAGGTTTGCAAGATTTTTTTGTCTGCCCCGGTGCCGTTCCTGAAAAGTATGTCTTGAGGCATTTGTTTAGGACATAAGCACCGAGTTCGTATACTTTTAGGCATCGATGTTGTTTGCATTCAACGCCTTGGTTCTTTTCCTTAAATTTACAACACTAGTGCTTTCATAGTGTTTTTACATCGGTGCTATTTTTCCATTAAGCACACCGATAAACAATATCTGCTAAAATCTCTGACTGCCCATATTTTTTTAGTTGTGATGAAGTTTTGTTATCTACTTTGCTAAAACATCCGCTACCATAAATAGATGTTGTAGCAGAGGTTTTTTTCACAATTTTTTTCTAATTCTATAACACTAAAAACCTCCATTATAACCTATGATAGAAGGTATTTTCCTCTTAGGGATTATGCCATTCTCAACACATTGTATTGATCACATCATCTTATTTATTGTACATGAATTTGACCATCCTAGATCTTGATTTCATTGACAACTCATGAATGGATCATAAAAACTCCTCTTCAAAGAACAACTCATGACAATGTGGTCTTGGACTTTGTGATTATACAAGGAATTTCACTTTAAAATTCCCCTTTCAATCACAAGTTTTAATAATTGTAACATTAACAATAACTTGTATCATCTTCAATTTGAAACTACTAGATTGAGCTTTGATGAATATATGCTGGAAAAAAGGAAAATATTTGTATGTTGAATAATTCATCTAGAAGTGAACAACTGCCATGTTTGAACATGTCTATTCTTGTAATTATCGTTCCAATAGTTGATTTGAGGAGATTGATTTCTATGTTAGTATTTACAAATATCAATTGATTTTTATGACTAATAGGACATCAAATATTGAATCCTAAATCTCATTATTGATATACGATATCTTCCCCCCCATTAGGTTAAAGGTGAGAATTTTGTTCAAGGGATCCAAGCTTGAGATTTAGATTCTTCTTTTCAATATTTCATAGTAGATGGGATCCAGGCTTGAGCCTTGGATTCTTTTGTTTTTCAAGGGATAAAAGCTTGAGATTTAGATTCTTTATGTGATGGTTTTGTTGGTTGACCATTAAACATATTCACTTTATTTAGTGGTATTTGGTTTGAACATTAACGAATTTCCATTGATATTGGTGGTTTTTGGTTTACTACTGATCGTTTTCACTTAAACAATGTGGTGCTTTTGGATGACCACTAACCAATATGAGTTTAACAATGTGGTGGGTTTTGTTTACCATTAACCATCTTCACTCCCCACCTTAGGTGCATGAGAGTTCAATCATCATACTCCCCCCCCTTAATGTGTAAGAGAGTATATTTTCATTAATGTGCTCCCCCACTTGAGGTGTGGAGAGTACCATCTCTGATTTATGTTCTAATTTTCAGAGAACATATAGAATTGGACACAGATCACACCCAAAATCATTTACAATGATTGTTTGAAGTATTTTTACTTTTGTCATTTCTCCATGCATCGATGTCTTTACATCAGTCTTGACTAGATGGTAAGACTTATGTGGCTTCTTTACTTGTTGATTCCATCTCCAAGAATTTGTCCAACCATAATATCAATTGTTTTTTTTATCTTTCTTCTACTTTCGACACCTTTTAGAGAGGTGATTTGTCTTCCCACAATGAAGAGAAGATGGAGATCAAAACATTATGTCTCCATATAGCTAATTCTATGCTATTGTTGGCACTTGTTACTAATAGTATTAACTTCTTCAAGAAATCTCGTGCTCACAAATAGAATTGGTTTGGAGTAATCTAGGATATGAAAGATGTTTCCTTTTTCATATTCTAATCCATGTTGATTTTTCTTGAATGACAATTCTTCCCATGGTGTAATAATCATATTGGAAATATCACTTTGAAATTCTCGACTTTGTTCTTTTGTATCTTCAAATTCATTTTTGTTACCACCATTTTTGTCATTTTATTCTTCTTCTTGTGAGTCATCTTCAATAGAATTTTATTTCATAAATAAACTACATGATTCCATCTCAATCATGTCTTCTATTATCTCTGCATAAGTCATCATGTCCTTTGTATCACAATAAGGATCAACCATTTGTATGACATTTTGTGTCTCATGTTTGATGGACCTTTTTGGTAGCTCCTTTGTATCACATATTGCATTAAAATTTTGGATACACTCCTCTATATCATGTGTTGCATCAACATTTTCTATTAGATCTTCTATGTTAGAACTTGTATCAACCTTTGGATGAGATCATTTGTTGATTGTATTGTATCAAATATGTGATTAATTATGTTTTTCTTATGAAGTATTTTCTACTAAAGTGATTTCAATTTGATTCTATGATTCATGGCTGTACTTTGGAAATTCCTTGATTTCTGGATAGGAATTTTATAAATGCTTTCCTACTTTGCCCATTTTTTAATTATTCACATGCTTCCTTGTGCTCATTTACTTAATTATTTGCTTATGTCTCATACTTTCTTGATTTTGTGTCACCTTAGGGTGTTAGATACTACCAATATTGCATGCCAGCTTGTGATTACAATGTCTTGACCAACTTGAACTCCTTATTCAATTTTAGGCAGGTCCCCTTTTAATATGGGGTTTCTTGTCATTTCTTTGTTTCAACAAATTAATGAATTGATTCAAATTTAACTTACTTCATGCTTTCATTTCAATGAGACAACAAACTATTGACTCAAAATATACTTATTTAAGATTCCTACAATTAATCTTGACATGGATCAAGTAAAGCTTTGGCAATACTCCAAGCAATTCTTAGCTCTATTGTTACATGTGATTGAACAATGATTTGATTATGATTGAATCAATGTCATGCTTCATTGAATTATTGAGTCTAACACTTTTCCTTATGTGCGCAACATCCATATATGCACATATTATTGAGTGGTTTCCTTCATATAAGCTAGCTTTATTTTCACGTGTTAACACTCTTCCATGTGAAGAATCATATATTTATGCCACTTACCTTAGTGTTCATGAATATCGTATTCCAATTAACATAATTTCATTCAGATACATTTTCAAGTCTTACAATTCAATGTGTCCATTTCTATTTGGCTTGGCACTGATCAAGATACATATATAGGTTGTTGTAGAATTGTCCCTATGTTGGGACCTCTTCATGTTGAAAATTGTGGGGATATCATATAATGTACAAATTAAAATAGTATAAGTTCTAGTCTACATACATGGAATATGTTTGTTGACCTTGCAGTCAATTAAGAAGATTGACATCATTTGCAGGAACATGAATCATGTTCACTTTACATGAGATTTATTAGCATAATGGTGTAATTACTAGGATGCATAGTGACTCTGAAGTGTTAACCATATATTTGGATGTACAAAGGGATTTACAAGCTATAATTAAGCTTTTCATTTATGAGAACAAAGTGATTTTGACATAGGTTGGGTTTAATGGTGTTGTACAAAGAAATATGAATTGAGCGTAAGAGAAATACATGATATGGAAATGAAAGTTTCATTTAAATTATTGAAATATGGCAACAAGAATATTCCAATTTAATTTGTCCTTGAATTAAATTGTGAATTAAAAATGAATTTAGTCTTAACAGCTACTTGGAAATAATTAATTAATTTATTTTAAATTAATTGGTTGGAGAAATTCAAGTTAGAAGTCTTTTTGAAGTCATGCAAGAGTTATCCCTTAAATTAAGGAGATAAGATTGAGTTATATTTGAGTTGTAATTAGTTAACTTAGTTTACTGAGTTAAGTCCAGTTAAATTAGTTCCAAACTATTTGAGGAACTAATAGAGAGTTAACAGTCAGTTGATGCATGCATGCACTCAACTAGTGCTACTCCAAATAACTGAATATTCCCTCATCAGAAACTTATGCATGTCTATTCTGAGAAAGACCTAGTTGAGATTAAAGTCAAGGACAGTGTACTATCAGTTGCATGTGTTTTCTCATGGAGAAAACTCATGCATGCAGTCAAGGATTTAATCCTTGAAGATTGCGTAGTTTTGGAGGCTTGATCATCCACTTGGTAGGAGACCATCCACTTGGTAACAGGAGAATCATCCACAAGGAATAGCGCAATGAAATAGGAGCTTGGAGGGTAGAGAGGAAGGCTGGAGAGAAGCCAAGATTTCCTGTGAGCATCTGTGAGGATTGTACTGAGAGCTGGCTAGCTGTGAGAGCTAAGGCTTTGTATAATTCCTATGTATTTCCACCTTGTATGATAATATAGATAGTGGGGTTTTTAGCTGAGGCTTTCCCCAAAGTATTTTCTTGTGTATTGTGCCATTGATTCTTCTTCTTCTAGTTATATTGTTCAACTCGATCTTTAAGCTTCCACAAATTGATAGTAAAAGTAGGTTATAGTATTATGCTTTGATTTATATTGCATTATCGGGTTAACCTGCACCAAATTTTCTACATGGTATCGGAGCTGTGAACAATATACTAAGAAGAGAATTTGAAGTTTGAAGTTTGGGGTTGCAGGTGCAAATCAAATTCATATCACACTTCAAGGTTGGCCAATGGCGTTCTATGGCTTGAGACTCGAGTATGCCTTGGAAGGTAGCTCGAATTACATAGCATGGAAAGATAGAATGGAGGCTGTATTAGAAGGCAATGGCTTGAAGGAATTCATTGATCAAGAAATCTCAAAGCCAGCTTCAAATAATGCACAAGAGTTGGCTGAGTGGAAGAAGTGTGTGGCAAAGGTGAGACGGATCATCCTTGAGGGAGTTCGAGACCATATTGTCTCGAGTCTCCATGGGAAGGATACTCCATTTTCAATGTGGAAGACATTGAAGTACCTCTACCAGAACAGTAGCGACCAGAGAAAATTGGCGCTCAAGGATAAGCTTCGAAGAATCAAGATGGAGAAGGGTGATACTATTTCCACATATTTGAACAAGCTCACCACCTACAAAGATGAGCTTGGAAGTGTGGGAATAACTACTGCTGATGATGATATGGTGAGCCTCGCTCTCCTTGGCCTTCCAAAGAGTTGGAATAGCTACCAGGACTCTGTGAATGGAAGGGAGAAACTGCTGAATTGGGAACAACTGTGGTTGGATCTTATGCATGAGGAGATTAGGAGGAGCACATGAGATGGTTCTTCATCCAAGAATGATGATGAAGAAAATATGGCCTTAGCAAGTAAGGCAAGGAAAGGGAAGGGGAAGGCTTCCCGTTTCAAATCGAATTCTTCTCATGGAGGGAAGAAAGGTGACATGTCTAAAGTAAGATGCTTTAATTGTCATGAGATGGGACATTATGCGACTAATTTCTCATCGAAGAAGTCCAATAATGGATCCTCAGAAGGATTGGAAGGTGAGGCATTAGCCTTTCAATTCGAAATGGACTTTACCCTCATTGCATCAATGACGGGTTATGTCTAGTATCTTGACAATGGAGCCTCATTCCACATGACTGGTGATAAAAGTTTATTCAGTGCTTTGGAGGAGAAATACCTCAAGATGCGCAAACAGATGGGTGACGATGGAAGGTATAGTGTTTCAGGTGTGGGCATGGTTGCTTTTCATAGGGAGCATGGAGCTCCTATCACCTTGACAGATGTGAAGTATGTGCCTGGACTGAAGAAGAACCTGGTATTGGTCGCGATGTTGGAGGACAAAGGCTACGATGTTGTCTTCAGTAAAGGAAAGGTGTTCCTAAGTCACATAGCCATGGGTCAGACCAAGAGGATATGGATTTGGTGAAGAATCTCTATAAACTAGAGGTAGATGATTGTGCAGCATTGAGTACGAAAGCAGAATTGGTGCAAAGACAAGACATTGGTGAGTTGTGGCATAGGCGGTTGGGCCATTTGCATCATGGGGCTTTGAAGATAATTCAATAGATATCTACAGGAATTCCCAAAGGTAAACTTGAGCAAGTTGACACATGCAAAGGTTGTACCTTGGGAAAGTACACCAAGTATTCCTTTCATGATTGAGATAGTTGAGCAGAGGCTATCTTAGAGCGAGTTCATACTCATTTGTGTGGACCATTCTTGATGACATCCACAACAAAGCAAAGGTATTATGTGATTTTCATTGATCACTATTCTCGTAAATGCTGGATTTATTTCATGCAGAAGAAGGACCAAACTTTCACAAAGTTTTGTGAGTTCAAAGCTTTGGTCGAGAAAGAGTCAGGGAAGAAGATCAAGGTCTTGAGAAGCGAAAATGGTGGAGAATATGTCTCTCAAGAGTTGAAGGACTTCTGTGCAACAGAAGGAATTAAACGAGAGTTGACGGCACCTCATAACCCACAATAGAATGGGGTGGCTGAGAGGAAGAACAGAACTATTGTAGGGGCAACACGGGCAATGCTGCATGACCAAGGCCTACCACTTCACTTGTGGGCCGATGCATGCAACACAACGGTCTATTTGCAGAATAGAAGCCCGCATTACATACTTGGGATGAAGACACCAGAGGAAGCTTTCTTCGGTAAGAGACCAGATGTGGGTCACTTCAGGATCTTTGGCTCATCGGTATATTGCCATGTGACAAAGGATGCATGGAAGAAGCTTGAGCCGATAGTAGAGTTGGGGATATTTGTGGGGTACACTGATACACCTCACAACTATCGGGTGTACTTGCCTACCAGTCAGAGGACAGTGGTTCGCAAAGATCTCAAGTTTGATGAGCAGAAGGCCATGTGAGTTTCCCTTGAGAGGGAGCTCCAATTGTAGGCTGCGGAGGAACTGTTGGTCTTGAGCCTCAGACTGATGCGGAGTAGTTTCATGCAGAGGTTCCATGAGTGGAGAAATCCACTCAAGCAGAGTATTCTAGAGATGGACGGAAGCACACAAGAGAAGCTGACAAATTGTTGGAGGATGTGAGAGAGAATGTGGGAGAACCATCTTCTCAGCACAGACAGAGGAGGTCACCTGAGAGGTACACTAGATACATGGCCCTTACTGGGGAATGTGTTGAGACCAAGCCATCTTCCTTTGAGGAAGCAGTGCAACATCCGATTTGGGTTGATGTTATGGTGGAGGAGTATGACTCCATAGTTCGTAACAGTGTTTGGGACGTGGTTTCGAGACCAGAGAAAAAGTCAGTTGTGAGTTCCCGTTGGCTTTACAAGGTAAAGCAAGCTGATGATGGTAGTGTGGTGAAGCATAATGCAAGATTTATTGCTCATGGCTTTTCACAAGTCGAGAGGGTCATGTTGCTGCAGTATATTTCGACACAGGAGCAAGATGCTGACATTTGACAAAGGCATTGTCAAAGTGTAAATTTGAGTTCCATAGAGACAGGATCAAGGTGGTAGATAATCCCTTTCTTGTTGGGAGGGAGTGTTGAAATATGGCAACAAGAATATTCCAATTTAATTTGTCCTTGAATTAAATTGTGAATTAAAATCGAATTTAGTCTTAACAGCTACTCAGAAATAATTAATTTATTTATTTCAAATTAATTAGTTGGAGAATTTCAAGTTAGAAGTCTTTCTGAAGTCATGCAAGAGTTATCCCTTAAATTAAGGAGATAAGATTTAGTTATATTTGAGTTGTAATTAGTTAACTCAGTTTACTGAGTTAAGTCCAGTTAAATTAGTTCCAAACTTTTTGAGGAACTAATAGAGAGTTAACAGTCATTGATGCATGCATGCACTCAACTAGTGCTACTCCAGTTAACTGAAGATTCCCTCATCAAAAACTCATGCATGTCTATTCTGAGAAAGACCCAATTGAGATTAAAGTCAAGGACAATGTACTATCAGTTGCATGTGTTTTCTCATGGAGAAAACTCATGCATGCAGTCAAGGATTTAATTCTTGAAGATTGCGTAGTTTTGGAGGCTTGATCATCCACTTGGTAACAAGAGAATCATCCACAAGGAACAACACAAGGAAATAGGAGCTTGGAGGGTAGAGAGGAAGGCTAGAGAGAAGCCAAGATTTCCTATGATCATCTATGAGGATTGTAACGAGAGTTGGCTAGCCGTGAGAGCTAAGGCTTTGTATAATTCCTATGTATTTCCACCTTGTATGATAATATAGATAGTGAGGTTTTTAGATGAGGCTTTCCCCAAAGCATTTTCATGTGTATTGTGCCATCGATTCTTCTTCTTTTGGTTATATTGTTCAACTCGATCTTTAAGCTTCCACAAATTGATAGTAGAAGTAGGTTATAGTATTATGCTTTGATTTATATTGCATTATCGGGTTAACCTACACCAAATTTTCAACATAAATTATTCAGGGTAGTGAATTATGGATGAAGGAAACAATCTATACACTATAGTTGGATATCAACAAAAGAATGTTGACTGTGACTAGACATGTAACCATGGTTGAATTATATTAATTATTATATAACATTTTTTCATAGAAAATGTTTTCATTCATGTTATTGACCATGTTTATTGATACGTGAAGCCATCACCTTGTGTTTTGTAGGGAAAGAATGATAAATTTGAACAATTTTATAACTATGCATTGCTAGTTGAGGTTCTAGAGATGTTTATTCTAGTTATAGTACAAACACAAATTAATATAAAGGATAAAGACTATTTTTCAAACATGTTGAACAATTCATAGGTAGGTGATGTAATATATCAAAATTTATCGCCTAATGGGTTAGCTTGAGTGGTTGAGTGTTGTGAATCAAAAATAGGTGGTCGCAAGGTTAAACCTCTGGCTGGTTGCCTCTATGAATATTATTGATTCTCACTTTATGTCCACATTGAGTAAGGTTTCCAAAAATATAACCAACCAATTTGACTAGGGTACCATTCTTGAAATGAGGGGAAGTTCCTAGATGGTTTCCCTAAGATGTGTAATCCATCGAAACACACACACACAACAACAACAACAACAACAACAACAAGACCAAAGAAGACATGGATTATATGTCTAAAGTTCCATATGCATCAGCAGTTGGAAGCTTAATGTATGCAATGGTCTGCACAAGGCCTGATATTGCACATGCAGTGGGAGTTGTAAGCAGGTACATGAACAATCCAGGAAAGGAACATTGGATGGTAGTGAAATGGATTCCCAGATATTTGAAAGGTACCACAAATCAAGCATTATGCTTTGGTGGTTCAAACATTTCCCTACAGGGATATGTTGATGCAGATATGGCAGGTGACAGAGATAACAGGAGGAGCACTACAAGATGTGTATTTATTGTTGGTGGAACAGCTGTCAGTTGGGTTTCAAAAATCCAAAGTGTTGTTGCACTTTCAACAACAGAAGCAGAGTATGTTGCTGCTACAAAGGCTAGTAAAGAAATGATTTGGTTACAAAGGTTTATGGGTGAATTGGGTAAGGAGCATGATATGGGCACGCTATATAGTGATATTCAAAGTGCCATTCATCTTGTAAAGAACTCAACATTTCATTCTAGGACTAAACACATACAACGCAAGTACCATTTCATACGATCAGTGTTGGAAGATGGAGAGTTGAAGCTGGAAAAGATACACACTAGCCAGAATCCTGCAGATATGCTAATAAAAGTTGTAACTAGGGAGAAACTGAGAATATGCTCAGTTTCAATTGGTCTTCAAGGATGACGATGAAGATGAGAAACAACTAGGTCCAAAGAGGAGTCATTGTCTAGCAAATGAAGCAGCAGTGGAGTTGCTACAATCATTCTCCAAGTGGGAGATTGTTGTGTGTGGAGCATGATTGTTCAGAGGTTTTTGTTTTAGCCAGATGTATACCCCAGGAAGTTTGTACACCCCTCCATGTGGGGGGGACTTATCCCCCCCCCTGGGGGGGCCGATTCCCCCTGGTTGGGGGGTCTGGGGGCCAGCGGTCCCCCGGCGGGGGCTTGGGGGCAGCGTCCTCGAAGCTAAAAACAGATGTAAAATTGCCTTGTAAAAGTATAGTAATTTCTAGTCAATCTGGGTTGTTCATTAGGCGGATGATCTGATGGTAGAAATTATGTTTAGTTTAGGGTTTTTTGCCCTAGAAGGCAACCCCTCTCTTTGTATGAGGGAATTGTATTTGAGGCTGTGTAATAGATGTGTATTCTCAGAGTGAGGAACAAAGAGGTGATACTGTGAGAGAAAACAGAGGATATTACAGTGGATCTACTGTAGGTTGTGTCTCTTCATTTTGCCAGATAATAGAAAGGAAGGATTGGCTATTCGGGGTGGACATAGCCCAAACTGGGTGAACCACGTATATCTGTGTCTCTCTTGTTTTATATGTTTTCTGTGTTTATATTTTTGCAATATTTTGTGTGTTCCATTGCTCCGTAATATATAATTTTCTAACAACTGGTATCAGAGCCGAAGGTCTATTTGGCTAATAAACTCGTAGGAAAGAAGGGTTCCTCATTCGAGTGGGAGCAATGGCGGAATATGGTAAGTTTAGGGTCGAGAAATTTAATGGCCAAAACTTCTCGCTATGGAAGATGCAGATGGAAGATTATCTGTATCAGAAAGATCTATACCTACCATTGGGCGGAAAAACAAAGATGCCGACGGGTATGACAGATGAAGAATGGAACCTTCTCGATAGAAAGGCACTTGGAACAGTACGGTTGTGCCTTGCAGCGCCGGTCGCCTTCAACATTTCGAAGGAAACAACGATAGAGGGTTTGATTAAGGTGTTGGAGAAACTATATGAAAAACCCTCAGCCTCAAACAAGGTATTTCTTATGAAACGGTTATTTAATATGAATATGTCAGAAGGTGGATCTGTTGCAGACCATTTAAATGATTTTAATACTTTTACAAGTCAGTTATGTTCTATAGGGGTAAACTTTGATGATGAAGTTAGAGCTCTATTATTCTTGTGCTCATTACAAGAAAGTTGGAATGGTTTAGTAATGGCCATTAGTAACTCTGTTTCTGGATCTAGTAATTTAAAGTTTGATGATGTTTTCGGTGCTATCCTTAGCGAGGAAATGCGACGGAAAAGCTCCGGTGAGACATTGGGTAATGCTTTGAGTGCAGAGTCTAGGGGTAGAACGATGGAAAGAGGAAATATCTCAGGATATCGCAATAAATAAAGGAAAGGCAGATCCAAGTCCAGATTGGGGATAGTGTGCTGGAAATGTGGAAAGAAAGGACACCTAAAGAAAGACTGTAGATCTCAGAAGGGAAAAGAAGGAGATGCACAACAAGAAAACAATCATGAAGCAAATGTGATAGGTGAGGTGTTACAAGATGCTTTGATTCTTTCTTTCGAAAATATTACTGATTCCTGGGTGGTAGATTCAGGGGCCTCATTCCATGCCACACCTGATAAGAAATACTTTCATGAATATGTTCAAGGAGAGTTTGGAAAAGTTTGTTTAGGTGATGATAAACCTTGTAAAATTGTTGGAATGGGTAAGGTTCTTGTAAAACAACAGAATGGAAACCAATGGCTACTAAAGGAGGTAAGGCATGTTCCAGATCTAAAGAAAAATGTGATTTCAACAGGGCAGTTAGGCGGTGAAGGTTGTGTGACAACTTTCACAGATAAAGCTTGGAAGGTCACCAAAGGAGCCCTGGTAATAGCAAAAGGCGAAAAGGTTGGTACATTGTATTTATGCAATGGTATTTCTAACTCTGTTAATGCTTTAACTTCCAAAGGAGCAGATGCAGCATTATGGCATCATAAGCTCGGACAAATGAGTGAAAAGGGGATGAAGATTCTTCACTCAAGGAATTTGTTGCTAGGTTTGAAGAATGTTGATTTGGACTTCTATGAGAATTGCATTTATGGAAAACAAAAGAGAGACATATTTCTCAGAGTTGGGAAAGAAAAGAAGAGCGAAAAATTAGAGCTTGTGCATACATATGTATGGGGACCTGCTCAGGTATCTTCTCTCAATGGCTCTTGTTATTATGTTACTTTTATTGATGACGCAACTAGAAGAACTTGGATTTATTGTATTAAGAATAAATCTGATGTATTTGATACTTTCAAGAAATGGAAAGCTTTGGTTGAGATTGAGACAGGAAAGAAATTGAAGTGTCTTCGATCAGACGATGGAGGTGAATATTGCAACAAAGAGCTTGATAGGTACTGTTCAGAGCATGGAATTCGAAGAGAGAAGACAATTCTAAGAACACCACAAGAAAATGGTGTGTCAGAAAGGATGAATAGAACAATCATGGAGCGTGCAAGGTGCATAAGATTGCATGCAGGATTTCCTTTACCGTTTTGGGCAGATGTTGTAGATACTGCTGTTTATCTAATAAACAGAGGACCTTCAAGTTCTTTGGATGGTGGTGTTCCAGAGGAAGCATGGACAGGTAGAAAGGTAAACTAGTCTTTTTTAAAGCCTTTTGGTTGTGAGGCCTTTGTCCATATTGATAAAGAAAATAGAACAAAGCTTGAAGCAAAGTCAAATAAATGTACCTTTATTGGATATGGTGTTAATGATTTTGGTTATCGCTTTTATGATTACGAAAATCACAAAATCATTAGGAGCAGAGATGTAATATTCAATGAAAAGGTCTTGTATAAGAATCAGTTGCAGGAAAAGAAACAGGAAAAAGAAAACAAGGAATACGCAGTCCTTGATGAAATCACTGAAAGAGTAAAGGTGCTTGAAAATAATAATAATCAACAACCATAACAATAGCAACAGGCACCCCAAACACCTGAAAGTGGTGTTAGAAAATCTACCAGGATAAGTAGACCCCCTGAATGATACTCTCCTTCATTATATTATTTATTGTTGATTGATTTTGGTGAACCCGAATGTTATGAAGAAGTAATGCAGGTTGAAAGCAAGAAGAAGTGGGAGGTAGCCATGGAAGAAGAGATGGACTCCTTAATGCATAACCAGACTTGGGACTTAGTCAGGTTGCCTACAGGAAAAACTACATTGAAGAATAAATGTGTTTACAAGCTGAAGGAAGAAGATGGAGGAAAACAGAGGTACAAAGCTAGACTTGTGGTGAAGGGGTTTGCACAGAAGAAAGGTATTGATTTTGATGAAATATTTTCTCCTGTTGTTAAAATGACTTCAATCATAACTATTTTAAGTCTAGTAGCAGTTGAAGATTTGCATCTTGAGCAGTTAGATGTAAAGACAACCTTTCTCCATGGGGATTTGGAGGAAGAGATATATATGCAGCAGCCACAAGGATATGAAGTGAAAGGGAAGGAGAAACTAGTGTGTAGGTTGAAGAAGAGCTTGTATGGCTTAAAACAGGCTCCAAGGCAGTGGTATCTAAAATTTTGACAAGTTTATTTCTGAACAAGGTTATACTATATGTCACTTTGATCATTGTGTTTATTTGAAAAAGCAAAATGATGACAGCTATATTATATTGTTATTGTATGTAGATGACATGCTTGTTGCAGGGTCTAACGCGAAGGAAATAAATGTGCTCAAAATAAAATTGGCAAATTCATTTGCAATGAAGGATTTGGGAGCTGTAAAACAAATCATTGGTATGAGAATAACTAGAGACAGGAAAAATCGTAAATTAACATTGTCTCAGAATGAGTACATACAAAAGGTGTTGAAAAGATTTAATATGCACAATGAAAAACCAGTCAGTACAACTTTTGCTAGCCATTTCAAACTTAGTAAGGAAATGTGCCCAAAGACCCAAGAAGACATGGATTATATGTCTAAAGTTCCATATGCATCAGCAGTTGGAAGCTTAATGTATGCAATGGTCTGCACAAGGCCTGATATTGCACATGCAGTGGGAGTTGTAAGCAGGTACATGAAAAATCCAGGAAAGGAACATTGGATGGCAGTGAAATGGATTCTCAGATATTTGAAAGGTACCACAAATCAAACATTATGCTTTGGTGGTTCAAACATTTCCCTACAGGGATATGTTGATGCAGATATGGCAGGTGACAGAGATAACAGGAGGAGCACTACAGGATGTGTATTTATTGTTGGTAGAACAGCTGTCAGTTGGGTTTCAAAAATCCAAAGTGTTGTTGCACTTTCAACAACAGAAGCAGAGTATGTTGCTACTACAGAGGCTAGTAAAGAAATGACTTGGTTACAAAGGTTTATGGGTGAAGTGGGTAAGGAGCATGATATGGGCACGTTATAAAATGATAGTCAAAGTGCCATTCATCTTGCAAATAACTCAGCATTTCATTCTAGGACTAAACACATACAGCTCAAGTACCATTTCATACGATCAGTGTTGGAAGATGGAGAGTTGAAGCTGGAAAAGATACACACTAGCCAAAATCTTGCAGATATTCTAACAAAAGTTGTAACCAGGGAGAAATTGAGAATATGCTCAGTTTCAATTGGTCTTCAAGAATGACGATGAAGATGAGAAACAACTAGGTCCAAAGAGGAGTCATTGTCTAGCAAATGAAGCAGTGGTGGAGTTGCTACAATCATTCTCCAAGTGGGAGATTGTTGTGTGTGGAGCATGATTGTTAAGAGGTCTTTGCTTTAGCCGGATGTATACCCCAAAGCTTGTACACACCTCCACATAGGGGGGGTGCGAGGGGGGTCGATCCCCCCCAGCTGGGGGGTCTGGGGGCCAGCGGTCCCCCGGCGGGGGCTCGGGGGCAGCGCCCTCGAAGCTAAAAACAGATGTAAAATTTCCTTGTAAAAGTATAGTAATTTCTAGTCAATCTGGGTCATTCATTAGGCAGATGATCTGACGGTAGAACTTATGTTTAGTTTCGAGTTTTTGCCCTAGAAGAAACCCCTCTCTTTGTATGAGGGCATTGTATTTGAGGCTGTGTAATAGATTTATATTCTCAGAGCGAGAAACAGAGAGGTGAGACTGTGAGAGAAAACAGAGGATATTACAGCGGATCTACTGTAGGTTGTGTCTCTTCATTTTGCTGGATAATAGAAAGGAAGGACTGTGTTCGGGGTGGACGTAGCCCAAACTGGGTGAACCACGTATATCTGTGTCTCTCTTGTTTTATACATTTTCTGTGTTTATATTTCTGCAATATTTTGTGTGTTCCATTGCTCCGTAATATATAATTTTCTAACAAATATAACCAACCAGTTTAACTAGGGTACCATTCTTGAAATGAGGGGAAGTTCCTAGAGGGTTTCCCTAATATGTGTAATCCATTGAAACACGCACACACACAACAACAACAACAACAACAACAACAACAACAACAACAACATGTGTAGGTTGATTGTTATTTGATATTCCATGGAAAATTTAGAATGACATAAGGGAAGGACAGTGAGTCCATAACCTAGAAGTTCTAGAATTCTTTTTTGTTCTATTACACTTGGTCAATATAAATACTTTGTTTAAGTGGTATTTATAATATTACCTATAAAATGTTGCGTGATAATGTGGGACTTAAATCCAACACAATGAACCAGTTCTCACACACAATGGGTTTGAATTGGAAGAAGACCATGCATAACTAAACAACATAGACAAAAAACATATTGTCACACATAATAAGCTTCTATTCCACATTTTTCAACTAGAAAATGAACATATACCAATGAAACCATTTCATATGCCTCCAAGGCCCCAAAATCAAATAATCCATCTACATATAATGCTAGTGCTTAGTTCAAATATAAATAATATAAGAAAAACATTTAACATATCAAAACACATTTTATAGAATGGGTGTGCTACAAATTACAATTAACAACAAGAAATGTAGTTAACTTAATTCAAGCACCAAAAACAATAGGAAAGAACATTTTGTAAAGCATCAACTTGCACATAAATTAATCTTTAAATTTTATAACTTTCACAATGCACTTTGAAGGTAATGATGCATTGCTAAATAGTGTGTCATTAATGAGAATTGGAAATTGATGTGTGTAATAATAGTGCTCTCTATGTTTATGTGTGCACTACCCACTTTGTAATTTTTTTTAGAGGGTTACCACTATGAATGCCTTGTCTCTTTTATATTAATGAGCTATGGTTACCACATAAATAAAAAATAAAAAAATGACATAGCTTGGAAATTCCAAAAAGAATACAAGTCTACTATGGTAGCAAAGCAATTAAGAAATCAAGTAATCTAGTAATCATAGAGGTAAAGTGACCACTGGTGCCAATAGGGGTTGAAGCATTGAATCAATGCTAGAAATGAATATTTAGTTTGGTATTTTTTATAATTTTACCCTACCCTAGTGTGCTTGATAACCATATGCACCAATGAGTTTAATCTGATGAGGCATGTTGGTTCTCTTATGTGTATACACATAGGACAAATTAAGATATATTAAACATACTAACATGAACTCTAGGGAAAAAATGACATATTTTTAATAAAATACTATTTCCTTTATCAATGCCTATAATATGGTTGCACACCAATGTACTTAGGATGGAAACACATCGATTTGTTTTAACAATATAAGCACAGTCAACATAATTTTTTTGCTAAAACCTCCAATTACTCACATTCACAAGAAAGATAGAAGGGAGAAGTGGTTCCACAATAACCCTTGCTAATCATTGTTTTCCCTGTAGTGTGATGAGAACTTTATACAGTGAGAAAGAATATTACATAGCCCTCAATCCTTCATTAGGGCTATATGAACTAAATTTGGTTACCTTAGCTTTGTACAATTGTTATTTACCTAAAAAAATTCTACAAAGGTCACGATATGATCCTAAAAATATTAGAGATAACCTTGCTCTCAAAGAAAAATAACTTTTGTTTTGATTCTTTAGGTGGAATATTGGAACATATTGCTGGCACAACCAATTTATCACACCACTAGCCACTTTGTTTTTCTATATCATGGGGTGTTGAAAAGATGCACACTCATTAATGCATTTTAGTTTGAATGTTTCTTAGTTGTAAAGTCAGAGTTTTATTAAAACCATATAGAATCTATTTTACAAAGCTACAAGCCTTATGGATGGATTATGTAATGAAAGAATTTTATATCTTGAACAATGGCCTTCATAAATATTATTGTCATTAGATTGTCGTGGTGAGGCACACATAAAATTGGGTTGTTAGATGGTAGGTCATGTCTTATGCTCTTCATCTTAGTAATTTTGTTGAGGAGAATTAGGAATGCTCCATCTAACTCAATCACCTTATGAGGGAATATGAAGTTCATCTTGTGGAAGGTTCCAAATGTTGTGCGCACTTGAATTAGATTGAGGAAATGGATAAGCCTATATACATTTTTTTCAAAGTTTTGACAATCAAATAGGTAAGGGAAAATATGTATGCTCTAAAGCTTAAAAATGGGTGAATATTAAACTAAAATTTGATTGAGTAGGAGCTTGTTCATCTCTGAAAAATGGTTTTCCAATATCAAAGTATTACTATTGAGTGGGATTTGACATTGCAATGTTGCTTTGATGTGGTCTATAACAAGGTCATAGAGGCATATAAAAATATGTGTGACCATCCCATATCTTTAGATGAATTGAATGCTACCCTCCACAACTGGTTGATGATAAGGTCCCAAGGTTGGATGACTTTATAATATGCTACTTTTAATATCTTATATCTAATGAACCAAATTATGTAAATGTTATAGATATGCTAGTATGGATTCCTAGTGCAAATATCTAGACCAAGGCCTAACTAGTGAATGGCTAGGCATATATGATGTAAATTTATGTATATGGACCATGTGGTAGGTTGCCATGATGAACTCAAGTTATGTCGATATCAAAAGATCAAATATAATTTAAAATAGTCCAAGATTGTTATGTGGAGCATGAGAGGGGTTATGATTCCAATAAAAGGGAAGAGGAACAAAGGGTCTGTACGAAAAAAAATCCTTTATTGCAATGTGTCAACCTTAGAACTCATTTATTTTCTACCATGTGCCTTATTTGACTTATCAAACAATCATTGAATGGATGTAAGAGGGTTGGTAGGATTTTTTTTTTCAAATAGTTATGGAAGCATGGGTTAAGTACAATAATCATGGGATGTTTAAGAGTCATAAATTCTTCTAGTTGTAAATAATGCCAGCCATCACTTTCACCAATATGCTCATCACCTTTGATTCTATCTCTTATTCAAACAATCTCACATGCACTCCCTATATAATTCATGATGTGTTTTCTATTACCAATTTTACCAGCCTCCAAATTAATCAAATTCAAAACGAAGAAGAGGAAAACTTACAAGTTTTGGATGGGATATAGTTATTTATAGGAAAAGTATATAATTTGAATGGAATATATTTGGATGTAGAAAAAATTATAGACTTGGAATGGACTGTATTTGGCTATAGGCTTCCCAAGAAGCACACAATAAATATGGAATAATATCTCCAAGGGAATATTTAGTAGAGAAAGAGAAGATATCCCTTTAGTTGTGTGCAGAAGTGGAAGAGTGTTCCTATGGCTATTGAAGGTTGAATGAGAAGCTTGTAATGTTATGTGGTAATTATATTAGTTAAGCATGAGAGTATATGGGTTGGTAGAGAGAGATGAACCTACATCTTGGTTCATTTTCCTTGGTGGCCTCATATGCTTGGGGTGGTATCTACATTATATACTCATGGTTAGGTGGAGAATTTCTTTCACATAGCTAATTTCTTGGACTCGCTTTTCTTAAAATATAAGTATCCTTTCATTTCGTATGAATTTGCAAAACTAATATTAATTTCTAGTATAGAAATTTTAGAATTTTTGCATCCTATATGCATATTTATAATTCCATTCATATTAATTTGGTTGTTATGAAATTCTAAGGTTCCATGCTAGTTATTCCATTGCATTCTTTTGAATTGCATTGTGCAGACATTTATTTTCTTTTTGTCTCTTCTAGTAAGGTTCTCTTTTGTGGTATAGTAGGGGAAATAATCTCTAAGGGGAAAAAATTGAAATCATTTTTCATGGATACCAATCCTAAGGTTGGGAGAGATGGGCGGGGAATGCCACAAGCTTCCAAAATAAAAATATATAAGGACACATAATAATTTTTTGTGTATTATTTGTTATAGGTATATAAGGAAGCAATAAGAAAGAAATGACTTAGGGCATCATTAATATTGGATTAAATTTATCCTTGCTGCTATATACATTGAATTCATTATGATTTTTACGTTGATAACTCTCTTAATACATCATATAATTTTTGTTTCCAAAGACATGACTCTATGCATAGATCACATTTTTCCTAAAATGATTCAACCAAAAGAAACATGCTTCATTCATGGTCAATTTATCCTTGGTAGTGTCATTGCTATATGGGATGGAATGTGCATGATTCAACTTAGTATTGGATTCTCTTCCCATCAAGAGCACTTTTTGAATGACTTGACTTAGTTGAATGACCATTTATTGTTGCAATGATGAAGGCCATGGAAATTGGCCCATTCTTAGGCAATATTATTTAAGGCCCTAGTTTGAATTCCCATCAACATATGAAAGTATCAAAATATTGACATTTTTTGTCCTATTATTGTAGAATATTTGGGTTATCTATTATGTAATAAGGTAGGAATATGTTTCATTAATGGTATTGTTGGAATCTAGGACAATACTGAGAGGGTGGGGGTTAATTAATATTGTGGAAATTTTACCAATTTAAAACTTTCTTTCACTTGTGCAAGAACACTAGGACACTGTTAAGTGCTTTAGAAATTAAGTTAAATAAATATGACAAGAAACAATATCAACAATCACAATGGAGGACACAAGGAGCAAAAAATTTCTTCAAAACTGCTTCTTCAATTCATTCACAGGGCAATCTACAACTTGTTGCTACAATCCTCTGGCTATAACCAGTAGGAGGCTACAACTCACTGATTTATTGACTACAATTGAATGAAGATACAACCCTAAATATTTACTAGCACCAACTGGAAGGATCACCAGCCCTTGATTTGCAAGCTACAACTTGATTGGCACTCACTAATTCACGTTTCATCCATTTTCATACTAGAACCATGAATGCCAACCCTATCTTCAAAATAAAGCAATTTCCTTAATCACCAAAACCTTTAGCAATATCTGATTAATGAGAACATCAACAACTTCACCTCAACTTGCTCATGATAAGTCTCTTGTTGTTGTTCAAGCAGTTTGCTTAAGCCTGCTTATAAAGAATTTTGGCTTGATATTTTTAGCCTCTTTAATTTTCTTGTATTGCTGCATGAAACCATATTTTTTGCCTTTGTCTTGCATATTTCAATCCTATGATTGTGTTCTTTCTCAAACTTCAACCAACCTTTTCTACAAGTTAAACTGAGTTTTTCTGCTTTATTTCAACATTCTTTCCTTTTAACAGGTTTTAGCGAGGCTTTTCTATTTTTGGCTGTAGTTGACTTTGGCTTGACTTCCAAGACTACCACTAAACTATTACATGTTGTTGACTCATTATGCCATAGCCTTGAAGGCTTTATTACCAATGCTACTAAAATTAGCTACCGACTCATTCATCCATTCACATTCCCATTGCATTTTATTATGGGTCCAAAGGCCTTTTAACAATCACCATTGCCAAATATACTTCTCAACCCTTTTTAAATTTCAATGAAAATGTTGCTAATTCCATTGAATTTTCCCTTCACTCCTTTTTCTTGGCACCTTTACCTATTTTTCACCCATATGACTGGGTCCCGTGACCTCCAATGAAGCTTTTAGGTGCCTGTGGTGAAGTAAAATTATAAGTGGAGACATGAATGAATTCCTCTAGCCCGATAATGGGTCTAGCCACAGATACATTCTATGGAAGATTTCCTTAGGTTAGAATCAATCAAGAGGGCCTACCTCTTGGTCGCTTATCTTGCTTGATGATGTCCTCGCTTGCTCGCTCCAACAATCTCTCGCTTCCTTCTTCAAGCTCCTGAAGCAAGCAAGAACATCATCAAGCAGGATAAGCGACCAAGAGGTAGGCCCTCTTCATTGATTCTAACCTAAGGAAATCTTCCATAGAATGTATCTGTTGTGGCTAGACCCATTATCGGGCTAGAAGAATTTGTTCGTGTCTGCACCTATAATTTTACTTCACCACAATTCAACCTACTTAACAAGTCAATAAAAATTAAGACATGAATATGTAATATTACAAAAACATGTAGGAAATCAATCGATAGTTGCATATATTAATATCAAAGAGAGATTACAACCATTCCTCTTGACATTGCAGTCTTCCTCTGACAAGAACAAGTTCCCACACACTTCTGCTAGCATTCCACGATGGCTTCAAACATCAATAGTTTTAAAACTCTTCTCTTTAGGCTTCACTCCAAACCAAAAAAAAATTCTCCCTCACAAAACTAGATAGCTACAACTAGTAATAGCTTGCTTGTCTACTCCAAACCAAAATAGCATCAACGCTCAACCAAAAATCTGCAACTATAACACTAACGCTAGTTTGTGCTTGGGAAGAAGGGAGGTTTATATAGGAAATATGCATGGGAGATGGATCCTCTTCTCATGGGAGAAGGACTTATCCCTTGAGGTAGTTCCGTCATTATAGGGGAAAGGAGCCCAAACTGTCATCCTCGATCCCATCTGACCAAACCATTTACCAGACTTCCGTTACAGAGCTTCTAGAGCTGGAAGCTTCGGCTTTAATTTAAAAAACTTTCCATAACAAGACCAACGTGACTGGAACAAAACTTAGTCGCTCTAGTTGGTGCGAGGAGTAGTGCTAATCTCTGCACATCAGTGCAGTGAAGACAAAGGCCATTAGTGTCGGTCTTGTAAACTGGGCAAAACAAAAGTTTCAGGGGAAATGGTGCAAATGGGAAATGATCTGCTCATGAAGAGGGACACAATGGGAGTTTCTTCATGAAGGCAAAGAATGCGGGGTCCACTGTAGAGGTCCTCCAGGATCAAGGAACAGGGAGTACAGGGACAATGACAAAATGCTGTGTAACAGATGCCCCCTAAAGCGTGAAGGCTGAACTAGAGTGAGGGATGAAATGCTTTATAAATCAGTGTGGGGAATTAGTTTGCCGTCAGAAAACCTGTAAGCAAGTACATATACATATACATAAACTGAGATCTCTGTCAAATGATACATGAATCATGGCATGGATGCAGCCATCCAGAGAATGATCATGTAAATGGATCCAGGTATGGGCGCAGCCATCCGTCAAAGAGGATCATAATGAAACCAAGGTATGGTTGCAGCCATCCAATAATGAGAAGGATCACATATGATAACTCATGGTCTGGTCGCAGCTAGCCATCTGAAAGAGACATGCATATCATCACAACCATGTCACACCACTTCGCAACCTAGACTTTTGTGATCTGAGTCCAGGGTCTTGCGCTCCAACACGACCCGATCAAAGTACAGATCCTAGCATGCGAATAGATGTGTTGACGTCGAACACGCTAGAAAGTCGCTTGATTACCAGTCAATGATGTAAATTGTTAACAAGTGCGAGAGAAACCGCCAATAATGACAATGGTCCTCTAGCTACTATCAACACAATTCACAGAATGTGAATAGAGGAACTGAAGTCGAACACCCGTGAAATCACTTGATCAAAAGCCAATGATGTGAACTTGTCGTTGAGTACGAAGAACTTGCCATTAGGGCATGCAAGCTCTAAGGTACTGGAAGAGAGTCTCTCGGTCAACTTCCCGCATAATGAGTTGAAGTCGACGAAAAGCGACCATGTTAAAGGAGGGCCATAATGAATCCCACATCATCGACGCGAGATGAGAGGATACAAAATGATTTTGGATGATGCAAAGAGTCAGAGGTAAGTGTAACTGCAGAAGGACAACTCTTGAACATATCGGCGACACAACTAGAAGTCCCGAAGCTTTGGATCCATAGGATCGGTGGTCATGATGATGTAGCAGAGATCAGATGGAAGGAAAAATGAACGGCCCAAAACCCAGGAAGGTCAACGATACAAAGGAGGATGTCCCAACCAGACACGAAGCAAAGAGTGTCATGTTCAAGAGTGAGCTGCCCACACGACTGATAGATTTTCCAAATTTTCCCCCACCATTTCTGGCAGGTACCCTAGTTATTTTTTAATCGTAAGCTTGAAGGGGATAACATATGCTTGCACTGTAAGTTCATCCTTCAGATGAATCTGACCTAGTGAGTTTAACGAGCCCTAGGAAGGAAAAGCTCATGTTCATCATGGTGATGAATCCAATGTCATTTAATAGTTTAACAAGTCCGACAAAGGTGTAACTTGGTATCTTTTTCATGTTTAGAGAGTTTGAAAAAGACACGTAAAAGAAAACTCCACATGGTCCCTTTTCATAGATTTGTGTCTCTTGAGCCCGAAAAGGTAGAAAACAATAATTGAGAGAACCGCTTGACCATTCTAGTCAAGGAGTAGCTTTTTCATAAATAGTGCCTCCCAGCCCGAAAAAGGGGTAAACTTATACTGGGCACACGACTTTTCACATCCATAAACGAGTTCGAAACGACAAAGGCTCGGCCATATTTTCTATTTTAAAGGGTCGGAAAAGAGCTGAAATCGGACCC
This sequence comes from Pinus tabuliformis, assembly GCA_031772625.1. Taxonomy (NCBI): domain Eukaryota; kingdom Viridiplantae; phylum Streptophyta; class Pinopsida; order Pinales; family Pinaceae; genus Pinus; species Pinus tabuliformis. The sequence continues at coordinate 1,233,717,815 of CM062817.1, read as the reverse complement.
CTCGTTTTTATTTTTTTTAATGAGTCAAAAAGGGAAAAAATACTAGGCGATCTTTTCATGTAAGTTTAATGAGTCGAGAAAATATTTGAAATGTGACTCATCGTCATCGTCGAACATCCATCACCTGTCGCTGCACAAGTAAGAAGAAGTGTATTATCAAGTCCTTGAGGTAAAATAGGTCAAAATATTTACAAAACCTGATATTTTCATGAAAAAATGACTAAAAAGGAGAAAGGTAGATATATTTTTACCATTTACCATTTTACCTTTGTTGTGAAGAATTTTTACCCACTGTTTCCCTAGTTGTTCTGGAGCAGTTTGTGGGAGATCTGGGAGGTCAATCGACAAGCCTCTAGTTCCAGGTAACAACCGAAGCCCTGAGCTACATTTTCATGCTATTTATTTCCACTTTTAGCCATTTTTTGGATTTTTAGGGAGGTCTTTGAAAATATTTTTCGCCCTCCGTCGGCGCGATTTCTTGGCATATAATCGCGTCGGCCAAGGGTGATTAGAAAAGACATTTGCACCGATCGGCGCAACTGTTTTTAAAACAGGCATGCCGACGCCATGGATAGGGAAAACTCCTATGTTCTCAAAAACTAAACGTTTAATCTTGAATTTTATGTGTTAAGGATGGTTATTGCCTCAAATTAATGGCTTTTGCAGGACAGAATCACTGAAAATGGTGGATTGGAAGGAATGGGAACATGAAGATGTTGACACCCAGGCAATGAATGACCCAAATTGCCTGGAGGCTTTGAGGGCTTGCATGCTCCTCAAATTCTTCCTTACGCCAGGGATGCGGGCCTAGCTCGAGTTGCTTTGTTACCTGATTAGTCTTTGGGACATTAATCCGGAGATTTTTGTCATTGGCGACTAGGAGCTGGAGTTGACAACTTCAGATATTTACTTTATCACTGGACTGTCTCGCAGAGGTGAGCCAGTGAACTTGTATGGGTCACATCCGATCGGGGAAAGCATATCTTCCCTACTTGTCGAACACTGCCCTGAGGCCCTGAAATCCAAGAAGATAGAGATATCCAATGTGTGCGATTTGACACTGAGGTTGCTTTTGTTGACTATCAACAGAGTGGCAGGGTCCCAGGCAGAACATGAGACTAACAAGTTGAAGTTCCTTTATGCTATTGATAGCACAGCTCCTATGATCTTCAACTAAGCAGAGGCCATGAAGATGAATATTAAGCGCCAGTTGTCCAAGGCCAAGGCGGAGAATCTGAAGCAATTTGGCTTTGGACCTGTTCTTGTGACCTTCTTCCTGGAACGAGTACCACTGTTCCAATATCAATTGACTGAGGTGGATCCTCCCATGCCATGCGATCCGCGGATGGCCCGCTGGAGTTGTTTGATGCCTAGGATCACTGGGGGTCAGCATATGTCATACCGACTTGCATTCTTTTCATGGCTATGATGACAGAAGATCGTCGTGGAGGATTGATCATACATTGGCACTGATTTCCATGGAGATCTAGATATGCCCTTACCAGATGGAGAGGACTTTGATGACAAAGGTAAAAAATCAAATTTTTAATTTTGAGATTTTTTAATTGTTTTTTGGTATATACGTGCTTATAACATTTCTCTTGTTTATGGAGATGTTAGACCAGAGCGGTCAGCTGAGATGTCCCCGATAATGAGGCGTGTCCCCCACCCTATTGATGATGTCGCCCCTTATCAGGAAGGGAGCGACAACGAGGAGGAGATCGCGAGGAACCTTGAGGGGTTAACTCATGGTATCCTGGAGTATGCTCAGATAGAAGACATGCCTTGTCGGTACCAGAGACAGACGGTGGGAGTCTCAGATCAGATCCACCGATTGCTGAGTCGTGTTGGACGCACTGTTTCATGCTACCATGACCACCATGTTGATTAGTTCCTAGGTCCAACACTTACATATTTTTTGAGGCCTGCGTGCCATGGATGTATGAGGCCTGTGAGCCGTCGATGTTATTTTAGCCACACATATTATTTTTTGGGGTTTTGATGTATAAAACATTCTCACCACACACACACACACACACACACATATATATATATGTTGTATTTTCCTGTCTATTATGGTACAAATGGTTTGTCTTATCTTTTACATGTTTTGTAAATGTCTATCCAACACGTAATTAGCTAATACATCTGCCACTGTATTCATGTGTCTAGGAATATGATGATACGTAATATAATCAAAATTCCTTTCCAATAGACGGATACAAAGATACATTCTCAATATTTGAGGGTTCTTGACGGAATATTTCCCATTGAGTTGAAGGACAACAAGTTGTGAATCTAGGTTGACAACCAATTCTCTGAGGCCTAGAGCGATGGCTTCTGACAACAGTTCAATGACCGGACTGTTTTCAACAATGTTGTTGGTTGTACGACCTAGGAAGATACCTTGAAGGTCAACCAACTCACCGTTAGGGTCATAGATAGCCCATGTTGTGGATGATAGATTCTAGGTACTACGGCCAGTACCATCAGTGAAACCAATGTGAGGAGTAGCAGACATCTGCAAAGTAAGAAAAGCATAGTAAATAGGAAAGCTGTTTGAAAACTATCACACAAAACCATGTTGTACAAAAATGAATCACATACTAATGTACATAAGTAAACATGCAAGATGACCTAGGAATAGTAATTTTTGAGGTAAAGCTCGTTTTGGGGCTTATCGAGAGGATTTCCTTCATAATCAATAAGCTCATAGGATCCTTTCTACAAAACGAGTTTTACGATATAGGGCCCATGTCACATAGGTTCGAACTTTCCTGCCCCTAGATTATCATTAGCTTGGTCGTATAATAAGACCAAATCACCCTCAGTGAATGCACGAGGGGAGACCGACTGATCGAAATGGGATTTGAACCGTTTATTTTGTGCTTCGATGACCAAGGCAGTGAGAAGACGAGTATCGTAAAGTCGTTCTAAATATAAGAGGCGTTCCTCTTGAGGTGATGTTTCGAGGAGGAGTTCAAAAACTAACTTGAGTGAAGGAATCTCGCATTCAGTCAGTAATGTTGCTTCCAAACCATAGACCAGCTGGAATGGTGTGAAACCAGTTGCGTCTTTGGTTGAGGTTCGGTAGGCCCACAGAGCTAAAAAGAGCATGAGATGCCAATTTGACTTGTGCATCCCAATAGTGTGCTGAAGCATTGTGACCAAAACTTTGTTCATGACTTCAACTTGGCCGTTGGCTTGAGGGTAATATGGGGTCGAGCCATCATGGCACAAGCCCAATGCAGATGTCAGCTCTATCATCATGTAATCTCTGAAATGGGATCCATGGTCTGTGACAATGGCTTGGGGTACATTGAACCTGGAAATAACATGGTTAAAAAGGAATTGAGACGTTGTCTTATCATATGCAGAATATGTAGGCATCGCTTTGGCCCATTTGGTGAAATAATCCACAACGACGATAATATAGCCATGCCCTCGGCCTAACGAATAGGGAAAATTTTAAGAACCACCCTAAATTTATATGTATAATAAATGGGTGAATCCCCATGATACACAGGAAAAATGGGAGGCGATTTTATCACTAATATAATATGTATATATATATATATATATATTTAGGGAATCTCTCACTAGATTATATTATCTTGTGAAGTCATGGCGAATCTTTCACTGAATTACAAAATCTTGTAAGATCTTGGAAAATCTTTCACTGAATAATAAAACATTGTGAAGTCTTGGCGAATGTTTTGTTAAAGTATGAAACCATATATGATAATAATAAATCATATTCATTAAACTGTATTATACTAACATACATGTTTGGAAAAAAGATACATAATTTTCACTTCCTACAAAAAATGTTGCAAGTTTTAGTGGTCATGTTTGTCATGATAGGAGAGATTAATGTTTTCTCTACCACTTTTGTCAAGCTACCACTTTTTCCAAGCTATCAAATTTCTTTCTTATTCCATAGACTCCAACTGCGAGATTAAAAAAACACATCAATTTTGTTTACCCCAACACGCCAACAAGTTGCAAGCCCCAACTATATAATATAATGAAGTAGTAGGTATCCCAAAGGCCTGAAGGGGATCTAATTCTTTCTTATTCCATAGACTCGAACTGCGAGATAAAAAAAAAACACATCAAGTTTGTTTACCCCAACACGCCAACAAGTAACAAGCCCCAACTATATAATATAATGAAGTAGTAGGTATCCCAAAGGCCTGAAGGGGATCTAATGGAAAGAAGTGACCATTGTCAGAAGCCTTCCAATCAATATATAAATATATAAATGTAGATTTATTATTATTTTAATTGGAAATATTCAATTAAATAATAAAATTTAATTACGTCTCTCCCAATCTAAATTTCTTATTAGCATAATTCACTACCTTCATACCATTTTTAACAGCGTTGTAACATGTGGATTAATTTCCTTTTTGGTGCACAATCTCCGCCTTTTAGGACAATATGGTGCAGTGACCCAACCCCTATAGATCATTACGAAAAACTAAGAATAGCAGAGAAGATGAAAGGTTGTACAAACCAGCATATTTTTCAAACAACCAGTACCTTAACTTTTTCATGAAGATATCATATTGAGAATGTCTGAACAATTGTGGGAAATCTGGGCAGCGACTATCTCTCTTCTGCGAGGGTGATGCAGAAAGAGTTAAGATTTCATTGTTTTTTTTTTTTGTTAAATCAGAAAAACCAATATTAATGGAGATATCGGTATTTTTTACTAAATTTTGTGAAGTGACTAAATGTAGCTTTAACCATTCACCTTAAGATTTTTTTTACAATATAATTTCCTAAGTCTATTTAATATCTTCATTATTATAAAAACCAACCTATATCCATCTTAACTCCACATCTACCACTCTTAAAGGGATGAAATCTATTTATCCCTCCCTGATAGTCCCAGAATTAAGATGGATCTAAGTTGATAGAATTTCCCTTTTAAATAATCTATGCTCACATGAATACCATGGTGTTACCATGGGTCAATACCATGGGTTATCATAAACCTGGAGCTTAAAAACTACTATTAGTAATTTATAAAAATTAATAAAATTAATAAAATTAATAAGTGATTTTTATTTTAACCCAGTTAAAATGTTTACGTGACATTAAATTACAAGATCCATTTTTACTCTTGATCTACCAAGCCCCGAGAGGAATCAAATATTTTTTCACTCTATGTTAGTTTTCATATCACGATATTTGATCCAAAGTAAGATGGATCTATGCTAGTTTAATTCCCCCCTTTAAATAGGGGGCATTCCATGTGAATACCATGGGTCAATATCATATGCCATCTTTATTTTTATTAATACTAATATTAGGGTTAATAATGTTTTTTTGCATGGTATTAATAATAATTTGGCCCATGGTATTTGGCCCATAGGCTTCACCTAAATATGACACATTTTTTGAGTGTTGGTAAATATAAGGTGGCTTATGGAGTAAATATAAAAAAATGTTTTATTTATTTACCATACCTCTTGTTTATTTATATTTTTATTAATTTACCATACCTTTTTTATAAATGTGGTATTTGGCCCATAGGATTCAATTAAATAAAGCCTCTTTTTTGATCCTTCTTAAATAGAAAGAGGGTTATGGACTAAATATAGAAAGAGGTTTTATTTATTTACCATACCTATAGTTTATTTATAGTTTTATTTATTTACCATACCTCCACTTTATTTATATTTTTATTTATTTACATGCTCGTGTTCATAAATATAAGGTGACATATGGAGTAAATATAAAAAAATGTTTTATTTATTTACCATACCTCTCATTTATTTATATTTTTATTAATTTACCATACATCTTTTATAAATATGGTATTTGGCCCATAGGATTCACTTAAATGAAACCTCGCTTTTGAGCCTTCTTAAATAGAAAGAGGGTTATGGACTAAATATAAAAAGAGGTTTTATTTATTTACCATACCTCTAGTTTATTTGTATTTTCATTTTTTTTTTGACAAGATCGGTTACTGATATATTATAAAACAACAAGGGGGGGACTATGTCCCAGTACATATGGAGAGTGGAGCTCAGTGGGTTTGGAACAAAATGGGAATGCAGTCCCGTCTTCCAAGTCACTGTTCATGCTTCTTGAAATTTGAAAAACATACCGACTATATTGTCGGAGGAACTGTCCTAATAGAAAGCAAAATTTACATTGCATGGAAAATTATCAAAGGGATCACCAAAACTGATTGACAGAATCATCTGGAGGCTTGTCTTTCTTGTCACTGAGCTTGGTCGAGCTTCGCCTTGCTCGCTTTGATTCAGAGTCTTGATGTATCTTACTGCTTCTTCCAAATGTTGACATTTCTCTTTTAGCCCTTCGATTTCTGCTTTCTGCTTCTCGAATTTCTTCTTCTTGGATTTGTTTTCGGACTCCACTTCAGCCTTGAGCTCATTGAAGTATTTGATGAAGCGTCCGATCATGAAGCAATGCACCTTACAGAGTGCACAGTTGTTGTTGGTCTCGATCCGATCCAAAGGGTTGCCAGACATGATGGGTGCAGGGGGGACTCTCTTCTTGTCCTTGATTCGGTGCTTAGCCTGAGGTCTTCTGAATGTGAGAGGGCAGAGAGCGAATGTTCTGAAGGTAATATTAGAAAATTTCCTATTGGACAGAGGTCTGCTGTAGATCAGGTAGTGCTTGGGAAGCAGGTTTATTCTAAAGGCTGGCTGGTGCAGATGCCCGTAGGAGAGAAGACTATTGGGAGAAAAGGTGAAACAACGTGGAAGAATCAGTCTGAAAGAGGGGACAGAGACTTTTGGCACTGAAGGAGGAGAGAAACAGAGAGGATGAGTGAAGATCTGGAGGCAGGTAGAGGTAAAAACTGGCGTGGAACAGATTGTCGCCACTGAAAAAACTTGTAAAGCCCTTAGCGAAAGCTGAACCACAGTGACAGGCCAGGAGTTAGCATAAAAATAACAAAGACAAATATTTGAGACAGCGATACCTCTACTGACGTGCAGATGGGAAGATGAGAAGCTATTGCTCCTTGGACACCTCCAACAACAAACACTACAACAAGTTCTGCGCGCGCTACTGAGAAACTTCTTCAAGTGAAGCATCCCTATCCCGGGTTGCTTCTTATAGGAGTTGAAGTGGAAATCCTCGTGATTCCTTCTGATGGTTGAAACCTTGCGATCTGAGTCATAGCTGATTCTCCTGCACTTGATACGACTGATGCCCACTTCTTTCTTGTCGTGAGGACGATTTTTTTTAATCATGCGGATCCTCTGTATACTGCTCTGAACAAGGATGATTTTCTTCTCTGATCTATGCGGATTTCCTTTGATATCTGTGACTGTCATCTGCTTGGAGTTCGTAATTTGGAGCTGAATAATGCTGCACTTCCTTTTTTCCCATGAATGCTGACTATCCCGATGCTTTTCTTTTGTTTTGGGCCGTATCATCCCCGCAAACTAGTTATGGAATTGATTTTTCGTAGACAACATTATTTTCTTTGGCTGTCCCAACCTCTCTGTCCACCGCCTTGTTAGCTAAGGCATCTGCTGCCTGATTGTGAACTCTTAGAACATGTTTATAGACCACTTTCCCTAATAGGTTGATGTTTTCATTTATTCTCTGCTTTAACTTATTCAAGGCTAAGTTTTTAAAGTCTCTTCCAGAATCCATTGCTGCTATTATAATAGCAGAGTCTCCTATAATAATGGGATCTTTGGCTTGGAGCTTTGTGAGGAGGCTGGTTCCCATTAACAAGCCATAAGCCTCTGCTCTATTGTTTGACAGCGTCCCAAGCCCCCACTCGAAAGTTATAATTGTTTCACCTTGCTGATCCCGGATTAGTCCACCCACCCCAGCTCTTCCGGGTTGTTCTTTGAAGCACCATCAAAAAAGAGTTTGAATTTTTTTTTGGTTTTTGATCCATTCCTCAACTTCCCTTTCACTTCCTCGTAGCTTCCAATTTTCTTGTTTGTAACCAACATTCTTTGGAATATAATTTCTAGTTAGGCCATTCAGAGGGATTTTATTGTACCATTCTTTTTCTGTATGTGTCCAGTTGGATTGATCAGGGGGAGGCATACTTTTGGCGTTGGATATTTCTGCTAATTGAGCCCAAGTTTTGGCAAGAATGGTCCCTGTGCTAGGTTTTTTCCCCTTGAAGATGCACTTATTCCTGGCCAGCCAGATATGCCAGCACAGAGAGAGGGGAAGGCACTTCCAAACAGTTAAGATGGCTGCCTTATTTCGTTTTGCATGAGGATAACTGTGTGCCCAATTTTTAAATAATGGAGACAACTGTGCAATTGAATCAATATTCATTTCCAGGGGACTGATAACCTATTTCCAACACTGTCTGGCTATGTGACAATTCAAGAAAAGATGCTGGGAGCTCTCTTCTTCAGCTAGGCAAAGAACACACATTGACAGCCCATGGATGCCCTTTTTCCTCAAATTCTCAGCAGTAAGAATCCTCCCTTTTAATAGTGTCCAAACGAAGAATTTGACTTTAGGAAGAGAGGCATTCTTCCACACAGCAGTCCAGAGGTTCCACTTGTCGAGGTTGTTATAATTGCGGAGGAAGTTGTAACCAGATTTGACAGAGTAGTCCCCTCCACTGGGATCCCAAATATAAGTATCCTTGTTCTGTTTGTTTATCGGAGCTGAGCCATAAAAAGTGCCTTCAAATCTTCCCACTGATCAGCAAGACAACTTGGAAGAGGTGGTCTTTTCCAAGCTATCCATCTATCTTGGTTCCACTCTGAAATCGAGGATAGGGAAGATATGCCCTTCTCCTCCATCCAGTCATGAAGGTCATTCAAATTGTGGTGTTCTTTTAACGGGGCTACTCCCATGATTATGTCGTTCCAGATGGAGGTGTTTTCACCATTTCCAGGATTCTTTGAGAAGTGATCTTTTATGTGGAGGATGGATTTTTTGATAAGTCTCCATATTTGAGTGCAAGGGTAGTCCGGGATCAGACCATTAATCAACAAAGACCTCTGGCCATTGAGGTATTTATTGGCCAAGGCTTCTCCCCACCACTGATCCTGACCAGTAAGCATGCGCCAGACTAGCTTTATACCAAGAGCTTTGTTTGTTAGATTTGGGAGACAGATGGAGATGCCTCCATATTCAAAAGGAAGGGTGACTTGATCCCACCGAACCAAGCTGAACTTCTTGGAGTCCTGTCTCCCCCCCCGCCAAAGGAAGCCTTTGATGATGAGCTCCATTTGTTTATGTATGCTAGCAGGAGCCAAAATTAAAGCAAACTGATAGATAGGCAGCGCCGAAAGGAGTGCTTTAATTAAGATAGTTCTACCAGCCAAGTTTAACCACATCATTCCCCAGCTTTGGATTTTCCCTCTTACTTTCTCAATTTGTTTGTTCCAAGTCTCTGTCTTAATCCCTTCTTTGGCCAAAGGTAAACCCAAATATATAAAGTGGCTCCAATTTTGCTGAACTGGAATTTCCAGAATTTGGGAAATCCTTTGCATGATGTTGTTTGGCACATTCCAGGTGTATATTCTGCATTTACTATTATTCAAAAGACCTCTCGAGGCAGCTAGAAAATCATCTAACACCTTTTTGAACCTTCTAGCAATTATACTGGATGCTCCCCCAATCAAAAGGGTGTCATCGGCGAAAAGAGAATGGTTAATTTCTTTGACACCCCGAGCGATTCTTATACCTGTAATCTCTCTTCTCAAACGCTGATTTTCCAGCTGAATGCTTAAAGATTCCACCATAATTATATACAAGAAGGGAGAGAGTGGGCATCCCTGCCTCAGCCCTCTAGAGCTACGAAAGTATCTACAGGGACATCCATTAATCAGCGGTGCAATCCATGGGTTGGAAATACATGCTTCAATGATCCGAATGAACTTGTTTGAGATGCCAAATTTTTGTAAAACTGCAGCAAGAAAATGATGGAAAACACGATCAAAAGCATTAGCCATATCCAATTTTATAACCATTCCTCTTTCGTTGTTTTGGACACTGCTGTGTATGGCTTCTTGAATGAGGATTACATTATCAGTTATTTGTCTTTTTGGGACGAAGCCCCCTTGGTTTTCTGAAATGATACAAGGAAGGATCTTTTTTAGCTGGTTTGCCAAAATCTTGGTAATGATTTTATATGAAGAGTTGCATAGAGAAATTGGCCTGAATCTGTCAAAGGAGGCTGGATTTGGCTCCTTGGGGATAAGGGCCAGGTGTGAAGTTTTTGTATTTTCTCCCAGTTTGTGCTTTTTGAAAACATTCTTGATCATACGTACCAGATCTTTTTGGATTGTCTCCCAGTGGCTCTTAAAAAAGGCTATGGTGAATTTGTCAGGGCCTGGAGCTTTTTCCGGATGCATGCTCCAAACAACATCCCTTATTTCTTCCACTGTTACCTCCTTTTCGAGCTCATTATTTTGCTGATCGCTGACTTTGCTGCTTATTTGATGAAGAAAATCAGCGTTGTCCACTTGTTGTTCCTCGGCTGTGAGGAGGGATTTAAAGTGGTGAAACGCTGCTTCTTTTATTTCCTCTTTCCCCTTGATTTCCTACCCTGCCACATGGATATTGTCGATTTGGTTGCCTGCTCGATGAATCTTAAGGTTGTTGTGGAAGAAGGCTGAGTTCTTGTCCCTAGCTTGGATCCAAAGACATCTGGATTTTTGTCTAAGTTCCTCCTCTTCATGTCTATTTTGCTGATATAGAGCCGCAAACAATTATGCTTCCTGGGCTTTATCGTGCTTAGTGTCTTGCTGACTTTCCTTATCCTTGTTCCATTTCTCCAGCTTGTCTTTTAATTCTGATTTTCGAATCTTGTCTTTCACAGCTTCTTCTCTAGCCCACGTTTTAATTTTTTCTCTTACCTTTTTAAGCTTAGTCTCCCATACAAACTGTGGGGAGCCCAACACCTCTTCTTCCCAGCTCTTTTTGATCAAATTCCTGAAGTCATCCTTACTGTCCCAAATTTTGTTGTACTTAAAAGGGATCAGACCCTGATTTTCCCATTTGTCCAAAATGAGCACAACCGGCTTGTGATCAGAGGCCGAGGCATGCACGATTTTGCTCTTTATGGAGGAGAAATTTGTTGCAATATCCTCCTGGATCAAGATTCTATCAAGTCTTTCTTTTATGTTATGAATGCCCGTTATTTTGTTGCTCCATGTGAATTTTTCGTTGTTGGGATGGATGTCCAGCAACTTGTGGTCTGCAATAATGTCCTCCAGGGCAACTCTTGACGGATCTCCTATGAATCTGCCTCCCAACTTTTCCTCTATGTTCCGGATCAGATTTAGGTCCCCTCCCATTATTAGATTGTCAATCTGGGCGTCTTGTACCTCTTCTTTTAGAGACTCCCAGCATAATGCTTTATCTCTATAATGATTCGGTGAATATATATTTATAACCATATATGTGATATTTGTGTTTTTCTTCATTAGATCTATCCTCACCCAGTTGCTGTTGAGTTTTTGTCTGATTATTTTCCAGTTCCATTTATTCCACAACGTTCCAATGCCTCCTGATGCCCCGTTTGAATCTGTTGCTATTCCTTCATAATTTTTTTGAGTTGCTATCAAGTTTTGAAATTCTCGGTTATTAATTTTGGTCTCTTGGATCATTAAGACATCGAGTGTTCCTGCTTTATCAGATATCTTATTGCGTTGAGTTTTAAGGCAAAACCCAACCACCTGCTATTCCAAGAGACCAAGATCATTATTTACTTTATTTATGGTGGTTCCCGCCTTTCCTTTGACTGTGGTTTTCCCCACTCCCTTTTTGTTTGCCCAAGAAGGTGTCCATAAGCTGTAGAGTTCTAATAGCCATGTCCTTTGCTACAACCTCATCTCTGAGTTCCTTGTTGGATTTCCTCCTGGCTTTTTTTGGCTGCTCCAAAGTATTGGTCGTTTCTTTGATTTTGTTTTTGGTGAGGATTCTATTGATTGAAGGTGGGGGAGGCGAGAAGCTGGGGGGAGGGGAGGAAGCACTGGAATTAGCATTTGGATGTGGTGGGGAGTGGGGGGATGGGGGGTCATCTTCAAGAAGTTCGAAGGGATTAGGAGAGGGATCCACCGGAGGAGCAGGGCTGATGAGGGGATGAGAGGATGTAGCAGTGTTTTCATTTGATTGAGGGGGGTTTTGGGTATTTTGTTTGTTACTAGTTTTCTTCCTTTTCACTTGTTCCCAGTTATTTTCTTGAGTTTCTACATTCTCAGCTGTCTCTACATTCTTAAGCTTGCTACATCTATTAGCGAAATGGCCATACTCATGACATACCTTGCATTTGAAGGGGATTTTCTCATAGTCCAGCTGCTGGATGTGCATCCACTGATCCACCCTGAGTTTGATTGCCTTCGGTAGCCCTTTTCCCAAGTCTACTTCCACGCAGATCCTGGCGCAAGCGTGCATGTTGTCTTTTGGTTCACATCTGTCGATATATTTTCCCACAACATTCCCTATTGCTTTGACTGAATCATCTCCCTAGCAGTGGAGTGGGAGATGCGACAACCTTACCCAAACTAGCACTGCATTTGGTATGTCCATCTCGGGATCGAAATCCAGAGACCATCTGTTCAGGTAAAGGCCTCGCGAATCCATGAAGTAGGGTCCATTCCTGAAGATTAGGTTTCTATCTTCTTTAGATTCGAATAAAAAAGTATAATATCCCCTTCCACAGAACCTGATCACAATTTTCCCTTGTATATTGGCACTCCAGTTTCTCTCCACCCATTTTTGAACTGCTCTAGGGGAGGGCCATAGACCTGTGAACTGCCCAACCAGTCCCCGTTCAGCCAGAGAAATGGCTGCTTTCCGAGGAAGAGTGGGGGGTAAAGCTATTTCAGGGATTTCGTCAAGTTTTTTAACGAATTTGCTTGCTACTGGTTTGGATTTTGGGACTCCCTGATCAACGATTAAGGAGGCGAAAGCTGCTTCCTGATTTGGATCGCCATTCGGAGAAGAAAAGCCATCCCTCGGCTGATGAGACATTTAGCAGAGGGAGGCTCAACAGAAGAAGGCTGCCAAGCTCTGGACGAAATGGGTCAGTGTGATGAGAGCCCACCAGCAGGAGGCCAGAGGGAAGGAGGGGAGCCTGACAGAAGTAGGTTTCCAGGTAGGGTAGCTACAGGAGGCAGCACAACAGGTAGGGGTGTGGCTAGGTCACGAGCTCGCAGCAGCAACGCAACCAGTTTTTTTTTTGTATTTTCATTTATATACCACCTTTGGAGTAAGTATAAAAAGAGTTTTTATTTATTTACCATACCTCCACTGTATTTATATTTTTATTTATAACTATCATAAATACATTTTCTTGAAAATGAGGGCGAATGGAAGATTGTAACTCCTAATTTCAAGGGCTAAATTTTCTTTTTTTACCCTCTCCCTTAAAATAAGGTGGGCTAACCTCCATACCTTATTTTTTTATAAAATAAATTTGAGGCAATTTATAACAATGTACTATGATACAAAAATATTCACCCAATAAAAATATAAAACCCCTTAATTTAGCCCAAGTGTGAAAATTCACCCCTAAAATTTTCCATGCGAACGAGGGTTAAATGTCATATAATCGATGCCCCATTTGGCAAAGGGACCAATGGTAATGACGGGGTGTAGGTGAGCGGGTGGGACGCGCATCTTGCGTTGGTAAATTTGGCATTTGTGGCACTTATAGACAACAAGAATGCAATATTTAAAGATATATGGCGAGAAATAAGTAGCGCGAAGGATTTTTTGAGCTGTAGCGTAACCAAAAATATGACCACCACATGGCCCAGAGTGGCAATCATTGAGATCTCTTTCAGCTTCCTCGATCGTAAAGGATTGGCGAAGAACTGAATCAACACCAACATGGTATAAAGTATCGCCAATAATATGGTAGGGTTTGGAATGATGCCGAATCCTTTGACGATCAATCTTGGTAAACGCAGACAGAAACATGGACGTTTGGAGATACACGATGATATCACCGTACCATGGATCAAGGGTGCTGATCAGAAAAAGGGTCTCATCTCAAAGTTGTTCATCTGCACCAGTAGGGAGAGCCTTGGAGGGAAGGGAACAAGTCAATTCGGCGAAAACAAGTGACTTCTTAGATTTAGCCATAGTGAAGACCAAATCAAATTCTTGCAAGATAACAATCCATTTAGAATACTTGCCCCCCAGTGACTAACGAGTCAGGATATAATAGGTCATAGGGTTGCACTCAGAAATCACTATAGTCGTACATAAATGGATATAGTGCCCAAAGCGTTGAACAACCTGAATGACAGCCAAAGCCAACTTCTAGACATGTGCATAATGCGTTTCAGTGTCAAGGAGATTTCGACTAAGGTAGTAGATTACATGTTCGCTGCCTTCATCATCGTCTTGGACCAAAACCATAGAAATTGTGCTAGGGGCTGAGGCTAGGTAAAGGAAGTAATCTCGATAATAGTCTGACAAATAAAACAGAGGAGCATTTATGAGGACGGACTTGAGATCGTCAAAAGATTTTTGGGCCACCTCGTCCCATGCAAAGGGCGTTCCTTGTTTGAGCAACCTGGTAAATCCTATGGCTAGCCCAACATAGTTTGGTATAAAATGACGAAGAAAGTTGGCCTTTCCTTGCAGGCTCTGGAGTTGGTGCAGTGAGGATGGAGGGGGTAAATTTACAATGGCCTCGACTTTTAGTGGATCTAGGCGAATACCGTCCTTGGAAACGATGAAGCCGAGGAGTCATCCTAATTCCACATAGAAATCACATTTGTGTGGATTTAACCAAATGTTATAGTGTCTACAGCGTCGAAAAATCTGCCACAGATTGTCTGGGTGGTCTTGGTGCTTACGAGAATGGGCAGAGAGGTCATCCAAGTAAGGCTGGACAATGTTGCAAATATCATGAAACACGTAGGACATTTCCTGTTGAAACGTGGGTCCAACATTTTTGAGGCCGAAAGGGAGCTTCTTGTACGCGAACATACCCCATGGGTAGATAAAGGCTGTCTTTTCTTGGTTGGCCGGTGTGATATTAATCTGGTTATAACCAGAAAAACCATCCACAAAGGAAAAGATCTCGCTCTGGGCACATTCATCAATTATTTGATCAATGAAGGGAGTGGGATAGTTGTCTTTAGGATAGGCACGATTAAGATCTTGATAATCCACACAAACGTGGATCGTGCCTTGTTTTTTAGTCACCGGGACAATATTAGACACCCAGTCTATAAGGGGGATGGGATAGATGAACCCAACCTTGAGAAGCCTTTCAACTTCACCCTTAATAGTAGCTGCCTTCCTAGGGTGCACCAGGAGAAGCCGTTGGCGAACGGGCTTCGCATGTAGATACGTTGGTATTTCATGCACCACAATACTAGGATTAATGCCAAGCATTTCTTCATAAGACCATGCAAACACATCATGGAATTCCTAAAATAGACGAGTATATGTCTTGATCTCATCTGGAGAACAAGATACCCCAATATGAATGTGTTCAATGATACCGGGTTTGATAGAAATGTCAATCGACATTGTTTGGGTAATATTACCTAGATTTCCTTCTAACCATACTTCATGAGTAACAGTTGGTGGTGGAAATGGAGAAGAGGACTCTTCGAAAGTGGTAGACATGACCGCTGGGTGAGGCAGGAACGAGGAGTGATGATGAGTATTAATCCATGGTGGTTTCTCGAGAGACATGATTTCCATGATACCTTCATCAACGAGGAAGGTCTTGGCTAAGGGATCAAACTATTCCAAAGTGATAAGCCAAGGGGATTGAGAGTACATATCGAGAGAGTTGATGAAGGTCTTGGCTAAGGGATCAAACTATTCCAAAGTGATAAGCCAAGGGGATTGAGAGTACATATCGAGAGAGGTCTTCGACATATGAGAATCAGAGGATGCAGAGTTTGAAGCCAAAACAATTTCCACGTAATTGACTTCGGCGGGACTAAGCGGCATAACCTCGCCCCAAGTATCAACAAGATCTGGTGCAGGTATGACCCAGGGATCAGATTTGACTGAGATCATGTTGACAGAGGCAACATGAGGAGGTGGGAGTGGAAAAATTCCCATTAAGGCAGAATCTTTGAAGAGACCTGCCCCCACACTCTCATAAGGAGCACCAGAGTGCTTGACATACGAAACATTGCCATCCAAGGAGGAAGAGGCAAAGAAAGACAGTTGATTGACGATGAAAATTTTCCCTTGATGGGGAAAACGAATCATGCAAAATAAGGAGGAGGCCATGGCATGCATGGCATGAGTCCAACTTCGGCCGAGTAGAAGATTGTAATTGAGATTGGCGTTGAAAATTTCTACTTTGACTTGCACTGTCTTGCCTTCTAGGGTGATGGCAAGGTTAGGTAAGACACCGAAGGGTCGCGAATCATGCCCATCGAAAGCTTCCAAAGTGTTCGGAGACTGGTTTAGTGCAGGGGAACCAATAGCCTTCCAACATGCAGTTGACATGATGCAGGTGGAAGCACCTTCATCGATGACAATGCAGTGGATGGTCTTCTCATTGATGATTACCTGAATAAGAAAGGCAATCTGATGAGGGAGCTGTGGAACATGGTTCTCTAGATCAAAATATATCAAATTGGAATCGGTGGGATTGATGCCCCGATAGCTGACAGCAAGGATTTCCACTGCGATGGAAGCTTTGGAGTACCTCAAGAGCTGACATGGATGACGACTCTTGAGCCAAATCCTCAACAATATTATAGTGCTGAGCAACTGGGGTGTTGGGATTATATGAGGATTTCTGCAGCACACCTCGAGAGGGTGGTTGTGTAGCAAAATCAAGGTTAGGGCTCTCAATTTGCAAAGGGCTAGAACTCAAGGTAGAAGAAGAAGGTGCAACTTCTTTCTCTTTCCTAGCTGCTGGAGCTAGAGTTTGATAGTCTTTCGATCGGGTAGCCACATTAATGGGTGTGCTCATCATGAACACTTGAGATCCGGAGGAAGCAGATCAGGGTTGGTCTACCATTTGGGTCTGCTGAGATAGAAATGGCTCTTTGAGGACAACATGGGTCCCTTTGAGCAGGCGACTAACTTCGGATCATCGAGGACAATCCTTAGTGTAGTGATTCTCCTCGCAAATGAGGCAGGGATACTTAGGTTTCCATTACGAATATTCACTCGCAGACGATTTGAGAGGACCTTGTTTCGAGGCATCGACTTTACCTTTGCCTTTGCCTTTATTTTTTCCTTTCGATTTGTCTGTTGCGGTAGACTGGACATCATGGACCTCTGAGCTTTTACCAGGGCCAGGTGGATTCTGAGATGAACTATTAGGAGCAACCTTCGATACTGACTTCTATTTATAAGAAGTTTTAGCAGGGGTCTGGGATACTGAACCAATAATTCCATAAATGGGAGGAACACTTGGTGACTTTGATAATGTGGGATCGGATGATGGCCGCAGAGCATTGGGTAATAGCTTGTATAAATTGCCAGACTTAGAGTAAACTAGATCCAAGTACTGGGCACAAGTGATAGCATGCTCTTCAGTAACACATCCACCCATAGCTATATTGCTAGAAATTGGGGCTATGAATGATTTGTTAAGTCATTCAGTGAGCAACTGATCAGCAATATCGAATTTGATCAGGCGACGTCTACGTCTCCATTCATGGATGTGATCAGAGATGTGTGTCGTAGTATCTTTCTTAAGCGATGTGAGCAAATAGGTGCCAGTTTCATAGTGAACCAAAAACTAAAAATGCGAGAGGAAAGCCATGGCTAAAGAGTTAAAGTCATGGTAAGTACTTTGAGATAACTCGATGTACCATTTCGCTGCAACACCCGTGAGGGTTCGTTGGAAAAGACGAAGACAAATGGAATCATCCACATATGAGTTTGATGAGCACCAGAGGTGATATGTCATCACATGGGCCTGAGGATCCTCTTTAGCTTTTCCATTGAACTTTGGGCAATCACTTGGTATCTTGGATGGCACCGGAGGCCAGTACGACAAATGAAGGATCGGATCATTTGTAAGGCGCGATAAATATGGAAACTCAAGTGTAGCCAAGAAAGGTAATTGAGTGTTAAAAGGCATGGGAGGTTGATAAGTGGGTGCATAAGGAGGAGCCCATCCCTACTGGTAAGGATTTTGGCCATATGGCATCTAAGCCTGCCCCTATTGCGGATTACCTTGACCATAGGGAGTATTTTGACCTTGAATACCATGAAACCGTCTAGGCATAGGTTGATAATAAGCAACGTACAGTTTAAAAGGCTGTTGAGCCTGTTGAACTTGACATATGGATATGGGACCTGTTGTCCTTGAACATAGGGCTGATGAACCTATTGTCCCTGAACAAGAGGATTCTAGACCTGCAGTCCTTAGGCATAAGGTTGATACACTTGTTGCCCTTGGACGTAGGGGTTTTGTACCTGGTGCCCTTAGCCGTAGGATTCTAAACCTATTGACCTAGGACGCGAGGGTTTTGGGCTTGCTGCTACATGACTTGACCTTGAACCTACTCCTGCAAGGGTTGACCTTGTTGGTATGTATACAAGGGTTGCTGCTGCCCTAGTTGGTTTTGTTGTTGCAAGGGTTGACCTTGCGGTTGCAAAATTTGTCCCTAGGGTTGTAGAGGTCTGTGAAGCATATTGCATATACTACTGTGCGGCTTGCTGCAATTGTTGTAAGGATTGGCCTTATAGTTGTTGCAGGTGACCTTGCTGCGGGATAAATTTCCCTTGCTGTTGTGCAGAGAGGCATTGTTGCAACAAAGGTTTCGCTTGCGGTAACAAAGATTGCCCTGTTCGTTGTAAAGGTTGTCCTTGTTGTTGCAAGGGTACTTGAATAGTGTCCGGGAAATTACTGAACTGAATCTAGCCGTAGCCAGGCTGGATGTACTGCCCAAATTGGAGGGTGTAAGGTTGATTAACCAATCCTTGAGAACCATATGGAACTTAAGGATTTTGGTATTGGACCTAAGCCCGATAGGGCTGCTGATACTGAACATTTCTCGATCTAGACGGATCAATGGGATTCTGAACTTGTTGGTACTGCACATTGCTTGATCTAGTAGGATCAACAGGGTTATAAATAATACTAGAAGAGGGTTGGTTTGTACCAAGCATGTGAGCTTGTGAGCCGCTCACATTAGTGGCACCTGAAACCATAGAAACATTCAGGTTTTGCTCCCCAAGCAGTGGAACAATTTGGCCACTGACTAATGGGATAGAGGAACTAACAGAGACAATCTTTGAAACTTCCGGTTGTGACTGACGTGCAACTGGGATCAATGATACAAGAGTATTAAGAATGGTGGGTTACATTGGGACTAAAGTAATAGCCTATTGAGAGGTCATGTTCATGACAAATTTACCTGACGTAGGCTTGACACCTAATGCCCATACATGATTATGGTAAAGTGATGTGGCACTAGGTGTACCTGAAACCAAGTGCACCAAAGACACATAGTTGGGTGGAAAACTGGTGGGGATACCTTCCGAAAAAGGGAAACCCTTGGTAGGAAATTTCAATTGAAAGTATTCCCCTTCAATAGTGTGTGGAGTAGAAACTTCGGACTCATCTGGAGATGTGATTGGAGCATCACCTTCGGGTTCCATGTTTGAAAATAAATGACGACGAATGGCCGAACGTGTACTGGGGGATAGTTCCAAAGGAACACCCGGCTGGTCATACAGACTATAAGGACATTGTAGTGATATCTCAACAATGTCAAATAGAGGGTTTGGAGGATAGAAAACTAGTATAAGCTGACCGTTAGTGGTCGACGAGTTCTCTAGAGTTTGAACGGGATTGTCCGGAGATTCCAGGCCAAGATCAACAAATGACACTGTATCGAAAGTAGGTGGAGGACGAGATGAAAATGGTTGAACACTAAAAACAATTGTGAGTTCAACATTTTAGTCCTCGAGTGACTCTGATAACTTAGGAAATGGATCCTCAGAAAATCTTTCAGACGGAAGAGAGGAAGAGGAATTGGCTGAACCAAATGGTTCAACCACGATGACCTTGTCTTCATCGACGAAACAAATAACTTCAAGGCTTTAAAATGTCCTTTTAAGGGAACTCACGATTTGGTCAAAAATACTAAAAAGATGTTTTGCATCATGGGCAATCAATTATGAAGACGCATAAAAGACTGATGCTCTTTCATTTTTTAAGAGTCAAGAAAGAAACAAAGATGACTCTATCACTTTCGATTGGAAACGAGCTCGAAAGGACAAGTGCTTGAATGATATTTTAAGCTTAATGAGTCAAAAAGATCAAATGACAGCTCTGTATGATCTAGGTAAACAAGATTACTAAGCAACTGCGAACTGCAGAATACCTCCTGGCGAACCAAGAAGTACGAGCAGGCAATCTCCCCGAATGCTATGTTCAATGTATCACGTTAACAAGGCGACCGACTTGACTTCCTAAGGATAAAAGGATTGAAGCCTAGTGGGGTCTCCTATTATATACATGATGGTATGGGGAGAAAAGGTCTGTACTAGCACTGTCTAATGCCAAAGCTAACGATAGCTACTAGGTTTAAAGACGTCGGAACACGTCTCTAGCCTAGACCTTCTAGATATGATCGTTAATGTCAAATGTGCCTTAGGTTAATTGAATTCATTTTAAAGTTGATCTTGAGTTAAGTTTCAATTTTAAGGTCATAACGATGCTACTTTGAAAAAACCTCAAATGCAACTAAATGAGACAAGACCCTTTCAATTCGATGAAATGCCTACACTAGAGAGGGTAGGAACTACTCAATCAAATGCAAACAATCAAGCAACTGAAAACGAAATGATCTCTCACTACCTTACTTTTTCAAAAATAAACTAATGAAATATGCATTCCAAATCCTAATTTCCTGACAAGCACTTATCTATTAGTCCTTTCAGAAGCAAAAATTCTCTTCCTTTTTCAAATGTTGATGCAATTCTAGTCTTTTAAAAGATGCAAATTATCGTAACATAATCATGCAACAAGCTAGAATTTCATACTTTTTCATGAAATAATGAAACAAACTTTCGCATACAATATTTCAGTGAAAAATTTCTCGAGATAATAATCTCTTCAAGCAGACGAAAACATGAAAAGAGAAGTTCATTCAGATCAATGGAACACTGACTTTACCAAACACAAGGCCAACAATGTAATCTATGCCATAAAAGAAATGTTTAGGCAAGTAAACGAAACTTTTTCAAACTTGTGCAAAAAGAGGTCAAAGTCATAAAAAGGACCAAAAAGAAAATGCAAAGAGTAAACACACCTACAACCCGACTTAGTGAGTTCACATACTGCTGAATGGGTGACCAACTAGATGCCCTAGTGTCGCTGGCCACTCAATGACTCAATTAATCAATCAGAAAGATGACAAGCCAACAAATAAAAAAGACCAAATGAAAAGTAGCTTTCTAATTAGGGAGAAAACGATCAAAAAGGCCTACGGGGTCAAAACCACAAGAGAAGAACACACTAGCCAAGATTGGGGTCAAGCCCTAATATTCACTTACACACATCAATGTGACTACTTAACTGAAAAAAAGTGCCAGAGGCTAGTCGACGTGACTGTTTCTCAGCAATTTTCACTAGTTGGCGCGACTGTCAGTGGATTAAGTGCGCTGATCAAGATAGCAAGGAATTTATTTATTTATTTATTTATTTTTTTAAGCAAGGACCAGATCTACTACTATGAATTTTAGACTCAGACCAGTAAGTAGGAGAAAATAATTAGAACCAAAGGGAAAAAATGGGACTAGAAAAGTTCTCAGGAAATCAGGAAATCCAAGACAAACAAAAGGACTAGGATCCCCAGCGGAGTCGCTAATTTGTGGTGAAGTAAAATTATAAGTGTGGACACGAATGAATTCTTCTAGCCTGATAATGGATCTAGCCACAAAATATACATTCTATGGAAGATTTCCTTAGGTTAGAATCAATCAAGAGGGCCTACCTCTTGTTTGCTTATCCTGCTTGATGATGCCCTCGCTTGCTAGCTCTAGCAATCTCTCACTTCCTTCTTCAAGCTCCTGAAACAAGTAAACAACAACAACACACAAACATAATAATAGAAAAATTGAAATTCAACCTACTTAACAAGTCAAGAAACATTAAGACATGAATATGTAATATTACAAAAACATGTAGGAAATCAATCGATAGTTTCATATATTAATATCAAAGAGAGATTACAACCATTCGTCTTAACATTGTAGCCTTCCTCTGACAAGACCAGGTTCCCACACACTTCTGCTAGCATTCCACGATGGCTTCAAACAACAATAGTTTTAAAGCTCTTCCCTTTAGGCTTCACTCCAAACCAAAACACACTTCTCCCTCACACAACTAGATAGCTACAACTAGTAATAGCTTGAATGTCTACTCCAAACCAAAATAGCATCAACACTCAACCAAAACTCTGCAACTATAACACTAACACTAGTTTGTGCTTGGGAAGAAGGGGGGTTTATATAGGAAATATGCATGGGAGATGGATCTTCTTCTCATGGGAGAAGGACTTATCCCTTGAGGTAGTTCCATCATTATAGGGGAAAGGAGCCCAAACTGTCATCCTTGACCCCATTCGGCCCAACCATTTACCAAACTTCCGTTACAGAGCTTCTAGAGTTGGAAGCTTTGGATCTAATTGAATTTTTTTTCCATAATAGGACCGAAGTGACTGGAATACAACTCAGTCACTCCGGATAGCGTCAGTATTAGTATTAATCTCCACATATTAGCACGGGGAAGGCAAAGGCCATTCGCGCCGGTCTTGTAAACTGGGCAAAACAGAAGTTTAAGGGGAAATGGTGCAAAAGGGAAATGATTTGCTCATGAAGAGGGACACAATGGGAGTTTCTTCATGAAGGCAAAGCATTCGGGGTTCATTGTAGAGGTCCTCCAGGATCAAGGAATAGGGAGTGCATGGACAGTGACAAAATGATGTGTAACAGTGCCTAACCTGTTTAAGCCCTTCATAGGCTTAAATCCTTCTTTAATTGCTCCAGACTCTTGGTCTCCTACTTCATGTGCCTTCATATTGCCGCTATGTCTACAACCCCTTTATCCTGGCGCTTTCATTCATGTTCCCTTTACAAAATGCTGGGCTAGGCCTTGTGGGTTTAGCTGTCCTGTAGGGTCCTCCCAGTGCCTCAAGAGCCAATAGAAATTTCTCCTGGGATGAGCCAACTCTGACACTGCCTCATCAACCCAATGCCTCTTCCCTTGTGCGCTTCTTTTTAACTTTCTGGGCTCTAACCAGTGGGATGATTTCATGTTGATGTCACTTGTGCCATGTGTCGACCTCTGATTGGCCCATGTGTCAATCAGAAACTGACCCTTTGGGTGCCTACAATCACGAAATATTCCTACCACATGTCACACTCGCATTGGGTATGCTAACGACATCATCCTATGTTGTCCAATGAAATATTACCATGTCTCTTATATCAGAGAGAAGATAGAAAAGGGTCCTATAGTCTATTTTTCACTAAGTTTCCTTTATAAAAAATTTCGAAGGGTCTTGACCATTTCTTTATATTGCTTCCTCTAGGGTCGCTATCCTTGATGTGATTCTTCGTTATCACTCTAGGGTGACCTTAGTGGGTTGCGCTATCAAGGTGGGGACCTCCAACTCAATTCTCCACCTATCATTATTTCTTGCTATACTGTGTACTTCCATGTCTGTGCACTTGATGCATCCCAACGTTTTAACTTTGAGTGCCCTTTGCCAACCTCTCGGGTACATCTGCCGAGATGCCTCCACCAAGATGGCACCATCTATTGGCGTCATCCCACTCATTTTGTTTGAGTGCTATATCAAATCCACTGGAGAAATGATTCCAAGGTATTACCACTGGGTGGGACCCACCTGTGGCCAATGAAAACTTTTCTTGCTACCTAGATGCCCATGCCAGGTATGCCCAATACTCTCTATGTTCACTTTGCTAACTTCAACACTATATTTGGCACCTTTTCCAACTTAACGAAGCACCAAAAAGGGTCTCTAATGTCCTTATCTATGCTAACTTGATTTGGAGTCCTGCAACTTTGACTGGATCTATCTCACAATCTAAGAAGAAATTTTTAGACTTCCACATACCACTAGAAATATTTTCCAGAGCTATAAAAATCCAGGTGGGTTTCATCTACATTTGAGGTGCTATGCTACTCCAAAAATGACTCCAAAGTCTCTGCACCATTCTAACCCATGCTGCTCCTTCATTCTTCTTCTTATGCTTGGAACCTAATCTCCCGAGTCCTTCTTTGACCCCTTTGCCATGTGTTGACATCAATGGCAACATATTTCCAACATTCTCCACTTTTGGCATTGATGGTAACACTATGATAAAATAAAACATTATAGGGAAAACATATGATTGTCTCTTGAATACTGTTGTAATGTCCCAACTGAAGAAAATTTGGGACAAGCACTTCACATAAAAAAATTCATTCACAAACTAAGGATTTCCATGTAAAAATAAACAAATAGAGCATTGTAATCTCATAACACAATGAATAAGAAACTCAAATTTATTATATTAGATAACTGGGGTTTTACATGCACATACAACCCATACAACTGAGATAATCTGGCCTCAAACATATCTACAACAATGCCATAAATCAGCCTCCAAACAAACTAAAAAACAATACACTGCAACCTGTGAACCCTGAATGGATTCACCAAGGGAAGAGATGGTTACTCCCCCACTCTCACTGAATCACTCGAGGGTTTCTATCCTGGGGCTACTGCTAGAGTAGAGAATTGAGTTCTCAAACTCTCATACAAAAAAATACACAAATCCAAGATGTCCCAAATGATATTCCCCTCCTCTTTTTATAGATCTGATGGATAGATCTCCAAGCCTCTAGAATCATCTTATTCTATTATTTTGTTATTATTCTAGAGGATCCTCCATTGACTTTATCAAGTGACCTTTTAATTTAATTTTATTTCTCTTAAGTCACGTTTGGCCCCTTTTCTCCAGTTAATTATTTTTCCTTAGTTAAATGACTAATTAAAGTATTTTTTAACTAAGGAAAATGGCAAATCGCCCACCATACTATCTTCGACCACTGAAATTCTCTTCTCAACATCCCATCATGTATATCTTCTTGTTCCAGTTCCAATGAGCTATTACACTAAGGTGTTCCATCAATTAATCTCCTTAGAATGCCACCTCGAGCATAATTAATTAAGTTATGCTCAATAATATCGCTGATTTTTGAAAGTTGTCGGAATGCGATAGAACGAAAGGAAAACTATGTGGATGATGGAATATGGCAAGCGAATTCCATAAAATCCCATAAAAACTCCTCAAAAATCCATCAAGACCCCTGCTGACATAAACCTACTCCACTGACCTGGCCATCCCTTGCCCTGGAAATCCACCCTAGTTGTACTATGAAGAAGAATAAAAATGGGGACATGACAGTCCTCCCGCCCCAATATTGTTTTCCCTCAAGAAATCCAAATATGTGGACCAATCTGGTGGCCCAACGCAACTAAGGCCCAATGCTAAGATCCCATACGAACCACTGGGTGATGCTCTGCTCCTGTGTCATCCCACCATGAACGAACCCCTTACTGCTTGGATCCCAGGCTAATCTATGACTGAACCTATCATAAACGAATCCTCCTAGATCCCAATGCCACCAAGAAGGAGCATCAATGCTCCATGACTCATGTTGTGCTATAGCTCCTGCTGTGAATGATGCCCCATCAACTGTGTAACAGCTCATCACCTCTCTCGAGTCTAACCTCTGACTCAATTCATTGCTAATCCAACTCTCCTAATGCTGGGAAGGAATGTTGAAGACTTGTCGACTTGTATCCCACTGCCAACTGGAACATAAATTATTTGTCATGTCTAAGGGTCCCCGCTCCACTATGCCCCTGACTAAGAATACCGTATCATCAATAGGATACCAACTCATGATCTCTTGCCAATCCATCTTGTGGGAAGGATCGGATGCATGGGTATCTGTAGAGGTGATAAGTCCCCTATGTTGCATTTTGTCCCACTCATGTAACCTCGTTTATTTAGTCAACAATATCCATTGAGAAAGCCCTTCTTCTCTCCCTGTAATGGGTACAAGTGGCCAAACTTTGTTGCAAGTCCTATCTATGTACTCTTAGAGAAGGCTGCTCCCTGAAAGTCCCGCAGCTCTGCCAGTTGCCTGTGCATCTACCCACACCTCATCAGTGGGTTGACACAAAGATGGGTGCACCACCATCTCTAACAACTCCTCTCCCTTCTGATCAGAAACTCCACATTCCTCCTATCTACTAGCTTCCTGCAAAACTAATATGCCAAGCTCCAACACCTCCTGACGACAAGTGTCAGCACATACTACCATCATGTTGGTTTCTTGTACATCTATCCACTCCTCATCAATGGTTGGCCCCAAGGATGTTTGCTCATCCTCCTCCATCATGGACTCAACATGAGCCACTAGCTCACTCTATAAAAATGGCCCATCACACATCTTGTGCTCCATTGTGGGTTGCACATGCTGAATGAGTACAAGTTGTTGCTCATTAATCTCCTCCACCAAACATGGCCGCATCGCTAAGCCACTGCCAACAACCTCCCCTGACTGCTCATGCTCCTCAGAGGTATCCAAGGACTCAACTATAGAAGAAGAATCTTCATCTTGAGAGTCAGAAGGAATCTCCTCCTGATTTGACTCATGCTCCTAATTTGACTCATGCTCCTCTATGTTCTCTTCATGCCAAATCCTCATTGAGAGCTCATATCTCTGAATGTCTCCTCCCCTCACAAGGACAATCTGTTGTGTCACGTTCACTCATTAAACATGTATGCACATCAAGGTTATTGTCAACATTTCCATATGATGGTTCAGGAGAACCAATGGACTCCTATAGAGTAGACTCTTGTTCAACTAAGGGCCCTTAAATCTTCTTCATAATCAATTGACTTGAGTTCCTTTCTAGCTCTGCTTCAATTTTAGCAGTGTCATCTACTTCTATCTCTCCTCTAATTTTTACATTTGTGATCCAGTGTCCATGCTTCCTGACATGTAAAACAGATACGCTCTCTTCTCATTTGATTTCTGCTTTTCTTTGGGGGTTTTGGAGACTGCTCTTATTTTGGCTCCTCATCCTTTCCAAATCTGAACCCTCCAAAAAACCTCCTTATCAAATTTCTTCTAACAAGAGGATCAATGCTAAGGGTTGTGAGCTACCTCAGTGTCTCCTCGATGAGCCAATAAATTTGAAAATTCCAAGCTCCCTTTATTGTTGTTGCAAAGGTCCAACAAAATAACCCAAATAATTAATTCACACTACCTAGCAATTATGTTATTGCTGCCGAAGATGAACTGGCGTTTTTTTCCCTCAATACTACTCCAAAAATTATGGAAATTTAACCTTAGGCTCCTCACACCAAACCAATAAAAATCCAGAAATGGTTTGGATTAAATCCAAGCCAAGATCAAGTTCACCAAGTGGTGTGAATTACCGAGTTCACTGATAAAACGTTGAATGAATGTTTATTTCCAGCTCAAATATTACCCAAAAAATTTTGAGCTTTCAACCATGGACTCCTATCACAAAACCCAAAAAAACCCAGAAAAATATTGGACAAATTCTAGTTGATCTATAAAATCCCCAATTTAGTGGGAGTTTCCTAGTCTACCCAACTCTACACAATGCTATAAATCAATATCACAATGCTCCAACTCGTCTATCCTGCAAATTCACTCAAGAATCATTGGCTCAAATGAGAGAAATCTCCTACAAAAAACTCTGGTAAATAAACTAAGTTATGACAGATAATTTGGGCCCAACAAATAAACTCAACCCCAATAGATAAATTTGGCTCTATAAAATAAACTACGATTGGGAAAATAAATTGGGCTCCAACGGATAAACTCAACCCAACAAATAATTTTGGCCCATCAAGAGAAATTCAACATAGTAGAATAATTTTGGTCCTGCAAGATAAATTTGGCCCAACAAAATATATTTTACTGCAGCAAAAATTACAGCTCTGACTAATAGAAGAATTTAATCTTGCTTCATCTAATAATTTTCTTTCAGCACCTCCAATATAAACCCTTGAATAATATGCAATTAAAAGACTGAAAGCCCAAAGGCTGAGCCAAGATTAATGCTCTGATACCACTGTAATGTCCCAAACAAATAAAATTTTGGAACAAGCACTTCACATAAAAGATTTCATTCACAAATTGAGGATCACCATGTAAAAATAAACAAATAGACCACTGTAATCTCACAACACAATGAATAAGAAAATCTCGGATTTATTATATTAGATAACTGCGATTTTACATGCACATACAACCCATAAAACTGAGATAATCTGGCCTCAAACATATCTACAACAATGCCCCAAATCAGCCTCCAAAACAAACTGAAAAATAATGCATTGCAACCTGTGAACCCTGAATGGATTCACCAAGGGAAAAGATGGTTGCTCACCCACTCTCACTGAATCACCTAAGGGTTTTCGTCTTGGGGCTACTTCTGGAGTAGAGAACTGAGTTCTCAACCTCTCATTCAAAAACAATACACAAATCCAAGATGTCCCAAATGATCTTCCCTTCTTCTTTTTATAGATCTGATGGATAGATCTCCAAGCCTCTAGAAGCATATTATTTTATTATTATTCTAGAGGATCCTCCATTGACTTTATTGAGTGACCTTTTAATTTTATTTTATTTCTCTTAAGTCACTTTTGGCCCCTTTTCTCCAATTAATTATTTTTCCTTAATTAAATGACTAACTAAAGTCATTTTTAACTAAGAAAAATGGCAAATCGCCCACCATACTATCTTTGGCCACTGGAAGTCTCTTCTCAACATCCCATCACATAGATCCCCTTGTTTCGGTTCCAACGAGCTATTACACTGAGGTGTTCCATCTATTAGTATCCTCAGAATGCCACCTCGAGCATAATTAATTAAGTTATCCCAATAATATCTTTGATTTTTGAAAGTTGTTGGAATGCGACGGAATGAAAGGAAAACTATGCAGATGATGAAATATGCCAAGAAAATTCCATCAAATTCCATAAAAACTCCTCAAAACTTCATCAGAACCACTGATGACATAAACCTACTCCACTAACCTGGCCATCCCTTGCCCTGGAAATCCACCCTGGTTGTACTATGAAGAAGAATAAAAATGGGGACATGAAAGTTGCTCTCCTTGAGATGCACTTTTTTGAGTTGTTTTTGATGATGTGGTGTTGTTGTTGTTGGATCACTAACACCTCTCCTTCATCAAGTAAATCTCCTTTTACTTATTTTTTTTTATCACCATATATCTCTCCCCATTTTATATCAATGGCAAAGACACCAACATTCTCCCCCTGCCACCATACTCCTCCTGTCAACTATCTCTGTCATGTCAATCTTTTGGACCTAATAGCTTCATATTGATATGTTAAAAGTACACCAGATGCCTCTCTTCCTCTTGAAGGAATATCTAGTGGAGGGAAGCAAGAGGAAAAACTCCCAATCTTTGCCTCAAATACTCAAATTGTTCTCTAAGAAGTGGCGTGGTGAAAAATGATCAATAACTTTCTCTTTTGTAGTGACACACTCGAACTTCACAATATGATTGGCAACCTGCTCTCTTAAGAAATGATACTTGATTGGAATATGCTTTGTATTGGAGTGAAAAACTGGATCCTTTGACATGCTTATTTCACTTGTGTTGTCAAAAATAATAGGATTGGGTTGATCATTGAAAACTTGTACATCTTGCAAGGTCTGCTTCATCCACAAAAGTTGAGTACGAAAAGAAGCTGCTGCAATGTACTTTTCTTCATCTATAGATAAAGAAATATAAGCCGCTTTCCTGCTCAATGATGAAAGTAAGCATTCTCCAAGAAAGAAAGCATCACCACTTGTGCTTTTCCAATCATCTACATCACTTTCCCAATCAAAATTAGTATAAAAAATTAATAATTTTTTTATACTTATGGGGTACCAAAGTCCATAATCTATTGTTGTTCTAAGATATCTAAGAGCCCTCTTAGCGTCTAGTAGATGGATTTGTCTGGGGCTACTTGGAATCTTCTAACTATACCAACAACCTGCATTGTGTTTGGTCTTGATGATGTCAAATATAAGAGCCTTCCAATGATGGATCTATATAAATTCTGGTCCACTACTGGAGATTCATCCATCTTGCTAAGTTTGTAATCTATCACCATTAGAGTGCTCATTGAAGAGCATTCCTTCATGCCAAATTTCTTCATCACTTCTTTGAGATACTTGTTTTGAGAGATAAAAATTCCTTTTGGTATATGCGCAATTTGCAATCCAAGGAAGTAGGAAATCTCTCGAAGCATTAACATCTTGAACTCAACCTTCATAACATCAACAAATTCACTAGTTAGAAAATCTGAATCACTGGAAAAAATAATGTCATCAACATATACGAGCACCAAAATAAGTTTTCCATCTTTTTCTTTGACATATAAGTTGCTAACAACTGCACCTTTCCTGAATCCACACTTGAGCATGTAGCTTTCTAGCTTGGAATACCAAGCTTTAGGTGCTTGCTTGAGACCATACAAGGCCTTCTTGAGTCTACAAACATAATCTAGTTTTTCTGTTAGTTGAAAACCTTATGGCTACTCGATGTATACTTCCTCATGTAGTTCTCCATTGAGTAAGGCAGATTTGATATCCATTTGATAGATTTTGAATTTCTTAAAGTAAGAAAATGCCAAAAAAATTATTATTTCTTCTAATCTAGTAACAGGAGCAAAAGTTTCATCAAATTCTAGTCCTTCTATTTGAGCATAGACTTTGCATACCAATCTAGCTTTGTTTCTTACCACTTCTCCATGACCATTCAATTTATTCCTGAAAACCCAATTTGTGCCAATGACATTATTATTAGCAGGTCTTGGAACAAGTTTCCAATTCTATTTTTTCTCTATTTGGTCCAATTATTCATGCATTTCTTTTAACCAATGTTGGTCTTAACTATCTTGTACAACATCCTTTGGTTCCTCCTTGGACAACATGGCAACATGTGCTAGCATAGGGGGATTAAGAAACTTCCTTCTTGTCTACACACCAGTACTTAATTCTCCAACAATATGATCAATTGGGTGGTGTTTTTGTATGTACCTCGAGGGATCTTTGGATTGAGGATTGGAGGACTTTGCATTGTTATCTCCCTCTTCAGATGGTTCATTATACTCTTCACCAATGTTGACTGGTTCAATAACGTTGGTTTTTATTCGTTGTTTCTCTTCATGCTCAATATATTAATCCATCTTGACATCAATACAGTCAATAATCCTCTTGGTGTTCTTGTTATAACATCTACATCCTTTTCTATTGTATGAATATCCCAGAAAAATGACTTCATCTGCTCTTGCATCGAACTTACCCAAATAATCATCATTTTCATTGATGTAGCACATGCTACCAAAAACTCTGAAGTGTTTGATTGTTTCAGGTTTTCCATACCAAATATCATGGTTTTTTTTTGCCACTGTTTGGTCTAAAATGAATTTTGTTGAGAATAACCATTGTTATATGAATAAATTATGCCCAAAATATGTATTGTACATTCCTTTCATCCATCATGGCTCTGGCTAATTGCTACACCGATGTGTTTTCTCTTTCTGCTACACCATTTTGCTGAGGAGTCTCTACTATAGTGAATTTCCTTTTGATTCCATTCTTCTTGCAAAATTCATAAAATTATTTTGAAGTGAACTCACCTCCATTTTTATACCTTATGCTTTTGATTTTCCAATCAATTTCATTCTCAACCATAGATTTGAACTCTTTAAATTTATCAAAATATTCAAATTTCTCTCTAAGGAAGGCAACCCATAACGTCCTGTTGAAATACTCAATTATTAGCATAAAATGTAATTTACCTTTGGGTGAATCTATTCCAGATGGTCCACACAGATGCATGTGCACCAACTGTAATGGATTTGATTATGAGCTCTCCGTTTCCTTGAATGGAACACGAGTTTGCTTTCCTAATTGGCAAGATTTGCATACAATATTCTCGGGTTTTGAAAGCCTAGGAAAATCCTTGTCAACGTTCTTTTTGATCAGATTTACTATATGATCTCAAAGGTCAAATTTCCAAGTCTCCTATGCAACAACCAAATTTCATCAATCTTTGATAAGTAGCATCTCTCTGTCTTATCTCTGAGCATGTAAACATTATTATCTATTCTCATAGCTTCAAAAACTATCTTAGCAGTGCCTGTAGACTTAATTTGTCAATTTTTGGCTTTAAATATCACATCATAACCTTGATCACACATATGAGATACATTAAGCAAGTTATGCTTAGACCCATCAAAATATAAAACATTCTTCGATTTACCTTTGCCATTCAATAGACTGACCACTGCTTTTTCAATAATTTTCCTTGGAGCATTGTTGCCAAAAGTGACATTACCTTTTTCAACTGGTTTCCATGTCAAAATTTTTCTCCTATCTCCTGACATGTGCCTGGAATAGCCACCGTTCACATACCAATGACTCCCTTCATTCTGAGCATACAAAGCAATTTCACATTGCTACGATTTCTCCTTTTCTTTCTAGACTTTGGGCTTTTGTTCAATTTGGTCAATAATTTGTTCCGTCTTCTTCTCCTTAAGTCTGCAATTGACTGCTATATGCCCAAAATTTGGAGATTTAAAACTTTGCATAAGATAGTTTAGAGGAGAAAATGAGTTATTATACCTGGGTCTTCTTTTCCTTTGCTGAAATATTCTTCTAGATTTGAGTTGCCTTTAGGAAAGGTTGACTCTACAATTTTCCGCTTTGTGGTCGTAGTTTGTGAACGTGAAACAATGCCTTGGAAAAATATCATTATACCTAAAAGGATTCCTTCTATACTGGATTGAATTAAAAGCAATTCGATTTTCTTGGCCAAGATTTTCTTTTGTTGTTGCTAATACTTATTGGTCTAATTTTTGGGCTACATATCTCCCCTTTGCTGCCACACAATCCCTTCATGCACTGTTGGAACAAAATTAATTATCTACATTCCCTTTAATTCAACTATTTCACTGGACTTCGCTTCAAATCCAAGACCACTATGATCTTTACAGACTCATTATGCTTCCAATATTTCATTCAAATCTTCAGTGCATTTACTAAATTTTTGATTGAAGCTCAACTATGTTTTGGCCTTCTCCAACCCCTTCTTTAGAAACATGATTTATCCTTCCAACCCTTCACATGTTTGAATATTTTCATTTAGTTGCTATTTCAATGGTTCTTGTATATTCTTACCCTTTTCTATTTACAAAAGAAATGGCTTAAAAACTTCTATTTTTTCTTTTATCATAAACTCCGCTAAGACTTAATTTTCTTCATCATCAGAATTAATAGCCTCGACTTGCAAATTTTATACCATAAATTATTTAAGGCTCTCATCATCTCTGTCCTCATTTGAGGATTGACTGGGTTCAGTTTCTGAGGATCTCTCTTCTTGAACATAAAAAACCCTCTTCTTAGCCTTCTTTCTGTCCTTTTGAACTTTCTCGAATCTTTCTTTAGGATCATAATATTTCTTATTCGTTAACTACACTTTGATGCATAGTGACCAACTATTTCACAATTAAAACATTTAAATGTTAGCTTATCTTTATACTTTTATGATCCTGTCTTGATATTCCTCACAAATGTGGCTTCTTCTTCATTTGATTCATAACATGAGTCATCAAGCTCTTCTTTGCACATTTTCTGCTTACTACAAAATTTCGATTAGAAATCTTCATCTCATAGGAATTGAGTATTCCTAGGAGTCGATCTAGCACGAGAGAGTTTAGATTGGTCATTTATTCAATGGATGACACCTTGGGATTAAAACTTTCAGGAAGATATCTTAACACCTTTTGAACTACTGCATCTTCATCTAGCTTCTCATCAAGCCCTCTTATGGTGTTCACAACTCCATCAACTCTTAAAAAATACTTTGCAATATCTTCATCATCATGCATACTTAAAGACTCAAATTGCATCCTATACCCTTGGAGTTTAGCTTTCTTTACCTTGTTGTCTCCTTCATAGCAGTTTCTCATCTTGTCCCACATAACTTTAGTAGATGTGCAGTACATTACTTTGACAAGCTCTGATTCAGGTAAGCCAACAAGTAGGGAATTCATGGCTTTAGTATTGCATGTGAACTCAATCTTCTAATATTTGGTAATCACTGTTGGAGATTTTTGATATTCTTATTCCACAACATCCCACATATAAACTCCAAGGGATTGAATGTAGGTCTTCATCCTTAGTTTCCAAAACACAAATTTTTCCATTGAACATAGGTTCCCTGTTGGTAAATCCTCCTTCCTACTTTGCCATGGTCCTTGATATTTCTTCCAACCGTTAAACTGATATGAAGTAACTTAGATCTCACACCAATTGTTGGAAACGAGGACAATACTGAGAGGGGGGTGGTGAATTGGTATTGTAGGAATTTTACCAATTTAAAAATTTATTTCACTTGTGCAAGAAAACTAGGACACATTTAATTACTTCAACAATAATTTAAATAAAAATGACAAGAAACGATATCAACAATCACAATGGAGCAAACAAGGAGAAAACAAATTCTTCAAAACTGCTTATTCAATTCATTCACAAGGAAAGCTATAACTTGTTATTATAATTCTCTAGCTACAACTATCAGGAAGCTACAACTCCCTGATTTATCATCTACAACTGAATGGAGCTACAACCCCAAATATTTACAAACACCCATTGGAAGGAGCGCCAATCCCTGATTTGCAAGATACAACTTTCTTGACAGTCACTGATTCATCTTTCTTCCATTTTCATACTAGAACGATGACTGAAAACCTTGTCTTCAAAATAAAACAATTTCCTCCTCAATCAGTAATACCTTCAACATGTTGAGAAATCTAGGGCATCAAAATTATATGATTTCTCTATTAATGATAAGTACTTGTGAATTCTTTTTCACTTCAATATATTATGATCTTCTTTTTAGTTAGATTATTATTGTGTTATTCTTCATCAAATAAATAACAAAGCATAAACAATAAAGAGACAAGAGACATAGAATGTAGGCTATCAGCTAGGGCCAAAACCTCTCCCACTTGAGAGGAAAACCCAAACAAATTCTTCTTCTTATAGAAACTTCAACTGACGAACACCAAGACCATGACCTATACCCTTGAAAAAATGAATTCCCCAAGCCCAAGTCACAAGATCCTTCTTCACTGCTTCTCCTTCTTACATAAGTAAAACTTCTTCCTTCACTGCACTTCTCAGCTACCCTAAAACTTCGACCTCTTTTCCATAGATCTACAGTTCGTACTACAACAATTTCACACATGTGAAGATTAGGAACAAGTTTGGAGGTTTTTCCCTTCTTCGCTATAATTGGAGACTTTTCTAGATGAATTCGACTAACAATAGAACTAATTTGCAGGCCCTTTAGATGACCTTCTTGAATTGTTATGATACCACTACAGAAATCCTAGCTTTTCTACCACACATGTGAGGTTACAAGCCCAAGGACAATGCCAAATGATTCAATCTTTCCTTCCTTCTTAATGCTAGTTATATGGCTATCTTCCTTCACCTTACTCACACTTCTTCTTGCTTTAGGTTGACCGAAATTATGTGTTTCCAAATGAAGGCCGAGCTGCCTATTTATAGTAGTTAGTGCATCCAAAATAAGCTGACTTGAACATGTGCCTAGGTCAACATGACTTTATGGAAACATCTTTAGGCTGACTTCAAGGTGACTTTGTGACAAGGCCTTGGAGAGTTTATGACATAAATAAATTATCTCTTACAATGTGTAACATGCCCAAATGGGTCTCCAAGATTTAACATTGACTCAATAGACTTTATGAATTGATGAAAAATCCTAAAGGTTCACAATGGGAACCTTAACTAAAATAAAATCCCTTTATCATGAAACCTATGATTCAAGCATTACAAAAATAATTTTATTTTCTTCTTTAGATTAATTACATAAATTCATATTTACACGTCATTATGAAGATCAAGCCTAGTTACACTTTTCAACACTCCCTCTTAACTAGGGAGGTATTTATAATGGTACTTGGTCATTATCAATCTGAAGAATTCTCATAAGAAGAGTTGGATTGGTAACCCATATATTTAGCATCATATCAACCAACATTTTCACATAGAAAGGCCTTGGATAACAACTCTATTTCTCCAAAAGATCTGAGCTCAATGCTTTCGAGACCAATGATGTATAGACACCCTCATCATTGTCTCTCTCGGAACATACCTCACCTAGGTTCTCAGGGTGTGTTCCACTAGGACTATTATTACCTTATATTCCCAATCCTCAAAGAATATAGGTCCTCTACGACTACTCTTATCTTGGATTCCTTAACTCATCCTCAAAGAGCATCGAATGCCAGATGTTTACCCAATCCTCCATTCTATCTTCCCAAGTGAAGTCAAGAATGATGTGTTTATCTCTCCTTCTTAATTAGGGAGGACATAAATATTCTAATGAAGGAATGTACCTAAGCTCCCTATTGGCTTAGGAATTTTTCTTCCAAGTTTCTACCAAGTAAGAAGCTTGTTTCCAGGATCCCTCTTAATTAGGTACCTATAGAAGCTCCTTAGGTGGAGATGATGGGACAACCAAATACTTTAAGAAATCCTCCTCACGATGTCATGGTCTCTTTTTCTTTATTCATGAGTCTTCATGTTTTGGGACTTCTTCATAGGGCACAAACCATCCATCACTTTCCTCCATGAGTCAATCATGTCATTATTCCTTTCATCGAAAAGTGATCCATCAATTCCTATCTAGCCTTCCTTCATGCCATGTTTCCTTAAGGATATTTCATCCTACTAGATGGACATCAGTGGTAAAAGATATCCATAGCTCTTCCCTTGGAAGCCCTGCATAAGCCCATCTAGATATTTTTTCACAAGTAAGAAATGAACACTAAATCAAAATTACACTTGTGATGGTCTTTCATCATGACATCTCCTAGTCTGCATCAACGTCCTACATATGTATTGACACATCTCCAAAAGATATATACTTCCAAGGGTCTCTTTCTTTATCTTTCATGGAGATATCCTAGTCAAAATCTTCTAGTCCTTGGATGTTGATTTCCTTTTTCCATGGTTTCATATTCCATGATCTCTTCCTTCCTTTCTTTCTTCACACATTTTTCTTCCTAGGAAATTTTAATCAAAGATCCTCCAATCATTTTCAACCACCTCATATTTCATATGATGACATATTATGTTGATTTCATCTAGACAACTTGTGACCCATGCCTTCCTACATAATTTCAAAGGAGGATATCATTTCTTTTGATCATGGTCGCGAGTGTAAGCATGCATACCTCATTTTCCTTTATGTCATCCAGAATTCCTTTAACAACTTCCTTGATTGAAAGAACTTCAATCCCTTGATCTTATTCACCTCTTTTGTCATCATACCATCATCCCATGAATTCCACAAGTTTGGGATTCTTGATGAAACCCTTGCTTCCTTTTGATTGGTGAACCTTCCGATGAAGATTCGAATAGAGGACCTTGAGTATCTTCATTCAACAGATGTTTCCTTTTTACAAATGTTTGATGAGACTTGTAGTAGATTACCTTTTCTTTCTTTTCCATAAGTACCACCTATGTTACTATTAACTTTTCTTTCTTTTCCATAAGTACCACCTATGTTACTAATGAGGTTTCCAAGATCTATATCCTTCCATGGGTGATTGCCATGGACTTCACTTTCAAAAATATCTTATGCTTCTCTATGATGATGTTACGAGCTCTTACTTTTAGTGCTTCTATGATGCCATGATGCATCCCATCATTTTTCTTAGTGAATCATGATAGCCATATCTTACAATAGAAGACTTAAGAAAAAGAACTTGAAAGTAACTTAGGTGAGGAAGACTACCTCAGTCATAGTAGAGATCTCTTACTTCCTCTTTCTTGGACTTCCTCTTTTCAACCTCCTCTACTTCCTCAGTGATATGGGATTCTTCTCTTCCTCTTTTGTTATTGTCCTTCTTGATCTTAGGAAAATCTATTTTGTAATTCCCATATTCTTAACATCCATAGCATTGAATCTTAGCTATGTTCTTTTTCCATTTCTGAGAACCAGACTTTCCAATTTTTCCCTTTCTTCTTGTCATTGTAGCATAAGCTTGATTTTTCTCACCTGATCCTACATCAGATTTGGTATTTAGCCTAAATTCTTGAATATTTCATAGTGACCATAGATCTTGGAATGGAGTAGCTTCTTTCTTCCCATAAATACTTGAAGTAAAGTTACCCACTCCTCTAGTAGTGCATTTAGTACAACTATAATAATTTCTCTATCATACATGACTTCTCCAAGATCTTGAAGTTGATCCTAGATTTCAGATATCCTCATAAGGTGTGAGGATATTCCTTCTTTTTTGACATATTTATATTGTACATTTCTTGCATTAATGAGATGAATTCTCCAGCAATTTTGATGAAATACAACTCTACCAGTTTGTCATAGTTTTCTTTTGAAATTTCAAGTTTTGATACATATGGAATGAGGGAATCCTTGATGGATCTATGCGAATCCTTTGAGCCCTAACTTCTCCTTTCATATACTTTTCAAGTGCTTGAGCATATTTTTTTTGATGGTTTAGTGATAGATCCTTTGACATGTTTCATAACCTCATTTTCAATGAGATTAATATATCCTTTTTTTCCATGCAAGATAGTTTGAAGCCCTAACTAATTTGTTTCTTTCCTTGCAAAAAGAAACTTTGACAAATTCAGATGTGGAAATAAATATACTTACTTGATAGGATGCTCCTTCTCCTTGTTTCTTCCTTGATTTTGATGATGATATAGAGAATAGAAAACTTCTCCTTGATGAAGATAGTTTTATTCAAGAATGATCCTTGATCTCATAGAAATGGGGATTTATTTAGATCCTTTGATGGTGATTTCCTTGTTGATGATGATGGAATATTGATGGTGTATTTTATGCTTCTTCTTCAATGGAAAGGACCTTTCTTGAGATAAATATTGCTTTGTAACTTTTGATGATGTTCTTTGATCTAGGGTTTTGATACTTCTTTTGTAGACCTTGACTTCAAGATGATATTCTAGATTTGCTTTGATACCTTCCTCAAGATTTGATCCTTGAGTGTCCCTTGATCAAATTCCCTTCCTTGAATTTGTTACCTTAGCTCTGATACCATGTTGAGAAATCTAGGGCATCAAGATTAGGTGATTTCTCTATTATTGATAACTGCTTGTGAATTTGTTTTTACTCATAACTGCTTGTGAATGATTTTTCATTTCAATAGATTATGATATTCTCTTTAGTTAGATTATTATAGTGTTCTTCTTCATCAAAAAACTACCAAAGAATAAATAATAAAGAGACAAGAGACATAGAATGTAGGTTGTTATCTAGATCCAAAACCTTTCCCACTTGAGAGGAAAACCCAAAATGATTCTTCTTCTTATAGAAACTTCAATTGACGAACACCAAGACCATGACCTATACCCTTGAAAAAATGAATTCTCCAAGACCAAGTCACAAGATCCTTCTTCGCTACTTCGCCTTCTTTTACAAGTCAACACAAGTCAAATTTATTCCTTCAATGCACTTCTCGACTGCCCTGAAACTTCAGCCTCTTATCCACATATCTGCAGTTTGTACTATTGAGATTTACTATGTGTGAGGAGTAGGAACAAGTTTGGAGGTGTTTCCCTTCTTCGCTACATTAGGAGACTTCTCTAGATGAACTCGACTAATAATAGAACTGATTTGGAGACCCTCTAGATGACCTTCTCTTGAATTGTTATGATACCACTACAAAAACCCTAGCTTTTCTACCACACATGCGAGGTTACAAGCCCAAGGAAAATGAAAAATGCTTCAATATTTCCTTCCTTATTAATGTTGGTTATATGGCTATCTTCCTTAAATGGAATCACACTTCTTCTTGCTTCAGGTTGACCAAAATTGTGCGTCTCCAAAAGAAGGCCGAGCTACCTATTTATAGTAG
The DNA here is from genome assembly GCA_031772625.1 of Pinus tabuliformis. Lineage (NCBI taxonomy): Eukaryota > Viridiplantae > Streptophyta > Pinopsida > Pinales > Pinaceae > Pinus > Pinus tabuliformis. Next base: position 1,233,677,843 of record CM062817.1, on the reverse strand, counting down.
TTAGTGCATCCAAAATAAGCCAACTTGAACATGTGTCTAGGATGACATGCCTTTCTGGAAACATCTTTAGGAAGACTTCAAGGTGACTTTGTGACAAGGTCTTGGAGAGCTTATGCCATAAATAAATTACCTCCTACAATGTGTAACATGCCCAAATGGGTCTCCAAACTTTGACATTGACTCAATAGACTTTATGACTTGATAACAAATCCTAAAGGTTCACAATGGGAACCTTAACTAAAATAAAATTCCTTGATCATGAAACCCATGATTCAAGCATTACAAAAATAATTTGTTTTCTTATTTACATTAATTGCATAAAATCATATTTACATATGTCATTATGAAGACTGAACCTAGTTACACTTTTCAACACAACAATCTCTAATTACTGAGAACATCAACAACTTCAACTCAACTCGCTCATGAGAAATCCCTTGTTGTCGTTCAACCAGTTTGCTCAAGCCTACTTATAGAGAGTTTTGGCTTGATATTTTTGGCCTCTTTTCTTTTCTTGTACTTCTAGATGAAACCATATTTTTTGCCTTTGTGCTATTTATTTGAGACCTCTGACTGCATTCTCCAAGTTCTAAGACTTCAAACAACCTTTTCTGCAAGTTAAAATTAGTTTTTCTATTTTATTTTTAGCATTTTGGCCTTTTAACAGGTTTTAGTGAGGCTTTTCTATTTTTGGATGCAGTTAAATTTGGCTTGACTTCTAAGACTGCTAAAGCCTAAAGGATTTATTAACAATGCTACTAAAATTAGTCGCTGACTCATTCCACTAGATCCTAAAAGATTTATTAACAATGCTACTAAAATTAGTTGTTGACTCATTCATCCATGCACATGCCCATTGCATTTTATTATGGGACCAAAGGCCTTTTAACAATCACCATTGCAAAATATACTTCCCAATCCTTTTTAAATTTCAATACAAATGCTGTGAATTCTACTGAATTTTCCCTTAGCTCCTTTTTCTTGGTACCTTCACCTATTTTTCATCATATGACTGGGTCCTATGACCTCTGCTGAAGCTTTCAAGCACCTATCCTCTTTAAGCACTTTGTGGGATTAACTCCTTCGTTAATTTATCCATGCCCTTGGTATTTTGCTTCATGTGCCTTCATGCCGACGATAAGTTCGAAGCTCATTTATCCCGACACTTTCATTTGTGTTCCCTTTGCAAACTTCTGGGCTAGGCCTTGTGGGCTTAGCTATCCCGCAGGGTTCTCCCAATGCCATAAGAACCAAAATAAATTGCTCCCGAGTTGAGTCAACTCTGACACCGCCTTGTCTACTCGATGCCTCTTTCCCGATGCTTCCCTTGTGTGCTGCTTTTTAAATTTCCAGGCTTTTACTAGCAGAATGACCTCAAGTTGACGTCTCCTGTGCCATGTGTCAAACTTTAATTGGTCCACATGTCAATCATAAATGGGCCCTTCGAGTTCCAAAAAACATCAAATCTTTCTGCCACGTGTCACACTCCAATTAGGTGTGCTCACGTCGTCATCCTCCATCATCCAATGAAAAATTCCATGTGTCCTCTATTAGAGAGGAGAGAGAAAAGGGTCCCATGGCCTATTTTTTACAAAATTTCCCTTATAAAAATTTTCAAAGGGTCTTGACCATTTCTTTTCATTTCTTCCACTAGGCTAGCTCTCCTTCATGGGCTAGTTTGTTATCACTCCACGATAACCTTAGTGGGATAATATGTTAAGTTGGGGACCTCTCGCTTGATTCTCCACCTATGATTGTTTCCCATTGCACTGTGTACTTCCATGTCCACTCACTTATTGCACCCTGATGCTTTAAATTTGTGCACCCTTTGCAAACCATCGGGGTACATTCATTGGGCTACCTCCGCAGGGATGACATCATCTGCTGGTATCAACCCACTAATTTTTTTTAGCATTATATCAAATCATTGGGGCAATGCTACCGAGGTATTACCACCAGGTGGGCTCCACTTGCGGTCAATGAAAATTATTATCGATGCCTTTCTCTCCACACCACATATGCTCGATACTCTCTATGTCTGCTTTGCTAGATTTGACACCTTTTCCAAAATAAAAATGTGCCAAACTAACCTCCTTATCTATGCTAACTTGACCTGGAGTCCTGCAACTTTCACTAGCTTTATGTCAAAAACTAGGAGTACATTTTTAGACTTCTTCATACCACTAGAAATATTTTACCAAGCTCTAACCATCTAGGCAGGTTTTATTTGCATTTGAGATGATTTTCTACTCCATAATTGGATCCAAAGTCTTTGCATCATTCTCATCCATGTTTCTCCTTGATTCTTCTTCTTATGCTTGGAGCCTGATCTCTTGAGTCCTGCTTTGACACCTTTTCCATGTGTTGACATCAATGACAACATATTTCCAATAAGTATTACACTTCCTGAACTTCACTTGGGATAGATTGAATTGTTATTTCATTTATGATTCAACCCTCACCATCTTGGAGAAGAAAACATCTCTCATCAATGCAATGGAGTTCATGCATACCATCTAATATAGCCTTGGGATAGAACATCCAATCATTGAAAATAAAATGCTTTAAATAAACCAATGCCTAATTAATGATAATCGGGAACCCAGGGCCATCTTTGTTTTATCTAGGACAAGCATTTAAGTTCCTTGGAATTACCTTTTTTTCATGCTTCTCCTGAATATATGTGGGAGATGGTAGTGTTGATCGTAGAGAAAAAAATTGACAAATGAATTATGAATCCTTTAGCTCTAGCATATAAGTTGCATATATGCATTAAATTTATGAGTTGTCACCTATTGTTGGGTCTTGGAATTGGCATCCTTTTCACCATCATTTTCCACTTTTTCAACCATTTTCAACCTTATAATCACATTATATTACTTCATCGATTTCCATTTTGACTAATGCATGCTACTCTTTCATGTCACCTTAATTCATGCAGTTTTTCTTGTATTTTGATGAGAGGTCAATTTTTTTGGGTAACTTTATTAATAAAATTGACAAGGAGGCTATTTTAGGATTACTTGGCTCGTTGGGGTGTTGTTTCTTATATGCAATGTGTTTTCTCCAAGTTTTTTATTGTTGATATTCTAGAACAAGTTTTGTTGATGCTACTGCTATAACGCTAATAGTATATTCCATAATACTCTATTTCCATGATACTCTATTTTCTTGATGATGTCATTGAGAGTCAACACGAGAGTTGCTACTCAGTTGTCAAGCTAGACCATTGTGCCAGCAAAGTGGACCATCTTTTTACAATACAACCAACTTAGTTGTGACAATTATGATTTATTCTCAACAAACTAGTTGTAATATGTTGTATGAGACTCTCAATTACGATAACTTAAGAATTGAAAGATTCTCATGGTTGATTTTGGTTTTAAGATTATAAATAATGTAAATATATAAAATTAGAATCCCTCTACCTTGTTCATGGGCAAATCTATTTTCTTCTGGAGACACTATGCATCTATAATGTTCTTCAAGATTAATACAAAACTTTCATGGGTATGTGGCTCATTTGCAGTTTGTGTCTTAGCTTGTGAGCTATAAATTACCAGCTACTTGCTATGGAGGAAAGTACCTCCTCTCTAGTAGATATTGTTGTATCAGTAAGGTAGTGTAGCGGTGTGATTTGATTTCCTCACAGTTATGTTTAAGATTGTTTATTTGTCAATATTACACAATCTTATTAACATGTTGCAATCACTGACTGTTAATAGGTTTGCATAATAGTTGATCTTGATTATTTGTGTAACAACATAGATCCTGGGTCAATCCATTTCTCAATTGTATGTTATTAACTTTATTGCTACAATTTTTTATTTTTGTTGAACAAGGTATTAGACAAATTGTGGTTATTACTACTACAATATGTTGCGAAATTGATGATTTAATGATTGCATGAGTTCATTGATTGTGTGAGGTTGCATTTGAATGGATTAGGTAGTTCTTTTCAGGAGTGCTATTTTCCTTTTTTGCAAGTGTGGTTTTGAATGATTTAGTGATGTTTATTCTAAAAGAGTGATTTAATTTAAGAACTATGTGTAGTGATTGGAATGTTTGAGGGTTTGAAAATGATGATTTCAGTGTGTTGAGAGTGAGGATTTACAACGACTTGCATTTTGATTGTGTGCCATGATATTAGAGAGTTTGTTATTGGACATTGTTGATACTTGCATATACTTTGCATAATAAACTTGAAATAAAAATACTTACCTTGGTTGAAAATTTGTGTGTGTGAAATTAATTAGTTCTAATTAAAATACAATTAATTATCCAAACATTTTAGAATCGTTCCCAGGGAGGTTATTAGAGATGCATAAGTGGGACTAGCATTGTTTTATTTAGATGCATTTTAAATACAACACATTAGAAGTGTTCTTGTCTTTAAGGTGAAAGGGTGATAAGATGGGAGGTAAGAAACTAAGCATCACTTTGATATATTGAAGCGAGATCGACATCATAAGGAGTTAGGACACATAGTATTGCATGAGTATAGAATAAGAAAAACACGGTTCCCTTGAAAATACTAACCAAGCGGGTAAAAGAGGACATGGAGGAAGGAAGAACCAATATCTAGGAAGAGTAACATTTATTTAGGAGTTGATCTCCAAACCTAAGGTAGAACCATCTACCCCAAGAAAAAATTATGGGAAAACATGATCCAATAAATTTGTTCCTTGAAGGTTTAAATATCTGGGATCATCCTTGTTAGGAGCACATATCTAGGAGGCATAATATCATGAACCTTTAACTTCAAAAGCAAGACTAGGGATTTCTGGTTCACCTGTATTAGCAGAGGAAGAGTATCAAGACTTGCAGGAAGGACGACGAGGTACAAGCAAGCATAACTTGGAATATCAAGAATTAAGTCCATAGAAAAAACCTCTTGATCATTCTATTCGAGAATTAGGAAGTGATGTGAGATAACTTGAGAAACCATTATAAGATCTCTCACAACCAAGGGAAAAATGAGTGCTTGAACTTGTTTGGAAAAATCCTCAAATTTTGAAGGAAAAAAATATGGTAGAAGAAACAATTAACACCTTTGAATTCCCTATTGGAGATGTCTAGGGGAAATCTCCAATGATTAATATTCCTTTATTAGCCCTTCTAGTTTTCCATGGCATAACCAGTGAAGATCCAAACACTTTTCTATTTGAATTTGATGTCTTATGTAGGAGTTATGATTAAAGCACAAATGCCCAAAAGTTGAAATTGTTTTGTGCTACTCTAAAGGGAGTTGCATTAAGATTGTTTATGGGGCTTGGTGGTGCATCTATTTCCTCATGGGAATATATGAATAAAACCCTCTTGGAAAATTACCAAGATCCTTGTCGAACTAGGGATAAAAGGGAGGAATTATTCAAGATGTCCCAGGAAGAAGAGGAAATATTGGAAGACTATATATATCACCTTCAATATAAAGTGTAGAGATCCAAGCATAGCAATTTGGAAGAGGACATTTTGAAGACAATTTCGATTCGGGGAATGAAGGAATATTGCTTGGATATGTTAAATCTCATGGAGAATGGGGACATATCTAATGAAACCTATGATGATATAGTTACACTTTGCTTGAGAAGCTTAAGAGGATTAATAAGAAATAAAACTTTGGAATGAGATGCCTCTACCTAAGTACATAAATCAACTAATGATGGGGTGATGAGAGTATATAAATGTAATTTATTTGAAAATTTTCAGATCAATATCATTAGCACTTTATCTTCTTAGCTCTATATGTTACAAGTGAAACATAGGAAAATTGAGGTTGAGAAAGCTATGTCCATATTCTACCCCAAATGAAAAAATAAGCATCCTCTTAGGGAATTCCCACACAACAATATAGAAATATGTAACATTTGCAAGCAAGAGAATTCTACAAGACACTCCCCATAATTTCCTTGACTAAATGTGATCTTCAAGAAATTAGGTGAAGAGGTTGAAACAACATACTTTGTTAGCTCCAAGAAGCCATGGCGAGCTTGACCACCAAGTATAGTTTAAGATCCTTGATCTTATTTAATACATGGTATAACATGTAATTATCAATAGGTTTCTCAAAAAATGCAATATCTTGTAGCCCCTTGGCAGTTTCCTAACCCTCCTTTGGTCCAGTATCCAATGCCTTGGCCCTAATGGCATTCTCCTCCAAATCAATCACTTCCATGGCCTCAAGGATGGTGTGGAAACTCTTTCCTAGGACAACTACCCATGTAGTTACCAAATGAGCTGCAACAACTATAACTTCCTTCAAATACACTAGGGAGTAACCCTCCCTTATGACCTTAGTTACCTAGACACCCTAACCCTAATCCAAACAATAAGGTAGTGTAACAAGTTGAAGAACCAATTTTCCCCATGTACTGTATCTCCCCTATTAGGTGTAATGAAGTATGAATAAAATAAGGGATGATAGCAAAACCAAAGAGTTTCCCCTGTTATCATAGAAAATGAAGAAGATAGTTCACCTAGGGAAGAAACTCCAAATCAAGGATTATTGGATAAACAATGGGTTGAATCCTTTGTAATAATTAATGACATTGTTACTACTGAAATCACTATAACAACTGATGTCACTGATACTACTGTAAGAACTGATGTTGTTGATACTACTGAAGCTCTTGTGATAGTTTATGCCACTTCTATTATAGGGTTTGTAACAAATGAAGCTGCTATCAATACCGAGACTTTTAAATATGTCATATCCAGAAATATTAACCATAGATAAGGATACCCATCAACCCGAGTCCCATGTTTTGAAAGAATTAAAGAATTTATATATCCGAATTCCACTACTAAAAGCAATTAGAGATGATCCAATTTACATGAAAACAATAAGGGAAATTTGTGTCAAGAAACCTGGTACGAAACCTTGTGATCCACCCACTGTGAATGTGGTGGGAAAACTATTAGTATTGATGTTGGGAGAATTCCATATACCAAGTATGAATATCCTGGGATTTCGATAGTGGCCGTTCATATTAGGCAAACAACTATTACAAATACATTGGTTGACCTGGGTGTTGTAATTAATATAATGACACCTTTGAGCTATTCAGGTTCACCAATCTAATACCAACCTCTACTGTATTGGAATTGGCTTGTAGGTCTAAAATTCAACCTCAGGGAATTTGAGAAGTTATGGCCATTTCAGTCTACTATGGAGAATATTCAATTGATTTTGTGGTGTTACAACTTAAGAGGAACCTACGAGGACACCCCCTAATTTAAGGTAGACCCTAGTTATCTGTTGCAGACACATTTACATTTGCAAATTAGGTTTCATGATGATATCCAATGTAAACATTATAAATAACCCTACCCATTATCCTCCAACTAGGCCAAGTGTTAATTATAAAAACCATCTATGTCTTGAATTTGATCTAGAAGGGGATGATGAACGACAACTTCTTACTATTGGAAATGTCTTGTATTTTAAAAATGAAACAGAGGATGACACCATCATTTTTTTTTATTAATGACCCCTCTACTATTACTCAACTGATATCCCAGTTATTAATATTTCTAATGGATGAATCTAGTATGGATGATGATGATCTTATTACATAAAAGATACTGACTGCCCCAAGTCTTAAGAATATTTTGGTTGAAACTGAGTCCAGAAAGACCCTAAATATTAATCCTAATTTATCTCATACACAAACATAGAAGTTGAGACAATTGCTGATAAAGTACAAAGGAGCCTTTGCATGGGACTATACAGACATGAAGGGTATTCACCCTGGTTTATGCACTCATCACATTTATTTGAAAGAGGGTTCCCATCCTATTAGAAAACCTCATTAAAGAACAAACCCAACTTTGAAAAATATTTCTAAAGAAGAACTTCAAAAATGATTAAATGTAAACTTCATCTATCCAATTTTGATAGTTAATGGGTATCTCCACTTGTTGTTGTGCCTAAGAAAAATGGAAAGTGAATAATCCATGTTAGTTATAGGGAACTTAATAAATCAACTCAAAAGGACAATTTCCCATTGCCTTTTACTGATCAAGTCCTTGACACCTTATAGGTTTAGTGGTTATAACTAGATCTAGATTGCCTCTGAAGACAAGGACACGACTACCTTCACTTGCCCTTGGGGTATGTTTTCATATAGAGTCCTTCCTTTTGGGCTCTATAACGCACCAACCACCTTTCAATGAGATGTATTGGGGATATTTTATGACCCAATTACTGACTATTTAGAAATTTTCATGGATGATTTTACACCATATGGTGATTAATTTGATGCAACATTAACTAATCTTGAGAAGGTGCTTAAATGATGTATACAAACTCATATTTCTCTTAACAATGAGAAATTCTATATGAAGATGAATGAAGGGGTTGTGTTGAGACACTATCTCTCTGCTGCAGGTATACATGTCAATCCAGCAAAGTTTGAGGTAATTTTAAGAATTCCTAATCCTAAGACATAGAAAGTGGTATGTAGACTTTTCGAGCATGTAGAATACTATATATGTTTTATAGAAATTTTTTCTAGCATCTCTATTGTTTTCCCTACTTTTAAAAGAAAAGGAATTTATATGGCCTGACAAGTATAAAAATGATTTTTTAGATCTAAAGAGGTGTTTAATAACAAATCCTATCTTACAAGGAGCTAATTTTGCCTTGCCGTTCCATATCTCTATGAATGCCTCTGATATAAATATTGGGGTTACATGGACTAACAAGAAGAAGGAAATCCTTATGCCATCTTTTACATCAACAAGAATTTGACCCTTGGAAAATTGAATTATACGGTAATTGGGAAATAATTTCTTGTTGTTGTACATTCTATCAACAAATTTAGGCAATAAATTATAGGCCATTAAGTTTTTGTACATATTGATCATTCTTCTATTCGATTTCTAATGAAAAAACCTGTTTCTAATGGCAAGGTTGTTAGGTGGTTATTGTTACTGCAAGAGTTTTATATCGCCATTATAGAAGAGCCTAGAAAGGATAATGTTTCTTTTGACTTCCTTTCTAGACTGCCTAACAATGACAATAATTTACCTATTGAGGATTCTTTCCTAGTTGAATATGTTTTTGCAGTTTCCACTCACTCATAGTGGTATGAAAATATTTCTAATTATCTTGCAATAGGGAAACTTCCATACCACCTTTTTCCTAGAGAAAAATGAAAAAGCATTCAACAAAGTGCTTGATATTTTTGTATGGATAGATATATCTTTCATACTGGCCCATATAATCAGATCATAAGGTGTGTAAGGGAATATGAAATCCATTAAATTTTAAAGGACTATCATGATGAGCCTTGTGGTGCACACTTTGTTGATAGGAGAATAGGTCATAAGGTGATTTATATATGTTATTTTTTGCCTACCATATTGTAAGACATAAGAAAGTGTGCAAGGGCGTGAAAACTTCTAGAGGATAGGCCAACTTATCTAATTAGATGAAATGTGATTAAATCCCCAATTGGTGATAGAGCCTTTCGAGAGATGGGTCTTGGACTTTGTTGGGCCTATTAATCGCCCATGTCAACAAAAGTTATATTTTGGTATGCAAAAATTACATCACCAAGTGGGTTCAAGCCAAAGCACTTACCAAAGATTTTGAATGGGCTATTTCAAAATTTTTGTTTGAATACATATTTGTTTGTTATGGAGTGCCAAAGGTGATAGTTTCAGATGGGGGCCACAATTCACTTCCCAGTTGACTGAGAACCTTGTCAAGAAATATAAGATTCATCATTAAGTTACTTCATCTTACCACCCATATGATAATGGACAAGTGGAGAGTAATAACAAAGTGCTTGAGACAATTCTTACAAACATTACGACTAGTCACTGCCAACATTGGGCTGAAAGGCTTCCAGAGGTATTTTGGGTTGAAAAAACTACTTAGAGGAACACCACATGCTTTCTCCATATGAACTTATGTATGGTAAGAATCCTATCTCTCTCATTGAGTTCAAAATAAAGACACTCAGGAATGATTTAGAGGTGAATTTGTACTTGACTACAACATAAAGACACTGTCTTGATCAATTGAATGAATATGGAGGGATGCACTTGATTTCCATACAACACACCAATATCATTCAACAACAACATGCCAAGTGGAATGGCAGGTTCATAAAAATGAATGTGTTTTAGAAGGGTTATTGGGCTATGTTATATGATTCCAGTTTTAAGGATTTTAAGGGAAATCTTTATACCATATGGTTATGTCCTTATGAAGTGGATATAGTATTTGACAATGGGATTTCCAAGCTGACAACCATTGATGGGTTGCAAACATCTTTGCTTGATAATGGACTTTGTATTCAATTGTATCATATGATAACTTCTAAGGATTCATTTGTCAACATTGTCTTAGATTCAAATCTCGAAGTCACTGGGGAAAGGGAAGATCTTCCTGCGCCACCAACCATTTAATTTATTTTCTCGTGTTCTAAAAAAAGAATAAATAATAATAATAATAAAATAAAATAAAATTCTAATGGTGGAAACCCCTTTATGGCATAGTTAGACACAATGCTGATGAAAAATAACTTGTTGGTAGTCAGCCATTATTTTATTTGCTGTAAAAACTTCATGTTTTTCAAGTGCTATTTCATCTATAATCTATCTACTTCTACTAAAGGTTGAAAGCTACTGTTGACACTGAGACCAAAAGTACCTGTTGATATTGAGGGCTGAATGTTGTTGCTGACATTGGATCAAGATGTAATTGTTGTTTTGAAAACCGAATGCTGTTGCTGGTACTAGAGATCAAACACTATCAATTGTTGATAACCAAATAATGGGTGTTGATTGTTGATCCTAATACTACAAATTACCATTATCAACCAGTTGCAATGTTTCTTGTTGATAATGTTATTTTTGTATTACAATGGATGTTGTTGATGTTGTACCACCATTGCTACCACTATGATCACATAAATGGAACCCACAAAGTACATTTTCCACGAGCTTTTCCAACAAACACTCCCAACTGAGTTAACGTTGTCTTATCAACTATTGTATCATCATAATTGGTAAGTACTTGAAATGCAGTCTCTCTCATTTACTCACAATCTTTTGTTTAAGCATGTCATTACCACCCTGCTACAGTGGCTGAGAACAACCTTTATTTCAGTTGGGGGATGGATTCATATTGTACCTTCGTATGATACACCATCAACACTTTGACATGGAATGATGGTTGATTAAATTTTGCATGCACAACATCATCTCTAAACTATCCATCACACCATGTTGCCGTTGTTACTCTATTGTGACCCCTCCCAAAATCTGCTAGTATTGTTCACATTGCTTTCTAATTATGGCATTGAAAAAAACCAGCTAATGCTCTACTGCAACCAAAAATTGCCAAATTCTGCAAAATTTGACATCTTCCTCCAAACAAGGAATTACATGCGATGATTTATGCACATATCATAATGTATTTTATAAGTGATCAAAACTATGGGAGATTAGTTGCACGTAATTAACCTAATTCTATTATTGTACTAACAAATTACCCAAGAGCTTAAAGAATTTTTGAAAATTCAGGTTGGTTGACATACTTTAATAAGATATGCGGGTTTAATGAATATATTTCTTTAGAGTTTGCACAAAATTTGGCAGATCAAGGTTCAATTGTGAGGGGAATGCAGATAATAGTTATAGAGGAAGTCATCTCCAGGGTGACAACTCTGCCTTGTACTAGGATGTGCTAGTTTAGTAGAAAGAATTTAGTCCCAATAGCCAAGGCCACATTATTGTAGGAGGGTGAGTAGATAAGGAATAAAGGAAGGGAAGTAGACATAACCTCACTCCCACACTGTTGGTTACGTGGGGCTTGACCTAGGTTCAAAAGTGATTTAGCCAAGCAAATTCTGGTACTACTGGCCCTTTCAGCAACAATCCATGGAGTGCGGACTGAGGTGTCACCCGAAGTAGTACAGGAGGATGTTGGAACCAAGTTTTTGCACCCTAGGGATGTTGATCTGAATTTGAAACTACTTGAAATTTGTTTGCAAGGTATTCAATTCAGAAATAAACATGTTTAAAAGACTTCCATGTCTTGCAGAAAAGAAACACATGAAATTTTCAGCTGTTTATGACCCATCTAAGCATAGCAGAATTATTTCCTTTTACTGTTTAACACATAAAAACAAATTTGTTCTGCAAAATAAACCAACCACATATGCACAAGAAGTTGATAAAGCAGTTCACCCCCTCCAGGGCTACGTCTGCTGGGTCCAAAGCCCCCAAATGGGCTTGTCCTTGTTTTTATAAAATGCTCAAATTGAAAATACAGCTGAATAGAAGCATCTACAGGAGAAATAGATGGTAGAAATGGATTCAGAAAACTTGAATCCTTCAGGATTGACTATTGGATCACCTCCAATGGATACCTGCAACCCTGTACAGTCTTCCCAATACTGGCCCCTGGTGGCTCCTAGAACTTTCACGGCTTCAAAACGTATGAAAATGACCTCTGATGGCTGTAAGACCTGCACCAATGGCTTCAGAAGGTCGAAAATACCCAAAATAAAAAAAAAATTCGTCCAAAACCGACTTTCTGGGCCAAAGTTATGGCCATTTACTCCAGACTGCCAGTTTCCCCTAACAAAACCCCAGTTGCATTTAGTTACGGCCAGTTAAGGCCGCCAAATATGGCGGGACCGCCAAATTTGGCGCTCCGCCAAATCCGCCGCCATCCTGACCACCAGTTAACTGCTGTTATCCGGCTGCATGTGACCGGAAATCCTGGGCGGTTAGGTTGCATGGGATTCCGCGCCACGGTTTTAATGACGGTCTGTTAAAGTCTAATGGCTATCCCGGCATGTGACCACGTGTATGTTGAACGGCGAAATTTCCGCGGCGGTTAAGGTTATGGACCCTGGTCATAAGGCGCAGGTCCCATGGTTAGGGGCTGGCCCCTTTTTATTTCCCGCTCCTCCAACTTTGAACCTTATCAATAAACCTTTCGGCCCATCCATCAACGTGAAGCACTTTGGCATGACGGTAAAGCGTTGGAGTTGCAGGGTAGAGGTCGCGGGTTCAAACCCGGCCCCTCCCACACAAACTTTTGAAATACGCCTAACACCTCTGCTGACGTCACCCAGGGCCACGTGGCGCCCTCCGGGCCTGCCACGTGGCGGATTTTGATTGGCTGCAGGAAAGGGAATATTCCAAGGAATATTCTTTTTTTAATTTTTTTTAAAAATTCCAATTTTCTAATGTTTTGGGCAACATTTTCTTTTGGCCATATCTTCCTCATATGGCGACCATTTTTCGAACCGTTTGCGGCGCCGGAATCGGGAGGACGAGCACTTTCCAGTCGTTCAACTTTGAACCAGTTCTAAGCACTTTGAATTTTGAGCATTTTTACAACACTTAGGACATGAACACCTGATCACGCCTCCCCATTGGGAAGCTTTTGGACCCCAAAAGCCTTCAACTACCTGTTAAAGAGGTGAGGGTACAGTTCCCTCACTCTGTTCACCTCCATCCACTTTGCCTTGTTCGGTTTGCTGCCTTTGAGACCAACCCGCACATAATCTACACTGCCCCTCCTTGAAGTGCGTGTCCTTCTGTCAAGGATTGTATCTTCTTTCAGCTCATCTAAGAATTATGGCGAGAAATCTTCTATAGATGGCAGCTGAACAGTACTTTCATGATCAGCAATCAAAGGAGGTTCATACAAACGTAAGTTCTCCACATTGACAACAGAATACATTTGCATGTAGGAAGGCAAATCTAATTGAAAAGCATTATTCCCAACCTTCTTGAGGATTTTGAATGGACCATAACGAATAGGCTTCAACTTTTTACCTTCTCCTTGCATCCTTTCCTTACTAATGTACAGCCATACCTCATCCCCTTCTTGAAACTTGTGATCGACTCTATGCTTGTCGTGTCTTTCCTTGTACTTGCCTTGACTTTTCTCAAGCTGTTCTTGAATTTGCTGATGTATTTGCTGAATTCTTTCAATGAATGAACGAGCTTTGTCAATGTCACTATGTCCCTCAATGGCGACATCTTTCTCAAGAATGAAATCAAGAGGTGATTTTGGCAAGTAACCAAAACAAGCTTCAAACGGTGAGGTGTTTGTGGAAGAGTGCTTGGCACGATTGTAAGCATGCTGTATGTAGTGCAAATGTTCATCCCAAAGTTTGGGATGCTTGCTGCAATAACCTCTCAAGAGGTGCACAATGGTTCTGTTCACAACTTCGGTTTGTCCATCTGTTTGCGGATGGAAAGCAGTGCTTTTCTTCAACTTTGTGTCCATCATCTCCCATAGGTTGGACCAAAAATTCCCCACAAATCTGGAATCCCTGTCACTAATAATGGAAGTAGGCAAACCAAAGTGAATCCATACATGATGAAAAAATAATTCAGCAGTTTGTTCAGCAGTTATAGTTTTCTTACAAGGCATAAGTATACACATTTTGCTGAAACGATCAACTACTACATATAAATAATCATGCTGCTTTCTAGATTTTGGCAAACCTCCTACAAAATCCATAGAGATGCTCTCCCATGGTCTAGAAGGTACCGGCAAAGGAGTATACAAACCAAGCTTCCTATTGCTAGGCTTGCTTGTAGCACATAGTGAACAACCTCTTATGAACCTTGAAACAGAATCTACCATGCGAGGCCAATAGCAATACCTCTGTAGATGTGCAACTGTTTTGCTCACACCAAAGTGGCCAGCAATAAGAGAAGAATGAGCTTCTCTTATGACATTTATCCTCTCCCCCTGTGGTATACACAACTTGCCCAAATGAAACAGCAAATTGTTATGCATGTGATAATCATTTTCCTCTACATGATTCCCTTTACTCAAGTTAGCATACACATCTTTAAAGTCATCATCAGATGCATATTGTTCTATGTAACTATCATGTACAATGGAATCATTCTTAAGTAAAGTAACAGCACCAATAATAGGCCTTGAAAGCATATCAGCAACCTTATTCAAAGTACCTTTCTTGTACCTTATTACCAAATGGAACTGTTGCAAGAAGCCCATCCATCTGAAGTGTCGTGACTGTTGTAACTTGCTTTGTGATTGCAAGTACTGTAAGGGCTGATGGTCGGTATGTATAACAGTTTCTTTGCCCATCAAATAGTGTTTCCACTTCTTGATGCTTTGTACCAACGCATACAACTCCTTATCATATGTAGGATAATTTACAACAGCACCATTAAAAGTTTCAGAATGAAATGCAATAGGCTTACCATGCTGTAGAAGAACTGCACCCATAGCATAATCACTAGCATCAATTTGTATCTCAAATGGCTGTCTCAAATCCGGTAATGCAAGGACTGGAGCTGAACTAATCTTCTCTTTCAAAGATTCGAAAGCTTTTTGCTGCTTGCCTCCCCATTGGAAAGCATGCTTCACACTTGTCACTGCATGCATAGGAGCTGCTATAGAAGAGAAGTTAGAGATGAACTTCCTCCAATATTGAGCTGCACTCAAAAAAATTCTTACCTCTGTTATGGATTTGGGAGTAGGCCACTTCACAATAGCCTCAATCTTAGCAGGATCAATTCTCAAAGCACCTCCTCCTACTATGTGTCCCAAATAAACCAAAGAAGTCTTTCCAAATTCACACTTTGACATTTTAAGAAATAACTGATTCTTCTTCAAAACATCAAGTACTTTTCTAACATGCATGACATGATCTTCTCTAGACTTGCTGAAAATTAAGATATCATCTAAGTAGACAATAACGAAATCATCAAGAAAAGGACGCAAGACATCATCCATTACCCGCATGAAAGTTGCAGGTGCATTGCACAAACCAAATGGCATCACAAGCCACTCAAAGAGTCCTTGTTTGGTTTTGAAGGCTGTCTTCCATATGTCACTTTCTTCAATTCTTACTTGATGATATCCACTACGCAAGTCTAACTTAGTGAAATATCGAGCATCTTTCAGCTGGTCTAGCAAATCATCTATCCTTGGGAGTGGGTAACGATTCTTTACTGTTATCTTGTTCAAGGCCCTGAAATCAACACACATACGCCAAGTGCCATCTTTCTTTGGAATCAATACAATCGGTGACCCACATGGTGAAGTACTTGGCCTTATGAAACCCTTGTCCAACAAGTCCTTGATTTGCTTCTTTATTTCAGCATTCTCCATAATAGACATGCGGTACATGCCTATGTTTGGAAGAGGACAATCTGGATGCAAATGGATTTCATGCTGAATCTCCCTCTTAGGAGGCAAACCTGTTGGCTCCTGAAACATCTCATGATATGCATCAACTACATCATACAGATCTGATTTAAGTTTTGGATCACAATTTTCAAATGACTCATGATTCACATCAACCTTGGGCTTAATCATAAGAAGAACAAAATTCTTACTTGAATTGACCAGCCTTTTTACCTGTCCTGCATTCACCATCGCTATATTTGTCTTCTTGCGATGAGCTCTAACAATGAACTCCTTGCCATCTTTGAACAGATGATATTTGTTTTCATGGCGATGAAAGATAGCTTTCCTGTCAAACAAATAAGGACTTCCCAAAACAATTCCTGCTATATCAAAAGGTACCACATCAAGTTCAACTGTGTCAATAAAATGTGCAGTAATTGCAAAGCGCAATGTGCACTTTCTTGAAACTTGTAAATTTGCATCCTTGCAAATCCATCCAAGTGGATATGGCTTCGGATGTGGAACGGTCTCAAGTTTAAGCTGCTTGACCAAGTCCTCTGATATAAGGTTTGCTTGTGACCCACTATCAAAAAGTGTGTCAATCTTAGTATGTTTTGAAATCACCCTCACATGAAACAGTTCAATTCTTTCTTCCTCCTTAGGAGCTTGTACATGGCAGTTTGAGGTACTAGTGCTGGCTTGAGTTTCAATTTCTTTTCCCTTCAAGTTTTTCAAACCCATGGCTGTAATTTTGGTTTCATCACCTGAATCTTCCCCTAAATCTTGTGGTGTAGATGTAGTAGCAGCAGTTTTCTGTTTCCCTTTGGATTTGTTAGATTGAGGTCTTTTTTTCAGGATGTAATTTCCAACAGTTTTTCTCCTCATGGCCTGGTTTAGAACAGTGTTTACATATCACTTTCTCACTCTCCTGCTTGACAGATGCATTCTTTTTGCCTTTTCCCTTGGAGGTTTTCTCTTTGCTTTTCCCCTTGGGGGGCTTGTTTCTACCTTCTTCAAATGTGTTTTTTCCCCTTGCCTCTAAATGGGTAGCTTGGACACAAACCTCGTCCAGGCTAGTAGGGTTAAACATCAAGATGGTGTGTCTAAGGTAGCTATGCAAGCCACCAATGTATTTCAGCAAGGTGTCTTGGGTCTGTAAATCTACCCCTAACAAGAGAGCTCTTCTCCTGAATTCTTGGGTGTAGTCTTGGACACTCTGACCCTTAAGTTGTCTGAAATTTTGCCAGTTCATAATGGCTTTCTGCATGTGAGCAAGAGGATAAAACTATTTTTTAATGGCTAACAGAAATTCAGGCCATGTTAAGGTAACCTTACCAAATTTCTTGATCTCCTCTTTAGTCTTGGCCTCCCACCAGACCAAGGCTGCTCCATCCATTCTCAAAGAAGCCAACTGAATCTTTGTGGCATCATCATGCATATTTTGGATCCTCAAGTAAACTTCCAACTGTCTAATCCAGTTGTCAAGCTTTTCTGCATTCACTTCACCATTAAACATAGGTAATTCGAATTTTACATCAAGCTTCAAAAAAGGAATTTTTCCAGAGGATCTATGCTTATGAACAGAAGAAGACGAAGATGAAGAGGAAGAAGGTGAAGATGGGGGTGGTGGATCACCATTTCCTCCATGTCCTTTCTTGGAATGATCATCATCCTTCTTACCTCCTGAAGAGCCCTCTCCTTCATGTGGATGTTTGGACCCTTCTCCAGCCAATTTCTCATTTCTTTTTTGATACAATATCCTCACCATTTCAGTGAGATCTAAGAAATCCTTTCTGAAGACTCTTTCTTCTTCTCTTGGATCTGTCTCTATAGGAATTTCTCCTCCATGTTCAGACATCCTTGAAGCTTCTGCTGAGACTCTTGAGGGTGAAATTGAAGGTGGAGGTGATGGCTCTCTGGCCTTCCTTGACTGAGGATTTTCTCGTTCTCTAGTCAACTGTCCTTCCCCTCTTTTAAGTTTCAACCTGGTAAGCATCAATACTTGCAAGACAATTAGAAGATCTTTGCACAAAAACAATCAAAAGACAACTACACCAGAGATTGACTGAAAATAGCATTTATCTACTTTGCAATTGTATAACAAGAGCATTTCGAAGGCTTCCTAGCTCAGTTCAGGCTCTGTCTATAGCTTATTTGACTGATTTTGATACAAAGAAGCAATAATCTAGCTCTGATACCAACTTGATCTGAATTTGAAACTACTTGAAATTTGTTTGCAAGGTATTCAATTCAGAAATAAACATGTTTAAAAGACTTCCATGTCTTGCAGAAAAGAAACACATGAAATTTTCAGCTGTTTATGACCCATCTAAGCATAGCAGAATTATTTCCTTTTACTGTTTAACACATAAAAACGAATTTGTTCTGCAAAATAAACCAACCACATATGCACAAGAAGTTGATAAAGCAGTTCACCCCCTCCAGGGCTACGTCTGTTGGGTCCAAAGCCCCCAAATGGGCTTGTCCTTGTTTTTATAAAATGCTCAAATTGAAAATACAGCTGAATAGAAGCATCTACAGGAGAAATAGATGGTAGAAATGGATTCATAACACTTGAATCCTTCAGGATTGACTATTGGATCACCTCCAATGGATACCTGCAACCCTGTACAGTCTTCCCAATACTGGCCCCTGGTGGCTCCTAGAACTTTCACGGCTTCAAAACATATGAAAATGACCTATGATGGCTGTAAGACCTGCACCAATGGCTTCCGAAGGTCGAAAATACCCAAAATAAAAAAAAAATTCGTCCAAAACCGACTTTCTGGGCCAAAGTTATGGCCATTTACTCAAGACTGCCAGTTTTGCCTAACAAACCCCAGTTGCATTTAGTTACGGCCAGTTAAGGCCGCCAAATATGGCGGGACCGCCAAATTTGGCGCACGCCAAATCCGTCGCCATCCTGACCACCAGTTAGCTGCTGTCATCCAGCTGCATGTGACCGGAAATCATGGGCGGTTAGGTTGCATGGGATTCCGCGCCACGGTTTTAATGACGGTCGGTTAAGTCTAACGGCTATCCCGGCATGTGACCACGTGTATGTTGAACGGCGAAATTTCCGCGGCGGTTAAGGTTATGGACCCTGGTCATAAGGCGCAGGTCCCATGGTTAGGGGCTGGCCCCTTTTTATTTCCCGCTCCTCCAACTTTGAACCTTATCAATAAACCTTTCGGCCCATCTATCAACGTGAAGCACTTTGGCATGACGGTAAAGCGTTGGAGTCGCAGGGTAGAGGTCGCGGGTTAAAACCCGGCCCCTCCCACACAAACTTTTGAAATACGCCTAACACCTCTGCTGATGTCACCCAGGGCCACGTGGCGCCCTCCGGGCCTGCCACGTGGCAGATTTTGATTGGCTGCAGGAAAGGGAATATTCCAAGGAATATTCTTTGGAATATTCTTTTTTAATTTTTTTTTTAAAATTCCAATTTTCTAATGTTTTGGGCAACATTTTCTTTTGGCCATATCTTCCTCATATGGCGACCATTTTTCGAACCGTTTGTGGCACTGAAATCGGGAGGACGAGCACTTTCCAGTCGTTCAGCTTTGAACCAGTTCTGAGCACTTTGAATTTTGAGCATTTTTACAACACTTAGGACATGAACACCTGATCAGATGTCTTGATGAAGGTTCTAGAGGTTCGTGGTCCGAAATTGCACGTTCACGTTGCCTTGCATAGCAGCTTGAGCGTACCTCTGTAAGGGGCGTGAATACAATACTATCCTGATCTCAATCTTTACTGCGCTATTATATTAGTGCTTTGACTTAGTTTCGGCGGGCCCAAAATTCTTATTACATATTTAACTTCAAGTAAGTGCGCATAATCAAGACCAATATAAATGTATACAAATAAACATAACCATAGATGCACAATATTCCGAATCAAACTTATTTTTGTTAATAATCCGGTTCAAGTTCAGTTCAATTACAAACCCGACTCTGCCCTACGCACTTAGTTGCAGGGGTCCGTGCAGTCAGCTGTGGACTCTACTAGGCCTTTGCACACTCAGCTGCGGACTCTACTAGGCCTCTGCGCACTCAGCTGCAGAGCCTCTTCCTACTACTATGACCCAATACACTTCAGATCCACCTCTATCCTCTAACCATGCCTTCGCATCTATCTATTACTGCTTTCTTCAAAAACTATCTTTACACTTAGAGCCTCCATCTATTTATACAATCCCATGGTCCACAGACCATGGGTAGGCCGACACAACTTTACATTATTTTAGAATTCTTAGGGCAGACAACCCTATCACTCATTCTAGACTTTTGCGCTTTGCGTCTGTACTTCGCTGAGTCTTTACATTACATTGACCAAAACTCGAGCTTTAAGCCCGAAAAACATGCTGTGGGGGGATCCGCTACCCAACAGGCCCCCAACACAATCATCGTGACTCGTCTTGAGTCACTCTGCTAGTGCAGCGATCTTTGCGCGAAGTCCATCCAGCAGGTCTCGTGCAGCTTGGGTGTCTGCAGCACACTGTTCCACTGTCTACTGTACTTGTTGCACACGTATCTCTGACCTTTTGTGAGCAGGGTCACATTCCTATCTAACCACATAAATTTCTTGCATTTATGCCAGCTTCCCTTCAATGGTAGCTGTAATTGTGACAGCTTCATCGATCCATGGTTGGATGCGTGCTTTAAGCAGGGCTTCTTTTTGGCGCGTGACGTCTAATTGGTCATTTAGTGCCCTTTCCTGTTGTAGTTTGGTGAGTCATTGAGTAAGGACAACTATCTACATGGTGCCTCGGACACTGTCGTATTCCTACTGCAACTCGTGCACCTCTGTCTCTAAGCATTGTAGGTTCAGATCTTCTTGCAGGTGCGTAAGCATGGTTAGTGCTTGCTCCAACATCTTGGTACAATCCTGTGTCGCTTGGCCAATTTGCTCCAACCCCATCTGGATGGCACGGGCGCGCTGCTCTCTTACATATGGGGGCGTGGAGAGCTACACCTTCAATCACAACTCAATGATCTGCAGGTTCAGTTCCAACTGAACCTTCGCCGTTTCCTCCCCGGCTTCACGAACTTCGGCCGCTAATTTATGGACCTATTCTAATACTGGTAGTTCTGCCGGCACGGCAAACTCTGGGACACTCTTACATGCATCCTTTACTACCTGCTCCAGTCTGCAAGCCCGCACAACCAAATCATCACGTTGGAGGCTGAGTTGATCCATGTTGACTTTTTTCTCGTTCAAGACCTGGATAACGCGGCCTTCCTTGGCGCAAAGCTCTATGATGAACCCATCCTACAACTTGTACAGGGTTTCACACAGTAGGGCTACCAAGTTTATGCTCAACCCCTTAATCCTACCCACTGCAATTTGGTCAACTTCGTTTGCTACCGCTAACGCGCCCTCGGGGAACATGAAAGTGTTGGTCACACGAGTGTGCAGCATCTGTTCCGTCACTGATGTACCTGCTGTGATATATGGGGCCATTGTTCCTGTTTGTGGGGGCTACACTTGTAGTCCACATAGTTGTGCTTGTAGTGCCCCCAACACAGTGTTCTGCTCCATCCTCACTTCTTGGAGCACGTCCTTAGTGACACTGCTCACCATCTCGCCAATGTCAAACAGATCACCTTCTGTAAGCGTGATTGGGTCAATGGACGTCTTAGATGCCTTCATCTTCTTTCTGGGAACCTGTTTCTCAGGGATGCGCGGCTATTTCAATTGCTGTGAGGTGGTTTCCGGATCCACGCGCTCTTTGTCCAGGTCGATGTCCCCCAGCCCTGTGGACATTCCCTGGCCTCCCTCGGCCTCTACTATCATTGCTTCTATTGTTTGTGGTGCTGCTACTACATTGGCCGTCTTTTGCTATGCGGCTGCTTCTATTGTGGCTTGTTCCTGGCGCCTATTTTCAGCCAGCTGCGCGATGAACAACTTGGCATCCTTCTTTGTTTGCTAGGCTACGACCTTCTCCATTCCTGCCAAGTCCGCGGCGCGCCACTTCGGAGGCCATGTTTCCAATGTTGTAAAGATGGTGTTTTCCATAGCAATAAATGGACGCTTTGTCCATTCCTTCACTGGATCCTTCCGCGCCCGGACATGAATGTTGTGCATGTCCGCTTCAAACTCTGCAAAGCTCTGTAGAGTGTCGTACACTGTGGGAGACAATCTTGGCCTTCTATTGATCCATATCCAGATGCTTGCCTCCATCAGCACCCAAAACACCTTGACCACATGAATCCGTCTTGTGTCCTTCATGGCCTAGAGCGAACCGTACTTCGTGGCCTCAGGAAGGTCTTGGTCGATCAACGGGAACTAGCTATCTATCGGTATTTTGCTAGTTACCAGCACAATGGATAAGAGCAACCACGCATAGTGGAAGGTCTTACCCTACTCTTGGGTCTCCTTGCAGTTTACCAAAAATTCCTCACAAAGGAACTTAGCCCAGTTGAACTGTACCCCCTCCACGCACTACTCGGCCAGCGCAACCATAGGCGCTGGTACTTCATCGGCACGACACTTTTGCATTAATTTGCCAGCCATGATTTGGATGGCTACATGCACACCTTTGTCCTTGATACTCGCAATTGCATAGCCGTGATTCTTCTTCTCCAACTTGTACTTGGTTTTCATGGCTTCCCCGAGAGCCAAATCATTGCTTCTACCAGCTATTTTTGAGAGGTCCCTTCCCTTACATGGAAGTCGAGAAATTCGGTGAATCAATTCCGCTGTGATGGGAATCGACTCCTCTAGCCATAGGTGCCCATCATACACTAGGAACAACAACTGCTTGATGATGAAAATGGTGATGTGCACGTGGTGAAATCAGGGTATCCATCGTAGATTAAGTATCCCGGCCTTCTCTACACCGCATAGCCATTTTCGCAGCTAAAAGTGATCAGTGATCCCCCCAACTTCTGGTTCATCAAGATTTCCATTGTCAGGTGCGGGAATTTCTTGCTGTCTATGAGGTCCCAATCTTTGAACTTCATGGTAGGCACCCGGTCGAGGGGCGGACCTTCAAAAGTAATGCTATCAGGGAGGAGCGGGGTTTGGAGCGCACTCTTCATGGTCTCCAGGTCTTTGGCCACCCTAACTTTCCCTTTCCACAGAGGGACTTATGTGGGTAACTTTGTTGCGGATGACATTGGTGGGGCATCCTCCTCCCCATCGTCTCACACCTCTATTTGATCAATTAGAGCCTGTAAGTCTTCTTCCTCTTCTTCTGATTCAATGGTGATGACTTTGCCTTTTTCTTCCATCGACAATTTGCTGAACCGTGGGTTTCTTGGGATAGCGGACTGGTCCCATCGTCTGCTTATCCTTCTTCGACCGTGGCGTCTGTGGTGATTTTGGAACTTCTGGCGCAAGCGCCACATCTTTGGTCTCCTCATGGGCCTTATGGGGCTTTGTAGCCTCACCAGCGGTATCTTTGGTGAATCGCACTCCTGGTTTGGTAGCAGTCATTGTGTTCACACGAGATATGTTCTGTCGCGTACTCAAAGGTGGCAAGAGTGCTTGGCACTCAATGCTCTGTAATCGCTCAAGTCTCAAACAACCAAGTGTTGTCTCGTGGCTAGCCCTGGGGGTTTTATAGCATCTTTTGAATGTGAATTCAACCATTCCCCCCACTTCTGAGTCATTAATGCCTTCTTGGCGGTAGATCGTCCCAAATCTAGCTCTTAATTCGTGTCTTAATTGCCCACCTCCCACTCCTTTTTTCCTTAAATTGGACCTCTTGTCATGAACAGTGACACCAACGGTCACCTCCCAGCCTACCGCGCAGCCGCGCAACTCCCTATGCGCGGGAGCGACCCCTCTGACATACTGATGCCGCGCACAACCTCCTTATCATGTAGCTTCCATACAGACTCTTTTATAGTCCCGCGCTCTCTTTCAACTGCTTGGAGCGCTGAGACTGTGCTCCCTACGGATAGTCAGGTGGTTGCACCACCTGTGTGAGGCTTCAATTCACTTTCCAACCTAGTCCGTTGGCACTCCTCAATTACCCTTGCGATAGTCATCACTGTGAATTCCTCCTCACATGGTGTGCTCCCCTGGTTACTCCGTTTAGTAAGGTGCGGTCACAGCTATGGTAGCAGAGTCACAAATGCTCGGCGACAACCTTCTAATGTAGCAGTACGACTGCTCATATCTTGTCTTGTCATTCTTAGATTCTTGATGCGACATGCTTGTGTGATTTTGTTTTCCATTTTTTTGATCTTCGCATCCATTTACATGCTTTTCTTCCTCAGTCGTACCCAATCTTCTTCAAGTTCACGAAGATTAAGGTTCCCTTGCCAAAAGGCTTCCTATATTCACATTTGTTCGTCCTCGCGTGGCTGCATAATTCCTTTGTCTTGGTCCTCGAGTACTATCCCAACTGTGGGAGCTATTGCCGGAGGATTCCTTTCCTCCAAAACTATGGTCTCGACTCTGCTCTTCAGCTTCAGAATCATTTCCGTGCTCAGGCTTTTGCATATGTCCCTATAGGCTCATCAGAATGTTGGTACGCAGAGGTCCCAATCAGTTCGTCTCGCTTGGTGAACTCTGTTCAAGATTCCACATACCTTCTTGAATGATTCTACGTGGAGCGTTTGTGGTGCGCGTCACTTTTCTTGCTGTTGCGTCTTGTTCTAATTTTTTATCCTTAGTGTGGGGTGTGTTTGTGCAGATTGCACAGCACACGTATGTACCCTTCGACACAGGTGGTCACGCAAGCTGCTCCATCCTGGCTGCCCAACTCTCGTTCGAAGTTGGGGGCTTCCAAACCGTAGGCACATCATCCTTCTATATCTACGCCAGTGCTCAAAATTTCCTTGATGTGTACCCCACCATTGTGCGGGTGTTGCGTGCAGTTCCCATTTCAATGCATTGAACCGCTACTGTTCCAGTAATGCGCTTTCAAATTTTCTCAAGAATTCATCCACCATGGTCAATCCATCATATGTCGGCAGCTCTCTTGCCTCTGTTGTCACGCAACACAACAATCTAACCATCATGTTGCAATTCAGCATCGTCACTTCGTGCAACCGGTTCTACCATCGCTATACTTCCTCGTCTGAATCTGAAGTACAGGAGCTTTTGCGCTTCCACGAGATCCTCCCATCTATAGTCAAATTCACCCAATCCTAGTCTTGTGCAGTTATCTTGTAAATACAATCCAGCTCATTGTCGCTTTCAACGTCGCATACTGGTTCAATGTAGCACGCTCCTTCGGGTGGGTCCAGTGGGACTACTACGCATAGTGACTTTTTCTCAAATATCATCTTGTGCTTCTTCAGATTGATGACTCTGTTCATATCAGCGGCCTAGTCTATTCCTAACAACGTGGGATAGGGATTGATGTCATCGAAAATCTTTATCCCTTCAAAATCCGTATGTGTGCTCGCTCCTTCAATATCAACTGTTACCCCTTGCAACCTTCCCATGGGAAAAATCTTTTGTTGGTTTGCCATTCATAATTGAATATGGGACCACTGTAATGTGGGCCTACCCATGCATTCCCATTTTTGCTTCGGTAACACATTCACGTCGGAACACAGATCTAGGATTACCTGATCCATTTCATACTCACCAATCTGCGCAATCAATCTCATTTCCCTCCCAGTGCGCAATGCATGCTTTCCCAATTTTCGGACTACGTGCGGTTCTCCTGACCTCGCGCACCTGGTGATCAACGCCTGTAGTCCCTTAACTACCTTGTTGTCACGTAGCAGTTTCATGCATGTCTCCAAAAATGTAGTAAGCATTGAAGGATCCATTCCTAGCTCTAGTTGACCCTTTCTACTTGAAGTGGAGGCCGCTGTGAAGCTCTTTTAGCATCCATGAACGTCTCCTTTGTGTGTTCTAAGTCAAACTCAGGCTCCTTTGCAGGAGCCTTGTGAACCCAAGTATCTTCCTTGGGTTGCTTCCCCTTATCCTCCCCCATGGTCGCACTACTTCTGAGAATCATGTTCACATTCGAGTCTTCTTCGTGTGGTTTAGACCTCATCATTTGTATATTTTGAGTCAAAGGAGGCTAGAATACCCATTTTTCGTGCATTTGTGTGATCAACGTAGGGAAATCTATTGTTTCATGATTAAAATGAGCACAGTACGAACAAGATATCCTGGTCGGGTTGGTACAATCGCGGGCATAGTGCCCTAGTCCTCTGTAATTGTAACAAATTAACTGTCTGCGGCCCCTTACTATTGGCTAGTTGAATTGTTTATGAATTAAACGTTCAAGTACCACATTAATTGTCAACCAGGGAAAGTCTTTTTATTCCAAAGGCTACTGCGTACTGTATGTACCCAAAATCTAAAAGCATTGAAAAGCTGTAGTATACGTGATTCTTACGCTATGTCATTACAGTACTTGTTAAAGTAAAAGCAATTAATTAAAACTACAAATCTGGAAAGCAGAATGATGGATGCTCTGTTGGCAGAGGATCATGACCCTATCCTCCAAGTGGGGACGTTCAGCACCTGCCCCTGTAATCAGATTTACTAATGCACACTGCACTCTCATTCACCGGTGAGAAACAAACTCAAATGATTAATGAAACAGAGTACTAGCAAAACAGAGAATACCAGAGGCAATGCTATCAAATCCAAGCAGAGTACCAAAAAGAAACTATTGCACACTTACACACTTGACAAGAAAGTAAATGGGCGAATCTTGTGAGGAAGGTGGGCCCAGTCCCTCTCACAAGATTCCCTAGGAAAACGAAGACTGGATTAAGTGCTCAAAACAGTTTTATATTCATCTGCCAAAAAGATTAAATACAATAGAGTCCAGACTTGCTGATGTTCTCAGAATCTCTTCTTACAAACTGACCATAGACACTGACTAATCCCTTTTTCATGTAGATGTCTCCTCTTTATAGAGGAGACATCTATTACAATAAAGTATTACAGCCCATTCAGTTAACCCATCTTATCAAAAATAAGCAATTCAGAACGCTGTTACAACAGTATGATAATACATTCTTTCTTGAGTTCTAGCTGTTACACAACGGGTAACTGACTTCGACCGTCTTCTCGGGATCTTCATATTCCTTTGCCATTTCCCCATGCTGTTCCTGATTTAGGCCATGCTGACTGTGTTCTTCTTGCTTTAGATCTCCGCTTGATTATGCCACGTCAAGGTTCTTTAAATAGTTGCCATCTGTTATTCGCGGCTGTTACAAAATAGCTTGCTTTAGGTGATTGCTGTTGCTGACTGTAGCAACTACGGAGTTGCTGCTTCTGGTGTTGCAGCAACTGCGTAGTTGCTGTTTCTGGTGTTACAGCAACTGCGTAGTTGCTGTTTTTGGTGTTACAGCAATTGCGTAGTTGCTGTTTTTGGTGTTACAGCAACTATACATTATAATTCCTGCAAGCTTAAGGCAATTACTTGACAATTTAGTCAGCGTTTCCAAGGATAAGTATAAAGATATTCACGAATATGAAATAAAAATTAAACATAGATATGCGGGAGGTTACTTCATACCTTGGGGTCATTATGTCATTGTAAAATAAAAGCTTTCAACTTATGACTGCAAAAGGATAATAATACGGCAAAAGATAAGGTCAAAAATAGGTCAATTGTGAGTCCCAACATCCCCCCCAACTGAAGAGATTGCATGTCCCCATGCAATGGCTACTCTGAGTCTGAGTCGGAGAACTGGGATGAACAATGCAGATTACTAAGACAATAGCTGTAGGGAGTAACATCAAACTTGTCTCTGAAACCACAAACAGTTCGTATATGCTTCCATGCTGCTGCCTCTTCTCTGTTAGAAAGTCCAAACTGGCCCTTATACTGATCACCAGACAACCATAAAAGTGGGAACTTAAATTTATAACCCATCCAATTTTCAGCACAACGCTGCATGCATTCAACATACCGAGGTACCCTTGAAAGTGCTACTTGCAGATTTGATGGGTTATACGGGTGATATTCCTTCCTTTCTGCGGGGCAGTTATCCCAAAACAGTTTATTTGCTTTAACAGCCAAGGATGCTTTGGTCTTTACATACTGCTGACAGTCTGTTAGGACCTCTGTTTGCAGTCTCATAACATGATCCTTCATATCAGAATTGCTTATCATTTTTAAGTGTTGTGAAATGAAAGTGGCAGCGTTCTGTGGTTCAGCTCGAATCCACAGAAGACAATTCTGTTCGTTTTGGAGGACTGAGACATAGGCATTTTGCCAGGTAAGTTGATTAGCCAAAAAGGGGATGAAGGCTCTCAATTGTATGTCACCCACTACCGGTATCATATTCATGTTCGTTTCTTCAGACACAGCCTCGTTGTGGAGGTATAATTCACATAGCAGGTTTTGGTCGCTTTTGGGTGCCTCCGCAAAGGTCTGCATAAACTGATCTGCTGTGATCACTTGATGAGGCCTCCCCTCTTTGATAGCCTTCAGCTGAATGAATGCAAGTCTTTCCCTTAAAAATGTAGCATAGTTAAAAGAGGGTTTCCTTGTGGCAAGCATCCTTTGACATAACTCAAACATCTGGGACATTCTGTGTTTCAGTTCCTTGATTTCTTTAGACTGGGCCCTACATTGTTCCAGTGCTTCCCAGTTCTTATAAGCATGATCAAACCGGGTCCCCTTTTGTTGTTTGAATGCTTTGCCTTGAGACTGCTGATATTCTCTCCACCATCTACCTTTTAATTCCTAAAAACTTTCTGTTTCTATACATGCATCACTAACAGTGGGAAGCTCTGTTTGCATACAGGCGTCAATCAGAATCATCTGCTCTGTTGAAGTGGGCTGGGATGATCCGGCATCTCTCTCTTCATCTCTGACCAGAGTTTCTTCCTCTTGTTGGACTAATCCATTTTGCTCCAAATTGATTTTGGTGGACCAGGGTGAATCTGTCTCTTTTTATTCATCTTCTCCTTGCTTCTTGCTGGACGAATTCAATTCTTCTTTATTACCTTCTGAAACTATTTGCTCTTCCTCCATAATAATCTGGGTAGGCCGTGATGAATCTGTATCTTTTTCTTCTTCTTCAAGCTCCTTAGCAACTTGAATAGGGCTAGGTGAGTCCAATTTTTCTTCATTTTCTCCTATATCTTCTTCTATAACAATCTGGGTAGGCCGTGATGAGTCTGTATCTTTTTCTTCCTCCTCCATAATGCTCTGGGTATGCCGGGGTGAGTCTGTACCTTTTTCCTCATTTTCTTCTATATCTTCTTCTTGTTCCATAGCACCTTCAGTGTTTCTTTCTTCATTTCCTGGTTCTTGTGAAGCTTCTTCTTGCATAGCAGATTGGGTAGGCCGGGGTGAATCCTTATTTTCCTCTTTCTTTTCTTCCTGCATAGTGTCGGGAAGCTCCTCTGTTTGTTCCTGTGCAGTCTCTGAGGAACTTACTGGTTCTTGTGTGTCAGTAAGCTCCTGGTCTTGTGCAGTTTCAGATGAACTTACTGGTTCTTGTGTGTCAGTAAGTTCTTGATCTTGTGCAGTTTCAGATGAACTTACTGGTTCTTGTGTGTCAGTAAGTTCTTGATCTTGGTCCTGCATGTTCTCTGGATGACCTGTTGGTTCTTGTGTAGCAACAGGTTTCACTGACTGCACTTCTTCTGAAGATCCTGTTGGTTCTTGTGTATCAACAGGTCTTTCTGACTGCACTTTTTCTGAAGATCCTGTTGGTTCTTGTGTAGCAACAGGTCTTTCTGCCTGCATTTCTTCTGCAGATCCTGTTGGTTCTTGTGTAGCAACAGGTCTCTCTATTTCAGCAGAGAATTGTGGGATTTCTACTTCAGCATCAGCAGACTCCTTTGTTTCATTTTCAGCATCGGAGGCTTCCTTTATTGGTTCTTGTACTACCTTATATCCTGCCTGAGCATATATCTCACCACAATTTGTACACATATATTCGTTATCTTTGCTTTTCTCTGCTGCAGACGCTACTCTTGCTAAAACATGCAGGCTGAATTCTTTCTGATATGCTTCCTTGACCCTTATTATCTCTTCCTGGTAATCCTGAATCTGAGATTTCAGAAACTCAATTTCTTCTTGCAGGGCGGGTATAGTAGGCTGATCCTGTGAGACAGTAGATTCCAGTGGGGGCAGAGGTTCTGCTACGTCAATTTGATCAATATTCCCCACAGGTGGTTCTTGTGTGTCACCTGGGGTAGTGGCTGTTTCTTGTGTTGCAGCCACTTGCTCACTATCATTCTGGGTGTCGGCAGCTGGTTCTTGTGTATCAGCTGTCTTAAGATATGATGCCACGAAGCTATGAACGCTCTGCATCTCAGCCTCTGTGGGTGAGGGGGAGGGGTTTCGAGGAGTGGCTGGAGTGCGGATTTTTAAAGCAATGGGTGGTGAGCTGGAGGAATTAGGGGATCCAACTACTGCCGATTTTCGTTTTGGTAGAGAGGCAGGGAATTGAGGTGTTTTTCTCTTCCTGCTGGCCCTTAAGGTCGGAACAGTAGTCGGGGTGGTAGGTGCTTTGGTTGAAACCCTCGTTCTTCTTCTTTTTGCTGGGGTTTTCTTTGCCTGCTGCATTTTTCGTTTAAGCTGCGTAATTGGGATATTATCGTCGGAATCATCAGTAGAAATACTGAGTATGGGAGCGGGAGAATTGGTTCTTTTGGGAGACGTGGTTAATTCCACTGCTGCTTGTTCATTCTCTGTAACATGCAGGGGTATTTGCTGGGGTTGTTCGGGAATATGCTCTGTTTGCTGAGGGTTTTCCAAAGGGGTTTGTTCAGGGATGTCGTCCGTTTGTTGAGGAGGCTCTTGGTCTCGCTGAGGTGTGTCCTCAGCTTGACGAGAAGTTTCCTCTTCTTGATGAGGACTTTCCTGCACAGGCTGTGGAATTCTTTCCTCCGGATGGGGATTGATGGGGGGTGGAGGGATGTTTAGAGCAAGAGCTCTGTTAATCAGCAATTGGATTAAGCGATGGTGTTTTAGGGAGAGAACTGGATGCTTCGCTTTCATAGCATATCGTGCCATATTTTTAAGACAACCCAACAAATAATATGGCATGTTCAATAATTGACCATTTCTTAAATGATTTAACAGGATGAAGTCGTGCTGGTAGATTACCTGGTAACGACCTTCGCATGTCAGATATTGCTTGACGAATTCAACGACTTTTGGCCATGGTTGAGGTAACGACCGCAATGCTACACCTCTGCCCTTGGTTTCTACTTCCTCGCCTGGTCGGAGAAAGTCTTGCTGTGCATTCAGAATCAGGTGCTTTCTGCTGAACCACCGTGTACCAGTGGCTGGGAGTCCGGTGACTTCAGCTATGATTTCTTCCGTGACCGGAACTTGAATTCCTTGGACGACAGAGAATCCTTCTGTCAAATTGCATGTGAATTCCAGGACTTGCTGCTCATCAAAGTCCGGAAGTCTCCTGAAATACTCTATCCATCCAGTTTGCAAGAAAATTTGGTAAATTTCCGGAAAGAGTTCCAGGACTGCTATCGTGCCTGGTTCATGAGTAATGAGGGTTCCTCCCATGGCTGTTGTCTCGGTAAATCTTCAGAATTCAGAGCCGAGCTACCGATTTCAACTCAGAGTATACATCACAAATGGTAACATGCCATAGTTTTTACATACAACCGGGAGCATTAAGGGTGGCAGTGGTTGGCGTGGTTTGTCATTATGGGAATTGCTTCGGTAATCCCCCCCCTTCCTACGTGTAAATGATATGATTGGGAATGCAATCATTTGATGGACCTATCAACCTTTTTCCGCTTATCTATTATTTAATGCTCATTCATAAACGTGCGTACCTTCGTACTTTACCTTTTTGATCGCTGCGTCAAAAAGTCTTTTCTCATCCGCTGTCAAATTATAATGATTACCGCGGATCTGAAAGCACGGGAATATGGGTGATTTGTAATGATAATGACGGGAAGTGACAGTAAGGTGCTGTAATCATCGCGAGAGGTGGTATATTTTGTGAGGGAAGGATATTTCGTGATCGGGAAGCAATATCGTGGCACCGGGACTGGTGTTGCAG
The DNA here is from genome assembly GCA_031772625.1 of Pinus tabuliformis. Classification (NCBI taxonomy): domain Eukaryota; kingdom Viridiplantae; phylum Streptophyta; class Pinopsida; order Pinales; family Pinaceae; genus Pinus; species Pinus tabuliformis. The sequence continues at coordinate 1,233,645,758 of CM062817.1, read as the reverse complement.
CAACAGAAAATTACCGTTGGGGCAACAGGGATTAAGGGAAAACGTTTGTGAAAACGGGGAATGTGCTGGAATAATGGAACTAGTGTTACAGCAACAGGAATAGTGTTGTGACAACGGGAAATGGTGTTGCAGCAACGGGGAATGGTGTTGCAGCAACGGGAAATGGTGTTGCAGCAACGGGAAATGGTGTTGCAGCAACGGGGAATAGTGTTGCAGCAACGGGAAATGGTGTTGCAGCAACGGGAAATGGTGTTGCAGCAACGGGGAATAGTGTTGCAGCAACGGGGAATGGTGTTGCAGCAACAGGAATTCGGAGTCCACACAGTAATTCCTTTCGAGACTTTTGTTCTCAGCTACTTCCCCATGCTAACATCTGCAAAATACTGAAATGTAATATCGCAATCCTTGGCAGGATTTATTAGTTTCTAAAAAAAATGTCTAATCCTAAAAAATTACATAAATAATAGAAATTCAAGTGTTTTGAGGGACAGCAAGTTCCCCTGGAAAAGAATACTGTTTTATTGCCATGCAAGTGGCTTTAAAGTCCTCTTTGGAAACCGACCACTGATATAACCGAAGTCGATAGCCATTCACTAACAATGGTGTTCTGCTTCCATCAATTGTTAATAGTCTAACCGTTCCATTCGGGAAAACAGTATCCACTTCGTACGGCCCTAGCCATCTTGTTCTCAGCTTCCCTTGAAAGTTCTCGAAACGTGAATCATAAAGTAGAGCCCAGTTACCTTTCTGGAACTGCTTTTGCTTAATGGTTCTGTCATGCCATCTGCTCCTTTGTTGCTGTATCATAGTTGTTTGATGGACGACATCCAGTCTTTTATCGTCCAATTCCTGCAACTGCTGCAACCTGGCTGTCTGTGCATCAGTTAAATCAAGGTTAACAGCTAAGGCAGTTCTTAAGGTTTTAATTTCAAACTCTACAGGAAAAATAACATTCTTTCCAAAAACCAATTCATAGGGTGAAAATCCTGTTGTGTTTCTCCAAGTGGTTCTGTAGGCCCAAAGAGCCTCGGGAAAGCGTTGGAACGAGTCCCTTCTATTCTCCTTTATTGTCTTTGTTAAGATAGCTTCTATGACCTTATTTGTGCTTTCCACCTACCCATTTGCTTGGGGGTGGTAAGGTGTGGTCATCTTATGCTTGATATGATATTTTTGAAGCGTATCTTTGAAACCGTGAGAATTGAAAGGAGGTCCTCCATCAGTGACTAATTCTCTGGGTAGTCCAAATCTAACAAAGATTTCCTCAAATAAAAATGTTAGTACTGCTTCTTCATTAGCTTTAATGAGTGCTTTGGCCTCTACCCATTTAGTCATGTAATCTGTGCATACTAAAATATAAACTCTTTGATTAGATGGAGGATTAATGGGACCTACGAAATCTAATGCCCATTTCTCAAAGGGTTCGAGAGTTACCTGGGGGTTGAGTGGCATTTCATCCCTATGGTTGGGCTGGCCCATTCTCTGACAGCTGTCACAAGCCTTCACATATTTTTTAGCATCTTTAAAAAGTGATGGCCAGTAATAACCCATTCTAAGTACCTTGTGAGCTGTTCTTTTATCTGCAAAATGTCCTCCACAAGGACCATCGTGACAAGCTTTCAGTATGTCATAAATCTCGTCTTCCCCAACGCATCTCCTGATTTCTTGATCTATTCCTGTGTGGAATAGACACCCGCTTATCCAGCTGTACCTAGCACTTTGCTGGATGATCTTCCTTCTTTCCCTGTGTGATAGGTGTGATGGTAATTTTCCTGCAACTAGATAATTGGCAATGTCTGCATACCAAGGTGAGTGAGCAGATACTGAAAATAGATACTCATCAGGAAAAGAATCATCTACTGGAACATTTTCATCAGTTTTTAAACGAGAAAGAAAATCAACAACTACATTTTCTTTTCCCGGCCTATCTATAATTGTGATATCAAATTCCTGTAATAGTAATAACCACCTGGTGACTCGAGCATTTGTAATTGATTTGTTCATTAAATACTTGATGGCCGAGTGGTCAGTATGCACAAAGGTAGTATAGCCAGTAATATAATGCCGAAATTTATTAATAGCATAAATAACTGCTAAAAATTCTTTCTCAGTTACTGTATAATTTAACTCAGCTGGTGTCATGTTTTTTCTGATGAAATAGATAGCATAGGGGAGATTGTTTTCTTCCTGTCCCAGGACAGCTCCAATTGCCGTATCTGAGGCATCAGAGGAAATATGAAAGGGTAATGCCCAATCAGGTCCTCTCAAAATAGGAGCTGTGGACAACTGATGCTTAAGTTTATTGAATGCATTCTCACAGTCATCAGTCCACTTGAATTCATCATTTTTCATTAATAACACAAACAAAGGAGAAGCTATTTTAGAAAAATCCTTAATAAATCTTCTGTAGTATCCGGCATGTCCTAAAAAACTTCTCACCTCCGTTTGTGTTTTGGGGATAGGAAGGTTCTGAATCACCTGAATCTTAGCTGGGTCGACTTGGATTCCTAAAAATGAAATGAAATGACCTAATACAATGCCCTGATTCATCATCATGTGGCACTTTTCAGTGCTTAAAGCGAGGTGTGCTTCTATGCACCGCTTAAGCACTTTTTCAAGGTTTTGCAGAGCATCTTCAAAGGTCACTCCATAAGGAGTAAAGTCGTCCATGAATATTTCTAATGAATCGTTTAACATATCAGAAAAGATTCCTATCACCGCTCTCTGAAATGTCGCTAGAGCATTACACAACCCAAATGGAAGTACTCTATAGGCAAAGGTTCCCCATGGGCTGGTAAATGTGGTTTTGTCCTGATCCTGGGGTGCAATCCTGATTTGGTTGTATCCACTAAACCCATCCAAGAATGAGAAGAATTTCTTACCTGCTAAATTATCTAATACTTGATCAATAAAAGGTAAAGGGAAATGATCTTTATGGGTTGCTTTATTTAATGATCTATAGTCTACACATACTCGCCATTTCCCATTCTTCTTTGGTACAATTACGAGTGGAGAAACCCACTCACTGTCAGATATTGGATATATGAATCCTGCATTTAAAAGTTTTTGGAGTTCCTCCTTCACAATTTCTCTGAGGTTAGGGTTCATTCTTCGCTGGGGTTGACAGACTGGCCGGGATCCCTCCTTAATGTATATACGGTGAGTACATAATTCAGGGGAGATGCCTTTCATGTCTGTGTAGTCCCATGCAAATGCCTCTTTGCTTGCTTGGAGTAACTTTATTAATTTCTGTTTTTCATCATCAGTCAAATCAGGATTTATATTCAGCGTTTTACCAGGTTCAATTTCAACTGTTGTGCTCTTGGAAGAGTTGCCTAATGCTGTCTGGCATAAGTTTTCATCTTTCATATTCTGCTGGGATTCAGGTTCTAGGATTGCAACAAAGTGATTAAATGTTTCTGGATTAACCGAAGAGGGTTCAGAAATAAAACTGCTAATTAGTTCATCTTCGGTGGAGTTTTTAAAAGTCAAAGCTTGCCCAATAGTTAATATCGGTTGGGTTTCCTCATCCTCATAGTCTACCCATATGGAATTGTCACTGTTAATCATGGGAGTGGCATGAGGATAGAGGGTCAGCTGTTTAGTCTCTTGTCCATTGGAGATGGTCATTGATCCAGATCTACAGCTGATGAAAGCATCTGCTGTAGCCAACCAAGGTCTCCCTAGAATCAACGGATGACCCCCCAACTTTGTTTTAGTTTGTAAGACCACAAAGTCAACCGGGTAGTTCCAGGATTCTAAAGAGATTATAAGGTCTTCAATTACCCCTTCAGGTTTGATCGTAGAACGGTCAGCTAATTCTAATATAGTAGGAGTTTCCCTGATAAAGTTTTTTAGCTGGAGCAATTGAGCTGTTTCGAGTGTCATGATATTTATTGCAGCTCCTAAGTCTACTAAGACTTTAGAGATAAAGGTTTTTCCAACTTGGACTGTTACTGTAGGGTGACCAGGGTCACCATACTTCACAGGATAATCTTTTTCAGTCATTAAGGCAGTTAATTCCCCCATCACATGAACTGTGAGGGGGTCTTTAGCCTTCCTTCCAGGTTTCTTTACACAAATGTCTCTAATAGTTCTAGCATATATAGGAACATCCCTTAGTGCTTGCAATAATGGGATTTTGACATACAAGTTCTGTAACTCTCCTAAAAGATTGAAGGTAGGTTGTTCAGGTGTTTTAGTGAGAGTCAACCTTTCAGGGAATGGTGGATCTACTGTTTGGTCATTATTGTTAGGTGCTGATTCTGCTGTTTCAGCACTATGGTTAGCTGGTTTCTCTTTTCTAGCCTCTTCTTTGTCAGAGTCCGTAATATCATCTATAATAGGTTCGACTATTTTCCCTGAGCGAAGGTGAATATCATTACATTGCAGGGGAGAGATAGGCTGATTTTGAATTTCAATAACTTGCAGGGCTTTATTATTATTTGGATTGGGGTTAGGTTGTAAAGGCAGCTGTGGTCTCATTGCCTGATTATTCGGAGGATTGTTAGATGGTAAGGAAAGAGATTGTTGTTGTTGAGGGAAGGGTATCTGTTGAGCTGCCCAGTTTGGGTTCCATTGATTAAAGTATGGTTGCTGGGGAGCCCAAGGATTCCACATAGTAGGGTCAGGAAAATGAATATTTGGTTGCTGCATAAGTGGAAAGTTCATTGTGTTGAAGGGTGGGTATTGCATTTGATTCATGGGTGGGTAAAAAGGAGAATTATTATTCCAACGATTGAATGTTGTATTAGAGCTCGTACCTTGTCTTTGCGGCCATTGCCTCCTCTGTGTCATTAGGTACACTGCTTCAGCTTCTTCTTCAGTTGTCTGCAGTGCTGCTTTGATTCCAGGCAGAGAGGGGCATTGCTGTGTTTCATGATCCTTCTCGCAGATTGTGCATATAGGCATCCTATCCAGTGGGCATTCTCTAAGTGGATGTTTTTCTCTGCATTTTGAACAGAAAATTGCCAGAGCAGCTTCTGCTTCTGCCTGTTTCTTCTTGACCTGCAGAGCATCAATTTGTGAAGCAAAGGAACTTAGCATTTCAGTCTTAAATTCTTCTAATAAGTTACCTATCTCAGCTCTTGTTGCTCCTCCACTGGCTGACTTCTGAACCCTTGAATACACATTATCTCTGCTTTTTGATCTGCCTGCCGCTCCCCTTGAACACCGCATACAGAGCCTAATAATTTCGTCAAAGGGTTCTTTAGAAATGTCCCCTTTTCCAAGCATGTTCAGCATGTCCAGGCAATCATCTCTTACCCCTTTCAGCAGTATGGTCTTCAAAATGTCTTTGCTCATATTAGGATGATTAGACCGCTGCAGATTATACTGTAATCTTTCCACGAAATCTTCCAAATTTTCGTCCTCTTTCTGGACCATTTTAAACAATTCTTCCTTTCTTTCTCTTGTCCGGCAGTAGTCTTGATACTTAGCCAGAAATCCCTCTTTCATCTGGTCCCAGGTGGTGATTGCCTGAGCTCCTAAGCTCATAAACCACCTCAATGCATTCCCTTTTAGTGTTGTTGGAAACAATTTCAACTTCTGATTAGGACTTATGTAATCATAGCTTCTACACAGTATGTCGAATTCAAAGAGGAATTCGTCCGGGTCTTCGGATGATAACCCATGAAAATTGGGTAATGCCGAGAGTGGAATATTTTTCATGGGGGTTGTTCCTCTTGGGAGCTCCCCAATAGGGAACTCCAGGGTAGAGAGCGAGTTTTCCCCTCTCCCTTCTGTTCTGTTATCCTCCATCGGTCTTTTCCCTGAATCACTCGCTTTATCTTCTGTGTCTTCTGTTTCTTCAGGTTCCTCTACCGGTTCCTCAGTGTATTCTGGTGCTTCCAGCTTCCTTTCAGGTCCTATTACTTCCTCCGTCTGTTGGTCTGTTTGTGAGGAGTATTGGATCTGGGGTCTCCGGGAACTCGTCCTCTGTGATGCTTCGGCCTTAGAGATGATTTCGTCAATGTAAGTCTTCCTTCCTCCTTTGCCGCCTGTAAAATTAGGTTTCTTGCGTCCTCTCATACACCTGTTATTTTCACAAAGAAACCATTAATGCTTTTAGAATTCTTTAGTTGCCTTCCCCAGCAACGGCGCCAAAATGTTGGCTAGTTGAATTGTTTATGAATTAAACGTTCAAGTACCACATTAATTGTCAACCAGGGAAAGTCTTTTTATTCCAAAGGCTACTGCGTACTGTATGTACTCAAAATCTAAAAGCATTGAAAAGCTGTAGTATACGTGATTCTTACGCTATGTCATTACAGTACTTGTTAAAGTAAAAGCAATTAATTAAAACTACAAATCTGGAAAGCGGAATGATGGACGCTCTGTTGGCAGAGGATCATGACCCTATCCTCCAAGTGGGGACGTTCAGCACCTGCCCCTGTAATCAGATTTACTAATGCACACTGCACTCTCATTCATTGGTGAGAAACAAACTCAAATGATTAATGAAACAGAGTACTAGCAAAACAGAGAATACCAGAGGCAATGCTATCAAATCCAAGCAGAGTACCAAAAAGAAACTATTGCACACTTACACACTTGACAAGAAAGTAAATGGGCGAATCTTGTGAGGAAGGTGGGCCCAGTCCCTCTCACAATATTCCCCAGGAAAACGAAGACTGGATTAAGTGCTCAAAACAGTTTTATATTCATCTGCCAAAAAGATTAAATACAATAGAGTCCAGACTTGTTGATGTTCTCAGAATCTCTTCTTACAAACTGACCATAGACACTGACTAATCCCTTTTTCATGTAGATGTCTCCTCTTTATAGAGGAGACATCTATTACAATAAAGTATTACAGCCCATTCAGTTAACCCATCTTATAAAAAATAAGCAATTCAGAACGCTGTTACAACAGTATGATAATACATTCTTTCTTGAGTTCTAGCTGTTACACAGCGGGTAACTGACTTCGACCGTCTTCTTGGGATCTTCATATTCCTTTGCCATTTCCACATGCTGTTCCTGATTTAGGCCATGCTGACTGTGTTCTTCTTGCTTTAGATCTCCGCTTGATTATGCCACGTCAAGGTTCTTTAAATAGTTGCCATCTGTTATTCGCGGCTGTTACAAAATAGCTTGCTTTAGGTGATTGCTGTTGCTGACTGTAGCAACTACGGAGTTGCTGCTTCTGGTGTTGCAGCAACTGCGTAGTTGCTGTTTCTGGTGTTACAGCAACTGCGTAGTTGCTGTTTTTGGTGTTACAACAACTATACATTATAATTCCTGCAAGCTTAAGGCAATTACTTGACAATTTAGTCAGCGTTTCCAAGGATAAGTATAAAGATATTCACGAATATGAAATAAACAATTAAACATAGATATGCGGGAGGTTACTTCATACCTTGGGGTCATTATGTCATTGTAAAATAAAAGCTTTCAACTTATGACTGCAAAAGGATAATAATACGGCAAAAGATAAGGTCAAAAATAGGTCAATTGTGAGTCCCAACACTTACTAGTCCCATTCCTCCTCGTCCTCGACCTCGCCCTTGAAATCCAGCACGCGCCATCATCGTAGCTGGGTTGAGGGCTTGTGTTTCTGTCTGCACCCTATAGGCTGGGGTCTGATCTGTCATTAACTCGTAGCTGTGACAAGTGCACTTGTCGTGGCCTATTGACCTATAGAAATTACAAAACAACTGCTGGGGAGTCTGTGTATACTTTTGCAACAAATGACAATTATCCGTCATGTGTTTTCCTCCTATCTGACAAATTGCGCACCATAACATAGGTTCCACACTTGACCCTGCCTCTGCCTTTGGTCTCAACAGTATTGGCCCCCCTCCTGCCAAGTAGTTCTCGAACACTGGACAATGATCCTTTCCATGGCCCTGGCCTTTGCATTTTGTGCACCATACTTCCCCACACGCCTCTGGCCGCGGTGCCCTATCCTGCTTCAAAATTTGCATATCCAGGCATAGATTCTATAGTTACACGTGGATTTGTTGAACTCCCAACCCAAGGTCTTGTATCGGGGTCTCATGCAACCTCATCGCCATTTCCAATGCTTCGTTTTGGGTAGAAAGTTTCTGTTGTGACAACGCTGTCCTCAAGTGCGGTGTCAAAGATGCCACAAACCATGCGTGATGCTATGCATCCGTTAGCATCATATTGGTCCAGATCCCAGGTGGTCTCGCCTGGAAGCATCGCGATCTCTTTAAACCCGATGATTGACCATGTCTCTGATTTTGGCCTGCTAAATTCTCTGTTCAATGCATTCTGGATCTCTGCTATCCCTACGTTTGGGTGGTCGTTAGAGTGCTTGATATACCATGTCAATGCGCGATCCTGCAATGTGCTCACCAATGTAGCCTTCTTAATATTGTCATCCGTGACACCTTATGCTTCCCATACTTCTCCTACCACGAACCATAATTGCTCCGGATCTTCATTCCCTACTCCTCTGAATACGGGTAGTTTGATCATGCTCGCCATGCTGCACTGTGGGGTTGGTGGATGTGGAGTGGGTGGAGATGGAGGTGAGGGAGGTGAAGTGGGAGGTGGTGTGGGTGGAGGTCGTAACCGTGGAATGTGCTACCTTATTAAATTGACCGCGCTTCTCAGAGATGCCTTAGCAAGCTCTTCCTTGCCCTCTTGCGAAGGTGAAATTAAGGGACTATTTTCTAAGTCTTCACTTCTTTTGTAGATCTTTCCACTCCGCGTTGTCCCAAACATTAATGTATTCGCATGACCCTCTTTTCACATAACAACATCTTAATCCAAGTATTCAAAGATTTAATATACTTACCTCACGGTCCATTGAGAAAACGTCGTTCTGCTTCGCTGTAGCTCATGGTCGTGTCTACTGGAAACTCAGTGATAAAGCCCCCTATTATCCAGTCGAGCCAAGGGTCCACAGCTCACGCGATCTTATCTTCTGATGCCTCTAGTCTGTGTAGTAATTCTGGAGTCCACACTATTGGTTTATCGAGCCTAAACCTTCCCTGGCTATCGGCTAACCTCGCGATCCACTCATATAGCTCAGACGGAAAGGATGCAAATAAAATTTCATGGATTTCTATATACACGTAGTGATCTAACCACTTTTTCTCAGATACTTGCGGAGTTATGTTTTCCTATGTCGCGAACTCGTGAATCTTCTTGTCCAACCACTTTTCAATTTCCTTCTTTTTTGGGTTCCAGTGGCACGACATCAGACATCCCTTAGGCAGATCCTGGCCCCGGCAATGGAACCATTTGTTGGCTACATGGGGCCTGACCCAGGTTTAGAAGTGATTTAGCCAAGCAGATCCCGATACTACTGGCCCTTTTGGCAACAGTCCGTGGAGCGTGGACTGAGGTCTCACCCAAAGTAGTATGGGAGGATGTTGGAACCAGGTTTCCACACCCTAGGGATGTCTTGATGAAGGTTCTAGAGCTTCACGGTTCGAACCTACGTGTTTGCGCTGCCCTACATAGCGGCCTAAGTGCACCTTTGTAAGGGGCGTGAATACAGTACTATCTTGATCTCGAACCTTACTGCGCTATTATATTAGTGCTTTGACTTAGTTTGTGTGGGCCAAAAATTCTTATTACTTATTTAACTTTCAAGTAAGTGCGCGTAATCAAAACCAATATAAATGCATAAAGATAAATAGAGCCATAGATGAACAATATTTCGAATCAAACTTATCTTTATTAATAATCCGATTCAAGTTCAGTTCAATTACAGACCCGACTCTGCCCTGCACACTCAGCTGCAGGGGTCTGTGCACTCAGTTGCGGACTCTACTAGGCCTCTACGCACTCAGCCGCAAAGCCTTTTCCTACTACTACAACCCAATATACTTCAGATCCACCTCTATTCTCTAACCATGCCTTCGCATATATCTATTACTGCTTTCTTCAAAAATTATCTTTACACTGAGAGCCTCGCTCCATTTATACAATCCCATGGTCTGCGGACCATGGGTAGGCTGACACAACTTTACATTATTTTACAATTCTGAGGGTGGACAACCCTATGACTCATCCTAGACTTTCACGCTCCGTGTCCGTACTTTCCGGAGTCTTTACATTACATTGACCAAAACTTGGGCTTTAAGCCCCAGAAACATGTTGTGGGGGGATCCACTGCCCAACACACACCCTTGGGAGGATGTAGCATATTTCATTCAAAAATTTATCACTTGTGAGGGTCTGTTTGGAATAATCTTCAATTAACATTTTAAGTTGTTGACACACCTTCATAGTGGGAAAATAATGTATATAGCTTATTTTATTTTGAAGTCATTGGAGCACATGGAACTTGTTGTTTTACAAACAACCCTCATAGATGAAATGTAAGAAGAGGTCGTTGAGGAAGACTGTAGGCAGTAAATTTCCAAAGAAGAGGGTCAAGGTCACTATCACAAAATCACCTACTCCACCACATAGAACCCCCACTATTATAGAGGAGTCGAAAGAGTCAGAGGAGAAGCCCAACAAGGACAAGAAGGAGGAGTATAAATAAAAACAAAATGACAACCCCCTTCTGGTAAGTCTGAATTTGACCTTATGTCTCAACAAGTTGATAATCTAAGGAAAGAAAATGATGATATAAGAAACCAAACTACCATGCTGAAATAAAAATATCAAACTAGGAAACATTTAGGATTCGAAACCTTAGCTGAGGTTTTAGAGATGATGAATGCACCTCCTTCTCCCTCTAAAATTAGAAAAACTAGAAAATAATTATGTAAGGTGCGTGGGGAACTTCTTGAAGAGGCATGATATACATAGGATGAAGTCCAAAAACCTAAAAGTATGTTAGTAGGGGTACAAACATAATTTGAAGTGAAGGATATGGAGTTTTAGGTTTCTACACAAGAAATTGGTAAAGGTGTTCGCTACACAAGAATCAACAATTTAAGAAAAGAAACTTGAGGAGTTTTAGGCTACCACATAAGAAATTTCTTCCACACAAGAACTAGTAATTGAAGAAAATCATCCTGGGGAAAATAAAAATATCAGTACACAAGAACCTACCAAAGATGCTATTGATACAAAAGAACCAATAGTTGAAGCATTACAACTAGAACAAGAGGAAGAGGTGAAAATGTTGTAACAATAGTAGAGATAGTACGACCCTAAATTGATGAACATTTAAGTTCAATGTTTTTATTTTTTGAGTTGGGTAAATGGAGACAATTGCTAGTCTCATTGTAGGAAGGGGTAATTTAATTAAGTGAGCATAGAAGAATCATCCATGACCTTAAGGAAGCCTAGACTGAGAAGTTAATGATTCAAAGATTAAAATGGGACAATGTTAAAGATAAATCTAAGAAAGAAAAGACACACGTGTTGGAAATGTAACAAAAATTCTAGCAGTTATAGGTAGATAAGTACTAGATGTACAACCTTACACATAACATATTGAGTTACAAAAGACCCTATCTCTTCCACCCCTTGTTTTTACAAGAGATGATTTTTATTTTCAGATTGAAATTTTTGAAAGAAGGAAGACCACATGAAATGAAACATTAAATCCTTTCTTGATACATTCAAGCAAAGTGGTTTTACATAACAACATTTTCCATGCAAGTTGTAGCTGCATGAATTTTCTTATTGTAGAGAAAAGAACTTTAATCTCTCACCTTATTTGGGAGACGTCTAACTAAGGGAATTCACTTATTTTATGCAAAATAAAATAAGATGGAATATAGCTCATGATACTGTAACAATAAACCTGGAAAATAGAGCCACAAACTAATGAATGTTTTGTATTAATCTTGAAGAAAATGACAGATGAATAGTTTCTCCAAAAGACAATAGTGGAGAACCCTCTTGAAATAATCTTCCATATGGTGGTTGGTTAAAGATGTCTGGATCAATATTTATTGATACTAATTAGGGTTTCATGAGGTTTACACGTAACCAACATACCATTACTACACCACATGTGCATTAGTGGGGATGAAAAACAATGAAGAGATAATGATTTTTTGGGTTCCACACTTTTTTGTTTTTGTTTTTATACACGACCACATGCAATTTTGTCCAATTATATGCGCGAGGAGCACACTTTCTTCAATTATCTACACTAGCCTTTTTTTTCAAACTAACGAGTTGACTTAGTTAAATTTGAGAGAGTTGAGATCATATTGTTATACCTATATTTGTAATTATAAACCAAGATGGATGTAATGAACCAAAGTACATTATATTGTTATACCTATATTTGTAATTATAAACAAAGATGGATAAAATTATTTTTTCACAAAAACTTGATTATAAAAAGTATATGAACACCATGCATTTTCCTATAAAGAATGGTCAACTATAGCTTCCTATAAAGCTGACGTGGTCAATAGTATTTTTCTCGTATGAACCTTATGGCCACCCTTTAAAGCCTTGAAAACTATAAATGCACGAGGAAAGCTTAAAAGCCATGTGTTGGTGAATACCAATGTGTTGTGTTGTCCACGTGTTACAAGTGCATGCCATGCATTTTGAGCAACCCTCTATTCTCTTCTCAAGAATATATAAGTAAATGAGACAAAGCTAATGGAAGAGAGTATAATTGTAAGCATTATTGTGCTAACAAATTGTAGTGAGAATTATTGGTGGTGAATTTTTTACCATTGTTAAGTGATGAGAATCAAAATTAGTGTGATTATAGTTTAGGTGAGAGTTAGTTAGTCATTCACTTGGCCATCTAAGCATGATATAGTTCTTGAATCATGCTAGTTCAACAAAGTTGGACTTTTGATTAAGGACAAGGACTTTAGGTCTAAAAGCCGAGAATAAAATAGTGAATCTTAAGTTATTTAGTCTTGTTGCATCTCTCTTTTAATTGATATAGGTCTATCTTCTCCCCTCTTTAATATTTTTATTTTATTTGTGAAACTCATTGCATCTTTAATGAGGTTTTGTGTTGTTATAATTAGATTGAGTTATTGGATTAATACTTTCTTTATGCATGTTATCTTTACTATTTAATGAGAAATGAGGAAGGTGTTTCTGGTTGGATGATAATGCAAGATTTTTAGTGAAGTAGTGGAGCAAGAGTGAGATCAAATAGAATTCATTGGATACTTTGGCAAACCGTCAAGAATTAGGTTTTTTCCTTCTTTCTTATTTAATTTTAGCATGCATGTTTGTCTTAAGAGGAAGAAACACATTATCTATCCATCCATCTATCATTGAGCTTCACCCACTCAATGAGGGTTTGATTGCTTATCCTTTAGGTAGTGTTCCAATGTGGAAATAAGTTAGATTTATTTCCTTAGTTTTTAGATGTTTTTCTTGCTTGTTTTCATGTTAGGTTGCTTCCGTAGACGCTTGTATTGTGTGTAGATAAATCCTAGATGCATGGAAGTGTTGGAAAGTAGATCACTACTGAGAGTGTGGGGTGGTGGTGGGGGGGAAGGGGTGAATTAGTAGTGGTGCCCTTTATATAAATTTAATTTTTTTTATGAAAATATCAAATAGCCACATACATTTACCATATTAGTTTATCAAACTATGAAAGCAACAATAACTCATAAAATAATAAACATGAGAAACATCAAGACACGCATCCACACATAAGAACACAAGTATTTTTGGTGGAAACCCTTTCGGGAGAAAACCACCCTATTGCTGCCACGCTGCTCAATTCTATTATTATTATGCTGAACAAATTGTACATGGATTAGATTACACCGATAATCCAGAATATTTGGCTTCCTTCACAATATGCTGGCAACTATCAAAGAGGAAAATTGTTTCTCTCACGAATCTACGACCGCTGGAAGTTCCCATGACCAAAAATCCTCGCCCAACTACTATTGGACTATCCAAATCCTATTGGATGGATAAATCTTTTCCTTCTACTAAATTCCCCGAATCAATATATACTATGAATCCTCCACACCTTCACTTCCTCCATGTGAACCACGTTTCATGCATTTTCAAACTAGGCTCTCAAACCTGCTCAACATGAGCAACCTAACAACGACATCATTATTCACATCAAATATGAATAAAAACTATATCTGTAGAGGGTTTTTATTCTCTTCTACTCACAACAATCTCTGCTCTCTAACACACCACAAACTGTCAATTCTCCTCCACTCTGCAACACATAAAATTTTAATTTTTCTCAAATCATCTCTGAATTTTTCATGCACAATTATGATATATCTCTGCAATACTATGTGAGTAGATAAAACAATATATACTCACTCACAATGCTCCCACAATGGAATACTTTCACATTCTCAATAAAACCAACCAAATATACTCAAAACCTTCCTCTATTTATCATTTTTTTGTGTTGAGTAATTTAGTAAATGCTACAGGTTATGGATCACTCAACAATTCTTTTCACACATTTCAGATTTGGTTGAGATAATATTCTTGACCAAATAAACCACTAAATCCACTAGCCTTTTGATATCCTCAACCTTGATTAACTTCTAGAAACCCCACGACTTGATTCAACCTTTTTCTCGAAAGTTTCGATCATAAACTTCGCCATAGTACCAAAATTAGCTGAGTTGTGCAATGAATGCATGAAATTAAAAGGACTAGTCTATTTGCAGAAGTAAACCATGATACTCTACTTGCACTCTTAACCAAATCAATAACCTACTTGCATCCATCATTTGTCTATTCACACTCGCTTAAAAATGAGGAATCCAATCTTCAACATACCTATGAAGAAAAATACTAATTCTAATTATGTTTTTCTATCTTATGGTTGTAGAAAGGAAAGGATGGGATTGGAGTGTTCTTAGAGTCTTCACTAATAATGAAATCAAATCTATCAAGGAATGCTACAGGAGGCCCTGATTTGTAACAGGAGGGGGTACGAGAGATTTTTTAGGACAAGAATGGTGTCTTGAAAGTAGAAAAAGGTGGATGAAGGTGGAATAAGGTGAAGGGTGTGGGAGCCCCTTAGCCAAGCCTACTACCCCTCAGAGTTCTATTTTGCAGCAAAGTTTGTGCCTACGGTGTCCTCCATTTACCCTAGCAGAGTGATCTTGGTGGTAGAGTTTGGAAGAAATGTGAGATTTTTAGGAGGGAGATGGAGTGCTCTAGGTGGATGTAGAAATATGTGCCCACCCTTGCAGTTCAACAAATTTGCTACAAAACTAGTCACACACATGCATCAAATGATCACTATTACAACAAAGTAAATTAACATGGAAAATATGAGTTAAATTTTATTGAAATATACTCTAACCTACAACACAAATTCTAATTGCCAAACCAATGCTACTAACTTATAAAGTGTAGAAACTAAGCATGCAAAAGGATTATAGTCCCATACTTAACAGTTTCCAAGAAATAATAAACACATATTTTTGGGTTGTTATTATAGATATTCCAATCACTCTTCCCACAAGAGAGGTGATAGGAAAACCTACAAGGAAGAAATATAATAGAGGGACTAAAGCCTCTGGTTTGGGCCCAAACACAAGGGTTTTATCCCTCCAAACTATTTTAGATGCAAAACAATAGTGAAATTCCCATTAACAGAAAACAATAGTTACATACATCATATAAAAGATGAGAATAACAATGTTAAGCACTAGGCTCTCAGTGGCTACTCCTAGATTCAACAAAAATTGAATCTTAATGAGCCTTTTGGCTGGCTTATTTATATAAAAAGTAACTGAGGGGAAACTCCCTTGAAAGGAGGAATGCTCCCCTAAAAAATCTCGATATTTGTGGATATGATTCCCTTTAATCTTCACATGTACTTGGAGTTCCTCGACTACTAGTGCATTCAAGTTGTTGGTGAGGATTCTTTGATCTCAAGCTGAGTTGGAGAGTTAATGAGCTGGAGAGCCTCCCATATTCTCTCTAGTTGTCTCCATCAAGCCCCTGCATAGTAAATATCTCCAAAAATGCTTCTTTTTCCTATTACAATAGGCCATACAATATGAAAAACACCCTTTATTCTTCTTACTAAGCATATTATGGCTAAAAATGCTAATTAATGTGAGAAAAGGAGAGTTTTAAGGGTTCCAAAAATGCTTCTTTTTCCTATTACAATAGGCCATGCAATATGAAAAACACCCTTTATTCTTCTTACTTAGCATATTATGGCTAAAAATGCGAATTAATGTGAGAAAAGGAGAGTTTTAAGGGTTGGAGGATAGCACAATGAACCTCAAAATATAACTATTTTTGGACCCCATCATTACCCCCCTACTGAAGGTGTTTCTCATCCTTTGAGAAACTTAGTCATTGATGTGAAGCTAATTCATGGCCCTGGTGGCCTCTCTGACATCCCAAGGCACTGATGAGGTTCATCAATAGGTAAATTATATGGGCCTTAATGCCACTCTCCAGCTTATTAAAATCGATTTTTGTCACATTTATTTACATATTTTATTATATTTTTCTTAGTGAGAAGGGTGAAGGTGAGATGTTATGTCATGTGGCCTAATGTGCATTAATTGTAGGATTTGGAGCAGTTTGGGCTATTTTAAGTGTAGGAAATTGAAGTAGACAAGCAAGAGGGATTTTAGGAGATTAGGTCTCCCTTCTTAACTCCTCAATCACACAAATATTCCTCCACCAGACCTCATTAACCCAGAGTTACAAGCAGCCAAGCCCACCGAGTTCATTGGCAACCAAGCTAGTGATAGTTGAAGACAAGTCAATTTCGAGTTTGGGAGCCAAGCCTCCCTAATTTTGAGGAAGCCATTGGTAGATTTAGTTGTATAAATAAGAAGGCTTAGGACCTCATTAGGATTCAACTTTTTACTGTAGCCAAGAGGCAATTTCGAGCTAAGATATTGTGACTATTATTCTCATGTTAATTTTGACATTTTGATCATAATGAAAAGTGTTTCTTTGATCCAACAATGATTTGACTCAGAGGACTGAATCTCTTGTGTTAGGGCCCAACCCTAGCGTACAAGTTCCTCTTTTTGTACATGTATTATTAGATTAGAATCATAGATTAGCTACTGAAGTTATATTTGTTTTGCTTAATTTACAAGTCTTTGAATGATTGGTTAGTTTTGATTCCATTAGTTGGAGAAGTAGATCAATGTTACAATAGTGAAAAAAAATACTTCAGAAAATATTTTGATAGTGGCCTCATCCTCATCTCCCTTATGGGATCATGGTTTGAGGGCCCCACTCTCACAACCCCAAAAACAAATTTATCTTTTGGTTATTACATAGCTTAGGATTTCTTGTTGAGTAGATCATTGTGTTTTCTAGGTAAATCCTCTCTGCGGACAAAGATGATCCCTCTACCCCAATGAGTGGGACTAGCAACCTACATGACAATCTACAAGACACTTTCCTAAATTACAATCAAAATGGGAGAAGAGGAAGATGACCTACGTCATTCTGATGATATAACACACTTCTTTGTTGAAGATCTCAAATCGCTTGCTCCTCATGCTCAGCTCTACTGCTCATGGCGTTTGGATACCTGCACAAGATATCAAAGACACAACGAAGCATACAAGTACAATAAGAATAATCGAAAGTAATCCACTTAACATATCAAGGAGCATTAAGATAAATTATGCATTAACAC
The DNA here is from genome assembly GCA_031772625.1 of Pinus tabuliformis. NCBI lineage: Eukaryota > Viridiplantae > Streptophyta > Pinopsida > Pinales > Pinaceae > Pinus > Pinus tabuliformis. The sequence goes on along the minus strand of CM062817.1, from coordinate 1,233,628,270 downwards.
GAAAATTTATGGAAAGTGAACCAACAATTGTATATATTAATGAAATAAAGGAGGAAGCATACAACCAAGCCTTTATGTCAATAAGATATCCTTGAGTGAATTTCCAAGTCCAACCTCAAGCTCTCCAAGCACTCCTTCTCCAAGCCAAATGAGTAGTACGTAGGCACTATCTTGGCATAAGTTTGCAAATAACCAAAGACCAACCATTTGGGAATGGGAGAGGATGAATATATAGGCATGGAAAGGGAGTTAGGATCTCTCCAAAGATAGGAGAATGCCCTCATCTCAAGGAGGTAGCTTAGGGATAAGATCAAAGGGGAATATTGGGATAATTAGACCACATCCACACCGAACAACCTCCAACTCGTCGTTCTGGAAGCCCCTAGATCATGAAGCTTCTTGCCGTCTTTGGGAAAAATTACTTTTTAGGGATCAACGTGAGTATCTAAGGAAAAATTACGATGGGAACATGAGTCTAGTATAGTGCAACTTGTCATCAACACTAGTTCTAGTGTCACAATCACACTAGTCTTGAAATTAGGGTTGTAGAGATTACTTCTTCAGTGAGGGCTAAAGGCATGTTTCCATTAGTGTTTCAAGGAGGATCTAAATTGCATATCAGGATGGGTACACTGCATGATTACCAAGTTTCAGGCACTTCAGGGTATGACACATGGAAGTGCAGGTGGCGTGACAAAATACTGTGTAACAGATGCCCCCTAAAGCATGAAGGTAGAATAGGGAGTGATGGATGAGATGCTTTACGAGCTTTTGCAAGGACGAGAAAAAACATTGTCAGGAGACCTGCAAATCAAGGACGCATATACATATACATATATGATATCAAAAACAGGAACCCATGGTGTGGACGCAACCATTCAGATAGAAAGGACTATGTGAAAAGATCCATGACATGGGTGTAGCCACCCGAATGAAAAGGATCGTATGTAAGTCTAAGATCTAAGGTATGGATGAAACCACCTGATATAGAAGGATCATCATCATCATAAATATAACGTCCTATGGTATGGTCACATCCATCTGTATAGAAGAAACATGTGTACAATCATGAATAATACATAACTCCATGCACCATAAGTCATATCAGACAAAACTCAAGGTCTTGCGCTCCATCCCTAACCTGATCAAAGTACAAATTCTAACATGTGAATAAATGTGTCGAAGTCAAACATGCTAGAAAACCACCTGATTACCAACCAATGATGTAGACCGTTAACAGGCACGAGAGGAACCACCAATAATGATAATGGCTCTCAAGGTATGATAGTATAATCCATGAATGTGAAAATGAAGATGAAGTCGAACACTCATGGAATCATCTGATCGAAGGCCAATGATGGAAGCTTGTCGTTGGATGCGAAGAAATTTACATTAAGGCATGCAAGCTCTAAGGTATTGAAAGGAAGTCTCTACGTCACCTTCCTGGATAATGAGTTGAAGTCGACAGGAAGTGACCCGTTGAAGGAGGGCCATGATGATTCCCCCATTATCGACACGAAACAAGGAATAAAGTGGAATGAATGAGTATGATCCAAGAATTTAGAAGAAGGCCAGAGAATGTATAGGTAATAAACTGTAGATAGGAATTCTCTTGAACATATCGGCGACATGACTCCAAAGTGTGGAAACATTTGACTCAACATAAGACTAAGGGTCATGATGACAAAATGGAATAGTCAAATGAGAGGAAAAATGGATCACCTAAACCTAGAAAGAAAAGTGACTGAGTAAGGATATCCCAAACCCGGCACGAGAAACATATGAGTGTCATGTTCAAGAGCGACATGATGCTTATACAAAATATGTTTCACTTTCATTTTTGCCCACTATTTCTAGCGAGTACCCCAATTATTTTTTATCACAAGCTTGAAGGGGATAGCATATGCTTGTCATATAAGTTCATTCTTCGAATGAATCCATCCTAGTAAGTTTTATGAGTCCTAGGAAGGAGAAACTCAGTCTCGTCATGGTGACAAGTCTTTCGTCGTTTAATTTTTTATGAGTTTGACGAAAGAATAACTCGGTATCTTTTTCATATTTACAGAGTTTGAACAAGAGACAAAAAAAAAAATCCATCAGGTCCCTTTTCGTAATTTGTCTCTCGAACTCAGAAAGGTAGAAAACAATATTCGAGAGAACCTCTTGACCATGTACACCAAGGTGTTCCTTTTTCATAAATAGTCAATCTCAACCCAAAAAAGGGGTAAACGTATATTGAGACGACGTCAATTCATTTATTTTAACGAGTTCGAAATGACAAGTACTCAACAATATTTTGAGAGTCAGAAAAGAGCTCAAAGATGACTCTAAGGGGGGTTCCTTTTTTGTTCATTTTTAATGAGTCTAAGAAAGAGATTGAAAAAAATCTCATTGAATAAGTAAAAAATGATCACTGTAACCACCGAAAATAACCTGTAATTGCATAAAGACAACCACACATCACTGATATCGAGAAAAATAATAAAATATTGGAAAAAATGTATTTAAAAACTTATAAATAGACTAAAAGTAAAAACAATTTTACGATTTCACTTGGAGTAAATTGGAGAGTGCATTTTACCCTATTTTCCTTGATTCTTCATGCAAGAAGTGTCAGAGATCTAGGGCATCATTTCATGAACCGTCAGCTATAGGTAAGAGATCTTCCCTTTTCCTTACTTTTCATTCTACTTTCATGCCATTTCATAGGATTTTTGCTAGTTAAAAGGGAGAATTTAAAATTTGTAAAATTGGGGGCGATCAAAGTGAGTCTGCTCATCGGATCCACGCTGATTGCCCTAAGCCCAAAAGGTTCTCGTGCTGCCAGTGCGAAAACAATTAAAACAAATGCACTGGCCATGGGATGGAAAAAATAAAGAGAAATACCCTCTCATGATTGATTTTTTTGAGTTTTTGATCTGTGGAAAGGTAGTTAATCAATGTAAATGGTTGTTTTGCAGGAGTTTTCAACAACATGGTCATCGAATGGAAGGAAATGGGCCATGAGGCAGAAGATCACTAGGCCGCCCAAAATGCCAAATGTGTCGACGCTTTGAGAGACTATGAGTTATTGCAATTATTTCAAACCCTAGGAGTCAAATCTCAAAATGAGGTGCTACACTATCTGATCAGACTGTAGGATGTTGATTGACAAATCTTCATCATCGAAGAGCAAGAACTAGAGCTGGAAGTAGCTGATATCTATTTCATTAATGGATTGTCTAGAAGAGGGGAAGGATTCCAACTCTTTGGATCTCGTGGTGGAGGTGAGAGCATCAACACCTTAATCATAAGGCATTACCCGGGTGTAGAGACAACTGTGAGTGGGAAGGTGAAGATAATGACCATCGAAAATCTCCCCTTGAGGAAAATTCTACACACCATGGCCTGTATAGCTGGGGCGGAGGCTTTGCACGAGATATTGAAATCATAATTCCAATATGTAGTGGATTTCCTTACTCCAAAAGTGTTCAGCTGGTGTGAGGGACTACTGGTTAACATGAAGAGGTAACTGGCCAAAGGCAAGTTGGGAAACTTCAAGCAGTTTAACTTTGGTTCAATGTTGGTCACTTTATTTTTGGATCATGTACCCCTATTTCAGTACCAGTGGGTAGAGGTGGAGGATCTTGCTCCATAAGATCCGAGGCTGCTCAGATGGAGTGAGATCATGCCTCGTGGAGGAGGGGGCCAACATATGCATTTACCTCCATTGTTCTTCAGTTGGTTGCGCCGACAATTGATCGTTGTGGATGACTATGCTTATGCATGCATAGAATTCAGAGGAGATCTAGATGTACCTCTACCACCAGGTAAACAGTGGACCGATGCAGGTAAAACTTGTTTTTGGAAAATTTTCAAGTTTTATGAGTTTTTTGTGTTAAAGTGCATTTGAGAGTTTACTTGTGATAAATGTGCAGATGTGGGACTAGAAAGGCCTCCTGGCATGTCACCAATAGTACAACGAGTAGCATGTCAGATAGAAGATGCTCCATATAAGGAAGGAGCAGATCCAATGGTAGAGATGGAACGAAATTTGGAAGTGATTACTCAAGGGATTCCAGAATATGTGACTATAGATTACGCACAATTGTGATACCAGAGGCACATAGTAGGAGTGTCTGCAAGATTGCATCAACTATTGGGTCGAGTGATTAGGGCGGTCTCATGCTATTGCGAGAATCATGTGGGAGAATAGCATTTTCTAGTCATGTTTTTTGCACTATTGTGGGCTTTGAAATACATGTGTCCCAGAACACTTATTTTTTGAGATTTTGATGAACAAAATTTGACAGACGTGATATATATATATATATATATATATACACACATACATATGCATGTTTCTATATTCTACTTATGTGTTCTTGTATCATGATGATGTGATCAATTTTATAAGTTATGCAAATGTCTATTAAGAACATAATTTCTAATGCATACATTAGTGTATTCAATTTTCGTGGAATGTGTTGATATGTGATATAATCAAAATTTATTTCCAGTAATCGAACACGTAGATACATACACAAATTTGTGGATTTCTTACTGAGTAATGACTATTCAATTGCATCACAACGAGATGTGAATCTAACTTAACAACTAAATTTCTAATTCGAAGAGAAATTGCTTTGGATAATAGTTCAATAACTGCACTGTACTCGACAATATTATTAGTCATTCGTCCCAGGCAAATACCTTGTAAATTGATCAACTCGCCATTAGGGGCAAAATGTGCCCAAGCTGCTGAGGATAAGTTCCATGTGCTACTACAAAAACCATTAGCAAAACCAACATAATGGTTTGACGACATATGCAAACCAAGTGAAACACAAGGGAAGAAGAGGAAACATCTCTGCAAAGCAAACAATCACACCAAAAAAACAAAACTGCACATTGATGAATTCACACACTAATGTACAAAAGTAATTACACGAAACTCACACATAATACTTTTTGAGATAAAGCCCATTGTGAGGTTATGATAACGCATTACCTTCGTAGTCAACTTGCTTATAGGTGCCTTTTTGCAAGACATGTTTAACAATGTATGGCACATGCCACATAGGTTTGAACTTTCCAGCTCCCAACTTATCGTTAGCTTGGTCATACAACAAGACCAAGTCACCTTTTGCAAAAACTTGCAGAGAAACAGTTTCATCAAAATGAGCTTTAACTCATTTTTTTATCATAGTAATATGACGGGTCTCATAATGCCTCTCGATATAAAGGAACCGCTCCTCTTCAGGTGAGGTATTGGGAAGTATCTCGATAGATAACTTTAATGAAAGAATTTGACACTCGATTGGGAGTGTCACCTCTAAACCATAAACTAAATGGAATGGAGTGAAACCAGAGCTGTCTTAGCTGAAGTCTGGTAATCCCAAAAAGACGAGAATAACATGAGATGTAAATCCTTCTTATGCTTCCCAATGGTTCATTGAAGCATAGTAATCAAGACTTTGTTAATTTCTTCAACTTGGCCATTGGCCTATGGGTAGTAAGGAGTTGAGATATCATGGCGAAGACCCAACTAAGCAGTCAGCCTTGCCATCATGTACTGATGAAAATGTGATCCGTGATTAGTGACAATGGCTTGAGGGATGCCAAAACGGGTTATGACATGGTTAAAGAGGAATTGAGCAACAGTGATACCGTCAGCATTGTACGTGGGCATCAAATAGACCCGTTTAGTAAAATAGTCGACGACGACGATGATATAGCCATGCCCCTTGAGGGTTAAATTTCAGGAAATCTATGCCCCATTTAGCAAATGGGCCAACGATAATGACTGGGTGTAAGGGTGCTGGCGGGGCACACTGTTTCCAATTATAAATCTGACATTCATGGCAATTTTGAACTACTAGAATACAATATTTGAAGATAGAAGGCCATAAATAACTGACACGAAGGATCTTCTGAGTAGTGGCATAGCCTTACATGTGACCACCACATGCCCCAGAGTGGCATTCATTCAAGACTCATTCAACCTCTTAAAGTGTTAGACATCTGCGAAGAACATAATCAACAACAACTCGGTACAATGTATCACCAGTAATTCGATAAGGTTGAGACTGATGCTAGATATGACATCAGTCAGATCGAGACAACTTGGATAAAAAAGTTTCGGTTTGAATATAAAAAATAATATCTTCATACCACAGGTTGATAGTGTTGATGAGAAACAAAGCTTCATCAAGAATCTGCTCAGTAAATCAGTGGAGGTGTTTGCAGATAGAAGGACACATATTAATTCGGCAAAAACGAGCTACTTCTTCGATTTGGCGGCAGTGAACTCCAAATAAAATTCTTGCAGGATAACAATCCATTTAGAGTATTTTCCCCAAACCAATTGATGAGTCAGAATATAAGTGATGGAGTTATAGTTAAAGATCACTGTGGTCTTCCGTAGAAGAAGGTAATGGCGAAATCATTGAACAACATGGACTGCTGCCATGACAAGTTTCTCGACATGAGCATATCAAGTTTTAGTATCAATAAGATTTCAACTCAAATAATACAACACATGTTCATTTCCATCGTCATCATCTTGGACCAGTGCCATAGCAATTACACTATCAGCCACGGCCAAGTACAAGAAATAATCACGGTGATAGTCATGGAGATGCATTAAAGGAGCATTGATGAGTGTTTTCTTTAGAGCAACAAAATATATTTGAGAAATTTCATCCCAAATGAATGGGAACCCCTTTTTGAGTAAGAAAGTAAATCCTTTGGCAAGCTCAGTGTAATTAAGGACAAAGCGATGAAGAAAATTAGCCTTTCCTTGCAAACTCTGCAATTGTGCAACAATGAAGGAGGGGGTAGATTTACAATAGCCTCAAATTTTAGAGGATCTATTTGGATACCTTCTTTGGACACAACAAGACCTAAGAGCCAACTCGATTCTACGCAAAAGACACATTTATGCAGATTGAGATAGATATTGTAGTGTTGACAATGTAGAAAGATTGCTTGAAGGTGGTCCGGATGGTCATGACGCTTAGCAGAATGAGATGGTAAGTCATCTAGATAAGGTTGAACAATGTGTTTAATATCATGAAAGGAATATGGCATTTCTCTCTGAAAGGTAGCACCAATGTTTTTAAGACTAAAAGGGGGCTTCTTATAAGCAAAAGTCCCCCATGGATAGATGAAAGCCGTCTTGTGTTGATCAACGGGTAATATGTTAATTTGGTTGTAACAAAAAAAACCATCCATAAAAGAGAAGATCTCACTCCCTACGCACTCATCAATGATATGATCAATAGAGGGAGTGGTATAGTTATCTTTAGGGCATGCACGATTGATATCATGGTAATCAACACAAACTCAGATTTTTCCCTACTTTTTAGTAAAAAGCACAATATTAGAGACCCAATTTGTCATTGGGATAGGGTAAATAAATCCACCCTTTAGAAGTTTTTCAACTTCTCCCTTAATAACAACGACCTTCCTAGGATGCACGGGATGAAGTTGTTGATGAACATGCTTCACGTTAAGATATGTGGGTATTTCAAGCACCAAAATAGTTGGATCAATACCAAACATTTCCTCATACGACCAAATGAAGACATCACAGAATTATTTGAAAAGGTCAATGTAAACCTTGATCTCATCAAGAGAACAAGAAACCCCAATGTGAATGTTCTCGACAATTCCAGGTTTAATGGAAATTTTGATTGACATGGTTGCAGTAATATTTCCCATATTACCTTCAGACAAAAATTCATGCACCAGAACAGGTGTTTGACGTGGATGCGTCGGGTTATGAGAAACAAAAGCCTCGAGACACGAGGGAATCTCACTTAGACTTGGAAGAAACGAGGAACAATGAAGGGCATCATTCCAAAGAGTTTCGTCAAGAGACATAACCTCAACAATACTCTTGTTAGTAGGGAATATCTCGTTCAATGGATTTAGAGAATCCCAAGAACCAAGCCACGAAGATTGCGAATAGGCATCTAGGTTGATGTTGAGAACAACATGACTTTCTGAAGCGGCAGCTGAAGCTGAGACAATTTCTTGATAAGATTGTTCTAAAGGATTTAGTAGCATAACGTCACCAAATGAATCAACCTGATCCAGAGAGGGAACAATCCATGGGTTAGTAGGGATAGAGATCATGTTGATCGAAGTGACATGCAGAGGTGGGAGAAAAAAAGTTCCCATTAAGGTAAAATATTTGAAAAGACCTGCCCCCACACTCTCACATGGAATATCGGAATTTCCCACATATGGGAAGTTTCCATTTGAAGCATCGGAAGAGAAAAAGGACAATTGATCGATGGTGACAATTTTCCCTTCATGGGGAAAGTAGAGTACCTAGAACAAAGAGGAAACCACTCAAAACATGGCATGGGTCCAACTTCGGCCAAGTAGAAGGTTGTAATTCAAATTCAAATCTAGAACTTCTACTTCTAACTTGACAGTCTTTCCTTCCAAAGTGATGGGAAAACTCGTGAGAATACAATAAGGATGGGAGCCTCTTCCATCAAAGGCCTCCAAGGTGTTCAGGGACTGGCTAAGAGGTGGAGAGCCATGGCTTTCCAACATGAAACATACATGATGTAGGTGGAAGCACCTTCATCAATGAAAGTCCGATGAATCATATTTCCTTTTATGATGACTTGAATAAAAAATGCAATATGATGAGGAAGACGAGGAACATGGTTTTCAATATCGAAAGTAATCAAGTTCAAATTAGCAGGATTGATGCCTCCTATAGAAAATAATAATGATTTTCGCTGCATTGGACAAGTTTGGAGAACTTCCAAAGCATACATCGTCGAAGGCGTTTGAGCTAAATCTTCGATAATACTGTAAAAACGAGTAGCTCTAATGTTCGGATTATATGATTACTTTCAAAGCACACCTTTGGGAGGTGGTCAGATGACAGATTCATTATTAGGTCTCTTGATATGGAGATGACCAAAACTGGGTGGAGCAGAAGTGGAAGGTATATCAATGGCTTCCTTTTCCATCGTCTCCTTTTGAGGGGTTTCATAATCTTTCGATCGAGTGACTACAGAGATAGGTAATGAACCCATCATCATGTAAACCTAATAACTAGATGAGGCAGAGGATTGTGGTTAGTCTACCAACTGAGTCTGCTGAGATGGAAATGGCTCCTTTAGTACAACCGGGGTCCCTTTCAATAAACGACTAAATTCTGCACGTCAGGGACAATCCTTGGTGTAATGATATTCCTCACAAACGAGGCAAGGATATTTCGGCTCTTGTTTGGAGGCATCATCAGTAGATGACTTAGGAGGATCCTATTTCATGGTATAAGATTTTGCTTTACCTTACCCTTCTTCTTACCTTTCGAGGCTTTATCTACCATGGTAGACTGGATGACATTGACCTCAGAGGTTTTACTAGGATTTGATGGGTTTTTCAAAGGAGGATTAGAACCAGTATTTGAAACAGATTTTTTCTTCGAAGAAGCTTTGGTATAATTTTGAGATATTGATCCAATTATACCATCAACAGGTGGTACATCTGGAGACTTCAAATATGTGGGATCTGAAGATGGCCTTAGAGCATCAAGAAAAATTTCATATAGCATGCTAGATTGGGAAAAAACCAAATCCAAATACTGGCCATGGGAAATAACTTGATCCTCAATAACAAAACCTCACATTGCTATATCTTCAACATTTTTTTTTTTTTTTTTATGAATGAATTGGTAAACCATTCGATCAAAAAAACATCACGGATTTCTATTGGGATAAGGTCTCTAGGGTCAATTTTTGACATTTTTGTAATAGTTTTGTAAAAGAATGTGAAGTCTTTGTGAAATGAGGAAGTGGAGCACGAAGCTAAGTAAGAGTCAAAGAGGGATCAATCCCTTGTATGGGTAGGAGATAGTTCGGTTTTGAGACTCACCCATGGGCCATGGGCCATGGTATTATAATGAAAAGGCTATATATAGTTGAGTCGTAACGAGTCTTAGAAGATAACTTTGATAGAGAATCATTGTAAGGGAAAGGTGCTAAGGCAAGAAAAGTCTATTTCTAGTACTTAGGCGAAAGGGGAAGGCTCCTGCAACTGAGTGTGCGGAGACCTTGATAAGTCCATAGCTGTGTGCGCGGTCCCCTGCAACTGAGTGTGCAGGGAGGAAAGAGTCTGTAACTGAATGCTAAATCTAATAAAGACTATTTTGGATTAGATATATTGCATCTGTGCCTTGTTCTTATTTCTGTTAAAGTTTATGCATCTTCGCTCAATGATTTGATTTATATGACTTAATGCTTTATTTTTGTGTAAAGTTTATGCATCTTCGCTCAATGATTTGATTTATATGACTTAATGCTTTATTTTGTGTGAAAAGGATAGATCTGTAATGTTTATGCATAATAAGTATAATTAACCTCTGTCACGGAGATAGGAAAGACGTGAGATAGATATGTTGTAGTTTACTATTCAAAAAGGGTAGATTTGCATGAAGGAAGATCTAGGTCATAAAGGCTCAGAATATACAGTTCATTACGCGAAAGTATTAAATCAATGTCCTTTATGCTTGATAAGAACAATTAAGTCCCTTCCCAAAGGTGTGAAGTTCGTTTAAATATAGTTGCAGTAGTTGACAATCAGAAGGAATAGATTTGCGTGAAGGCAAATCTAAGCTATAGATCCTTGGGAATACCATCACACAGGCCTCTGGATGCAAAAACATAGTTCTAGCATCCCCCAGTATTGCTTTGGGTAAGACTGCAGCCTACGCTATGCAGGTTGTAACTTGTTGAAAGGGCCAACAATTAGGGTTTTGTTGGTTGGCATGAATAACTCTAAACCTGGGCCAGACCCCCTTAAGCCAACAAATGGCTCCATTGACGGGATTGGGATCAATATGAGGAATGTGTGATGTTGAATAAGTGGTTCCATACCAATAAATAAATTGAGAAGTGGATCGATCACAAGGAACACGTGTTTGTAGCTTAGGGGAAGAGAAACCTGTGGTTATCCAAGGAGCATTAGTTGAGTAGATACCTATACTCAAATGAAACCGATTTTTTTTTTATATTTCTTCCCTAGTGAATTGCAAGAGTAGCTGTCTAGATTGGCGGACAGTCAGGGTATGTGGAGACTTGATGGCCCTATTGTGTGGACTCCAGAGTTGGTGAGGTTCTTGGAAGCTTTAGAAAACAACATCTCATGGGCCGTTGATCACTGGGTTTACCAAACACTCGGAGCATTTGTGACTGAGTTTGCAATTGATACAACTGTCAGTTACAGTGAAGCTGAGTGCATGCTCTTCAAGGGACTGCGAGGTAAGTACTTATGATGTCCGAAAACTTGGATTGAAATGTTTTTATGTGAAAAATGGGTTATGCCATTACCTTGACATTTAGAACTATGCGAAGTGGAAAGTCCTTCAGACATAACAAAGAATCAAGCTCTGAGTATTGTCTATTGATTGGATCCCCTTCGAGCAACAATGAAGAGAGTCCTAAGTACACCTCGGAGTGCAGTACAGTTGATTAGGTAGGGTATCCCGTGAATACCTCATCCATCCACTCCACCTCCACCACATACACCTACACCTACACCTTCACCTCCACCTCCACCTCCACCATTCAACATGGAAAACTCAATGAAGATGCCGATTTTTAAAGGGGTAGGGAGCGAAGACCTCGAACTGTTCTGGTTCGTTGCAGGTGATGTGTGGACAACACAACAAATTACAGATGATAACATTAAGAAAGCACAACTGGTCACGACCTTACAAGACCGAGAATTGACATGGTACATCAAGTACTGCATTGATAACCCCAACGTGACTTTGGAAGAAACCCAACATGCATTGAATAAAGAAATTAGAAAGCCTAAGTCAGAGGTGCAGTTGGTAACTGAGTTTAACTAAATTCAACAAAATAGAAGTGAGTCATCCTGGGATTTTGATCAAAGGTTTAAATGCCTAATCAGGTAGGCCAATATGGTGATTACAAATTTCCAGCATCGAGGCTGGTCTATCGCATCACTCTTACTACACTTAAGATTGCCACTATCACAACAAAAGATAGCAACCCAAGTAGAGGCTGTAGAGATCGCGATGAGGTTGGAAACCTCACCAATACAGGATACAAACATTGGAGTACAACAGATTCACTCGCAGCTAGAAATCCTGCACTTGGAGTTGCAGAGCTTGAAGAAAGGAAAGGAGGCCTAGCTTGAGGTTCACATGAAATTTTGGTGCTTGAAATGCAAGGGCCATGGTCATGATAAGGACCATTGTCCCATTTATCATAATTATCTTATGGGGAGAAGGCCTGTCCCCCTAAAGCCAGAAAATAACGCTGGGCCGAGAACAAGAGCTGCTCTATGGTGCGATATATGTTAAGTTATAGGACAACACGTGATTGACGATTTCCATTTGCTATAGAAGTTTGTATAGACCCCTCAGTAGTTGTTTTGAAATTTTTGCAAATTTGCAGGTCATGATGAGCACCAGTGTTGAGGTTATGAACTCAATATGGATAGGACTGATGCCTACCGCATGCAGGCATAAACTTGGCCTCAGGATCAGGGCACGGGTGCAGCGTGTGAAGGATTCCAAGGCTATGGACAAGGAAGAGGAGGAGGGGATGGCCAAAGTCACAGACAAGTTATTTGTTATAACTGTGATGAAGTTGGACATTTTGTGTGCGACTGTCAGAACCCCATGCATCCATCATGTCTATATTATATAAAATTCGACCATGTGATAGAAGATTACCCAATCCTTATAGCAAAGATGCAATAAAAGAAGACACAGACCCAACAATCTACACAGAACATCTAGATGATGAGGGAAAAGCCTTGCGAAGAAGATCATAGTGTAAATATAGTGACAAGAAGTGGTATGGCCACAAGGGAAGACAAGGGAAAGCAGCTTGAGGCTGAAGGTTGGGTGCATAAGGCTGCTAAGAAAGAAGTAGACTTTGACCTTAATAAAGCTAAAGAGACCTTCATGGAAGCAAAGAAGAGCTTCGCTGAGGCCTCCACCTCCAAGAGTCAAGAGAAACTGCTAGAAACTAGTATGATGCAGGAGGTAGATCCTTTGCTGTTAGCCACTTTTCTAAAGACCTGTATGAAATTTTTGCATGATAAGAAGGTAGTAGAAGGACTCCAATAGATAATAGACAATTGTGCAAGTAATATTAATCTTCCTTCAGAACAATGCGCTGTAAGGAATCTAGGTAAGAAGCAGACAGGGCATGAGATGAGGTTGACCGCGTAAATAGGAGAGTATGAAATGGACCAATAAATATTGGATCTGGGGTTAGATGCAAATGTGCTACCTAAACAAACGTGGGAAAGGATGGGGATACCTGCACTGCAATGGTCTCCTATACAACTACACATGGCCAATTAGCAAAATATTATTCCAATGGGGCGATTATATGATGTGATGATAGATATTGAAGGAGCAAGTGCTCTGGCAGATTTTGAAGTAATAGAGATAGTAGATGACAACAATATGTATCCTGTGCTACTAGGAATTGATTGGGATTTTGACATGGATGCAGTAATCAACTTGAAGAGGTGGAATATGAATTTTTAAAGGAAGGCGCTCAGAGTTATAGTGGCACTAGACCCTACTAAGGGAGCACACTATACTGAACATGTTTGTGACTTTGTGGAGGATGATCATGATCTAGATCAAATATACAAGATCATGACATGAGATGAAGATTGGATCAATCCCACCACAAATGGATGGATCGCATGGGATTGAGACAACTCCTGCACCTCAGATTTAGATGAAGAGCTTGAACACTAGTAGAATCAGTTGCATGAAGTATCTACGCTGCGTTGCAATAGGATGATCAAATCACTGTGGTGTGTCTCAACTGAGGTAAGACATATTCCACATTATGATGGTTTGACTTATGTTGATATATTTTTGGATGAATTTGAAATGGAAGTGCCTGAAGAACATCTCTTCCAAGCACTTGAATTGGCACTGCGTGCTACACTTGCCCATTGCTGGGGTATGCACAAAGAGAACTTCGCTAGTTGGAAGGAATATAGAAGGATGATGAGATTAAGGTTTGGATATGCTAATACCAGGATGACTGAGAAGTACAGTGGGAAGGATGATCCTTGCAAGCATTTGGTGTAGTGGAATAGAGCTTGGGGAACAGAGCGACAACCAGAATGGGTGCACATATTCTGCCATACCTTAGATACAATCCCAATGAACTGGTATTTGGAAACAGAGCTTCACCATGGGACAACTGGATGGGAAATCTTGAGAGAAAGTCTTTTACCGACGTTCAACTTTGAGCATGGGTTTGAATGCATTGATGAAGTGCTTTAGGAGATAAATGTCACTATCTTTAGGACGCTTAAGGAACTAGTAGAATGGACTCAACCAGATTAGAGTACATAGTTGCGCCATGCACTGGAATGTTATAATGTGACTATTGAGGAGGAAGAAGAAGATCCACGAAATATTAACATTCCAGTATCAGAGGGATAATGCAGAGTTGAGGGACCTCAAACAGAGAACCATTATGTAATAGAGCCATTAAAAACCCAGCAAGTAAATATTGGATTTGATGCAAAGCTTAAGTTTGCGAAGATAGGAGACTATTGGGATGAAGATACAGTTGATAAGGTGGTTGAACTATTACGCAAATACCAGGATCTATTCCCAACAAAGTTCTCATATCTGAAATGTATTGTAGGAGCTTTGGGTGTTATGAAAATTACTTTGAAACCTAATGCAAATCCCATTAAGCAGACACTGTATCGACTCAATTTGAAGTATAAAGAAAAGGTGCGTAAAGAGCTTGATAAGATGATGGAAGCCAAAATTATTGAACCAGTATAAAAATCCGATTGGGTGAGCCCAATGGTGGTCTAGGAAAAAAAACAACAAGGGGAAATTGGAAGATGCGTAGATCTGAGAAAGATGAATGATGCATGTGTGCATGATCCATTCCCAAAACCGTTTACAGATGAAGTATTGGAGAATGTTGGTGGACAAGAGGCTTATTCATTCACTGATGGGTTCTCAGGATACCATCAGATTAAGATCACATCGGAGGATTGTGGCAAGACAAGCTTCATGACTAGGTGGGGTTGATTTCAGTATAAAGTGATTCCATTCAGATTAAAGAATGCTTTCGCAATCTTCTCCAAGGTACTAATCACGACGTTCAAAGAGTTCATTCATAAATTTTTGGAGGTATATTTTGATGACTGGACTGTGTTCAAATTGATAAAGCACCATGTTGCAAGTCTACGCCTCATGCTAGATACATGTCAACGATACTAGATCATGCTAAACTTGGACAAATGTATATTCTGTGTGCCTTTTGGAATTTTTCTAGGCAATGTAGTATGCAAGCAGGGATTGATGGTGGACCCTGCGAAGATAACAGTGATTGTGAATTTAGAAGATCCCAAGAATGTTAAGCAACTACGTGCAACATTGGGCCACACAGGCTACTATAGGAAATTTATCAAGTCTTATGCATAGATAACTACACCGATGGAGAAACTGTTAAAGAAGGATGCGAATTTTTGCTGGGATGAGCAATATCAAAAGAGTCTTGATGTGTTGAAGGAAAAATGGTGACTATGCCGATCTTGGTGTTCTCGGATTGGAAGAAAGAATTCTATATGCATGTAGATGCCTCATGTATTGCGCTGGGTGCGGTATTGACTCATCCAGGTGAGGGTGATATTGATCACCCGATAGCCTTTGCAAGGTAGGAAACTGTCAAAAGCTGAAAATAATTATTCCACTAAAAACCATGAAGGCCTGGCGATGGTCTACACGCTGCAGAAGTTTCACCATTATTTGTTGGGTGGACATTTAAAAATGTACATAGATCACTCTGCTCTCAAATACCTGGTCAATAATCCTATATTGGGGGGGGGATATGTCAGTGGTTGCTGTTATTTCAGGAATATTATTTTGAAGTGATTATGAAGCCCTGATGGTTGAATGTGGGACCAAATCACTTGAGATGAATCGAGACAGGTGAAGAACCAACTAATATAGATGAAGGATTGTCGGATGAACAACTCTTTGTTGTGCGTGTTGCCGATGATAATTTTGCAGATATAATTCAGTTTTTGACTACTAGAACAACTCCGGAAGGCTATTCTACTTAGCATAAGAAAAAAATGGTGGTTCGCACTGTTGATTTTTCTATTATAGTGGGACATTTATATAATATGGGGACAGATGAAATATTGCGCTAATATGTTCTGAAGTTTGAGCGCACTAATATCCTCACTGAGGCACATGGAGGAGTGGTGGGAGGACACTATGCAGGTCAAGCGACCGTGTAGAAGATTCCGCGTGCAGGGTTATGGTGGCCGACAGTGCATAAAGATTCTAAGGCATTTTGTAAAGCATGTGATGCTTGTCAAAGGATGGGAAAGCCTTCACACAAAGCTGAATTTCCCATAAACTCTTAGGTTTCGCTACTAGTATTTGACAAATGGGAAATTTACTTTGTAGGTCTGATACAACCACCAAGAAGGAAGATAGGCGTGCAGTACATTATTACTGCAACATAGTACTTAACCAGGTGGGTGTTGTGGGGAAAAATGCCTATGCAGGACGATCCTATCCACCTAAGGTGTGACAGTGCCTTAGCAACAAACAGAGGCAGCTATTCTAGTATTTTTCCTTTATGAATTAAGAATGAAGAGAGAGATAGATGGACTAATCGGTGTCTTCCATTTGTCCCTCGATCCGGTTTCTCTTCTCTTGGAGAGTTCCCAGCTACTTGCCTTCTCGCTCGCCCAGCTTCAAGAGGTTTCTGCAAGATCACAAGAAGAGAACACTACACAAGACATGGATTCATATTCATAACTAGTTCAGGATTAGAAATAAACTAAACATACTAATGCAATCATACATCAAAAATACATCAGTATATAGGAGAAACCAAGATAGCTTTATTGATGAATAACAAGGTTCAGGAAGAGATACAACCCAGAGGGCTCCAATCCAGCATCTCCTTCCCAGAAAATGGAATTCCTATCTTCACCCCCTTCAAAGCATTAAGCACCCAATGATTCCAATCTCAAACCAACAGCAATTCTTTGCAATAACAAAATTCCAGCCCCTAGATCTCATGGAGGAGAGATCCATATATAGATGTTTGGAGAGAGGATGAGTCAGCTTGAGATCTGACTAGTGTCCTCTCCCTCTGTCAGTTCTTGATTCCACTTGGAGGTTCTTGCTTCCACTTGGAGATTTGGAACCTCTTACTCATCATAGTCGAATTCCCTGAGGCAAGTGTCATTTTGGAAGCTTTCTGGGTTTTGACACCTTGAGAATGAGCTTGCCACATGTCCACTCTCGCTCAGCGCAGGTAGCCAGTGTTGTCTTTGACATTCAGCGCAGGTAGCCAGTGTTGGCTTTGACATTCAGCGCAGACAGCCAGTGGAGCCACTGACATGATCCTGAATTGACTTGTTTTTGAGCAGTTTCTGGTGGAGAACTTCTGTGAATTGTTGTGGTTTGTTAGCCTTGTTCCTCTAGGGGTAGGAACAACATGTTGAGGGACTTTGGATCCCTTAGATTATGGACATTTCATGCTTAATGCTGTAAGGCACAAAAATGCCTATAACAGTTGCCCCCTAAAGTATGAGGCCGTTTATCGGGTGAAATGCTTTATCAGGGGGATCCGAAGTTCATCCAATGCTGGGAGGAGACCTGTAATAAGATACAATACAATACATTATTTTTCATACTGCTTTCATGATCTAGCTAAGGCGGGCATTCCCATGCTCAGCTTTATAAATTCATTTTTCTGTACATAGAACAGACAATCGTCTGGTGGTAGACTGATAATTTTGATGAAATTATCATCCTTTGAGTAGGATGATTATCTGCTGCAATGATGTACATGTCAATGTCTTTATTTTTCCTGAATATATATCGCAGCCCGGATGGATGAAACTAGATCCGGGGTCTTCAAACTCGTTTGATCTTCACTCTAATTACAAGTCGATCCATCTCAGAAATTGTTCTGAAGTCGAACATGGAAAGACATCGCTTGATTACCGGTCAATGATGTAAACCGTTAACAAGCACGAGAGGAATCACCGATAATGATAATGACCCTCAAGGTACTGCAGTACAATTCACGTGGTGTGAATAAAGGACTTGGCGTCGAACACCACGCAAAATCTTTCGGTCGAAGGTCATTGATGTATACCTGTTGCCGGAAGTGAGAAACTTGCCATTGAGGCATGCAAGCTTCAAAGTACTGAAGGGGTTGTTCCTAGATCGACTTCTTGGATAATGAGCTGATGTCGACAAGAAGCGATCCGTCAAAGGAGGGCCTTAATGAATCCCACATCAGTGACACGGAACGGAGCTAATGATTTTGATGGAGGTGAAAACGATCTGTGACATATGATTCAGGGTGGCGGTCATGAAAGGATGAAGGATAATGTACGGCAGTGGATGGGACACGGTTGACTTTTCGGAATGACTTCTCTTGAACATATGGCGACACTGATGCGATGGATCGGTAGCATTACCCCAAATATGGATGGTATGGTGAGACCATGGATGTGACTGGTGAATGAAACAACCCAACCCGATTGTGGTACGGAGGAAAAGTGTCATGCTCAAGAGCGACTTGCTACCATCAAAGTTTTCTTGAGTTTCTCCCAATTTTTCCCCAGTCATTGCTGACCAGTACCTCTTTATTTTTGTCAAGCTTGAGGAGGATAACATATGCTTGTTCTATAACCTGCCCTTCGGGCAAGCCCATCACTATGTTTTAACGAGCCTAGCGATAGTGAAACTCGTTCTCGTCTAAAGACAAGTTTGTCACTATTTAATGATTTTAATGAGTCTAACGACAAGGATAACTCGGTCCTTTTAATTTTTAGAGAGTCTGAAAAGGTACATAAAGTTAACTCCAAAAGTCCTTTTTCGTCATCTAATCCCGTAGGTCTGAAAAAGTATAAAACAATACAGAAGGGATGAGTTTTCGATAGTTTTAACGAGCCGAATAAAACAAGCGCTCGATCTTTTTGTGCAATAATCCCTCAGGTCCAAAAAGATTAAAATCTAGAGGAGGGATAGCACTTCCTGTCCCTTTAACGAGCTGGAAGGCCAAGGACTCGACAATCTTTTCATATTTTACGAGTCAGTTGAAAAGAGCTTAAAGAAGACTCGTCTTTTGAGGAACGAGTGATAAACAGGGTTAGCAGCTGATTCCAGGTACAGGTTGGAATTTTCCAATCACGGCAGTGTCACAAGGATGGCTAGTGAAATCACTCTTCGCAGCTGTTCCTCAAAATGGGTAAACAAACATATGGAGGTGAACGATCGGCCAATGGAAAAGTGGAGGTGACGGTGCAAACACGACCAAGGCTTTAATGGCTGATAATATTACATTAACTGTGGTTATTTACCGGGATAGTTCATTTTTTAACGAGCTTAAACGCGGGTGGAAACATTTGCTCAATCTTATGTTTATTTTTTAACGAGCATGAACTATGTGCTAAAACTGCTCGGATCTTGCGTTTATTTTTTAACGAGCATGAACTGTGTGCTAAAACTGCTCGAATAACCCAGTCATATGATAAGAGTGTCTCATTGAGATTCTATTTTTTATGGAGCTTCATCTCGCAAAGCTATGCCCCGCATCCTTTATTTATGCAAGTTAGGAAACAGCTAACCCAAAAAACAAATAAATAACCGCTCTTTGCTTGCACTCCAAAAGGTTTGCATGCCCCCAGGTATAAAACAGATTTTCAAGGTTACCTCTACTTCTTTTCCGTCCAAACATTTGTTTTAACGAGAGAGGCTTACCTCTTTCAGGTTACCCAAAGATTGTCTCGTTAATATTTCAAACAAAACACCTCCTCGACAATGTCTACCGAAGTAGACAAAGGTGAGCGATGTAGCCCACCAACTCACATAACTTTGACAAAAGAATCTTATTCTAGAATAACCCTCTTCCTAGATGGACGGGGTACAGACTAGTCATATTCTCCCGCGGAAACCTACTCTATACCGAAAATTTTCCTGCCGAAGCAGACCAGGACGCATGCCCCCTGGGTTCCAGTCATATCCTCCCGGATTACTCGCGCTCATCAGGAGGACGGACCGTGGGTTGAGACATTTCTTGCGTGGAGAGACCATTTAGGGATGGTATATGACTATTTGCGATGCGTGATTCAGGAAATGAAAGTTGGTCCACGAGCTTGACCACTCTTCCTTCGTGCGGAAAACACATTACTCTAAAGAGTGAGGAGACGAGGGCCCCCATGCAATATATATAGTCTCGTCCAAGGAATAGGTTATAATCCAAGGGTCCTTGAACGACCATCACGTTCATTTGAATGGTCTTCCCTTTCAATGTTATGGGCACATTGGGGAGGATCCCTAAAGGTCGTCTGGTTCCTTTATCAAAGCCTGATAGATTTCTCATTTCAGGCAAAAGTGTTGGCGAACCAAGTGCTTTCCAAGCAATAGAGGAAAGGATACTCACAGATGCCCCCTCATCAATGATAGTGCCAGCCATTACCATTCTGTATATTTGAACGATAATTCTGAACGATATGCTTTTTGGCAACTGGGGTCTGCCTAGTTGGTTCCAGTCGAACGAGACAACTAGGTTGCTTGGTGGTGGGACCAAATAGACGGCCGGGTATGACTCTGACGAAGTTCCTTCCTGCGATAAAGGAATGGGCAAATTGCCCCCTTGTTCGTCGGAGTCTGTGTTGATGAAGAGAATTTGGACGGTGTCGTCTTTATTCTCCTCTGTGATGGTATCATTCGAAGATGGAGCCTCTGAAGGCAAAACCGGGTCAACTGCCGTCTCAACCTTTTGAATTTCATCAGGCATGGATCCAGACGGTTCATCTTCAATGATAGGTGCTTCGGCTGACCACCTGGGTGGGCCAGCCGGGTTCTCAACTAGTGAAGGACTTGGCAGGAGTTTTTGATATCCAGGAGGAAGTTGCACTGGTAAAACATGGCGATCTTCCGAAACTCTTTTAGCCTCGTCTAAGAAGGGACAACGGTGGATGGCATGGTCGCCTTCACACAGTTTGCAGGGAAATCTAGCTTTCCCTCTCTGTCCTGTGGCTTCACTTTCACTAGTTGACGGTGAGCAGTCAACATGGCTATCGAGGTGGACGTTACCGAATTGTGCAAACGGGGAGACCAGTCCCTTAGTATCCGAGGGATGCAGGGACAATCTCTGTGGAAGTGGTCTCCCTTGCATATGACACATGGCGATTTAGGCCTAGTCAGTGCGGTGTGTGGATTTTTGTTAGACGCCACTTGTTTTCCCCCAGTCGCTTTTGGCTCCTTCTTCTTCTTCTCTTTCTTCTTCTTTTCCTTCTTCTCCTTAGGAACTTGGTTATTTGTTTTACCAGTTCCATCAAGCGAAGAGGAAGGAGGAGAGGAAGAATTGGATGAAGTAGAAGGCTGGTGAGCAACTCTGGTCTGATCTAACTGTTGACTCGACTGTTCAGGAATAGTGGTGTTCTGAACGAAATTGGTTGAAAAGAGCCAGACCGGCAACCAATTGTCAGTCCTGGAAGCGACAATGTGGCCATATGGGGCGCACCAACATCTCCCCAAGAGGAGAAGGGACTAGGATTTCCACCAAGGGGAATTCCTTGGTTGGTGTGCTCCATTTTTCAACCTAAAGATCAACGCAGGAATAGGGGTGATTGTTCCGTTTAAAATAAATTTTTAACGACGCTTAGACACAACTTGCTTTTTCAGTTTTAAAGAGTCGAGAAAAAGCTAAAGATGACTCTAGTCTCCTTCGATGTTTTAAATAGCCCGAAGTGACAAATGCTTGGATGGACTTTTTCCGTTATAGAGTCTGAAAAAGGCCAAAAGGAACTGCTCTGGAGTTCTAGGTAGAGGGTGTGCCAAACTTTTCGCAAAACCGCAGAATACTTTTTAGGGTACGGGCGGTCGATCTTCCTGAATGCTGTGTTCAGTGCATTGCGATCAGTAGGGCGGCCGACACGGCTTCCTAAGGATAAAGGTTTTATGCCTATAGGGGTCTCCCGATATATACGTGACGGTACGTGGGAGCACAATCCGTACTGGCGCTATCATCCCTCAGGAGGAATCACCCACCATCAACGAGATCGACAGTCACCAGGCTTTACGACGCTGGAACACGTCTCTAGCCTAGACCTCTATGTTGTGCGTTATGTTGCAAAGCGTTGTTAAGTTCATTCAATTTATTTTAGGTTGATCTTTTTAGAAGTTTGCCTTTCAAGGTTCACCACGAGATGTATGATACAAATTCCTAAATGCAGCCTAAAGATGATAAGCAAGCTTTTTATCTTTTGAACTTTGAAAATCCTAGCTACTAAGGGAAAAGAAAGACACCATCTTTTCTCAAAGAGCAATCAGCACACTCTAATGCACTTTTCCTAAATCAAACATGCAAACTATCAAGATGCAAATGCACAATGCAGGTGTTTGTTTTCCGCTTTCTTAGTATTGATGCCTACAAAGAAAGCTTTTTGTACAACTTTGAATTTGCTTTTAAATGACAAATACAAACAAGTTTACTTTTTCGAAATCAGAAAGGGTAGAAGAGATTACAACACTTAACGATTTTCGAAACAAACTTTTGTTTTGACACTTTAAAAGAGACAAACTCAAACCAATAAGCAAAAGCAAATGTATAATCAACTGTAAACAGCCAATGAACTCTCTCCTAATATCACAATCAACAGATCTGAATCAAGGTCTACAGGATGATTATTTCACTCATGCAAAGCAAAACTGTAAATGACGCCACAAACACATAAAAACACTCACAGTCTTTTTGTACAAAAGGAGGCGGAATTTAAGCAGAGAAAAGGAGTTATTAGACTGGTACCTATGCTGGTTACAGGCTGCAAAAATCAGAGATCAAAAAAGGGCAAAACAGAGCAGAGAACCCCAGCTGCACAAGGCCAAACTGGTTCAGCGCAACCTCAACACAGGGGTTTTGACATTCAGCGCAGGTAGCCTTCACGGGACCTACGTTGAAATGCAGAACCTCTTCACAGCTGTCGCGCTGAAGGAGAAACGAGAGTTTCTCACTGGGTTCTGGGTCACAGATTGCTATTTAATCTACTGTTTCAGGCCAAATAAAAGCAACAAGCAAGGTACAATCAAAGGGAAGCTTTGAGGGACTACTAAGATCTATCACAAAGGATCATCAAATCATTTGTGAGTCCATTGTTCAGATCAAAGACAAGTCCAGTGGTTGGATCAAAGCAGCAACTGTCTACTTTGCATCCGGGAGTCGCAGATGCAGTTCGATTGTTGCTGTCGAACAAACAATGATAGAGACACAAATAAAATGACTAAACAGATCTCCCCAGTGGAGTCGCCAATTTTTTGTGGGGAAAAATTCCTATGCAGGACGATCCTATCCACCTAAGGTGTGACAGTGCCTTAGCAACAAACAGAGGCAGCTATTCTAGTATTTTTCCTTTATGAATTAAGAATGAAGAGAGAGATAGATGGACTAACCGGTGTCTTTTGTTTGTCCCTCGATCTGGTTTCTCTTCTCTTGGAGAGTTCCCAGCTACTTGCCTTCTCGCTCGCCCAGCTTCAAGAGGTTTCTGCAAGATCACAAGAAGAGAACACTACACAAGACATGGATTCATATTCATAACTAGTTCAGGATTAGAAATAAACTAAACATACTAATGCAATCATACATCAAAAATACATCAGTATATAGGAGAAACCAAGATAGCTTTATTGATGAATAACAAGGTTCAGGAAGAGATACAACCCAGAGGGCTCCAATCCAGCATCTCCTTCCCAGCAAATGGAATTCCTATCTTCACCCCCTTCAAAGCATTAAGCACCCAATGATTCCAATCTCAAACCAACAGCAATTCTTTGCAATAACAAAATTCCAGCCCCTAGATCTCATGGAGGAGAGATCCATATATAGATGTTTGGAGAGAGGATGAGTCAGCTTGAGATCTGACTAGTGTCCTCTCCCTCTGTCAATTCTTGATTCCACTTGGAGGTTCTTGCTTCCACTTGGAGATTTGGAACCTCTTACTCATCATAGTCGAATTCCCTGAGGCAAGTGTCATTTTGGAAGCTTTCTGGGTTTTGACACCTTGAGAATGAGCTTGCCACATGTCCACTCTCGCTCAGCGCAGGTAGCCAGTGTTGTCTTTGACATTCAGCGCAGGTAGCCAATGTTGGCTTTGACATTCAGCGCAGACAGCCAGTGGAGCCACTGACATGATCCTGAATTGACTTGTTTTTGAGCAGTTTCTGGTGGAGAACTTCTGTGAATTGTTGTTTTTGTTAGCCTTGTTCCTCTAGGGGTAGGAACAACATGTTTAGGGACTTTGGATCCCTTAGATTATGGACATTTCATGCTTAATGCTGTAAGGCACAAAAATGTCTATAACAGTGGGAAGAAGCGCAACTGGTGAAGGGTTGTATTGTTGCTACCACTGCGAAGTTCCTATTTGAATATGTTTTAACACAGTTTGGGTGCCCTAAAGTATTGATGAGTGATAGGGGTACACATTTCCTTAACAAAATAATTAGCATGATGCTCGAAGAATTCCCGGTAACCATCAGAAGAGTACGCCCTATCACCCCCAAGCCAATGGTACAGTGGAATAATTCAATAATATTCTGGAGAATGCATTGACAAAGGCTTGTAACACAAAGAGAAACGATTGGGATGTACGCATCTTGGTGGTTTTATGGGCATATAGGACGATATGCAAGAAGTTGACAGGCCAAAGCCTGTTTAGGTTGGTTTATGGGATTGAGGCTGTGATGCCTATGGAATATATTTTTCCAAGCTTACGCATTGTGACTTTGACAGAGATGACGGATCGTGAGACCTTGGAGGAACGACTCGTGCAGTTGATGGAATTGGAAGAAGATCGATTTCTTGTAGGATTTCACCAGCAAGTATAAAAGGAATGTGAGAAGGCCTCACATGATAGGCATATTAAGCTACACACATTTAAGGTGAAAGATTTGGTTATGCTTTATGATAGTAAGTGCACAATTTTCTGGGTAAATTTCAAAAGCACTGGTTCAGACCCTTTGTAGTCAAGGAAATCACGGATGGTGGCGCAGTTTAGCTTGCAAAGCTGAAGGGTAAATTGTTCTTGGGAAGGATGAATGGAAGTCGACTAAAGTTGTATATAGGGGATCCTACCCCTGTGGAATGACTATATGATAGCAGAACGATCTTAGAACTCTAAGAAATTGCAAGGGAGAGTGGGACTATAAAATACACTGCCCGAAGAAGAGGAAAATGCAGTAAGGATGTTGCGTGATGGATGCAAGAGGTACGACAAAATAAGCTATGACAAAAGAAGCTGTGATAGAAGAAAATGTAACAGATGAAGCTGCGATTGATGAAGCTGCAATGGGTGAGCTGCGCCACAAGGGGTGGTGCCACACAGTTGGGTCCAAAATTAGTTGTTGAATTCATTGTTCATGATTGGATAACAAAAATCACTTTAGGAGGAGCAGGTAGGAGATATTTATGGTGAAAATATTTGAAGATCTACTGCCAAAGATGCATTTATGTTAAAAAAATGGAGGGAACAGTCGGATTTGAATTCAAAATCACTTATAAATCTAACATGTAGTTCTACTGAAGAACACTTTGCTTTTTGACAGATTGGTATAAGCCCTCTTATTTTCACTCTTTGAATTGATAGATTTTGGCCGGGAAAATCATGAGTGTTAGGACCCCACTATGTACCATTTTTGCTATATATTTTGACACCACTCTACTCTTAAACTATGAACTTCAATGTCTTTTTCATCCACTTTATCCCAAGGTATATAGAAACCTCTTCTTTATTATATGATTAATCTGTCTTACATTTAATTCCGCAATACTCTTATATTTTATCATTAATTGAAGTGCATTGTTGCTAACACAAGTCAAAGATCGCAGATAAGTTATATGCCTTGTTGGGAACGAGCGGTCGTTGCTGAAACAGCTGACTCCGTTGCTGAAACAGCTGACTCCGTTACTGAAACAGCTGGCCCCGTTGCTGAAACAGCTAACTCAGTTGCTGAAACAACCGTCAAGCACGCAAATCCCGTTATGCGTAATTTGCGATTCTGGAAGAACCTTTTGTGGATAGTAGCAGCAGCCCGAAGATACGGTTACCTGGATTATCTTGAAGATAGCACTTCTGTTGTCTCGGTTGTAACAGTATCTCTTTTTAAAGAACAGAATAGTCCTGTTTTGGAGAAGAAAACAGAATCGAGATATTCGCTCTCATGTAAATTGTAAATGATGTCTCCTCTTTAAAAATAGGAGACATCATCATTACCGGGGGATTGAATTGTGAGTCACAGAACAGTATTGTGTGAGAACAGGAGCTAGTCTCCTTTTGTAATGTATCAGTTACTTTGACAGATGAATAAAAACTTCTTTTGAGCGTTCCAATTTAATTCTTTCTCCTGGGGAATCTTGTGAGAAGGAAAGGGCCCGCCTTCCTCACAAGATTCACCCTTTTGATTCCTGTAGTTTGTTTATTTCTTTATGTGTTTGCACTTCTCTTAATTCTGTTGTTGAAACACTAGTTACATGGTTTGCAATACTCTGTTTCTTAGCGCTACACGTATTGAATGCACGAGTGAATGATGTTGAGAGCATGTGCTGAAGATCCCTGCATAAAGGGATAGGGTCTTGCTCCCATTGATTGCTTTCCTTTGCCTGCAGTGTGATTAGAAACAAGAGGACAAGTGCTGAAGGTTCCTGTTCCTGGGAATAGGGTCTTGATCTCTTGAAGTACTTTTCTTACAGTGTGATTAGTGCCAGGCAGCAGGTGCTGAAGTTCCTCACCAGGGAATAGGGTCCTGTTCCTGCTATGGTTGAATGATTTCCTTTCTTGTAGATTGATTTTCCTTTACTGTAACAGAGAAATCGTTTCTGCTATAATTTGATTGACTTCAGCTTTAATTCAGTAGAGTATGAATTAGTAGATTAATGAAATTAACAGGTGTGTGTCTTTCTTTCACTACAACATTGATCCCGCTTTTGAAATTGAGCATATCCAGTGCGCCATTACCTTTGAAATAAAAAGACCTTCTCGGGTTGACAATTTATGTGGAGCTCGAATTGTGAAAACAATTAGAGCGACCAACAATGAGAAAATGTCGTGCAGACGAGGTTCTGGCGCTTGTAATTTCATTGGATGTGCAATGTGCAAAGGGGGTACAGTACGTTGGACACAGTATCTTTGCAAGGAATTCCTAGCAAATTGCCGCGAAGTGCAGGAGGAGAGGAAGGTATTTCAGTATGCTTGGATCCTATTGTTGATTGGTGACTACCGGAGGATAGTCAGTTCCCTCGAAGAAGAATATTTACTGAAGGTAGCAAAGTTCGCTTCGCTGTGGGCAACGGAGGATCCAAAGAGGATCATGGAGTCAAAGGTATCCTGGATATTGGTCGAGATGGACCTCTGCACAGTTATAAGTTAGAGGCCAAGGCTATCTCCAACATTGTTTTAGCAGTTACAGGCCTTCGTGGAGTTTAAGGCCAACTTTCACAATGTATCCATCTGCGCAAGGCGGGACCCTAAGAAGCTCTGGCACAAGTTTCCATACTTAGTTATGGAGGCTGATGTGCAGGAAATCATGGGACTATGGCCAACAGAGTGTTGGTAGCCCATAGAGCTTGTCATAGGAACTAGTAAAGGAGGAGAGAGCTCCTCTGCGCAGACAATAGCTGAGTAGAAGACAAAAGAAGCAGAGAAAGTAGCAGCGCGCGAGAAGGCACTCAAAAGAAGAAACATGCTATTGCTAAGGCTGCTGCTTAAAAAGAGCGTGCCGAGAAAGAGCGTGCTAAGAAAGAGCGCACTGACAAAGCGAACAGAGTGGAAGTTAAAGCATCAGATTCCTAACATACTGAAGAGCAGGAGCAGTCTGTGCAGGAAGGAGGTGGGGGTGGCGCACAGAGCACTCCCTTCAGGTTGTCGAGGCGACAAAAGGAGACAACTGCCAGACCAAGGAAAAGGTACAAATCAGACAAGCAAGCACGCATTGACCCAATGGTCCTCACAAAAGGGGACCTTGATGAAATTGGGGATAAGGTCAGAGACTCGACGACAAAACTATGGAATCAATTTGAGCAGCAATACATGCAGAAGTTGGGGAGCATGTTATATGGAATTTGTACCTACAGATAAGTACATCTTCCCTAAGTGGGTAGTTACACTTAGAACAACAGAAAGAAAGTGGTTTAACCTTTTCGTATAATAGATAGATGGGACTAAGGAACTTACTTGAGATCTTTCACTTCCTTTGATCCCCTTTTAATTGCTCCCATCGCTCCCACTTGAATTGAATTCGCTCAATCGGTACCTGTCAACAGAAACAGAAGACGAAAACGATCAAAGTATAAAATCTATATACTATAAATAAATTGAATCGACAACATTGAAACATATATTCATCATAGATATGAACAAGAATATGGGAAAAGGAACAAACAACTTTATTGATGTAGAAGGAGGAGTTACACCCAATGTGGTTCGATCCTGTGTCACTCATCCAACTTCAGTCCAAACCCTCGTCACACCAAAAGCACATCAATCCAGCAACATAACATTAATTGACATGAACTCAAATCTCAAACCAATAGTGTTTCTCTACAATCTTCAAATTCCAGCCTCCTCATCACTATGATGAGTGGTCAAATTATAGAGAAATGGAGGTGGTTATGTCATAAATTGGGCATTGAATGGTTTTCCAAAATTGGAGTTAGTTTCCATGGAGAAAGGGATGAGGGGATAGAGGATAATTGATCCAAAGCCTATCTAAAGTCGACCTCCTAGGATGAGATAAGAGTTGGCAATCCTTTTAGAATGCTCTAGAACCAAAGAATATTCCTAGAATCCAATGTCAATTTCACTCATTCTCACCCAGCGCAGGTCAAAGTGGGCCTAAGTGCATTGTAATGTAGGCCTGAATGGGCCTACCTTCTCTGCAGCACAATTACCCCTGACCAAGGCTGCACTAGTGTCCCAAGGAGGCATTTCAACAGGGTTTCATGCTAGGAAACTTTCATGGATGGAAGCATTCAATTTAATGACTTGCCTAGGGCATATAACAACTAAATTAGGGTTTGATGAGCCATAATTGTACTGTTATGAATTTCAGGTGTGATGTGACCAAATAGACCTGTAACAGTTCCCCCCTAAAGCATGAAGTCGAAAATGATAATGTCGAGTGATATGCTTTACGATGTGATGAGGAGGATATGAAGCAGACAGTGACCTACATCGATTACAATACATAATATCATGATATCTTTGAATTTTTCATGAATTGTTGAGGGAAGGCATACCCATACTCAACATATAAACTTTTCATTACATGTACATAAATTAGATAGTTGTCTACAGATATAGACCCATGATAGGATGACCATCTGTGTAAATCCATCATACAGATGATTTAGCACTCTCCTGAAATCGTAGCTTGGATGGATGAAACTAGATTCGGGGTCTTCTATCTCATCCAATCGTTCACTCAAGTACGAGTATAACCATGTGAAAATGTGATCTGAAGTCGAACATGGGAAGACACCATCTGATTACCAGCCAATGATGTACACTGTTAACAGATGCGAGAGAAATCATCGATAATGATAATGATTCTCAAGGTACTATAGTACATTTTGCAGGGTGTGAATATATGTTTTGATGTCGAACATCATACAAAGTCTTTTGGTCGAAGGCTTATGATGTCAACCTGTCACCGGAAGCGAAAAACTTGCCATTGATCATGTAAGCCTCAAGGTACTGGAAGGGTGTTTCTAGGTCAACTTCTTGGATAATGTGCTGATGTTGACAAGAACTGACTCGTCACAGGAGGGACTTGATGTATCCCCCATAAACGACATGAAACAAGTGTAATGATTTTGAAGACAAAATGTGACCGATGACACAATGTTCATGAATGGCGGTCATGAAATTGAAGGTTTATGAGTATTGCAAAGGATGAAGTTTATTGAGTGACTTCTCTTGAACATGTCAGTGACACTAAATGAATTGACAGTGTTGACCCAAAACAAAAGTGATGGATGGTGTGATAGATCGTAGGTATGATAATCATCAAGCATATAACCCAACCCAAATAGTCACAAAGATGAAGTGAAAGTGTCATGTTTAAGAGCGACTTGCTACCATAAAGTGATTTATCCCTTTTCCCATTTTCCCCAGTCATTGCTGACCAGTACCTCTTTATTTTTTAACAATATTGAGGAGGATAACATATGCTTGTAGTATAATTCCACCCTTTGGGTGAATCCATCGCTATGTGATGTTTTAACGAGTCTAGCAAAGGTGAAACTCGGTCTTGTCATGATGGACAAGTTTGTCGCTATTTGATGTTTTAACAAGTTTAACGACAATGAAAACTCGGTCCTTTTCATGTTTAGGGAGTTTGAAAAGGGAAAAAAAGAAAACTCCACAAGTTCTTTTTTGTAAATTTGTCTCTCAAATCTGAAAAAGTGTAAAATTATACAAGAGAGAACCTGTTGACCATTTTCGATCAATCTATTCCTTTTTCATAGATAATCTATCTTAGTCTGGAAAATGGTTAAATTTATATTGAGTAGATGTCGATTCCAATCCGTTTACGTGCTGAAAAGGACAAGAGCTCGACAATCCTTTCATATTTCAAGAGTCTGAAAAGAGCTTATAGAGAACTCCACTTAGAGGAACGGGTGGTGTCTAGGATAGCCACTAGTTCCGGTGATGTTGGAACTTCTCAAAACATGTTGATTTATGTGAAGAGGCTTGCTAATAGTACCACTCATTGCAACCATTCCTCAAAAAGGGTAAAACAACCAAGTGAAAGCGTATGATCAGCCAAGCAGATAGTGACGATGGAAGGAGAAAAACCAAGGCTCATCTGATGGAAGAGGCTAATAGAATGGCAATCACGAGGGTTAAAATGGAAATGGGTTCATTTTTACATAAGATTGAACCATAGGGAACTAGGCTTGGATTCAATTTCATGTCTACTCAAGCTTGAAATGAAAAACTATGCTTGGATTCAGTTTCAATTTTACACAAGCTTGAAATGAAAAACTATGCTTGGATTGGTTTACATGCCCCCAACATGATGACTCAATTCTAGGTGCATGCCCCCCTAGCTTCATTACATTCACCTAAGTAGACTACTCATGGCTATCAGGTGGATGGAATGAAGGTTCATTTATGAGATCAAGTGAAATAATCGACTGGGATTTTATGAGATCTAATCAAAGACTCGAATTGGAACTTTGCTCCAGGGGACCTTGTTTCATTTTTTAATGAGCTTGACACAAGACAAGGAACTATGCTCATATTCCTTGATCACGACCCATAAGAGGTCATGACTTCCAAGAGGTTCTTATCAGATGGGAGAACAATTCTCTGGAAGGGATACGTAGCAAGGAATCCATTAGAGAGATATGGTTCCAATGCCCCTAATACATAATGCACAACATCACGAAATTAATCGTCAATTGATGCAGGCATGGAACGGGTTGCCACATAATTGACCCATGGCAGGGAAGATACCATTTCGGACAAAAGGACCATTTAGGGAATATGGTTGGCTGGAAGCCATATTTGGACCGGGAAATGAAAGCTGGTCAACAGTGACAATTCTACCTTCATGCGGGAAACACATCACTCGAAAGAGTGTTGAAACAATAATTCCCATGTCATAAACATAGTTGCGCCCAAGAAGTAGATTGTAATCTAAAGGTCCTAGGACTACCATCACATTGAGATAAACAATTTTTCCTCCCAAAGTAATAGGTAATTGAGGAAGGATCCATAATGGTTTACTTGTTCCTCTGTTAAAAGCCAACAGATTCTGGGTAACAGGAACAAGGGGCAGGGAACCGAGCGCCTACCAAGCAATGGAAGAAAGGATACTCACAGATGCACCTTCATCTATAATAGTGCTAGATACAATCATATTATAAACCTGTACTATGATTTGGAAAGGCACATAAGAAGGTAGACAACATCCTACCAGTCGATTCCAATCAAAGGAATTGACCAAACTACTTAGAGGGGGTATTGTAAAAATGAGAGAATTACCCCCTTGAGTTACGAGAATGGGAGGATTTTCCTCCTGTCTTGATGGAACAAGAGGGTTGCCTCCAAGCTCAGTGGAATGTAAAGAAACAAAAAGAACCTGAGTGGTATCATACTCACTCTCTACAGGAAAGGTACAATTAAATGAAGGTAAAATCGGGTCAATTGTTTCCTCGACCAGTGATTGGTTAGGTATAGACTCATGGGTTTGACCGATGGTTGATTTGGGTCAGTCACTTCATCAACTAGTGAAGGATTAAGGCAGATTCTCCTGTAACCAGATGGAAGTCGTTGTGGAGAAGCAGGATGGTTATCCAACACGTTTTGGGCTTCATCCAGCTAGGGACAAAGGTGAATGGAGCGATTCCCTTCGCATAACCTACATGGAAACTTAACTTTACCCTTATTTCCATGAATTTTACTACCACTAGTTGATGGTGTGTCACCAACATGATCTCCAGAAGTTGATGACACAAGATGATTTGAACAAGAAGACCATTCTTCGAAGATTTGAGGAATACCAATACAATTTTGAAGAAGATGGTCTCCCGTACAAATTTTGCAAGGATATCAAAGTTTGTGAGGCTTAGCAGATGGTTTCTCATCAGCAGTTGCATTCGAAGCAATGGTTGATTGGTTGCCCCCTTGCCGAATTTTCTTCTTCTTCTTCTTCTTCTTATCCACCTGGTTACTAGTGTCAATACTTTCACCAGGTGAAGAGGAAGAAGGAGAGGAAGAAACAAACGATGAAGAAGGTAAAGGGTCAACTTTAGGATCAAGTGGAGGTTGATTTTGTCTAGTTGTAGGAATATTCAGTTGTGGGGCCAAGGAGGTTGAGAACAACCATACTAGCAAGCCAATGGTATGTCCCGGAAGGGACCATGTAGCCATATAAGGAGCACTAATATTTCCAAAAGGAGGAAAAGGACTAGGATTCCCATCAAAAGGAATTCCTTGATCGGTGGACTCCGAAGTTGTTGCCATATGTCTCAACTTAAGATCAGCTAAGGAGTGATGTGGAGGATGTTATCCACAGTTAATTAATTTTATTTTAATCAAAATAACATAACAAAACAAAAGAGGGATAGTTTAGGCAAAAGGATTACCAAATAACTGTGAACTACAATATAGTGCCCTAGTAAACCAAGGACTTAACATACGTGCAGGCAATCTCCCCGAATGTTTTTTTTGGTGTCTCACAGTGTACAAGGCGGTTGACTTGGTTACCTATGGATGGATAGCAATATAATGTAGTCTTGCCAAATATACCCGAAAGTACGTGGAGGCCCAATCCATGTTAGCACTGTCTAATGCGAAACTGCACAGTGAGAGAATTCCTTTATACTTTTCGTACTATACCATTGTCCTATATACCCGAAGGTACGTGGACGAGCTACGATATACTTATGTACGTGGAATGAGGTATCACACTCGGAATGTTTCACAGACAATTAGCGACAATTGATATGTTTAACGACTCTGGAACACGTCTCTAGCCTAGACCTTTAAATGTTATGTGTTAAGTTACAATGCTCCATTAGGTTAATTGAGATAAAGTTTAGTTGATCTCGTTTAAAATTTTGCCTTTCAGGTTCACCGTGTGATGTTTATGAAACTCCTAGAATGCAACTATGATGAGAAACATTCTTTTCATTTGATTTAAACAATGAAAACCATAACTAAAAGGGATAGAGCAATCAAAATATTTAAACAAAGAGCATAGAGCACATCTAATGCAACTTTCCCTATACCATTCCTACAAGCACACACAAACTTCTAAATGCATAATGCATGTTTTTCTTTTCATTCCTTTAATTTTTAGATGAACATAAGGAAACTAAATGCAAAAACGATAAATCAATGCTTTTCACAAGCAACAAAGACTTTACGACAGTTTCTTTTTCAAAGAAATGAAGATTTTACGACAATTCTTTTTCAGAAAATACTTGTCGATGTAAGCTAACTTTGACAATGAATTGATAATGATAAAGAAATTTCTTAAGAAGCAATAAACAATCAAGGCCAAAGTAGGGCTAGGAGAAGAAATGCTAATTGATTTTAGAGCCATAGAAGACATTGATCTTTCAACAAACAACATCAAAAGCAAATTTGGAAAAAACCAAGCAAAAGATGGGGCTTTTAGATTGAGAGGGATCAATGCAGCCCTGAGAGGGAAACAATGCACTGCAATGCACTATCTCTAAGCTAAGGCGACTCTGCAGCGCACTGTGTCAAGACCAACACTGCGTTGGTGTCAGAGAGTCCAATCAGGAGACATTTAAGCACACTTTTTGACCAAAAACACTTCAAGATGACTGAAAAGATCAATGAATTCAAGTAAAGTCTACTAGGATGTACTATGATAAGGGTAAACTACCAGGAATGACAGTGGTTCCCTAGCAGAGTTACCAATTTGTTATATGGAATTTGTACCTATTGATAAGTACATATTCTCGAAGTGGGTAGTTACACTTAGAATAATAGAAAGAAAGTAGTTTAACCTTTTCCTATAATGGATAGATGAGATGAAGGAACTTACTTGAGATCTTTTGCTTCCTTTGATCCCCTTTGAATTGCTCCCATCACTCCCACTCAAACTGAATTCGCTCAATCGGTACCTGTCAATAGAAACAAAAGATGACAACGATCAAAGTATACAATCTATCTACTATAAATAAATGGAATCGACAACATTGAAACATATATGCATCATAGATATGAACAAGAATATGGGAAAAGGAACAAACAACTTTATTGATGTAGAAGGAGGAGTTACACCCAATGTGGTTCGATCCCGTGTCACTCATCCAACTTTATTCCAAACCCTAGTCACACAAAAAGCACATCAATCCAGCAGCATAACATTACTTGACATGAAATCAAATCTCAAACCAACAATATTTCTCTACAATCTTCAAATTCCAGCCTCCTGATCAATATGATGAGTGGCCAATTTATAGGGAAATGCAAGTGATTATGTCATAAATTTGGCATTGAATGGTTTTCCAAAATTGGAGTTAGTTTCCATGGAGAAAGGGATGAGGGGATAGAGGGAAAATTGATCCATAGCCTATCCAAAGTCGACCTCATAGGATGAGATAAGAGCTGGACATCCTTCTAGAATGCTCTAGAATAGGAGAATATTCCCAGAATCCTATGTAAATTTCGCTCATTCTCACCCAATGCAGGTCAAAGTGGGCCTAAGTGCATTGTAGTGTAGGCTTGAATGGGCCTACCTACTCTGCAGTGCAGTTACCCCTCAAAAAGGCTACGCTAGTGTCTTAAGGAGGCATTTTAGCAGGGTTTCAGGCTAGGAAACTTTCATGGATGGAAGCATTCAATTTGATGACTTGTTAGGGCATATAACATCAGAATTAGGGTTTGATGAGCCCTAATTGTATTGATCTAAATGTCGGGAGTGATGTGCCAAAATAGACCTGTAACGGAGCATCCAGAAGGATCTGCATAAATTGTAGATTTAGACAGGAAAAAATCAGGTGAGCGTTGGACAAGTGAGTAGGAGCGCCATGGAACCAGAACAAACTCTTGACCTCAGAGTCATTTTCTTGTTATAAGGAACATTACATGTAGATTCAGAGGAAGACAACGCCCATCTTGGCAAGATCAAAGGAGTGGTTATGAATTTAGTCACATTGCCACTTTAGACCCTCCACGCGCTTCATCGGGGGGTCTTAGATGAGCTTCAATCAGAGAATAGTGCACGCTGTCGGTGATAAATGAAGAGAAAATGAACAAGGAGCAAATCTTCGCTGAGAAGGTTCAGGCTCTTAAGGAAAAAGAAGAGCTCGAAGCATGAAGGCAGAGCCTAGAAGCAGCCATTACATAAGCATGTAACTCAGTACCAGAGCTACACATTCCAGAGCATGCAACATTGTCAACAAAGGTTCGAAAATTGGCCATTGCAGTGTGATAGTCCAAAGAAGAAGTAGGCCGAGTTACTTTTTATTTTTAGATGAAGATCTTAGAACTTCAACTAAAACTGCAACCGACTACTTCGCCAGAGGTCATGGAGCAAAACGGTGCAAACATCAGGGAACACATGTGTTATGAAACCAGCTCATGAAAAGATAGAAAAGATAAATCAACGCCTTAGAATTCAGCCTCTTCGAGGGGGCAACCTCCTTTACATTACATAAATGAACAATTCTTAGATGATTCAAATGAAAAAACCTCCTTTCTATATATAGGAGTCTAAGGAGTCACAATATAACCCAACCAACCTAACAATAATAATATAAAGCCACAAAAATAACAATAGAGGGATTCTATGGGGCACAGTAATAACAATATGGGGATAATAGGGGCACAAAAATATTAATAATGGATGCAAATAAAATATTAATGGGGTAATCACTAGTATTATAGGGACCCAACATACCCCTCTCCTTCAAAAAAGTGTTGTCCTCAACGCTTGAGTAGTTCTGGATGCTTCTGTATAAAATTCTCATCCTCCCATGTGGAATCTTCAGCGGATAAGTTCTTCCACTTGATAAGATACTCCGAAATTGATTGATTTCGTAGCTGTTGAGTTCTTGTTTCTGTGACTGCTTCCGGTTCCAATATAATTTTTCCTTTCTCGTCAAGTTCTGGAAATATTATTTGAACTGGGAGCTTGTCGCCTATAACCTTCTTTAAACATGAAACATGGAAAAATGGGTGCAATCGAGAAGCTGCAGGAAGCTCCAATTTGTATGCCATAATACCAATCTTTTGCAACACCTTGTACGAACCATAATACTTTGGTGATAATTTATTATCCTTCTTAGCTTGCTTGAGGGACATTTGCTTATATGGTTTTAGCAGTAGGAATACCCAATCACCTACATCAAAACTTCTTTCGCTGCGATGTTGATCTGTCTGTTGTTTCATTCTATTCTGTGCCAACATGAGGTTATCCTTTAAGAGTTGTAGGACTTGTTGTTGATGTTCGATGTGATGTTCCACTGCTTGAACCTTAGAATTTTCTCTTAAATATGATGTGATGGATTGTGGCTGATATCCATAAAGTGCCATAAATGGGGTCATTTTTGTTGCTGTATGGAAGGAAGTGTTATACCACCATTCAGCTAGAGGAAACCATTTGACCCATTGTGTCTATTTATCAGATACAAAACAACGAAGATATCCTTCCAAACATTTTTTTTACTATCTCAGTTTTCCCATCAGATTGAGGATGATAAGATGAGCTATGAGCTAACTGAGTACCAAGACAAGAAATGATGACACTCTTTCCCTCAGACTTGGGTAAACCTGTGATAAAATCCATTGAAACCTCCTCCCAACGTTGGCTTGGAATGGATAAAGGTTGTAATAGACCCGGGGTCTTAATTGTTTCAACTTTATTTTGTTGGCAAACCAAACATTCTACCACAAACTTTTGAATATCCGATTTAAGGCCATCCCAAAAAGATTCCTTCTTAACCCTATGGTAAGTTTTTAAAAATCATGAGTGCCCTCCTAAGGGAGAAGTGTGAAATTCCATAAGAATCTTTTGTTTTAGTTGGGAATTCTTACATAGGTATATGCGATCTTTGTACCATAACAAATAATTTTGCCAGCTAAATGTATTAGATGTACTGGAATCTTGTTGTAACTTTCGAATAAGTGCCCACACTTCTTTCTTCATTCTTCCATTCCTCCCTTGCTTCATTTATCCAATCTGGTTGGATAATAGAAATGGCGCACAACAATGCTTCCACATCCTCATCCTTTCTTGAGAGTGCATCTGCCACCACATTTTGCTTCCCTTTTTTGTAGATGATTTCAAAGTCATAACCCAACATCTTTGTGACCCACTTTTGTTGCTCTTCAGAGGATAATCTTTGTTCTAAAAAGTATTTAAGGCTATCATGATTTGTTTTTACCTTGAAGTGTCTTGCCATTAGGTAGGGTCGCCATTTCTTAAGTGCATGGAGTATTGCCAACATTTCGTTCTCATAAATAGCTTTGTGTAAAAACTTTCCCTTGATTGGACGACTTTCAAAAGCAATGGGTCTTTCATCTTGCATTAAAACATCACCAATTCCATTTCCTGAAGCATCACATTCCACAATAAAGGTTTTTGTGAAGTTTGGTGTAGCTAAGACCGGTGCTTGGCACATTGCCTCTTTAAGATGTTCGAAGGCCTTTGTTGCTTCTGGAGTCCATGAAAATGCATCTTTCTTCAATAATTTTGTTAGAGGTGCTGCTATTCTCCCATAATTCTTAACAAACTTGCAATAATACCCTATCAACCCGAGAAATCCTCGCAGATGCTTTATGGATGTGGGGATTTTCCATTCCTTAATGGCTTTAATTTTTCTAGGGTATACCTTAACTCCTTCATGAGATACAATATGACCCAGATATTCCACCTCTTGTACTCCAAAGAAACATTTGGATCTTTTTGCATATAATTGTTTCTCCTCCAATAGTTGTAGCACCCTGTCAAAATGTTCAACATGATTCTTCCAAGACTTGCTGTAGATTAGTATATCATCAAAAAATACTAACACAAATTTTCTAAGGAATGGTTTGAAAATGGAATTCATCAAACCTTGAAATGTTGAAGGTGCATTGGTAAGGCCAAAAGGCATGACCAAAAATTCATAATGACCCTCATGAGTTCTAAATGCTGTTTTCAGAATGTCTTCAGTCTTCATTTTGATTTGATGATATCCTGAACGAAGATCCAACTTGGTGAAGTAAATTGATCCATGCAATTCATCCAGTAATTCATCAATGACAGGAATCAGAAACTTATCTTTAATAGTGAGCTTGTTGAGCTCCCTATAATCCGGACACATGCGCCATGATCCATCCTTCTTGTGCACTAATACTACTGGAGTAGAGAAAGAACTTTGACTCGGTTGAATTATACCAGTCTCTAGCATTTCTGCAACCATACATTCAATTTCACTCTTTTGGGCATAAGAATATCTGTACGGCCCGATGTTTGGAGGAACACTTCCTGGAATCAGATGAATAGCATGATCATGATCACGAATAGGTGGGAGACCTTTGGGAGTCTCAAATACCTTGGATGCTTCTAGAGTCCATGAAAATGCATCTTTCTTCAATAATTTTGTTAGAGGTGCTGCTATTCTCCCATAATTCTTAACAAACTTGCGATAATACCCTATCAACCCGAGGAATCCTCGCAGATGCTTTATGGATGTGGGGATTTTCCATTCCTTAATGGCTTTAGTTTTTCTAGGGTCTACCTTAACTCCTTCATGAGATATAATATGACCCAGATATTCCACCTCTTGTACTCCAAAGAAACATTTGGATCTTTTTGCATATAATTGTTTCTCCTCCAATAGTTGTAGCACCCTATCAAAATGTTCAACATGATTCTTCCAAGACTTGCTGTAGATTAGTATATCATCAAAAAATAATAACACAAATTTTCTAAGGAATGGTTTGAAAATGGAATTCATCAAACCTTGAAATGTTGAAGGTGCATTGGTAAGGCCAAAAGGCATGACCAAAAATTCATAATGACCCTCATGAGTTCTAAATGTTGTTTTCAGAATGTCTTCAGTCTTCATTCTGATTTGATGATATCCTGAATGAAGATCCAACTTGGTGAAGTAAATTGATCCATGCAATTCATCTAGTAATTCATCAATGACAGGAATCAGAAACTTATCTTTAATAGTGAGCTTGTTGAGCTCCCTATAATCCAGACACATGCGCCATGATCCATCCTTCTTGTGCACTAATACTACTGGAGTAGAGAAAGAACTTTGACTCGGTTGAATTATACCAACCTCTAGCATTTCTGCCACCATACGTTCAATTTCACTCTTTTGGGCATAAGAATATCTGTACGGCCTGATTTTTGGAGGAATACTTCCTGGAATCAGATGAATAGCATGATCATGATCACGAATAGGTGGGAGACCTTTGGGAGTCTCAAATACCTTGGAATTATTGTTCAAGACTTTTTGGACATCTGGAGAAATAGATGATTCCAATGTGGAAACATCTAGCGAACATAATTATGCAATTACACCCCTTTGTTCCTTTCTTAGAAGCTTTGTCATACCGTTAGAGCTGATTATCTTTCCTGGTTTCCCTGCAATACCCCTTAATTCAACTTCCTTTCCTTCCACAGAAAATTTCATGAAAGTTCTTGAAAATTAAAAGCTATTGTACCCAAGGATTGTAGCCATTGGACTCCTAGTACAACATCAGCACCTCCCATTGGAATGGAAAGCATTGGGCTAGTCAATACATATTCTCCCATCGATAGCTTGATATTATGGCACTTTCCAGAGAAATTTTTATGTTCCTCCATTTGCAACCATCACTTGACACTCTGGTGCTGGATATAAGAAGCAATTCAATTCTTTTGCTACCTTACAATCAATAAAATTGTGGGTACTTCCTGAATCAATCATCACTATTACCTTTTTCTTCTTGATTTGTCCTTCTATCTTGATGGTTTGAGGAGTGGTAATTCCAGCCAATGCATTACATGATATGGTCAGATTCATTTCTTCTTTATCTAGGCTTTGTTCCTGGAGTATATCCTCTTCTTTTGACCTTTCTTGCTCCTTTTCTTCTTCCTTTTTGCAATGTATGTAGAATAATTTCTTCTCAGCACACTTATGACCTTTAGTGTATTTGTTATCACAACTGTAATAAAGCCATTTTACTCTTTTTTCTTCCAATTTTTGTGGTGTCAACCTTATAGGTTGTGGAAGATTAGGGGTCACAACACTTCCATCTTTATAGTTGTGAGTGGTATGCTTCCTGGTTGCCATAACTTTGCTTTCTATTTTTCTTGCTAACCTGAATGCCTTCTCTAATGAATTAGGTTCCCAAAGGTGAACATCATGTTGGATATTATCCTTTAAAGACCCTATGAGCACATCAATCCTATGCTCCTCTGGAATATTTTTTACCCTTATGTTCAATTTTTAGAACTCCTCAATGTGCTCCATTATTGAACCCTTTTGTTTGAGACTTATCAATTGGCTCAAAAAAGTGTTGCTTTTTGTATCCTCATAATGTGCTGTCAATTCTTCCGTAAAAATTGCCCAAGTGATAATTTGTTTACGAGAGCAAAGCCATTGATACCATACAAATTGATTTGGTTCCAAATATAAAGTTGCAATACGTACCTTTTGTGTGTTTTGCACATTATTGACATCGAAAAATTGCTCCATCTGTAATATCCATGTTGTGGGATCCTTGCCATCAAACTTCCTCATATCAATTTTTGGAATATGGTGGGTCTTCGATCCCACATTGGAGTCTATGAAATCATGATTAACATTTCTTTTGTTCGCATCATGAGTTTCCTTTACAACCTTTTCACCATTAGTAAGTATTTCTTGTAGAAAATTTGTCAAATCTGTCTTCAAATCTGCCATGTTTGTCTTCAAATCTGCCATGTCTCTCTTCAAATCTGTCTTCAAATCTATCTTCAAATCATCCATCTTAGCTTCCATGCTCTTTATCTTAGATTCCATGCCATTTATCTTAGCTTCTGTTAGCTTTTGTGAGCATGACATTTGTTTCACTTGTTCTTGTAATTTTGATATATCATGTAGCATTTCTTCCTCTTCTTCATGAGTCATGCTAGGGCTTTCAGGTTGCTTACTAGGTGTTTGGATTTTCTTTCCTCGGGGCATCTATTACCAATAACAATGCTCTACTATGCCCTTTGAATTCCTTCAAAATAAATTTTCAAACTAATCTTAAGCAAAAATTTAAAAGAATCTACATACCTTTTTTCACTTTGTAGGAGCTCGATATTCCCTCTGATGTATCTCTATACATTCAGATCATCCAGTTCTGAAATTGAGATCTGTAACCCTTTGTGTCCTCTTTCCAATGCCACCAATCTGATCCAAATTGGATTCTCCAAGGAAGAGTTATGCAAAATCTCCCACAGTGACCTGATTATAGACTAGTTCAGTAGAGAGAATTTGTACAACGTGCCATGAATCACTGTTTCAACCTTTGGCTTTGAAAAATATATACAAGAAACTACATTCCATCCTCTTTCTGTACCTTCTTACAAAATTTCAATCAGATGCCCAGAGAGAAAGTTATGACGATTTTCCCCAGGTCACCTGTTTGGAATGAAATTCAGGAGTCTACAAGAAGACAAAATTCCTCAAATCATATCTCCGCAAATATAACATGAACAGCTCTGAAATTTGGACTCTAGATTCAACGAAATTTATTCTCAAATGGGTTTTTTTTAGCTTCTGAAACGTCGCAGAAAAAAAGTTATAGCAAAAATGCCACGATGACCTGCTTGGAGCAGCGAGACCCTAGAATCCAAGGCTCTGATTCCAAATGTTATGAAACCAGCTCAAGAAAAGATAGAAAAGATAAATCAAAGCCTTAGAATTCAGCCTCTTCGAGGGGGAAACCTCCTTTACATTACATAAATGAACAATTCTTGGATGATTCAAATGACAAAACCTCCTTTCTATATATAGGAGTCTAAGGAGTCACAATATAACCCAGCCAACCTAACAATAATAATATAAAGCCACAAAAATAACAATAGAGGGATTCTATGGGGCATAGTAATAAAAATATGGGGATAATAGGGGCAAAAAAATATTAATAAGGGATGTGACTACAATATTAATGGGGTAATCACTAGTATTATAGGGACCCAACAACATGGCTACCTTGGATAGTGCAGTAACAAGTTGCAACTCTATATTTGAACATGCGATGGAGTTATGTACCACATTGAAGGAGGACTCTAACTTATAGAGATTGGGTACAGAGGTCAGAGAGGCACAATAGAAGGTCGATGATATCAAGGCGACTACACGCACTTTGGCACCAATTTAGTGCTTCGCGCGCTTATAGGAAATGAAGGTACTACAAGCATAGGTTGAGGAGCTACAACACAAGGAACAAGTTTTGAAGGCTAGGATTCAACCATGGATAGAGGAAGCAATCCAAGTTACTCTGGAAATCCAAGAGAAGTTGAAGACTGTCCAATAGACACAGAGGACCATGTGCCTTGTGTTGGAGGGGCCAACTATAGAGAAGCTAGTCGAAGAAGAGAAGCAGGCCACAATACAAAGCATAGTGGACCTTAAAGTGTTGAAGATGTGGTTCAACGAACTCCACCACAAAGTGGAGAAGCCAGCCGAGTCACTCGAGGGCGATTCACCATATTTGTGTTGGGGGCCTGTTGGGATAAGGTCCCTAGGGTCAATTTTTGATAGTTTTTTAAAAGAATGTAAAGTCTCCTTGAAATGAGGAAGTGGAGTGTGAAGATAAGTAAGAGTCATAGGGGCATTAGTCCCTTGTATGGGTAGGTGATAGGTCAGTTTTGAGACTCATCCATGGGTCAATGACCATGGTATTATAATGAAAAGGATATATATGGTTGAGTCTTAATGAGTCTTAGAAGATAACTTTGATAAAAAATCATTGTAAGGGAAAGGTGCTAAGGAAGGAAAAGTATGTTTCCTGTACTTAGGTGAAAGGGGAAGGCTCCTGTAGCTGAGTGCGCAGAGACCTTGGTAAGTCTGTAGCTAGGTGCGTAGGCCCCTACAACTGAGTGCGTAGGGTGGAAAGAGTCTGTAACTGAATGCTAAATCTAACAAATGTTGTTTTGGATTGGAGCTATTGCATCTGTGCCTTTTTCTTATTTCTATTTAATTTTATGCATCTTCGATCAATGATTCGATTGATATGACTTAATGCTTTATTTCTGTGTGAAAATGATAGATCTGTAATGTTTATGCATAATAAGTATAATTAACCTCTTTTGGGGAGATAGGAAAGACGTAAGATAGATTTGGTGTAGTTTATTGTTCGAAAAGGGTAGATCTGCGTGAAGGAAAATCTTGGTCATAACAACTCAGAAGATAAAGTTAATTGTGTGAAAGTAGTAAATCAGTGTCTTTTATGCTTGATAAGTACAATTAAGTCCCTTTGTGAAGGTCTAAAGGTTGTTTAAATAGAGTTGCAGTAGTTGACAGTCAGAAGGAATAGATTTGCGCAAAGGCAGATCTAAGCTATAGATCCTCGGGAAGACCATCATACAGGCCTCTGGATGTAGAAACTTGGTTCTAACATCCTCCAAAACTACTTTGGGTGAGACTGCAGCCTGCACTATGCAGGTTGTTGCTGAAAGGGCTAGTATTTAGGGTTTTGTTGGTTGGCACGAATAACTCTAAACCTGGGTTCGGCCCCCTTAAGAAAACAATTTCGAATTTGATGAGGTGATGTTGACGTCTCCCTTCATGGATATGATCAGAGATATGGGTCACGATATCCTGTTTTAGAGATGTAAGGAAGTGGGTACCAGTTTCATAGCGAACTAGTAGTTGAAGTGGGTGAGGAAGGGCATGGCCAATGAATTGAAGTCTGCATAGGTACCTCGAGGAAACTTGATGTACCACTTTGCGGAAACACTTGTCAAGGTTCACTGAAAGAGGCAGAGATGAACATAATCATTAATATAGGAATTGGAAGAACAACATAAGTGATATGTCATCACGTGGGCCTAAGGGTCCTCTTTAACTTTTCCTTCAAATTTGGGGTAATCACTTAGAATTTTAGTGGGAAATGGAGGCCAATAAGGAAAATGAAGAATTGGAACATTAGTAAGCCTCGAGACATCGGGCAGTTCCAATGTCGCTAAAAATGATAATTGTGGATTAAAAGACATATAAGGCCTTTGATGAGGCCCAGTCTGTGGGTTCCAACCTTGTTGGTATGGATTCTAGCCCCAAAGTGGAGGATTTTGACCATAAGGGGCTTGATTTTGCCCCTATTGAGGGATAGCTTGACCATAAGGT
Organism: Pinus tabuliformis; assembly: GCA_031772625.1. Classification (NCBI taxonomy): domain Eukaryota; kingdom Viridiplantae; phylum Streptophyta; class Pinopsida; order Pinales; family Pinaceae; genus Pinus; species Pinus tabuliformis. The sequence continues at coordinate 1,233,583,403 of CM062817.1, read as the reverse complement.
GGATTATGTCTAGGGTAGGGCTGATATTGACCTGCCATAAGCCGTTGATAACCATAAGGAGGATAAAAATTATGTGCGGCATATGGATTGTAAGGTTGCTGCACCTGCTGACCTTGGTAAAAAAGTTGTTGGCCCTGCTATTGTAGGAGTTGGCCTTGTGTCTGTAAGGTTTGACCTTGTTGATATACAGGTTGGGATTGTTGCTGCAAGGTTTGTCTCTACCGCTGCAATGGTTGACCTTGTAGATACAAAGGTTGGTTGGGTTGTTTGACAAACTATGTTTGTTGCAAAGGCTGTTGAAACTACTGCAAAGGTTTCCCCTACTATTGCAAAGGTTGCTGCTGCAAAGATTTCTACTGCAAAGGTTGTCGTTGCTGCTATAAAGGTTGTTGAAAAATCCTAGAGGGATTCCCTGTTGGTACTAATAAGTTCCAATTGGGATTTTCCCATATGCACCAGGAATAGGATTTTGACTAGGTTGCATATGAGGACTAGCTTGTGGAATGTAAGGTGGACTTTGATGTGCTTGTGAACCATATGGAACATAAGACCATTGGAGAGGTATCTAGGCCATGTAAGGTTGTTGATACTGAATATTACTTGCCCCAAATGGATCAATAGGATTAAGAATACCACTAGGATTAGGTTGACTCACTCCAACCATGTGAGGTTGTGATCCATTCACATGGGTTCCACCAAACACAAGAGGAAAGTTGTGATTCCCCCCCCCCCCCACAAGCTGTGAATGAGGCAATGGTACATTCTGTCCACTTAATGGAGGGATCAAGGAACTTACAAACATATAAAATGAAACTGTCAGTTTCACTGGAATGGAAGGTTGAAACGAAAATAATATTTGTGAGGGAATCATCGGTTGAATTGGAACTAAAGTAATGATAGTTTGCTCATGGATCTGAGAGGTCACGTTAGGAGTAAACAGACCAGAAGTAGGCATAGAATTTGATGACCAAATTGGATTTTGTTACAAGGAAGAATGTTATGCAACTAGATCACAAAATAGAAGAAAAGATAGATCAACAACTTGAAAATTAGCCTCTTCGAGGGGGCAACCTCCTTTACATTACACAAATGAACAATTCTTGGATGATATAAATGACAAGACCTCCTTGGAGAGGTTCAAGGAACCTCTGAGTTTCTTACTATTGGCTAAAAGGATTAACAAAAAGTTTTTAACTCTTTCAAAAAGAGGCAACATCAAGGCTCAGGGCTCAAGGCTCAAGGCTCAAGGTCAAGGCTCAAGGTCAAGGTCAAGGTCAAGGCTCAAGGCTCAAGGCTTAAGGCACAATAGGTGGGGTTTCCTAATATGGGGCAAAGAAACAATACCCAGGTGCCCAACTCATCTAATTTTATCAGTCCCACTGTCCCTCAGTACCTCAGTCCCTCAGTCCCTTCAATGCCCCAGCCCAACTCTACTCTCAGCAGTCCCTAAGTTCTGCTCTCAGAAACAACCCCTTGCTCTGATTTACTCACAGTCCCCCGAGGAGTTTCACAGACCCTATATATAGGAGTCTAAGGGGTCATAATATAATTATATTTGACATAGCAATAATAATGTAAGGGCACAACAATAATAATAGTGGGCTTCTATAGGGCACAATAATAACAATATGGGGACAACATGGGCACACCAATAACAATAAGGGGCTACAATGGCAATAATGATAAGGGAAACACTAGTATTATAGGGACCTAACATGCCCCTCTCCTTCAATAAAGTGTTGTCCTCAATGCTTGAGTAGTTTTGGATGCTTATATATAATATTCTCATCCTCCCATGTGGAATCTCCAGCGGCTAAGTTCTTCCACTTGATGTGATACTCTGAAATTGATCAATTTAGTAGCTGTCGAGTTCTTGTTTCAGTGACTGCTTCAGGTTCCAATATTATTTTTCCTTCCTCATCAAGATCTAGCAATATTGTTTGAACTGTGAACTTGTTATCTATAACCTTCTTTAAGCATGAAACATGGAAAACTGGGTACACTTGGGAAGATTCAGGAAGTTCCAATTTGTATGCCATAGTACCAATCTTTTGCAACACCTTGTATGGACCATAATACTTTGGTGATAATTTATTATCCTTCTTAGCTTGCTTGAGGGACATTTTCTTGTATGGTTGTAGTCATAGAAATACCTAGTCACCTACATCAAAACTTCTTTCGCTGCGATGTTGATCTGCTTATTGTTTCATTCTGTATGCACTAAAGTCAAGTTATCCTTTAAGAGTTGTAGAACTTTTTGTTGATGCTCGATGTGATCTTCCACTGCTTGAACCTTAGAATTTTCTCTTAAATATGATGTGATGGATGGTGGATGATATCCATAAAGTGCCATAAAGGTGGTCATTTTTACTGCAGTATGGAAGGAAGTGTTATACCACCATTTTGCCAGAGGCAACCATTTGACCCATTGTGTCTGTTTATCAGATACAAAGCAACAAAGATATCCTTCCAAACATTTGTTCACTATCTCAGTCTGCCCATCAGATTTAGGATGATAAGATGAGCTATGAGCTAGCTGAGTACCGAGACAAGAAAATAATTATGTCCAAAAATTTCCAGTGAAAATAGGATCTCTGGCGCTTACAATAATCTTTGGGTTTCCATGTAGCTTTTGAATTGTTTCCGTAAATGCAGTAGCAAATGTATTGGCTTTAAATGGATGAGATAATGCACAAAACTGTGCATACTTCATAATTCTATCAATTACCACCATGTTGACACTCTTTCCTTCGGACTTGGGTAAACCTATGGTAAAATCCATTGAAACCTCCTCCCAACGTTGACTTGGAATGGATAAAGGTTGTAATAGACCCGGGGTCTTAATTGTCTCAAATTTATTTTATTGGCAAAACAAACATTTCACCACAAACTTTTGAATATCAGATTTAAGGCCATCCTAAAAAAATTCCTTCTTAACCTTGTGGTAATTTTTTTTAAATCCTGAATGCCCTCCTAAGGGACAGGTGTGAAAGTTTGCGGAGTAGATCTATACGTTCTAGTGAAAATTTTGTAGAATCTAATTGCATATCCGGATTGTTTGTGAAAAAAAACCCAAGTTCAAAAGGAAAAATTAGTTGAATCGGAGTTCGGATGAGGGAGATATCGCTGATTTAAAATAAGTTTTTTTTTTTTTTTTTTTTTTTTTTTTTTCAGAATTTTTTTGTGATGACAGGACAGTTGTAGCGCGAATCGGAAATTCTAGTGCCTAGATTGGGATTTCTATCACATGGGAAGATGCAGAATGGTTGTTCCATTTCCGAAAACATGTCATAATAGGGATTCTAAGCAATATTGACTGAATTGTGGCCATTTCAAATTTTCACCAAGTAAGCGATTTGTTTTCAAAAACCCTCTTCGTGGCTTATAACAGTAAGTTTTTTACAGGAAAAAATGATGGGTCTTCTATTGAAAATTTTATAGCATGTCATAAGTTTGACTTCCCAGGGTGTTGGAAGGACAAAATAGGGTATTATTTGAAAGATGAGGCTGCTATATGGTGGAAATCACTTGACAGTGAGATTCTGAAGTTATGTCATGCTGACGAAATTGAAGAACTACTTTTGGACAAATGGTCTCATACTAGAAAGGAGGAAACCAAAAAACCTAGCAAAGATTTTATTTTTGTAGGAAATAAGGAAACCAAGAAACCTAAAGGGTTATTTTCTACTGGTATCTCCTTATTGCAGGTTCATGGATTGATTCAGAAGGAGAAGATCATTGTGTCTATAAATCCTAGTTGCAAGCATAATTTTATCAATGTTAATTTGGCAAAAAAATTGCAAGTTCCAGCAAAACACATTGAAAACACACAGGTTGATAATGAGGATGTTCAAGTTTATAAAGATTTGAAGCTTTCTATGGATAAGTATGTGTTGCATTGTGACTTTTATACTTCAGATATGGATAACATGGATGTTGTTTTGGGATATCCTTGGATGGAATCTGTGGGTACTGTCAATATTAATGTGCAGAAGAAATTCCTGAAGCTCTGGTATAAAAAGAAGAAAATTACATTGCAGGATATTTCCATTAAGACCCAATCAGAGACTATGGAGGCAGAAGCACAAAGCTCTAATGACACTTACACATTAGATGATGAGCCTTTGATGGTCGACAATCAAACACAAACATCAAACCAGGTACTAGAAAAATAGGTAGTGTCCAAGGAGGTTGAAGCAGAAAAGGTTACAAGTACTGATACATCAGATGAGGACTCAGTGGTTGAAGTAATATTGGAATATAAGAAACAACAGTAGGCACCACAACATGTATCAGATACCAATCAGGCTCCATTAGGTGGTGAATTCAAGAAATATACACCGTTGGTTAACACTTCAACATATCACCACCCACATCACCCTGCAAGAAAACAACCAACAAGATGGCAACGAATTAGCCACAAGGACAACAACCCCCACATGATAGATAGAGAGGAGCGACGATCCACCTACTACACATCAACACAGAAGAGCCGCCAGGGTCAACTTCCATCTCAAGCGAGCGAGGCACCAGCTAGATCGAGGGTTCACCTTTCTCTTGGATGGCTAGATGCACATGCATGGTACCAGTGGACTACTCTTTTGAGTAGATCTTATTATTTGTGTTCTTCGTATGTTTCGGGGATGAAACATGTTAAGGGGGGTGGAATGTAGTATACCTAGGGGGAATAATATGGGGTATAGAGGGAGGTACCCAAGGGAATAATGTAATAATGGGATGGGGCCATAGTAATAAATAAGGTTGTTAACCCATATCATGTAAGGGACCAACAAGTAGTTAGTAATAATGTAATAAGCCCATGGTATTAGATAGATGGTATTGAGAGAACCATGGTAATGACCCATGGTATTGTATGTATGAGGCCTATATAGAGGCTAGAGACTCCCCATTGAGAGATGTCAAGGATTATTGTATGAACAGGGATATGGCTTGTGGAGTGTTCTCCTTCCTTAAGGAGTGAATGTATGGTGTTGCCCTATCTTAAGGGTTTTTATATTAATAAAGAAGCATTTCTATCTTCTTATTTCTTGGGTTTATTTCTATTATCGTATATTTCTGGGTTAGATCTATAACAATCCAAGTAAAAAGTTCTCCGGCAGTGCGAGTCTAGTATAGTGCAACTTGTCATCAACACTAGTTTCTAGTGTCACAGTTGTGTTGGTCTTGAAATTAGGGTTTTAGATCTTGCTTCTTCAAGGAAGGCTAAAGGCATGTTTCCATCAGTGTTTCAAGGAGGATTTGGACTGCATATCAGGATGGGTACACTACATGATTGCCAATTTTTAGGCACTTCAGGGTAGGACACAGGGATGTGCAGGAGGCATGACAAAATACTGTGTAACACATTGTTTATGATTTCTTAGAAGCACCTGCAATTGTCATTTTGGTATCTTAAGTTTTGTGTAGATTAGAAATCAGTCCATGCCATATATTTAAGCCATTATCCATCAATAAATCAGTTTCTCAAATTCAACTCATCTTTTCCACATTTACATAAAGTTGTGCATGAATGAAGAAAATAATATGTGTTGTTGCAGGAGTTGTTAATATGCAGGGAGGAACTCATTCCACCAGCCTCATCTAATTATTCTCCACCTCTCACCCAACCCTTCCAACCACTAATTCATATTTATGTTTTGTAGCCACCGTGGACAACCACCTTGAGCAAATCTAACCATCCTGAAGAGTTGGGCTGATCCTTGGGTAGTGTGCACCTTCCCCATACCTTCTTCCACCATCATACATATTCCCAACACTTCCTTTCACCTTCCCTACCTTCCTACAACTTTCAACTAGTTTTCCTGTAGTAAACTAGAACATCTTGTAGTAACTATACGAAAGCATGTAGCAACTACAGGAAACCATGTAGTAGCCTATTTTACACTGTTTTGGGCAGAAATGATGATTACAGCCTAGGATAGGCCTTCAACTTGACCTCCATACCTCTCAATGCCATTTTGGACCATCTTTCCCATACCTTCCTCTCCTGCAAAATATCAACTTGCTTAGCTTAGAATTTACATTTCTAAATTAAAAACCAAAAGACTATTTTATGCAATAATTAGTTAGTGCAAGCATACATCAGCCATAGTAATGTTAGGATAATTCCCATGCCTACTTAGTCCATATATATAGGTGATAGAATGAAAGGTTAAATTAGGTCTCTTCTGCAAGTAATGTGTGTTAATTCTTAGCTAGGTAATTTTATGTCATTTCGTAGTACTTTCTATTTAGCACTTTCATTTCCTTAAAATAGGAAAGCATTTACTTTCTACATTAAAAATAGCTTTACATTCATTGTCAGTAGTCAACCTCCTTCTATTCAATAGAAGACTGGTTTGAAAAACCCTAGTGGTCTATCACCCCAGTTGAGAAGTGACAAGAGTAGACTGTTGCATCTACTGTGCATATAACATTGTCACCTCCAAGTTTGTACAAACCCTGGGTTGATAAAGTAAATTTGGTTTCCCTAGGAGTTGTAGAATCATTGCTGCAATACTGGGGCTCATCACTTTTTAGCACCGTTTCCAGGGATGTGTATAGGTAGATGTAATTTTTGATTTCCTTTCTATTTGACATTTAGTAAAAAGATGTAATTGCTTCTTTCCATTTATTTTACATTCAATAGATAGTTTCAATTTCTTCTTTCTTTCCATTCTGCAAGTAGTTCTGAAAAAACCCTAAAAGAAAAAGCAATTTTCTTTCATGCCTCATAGGAGTAGAGACAACTTAGGAAATTTTTTTCCAAATACCCCCACACCATCAAACAACCAACCTTCTCTTTTCTTCGGTGGTTGTGAGCTAGAGGACCTGTTATGCGAATGACTAGAGATATTTGAAGAGCCTATCGGGGAAGAAGAAGAAGAAACCATTCCACCAACCTACACCATGGCTGAAAATAGAAATAGGTTTGAAAACATAAATGGAGCTGAAAATAGAATTGAGGGTGCTTTTCCCATTAGAGAAACTAATGGAGATGATAGGATGAAGAACATACGCCCCTCTGCCGCTCCTCATTTCCATGGATTAGCCTTAGAGGACCCTGATACCTTTTTATTTGAGTTTGTTGTCATTTGCAAAACTTATGATTATACCTCTAGAAACCAAAAGTTGAAATTGTTCCCATCCACCCTTAAGGATGCGACCTTGTGTTGGTTCATGGGTTTACCTGGGGACAATATCACTACTTGGGATCAAATGCAATAAGCCTTCAACAACAAGTACACGGATTATTATAGGTCCAAAGACACCAAAGAGGAAATTTGTAGAATTACCTTGGGACATGATGAATCTTTGGAATATTATGAGGAAAGGTTCCAACTCACCTACAAAAGGGCCAAATGCACCCTCGATCTTTAATCACTCAAGTTAGTCCTTCTTAGAGGGATCAGGGAATATCTCCTAAAAACCCTAAACATGCTCTCGGGAGGGGACATCTACCAGTTATCTTATGATGATATCAAGACAATTTTCAAAAATCATTATAGGGAATCGGGAAAGAAGGGTAAGGCTATTCAAGCTTTGGCCAATTCATCCTCCTCCAAGACATCCATCAAAAGTGAAATTGGGAACATGTTGGAAGACTCTAAGAGTGAAATGTTGCATACCCTGGCTTTGCAAATGGACACCATGCAGATCAAGAGGAAGCATGAGGAAGCAGAAAGAGCCTTAATTGTCATTTTCCCTAGATGCACTAGGAGGCAACACCCTAGAAATGAATGTCCATTGAGTCTTATAGAGATTTGTTCGGTCTGTGAGGAAAACAACTCCACAGACAAGTGCCCTTCTCTGCCTGTATTGAAAGTTGTGTATCAAGGAATTGAAGGTGTGACTGAACAATTCTGCTATATCAACCAAAGGAGGCTTCAAGGACCTCAACCATACCATCAAGGCATGCAAGGGGCATCCCATTCATATTACAACCCCAACCAAAATGCATCCATTCCCCCTTGGTGTCCTCCTTCTCATCCTTCATGGTCCACACCTTCTCCCTAGTCTTTTGCACCTCAATACAATTCCCAACCTACCAATCAATAATTTTGGCCATATGCTTCCCCACAACCTCAATGGAATACACCATCATAGGGGTGGAGGCCCCCATATAGCTAATCTCAAGCCTTACTGCCTCCACCTCCATCTCAACCACAACTCCTTCACTTTGCTCCACCTAAGCAACCTCGGATTCTTGCTTAGCCAAATCTGAACCCGAAAAACAAGCAGGCACAATAGGTCTATAGTGGAGAGAAAACTTACCCTGCCTATGCTGTGGAAATTCAAGAAATCAACCTTAGGTCTAGAAGAGTTCCTCCAGATAATCAACCTCCATCTCCACTTGAGGAGTTGTTGTACTATTCAACAACCCCCCAATTTTATTGATTTAATAGTTAATATTCTATTGATAAATGGGGACCCTTTATAAATATTATCCAAAAAACATAGCACTTAAGTGCTTCCTTTTTGAATTATTAGAAATAAATTTCTAAATAAACATAAGGTATCAAGCCAAAATCCCTTTGTGACTATCTATTCTCGCTTTATCACATATCGTTGGACCATGTGTGTCAAAGCTTAATTAACAATCGGGATATATGAATTGCGATAAGAGGGACCATCGTAATAGACTTATGGTATCATTAAACTTCTCGTTAAAACTAAGGAATCAAAATAAAGTACCTATCGAAATCACATAGCAGAATTCACAGAAGCACAAACAAGCAAAAACCTTAGAATACAGGACTTGCAATATTGCGACACAATAAGATTGACACTCATCGCATCACAGTGCCTACACAAAGGCCAATCTTGTGAACCATAAAAGGTTGCGAAATGTGATATGACCCAGACCCGATGGAAGTATGTGATAATTGTTATAACTTTGATTAAGTACGACTCATAGTAAAAGGTCATTTTATGAAATAAGTATTCATTCAAGAAAAGTGTGCTCAAAACGATAAAAAGTACACCATTCACATCACATCTCGAAAAATTCTAAATAACTTCGAAATAATGCATAACCGAAAGTATGATGTTGCGATAATATTTATCGCAATTTCATAATCAACATCGCGCTCTTCAAACTCATCAACTCGAATTTTTTCTTACACATTTATGATGCGATGGCTTAAATAAATAATAAAGGCAATAATAAAAGATCTTAGGGTGTACTTAATGAGTTTTAATGGAATTTATGTTTAAAACAACTCAACGTGATTTGATATCTTTCATCTACATTTTCGAATAAAATCTTCTTCCTTGTCACCTTTCGGAATTAGCTGTATCATTGCATTTTCACTGTCATTTTTCGCTCTCTGTGTTTATCTAATAATATCCATTGCTCAATTTTAGGGAACCTCCAAAGGAAACAACATTTGGAAGATGGCGAAGAAGGGAAAAGATACTTCATCTACGAAATCGGACATGACACTACTATTCTTTGATACCACTTGCAACAAAGATGAAGGAACCACATCATGGGAAGCCATGTATAACCTACTGGAAGAAGCAAAACCTAGGTCACTAGAAACAAAGGAAACAATTGATGCCGAAGAATCATCTGACGCTTCCTACTTTGAGGCAACATGTTCATTTTTACACAGAATAGCTGCAATACTTAAGATATTACCACACACAGGTATGGTAAAATGGGTGATTGATAATGTGAATATCTCAGACAGAATTTTCAGGAATGCAAGACATGAGGTCATGGGGTCTTTCACACCAGACAACTTGTGCCAGATGTACCATCTACCAGAGCCTCAAAATATCTATGAAAAAAATTTCCTTGAGCAATTTTCCAAAGAGAACAAGGACCCACTAGATGTTACACAGACTTGGAGGTCAAGCTTGGGAAAATTCAAACGGGAGAAGTTCGGTATGTACCCAATTGCATCCCTCTCCGCCCCACATAATTTCGTAGCTGTGATGATGTGTAGATTATTTGGTAAAGCTGATAGTACCGGGTTTTCTATAGAGTGGCTTCCATTAATTGATGCAGAGGTTAATGCAATGATTATGAACTGGAGTCAGATTTTATCAGATAATTTAGCTATGGCTATTAGGGAATATAAGCAAAAGAGAAGTATTTCCTAAAGAATTATTCCCCCTTTTGATATGAGCACTTATGTAATGGATGCCATTTGTTTTTGCTCTCAATTTCCAAAAATGGGTTGGATGTGGACTGTACAGAACTCTCTCCCCATCCATTTGTATCATAAAATCTTATGGGAATCCCAATTCCATTCCCATTTTTACAAAATCTGCCATGGTATTATGTTGCCTATTTATAAAACCATTTTTGATAAAATGACTCCCGGGCTTTCTGAAGAAGGAAAGATAGATATCTTGCCAGTCACAAGATGGTTCAGTGAAGAAACATTCACTTATATCAGAGTTTTTGGGAGCATTGCAACTCCACTTGTCCTCCCATATTATGTTCCAAACAAGATATTGGCAAGAGAGATTGCTTACCAGATAGCAGGGGATGGTTTAACCAAAGCCCTGAGGGAGTAGAAGAAAGCCATCTGGCCAACCTTCCCATTACAATGTGGTGCTTTTGCACTGCATGACTATGGAAAAGAAGTAAAAGAAATATAGAATATTACATCTCTAAAATTGGCCACAGTTCAAGGGCGACAGTATGACCCAAATCAAGTTGCTAAGACTTCACCACCATGGTTAAATTCAAACAGTTTACTCATGAAGAAGATCCATTTGATTACCTCTTTCAAGGAGCCGAATCATTTTCACATGTCCTACATTTATCATCATTACAGTTAAGCACATATGATATTAATGCTTTTCATGTATATAGGAATAAAATATTGTTAACGGTCCCATTGGACCTATTAAAAATTGAACCAATAAGAGAACTGACTCCTAGCGTGAGCCTAGAGGGAAGTTCAAAGGAAAATTCTGATGAGGAAATGCAAGAGAAATCAACTCACGAGTCAGAACAGTCAGAGAAACAATCTCATAATGGAGAAGGGAGTCCTAATAAAGATTTTGAGAAAGATACAGAAGGAAATACTGATGAAACCACTGAATAGGCCTTGGCCAAGAAATAGACATAGGTTGGCTCCAATTGAGCTCAAACAGGGAAGATTCCAGTCATTGACCTAGACAGGGAATGGGAGCAATTCAATCAGAAGCTCCAAACAAGCACAAGTCTTGAGGAAACATTTGGATTTCAGACCCCCAAACAGACTCAGCACAAAGAAAATCTAGAGACAACAGAGCAAGGGGCTACAAACACTCAAGATATTGAGGTTATTCTGGCTTTTCCCACTTCTAAAATTGTCTTAAAAATTGAAGAGATACCTCCACTTGACATATTTTACAACCCTACACATAAGGATGTAGTTAAAAGACAAAGAAAGAAGAGGAAATTAGACACCACAACTATTGCAAATCTAGAAAGCGAATCAATGTAAGTTGCGTGGAAAGACACTCCTGTTGACCCATCAGAAAACCTTATGAATCTGTCATAGTTTGCAAGAGCCTATGCCACAACAACCATTGATAAAGCAACAGAAGTCCGACTGTTGCTAAAAGAAAAAGAATAAAGAATTCTTCTGCTTGAACAAAAATTAGAACAAGAGAAAACCAATTAGCAAGCAGAACAGCAGGTAGCTCAGCTTTAGATGGAATTCGAGCAAATGAGGTTACAACACCAGGCAAGCATATCAGAAAAGGACTCACATATTTGCCAAATGCAGGCCATGGTAGACAGATTTAAAGATAACCCTCAAATAGATGAGTTCATCAAAGAAGCAATCAAGCTAAATTCCCTATTAATACAACAACAAGAGATGTTCTGCTAAAAAATCTCACAGATCAATCCTTACTATGAGGCAAGTGATAAATTGACAAATGAAGTGATTGATTTGAGGGTTGAATATGAAGAAATCCATAAAAAATATTTCTGAATTTATTACTTGGAAGGAATTTGATGAGGGAAGAAAGGCCGATATACCAAAAATATAAGAATTCCACAAAGACATTCTATTTGTAGATTGGGATACATGGTTAAAGTAGGCAGAAAGGGCGAAAACGACAACAACAAGTGTAGCAAATAGTACAATTGAGGATGTTAATGAAAACCTTCACAGTTCCAACCTTGTCAAGGAATGCATACCAGGGGCCCTCCCAGATATCAAACAACTAGAACAATATTGGAAACAAATAGCTTAGACCAAAGAAGAAGCAATCAAATAGCTAACCAAACTAGATTGGGAGACACATTGGCAGTATTTGGTAAAAGAACATAGCCATTGGATGACTCTGCGATGCTTAACTACCTCTGCAAAAAAAAAATGGTGCTAGCTCTTTTAGATGTCATATTTATAGGATAGTTAAAATCCACAATCAACCAGCCACCCCAGGTCAAACCAATGATTGACATTTGCAATCTCAAAGATCAAGTTAACCGACTATGATAATTCAAGTCGAAAGAAGATTGTCATTAGTTTAATTCTATTTTTAGTTTTATTTTTTCTTGATTTGAGGAAGGTTGTTTGAAACCTCCTCAGCGTTTTTTGTAATAATCTATTTTTGAGGCATGCATTATAATATTTAAACCCCTATGCATTTAGAGAGGGGTCTAGGATTTTATCAAAAACACTTTAAAAGACATTACACTTCTGTATTTTTGTGAAGGTTTTGATGAAATTATTGGAAAATGATCTATTTTTCTTTGAGTATCGAAGCATACTCTATTGAAATTACACTTCTGTACTCTTAGAGTGTATTTTATTGGATGAAAATGGATCAATATTGCTGAGCCCATGAGAAGGACTTGTCATATATGGTACTTTTATCATATGATCATGTTTTATTGATGCATTAGAAATACTCTTTCTTTGATTGTCTTATATATGAAAATTTGAGTTATAGTTCTACATTATTGCACTTTTGTATGATGTTTCAGCTCTGATTCTGTATTGAATACATGAACAATTACTATATGCGATATAGTTTTTCTCAATTGTCTTGTCTAACTAGTTATCCAAAACAATTATCATTAACAATTTCATTTCTTTTGGTAGTTGAATGGTCTTCATTACCAATTGCTTTGAGACATATCTGTAGATCGCATATCTTAGTTTATTCCCACGTATATTTATAGTTAGATAATGCTAGATTAAGATATATGCATGTGTTTATTATTTAGAGTAGATTATACTTAGTTGAATCATTATCCGTTATATCTTATATCACCCCAAAAACATTATCAAATCAATCCTCTCTGGGAAACTGGTCCCATTATCCCCAGTCGGAGCCACTATACCAAACGGAAAAGGAGCTTCTTTTAAGGTCCGGACCGAGTAGTTATCCCCCATGTTGCCGTAACAAATTTTGAGGCTTCAACATTTTGGCACTAGAAGGAGGGCCATGACTATGAACGGAAAGAAAATCTAAGTTAGAAAGCCTTTATAAGAGTAAAACTCCCTCACCATCGCCTCCAACTTCTCAGTCACATTCCAAATCCCCAAATCCTAAATGTGAAGTTGTGAAGAAATCTTTACAATCCATTAGTGTTTCTCCAAGGAAATCAGATCAACCTTCTTTTGCAGAAACTCCCGAAGTTCAGTCTATAATCCATAAGTTACAAGGGATTTATCTGTCTCATGAAGAATTTGAATTATCTCAAGCCAATGTTTCTTCTCATTTTCCTTCCCCTCAAATATTAACTAGATCATAGAGTGGAAAAATTGGAATTCCTCCATTTGAATTTCCTCTACCTCCTCCTCGAAGGAAAACTAAGAAACCAGACTTTGAAACTCATAGTGAGATTCTTTCATCATCACCACAAACACCCTCATTCATTTCATCATCCCCATCAAAAAATTAATCATCCACCTCACCATCTCATATCGTGATTTACACAGGTATAGGAGCACAGTCTTCCTATACCCAATCACCTTCAACCACTGGTACATCTTCTTCCACACAGATACCCATAATGGATCAAAGACCATGGACAAATCTAGGCGCTTTTCAAATGGCAGGACCATTGCATCCATTACCTGCTCATCCATTGAAATGGTTGCCAAAATTCAATCTCGATGATGGTCTTCTTGCCGAAGAACACATAAACAACTTCACACTGTCCATAAATCTAAATGTAGTTGTAGAAGAAGATGAAGTAATACTATTATTCCCTTATACTTTACAAGGATCAACAAGATCTTGGTACTTTTCATTACCATATGCTTCCATTGATAGTTGGAATGCATTTAAGGAACAATTCCTAACCAAGTTTGGAGATGAATACTCAACGACTAGTCTTAATGATCTCTCCAACTTGAAAGTTGAATATAAAGAGCCGATCAAGGACTTCAATTCACATTTTAACAAACTACTAAACAAAATTCCAGTGGCATCTAGGCTAAGCATTGAAGTTCAAAATGAATGGTACATTTATGCCCTTCCCTTGAATGCAACTATTGTTGTCAATAGGGCTGCCAAACCAACTTTGGCTAAAAACATGAAAGAAGCCATAGCTATGGAAAAACAAATTTTGGATTTAGAAAAGAAGAATGCATTAGAAGAAATAAAATCCAAGAAGGCCACTTTCAAGGACGAATCCAAGAATAAATCACCTAAACATCCTTTCGATCTTGAATGTCTGTAGAAGGTACTTAATACCATGTCCAATGAAATGGTCGACATTAAAAAACATGTAGATGAGACTTCTTCTAGAAAATATTTTAGAACTTACAAAAGAAACCCCCCTTCTAATCCTAAACCTCCAAATACAATATCAAATGATGAATTAGATGTGGAGGAAGAAGAAGTGTCAATAGTTGAAGAAAAAACCGATGACAAAGAGATAGTTGAAGTACAAGGAATGTGGGATTTCATTCTTCCTTTGTCAGATAATGAAGAATCAGAAGAAGCATTACCTGTCACTACTAGAAGTAAGAGCACTGTTGATTTTCCAAAAACAAATCAAAAACAGAAATCATCAACTCCTGCTCTCAAAGATAAAGCAATAGGTAAGAAATCTTCTTCCAAATCTACTCAAACGTCTCCCCCTCAATCCAATTCTTCACCTTCAACCAAAACCTTGCTAATATGACATGGAATATAGCATCGTCAAAGACATGAAGAAGACTATAGCTAATATCACGTTCCATGAGCTTAGTAAGATAAAACATCAACACATGCTATTGCTCAAAGAATTAAAAGCAGTCCCCACTTCTCCTCTTCATGCTTTTGTAATTTCCTAGGATGCTCAAGAAATGGGTAGGCCTCCTAGTACTTCATCAAACAAAATGAGTTCAACTGATGTTGCTTTAATAGGTGGTAGATCTAAATACCATACACCTCATTTTATTTTGAATTTTGAAGTCTTCAATAAGAATTTACACAATTTTTTAGTTGACTCTGGAGCCTCATCCAACATTTTTCCAAAAAATGTTTGAACAAAATTGAATGTCGAACCCCAGAAATCTGTTGTTCACATTGTACAGTTAGATCGATCTCAAGTCGAAGTCATAGGAGAAATAAATCAAGTTACCATTAGACTATCATCAAACCCAAAAGTATGTCAAGTGATTGACGTTCTTGTGGCCGATATCCATGAATTCTACGGTTTGATCCTTAGTAGAGATTGGTCGGAAAAGCTTCATGGCTATTTCACAATAGATTGGTCCCATATGTGGCTTCCTTATAATGGTAAGCCAAATCAAATAAGGGTCAACTGTGAGAAACATTTAAAGTATATCGTCACAGAACTGGAAGGAGAAAATGAGCCCATCGCATACAGTAGTAATATCATTGGAAATTATTTAGTCGAATCATTTTTAGGCAATTTTAATGCCCATACATCATCCTTTTTGGAAAATTTTGTTACATCACAAATCGAAAATTATTCTCAAATGGATTCTTCTAAATGTATCAATTTCGTAGATAAACTTGTAGTCAATTCTTTATTTTGGAGATTATTTTTTGATGGATCTAAATCTAATGATGGAGCTAGGGCAGGTTGCATATTGGTTAGCCCCGAAGGAGAAAAAAATGTTGGCATGCAGACTTGGATTTGAATGCAAAAATAATACTGCTGAATATGAAACATTAGTTCAAGGGTTGTATAAAGCCATAGGTCTTGATATAAAATACTTTCAAGTATTTTGAGATTCATAAATTATAATCAAATAAGTGAGGAATACATTTCACTGTCTTTCTAGACATTTGAAACATTATCAATCATTAGTTCAGGACCTCACCTCAAATTTCATAGCATTTAACATTTCCCCAATTCCAAGACTTCAAAATGCAAGTGCTTGTCTTTTGGCTAACGTTGCATCCAAGCTCATAGCACCAGGAGATTATAGTCCTGATCGATTTTGTATAGAATTAATTTTTAGGCCTTCTATTCCCGATAACATCACCAATTCATGAGTTTTTAATATGATCCAGATATCATAAATTTTATAACATCTGAAGGCTCTTATGATGACCAAATAATAGATGAAAACCAACATGATAGCCAACTTAAGAAAGAAACAAGTGTAAATCCCATACCTAAATCTGTGGTTAAGCTGGCAGATCTATATGATCTTAAGGACAAATTCAAGGAACCAACGAACTCGAAGCTTCAAAGTTCAACTTTAAGGTTTGAGTTAGTTAATATTTGAACTGACCTTAAGCCTCAAAATATTAATATGGGTCTTGGTCTTACACCTAATGAGAGATTAGCCTTTATTCATTTGTTGAAGAGATATTAAAATGTTTTTGCTTGGAATTATAATGATCTTAAGACATATGATACTTCCATCATTCAACATACTATTCTTATGATATCCGACGAAAATCCTGTACAATATAATTTGAGAAAGATTCACCTAAAATTAGAAAATCAAATCAAATCTGAACTGAATAAACTTCTCAAAGCCAAAATAATTTTTCCTGTTCAACATTCAAGGTGGGTTTCTAACCTAGTTCCAGTCAGGAAAAATAATGGTGATATTCAAATTTGTATAGACTTTCACAATCTCAACAAAGCTTGTCAGAAGGACAACTTTCCATTGCCTCCTATGGAACAGATACTAGTCAATTGCAGGCTCAGAATTAATGTCTTTTCTGGATGGATTTTCAGGTTATAATCATATTCTCGTACATCCAGATGATCGACTAAAGACCACATTTAGAACCAAATGGGGAACATACGTATATCAAACGATGCCATTTGGATTAATCAATGTTGGTGCAACATTTCAGAGAGCCATGGATATAGCTTTCAAAGGTTTGGTGAATAAAACAGTGGTAACTGTGTATTCAAAAAAAAGTAGTAATCATTTAAAGGACTTAAAACAAATCTTTGAACGTTGTCAGAGATATGGAATTTCTCTAAATCCAAATAAATATTTCTTTGCTTTAAGTGAAGGTAAACTCGGATTTATTGTATCTAAAGATGGCATTCGCATAAATCCTGATAGAATAAGAGAAATTTCTAAAATCTCTTTGCCTCACAACAAAAAATCCATGCAATGTTTCCTAGGTGAGATAAGTTTTGTCAAAATATTTGTCCCTGACTTTTCACGAATTATTTTACCCCTACAATATGTGATCAAGAAAAATTATGTTTTTAAATAGGGACATACTAAGCATGAAGCTTTCAAACTTATCAAACAAGAAACGATAAATGCTCCCTCTTTAGAAACTCCGAATTTTTCTAATCATTTTATTTTATATACTTTTGCTTCCGAGACATCATACACAGAGATTCTGACACAGGTCAATGATGAGAAAGTAGAAGCACCAATTTCTTTCTTTAGCTCCAATTTGCAATGTTGAATTGAATTACGAAGATGTTGAAAATCAGGCTTTTGCTGTTTTCAAATCAATAAAACATTTCCGACCTTTCCTTCTTAAACTCACGCTAAAGTAATAGTTCCATTCTCACCAGCGAGAAATTTACTAATGCAAAGAGAATTAGGTGAGAAAAGAGTGAATTAGGTAACAACATTGCAAGAATATGACATTGAGATTAGACTAGCTAAAATTGTTAGAGGTAAAGGTTTTTGTAGAATGTTAGCTGGAGCATCCAACCTACCAACACCAAAAGATTCAGGTGATGACATACAAATATGTGAGGTAAGCCTCAACGATACTGAATCTAAATATGCTGATATCACCTTTAATTTGAAAAATGGATATGCCCCTATGTAGCTCAGTTACAAAAGAAAAAGGGCTTTGAGATTAAAAGCTAAGCAATATGAAATCATCAATGATGTTTTGTTTAGGAAGAATTATGACTCTGTTTTACTTAGGTGCCTTGAAAAATCTAAGGCAGAAAAGGTTTTGCACGAACTCCATAATGGACCAGCTGGTGGACATTTTGGAGGAGACACAACGATGCATAAAATCCTGCATGCTGGCTATTATTGGCCAACCTTATTCAAATATGCACATGAATATGTAAGGAAATGAAAAAATTTTCAAATAGCTATTGGAAGACAAAGGAAACCTGCATTACCATTACAGTCGGTCAAGATTGAACGACCATTTGAGCAATGGGGACTAGACATGATAGGTGAGATCGTTCCTCACTCTTCAAAGTAACATAGATATATCTCGACAACAACTGATTACTTCACTAAGTGGGTGGAAGCAATTCCACTCAAGGTAGCCAATTCTGAAAACATCATTGAATTTATTGATCAATTTATTATTACCAGATTTGGCCTACCAACTGCCCTCATGTTTGACAATGCATCCTATTTCACAGGCAATGCTATGACAAAATTTTCTCTTAAAAGAGGCTTCAAACTTAAATATTCTACTAATTATTATCCTTGGGGAAATGGTTTAGCTAAATCAACGAATAAAAATCTCATAAGGATCATCAAACGAACTATTGATCAGAGTTAGAAAAATTGGCACAAATATTTAACATTTGCTCTGTGGGTAGATCGAATAACATAGAAGGCCTCAATAGGCACTTCTCCTTTTAATTTGGTTTATGGGAAAGAGGTTGTTCTTCCTACAAATATAGCTATTCCCTCTCTATCCCTAGTTCAATTTATTGAAGAATCTCCTTCCTCTTCTATGCAATTAAGGCAGTCACAAATCCTAAAACTCAAAGAAGAAAGAGATAAAGCCAAGATCATACATGCACATCATCAACAGTTAGTCAAAACTTCCTTTGATGCAAATTATGTAAGTCCTAAATATTTTCAACTCGGAGATCTTGTATTGAAGTGGGATTAAACACATGAGGAAAAAGGTAATCAGACCAAATTCCAAAGAATGTGGCTTGGCCCATTTCAAATTGTAGAACAAATTAGCCCATCAATGTTTCTATTGCATGATTTATCAGGCAAGAGAGATTCTCTGCCTCTCAATAGGCAGATTTTGAAGAAATATTTTTCATAGAAGACAACCTCTTCTATCCCTTGTACACTATTTCCTTTACTTTTTCTAGGAAAATAAAAGTTAAATACTATTTGCTTTTGGCCTTATAATAAAAAATCTCTTTTATATTTTGATTTTTTTCTTGTATAAGTAGAGATTGTTAAGGAAATCATTATGACATTTCAAAATAAGCTAAGTTCTATCTCTCTGAAATCTGCTTGTTTCCACCAAAATTATTTGTCCTTTGTGAAACCCAAAATTTATAAAGAAACCTTTTTTCTATTTTCAGTCAAGAAAAGTATCTTTTAACAAAGAAAAGAATCTCTGCAGGTAAGCACCTTTAACTCTATAGTTGTCATCCAGAAGCTCTTAAGGAGTCAATGGTTCTCCCCATCTAGTAAACTTTTCTCTTTTTAGAGTGTACTTCTAAAATATACTAAAACTTAAAAGATAAGAGGTCTCATTAAGAGCTAGCTTACCATGTTCATAGGGAAATAATAGATTGACATTACCAATACTGCATATCAAAACAGGGTAATGGCTTGAGATTATTTTAATCAAAAGACAAGGGGTCTCATCACGAGCCGCTTGTTCAGTTGAATTACAACTAGTGAATGGCATTATCACTTTTTGGCCACCAAACCAAGACAATGACTTTTAAGTAGAAAAAGGAAATTTTTTAGAAGAAAAATAAATTGTTTAAAAAAAAGAGAGAAGAGAATAAGTATATGAGTTTGGATTTATCTCTAAAAATTGCACTCTTATCTGGATGTGATACTGAATCATTGATGGTTAAAAGGTAACCCTGTTGAGGCTATGGACGCCTGATGGCAGCAAAGGCTCTACTTGTGACAAATGAGTACACTTAAAAGCTAATCTACAAGAGCCCCTTGCTTTATCTTTAAACCAAGTAAAGACTGATATAGACAAAGGAATTTTCATTTTGAAGAGGATATCAAGTGGATATAATTAGGCGAGTTTTGTAGAAATGTTACTTATCTTAAAATTCATGTAATTCCTATTTTATGAACTACCTTTATTTTTGAAGTTTCAAAAAAATATCAGAGATAACTGGTTCTTCCAGTGAATCACCAATTGTTGCACTGTTCAACAACCCCCCCATTTTATTGATTTAATAGTTAATAGTCTATTGATAAATGGAGACCCTTTATAAATATTCTCCAAAAAACTTAGCACTTAAGTGCTTCCTTTTTGAATTTTAGAAATAAATTTCTAAATAAACATAAGGTATCAAACCAAAATCCCTTTGTGACTAGCTATTCTCGCTTTATCGCATATCGTTGGACAATGTGTGTCGAAACTTAATTAACAATCAGGATCTGCGAATTGCGATAAGAGGGACCACTGTAATAGACTTATGGTATCATTAAACTTCTTGTTAAAACTAAGGCTTCAAAATAAAGTACCTATCGCAATCACATAGCGGCATTCACAAAAGCACAAACAAGCAAAACCCTTAGAATACGCGACTTGCAATATTGTGACATACCATGGTGCCTACACAAAGGCCAATCTTGTAAATCATGAAAGGTTACGAAATGCGATATGACCAGGATCCGATGGAAGTATGCAATAACTGTTATAACTTTGGTTAAGTTTGGCTCATAGTAAAAGGTCACTTTATGCAATAAGTATTCATTCAAGTAAAATGCGCTCAAAATGATAAAAGGTATTCCGCTCACATCGCATCTCGCAAAATTATAAATAACTTTGAAATAACGCATAACCAAAAGTGCGATGTTGCAATTTGTGATATTGCGATAATCTTTATCGCAATCGCATAATCAACATCGCACTTTTCAAACTCATCAACTCGAAGTTTTTCTTACACATTTGCTATGTGATGGCTTAAATGAATAATAAATGCAATAATTTAATGAGTTTTAATGACATTTATGTTTAAAACGGCTCAACGTGATTTCATATGTTTCATCTGTATTTTAGAATAAAAGCTTCTTCCTTGTCACCTTTCGGAATTAACTGTATCATTGCTTTTTCACTGTCATTTTCTCTGATAATCTCCATTACTCAATTTCAGGGAACCTTCGAAGGAAACAACGTTTGGAAAGATGGCGAAGAAGGGAAAAGCTACTGCATCTGAGAAATTGGACATGACACCACTCTTCTCTGATACCACCTACAACAAATACGAAGGAACCACATCATGGGAAGCCATGTATAACCTACCGGAAGAAGAAACACCCAGGCCACTAGAAACAAAGGCAACAACTGATGACGAAGAATCATTTGACGCTTCCTACTTTGAGGCAGCATGTTCATTTTTACACAGAATAGCTGCAAGACCTAAGATATTACCATACGTAGATATGGTAAAATAGGTGATTGATAACGTGAATATCTTAGACAAAACTTTTAGGAATAAAAGATGTGAGGTCATGGGGTCTTTCACACTAGACAACTTGTGCCAGATGTACCATCTACCAGAGCCTCAAAAGCTTTATGACAAATATTTCCTTGAGAATTTTTCCAAACAGAACGGGGACCCATTGGATGTTACATAGACCTGGAGGTCAGGCTTGGGAAAATTCAAACGGGAGAAATCTGGTATGTACCCATTTGCATCCCTCTCAGCCCCACATAATTTCACAACTACGATGTTGTATAGATTATTTGGTAAAGTTGATAGTACCAATTTTCTATAGAGTGGCTTCCATTAATTAATGCAGTGGTTAACACAATGATTATGAACTAGAGTCAGATTTTATTAGATAATTTAGCTATGCCTATTAGGGAATATAATAAAAAGAGAAGTATTTCCTCAAGAATTATTCCCCCTTTTTATATGAGCGCTTATGTAATGGATGCCATTTGTTTTTTCTCTCAATTTCCAAACATGGGTTGGAAGTGGACTGTACAGAACCCTCTTCCCATCCATGTGTATCATAAAATCTTGTGGTAATCCCAATTCAATTCCAATTTTTTCAAAATCTGCCATGGTATTATATTGTCTATTATAAAACCATTTTTGATAAAACAACCCCCAGGTTTTTCAAAGAAGCCAAGATAGAAACCTTGCCAATCACAAGATAGTTTGATGAAGAAACATTCACTTATATAGGAGTTTTTAGGAGCATTACAGCTCCACATGTCCTACCATATTATGTTCCAGACAAGCTATTGATAAGAGCGATAGCTTACTAGACAGGAGGGGATGGTTTAAACAAATCCCTAAGGGAGCAAAGAAAGCCATCTAGCCAACCTTCCCATTACAATTTGGTGCTTTCGCACTACATGACTATGGGCATGTAGTAAAAGAAATAGAGGATATTACATCTTTAAAATTAGCCACAGTTCTAGGGCAACAATATGACCCAAATCAAGTTGCTAAAGACTTCACCACCATGGTTAAAGTCAAATAGTTAACTCATGAAGAGGATCCATTTGATGACCTCTTTCAAGGAGTTGAATCATTTGCACATGTACTACATTTTGCATCATTACAGTTAAGCCCATATGATATTAATGCTTTTCATGTATATAGGAATAAAATATTATTAAAGGTACCATTGGACCTATTACAAATTGAATAAATAAGAGAACTGACTCCTAGTGTGAGCCTGGAGGAAAGTTAAAAGGAAAGTTTTGATGAAGAAATGCAAGAGAAATCAACTCACGAGTCAAAACAATCAGAGAAACAATCTTAGAATGGAGAAGGGACTCCTTATAAAGATTCTAAGAAAGATACAGAAGGAAATACTTATGAAACCGATGAATGAGCCTTTGCCAAGAAACAAACAGAGATCGGCTCCACTTCAGCTCAAATAAGGAAGATTCTAGTCATTGACCTAGAAAAGGAATGTGAGAAATTCAATCAAAAGCTCCTAACAGGCACAAGTATTGAGGAAACATCTGGATTTTAGACCCCCAAACAGACTCAACACAAAGAAAGTCCAGAGATAATGGAGCAAGGGGCTACAAACACTCAAGATGTTGAGGTTATTCTGACTTTTTCCACTTCTAAAATTGTCTTAAAAATTGAAGAGATACCTCCACTTGACATATTTTACAACCTTACACATTCGGCTGTAGTTAAAATACAAAGAAATAAGGGGAAATCAAACACCACGATGACCATTGATAAAACAACAGAAGTTTGACTGCTGCTAAAAGAAAAAGAACAGAGAATTCTTCTTCTTGAACAACAATTAGAACAAGAGAAAACCAATCTTCAAGCAGAATAGCAGGTAGCTCAGCTTCAGAGGGAATTTGAGCAAATGAGGTTATAACACCAGGCAAGCATATCAGAAAAGGACTCACATATTTGCCAAATGTTGGCCATGGTAGACAGATTTAAATATAACCCTCAAACTGATGAGTTCATCAAAGAAGAAATCAAGATAGATTCCCAATTAATACAACAACAAGAGATGTTCTGCCAGAAAATCTCACAGATCAATCCTTACTATGAGGCAAGTGATAAATTGAAAAACCAAGTGATTGATATGAGGTTTGAATATGAATAGATCCATAAAAGGGTTTTGAATTTATTACCTAGCAGATATCTAATGATGGAAGAAAGGCTGATCTACCAAAAATAGAAGAATCCCACAAAGACATTCTATTTGCAGATTGGGATACCCGGTTAAAGCAGGCTGAAAGGGCGACAACAAAACAACAAGTGCAACAAACAATATAATTTAGGCCATTAATGAAAGCCTCCAAAGTGCCTACCTTGCCAAGGAATGCATACCAGGGGCTCTCCGAAATATCAAACAACTGGAAAAACAGTGGAAAAAAACAACTCAAACCAAAGAAGAAGCAATCAAATAGCTGACCAAACTAGATTGGGAGACACACTAGCAGTATTTGGTAAAACAACATAGCTAGTGGATGACTCTGCAATGCTTAACTACCTCTGCACAAAAAATGGTGCCATCTCTGTTAGATGCCATATTTATAGGACAGTTAAAATCCAAAATCGTCCAGCCACTCCAGGTCAAACCAATGATCGACATTTGCAATCTCAAAGATCAAGTTAGTCGACTAAGATAATTCAAGTTGAAAGAAGATTGTCATTAATTTAATTATATTTTTAGTTTTATTTTTGCTTACTTTGAGGAAGGTTGTTTGAAACTTCCTCAACCTTTTTTGTAATAATCTATTTTTGAGGCATGTATTGTAGTATTTAAACCCCTCTCATGCATTTAGAGAGGAGTCTAGGATTTTATCAAAAACACTTTACAAGACATTACACTTCTATATTTTTGTGAAGGCTTTGATGAAATTATTGGAGCATGATCTATTTTTCTTTGAATATCGAAGCATAATCTATTGAAATTACACTTCTATACTCTTAGAGTGTATTTGATTGGATGAAAGTGGATCAGTATTGCTAAGCCCATGAGTAGGACCTTTCATATATGGTACTTTTATCGTATGATCATGTTTTATTTATGCATTAGCAATACTCTTTCTTTTATTGTCTTATGTATGAAAATTTGAGTTATAGTTCTACATTATTTCACTTTTGTATGATGTTTCAGCTCTGATTCTGTATTGAATACGTGAACAATTACTATATGTGATATAGTTTTTCTCAATTGTTTTGTCTAACTATTTATCCAAAACAATTATAATTAACGATTTCATTTCTTTTGGCAGTTGAATGATCTTTATTACCAATTACTTTGAGACATCTCTTTCCTGAGTATATTTATAGTTAGATAATGCTAGATTAAGATATATGCATGTGTTTACTATTTAGAGTAGATTATCATTAGTTGAATCATTCTCCGTTATATCTTATATCACCCCAACAACATTATCAAATCAATCCTCTCTAGTAAACTGGTCCCATTATCCCCAGTCAGAGCCACTATACCGAACGAAAAAGGAGATGCTTTTAAGGTCTGGACCGGGTGGTTATCCCCCATGTTTTCGCAGCAAATTTCGAGGATTCAACATGAGATTTAAGAGGAAAAGGAAGAGAGTGTTCCTGAAGAAAATCCACCTCCTTTTCTTGAGAGACTATTCAATCTTAGCCAGCACACCCTAGAAGAGACTGAACTTCTGGGTGAATTGAAAAACTTGTGTGTTAAAATCCCACTCCTCCAATCTATCAAGGATATCCCCATCTACAACAATTTAATCAAGGAGAAATGATTCAAATATCCCGGGAGGAGAAAGAAGGACACCCCTACCATTAATGTCATTAGACAACTATCTGACTTAATGTTGGGGAGAGTAATTTGCCCAAAGTATCTAGACCCTGGAGTTCTTGTGGTAGATGTTCTTATTGATGGTATCATTGTCCTCCATACCTTGATTGATATTAGAACTACAATCAATGTGATGACTAAGGATACTATGCTTAAACTGAATCTCCAAGGAACATTAAGGAAGACCACAACAGTCTTGAATCTTGTAGACAAATCCCACTAGCTCCTGAGGGAGTCATTGAGGATGTGATGGTCTCCATTGATTCCTACGAATACCGTGCTGGCTGGAAGGTCATGGCTAGCCACTTTTGATGCTTACATAAGTTGCAAGGCTGGGAATATGACCATTAAAAATGGGCATTTTTCCAAACAATTAGTCTTGTACCCTCCTAATCAACCATCTCTAGAGCATGACTTACATTTATGGTTGGAAGAGGAGGAAGAAGAAGTCTACTCTACCACATCTTACCCAATATGTACCCTAGATGCTACTATAGGAGGGGGGAAACTTGATGAAGACGACCTGATTGATCAAATCCTCCAGAATCAGGCCCCCAACACCATGTCTCTTGATGAGTTAGTAAAGAAAGCCGAAGATAACCCTTGGATTGATTTGTGCGTAGATTGCAATACCTTTGTACATACTGACCATGATGCTATTAAATATTTGATGAAAATTTTTGATGTGAATGCCAAAATTGTTATATCTTTGCTTTTATTATAACAATTTGATCTAACTATCATTGATAAGCCTTGTAGAAAAAATGTAGTTGCAGATTTTTTTGTCTAGAATTTCTTTGCTTGTAGGTGAGGAAGGAATGGCTGATGATCAGATGCCAGATGAGCATTAATTTGCTATTTCATTTCTCTCTCCATGGTTTGTTGACATAGCCAACTACTTAGTGGTTGCGGAGTTCCCTCCAAACCTATCCTCCAAGGAAAAAAGTAGAATTATAAGAAAAAGTGCCCCATTCACTTGGATTGGGGGCAATCTCTTCAAGCTAGGCCCAAATCAAATTTTTAGGAGATATGTCAAGGAGGAGGAATTCTTTGAAATCCTTTTGGCCTATCATGATGGGCCTTGTGGAGGTCACTTTGCACCCAAGAGGACAACCTTCAAGGTATTGCAAGCTGGTTACTACTGGCCCACTCTCCACCAAGGTGCAAGAGATACACAAGTCGATGTGACCAATGCCAAAGAATGGGGAAAACTACTCCCAGGGGTGAAATTCCTTTGCAACCTCAAGAGACTCTTGAACCATTTAACAAGTGGGGCATGGATTTCCTTGGGAACATTTATCCACCATGAGGGCAGAAAAACTACATAATTGTATGCATTGATTATTTGACAAAGTGGGATGAAACCAAGGCTGTCAAGGTAGAAACAAAAGAGAAAGTGGTTGAGTTCTTCAAGGAGAATGTATTTTACAAGTTTGGGTACCCGAGAGAGCTAGTCACTGATCAAGGAGTTCAATTCACCTCACACTTGATTGAAAATTTGTTGAGGAAACATAAGATCAAACACAAGAAGTCATTTTCTTATCATCCTCAGGCCAATGGACAAGTAGAGGTTACTAACAGAGCATTGGAATGCATTCAAACCAAGGTTGTGAGAAACATCATAAAATATTGGGCCGACAAACTAGTGGACACTTGGGCCTATAATAAAACTTGGAAGATAACTAATGGCTTCACCCCTTATGACTTGGTCGATGGGAAGCATTGGCTTAAGGGGTCCTGACCTAGGCCTCAGAGTTAGTTGCGCTAACCAACAAAACCCTACACTACTGGCCCTTTCGGCAAAAACCCACATAGCACAGGCTACAACCTCACCCGAAGAAATATGGGGGGATGCTGGAACCAAGTTTCTGCATCTAGAGATCAGTGTGATGTCTCTTAGCACCCTAGGTCTGCTTTCATGTAGATCTATAAGTCCTTAGGGCTTGGCACTGCAACTCCACTTAAACAGCCTTCAGACCTCCATGAAGGTCCACGATTGGTTTTTGCAAGCCCTTAACAGTCTGTTTATCCACTTTCCCATCAAAGATCTACTCTAGACTAGGGCTTATGTAGATAAGCTTGTGGTATTAATAAACATTAGACAATTCATTAAAATCTTCATGTAGTTACATAAACATGCTTGCGTACATCATCTAACAGTTATTCAATAGAATCACGCATTATTAGACCAATATTCCATAACCATATTACTCACTAACAACATAAGTCATAAATAGAAATAAACAACAATACACAATATTTCTCCAAAAACAACTTCTTTATTGATTTCCAATTCAAAATATAGAGTCAAAACTACCATGCGCACTTAGCTGCAGGGGTCTACGCATTCAGTTGTGGACTCTACCTAGGCCTCTGCACACTCCATTGTAGATCGTATCTCTCCTATCTAACCCACTTATTTGTGCTAAGACTTCTCTTCTATTGACCCATTACTATCATCATCATCAGATCTCTACCTTAGACTCTCTAAGACATACCTATTTATAGCCTTCTACATATAATCCCATGGTCCACAGACCATGGGTGGATCTCAAAACTGACTCAACTTTTAAATAAACAAGGGGCTAAAACCCCTTTGACTCCTAACCATATACGCACTCCGCATCCAAAAATCATGGAGACTTTACATTATTTACAACAAATACATCAAAACTTGGGTTTTTAACCCCAAAATTGACCCAGAGGACCCCATCCCAACGGGCCCCCAACACAAAGATCGTGACTCACCCTCGAGTCACTTAGCTGGTGCTATGATCTTGCTACAAAGATCCCCCAGCTCCGCTTGAACTACTACAACCACGATAGCGCTGTACATGGCTGCCTTCTTGACCTCTTCCACTATATTCTCTGTAGCAGGTCCCTCTGTGGCCAGCTTCATCATCTACTGCATCTGCTGCAAGCCTGTGAGCTTCTCCTGAATGTTGGTCATGACCTGGTAAACTTCATCTAACTAGGGCCCCAACCTGGCCTTAAGTAAAACCTCCTTCTTCTGTGCTGCGTCGACCTGTGCAAGGAGCTGCTTCCCTTCCTGCAACTTGGCTAGGCGCCGTGCTAGGGAAATGAAGTGTGATGTTGCCCAGACTTCATCATATTGTTTCTGTAGCTCCTGAACCTTTGTATTCAGTATCTGTAGGTTTGGATCTTCCTGCAGAGTTGTCACCAACTCCATTGCTTGCTCAAATAATGTCAAACAGTTAGTGACTGCGGCATCCAAGGTGGCCATCCCTTCTTTTATGGCGGCTTTGCGTTGCTCCCTAACCTTAGGCAGATTTGTGGGCTGCAAATTTAACTACAGCTTAGTTATTTTCATGTTGAGTTCAAATTTAACTCTGCCAACCTCTACCTTTTCCTCGCACTGTCTAACAGTGACTTCCTGATCTCAACCTCCGGTTGTCTGTCCTCAGGAATGTGGAGCTTAGGCACTGTTTTTCATGCCTCTACAACTGAGGACTCCAGTTGGGAACTCTGTGCCTACAACGTCTCCTTTTATTTCAAGTCCTGCATTTTCTCAACGAACATCTGCTCCTTATTCACCCTTTATTCGCTAATCAAATTGAGAACGCGCTGCTCCCGAGCTCTCAATTCCTTTATCACCCCTGCATGCAGCGCGTGAAGAATCTCATTGGGGAGCACTGTAATTTTCAGCTCGATGTTTTTAAGGGTGCTTAAGATGATGTGATCATCAACCGACTCTGTTCATAGGGACCCTTCAGGTAATGCAATAGTGTGAAGATCTAGGGTCCTTACCAATTTTGCTACTTGACTCATCCCTGTGGCCATGCTCACTTGTGTTGTGATTGCTTGACCCACACCCACCTGTATCTTGTTAGCCTAGATCTGCAGCTCGCACAGATCCTTTTGGACGCTCCACAATGTTTGCATATATTGCTGCTCGAACTACTGCAACACTTCAGTTGTAGTGTCCCATATTTTGTCTCCGATCTCATCGAGATTGCCCTTTGTCAATACCATGGGATCACCCTGCGACTTGTCTAATTTTTTGTTTTTTTGAGGACCTTCCCGCTGGTCTTGTTCGCGCTTCTTTAGACGAAACAGGGTGCTCTACCCCTCATCTCCTCTACTTCCTTGTTCGGAATGTTCTTCCTCATCGGTTTGTGGCGAACAAGATTTGCCACTTCTTTCCGACTCATGCTGCTCCTATTCAGCTTGCTCCTTAGAAACACACTCTTTCTCCATTCGAGCCTTCTCTACGGCTTCTTTCTTCCTTTGCACGACCAAGTTTTGTGCCGCTTGCTTGGCTGTATCCTTTATTTTCTATGTTGCCGAACTTCCCATGCCCTTACCGATTCTCACATCTAAGTCTGAGGGGATGTGCCATCTGTGGGACATCACTTTATCACCTCCTGTACATTTGTATCTATTACCAAATATGGCAAGTCATGCCATTTTTGTTGTGGATCCTTCTGCGCCGAAATGTATACTTGGTGAAAGTTAGCCTTGAACGTGACATAGGCTGACAACTACATGTACAAGGTCAGGGACAACCTTAGGCGTTGGTTAATGGCCATGCGGAGGCTTGATTCCATCAAGACCCAAAAGATTTTTGTTTCTGTGACTCGTGCGGGGTTCTTTGTAGCCCACAGTGATGTGAACTGTGCTGCCTCTGGTAATCCTTCTTCTAGCGGAGGAAACTGGCTATCCTCTGGCAGTTCCCACGCAACTAGAATAATGGAGAGCAGAAACCAAGCATAATGGAACAACTTGGTTTCATCCTCAGCCTCACAACAATTCGCGAGGAATTCCTGGAACAGGTACCTAGATTAGTTGAACCGCATGCCCTTCATGCACTGTGCAGCTAGGGAGACCATAGGCACCATAAATTCATCCGCACAACACTTTCTCATTACCTTCCTTGCTAAGATCTGTGTAGCTATTTGCACTACAGGGTCGCTTATGGAGGTGATTCAGTATCGTCACGCCTTCTTCACGAGGTCAAATTCCTTCTTCATTCTTTCTGCCAAATCCTTTTCTCCTGTCTTTCTGCCAAACTCCTTGGCCAGATTCAATCCCTCGTATGGCAGGTGTGTGATCTTGTGGATGAGCATGTCAGTGATGGGGATAGTCCCTCCTATCCATAATCACCCATCATGCACTAGAGTAAGAAGTTCCCCACATAGATTGTGTTGATAGGTGTGCGGTGATAATGGGGCACCCACAATAGATTTAACAATCCTGAATTCTCCACACCGCAGATCCATTCAACCGTCTCTAGCGCAGTGACAACTGAGTTTGTGTAGTAGACACGATTCATATAGTTATCTGTTGCTATGTGAGGAAACCTAGCATGATCTATGAGGTCCCAATCTTCCATCTTCAGCAGTGGGATTCGCGCAAGCCGCGGACCTTCAAAGGGAACCTGCTCAGGTAGCAGGGGCGTAGAAATGGAGAATTTTTCTAAGCCGAGGTCCTTGGTGACCTTCACCTTCCCCTTGCATGTAGGGATATAGTCAGGTAGATTTGTGATGGGTTCCACCCCCTCAGCATCTATGTCTTCTATACCTTGTCCTTCCTCTACCTCCAGATCGACGATCTTCTTAGGCTGCTTGTCTTTCTTTTGTTTTTGAGCCGCAAAGTGCTTCCTGGGTGATTTGCACGCTGGCACCAATTTATTTTGTTTATCCTTCTTCAGTTTCTATGTTTCTCTAGTAGGGGTAGGGTTCGGCCTAGGCGACCTCAGTTCTGTAGGCATAGGCATCGGAGCTTCCATACTTACCACCTCTGGAGTAGCTCCTTCAGAAGCAACATTGTTGGATAGGTAAATCCCCTCTGCGGACAGAGGCGATCCCACTAGCCTAAAACAGAACTAGCCACAATCAAACCACGCTGCCACGCAAGTTCCTAGTTATGCATTAAAGGTGAATTA
This sequence comes from Pinus tabuliformis, assembly GCA_031772625.1. NCBI lineage: Eukaryota > Viridiplantae > Streptophyta > Pinopsida > Pinales > Pinaceae > Pinus > Pinus tabuliformis. The sequence continues at coordinate 1,233,551,918 of CM062817.1, read as the reverse complement.
AGAAGACCAACCTGGAATCCAACGCTATGGTTGAAGCAGAGTTGATATTCCCGCTCCCTCGCTCCAGCAGATCATAAACGAACACCTGCACATGCAAAGGAAGAGACAGATACCAACATAAAAACTACCAAGGCACAACTATATTTCATTCAGAAAGGAAATAAATCAACACATCACCATAATAGACAATGAGATTGGAACTATAATAGCAGTTGCTCATTAATTAATAATAAACAGGAAAAGTTACAACCAAGGTTCTGACGTTGAACCTCTCCTGGCTGGGCGAGCAACTATATGTGTCTTGCAATGTATCTCCTCTCCGGCAGCATAACCTCCCTATGCTTCATTATCACTCATGATAATCACAACTAGCATCCCTCCAAGAACTCAAGAACTCAACATCTAGCACTCCATGACTAGCTTGTCAAATACATAGGGACAAGCTTATATAGATGAAGAAGGGAGGAGGATACAATGAACCGGGACACCTATTGTGGATTAACATTATCCCCAAAAGCCATTAAGGATGGAGATAGGATAGAACTCGACATAAGACTGATTTTTTATCCTCAAAAAGCTCCATGTAATGAAGGAAACAACAGTCGGGCGTGCGTTAAGGCAAAAAGCATGACCAAACTTGGTTGGCGCGACTGTTGCTCTAAGACAGAGCGCCAATGGTCGCGCCCTCTTTTGAGGATCTCCATGACTGGCACGGGTAAGATAGTGTGGACCTGCGCCAATGGAAAAAGAGCACTTTTCAGGGATAATCTACAAAAGGTGTCTTCAGGGAACATGAAGTACATACTCAGGGGAACATAATGCAAGTGTTTTTGGGTTATGTCACTGCTCACAGGTCCCGGAATGCGTCCTCCAATGTATGGAAACGGGGCGATAGGGACGGTGACCAATGGTGACAAATTACTGTGTAACAGATGCCCCCTAAAGCATGAAGTCCGAGAGGTAGAGAGAGGGGTGAAATGCTTTACGAGAACACACAAGAACACATATATAGAGCTGCCGCCGAGGATCTGTGTTAAGAGACATGACTGATAGTTCAATTACATGATGTACGTGGTATGGTCGCAGCCATCCATAAGAGAGTACATAAATAATCTAGATCCATAGTATGGACGCAGCCATCTGGTTAGGATCAACGAATTGACTCAGGTATGGTCGCAGCCATCCAGTGAATGAGTCAAGTATCAAGAATCACGCCTGGATTACAACAGACACAATCCAGGGTCTTGCGCTCCATCTCGACCCGAACAAGAGTACAAGTTCAAGCATGTGAATATATGAGCTGAAGTCGAACATGCATGAACATCGTCTGATTACCAGTCAATAGTGGAAACTGTTAACAGACGCGAGAGGTACCACCAATAATGACAATTACCCTCAAGGTACTATAGGTACAATCTACGGCGTGTGAATTAATGATCTGAAGTCGAACACCCGTAGAATCATTCGATCGGAGGCCAATGATGAAAACCTCACGTCGAACACGAAGAACCTGCCATTGAGGCATGCAGGCTCCAAGGCACCGGAAAGGAGTCTCTAGATCAACTTCCTGGATAATGAGTTGAAGTCGACAGGAAGTGACCTTGATCGAAGGTGGGCCATAATGTTTCCCACATCATCGACACGAGACAGAGAGATAATGTTGTGAATCAAGATTGTGCGAACTATCAAAGGGAGGTTGTTTCTTTGCAGAGGTCAACTTCTCTTGAACATATCGGCGACACATTAATGGAATCGGCAGTATTTGACATCAATGTATCAAAGGTCACAATGACGAGGCAATGAGTGGATGAGAGGTCAAATAAGGTACCCAAGTCCATGGAAGCAAGTGAAAGATATGAGATGAGATATCCCCACCCTGGACACGAAAGCAGAAAAGTGCCATGTTCAAGAGCGACATACTGCCGTCACGGTAATAATTATGGTTCAAAAAATTTTCTTTTCCCCCCGCCATTTCTGGCGAGTACCCCAGTTATTTTTAACAAGCTTGATGGGGATAGCATATGCTTGTGTTGTGACAAAATCCGATGTCATTAAATTTTAACGAGTCTGACAAAGGAAGAACTCGACGTCTTTTCATGTTTAGAGAGTTTGAAAAGACAACAGAAAAGGAAACTCCAGGGATGTCCTTTTTCGTAAAGTTGTGTCTCTCGGGCCCGAAAAAGTATAAAATAATACCCGAAAGAACCGCCCGATCATTACGATCGAGGAGTACTTTTCATAATTAGTGATTTCGACCTGAAAAAGTAAAAAAAAAAAATGGTCAAAACCACGTCGTTTTGTAACCATTAACGAGTTCGAAACGACAAAAACCCGGTAATCTTTTTATGTTTTAACGGTCGACAAAAAGAAATTAAAACGACCGCCCCTTATTAACATTTAACGAGTCAAGAGGAGCGACTCGGCCATCTTTTCCTCTTTAAATGGTCAGAAAAGAGCTGAAAGCGGACCTTCATTTTTATTTTCTTTAACGAGTCAAAAAGGAAAAATACTCGGCAATCTTTTCATATTTTACGAGTCAGAAAAGAGCGTAAAGGCGACTCGTCCTGAAGGAATGAGTGGTATAAAGGGTAGCAACTGGTTCCGGTAATGGTGGAACTCGCTCAAAACATGTAAAGGTTAAGAGGCTGGCTAATAAAACCACTCATCGCTGCAGTTCCTCAGGAAAGGATAAACAACCAGGTGAAAGCATATGATCGGCCAAAGAGATGGTGGCGATGGAATGAAACAACCAAGGCTCATCTAGCAGAATTTAGCAGATAAAAGGCAATCACGGGATGTAAATCAGGTATGGGTTCATTTTTACACAAGCTTGAACCATGGAGAACTTTGCTTGGATTCGGTTTCATGTTTACACAAGCTTGAAACGAAAAAACTATGCTTATTAAATTTTTGCATGCCCCCAGCATGATAATGCAAAATCGAGGTACATGCCCCCCAAGCTTCATGGCATTCACGGAGTGGATGGAATGAAGGTTTACTTGGAAAGACTCGATTTTGAAGGAGGATGCATGCCCCCCCCGGGCCTCAGTCACGCGCCCGGGTCAGCTGTCGTCATCAGAATGACGGAGTGGATGTTGGGGCATTTCCTGTGGAAATAAGACCATTTAGGAATGGTAGATGACTATATGTGAAGTGTGAACCGGGGAATGAAAGTTGGTCTACGACCTTGATCGTCCTTCCTTCATGCGGAAAACACATCACTCTGAAGAGTGAGGACACAATTGCACGTATGTGATAAATATAGTCTCGTCCAAGGAGTAAATTGTAATCTAACGGACCTTGGACTACCATGACGCCCATTTGAACAGTCTTCCCTTCTAATGTGATAGGTACATTGGGAAGAATTCCTAACGGTCGAGTGGTTTCTCGATGGAAACCTGTAAGGTTTCTTATCTCATGCAGAAGCAATGGGGAACCAAGTGCTTCCCAAGCTGTTGAAGAAAGGATACTCACAGGAGATCCCTCATCAATAATTGTACTGGCCATAACCATGCGGTAGACTTGGACTATAATTTGAAATGGTATGGAGGCTGGTAACCGAGGATTGCCTAGTTGATCCCAATTGAAGGAAACAACTAGGTTGCTTGGAGGTGGGACTGGATAGACAGCCGGATATGATTCTGATGGACTTTCTTCCTGGTGTGAAGGAATGAGAGGGATGCTCACTTGATCATTAGAGTCTATGTTGATGAATAGAATTTGGACGGTGGGGTCTTCATTCTTTGCAGTGATAACATCATCTGAGGAGGGAACTTCTGAAGGCAAAACCGGGTCACTTGTAAGCTGGACCTTTTGACTTTTGTCTGGTTTGGATTCAGATGTAAGATCATCTGAGGAGGGAACTTCTGAAGGCAAAACCGGGTCACTTGTAAGCTGGACCTTTTGACTTTTGTCTGGTTTGGATTCAGATGTAAGATCATCTAAGGACGGAACTTCTGTAGGCAAAACCGGGTCACTTGTAAGCTGGACCTTTTGAAAGACCGGGTCAACTGTAATCTGGAACTTTGGACTTTCGTTTGGTTTGGACTCAGGTGGTTCATCCTTGATGATAAAGTGGTGCGTAGATGATGAATGTAAATCAACACTCATTCCGACCAGGGACTGGTCTGGAACAGGCGGAGCACAGCTAGGTTCGGGAAGAGAAGGCTGGACCAAAGAGGAATCATGTTTGATCACTTGGTTAGTGGAGAGATGATCTGCAGTTGCAAAAAGACGCTGATATCCAGCGGGTAGCTGGGGTAAGGGAGCTGACAGACTTTCCAAAAGACGGGAGGCTTCATCCATAAGTGGACAAAGGCGAAGGAGATGATTACCTTCACAAAGTCGACAAGGGAAACGAACCTTCCCTTTTCTTTTATCAACTGATAAGGTATCGTCGATCTGCGACGACAAGGGGTGAGTCGGGTCACGGGACCATATATCTAGGATCCTGGGAATACCAGGACAATCAGAAAGAAAATGGTCCTCCTTGCATAATCGACAAGGAGACTTAGCCTTCCGCGGAGGAGCAGAAGGTGGTTCCACTTCAGATATTTTCGTGGTAGATGCGACCTTTCCCTTAGGAGACCTCTTCTTTTTGGTCTTCTTCTTCTTCTTCTTAGCCACCTGGTTACTGAAATCCAAGGTTTCACCAGGCGAAGTAGAAGATGAGGACGCAGCAATAGGCGAAGAAGGGGAGGGGTCCACCTTAGAATCAACATGGTGTTGTTCGGGTGGAGGAGGTGGTGGAACAGGAGTTATCACACTCGAGACCACCGAGTTTGAAAACAACCATACGGGTAAACCAATGGTCAACCCAGGCAAAGACAATGTTGCGATATACTGAACACCGACATTTCCAACAGAAGGAAATGGACGAGGGTTCCCATCAGGAGGAACACCTTGGCCGGTGGGCGCCGGGAAGGCTGCCATTGAACGAGAAATAGTCCTACTCAAGCTAACGCAAACAAAATCTAATTGGGTAGATGTTATCGTGGCCAATAAATTTTAAGACACTGAACTTAACCTTTTCATTTTTTAAGAGTCGAGAAAAGGATAAAAGATGACTCTAGTCTCCTTCGAATATTTAATGAGCACAAAGTGACAAGACGCTCACAGGCACCTTTTCTTTTAGGGAGTCCGAAAAGGATCAAAAGTGACTACTCTGGAGACTCTAGGTAAAAGGTTTACCAAACAATCCGTAAAACTGCTTATACACCTTGGCAATCAGATGAAAACCAAGGACTTCCCGTACTGCAGTCAATCTTCCCGAATGCTGTGTTCAGTGCATTACGGCTTGTAAGGCGGCAGACTCAGCTTCCTATGGATAAAGGATAATAGCCTAGTGGGGTCTCCCGTATATACGCGACGGTACGTGGGAGCTCAGTCCGTATTGGCACCTATCGTTTCACCGTGGAGGAATCACCCAACCACTCGACGATAAACTACCAGGTTTAAAGACGCCGGAACACGTCTCTAACCTAGACCTCTAGAGTGTTTGCGTTATGTTCCAATGCGTTGTTATGTTCATTGAGTTTATTTTAAAGTTTATCTTCGATTATGTTTTAGTTTTTTGGTCCTACCATATGTGATATCTCGAAAACTTCTTAAATGCAAACTATATGCCAAAATTATATCATTTGATTCGATGAATTCTATCTACAGGAGGGTTGAGATCTTTACACAAACGAAATGATCACTCAACAAACAACAAAGATCCTAATGCAGCTAATAACAAGAAATGAATTTTTTTCTTTTTCTTTTTAATAGCAACAAATAACAATAAACGCTAACTAATATGATGCAAAAGATATTTTGCTTTTCTTTCCTTTAAGATGGCATGATGCATTTAAACAAATCCTAAGAGATATGCACAATTCAAGTTCACTCAATGAAATAGAACCAACTCTGAAACACCAAAATGAACTATGCAAGCAAGGAAAAACACAAAGACTTTCAATGAACCATGTAATCTAAGTTCGAATGAAGTCAAGTAAAATCAAAATAGGCTAGAAGTGAATCACTCAGAGTATAGAAGATCAAGCTTTAACAAATCACTGGATAGGTGCAGAACACAACCAACAAGTTGACTGGATAATCAAGAGATCGAAACTTCCCACAGAAGGCTAGACATGCAAAGTCACTAGATGTTCTAGGGCTGAGACGAAAATCAATAGAAATAAGCAAACAACTGAAGGATAAAGGCTAAACCAGTCAAACAGAGGTTCAACACACTTCCAGAGGCTGTAAGAGATATAAAAAGAGGCTGAAAGAGCTTTCCACCCACACACAGGAAAAATTTACAGGGCTGGCGCGACTGTCAGCCTGCAACTTGCGCTACCACAGGATTGGCGCGAGTTGCTTTTGAGCAACATGCGCCAACTGGCGCGACTGTCAGAGTAATAACCGCGCCAATTAAGCTTGCCGGCTAGAAAAATAAATAATACGACCTCAGGTCGGGTTGACAGTGCTCAAATGGGTCAAACAGTAAAGAATAAACTCAAAACTGACCCAGGAAGCTCATTCACTCAAGCAAGCAGAAGAAAATTAACATGCAAGACAAACTCCAAATAGCTTCTCCCCAGCGGAGTCGCCAAATTGTTGGATAGGTAAATCCCCTCTGCGGACAGAGGCGATCCCACTAGCCTAAAACAGAACTAGCCACAATCAAACCACGCTGCCACGAAAGTTCCTAGTTATGCATTAAAGGTGAATTAAGAAGACCAACCTGGAATCCAACGCTATGGTTGAAGCAGAGTTGATATTCCCGCTCCCTCGCTCCAGCAGATCATAAACGAACACCTGCACATGCAAAGGAAGAGACAGATACCAACATAAAAACTACCAAGGCACAACTATATTTCAGTCAGAAAGGAAATAAATCAACACATCACCATAATAGACAATGAGATTGGAACTATAATAGCAGTCGCTCACTAATTAATAATAAACAGGAAAAGTTACAACCAAGGTTTTGACGTTGAACCTCTCCTGGCTGGGCGAGAAACTATATGTGTCTTGCAATGTATCTCCTCTCCGGCAGCATAACCTCCCTATGCTTCATTATTACTCATGATAATCACAACTAGCATCCCTCCAAGAACTCAAGAACTCAACATCTAGCACTCCATGACTAGCTTGTCAAATACATAGGGACAAGCTTATATAGATGAAGAAGGGAGGAGGATACAATGAACCGGGACACCTATTGTGGATTAACATTATCCCCAAAAGCCATTAAGGATGGAGATAGGATAGAACTCGACATAATACTGATTTTTTATCCTCAAAAAGCTCCATGTAATGAAGGAAACAACAGTTGGGCGTGCGTTAAGGCAAAAAGCATGACCAAACTCGGTTGGCGCGACTGTTGCTCTAAGACAGAGCGCCAATGGTTGCGCCCTCTTTTGAGGATCTCCATGATTGGCACGGGTAAGATACTGTGGACCTGCGCCAATGGAAAAAGAGCACTTTTCAGGGATAATCTGCAGAAGGTGTCTTCAGGGAACATGAAGTACATACTCAGGGGAACATAATGCAAGTGTTTTTGGGTTATGTCACTGTTCACAGGTCCCGGAATGCGTCCTCCAATGTATGGAAATGGGGCGATAGGGACGGTGACCAATGGTGACAAATTACTGTGTAACAAACATCACCACCAATACTCACAGTCTCTGCAGGACTTGGTCCTAACATCTTTTCAAGGATGAATTTCTGATTCAACTTGGACAACTTGGAAAATGCATGGCTCGTGACTAAATCCTCCCAATGTGAGCTGTTCATAGGCAATAGACATCACATCTCAACAAAAAATCTAAGGGTGCAAAGTGTTCTCTGTTGGACCGACACACGTAATTTATAGGGATTTTTGAATTCGAATTCAACCGTTCCCCCCAAATTTCGATCATTAATGTTGTTTTGGCTACATATCTTCAAATATCTTGGCCTTAAATGTCACCAGCCCACTCTTCCTAACCATCTTCTAGCTGTCAAATCATGAACATTGACTTCAACGGTCACTTTTCTATTGCACTGTGTGGTACCTCCCTTCATAGTGAAACCCCCTCCATGCAGTGTCATAGATTGTATCTCCACCATCTTCCACGCAACCTGCCTACTGCATAGTCCTTTGACTCTGGCAGTGTAGTTTATAGTCCTGCACTCCCTTGCACTTTTTGGAGCACTAAGACTGTCCTGCCGCCATATAGTCGTTGTGCACGATCCCTTGTATACAAATTTAATCGACTCATGTTCACTCTTTGTTGGGCCTAATAATTATCCTTAAAATACATCCACTTTCACTCCATTCACACATTTTCTCACCTCTATTCCACCACCATGTCATCACATCCGCTTCACTTTCATCATTATATGGGTTACCTTTGTGTTTTCCAAAGCATTATTAATTCTTAGTATTTTTAAGTGAATTTGTGGTTAAACTTTAGAAAATAATATCCATATACTTATACCTAACAATTAGAATGATTTTGTTGACATGTGTAGGTACAAAGGAAGCTTCTAAGGCACCCTTATGTGGCACTCTATGTTCAAATTCGAATTTGAGGAGATCATGGACCTCATGGAGAAGATCATGGAGGATAGGGTTATGTGTCACCATTGGTTGAGAGATATGTGGATCTGAAGAGGGAATAGTGGATCCACATTTATAAGTTTGTTATCATAACTTTTGTATAAATAAGAGTGTTATCTCCTTCATTTGTAACTTTGGAATTTAGAATTTAGAATTTAGAACCTTAGGATCTTATAAGTTGTAATGAGAAGTTAGAATTTGGAATCATTGTAATGGAGATTTTAGAATCTCTTGGGATGTAGAACTTGTAGTTGTAATTTGCAATTGATGATAAATAAAATGGAGCTTATTTGATCTTCTACATTTGACTTCTCTTTTGATGTGCTTGTGAATCCTTGGAAGGGCCCCCATTGTCTAGCAAGTACACTTTTGCTTTGGTAAGCTTTCATTTTATGTTTATTTGTAAATTTCATTAGGTTCATATGTTTGAAATATTAACGAATGACCTTTCGTAAGAAAGTATTAATGTTTATTTAAATGAATCCGATTTTTTATTTAATGTTTGATTTCATTAGTTTAAATAGTTTGTTGATTAAGATGAAATATTAATGGACAGTCTCCTGTAAGGGAGCTTTAATATTTCTTACACTTGTCACAATGTCTTTAGATTTCATTTTGTTAAATGACTAAATAAGTGTTGGAGATCCCAATGAAAGACCTCCTGTAAGGGAGCTTTGGCATTTATTCACCTAGCTTATTTTAGTTTGTATCTAAGTCCATATATATTGGATGATCCTCGAAATTTACTTACCCGGATTGACAGTAAATGAAACTCTAATTTGCATCCGCATTTTAGACCCAACACTCTTTCTGGAAAAGGTTCTCCATTCAGCTTTGTAATCTGAACTGCACCCCCATTTATAATTTCTTTGATAATATATGTCCCTAACCAATGCATCTGAAATTTCCCCGAAAACTTAGTGAACTTACTATCATATAACAAGACAAGATCATTTACCTTGAATGTGTGAAGTTTGATGTGACAATCATGCCAGGAATTTTTACGTTCCTTTTGTACTTGCTGATGAAATCCAACCAAAACTCTATCCTCTTCGAGCTCCATCATATGTGCGAGTGATTTCTCCAAGGCCTCGTGTTCCACCATATTCGTCAGTGCCATTATGTATAGACTAGGCATAATATACTCCATCGACATTACAACTTCTACATCATATACCAATCTAAAAGGTGTCTCCTCAGTTAGATTTTTGCAAGTTGTCCAATATGCCCATAATATTGTAGGTACGTGCACATCCCAATAATTCTGCTGCATGTTGTAGATCTTCGTTAGTGCATTCTCTAAAATCTTGTTGAAGGCCTCAACAGTTCCATTTGCTTGTGGGTGATACAGTGTACTCTTTTGATGGTTGACCTGGAATTCTTCTGTCAGTGCGCTTATCGTTTCGTTTAGAAATTGTGTACCTCTATCACTCATTAACACTTTCGAGAAGCCAAACCTAGTTAAGACATATTCAAACAAAAACTTTTCTGTTGTATCCCCTGTATAATCCTTACTGATTGTGCCTCTGTTGATCTGGTTAGATACTCTGTCATGGTGATGATGTAGCATGCACCTATCTTCTTTCTTGGGGGATGAATTGGCCTAAGAAAATCAATTTCCCATTTTTCAAATGGCTGCAACGATACTTGAGGCTGTAATGGCAATTCATCCCTTTGCGACGGTCTGCCCCTTATCTGACACACATCGCATGCCACACAATATGCTTTGGAATCTCTATGAAACATAGGCCACCATAAACCTGCATGCAAAATCTTCTGCGCAATTGCTTTTCTTCCATAGTGTCCTCCCGCAGCCCTTCCATTAGCTTCAACGAGAATGTTGTTCATCTCAAAATCAGGCACATATCTTTGCAATATCTCGTTTGCACCCATATTATCCAAATGTCCCGCAATTAATGAAAAGTCTACCGCACACACTACTAGATCCTTATTTTGCTGACTTGTATACCCTTCCGGTGCCATCCTTGTAGTCAAAAAATGAATAATATATGCAAAACAGTTATCTGCTATGTGCACCGCGAAGAGTTGCACATTTGGAAACCCTTCCTCCAAATTATTAGGCTCCTCTCCTATTTCGATCTGTGACAGATGGTCAGCTCCTGCATAAAACCTTTTGGGCTTCACAATGACCTCAAAGTCATACTCCTGGAATAACAAAAACCATCGACAAATCTTCCCCCCCAACATAGGCTTATTGACTAGGTATTTCAGGGCAGAGTGATCTATGTACATTTTGAAATGTCCACCCAACTATTTGCGCTCCATCGTTGAGTAATTCTTTTTGGCCTTTGATAATTCTCCTTCACTGACATGTGTTAGCACTACACCCAACGCAATGCAAGAATCATCGACATGTACATGGAATTCCTTTTTCCAATCAGGGAAGATCAATATTGGCGCGGTGACCATCTTCTCTTTCAATACATCCAAACTGCACTGAAATTCTTCATCCCAAAAAAATGTGGCATCCTTCTTTAATACTTTCTCCATGGGCACAGTAATATGAGCATAAACCTTGATGAACTTCCTGTAATATCTAGTATGTCCCCGCGTCGCGCACAGCTGCTTAACGCTCCTTGGGTCCTCCAAATTTACTATTACTCCAATCTTTGTAGGGTCCACCATTAATCCTTGTTGCATACCACATGACCTAGAAAAATCCCAAAGGGAACATAGAATAAGCAATTATTCAGATTCAATGCGATCTGGTACTTGCGACATGTATCCAACATCAAGCGCAGACTTGCTACATGGCACTTCACTAACCCAAACATTGTCTACTCATCAAATTACACTTACAAAAACTTACGAATAAACTCCTTGAACGCCGTGATGACTACGCGAGAAAATTTGGCAGGTGCATTCTTGAGTCCAAATGGCATCACAGTGTATTGAAAACAACCCCATTCTATCACGAAGGTTGTTTTGCTCCTATCCTTTGGCATGATATTGATCTAATGGTACCTAGAAAATCCATCATGAACAAGTAGGCCTCCTTCCCTCCAACGTTGTCTAATGCTTTGTTTCTAAGTGGCATTGGGAATGGGTCATGGACACAGGAATCATTAAGCTTCCTCATATCTATGCAAATCCTTATTTCATCCTTCTATTTCTTCTCCTGGACCACCATGGGGCTCACCCAATCAGACTCTTCCACTAGTTCTATGATGCATGCTGCCAACATCTTATCCAACTCCAAGCGAACCTTTTTCTTATACTTAGGATTTAGGTGATACAACTTCTGTTTAACAGGATTCACGTCCGGCTTCAGAGTGATTTTCATAACACCCAATTCTCCTATTATTCCCTTCAATTACAAAAAATTGGTAGGGAACAGATCGTGATATTTGTGGAGTAATTGAGCAACCATATCCACAGTAGCATCATCCTAGTAATCTCCAATATTTGCAAACTTTGGCTGTGCTTTAGTCCCAATGTTTACTTGCTTGGTTTTAAATGGTGCGGTGATTTCTGGGTTCTCTATTGTGGACCTTCAACTTCATGATGCCCCTCTACCACTAGAATATTAATATTTCTCGGATCGTCATCCTCCCCCTCAGTTGTCACATTATAAAATTCTAGTGCATGGCGCAGTTGGGTGCTCCAATCTGGTTGGACACATTCCAAAGGTTGTTGCGGTGTTCTGAAGATCACCACCTTAATCTCCTACAAAGATTCATTAATGCTCTCAAACCCATTTCAAAACTGAAGGTCAATAAGAATCCTTCTCTTAATATGTACCACTCCGCGGTGCCATGGCGAAGCTTCATCTCCAGATATCAGTTCATTGGGATTGTGTCTAAAGTATGGAAAAATAAGTGTACCCACTCTGGTTGCGGCTCCGTTACATAAGCTTTAGTCCACTTTTCTAGGTGATTGCGCGGATCATCCATCCCATCATATTTATCAGTCAATCGAAGGTTAAGTCACCCAAACCAAAATCTCATCATTCTTTTGTAGTCCCGCCACCCATCAAAGCTATCCTTATGCATACCCCACCATCGTGCGAGCATAGCGCGCAGTGCCAAATCTAATGCTTGGAAGCGGCGATGCTCATGGAACTCATGTTCAAATGCATTAAACAATTTATCCACATCAATTAAACCAACATAATAAGGTAAGTTCCTTACCTCCGACGAAACACAACACAATGATTTAGTCATCATATTACATTGTAGCATGGATACTTCATGCAATCGATTCTTCCAATGCTCCAATTCTTCATCTGAATCAGAGGTGCAGGAACTCTCACGATCCCATGCGATCTTGCCATCTTCTATTGGATTGATCCAGTCTTGGTTTCGCGCTGTTATTTTGTAGATTAGATCTAGCTCATCCTCACTCTCTTTATAGTCGTGGACCGGTTCAGTGTAGCATGACCCTTCTGCAGGGTCCAACGACACTACAACTCGAAGTGATTTCCGTTCAAATGACATTGTCCTCTTCTTCAAGTTGATGACTCCATTCATGTCGATGGCCCAATCAATCTCCAAGAGAGCGGGGTATGGATTACTGTCATCAAAAATCTCTATTACTTCAAAATCAACCATCGCGCTCACACCTTCTATATCAACAGTTACCCCATATAGTCGTCCCATCAAAATGATCTTCTACTGGTTTACCATTATGAGCTGAATCAAATACCACTATAGCATAGGCCTCCCCATTCTTTCCCATGTTTGTTTTGGAAAAACGTTCGCATTGGACCCCAGATCCAAAATGACCTAGTCCACCTCATATTCTCCTATCTGCATGATGAGCCTCATCTCCTGCCCTGTTCTTGCCTTATGTTTGCCAATTTTTCTAACTATGCAGTGTCGATCAGGGGAAATTAATTTGCTGACATATTTATTTATTAACTCCCACAGGCCTTTCATAGCTTTGTTATCACACAACATTTTCATTCAGGTCTCCAAGAATGTAGTAAGCACAGAGGGATCAACCTCTGTAGGCGTGCTAGTTTCTTGCACTTTGTTTTGGCTTCCTAAGGTGGAGGCCTCAACGAAGATTTTCTTGGCTTCCATAAAAGTTTCCTTAGTGTGCACCAAATCAAAACCAACTTCTTTTTCTGGGGCCTTGCGGACCCATCCATCCTCTTCAGGCTATTTTCCTTTATCATCACCAGTTGTTATTCCGCTTCTTAGCACTATGTTCATGCTCTGGTCCTCCTCACAGGGCTCAAGTCTCATCATCTGTAATTTCTATGTCGGTTGCTAAGGTTGCACCTTTTTCTCCTGCATCTTAGCTATCAGCACCAGGCATTCTTCTATAGTGTGATCAAACTGGCTACAATATTGACATGACGGGTGCATCTGATTCTGGCACTCCCATGTGTAGTGCCCTAGTGTTCCATAGTTATAGAAAATAACCTATCCATGACCTCTACCAGGTCCTCCTCCTCCTTGACCCCATCCTCTTCCTTGATAACCTCCACGCGATCCTCCTGTGCCCTGATCTGGAGGCCGAGTTTCTACTTGCATCTGGTATGTAGGCATTCTTTCCATCATCAGCTCATATTTGTGACAATGACGCTCATCATGACTTATTGATTTGCAGAAGTCACCGAACAACTTTTGTGGTGTGCGAACAAACTTTTGGAGCAAATGGAAATTATCCGTTGTGTGTTTTCTAGCCACCTGACAAATTGCGCACCATAGCGTAGCCCCCATGCTCAGTCCTGCTAGAGCTTCTAGCCTCAAGGAATTGGTCCCCCTCCTATGACATAGTTCACAAATATGGGACAATGGTATTTATCATGCCCTTGGCTCTTACATTTTAGACACTAGGCTTATGCGCGCACCTCTGGCTTAGCCTCCTTATCTTTCTTCAGGCTCTGCAATTCTAAGCATATGCTCTGTAACAAAGAGTGAATCTACTGTACCCCCAAGGTCACATCTTGCGTAGGCATCACAGCAACCTCATCATGATTTCTAGAGTTTTTGCCTGAGTTCATATATTTTGTTGTGACAAAGAAATCCTTAGGTGGGGCAAAAGCGAGGCTACAAACCACTCATGATGCTGACCATCTGTAATCTGCATGTTAGCTTTGTGGATCACACATTTCAACCTTTGATTTAACTCCCAAGACGTCTCATCAACCTCACCATGATCTCCTTAAATCCAACTACTGACTACGAGTCATACTTCGGCTTACTAAACTCTTGATTTAAAGTAGCCTTAGTCTCAGCTAGCATTGCCATAGGATGATCAGAAAAGTACTTAATATGCCATGTTAGCACACGATCCTACATAGTAGTAACTAAGTTCACCTTCTTTATGTTGTCATCAGTAATCTTCCATGCTATCCATACAACATTCACAACAAACCAGAACTAATATGTATCTTCACTCCCTATACCTTTGAAAATTGGCAACTTCATTGTATTCAACATGTTGAACGGTGGCGGTGGTGGTGGAGGTGTGGGTGAAGGTGTATGTGGTGGAGGTGGAGGTGGAGTGGATGGATGATTGTCTGCAGAAAACCTTATCTTATCAAATGAACAACACTCTGCGGTGAGGCATGTACCTTTCCCTCGTCGTGACTCGAAGGAGGTCTAATAAATGGGCTATATTCAAGACTTGATTTCTCTCGATCTCTAAAGGGTTTTCCACTTTGCGTAGATCTGAACATCAAGGCAATGGCATAACCCATTTTTCACATAAGAGCATCTTAGTCCAAGTATTCAAAGATCTCAGATATTTACTTCGTGGTCCCTTGAAGAAGCGTCGCTCTGCTTCACTGTAGCTGATTAAGGTATCAACTACGAATTCTGTAACAAATCCTCCTATAATTCGATCAAGCCAGTGATCGACATCCCACACGATTTTGTCTTTGGAGGCTTCTAATCGTCGTACTAGTTCTGGAGTCCACACTATTGGACCATCAAGCTTCCATCTCCCTTGACCATCTGCCAATTTAGATAGCCACTCATATAATTCGATTAGGAAGGTACATAACAAAATTTCGTGTATATCTGTATACAAATATTTATCCAACCACTACTCCTTTGATAGGCGCAGTTTCCTATTTTCTTGCACTGTGAATTCGTGAATTTTTCTATACAACCACTTTTCAATTTATTTCTTTGTCAGACTCTAGTGATGTGACATTACACATCTCCTTCAAGAAGATCTTGGTCCCAACAACAAAACCCTTTGTTGGCTTAGGGGGTCCTGACCTAGGTTCAAAGTTAGTTGTGACAACCAACAAAATCCTACACTGTTGGACCTTTTGGCAACAACCCGCATAGTGTAGGCTACATTCTCACCCGAAGTAGTATGGGGGGATGCTGGAACCAAGTTTCCGCATCCAGAGATCAGTGTGATGTCTCTTAGCACCCTAGATCTACCTTCGCACAGATCTATAAGTCCTTAGGGATCGACATTGGAACTCCACTTAAACATCCTTCAGACCTTCACGAAGGTCCATGATCGGTCTTTGCAGGCCCTTAACAGTCTGTTTATCCACTTACACGCATCATAGATCTACTCTAGACTAGGGCTCACATAGATAATCTTGTGTTATTAATAAACATTAGATAATTCATCAAAGTCTTTGCGTAGTTACATAAACATGCTTGTGTACATCATCTACAAGTTATTCAATAGAATCACGCATTATTAGATCAATATTCCATATCCATATTACTTACCAACATCATAAGTCATAAATAGAAATAAACAAAAATACACAATATTTCTCCAAAAACAACTTCTTTATTGATTTTCAATTCAAAATATAGACTCAAAACTACCCTGCACACTCAGTTGCAGGGGTCCGCGCACTCAGTTGCGAACTCTACCTAGGTCTCTGCGCACTCAACTGTAAAGCCTGTCTCTCCTATCTGACCCACTTCTCTGCACTAAGACTTCTCTTCTATCGACCCACTACTATCATCATCATTAGATCTCTACCTTAGACTCTCTAAGACATACCTATTTATTACCTTCGACATACAATCCCATGGTCTGCAGACCATGGGTGGATCTCAAAATTGACTCAACTTTTACATAAATAAGGGGCTAAAATCCCTTTTACTCCTAACCATCTACGTGCTCTGCATCCATAAATCATGGAGAATTTACATTATCTACAAGAATTACATCAAAACTTGGGTCTGTAACCCCAAAATTGACTTAGGGGACCCCATCCCAATAGGCTCTACTCTCCATTGAGTTTGAGTACAACACTTTGAGAATGGAAGCACAATTGGAGTTGGATGTTATGAAGGCACAACAAGAGAGGCTACTACAACTCAATGGTTTAGATGAATTTAGGATGCAAGCCCTTTTACACACAAAAGTTATTCAAGTACAAAGAAAGGTTTGGCATGAAAAAAACATCAAAGACAAAGTTTTTCAAGAAGGTGATTGGGCTCTGCTATAAGACTCCAGGTTCAAGGAATTCAAAGGAAAATTGATGACCAGGTGGTTGGGCCCATATTTGATAGAAACATGCCACGACAATAGGGTTGTGCAAATGAGGACCATTCATGAAGAAGGTATCCCCTTGCTTGTCAATGGATACAGATTGAAAGCCTATAAAAGACCTCTATCAAGGGAAGAATTCACCAATACCATCAGTAAGGAATTGAATGTGCTTGGAAGTGTCTCATCTTATAGCTCACCAAATTCTTGAAGACTGTTTTTATTTTTGAAAAAGAGTGAAAAAAAAAACATTAAGGGACCTAGGTGAAAACCTCTATGAGGCACCTGAGGCCAAATTTTGGGTTGAAAAATTTCTAAAGGCAACCCAAGAGCGGAAAAGGAAAATAAAAAGATACCTGGGTTAAAACTTCCCTTGAGGTGCCTAGGGCAGGAAAACAGGTTGAAAACCTCTTTTGAGGCGACCTGTGTGTCTTTCAAAAAAGGAAGAAGAAAAGGAAAAAATAAAAAATAAAATGCCATGGCAGGGACCTCAAACCTGCCCACTAATAAAATTATATGATTTTTGTAGGGTTTTAAAGGAAACAAAGGTCTCATAGTTCAAGGGACATCAAGTCAAAAATCACCCCATTCTTCCTCCATTAACATCATATCTCCCATGCCTACTATGTCTCCATCATCCATCCTAACTTCTAGGCATCAAAATCCAATTTTTATGCAATTTTCTGACTTCTATAGGGTTCTTTGTAGTTACTACAAGAGTTTCCTATATTACTATAGGATGCCTTGAAAAGCTACAGGGATAATTCTCGATTGGAAAATGATGATGCAGGCCTATTATAGGTTGAAAGAGGGGACCATACACCTCACCACCTCTCACCCAACACCAGCTCATGACCATACCAACCTATGTGTTCATCAAAAACCACTTAGAAAAATAAAAAAATACAAAAAAAAGAAAAGAAAAAGAGAGTCCAAGTGTCATTCCATAATTTACCTCACTCACCTATCACTCCATTTCCTACATTTCCATCCTTCCACTCCTACATCACCACCCATTCCTCTACCATGTGAAAAAATAAGGCAAAAAAAAATGATGAAAAAAGGAAGCTACACGATTTCTTGTAGTAACTATGGGAAACCCTGTAGCAGCATGTCTTATAAAAGTAACAATTTCGCCATACATTCTCCTTCAACATCCATGCAAGTAAAAAGATCTAACACCCCTGCAGACACTATGAATCCTATCTAGAGCTCAGCAGTAGAAGTACAGACCAAGTACATGCACACAACAACAAAGAAGAAAATGCATCAGCTATATGGAATCAACAGAAAAGGGACCAAAGAAAAGCACTTACCTGAGCAAAAAGAAGCACATCAGAGTCACCCTCTGTAGGTTTTAACCCCATACAGAAATTACCTGCATACGAATTCTAAAACACAGAAAATAAACAATGCGAGAGCATAACACATAAAACACATATACACTGAGATTTTCCCCTATATCCCAAAACCGAGACTACCAGCTTGATATTTCATTATTTTCCTTTCAGTGTTACAATACATATTTATACATGCCAAAGCATCCAATACCATGGAATGTAAACAATCGCGTCCAAAACCATGGACTGAAAACCATCACGTCTAAAACCATGTGCGAAAATCATGCACAACACCATAGGTAGGTTTGCCCAACCTAATATAGGGTCCAAAACCAAAATTTTTACCTGCACCCCTTAAACCCCATGTGGCCCCCCGCTACGCAATCGGCGCAATGACTGGGGGGTGGGGGGGGCTCTGACCCCCCTCTAACCCCTTGGTTAACTACGTGGGCTAGTCGTGGAAAGAATATAATAGAACCTGACACCCTCCCACTTGTTGTTTTCTTTCCACAGGGGCCACAAGAGAGCTTAGTCATTTATCCAGCCCTGCAACACCCATTGTTTCTCTACACCAAGAGATCTTCTTAGAGCTCACAGATTTTGTCAATGCATCGGTAGTATTCTTCAAAGTGTCCACCTTTACCAGCAACACCTTTTTGTCTTCTATCATATCCCTCACAAAGTGATACTGAACATAAATGTGCTTTGTCTTTGAATGATATCCAGGGTTATTTGCCAAGAAAATTGCACATTGGCTATCATAGTCTATCCTTATAGCTCCCTGTACTAACCCCATACCTGAACACAATCTCTACAACCAAATTTCTTCCTTGCTTGCATGAGTGGCTGCCATGTATTCTGCCTCTATAGTTGACAGTGCCACTACAAATTGTTTCTTACTCATCCAACTGACTGCACCTCAAAATAGGTTAAACACATACCCACTTGTAGATCTTCTCTGATCTAGATCTCTAGCCCAATCTGCATCAACAAAGCCACGAATATCCAACACTCTGTCCAATCCTAGTCTTCCTTGGTAGCACAAACCATAATCACTAGTGCCATGTAAATACTTGAAAACCTGCTTCACTGCTATCCAATGCTCCTTTCCTGGTTTTGACATAAACCTACTCAATACTCCCACTGCATGTGCAATGTCTGGTTTACTACAAACCATTGCATACATTAGGCTACAGACTACACTTGCATATGGAACACGAGACATGTCCTCTTCCTCTTCTTGTGTCTTGGGACACTGTTAAGTACATAACTTCACACGTATAGGAATGGGAACCTTCACCAGTTTACTATCCTGCATATTAAACCTCTACAATATTGTCTCTACATACTTCCTCTAGTTTAACCAGAGCTTCCTCTTTGCTCAATCTCTTTTAATTTCCATGCCCAAAATATAGTTTGCAGCACCAAGATCTTTCATGTTGAATTTGGAGGACAATTGGGTCTTCAAATCTTGGATAATTTTTTGTCATTTCCAACCAACAACATATCATCCACATACAAGACTAGATAAATAACACATTCACCAATTAATTTAAAATACACACAGTGATATGCTTTGCTTCTGGTGAAGCCAAGTCCCCGTATAAATGTATCAAATTTCTGATACCACATCCTTGGTGACTGTTTTAACCCATACATAAACTTCTTTAACTTGCATACCAGTTCTTTCTTACCCTTCACCGCAAAGCCTTCAGGTTGCTTCATGTAGATTTCCTCTTCCAGATCCCTGTGAAGAAATGTCATCTTCACATCCATCTGTTCTACCTCAAAATCAAAAGCAGCAGCAACATATAAAAGTAATCTACTAGAAGTTACCTTGGCAACAAGAGAAAAAATATCACCAAAATCAATTCCCAGCACCTAGGAATAGCCTTTTGCTACTAACCTAGCTTTGTATTTCTCCACCTTTCCTTCTACATTTGTCTTCTTCTTGAACAACCATTTGCTGCCAATGGCTTTCCTTCCAGCTGGCAACTCCACCAGATCCAAAGCCTCATTTTTTTGCAAAGATGCCATTTCATCAACCATGGACTCTTTCCAGAATTTTCCATCCTCTGAATCTACTACATCCTTCATAGTTCTAGGATCATCGTCAGTAATAGATAAAGCAAAATTTGAACAGAAAGTAGATGGAATATACCTTTCTGGTTGCCTTCTTTCTCGAACTAATCTTCTCACACCCAAAGTTTGTGGCTCTTCATCTTCTCATTCCTCCTCTGTTGTAAAGTTTGATTCTTCCTCCTTAACCTAAAACTCTATCTTCTCAGGTTTCTTTGGTTGGACTTCATGTTTAATAACATCTTTCACCTCTCTGAACACCACATCTCGGTTGTACACAAAATTCCTTATTACTAGGTTCCAAAGCTTATACCCTTTAAACCATCCTTATACCCAATAAAGATGCACTTTTTAGATTTACTATCTAACTTGGTTCTTTTCTCCTTTGGAACATGTACATATGCATCACATCCAAATACCCTCATATGTGAAAGAGAGGGTTTCTTACTAGTCCATACCTCTTGTGGAGTCTTATCCTCCAACATTGATGAAGGTGATTTGTTGACTAGGTAACATGCTGTCTCCATCGCCTCTACCCAAAATTCTTGTCCTAACTCGGCACCACTGAGCATGCTTCTTTCCCTTTCCATCAACGTCTTTTTCATTCTTTCCGCAACTCCATTTTGCTCAGGTGTGTATGGAGTAGCCTTCTATCGTGCTATACCACACTTCTTACAGAATTCTTCAAATTCCTTACTACAAAACTCTCCACCGTCAGCTGTCCTCAACACCTTTATCTTCTTCTCTATCTGGTTTTCCACGAGAGCCTTAAATTCTTTAAACCTGTCAAAGACTTCAGATTTCTTCTTAAGGAAATATATCCATGTATTCCTTGAGAAGTCATCTATAGATGATACATAGTAGACAGACTTACCTAGTGATGGAACCTTCACAAGCCGAAACACATCATTGTGCACAAGCTCTAATATCTGTTTCACCCTCTTACCACCAGAGGGGAAACTCACCCAATTCTACTTCCCATATACACAATTTTCACATAAATCAAAATCCAGAGAGCTATTACTCATACCTTCTACCATACCTTTACCATGAAGTATTCGAAGGCCCTTCTCTCCAATATGTCCAAGCCTTTGATGCCACAACATGGTCTTCTCTCTAGAGACCACTAGATTTTCTGCTCCACTTTTAGAGACCACAGAGCTGTTGCACCCATCAACAACAATGCTACCTTGCATCTTGTACAGATTTCCAATCTGAACTCCCCGCATCAATACTAGTGCTCCCTGAACCATCTTGCAAGTATCCTTCTCGAACAGTATTTTTACACCTGCATCATCCAACTTGCATATAGAAATTAGATTTCTGGCCAATGCATGAATATGCAAAACACTCGGAAGTGTTTTAACCCTTCCACCTTGCAACATCAACTTTACTTTTCCGCGATCAATGATTCTAGCCTTCCTATCATCCCCTAAGAAGACATCACCACCATCGTATTTATCATACTCGCAGAACCACTCTCTATGGCGAGTTAAGAGAAAGGATGCGTCTATGTCAATAAACCATGCCTCATGATCTACATGTATACTTGAAGAAGCCAAGTACACATCCCCACCTTCATTTGAGGTGGTTTTCGCCTCTGCAGAAGGAGAATCATCAGATTCCTTTCCTTTATCAGGAGCTTTATATTTACAGTCCCTTTTGTAGTGCCCTTCCTTTCTGTATTTCCAGATCACCACCTTTACAGGTTTTACTGGAGATTTAGATCTCCCTCTAGATTTAAATCTCCCACTCGATGACTTTTTTCTGTTTTTGTTCTTGGAGCGTCCTCGTATAGACAAGGCATCACCATTCTAGATCTCCATATTTTTCCATCTCATATCCTCCGTCAGCGAGGATGAGACTATTTCATCAAACTGCAAGGCAGTTGTATTACTACCTATTGGAATAACGAGACTATCGCGCGAATCTGGTAGAGAACAAAACAAACTGATGCACTTATCTTCATCTGAAATTTTAATATCAACAAATAATAATTGACTTACAACAATATTAAATGCATTTAGATGCTCTGTCACCGAGTCTCCATTTTTCATTTTCAGGTTATAGAGATTTTTCCGCAGGAACAGTTTATTCACCAGAGACTTAGATTGGTACAAAGTCCCTAACTTGTCCCACAAATCCTTCGTCGTAGCTTCCCCTGATACATTCAACAATATTGAATTTGAGACACACAATCATATTGTGCTCTTTGCCTTCCGATCCAACTTCTTCCATTCTTCATTGGACACTCCTGTTGGTTTAGTACCCGGATCTAGTGTGATCCATTGATCTTTATCCACCAATAGATCCTCCATCTTGAGTTTCCACAACTCAAAACTCTGACCATTAAATTTCTCAATCTCTATATTTCCACTGCTCGCCATCTTCTTTCACCGCTAGAATTGATCTCGCAGATCTCCCACTGAACAGGGTCTACCACAGGCCCGAGAAGAACCCCTCAGCAACAAAGGTGTTCCTTTGAAGCCAAAACAGCTTCGATACCAAATGTAGGTTTTAACCCGTATATAAATTACTTGCATACAAATTCTAAAACATAGAAAATAAACAATGCGAGACCATAACACATAAAACACATATACACCGAGATTTTCCCCTGGATCCCAAAACTGAGACTACTAGCTTGATTTTTCATTATTTTCCTTTCAATGTTACAATACATATTTATACATGCCGAAGCATCCAATACCATGGAACGAAAACCATCACATCCAAAACCATGGACCGAAAACCATCGCGTCTAAAACCATCTGTGAAAATCATGCACAAAACCATAGGTAGGTCCGCCCAACGTAATATAGGGTCCAAAACCAAAATTTTCCGGGGCGCTGCCTCGGACCCCATAGAGGGGGGTTACCTGCACCCCTCAAACCCCATGTGACCCCCCCACTATGTAATCAGTGCAACGAAGGGGGGGGGCCTCCTCCCCCCATCTAACCCTTCGGTTAACTACGTGGGCTAGTCGTGGAAAGCATATAACACAACTCAACACCCTCTAACATACATCCACCAAGCAAAGGAAGGCATAGGTATGGCACCTCAACCAAACTTTTTCCTAAGTAGGATATCATAAAAGTGTAGGAATATGAAAAAGTTTGACTTTATAAGCTGGAGGTGGCTAGTTATTGGCCACCCTCAGTTCGAAATAATAATTGAACTCCTAGTGAGCATGACACGTTTGCAATGTCACATCAAGGAGAATGAGTTGAAAAGGTAGTCGAGTTAAGTTGTGTGAGAGTGGGTGGTGATTACGGGGGGGGGGTGGGCGGGCTACATGATAACTAACGGTGGGCTAGCGGTCCAAAAGAGGAAATCCCGTACAGTTCCAGCTAATACAACGCTCCAAGGAATCGACCATAAATAGCCAACATTCCAAACTCTCATGCACCATTTTTTCATTTCGAGATATGAGAAGACTGGGACCACCTTGGAGAGCCATCAAGGAAGAAAACCTATTTCAACCACCCTACAGGAAACTCTGTTAGCACTACGGGAAACATAGAAGAACCTATATCAAGGAAAATAGGGATAGAGGGAAAGAAAGGAAGAACCAACAGAAGTTGTAGGAGGGAGCATCTTCTGCAAAGACATCCGAGGGAGAGTTTCAAGAGCTGCATGAGCCTAGCCCACAACCCAATCTAAGCTCTTATTATAGATTCATTGAGGGAAGTAGAGTAATACCACAAAAATTTTCTATCCCTCTCTTCTTTGAGCTTGAGAAAGAGAGAGGAAGGACACATTGCTGGATGCAAATTGCCAAATCAAAGAAGGTAGAGGATGTGTTCCATATGGAAGATAAACTACCAGAGATGGGCATAGAGTTGAGTAAGATAAGATATAGGGAAAAAATTGTGAGATCTCAACTAGAGGAAAAAGACACATGGCTAAGGAGGCAGTTATAGCAAAATGAGAGCTAATTGGCCACCATGGCAAGCCTCTCCATGGAGGAACTCCAGTGCAAGATGCCAGCAAAATCATATGCGTTGTACCTCAAAGATCAATGGCTGTAATTTCAGATCAAGACACTAACACAACACTGGACTATGCCTTTCCAAGACTATAGGAATTTCGTTGAACTATGTGACAAGAGCACCCTAGGGGATAAGGCCAAGATATTTGAATTCTACTTGCACAACTTGGCCTTAACATACTTGAATGTGTGGGAGCCTAATGCAAATTTGGGGGACTTACAATTAATGGACCTTGGATGATTCATGAGTAGGTCAGGTCTAAGGAGGTGAAGAGGGCATTGGAAAGAGAAGAAAGGTAGTCCCTTTACATCAGATCATAATATATAAATTCAATGGATGTCATTAGCACCCACAACATCATCAACAATGACCCCCATCTTGCACCAAGATACCTATCTACACAAGAACAAGCAATCACACATTTTGAGAACAATCTGAGATTGCTAGGGAATAAAATCCAACAAGCATGCTAAAGGAGATGGAGAACCCTACCATACAACCTAAGGATCAACGAGTATCATTCCCCTAAGAGGATGAGAGATGCGCTAGAAAGGACCCCACTTTATAAGAATGCACTACAGAGACTCAAAATCAATTGGTTTGAAACTCAGTCCACCCTTGCTATTGGGTATGCTAGAAGGTAGAAAGGAGGAAGAGGAAAGAAAGCGGTGGGAGGAAAAAGAAACATGTAGGGTTTTATCCATAAGAGGAAACTCCATCAACAGAGGCCTGTGATGTCAGAGAGGCCACAAGAGCTATGAAAGATATGGACATAGACTAAGTTTCTCAGAGCATGAGCAACACTTTCAATAGGGCGGTGATGATGAGGCTCATTAATAGGTAAATTATATGGGCCTTAATGCCACTCTCCAGCTTCTTAAAATCAAATTTTCTCACATTTCTTTACATATTTTATTATATTTTTCTTAGTGAGAAGGGTAAAGGTGAGATGTTATGTCATGTGGGAAATTGTGCATTAATTGTAGGATTTGGAGCATTTTTGGGCTAGTTTAAGTGCAAGAACTCGAAGTAGACAAGAAAGAGGGATTTTAGGAGATTGGGTCTCCCCCCTTAACTCCTAAATCACTCGAAGATTCCTCCACTAGATCTCATCATCTCGGAGTTACAAGCATCCAAGCCCATCAAGTTCATTTACAACCAATGATAGTTGAAGACAAGTCAATATTGAGTTTGGAAGCCAAGCCTCCCTAATTTTAAGGAAGTTTTTGGTAGCTCTAGTTGTATAAATAAGAAGGGCTTGGGCCTCATTAGGATTTTATTTTTTATTGTAGCCAAGAGGCAATGTCGAGCTAAGATATTGTGATTTTTATTCTCATGATATTTTTGACATTTTGATGATAATGAAAAGGGTTTCTTTGATCCAACACTGAGTTGACTCAAAGGGCTGAAGCTCTTGGGTTAGGGCCCAACCCTAGCAACAAAAATTCCTCTTTTTTTACATGTATTCTTATATTAGAATCATAGATTAGTTACTGATGTTATCTCTGTTTTGCTTAATTTACAAGTCTTTGAATGATTGGCTAGTTTTTCTTCCATTAGTTGGAGAAGCAGATTAGTGTTACAGTAGTGAAAGAAAATAATTCAGAAAATCTTGTGGCAGTGGCCTCATCCTCATCTCCCTCATGGGATCATGGTTTGAGGGCTCCACTCTCACAGCGCCAAAAATATGTTTATATTTTGGTTATTACATAGCTTAGGATTTCTTGTTGAGTATATCATTGTTTAAGATTTCTTAGAAGCACCACAATTGTCATTTTGGTTTCTTGAGTTTGTTGTAGATTAGAAAGCATTCCATTCCATATATTTAAGCCATTAGCCATCAATAAATCAGTTTCTCAAATTCAACTCATCTTTTCCACATTTACATAAAGTTGTGAATGAATGAAGAAAATAATATGTGTTTTTGCAGGAGTTGTTGATCTATAGGGAGGAACTCATTCCACCAGCCTCATCTAAGTCTTCTCCACCTCTCGCCCAACCCTACCAACCACTAATTCAGATTTTTGTTTTGTAGCCACCGTGGACATCCACCTTGAGCAAATCCAACCATCCTGAAGAGTTGGGATGATCCTTGGGTAGTGTGCACCTTCCCCATACCTTATTCCACCATCGTACATCTTCCTAGCACTTCCTTTCACCTTCCCTACCTTCACGCAACTTTAAGCTAAGTTTCTTGTAGTAAACTAGGACATCCTGTAGTAACTATAGGAAATCCTGTAGAAAATACAGGAAACCCTATAGAAACTATAGGAAACCATGTAGCAGCCTGTTTTAGACTGTTTTGGGCCGAAATGATGATAAGAGCCTGTAATCACTCAGATTTTCCTTGAAGTTGTTGGGAAGAGGAAAGGGGTCCGAGGTAACCACCAACCAAATTTTAGGTACAGAATCTAGCCAATCTATACCCAAAGAGGGATCTCTCTTTAAGTTTTAGCTTTGTTTTGAAAGATATTAGGCTAGTTATGAAGTTTAGGGGTTTTGATTGAGTTTGGGTGGTGAAATTCAATAGCAGAGGGGTAGAACTGAGTAGTTTAGGCCATTGGGCTAATGGAGTCAAAGAAGATGG
Organism: Pinus tabuliformis; assembly: GCA_031772625.1. Lineage (NCBI taxonomy): Eukaryota > Viridiplantae > Streptophyta > Pinopsida > Pinales > Pinaceae > Pinus > Pinus tabuliformis. Next base: position 1,233,524,882 of record CM062817.1, on the reverse strand, counting down.
CTTAACTGGATTTGGTCTCTAAACAAGGGATGGTTTCACAGGGCTTGGTAGTCAAACAGGGAACAAATAAAGAATTGAAATAGATGGAATGAACTCAAAATGGGTGAAGGGAAATTAAGAATCCTTCAACACATTCAAAAGAGGGAACTTGAATGATTATTAATAAAGAGCAGTCAAGATTTCTTTACTAAATAATCAAAGTGAATAAACTAGGAATCAGGAGCAATTAAGATTTCACTGTTTATGCTAGTTCAGAGGAAAACATTAAGAATAATAATGATTGAAAACAGATTGCAATCAAGCACTTTATGAATTACTCTTTTTCACTTATCATTCAGATATGAAACACAAATGATATAATAAACCAGGAAAACTTTAAAATATGAGATATAGAAGACTTATTGATCTGGTGTTTGACTCAAGAAATCTGTGAAAGGTCATTTGCATCAATTCTTCGTCCAACAAGCCATACAAACTTTTGTCCAATCAGCACTTTATTCCAAAATAAGCAGTATTACAACAATGTCTAAGAATCCACCCTCAATACTCCAATTGAGAGAGTATTTATACAAAAAATTTACAAAAAATATCTCATAACAGAGTGAGATATATTCTAGGATGACTATGAATAAGTTACAAGAAAATAGAGACAAATGGTCTCAAAGATAGGAGAAAAGGTAAACTGATGTTGTGTTGTTCCTATTCTTGTGAGTGTGCTGGAGGCAGGCCCTATGATTTGGCTTGCTGCTGTCTTCTTTGGTAACTCTGTGCTGGCTGCCCTGTTTTCACTGATACTCTTTACCTGTTCTGATACACTTCGACCTGTTTGATCTCTGTTTATCCTCTTTACCATTACTTACTGCAGTAAATAACCAAAATTTACATTTTACCAAGGATAATTTTACAAAATTTCTAATATGTCTTCCCACCATTGTGCTTCTGGCATTCTGGTTTTCTGAAGTTTTCTCAGGGTCTCATTAGTTTCTGTGTACTTGAAAAAGGTAGGTTGAATTGGAAACAAGTGCTTTATCTCATGCTCGACATAGAACAAGTTCTCTAGACTGTCATAGAGAACTTTGCCCGTAGGCAATTCTTTTGTTGCTGATGCACTTGCTGATGGACCTGCTTGGTTGCCTGCATACTTATTCAATTTCTCCACATAGTCTTTATGACTCATTAGTTTATCATGAATAACTAAAGGACTTGGTAACCCTTTACCTTGCAAAATATCAAATCTCTTCATGAAGGCATTAATTTCTTCCTGCATGTCATGGCACCTTCTTTCTAATTTTTGCATCAGAGTTCTTTTAGTAAAAACCCTTTTGATTTCCAAAATTGTCCCTGTTCTATCTTGAATGCCCAACTCTTCAAGCTGGTACTTATTCCTGGTATTCAAAAACTGTATGAGCTTGCTGGCTTCCTCAGGCATATTTCCTAACTCTACCCTTGTCTTTTGAATTTCTTCTTGAGCTAGTTTCACTAAATCAATTTGCTCAAAAATTATTTGAATTGATGGCCAAACATCATTTATTGATTGAGTGATGTTGGCCCAAATAATTTTCTTGATTTCTATCTAAGGCTTGTCAAAAGTAAGATCTTTTTCTAATAATTTCACTTTGTTTTCCAATCCTTTAATCTCTCTTGTCTTTTCTGCAACATTTATTTTTGAGAGATCATACCTTTTCTCTAAGTTGGCATACTGCCCTTTTACCTTATTTAGCTCTGAAACTTATAGTTTCAAGTCCTCCATTGATTTTATTAGCTCCTCTGTGCTCAAATTAGCAATGCTGCCCTATGCTATTCCTGTTGTTCCTATTCTTGTGATCATCTCTGTTGTAACTGCTGGAATATTTGGTGCTAGTGTTGCTCCAAGAGTTGAAGGGACCACTGTTGAGACTACTGGTATCACATTGGGAGGCTTAGAGGTCGACTCTCCCTGATTGTCCTTCAATGTTTTTTCAAGTTCTTGCTCGGTCTCATTTAGTCCTTCATTAAGTTTTAAGAGCAATCCATCAGCTCTTCTTCAGATTTTTGTTTTATGATTTCAGCAGTTTGTGGATGCCTTGAAAGAGGCAGTTTTAGTTGTTTCCTTAGGGCAACAATATCTTCATCTTTCTTTTTGATTAAGGCTTTTGTAGCCTTCACATCTTTGGGATCATGACCCAATCCAATAATTATTTCTTCTAAAGACTTTATTCTGTTATCTTTGGCTTGAGAGGAGGCTTTCTCCAAGTGTAGTTGGGCAGTTGTGTTATCCAAGGAATTTTGCAACCTTTGGGCCATCATTGCCTTACCAGTCAAGGTTGAATAAATCATTTCTCCAGTTTGTTTATGCAATTCAATCTGATCCAAAGGATGAATATCCTTTGCCATGACCTCAAAATTTGTTCTAAGATAATCTGCTGCTGATTTAGGCTGTTGCACCTTTGGTTTGAAATAGCTCATTATCATTTTTCCTTCTTTGATGTCATAGGCTGACATCAATCTCTGTTGATTTGTGGGGGCCATTTTCAAATATTGATTATAAACTTGAAGCCTCAATGGATCATTCCTGGCCTTTATTTTTGTAAATGTTTTCTTGATATCTGAGGCATCTGTCCCTGGTGGCCTGAAAGAAGATACCTTTGCACTTTGCTGTTTTTCTAGCTCTTGTCTCTTTGAGCTAGTGTATGTTCCTCCTACTGGAAAAGTTCACTGGTTCTCTATTCTTTCTTCCCTCTGACTATCTATAGTCTCTTCAGCAAATTCCTCCTCTGTAAGGGGATTTAGTCTTTGTCTTTTTGTTCCAAGCTGTCCTGAAGGTTCACTGGTAGGGGTAGTTGTTTCCCTGTCTCTCTTTTTGTTTCTTTCCTCATTTAGAGGAGTTTGCAAAACTGGAGGCTCTCCCACATTTCCCTGAGTGGGAGGAGTATGTATTTGGGCCTTTTCTTTGGAAGTTTTAGGTTGCTTAGACATTGTAGATTGTTCTGTGGTTTGAATGTTGGTCTCTAATTCCTTGCCTTTTGATGTTCCTATGGCTGGTGTGCTTGTTTGTTGTGAAGGTTGCTGAGAGGTTCCCACAATGGAGGCACCAATTCTTGATCTTTGAGATAACTCAAATGGTACCTACCCAAAAGAATCTAGGTTAAGTGTTTTCTCAAGATCTCTCATAACATTCTCAATATTGACCTGTTCACTATCATGCTCTACTAGGGTCCCTTCCTCCCATTCATCCATATTTGCAAATTATTCAATCTCTGGAATCCTATGGTGAATGTATGGTGACAGCCTGTTGTTCATTCTCCTATCACAGATGAAGCTATTAGGGTCATATGGCCTCCGACCAAAACTTTTGTGCAGCTTAAGATGATCTTCTAGAATAATCTCTGCTTCTCTCCATGCTTCCCTATCATTGTGGACAAAGGGCCTAACTGATTTTTTATTCTGAGTTGAGCTTTCTTTTTGGATTTGCAAAAATGAACCATGTCTGTATGTATCATTTGTCTAAAATATTCCAATGCAAATAGTCTCATTGGAACGTATTTTGGTAATTTGAAAGGGTAGAGCTCACATCCATGTATCCGAATTTTTGTATGGTTCTTGTATAGGTACCAATCACCTATTCTGTACTGCTTGGAGAGCTGTAGGATTCTCTTGATGTCAACACTGATCCTAGGAGGGGAAACCCCTATCAATAAGGTGGTTGTTGGGTAAAAAAATTGATCAATGAACTCATTGTATGAGTAAGGGGATTTGTAGGATGCATGGAAGATGGGACTCCAAAAGATAACAGACCTTGGATTGCCTTTAGTGTCAAGTTTCTTGACAGCGAAAGAGAAGTTCTCTGACTAATAATACAACATAAGATGATAGATGAAAGTGGTGTATTTGAAGACTCCTTCATTGTCCATTCTCAGGAATTGGTCATGAATCTTATTAGCAATATAGGAGGCATAATCATACTTCACAGCAGGGGGCTGTCCAGGAGTGAAAATTGACAACAACATTAGGGTTATATCATCAACATACTCACTAGAGTTGAATCCCTTGATCAAGGATATCATATCAACAATGAGTCTTCCTATATCTGTGAAGAAAGTTTGCAGATAAGGAGGTGGGCCTTTAGGCTGATGTTTAGGCAACATGAAAATCTGACAGAAGTGATTCAACTCTGATTGGGACAATTGAGTGGATTTCTCAAGTAAATATCCTATAGAAAGGGGAGTGAGAGCTTGACCAGGGGAAAATTGCAACATTTCATTAATGGATGCAGCTGTTATGGGGAAGAGGATTGTTTGACTTGGGGACATAACAGCTCTGAGGTTAGGGTCATAGTTTGCCTAACATTGATGAATTAGATCAGGGAAAACATGGATTGAGGGGAGAAAATACCTGGGAAGGTTGGATTCCCACAGTCCCAGAATGTCTGAGCCATTTAGGAAGTGGTCTCTGGCTTGGCAAAAGACTTTAATGTGGTTTTTATAAGTGGATAAGTCTTTTTCTGAAAGTCTTTATCCGCAAGAGGCAGATAGTCTAAATCTTTATGAGGGGAATTCATGGGTGCAATAGACAAAGCCACAGGGGTTTCCATTTCTAGTTCTTGTGGATTTAGAAAGGAATTTGGGTTTTTGGTGGAAAATGGGCAAATTAACAGGTCTGGGAACTTATATGGCGAAACAAATACTGAATTTGCAATGAATTTTTCCTTTCTCTGTGGATTTTATCATGTAAAAGCAAAACTTGCAGGGTTTCGGCGAAATTGGATAAATACCTGTATTTGGGGAATGAACAGTGTAATGACAGGTGCTGATGGTGTCTAACAGGTTTCGGGTTGCTTCAGCTGCAATTTTCTTAGCAAGGTGGCGGTTGGAAAGTTTGGACAGTTGACTTGGACATCCTTTGCATGGGAGCATGGGTTGTTGTACAGAATAATGAAAATGACGCTTTGTTGGTTTTATTCACAAAGTCAAAGTTGGCGGGAATTTTTATTATTTGGGCGGATGACGTAAGTGGGAAGGAATGTTTTGTTGTATGCAAAGGGCGGTAAGTGGTATGGTATCACACCTCTTTTGGAGACGGGCAGTATTTGGCCGGGAGCCAGCAATTCCACAGGTTTTGCGATGCGTGGTGGGGTACTGTGTGAAAACCACTTTGTGATCGCGCACTATCATTAATGGCCATTGGATGATGGAGGCACAATTAGATGGTTGACGGGAGGCACGATGTGGCAGGATTTAATGTGAGCGGGCCCGACCAAATTAAAAATTATTTAATTGTATCGGGAGTGATATGATTGGTTGGGGAGGGTTCTTAATTAACCGTGAGGGTTAATTAATCCCAATTAATGCAGCGGGGGGATTAGGTTGTTAACTAGTTACAAGTTAACTAGTTAATCCTATTTAAACATATTTATGGTTATAATTAACCAAAGGGGCGGAATATATAAAATTTGGGGATTTTTATATATATTTAAATATTACGGGAAAGGGTGAAATGATGTGGGATTTATATAATACATAGGTTAATAGTTAATATGACATGAAATGTAAAAAGCGCTAAGTAAAACATTAGAATGGGTATTTAACTTAGGCTTAAGTGGAAAAAAGGGGGTTTTTTATGTGATATTGTGTAGGAAAAGACTTATGAGAGTGAATTAATGATGGTTTTAAGTACTTAGGCTTTTAAATCATTGGGCCGAGGGTCTGGTCCCTCCAGAAGTCAGAGAAATGCTCTGAGCCCCTCTAATTTTCAAATGCCTTAGTACTTAGGGGGAATTAGTGACATTTTTAGGGAAAAATGAGAAGGGGAGTTAATTATTTGACCTTGTGTTGCTTGAAATGCTTCCAGTGTAATGTCTGCCTTGCACTTGTGATGAAAGTGAAAACTAACACATTTAGAGTCATTATCCATCACATGTAATTCTGCAACATCATCTACCTACCCTACCTACTTTAACTTGACATTTTTTCTTCTTTATTAGGGTGCACTTAGACTAGCAAACCCTTCTCACACTTTCTTTCCTTTTACATCCAGATATCTATCTAAATCTAACCTTATTACATCCAAGGGCTTAGATTAAGCTGTTGAGCTCCTTTTATTCACTTTACCTATCTACTTATCTGCCAAGATTATGGTCAGATTTTATTCTCTATCTCTAAAACATTAAATTGAAAATATGAACTAGTCAAGCTTAAGCTGTTTGACTCTTCATCAATTGTGGTATAAGTTACAAGTTGCACACAATTTGTTTATTACATAAGAGTAAAAAGTAGTGGCATTTAGACTCGCAGACTTTCCTTGGTATTTCTTTTGGTGGGGTTCATTTTCTTTCACTTTTTTGACCATTTTATGTCTTTTCACCCTTTGATTTTTCTTTTAGGGTATACCCTCTTTACATTTTTTAAATTTTTTTATTTTTTGACAATATGGAAAACCTTTGCAACAAGGAAAGGTGTGAACATATTCATAGCTCATCAAGTCAATCATGAAATATGACACCTATTGGTATAGGAGCATAACGGAGCCTAGGGTAGGCCTTCAACCTGACCTCCATACCCCTCAATGCCATTTTGGACTAGCTTTCCCATACCTTCCTCCCCTGCAAAAGATCAACTTGTCTAGCTTAGAATTTACATTTCTAAATTGAAAACCAAAACCCTTTTTTGCAATAATTAGTTAGTGCATGCATACATTAGTCATAGAAATATTAGGATAATTCCCATACCTACTTTGTCCAGATAGCTAGATAATAGAATGCAAGGTTAAATTAGGTCTCTTCTGCAAGTAATGTGTGTTAATTATTAGCTAGCTAATTTCATGTCATTTTGTAGCACTTTCTATTCAACACTTTCATTTCCTTAAATAGGCAAGCATTTAATTTTTGCATTAAAAAAAGCTTTACATTCACTATCAGTAGTCAACCTCCTTCTAGTCAATAGAAGACTGGTTTGGAATACCCTAGTGGTCTATCGCTCCAATTGAGAAGTGACAAGAGTAGACTGTTGCATCTGATATGCATATAGCCCTATCACCTCCAAGTTTGTACAAACCCTGGGTTAATAAAGTAAATTTGGTTTCCCTAGGAGTTGCAACATCCTTGCTTCAATACTGGGGCTCATCAGGCACCTCATATGGTGTGCCTTCCTGTGGATAGAAACCTGCATTTGCCTCTATGTTTGTCCATTCCTTTTGTTCTTATACCTGGTTTCTTTTGTCTTATAGGTTGTGTTAGGGCCCTATAAAATAGGTAATAAGAGTTTGTATGTTCATTTATATATTTTGAGAATTTGCTTGTGAAACTTAGCCTATGATTCACTGGGTGTTATAGCCTAAAGTTTCACTTGTGAAAGAAGTCATTCCATCCTTGAAATTATGTGGTCAAATCAGTCTTAGGTTAGGAAGCATTTTTTCTTGTCAAGTTTCTGTAAGATGATCTTGTAGGTGTTTTCATGCTGATGAGATCTGCATTAGCTTTCAATTGAGCTATAAATATACTCAAATGGACCTTAGAATCAAAAGATAGAGCAAATTGAAGTTTAGTCTTCAAAAGCCAAAAAACAAGTGAAAATTCCTAAGTATGGGTCCCAAAATCCCGCATCCCACAGTTTGGAGGTACATGGCCATATTTTCCATTAGATCACAAGACATATCAAAGATTGATAGTCAGGTATCAGAAAATTGGTGATCGACATTTTACAAGGCACGACATGGCGATAACATTTCAAAATTGTCGGGATTGCGGAAAAAATCCTTTAGTGTTAAAATGTCTTATCAGGACATCTCTATTATCCTCCACAATATCCCAAGGCTGAGAAATGAGATCAACGGAGGTAACCTCAAACCACTTAGGGTTTAGCAACTAGCCCTGCCAAACTGGAGAGGGCTCTTTCTATGAGCTCACAACCAATGATGGCTGGAGTGGGAAAATATGTTAGGCTAGTTATTCCAGCTCAATAGATGAATTTTTAGTTTGAGTTTTTAATTTTGGTGGGTACAGAGGACTGCCTCCATTGGGCATGGTGTTATTGGGAAAACTAGTGTCCATTCAGAACCGCTAGTCCCACTAAGACGAGTAGTCTTAGAAACAAAAAAACTAAAGTTACTTGTGTTTTCCTTTATGAGAGATAGATGAGAGAGAAGCAGAGAGTACCAACCTCAGTCTTTTGCTAGTCTCCTTACTTGTTTCCTCTCTCCTTTGATAGAGCTTTCGTCACTCCTTTCTCACTTGTCCTACTTCAAAGAACACCTATAGAGTCAAAGCAGCAAAATACCATCAAAGCATAGAGATCTATAACCATAAAAAATGTAGGATGAGATATACATTAACCATATAAATGCATATACAAATACAAGATTCAGAGATATACAAGCATATGAAGGAAAACTCAAATAACTTTATTGATAGAAGTAGTAGAAGAGAGGATTACAACCAAGCTATCTGATCCAACATCATCCTCCCAACATGAAAGCCCTCTTCACCTCATACAAAACAAGATCACCCAGCAATACAATGTCTTCAAAGAGAAACCAACAACACTTCCTTACAAATTACAAAATTCCAACCTCTGGATCTCTAGGATGAGGGATCCATATATAGATGTTTGCAGGAGAGTGAGTCAGCTTCTGGGATTTTGATTAGTGTCATTTCACTGATAGTTCTTGGTTCCACTTGGAGATTTCATGATCTCTTACTCATCCTTGGGCGAATTCAAAGAGGCAAGTGTCATATGAGAAGTTTCTAGAAGATTCTTTGAGTTTCCACCTAGCAAACTGCTTCTGCCATTTGTCTGCTCTCGCTCATCACACCCTACAAAAGGGATTTTCAGTATGCATCTCACCCCCCATGTGTAACAGGTGAGATGCATCGCACCCTCAGCATGGAGCAGTCTGTATGGTCCAGTTTTGACCAGTTCTGAGCAGTTTTTCAGGGAGAACTTATGGGAAATGATGTAATCAGCTGACCTTGCTCCTTTACGGTATGAAACAAAAATTTTAGGGGTTTAGAAGCCCTTGGTTTATGGACATATGTGATTGGGTTTGCAGTGCCCAAATATGTCTATAACAGTTGCCCCCTAAAGCATGAGGTTGTAAATCTTCTGCTGTCGGGAGAAATGCTTTATAATGAGGATCTGATGTTTTTCAAACAGGAAGGTGACCTGTAATAAGATATAATACAATACGTTATCTTCATAATATTTTCATGATCTAGCTGAGGTGGGCATTCCCATGCTCAGCTTTATAAATTCATATTCATGTACATAGGACAGGCAATCGTCTGTGTGGCAGACTGATGATTCTGGTAGAGCCATCATCCCTTAGTTGGGATGATTATCTGTGCAACTATGATGTACATTTGATGTCTTTATTTTCTTGAATATATCGTAGCTCGGATGGATGAAACTAGATCCGGGGTCTTCACTCGTTCAATCTTCACTCGAATTACAAGTCGATCCATGTGAAAAGATGTTCTGATGTTGAACATGGAAAGACATCGCCTCATTACCAGCCAATGATGTAAGTTGTTAACAGGCATGAGAGGAATCACCGATAATGATAATTACCCTCAAGGTACTATAGTACAATTCACGTGGTGTGAATACATGAGTTGATGTCGAACACCACGCAAAATCTTTCGGTCGAAGGCCATTAGTGTAAACCTGTCGCCAGAAGTGAGAAACTTTCCATTGAGGCATGCAAGCTTCAAAGTACTGAAAGGGTTGTTCCTAAGTCAACTTCTTGGATAATGAGTTGATGTTGACAAGAAGTGATCCATTGTAGGAGGGCCTTAATGAATCCCACATCTATGACACGGAATGGAAAAAATGATTTTGTGGAGGTGAAAACAATCTAATGATACAAGGTTCAGGGTGGCGGTCATGAAAAATGGAGAGTGAAGGTATTGCAGCGGATGAGGCATTAGCTGGGTTGGTGAATTCTCTGAGTGACTTCTCTTGAACATATCGGCGACACTGAAATGGATTGGTAGCGTTAACCCCAAAATGGATGGTATGGTGGACCAATGGTGATATGACCGGTGAATGGAATAACCCAACTCGACTCAATCATGGTGATGGAGTGAAAGTGTCATGTTCAAGAGCGACCTGCTACCAATGAAGTTATTCAAGTTTTCTTCCCTTTTTCCCCAGTCATTGCTGACCAGTACCTCTTTATTTTTGTCAAGCTTGAGGAGGATAACATATGCTTGTTCTATAATTTTCCCTTCGGGCAAACCTGTCGCTATGTTTTAACGAGCCTAGCGACAATGAAACTCACTCTTGTCTGCATGGACAAGTTTTTCGCTATTGTTTTAACGAGTTTAACGACAAAGATAACTCGGTCCTTTTCAATTTTAGAGAGTCTAAAAAGAGACGGAAAGGAAACTCCATTATTCCTTTTTCATAATATAGTCCCTTAAGTCCGAAAAGGTATAAAATAATACGAAAGGGATGACTTTTCGATAGTTCTAATGAGCTGAACAAGACAAGCACTCGATCTTTTTGTGTAATGATCCCTCAGGCCCAAAAAGATTAAAATATAGAGGAGGGATGGCACTTCCAATGACTTTAATGAGCTGGAGAGGCCAATTGCTCGGCAATCTTTTCATATTTTATGAGTCAAATGAAAAGAGCTTAAAGAAGACTCGTTTTTTGAGGAACAAGTGATGTTTTTGGATAGCAACTAGTTCCAGGTAAGGTTTGGAACTTTTTTCAATCATGGTAGTGTAAAGAAGGTGGCTAATAGAATCACTCATTGCAACTGTTCCTCAAAAGGTGTAAACAATCAAATGGAGGCGTATGATCGGCTAAAAAAGAGTGGAGGTGATGGTAAGAACACAACCAAGGCTCAAAATCTGATAGTTATGCGATCACAAAGATTATTTACCGAAGGTGGGTTCATTTTTTAATGAGCTTAAACTCTGGGGGAACATTTGATCATTGCTAGGTTTATTTTCTAACAAGCTTGAACTTCGCATAAAACTGCTTGTGCCCGTCGTATAATAAGGATGTCTCATCGATAGGTTCATTTTTTAGGGAGCTTGCCCCATTCGAAACTTTGCTCCAGAGCCTTTTGTATACAATCTAGGAATGACCAACCCACGAGTTTAAAGGGTTGAGAGCCTACAAACTAAGAAAATAAAAGGTTGTTTTTCACTTGCATGCAAAAAGGTTTGCATGCCCCCAGGTATAACGAAATAGAGCTTCCAGGTTACCATACGGAAGTTCTTGCATTAGCAAGATTGTTCCATCCGCGTAGCAGACAAAATGCTTCCTTGGCTTTGTCCATCAAAATAGACGAAGGTGATTCTAGTTCCAATCACCTAACCTTTGACAGGGGAATCCTTTTCCAGACTGATCCATTTTCCTAAATGGACAGGATTGTCAGACTAGTCATATTCCTACGTGGAAACCTACCTTATTTCTGGGGTTTTTCTGCCGAAGTAGACCAGGGCGCATGCCTCCTGGGTTTCAGTCCAATTGGATTAGTTCCAAGAAACGAGCCTCTTCCTCTGAAGTTCCGGGGAGAAGGTTGACTATGAGCTTGAGAGATGAAATCTCACACTGAATTGGTAATATAGCTTCCAGGCCATACACCAGCTGAAAATGTGTAAACCCGGTTGCATTTTTTACCAAGGTTCTATATACCCATAGAGTTGAGTATAGGAGCAAATACAAATCCCGTTTGTGGGCTTCAATCATTCTCTGCAGCATATGCTTGAGGACTTTGTTGATCACTTCGACTTGTCCATTAGCTTGCGAATAATATGGAGTAGAACTGTCATGGGATAGTCCTAATTTGGCAGTTAATTCAACCATCATGTGATTGCGAAAATGTGATCCATCATCTGTGACTATAGCCTGTGGAACACCAAACCTAGAGACTACATGATTGAAGAAGAAAAGAACAGCCGTTTCTCCGCTGTTGTTTAATGTAGGCATCACCTCGGCCCATTTCATAAAATAGTCAACTGTGACTATGATATACCCATGCCCCCCGGCCAAGGTGGGGTTACATGTCATGAAATCTATGCCCCATTTGGCGAATGGCCCAATAACAACTACTGGATGCAGAGGTGTGGGTGGTGTCATGGTTTTGCGATCGAAGATTTGACAAGCATGGCAACTTCTGAATGCGGTTATGCAATCTTTGAACATTATTGGCCAAAAGTAACCTGCTTGTAAAATCTTTTGTGCCATAGTGTAACCAGATTGATGCCCCCCACACACCCTTGAATGACAATCATTCAAGACTTTTTCGGCCTCATCATGGGTGAGGCACCTTCGCAGAACTGTATCGATACCGCGATGGTAAAGTGTATCATCGATGATCATGTAGTCTTTTGCTTGGTATCGAATACGTCGTTGCTGTGAGCGAGAGGTATTAGGCTTGTATGTTTGGGTTTGGAGATAGATGATTATATCTCCATACCACGGATCGCTCGACGATATCAGAAACAAAGATTCATCCACAATTGATGCTTTGGATGTTGAGTCGTTGGACGACGATGGGAAGTCACATAGTACCTCCGCGAACACCAGAGATTTCTTTGATTTGGATTTTATGAATTCCAAATCAAACATTTGCAAAATAGCTATCCATTTTGAATATTTTCCCCCAAGTAATTGACGCGATAGAATGTAAGTCATAGGGTTGCATTTTGACAAAATGGTAGTTTTTGCGAAAGAGGATATAGTGTCAAAATCTCTGTACTGCTTGAATAGCTGCAAGAGCCAGCTTTTCAACATAGGAGTACTTGCTTTCTGTATCATTTAAGTTTCAGCTTAAATAATAGACTGGATGTTCGATTCCATTTTCTTCTTGAACTAAAACCATTGCGATAGTTGTATCTACTGCAGCTAGATACAGGTTAAAGTATTTTTGATAATTAGGAGCGTACATTAATGGTGCTTTTATTAGGGATTCCTTTAGATCATCAAGGGAAGCTTGCGCAACCTGATCCCAGTTGAAGGGTACTTATTTTTTCAAAAGACACGTATAACCTTTAGCAAGTTCGGCATAATTTGGAATGAACCTTCTCAGAAAGTTTGCTTTCCCCTAGAGTTTCTGAATTTGAAGCAAATTTGAAGGTGGAGGCATATCGATGATTGCTTGAACCTTACATGGGTCGATTCGAATTCCATCCTTAGAAACCACAAAGCCAAGTAAATGAACAGAACCGACACAAAACACACATTTGTGCGGATTGAGTCGTGTCTTGTAGTGTCGGCAACGTAGAAATATAGCTCTCAAATGCTATGGATGATCAGTCTGCTTTCGCGAATGATTCGGTAGATCGTCGAGATATGGTTGAACAATGTTCTTGATGTCATGGAAGGCATAATTCATAGCCCTCTGAAAGGTTACCCCTGTGTTATTTAAACCGAAAGGTAATTTGAGCTACCACCAGGGCAATTAGGATGCTTGCAAGTCAGATGTTTAATTCATAAACCAACTTGGAGATTAACTGAAGCAGCGTTGATCTACTTTGCAGTTGCATAGCAAAAGAAGTTCGAAGGCTAGATGGCTTAACTTTAGGCTCCATCTATGGTTTATAAATCAAACAATAGTAACAAAACAAACAAACTATTTGCTCCCCAGCAGAGTCACCATTTTGTTATCGGGAAAACTAGTGTCCATTTAGAGCTACTAGTCCCACTAAGATGGGTAGCTATCTTAGAAACAAACAAACTAAAGTTACTTGTGTTTTACTTTATGAGAGATAGATGAGAGAGAAGCAGAGAGTACCAACCTCAGTCTTTCGCTAGTCTCCTTACTTGTTTCCTCTCTCCTTTGATAGAGATTTCGCCACTCCTTTCTCACTTGTCCCGCTTCAAGGAACACCTGTAGAGTCAAAGCAACAAAATACCATCAAAGCACAGAGATCTATAACCATAAACAATGTAGGATCAGATATACATTAACCATATAAATGCATATACAAATACAAGATTCAAAGATATACAAGCATATGGAGGAAAACTCAAATAGCTTTATTGATAGAAGTAGTAGAAGAGAGGATTACAACCAAGCTGTCTGATCCAGCATCATCCTCCCAGCATGAAAGCCCTCTTCACCTCATACAAAGCAAGATCACCCAACAATACAATGTCTTCAAAGAGAAACCAACAACACTTCCTTACAAATTACAAAATTCCAGCCTCTGGATCTCTAGGATGAGGGATCCATATATAGATGTTTGCAGGAGAGTGAGTCAGCTTCTGGGATTTTGATTAGTGTCATTTCGTTGATAGTTCTTGGTTCCACTTGGAGATCTCATGATCTCTTACTCATCCCTAGGTGAATTCAGAGAGGCAAGTGCCATATGAGCAGTTTCTAGAAGATTCTTTGAGTTTCCACCTAGCAAACTGCTTCTGCCATTTGTCTGCTCTCGCTCATTGCAACCTACAGAAGGGATTTTTAGTATGCATCACACCTCCCATGTGTAACAGGTAAGATGCATCGCACCCTCAGCATGGAGCAGTCTGTATGGTCCAATTTTGACTAGTTCTGAGCAGTTTTTCAGGGATAACTTCTAGGAAATGATGTAATCAGCTAACCTTGTTCCTTTAGGGTATGAAACAACACTTTTAGGGGTTTAGAAGCCCTTGGTTTATGGACATATGTGATTGGGTTGCAGTGCCCAAATATGTCTATAATACATGGAGTCATGTCAAATCAAATTTTCCAGTGATATGATGCAAAGAGAAAGGGAATTCTTCACAGGGGCAAGGCAGGCAGTCTTGGTGATGAAATTTAGTTTAAATCATTGTAGGAGGATGAGTGTGAGAAAAATGGAAGACAACACAGAGAGCATCAAAATATAGATGAGTTCTAAGTGTTTCTTTAAGAGAAAACATTAACCAATTGGTAAAACTTAATCAAAGCACCATTTAAGATGAATTATGAGTTAAACATATGGTTTTTATCCAAGCAAGAAGACATACATTCAAGATATGTAAGCACATAAGACTAACTTACGAGAACCAAGGAACACACATCATCAAGATCTAACACAGGAATCCCTACAAATCACCTTCTGTCTTTCATTTCATTCAATGGAAAAACTTTTCAGAAAACATGCAATTCCCTCAGGAGTCCTCAGCTCTAAATGCTAACCCCTATTACATTGAAAATACTGGTTTTTATAAAGAAATAAATCTACCAATTGTTACTATTATATTATAAATTGGTTCTTAATAAAATATCGTGTCTGGTCCATCGGCAAAAGTACTATGGAAGAGTGTAAAGTCTTCCGTCCGGATGCAATTGCGATAAAGCCCTGTGGATGCGATATTTTATAAATTGTGGTGTTTAAGTTTTTAGGTTTGCCTTTTGTAAAAAACACGAAAAATCAGTGTTAACACTCTTTGTCTGTATTGCGATTGCGATAAGACATAAGCCTGATCCGGATGCAATTTTGATGAGGGTAAATGATAGAGGAATAATTGGTCGCTTGGCTCACTTTTAATAGAAAAAAAGCAACAGAAGGAGCCAACATTGCATATTTGTTACAACAGTTCTCAGAACCGATTACAGGAAAAATGGAACAGCAGGTAGTTCATCAAACAACAAGAGTAACAAAAATGTTCATTCAAGGCCTCAGTTACACCAGAACAACACCAGAAATCAGAAAAATAATATTTTTGTAGTTTTGATCTATTTTAGGAATTTTTGTAATAAATATTGAATTTTGTTTCAAGATATTTTTCTGTAAAACATTGTATAAATATTTTGTATTTTGAAGAATTAGTTGTTGGACATCAGAGAGTGAAAGGCTTGGAGCTTGTAATTATTATTTTTTTACAGGAAATCAAATGTCAGTCACAACTATTATTTAGGAATTATTGTGATATGAGTTTGTGATAGTATTTTTCTTCAGTGATTCACTTTAATGAATGTTTAATCTATCTTCTTTCCATATCTATGCTTAACATAATTCTTAAATTTTAAGCTTTGTTTTGATAGGAACTTCATCTTTGTGTTATCTATCTTTTGATAAATGAATTCATGCTTTCCATGCTCACTTTGAATCTTTGATTTTCTAACCTACACTACATCGACAAAACCCCAAAGTATCACAATAGCATACCTACCCTGCTCCTCTTTATATCTTGCAACTGAACCCTTGAGACCTGGTCTAGTTCCTTGATTTTGACTCCTGATCTAGCAAAACCTTAAATTTCAAAACCTTACATGAGCTGAAATATCTAGCCTAAAATATATTATTTCTTGAGTCATTTTTGGCTGTGATCATAGAGAGAGCCCTCTCTGGTTTGGTAGGTATAGCTTCTAAACTAAATCTTGGTTTGAGGTTACCTCCTTCAATCTCATTTCTCAATCTTGGGATATTGTGGAGGATAACGAGCTCCATGCCATGCCACAGGATTATCATAGTTTTATACCTCAATTTGATAACATTGAGCCAATCGCAACACAAAAACACATAGACAAGATGAATGCCTATTCAAATTTACAAGAAGTTGATGAAGATGATGTGAAAAGGGGCTCTTTGCACAAAGTTTGATAGGAGATGTTAAGAAATGGTTTAGGGCATTGCGAGCAGCTAGTATTGTTGATCGCTCACAATTTCATCGAAGTTTTCTCACAAGGTGGGAAGGAAAGAAGAATCCTCTTCAAATCTTGGCCGAATATGAGAGTATAAAGAGAGTTCCCGGTGAAACAGTTCAAGATTATTGCATTAGATTCAATAATGTTTACAATTCTATTCCAACAGTAATACAACTTCCACCAGGGCTAGCTCTAATCAAATTTCCAAATGGTTTTGATGCACATATGTCTTATCAACTAAGGGAGAGAAATCCTACTACCCTAGAGGAAATGCAAAGGAATGTTGTTAGTTTGGAAGCAAATTTATTGGATAAGAGAGCAAGGTTAAAGGATGAGAGAAGAGTCACGATCAAAGAAGAACCTCCTTCTTCTTCATTAGATTCAAAGTTAGACACCTTAGTTAAAACCATGGAAAAAATGATGGAAAGGATAAGTTTAACTGATAGGGCTCCACCAAGTGAAACTCAAGGGGGTCCTCAAATCAAAAATCTTAATTTTAGAAGAAATCCACCCAAATTAAACAAAAAGAGCAAAGAGGCCCAGCTCATTAGTGGCAAATTAGACCTCCATTTCAGGAGAATTATGCAGATGAATAAGCTGAGATAGCTAAGGACCTTGAAGAAAATAAGATAAATCTTTTTGGGGAAGAGGAAATAGATAATGTTTTCTTAACTAAGGAAGAATAATATATGTTTTTGTTATCATAACTAGAAGTCACCCATGTAGAAACTGATGATTATAAAAGGGATACCAAAATGATACCATTAAGGCACACAAACAATATAATTTGAGTAGAAAGAAGACTGCAACAAACCTTCCCAAGAAGATTCAGAGTGATGCACCTTCCACTAGCCAGACAAGGAATAATTCTCAAAAAGAGATTGCTTAGAAACAAGATGCAAGTGCTAAAGAGGTAGATAAATCTCCAACTTCTTTTAGTATTGAAAATGTACTAGCTAAGGTCAATACTTATATTCATTTGACATAATTTATTAACAAGAATGCATATAGATCTCAAGTCATGAAGGCACTTAAAATAGGGGAGGTAACATACACAATCAACTTAATAGATGATTAACCTAAATTATTGTTTGGACCTGAATTTGAAGGTATGTCTCAGGATGGAAATGTGACCCCCTTCTATGTCAATTTGAATATCCATGACTATATTCTACACAATGCCATGCTTGATTCTAGTGCTTCTCATAATATTATGCCTAGAGTCATCATGGAAAAGCTTGGATTAGATATAGCAAGACCCTATAAAGATTTATATTCTTTTGATTCTATCAAAGTAAGATGCTTAGGTCTCATCAAGGATTTATGTGTGACTCTGGCCCAAATCCTAGTAAAGAGTGTGGTAATGGACATTATAGTGGTAGACATACCTCCCAAATATGGAATGTTGTTATCGAGATCATGGGGAGAAAATTACACAGTACTTTTCAAATGGACATGACACATGATACTATTCCTATTTTTGGTCAACAAAGAAGGTTGTATAGGGAATAATTAATGAAATATATGGCAAGAAGCTAAGACAAACCAAATAAATACCCCCTATATTTTGTGCATTTAGATATGGATTCCTTCATTCTATACAATGACATATGTGTAGAACAGAAAGTGTCAGACTTGAAAACTGAATTGAGCAAAATAAAGGACATCAAACTAGATGCTGAGAAAAAAGATGAAGAGGGTGAAGCCCTATGGAATATGGATTTTTATGGGGAAGTGAGTAAAGAAGGAGTAGTGGCAGGCGTTTGGGTCTTAAACTCACAAACAGGTAGAGAAAAGGGATATTCTTACAAGCTCAATTTCCAATGTACAAAAAATATAGCTGAGAATGAAGCACTTATTTTAGGACTACAACTTTTGAAGAGGCCAGGAGCTAAATGGATTTATATACATGGTGATTGAGAAGTCATCATTAATCAAATCCAAGGTGAGTACTTGACTAAATACCCTAAACTAAGGCCCTATAGAAATGATGTCTTAGATTTTCTGCAGTGTTTCCTAGAGTATCTGTTATCTCTGATTCCTAAGGGTCAAAATATCTTAGATGATGCATTGGCTACATTAACTAATACTTGTGAGATGCCTTTTCATCCCAATAGAAAATTTGAGGTTGAAGTGAAGCATAGGCTAGTTGTCCCAGATAATGTTAGATATTGGTAGGTTTTTGGTAGTGATAAGCAAATAGATTTTTTTTTACAGTTAAAAGAAGAATTTGAGAATGTACATATTGATATAGATAACGATGTAAATAATGATATGAATGAAATAGTATTGAATGAGACTGATGAAAATCTAGAATATCTTGTGGTCCTACAATTGAAATAAAATTTATTGCCAAGGGGTTCGGTGCCATTATAAGAGCTCCTTGATTTTAATTATGTAGCTAAAAAGGCAAATATAGAACCTATAAGAGCCAAAGTGGAAGACTGTAATATATGTACTAAGATTAATCCAAATATAATAATTTTTTCCTAGTCTTTACCTCCTAAAGAAAAATAGAAGTGCCTTGATTTGCTAAAAGAATATTCTAATGTGTTTTGTTGGGGATATGAATATCTAAAAGCATATGACACCAACATTTTACAACATACCATTCCCATCAAAGGAGATCAAAAGACTTTTAAGTAGAAATTAAGAAGGGTGAATCCAGTTATGTTACCCTTGATAGAGAAGGAGGCCAGAAAACTTTTGGATTCCAAAACCATTGTGCTTTTGAGGTTTTCGAAGTGGCTATCAAATTTGGTGCCAGTAAGGAAAAAGATAGGGGAAATCCGATTGTGTGTGGATTTCAGGAATCTAAACAAAGTTTCCCTCAAAGACAATTACCCTTTACCAAAGATGGATCATGTTTTACAAAGGGTAGTTGGGTCCAAGATAATTTCTTTACTTGAAGGCTTTTCAAGATATAATCAAATTCTAGTACATCCAGATGACCATCATAAAACAAATTTCATGACACCATAGGGAACCTTTATGTATGTGAAGATTTCCTTTGGCCTTATGAATGTAGGAGCCACTTTATAGATAGCAATGAATATTTATTTCTTAGATGAGAAGTATAGGTTTATTGAAATTTATTTAGATGATATCACTATATTCTCTAAGGCAGATGAAGTTCACTTAAAGACAGTTTTTGAAAAGTGTAGGAAGTTTGGTATTTTCCTAAACCCCAAAAAGTGTTTGTTTGGATTGGAGGAAGGTAAGCTACTTGGTCACATTATTTCAAAGGATGGTATCAGAATAGACCCCAACAGAGTTGAAGCAATAATGAAGATTGATCCCCCCAGGAACAAAAAATAAGTTCAGTCTTTCATTGGCAGGATAAATTTTCTGAGAAGATTCATCCCAAACCTGGTTGAGATCTTAAGGAAAATAAAAAACATGCTGAAAAAGGACACTAAGATAAAATGGAATAGTGAGGCTAAAAAATATTTCAGTGAGGTGAAATCAGCTTTGACATGTGCTCATGTTTTGATTAGTCCTAATTTTACTAAAGATTTCATGATTTTCTCCTTTGCATCAGAACACACTATTGCAACAATATTGTTACAGAAAAACAATGAGGGACATGAACAACCTATAACATTCTTCAGCAGAGCTTTAAGAGATGCCTCCTCAAAGTATAATATCATGGAAAATCAAGCTTTTGCTTTAGTAAAGGCTTTGAAAGACTTTAGAGTGTATATTCTACATTGTCACATAATTGCTTTTGTTCCAAGTGTAGTGGTAAAAGATATCCTCACTCAGGTTGATCCAGATGGGAAAAGAGGCAAATGGATAGTAGTGCTTTTAGAATATGACATTGAGATAAAGCCTACAAAGCTCATTAAAGGTCAAGGACTAGCCAAACTGATGGTTGAGTCAAAATTTCATGCATTAGATATAAAATTTGTAGCCGATCATGATGAATAAGAAGATATGGCGACTCCAAAGGTATCAGAGAATTTTCTTACTTCTCCCTGGTATCCCGATATTGTATATGTTTTAAAGAATTTACAAGCCCCCTTGGTTTGACAAAAACCAATGCAAGGTTTCTAAAATTGAAGGTCGTTAAGTTCTGCATTTTAGATCAAGCCTTGTATTGGAAGGATGCTCGATGTATTTTGTTGAATTTTTTATTAAAGGATGAAGAAAATAAAATCCTGGAATAATTTAATCAAGGTGACTGTGGACAACATTTGTACTGGAAAGCCACAACAAACAAAATCCTGAGAGCTGGTTTTTACTGACCTACCTTGTTTGCAGACATTCATAAAAAGGTTTCAACTTGTCATCAATGTCAGATTTTTTGAAGGTAAGAGAAAACTCCTACCTCTACCTTTGAAACCTATCTCAGTGGAGGTGACTTTCCAATAGTGGGGTTTAGATTTCATTGGAGAAATTCATCCAAGTTCATCATCTCAACATAAGTGGATCCTGACAGCAATAGACTACTTCACCAAATGGATTGAAGCCATTCCAACCAGACAAGCTACAAATTTTGTAATCATGCAATTCCTTGAAGGTCATATTCTCTCCAGGTTTGGTTGTCCCCATAAAATTATTACAGATAATGCTACTACCTTTAAATAAAAAAGGATGATTGATTTTTGTAACAATTATCACATAGTGTTAGGAGATTCTACTGCTTATTATCCTCAGGGAAATGGGTTAGTAGAGTCTTCTAACAAATCATTGGTAAACATCATAAAGAAATTACTACAAGAAAACAAGAAATCTTGGCATAAGAAATTAATAAATGCTTTATGGGCTGATAGGATAAGTACAAAAAAGTTGATTGGAATGTCACCTTTCCAATTGGTTTATGGAATAGATGCAGTTTTTTTCTGTTTCCCTAGGAATTCCAGTACTTCAATTATTGCAGGAAGAGGAATCATAACCAAATTATGCCCAAAGGAGGATCAATCAATTAATACATTTGCAGCAGTCAAGGGAATAAGTTTACAACAATGCACAGGTGATCTAGGATAAAATTAAGAGAATTCATGACAAAAGTGTAAAGGCAAATGATTTTCAGCTAGATGACATTGTTTTGAAGTGGGACATCAGGAATGAAACAAAAGGGAAGCATGGGAAGTTTGAAAGTTTGTGGAAATGCCCTCACTGGAGTGCTTCTATTCATGCAAATCATGCATTTTTCTTGGAAGATCTGACTAGAGAAATGCTGCCAGAAGAACTTGTTAATGGCAAGTTTCTCAAGCACTATTTCACTTAAAGTCAGCTAGTAACAAGCACCATCATTGTATATATCATTTTATTGTTTCAAATAGTGCAAGTGTGGGTGGTTGTCATCTGGAATTGAATCCCCCAATGAAGGTCCTATGTTTCCGATGAGTGGCTGCTATAACTATGATTTATTTTGTTTTTTTCAGAGTTAGTTTCAGTCTTAATAATGAAATAATTTTCCCAATGGTTAGGCTACTAGTATGCTTTTTGTTCTTGACACCTCAGAGGGAGGATGTCATCCCCATTGGAGCCAATGTTAGGGTCCTATAAAATAGATAATAAGAGTTTATATGTTCATTTATTTATTTTGATAATCCTCTTATGAAACTTAGCCTATAAGTCACTGGGTGTTATAGCCTAAAGTTTCACTTGTCAAAGAAGTCATTTTTTCCTTGAAATTATGTGATTAAATTAGTCTTAGGGTGGGAATGATTTTTTCTTGTCAATTTTCTATAAGATGATCTTTTAGGTTTTTTCATGGTGATGAGCTCTGCATTAGATTTCCAATGAGCTATAGATCTCCTCAAATGGACCTCATAATCAAAAGATAGAGAAAATTGAAGTTTGGTCTTCAAAAGCCAGAAAACAAGTGAAAATGCCTAAGTATGGGTCCAAAAATCCTGCATCCAGCGGTTCGGAGGTACATGGCCATATTGGCCATCAATGCATAAGACACATCAAATATTGGTAGTTGGGGAATTCAATAAATTGGTGATCAGCGTTTTACAAGGCATGGCAGGGAGATCACATTTCGAAATCGCTGGTATTGCGGGAAAAATCCTTTAGTGTTAAAATGTCGAGGAAGGCCAAAGCAAATTTACAAAGGATTTTCTTGCAAAAACAAAGAAGGCTAGGCTTTTTTCACTCTCCTCCCAAAGGGACACATGTTAGCAAGAGATTGGCTTCAATAAGGGTTGCGTGACAGTCAATGATTGGTTCTGATATGGCCCATGTGGTGGCTGACGTGACCATGATATGACCCTACGGTGGACACATGGCAAGAAGATCCGACATTTTTAGGGTCTCAAAGGGTCTCAAAGGGTGACATGTGTCATCATTCACAGGCTAACATGTGTCAAGGATGACGTCATGGATCGGAGGTTAAGGCTTGTTGTGAATTATAATGGAATTGTTGATTGACATTCTCCGAAGGGGGGCTTCGATAAGGGGGATGGAACGTGGTCACGTGAAGCGTCACAGAACCAGTGGATTAGCAGAAAGGTGATCGGCATTCATCGATCAATGAAGGTTTATTGTACATCAAAGTGAAAAAACACTGATTGGAAATCATCGGGAGAGGTGCTCTGATACAGGGGTTGGCCCATGGTTGTGAGGAACATAAGGAACCAAAGGCCGAGGCTGACCACCGGGGGTTATCGCATATCGGCATTCACAATTTTTGGAGTGTGCAACCAAATAAAACACTATAAAATAACCGATTGCGATGTTACGGTACCCTAAAATTCACATGCACATGTGTTATGGTTTTATGAGTGTTTTAAAGTATAATGAAACACTTCAAAGAATCGGCCCCCTTCTTAGCCAAAGGGTTTTAACATGCAAAGAAGCTTTGGCACTAAGTTTTCACTTGAGCCTCAAGGGCTAGGCACATCAGAGATTTTACACCCTGCATGATATGAAGTTTCACAGAATGAAAACCTCCAATTGAAAGTTCTGATATCAGTTTTGGCACATGTTTTTCTGGTTTAAAGAGCTTATGTGCCAAAACAATTTATAAAGGAAAAAATAGTCTCAACAACAATTAAAAGACTTAGCACTTGAAGGCATAGCACCAGGTCACAAACCTTGGTCCTATGCAAAGAAATACAAGAAAGGGATAAACATAAAAGATCTAAGGGAAAATTGAATTTTGATGTAATTTTAGTGTTTCTTAAGTAAATTTCCCATGAGGCAAAAGCTCTAAAAGAGCATCTTGGTGGTATTACAGGGTTTAAAATCTCCCATAATGAAATAATTTGAAGTTTTAGAACATGAATGGGTCAGCAGCTATTGAATCACGGGAAAGGAGAAACAAAATGTTTTGTATGTATAATGCTGCGAAAATAACTACAACCACTTAGATTTCAAGAAAGTGGATCAATATTGAAAAACTAATTTCTAATTGTTAATGCTCAAAGATTTCAGCGGAAATGAATGAGAAAGAAGAACCAATTGCAGAGGGACCTGTTTTGATAAGAAAAAATGCTTAATTCTTAGAGGGACTTGTTCTACTTTTAAGGAAGCAGTTCACCAGTCTTATGTTGCCTGAATAAAAGAAGATTTCTTAAAGCTATTCTAGGACATACATAATCTCTTAGTTCATCTTTACATTCATGAATTTGAGAGATGTTTAATTTATATTTGTTTATGTAATTGAGTCATAGCTATTATTTTTCAAAATTGTTATGTCAAGCATTATTTAAAAAATTTCTGAATATGTAATAAGGGTTGGAACTTGTATGAAGAAAGGTTGTTGATCCAAGTGGATATTGGTGGCCATCTGCCAAGTCCACTTGGATCCCCACCATTTCTTGTTTCAGTTTTTCAGTTTCTTTAATTTTAGCACAGTTTACTATTTTTAGTAGTTTTTTGGATCCTGAACTTCCGGAGCCGTTTTGAGGCCCTAAACGACGTTTTTTGGGAAAATTGGGAGCAACATGGGTCCATGGACCGATGTTTCTCTTCCCAAAGTTGTAGTTCTCGGATAGATATTTCTAACGAGATACTAGGCATATCAAACGAAGATCGTATACCAAAGTTACGAACCTGGGAAGTTGATGTACCAATTTACCCAAACAGGGCCCATAGTTTGGCGTTTCATCTTCTAGGGTTAGGTTTTTGGATGTTTAGGGTTTTCCATTGTTTCTTAACAGTAAATAGGCCTTCGAGCCTCATTGTAACACAGTTTAGAGGCATGTAGCCGCCACATCTCTTCTCAGAGATAAGCTACCATCGCCCTAGCTGGTTTATTTCCATTGCTGTTTGTAAGCATATTTCAGTATTTTACATTAATGAAATGAAGTATTATTTCCACTGCATCTCTGTGTTTATGGTTATCTCTATAATTTGTTGCATTCCTGTTTAAATCCGGATCAATGGTATCAGAGTGGTCTACTTTTTCTCTATTTTTCTTTGCATGTCCCCAACGAGGTCAGGATATAAGGAGTTAGGGCTTGAACTAGTCGAACCTTTGCAAGACCAACCTCGCAAATCCTGACGACCTCCCATGGTGGATGAAAATAAAAATGAGGGGGCAGGAGATCCTATCAAAATCTTGCTTGAAGAAGCCCTCGAGCGACAAAGGAACGTGATGATGGACAACTTTGCCCAGATCCTTTAGTGGCTACCTAGGGGCAACGCATCGACTTCCAATAGCTACTCGGGAAATGCAACACCATTTAAGGTACAAGTTAATTTTGAAATCCCCATATTCAAGGGTCAGATAGACATAGATGCCGTCGATAAATGGTTAAATCTGCTAGAGGGTTATTTTTCTGTTCATGATTTTTCCAGTCGGGAAAAGATTATTTTCGCTCTTCTCAAAGCAGCCCCCCACGTCAAGGACTGGTGGGAAACCTACTGCGAGCAGAAGGATGAAAGTACAGGCTCACTACTTTTGGCCGCACCCACTTGGGGTTCATTCCACGATGCCATCAAGGAGCAGTACTACCCTGTTGGAAGCTATGAGGATCAAGACATAAAGTAGACCATGCTGCGGCAGGGAAGGGACCAAGATGTGCTGGAGTTTACCAATATTTTCCATACCCTTCGCACAAAGTTTGGTATCAACGATTCAGAGCAGCATTTGATACTCAAATACCACAGCTACCTACACAAGTACATCCAGGAAGAAATAGAATTCCTAAACATCCCCTCGCTCAGCACGACATACCGATATGCCGTCAAGGTCGAGCAAAAGTTTAAATAGAAGAAGTGAGACTTTGGATCTACGAATTCGAAGGAAGGGAAAGGTGCCCCCAAACTGCAGAATAAAGGAAAAAGCCAAGGTAGGGTGGCCCAAGACAACCGGCCAAAGCTGCAAGCAAAGAACAGTGCCGTGAAGCCGAAAAAGGACACAGGAAAGTGGTGTGAGTTCCATAAGAGCTCCACTCACAACACAAGTGAGTGTCGGGCTAAGCAGTCATTGGTGGATGAGTTAAAGGTTTCAGAATCAGATGCATGTTTCGACTCTAAGTCAGAACCTGACAAGGGGAATGACAAAGGGAAGTAGATTATCGATGTAAAGCCTAATGCCACCATTGCCACCACGAATATCCAGAAGGAGGAACCCAAAGATCCAGAGGAGGAGGAGTGACTCTTCCACTCCCAGATGTGGGTAAAGGGCTCCCCGCTACAGTTCATTGTCAATAGCAGGAGCCAAAAGAACCTCATTTCGATAGAGGTCATGACGCGGCTGGGCTTACCAACCATGGCACATCCACAACTGTACACCATCGGGTGGCTTCACCAAGGACGGGATCTTCGCGTGAGCTAGTAGTGTCGCCTTCCATACAACATCAAGCCCTTCACGGATGAGGTATTGTGTGACATTTCTCCCCTTGAAGTTGATGTATTATTGGACAACCATACTTGTGGAAGTGACATGCTGTGTATAAATCAAGGCCACGTGCTGTTATTGTTACTTTGGGAAATAAGTTATACAGGATAGTGGAGGTGGCACCACCTACTGCCATCTCTTTGATTACTACAAAACAATGCAATAAGCTCATTTCTAAAACCGGGAAATTTGTGTTCCTGATGATACTCCCTCAAGGAAATAAGAAGACAGTGGCCATGACTTCCATATAGGGCCCCTCCGCACGACAACTACAGATGGAAAAGGTTGTGGAGGAGTATGAGGACATCTTGACCTCCCCCTAGGGGCTCCACTGCACTGTCAGGTCAAGCACTCCATCGATCTGACCCTAGGTGCACCGCTGCCCAATGGACCAATCTATCAGTGCTCCATTATGGAGAATGATGAGATCAAGATGCAGAATCAGGAGCTGCTGCAGAAAGGTCACATCTGTCCGAGTTCATCACCCTGTGGGAGCCCGATCGTGTTGGTACAGAAGAAGGATGTGACTTAGAGACTCTGTATTGACTATCGGGCGCTGAACAAGATCACTGTCTGTAATAGGTACCCGATCCCACAGATTGATGACCTCTTGGACCAACTAAAGGGGGAAAAATATTTCAGCAAGATCAATTTGAAGTCAAGATATCACTAGGTACTAATCGAACCCTCCGATGTGTGGAAGACTGCCTTCAAAGCCAAGGAGGGCCTTTTCGAATGGTTGGTTATGCCTTTCGGATTAACGAATGCTCATGCAACCTTCATGAGGCTAATGGATGACATCTTGCAGCCATTCACCAACTCATTTGTAGTGGTATACTTGGATGACATCCTGATCTTCAACCAGAGTTGGGAAGAGCACCTCCACCACATCTGACAGGTTCTCCAAACACTGCGACAACACAAGTTATGTCCCAATTTGGAGAAATGCACTTTTGGCATGACCCAGATTCAGTATTTGGGATAAATTATTGATGAATAGGGGGTGCATGTGGATCTAGTCAAGATCCAAGTCATTCGAGATTGGCCATCTCCAACCACTCTGACGGAGCTCTGCAGCTTTCTAGGTCTTGCCAACTTCTACCACAGGTTCGTGTTGGGATTTTCTCATATCACTTGGCCCTTGAGTCAAGTCAACAAGGGAGGAACGAAAGAAAAATTCTTTTCGTTTGAATCTCAACAGAAGGCATTCATAGAGTTGAAAGATCACCTATGCACGATGCTAGTGCTCGAATTACCAGACTTGCAACAACCATTTCAGGTCGAGACAGATGCCTCTGACTATGCTATTGGGGTAGTCCTTACTCAACACGGGCATCCAGTGGCATATCACAGTGAGACACTTTCAAACATAGTCCGGAAGTATCCCACTTATGACAAAGAGATGTATTTCATTGTGCAGGCTTGCCGATAATGGAAGCATTACATTTTGGGGAAGGAAATGGTCATCCACACAGACCACCGACCCTTGCAATTCATACAGACCTAAGGGAAATTGCAGAATGATCGCCATCAGAAGTGGTCCACATACCTGCAATAGTTCAATTTGAACATCAAGTATAAGAAGGGTAGCACCAATAATGTTGCAGATTTCCTCAGTCGACCACTGATCATGGCATTAACCACTGTGTTCAACTCTTGTGGGCATGAGACTTTTGACCGGCCACTTCTCTACAAAAGTGACCTAGAATTCCGCCACACATACCAGACACTCCTAGAGGGTCAGCATGTTCTATATTTTCACCTCCAGTATGCCTGGTTATGCCACCTGGGTCACCTTTGTGTTCCTTCAAGCGAGCGTGCCAAGATGATTTTGGAATCACACTACAGTCAGGTTGCTGGACATTTCAGGGTCGAAAAAATGATGGCAATACTATAGAAGTATTTCTATTGGCTGAATCTTCGACAAGATGTCGGGAAGTACATCAGATCATGCACTGCCTATGCCATTGCCAAACTGACCATCAAGAAGCAAGGCCTCTATAACCCGTTTCCTACCCCTAGTCGACCTTGGAATCCATCTCCATGGATTACATGTCAGGCCTTCCTTCCACTAGGCATGGAAATGATTGTGTTTTTGTGGTCATCGACAGGTTCTCGAAGATGGCCATTATGGCTACCTGCAAGAAGAATATCACAGCAAAAGTGACTGCTAAAATCTTCTTTGAACGAGTGTGGGTACACTTTGGGATCCCACAGTCTATCATCTCAGATCAGGAAAACAGGTTCCTCAGTACATTTTGGTCTAGTCTCTGGTCGATGATTGACACCAAACTCACTAAGTCCACAACCTTCCATCCTCAAGTTGATGGCCAAACACAGGTTGTCAACAGGATGATCGTACACATTCTGTGCATGTACAACTCAAAGAATCCACGCACATGGGACGAGAGCCTCCCCTATGTTCAGCATAGCTACAACCGGGCTCTCCACAGCTCGACTGGCCACAACCCTTTTCAGGTGGGCTTGGGATTCTAGCCACTATGTCCCATTGATGTGGCCATGCCATTTGTAGCTAATCATGTAGATTTGGCTCATGTCCAGTCTCAAACAGATAAGGCAAACAACTTCATTGAGCACATCCAACATATTCACCATCAAGTCCATGACATTCTGGAGAAATCAAATGCCAAGTAGAAGCAACAACATGATCAACATCGGGTGCCACACAAGTTTCAGGCGGGCGATAAAGTCTGGTTACATTTGCAAAAGGAATGACTTACTAGAACCTATCAGAAACTCAGACCACTCTAATATGGTCCTTACACCATTACCAAGGCCGTGGGAGACAATGCATTTGAGCTCAGCATTCCCCCATTCCTTGGCCTGCACCTAGTATTCAATGTGGATTGCCTTCGGCCATACTATCCACCATTACTAGACACATCCAACATTGCAGAATAGCTCACACCACAGATTTAAATCCAGATTGCATGGAACATGTTGCAACTGATCAGATCATGGACACATGGATCAAGCACACTCGCTAGCATAATATCCAACTGTATCTAGTTATCAAAGTAGGCCAACTCGTTCACCAGGGAAAGTGGCTCACCAAGGACCAAGTTCAGCAGAAGTTTCCTCATCTCATGGAGGAACTCAACGCAATGGGGACCATTGCTTCCTAAGGGGGGAGGAATGATCCAGATGGATATTGGTGGCCACTTGCCAAGTCCACTTGGACCCCCACCATTACTTGTTTCAGCTTTTCAGTTTCTTTAATTGTAGCACAATTTACTGTTTTTAGCAGTTTTTCGGGTCCTGAACTTTCGGAGCCATTTTGAGGCCCTAAACGACATTTTTTGGGAAACATGGGAGCAACATGGGTTCATGAACTGATGTTTCTCTTCCCAAAGTGGTAGTTCTTGGATAGATCTTTCTAATGAGATACTAGGTGCATCAAACAAAGATCGTATGCCAAAGTTACGACCCCAGGAAGTTGATGTACCAATTTACCCCAAATGGAACCCACAGTTTGGCGTTTCATCTTCTAGGTTTAGGTTTTTAGATGTTTAGGGTTTTCCATTGTTTCTCAACAATAAATAGGCCTTCGCGCCTCATTGTAACACAGTTCAGAGGCATGTAGCCTCCACATCTCTTCTCAGAGAGAAGCTACCATCGCCCTAGCTAGTTTATTTCCATTGCTATTTGTAAGAATATTTTAGTATTTTACATTAATGGAATGAAGTATTATTTCCATTGCATCTCTGTGTTTATGGTTATCTCTGTAATTTGTTGCATTCCTATTTAAATCAGGATCAGTTGTACATTTATGTAAGCTATGCATTGCACTGAAAGGGATCAATTTGCAGTAATACGGAGAGCTTTGTTCCAGTATTCCCATGTCAAGCAATTGGTGATGTATTTTCTCTTGCGAAATTGTTTATTTCTTTAGTTTTCCATATGTTTTCTATCTTTATTTTTTCAAGAATATTAAGGGCCGAATTTGCTTAATCATACTCTTCTCTAGCTTGTAAACAATATCAATGTTTTCTGTCTGATATTAAATATATAATTCATCTCAATATGCTCAATATATAATTTATCCTTAGTCATATTCCATCTTTTCCACTCCATAGATACTCCATAGGATCCAAAAGCTTGTCTATCTTGCCCTGTTACAACTCCTATGTTTTTTTGTGATTGATTGCCTAAAGTTTCATGACTCCATGCCCAATGGACCTTCCCTACATTTTTCAACCAAACCTTTAAAAAATCCCACCTCAAGCTTTCATAACTAGCCTAATATCTTAAACATAATTTTAAATCATATAGAGAGATCCCTCTCTAAAGATAGAAGGGCTAGATCCCAACTTCCAAAGTGGTTTTGTGGTTACCTCTGGGTTTCTCCCCTCAGCCTAGGGAAATTACAGAGTTATAACATGCTCAACAGTAAGGGAGGACTAAGTTTGAGTCCTATCCCCTTGATATTAAGCCTTTGCATGATTCTTTTGTAAAGTGGGGTTCTCTCCAAGGCATTCCTCAATCATTCTGGAGAGTGATACTCTCTAATTTGCAAACTGTGAGGCAGGGCATGCCATCTTATTTGGAAAGCATGCAATTTTTCTGTCCCCAACATCCTAAAGATGTCCTCAAAATGTAGGATATATTTTTCTTGGGCTGCCATGTACCTAGGTGCCAATTCAGGATTAGAGGAGATGAGATTGTGGTTGCTGATGATAACCTTGGGGCTCACAAATTCTACTCTGATGTATAAATGATCATTTTATTTTTTTTCCATCACCTTTTTTACTTCTTCAACCCTTGTTTCATCATGGGTCAACCAAGAGGCTAATGCCATCAGTTTCATGTCTCACAATCTTGAGTTGTGATCCTAGAAATTCATGTTTGTGAGGATCATATTGTACATGTAAAACTCATCCAGCTCAGCTTTATCCTCAATAATTTTTTTATTGCAAAATTCAATGAGTTATCTGTAGTCTTGGAAAGGTAAGGAGCCATACTATGTTAGTGTCTTTATCTGGAATTGCAATCACTATTCCTTGAGGAAAAAGGCATAGTATTTTTATGGTTTCCTGCATTTTATGGATTCCATAGATCAAATTTCCATAGTGGCAAGTTGTGTCTCTTTTTCTTGCAGCTGCTGTCTTAGCCTTGTGTTTTCTTCCTATAGTTGCTCCCTCATGACTGAATCCCTTAGTCTCAAGTCATTTAATTACTTGCCTATTTCATTGATTTTCTTCTCCGTGAGGCCCATATCTTCTACCTTTTTGGATTTTGTAATTTTCATCCATCTATGTTTTCTTCCTCTTTCCTTCTCCAAATCAAAGAAGAGTGGGATAGCAAATTTCTTAGGTATAATCCTACCTCCTATTGTAGCATTTTTTGGTTTTGATAAGGTAGAGTAAAATAGTCAAAAAATAAAAAATATTTAAAAAAAAAAAGATAAGTTAGGATATGGACATAAAAATAGTGAATAAAATGTTTTTGAAAAAATCTTGATGATGATGTCCATATCAAAGAAAATGTTAGGTTAGATGTCCTAAAAAACAAAGACAAAAAGAAAATGTTAGGTTAGATGTCCTAAAAAACAAAGAAAAAAAGAAAATGTTAGGTTAGAAAGAAAAGAAAACAAATAAACTTTGAAAGTGAGCAAGTCTAAATGCCACTATATTTTTTCTGCAAAACAATGGTTGTGTGCAACTTGCCATAAATGCCACAACCCATGACAGTCAAATAGTTTAATCTTGGATGCTTCATGCTTTAAATTTGATGTTATAGTTAGAGAATAAAGATTTTGACAAACTATTTAATCTTGGCAGATCAGTAGTTAGGTAGAGAATAATAAGGTGCTCATCAGTTTAATCTGAGCCCTTGGATGCTGTAAGCTTAGAATTAGATAGTTTGTTTTTGCAAAATAAAAGAAAGGAAAAGGTTTTGCTAGCTTAAATGCACCCATTAAGTGAAGAAAAAATGATAGGATAAGCAAAGGGTAAGTAGAAGAAAGGTTTCAAAAGTTTGATGATTGATTGGACAAAATGTACATTTATCATGTTTTACCATATGTTTTTATGTCCATGAGGCAATTACACAAAGCAAATGAAGGTCTACAAGATCAATTAATTAACTTCCCATTCATCTCCATTCATCCCTATATTCACTAATTTCCCCTTCCCACCTTCATACATTCATATTCATTCATTTTCCATAAAAATCCCTTTTCCTAAGGTAAAAATCCTTTTTGCCTAGGAAAAGTGAAAATCCCATGTTAAATCCCCTTTTACCTGAAAAATCCACAAAAATATGTTTACCCTAAGTATCGATGCATATATGAAAAGCAAATAGCTCATAAAAAAACATTATACTTAGTCTATGTTTCCCTTTCCACTCATATTTCATATTAATACTAACTTAATGTATTAAAACCCCTAAAATTTCCCTTTCCCATATATATTAACTCCTTTATTAAAATACCCTGAAACCTTTAGTTTTATTATAAAAACTATATATTTAATAAAATATCGCATTTGTGGATCGCAAGCCTTTCAACGTGCATCCACTCTCCCCGCCGTTGCGATCTTTGATTGTGATGGGCCCGGACCCGACGCAACATATACTATAGTTCATTGCCATATCTCATCCGCCTCATCGCAAGTCTTTGTCCGAGCATTACCCTCCACCATTATGATCTTCGATTACGATGGGAACCCAGACCTGATCACAGTATTAACTGTGTTTTATTTCCACGTTGCGTCTGGCCCCTATCGCATTCCTTTACGATGGGCCTTCCTCCGCTAACTGCGATTGCGATATGCGATGTGAACTCAGCCATGATATCATTTATCTGCCCGACTTCATAATTCTTCAGGTCTGCCATATCGTGTTTTGCAAAGAATTCCTTTGTTAAATCGTTTTTATGACTTAAACAAGGAACCCTGCTAATCTCAGTTTTAACCTATAAATAAATCCATTCTGCCATAATTAATTGATTGGGCCCCTCTGCACTGCTCTTTCACTCCACCACTGTCCGATCTAAGGTATTAAAATCCAATGACCCTTAGTGATTTCGTGTTGGCTCTTTGTCCGAGCTTTACCCACCTCAAAAGTGGTATTCCTCTGACCTCCCTTGCTATGTGTCAAGCTCAGATCATTTCGGGTGACCCCATCCCAAAACCACCCATGCCTTATAAGCGGTGCGATGAAAATCAAAACCGCCTCTTGCATAATGACAAAATAGCCATTGTTCATTTTGTGCCATAATTAAAATAGAACATTGTTCTTTCGTTTAAACGCAAAAATCACCATTTTTCTTTGTTTTGCCTGTTTTCACAGTGAAACCTCCATAAAGCCTTTGCGACCAATAAAACCATCATTTTACCTTCCGATATGCTCTGGACTCCTTCCAATATCCCTTCAACCTCTATAAAGCCATTGAAGAGCTTCTCTGTCACCTATGTTTTTCTTAATAGTTTCTGTGTTTTACAGGTAAAGACTCCTGTTCTAGGCTTACAAAGAAAAAATCCTGCGTACAGTTAAAAGAAAAATACAAAGATCATATCAAATTATTTTACCATGTGACATAAAATCTAAAAGGATTTACTGTTGAAAACACAGTAAAAACCTGAAATGCACAGTAAAGGTAAAAGAACACAATAAAGGCTACTCAGCAGGGTCAAAGGATATTTAATGAGTTTAAAGAGTATCAGATGAAAGATTAAATGGAGGAATTAACTAGCGTAAAGAATACTAACAATCAAGCAACTTAAGGGGAAAAATATCAAATAGCAAAGTCAGCACAACCTGAATAAAAGGGACAACAAGAAGAAGTTCAACAACTATCCCTATCTTCTTGTATGAAGATCTTTCCTTTCCTAGAATAAACCTTAATCAGTTTTAGAATATTTTCTTAAGTTTCATTATTGTATAAATAACTCTCTTCTCGAGTTATTAAGGGTTCAAAGTTCAAGATTTATTATTCATTTCTTCTTAAGTTGTGTCTGTTTATTATACTTTGAACCTGGTTGCACCTTTGAAGGAAGCTTTTGTAGACACTTGATGTACTCAGTCTTTCTGGAACCTTAATACAAAGCATAGGATTCTGAATTTGATTTTACACAGTTTGTGTTATCCTGTAAGTTTTTCCAGTTATCAATCATTATGTTTTTTCTTCATATGCTTATGAATTATAGAGATATCTAGGTAGGAATAGTTATGTCTCAATTTATTCCTATAAGCTCCTGAAGTGATCATCTATTAAGAGAATGGATTAATGAACTGCTTGTTTAGATAATCCCCTCTAATCAATAAACCATCAGAATCTTATGTAAGATTAAGTATACTACCTTGAACCTTTGGAACATAGTTTAGAAGGTTTTCCTACTTATGATTGTTCTGTTTTACAGTATGGAAACTGTGATAATCATATTATTTTATGTCTTCTTCTCACCACTATTTTGATCTATATCACTATGTAAAGCTTTATAGTAGCCCTTTGCTGAGATATTAATATAACCCAAAGGATTAATTACTTCAATTCTGCATCTGTCTTCATTCATTGGTCTTCCAAAACTAAAACCAAAAACCCCAAAATAATTATTTTAGATGCTCTGGAATTGGTAGCTGACCTACTACTATCTCAGAGGTACAACATCAAACTAGTGCCATTGCCGAGGATTCAAATTTCATTAGAGTTTCCCTTGGGACAACAATATTCATTCATTCTTTCCTTTAAAGGTGATTAAAGGTTTAGAAAGGTTAAAATCATTCACCTAGGCAACTCCACACTCCCAAGCTGGCACCTTTTAAACATACTAGATCTCGTTCAGAAGCTGACACAGTTAAGCCTCTGTCTGATCCTAAAAGGCTTCTGAGAAAAGACAGTTCTAAAAGGGGACACCAACCATCTTCTTCTTCCTCTTCAATCCTGCAGTTTGAAGAATTAGAATCATTTCATCCCTATAGTAATATCCCAGCTGATCCTGATTGCTCCCATTTATCACCTAGGGTCGCTGAACTTCTAGATAAAGGAGTT
The DNA here is from genome assembly GCA_031772625.1 of Pinus tabuliformis. Taxonomy (NCBI): domain Eukaryota; kingdom Viridiplantae; phylum Streptophyta; class Pinopsida; order Pinales; family Pinaceae; genus Pinus; species Pinus tabuliformis. The sequence goes on along the minus strand of CM062817.1, from coordinate 1,233,489,525 downwards.
GATTTTAAGTCAACCTACCTTATTAATTCATTAGAATCTCACCCAATACCCACACTACCATCAATATCACCTAAAACTGAATCCGATTTGGGTGTAAATCTACTAGAATATAAACCCATAGATTTCATATCCCCTACCACCTATCATTTTCCTTCCATTTTTGACTGACCTAAAGCTTCTTCTTTTAAACAATCTGAGGAGGCCTTCTCTATATATTCCAATCCTCTCTTTGAAAAGAAAGAAGGTATTCCTTTACAGGTCCCAAAGTTAGTTCTTAGGGCTCCTTTGAAGTCTTTCAGGAGATCTCCTCCTTCACCTCCAACTAGTCCATCAACCTCTGAATCACCATCTTCTTCCTCTACTTCTTCTTCATCCACACAAACACCTAATACACCACCTACTATCATGTCTTTCCGACCTATTATACAAGCTAGATATGTTGCCTTAGTATTACCTAATAACCTTGATGCATTCCCAGCTAGATACTTAAAATACCTTCCCAAGTACAATGGAGAAACTGGTCCCTTAGCTGAGGACCATCTTCAAGCTTTCCTAGACTCTACAGACAACATGAATATTGAATAAGAAAACGTTTATATGAGATTGTTTGTACAGTCACTTGAAGGAAATGTGAGGATTTGGCTTAGGCAGTTACCAGCAACTTCCATTAGAAATTGGGAAGAGCTTACAACCATATTTAAAAATAAATCGGGTGTGAAAAAGGATCCTCTTTACTTCCTCACAGAATTTGAAGAGCTTAAAAGGAACTTCAGTGAACCAGTATCAGATTTTATCAAAAGATTCAATAAACTCTATCACAAAATGCTTGTTGTTTGTAAGCCCCCTGTAGCAGTGGCTAAGTCTAGATTTTCTAAAGCTTTTGATGATGACTTTGTTGTTATGATACGAGAGAGAACTTCAAGAAGTCTGGAAGATATGCAAACAAACACTATAGGAGTAGAAGAAAATAGGGCAGCCTCAACATCTTTAAAACTTAAGGAAGAAAAGGCCCAAAGAAAACTCAAATTTGTTTAAGAAGCCTCTAGTTCCTCTAAGACTAAATCAGAAGACTTAAAAATAGATGAAATAACATCTCTTCTTAGAAACCTATCAGATAGGATTTCAAATATTGAGACCCAACCTAGGACAACACAACAAACAGTTGCTAGACCACTAAACCAAAATCAAGGTCAGTACAAAAGAAATCCACCACTACAAATTCTTCAAAGACCTAGCAATGATCAACAGGTTCCTACTCCTCTATTGATAGATGACCAATAATCTGATGATAATAATATGACAATTACTGAGGATATTAATAGTATGGATTCTTCTTCCAATAAAACAGCCATCATTCCTCTCTCACAAGAGAATCAGGTTCAAGAAGATCAGGAAGCTTCACAAGTCTCTAAATATCATGCTTTCTCTGAATTTTTAATTGCAGAGTTAAAGAAGAGGTATGATCTTAGTCCTAGGCCTGGTCCTGGGAGACCTCCAAATAAAACTCCAATCATTTAACCACATACCAAAACTGTTGAAGCTCAAACAACTCTTATTCAGCCCTTAGATTAGTCAATTGATACTACCCAAACTAGTAAAAGCATTTTTACTACATTTAGTGTTGAAAAATAATTAGAGAGGGTTAAGATCCCAATTCTACTGTCATAACTTTCTAGAAACCTGGGTTATAAAAGCCAAGTCTCAAAATGGATACAAAATACCTCAGTTGATGCTGAAGGTGATGTCATAAGTCTGCAAGATGAAAAACCAATAGTAGTTTTTGGCCCATAGTTCAAACATGATAGATGAGATAGTGCCTCCTTTCTATGTAACTCTTAAAACAAATGATTCCATGTTGTATAATTGTATGCTCGATTCAAGAGCATCACACAACTTTATGCCAAAATCTATCATGGACCATTTGAAACTCAACATAACTAAATCCTACCATGACCTGTACACCTTTGATTCTAAAAGGGTGCCTTGTTTGGGACTGATCAAGGATCTAGTGGTTACTCTTGTCCAAATTCCAGTGAAAAGTGTAGTACTTGATATTGTTGTCACATTTATCCCTACCAAGTTTGGAATGCTCTTTTCTAGGTCTTGTCGTGCAAAATTAGGGTGAACTCTACATATGGATATGTCATATGCTACTATTCCTGTTTATGGAGGAGAGATATTAAGATTATATAGAGAGGTAAGATTTGTACATATTGTTTGTAAGACTGACCAGCTAATAAACCATCCAATTTATGCAATAGATCAATACTTTGGTTGTTTTCAACTCACTTCAAACCAACATAAAACTCAAGCTAAAATTGAAGAGGTAGTTGAAAGTCTTGAACCAAACCAAACTGATATTTGGAAACTGTTCTTTGATGGCTCTTTCACAAAAGATGGGGCAGGAGATGGAGTAGTTTAATTTCACCTGAAAAAGAAAATATAACCCAATCATGTAAATTAGAGTTCGAAGTTACAAATAATGTGGCTGAATATGAAGCTTTCCTTTTAGTATTGCAATTAGCCAAAAGCTTAAAAGTTCAAAACTTAAGTGTTTTTACTAATTCAGAACTTATTGTTAAGCAAGTAAGAAATGCTTGCCAGACCAAGCACCCTAGACTTAGGTCCTACTGAAATGAAGTATGGGATTCAGTTGAAAACTTCCTTTATGCTTTTAATTTGACTCATATTCCTAGAGATCAGAATATTCATGCAGATGCCTTAGCCGTTTCTGCTAGATCTTTTAAAATTCCTGATCATACTGATGTACTCTAACAAATACAAGTGAAATATAGGCCATCTATCCCAGATAATCAGAAACATTGGCAAATATTCGAAGATGATGAACATTTGAAATCATTTCTGCAGGTAATAGATGATTTTTCATTTCTACAAATTGATGAAGATAGAACTGAAATAAATGAAAATTCAGATGGAAATGATACTTCAGATTTTAAAACCCAAATTGCTAATCATGACATTATTCAATTATCTAATAATTTTATTCCAAAGGGACTCATTCCTTTAGAGATATTGTTTGATCAAAATGATGTCCTTTGAAACCCTCAGTCCATTTCTTCAGAAGATGACATAGAAGAGATTAATAATGGAACTCATGAAGATATCAAAAACATCAAAATATGTGCATCTCTAGACCTTGAGATCAAAGCTCAATATCTTAAGTTACTGCAAAATTATAAGGATGTTTTTGCTTGGAATTATGTTGATCGAAGGACCTATGATACCTCATTAATACAACATAAGATTCCTTTGAAGCCAGAAGCAAAACCTTATCAACAAAAAATTAGAAGGATAAATCCAACCCTTCTACCAACTGTAGAAAGGGAGATTAAGAAAATGCTAGATGCTCAGATCATCCTCCCTCTTAGATACTCTATTTGGGTTGCAAATCTAGTTCTTGTTAGAAAGAAAAATGGAGAAATAAGAATCTGTATGGATTTTAGAAATTTGAATAAAGCATCATTAAAAGATAATTATCCTTTGCCAAAAATGGATCAGTTACTTCAAATGGTTTCAGGAGCACAAAGACTTTCTATGCTTGATGGTTTTTCAGGTTACAATAAGGTGAATGTTGATAAAACAGACAGAGAGAAGACAACCTTTACTACACCATGGGGTACATTCATGTATGCTAGGATGTCATTTGGCTTAACCAATGTTGGGGCAACATTTCAGAGAGCTATGGACATAGCCTTTATGGGTAAGTAAATAAATTTGTGGTTATTTATCTTGATGACATAACTGTTTTTTCTAAATATGATCAGAAACATCTAAAGCACTTGATGAAGGTTTTTGACAGGTGTAGAAAATTTGGAATATCATTGAACCCTAAGTGGTCCTTGTTTGTTTTCAAAGAAGGAAAACTATTGGGCCATATAATTTCAAAGGAGGGAGTAGTAATCGACATTAAATGAGTATCTTCCATTGAAACATTGACCTTACCTAGAAACAAGAAGGAGATTCAAGCTTTTCTAGGCAAGATTAATTTTCTAAGGAGGTTTATTCCAAATTATGTAGAGATTGTAAAAGATATAACTGACATGCTCCAAAAGGACCATGAAGTCAAATGGACTCCCACTTCTAGGCATGAATTTGAACAAATAAAAAGGGAAATCTTTGAAGCTCCCACCTTAGCCAGCCCTGATTATACTAAGCCATTTAGTATTTTTTCTTTTGCCTCTGAAACAACCCTTGCTACTGTTCTATTACAAAAAAATGAAGATTCCCATGACCAACCCATAGCCTTTTTCAACTAGGTTATGAGAAGTATGACATCATTGAGAAGCAAGCCTATGCCCTCATTCAAGCCCTGAAATCATTTAGAATGTATGTCTTACATTCACCTATTACTTGTTATGTCCCTAATAATGCTGTGAAAATTGTCCTAACCCAACCAGACACTAATGGGAAAAGAGGTAGATGGATCACTCAAATTCTAGAGTTTGATCTAACTATCAAGATTGCCAAGCTAGTAAAAGGTCAAGGATTAGCCAAGATTCTAGCTGAATCCAACTAAAAAGTACTTGGAATCAAATCTGTTCTAGAAATACAAAGGAAGAATACACAAGAACCTTCTGTCCTTGCAGAAGGGGAGAATCCAGAAGAACCTTCTCTTCAGCCTAAAGGAGAAAATCCACAAGAACCTCTACCTTCAGAGCAGATCTGTCTTATACACATTGATGAAAAATTATTTTTGTCAAATTGGTATCAAGATATTATAAATTTCTTGATTCATTTTGAGTGTCCAGCATCATTTTCCAAAACCCAGTGTAAAACTCTTAAGTTAAAATCAGTCAAGTACTGCATTATAAAAGCAAATTTATATTGGAAAGATCCACTGAATATTTTGTTATTATGTTTAACAGAATCAGAAACTGAAGGAATCATTGATTAGTTTCATACAGGATTTTGTGGGGGACATTATGCTTGGAGAGAAACAACATACAAGGTTCTAAGGGGAGGATTTTATTGGCCCAGATTGTTCTTACAAGTAGGGGCAAAGGTCAGAGGTTGTGTTCCTTGTCAAATGTTTGCTGGCAAACAAAAATTATCAGCTCTTCCACTTGTTCCATCAATAGTTTCAACACCTTTTTCTCAATGGGGATTAGATTTTTTCGGCGAGATTCGCCCCACTTCAAGTAATCAACATAGATGGATCCTCACTGCAACATACTACTTTACTAAATGGGTGGAAGCAATTCCAGTCATAAATGCTATTGATTTAGTAGTAATTAAGTTTATTGAGGAGAATATCTTATCTAGATTTGGTTGCCCAACACAAATTGTCACTGATAATGCAACAACTTTTCTAGTGTTAAAATAATTGACTTTTTCTAGAAATATCAGATTCTATTACATCATTCAACTCCATACTACCCTCAAGGTAATGGCCTTGCAGAGTAATCAAACAAAATTTTGGTAAAAGTAATAAAAAAGACTCTAGCTGATCATAAGAAGAGCTGGGATTCACATCTGATTTATGCAGTATGGGCAAATAGAATTACTCTAAAGAGATCAACTGGGAAATCTCCATTTCAGTTAATCTATGGGAAAGATGCAATTTTCCCTACCAATTTTGCCTTCCCTATTTTAAAATTCTTGCAGGATTCAACAGATGAACCTGATGAATTTTCAAGAAGAATAAATCAGATTATTGAACTTAATGAAAATAGAGACGGAGTTCAATACAAATTGAATAAATATCAGAATAAGATGAAGACCCTGTTTGATAGAAGAGCAAGGGAAAGGGACTTTAAGGAAGGTGTGTTACAGGGAAAAGTGTCTACACAAAACTGCTTATCCCACTAAGGTGTGGTAGCTACCTTAGAAACAAACAAAGTAAAGCTACTTTCGTTTTTCCTTTATGAAATATAGATGAGAGAAGAACAAAGAAGACCAACCTCTGTCTTGCGCTAATATCCTAGTTCGATTCCTCTCTCTCTTGATAGCCTTTCGCTACTTGTTCCCTTATACGCCAAGCTTCACAGAGTACTTGTAGGATCACAGTAGCATGACACTATACAAGAACATGGATCTATAATCATAAACAATCTAGGATCAGATGTAAATTGACCATACAAATGCATAAAACATAAATGACACAAGAGTATGGAGGAAAACTTGAATAGCTTTTAATGATAAACAAGAAAGAGCCAAGGGAGTTACAACCAGTTGTTCTGACCCAGCGTCATCCTCTCAGCAAGTAAGCCCTTCTTCACCTCATACAAAGCTTAGATCACCCAACACTTATGATGTTGTCTCAAGAAACCAACAGCAATTCCTTACAATATGCAAAATTCCAGCCTCTGGATCTCTGGGATGAGGGATCCATATATAGATATCTGTAAGGGAGATGAGTCAGCTTGTGATTTGATTAGTGTCTTCCCTCTGATAGTTCTTGCTTCCACTTGGAGATTGATGATCTCTTACTCATCCTTGGTCGAATTTAGAGAGGCAAGTGTCACAGGAGAAGTTTCTGGAAGATTCCATGCCTCTCCACCTCACGGAATGACACTGCCATTTGTCACTTCTCGCCCATCGCACCCCATAGAAGGGATTTTTGAAATGCAACGCACCCACATAGTGTATTTAGGTGAGATGCAATGCACTTTTCCTATGGAGCAGCTGAAATGATCCTATTTTGACCAGTTCTGAGCAGTTTTCATGGAGAACTTCTGGGAGAAGCTGTAATCAGTTGACCTTGTTCCTTTAGGGGTTAGAACAACACTTTTAGGGACTTAGGAGCCCTTGGTTTATGGACATTTTATGCTTGGGGTTGTAGTGCCCAAATATGTCTATAACAGTCGCCCCCTAAAGCATGAGGTCGTTAATCTTTTGATGTCGGGTGAAATGCTTTATTATGAGGATCCGAAGTTCTTTCAAGCTGGGAGGAGACCTGTAATAAGATACAATACAATACATTATCTTCATAATATTTTCATGATCTAGTTGAGGCGGGCATTCCCATGCTCAGCTTTATAAATTCATTTTCGTGTACATAGGACAGACAATCGTCTGAGTGTAGACTGATGATTCTGGTAGAGCCATCATCCCTTTGATTGGATGATTATCTGTGCAGCAATGATGTACATTTGATGTCTTTATTTCCCTGAATATATATCGCAGCCCGGATGGATGAAAGTAGATCTGGGGTCTTCAATCTCGTTCGATCTTCACTCAAAGTACAAGTCGATCCATGTGAGAGATGTTCTGGAGTCGAACATGGAAAGACATCTCCTGATTACCAGCCAATGATGTGAGTTGTTAACATGCGCGAGAGGAATCACCGATAATGATAATGACCCTCAAGGTACTGCAGTACAATTCACGTGGTGTGAATAAAGGACTTGGCGTTGAACACCACGCAAAATCTTTTGGTCAAAGGTCATTGATGTAAACCTGTCGCTGAAAGTGAGAAACTTGCCATTGATGCATGCAAGCTTCAAAGTACTGAACGGGGTGTTCCTAGACCGACTTCTTGGATAATGAGCTGATGTCGACAAGAAGCGATCCGTCACAAGAGGGCATTAATGAATCCCACATCGATGACATGGAACAGAGCAAATGATTTTAATGGAGGTGAAAACGATCTGATGAAATAAGGTCCAGGGTGGCAGTCATGAAAGAATGGAGTGTAAATGTATTGTAGCGGGTGAGACACAGGTGAATTCTTTGAATGACTTCCCTTGAACATATCGGCGACACTGACGTGATGGATTGGTAGCATTAACCCCAAATGTTGATGGTGTGATGGGACCATGGTGATGTGACTGGTGAATGAAACAACCCAACCCGACTTGGATGCGGAGTGAAAGTGTCATGTTCAAGAGCGACTTGCTACCAACAAAGTTTCTTCAAGTTTTCTTCCCAATTTTTCCCCAGTCATTGCTGACCAGTACCTCTTTATTTTTGTCAAGCTTGAGGAGGATAACATATGCTTGTTCTATAATTTTCCCTTTGGGCAAACCCATCGCTATGTTTTAACGAGCCTAGCGATAGTGAAACTCGTTCTTGTCTGCTATGGACAAGTTTGTCGCTATTAAGTTTTAACGAGTTTAACGACAAAGATAACTCGGTCCTTTTCAATTTTAGAGAGTCTGAAAAGGAACATAAAGGAAACTCCAAAATTCCTTTTTTGTCATCTAATCCCTTAAGTCCAAAAAAGTATAAAACAATACAGAAGGGATGAATTTTCAATACTTTTAACAAGCCGAACAGAACAAGCGCTCGATCGTTTTGTGTAATAATCCCTCAGGTCCAAAAAGATTAAAATCTAGAGGAGGGATAGCACTTCTGATCCCTTTAACGAGCTGGAGAGGCCAATGTCGCGGCAATATTTTCATATTTTACGAGTCAGTTGAAAAGAGCTTAAAGGAGACTCGTCTTTTGAGGAACGAGTGATAAAATTGGGTAGCACCTGATTCTAGGTAGGGTTTGGAATTTTCCAATCAAGGCAGTGTTACAAGGATGGCTAGTGAGATCACTCTTCGCAGCTGTTCCTCAAAAGGGGTAAACAATCAAATGGAGGTGAATGATCGGCCAATACAGAGTGGAGGTGATGATGAGAACACGACCAGGGCTTTAAAGGCTGAATTACTACATTCACGATGGTTATTTACCAGAAATCAGTTCATTTTTTTGATTGAGCTTAAACACTGGGGGAAAAATTTGCTCATGACTTATGTTTATTTTTTAACGAGCTTGAACTATGTGCTAAAACTGCTCGATACAACGGTCATTTCTTGACTTTACCATAAATAGCTTTGTTCTTTCAAAGATTGTACTGCATTTTCAATTGCTTCATCAAACTAGTTAGAAATGAACAATACATGTTTGAAAAATGAGTTAGAACACAAATATTTTACTCGAATTATGTAAAAAGTAATGTAAAAGTGCTTTTACCTCTCATTTTACCATTTCATTTGAACTTTGGTTTGTTGGAGCTTTGGAGGTGCCTTTTCCCCCTTGATTTTCATCAGCTGATTCCGGGAGATTCTGTGGACGATTCTCGGCGCCGTCTGGACCAGGTAGGAGCTAAACCTGAGCTCTTTCATTTCATGCTTTCCATTTTGCATTCTAAGCTTGATTCCTGGATTTTCTGAGCCTTTGGGGTTTGAAAAACTCACCCTGGCTTCAACACACCCCTTGTGTATCGAAAGGTGCATTGGATGTTGGCCTGTCTACTGGCCATCTGACATGCAACGCACCCAGAGCACTACTGTAGGTGCGATGGGCGCAAGGAAGGAACTTTATGCACAGTTTTTGATGGAAATTTTGCCTGTTTCTCACCAAAATCAGGATCTAACTCTTCTCTTTTTTGTTTTCAGAGATTTTTGGAGTAAGATGACTATTACATGGCGAGAACGTGAGCATGAAGAAGAGGACATGCTTTCTTGACATGATCTGGTTACAGTAAACGCACTGCGGAACTGTGGCTTGCTGAAGTTTTTCCACATTTCTAGCATGAGACAACAAATCAACTTGCTGCAGTATTTGCTCGATGCTTGGGATCCTACCAACCAGGTGTTCCAGATTAGGGGCAAATCCATCCCCTTGACTATAGTGGACATCTATTTCTTGACTGGCTTGTCGAGACGGGGTGCCCCCATCTCTTTATCAGGTTTGGTCCGAGGAGGTGAATCTGTGAGAGATTATGTTCGCCAGTATTGCAGAGAGGGATCTCAGCCGAGTAAAGATGGCAAGATCATCATCCGTGATGTCACTAACAGGTCCCTCAGGACTATTTTGTTCACTTTTTGTAGGATGGCCGGTGGTGCGGCTCTTCATGTAGCTAACCGATCTTATATGCAGTATGCCTTGGAGTGTCTCCAACTGAAGGTGTTCAACTGGTGTGACGTAGTACTTCTTGTGATGAAAGAACAGTTGACCAAGGTGAAGAGTGGGAGGTTGAAGAACTTTGGGTATGGTTCTATTTTGACCCCCTTTGCCTTGGAAAAGATACCACTGATGCAGCTGCAGTACATTGCACTCGATTTACCTTCACCGACTGAACCACATATGCAGAGATGGGTCGACCATATGTCTAGGCATGCTGGTCAGTCTCAGATTTCCTTTTCTGATACCTTCTTCAGGTGGTTTGATCATCAAGAGATGGTTTATTCCGAGTATCCATATGCTGGTATGGACTTCCGGGGTGACCGAGATTTAGTATTGCCGGCTGGCGAATAGTGGGGCGCCATTGGTAAATTCTTTGACCATATTCCTGTTTATCGTTTTTCTTTTATAATGTCCTTGTGCTTTATTCTGTCAAGACTTAATCAAACTCATGTGTTCATGCAGATGTCGGTCCCGTTCGGCCAGTAGTACGCCTGAGAGTGCCAGCTGCCGCCCCAGCAGGAGAGGCTGTTGGAAGGGTTATCCTTCGCGACCTCGATGTGGCCGAGACTCTCACGGCATTACAGGAACAGGTTGAGGGCCTCACTCTTGGTATCCCAGATGTGAGGACTGATGAGCTGCCCTTGAGGTTGTAGCGGCATACTACTGGTGTGCCAAGACAATGGAATTGCCTCTTACGCATGATCACACAGGTTGTGACTTGCTATCACGAGCATCATTAGACTAGGGTACCCCCTAGCGTTTTGAGTTTTGGGTCATTTGACCAATTTTGTCTTGGTTACAGAACATTATGTGTAAACCATAAACAATTATATATATATTTTTGATTTTCGAAGTTGTATTTTGGTTAAGTTACATGATCCAAATGCAAATATTAATGGTATCCTTCTTTTTATAAATGTTGCAAATGTCTATCTAACACATAATTTGCCAATGAGTCAGTTAATGTGTTTAAGGTTCTGGAAATATGCTGATATTGAATAAAATCAAATTACCTTTCCAAAATCTTAACCCTTAAGAACATGCGATAAATAGCTGGATTTCGGACAGAGTAGATACTAGTGAGTTGTAATATGACGAGTTGTGAGTCTAGCCTGACAATTAGTCGGCGTATGCCATGTGTGATGGCATTAGAGAGAAGTTCTATCAACGCGCTATATTCAGCGATGTTATTCGTTGATCGACCAATACATACCCCTCTGAAACTTACTAACTCGCCGCTTGGATCAAAAATGGCCCAGGCTGTGGAAGATAGGTTTCGTGAACTACGACTCGCTCCGTCGGCATATCCAACACATGACTCCACTAGGTTTGACATCTGCAATAAATGTTAAAAGTGGATTATGTTATCACGAAATCATGTACTGATGGCTGCTATCAGTTAGACTCTATGTAACTATTTCAGACCAGACTCTTGACTAAGGATTAGCCTCCTTAGTCTGAGAGGGCTCTCTCAAAACAAACTATTAATTATGATTAACACTAAGAGGGCTAACTCTTGAAATGAAGACTTAATAAACATACTGGTTGGACAGACAACATAAGATTTCTTCCATTGGGCTCATGGAGTCAAACACCATTTCAGTAAACCATAAAACTACTCATTCATGGAAGTCAGGGCATGTAATGTTTAAACACTCAAAACATTTCTCAAATGAACCTCAACTCATAAATACACACAGGAAATCTGAGCAGCTAGGTGAATTCAGAGTGATTGTGTATCTATAAAGCTGTAAAACATAAAGGATAAAACAAAGCCACATACATCTTGAGCATCTGAACAAAGTATGAATCCTGAGAAGAAAAAGTAGTTTTTTATATCACTGTAACAAGTCTTTACATAAGCCAATATAAACTCTGTTTCTTCAAAAACATCCAACCCTAATTACATCCAAGTCTGATCCATATATAGGAATACATGCTTAACCACCTCGAGCTTCCTCCTCCAGCATGAGGGGAGCATCGAAGGCTGCTATTAACTATCCCTATCTGCTGTTTAACTAATTTATTAATTACATAAGTGTTGAACTGTAATTACAAAAGATCCTACTTAATTCAAAACTCAAATCTGTCCTCCTCGTAGCATGATGACTTTCTGATTCTTGACACCTGTATATTTTCTGTTTTGGCCGAGATATGTTGGAGGAGAATACACTGAACGAGCTGGCTTTGGATACTGGCTGCGTAGATGGCTCATTAATCAATCAAGATAAGTGCCCTGTTTTCACGGTCCTTGTCTCCCATCATTCTTCACTACTTAAAGAACATGTTCCCCTCTCTTTAATTCTTTAAAAACAACGCATATCACCATATTCCCAATGAGCTGGAAGCCTTGTGGACTGAACAGGTGTACAAACCAAATCACCGGAAACCATAACCAGAACCCTAACAATTCGGTCATAAAGTACCTTTAACAAAGCTTTAGCTAAAGACAAAATATTTCACCTTTTCTCCAAAAAGTACACTTGTCACTCTCTGAATAGCTAGGAGAGTCTTGTATGGTCTCCCTTACGTTCTTGAGGCATTTCATTCAAAAATTCACTGACCCCATCATTAAACTCTTTGTTTTTCTTATAAAACAACACCTACAGCAGTTTCGTAGCGCGCTACGAAACTGCTGTTTTTGTTAAAACATAGTACATTTGCACTAAAGCGTCTTTTGTTTGAACTTATGACTTTTCAAACTTCTTCTACAGGTGTCAAAGACTTAAGTGATCTCAAAATAGTGGAACTTAAACAAAATTGACCAAAACTAAGAATATCACCTTTTCCTCAAATCAGTGAGCTAGTTGACCTAGCTGTGTCTTCAAATTTGCAATCTCCTTCTTCAAAGCTTTGTTTTTAGCTCTCAGGGTCATGTTCATTTTCCTGATATGTTTAGCTTGTTTGAGGGCTGGAACCGTCTAGGTATATACATCAGCCACTGAATCTACATGACTCACTAGGCTTCTGCTACCCTTTAACACAACTTTTCTATAGTTGGCATACCTAACTGCACGCTCCTTAATCACATTCTTTGTTTTGAAAATTTCCTCTTTGGCTGCTCCTACTTGATTCTTTATGGCAATCACATTTCCTCCTTGGGTGATGATAACCTTTCTGTTCTTGTCTTTATGTTTGACTGCCTCCACTGTTTTGGTCAATACTTCAATTACCTCTTTTCTGGGTGACTTTACAGCTTTCTCTCCTTTATGCACTTTCTCCTTTACAACTTCTCCTTCTTTATGCACTTTCTCAGCTTCTCTAATTTGTTTCCTTGTAACTGGTCTTCTTGGCTTGAACATAAACTCCTCACTAGGCTCATCAAACCTTAATCTCTTTGAAGCTTTTGATTTCTTAGTGCTCTTAGGAGAAGATTGGGTCAAGTCAATATGAATGGGTTCAAGATGAACTGGTTCTTCCTGCTCAAATTCAATTGCCTCAAGTAAATCACTTAAGTTGGCTTTCGAAATTGGACTTTCCTCAACAGCTACTGATTTACCTTTCTCCTTGCTTAATTGACCCCTTGTTTTAACTCTTGATGCTCTTTCGGACACAGCTGATCCATGTACATCTTTCTTGTGCTTGACCTTTTCCTTGATGATGATGAGGTGGCTGAGGTGGCTCTTTAATAACCAAGGGCTTGACTGGTTTGTTTAACTGAGATTTAACTTTCTTTTTCTCCCTAGCCTCCTTCCTAAGATCAGCTATTGTAGGTTCTTCCATTGATTCTTCTCTTTCCCTAACAGGCTGTGGGGTGAGGCCTGTCTTATTCTGGAAACCGGCCATATAGATGAAAGAATCCCAATCCCTACCAATTTTTTGCAGAGCATCCAGCACTAACAGTTTGACTAGACCATGATGACATAGTGAGGTCTCACAATCATCCTTTCTCAATTGAACCTTGTCACACATCTTGCTGAGGCTTCGAAACAGGTAAAATGGGATGTCTATAGATGTTTTACCCGTAAAATGCAGCAACAACTTAAAATGATAGGAATAAACTTTGTTATATCTGCCCTCACAAGTTAAATACTTTTGAATACAGGTAAGAAGCATAGCATAGTGTTCTTTAACATAACTTCTAGGCACAGCCTTGGTTAAATCTTCATTCGCATAGGCTTCCTTCAAGAATTCTTTACAGGGGCTCATATCAAATTTGAAATTTTTAAACCACTCCTGCCCCCCTCTGGGAATCTCAGTCACACTAGCAATAGCCTCTGGAGATACTGGGAATTCTAACATAGATACCTTGGAATTTAAGCCTGTAAAATTCAAGGCAAACTCTTTTGTTACCTGAGTGTGTCCTCCCTTCAGCTTTTCACAGAAACTCCAGCAACCAGCGTCCTTGAAGGCCCTTTTAACACCTTCATCCTTCAATGCAAGGTCCAATCCTTCAGGTTTTTCCCTTTGACACCTTCCAGACCGATGCTCCTTCTTTTCCATTATGCTTTGAAATCTTTCGCACAGCAAGACACCACCAGCCTCAACTCGAAAAGCAAATTCAAATTTTAGAATGCAAGCTCGCTTGCAACCAGGCTCTCTTGAAGAAGAAACTCGGGTTCATTTTCAATTCAGATGTCTTATCATATAAGCTGGCCACTCCATGCAATATTAACAAACATCATGACACAACCACATATGACAAAACCATTTAAATGAACTTAATGTGCATGACTATGAACCTATTGGTGGAATGATGGCTCGTAAGTGCTTGGAGGGTACACCAACTGACAACAACCGAACGGACACAATGACTCATCCCTGGACATGACATTTTACGAATCTGCGCTGCGAAAATCCCCGAATCTGTGATTTCGTAGCGCAGACAGTTATAATTTAGCGACATGCGCTGCGAAATGGCTGACGCTACGAAAAGGCTAAAACATCATTGCGCTGCAAAATCAACCAATCAAACTGCGCTGCGAAAATGCGAAAAGGACACATGACATATACGAGATAAGAGATGTCTTATTCAATCACGATGAAGGAAGACTAACGGTTTTGAAAATGATTCTCATTAATATCATTGAAAAACATAACCCCTAAGTGCTAAACATAGGATAACAACCATTTGACACTCATTTTTGACAATGAAACTTTGGACAAAACTTATATACATGTGACTGCAATTCTAGGTGATAACAGATTACTTGACCAAAACACTTTAGCGAAAACAAAAACATAACAAAAGCATATAGGTTACTATACTGAATTACGGATAGTAACGCTTGAGGTACAACCCGTTACGAGGTTGTGTCAGTGGAATCCCGTCATAATCCATTAACTCATAGGCTCCTTTTGCTAACACTCGCTCAACAATATAGGGGCCCATCCATAAAGACTTAAATTTACCTGCCCCCAATTTATCGGATTCTTGGTCATAAAGCAAGACCAAGTCACCTTGTGAGAAGACACGGGGTTTGACATTCTTGTCGAACTGCGCCTTGACTTGTTCCTTATGGGCTTCGTTAGCCAAAGCGACATCATGACGGGTTTCATCCAATTGGATTAGTTCCAAGAAACGAGCCTCCTCTTCTGAAGTTCCGGGGAGAAGGTCAATTGCGAGTTTGAGGGATGAGATTTCACACTGGATTGGTAAGACTGCTTCCAGGCCATATACCAGTTGGAAAGGTGTAAACCCAGTTTCATTCCTTACCAATGTTCGGTAAGCCCACAAGGCTGAGTACAGGATTAGGTGCCAACTTCTTTTGTGAACTCCAATCATCCTTTGCAGCATGCGCTTCAGGACTTTGTTGATTGCTTCAACTTGTCCATTGGCTTGCGGGTAATATGGAGTAGAGCTGTCATGAGACAATCCTAATTTGACAGCTAATTCGACCATCATGTGATTGCAAAAATGCGATCCATGATCTGTGACTATAGCTTGTGGGACGCCGAATCTGGCGACTACATGATTGAAAAAGAAGAGGGCAGCTATTTCACTAGTATTATCTAATGTAGGCATCGCCTCAGCCCATTTGGTAAGATAGTCAACTGCGACTATGATATACCCATGCCCCCCGGTCGAGGTGGGGTTACATGTCATGAAATCGATGCCCCATTTGGCGAATGGCCCGACAGCAACTATTGGCTGTAGAGGTGCGGGTGGTCTTCTAGTTTTGCTATCGAAAATTTGACAAGCATGGCAACTTCTGACTGTGGTTATGCAATCTTTGAACATTGTTGGCCAAAAGTATCTTGCTCGTAAATTTTTTTGCGCTGTAGCATAACCGGATTGATGCCTCCCACATGCGCCTGAATGGCAATCATTCAGGACTTTTTCGGCCTCCTCATGGGTGATTCACCTTCTCAGAATTGTATCGATACCACGACGGTAAAGTGTATCACCGACGATCATGTAATCTTTTGCTTGGTATCGAATATGTTTTTGTTCGGAGCGAGAGGTATTTGGCCTATATTTCTGGGTTTGGAGATAAATGATTATATCCCCATTCCACAGATTGCTTGAAGATATCAGAAACAAATTTTCGTCCACGATCGTTTCTTCGGATGTTTCATCGTTGGACGACGATGGGAGATCGCATAATAATTCTGCGAAAACCAGAGCTTTCTTTGACTTGGATTTTACAAATTCCATATCAAACTCTTGTAGAATCGCTATCCATTTTGAATATTTTCCCCCCAGCAACTTTCGTGACAATATATCAGTCATGGGGTTGCAATCTGACAGAATGGTAGTTTTTCGAAAGAGGATATAGTGTCGAAATCTCTGTATCGCTTGAACAGCTGCGAGCGCTAGCTTTTCAACATAAGAATATTTGCTTTCTATATCATTTAAGTTCTTACTTAAATAGTGTCGGAAACGTAGAAATATCGCTCTTAAATGCTGCGGATGATCAGTCTGCTTTCGTGAATGAGCCGGAAGGTCGTCGAGGTATGGTTGAACGATGTTTTTGATGTCATGGAAGGCATAATTCATTGCCCTCTGAAATGTTTCCCCTGCGTTCTTTAAACCAAAGGGTAATTTTCGACATGCGAATGTGCCCCACGGACAAATAAATGCAGTCTTTGACTGGTCCTGTGGGCAGATATTTATTTGATTATACCCGGAGAATCCATCCATAAATGAAAAGATTTCACATCCGGCGCATTCATCAATTATCTGGTCGATGAAGGGTGTAGGGTAGTTGTCTTTTGGTCAAGCTTGATTTACATCCCTATAATCGACGCACACTCTAATTGTTCCTTGTTTTTTCATAACAGGGACAATATTCGATACCCAATCGGTTAGAGGGATCGGGTAAATGAAACCAGCATGGATAAGTTTTTCAACTTCTGCCTTAATGGCAGCGGCTTTCTTGGGGTGCACCTGCTGTAGCTGTTGTCATACTGGTTTAACATCGAGATACATCTTGATTTCTTGTTCAACGATACTTGAGTCAATGCCTGGCATTTTATTATATGACCAAGCAAAGACATCTCTGAATTCGCAAAAAAGAGCATTATATATTTCCAGTTCTGAAGGAGAACAACATTTGCCAACATAAATATTCTCTACAACATCTGTTTTGGTCGAGATATTTATGGCGATAGTCTCTTCAATGTTGGACAAGTTTCGCTCGGAATCCACCGTGTTTACAGTATTTGATAGAAAATCAAAAACTGAAGGATGATAAAGGTCATCAGGAGTATTTTCTTCACAATCCGGAAGAAGGGAACGATGGTGGTAATCATCCCATGGTGCCCCTTCAATTACCATTGATTGAACAATTCCTTCGTTGGTGACATGCACTCTCGACCAAGGATCTGAAGGGGTGCCATATTCCTTAGACCTATCTATCCAAACGCTTGATGAGCGTTGATTTGGGTTTGCCTCCCATGCTAGGAACATTGATTGCTACAATATTTCTGTTGGGCTTGGAGGAAAAACCTGCGCATGATCCATGTCGATATCATTTTCTGAGATCTTTTTTGAAGATATCATATTGCAGGTTCCTACCGACGCTACTTCCGCCAAATTGATTGGAGGTGGAAGGGCGAAAGTTCCCATTAATATAGGGTCTTTTAGTAGGCCTACTCTGATATTTTGAATCGAATGGGGGCTTCCATGGATCATTGGAATGCTTCCCGTAACTTGAGAACCATTTGGGAGGAAGTTTTGTTGGTCGATGATTGTAATCCCTCCTTGAAAGGGAAATGCAATCTTCCTAAAATAGGTCGACACAACAGCAGCCATAGCATATATCCATGGTCTTCCTAGTAGGATGTTGTAATCGAGATTTCCGTCGATTACCTCAACATCTATTTCTACGGTTTTCCCTCCTAGTTCAATCTTCAAGTTACTTAGAATACCATATGGGGTATATGTTCGTCCATCAAATGCTTTTAATGTCATCGAAGATCGCGACAAGGTTGGAGATCCTAAAGTTTTCCAGCAACTCATCGACATAATACATGTAGATTCCCCCTCATCAATAATCGTTCGATGAACAGTTTTGTTGAGGGCTTTCACTTGAAAGAGGAAAGCTAGTTGAGCTGGTAACTGAGGATCGTATCCTTTATGATCGAGGGATACAAGATTGGAATCCTTTGGGTCTATCCCACTGATGGCTGATAATAAAGCTTGATTTTGGGATGGGCAATTTTGTAGTACCTCAAGAGTCGACATAGCGGATGGCGATTGGGCCAAATCTTCCACTATATTATAATGTTGTGCTGCTCTAGCACGAGGATTAAATGTCGACTTGTGTACTACTCCCTTTGGCAGTTTTATTGTCAGTTCAGGAATGATGGGCGGCGCAACTTCTATCGAAGTTGTTGTTGAACTACTAGGTTGATCTTTATCCTTGTTGTTCGACAGCTGTGGATTCCCATAATCTTTGTTCCTTGTCGATATCAAAGCATCATTTTGCTGTTTTGAAACCGACAACATTAACACTTGAGACGGGGAAGCATTTCCACTGTCAACCAGATTTTTTCCTGGATTCGGAAACGGATCAGTTAATATTGCTGAGGTCTTTGTATTCTTGAAGAATTTTTTAAGCTCAGCTTTATACGGACAATATGATGTCTAATGATCCTCATCGCATATGAAGCATGGATGATTTGGTTTCTTATTTCCAGAAGGGTTCACAGAAGATTTTTCAGGTGATGATTCTTCCTGTTTCTTCTTCTTCCCTTTGCCTTTCTTCTTTCCCCCTGGTTGCTTAGTTTGTTTGCCTTTATCTGTCGATACGGAATTTACTTCCGAGGCAAGAAGTTCCTCTTTTGCATTTTGACCGGAAATCTTACGGGCCTTTTTAGATGTATCCTTTGTCGATTTCGTGTCTATTGCGCCAATCACGCCATCGCCGGCATGAGAGTCCTTGTTTGATTTAGGAGGAGGAGGGACTGAGAATTCTGGTCTAGGAGCGTCAGGTATTTTATCATAGAGCGTGCCGGACTGAGTGTAAATCAAGTCCAAATATTGCGCACGAGCGATAACCTGCTCTTCGGTGACGACTCCCCCTTTTGCCACATCTTCTGTGATGGAAGGAAATAATGAATTAATAAACCATTCAGCTAAAAGCTGATCGGGAACATACGTTTTTACCATTCTACGACGACGTCGCCATTCATGTATATGATCAGATATGTGATTAGCCGTTGTTTGTTTGAAATTGGTAAGAATTTTCGTTCCCGTTTCATACCATATCGGTAACTGAAAATGGGTTAGAAAGGTTGTGGCTAGGGTACTAAAGTTGTCAAATGAAGCTCTAAGCAATTCGATATACCATTTTGCTGCCAGACCAGTTAACGTCCTCTGAAAAAGGCGAAGCCTAATTGAATCATCGTTTAGGGTGTTTGATGAACACCACAGATGAAAGGTCATCACATGATTCGACAGATCTTCACCTGGATTTCCATTAAATTTAGGAATATCTGATGGAAGTTTATGCGGAATCGCTGGCCACCAAGGGGCGTAAGCGATTGGATCGTTTGTTAAACAATTTAAATCAGGTAACTCTAAAGTCACCATGAAGGGTAACTGTTGATTCAGGTTAGGTGAAGCATACCCAGGATAAGATGGGATTTCCTGAGCAGTTGGTCTTTGGATACCAGCATAATGCATTTGATGCTGGTAACTCTGGTAAGGTTGGTGGGCATGACCATTGTAGAATGGTTGATTTTGACCGTTTTGAATATATGGTTGCCCACTATTTGCAAAGATTTGTTGCTTAGAACCTTGGTATACTTGTTGGAACTGTGGTTGTTGGTATTGTACTAGCCATGGTTGTAAAGCCATGTATTGTTGCCCGACACTAACTGTTTGACCAAGATGAGGGGTCATTGTACCCGTTTGAACCTGTGTCATTCCACCAGTCGGCGATTGTGGTTGAGTTGCAGGGTCAAGAGGCTGTTGCATTACAACCTGAGAAACTTGAGGTTGGCATACAATAGGTAGCGCTTGAACTTGTGACACCGTCACAATATCTGGCGTAGTTGGTACACTTGACATAGGTAAGCATTGTTGCATCGAATATATAACTCTTGGTTGTTGAGGTAGTATCGATACCCAACCGCTTGACGTAATTCCAACATAACCCAAATTTTGTTGTGAACTCCCGTATGGCTGTCCTCTGGACAATGAAAGGGTGTACTGCCCCCCATACGGCGGTAATCCGGTACTTAAGGGAATGGCTTGCCCTTGAGGGCCGGACTGCCCAAATTGTCCTCCAAATGGATCAATTTGTTGAGACTCAACATAAGATTTTCTGGATATTATTCCGGATGAACAAACATGAACAAACCATACCGTCGAAATAGCCCTTGAGTGGGCTCCTTCTAGCGATTGAGAACTAGTTGGGACAGATGGTATACCGGCGAACATTGTTGGAGTGATAGCAGGAAGTTCTGCCGTCGCTGTATCAGATGACACAGTCCTAGATGTTGACGGTTGTTCAAACATTTTTAGTCTATCCAAAAGATTACCTAGCGATTCTACAGGAGCTTCCGCTGGCGGTAGACTAATTTCTGATGAAGAAGGATACAGAGTGATCCCGACTCCAAATTGCGATGGAGTACTAGATGGAGGATCTTCCACAATCTCTTCTATAGCAATCAGACCAGGTGGAAGGGGTAGACCGTCAGGTCTGTAGAATATTTCTGGTGCCGAAGAAGGTATAGAATCCGCAGCGACAGATGTTTGGGGAGCAACACTCTCTGAACCGGTTGTAGATGTAATTGGTTCAATGACACAAGTGTTTACCCTCAGACTAGGATCAGTACTACTGTCCTTCGACAGTTGCTGAACTTCTTCTGTAAAGGCAGGGATACTAGAAATTTTTGGAGTAATCGGAGTCTCTGATGTTGTTGGAACACTTATTCTAACTTTACCAGGAGATTTGGAACCGGTTAAATGAGTTCGCTTTGTCCGTAATAGCTTCGATTCCGGAGACAAAGATGGTTGACTTGTAAGCCTCCACGAACAGCGGGGTTTCAATTGACTTTCTTCCACAATTGCGGATTACTCGATCGACTAAAAATCAAGGGGAAGTATGTTTCCGAATTAGATGAATTTTAGATGCTTTGACACAACTTGTTTTTTCAATTTTTAAGAGTCGAGAAAAAACAAAAGATGACTCTAGTCGCCTTCGATTTTAATGAGCCTGAAGTGACAAGTGCTCAGATGGACCTTTTCCATTAAGGAGTCTGAAAAGGAATGAAAGGGACTGCTCTGGAAATCTAGGTAGAGGGATTACCAAACCAATAGCAAAACTGTAGAATACTTTTTACGGTACGGCAGTCAATCTTCCCGAATGTTGTGTTCAGTGCATTGCGATCGATAGGGCGGCAGACACGGCTTCCTATGGATAAAGGATTAAGCCTATTGTGGTCTCCCAAAATATACTTGACAGTACGTGGGAGCACAAGTCTGTATTGGCACTTATCGTCTCAAAGTGGAGGAATCACCCAACCATCAGTGAGAACAACAGTTACTAGGCTTTACGACGCCGGAATACGTCTCTAGCCTAGACTTCTAGATGTTGTGCGTTAGGTTCCAAAGTGTTGTTAGATTCATTAAATTTATTTTATAATTGATCTTGCTTAGGAAATTTTCCTTTCAGGTTCACCGCGAGATGTAGATGTATAATTCCTAAAATGCAATCTAAGATGATAAACAGTCTTTTATCTTCTTTGTGCAATGAAAATCCTATCTATTAAGGAAAGAGAGACAATATTCTTTCACAAAGAGCAAAGAGCACACTCTAAATGCATTGTCCTAAATCAAACCAATCAAACAGTCTACATGCAAATGCAGATGCATGTATTTGTTTTCGGCTTTCTTAGTATGTGAATGGTAAAAAGAAATCTAATGCACAAATCTGAATTACTTTTCAAGCGACAATTTTGTTATGAAACCAGCTCACAAAAAGATAGAAAAGAGAGATTCACGCCTTAGAATTCAGCCTCTTCGAGGGGGCAACCTCCTTTACATTACATAAATGAACAATTCTTGGATGATACAAATGAAAATACCTCCTTTCTATATATAGGAGTCTAAGGTGGTCCCAATACAATCAAAGCCTACATAACAATAATAATTGTAGGGCACAACAATAACAATAGTGGGCTTCTATGTGGCACAATAGTAACAATATGGGCACTACATGGGTACATCAATATAAATAAGGGGTATAACTACAATAGTAATGGGGTAATCACTAGTATTATAGGGACCCAACATGCCCCTCTCCTTCAAAAAAGTGTTGTCCTCAACGCTTGAGTAGTTCAAGATACTTCTGCATAAAATTCTCGTCCTCCCATGTGGAATCTTCAGCGGATAAGTTCTTCCACTTGATAAGGTACTCTGAAATTGATCGATTTCGTAGCTGTCGAGTTCTTGTTTCTATAACTGCTTCCGGTTCCAATATAATTTTTCCTTCTTCATCAAGTTCTGGCAATATTGTTTGAACCGGGAGCTTGTCGCCTATAACCTTCTTTAAGCATGAAACATGGAAAACTGGGTGCAATCGAGAAGCTGCAGGAAGCTCCAATTTGTATGCCATAGTACCAATCTTTTGCAACACCTTGTACGGACCATAATACTTTGGTGATAATTTATTATCCTTCTTAGCTTGCTTGAGGGACATTTGCTTATATGGTTGTAGCCGTAGGAATACCCAATCACCTACATCAAAACTTCTTTCACTGCGATGCTGATCTGCCTGTTGTTTCATTCTATTCTGTGCCAACACAAGGTTATCCTTTAAGAGTTGGAGGACTTGTTGTTGATGTTCGATGTGATGTTCCACTGCCTGAACCTTAGAATTTTCTCTTAAATATGATGTGATGGATGGTGGTTGATACCCATAAAGTGCCATAAATGGGGTCATTTTTGTTGCTGTATGAAGGAAGTGTTATACCACCATTCAGCCAGAGGCAACCATTTGACCCATTGTGTCTGTTTATCAGATACAAAGCAACGAAGGTATCCTTCCAAACATTTGTTTACTATCTCAGTTTGCCCATCAGATTGAGGATGATAAGATGAGCTATGAGCTAACTGAGTACCAAGACAAGAAAATAATTCTGTCCAAAAATTTCCAGTGAAAATGGGATCTCTGTCACTTACAATAATCTTTGGGTTTCCATGTAGCTTTTGAATTGTTTCCATAAATGCAGTAGAAACTGTACTGGCTTTAAATGGATGTGATAATGCACAAAAGTGTGCATACTTGGTAAGTCTGTCAACTACCACCATGATGACACTCTTTCCCTCAGACTTGGGTAAACCTGTGATAAAATCCATTGATACCTCCTCCCAACGTTGGCTTGGAATGGATAAAGGTTGTAATAGACCCGGTGTCTTAATTGTTTCAACTTTATTTTGCTGGCAAACCAAACATTCTACCACAAACTTTTGAATATCTGATTTAAGGCCATCCCAAAAAAATTCCTTCTTAACCCTGTGGTAAGTTTTTAAAAATCCTGAGTGCCCTCCTAAGGGAGAAGTGTGCAATTCCATAAGAATCTTTTGTTTTAGCTGGGAATTCTTACAGAGGTATAAGCGATCTTTGTACCATAACGAATCATTTTTCCAGCTAAATGTATCAGACGTACTGGAATCTTGTTGTAGCTTTCGAATAAGTGCCCACACTTCTTCGTCATTCTTCCATTCCTCCCTTGCTTCATTTATCCAATCTGGTTGGATGATAGAAATAGCGCACAACAATGCTTCCACATCCTCATCCTTCCTTGAGAGTGCATCTGCCACCACATTTTGCTTCCCTTTTTTGTAGATGATTTCAAAGTCATAACCCAACATCTTTGTGACCCACTTTTGTTGCTCTTCAGAGGATAATCTTTGTTCTAAAAAGTATTTAAGGCTATCATGATCTGTTTTTACCTTGAAGTGTCTTCCCATTAGGTAGGGTCGCCATTTCTTAAGTGCATGGAGTATTGCCAACATTTCCTTCTCATAAATAGCTTTTCTTAGAAACTTTCCCTTGATTGGACGACTTTCAAAAGCAATGGGTCTTTCATCTTGCATTAGAACAGCACCAATTCCATTTCCTGAAGCATCACATTCCACAATAAAGGTTTTTGTGAAGTCCGGTGTAGCTAAGACCGGTGCTTGGCACATTGCCTCTTTAAGATGTTCAAAGGCCTTTGTTGCTTCCGGAGTCCATGAAAATGCATCTTTCTTCAATAATGTCGTTAGAGGTGCTGCTATTCTCCCATAATTCTTAACAAACTTGCGATAATACCCTGTCAACCCAAGAAATCCGCGCAAATGCTTTATGGATGTGGGGATTTTCCATTCCTTAATGGCTTTAATTTTGGTAGGGTCTACCTTAACTCCTTCATGAGATACAATATGACCCAAATATTCCACCTCCTGGACTCCAAAGAAACATTTGGATCTTTTGGCATATAATTGTTTCTCTTCCAATAGTTGTAGCACCCTGTCAACATGTTCAACATGATCCTTCCAAGACTTGCTGTAGATAAGTATATCATCAAAAAATACTAACACAAATTTTCTAAGGAATGGTTTGAAAATTGAATTCATCAAACCTTGAAATGTTGAAGGTGCATTGGTAAGGCCAAAAGGCATGACCAAAAATTCATAATGACCCTCATGAGTTCTAAATGCCGTTTTTGGAATGTCTTCAATCTTCATTCTGATTTGATGATATCCTGAACGAAGATCCAACTTGGTGAAGTAAATTGATCCATGCAATTCATCCAGTAATTCATCAATGACAGGAATGGGGAACTTATCTTTAATAGTGAGCTTGTTGAGCTCCCTATAATCCGGACACATGCGCCATGATCCATCCTTCTTGTGCACCAATACTACTGGAGCAGAGAAAGAACTTTGACTCGGTTGAATTATACCAGCCTCTAGCATTTCTGCAACCATACGTTCAATTTCACTTTTTTGGACATAGGGATATCTGTACGGCCTGATGTTTGGAGGAACACTTCCTGGAATCAGATGAATAGCATGATCATGATCACGCATAGGTGGGAGACCTTTGGGAGTCTCAAATACCTTGGAATGATTGTCCAGGACTTTTTGGAGATCTGGAGAAATAGATGATTCTAATGTGGAAACATCTAGCGAACATAATTGTGCAATTACACCCCTTTGCTCCTTTTTTAGAAGCTTTGTCATACCATTAGAGCTGATTATCTTTCCTGGTTTCCCTGCAATACCCCTTAATTCAACTTCCTTTCCTTCCATAGAAAATTTCATGAAAAGTTCTTGAAAATTAAAAGCTATTGTACCCAAGGATTGTAGCCATTGGACTCCTAGTACAACATCAGCACCTCCCATTGGAATGGAAAGCATTGGGCTAGTCAATACATATTCTCCCATGGATAGCTTGATATTATGGCACTTTCCAGAGCAATTTATTGTTCCTCCATTTGCAATCATCACTTGACACTCTGGTGCTGGATATAGGAAGCAATTCAATTCTTTTGCTACCCTACAATGAATAAAATTGTGGGTGCTTCCTGAATCAATCAACACTATCACCTTTTTCTTCTTGATTTGTCCTTCTATCTTGATGGTTTGAGGAGTGGTAATTCCTGCCAATGCATTACAAGATATGGTCGGATTTATTTGTTCTTCATATAGGCTTTGTTCCTGGAATATATCCTCTTCTTTTGACCTTTCTTGCTCCTTTTCTTCTTCCTCTTCACAATCTATGTAGAATAATTTCTTCTCAGCACACTTATGACCTTTTGTGTATTTGCTATCACAATTGTAACAAAGCCCTTTTGCTCTTTTTTCTTCCAATTGTTGCGGTGTCAACCTTGTAGGTTGTGGAAGACTATGGGCAACAACACTTCCATCTTTATAGTTGTGAATGGTATGCTTCCTAGTTGCCATAATTTTGCTTTCCATTTTTCTTGCTAACCTGAATGCCTTCTCTAATGAATCAGGTTCCCAAAGGCGCACATCATGTTGGATATTATCCTTTAAAGACCCTATGAACACATCAATCCTATGCTCCTCTGGAATATCTTTTACCCTTATGTTCAATTTTTGGAACTCCTCAATGTGCTC
Source organism: Pinus tabuliformis (assembly GCA_031772625.1). Taxonomy (NCBI): domain Eukaryota; kingdom Viridiplantae; phylum Streptophyta; class Pinopsida; order Pinales; family Pinaceae; genus Pinus; species Pinus tabuliformis. The sequence continues at coordinate 1,233,463,142 of CM062817.1, read as the reverse complement.
CATTATTGAACCCTTTTGTTTGAGATTCATCAATTGGCTAAAAAAAGTGTTGCTTTTTGTATCCTCATAATGTGCTATCAATTCTTCCGTAAAAATTGCCCAAGTGATAAATTGTTTACGAGAACAAAGCCATTGATACCATACAAACTGATTTGGTTCCAAATATAAAGTTGCCATACGTACCTTTTGTGTGTTTTGCACATTATTGAGATCGAAGAATTGCTCCATCTGTAATATCCATGTGGCGGGATCCTTGCCATCAAACTTCCTCACATCGATTTTTGGAACATGGTGAGTCTTCGATCCAACATTAGAGTCTATGGAATCATGATTAACATTTCTTTTATTCTCATCATGAGTTTCCTTTACTACCTTTTCACCATTAGTGACCCTTTCTTGTAGCAACTTCTTCAATTCATCCATCTTATCATCCATGCCATCAAATTTAGCGTCAATCTTAGCTTCCATGCCATCCATCTTAGCTTCCATGCCATCCATCTTAGCTTCCATGCCCTTTATCTTAGATTCCACACCATTTACCTTAGATTCCACGCCACTTATCTTAGCTTCTGTTAGCTTTTGTGAGCGTGACATTTGTTGCACTTGTTCTTGTAATTTTGATATATCATGTAGCATTTCTTCCTCTTCTTCATGAGTCATGCTAGAGCTTTCAGGTTCCTTACTAGGTGTTTGCATTTTCTTTCCTCGGGGCATCAGTTACCGATAATAATGCTTTACTATGCCCTTTGAATTCCGTTAAACCAAGCTTACACAAAAATTTAAAAAAAAAACTACACACCTTTTTTCACTTTATAGAGGCCTGATATTGAATCTGATGTATCTTTGTGATTTCGGATCATCCAGTTCTGAAATTTCTATCTGTAGTAGCCTTCTGCGTCCTCTTTCCAATGCCACAAGTCTGAGCCAAATTGGATTCTCCAAGGAAGAGTTATGTGAAATCTCCCACAGTGACTTTCTTTTAGACTGGTTCAGTAGAGCGAACTTGTATGATGTGCCACGAGTCACTGTTTCAACCTTTGAATCTGAAACTCACCCACAAGAAACTACCATCTGTTTGATTTATGTACCTTTTTACGAAATTTCAATCTGATCCTCAGAGAGAGAGTTATGACGAATTTCCCAAGGTCACCTGTTTTGAATGTAATTCAGGAGTCTGCAAAAAGACCAACTTCCTCAGATCATATCTCCGAAAATATCGCGAGAAAAGTACTGAAATTTGGACCCAAGGTTCAGCGCCAATTCTTCTCAAATGGGTTTTTTTTTGCGACTTCTGAAACGTCACAGAAAAAAAGTTATAGTGAAAATTCCACGATGACCTGTTTGGAGCAGCGAAACCCTAGAATCCAAAGCTCTGATACCAAATGTTATGAAACCAGCTCACAAAAAGATAGAAAAGAGAGATTCACGCCTTAGAATTCAGCCTCTTAGAGGGGGCAACCTCCTTTAAATTACATAAATGAACAATTCTTGGATGATACAAATGAAAATACCTCCTTTCTATATATAGGAGTCTAAGTGGTCCCAATACAATCAAAGCCTACATAACAATAATATTGTAGGGCACAACAATAACAATAGTGGGCTTCTATGTGGCACAATAGTAACAATATGGGCACTACATGGGTACATCAATATAAATAAGGGGTATAACTACAATAGTAATGGGGTAATCACTAGTATTATAGGGACCCAACAAATTTTTAACAAGTTTCTTTTCAAAATAAAAAATGGAGACAATCACAACATTTTACGATTTGGAAATGAATACTTGCTTTTGACACTAGAAAAACTACAAATTCAAACCAAATACAATAGTAACAGGATAATCAACTATCAATAGCAACCAAACTCTTTCCTATGACTAAAAATGACACTTGCGACACTTTCAAACCAAAGGACGACAGTACGATTACGTTACTTTTTGCAAAGGAGAACTGAAAATGACTCAACAAATACACAAAAACATTTACAGTTCTTTTGCACAAAGGAGGCAGAATAACAGCAAGGAAAAGGGGTTTCAAACAGAGATATACTGATTACAGGTAGCAAAATTCATGAATAGAACTGAAAATAATGAATCACAGAAACCAAAACTAAACAATGCCTAGTCTGATCAACGCACCTGTAACACAGGGAATTTGAAATGCACTGCACCTACTACACTCGGGAAGTGTGCTGAATTTCAGATTCATAGAACAGTACCTGTGCTGGGCTAGAGACAAGACTTTGCTTGGGTTCCGGGTCACAGTTTGCAGTTCAGTTCATGGTTTTGGTCGAGCAAATGGTAATCAGTAATGAAACAATCAGGGGTAGATCTAAGGAGGTTCTAAGAGCTACCACGAGGGAAATTAGAGAGTTTGTGAATCAGTTGTTTAAGTCATAAACAAATCCTGGAGATTGACTGAAGCGGCATTTATCTACTTTGCATTTGCATAGCAAATGCAGTTCGAAAGCTACCTGGCTCGACTTCAGGCTCCGTCTGTAAGTTTATAAAATAAACAACAAGGAAGATAAACAAACAAACTAATTCGTCCCCAGTATGGTCGCCATTTTGTTACAGGGAAAAGTGTCTACACAGAACTGCTTATCCCACTAAGGTGTGGTAGCTACCTTAGAAACAAACAAAGTAAATCTACTTTCGTTTTTCCTTTATGAAATATAGATGAGAGAAGAACAAAGAAGACCAACCTCTGTCTTGCGCTAATCTCCTAGTTCGATTCCTCTCTCCCTTGATAGCCTTTCGCTACTTGCTCCCTTGTATGCCCAGCTTCACAGAGTACCTGTAGGATCACAATAGCATGACACTATACAAGAAAATGGATCTATAATCATAAACAATCTAGGATTAGATGTAAATTGACCATACAAATGCATAAAACATAAATGACACAAGAGTATGGAGGAAAACTTGAATAGCTTTTAATGATAAACAAGAAAGAGCCAAGGGAGTTACAACCAGTTGTTCTGACCCAGCATCATCCTCTCAGCAAGTAAGCCCTTCTTCACCTCATACAAATCTTAGATCACCCAACACTTATGATGTTGTCTCAAGAAACCAACAACAATTCCTTACAATATGCAAAATTCCAGCCTCTGGATCTCTAGGATGAGGGATCCATATATAGATATTTGTAAGGGAGATGAGTCAGCTTGTGATTTGATTAGTGTCTTCCCTCTGATAGTTCTTACTTCCACTTGGAGATTGATGATCTCTTACTCATCCTTGGTCGAATTCAGAGAGGCAAGTGTCACAGGAGAAGTTTCTGGAAGATTCCATGCCTCTCCACCTCGCGGAATGACACTGCCATTTGTCACTTCTCGCCCATTGCACCCCATAGAAGGGCTTTTTGAAATGCAACGCACCCACACAGTGTATTTAGGTGAGATGCAACGCACTTTGCCTATGGAGCAGCTGAAATGATCCTGTTTTGACCAGTTCTGAGCAGTTTTCATGGAGAACTTTTGGGAGAAGCTGTAATCAGTTGACCTTGTTCCTTTAGGGGTTAGAACAACACTTTTAGGGACTTAGGAGCCCTTGGTTTATGGAAATTTTATGCTTGGGGTTGTAGTGCCCAAAAATGTCTATAACAAGGTGATCTAGTTTTAAGATGGGAGAGAAGAGAAAGGAAAACATCGCAAATTTGACAATCTATTGTTAGGTAAACTTGACTCAAGATAGAGTCAAAGTTGACCAGGTTAAACAGTGATGGTTTTGGGGCACATGGTATTGTGCACCCATAGTATTTTTCCCATGGTATTATATGTAATGGAGCCTATAAAAGGCTAGAAGGACTTCATTGTAATGCAAGAACTAGAGGTGAGCGGTGAAGGCTCACTTGGTCAGATTGGCCAGGGTTTTGGCCAATGCTAATAGATCTTATTAGGTTGGGTTTTTCCCCAGATTTTGGGTTTTCCTGGATAAACATTTGTGTTTATGTGTTTATGGTTGTTGCTGGTTATTTTTATATTTATTCCTCTCAGTAATTATTTATGTTATGTAGTAAATTTCTTAACAACTAGTATCAGAGCCAGATATTGGCTTCAAAGGGATTCTTTGATGCCAGGGGTTTATAGTGCCTGATGAGATCAATGCAGTAGATCAGGGTCTGGAAAATAATGGTGGAAAAATCATACGCGGAAGAACCTCGAGGAAAATGTGCGGAAGATAGTGTCGTAATTGCCAGGGATCGCAGTGCATTTGCGATATTTACCGGTTTGGAACATGCTGACGAATTGTTCAGGATTCATGTGGCTTCGAAAATTGTTCGTTTTCTACTACATGAGGCCATTGGTGGTGCTAGAATCTACGAGGTTCTCGGGCTCGCAGTTGGAGCAGTTTGACAAAAGTTTTTGAGCAAATCAAATTGAGAGAGGATGGATCAGAATCGCAGCAAAAAAAATAAAAATTAATGAAGTCAAAATTATTGCATGTAAATGGGCATACTACTATAAGACCTGGTAAGGCATGTGTACCCCTGGGTGATCACCGGTAAATTCTGGGTTAGACCTAGGTGATAGGGGGGATTTCGGGTTAACAATACCCCGGGTAAAAACTCTGAGGGGGGTAAGAGCTAGAGTGAGCGGGATTGTCTCACTTAGCAGGTTTGGCTGGACTTAGTCAGGGAACCCCAAGTCAAGTTTAAGGGGGGAATTGTTAGGTAAACTTGACTTAGGATAGAGTCAAATTTGACCAGGTTAAACAGTTATGGTTTTGGGGAACATGGTATTGTGCACCCCTAGTATTCTGCTCGTGGTATTATATGTAATGGAGCCTATAAAAGGCTAGAAGGACTTCATTGTAATGCAAGACTTGGAGGTGAGCGGTGAAGGCTCAATTGGTCGAATTGGCCAGGGTTTTGGACAATGATAATAAGATCTTATTAGGTTGGGTTTTTCCCCAGATTTGGGGTTTTCCCGGATAAACATTTGTGTTTATGTGTTTATGGTTGTTGCTGGTTATTTTTATATTTATTCCTCTCAGTAATTATTTATGTTATGCAGTAAATTTCTTAACATCTATGGTTTGGACCTTTAGCAATTGTTGAAGTCAAAGGTAACAACACTTTTGTGCTGTATAATATTGAGGGGCTATATTCCACTTATCCTGTAAATGGAAGGTTTCTCAAACATTACATTCACTACTAAGAAGTTGAGATAGTTTTCATTGTAAATACTTTGGTTTTCTTTTACCTTTCAAGATGTCAGTGTGATATTTCTTACAGCAAGGACTCCATAGCCCAAGGAGAAGGCACATGGATATGCAGGTTCTCTACATTCTACAGGAGAAAGCAGTCCCTAGTTGGAGCCAATGTTGTAGCATTTTTTGGTTTTGATAAGGTAGAGTAAAATAGTCAAAAAATAAAAAATATTTTAAAAAAACGTTAAGTTAGGATATGGACATAACAATAGTGAATAAAATGTTTTTGAAAAAAATCTTGATGATGATGTCCATATCAAAGAAAATATTAGGTTGGATGTCCTAAAAAACAAAGACAAAAAGAAAATGTTAGATTAGATGTCCTAAAAAACAAATACATAAAGAAAATGTTAGGTTAGAAAGAAAAGAAAACAAATAAACTCTGAAAGTGAGCAAGTCTAAATGTGACTACTATTTTTTTCTGCAAAATAATGGTTGTGTGCATCTTGTCATAAATGCCACAACCCATGACAGTCAAACTATTTAATCTTGACTGCTTCATGCTTTAAATTTGATGTTATAGTTAGAGAATAAAGATATGGCAAAACTGTTTAATCTTGGCAGATCAGTAGTTAGGTAGAGAATAATAAGTTGCTCATCAGTTTAATCTGAGCCCTTGGATGCTATAAGTTTAGAATTAGATAGTTTGTTTTTGCAAAATAAAAGAAAGGAAAAGGGTTTGCTAGCTTAAATGCACCCATTAAGTGAAGAAAAAATGATAGGATAAGCAAAGGGTAAGTAGAAGAAAAGTTGCAGAAGTTTGATGATTGATTGGAAAAAATGTACATTTATCATGTTTTACCATATGTTTTTATGTCCATGAGGCAATTACACAAAGCAAATGAAGGTATACAAGATCAATTAATTAACTTCCCATTCATCTCCATTCATCCCTATATTCACTAATTTCCCCTTCCCACCTTCATACATTCATATTCATTCATTTTCCATAAAAATCCCTTTTCCTAAGGTCAAATTCCTTTTTGTCTAGGAAAAGTGAAAATCCTATGTTAAATCCCCTTTTACCCGAAAAACCCACAAAAATATGTTTACCCTAAGTATTGATGCATATATGAAAAGCAAATAGCTCATAAAAAACATTATACTTAGTCTATTTTTCCCTTTCCGCTCATATTTCATATTAATACTAACTTAATGTATTAAAACCCTTAAAAGTTCCCTTTCTCGTATATATTAACTCCTTTATTAAAATACCCTGAAACCCTTAGTTTTATTATAAAAACTATATATTTAATAAAATATCACATCGGCGGATCACAAGCCTTTCAAAATGCATCCACTCTCCCTGCCATTGCGATCTTCGATTGCGATGGGCCCGGACCCGATGCAACATATATTATAGTTCATTGCCATATCACATCTGCCTCATCGCAAGTCTCTGTTTGAGCATTACCCTCCGCCATTGCGATCTCTGATTGCGATGGGAACCCGGACCAGATCATAGTATTAACCATTTTTTATTTCCACGTCGCATCCGGCCCCTATTGCATTCCTTTGCGATGGGCCTTCCTCCGCTAAACTGCGATTGTGATATGTGATGTGAACCCGGACCCGATATCATTTATCTGCTCAAATTCATAATTATTCAGGTCCGCCATATCGTGTTTTGCGAAGAATTCATTTGTTAAATAATTTTTATGATTTAAACAAAGAACCCTATTAATCTCAGTTTTAACCTATAAATAAAGCCATGCCACCATAATTAATTGATTGGGCCCCTCCGCGCTGCTCTTTCGCTCCACCACTGTTTAATCTAAGGTATTCAAATCTAATGACCCTCAATGATTTTGGGTTGGCTCCCTGTCCGAGCTTTACCCGCCCGAAAAGTGGTATTCCTCTTACCTCCCTTGCTATGTGTCAAGCTCAAATCATTTTGGGTGGCCCCCTCCCAAAATCGCCCACGCCTTATAAGTGGTGTGATGAAAACCAAAACCGTCTCTCGCATAGCGACAAAATAGCCGCTGTTCATTTTGTGCCATAATTCAAATAAAAGACTGTTCTTTCGTTTAAACGCAAAAATCACCATTTTGCTTTGTTTTGTCTATTTCACAGTGAAGCCTCCATAAAGCCTCTGTGACCAATAAAGCTTTTGTAGACACTTGATGTACTCTGTCTTTCTGGAACCTTAATACAAAGCAGAGGATTCTGAATTTTGTTTTACACAGTTTGTGTTATCCTGTAAGTTTTTCCAGTTATCAATCATTATGTTTTTTCTTCATATGCTTATGACTTATAGAGATATCTAGGTAGGAATAATTATGTCTCAATTTATTCCTATAAGCTCCTGAAGTGATCATCTATTAAGAGAATGGATTAATGAACTATCTGTTTAGCTAATCCCCTCTAATCAATAAATCATCAGCATCTTATGTAAGCTTAAGTATACTACCTTGAACCTTTGGAATGTAGTTTAGAAGGTTTTCCTACTTATGATTGTTCTGTTTTATAGTTTGGAAACTGTGATAATCATATTATTTTCTGTCTTCTTCTCACCACTATTTTGATCTATATCACTGTGTAAAGCTTTATAGCATCCCTTTGCTAAGATATTAATATAACCCAAAGGATTAATTACTTCAATTCTACATCTGTCTTCATTCATTGGTCTTCCAAAACTAAAACCAAAAACCCCAAAACAATTATTTTAGATGCTCTAGCATTGGTAGCTAACCTCTTACTATCTCAGAGGTACTACACCTCCCTCAATAAATTTGTAGTAAGATTCTAGTATTGGTTATGGATCAGGATCTTGGATTTCTTGGAGGACTTTTTCCTCTTCTTTTGGAGTATATTCCTCTTAATATAGCGGCCCCTGTTTCCCTTGTTGCAGCCCCTGTTGTTCTTGTATCAACCCCTGTTTCTCTCGTAGCAGCCCCTATTTCTCCTATAGCAGCCCCTGTTTCTCCTATAGCTCTTATGTTTATGCTTGTAACAGGGAAACTTGTGTCTTGAGACTTTTAAATGTGACTTCTCTAGTGGTGGGCCTCCCCATGGGTAGCACATGTTGCTTGGTCTTGGTCTTAATAGAGGTAACCTCCTCAATATTTCCTCATTAGGTATCATTTCTTCCTTTTTGCTTATTTATTCATCAATGGTGATAGTGATTTTTGAAGGAAGTTGAGGCTTCCCTTGCCTTATCCTAGAGCTCTTCCTTATTTTAAAGTATAAGGGGCCTTGCCTTGGCTACGTTATTTTTTGGATTGCTAGGCATATCAAGTGTGGCCAATGTGGCATCTACTTCTTGCTCTATGTTTTCTGGTGAGAGGCTTATCGGTTGTCCATGTCTTTTTGTCTCTTGAGGTTTGGTGGTCTCCTTAGGTTTCTCTCCTTCTGTTCTTTTTTTCTCTTCCTCTCTTTCCTTAGTTTTTTTTGCCTCCTTCTCTTCCTTGGTTTATTCTTCTTGCTTCTCTTCCTTGGTTTATGCTTCCTCCATCTATTCCTCCTTTCCTTCCTTATCCCCAATACTAGAGGTTGGTGTTCCTTCTTGTTGTGTGGAGGTAATGACTTGTGTTTCAACGAAAATTTCCCTGTCCATGTGTACAAATTTAGTCCATAACACATGGTTCCTTAGGTGGCTCAAGGCTTCCATAAAAATAAACTTAATGAGGCCATGGTGGGAAATGTGTTAGTGTTTCCCTTCCCTCACTTTTTGGATCATTTCAATGATATATTGCAAGAGGAAATGTGGAACACCGAGTCTCTGTGGAATGGGTAATTTTGCTTTGAACCTTAGCTCATAGAGCAACCTAAAATGATAGGCATACACAATGCTCAACCTCCCCTCAGAAGATATGTATTTGAGGATGTGATAGGCCACTTCATCCCATGGGTAAGATAGGCTCTCTCTTCTCACTCCATTTTTATCTTCTACATGATTTTCTCTATGAATGAAGAGGTTTTTCTTGGCTCTCACAACCACTGCTTTATCCTCCTTGCTCCATCGAACTCCCAAGGGTAGGGTAGTCACTCTACCTATGATTTCAGAATTTAAAGAGATGGCAAGTCTCTAAAAACAGTAGTGGCACTATTTCCTCCTTGATAATTTAGTTCCATGGAAAACTCATGAGTTATCTCATCATCATACCCTTTCAATTGTTCAAAGAAGCCCATCCATTTATGTTTTAGAAAATGTCTACCACAGGAGGATGTTGATGGATTATTTTGTGCCAGTGGGTTCTCTTCTATTGAAGCCTCCCCCCATTGCTCCTAATGCTCCTTCTCGTGGTTATTTTGGGTGAATTCAATTTTGGCCTCAAAGCAGTCTCAGGTGTAGAGATAGTGTCAAATTTCCTTTGTATCAGAGGAGAAGAAGGATGATATTTTTTGTATATTATAAAAAAACTTTTATCTGTCCCTACCTTAGCTTCTCATATAATAAATTTAAGAGAAAAATACTGCACAATTGTTTGCTACTAGATACCCGATTCAAACATAATTTTTCATGTAGGTGTATGGGAATTAGAGAGGGAGGAGGCCACTTACTCATTTCAAAATGATTTTCTTGTGTGCATGCAGGTTTGAGGACAATATTTAGAGGTTTTTGCTCCTTTTTCCCGTTTAATTCTCCTATGTAGCTTCCTTAATGTGCTCCTATGGTAGTTCAACCCCTCCTGTAGAATCTCCTGTAACACTTGCAAACAAGGTTTATAGCATCTTGGTGGGACACTAGGCAGCCTCTAGTAACATCTAGCTCATTGTTCTCCAACTGTTTTCTAGAAATTAGTGATTATGCAAATGGATTTGAGCCTTATACATTTTATTCCTTTTGTGTTGAAGGCTTAGAGCACTTTGGTGAATTGGCTTTTACACAAGTTTCATTTTCTAACTGTTTTTCCCACTCCTCATAATAATCACCCCACTTAACTTAAATTTTCCATGTTGCATGGTGGTTGAGTAAATTGTAGTTAATTGATTGAAGGTGTCCAAGTTTACTGACCACCTCCAACCCATAAAAAGAATTCCATTCTCGATCATTAAACACATTTTTTCATTATATGCATAGGGAAGAGGTAAGGGGTGTCATACCTAAGCTTACCTGATGTCAAATTGTTGGAGATGCTTGCATGCTGCTACTAGGCTTCATAATAGGATGAATTTGAAGGTGTTGATTTCCTTTGTTTGCTTCCGCACAGGTCTTCTTAACTTGATGTTTTTTTTTACTGGTGAAATCTCTTGTTTTCTTTTGTGCATGCCTCTTTCTAGTGCTCATTCTGCTAGTTTTTTAATGGATGGATAACTTGTCATCTGATCTCTAGTGATGGTGTGTGCCTTCTCAACTTCAGAAATGTCATCATGATGCCTTAGGGTCAAGGAATCTTCTACTTTATGTTTGTAAAAAAAAAATGGTTTAGAATTCTATTGTCATTATGCAGGCTGCTACAAAAGGGATCCCCTTCTTGTAGTAGTCACTTCATCCCTCCTCAAGACCTCATATTGCATTTGATAACTTATAAAAAGAAAAGGAGGGATAGGGAAAATATTAGAATCATCAGAGGGTGGTGTATGTGATGAAAAAGTTGAAGAAAAAGTTTTTTTTTTGGGTTTTTTTTTTTTTTTTCTTTATGTATGGTAGGGTAGAATCTTGAGGATGAATTTTTTCCAAATGGAGTGGATGAGTGATGGAAGGATTTTGATGGACCCCTCCCAACATTTCCTAAGGAAAACATGACCTTTTGACCACTTTCCCCAATTGGATTTGCCTCCTGTATAAATTCAAGATAATCTTGTAGCACTTCAAAAAGGAGGAAAAGCATGGTTCAATTGTCAACTAAATGATGGAGAGAGGTAGGGAGGTGAATGAAGAGGGTGAAAATGAAATGGATAGATGGAAGGAGTCTTTTGACTATCTAGAGTCCTACAAAATATAGATGTCAGCAAAATTGGTGTAAGGAATCCTTCCTTGTGTCTTATTTTTTTCTTTTGTTTTTTTTAAGACATGCAGGCTGCCTTTGCAGAGGTTTTCAACCTGAATTCGTGCCCTAGGCACCTCAAAGGAGGTTTTCACCTGGGGATATTTTAAGTTTTTATTATTATTATTTATCTTGGGCCAGCTCAGAGAGGTTTTCAACCCTAGAGTTGGCCTTAGATGCCTCATGGAGGTTTTCATCTAGGTCCTTTATTCTTTTTTTTTTTAAACTTTGTGGACTTAGGGACGTGAGCTTGCCAATCATATTCAAATCCTTTTTGATAGAACTAATAAATTCTTCCTTGGACAAGGTATTTTATATAACTTCAACCTGTAACCATTAACAAGCTAGGGAATCCCTTCCTCATCAATTGTTTTGATCTAGAAAGACCCATTCTCATGACATCTCTCTACTAGATAGGGACCCAACCATCTTGTCATTAACTTTCCCTTGAAATCCTTAAATCTAGAATCACACAACAGGGCCTAATCACCTTCTTGAAAAGTATTATCCCTAATGTGTTTTTCATGCCAAATATTTATTTGTAGTTGGATTACCTCAATGTGAAGGAGAGATTGGAGCCTAAATTCATATAAACCATTGATTTGGAGTCGCATATCCTATTGTGTTGTAGTGAAGTCCAAGTCTAATTGGGTTGCCATCCTTAAGAATTTGTATTCAAATTCAATAAACAACATGGCCTTATTTGCATAGACTATTTCAAATGAAGTAAATCTAGTGGTGGTATTCCAATTTGTGTTGTAGGCCCAAGTGGCTTCTACAAGTCTATTTGCCCAATATTTTTTGTTGCTGCTAAAATCCTTGGCTAGAATGTTCTCTAATGCTATGTTTGTGACCTCATGAGGGTGATATGAAATGGATGTCATGTGCTTGATGTGGTTCTTCCTCATGATACTTCAATCAAATTTGATGTGAATTGTGCTCCTTGATCAATGACTAATTCTCTTGGAAAACTAAACTTGTAGAATATGTTCTACCTTAGAAACTCAAGCACATTTTTCTCAGTTACTACCTTAACTGTCTTTGCCTCTACCCACTTAGTCAAGTAATTAGTGCACACAATGACATACTTATTTTTTCATGATGGGGGATCAATAGGTCCAATGAAATGCATGCCCCACTTATCAAATGGCTCCGGATTTAGTTGAGATTGTAAGGGAATTTCATCCTTAGGTGTGGGATTACCATCCCTTGGCACTGATCACACTTGGTGGTGTACCTCCTTGCATCTTGATGTAAAGTGGGCTTGTAGTAACCTACTTGTAGAACATTGAATGATGTCCTCTTAGTAGCAAAGTGGACCCCACAAGGTACATCATGGCATGCTGATAGGATGTCAAATACCTCACATTCCCTCACACATCTCCTTAGGATATGATTTGGCCCCAATATGAAAAAATTCCCCCCAATCCAAGTGAATGAGGAACTTTTCCTAATGATATTTCTTTTCTAATTGGAGGATCGATTAGGAGGGAACCTCCCAGCAACCAAGTAGTTGGCTATATCAGAAAACCAAGGAGAAAGCACTGATATGGCAAAGAGGTGTTCATCTTGGAGTTTGCCATCCACCATCTCATCTTTTTCTGCGATTAGGGTTAGTCTTGATAAGAAATATGCAACCACATTCTCTTTCCTTGGTTTTTCAATAATAGTGAAATCAAATTGATGCAATAATAACAACCATCTAATTATCCTAGCATTGATATTAGGTTTATTCATTAAATACTTAATGGCTGCATTATTAGTGTGAATTTTTTTTTTTATAACTAGTGATATAATGCCCAAACTTGTTCAAAGAATTTACCACAACCAAGAGTTCATTTTCAATGATAGTATAATTTAACTCAACTTTAGAAAGGTTCTTACTGATGAAATAAATAATATAAGGCAATTTGTCTTACACTTGTCCTAAGGCTGCCCCTATAGATTTATCTGAGGAATCTATGTGTATGTGGAAAGGTAATTCCCAATTGGGACCTCTAAGGATGGGTGCAATGGTCAACTTGTCTTTTAGTACTTTGAAGGCTTCTTAACAATTTTTTGTCCAATAAACATATGAATCTTTATCCAATAGTCCAAACAAGGTGAAGCTAGTTTACTAAAGTCTTTAATGAACCTTCTATAATACCTAACTAATCCAAGGAATATCCTAACATCTCTTTATTTTTTAGGGATAAGGACCCTTTTTCTGATGGAAATTTTGTTTGGGTCAACTTGTATCCCTTCCTTGGATATAGAATTGACAAGGATAGTCCCTGGATTCATAAAAAAATAACATTTCTCATAACTCAATGAAAGATTCATTTCAATGCATTTATTTAAGACTTTACACAAATTAGAAAGAGCTTCCTGGAAGTCACATCCATAAGGAGTGAATTCATCCATGTATATCTTAACATTCAACAAGTTCAACAAAGATACATAGAACTTCCCTCTAGAAAGTAGCAGGGGCATTGTATAGATTGAATGGAAGGGCCCTATAGGAAAATGTAGCTTTTGTAGTGACTAAAACACCCTCCAAAATTTTGGCATGCACTAAAATTTTGGAGCCTACTATGGATCCTATGATCGATCATTCCTCAGCCCCTTATTGGTAAGCTCATGATTTCAATCTCCCTTCCTAAATCTTGAGATTCGTTCATGCTTTTATCTTTATATAGTATGTGTCATTTTTGGGCATGGGGATTATCGGTTGTCATGCAAAGGGAAGTTTGCATTGCTTCAAGGGGAAATATTTGTGAGAATGGGTTTTTCTCATCACATATACATGTTTCACACTCATTTCATGCACTCTTTCACATGTTTTGCCTTTATCCTCCCAAAGTCTATCATTGGAGCTGCACTTGTTATAAGTTGCCACAAAGGTTGTTTCATCAAGAGAAGTATGTTTTTATATGTTCTAGATGGTCTATTTTGTATCACTAAGTGTTCAAGTATGTGATCATAGTAAATTTATATCACTATTCACATCAGTTCCATTGATCCCACACTTAGCCAAATTATGAAGTTTCCCTAGCAACCTAGCCTCATCCAACTTTTATGAACTGTTCAGTTTGCATCTGCAACCCTCAAGATTTTCCCTTGCCTGATGGAAATACACAATGCGTAGAAAGCTCAGCCTACCTTGGTATCCAAAAATGCACAGTGGCTTCCTCTAGTGTCCTTCCCTTAGCTGGAACCCACTATCTCCAGGAACTACATAGTTTTGTCCCTTAGGCATCTCAACTGCCTAGTCCACCTTGCCTCCCGAAACTGTGCAGATGTGTCCTCCTAGGGCCTTATCCGTAACAACCACTACTCGATTAAATTGCACAGTTTTTTCTCTTAGTGGCCACTAAGAAGGATGAAATGCTATATGACTCTCAAGGAGTTGAGGAGGAAAGATAATGAGACCAAGGAAACCAGGGTATGATAGAAGATGGAGACCTGATGAAGACTCCATCTGATGCATAACCCTTTGGAGGGTAGGTATGGAAAACAAAGAACATATTTTTAAAATACACCTCTTAGTGTAGCATGAAGGACCTCTTATCATTTTCATATCGTTATGTCTTCAATGGCATGCATGGTTGCAAGCACTAAAATCCATTCCATGTGTTTCCTCTAAGTATCTTGCTCCATTTCGCTTGTTGGATAAATTGACACCTTTTGGCATGTTTGGTTGTTAGGTCATGTTTCCGAACCTTTCTGATGACCTCGAAGGTTGGTCTTTGTGTATACAAGTTGTCCTAGTAATATAAACACCTGTCACACTCATACACAAAGTTTTAAGCATTGTCGCACAAGTTTCATCACGGTCGTCCTAAGACCTATCTCAAGTGTCGCACTCGTCACTTTTTGTTCTAGATAGTCTGACAGAGGGTAATGCATTTTTTTTTCCCGGTGGTCTATGTTGTTGTTTCGTCGAAATATGTTAATTGTTTGATTATAATCTCAAGTTTCTTACAAGTTCACCTACCTCCCACACTTATCCATTTTTTAGAAAATCCTCCCGACTGAGAAACTCTATTTCACTGGACCTTGACTGAAATGTGCACTACGTAGTCTCAGTGCTTAGTGATGCAACCCTGCTTCCTGTAACTACAAAATGCACAATAACTCTCCCCTAGGGCAGTTGCACTATGCAATTCCAGAGCTGATCAGACTACTTCATCCCTAGAATTGCACAGTGGCTTCTCCTAGTCTTATCTAAACTACACATTTCACAATATCAATCATCAAGCTTCCTCCTTGCCTACTGGAACCCCACAATGTGAAGAGAATGAAGGTTACCTTGCCTTTGAGAACTGCATAGAAGTGTATCCTAGTGTCATCCCTTAGCTGAGACTCATTGATCTCCAGAACTGCGCAGAAATGTCCTCCCAGGCCCCTCTACTACCCAGTCCTACCTTTCCTTTGAAAATTGCACAGAGATGCCCCCTAGGGTCCCATCTTACAACAACCATTGACGGTCTCAACTGTACAATATTTTCTTCCAGTGTCCTTTGAACAATTTTCCTTAGCAGTGAAGACTATGCTCAAGAGCTCCTTAGATAAGCCTAAGTTGTGCTCTGCGCAATCTCAGTGACTAGTCTCTCTCCCTGTCACTTGGAACTATGGAATGCGTAGTTAATGGGGCCTCTTTCCCAGTCTGTCACCTATCTTGTGCTCAGTCCATGGATAACAATGCATCATTCTAGACTAGGGAGTTTTTGGATTTGATGTCGTCCTGTCATGAGTGGATTGCAGGGTCATGTACATTGTTAGATCATGGCGAGACGATGAAGAGGGAGAAGAAGCAATGAACATACTAGAAGACTTACTTATAGCTAGATAGACAAAGAAGCTTATCAAGTACAAGCAAAGGGAACACATGCATGCAACCACCTCTTAATAACAAAGATCATTGAAGACTTCACATGATCAAGCTATGTGGAGGAGAAGAGAAAGCACATCCATGAACACATCTATCACTCAACAACAACAACGGCTTGATATCACCACCTCAACAAGCTATTGCATGTTAGCAGTGTCGTGTCAAGTCATGTCATGAGCTGCTAAAGGCCACATCACTATTGTGGGGCATGTTTATTGTAAATCGAATGTAATGTAAAGTGGAAGTCTAATGGACACACATGAATATGAAGAGTCATGTCAGTTGAAAAGTCATAGGAATTTGAACAGTCATGAGGGTAGTCCAAGAATCATAAGGGTCAAGCATCACCCTTGGTTATATATACCCCCCTCATTGTATGAAGAAATAATTTTCACCTTGGCTCCTCCCACAAAGCATAGAGTGTTTCAGTCATTTCTTTGAGGAGTGAGGAGTGCCTCCTGTTAGTGCCTATATTTACCTCAGGCTGAAAAGGTACGATCCAGGGCCAACATCAAACCACGCTTAATCTGGTAGCTAGCCCTACCAGGTCGAGAGAGGGCTCTCTCTGGGTCAATCTCAGCAAATGATGATCTATGGGGCTTGAGATGACTGAAATATCAGGCTAGGTACATGTGCAAGATATTTTGTTTGAATAAAACAATGTTTTGTTGGCTCAGTGGGAAAGGCACATTTTGGGGTGTGGGGATTGAGGCTCAGTTTTGCAGAGATCTCGATGGGGCAAGGTAGGAAATCATTTTGATAGTTAAATTTCAGTGAGATGGAAGGAAAATACAGGTGAGGGGTTGAAGAGGGCAAGGGTAATCATGGATCCTCCTCAAACAGCTGAAAACATCAAACAACTAAAGCAAACTTCAAGTAGAGCATTGCACTTTCAATGAATTCTACTTACACTCTTTTTTGTTTAGTTCAGAAGAAATAAGATAGATAATGGCATACATAAGCAAAGTTCACAATTACAAAGAGAAGCATTGTACCAATACAAATTGCCACATGAATCCTGGTCACAATTCCTTAGCCAAAATATTGAAAATGAATGTACAATGAAGCCCAAGGCTTTCTCAAGAGTCCAACCTTCTACCAAAATCCAACCCCTACACTATAAAATTCATAAATATATATATTTTTGCATCCTTGTACTAAGGGATTGAGCTCAACCATTTTCTTGAAAATAGAATTAGTTACATTAAACTTGGGCCGAATTTCTGAAAATAGGTGTTGAATATGAACTCGTATCTCCTAAACCATAGTACTTGTTGCAAAAATGAAAGAGGTTTTTGTACATAAGGTCATGTTGGAGAAAAATCTCTCTCAAATTTTTGAAATTCGATTCCAGTAGCTCGCAATCTGTTCCACAAAATCATCTCTAAAACAGAAAATCATTAAAAATTTAAATCTGTGAAAATGAGCTGTAAATATCTAGTCACATATCCCAATCCATGACACCTGTGAAAAAATTGAAAGATGTTTTTGTTATATGGCTCGTGCTTAACAAAAAAATCCTTGGGTTTTGCAAAATTACTTTCCATCTATTGTAAAATGGCCCCGCACTAAAATGACTAAAACAATACAAAATATGAAAAATTTGCTTTGTTTTAATGTAGGCTCCAAATATCACTGTATATCTCCCACATAGTAGCACCTGTGCATAAAATGAAGGAGGTTTTTGTTATTTAGTATGTGATGAACAAAAATGTCTTTCACTTTTGAAAAATTTCTTACCATTATTTCAGAAATTGATTTTGTACTAAACTTGTCATTGTGTGCAGCAGCTGACCTCAAAACATGCATAACCAAGAATCACTCATTCATTTCTTCTAATCTAGGAACCGGTTACAGGAGTGTGATATACCGTTGGAAATATTTTTCTGAGCTTCTTCTAATAAAAAAACTTGTGACATGTTTTGTACTGAACATCATGTGAAAAACATCTAACAAAACCATACATAGTAAGAGTTCATGTTGATCCCTGGTGACAGGCTGCGAAGACTGGAACTAACAGCTCCAATGTCCCACTACTAGGGCTAGTGATGTATGATTTAAATATGTATCTTGGAACTTTTTCTTGATATAGAAGCTTGTTCAGGATAGCACATTTCCATGCATGACTTGTGGCTGTCTGTAAGACTATTCTTTGAGAATTTGTAATTCATGTTTGTTTCACATGTACTAATATAATTGAATTATTTTGGTTATTTTAGTGCTTACCTTGTTGGGAATCTATTGTATTGGTTATCACTATCGTCTCATACTTGTGAACTACTCTACAGGATACTAGGCATACCTTCCTCACTTATTGGTTATAATGGTCGTCACATCCATTGTGGACTATTCCACTAGATAGTGGATGGATCTTCCCCTGTGCTTTTGCTTTGTTGATTACCGCATCTATTGTGGACTATTCTGATGGATGCTAAACATACCTTCCTGATTCACGTGTGTCTCTTCCTGGGTGGTACTGTTACCTCTCACTTAGAGGCTCACTTTTATCTCCCCTTTGCAGTAAGAGAACCTCAACACAATTGCATTGCAAACTCACCATGCACACTTACCTTTCTATTCGAAGATACCATTGCATCACTCTCCCATGCTAACAGCTAGAGCCAAGGAAAATCTTTGAGTATTTGGAAACCAAGCCTTTATATTGGATGAGACTCCTATACCAAACTATGTGAGGTCTAATTGGGACTTCATATTGGGGAGATCCCCTTAATTGATGGATTTCCAGCACTGTCAACAATACCCCAAGGACATGTGAATGTGGTCTTATCTTGGTCCCCGGGGTTGATCTGTATTTGGTTGTATCCACTAAATCCAACCAGGAAGGAGAATAATTTCTTTCCTGCAAGGCCATTTAGGACCTGGTCAATGAAGGGAAAAGGGAAATGGTCCTTTTTTTTAGCCTTGTTAAGTTCTCAATAGTCAAAACAATTCCTTGACATCACACTTAAAATGAGAGGAGACACCCACTCACTAGCTGAAATGGGGTATATGAACCCTTCATCCAATAGATTTTTTAATTCCTCTTTCAAAATGTACTTAAGAGATGGTTCATCCTTCTCTAGAGTTGGCACATAGGCTTGCATCCCTATTTGATGTAAATATGATGAGTATAGACTAAGGGATGCACACCTTTCATTTCCTTATAATCCCAAGAAAAATCATCCAGGTGTTTCCTTAACACACTACATAACTATTCTTCCTGCTCAACTGAGAGAGAGGGGTTGATCTTTAGAGTTTTGGATGGGCCAATCTCCACAAATTTGGCATGTTCTAGGCTAGAGTCAACAAAGCACAAATCAGTCCAAGGATTACTCTCATATTATTTCATTAGTTCATCAATTGATATGGCAGTGGGGGGCTGATTCTGTAGGATATGGTCAATAAGGTCATCTTCATCAAACTTCCCCCTTCCTATAATAGTATATAAAGTGCAGAATGGGTAGAGGGATGTCTGAGAAAATTATTCCTCTTCCTCATCCTCTAACCATAAGGGTAAAACATTCTCAATAGAGGGTTGAGCAACATGGAAAATTTTAGGGGCTAATATTCGCAAATGGGCTAAATTTCCATGATTTTTCCAAAAAAAAATATTACCCAATTTCCATTTTTTATAAAAATGACTCACCCAAATTTTACAATAAAAAACTATTTTACCTTAAATATCACCAACGTTATATAGATAATGTATATAAAATCATTATAAATTTGAATAATTTTAAAAATACATCAATAAACATTTAATAGTTTACATATTAGGAATAGAAAAATTCACCAATGTTTTTAAACTTGAAGATAATTTTCCATCCTTAAAATTTTTCCTATTGAGCAGGAGGATACAACACAAGTTGTTTTCATAAATATCCATTCTTAATAATCATGTTCCCAACCCTACAACTAATGTAGGCATCAACAATGGCCAACCACAGTCATCCTAGGATGAGAGGATATCCATTAAACTTGGTTTTAAGCTGGAGGACCAGGAAATAAGTGGGGTACTCCCAGGAGCCAATGAAGACCATGAAATTTGTTGGCTTCGTGGGCCCTGACCCAGGTTCAGCATTAGTCAGCCAAGCAAATCCCTACACTACTGGCCCTTTCGGCATCAACCCGTAGAGCATGGACCGAAGTCTCACCCGAAGTAGTATGGGGGGATGCAGGAACAAAGTTTCTGCACCTTGAGATGGTCGTGATGTCGATCTACACTTCTTGATCCTGCCTTCGTGCATATCAATAAGCCTTTAGGCCTTATCGATGTTCCTTCTCTTCCGTCCTTCAATATCTCCATGAAGGTATGCGACCGTTCTTCACGCAGCCCTAATCAGAGGTCCAGGCATTTACACACCCCTGTGGCTACATTACTGTATAAGTTCCCAAGTTATCTTAAACATTACCTAATCTACCATGCATTTATAATTATCTTCGTGTAAACCTATATTCTTGATCACGTTCAATTAACAAATATAATCAAATATATTCCCGCATCAAATAAGCATTATAATGTAAACCCAGATTGTAACATAATACAATCAGATGCATTAACGGAGACAAAATACACAGTGATTTGCAGAATACTTCTCTTTATTTATATCTCAAGTTCAGTATAGACTTTACCCACCCTGCGCACATAGTTGCAGGGGTTCACGCACTCAGCTGCGGAATTCCACCCTAGGCTCTTCGCACTCAGCTACAGAGCCTCTACCTATGCTAAGACCCGAGAAAACTTAGAACTTCTTACCCACAAACTATTTCTACTATTACTTCTTCTACCTAACTACCTTAGACTCCCTTTTTATACAATCCCATGATCCATGGACCATGGGTAGATCTTTACAGCCGACATGATACTTTACAAAACAAGGGTGGACAACCCTTTATGACTCTTGACATCTTCGCGCTTCGCGACCACAAAATGCAGAGAATTTACATCTTTATTACAAAATTTAGGCTTTTTACCCCAAAACATGGGCTTTTAGCCCCAAAACTGACTCTTGGGGGAACCTGTTCCCAACAACATCCACAATAACTCCCTCAAGATATTGTGGATCTGTCTGTAAGATGCAGCACTATAGTGGTCTTCCTTAAAGCCCCTTGGAGATTGAGATTGAACTTGGTTTCCCTGTTAATCACATTGATGTAGCCCCAATATCAATCAAGGTATTAGGGACCATAATGCCATCAATGTGCACATCCACTACTGGGATACCAAGATCCAAGTACTTTGGGAAGATTACTCTTCCAAGTATCAGATCAGATAGTTGTCCAACAACATTGATGGTGGGGGTATCTCTTCTTCTTCTCCCAGGAATTTTGAAACATTTCTCCTTAATAATATTGTTGTAAATGGAAACATATTTGATGGCCTGGAGAAGGGGTATATTGACACACAAGTTCTTCAAGTCTCCTAGAAGTTCAGCCTCTTCTAGGGTGTGTTGGTTAGGGTGGACCAACCTTTTAGGATAAGTAGGTTCATTGGCTTGAGGGGCACTCCATTCATTCTCTTATTCAAGCTCTTAAGGTGGAGAAGGTGTTTGATTATCTGGGAGCACCCTCCCAGACTAAAGGTTAATCTCTTGGATTTCTACAACATAAGTAGGATAGGTTACTTCCCCATTATAAACTTGTTATTTCTGCTTATTATTCAGGTTCAGATTAGGTTGAGCAGGCATTTTACATTTCTTAGGTGGGGTATGGTGAGGGATTTGTGGTTGAGATTGAGGTGGAGACAATAGAGCAAGACGTTGGGTTGTCTGAGAACTTCACCCTTGTGAGGTGTTTCCTCATTGGGAAGATTGAGGTAGATATGGATGGAAAGAAGGGTGAATAGGTTGAGGAGGATATTGATGATTATAAGGCCAAGGAGGTGTGGGCCATGATGGATGAGTGGAAGGGTACCAAGGCTAGGAAGGTGCATTTTGAGTTGGATTGTAATGAGGATAATGTGCGCCTTTCATGCCTTATTGATATGGTCGAGGACCTTGAGGCCTTCTTTGGTTAATAAAACAAAGTTTCTCTAACCCACATTTTAACCATCCTTGGTATACAACCTTTAGGTATGGAAGATGATCTGAATGCGGAAATTACCAAGATCTTTTCTAGTTCTTGTACAAAATGGAATGCAAGCATTACTGAAAGAATTATTCGTGTATGTGATTTAACTGTTAGACATGAAATGATTTTAAGTATAAATATATGAATGTTTTTTATGGAGTTCATCCCTCCTGGACTACGTCTCTAGGTCCACCTCAGAAATGTGTGTCCGCTGTATTCCTTAAGCCAAGAGAAATATTGCTTACAATGAATCATCAGTTGAACTACTGATGTTGCAGATATGGATCATCTCCTGAAAAGGCTACTTGAATATAGATTCTTATCCTTCAATAGCTGAGAAAGGATGAGGATGATTTGCACACTATTATTGAAGAACTGAAGCTTTATGGACCTTTGATTGTATGGTGGCTGAACAGAGTTTGAAAAGTCGAAGTAGATCTCGTCAACCATCAATGTACTTCGACACTGAAACTATGCAAGTAAGGAAGTCCTTTGCTCCTTCAATAACTTGCAAAAAGAAACTCTCCACCAGTCATATTTGATATGTTCTCCAGAATTTTCACTTCATCTTGAAGTGGAGAAAACTATCTCCTTTCCTCTCAAGTCACTCCTTCATCACTCCCCCATTACAAAGAAACATCCTTTTCATTTTATATGGGGAGTTCGTTAAACTTGGCAAATTGAATCCCTTCATATCCTCGAAGAGATATTAAATCCCATTGAACATAGCTCTCTTGGGTTTGTTATGACACCTAGTGTCTTTGGATAATGGTGTTGTTAATAGACAGTGCCCTTCTTGCATCCAAAAACCCACTTTAGAACTATATGGTATAATTTTAGCCTTGATAGCTAACTAACCGAGCGGAAGATCTGACTTCCCGCATGTGATCAGCATAGGTGGGTGCAGATGTAACACCAACAGTTATGGTTTTCCTCTGGTGGTCACTTCGATGGTTCCCATACATCTGTCACATGGTAACCAATTGTCAGCTCTGATTTTTCTCGCTGCGGATATGTCTTCCCTCTGGCAGTTCTAGCACTAACCCCGAATCTGTTCACATGCTGAATGTTCATCTCCCGATTCCACTACAGTTAGGTGCCCATGATTATAGTACCGTAACCTTACTGCCTATTTTGAGCACAAGATCGGTGGCTATCCCTGCGGTTGCGGTGCTGACATCTGGCAGATAATGCCTCAAGTCTCTGCGCTCACATGATCCAGTTCTCCTGCCGGTTTGGGTCTCTGATGTGGTTCCAATATAGTTTGGAGCTTGACTGTTTGGTTAACCTTCGAAGGTCAATACCATAACTGCTCACATGAATCACTGTCTCCAATGCGGTCTTTGCTTGTGGTTTGGACTGTATAATGTTTTGATTGTAATGTTTTAATGATTTCAAAACAATAGGCCGAGAGGGTTTAGCACCTTAGTTTATGCATTAATACATTGTCTTAATGTATTAGGATTATATCATAGGGTCCGACAAGGTTTAGCATGACCCCTATTACATGGTTTCTCACCTTAGCGTAGGTAGATTTGCATTTGACACCTAGGGTTTGTTCTTAGGATTTTGATTTAGACCTAGGACCTTAAATCTAGGTTTAGTCCTTTTTACCTTAGGATTTCTTATCCTTTAAGGTTTACAAAGTGGACTTTAGACATTTGACATTCTTGACACCTTTAAGTGATTACAATCATAACTTCTTGTGTTTTTATGTCGTAGGTTGATATGATGACGTCTTGCTCTAACACGATGCTGATGTTGATACTCATGTCGATACTGATGTCAAACTGATGTTGAACTGAGGTCGATACTGATGTCGATACTGATTTCAATATTGATGTCAAACATTTAAACTTAAGTCGACAACCATCTTGGTCGAAACACCTGTTTTATTACATTATCGATAATTACTTATTTCAAAATGACCATCTTGGACATTTGGTAATTTCGATGAAATTTTGAGAATCCAAAATTGGATCACACCTCCCAACAAAAAGAACTTTTGATTCTCCAAAAGTTTTATTATAATGATTTTTCAAGAAAATTTAATTCTAGAACCTAGTTACATATTTTCTAGATCTAGACAATTCTTACAAACTCATATAGCATATGGTATACAATCTGCCCAATTCCATTTGGCATTTGATTGTTCTCTAGTAGGTGACTTGGATACATCCTGGGCTGTTGGTGTCGATGTTGTTTCACTTGGAAGGATTGGACAAATGCCTTTGACATGCCCTGATAATTTACATTTATGACAAACTTTCTCCTTTGTACTTGTTGAGTTTTCAGAGTTGGGTGCTTCTTTTGCAGATTGAAGCGAAATTTTTCCTGACTGCTTCTTTACATGAAGTGTCTTGTCATATTCTGATGGCTGACTTTTTGTAGCTCCAATTTTCTTGCTGTACACCTTATGTTTCCAACATTGCTATACACAGTGCCAAGAACTACTACAAAATGTACATGGATATATTCTCTTAACTATTCTATTACCTTATTCTGATAAAAGAAGTCACTATAAGAATCATTATTGCTAGAGGACTGTGGTTTCTTACCTTCTTTATCTTGTAGCTTCTTTGGTAATAGTTCTCGATGCATTGACCAACATTGGTCAACGATGTGACGAAGCTTCCCACAATAGTCACATTTCATCAAAGCACATCCTAGACCCAGATTCTTAGGTCTTTCTTGTACCGTGATAGGTAGAAGCCTCCCTTGTCCATTTCTTCCCAAGCCTTCACCTTCTTGGTATCATCATGGATAAGCCTTTACTTTTAGGAACCATAACTGGTTTCTGACTAGAGACTTTATCAGACTCACTTTCCGATGATGATAGTGAATCAAAGTTTTCCTCAGCCAATGATTTGGAGAAAGAACCAATGGCTTCCATTGCTGACTTTAGTGAGGATGAAAGAGAAGAACTACTTTTATCTTCCTGTGGAAGAGAAGGTGTAGGTTGTTCGCTATTAGAAGCTGCATCCTTCATGAGAGGACTGCTTCCTCTTTGAATCCTTCTCAATTCCTCCAGTTCAGATTGCAAGCTTTGCTTGTTGCTCTCTATCGCTTGCACCATCCTCCGTAATGTAGCATTTTCCTGCCTATACTGCTGATTGAACTCTTCCAGTTCTTTTAGCCTTAGCTACTGTCGGGAGCTTCTGCCTATATTGTACTTGAAAAATAGCTAGACTGCTCTGATACCACTTGATCTAAATGTGGAAATTACCAAGATCTTTTCTAGTTCTTGTACAAAATGGGATGAAAGCATTACTAAAAAAATTATTCGTGTATGTGATTTAACTGTTAGACATGAAATGATTTTAAGTATAAATCTATGAATGTTTAGATTTAACCAATTCCACATCAATCACAAAATAATACCATAATACCAAAAGTTTGTTATGGAGTTCATCCCTCCTGGACTACATCTCTGGGTCCGCCTCAGAAATGTGCGTTAGCTGTATTCCTTAAGCCAAGAGAAATATTGCTTACAATGATTCATCAGTTGCGCTACTGATGTTGCAGATATTGATCATCTCCTAAAAAGGCTACTTGAATACATATTCTTATCCTTCAACAAGTAAGAAAGGATGAGGATGATTTGCACACTATTATTGAAGAACTGAAGCTTTATGGACCTTTGACTGTATGGTGGTTGAACAGAGTTTGAAAAGTCGAAGTGGATCTCGTCAATCATCAACATACTTCGACACTGAAACTATGCAAGTAAGGATGTCCTTTGCTCCTTCAATAACCTGCAAAAAGAAACTCTCCACCAGTCATATTTGATATGTTCTCCAGAATGTTCACTTCATCTTGAAGTGGAGAACACTATCTCCTTTCCTCTCAAGTCACTCCTTCATCACTCCCCCATTACAAAGAAACATCCTTTTCTTTTTATATGGGGAGTTCATTAAACTTGGCAAATTGAATCCCTTCATATCCTCGAAGAGATATTAAATCCCATTGAACATAGCTCTCTCAGGTTTGTTATGACACCTAGTGTCTTTGGATAATGGTGTTGTTAATAGACCATGCCCTTCTTGCATCCAAAAACCCACTTTAGAACTATATGGTATAATTTTAGCCCTGATGGCTAACTAACCGAGTGGAAGATCTAACTTTCCGCATGTGATCAGTGCAGGTGGGTGCAGATGTAACACCGACGGTTATGGTTTTCTTCTAGGGGTCACTCCGACAGTTCCCATACATCTGTCACATGGCAACCAACTGTCAGCTTTGATTTTTCCCTCAGCGGATATGGCTTCCCTCTAGCGGTTCTGGTGCTAACCCCGAATCTGTTCACATGTTGAATATTCATCACGCGGTTCCGCTACAGTTAGGTGCCCACGATTATCATAACTGTAACCTTACTACCTTTTCTGAACACATGTCAGTGGCTATCCTTGCGGTTGCGGTGCTGACATCTGGCAAATAACGCCTCAAGTCTCTGAGCTCACATGATCTAGTTCTCCTAGCGGTTCGGGTCTCCGACGTGGTTCCAATACAGTTTGGAGCCTGACTGTTTGGTTAACCTCTGACGGTCAATACCATAACTGCTCACATGAGTCATTGTCTTCGACGCAGTCTTTCCCTGTGGTTTGGACTATATAATGTTTTGATTGTAATGTTTTACAATGATTTCAAAACAATAGGCCGAGAGGGTTTAGCACCTCAGTTTATGAATTAATACATTGTCTTAATGTATTAGGATTATAGCATAGGGTCTGACAAGGTTTAGCATGACCCCTATTACATGGTTTCTCACCTTAGCCTAGGTAGATTTGCATTTGACACCTAGGGTTTGTTCTTATAATTTTGATTTAGACCTAGGACCCTAAATCTAGGTTTAGTCCTTTTTACCTTAGGATTTCTTATCCTTTAAGGTTTACAAAGTGGAATTTAGACATTTGACATTCTTAACACCTTTAAGTCATTACAATCATAACTTGTTGTGTTTTTATGTCGCAAGTTGATATGATGACGTCTTGCTTTGACGCGATGCTGTTGTTGATACTGATGTCAATACTAATGTCAAACTGATGTTGAACTGATGTCGATACTGATGTCGAACTAATATTGAATTGATGTCGATACTGATGTCGAACTAATGTTGAACTGATGTCGATACTGATGTCAAACTGATGTTGAATCGATGTCTATACTAATGTCGATACTGATGTCAATACTAATGTCGAACATTTAAACTTAAGTCGATGACAATCTTGGTTGAAACACCAGTTTTATTACATTATCAATAATTACTTATTTCAAAATGACCATCTTGGACATTTGGTAATTTCGATGAAATTTTGAGAATCCAAAATTAGATCAGAAGAGAGGGATACTTGTCTATTGCATGATTCTCTTCATAGACTGAGTAGGATTCTATGACATTCAGTGGGAACTCATTCCTAGGATGTCTCTTAGTACATCTAAGGAAAAATATAAAATATAACTAGTGCCCTTTCTACTTCCTCTTTCTTCCTTTTTATTTGCATAGTATCCATTTGCAGGGAAAATGTATGCAACATTTTACTCTTAAAATCATCCAACATACTTCCTATCTCATGCTTGATGGTTGTTGTAGAGGGAGAGGAACTGACCAAGCATTAGCTACCCTAGAGTGATTCTTGAATATAGTTTTGATGTCATCATAAGGAAATTGGTAGATATTTCCTCTTGACAACATGTTGAGGGTTTCCATTACATCGTCTCTCATCCCTCAAAGAAGAACTAGCTTGAGTGACTCAGGATGAAGGGTATAGTTGGCGCTCCTATAATTGATTTGAATTATTTCCTCATAGTCCTCTAAGGATTCATTAGGTCCAAGGGTCATTCTAAAGATTTCCTCTTTCGTTTCTTTGGACCTACAATATTCCCTGTGATTTTCATTGAAGTCTTGTTGCATTTGGATCTAGGTAGTGACAATGCCTTCAAGTGAACTCGTAAACAAACACAAGGTTGCATCTTTGAGGGTAGAAGGAAACAAATTCAAATTCTTCTCATCAGAGGCATGGTCATAGGTCCTACAAACAACAACAAACTCAAACATGAAGGTGTCAAGATCCTGAGAGGTTAGGCCATGGAAATTTGGAAGGGAAGCAAGGATTATATTCTTCATTTTGTCATCTCCATTGGTTTCTTTGATAGGGAAAAGCTCATTGGGCCTATTTTCAGCCTTTTTTTGGGTAGGTGAGATAGGTTCTTCTTCCCTATGGGTTCCTAAAAGATTTGAGGCTCCTCACCTAGAGGGTCTTCTATCTCCCCTATAGTCATAGAGGGAAGTTCAAAGTCACCAAATAAGAATGAAGGGTGACTTATTGAGGGGGTGGGGTTTTTCGTAAGAATTTCTCATGGTTATCCCTAATCCTACGAGGCATGAATGAACTAATTTTTTTGAATTTTTCACTCTTTTTTTTTTCAAAACAATAAGACTGATGCAAAAAAAAAAAAAATGTTAAGTAGAAACAACACCTACATAGACATCTCCTAGAAAATGACGCCAAAAAGTGACGAACCCTGGTATTGTACCAAGGATGTTGCAACTTCCAAGGGCTTCTCAACTTAAATTATTAACTCGAAGTTCATACAAACTTATAGGTGACAATGCTATATGCACAACAAGTTAGACTCTACTCATGTCACCCTCATTCATGAGATTAGATCGAGGTGCTCAGAGACACTCCTTCAACTAATTACAAAGATAATTTCTTATAAAAGCATAGATGAATATGATTCTAACTACAAAGGTGAAAATACCATTCATTAAATGTAAATGCTAATTGAAATTGCATGAAAGAAAAGGGCTAGTTTATTTGTAGAAGTAAACCATGCTACTCTATTTTCAATCTTAACCAAATCAATAACTGTTAAATGTCATTTTGTCACATTAGGAAAATGATCATCAGTTTGGATCTTTCGCTATCCACAAATGTTTGCTAGAGCATTCCCTTGTAAATTTTGAATCTAAAACATCCCAAATAAAGTGGAATTCCTGGATCCCATGGTACAAAAACTTGATTTTGGCTACATGTGTAGTTTCCTAGTTTATTTATGCGCATACACAGAGAAGTGACCTACGAACATGACTTGAAGTCTAGAAGAATTGTTGGTAGCATCTATCCCAACCATCAAGCTTCAAATGGGTGCCTATTTAGTATTGATCTCTCTTGTCATGGAGTAACTCCCATTCCTTTGTGGAACCTCTATCCCATTAATAGTGGATATCATCCCTCGGAGAATGGATCCAAAACTTCCCATTCTTGGCCTATAAAGATATTATAGGTATGAGGATTAGAGGAGGATTGTTGGAAGTAGGTTTATGCTATTGAGATTATGTTGGAAGGATTTTCTTGCAAGGGAGAGGGTTGGAGATTGTAGAAGGGACTTGCAACATCAAGGCTATATGGTTGTAAGTATTTTCTCGAGTTTTACGAATATAAAAGTAACTATTATTTCTCAATTACATCTCCATTGATTTAATTTGTAGGATTTCTTGATCACCTACATGGGTTTTGATTACATATTAATCATTTTATGATATATAATTGGTTAATTAGTCCATTTATCTCTTTGATTATATGCTATATGATTTGATCTCTTGTTTGTCTTTTTCCATGAAGATCTCTTTCAGAACATTGTAGAGAAGTTGTCGGGAACAGCGGGAGGACACCTAGAGCATCAAGGAGAGAATGGTTGAAAGCATTGAGGGACTTCATCAATCATTTCATTAAATCGGTAAGATGCCTCTATTATTCTATTTTCTTTTAGTCAATCAGAGTCTAGAGAAATATAACAATTCCTATTTGTTTGTTACTAGGGTTCTTTGAAGTCTAAGGAGATCACTCTTTTCCACAAGAGGGATTAGTCCACATAATAAATTAGGGAGTCCATTGGGGGCTCATTTCAATCTCCATTAATTTTCCTTGTTTGACCTTTTCAACCCACTGCATAAGCCTTCTTTGAGTGTCTGGAAATTTTAGAAATTTTGACTTTTGGACTGGATTTGATTTATTTTTATTTTTTCTAAATTTCCATGTTGTGCGCACTTTTACTTTAGGCAGAGTGCACATCTTTGTGCATCTTCCATTTATTAACATAGAGTATTCACACTGGTTTATTATAGAGACTATGCACATGCCTGTAACTTTTGAAAAAATCAGTTGTATCCTCTTTAAATCCAAAATTTTGGTTTTTTCCTACTTTTTACACTTGTTTGAACTTCCTGTGAGTGATTCTATGTTTGGCCAAGCATTATGAAGATTTTTGCTTGTGATTATCATATTTTTGCAAATTAGGGTAAGGTCTTATCTGATGAATGGTTGGCCTATCAAAAGAGAGGTATGTTAGTCTTGTTGTCTTGACTATCTATCTTTCTTTTGTTGATTACATCAGGTTTTGAGTCTAGTTTTCTCTTTAACGAAAGTTTGATTTGTGTGTTAAAATCAATAATTTGCAAGATTAGGTATTTTTTGTGAATAATAATTCTTGTACTAGTTTCAAAATGGAAAATCATTTTTCTTTCTACTATTGAACTGTTCATGAACCATGCTTTTGCTGCAAGTGATTTCATGACATTCCATTAAATAAAATTCATTTTTAGTCATTATTGGTTTCTTGTTGCATTTTTCGAATTTCTGAGTAATTGTATGAAAAGAGAGATTTCTTGTTCACTTGTGTTATTGGGAAAAGTGAAATTTTGGAATTGTTTTCAATATTCAGGTGATTTGAAATTAGATATTTGTAGGAAAAGGGTTATAGTGTTGTTTAGAGTTTTTATTTATACTTCAATTGAAAAAGTGAAAGACTCTTTCCTTACTTTAAATAGATTTTCATTGAAACAAAAGATCGTATCATCATTTTCAGTTACATTAGGATTGTTTCAAGTCATAATTTCATCAAGTTTCACATCCATTACCTTTACGTAAACAACAATTATTAAAATCAATGCTAATTAGAATCAATCTAGAAATTTATTTATTCTTAGGGATCTTTTCGACCTACATTAGATTAGGTTGTAGGGATTTGGAATAGGAAAGTGAGTAAACTTTCCAAAGCTGCAGACAAACACTAGAATCTTGCGATAAGGAGATAAATCTAGTTATTTCATTTTTTCTTTAGGAAGCTCCCCTTACAAAGGATTCAAGCATGAGATCATATCAAACCTGGTGAAGTGATCATACCTACTTCATTGGCTATGGTACAGTGATTTACACATATTACAATAGTGTTGAAAGGTACTTGGGGTCACTTGAAAGTAAACCTCTGAATAACCATGTTGAGGAGATTTCAAGGGGATTGAGATTTGTTACTTTTCCCTTGCATGTACGTCTGATCTGCGACTGTCCCACCAGGTAGAATTGTTGGAGTTGGTAACCTTAGTAACCATAATCCTAGGGCTATTACTTGCGGTGACAACATAGGGAAGGTCATGCTATACCTAGAATAGATGTTGACTAGACTCACTTGGACCTTTTGGAGGGTAATATTCACTCAATATGGCATAAGTGAAGTTACTTGCACCAGATTGTTTCATTAAGTAGGTTGTCAGTGTAACTGGTTCCACTTGCTCTATCTACAACCACTTTTCACTTTGACTTTTGAGACATTGGATTTCATTATCAACTAGTGATTTCATTGTGAAAAGCTTGTTTGCATGGTTTGAATCCTTAGATTTTTTAGAGTGTGTTAATTATTTATCTTTACTTTTTAGAGACCTTAGGATTGAATTGTGAATATTGTTTAATTTTATGATAATTTTTTCGTCCAAGATGAATCACCATGGAAATCACATAGAATTAAAGTTAAATCTCTTGAATACAAACGTAGTCAATTGGAAAAGATAAAACTGAAAGGTCAAAGTCAATAGGATCAAAAGACTCAAAAGAACCTAAAACATCAACAATTTTACAATCTAAGATAGTAGAAACCAAAGTGAATCCAATGCAAGAAGTACAGTCAGGCTTAGTTTACTCTAGTCCAGAGATTACTGAAGTAGTTCACACAGATTCATCTGATACCGGTAAGGTTTCATATACTGAACTGGACTTAGAACATCTCGAGTTTGAAGTTTCTCAACTTGACCCACCTTCAGTTGTTTTAACTCCTACTCCTGATCGACCTTCACCTTGAAGGAAGCTGATAGTTACGACTGAATTACCTCCTGGGTTAATTAGTATTGAAGACGTTACCGAAGAGATCAAAATACCTCATTCTCCATTTATTGATACTAAGGATGTTGACCCAAGAGTTCCTTTCTCTCCTTTTTGACATGACCCTTTGTATTCTACCACTATGAGTTTTTTATGCCATAATTTTTCACCACCAGACATTCCTTTTTATTCACCAGAAAGAAATATGTCAGAAATTCCTATTGGGAGGGAACCTATTGATTCATTTATGTTTACCATCTCCCCAGAATCGCTATTGTATGGTGGTCCATCAGTTCCTCCTGGATACCAGTCACTTACTAGGACCTTTTTAGGAGTTGCTTCTTCTCCCCAACCTTCTACTTGGTCATTTGGTTTATCTACATCTACTGTTCAAAGAACAACTTCCATTATTGAAGCACTTACATCATTAGACCAATAAATTCACATGGTTTCTGGTAATTCAAGTAACCCCAACTAGTGTTTATTACCCACCTAGGGGGCAACCACCCTATCCTCCACCTGGAGGAAAACCTATTGCTGGGGGTCAACTTTTTACCAGAACTTATGGTCAGATACCTTAGCCTGGCCTAGGTCATCCTACTATAAATCAACCTTTACTTGGTACTCCTTATCCTGGGATGAACACTATTTGGAATCCTTATTTTAATCAACAATATGGTCTAGTTGCTCCACAAGTTCCACTTTATAAACCTATTCAACCTACTCGACAAACTATTCCTCAGATACATATTCTAGGTATGGTTGTACATGTCCAGCAGCATGTTCGGGGGATGCCTCAAATAGTTGTCCAAAAACCTGTCCAAGGAATTCCTCAAACACCTATTCAATAATCGATCCAATGACCTGTTTAGAGTTTTCCACATACCCCTATTCAAACACTTGTTTTGTAGCCAGTTCCAAGTTCTCCTCAGACACCTATTGCAGTAGTATCACAAATGACCATTCCTGTTAGCCCTCAAATATTTTTTCCTCAGACTACTCAGGAAATCCTGTAGGCTTCTGCTTATCAAATTGTTCCTACGGTCCACTCTATACCATATATTCCTATCAGGAAACCCATTGTCAAAACAATGCAAACACCTTTTCAAGGTCAAGATTTCCAAAGATTTCCTTTTCAAGGTCAAGCTTATTAGGTTCCACCTTTTCAAGGAAAAGTTTTTCAAAGTCCACCTTTCCAAGGTCAAACTTTCCAAAACCCACCTTTTCAAGGTCAATTTATTCAAAGTCAACCTGTTCAAAGTCAATTTGTTCAAGGTCAACCTTTGCAAGTTTAACCTATACAGGGGCAATATTACTTAGGTCAAATGGGTCAAGCTCAACCTTTTCAGAGTCAACCATACCCCGGTCATACTTATCAAGTCCTTGTTCAACCTCAACTCGGTATGGTTCACTATGGTTACCCTAGTGGAATTCTGATTCCAACTGCATAGGCTATTCTAGGATATCCTGGGTATCCTCCTCCAGGGGTTGCTCTTAACCCACAAGGTTATCAATTTTTACCACAAGACCCTAACCGATAGTCACAATTTATTGAAACCCTATATCTACCATATTTATCTTGGTTAACCAATGATCCTATTTATTATTATCCTTATTAGTCAATGATTCCTACCAAGTTATTGAGCGACATACCAAATTTTAAGACAAATTGAGAGAGGACCCATCCAATCATGTGATGACATATCATCTTTGGTGTGCATTGAATTCTTTAATTGATGATTCTATCTGTCTTCACCTTTTCCAACAAACTTTAACTGGTTCGATAGCCAAATGGTACATTGATGTTATCGAGAAATCTAGTGTCTATGTAGAGCTGCTAGTCCCACTAAGATTGGCAGCTATCTTAGAAACAAACAAACTAAAACTACTTTCGTTTTCCTTTATGAGAAGTAGATAAGAGGGGAACAAAGGAGACCAACCTCTGTCTTGTGCTTGGTTCCTTGCTTGATTCCTCTCCCTTCTGATAGATCTTTGCCACTCGCTTCCTCGTCTACCCAGCTTCAAAGAGCACCTGTGGAATCAAAGCAGCATAACACTATCCAAGAACAGAGATCTACTATCATAAACAATATAGGACCAGATATATATTGACCACACAAATGCATATACCATCAATCATACAAGAATGTGGAGGAAAACTTGAATAGCTCTATTAATATCAAGAATAGCAAAGAGGATTACAACTGATTGTTCTGACCCAGCATCATCCTCTCAGCAAGAAAGCCCTTCTTCACCTCATGAAAAGCTTAGATCACCCAACACTATGATGTTACACCAAGAAACCAACAGCATTTCCTTACAAGATACAAAAATTCCAGCCTCTGGATCTCTGGGATGATGGATCCATATATAAATGTTTGCAAGGGGGGTGAGTCAGCTTTTGAGATTTGATTATGTCCTCTCTCTGATAGTTCTTGATTCCACTTGGATATTGATGATCTCTTACTCATCCTTGGGCGAATGCAGAGAGGCAAGTGTCACAGGAGAAGTTTCTGGAAGATTCCATGATTCCCCACCTCGCAAATTGACTCTGCCATTTGTCCACTCTCGCCCATCGCACCCCATAGAAGGGTTTTTTAGTATTCATCACACCTCCCGTGTGCATTTAGGTGCGATGCAGCGCACTTTGACCATGGAGCAGGTGAGATGGTCCAGTTTTGACCAGTTCTGAGTAGTTTTTCATGGAGAACTTCTGGGAGATGATGTAATCAGTCGACCTTGTTCTTTTAGGGGTTGGAACAAAACTTTTAGGGACTTAGGAGCCCTCGGTTTATGGACATAATTGATTGGGGTTGCAGTGCCCAAAAATGTCTATAACAGTTGCCCC
The DNA here is from genome assembly GCA_031772625.1 of Pinus tabuliformis. NCBI lineage: Eukaryota > Viridiplantae > Streptophyta > Pinopsida > Pinales > Pinaceae > Pinus > Pinus tabuliformis. The sequence goes on along the minus strand of CM062817.1, from coordinate 1,233,428,050 downwards.
CTAAAGAATGAGGTCGTTAATCTTTTGATGTCGGGTGAAATGCTTTATCATGAGGATCCGAAGTTTTTACGAGTTGGAAGGTGACCTGTAATAAGATACAATACAATACATTATCTTAGAATATTTTCATTGTCTAGCTGAGGCGGGCATTCCCATGATTAGCTTTATAAATTCATTTTCATGTACATAAGACAGACAATCGTCTGAGTGCAGACTAATGATTCTGGTAGAGCCATCATCCTGTGATTGGATTATTATCTGTGCAGCAATGATGTACATTTGATGTCTTTATTCTCCTGAATATATATCACAGCCTGGATGGATGAAACTAGATCTGGGGTCTTCAATCTCGTTCGATATTCACTCAAAGTACAAGTCGATCCATGTGAGAGATGTTCTGGAGTCGAACATGGAAGGACATCGCCTGATTACCAACCAATGATGTAAGCTGTTAACAGGCGCGAGAGGAATCACCGATAATGATGATGACCCTCAAGGTACTGCAGTACAATTCACGTGGTGTGAATAAGGGACTTGGCGTCGAACACCACGCAAAATCTTTCGGTCGAAGGCCATTGATGTAAACCTGTCGTCGGAAGTGAGAAACTTTCCATTGAGGCATGTAAGCTTCAAAGTACTGAAAGGGTTGTTCCTAGATCAACTTCCTGGATAATGAGCTGATGTTGAAAAGAAGCGATCCGTCATAGGAAGGCCTTAGTGAATCCCTCATCTATGACACGAAATGGAGCAAATGATTTTAATGGAGGTGAAAACGATCTAATGATATAAGGTTCAGGGTGGCGGTCATGAAAGAATGGAGCGTGAATGTATTGTAGTGGATGAGACACAAGTGAATTCTCTGAGCAACTTCTCTTGAACATACTGGCGACAATGACATGATGGATTGGTAGCGCTAACCCCAAATATGGATGGTGTGATGGACCAATGGTGATATGACCAGTGAACAGAACAACCCAACCCGACTCGGATGCGGAGTGAAAGTGTCATGTTCAAGAGTGACTTGGTACCAATAAAGTTTCTTCAAGTTTTCTTCCCAATTTTTCCCCAGTCATTGCTAACCAGTACCTCTTTATTTTTGTCAAGCTTGAGGAGGATAACATATGCTTGTTCTATAATTTTCCCTTCGGGCAAACCCATCGCTATGTTTTAACGAGCCTAGCGATAGTGAAACTCGTTCTTGTCTGTATGGACAAGTTTGTCGCTATTCGGTTTTAACGAGTTTAACGACAAAGATAACTCGGTCCTTTTCAATTTTAGAGAGTCTGAAAAGGGACGTAAAGAAAACTCCAATAATCCTTTTTCATCATATAATCCCTTAAGTCTGAAAACGTATAAAATAATATAGAAGGGATGAATTTTCGGTAATTTTAATGAGCCGAACAAAACAAGCGCTTGATTTTTTTGTGTAATAATCCCTCAGGTCCAAAAAGATTAAAATCTAAAGGAGGGATAGCACTTCCGGTCACTTTAACAAGCTGGAGAGGCTAATTTCTCGGTAATCTTTTCATATTTTACGAGTCAGATGAAAAGAGCTTAAAGGAGACTCATTTTTCGAGGAACGAGTGATAAATTCGGGTAGCAACTAATTCCAGGTAAGTTTTGGAATTTTCCAATCACGGTAGTGTCACAAGGATGGCTAACATGATCACTCTTCGCAGATGTTCCTCAAAAAGGGTAAACAATCAAATGGAGGTGAATGATCTGCCAATACAGAGTGGAGGTGATGATGGGAACATGACGAAGGCTTCAAAGGCTGATGATAATTCATTCACGATGGTTATTTACCAAAAATTGGTTCATTTTTTAATGAATGAGCTTAAACTCTAGGGGAAACATTTGCTCACTGCTTATGTTTAATTTTTAACGAGCTTGAACTCCACATAAAAACTGCTCGATATAATGGTCATTGATTACCTTGATTTTATCATTGACAACTTTTCTCCTTCAAAGGTTGTACTGCCTTCAATTGCTTCATCAAACTAGTTAGAAACGAATAATATATGCTTGAAAAATGAGTCAAAACACTAATATTTTACTTGAATTACGTGAAAAGTAATTTAAAAGTGGTTTTTACCTCTCATTTTACCATTTCATTTGAACTTTGGTTTGTTGGAGCTTTGGAGGTGCTTTCCCCCTTGATTTTCACTAGCTGATTCCAGGAGATTCTGTGGATGATTCTTGGCACTGTCTGGACCAGGTAAGAGCTAAACCTGAGCTCTTTAGTTTCATTCTTTCCTTTTTTGAATACTGAGCATGTTTCCTAGTTTTTCTGAGCCCCTGGGATTTGAAGAATTCGCCCTGGCTCCATCGCACCTTTCCTATATTGAAAGGTGCGATGCATGCTGGCTTGGCCATTGGCCAGTCAGCATGCATCCCACCCAGTACACTATTGGGCGTGTGATGGGCGCAAGGAGGGAAACTTGTGCACAATTTTTCATGGAAATTTTTGCCTATTTTTCACCAAATTAGGATCCTGACTCTTCTCTTGTTTGTGTTTAGAGATTCATTGGAGAAAAATGCCTGTTACATGGCGAGAACGTGAGCATGAAGAAGAGGACATGCTTGCTTTAGATGATCTAGTTATAGTAAATGCATTGCGGAACTGTGGCCTGTTCAAGTTTTTCCGCATCTCTAGCATGAGGCAACAAATCAACTTGTTGCAATATTTTCTCGATGCATGGGATCCTACCAACCAGGTGTTCCAGATTAAGAGCAAATCCATCCCCTTGACCATCATGGACATCTATTTTTTGATCGGTTTATTGAGGCATGGTGCCCCTATCTCATTATCTGGTTCGGCCCGTGGGGGTGAAGTCGTGAGAGATTACATTCGTCGGTATTGTAGAGAGGGATCTCAGCCGAGTAAGGACGGAAAGATCAATATCCGAGATGTCACTGACAGGTCTCTGAGGACCATTCTGTTCACTTTTGCTAGACTGGCTGGTAGTGCGACTTTTCATGTAGCCAACAGGTCTTATATGCAGTATGCCTTGGAATGCCTTGAACCAAAGGTGTTCAACTGGTGTGACGTAGTACTCTCTATGATGAAAGAACAAATGACCAAGGTAAAAAATGGAAGATTGAAAAACTTTGGATATGGTTCTATTTTGACCGCTTTCGCCTTGGAAAAGATCCCGCTCATGCAGCCGCAGTATGTTTCACTTGGTTTACCTCCACCGACTGAGCCATGGATGCAGAGATGGGTCGACCTTATGTCCAGACATGCTGGTCAGTCCCAGCTTTCCTTTTCTGATACCTTCTTCGAGTGGTTCAAACGTCAGGAGATGGTTTTTTCCGAGTATCCATATGCTGGTATGGATTTCCGGGGTGACCCGGATTTGGTGCTGCCGGTTGGCGAGCAGTGGGGTGCCATCGGTAAATTCTCTAACCATATCTCTGTTTATCTTTTATTTTTTATAATGTTCTTGTGCTTTCTTCTATCAGGACTAATCAAAACTCATGTTCTCATGTAGATGTTGGACCAATTCGGCCAGTAGTACGCTTGAGAGTGCTAGTTGTTGCTCCAGCAGGAGAGGCTGTGGGAAGGGCTATCCTTCGCGACCTTGATCTGGCCGAGACTCTTTTAGCATTGCAGGATCAGGTCAAAGGCCTCACTCTTGGTATTCCAGACGTGAGGACTAACGAGCTGCCTCTGAGGTTGTAGCGACATACTACCGACGTGCCGAGTCGATGGAATAGGCCTTTATGCATGATTGCACAGGCGGTGACTTGTTATCACCAGCATCATTAGACTAGGGTGCCCCCTAGCGTTTTGAGTTTTGGGTCATCTGACCAATTTTGTCTTGGTTACAGAACATTATGTGTAAACCATAAACAGTTATATATATATATATATTTGATTTTCGGAGTTTTATTTTGGTTAAGTTACAAGATCCTGATGCAAATATTGATGAAATGCTTCTTTTTATAAATGTTGCAAATGTCTATCTAACACATAATTTGCAAATGAGTCTGTTAATGTGTTTAAGTTTCTGGAAATATGCTGATATTGAATAAAATCAAATTGCCTTTCCAAAATCTTGACCCTTAGGAACATGCGATATATAGCAAGATTTCAGACGGAGTAGATACCAGTGAGTTGTAGGATGACGAGTTGTGAGTCTAGCCTGACGACAAGTCGGTGTATGCCATGTGTGATGGCATCAGAGAGGAGTTCTATCAACGCGCTATATTCAGTGATGTTATTCATTGACCGACCAATACATACCCCTCTGAAACTTACTAACTCGTTGCTTGGATAAAAAATGGCCCAGGCTGCAGAAGATAGCTTTCGCGAACTACGACTCGCTCCGTCTGCATATCCAACAAATGATTCCAATAGGTTCGACATCTGCAACAAATCTAAAAAGTGGATTACCTGACCAAAACAATTATCCTTAGCGAAAGCATAGGGGTTACTACACTGAATCATGCGTAGTAACGCTTCAGGTACAACTCGTTACGGGGTTGCGCCAGTGGAATCCCGTCATAATCCACTAACTCGTAGGCCCCTTTTGCTAATACACGTTTAACAATAGAGGGGCCCATCCACAAAGACTTGAATTTACATGCTCCCAATTTATCGGATTCCTGGTCATAAAGTAAGACCAAGTCACCTTCTGAGAAGACACGGGGTTTGACATTCTTGTCGAACTGCGCCTTGACTCGTTTCTTATGGGCTTCGTTAGCCAAAGCGGCATCATGATGGGTTTCATCCAATTGAATTAGTTCCAAGAAACGAGCCTCCTCTTCTGAAGTTCTGGGGAGAAGGTTGACTGTGAGTTTGAGGGATGAGATTTCACACTGAACCGGTAAGATTGCTTCTAGGCCATACACCAGTTGAAAGGGTGTAAACCCAGTTGCATTCCTTACCGATGTTCGGTATGCCCACAAGGCTGAGTACAGGATCAGGTGCCAACTCCTTTTGTGGACTCCAATCATCCTTTGTAGCATCCGCTTCAGGACTTTGTTGATTGCTTCAACTTGTCCATTGGCCTGCGGGTAATATGGAGTAGAGCTCTCGTGGGACAACCCCAATATGGCAGCCAATTCAACCATCATGTGATTGCGAAAATGCGATCCATGATATGTGACTATGGCCTGTGGAACGTCGAATCTGGCGACTACATGATTGAAAAAGAAAAGGGTAGCTGTTTCACCGGTGTTATTTAATGTAGGGATCGCCTCGGCCCATTTGGTAAAATAGTCTACTGCGACTATGATATACCCATGCCCCCCGGTCGAGGTGGGGTTACATGTCATGAAATCAATGCCCCATTTGGCGAATGGCCCAACAGAAACTATCGGTTGTAGGGGTGCGGGTGGTCTTCTGGTTTTGCTATTGAAAATTTGACATGCATGGCAACTTTTGACTGTGATTATGCAATCTTTGAACATTGTTGGCTAGAAGTATCTTGCTCGTAAAAATTTTTGCACCGTAGCGTAACCAAATTGATGACCCCCACATGCGCCTGAATGGCAATCATTCAGGACTTTTTCGGCCTCCTCATGGGTGAGGTACCTCCTCAGAACTGTATCGACACCATGACGGTAAAGCGTACCATCGACGATCATGTAGTCTTTTGATTGGTATTGAATACGTTTTTGTTTCGAGCGAGAGGTATTAGACCTATATTTCTGGGTTTGGAGATAGATGATTATATCTCCATACCACGGATTGCTTGAAGATATCAGAAACAAAGATTCATCCACGAAGATATCAGAAACAATGATTTCTCAAATGCTGCGGATGGTCGGTCCGCTTTTGTGAATGAGCTGGAAGATCGTCGAGATATGGTTGAACGATGTTTTTTATGTCATGGAAGACATAATTCATTGCCCTCTGAAATGTTTCCCCTGTGTTCTTTAAACCAAAGGGTAACTTGCGATATGCAAATGTGCCCCATGGACAAATAAATGCAGTCTTTGACTGGTCCTATGGGTGGATATTTATTTGATTATACCCGGAGAATCCATCCATAATTGAAAAGATTTCACATCCGGCACATTCATTAGTTATCTGATCAATAAAGGGTGTAGGGTAGTTGTCTTTTGGACAAGCTTGATTTACATCCCTATAATCAATGCACACTCTAATCATCCCTTGTTTTTTCATTACAGGAACAATGTTTGATACCCAATTGGTTAGAGGAACTGGGTAAATAAAACCAGCATGGAGAAGTTTTTCAACTTCTGCCTTGATGGCAGTGGCTTTCTTGGGGTGCATCTGTCGTAGCCGTTGTCGTACTGGTTTGACATCTGGATACATCTTTATTTCCTATTCAACTATACTCGAGTCAATGCCTGGCATTTCATCATATGACCAAGCAAAGACATCTCTGAATTCGCGAAAAAGAACTTTGTATATTTCCAGTTCTGAAGGAGAACAACATTTGCCAACATAAATATTCTCTACAACATCTGTTTTGGTTGAGATATTTATGGTGATAGTCTCTTCGATATTGGACAAGTTTTTCTCAGAATCCACCGTGTTTACAGTATTTGATAGGAAATCAGAAACTGAAGGATGATGAAGGTCATCAGGAGTATCTTCTTGACAATCCGGAAGATGGGAACGATGGTGGTAATATTCCCATGGCGCCCCTTCAATTATCATTGACTGAACAATTCCTTCATCGATGTAATGCACTTGCGACCAAGGATCTAAAGGGGTGCCATATTCCTTAGACCTATCTATCCAAACGCTTGATGAACGTTGATTTGGGTTTGCCTCCCATGTCAAAAACATTGATTGCTACAATATTTCTATTGAACTTGGAGGCAATACCTGCAGATGATCCATGTTAATATCATTTTCTAAGATCTTTTGAATAGAAAATATCATATTGCAAGTTCCTACTGTTGCCACTTCCGCCAAATTGATTGGAGGTGGGAGGGAAAAAGTCCCCATTAATATAGGGTCTTTTAGTAGGCCTACTTCGATATTTTGAAGTGAATGGGGGCTTCCATGGATCATTGGAATGCTTCCCGTAACTTGGGAACTATTGGGGAGAAATGTTTGTTGGTTGACGATTGTAATTCATCCTTGAAACGGAAATGCAATATTTCTAAAGTAGGTCGACACAACGGCAACCATAGCATATATCCAGGGCCTTCCCAGTAGGATGTTGTAATCAAGGTTTCCGTCGATTACTTCAACATCTATTTCTATTGTTTTCCCCCCCAGTTCAACTTGCAAGTTACTTAAAATCCAATATGGGGTATATGTTCGTCCATCAAATGCTTTTAATGTCGTCGAAGATCGCGACAAGGTTGGAGATCCTAAAGTTTTCTAGCAACTCATCGACATAATACATGTAGATGCCCCCTCATCAATAATCATTCGATGAACAGTTTTTTTGAGGGCTTTCACTTGAATGTGGAAAGCTAGTTGAGATGGTAACTGAGGGTCATATCCTTTGTGATTAAAGGACACAAGATTAGAATCCTTTGGGTCAATCCCACCTATTGTTGATAATAAAGCCTGCTTTTGGGAGGGGAAATTTTGCAGTACCTAAAGTGTCGACATAGCGGATGGCGATTGGGCCAGATCTTCCACTAGATTATAATGTTGTGCTGCTCTGGCACGCAGATTAAATGTCAACTTGTGTACTACTCCCTTTGGCAGTTTTATTGTTAGCTCTAGAATGATGTGTGGTGCAACTTCTGTCGAAGTTGTTGTCGAAATACTAGGTTGATCTTTATCCTTGTTGTTCGACAACTATGGATTCCCGTAATCTTTATTCCTTTTCGTTATCAAAGAATCATTTTGCTGTTTCGAAACCGACAACATTATCACTTGGGACGAGGAAGCATTGTCACTAGAAAACAGATTTGTTCCTGGATTTGGAAATAGATCAGTCAATACCGCCGAGGTTTTTGAATTCTTGAAGAATTTTCTAAGCTCAGCTTTATATGGACACTCTCTTGTCCAATGATCCTCATCACATATAATACATGGACGATTTGGTTTCTTATCTCCAGAAGGGTTTGTAGAAGTTTTTTCAAGTGATGATTCCTCCTGTTTCTTCTTCTTCCCTTTGTTTTTCTTCTTGTCTCCTGGTTGCTTGGTTTCTTTGCCTTTGTCAATTGAGACGACATTTACTTCCGAGGTGAGAAGTTCTTCTTTTGCATTTTGACTAGAAATCTTACGGGCCTTTTTAGATGTAGCCTTTGTTGATTTTGTGTTTGTTGTACCAATCATGCCATCGCTGGCATGAGAGTCATTGTTCGATTTAGGAGGAGGAGGAACAGAAAATTCCGGTCTGGGAGCGTCAAGGATTTTATCGTAGAGTGTGCCAGACTGAGTATAAATCAAGTCTAAATATTGCGCATGAGCAATAACTTGCTCTTCAGTGATGACTCCTCCCTTTGCCACATCTTCTGTAATGGAAGGTAATAATGACTTTATAAACCATTCAGCTAAAAGCTGATTAGGAATGTATGTTTTTACCATTCTACGACGACGTCGCCACTCATGAATATGATCGGATATGTGAGTGGCCACCGTTTGCTTGAAATTGGTAAGAAGTTCTATTCCCATTTCGTACCTTATGGGTAACAGAAAATGGGTTAAAAAGGTTGTGGCTAGGGTACTGAATTTATCAAATGAAGCTCTAGGTAATTTGATATACCATTTTGCTGCCGGACTAGTTAACGTTCTCTGAAAAAGGTGAAGCCTAATTGAATCATCGTTTAGCGTGTTTGATGAACACCACAGATGAAATGTCATCACATGATTCGACGGGTCTTCACCTGGATTCCCATTAAATTTAGGAATATCTGACGGAAGTTTATGCGGAATCGCTGGCCACCAAGGGGCGTAAGCAATTGGATCGTTCATTAGCTGATTTAGATCTGGTAACTCTAAAGTCGCCACGAAGGGTAACTGTTGATTCAGGTTTGGCGAAGCATACCCAGGATATGATGGAATTGCCTGAGCAGTTGGTCTTTGCATACCAGCATAATGCATTTGATGCTGGTAACTTTGGTAAGGTTGATGGGCATAACCATTATAGAATGGTTGATTTTGACCGTTTTGAATATACGGCTGCCCATTATTTGCAAAGATTTGTTGCTCAGATCCTTGGTAAACTTGTTGGAATTGCGGTTGTTTATATTGCACCAACCATGGTTGTGAAGCCATGTGCTGTTGTCCAATACTGGCTGTTTGACCAAGATGAGGGGTAATTGTACCCATTTGGGCCTGTGTCATTCCACTAGTTGGCGATTGTGGTTGAGTCACAGGGATAAGAGGCTGTTGCATTACAACCTGAGAAACCTGAGGTTGGCATACAACAGGCAACGCTTGTACTTGCGACACTGTCACAATAGCCGGCGTAGTTGGTATATTTGACATAGGTAAACATTGTTGCATCGAGTATACAACTCTTGGTTGTTGAGGCAGTATTGGCACCCAACCGCTAGATGTAATTCCAGCATAACCTGAATTTTGTTGTGAACTCTCGTATGGTTGTCCTCCTGGAGGAGACAATGAAAGGGTATATTGCCCCCCATACGGCGGTAATCCAGTACTTAAAGGAATGGTTTGCCCTTGAGGACCGGACTGCCCAAATTGACACCGTGAAGGATCAATTTGCTGAGACTCAACATAAGAGTTCCTGGATATTATTCTGGATGAACAAACGGGAACGGACCATACTGTCGAAATAGCCCCTGGGTGGGCCCCATCTGGCGATTGAGAGCTAGTTGGGACAGATGGTATGCTGGCGAACATTGTTGGAGTGACAGCAGGAAGTTCTGCTGTCGCTGTGTCAGATGACACAGTCCTAGATGTCGACGGTTGTTTAGACATTTCTAGTCTATCCAAAAGATTTCCTAGTGATTCCACAGGAGCTTCCTATAACGGTAGACTAATTTCTAATGAAGAAGGATATAGGGTGATCCCGACTCCAAATTGCGATGGAGTACTAGATGGAGGATCTTCCACAATCTCTTCTATAGCAATCAGACTAGGTGGAAGAGGCAAACCGTCAGGTCCGTAAAATATTTCCGGTGTCGAAGAAGGTATAGATTCTGCAGCAACAGATGTTTGGGGAATAACACCTTCCGAACCAGCTGTAGATGGAGCTGGTTCAGTAATACAAGTGTTTACCTTCACACTAGGATCAGCTCTACTGTCCTTTGGTGGCTGCGGAACTTCTTCTATAGAGGTAGGGATACCAGAAATGTTTGGATTAACCGGTGTCTCCGATGGTGTCGGAACACTTGTTCTAACTTTACCAGGGGATTTTGAACCGGTTAAGCAAGTTCACTTCGTCCATAACAGTTTTGATTCTAGAGACAAATACAGTTGACTCGTGAGCCTCCGCGAACGACGGGGTTTTAATTGACTTTCTTCCACGATTGCGAATTACTCGATCAACTAAAAATCAAGGGGAAATATGTTTCTGAATTAGATGAATTTTAGACACTTTGACACAACTTGTTTTTTCAATTTTTAAGAGTCAAGAAAAAACAAAAGATGACTCTAGTCGCCTTCAATTCTTAATGAGATTGAAGTGAAAAGTGCTCAGATGGACCTTTTCCTTTAAGGAGTCTGAAAAGGAACGAAAGAGACTACTCTGGAAATCTAGACAGAGGGATTACCAAACCAATCGCAAAACTGCAGGATACTTTTTACGGTACGACAGTCAATCTTCTCGAATGCTGTGTTCAGTGCATTGCAATTGATAGGGCGGCAGACACGGCTTCCTATGGATAAAGGATATAGCCTATTGTGGTCTCCCAATATATACTCGACGGTACGTGGGAGCACAAGTCCGTATTGGCACTTGTCATCTCAAAGTGGAGGAATCACCCAACCAGTAATGAAAACAACAGTTACCAGGCTTTACGTCGCCGGAATACGTCTCTAGCCTAGACTTCTAAATGTTGTGCGTTAGGTTCAAAAGCGTTTTTAGATTCATTAAATTTATTTTACAGTTGATCTTGCTTAAGAAATTTGCCTTTCAGGTTCACCGCGTGATGTAGATATACAATTCCTAAAATGCAATCTCAGATGATAAACAATCGTTTAATCTTCTTTTTGCAATGAAAATCCTAGCTACTAAAGAAAGAGAGATGATATTCTTTCAACATAGAGCAAAGAGCACACACTATATGCATTGTCCTAAATCAAACCAACAAACAGTCTAAATGCAAATGCACATGCATGTATTTGTTTTCAGCCTTCTTAATGTGTGAATGATAAAAATAAAGTGAAGCGCAAATCTGAATTATTTTTTAAAGCGACATTACTAACAAGCTTCTTTTCAAGACCAAATGAAGACAATGACGACACTTTGTGATTTGGAATTGAAAACTTGCTTTCGACACTTGAAAAACTACTAATTCAAATCAAATACAAGAGTCACAGTGTAATCGACTATCAAGAACAATCAGATTCTCTTCTATGACCGAAAACGACACTTGCGACACTTCCAAATCAAGAAACGACAGTTCAATTACGCTACTTCTTTGTAAAAGAGAACTGAAAATGGCTCACAATACATAAAAAAATTTACAATTCTTTGCATAATGGAGGCAGAATAATGGCAAGGAAGGGGGTTTCCAACAGAGGTATACTGATTACATACAGCAAAACTCCTGAATAGAGCTAAAAAGAGTGAAGAGAAACCAAATTCTGGAGGCAAAATTAGCCTTTTCTGATCAGCGCACCTGTTACACAGGGATTCCAGTATGCATCCCACCTACAGCACACGGGAAGTGCGATGCATACTGATATCCTTGAAGAGAAGGTGCGATGGTATAGTGCGAGAATTTTGATCCAGTTCTTGATCATAGTTTGCAGCACAGTTCAGGGATTTAGGCTGAGCAAGTGATAATCAGTAAATAAATCACAGGGGTAGATCTAAGGAGGTTACTAGAGCCACCACAAGGGCAATTAGAGAGTTTGTAAATCGATTTTTCAGTTCATAAAAAAAACTCAGAGATAGACTGAAGCAACATTGATCTACTTTGCACTTGCATAGCAAATGCAGTTTGAAGGCTAGCTGGCTTGACTTCAGGCTCCGTCTGTAAGTTTATAAAGCAAAAAAATATAGACAAACAAACAATCTATTCGCTCCCCAGTGGAGTCACCAATTTGTTATTGGGAAATCTAGTGTCTATGCAGAGTTGCTAGTCCCACTAAGACTGGTAGCTATCTTAGAAACAAACAAACTAAAACTACTTTCGTTTTCCTTTATGAGAAGTAGATAAGAGGGGAACAAAGGAGACCAACCTCTGTCTTGTGCTTGGTTCCTTGCTTGATTCCTCTCCCTTCTGATAGATCTTTGCCACTCACTTCCTCGTCTACCCAGCTTCAAAGAGCACCTGTGGAATCAAAGCAGCATAACACTATCCGAGAATAGAGATCTACTATCATAAACAATATAGGACTAGACATATATTGACCACACAAATGCATATATCATCAATCACACAAGAATGTGGAGGAAAACTTGAATAGCTTTATTAGTATCAAGAATAGAAAAGAGGATTACAACCAATTGTTTTGACCCAGCATCATCCTCTCAGCAAGAAAGCCCTTCTTCACCTTATGAAAAGCTTAGATCACCCAACACTATGATGTTACACCAAGAAACCAGCAGCACTTCCTTACAAGATACAAAAATGCCAGCCTCTGGATCTCTGGGATGAGGGATCCATATATAGATGTTTGCAAGGGGGGTGAGTCAGCTTTTGAGATTTGATTAGTGTCCTCTCTTTGATATTTCTTGATTCCACTTGGAGATTGATGATCTCTTACTCATCCCTAGGCGAATGCAGAGAGGCAAGTGTCACAGAAGAAGTTTCTGGAAGATTCCATGATCCTCCACCTCACAATTTGACTCTGCCATTTGTCCACTCTCACCCATCACACCCCATAGAAGGGCTTTTCAGTATGCATCGCACCTCCCGCATGCATTTAGGTGGGATGCAGCGCACTTTGACCATGGAGCAGGTGAGATGGTCCAGTTTTGACCCGTTCTGAGTAGTTTTTCATGGAGAACTTCTGGGAGATGATGTAATTAGTCGATCTTGTTATTTTAGGGGTTGGAACAACACTTTTAGGGACTTAGGATCCCTCGGTTTATGGACATAATTGATTGGGGTTGCAGTGCCCAAAAATGTCTATAACAATTAAGCTACCTCGTGATTCTTTCCATAACTTTAGCTCCCTGGAAACAACATTTTTAACCCATTTTCAGTTACCAATCCATTATGATACTGGTACCAAACTATTGAATTCTTTAAGACAATCAAAATCGACTCACATTTCCGATCATATTCACGAATGGAGATGTAGACGTTGCTTAGTCAAGGCTTTTATTCCAGATCATATTTAGTTGAGTGGTTTACAAAGTCACTTCTTCCCATTATCACGGAAGATGTTGCAAAGGGAGGTGTCATATGAAAGAGAAGGTGATTTCTCGTTCCTAGTAATTAGACTTAGTCTACACTTAATCTGGCACTTTGTGGGAAAATCCTGAATTTACCATGCCCTACAGGTGAACCGATCATTACGTCTCCAATCTGAATTTAAACAAGAATGAAACAAATTATAGATATAACCATAAATACAGAGATGAAACAGAAAAAACACCTCCTTTCATTAATATCAAATAATGAAATATTCTTACAAATAAAATGGAAATGAGACTAGCTCGGGCGATGGTAGCTTATCTCTGAGAAGAGATGTGGTAGCTACATGCCTCTGAAATGAGTTACAATGAGGCTCAAGGGCCTTTTTATTATTGAACAATAAGATAAAACCCTAACCAGCCAAAACCCTAACCCGAGGAGATGTAACGCCAAGAGTTTATGGACCCTGTTGGGGTTAGTTGGGCAGCCAACTTCCTGGGGTGATAACTTGGTAATATTATTTCCATTTGACGCACATGATACCTTGTTGGAAATATCTCTCTGAGGACTACAACTAAACGTGTGATTTAAATGAATTTTCCCACATTTCATATTGCCAAAAAAAGTCTTTTAGTGCCTCAAAACGGCTTCGGAAGTTCAGGACTCGAAAAAATGCCAAAAATAGTAAACTGTGCTACAATTAAGGAAACTGAAAAAACTGAATTAAAAAATGGTGGGGGTCCAAGTGGAATAGGCGGGTGGCCACCAATATCCACTTGGATCACATCTCCCCCCTTAGGAATCAATGGTCTCCATTGCGTTGAGTTCCTCCATGAGATGAGGAAAATTCTACTGAACTCGGTCCCTAGTGAGTCATTTTCCTTGGTATAGGAGTTGGTCAGCTTTGACAACTCAATACAGTTAGATCTTTTGCTGGTGAGTCTTCTTGATCTACGTGTCCATGATCTGAGTAGTATTGCCACCATCTTCTTGACCCTGAAATGCCCAGTGGCCCAACTGTAATGTGCTTCCCAAATCATCTTCACATGCTCGCTTGAAGGAACACAAAGGTGTCCCAAGTGGCATAACAGAGCATCCTGGAGGTGAAAATATGGAACTTTCTGACCCTCCAAGAGCGTATGGTAGGTGTGGCTGAATTTTGGGTTGCTTTTGTAGAGAAGTGGCCAATCAGAAGTCTCATTCCCATAGGAGTTAAGAACGGTGGTTAATGCCATGATTGGTGGTTGGATGAGGCTGTCTACAACAATATTTGTGTTGCCCTTCTTGTACTTTATATTTAAGTCGAACTATTGCAGGTATGTGGACCACTTCTAATGCCAATCATTCTGCAACTTCCCTTGCATATGTATGAACTGCAGGGGTCGATGGTCTATGTGGATGACCATTTCCTTCCCCAAAATGTAATTCTTCCATTTTTGGCAGGCCTGCACAATTGAATACATCTCTTTTTCATAAGTGGGATAATTCCAGACTCTGTCTGAAAGTGTCTCACTATGATATGCCATTGGATGCTCCTGTTGAGTAAGGACTTCCCCAATAGCATAGTCAGAGGCATTTGTCTCGATCTCAAATGGTTGTTGCAAGTCTGGTAATGTGAGCACTGGTGCAGAGCAGAGGAAATTTTTCATCTCTATGAATGCCTTGTATTGAGTTTCATACCAAAATAAATTTTCTTTTGCTCCCCCTTTGGTTACTTGACTCAAGGGCCAAGTGATAAGAGAGAACCCCAACACGAACCTGTGGTAGAAATTGGGAAGACCCAGAAAGTTGTGGAGCTCTGTCAGAGTGGTTGGGGCTAGCCAATCCTGAATGACTTGGATCTTGGCTAGATCCACATGCACCCCCCATTCATCAATAATGTATCCTAGATACTAAACCTAGGTCATGCCAAAAGTGAATTTCTCCAAATTGGCACACAGGTTGTGTTACCACAATGTTTTGAGAACCTGTCAAATGTGGTGGAGGTGATCTTTGCAACTCTGGCTGAAGATCAGGATGTCATCCAAGTATACCACTAAAAATGTGTTGGTGAACGGCTGTAAGATGTCATCCACCAGCCTCATGAAGGTTGCAGGAGCATTCGTCAACCTGAAAGGCATAACCAACCATTCGAAAAGGCCCTCCTTGGATTTGAAGGTAGTCTTCCACACATCGGAGGGTTTGATTGGTACTTGGTGATATCTGGAATTCAAGTCAGTCTTGTTGAAATATTTCCCCCCCTTGAGTTGGTCCAGAAGGTCATCAATATGTGGGATTGGGTACCTTTTCTGGACATTGATCTTGTTCAACGCCCGATAGTCAATACAAAGTCTCCAAGTCCCACCCTTCTTCTGTACCAACACGATCAGGCTCCCATAGGGCGATGAACTCAGTCGAACGTGAACTTTCTGCAACAACTCCTGAATTTTCCTCTTGATTTCATCATTCTACAGAATGGAGCACTAATAGATTCGTCCATTGGGTAGCAATGCACCTGGGGTTAGATTGATGGAGTGCTTGACCTGACAGTGCAGAGGCACCCTTGCGGGGGAGGTGAAGATGTCCTCGTACTACTCCACCACCTTGTCCATCTTTTGTTGTCATGCAGAGGGGCCCTGTCTAGAGGTCATGGCCACCGTCTTCTTCTTTCATTGAAGGCATATCATCAGCAAAACAAATTTCCAAGTTTTTGAAATGAGCTTACTGCATTGTTTTGTAATAACCAGAGAGATGGCAGTAGGCGGTGCTACCTCCAGTATCTTGTACAGCTTATTTCCCATTGTAACAATAAAAGCACAAGGCCTTGAACCATACACGTCATATCGCTTCCATAAGTATGGTTGGCCTAATAATACATCACAAACATCAAGGGGAGCAAAGTCACATAATACATCATCTGTGAAGAGCTTGATGTTGTATGGAGGGCGACATTGTTGGCTCACAGATAGATCCTGTCCTTGGTGAAGCGACCCGATGGTGTATGGTTGTGGGTGTGTTGTGTTTGATAAGCCCAACTGCTTCATGACCTCTACTGAAATGAGGTTCTTTTGGCTCCCCCTATCAACAATGAACTATAGTGGGGAACCACTTACCCACATTTGGGAGTGGAAGAGACGCTCCTCCTCCTCTGGATCTTTAGGTTCCTCCTTCAAGATTTTTGTGGTGGTGACGGTGGTGTTGTGCTCCGCATCAATAATCTACTTCCCTTTGTCATTACCCTTGTCTGGTTTTGACTCTTATTCAGAACATGCATCTGATTCTAAAGCATTCAGCTTGGCCCGACACTCACTTATGTTATGGGTGGAGTTCTTATGGAACTCACACTAGTTTCACATGTCCTTCTTCAGCTTCACAGTGTTTTCCTTTGCTTGTGGCCTTGGAGGGTTGTCCTGGGCCATCCCACCTTGGCTTTGTCCTTTTCTCTCCGGTTTGGGGGCAACTTTCCCTTGCTTTGGATTCGCAGATCCAAAGTCTCGCTTCTTTTGTTTAAACTTCTGCTCGATCTTGACGATGTATCGGTATGTCGTGTCGAGCGAGAAGATGTCTAGGAATTCCATCTCGTCCTGGATGTATCTATGTAGGTAGTTGCGACACTTGAGTACCAAATGTTTCTCAGAATCCTTGATACCCAACTTCGTGCGAAGGGTATGAAAAACATTGGTAAACTCTAGCACATCTTGGTCCCTTCCCCGCCGCAGTGTGGTGCACTTTATGTATTTGTCCTCATAGCTCCCGATAAGGTATTACTGCTCCTTGATGGCGTCCCAAAATGAATTGCAAGTGGGAGCATCTAAAAATAGTGGGGTCGTACTTTCATCCTTCTTCTCAAAATAGGTTTTCTCGGCTAGAAAAATCATGAACAAAAAAATATCCTTCTAGTAGATTCAACCATGTATCTATGACGCCTACATCTATTTGGCCCTCAAATATGGAATGTCAAAGTTTACTTGTACCTTAAAAGGTGTGGAGCCTCTAGAGTGGTTGTTGGATGTGGATGAGTTGTCGGTGGGCAGCCGTTGAAGGATCTGGGCAAAGTTATCCATCATTACGTTCCTTTGCTTGTCGAGGGCCTCCTCAAGCAATATTTTGATAGGATATCATGCTCCCTCATCTTTATTTTCTTACCCCATGGGAGGTCATCAGGATTTACAAGGCTGGTCGTGAAAAGGTTCGACCAGTTCAAGCCCTAACTCATATCCTGACCTCGTTGGGGACATGCAAAGAAAAACAGAGAAAGAGCATACCGCTCTAATATCGCTGATCCAAATTTAAACAGGAATGCAAAAAATTAAATATATAACCATAAATACAGAGATGCAGCAAAAATAACACTTCCTTTCATTAACATCAAATAATGAAATATGCTTACAAACAGAATGGAAATGAGACTAGCTCAAGCAATGGTAGCTTATCTCTGAGAAGAGATGTGGCGGCTACATGCCTCTGAAATGAGTTACAATGAGGTCCAAGGGCCTTTTTATTATTGAACAATAAGATAAAACCTTAAACAGCCAAAACCCTAACCTGAGCAGATGTAACACCAAGAGTTTATTTGCCCCGTTGGGGTTAGTTGGGCAACCAACTTCCCAGGGTCGTAACTTGGTCATATTATCTTCATTTGATGTGGATGATACCTTGTTGGAAATATATCTCCAAGGAATAAACTAAAAATTTGATTTCAATGAAATTGCCTAGATTTCATATTTCCAAAAAAACATAGTTTAGGGCCTCAAAGCAACTCCAGAAATTCAGGACCCAAAAAACTACCAAAAATAGTAAACTATGCTACAATTAAGGAAACTGAAAAAAATGAAAGAAACAATGGTGGGGGTCCAAGTGGAATAGGTGGGTGGCCACCAATATCAGTATCCTACATGATCTAATGTCACTGATGGTATTATAGGTTATGTTAGGCAATAGTCTAAGGGGAAAAATAAAAAGTTCTAAAAATACTCATACATGGCCAACAAGATACACCATCTGAAATCCTTTCTTCGGAAGCTATTTCCCAGATGAATGTCATAGAGTCATCTACCGGAAAGACAAAATCAATAGGAGGTAAGAAGAATGGGAAAGGTAAATCGAAACAAAATGCTTCTTTGAAAGAGAAACCTGCTAAAAGTGAGCCTAATGACAAAAAACAAAAACCCCACTATCCTTTCCTTATTTGCAAAGAAGATCACTATATGAAGGAATGCGCACATCGGGCAGAGGTTTCCAAATTCATTAAAGGTTCTTCAACTCTTGTTGTTTTGAAGGATCCATTTCCTTCTCAAGATAGAAAAATGGTTTCTCATAACACATCTTCCTCTTCCACATCGCAAGATATCATGATGATGTCTTCATAAGAAGTTATGGTAGCTACGAGATCGAAAGATTACGAGTCTAAGCGTTCTGTTGACAATGGAAATGAGGCTAGTTCATCTGGTAAACTTTCCAATTCAATTCCTCCTCCTCCTTCTGAACCATTATAGATCGAAAAACTGAATCCTGACATGATGATCTGACCGCCTCCCAAAGGTGTGCTTTGGAAATCAACTTTCAATTTGCATGCTAGAGCTACACAAAATTGCAACATTGTTGAAGACTTGGCTAAGTCTACTTCCATAATGTTAGCTTTGGAAGTGTTACAGACAATCTCGGCACAACGAAATATTTTATTTTTAGCCATAGGAGCTATTAATCCATAGGATTCTAACCTAATTATCTTTGATCTTGAGAGTCATATCCCAAGACTCCCTCATCAAATGGCATTCAAGATTCCAGTCTTTGTTAAAACTAGATGAGTATTTGACACAGTTGTTGACGAAGGAACTTCTACATGCATTATGTCGATTTCTTATTGGAAAGATTTAGGTTCTCCAACCATCAATTAGTCACCTACCACTCTGAAATCATTTAATGGAAGAGGTTTTTGTCCTTATGGGATCTTGAAGGATTTTCCTTTAGAGCTAGATGGAAAAACGGTCACGATCAAAGTTGACGTTGTTGATGCTCAACTTGATTACAACCTTTTTCTTGGTCGAAGTTGGACCTATGCCATGTCAAGAGTGGTCTCGTCATTTTTTTGAATGATACAATTTCATCACAAAGGGAAAATTGTCAAAGTAGACCAGTTGTCTTACTGCACTTCTGACACTAAATCTATGGGTAGCATACCTTTTGTCGGAAAAACAAATACCCTCTATGAGGATATTGGTGTTGGTTTACTCAAACACTCATTATTGACGAGATCCTTTACAATGCATCCATCGAATTTTCCTTCTAATCTTGTCGAGGTCAACATGATTAAATCAAGCACTATGGAATATTCTGATCCATAGATAGTGCCTTTAGAGTCTGAATTAGCCTCCTATGGCAATGAGATCCCTTTGAGCCCTTTTGAATTGGATTATTAGGTATTACAATAATTTTTCAATCCTTCATCTTCTAATATTGATCGAGTGGATACAATTAATGATGATTATTCTCCTTTACCTTGGTTAGAACTAGTTTTACTCTTTGATCCTTTTGATTGTACATTTCCAACTAACGAAAGTATCATGGAAGTCATGACTTCAGATGAAATGCCTTGGAATGATTACCATCATCGTTCATCTTTTCTACCTAACCCTGATAAAATAGAGAATGATTTTTCAAATATGTTTTCACCTAAGATAGTAAATAGTCTAGAATGTCCCATTTCATTTTTTCAAACTGAGTCCGAAAGGAATTTGGTAAATATATCTGCAACAATTAACATTGACATCTTAGTTAAAAATTGAATTATAGAAAATATTAACATAGGTTCCTCATGCTCAATAGAAGAAATTCAAACATACAAGGCCTTATTTCAATAATTCCATGACATTTTTTCCTGGTCCTATGAGGAAATTCTAGGAATTGACCTAAGCATTATAGTACATGAAATTAATACTTACCCAGATGCCAAACATATCAGACAATGATTACACCTGGTGCATCTGCGAAAAGTTGTTGCAATTAAAGATGAGATCAAGAAACTTCTCAAAGCAGGTTTCATCTACATGGTTCCCTTAACTGATTGGGTTTCCAATATCATACTTGTTAATAAGAAACAAGGAACCATTAGAGTACGTGTCGATTACAGAGATATCAATAAGGCTTGTCCAAAAGGAATTATCCTACTCCCTATATCGATCAAATCATTAATGAATGTGCCATAAATGAAATGTTTTCATTTATAGATGGCTTTTATGGATGCAATCAAATCAACATACTCCCAGTTGATCAACAAAAAACCACATTCATTTTCCCATGGGGGATATTTTCCTATCAAAATCTCCCATTTGGTTTTAAGAATGTTGATGAAACTTTTCAAAGGGAAATGTCATGCATTTCATGATATCAGGCATATTGTGCACCATTATTTGGATGACTTTCTAGCTCATTCATTGAGACGGGAAGATCATCCAATGAATTTGAGAGTTATTTTTATCAGATGCCATCATTACAATATTCGCTTGAATCCACATGTGTGTTTTCTGTGCGCAATTTGGTCGATTGCTAGGATTTTTCGTTTCAAAGGAAGGCATTCATGTCGATTCGTTGAAGGTTGAGGTTATTATGAAGTTTCTTCCTCCTTCCAATCTTAGCCAACTCCAAAGTTGCAAGGGAAAGCAAACTTTCTACATCAATTTATCCAAAATCGTGCCGAGTTGAGTAAAGGTTTTACTCAAATTTTGAAAAAGGGCATCTCATTTATCTGAGATGAAGTGGCTCAAAAATTCTTTGATGGACTTAAATATGCATTGACTCATACACCATTGTTGCATCCTTTTGATTATCACTGAGACTACTTTTTATACTTAGTCGCGTCTGTTGCCACAATTTGCATGGTTCTAGTTCTGGAAGATGAATCTAACAAGGAGCATGTGATATATTATTTAAGTCGTAGTTTGACCAAAACTGAAGCAAATTATGCACATGTGGAGAAATTGGACCTGGAAGCCATTCAAGTTGTCCAACGTTTCCGTTAGTACATTTTATTGCGTAAAACTACTATGGTTCTTGATTGCAACCCCATGGTTTACATACTTACTAGAAAATTTCCGGGGGAAAAGTATTCCAAGTGTATGGTCATCCTATAGGAATTTGATTTGGAATTCATTAAATCCAAATCTAAGAAATCATTTGTCTTTGTTGAACTATTATGTGACTTTTCGTACTGAAACTGAAAAAGTGGCAGAGGATTCTCTTCCAGATGAATCTCTCTTTCTAATCAGTACTTTAGATCCCTTATATAGAGATATCATCATTTATCTTAAGACCCTGAAATTTTGGCTAGAACTAAGTCGAACTGATCTTTGTTGTATCTTGTATCAATTCCAACAATACAATATTATTGGCGATACACTTTATCATCGTGGTGCCAATTCTATTTTCCGACGATGTTTAACTCACGAGGAAGACAAAAAGGTATTAAATGACTTACATTCTAGAGCTTGTGGTGGTCATATGTCAGGGTTTACCACTGCTCAAAATATCTTGCGCGCATGGTATTTATAGACTTTTATGTTCAAAGACTGTATAACTACAGTCCGTAAATGCCACAATTGTCAAATCTATGATTGAAAAATGTGTGCACATCTAACTCCTCTTCACTGAATCATTGTTTTCGGTTCTTTCGCTAAATGTGGCATTAAATTTCTTCCATGTAACCCTCACTTGGCTGGGGGGCATGGGTACATTATTCTTGCAGTAGATTATTTAACAAAATGGGCTGAGGCGATGCCTACATATAAGGATGACAGTGAAACAACATCCATTTTCATGTTCAATCACATAATTTCTCTATTCGGAGTTCCACAAGCCATCGTCATGGACCATTGTAGCCATTTTCAAAACTGTATGATGATCGATCTTGCCACAAAGCTAGGCCTGTGTCATGAAAATTCTACTCCATATTACCCATAGGAGAATGGCCAAGTGGAAGTCGTTAACAAGGTTTTAACCACCATGATTAAACGTATTATCGGGACTCATAAACGAGAGTGGCATCTAATTCTTTATCTAGCCTTATAGGCATTTAGTACCACAACAAAAAATTCAATTGATTTTACTCCTTTCCAGCTTGTTTACGACATGGAAGTAGTTCTACCAATTGAATGCAAGATACTATCTTTCAAACTAGAAATTGAATTATTACCAACCACTTCTGCTAAAAAGGAATATTTTTTGTACTTAGTATGTCTCGATTAGAGTCGCTGTGATGCTACATTAGCTAGCGAGGCCCAAAAGAAATGAGTTAAAGCAAAATATGATCAAAATTTCAAACCTCATTCATATGTAGAAGGCAATTTAGTCTTGGTCTATGATCAAGAGAACAATAAGTTAGGCACTAGTAAATTCGATCCTATGTGGCATGGCCCTTATATTGTAAAACGCACACTAGCAAAAGGGACCTATGAACTAGTTGATTATGATGGAATTCCTTTGGGAAATCTCAGAAATGGTCTTTACATAAATAGATATTATGCTTAGATTTTTCGGTGAAACATCTGTATATTACTGTACCATAGTTTATGTGTGATAGTTTTTAGCAATTTTTTGCAATTTTCACTACTTCCCTTGTTAATGTTGTCTTACAATTGATTTTTAGATGCTGACGTTCCCTCAAACTTACGTTGGATTCACTGATGGTGCTAGTCATAGTACTCAGAATTTGTCTGCCACAGTTTGGGTCATTTATTTGCCCACAGACGAGTTAGTTTCTATTAATGGGATATGCCTTGGTCAAACAATGAAAAATATTGAAGAATATAGCATAGTGGTTGAGTTATTATCTAATGCCAATGCATTTGGAATTCGTCAGTTGATTGTTAGGTTGGATTCACAACCCGTGGTATTACATTTGAATGGTGTTTATTCAGTTATAAGTGCTTCAATGTTAAGGATGTTTTTGCAAGTTTGTCTCTTGGAAAGGTAATTTGATTATATTGAGTATCAACATATTCTGATAAATTTAAACATATTAACAGATTCCTTAGCTAATTATGTGTTAAATTGGCACTTGTTAAACATTTGTAAATACGTTAATGCAATATTCATTCACATGTTGTACAATATAGATATAAATAGAAGTAGTAGTTTTCATTAGATAAAAGTGTGGCTTTTAAAAAAAAATGTCATCCAAAGACATGAGGTCCCGTTACCTTTATTTTTTGGACATGTCGATACATCATCAAAAATAAAAAAATCTAGCCCTCAGACTAGTGACTACACATGATGATGATCATCATAGCATACAATAACACATGCTACTTGTCGTAGAAGACAACTAATAGGTCCAGGAACCCCTGCAGTATGCCTCTGGTAGTAGAGAGGCAAATCATCTATCATGACATCTGGGATGTCCAATGTCAACCTCTCAAGGTTGTGCTCTATCTCTGTCAGTGCCTCTGTTGCATCCAGGTTCTTTACTATGGGAGCATCTGGATGCTCACCACGCCGGTCATAGTTATGTAAGACAATTAGTTTCACTGGGGCCACATCTACATGATCATTTTAGATAATTATTTTTGGATGCCAAAAAATAAAAAATAAAATGAAAAATTTTAAAAATCAACCAAAATGTGAAGTTTTACCTATAGAACTCCACTGCATCCACAAAGGCAGTGGCATCTCTGGATCTTCTGTGTAGTCCATCCCTGTGTATGGAAATATTCGATTATTATGATATGGTTTTCCAACCACTCGAAGAAGCCAGGAGTAAATATGATTCTTGGTCCTTCGCCACCTCTATGGCTTGCCATAAGTGTTCCCATTTTATAATGTGAGGGTCACAAGGCCCTCCTGTCTCTACAACTACTTGTGGATCCAGAAGAGGAATCCACTCCAAATAAAATTAAATAAAGAATTCACCATACCCAAATTTTTTGAGTTTGCTCATTCTGACCCTGGTTAGTTGCCCCATCAGATTGACAACTACAACCTCATTCCTGTTAAATATGGTACCTTGAAAACAATCCACAATGGTTTACATCTGAGCCTTCGTGAGAAAACAGAAAGTTGCACTATCACACAGTCATGCAATAGTGTGTTATCACTTAAGAAGCAATTTCTAAATTGTTCACATCAGTCTGATTGTAAAGGTTAGGAGTTATTCTAAGTTTAGTCTTTCCATGTTTAATGTAGTGTCTAAGCCTTAGGAGTCTTGGTGGTATGGTTAAACAAAGGTCAATAATACGTTCTTATTCATCATTGGTCTCATAACTCACATAGTTTCCATGTATCAGCTTTGTTCAAAGGTTCTTATGTGTTACGAAACTGTTTAAGAGTTTTCGTAGTGCATAAACTCTGTTTGGGTGTTTTCGTAGCGCAAAACCCAGATTTTGCACTAGCTGCACTACGAAATCGGGGATTCATGCGGATTCGTACCAAATCTTGCTCAGCTGTCATATCTATCAAAACCCGTTATGTTTACATCATCATTTTTCAGTTTATACACTTCGCCTATCATGTCCAACCGCTTATCCTCATCATTAGAGTCATTAGGTACCTTGGTACGCTCAGATTTCAAGTTTCAAGAAGAGCCAAGTATTCACAGTCATGATTTGTGGTTGGATTCATGCGTAAGGAATAAATTGTCAAGTGTTCAATTTGAATTCATTGAAAATCAGGCGAGCCAGCTTTCAAGTGAGGCAGCTTTCAAGAGAGGCAGCGATTGAAAATTGAAACAGTGCCAGTCTTTCAAATTTTCATTCTATTGGAATCCCATGGAGAGGGCTACAGAAGGAAAGGAGCACAGGTCAGGCAGGTGCTTGAGGAATGAACCTGAAGGTTTAGACATTTTCTTAAAGAATAGAGAAGTTGAACACGCATTCAAGCAGTTTGGTTGTTGGAATTTCTGCGAAAAGCTTCATGGAGGCCATATGCAAATCACCAAGGAGTTTGCGTTGAATTTCACAGGACTGAATACAAAAGTTGGGATGCTTGAATTTCCAATCAATCCAAAGGTCATATCTACAATCGCTAAGATTCTGAGGGGACAGGAGAAATGGTTTAAAAATTTCAAGTTTGACATGACCCCCTGCAAGGAATTTCTAAAACCGGAGTTTATTGATTCAGATTTAAACAAGTTTGTGCCCAAGCATTTTGTCGAGGACTCATATGCCAATTTACTTACCTGCATACAAAGGTACTTTACCTATGAGGGCAGGTATCATAAGGTGTATTCATATCACTTCAAGCTTCTACTGCATTTCATAAGAAAGGTATCTCTTGATTTACCTTTCTACTTGTTTCGTAGCATAGGCAAAATGTGTGACAAGGTGCAGTTAAAAAGGGAAGCCTGTGAGACCTCATTGTTTCATCACGGCTTAGTTAAATTAATCATTTTGCATGAGCTCTAGAAAGTAGGTAGGGACTAGCCCATGTTCATGTTTATGTCTAGTTTCAAGAGCAAGACTGGTCTCAGTCCTCAAGCTGCAAAAGATTCTCCAACAACAACTGGCCAACGTGCAGAAACAAGATCCAGGATATTTGTAAAATTGAAGGCTAGGAAACAGGTAAAGGAACCCACCAAACCACTTATAATCCAAGACACACCCCAACAGTCCTAGAAAGAGAAAACTCAGATTAGAGAGGGTGTACATGAATCATCTACAAGTGAAGTAGTCCAGAGAAGAATGACAAGGAGCCAGTTAGCTAAGGAAAAAGGTAAGACAGTAGTTACTGGGGAAAGCCCGGTTTCAAAGGGAAGTCTTAATGACTTACTGCAAGCTATTGATATTAAATAATCTCCCTTGGTTCGAGCAAATTTGATAGAATTTGGAAAGGACAAGACCAAAAAGATAAAAGCTTAAAAAAAGCTCAAGGTTGATGATCCGGTTGCTAAATTTGTCTTTAAGCCAAGAAGACCTGTGACGAGGCATTGAAGACAGGTACAAGAGACATTGCTAGAAGCAAGTGAAATAGAGGAGATAGCACAGTCTCATGACTTCATCAAAAATATCATCTCAGCTGCATAAAAAAGATAAAGGTAAGGCAGTTATCCCTCAAGAGGAATATAGTGTTGAAGAGTTAAAAAATAAGTTGAAATTAGCAAACCTAGAAATTGCTAAACTGAAGAAAGCCTCAAGGAAACATGCAATCAAGGAAGCTCATTTTAACAAAATGGAGGCTCTTTGGGAAGACAAAACAATTCAAATACCTGAGGTGGTTGACTATCATGCTCAATACTACACCTGGTCAGTTCCCACAATAAAGGAAGCAAAATTCATCAGAAGAGTTAATATGAAACTGAGAGCTGGGATCAGAGTTATGAAGAGGAAAATTGAGGATTTGAAGATACAGCTAAGCCAGCGGGAAATATTTCCTTAAGGAAATCACACAGCAAGTAAGGTTATATCCCAAATTTTGATGATTTACCTTGTTGCAGTTTTCCTTGAAGAATGATGCATCTCCATTCAGTTTTGAATAGCTTCAGGGCAATTGAAAGGGACATTTCAATATAAAGAGGCTCAAGATAGTCAAATTTTGGTATTAAAACTGTGTTTTGTGATTACACAGCAGTTTCGTAGCGCGCTACGAAACTGCTGTAGGTGATGCATAATGCACAGCAGTTTTGTAGCGCGCTACGAAACTGCTGTAGCTGCATAATTAAAATCAGTTGACCAATTTTGAGTAATCAAGGGGAATTTTTTTTGAAAGGGGATTTCAGAAAAATATCATTTACAATGTGCAAGCAACCAACAAGGGTAAAACAAGTGGAGGAAAAGATATATGAACTATAAACTTTTTGTTATACAAATAATCACTGCTAGTATTGCCTATGACATTTCAAAACAGCTTCGAAGAGGTTTTGTCTTCACACGGGTATATGGGAAAGGTCTACAGCACATGAAGAACGTGGCACTCCAATCTATTTTTGTGTAATCAAAGAAGAACATCATGGATAATTGATTTCGAATATCCTTGAGGAGACCAAAAGTAGAAAAGTAGGGGCAGTTTCCTACTTTCTAGGAGCAGTAAAGAGATGAGACATTAAGAGCCATCAAGGAGTTCTAAAACATCCACCAAAGCTAAACTGAAGGAGACCACTTGTCAGAGAACAAGTTTTGATTGTAATAAATACTATTACCAACATGATGTGGAGTTAGATTCCTAATTGTCTTAGGTCTCTAAAAACTTCCAGTTAGTAGTATGTTGCATTTAGTAGTTAGTTAAAGTTTGAATAGGTTTCATAGCAAGCAGAATTCGAGTTCCCCTCATGTTGGAGGAGGAATCTCAAGAATTCTATATATAAGAGAGAGAGAGAGCAATGTACCAGCGGTTGGAAAATTATTGAGAAAAGCTCTCATATTGTGCTTTGTGTAAAGACTTTGTTTTCTAGTAATACAGTATTGGCCTTGCTTCTCAGGAATCAAAAGGAATTCGATGTTCTAAATGTCTTGTGTTGTCTTTTTCTTATTATCTACAGTGTTATGAATGTCTGATTACTTAGAAATAACTAACAGTGCTCTAATTTCCTTCATACATTTGTAAACTGTGTTGGTCCTCTATGTGTTTGGTGTGTTTACATATGTTGGATTCTGAATGCCTTGAATTCTATGCAAAGCTAACCTTACTGTCAATACTGAAGCATATCTGACTCCATAAGCCCAATGGATACTTTTTAATTGTGTTTCAACCTCTTATACTTGTTCATTTTGTTTCATAGAGTTAGCCATCTTATTCATTATCCAAATCTTTAATCCTGTGAGAGAGCCCTCTCAGATTGGGGAGGCTAAGCCTCAGCCTAAAGTAGGTTTGAAATAGTTACTTAAAGTCTACCTGATCACAGCAGCCTATAAGGGTCTAATTTTGAGATAACATAGTGAACCCGATGGCTTGCAAAGGAATTTGTGCTATGGTCTTGATATCAATCCTACCACTTTGAGAGCCACCCCATCAATACAATGTTGTATCAAATAGGTAGACTTGGTTTCTCCACCTTGCCTATACCCATACAGGTTGATTTCCACCCCATGGCATGGAAGTCCACTCAGAAATTAAATGTCATTAGCATCAATGACAACTCTATGGGCTTTGACTATGAAACATTCTTCCTGAATGTTTCACTTGCCTACCATCCATTCTAGCAAGTTCAATTGGGTCTTCATGCCCGGAATGGTAAAAAACTTGTACAAACCACAATTTTTCAATGCCTATATGGTTACTTGATCATTTAGAGTAGTTATATCTTTCTCTTCACGATCATGTTCTCTCCATTCCATGTTTATGGTTCAAAAGTCTGCAATTAAACATAAAATATCATTAGAATGAATTATGGAGAGAATTAGCAAAGAAATTATGCATTTTCTATATTATTTTTCTTGCCCTTGGCGCTATGTGTATCTAACTTTGGTAAACAACACGCATGTGCATGGTTTCTTTCTTTGAAAATGCGCACGTAACATTAAAAAATAAGTCAATGTGCACAGACCCGATAAGGGTGACTTGCGCATATTGAGGGCAAAAATCATTATGAAAATCATCCCCAAAAAATATAAATCTACAGTGAAAACATAAATAAATGGCATGAAAATGAAGAGCTTGGAAAGACCATTTACTTGAAGAAGACGATTCGTGATTTCATCCAATGGTTTTCCTAGAATCATCTTCAGAAGTTTCTGGTATAAAATGACTTCTATCACTCTCAAAATGATAAAAACACAAATGTTGATTTTTTTTTTACTTTTAGGGATTTTTATAAGTTTTTAGGACTAATTAAATATTATTTTTTGCATATTGACTTTTAAAATCCAATTTTATAATGTTTTCATTTGATACTTTTTTAGCATAGATAATTATTTCAAGTTTAAGTGTGCATCTTATAGGTTAATTATAGAAACAAATCATTTTGTTATTGAGTGGATTTTTATCACTTTTTCGAACTCGATAAAACTTATGAAAAAGTGAAACCGCGAGATTTCTCTTTATGCCCTTTTCAAACTCCTTAAAAATGAAAAGATCGGCGAGTACTTGATTGTTCGAACTCATAAAAGTAAATGAACAACTGTCTATTCAGTATAAGTTTATCCCTTTTACGGATTGAATTAGACTATTTATGAAAAAGTTATACATTGACTAATCAATGTCAATAGAGTTATGTCCTATATTATTTTATCCTTTTTTGGGCTTAAGGGACTAAATTTACAGAAAAGAGCATTACAAAATTTACTTATGTTTTCCTCATAACTCCCTAAAACTGAAAAATGGCGAGCTTTACTTTCTCTGAGCTCGTTAAAATTTACGTTGAAAGAGCTAAACGATTTTTCTTTTTGTGTCTTTTCAAACTCTCAAAACATGAAAACGACATCGATTTACCCCTTTACTAGACTTGTTAAGCATGAAGAGACCGAACCACTCCTTCTTAGAGTTCGTTAAAAATAATTTAGAGGACTTGTCTGAAGGATGAGCTTACAGGAAAAGCATATGTTATCCTCCTCAAGTTTGTAAAAAATAAAGAGCTACTTGCTAGTAATGGTGGGGGAAAAGTGACAAAGAATTTTTGTTTTATATCTGTAAAAGGTTGTATGTCTCTCTTGAACATGAAACTCTATCACTTTCATGTTCAAGTTGGGAAATCCATTTGCCTCTCAATTGAGCATACCTCATTGAAAGTATTTAATTGGTTTGGGTTTTATTTTTTGAGTCAAATGCTGCCAAGTCATTATGTCGTGTCTCTGATATGTTCAAGAGAAGTTCAACCTTAGTCAAATTACTTTTCCAGTATTAGCCTTTAGTTGCATCGACCATCCCTGAGTCAATCTTGGATCACTTTGAATTGGTGTTCTTCAAAACTTGACATAAGTTTCGTGTCATAGGCCCTCCTGTGATGAATCGCTTCCTATTAACTTCAACTCATTATCTAGGAAGTTGATCTAGAAACCTTCTGTACCTTGAGGCCTAAATGCCTTAATGGTAGGTTTCTCACCTTTGATGATAGGTTCTCATCATAGACCTTTGATCAAACGATTCTATGAGTGCTTGACATCAGGTCATATATTCGCACTTCATGTATTGTACTGGAAGTACCTTGAGATCCATTGTCATTACTAGTGGTTTCTCTAGCACTTGTTAATGGTTCACATCATTGACCGGTAATCAAGTGGTTTCTACCATGTTCGACTACAAGACATTCCTCACATGGCTAGATTCATACTATGGATTGAGAGATAGAGATCAAAATCCTAGATCTAGTTTCATCCATCTAGGCCACATGGAGTTATTAAATATTCATGATTCTAAACATAGATCCATGGATGGTTGTGTCCATATTGTTTCGTCTATTGACATGGATCTTAAGATGTATTTCCATACTATACTTTGAGATATTTATGTTTTGAGCATAATAATTCCTACATTAGAAATGATATTATATATTGCATTGTAATGTTTCTTTAATTGTTTCAGGTCTTCGACTGTAGTCTCGAACCTAAACCTTCGCATGATAAAGCAGTTCAGTCATCAAAATATTTCTTCTAACTTTGCACTTTAGGGGGCAATCTGTTACACGTCATTTTGTCAAATTAGGCAAATGATCGTCGATTTGGATCTTTCGCTATCCAAAAATGTGTCCCGAAGCATTCCTCTACAAATTTTGAATCCAAATAATCCCAAATAAAGTGGAATTCCTGGATCCCATGGTAGGGATTAACAATAACCTACTTTCATGCATCATTTGTATATTCACACTTTCTTGAAAAAGAGGAATCCAATCTTCAACATACCTATGAAGAAAAATACTAATTCTAATTTTGTACTACCATCTTATGGTTGGAGTGAGGAAAGGATGGGGTTGGAGTGGTCTTAGAGTCTTCCCTAATAATGAAATAAAACCTTGGGGTCCATTATTCAACTTCAATATTCCAGGATCAGAGTATGAGGCAAATTTGGTTGAAGAAAACAATACTAGAAGTCTGCTAGAGGAAGTGCTACAGGAGGCCCTGTTTTGCTATAGGAGGGGGGTCCGAGAGATTTTTTAGGACAAGAATGATTTATTGAAGGTAGAAAAATGTGTATGAAGGTGGAAGAATATGAATGAAGGGTGTGGGATCCCCTTAGCCAAGCCCAATACCCCTTAGAGGTATATCTTGCACCAAAGTTTGTGCCCACAATGTCCTCCATTTACCCTATTAGATTGATCTTAGTGGAAACGTTTGGAGGCAATGTGAGATGTTTAGGAGGGATATGGAATGGTCTAGTTGGATGTAGAAAGATATTACCACCACTGTAGTTCAACACAATCCCTGCAAAACTAGTCAAACACATGCATCAAATGATCACTATTACAACAAAGTAAATTAACTTGGAAAGCTGAGTTGAAATTTATGTAAATCTACTCTAACCTACAACACAATCTCTATTTTCTAAACCAATGATACTAACTTCTAAAGTTTAGAAACTAAACATGCAGAAGGATTACAATCTCGTATGTAAAAATTTCCAAGAAATCATAAACATATATTTTTGGTTGTTATTGTAGATCTTCCAATCACTTTTCCCCTAATAGAGGTGATAGGAAAATATGAAACTACAAGTTTTGTAATATAAGACCTACTGAAACAAGAAAAAAATTGCAATAAATTGAGAAAGAACAAGGAAGAAATACAAGAGAGGGGCTAAAGCCTCTGGGTTGGGCCTAA
The DNA here is from genome assembly GCA_031772625.1 of Pinus tabuliformis. Taxonomy (NCBI): domain Eukaryota; kingdom Viridiplantae; phylum Streptophyta; class Pinopsida; order Pinales; family Pinaceae; genus Pinus; species Pinus tabuliformis. Next base: position 1,233,396,011 of record CM062817.1, on the reverse strand, counting down.
AACCAAGGGTTTTATCCATCCAAAACTAATTCAGATGTAGACCATAGTGAACTTTAAATTAACAGAAAATAAGAGTCACATACATCATATGAAAAATGAGAATAACAATGTCAAGCACTAGGCTCTCAGTAGCTACTCCTATATGCAACAAAAGTTTGAATCCTAATGAGCCTTTTGGTTGGCTTATTTATACAAAAAGTAAATGAGGGGAAGCTCCCTTGAAAGGATGAGTGCTCCCCTCCAAAATCTTGAGATTTGTGGATCTGGTTCACTTTGATCTTCACATGTACTTGGAGTTCCTCGGTTTCTAGTGAAGTCAAGATGTTGGTGACAATTCTTTGATCTCAATATGAGTTGGAGAGTTAATGAGGTGGACAAGCCTCCTATATTCTGTTTGGTTGTCTCCATCAAACCCCTACATAGTAAATATATCCAAAAATGCTTCTTTTTCCTATCACATTAGGCCATGCAATATGAAAAGCACCCTTTAGTCTTCTTACTAATAATATTATGGCTAAAAATGTGAATTAATGTGAGAAAATGAGAGTTTTAAGGGTTGGAGGATAGCATAATGAACCTCAAAATATACTTATCAATGGACCCCATCACTCAACTCTAAATCATGTATCATCCACCAACACCTGTATGCAACAACATGATCATGAGTACCATGGCAATATTTTCTCACACTTTGTATGCAACACCTACAAATCACTGCTCCATCCTCACATCTCCATGATAGTAGAGATTCCAAAGACCAAATATACATAATCCATACACAAGCCACCTGCATCCACACATGCATAAATGATTCTCCTGCAACCCAAGCTACCAGGTTGACATCAATGCCAACCAACAACACGTCTACAACATTGTAACACACATCAATGCCAACAAGCTCCCCCTTTGTAATTAATGGTGTCCTCAGCTAAAAACAACCATCTAAAAATTGATCTTCATCCTCACATTCTCCCCCTTTGACATCAATGGAAAAGGGCTAAATATGTCAAGGATAAAATCTATATCCCCTCTCCATGTTGTTAGGTCCCTATAATACTAGTTTATTCCCTTATTATATTGTCATCGTATCCCCTTATTGTTATTGTTGTTCCCATGTTGTCCCCATATTGCTATTATTGTGCCCCATAGAAGCCCACTATTATTATTTTTGCGTCCTTACAATATTATTGTTATGTCAACTCTAATTAGATTATGACCCCTTAGACTCCTATATATAAAAAGGAGATCTTGTCATTTGTATCATCCAAGAATTGTTCATTTGTATATGTAAAGGAGTTTGGCCCCTCGAAGAGGCTGATTTTGAAGTTGTTGATCTATCTTTTCTTCTATTTTCTGAGTTGGTTGCATAACAATTGGTATATGGCTAAATGGTGGTATGACACTTCCTTCCATACTGCAGAAAAAATGACCCCATTTATGGCACTTTATGGATATCACCCATCGTCCATCACATCATATTTAAGAAAAAATTCTAAGGTTCAAGCAGTGGAAGATCACATCGAGCATCAACAAGTCCTCCAACTCTTAGAGGATAACCTCACTTTGGCGCAGAATAGAATGAAACAACAGGTAGATCAACATCACAGCGAAAGAAGTTTTGATGTAGGTGACTGGGTATTTCTATGACTACAACCATTCAAACAAATGTCCCTCAAGCAAGATAAGAAGGATATGAAATTATCACCAAAGTATTATGGTTTGTACAAGGTGTTGCAAAATATTGGTACTATGGCATACAAATTGGAGCTTCCTAAGTGCACCTAGTTTTCCATGTTTCATGCTTAAATAAGGTTATAGGTGACAAGCTACTAGTTCAAACAATATTTCCAGAACTTGACAAGGAAGGAAAAATCATATTGGAACCTGAAGCAGTCACAGAAACAAGAACTCGACAACTACGAAATCGATCAATTTCAGAGTATCTCATCAAGTGAAAGAACTTACCCATTGAAGATTCCACATGGAAAATGAGAATTTTACACAAAAGCATAAAGAACTACTCAAGTGTTGAGGACAACACTTTTCTAAAGGAGAGGGGCATGTTAGGTCCCTATAATACTAGTGTATTACCTTATTATTATTGTCATTGTATCCCCTTAATGGTATTTTTGTGCCCATGCTGTCCCCATATTGTTAAAATTGTGCCCCATAGAAGCCCACTATTGTTATTGTTGTGCCCTTACATTATTATTGTTATGTCAGCTCTAATTATATTGTGACCCCTTAGACTCCTATATATAGAAAGGAGGTCTTGTCATTTGTATCATCCTAGAATTTTTCATTTGTATAATGTAAAGTAGGTTTCCCCCTCGAAGAGGCTGATTTTGAAGTCATTGATCTATATTTTCTTCTATTTTGTGAGTTGGTTGCATAAAACATGCAATGGGATCCATCATCAAAAACATAAACTCCATTAAAAAAATCATATGCAGGCGATGAACAATGGAGTGCAAGACTGAAATACAACAACACTCCCACACATAATTGAAAATATGTGTAATAAAATACCCCAAGACACAAGCTATGCCCAAAAAATAACACACTAGAGCAACAATATACATCATCTATCAACAACAAAAATAATCTCTCTCACTCCCAAGGCAACATGACAATAACTAGCAACAATAATAACTAAAACATGTGCTCTCTCTCTTGAAGAAAAAACAACACAATCCATGTCATAACAAGAATAACAGATTAAACCAACATATAGCAACAAAAAAAACTCTGATCAACTCCATAGCAGCAACAACATATATCCAACCAACTCTTAAGCAAAAACATCAAAAACATCCTCTCCACAATGTAATCTCAAGCAGTAGAAATGTCATATATCAGTAGCAAGAATGACTATCTAAAAGCAACATCCCTTTGAAGTAGAAATGGTAGAAACAAATACATGATGACAAGCCATTACCATATAACCAACCATACTCCACTGAATGAAAACATATCAATGCATGAATATCTCTCTCTCTCTCTCTCTCTCTCTCTCTTGCTATATACATATATATATATATATATATATATATATATATATATATATATATATATATATATATATATATATATATATATATATATATATATATATATATATATCTGCCAATTCCTCCTTTCCATATGCAAGAGGCTACTCCACATGGACCAATGACTATGACCAAATGATATGCAACAAAGTACAAGGCTTCACCAACCTATTACATGGAATCCAAAATGATAATACATTATTGTGAAATGACAACATAAGCCTATACATATGGCTGAACCATGACTCACATGACTCTCTCTCAATGCATGCATTACTCCATATATATCTCCATGTATAATAGAGAAATAATATTGGACAATATCAATACATGACTCTAGAATGTCCCGCCATTGTAAGTATGAGAGTGTACAAGAGTAATACATGAAATACATGTTTGTACCAACACTACTAATAGACCATACATAGCTGCATCATCTCTCATGGCTCACTATACAACACATGCCATTTATGGCTTATGACTGTATGTGTAAGAATGAAACTCTCTCATGCATGGATATCGTAATAATCCTCTCAACAATGCATGTCTAATACAATGTCATAATGCAAGTACATAGAGCATATGATACACAACATGTCCTCTTCATAGTAGTAAGATAATTTTAATAGCAATCACATAAAATATGTGTATCAACCTTTCCAAATCATCAACCATAAATCAAGATATCACAGTAGTAATCTACAACGTATAACAATATACAATGGCCCAACAATAGTATGCATCAACAACATCACGAACCAGAAATATAGCATACCAATCAACTCAATTTATCGGCCCTTTATAGCTATACATGGCAGCAACAATAACCATCATACGGAGCATGAACCTCTACAAGATAAGCAAAAATGGTAGCATCAATAAGCATATAATGATGTAATGACAACAACAACACCACATCAACAACCATACTAAGAAATATAAAAATCATCTACCATCACAGAAAATCATCAACATCACCATATGTAGTAGCAACAAAAATATGAAAAAAATCCATCATAAATATAAGCATCATGTACCATTATCATAGTAATCTCCATGGTACCAACACATGCATAAAATGACCCAAAAACGTGTGATACAAGCCAACTATATATGTAGCATATTATCCATGCACAACCAAAATGCAAGCTCCTTCAACAATCTTATGTCAAATAAACACATAACATGAAATTCATCACTAACTTCTCCAAGGAAACGCATGTCATCAAAACTATTGAAATATTTGAAGCATATGAAGTGCTCCCCTTGAATATGTTCTATCTCCACTCATCACAACAGAAAATCTCCTGATTAAAATAACCTTAGAAATAACAACATCAATAAAAAAAATCCATCATCAAGAAATCAAATCAAATATATAAGCATCATTAACATCATAACCTAAGTGCATGAAAAACAAGATGTGCCATATACTCCCCCCTGAACCAATGGAGGCCTCACATCCATTTTGTAGTCTAAAGGATATATCATGCAAAAGCGGACTACAATATGTGCTGATCTCTTCTACAGTGAATCTGAAGATGAAGAGTACTTATTTTATCTCCTTTCTTTGCTTACTCTTCCCTTCAATACATAAATAATGTCCAGTGTCTTAACTCCTTTAACAATTACCCTCTTTGATCCTTCTTTCCCGATGAAAAAACCTTTGTGTAGAAAATCTGTTGGTAAGTTAACTCGATAATGCAATATAAATCAAAGTAGAATACTATAGCCTACTTCTACTATCAATTTGCGGAAGCTTAAATATCGAGCTGAACAATATAACCAGAAGAAGAAGAATCAATGCACAATACACATGAAAATACTTTGGAGAAAGCCTCGGCTAAAAACCCCACACTATTGTATTATCATATAGGTGGAAATACATAGGAATTATACAAAGCCTTAGTGCTCACAGCTAGCCAACTCTCAGTACAATCCTCACAGATGCTCACAAGCAATCTTGGCTTCTCTCCAGCCTTCCTCTCTTCCCTCCAAGCTCCTATTTCCTTGCGTTGTTCCTTTGAGATGATTCTCCTGTTACCAAGTGGATGATCAAGCCTCCAAAACTGCACAATCTTCAAGGATGATTCCTTGACTACATGCATGAGTTTTATTTATAAGAAAACACATGCAACTGATAGTACACTGTGTTTGACTTTAATCTCAACTGGGTCTTTCTCATAATAGACATGCATGAGTTTCTGATGAGGGAATCTTCAGTTAAATGGAGTAGCATTAGTTGAGTGCATGCATGCATCAACTGACTATTAACTCTCTAGTAGTCCCTCAAACAGTTTGGAGCTAATTTAACTGGACTTAACTCAGTAAAATGAGTTAACTAATTACAACTCAAATATAACTCAACCTTATCTCTTTAATTTAAGGGATAACTATTGCATGACTTCAAAAAGACTTCTAACTTGAATTTCTCCAACTAATTAATTCAAATTGAATTAATTAACGATTTACAAGTAGCTGTTAAGACTAAATTTAATTTTAATTCACAATTTAATTCAAGGACAAATTAAATTGGAATATTATTGTTGCCATATTTCAACGCTCCCTCTCAACAAGAAAGGGATTATCTTCCACCCCGATCCTGTCTCTATGGAACTCAAATTTACACTTTGACAATGCCTTTGTCAAAATGTCAAAATCTTGCTCCTCTGTCGAAATATATTGCAGCAACATGATCCTCTTGACCTGTGAAAAGCCACGGGAAAAAAAATCTTGCCTTATGCTTCTCCACACTACCATAAATAGCTTTCATTACCTTGTAAAGCGAACAAGAACTCACAACTAACTTGTTCTCTGGTCTCAGAACCACGTCCCAAACACTGTTACGAACTATGGAGTCATACTCCTCCACCATAGCATCAACCCAAATCGGCTGTTGCACTGCTTCCTCAAAGGAATATGGCTTGGTCTCAACACATTCCCCAGCAAAGGCCATGTATCCAGTGTACCTCTCAGGTGACCTCTATCTGCGTTGAGAATATGGTCTCCCACATTCTCTCTCACATCCTCCAACAATCTGTCAGCTTCTCCTATGCGCTTTCGTCCATCTCTAGAAAACTCTGCATGAGTGGATGTCTCCACTCCTGGAACCTCTGCATGTGGCTGCTTCTCATCAATCTGAGTCTCTTCCTCCTTAGGAACCAATAGTTCCTCCACAGCTTGTGGTTGGAGCCCCCTCTCAAGGGAAACTCACATGGCCTTCTGCTCATCAAACTTGAGATCTATGCGAACCACTATCCTTCAACTAGTAGGCAAGTACACTCGATAGTTGTGAGGTGTATCAATGTACCCCACAAATATCCCCAACTCTATTGTAAGCTCAAGCTTCTTCTGTGCATCCTTTTTCACATGGCAATATACCGATGAGCCAAAGATCCTAAAGTGACCCACATCTGGTCTCTTACTAGAGAAAGCTTCCTCTAGTATCTTCATCCCAAGTATGCGATGTGGGATTCTATTCTACAAATAGACTGTTGTGTTGCATGCCTTAGCACACAAGTGAAGTGGTGGGCCTTGGTCATGCAGAATTGCCTGTGCTTCCCCTACAATAGTTTTGTTCTTCCTCTCGGCCACCCCATTCTGCTGTGGGTTATGAGGTGTCGTCAACTTTCATTTAATTCCTTCTATTGCACATAATTCCTAAACTCTTGACAGACATATTCTCCATCGTTGTCACTTCTCAAGGCCTTGATCTTATTCCTTGACTCTTTCTCGACCAAAGCTTTGAACTCACAAAACTTTGTGAAAGTTTGGTTCTTCTTCTACATGAAATAAATCCAACATTTACGAGAATAGTCATCAATGAAAATCACATAATACTTTTGCTTTGTTGTGGATGCCGTCGAGAATGGTCCACACAAATCAGTATGAACTCGCTCTAAGATAGCCTCTGCTCGACTGTCTCGATCATGAAAGGAATACTTGGTGTACTTTCCCAAAGTACAACCTTTGCATGTGTCAACTTGCTCATGTTTACCTTTGGAAAGTCCTATAGATATCTGATGCATTATCTTCAAAGCCTCATGATGTAAATGGCCCAACTGTCTGTGCCACAACTCATCAATGTCTTGGATTTACGCCAATTCTACTTTTGTACTCAATGTTGCATAATCATCTATCTCTAGTTTATAGAGATTCTTCACCCGAATCCATATCATCTTGGTTTGACCCATGGGTATTTGTCTTAGGAATGCCTTTCCTTTACTGAAGACAACATTGTAGCCTTTGTCCTCCAACATCGTGATCGATACCAAGTTCTTCTTCAGTCTAGGCACATACTTCACATCTATCAAGGTGATAGGAGCTCCATGATCCCTCTGAAAAGCAACCATGCCCACTCTTGAAACACTATACCTTTTTTTGTCACCCCTCTCTATGCGCATCTTGAGGTCTTTCTCCTCCAAGGCACTGAATAAAATTTTATCACCGGTCATGTGGAATGAGGATCCACTGTCAAGATACCAGACACAACCCATCATTGATGACACCATGCATGCAATGAGGGTAAAGTCCGTTTCAAACTGAGAGGCTAATGCCTCACCTTTCGATCCTTCTGAGGATCCATTCTTGGACTTCTTCAATGGGCAATTAGTCGCATAATGTCCCATCTCATGACAATTAAAGCATCTTACTTTAGACATGTCACCCTTATTTCCTCCATGAGAAGAATTCGATTTGAAATGGGAGACCTTCCCCTTCCCTTTCATTTCCTTACTAGCTAAGGCCATATTTTCTTCATCATCCTTCTTGGATGAAGAACCATCTCATGTGCTCCTCCTGATCTCCTCCTGCATAAGATCTGACCACAATCGTTCCCAATCCGGCAGTTTCTCCCTTCCATTCACAGATTCCTGGTAGCTATTCCAACTCTTTGGAAGGCCAAGGAGAGCGAGGTTCACCATATCATCATTGACAGTAGTTATTCCCACATTGCCAAGCTCATCTCTACAGGTGGTGAGCTTGTTTAGATATGTGGAAATAGTATTGCCCTTCTCCATCTTGATTCTTTGAAGCTTATCCTTGAGCGCCAATTTACTCTGGTTGCTACTGTTCTGGTAGAGGTCCTTCAATGTATTCCACATTGAAAGTGGAGTATCCTTCCCATGGAGACTTGAGACAATATGGTCTCGAACTCCCTCAAGGATGATGTGTCTCACCTTCACCACACACTTCTTCCACTCAGCCAACTCTTGTGCATTAGTTGAAGTTGGCTTTGGGATTTCTTGATCAATGAATTCCTTCAAGCCATTGTCTTCTAACATTTCCTCCATTCTATCTTTCCATACTATGTAATTCGAGCTATCATCCAAGGCATACTCGAGTCTCAAGCCATAGAATGCCATTGGCCAACCTTGAAGTATGATATGAATTTGATTTGCACTTGCAACCCCGAAATTCAAGCTTCGAATTCTCTTCTCAGTATACTGTTCACAGCTTCGACAACTTGTAGAAAATTTCTACAAATCCTGCTCTCATACCATGTAGAAAATTTGCTAGTAGGTTAACCCGATAATGCAATATAAATCAAAGCAGAATACTATAACCTACTTCTACTATCAATTTGTGGAAGCTTAAAGATCGAGCTGAACAATATAACCAGAAGAAGAAGAATCCATGCACAGTGCATATGAAAATACTTTGGGAAAAGCCTCAGTTAAAAACCCTACACTATTGTATTATCATATAGGTGGAAATACATAGGAATTATACAAAGCCTTAGTTCTCACAGCTAGCCAGCTCTCAGTACAATCCTCACAAATTCTCACAGCCAATCTTGGCTTCTCTCCAGCCTTCCTCTCTGTCCTCCAAGCTCCTATTTCCTTGTGTTGTTCCTCTGGGATGATTCTCTTGTTACCAAGTGGATGGTCAAGCCTCCAAAACTGTGCAATCTTCAAGGATGATTCTTTGACTGCATGCATGAGTTTTCTTTATAAGAAAACACATGCAACTGATAGTACACTGTCCTTGACTTTAATCTCAACTGGGTCTTTCTCAAAATAGACATGCATGAGTTTCTGATGGGGGAATCTTTAGTTAACTAGAGTAGCATTAGTTGAGTGCCAGCATGCATCAACTGACTGTTAACTCTCTATTAGTTCCTCAAATAGTTTGCAACTAATTTAACTGGACTTAACTCAGTAAACTGAGTTAACTAATTACAACTCAAATATAACTCAACCTTATCTCCTTAATTTAATGGATAACTCTTCCATGACTTCATAAAGACTTCTAACTTGAATTTGTCCAACTAATTAATTCAAATCAAATTAATTAATTAATTCCAAGTCATTGTTAAGACTAAATTCGATTTTAATTCACAATTTAATTCAAGGACAAATTAAATTGGAATATTCTTGTTGCCATATATCAACACTTTGGAGTTGAAGACCACTTCCTTACCTCCATCAACCATTTGGCTCACACTTATGATATTGTGCTTTAGGCCCTCAATGAGCCATATTCAACATTGGTCCTCTTTTCACCAAGGTTGGCCTTTCCACTTCCTAATACTCTCGCTAGTTCACTTTCTTCGAAAACAACATGACCACTTTTGATTTTCTTCAAGAAGTGAAATTTTCTCCTACCCCTGACATATGATGTGAACATCTACTATCAATATTCCATTTATCATCCTCATCACAAGAAAAAATATAAATACCACACTTTCATAACTTTTCTTCCTTTTCCTTCCACATATCTCCTGGTTGGTTCCTTTGTGATGCATGCTTCTTTGGTTGTTTCTTTTGTATCGAAGATATCATAGATCTAGGCATCTAGAAATCCTTAGCCATGTGTCCAAAGTTGTGAGACATATAACACTCTACATGACCAATATAAGAAGCCAAAGGATCTAATCTTTTGTTTCTCATTCTTGATTTCCATCTTCTCGTACTAGATATGAAATCAATGGCCTTATGGCCAAAAAGGTTGCAAACATAACATAAACCATTAAACAAACTTGTATACTTGAAAGAATATCCTATTATTTGTTGTGCAAACTTCTACATAAATGTGTTCAATTTACTCGTACAGAAGGTTGCCAAATGTCCAAATTGGTGAAAATTGAAGCAATCAATCTTGTTCATCAAAGGAGAAAATGAATTCTGATTTCTCCTTTGAAATCTGCTACTATCAACTCTATGAGCGTATGATATTCTTGGCATAGAAGCTCCTTTCAATTTTATTCTTTGTTGCTAGTGATGAATTTGTTGTCTCTTCTCTCCAATATTGTCATGGTTGCTCACAATATTTGTTGTAGGCTTCTTTGAATCTGTTCTGTTAATATTTCCTACATCCAAACTTGCATCTCCTCTTTGAAGGTTAGAGCTAGATTTTTTCACTCCTATGTTGCTCTTAATCTTTTTAAGCTACCGATATTTTACTTCAATTTTCTTTCTCAATTTATCTACTACATTTTTGAATGCTTCTACATAATCTTTATTTTCCTTTTGCTTGATACACATTACTTATTCATTTATCTTTGAGTCTTCCAACTCGTTCCTCAAGGTATTAAGCTCCTCCTTCATATTTTTCCCCTTCTCGTCACAAATCTGCAATAGTTTCTTATGATCTCTACATGCAGCTATTAGAATATCCAATTGAGCATCTAATTATTTTATTACAACCATTTCAGATTCATAATTAACATTAACAAGAGAAACATCATTTTATTTTTACCATGTTTCTCAATTCAATCATCAGATTCATAATTCAAAAATGCTTTCAAAATATTACCTCATGACACATATGATTTGGCTGAGATTTCACAAATTGCAGCTTCTTTTGCAATGGACTGATTTTCTTCCTTCTTCAAACTCTTTTTCTTTTGAGACATCCTCTTCTTTCTTCTGTCCATTACCCATAATGTACTCTCCACACGGTCAAGATTCATTGAAGAGCACTAGCTTTGATACAAATTGTTGGAAACTAGATCATTACTGGGGGGAGGGGGGGTGAATTAGCAGTGATGGTCTTTATATCAATTTTAAAACTTTTTACCACAATATCAAATAGCCACACACATCCACCATATTAGTTTATCAAAATATGAAAGCAATAGTAACTAATGAAATAATAAACATGAGAAACATCAACATAATCATGCACACATAAGAACACACATATTTCTAGTGGAAACCCTTTCGGGAGAAAACCACCCTGCTACTGTTGTGATGCTCAATTATTTTATTATTCTCCTGAACAAATTGTACATGGATTAGATTAAACCCATAAGTTGGAAAACTTGGCTTCCTTCACATTATGTTGTCACCTATCATATAGGAAAATTGTTTCTCTCACAGATCTATGGAAATCTTGAGAATAATTATTCGGAATATTAACCACAGTAGTCCTTTTTATGTCAACGTTTCAAGGCTATGAAAATATATCTGCTGGAAGCTCCCACGACCAATGATCCTCACCCAACTACTATTGGACTATCCAACTCATATTGGATGGAGAAATCTCTTCCTTCTACTGTATTCTCCAAATCATTGTCTACTCTAAAGCCTCCACGCCTTCACTTCCTCCATGCAAACCATGTTTCATGCATTTTAAAATTGGGCTCTCAAACCTGCTCAACATGAGAAACCCAACAACATTGTCGTTTTGCACATCAAATATGAATAAAAAAATCTTCCTGGAGAGGGTTTTTCTTCTCTTCTACTCACAACAATATCTACTCTCTAACATACCACAAGCTATCAATTCTCCTCCACTCTGCAACACATAAAATTTGAATTTTTTCTTCTCAAATCATCTCTACTTTCTACATACACAATTATGATATATCTCTGCAATACTAGGTGAATAGATACAACAATATCTACTCATTCACAATGTCCCACAATGGCATACTATCACACCCTCAAGGCAACCAACCAAATAGAATCAAACCTTTCTCTATTTATCATTTTTATGTGTTGAGTAACTTAGTAAATTCTACAAGTTATGGATCACTCAAAAATTCTTTTCACTCCTCCACTCTGCAACACATAAAATCTGAATTTTTTCTTCTCAAATCATCTTTGCTTTCTGCATACACAATTCTAATATATCTATGCAATATTGTGTGAATAGATGCAACAATATCTACTCATTCACAATGTCCCACAATGGCATACTATCACACTCTCAAGGAAACCAACCAAATAGAATCAAATCCTTCCTCTATTTATCATTTTTATGTGTTGAGTAACTTAGTAAATGCTACAAGTCAACAATTCGTCTCACATGCTTCAGATTTGGTTGAGATAGGATTCTTGACCAAATGAACCGCTAAATCCACTAGAATTTTTATGTCTTCAACCTTCATCAGCTTCTAGAGACCCCATGACTTGATTTGACACTTTTGTGAAAAATTATGATCATAAACTTCTCCATGATACCAAAATTAGCTGAGTTACACGAGGAATGTAGATAAATTCTTGTGAAATACCTCAGTCACATGCACAACATAGGCTATATTTGACTGGAGCTCTTGAGTCACTCCCACTGGCCTATCTGCTAGTGAATGGAGCTTTTCAGTTGGTCCCATGACCCATCATGCATGTGATTGGGGCAAAGGATGGCCAGAACTCAACCAAAAAAGTTTAGATCCTGCTCAACCTTCATCTAGAGCTTGACAAGCCTCTGTAGGACCTCTAGAAGTCACTAACACATCTGCAACACTTCACCAAGTCACTTCCATACCACTAATATCATCACAAGTCAATCTTGGTTGACTAGGATGCCAACCAACAACCATACTAGCACTTGGGCCATCAAACTGCTCCAAAACAACTCTACCATTAGTATGTAGCTCTAGAACATGTCAGACATACTCCAATGTGTGTACAACCATATCAAGAATTCAATGGCACTAGTGGATCCTCTCCAATCCCAATGTATAATATCATCAACATGAGATACCTAATATGGAACATGGACACCTAATCAACAAGGCTCCTCAACCCTAACTTTTGTAGTAGCCACCAACACTTGTATGAAACAACATTATCACAACAACATGATCATGAGGACCATAAAAACCTTTTCTCACACTCTGTCTGCAACAACTAAAAATCACTGCTCCATCCTCACGTCTCCATTCTAGTAGACATGCCAAAGACCAACTATACATCATCCATACACAAGCCACCTGCAACCACACATACACATTCATAATTGATTCTCCTGCAACCAATGCTACCAAGTTGACATCAATGCCAACCAACAACACATCTGCAACACTACAACACACATCAATGCCAATAGGAAGCTTGCATGATTGGTGATTGGTAGCTTTTGTGTGCTCTGTTGCTAATTTTCCCTTATGCTTGCAACTATTCTTGGAGACAGTTACAATTGTTCATGTGTTGTCTTTATAAAACATGCAACCATAGTCTTCACTTGCTAGCTAGTAAAACCATTTCCATTTGGTCATTTGATATTACATAGATAACCATGACTGAGCCTTATAGTTGACATTTCAAATTATTTCAACCTTCTTCTTGTATGACTGAGCTTGTACTTTCTTGGAAAAGTTAATTTTAGATTATTTACTGGCATGTTCATCTTAAGTCTTTGCATTTTAGCTTGTTTTAATAAAAAAGAGTTCAAAATAATCATTGCATTTTCAAGATCAGTTTTAGGTATTTTTTATTTTTAGCAACAATTGTAGATTGGTGTTGGGTTGTTTTAGAGATTTGTATACTATTGAAAATATATTTGGTATCTTATTTGAGTGAATTCACCACATTTTTGAAAAGCTTACAAAAGAGAAATCTCTTAATCCCTTCCAATTTGTGTAATTTTCATTGAAAGGAAAAAATTACATGTTATATTTTAATCGTATTTCCTTTATAAGTTTAGTAAGTTCAAAGAGTTAAAAAAACCATTGAAGTTCACTCCATACATTTATGTAAGCAACAAACACTAAAATCAACATAATCTTAAAAATAACTAAATGTTTCTTTATAGCCAATATATATAGTCTAAGTTCCAGGGCCTTGGTGTATGGTTGGAGAGTAAAATCTCTTAGGCCATATAATCGAACTAGGAATTGAATTAGGAGTGATTGTTGGAAATATTGTTGTCATTGATGTCAAAGAAAAGAGGTGATTACTTCTGTCTAAGATAAGCATTGGAAAATGAATATCGTTGGAAATATTTTTTTTTGGATTTTTGATGCCCCATTTCGATACCCTATACTTGAAGGCGTTTTTACTTCAATTACCTAGATCAATTGCGTTATCACCATTTTAGTTAATAATTTTTAAAGTGCTAACAATGGGAGTTTGAGAGACAATTTGTAAAAAAAAATGGTTAAAGCGCTAACAACTAGAGTAGCAATGAATTTTTGCAAAAATGTTCAGTTAAAACTCTATGTTTTTTTGTACAAGACAGTAACTTCGAGCGTGGTTTCTGAATACATGGAAATTAATTTTTGAAAACCCAAAGTGATTTTATTTGACAACGGGCCCATTAATAAAAACCTCTCTCAGATTTTGCATAAATATCATGGTTTGAGAGATTCCAATTGATATTTGAAGCCTATTTTCCAAGAATTCACCAAAATTAATCTTTTCTATTTTTAGAAAAACACCTAATCAACTTTCATTTAGAGAAATATCTCAGGATCCTTAGCTTCAACCATGGCTCCAACAACAACATGATCTTTAGATGAAAAATATTATCTCTTTTTATTTTATGATGCAATGAATGTAATTTATTTAGTTTGGATTAGATATACACTCTTTTATATTTAGAAATTTGTAATTAAGTATGAACAAGAAACTTGCTTTAGTTTGTATTATTTTCTATAAAGACAAGCTTTATAGAATGAAGAAGGGTTCAATTTTTTCTTTTCTTTTATTTTCTTTTCTTTTCTGAAAATCAGACCTGGTGTCTATATTATTTTTTATATTAATAGAGCTCGCTGCAAGCAGTATTACATAATTTCAGAGATTCACGTGTTGAAGGTTTCCAGTCAATTTCTTATGGTGTTTTTCATCTTTCTTAGTCAAAGATTGCATCCATTGATCTTCAGTAATTTGAATAAAGGTTATGAAACAAAATTATGTGTAAATGTTGTTAGTGTAAAGATTTCAGGAAGATGTACCAAAAACACTTCACTAAAGTCATTGGTGACAAGTGACCCCAACAAAAATTTGTGGCTCCTTACACTTCAGATCTACAATAATAAAGGAAGAAAAACCTGCAATAAACAGATATATGTGATCCAAAATAGAAAACAACAATAGAAATCCAATGTAATAACCCAATATGGAAATACTTTTAAATCAATAATAATCTTTATTGATAACACTTGGTGAAGGAGATCTACAAAATTGTCTACAAACCCCCCTCTGTGGGACAGATCCTTTGATGTCCTTGATGCTTCAGTGATCGATTATGTCTTTCGATATGTGAAAAACCCAAAACAGTATGTAGAACTCTAGTGGGAGCTCAAATGCAAGAAGACGATAGTGGTGACGATGATAATGATCATGGTGAAGAATGAATGGAAAACCCTTTTATTTATAACAAAGTATTGGGTTGACTTCGAAAATGGAAAATAATAAAATAATATTGACCAATTCAAGATCTAACCATTAGAAATACTTTATTATATTTTTTAGAGAGGAAAAATATATTTGAAATGGTCAAATATCTTTATTTAGAAATAATTAACAAATAAAATGATTTATTAATTATTTCGGTAGGATTAAGAAAGGTGTGAAATTGAAATACTTATTAAAAAGTGATTTAAAAATTATTCAAAAAAAAGAATTGAAGAATAATAAATAAATAATGATTTATTTAATTATTCTTAGGTGATTTAGTCAAATGTGACAAGGAATAATTATCAAACAATGATTTAATAATTCTTCCTAGAGAAAATTAAATAAATAATGATTTATTCAATTATTCTTGTGGGGTATTTTAATTTTAATTAGAAATAATTTAGTAAAAATGGTTTACTAAATTATTTCCCATGGTTAAAGTGATTTTATTATGGTAAAATTAATCTTACATGGTGTATTTTGATCCACCTAGTTATAAATGGCTAGGTGATCATTTTTTGATGATAATAGATTTCCCCCCAACGTATGATGTTAGGAGAAAATTGTATGATTGAAATATGTTGTAGGTTGCACTTCCACGAGACACCAAAGGAGAGAGAGAGAGAGAGAGAGAGAGAGAGAGAGAGAGAGAGAGAGAGATACAACTGAAGCAATGCAATGAAGGATAGAGGAATGGAGGGGGCGAGACTTGATAAAATGATAGAAGCCTCCTTTTATTTTGGAGTACATGATCTCAAATGAGGCATGCCTATATCCATCGAGATAACTGAGTACAAAGAATAATGGTGAGCCCAGCAATGTGGGATTGAGCTACAAAGTACATGATATGTTGGCATCAATGGGCCAAACAATAATACAAGGAATCCAATATACATAATGTGCCTAGAAAGGCATAGGTCATGGCTGAATATAATAACATATGAGTACATGAGACACCATTCCCCTCAATCTGACATGGTTGGGGGATCACAACCAAAGAATCCTTGTTGAATAGGAAAGGGCTATGAAGTTCTGAATGGATCATCTAAAGGATACATGCATGTTGTGGGTGCTACAAGTGGCTGAAACCGAACCCATCACATCTGCGGAAGTGCATCTGAGGTTGGATCAACATTTGTGGACATTCGGGCATGCGAGGGGATACCTAAAGGGCTACCTCCTCATGAGGTCTAGAACATATCACACACACTCGGGAATCACTAGTACAATTTTCTGGATCACCGGACCATCAAGTGTATAATTCTCAATCGTGCGATAATGATCTTACATTGAGCAAGTGAGAAACAACCAAGTCAAGGAGAAATGATGATTCCCTTTGCTTGATCTGAGGCACCAAACAAATATGAAGGATAGAACCAAGGTACACCACCCTCTAGACCACACTTCTGGAATAAATGTGCTGAATTCAACAAAAGAGGGCTCACCAGAGTTAAGGAAATGAGGAATCCTCAACAAAGGCATGAGGGATCATAGTAAAGTGACTAATGGACTGACACCAGGGATGATGATGGAAGGAAACAAGATGAGTGGTGGGTTGTCAACTTCCCTTGTCATAGAATAATATGCATGTTTTACTTGGCAGAGATTTACTCGATTCCAGAAGGGATGATCAATTACCTAAGTAGGGGCTTTGCAAAGATGGAGCAGTGTAGTTGGAGGCCAAATATGAGCATGATGGGATGAATACGACACAAATATTTATGGAACACTATAAATAGACTCAAGAGGAATCGAAACAGACTCCATAGATGCAAGGGTGACGCATCTTAGATGCTCTAAACACGGGTGACTCGATGATGCTGCCACATGGGGAAGGCCCGAAGGGGACCATAAAAAACATGAGTAGATGATGGTTACTCATGACGAAAATCGATACATAAGTCGACCCGTGCAAAGGTAAAGTGGTACCAGAGTATGAGTGGCTCCAATGAAGAAATTCGATTTTAATAGGTGACAAAGTGAGACCTCATGGAAGAAATTGCTCCTTGGTGAAGTGTCAAATTACCAAAAAAAAATGGGAGACCCATTATAGAACTCAGTGAGACATTTATAGTGGTGTTTACGGTTTGTCAATCAAAGATATGGTTTGATCACAATCGGTGAAGAAAAATTTATGGTTTTTCATATAAAAGGGATTCTTGCCCCCAAGTCCAATTCATTTGCATAATGAGTAGATGGTGAATTTGGAGAGGAGGAGAAGGCCCTAAATGTTGTGGAGATCATAGTGGACAAAATGACTCTGAATTTAGATCTACGAATTTCAGGTAGGTGGCCTTACTTGTCTAAAATGGTCTTAATGCTTCTTGGAAGGATGGTTTCTCTTGAATAATCAACATGAAAAAGGAATACATGAATGAACTACTAGAGAAGGTCTAGGATAATCACCACCCACCAAGTCAAACATGGGGACTAAGTGGCAGGTGTGGCATCACATAGAGTAGAATGTATCAATATATGGTATCAATCAACTACAATATGTGATGTGTATATGGCTCGCCAAAGAGGCTAATATTATAAACTATCCAAGGAAAGAGAGGATAATCGACCATACCTAGATCGTTAGGGTCTAGGCTGAGACTTATGTTGAAAAAGGTGGATAGGGGTTCCATCATTCCCCGAAGCATGTGATATGGCCCCTCAACACATGATGATGGAGGGATTTATCAGGTGTACAAAGGTTGGAATGATGCCCCCTAGCAGGAGGAGTTTTTGGAGTGCCATGGTGTTCCAAGTGATCAAATAAGTGATTTAAGCATTTGGTCCTAACTGGCACAAGATCCTCCAGAGGACGATGAGGAGATGTAAGGCTGTATGTGCCCTCCAGTTTTGCATGGATGGATGTAGCATGCTTTGGACATGCCAAATGTATTTAGAATAGTGGACTTGAAACACATTTTGATGATGTGGTTTTCCATTTGTTTATGTTATGGATGTCTTCTTGTGGTAAGAGTGGATAGATACAATTAGAGAAAGGAAATGGTTGATTACAAATCTCATTTGGTATTGCATATATATGAATCAAATGGATTGAATTTTTGGGTTCACATACATGGTGTCACTATACCAAAGAGTGGCTTCAAATATAATGAATTGATGCTCACATTAATGACATGGTGGTTGAACAACAACAATGTCTAAGGGAATGGATTGTTGATGTAAAGTGGAGGAATGATTAAGTGGATCATCCCGATGGTGATCTAGAGTGATATGAGACTCTAGAGGTTCTTTTAATGGGGGAAGAATAATGTTACTAGAGTCAACACTACCAGATGCACTAGGAGGGTTGGGGAGAATTGCTTCTCCTGGACACTAAAAAATGGATGCCCCTTACCCAAACATTGTGTGGTAATGGAATGGCCACAAGGCGGATGTGGTTTGAACTCATGGGTTAGAAGTAAGGGGTTATTGAACTATTCAACCTCAGCATGGATGAAGTCCTTGGACTCCATAACATATTGATCATGGGTTTTTTGTGGAAGGAAGTATGAACGATGGTGCATATCATCCCAAGGATAATGAGGGGTGGTCATGGATTCCATGATGTCTTCATTGGAATGAAATATGGGAGGATGGGAGGAAGAAATACCACATGATGAATAGGATATACCTGAGGCATATTCATGAGAGACAAGGTTCACATGCACATCGTCAAGCGGGGAGATGGATGACTAGTAGATGTGACATCTACCGATGTTGAGACCAAAGTGTTTGTCGAAGAAGGTTCAACAAAATCACAATAGGAGATGTCAAGAGGGTACCAATATATTAATCCCATGGATGAAGACAAGTAGAGAATAGGAGTGGTACTATCCATCATCTCGACATCAGGAGGAGGGATCATGATGGGTGGTTGAGATACCTCCTACTCTGGCATAAGAGTGGGACTAGAACCCATAGGTAGAGGAGAGATGGAATCACTACAAGCGACCTCTAATTTATAAAGCACTTGAAGTGTATCATGAAATTCTTCTAGACGGGGAGAGTGATGAGAATGATGGCCATAATTATCATACAAAGCACAAGGGTTATTCATGCATAAGGATCTATTCTTCTTAGCTAACTCGAGTAAGGTGACATGGAACTTAGGAATGTTAGAATTAGGAAAGGTATCAGAGACCACATTCTCGATATGAGGGAGTTCAAGAAAATTATTGGCATGTCCAACAACATCACACAAAGCGCATGGAGGAGTAGGATTTGGAGGCTTAGGAGGAGTTGGAGTTGGTTGGGGTGCCTTGTATTTGGTTCCCTTTTTCTGGGCTTTCCCCCCTCACCGGATGTTTTTGCAATAGGCGTAGGTTCATGTTGAGGTTGCTGAGGAACTTATGTAAAGGAAGGGGTAGAAACAATAGGTTAAACTAGGGTCAAAGCAGTGTAAGGTTTGAGTTGATCAGGGGGAGTGTTTGCAGGAGGATCAATATACCAGATTAGGATCCCCAATATAATGTTAGGTAAACTCAACATAGCCATGACATATGTAGAATAAAATCTGGGGGTGATAACAAGAATGGTATCTAACCAAAAGGGTAATGACTTGGGGGAATAACTCCTCAATGGTTAAATCTTGGGGGAACGGTTCTGAGCGGGAAAGGACTAGGAGAGATACTAGCAGAAGGAAATGGAACTTGAGGAATAATAATTGAAGGTTGGGATGAGATGGGAGCGGTAGGTTGCAGAAGTTTTGGAAGCTATGAAGGCATACCAGACCACTTGTGGGCAACCCGTGACGCATGAAGCATGAAAACACTGGAAGAGTTAGGATCTTAGGGGTAGGTGGTGGACCATAATAAGCATCAAGCAGCGTGGAATATTTGTAGACTCCAGGTAAAACATTGGTGAGGGAAGAGACAGTCTTATTTCCATCATTGATGAGATAGTGGGTTGAGGGGAAGTATAAGACTTAGGATCATAGTAAGTCAACTAATTGATAGTGATGATCTTTCCATTATGAGGGAAGCACATATTATGGAAAACCGCAGATGCGACAACTGATATAAAATAGGTGTAAATATGACCCAAGAGGATGTTATAATCTAATGGGGCATTAATGACCTCAATGTCAATAGAGTTAGTCTTGCTGGAAACAATGATAAGAAAATTGAAATATAAGCCAAGGGGTTGTGAGGGATGACCATCCCAAGCATGAAGATTGATGGTGGAGGGGGATAGGTCAAGTGTACCCAGTTGCTTCCAAACACTAGAAGCCATCACATAGGTGGAGTCACCTTCGTCTATGATACACTGCTTAATAGTGGTGTTTATTATGGAGACTGCCATTTGAAATGAAACAGATGAAGGGAGGGGGGGATGTTCCAATCTTTCAATGTCAAAGACAATCATATGATCGTCAGAAGGATTGACAACACCCAAAGCATAGAGTAGAGCTTTCCATTTGGATGGGCACATTTGGAGGACTTCTAATGTTGACATGGTAGCAGGAGACTGTGCGAAGTCATCTACTATGCTATAGGTATGAATGGATTTAGCAGAAGCAACATTTCGATGTAATAGACCTTTGGGTATATTGGGGATAACCTATATCTTATACAGATGGATGTATAAGGAACCATTTGATGATGATAGAGTCTCAGTGGAAACTTGAGGTTGGGACTCAGTCGCTAACTTAGTAGATGGCTTGTCATATTGGCATGATCGAGTCTGAAGGTTGACTTGTTTGGTGTTGATTTCATCAGAATTCATCATAAGGATATGATAATCATTATGACTAGATGTTGGGGGTTGGGGGGTGTCATGACCTTGTGTAGGTTGAGAAGCTAGATATCCTTGGCAAGGAAAAGGATTGGTAACCACAACTGATTGTGATGAAGCAGGAGGAGGAGGTGGTGGAGCTATGGGTTGTTGTCCTCTAGAGGCAGCTTCTTGAGCTTCCCATAATTGATGCATCTAAGATAAAAGGGGACACTCATGAGTATAATGGCCAAATACGATACAACAGGCAAAAGGTTTGATTTTATTAATAACCTTTTTTTACTTGGGTTGTCCGCCCTATTGCTAGGTTGTGGGATTAGGCTGGTTTCCCTGAGGTGCATTAGGTGGTAGACCCTGGTTACCTTGATTACCTTGAGATTGTTGGTTTTGCTCACCTTTCCCCTTGTTCCTCTTCTTGGGGTTGGGGGAATTAGTTGCACTTTGCTAAGCATACACTTGACCTTGTGGAGTTGTTGTTGTTGTGAAAGAGGTGGAGGAGGCATTCCGGGTTGGGGTGCTGGTGTGAGGGGGGATGGTGAATTGGGCAGTGCATATGGATAATAAGGAGACGGGGAAACATTAGGATAGATAGGTGGAGCAAAATTTGGCCTTGACATCTGCTAATGTGGATGGGGATGTGCATATGACGTGCTGGGACCTCGATAAGAGTTTCCAATTGAAAGATTAGGAGGGGGACAAGCATAAGAGGAACTGGTCCCCCCCTAGGGTTGGCCATAACTCATCAGAGGTGGATAATATGGTTGAGGTTGAGGCATATTGGGAATGACAGTATAAAAATATCATGACTGGGTGTAGATCAGGTCATATTTCAAAGATACTTGGTGCACATCTTCCTCAGATTGGGGGAAGTGAGAAGAGACCTATTTAGCAATGGGGGACATAAGTGATCTAAGGAACCAATCCTTATAGACATGGTCTTCGAATTTAGGAGCTTTACATATGCTCCTCCTTCTACGCCATTCTTGAACATGGTTGGATTGGTAGGTGACAAAGATTTGACGAAAATAAGTCAAGAGTTTGGTACTAGTGTCATAACTGAGAGGTAACTAGAAATGGGATAGAAATGATTTGGAAAGAGTCGTAAAAGTGGAATGAGTGGCCTTGGGTTGATCGACATACCACTTAGCAACAACTCCAATAAGAGTGCGCTGGAAAAGGCGAATATAAATGGAGTCTTCAGTGATAGAATTGGATGAACACCACATATGAAATGGGTGAACATGATTTGTGGGATATTCTCCAGGATTACCTTCGAATTTGGAGATGTCAGAAGGAAGCTTGGTAGGCATAGCAGACCAACTGGGGTCATGGAGAAGAGGATCGTTGATGAGTTGGTAGAAATCAGGAAGGCTCAAACCAACCATAAAAGAAAGCAATGGAGTAGGAGTGACCATACAGGTAGAGGTTCCGCTAGTGGGGTTACTCGGGTTACCACCCTGGTTACCATATCGGTTTCCCGTACCCATGTTAGTGCCTGACATGGTGGTAGTACAGGGTTGGGAATATGCAGAATCAAAGGAAGAACTAGAAGAATCAGCAAAACCAGAATAAGAATGAGGACTCGATGGAGGACTGGGATGATGAACTCAAACTCAATGGAGGAGTAAGACGTACTAAATGAAGTTGGGGGTGAAGACCATGAAGTCTCCATGAAAAACGCCTAGGGGTAACAATGATGTTAAGACAAATATGAATCAATAAACTAAAGGGTGATGATTGGAGAAAAAGAGCAACAAAATACAAGAAAACACCTAGTGTAGTGGTTCCAAGTGTAAACTAACTATATTAAGATGTTACTCTAATTTAAGAAAACATGTCCTATCAAAGAAAAATGAACTCTAGCCTATAGCTAATCTATATCCTCAAGTAAGTCATAAATCTATTGTTTAAGATGACCTTCAAAGAACTTATTACTTGATGGAATCTCATCCCCGCAAGTAGACCTGTCAAAAGAAATGTGGGGTAGAGAACCAATTTCTACACATAGCCAGTCCTATAGGCTGTTTTCCTAAGATTGGTCACTGCAGTTAGCTTCATCCCATGGGGGTGGTTGAGTCTTGATTCTTGGTGATCAACCACCAAAAATGATTCCCTGCCATGGGTTGTGTAGCCCTGAGGAGAACCACTCACACAATGACCTAGCCTAACCCCCTCTGAATTGGGTCTCTAATGCACTCCGACTTTGGACCGTGGGATGGTGAAGGATTTTAAGCTCCCTATTATGTCAAATTCTACGTCTCAATGTAACAGATCTATGGGTGTTATTGGAAACCTATTGTTGGGCGTGTGTTATATTCTTTCCACGACTAGTCACACGCGCGGGGGGTGGTAGCCACTCCTATTTTTTGCGTTGGGCAAAATAGAGGGGTCACAGGGGGCGCAACCCCCCTTGTGCCCCCCCTGTTGGGGGGTTTCAGGGGGGTGGTAGCCTCCCTGCACGGGGTCTGGGGTAGTGCCCCAATAATTTTTTTTTGGACCCTATATTAGGTGGATAGACCTACCTATGGTTTTCCGCATGGGTTTTGCACATGGTTTTGGGCATGATGGTTTTCTGCCCATGGTATTCTGTATATTTGGTCAAGGGAACTACGGTTATGTTCAAATCTAGGGTTAATGGATTGGGGTTGATGACTGCTTCAGCATGTATATATATGTATTGTAACGTTGAAAATAACATAATGAAAAATTAATCTGGTAGTCCTGGTTTTGGTATCCAGGGGAAAATATCTGTGTATATTTGTTTTATGTTTTATGTTCTCGCCATTGTTTATTTATTTTTTTTAGAATTTGTATGTATATAATTTCTGTATAGGGTTAAAAACTACATTTGGTATCAAAGTTGTTTCGGCTTCAAGGGGATGCCTTTGCTGTTGAGGGTTTTTGCTTCGTCCTGTGGTAGACCCTGTTCAGTGGGACATATGCAGGATCAATTCTTGCGGTGAAAGAAGATGGTGAGAAGTGGAAAGATAAAGATCGATAAATTTACTAGTTATAGTTTTGAGTTGTGGAAACTCAAGATGGAGGATCTACTGGTGGATAAAGACCAGTGGATCATGATAGATCTAGGTACTAAACTAATGACAATGTCATATGAAGACTAGAAGAAGTTGGATTGGAAAGAAAAGAGCAGAATATGGTTGTGTATCTCAGATTCTGTATTGTTGAATGTATCAGGGGAAGCTATGACAAAGGCTTTATGGGACAAGTTAGGTACTTTATACCAATCTAAGTCTCTAGTGAACAAACTATTCCTACAAAAAAATCTATATAATATGAGGATGAAAGATGGAGGCTTGGTAACGAGGCATATGAATTCCTTTAATACTATGGTAAGCCAGTTGTTATATGTTGATATTAAAATTTCAAATGAAGATAAGCGCATCATTTTGTTGTGCTCTCTAGCAGATTCATGAGATAGTCTGGTTGTTGCAATAGGTAGCAATACAACTACCTTGAAGTTTGATGAAATAGTCTCATCCTTGCTATCGGAGGAGATGAGACAGAAAAATATGGTGGGCCAGAATGGAGATGCCTTGTCTGTATGACGATGGTTCCAGAATATAAACTTGTAATAGATCTAACCCAGAAATGAAAATAACAAATATACCCAATAACTATAAATAATCTCAAAAGAATTACAAACACAAAATATATAAATGATTCTCTTTATTAGTCAAGACCCTTGAGGTAGGGTAACACCATATAATCACTCCTAAGGAAGAAGAACACTCCACAAGCCATATGCTTATCCATACAATATTCCTTGACATCTCTCAATGGGGAGACTCTAGCCTCTATATATGATTCACATACAATACCATGGGTCATTACCATGGTTCTCTCAATACCATATATTAAATACCACGACTTACCTTATAACTATGGCCCATCCCATTATTACATTATTCCCTTGTGTACCTCCCTCTGTACCCCATACTATCCCCCTAGGTATACTACATTTTGTAATAGATCTGAACTAGAAATATATGAAATGATGCCAATATACCCAATAATTGTAAACAAACACAAAATAGATAGAAATGCTTCTTTATTGATTAAAACCCTTAAGGTAGGGTAACACCATACAATCACTCCTTAAGGAAGGAGAAGACTCCACAAGCCATATGCTTGTCCATACAATATTCCTTTACATCTCTCAATGGGGAGTCTCTAGCCTCTATATATAGTTCATACATACAATACCATGGGTCATTACCATGGTTCTCTCAATACCATATATCTAATACCATGGGCTTACCTTATAATTATGGCTCATCCCATTATTACATTATTCCCTTGGTTACCTCCCTCTGTACCCCATACTATCCCCCCTAGGTCTACTACATTCCACCCCCATTAAACATGTTTCATCCCTGAAGCATAAGAAGCACACAAATAAAAAGATCTACTCAAAAGAGTAGTCCACTAGTACCATGCATGTGCATCTATCCATCCAAGAGAAAGGTGAACCCTCGATCTAGTTGGTGCCTCAATCGCTTGAGATGGAAGTTGACCCTGGCATCTCTTTTGTGTTGATGTATTATGGGTGGATCATCGCCCCTTTCTATCTATCATGCGGGGGTTGTTGTCCTTGTGGCTAATTTGTTGCCAACGTGTTGGTTTTTTTCTTGCGAGGTGATGTGGGTGGTGATATGCTGAAGTTTTAAACAACAGCGTATCTTTCTTTAATTCACCACCTAATGGAGCCTGATTGGTATCTGATACATATTATGGCACCTACAGTTGTTGCTTATCTTCCAGTATTACTTCAACCACAAATTCCTCATCTGATGTGTCAGTACCTGCAACATCTTCTGCTTCAGCCTCCTTGGACTCTACCTGTTTATTGATGGAAATATCCTATAATGTAATTTTCTTCTTTTTATACCAGAGCTTCAGGAATTTCTTCTGCACATTAATATTGATAGTACCAACAGATTCCATCCAAGGGTATCCCAAAACAACATCCACATTAGCCATATATGAAGCATAAAAATTAGAATGCAATACATACTTATCCATAGAAATCTTCAAATCTTTATAAACTTGAACTTGTTCATTATTAACCTATGTGTGCTCCATTTGTTTAGCTGAGATTTGGCAACAATGTTTTTGCCAAATTAACATTTATAAAACTTTTCTTGCAACTAGGATTTATCAACACAATGATCTTCTCCTTTTGAATACATCCATGAACCTGTAATAAGGATATACCAGTAGAAAATAACCCCTTACATGTCTCATTCCCCTATTTTCTAGCATGAGACCATTTTTCCAAAAGGAGTTTTTCAAATTCTTCATCCGAAAGTTTGGACAATTGCTTGCTGTCAAGTGAGTTCCACCATATGGAAGCCTCATCTTTCATACTAAACCACGCTAAAAATTTCCAATGTTTTGGCCATAATGACTTTTCTCTTTCTATGAATTCTTCAATAGTAGGATCAGTATCTTTCCCTGTAAAATATTTCTTGCTAGAAGCCATGAAGAGGGTTTTGAAAAAAGTCACTTACTTGGTGAAAATTTAAAATGACCACAGTTCAGTCAATATTGCTCAGAATCCTTATTATGACCTGTTTTCAAAAATGGAACAACCATTTTGTATCTTCCCATGTGATAGAAATCCCGATCTAAGCACTGGAATTTCATATTTGCACTGCAACTGTCCCGCCGTCACAAAAATTTATGAAAAAAGAGCTAATTTTAAATTAGTGATATCTCCCTCATCCAGACTCCGATTCGACTGATTTTTTTTTTTCAAATTGGGTAATTTTTCAAGATGATCTTGGGTTTGCAATTAGTTTCTAAAAATTCCCCCACAATAGTGACAAAAATTAACTAGAGATCCGCTGTCTACGAATTTTCGTCAAAAATTCTCTACAACATGCTGATTTTTAAATCAGCGATATCTCCCTAATCCGGACTCCGATTCGGCCGATTTTTTTTTGAAATTGGGTATTTTTTCACAAATAATATAGATCTACAATTTGTTTCTTCACAATTTTCACCAGAATTTATAGATCTGATCTGCAAACTTGCTGCCCTAAAAAAATTCGTTAAAAAGAAAAATCTTCGCTTTGCCCAAAAAAGTGCTTTGATACCACTTGTAATAGATCTGACCCAAAAATATATGAAATGATGTTAGATGATCCAAAAATACAATTTTATCATAGGTTATAAAATTAGAATAAAATAATTATTAATTTAAGATATTAAATTAATAATTACTATTCTAGAATGTTTAATTATTTACTGGAGACTTTTAGAATTAGCATATTGTTGTAACTAGATATGACTCTCCAAATGTGTCGTATCTCAGGCTCTATTTTAGGAGATTTGTTATCTAGTTGGTTTTTATAGCATTTATTGTAAATGGACACTTGTTATTTAATAAGTGATCCATAATTAGAGGTAGTTAGTACATGGAGCTTATAAATAGCTCATTGCAAGAGTGTTTGTGTTGTTCGGGTGTAAACTCTTGAAAAATCATATTATGTAATTGTTTTTTCTGATTAATAAAATTATGTGTCTAAGGACACTTCTGCCATTATTGTGGTATCAGAGCTCCAGTAATGTTGCAGTGGATGTGAAGAGGAGATTCCAGCTCTACAAGTTTGTGGAAGACTCCCTTGAATTGATCAGAAAATGATTGGTATGGTATTTGTCAAGTTTTTTGTTTAAAAGGAACATAAATTTTATTATTGATTTTAGATTTGTAAATTCTAAAATCATTTTTATTATCAAGAAAAATGCAAAATCTGTGTGACTTTCTGCAAAATCTGTGTGGCTATTTTAATGCACCGGATGAGGATTTGGCCACAGCAACCGAGTAGATTAAGGCGAGTTCAGATTTTCTTTTCCTCAGTTAGTATGGGCAGTGGGATATAAAAAATAGGTGTGCATGAACCTAATATTCAGTGTGCGTGTGGAACTTCATATGCGTGGTCCTATTAATTTTTATGTGCCATGTATTAAGGTTTATGGATATTCTTATGTAAAAGTGGATTGCGTATTGTATTTTCTGAAATGACGCTGTCTGAGGCTTCTCGGTTTATTTGATTGGGTGGCACTACCTTGCAAGACACTTGTAAGTGCACTTGGAACCTCAGCAACAAAGGAAGCCATTAATTTCGGATGCAGCAATACCGTGCAGATCTCTGTAAATTAATGAACAGAGACTCAAAATCTACAGAGATGATCTCATGGGTGTTGAGAAGAGGAATATAAGCGTGCTTTGAGCTTTTCTGCGTTTATTTTTGGTATATCAAAACAAAGGCAGCAAATGGCGTAAATCTTTTGTTATTTCTACATATTAATGGCCATCTAAATCTGCCAAAATCGATCGGCCCCCAGCTTTACTCGTTGAGCCAGTGTTAATTCTTAATACTCTAAGATCCTTGGAAGAATGTGAAAATTATACATTGCAGGGTGTTAATGCATCGTGTGGAGAACATGGAAGTATTGAATCCAAGGTTCTTTTGCTGGATGCAACACAAAAAGCAGAGAGTCCTGTTTGTAGTGTGATTTGGATATCTATGGTGATTTGTTTTTTGCAGTATTTTTCTTTTTGCACTGAAACCAGCAACAAGCCAGCCTGCCAGCCAGCATTGCCAGCCTGTGTGGATTTTTAAAAAAGCCAGCTGAAACCAGCAACAAGCCAGCATTGCCAGACAGCCAGCAAAGCCAGCATTGCCAGCCTGCGTGGAACAATGAAAAGTTTTTTAATAAAAGTGCAACGCTAAAGGAATTGCGGCACAATATTTGGTGCTATTTATTAATCCCTCAACGCATTTGAAAAGTGCACATTTACATTGCAGGTGAGTTTTGATCATGAAGCTGTTCATCATTTAAACTCACATGAATATTATTTGCACATAAGATGTTCATGGTTATAAAAAGCACGTTACTTAAGTGGATTTTCAATGAGAGTATAAGGAGAAAAGTTTTGGAAAGTTTATTTGTAAAGGGGAAATAAGGTGAATTATAAAGTTTTTGAATAGTTTGTAATTTGGAGAGATAAGGTTTTTGTAATATATAGTTTGTAATTTGTAATTTGGTGAGATGCCGTATATAATTTTATGTAATTGGAGTAATAAGGATTTTGTAAATATTTGGAGAAATAAGGTGATTTGTAAAGTTTTGGAGTAATAAGGAGATTTTACTTGTAATTTTTTAAAGAGGATAAGTGTAACTCAAAGTAATTTTACTTTGGGGGGGGGGTAACTTTTTTTTACAAGATTGTGTGAAAGCACCATTGTAAAAGTCAAATTTTGAAAGTTGCCTTGTAAAAAATTGAGAAATTGACTAGAGCCAAGTGCAAAGCTCAGTCAATTTTCTCCTGTTTTGACGACTATTCGAGGGTCAAGGCCAAGCCCCGATAGTTCATTTTTTGCGTCGTGTGTTGCTGTTGTGTTGCGCATCTTGATTTTTTTTTGAGCTTGATTCGTGGTGTGAAGTCTTAACACTACAATGTCTAAGTTGATTAATTTGTTTTCTGATTCCGACAAACTTGAAGGCACCAAATCTTATAAAACATGGCATCGTCTCATCGAAAGCATGCTCATTTACAATGAATTATGGCAGGGAATATGTGATGGAGATGTTAAGCCAAATAAACCCACAGATGCAGCTGCACTAGAAAAATGGGAAATCAAGAATGCTAAAGCCTTAGCTCTTATTAAATCTTCTGTGAATGATGAAATGTATGTCCATATAGAAAATGCTACAGATGCATGGTCTGCTTTGAAAACTTTTAAAGACCTCTTTGATACTCAGCCTAAATCAAAGAAAGTCAATCTACAATTAAAATTGTTGCAACAAAAATTAACTGAAGGCGGTGATGTTCTTGAATATATCTCAAGACTTAAGAATATTAGGCAAGAAATTATTAATGCTGGTTTTCCCCCAATTGATGATAACTTTATGGTCACAATTGTAATTGCTGGACTTCCTTCTTCCTACACGCATTTTTTCGAGACTCTACAAGTAACTGGGAAATTAGAGAAACTAAAGTTTGATGAACTCTATGAAATGTTGACTCAACATGATAAAATTTTTGGGAAGAAGAAGAAAGTTGGTGAAGATGTTTTTCTCACAGAGGCTAGCAGTAGTAGATCATCAACAGACAGTTCTCGAGGCAGAGGTAGAGGGAATCAGAATCAAGCAGCACATAATCGAGGTCGAAGCCAAAGCAGAGGAAACAATTTTAACAGAGGAGGAAGAAATAATTTTCAAGGTAGAGGAAACAACCAAGGAAGAGGCAATTTTCAAGGACAAGGATATAATAATCAAGGTAGAGGACAATCTCAAAATAGAAGTCAAAGCAGAGGCAGAGGACAATATTCAGGAAGAGGAAGAGACTTAAGTCAAATTGTGTGTCGAAGATGTAACAAAGTTGGCCATTACGCTGAAGATTGTTGAACTTCACTTAATAAAATTCCCAAGTTTCAGCAGCATCTAGCGCAATTTGCCAATGATCAAGATGAAGATAACTCAGAATATGTTTTTAATTCCTCACCAGCATCACAACTTTCATCCCATCTTAGAAGTGACTATGAAGATGCCTGGATCTTGGATTCCGGGGCAACTTAGCACATGACTTGTCGACGTGATTTTTTCTGGAATTTTCAAGATTGCCAACTTAATTCCATTTTTCTTGTTGATGATACAAAACATACTCCTTATGGAAAAGGAGTAGTAAAAGTTTTTCTCCCTGGCATTGGAGAAAAAATGATTTCCAATGTATGGTATGTACCCAGTTTTAAGAAAAATTTGCTCTCTTTAGTCACGATTCGAAAAGTAAGACATCAGGTGATTATGGAAGATGGTTTAGTCAAGATTAATTCAGTGAAACAGAACTTGAAAACAGTCATGACAGGTTATGAAGATGGAAAACTATTACGGATGAAAGGGACAGTTATTCCAAGGCATTCTGATTTTGCAGGGGCAGTGACTACAGGTATTTCACCTATAAGACTATGGCATGTAAGATATGGACATTTGAATTTTGAGAGTCTTTCTCAATTGCAGAAACAAGGAATGGTTAAAGGACTTCCCACATTCAAAAGAGAAAATGCAAAATGTGAAGCTTGCGTTTATGGCAAACAAAGTCGAGAAAGTTTTCCAACAAGCTCATGGCATGCAAACAGGCGGCTACAGCTAGTTCACAGTGATGTTTGTGGACCACTACAAACTTCCTTTGGTGGATGCAAATATTTCTTACTATTCATTGATGATTTTCAGCAGAATGACTTGGGTTTACTTTTTGAAGAACAAGTCAGAAGCATTTAATAAATTTAAAATTTTTCGCCAACTTGTTGAAATTGAAGTCAAAGAAAAGATAGGTACTCTCAGGATAGATAATGGGGGAGAATTCACTTCAAATGAATTCAAAACTTATTGCAGTGAAAATGGCATAAGACGACATCTTACTAATGTTTACACTCCACAGCAAAATGGAGTAGTCGAAAGAATGAATCGCACTTTGTTAGGAATGGCGAGATCCATGTTAACTTTCAAGAGGTTAAGTCTAACATATTGGGTAGAAGCAATACATACAGCTGTCTACTTAAGAAACAGATCTCCAACTGCTTCTTTAGACGGAATCACACCTTATGAAGCTTGGTTTGGTTTCAAACCTCGAGTTAAACATCTTATAGTTTTTGGGTCAGTGTGTTATGCCTTAGTTCCGAAAGAAAAACGAACTAAGCTTGACTCAAGAAGTTAAAATGCACAATGATTGGCTATCCTGATGATAAGAAAGGGTAACGTCTTTTGACCAATGGAAAATTCATTGTGAGCAGGGATGTCATTTTTGATGAAACTGAGAGTAAGAGTGCTGAAGAAATTGAAAATCTTCTTCAGAAGTTAGAAACTAAAGGAAGTAAAAGAAATGGAAAAATGCAAAGTCAACCAACTTCACCAAATTGGTATGAACTTGATTTTCCTTCCTCTTAAGATGAGTCATCTAGTCCATCTACATCAACAACATCATCTGGGTATTCTAACAGTTCATCCGCATCTCCAAGTAGCAACAGCTCTTCTGACAGTGATTCTCCACATTCTTCACCTGAACGACGAACATCAGTTTATATTAATCCTCTTTACAATGATGGAGACTTTACAAAAGAACAAACAAGTGAGCACCAACTACCAAAATGGGCAGTTCAACTTTTGAAAGATGTAAAGCCTGATGAGCAGAATAAAACGGGCACAGAAGGGCACATAGAAGTGAAGGAAATTTTGCCTTAATAGCAAATGATTTTACTGAACCTTCCACATACAAAGAAGCAGTAAAACATAAAGAATGGCAACAAGCTATGGTTGAAGAATATCAGGCAGTAATTGATAACAACACTTGGAAACTTGTTGATTGTCTAGCAAATGTTAAACCCATAGGATGCAAATGGGTTTACAGAATTAAGTATAATCAAAAGGGAGAACTTGAAAAGTATAAAGCACGACTTGTCGCAAAAGGTTTTGCGCAGCAGGAAGGCATTGATTATGAGGAAACTTTTGCTCCTACAACTAAATGGAACACCATCCGATTAACACTTGCATTGGCCACTCAGAAAGGATGGAAAGTTCATCAAATGGATGTGAAAAGTGCTTTTCTCAACGGAGATTTACAGGAGGAAGTGTATATGACCCAACCGCCAGGTTTTGAAATTGAAGGACAAGAACATAAAGTCTGCAAATTTATTAAGGCTTTATATGGATTAAAACAAGATCCCCGAGCTTGGTATGCAAAGATGGATGACTACCTTAAGAAAGTTGGTTTTCAACGAAGTGAATATGATGATACTTTGTATGTGCGACAACAGGGAAAATATCTGGTAATTCTTGTTATGTATGTAGATGATTTGATCATTACTGGCAACCATGATGATCATATTGCACAGGTGAAAAAGGAGTTACAGGCAGGTTTTAAGATGAAAAATTTGGGATTACTTCACTACTATCTTGGAATTGAAGTCTTCCAATGTCCACATCATTTTTTCATTTCTTAGAGTAAGTATGCAGCAGAGGTTCTTCAGCGATTTGGCATGCAGGATTGCAAGCTCGTTCTTACCCCCATGGAGCAAAACTTGAAACTT
Organism: Pinus tabuliformis; assembly: GCA_031772625.1. Lineage (NCBI taxonomy): Eukaryota > Viridiplantae > Streptophyta > Pinopsida > Pinales > Pinaceae > Pinus > Pinus tabuliformis. The sequence goes on along the minus strand of CM062817.1, from coordinate 1,233,362,552 downwards.
TCAAAATTTGAAGGGGGGGAAAGGTGGACAGTACAACTTACAGACAGTTGATTGGCAGCTTGATTTATTTGACAAATACTCATCCTGATCTATCTTATGCAGTCAGTATTCTTTCACGTTTTATGCAGGAACCACGAGACAGCCACTCGAATGCAGCGAAAAGAGTTCTTCAATATATCCAAGGAACAAAAGATTTTGGTCTTCTTTACACAAAGACTAAAAATTTTGTACTTGGTGGATATTCTGATGCTGACTTTGCTGGGAGTATTGATGATCGAGCATCAACATCAGGTTATTTAATGAACATGGGGTCGCAGCAGTATCTTGGAGTTGTAAGAAACAAGCTACAGTGGCCACTTCTTCAGCAGAAGCAGAGTACATTTCAGCATGGGAAGCAGCATGTGAAATTGTTTAGTTGCGTCGAATTTTGCAGGACTTGGGCATTTCTTAGGCAGAAGCTACATCATTATTCATTGACAGCCAGTCAACCATCAAACTTGCCAAGAACCCAGTTTTTCATTCAAAGACAAATCATGTGGACACCAAGTATCATCATATCAGATCTCTCATTGCCAAAGATGTCCTCAAACCAGTTTATTGTCCTTCCGAAGATCAGATCTCCGACATTTTCATGAAACCGCTTGGCAGAATAAAATTTACTAAGTTCAGGGATGAACTTGGTATCTGTTGTAATGTATCTTTAGATCATATGGGGGGAATGTTAGATGATCCAAAAATACAATTTTATCATAGGTTATAAAATTAGAATAAAATAATTATTAATTTAAGATATTAAATTAATAATTATTATTCTAGAATGTTTAATTATTTAATGGAGACTTTTAGAATTAGCATATTGTTGTAACTAGATATGACTCTCCAAATGTGTCGTATCTTAGGCTTTATTTTAGGAGATTTGTTAGCTAGTTGGTTTTTATAGCATTTATTGTAAATGGACACTTGTTATTTAATAAGTGATCCATAATTAGAGGTAGTTAGGACATGGAGCTTATAAATAGCTCATTGCAAGAGTGTTTGTGTTGTTCAGGTGTAAACTCTTGAAAAATCATATTATGTAATTGTTTTTTATGATTAATAAAATTATGTGTCTGAGGACACTTCTGCCATTAAATGATGCCAATATACCCAATAATTGTAGACAAACACAAAATAGATAAAAATTCTTCTTTATTGATCAAAACCCTTAAGGTAGGGCAACACCATACAATCACTCATTAAGGAAGGAGAACACTCCACAAGCCATATGCTTATCCATACAATATTCCTTGACATCTCTTAACGGGGAGTCTGTAGCCTATATATATGACTCATACATACAATACCATGGGTCATTACCATGGTTCTCTTAATACCATATATCTAATACCACGGGCTTACCTTATAACTATGGCCCAACCCATTATTACATTATTCCCTTGGGTACTTCCCTTTGTACCCCATACTATCCCCCCTAGGTATACTACACAAGACAACTACCTTAAAGTTTGATGAAATAGTCTCATCCTTGCTATTGGAGGAGATGAGACAGAAAAATATGGAGGGCCAGAATGGAGATGCCTTGTCTGTATGAGGATGGTCCCATAATAGAAACAAAAATAAGTCCTCGAGTGGGAGATCTAAATATCTCAGAAAATCTGTAAAGGTGTGGTGGAAATGTGAAAAGGAAGGGGGTTTAAAAAAGGATTGTAGATCTAAAGCTCTTGAGAAAGGAAAGGGATTTGATGATGCTCCTTCTGCAGAGGTGAAAACCACCTCAGATGAAGGTGGGGATGTGTACTTGGCTTCTTCTTCAAGTACACATGCAAATCATGAGGCATGGTTGATTAACTCAAGTGCATCCTTTCACTTCACTCCCCATAGGGAGTGGTTCTGCAAGTGTGAGAAATATGATAGTGGTGATGTCTTCTTAGGGGATAATAGGAAGGCTAGAATTGTCAGATGCAGAAAATTTGAGCTAAAGTTGCAAGGTGGAAGGATTAGAACACTTTCAGGTGTTCTGCATATTCCTACATTGGTCAAAAATTTGAAATTTGTAAGCAAGATGGATGATGCAGGTGTAAAAACAATGTATGAGAAATATACCTCTAAGATGGTTTTGGGAGCATTGTTATTGATGTAAGGAGTTCAGATCGAAACTATGTACAAGATTCTAGGTAGTATTGTTATTGATGGGTGCAACAGTTCTATGGTTCCAGAAAGTGGAGCAGAAAATATGGTGGTCTTTATAGAAAAGGCTATGGCATTAATGTCTTTGAAATATTGGAGAGAAGGGCGTCTAAATAATTCATGGTAATGGTATGGTAGAAGGTATGTACAATTGATCTTTGGATTTTTATTTCTATGAACATTGTGTATATGGGAAGCAGAATCAGGTGAGTTTCCCCTGTGGTGCTAAGAGGGCAAGAAGAACAAAATCAAAATCATTTTTTTAGCTTTAATATTTTGATTAAGCACTAATGATGGATTAGTTGTTGATTAACACCAAAGTAGAATGTTAATGTATAACATGGTGGGCCTGGGGGTATTAAAGCTAGATGTAGATAAAAGTCGAACAACTTGTAGGGCGAAGTAAGCCAAGGTTTTTGGGCCCATTCGATGGTGCAAACCCGATGATACAACATGCATTCTTTTATGCCATTAGGTGCCCCCGTAAGCCTACATCAACGATAAGGGTTAACTACATATCAATGGTGGATATCGATTATGGGTGCACCCTGATGGAATTTCTCCATACTAATGTCTGCCCCCGAAGAGCTGCAATAAGAGAGCGTGTGTCATTCTGTCATTGCCCCATCACTGCTCCATCATTGCCACCTCATTACCTATCACGGCCATGTCATTACAAACTCATCCTGTCACGTCATCTAGTCATTTCACCACGTCACATGCCACATCGCATTTAATATCATTTCCCCCCCATTTTTTTGTTTTTCCCATAAATCCCATTACCCTCATTCCCCTCATTTTATCATTTTTAGTTTACTATATCCGTAATATGACGCAGTTGTCCAACTCAAAGCTAAAGTCAACATCAATCATCTGATAACCAAGTAATCATACATCAATCCTATTTATTCAAGTTTTCAAAATGTCAAAGAAATTAATGTTAGCAAGGTCTTCCTGTTACATTCCTCTCATGGACACTGAGAGGGATGTTTTCGATCGAATTTTCTCCCTCGATTTCATGGAATTTCGCCAATACATCCTAGTCAACCAGAAGGAATCCCTGATTTATAATGTAGTCATCAAGTCTGGTCTTCTTGCTTCCATAATTCCCCAAACCTATGTTTTCCCCGAATTCATCTATTGGTTGGTCTCTGTTCTCTATCCACAAAAATGATTTCTGATGAACAAATTAGGTGAAAATATTTTCCAAGTGTCTTCTCTCCTATTTCAACAAGCCTTGTTTTTTCCCTCTTCAAATTCTTACACATCGTTTTCAGAGGAAACCTTGTTGTCAACTTTTCAAAATCTATCTCGAAAAGACTATGCCCAGATGAGTTTCTTTTAAATGCCCTCAGGATACACATGTCATTGACTGGGCCATTTTGGGGATGTTTAATTTGATGTTGCAGCCTGAGACAATATTTGATATACCTGCTTATTGGGAAATAATGGTTAATTCACAATTAACAAACCTTGCTCTCACTAGATGTTTTAGATTTCCCTCATTGGTAACCTACCTCTTTTTGTATACTCATGTGGAGAGATTCATGCACTTGGGACTAAATATAATGGACTTACATAAAAAAAATAAAATAAAAATCAATCAATGGTGATTTAGACATATATCATAAGAATTCATGCTAATTATGAGGGGCTTATATGTTTCACTACTTGTTTCTTATCAATTGCTTATTCTGTTATAAATTTCTCTCCCCCACCTCATATTTTTCCAAAGGCTTAATCTCTCCTTCAACTTAGCAAAGATGTTAAAGTGGGTGATTGGTTCTAGTGTGAAGATCATGCTGAGATTAGACTATATGTAGTTGATATTTCCCCTTACAGACTTCCTACATTTCTGCCTATGAGGTTATTTTCTTTGGAATTCATTAGGAAAAGTTTAAATGTTGGTCAGGTGCATTTTGTCCCAGCAAATAAGGGACATTTATTAAAATTTCCAAGAACAATTGGACCATTTTATTGTGAACAACATGCATGCCATGTAAGAAATGTAGAGAATGGATGTCACCTACAGCAACAAGTACATAAGAAGGGCCTTCAACTGCACCAAAATCGCAGTTGATTCAATGAGCTAATGACACATGTTACTTCAGCAGAAATTTTGGAAACATTTTTATAAAACCATGTAATTTTGTTTCATTCTCTTCATGAATATAGTTTCGAAGGACAAATTAGTTTGTAGATAGTTCAAGTAGTTAATAGTTTTAGCTCTTGATAGTTTCGTAACTGTCCTTATTGTAATTATGTTATAAAATAAAATTTTGAAGAAGGAGGCAGGTTTCGAGTTTTAGACCTCAGAAGAAAATTTTCCTTTGTAATTTTGATCTTCTTGGCAATTTTAATAAATCTTTCAAAGTGATTCCAAACATATGTTGAATGTGATATGTGTTCCTTGCTATCTTTCAATTTAATGCTATTTTGCTATAAAAGGGAGTAATGAAGTTGCTGACCTTTAGCATTATAGTTTCACTACAATTTGGATATTTGTAAGTTAAATTTAAATAACCTCAATATGCGCTCCTCTTTTATGTATTCCATTTCATCTTACTTCCATATTTTTTGCTAAAGTTTAAGACAAGAGATTATGCTTTAAGTAGCCTGTTGTTTAAAGATTTCTTCAAAATATTTCATCCTCTGTACTACAACTTAAAATCACATTCACCATCAGAAGGACACTTTGAAAGAGTGTTTTTCCTAAGGAAGATTTAAAAACATTGTTTGTAAAATAAAATTTTCTGAGGTTTTGAAAAATGGGGTAGCAAATTGATAATTTCCTAGTCTTGAATAAATGTCTTAGGCATTGACCTCTTCTCATCAAGAGGTTGCATTCCAAGGTACAACATTTTTTGGTATCGTTGTCAGGGAATGAAGAACGAAGTAATTTTTCCCTAGGTTTTCTTATTAGTCATTTCTTTGTTTGGTGAGAAAAGAAAGTGTCTAGGATGAGTTATCTCACCCAGAAAAGCAGTCTTGGCTCCTAAAAGGCCTCACATGAGGTCTGACACCTCATAACAAAAGGATCATGTCCTTTCTGATCCAAAGAAGTTAGTTTCTCGAATATTTTGGCAACCAAAATCTCCAGTAACTCCAAACCTATCTTATCAGCGCCTAGTAGAATTTCTATCTCTTAATATCCCAGAAATTGTCATTTAGAAGAATTTGTTACGAACCTTGACCTTTTTCAAGCAATATTGTCTTCTGCTCAGAGTATTTTTCTATAACCTACACTTGAATAAGAATCTTTTGAATCTATTTCCTTTTCCTTCCTAGAAATTGAAGAAATCAAAACCACTGATTTGTCAATTTTACATTAGATTGTCCCTTTTGTTTCTCAGCCAATCCCTATTTTTTCATCCCATCTTAGTATTTTGTATTTCAGGCAAGAGGTTCTTCTGTTTTATCTCAAAATCAAAACATGGTGATTCCATATTTTCTTCTAAAAAAGTATGCACCATTGAATCTTCCTCAACCCATGAATTCCATGCCTCAATATTATTTAAAGTTGTTACATAGATTTACAGGGGAGGATGAAGTAACAACAGAGAAGCATGTGGCAAATTTTGTGCCTTTGCTGAAAATTTGAATGTTGAATACCTGGATGTGGTAATGAGGCTTTTTGTGCTGTCACTAGATGGAGAAGCAATAAAGTGATTTAAAACAATTCCTACTATTTCAATAAATATTTGGGAAGAGTTAGAAAATATATTTACACAAAGATGGGGTGAAAAGAAAGATCATGGTTATTTCCTGACTGAATTTAATGCAATTAAGAGAAAAATAGGTGAAGATGTAGTTGAATTCATTAAGAGGTTTAATAAGTTATATAACAATTTTCCTATAGAAATAAAACCATCACCTACAGGTGCAAAAGTGGTGTTTGCAGGGCATTTGAATATGATTTTGGTTTTACTTTGAGAGAAAGGTGATCCCCTACTTTGGACCAAATTCAGACTGATGCACTAGAAATTGAAGCTAATTTATTTGCTGCAGGGAAAATTAAATCAAATATAAAGTTGAAGATAAAAACAAGGGAAAGGAAGAAGCTAATCCTGCTAGTCAGCCTAAAGATTCTCATGAGAAGAAGCTAGATGAAATGACTAAAGTTATCATAAATCTATCAAATAAGTTAGTAAAATTAGAGTTGGAAAATAAAAATCCTCTGAGGTAAATTCAACAAACCAAAAATAGAAATTTTAATCCTTAGTTTAGGAGACAACCACTGCAAATTATGCATAGAGACAAAAGAGATCAGGATTAGGTGTAACCACCTTTATATATTGGAGATGAACGAGAAGAAGTAGTGGATGAGACTCTTAAAATGCAAGAAAATCATTATTCTATTTTGTTTGAAGATGAAGGAGAAACAATCTTTAATGAGGACTTGTTGACACCTAATCATCAGGATTGGGTGAATAAGTGTAACTGATGTAAATAAATAACGGAAAATATGAAGAGTCATCGGGAGATGAAATGAACAGTCACTCCCTCATGTATATAATAAAGACCAACCTGAATGAATATAACGAATTGATTTTGAGGAGTTACTGCCGGGTCTGACATGGTATTAGAGCCAGCTCCCAAAATTAGCTTTTGTGTAACTCCTGGTGTCAGTTTCCTGCCTATTTTGTAGAACTCACACCTCTGCCATGCTCCTAAGGCCTACACCCACATTCCTAAACCATTGTGATATGTGTTTTAATTTGGCACAGCGGAAGCATGGTAGTTCTGTTCCGTTGTAGTGGTATCGACCTCGACCTCCTGGTCGGAAATGTAGTGGTATTCTTGGTGCTCAACAGTTCTACATTTTGAATTGTGCATCATTGGATATTCTTGTCATACTAGTAAGGTTGTAACATTATTTGGAACCTGCCATTGCTTGTGTAAATAACTTGGTATGCATTGTGGTTTTAAATTGTTTTGAATCCGCATACCTTCACTTCGCCAATTCCATCCTGCATGTTGTAGCCAACATGAAGACCATTTTCTGAATCAATTCCATACCACTCAATAGTCATTATTGTGTGCACTATGCCCTAGTTTGAATATCAGAGTTGGTGCTCCGGTGTACCTTGCCGCTGTTCTTGAATATCTAGCTGCTGAGGTTTTGGAACTTGTTGCCAATGCTGCCCGGGATAACAAGAAGAATCGTATATTTCCAAGACATATTCAGCTTGTCGTTCGCAATGATGAGGAATTGAGCAAGTTGCTGGGTGTTGTAACCATTGCCATTGTACATGCTACTCATGCCTTCCCCAATATTTCGTGGTTTGTGGATTTTGTTGTTGTAAGCCTGCTCTGATTTCTGTTGTCTCTCCAGGAATAGATTCCCATTCTCTTGTTTCCACTCTCGTGAGCTCTGCTTCTTGGAGAGTTAAAGCTCCTGCAGAGAGATTCTGATGAATCTTTTGTTTTTAGTGAGTGTGGCCAAACGTTGCTAGGTCTATGTTAGAAGACCATAATGTGATGGATGGTAATGTGTATGGATTCGTGGTGAAAGGGCCTAAGCTTCCATTCTCTGAAATATGTGCGCCATTTAAGATCACCATTTGTTGATATATAATTGCCTCCTATGTACTTATTAGACTGCTACTTTGAATATGTACTTATTTGTTATGTGAGTTACGCAACTCTAATTTCTGGTCGCAATACATTCTGAACGAACCAGCATATTGCGTATTTCCTTGGTGATGAAACTTCATATGGTGGATTTAAGACTGATGGTTTTAATACACTATTGTTTTAATTATCCCCCATTATTTTTTTTCAAAGTTAAACAGAGTTTTCCACCAGAAGTACAATTTTTTACAGTATATTTCCAGAAGTATTTTTTACAGTACACATATTTTACAATGCATTCAATCATATCCATTTTGGGAATAGTTCTCACTGGCAAGGAGAACTATCGTGAGTGGTTTCGAATGATAAAACACACCCTCATTTTCAATGAGTTGTGGAAAAGAGTGTGTATTGGAGATGGAGACAAAGAGCCAGAACAACCTACCTCAGACAAAGAGTTCACCATTTGGGAAAATAAGAACAACAAAGCCTATGCATTAATTGCAGCATCTGTAAGTGAAGAGTTGAGTCACCATATCTCACCATTTTCAACTGCTTTCAAAGCCTTACAAAAGCTGAAAGAACTCTATGACTCACATTCTGCGCTTGAAGTTGTTCAACTCACGATTAAACTCTTCACTCTTGAATTACAAAATAATGATCCTCTTGCTCTTACATCCGAAGTAAAATCTATAATGCATGATATCAAATCTGCTAAGGTTGAATTGGATATTCCTCTTATCGAATTTCTCAAGGCACTTTATCCTACTTACTCTAATTATCTTGAGTCATTGCAAGCAAATGGAAATCTCAAAGATATTACCTTTGACTCTCTTGTGAAAAAATTTGTTGAAAGAGAGAAAGCTTTTGGAAAGAAGACAGCCCCTGAATCTTCTAAAGAGGTTGTGTGCCTTGCTCATAAAGAAAAGAATCTTGCCTAAGATTCTTCCAGAGGAAGAGGAAGATATTTGAGAGGCAAGGGGGGTAGACACTCTCAAGGAGAAAAGTTAGATTTGCACTGCATACGCTGCAAAAGAAATGGATCACATGATGCCTCTACATACAAGCTGCCTTGGGACAAAATTGAGCAGCAAAGAAACCAACATAAAGGTAAAACTAATGACACAGACAAAGGTAAAGCACCCGAATCTCCTCATTATGTTGTGGCACAATGTAATATCAAAGTAAATGAAGATTTATTTAATGCTTCACTTGCTTCTTGGAAAAATGATTGGTTTCTTGATTCAGAAGAAACTTGCCACATGACTCATAGAAAAGGTTTTTTTGAATAATTTACTGACAATGTTGATGGAGAAATATACTTTGCAGACCAATAAAAAATCAAGCCATCACGACTTGGCACAATCAGGCTTAAATTGCCTGGTCTTCCAAAGTTTCTTCTACATCATGTTCTATATCTCCCACAGCTGAAGAGAAACTTGTTGTCCTTGGTCCACATTTGCCAATAAGGTCACTCCATTCATATGTTTGATGGCAAGCTTGAGGTGAGAAAAGCATCTGACCACTCACTTGTCATGAGGGGGATAGAAGAAGAAAGGCTTCTCAAGCTACAAGGTACCTTTGCTCGTGCACAACATTTCTCATACAGTTCTCATTATGAAGAAGGTACACTTCCATCAATTTTATTATGGCATGCTAGATTTGGACATTTGAACTATGACAGCCTCCACTTGTTGAAGAAAAATGGTGTTACTGGTTTTCATACAATTCCTAGGAAACTTAAGCAATGTGATGCTTGCATTCCAGGAAAGCATAGCAAACAGTTTTTTCATGATTCACATTCAAGAGCACATAGAAAAATTGAACTCATTCATTCAGATTTATGTGGTCCAATTCATGTTCCTTCTGCAAATGGAAATAAATATATGATGACATTTATTGATGACTACACCAAAATGTGTTGGGTTTATTTATTGAAGAACAAATCTGATGCTTTTCAAACATTCAAGAACTTTCATACATGGATTGAAAATGATGCACAGTCTCATATTGGATCTATTCACACTGATAATGGAAAAGAATATACTTCAAATGAATTTGAAAACTATCTTCGCCAACATGGGATCAAACATCAAACAACTGTGCCTTATAACCCCCAATAGAACAGTGTAGCTAAAAGAATGAATAAGACAATCTTAAATATGGTGCACTCCATGATGTTTTTCAAAAATGTAAAATTGATGTTTTGGGCTGATGTAGTTCTATATGTTGTATATATAAAGAATAGATGTCCATCTAATGCTATCAGAAACAAGAATCCGTATGAAATGTGGTATGGGCACGTTCCTTTGGTAAAGCATCTTAGGGTCTTTGGTTCCACCTGTTATGCCTTGATACCAAAGTTACATAGAAACAAACTTGGTGCAAGAAGTCATAAGTGTATCTTCTTGGGGTATTCAAAAACCTCCAAGGCATACTATCTCTATGCTAAAGTTAATAAAAAGTTTGTTGTATCTAGAGATGTAATATTTCTTGAAACATCCAAAACTGACAATGTTGTTGAGCAGCAACTTGATCGCTTGGATAGATTCGCAAATGCAAAGTCATTTCAAGAATTTGATGATCAGATTCCACATCTTGAAGGGGGGATTCCTATACTAGATCAACCTGTGGAATCTTCTTCTGAAGCACTCTCTCCCTTGCATGAAACTCCAACAATGGATGATACTTTAAGTGATGTGATTGATATAATTGGGAGACTCAATCTTGATTCAGTCCCAACTCAATCAATGGAGCAGCTTGGACCATCTGAGAAAGGTCCCCCAAAGTGGCTGACAAAGACACTTAAAAGTGTTCATCTTGATGAGGTTGGAGAGACAGGAACTAGAAATTCAAACCGGCAAAATGGAGGTGATGTAGATGACTCAGATTCACCTGTTGATATGAATGTTTCTTATGATTATGAATTGAATTTGTCTACATATTTCGAACCAACTTCCTTCAAAGAAGCTAATTTTCATAATGAATGGAAAGAAGCGATGCAAAAGGAGTATGATGCCGTGATAAAGAATGGCACTTGGAAGCTGGTTGATCCTCCATTAGGAACCAAACCAATTGGCTGAAAGTGGGTCTACAAGAACAAGTATAAAGCTGATGGCTCACTTGAAAAGCACAAAGCCAGGCTTGTGGCAAAAGGTTTTGCACAAAAGGAAGGGGTCGATTAGGAGGAGACTTTTTCCCCCACAACAAAATGGGCTACCATCCAGACACTCTTTTCCCTAGCAGCACAAAACGGTTGGAAAGTCCATCAAATGGATGTAAAAACTTCTTTCTTAAATGGAGATCTAAAAGAGAATGTTTTTATGTCCCAGCCTGAAGTATTTTCTATGAAAGGACATGAACATAAAGTATGAAAACTTGTGAAATCCTTGTATGGCCTCAAACAAGCACTGCGAGCTTGGTATGAAAAACTAACTGAGCATCTTTTGAAACTCAATTTCAAACATTATGATCTTGATGATGCAACTTTATTTGTCAAGAAAGTTGGCAAAACAGTTGTATATCTTATGGTATATGTAGATGATCTTTTGATGACAGGGAACAATGAAAGCTACATTGCATCCATAAAGAAGGAATTGATGAAAGGTTTTGAAATGACTGATTTGGGCTATGCTCATTACTATCTTGGTATTGAAGTAACTCAACATCCAAAGTCCATATTCCTTTCTCAAAAGAAGTACATTGGAGATCTTTTGAATAGGTTTGGCATGATAGAATGCAATCCTCTTACTACTCCAATGGAACAAAACTTAAAGCTCACATACATTGAAGGAAAAGAATTTGAGGATGCAACAAAGTATATACAACTTGTAGGAAGTCTCAACTACCTAACTACTACCAGACCAGACATTTCGTTTGCTGTTGGAATCCTCTCCAGGTTTATGCAAAATCCTTGTGAGGGACATTGGTCTACTGCAAAAAGAGTTCTAAGGTACTTGAAGGGAACTCAAGACTTTGGAATCAAGTACACATAGGTGGACGACTTCAGCTTGATTGGATACTCTGATTTAGACTTCGATGGAGACAAAGAAACTGGGGTATCTACTTCAAGTTATGCTATGAGTCTTGGAATAGGAGCTGTCTCTTGGAGATCACGCAAACAATCAGTTCCAGCAGATTCCACAACAGAGGTAGAATATGTGGCAGTAGATGAGGCAAAAAAAGAAATTGTGTGGCTCAGGAAAATTCTTGAAGATTTGCAGGTAAAACAAGTACAATTGACTCCACTCATGATTGACAATACCTCGGCAATAAAGTTGGCCAAGAACCCAAAGTTCCATGATCGAATGAAGCACATCAATACTAAATATCATCTGATTCGACATCATGTTGAGGCCAAAACAATCCATCTGCGCCATTGTTCCACTAATGAACAAATTGCATACATCTTCACCAAAGCGCTTGGAAGATAAAGGCTTGAAATATTCAGAACGATGCTTGGACTCACCAACATCCCTTCAGATTAAGGGGAGGAATGTTGACACCTAACCATCAGGATTGGGTGAATAAGTGTAACTGATGTAAATCAATAATGGAAAATATGAAGAGTCACAAGGAGATGAAATGAATATTCTCTCCCTCATGTATATAATAAAGAACAACTTGAATGAATATAACGAATTTATTTTGAGGAGTTACTGCCTGGTTTGACAGGACTCAAATTTGGAATTTCAAGTTTCTTTAGATGATGAAGAAATTGAAGAATATTGTAAAAGGTTCACAGATTTCATGCAAGTAGAATTGCATAAAAAAATATGATCTCAGGTCAATAAGGAGATCAAGAATTCAAGATCATGTGAATGACCAATCCAGTTAATCATTTCAACAACAATATCCAAAGAAAAATTATAAAGGAAAACAACCACTGAATTCAGTCCCAACAGTCCAAGTTCATCAAGGAGAGAGTTCAAAGAGTAAGAAAGACACAAGGGTGCTACAAAAACCATCCCAACAACTTATTGTCAATTCACAAAATGTACTAAAGAAGAAGTTAAATGAAGAGGAATAATCAAAAGTTGTAAAGGAGGCTCATTCTTTTAATTTGCAAAAAGAATTAGAGAAAATAAAATTTCCAATTCCATTAGTTGAATTAATGAAGACACATGATTACAAAAAATAGGTTTTTGATCTTATAAATTTGTATCAAGATAATCATTCAACTGATACAGTTAATTTTAAAAAAAATGCCAGTGGTGATGTTTGGCCCTGATGTGGAAGAACATGATTCTGCCACTCCTCCTTTTTATATTTCTCTTCTGGTGCATTCTTTCACTCTTCATAACTACATGTTGGATTTAGGGGCTTCCCATAATTTAATTCCCCTCCCAGTTATCAAGAAGCTTAATTTGAAAAACACAAAACATTATAAGGACTTGTACTCTTTTGATTTAAAAAGGGTCAAATGTGTGGGACTCATTAAAGATTTGGTGATTTCATTGGCTCATATTCTATCCAGAAGTCTTGTAATGGATGTGGTTGTTGCAGACATTCCAGCTCGATTTGGAATGTTACTTTCTAGATCTTGGGGAGCCAAGTTGGGAGGAGTGTTCAAATTAGATTTTACATATGCTATCATTCCAATTTTTGGTGGGGAAGAAAGGAGGTTATATCGGGAGACCATATTTGTGAAAACTATTACCAAGGAGGGTTCAAGTAATTCTCTTGTTTATAGTCAGGAAAAGGATGATTTTTCCTGTTTCATGTTGCAAGAATCTCAGGAAATTGCTGAAGATACAGAAGTGCAGGTTCCTTCAGCAATTCAAAATAAAGAAGTAGTAGTCAGTGGAGTTTGGAAACTTTATTTTGATGGTGCATATTCAAAAGAAGGGAATGGAGTTGGGGTTCTTTTGCTTTCCCCTAAAGGTCATATTATTCCATTTTCTTATAAATTAGAGTTTGACTCCACAAACAATATTACTGAATATGAGGCTCTGGTTCTTGGTTTACAAGCTGCTAAAAACATAGGAATACAATGTATTTCTATTTTTGGGGATTTTGAATTGATTGTTAAACAAGTCAAGAATCAATGCCAAACCAAACATCCAAGGCTTAAAGCCTATAGAAATGAAGTGTGGGATTTAGTGGATAATTTCTTTTCTTCTTTTAACATACATTTTTTACCGAGGGAAACAAATTAGTTGATTCATTGGCAGTTGCAGCTAGTACTTTCAAGCCTCCATTAAATCCCAAGCTCATATATGAAGTTGAAATCAGGAGTAGACCTTCCATTCTAGATAATATAAAGTACTGGCAGGTTTTTGAAGATGAAGAGAAAATTAATTTTTTTCAAGAAATGGTAGGTGAATTTTCGAATCTAGAGATTGATCAAGAGGATGAAATTGAAGAAGAAGAAGAACCAAATAATGAGTTTCCTTTGAAGAATTTTGTAGGAGGTCAGAAGATAGTGCAGCTGAAAAACAATGTGATCCCAAAAGGTTTAGTACCCCTGGAAAGGTTATTCAATGCAAATGATGTTGTTGTTAATGCAAGCAAAACAAATTTGGAAGATGATCTTGAAGACTGCAATCTTGGAACATAGCAGCAACCAAAGTTGGTCAAGCTGGCAAAGGATATTCCAAAAGAATATAAACAAAGGTATGTAGATCTTTTCAAGAAATATGTTGATGTGTTTGCATGGTCTTATGAAGACCTTAAAACTTATGATACCAACATTATTCAACATAAAATCCCTTTAAAACCAGGAGTTAAGCCATATAAGTAGAAATTGAGGCAAATAAATCTTTTATTGTTGCCATCAATTGAGAAAGAAGTCAAAAAGTTATTACAAGAAAAGATAATTGTTCCTCTTAGGTATTCTGATTGGGTGGCTAATCTGGTACTTGTGAGGAAGAAAAATGGAGAGATTCGATTATGTATATACTTTCGAAATTTGAACAGAGCATCATTAAAGGAAAATTATCCTCTCCCAAAGATGGATCACATTTTACAAAAAGTAATAGGATCTTCCAGATTGTCTATGATTGATGGATTTTCAGGTTATAATCAGATTTCAATGCAGCCAGAAGACCAAAAGAAAACAACATTCACAACCCCATGGGGAACCTTCATGTATACAAAGATGCCATTTGGGTTATTGAATGCTGGTACTACTTTTCAGAGAGATATGGATATAGATTTTGTAGGAGAGAAGGAGAAGTTTGTGGTAATTTATTTAGATGATATTACAATTTTCTCTAGGTCTGATGAGGAGCAACTGAAACATCTGCAACAAACTTTTGAAAAGTGTAGAAGATATGGCCTCTCATTAAACCCAAAGAAGTCTCATTTTGTTTTGAAAGAGGGGAAAATAATTGGGCATATTGTATCCAAAGAAGTAATAAATATTTATCCTAAATGATTAGAAGAAATTAATCATATACCTCTTCCATGGAGTAAAAAGTAAATCCAATTTCTTTTGGGAAAAATAAATTTCCTCAAGAGATGTATCCTAAATTATGCAGAGGTCATGAAATAAATCACTTATATGTTGAAAAAGGATGCATAAGTCAGATGGACCACAATTTCCAGAGAATACTTTACAAGAATCAAAGAGGCTTTTCAAGAAACCTTTTAAAATATTTTCATTTTCTTCTCCTTTTATTGTTGCAGCAATACTTTTACAGAGAAATAAAGATAATAAGGAACAACCAGTAGCATTTTTTAGTAGGGTATTAAGGGATGCAAAGCTGAAGTATAATATCCTAGAAAAGAAAGCCTATGCTCTGGTTAAAGCATTAAAATCTTTTAGAGTTTATGTTCTCCAGTCTCAGATTACTGCTTATGTTCCTAATGTTGTTGTTAAGGATGTGCTGACTCAGAGTGATAGTGATGGAAAAAGGGGAAAGTGGATAGAAAAGATTCAAGAGTATGACATGGACATTAAACTGACAAAGTTGGTAAAGGGACAAGGACTAGCAAAAATCTTGACAGAAGCCAATTATCAAGCTATGAGAATCAACTTGCTAGCTAAAGTTCCTAAATAAAAAACTGCAGAAGAAAAAGGTAAGGATAAAGAACCTGATAACAAAGTTTAATATAAGTACCTTTGTTCTCAATGGTATAAAGATATTGTCCATTATCTATGTTTTCTTAGCTGTCCAACTTCCTTAGACAGGAAAAAATAAAAAGCTCTCAAATTGAAAGCCCAGAAGTATGTGATAACAAATGGTAGGCTATATCAGAAGGATCCTTTTGGTATTTTGTTGCTATGTCTGAAAAATGGGGAGATTATAGAAATTTTTAATGAGTATCATGGGAGTCTCCGTGGTGGTCATTATAATTGGAAAGTTACAACACATACAATTTTGAAAGTCGGCTTCTACTGGCCCTCTTTGTTTTCATATATTTACAAAATTGCAAGAAGTTGTGAAAAATGCCAAATTTTTACTAAAAAGAAGAAATCAACACCCTTACCACTAATTCCTGTGTTTTTTGAAGAACCATTTAGACAATGGGGTCTAGATTTTATAGGAGAAATAAATCCACCTTCCAGTGGACAACACAAATGGATCCTAACAGGTATAGATTATTTTACTAAATGGGTGGAAGTTGTTCCAACTAGGAGGGCAAAAAATTCAGTGGTAATTAAATTTTTGGAGGAGAATATTTTCACTAGATTTGGTTGTCCAAAGAAGTTAGTGACAGATAATTCTCAAGTGTTTAGGTTTGCAAAGTTGATTGACTTTTTCTTGTAAAATAATGTGATACTCTCACACTCTACCACCTACCATCCTCAAGGAAATGGTTTGGTAGAGTCCTCAAACAAAACTTCGGTAAGGATACTCAAGAAAACCATAGCAGAAAATAAGAAAAACTAGGATTCACAGCTAAAATTTTCCTTATGGAGAAACATGGTGGCTACTAAGAGATCAATTGGAAAGTCACCTTTTGAATTGGTATATGGAGCAGGTGCCTTGTTTCCTAGTCAATTAGCAAAACTAGTTGTTGCAGTCATTTATGATGATGTTGAGGAGCCAAATTCACTAACTAGAAGGATGAACTATTTAGTGGAATTAAATGAAAACGGAGAGAAGGTAATGGAGAATTTAATGAAATATCAAGAAAAGATGAAACAGATTTTTGACAAAAAATCTAGAAATATCTTTTTTGGCCTAGAGATTTGGTTCTCGGATGGGATTTAAGAAGAGAGGATAAGGGAAAACATGGTAAATTCGATCCTCTACGGTTTGGTCCTTTTCAAATTGTAGAATTCAGAGCCAATAACAATTTTATGCATGAGAACATAGATGGTGAACTATTGCAGTTGCTTGTCAATGGGAAGTATTTGAAGCACTATTTCCTACATTGATCTTCTTTTATTTCATCATTGTACATACCACTTTGACCATTGTAAATACTTGGTGAGTTCTTCATTGTAATTTTTTAAGCTACGATATGACTCCATGTCTGAGGTGAAGGCACTAATCTGTGGTTCTTAGTGCTTTGTCTCAAAGTACTATCTTCAAGTGGAGCTAGATCTTGTAGCTCATTTGTATTTTCCTCATATGTTGAAAAATAAATATGTGTGTGTGTGTGTGTGTGTGCGTGTGTATTTCAAAAAAGAAAAAGAACAAAATAAAAATCAAGTTTTTAGCTTTAGGATTTTGATTAAGTGTTGATGGTGGATTAGCTATTGATTAACACCAAAGTGGAATGTTAATGTGTAATATGGCGGGCCTGAATGTATTAAAGTTGGATGTAGATAAAATTTGAACAACTTGTCAGGCAGAGTAAGACGAGGTTGTCAGGCCCATCCAATGGTGAAAACCCAACGATACAACATGCACTCTGTTTATGCCATCGGGTGCCCCCGTCAATGATCGAGGTTAACTACAGATCAATAGTGGATATCAATTACAGGAGAACCTTGGTGGAATTTATCCATATTGATGTGTGCCCCTATAGAGCTACAACAAGCGAGCTCGTGTCATTTTGTCATCGCCCCACCACTGCTCCATCATACCACCTCGTTACCTTGAAACTACCATGTCATTTCCAACTCATCCCATTATGTCATCCAGTCATTTCACGACATAATATGCCACATGCACATTTATTACCATTCTCCCCCCATTTTTTTGTTTTTCCCATAAATATCGTTACCCTAATTCCCCTCATTTTATCATTTTTAGTTTATTGTATCCATAATACGATGCACTTGTCCAACTCGGAGCTCAAGTTAGCATTAGTTGTATGGTAACCAGGTAATTACATGTCATTCCTATTTTTTCCAGTTGTCAAAATGTCAAAGAAAGCAGTGTTAGCAGGGTCTTCCTCTCACATTCCTCTCATGAACATCAGGAGGGATGTTTTCGACCCAATTTTCTCCTTGTATTTAATGGAATTTGGCCAATACATCCTAGTCAACTAGAAGAAATCCCCAATTTATACTGCAATCATCAAGTTTGGTCTTCTTGTTGCCTTAATTCCCCAAACCTATGTTTTTCTCGAATTCATTTAATGGTTGGTCTCTTCTCTCTATCCACAGAAATGATTTGTGATGAACAAATTAGGTGAAAATATTTTCCAAGTGTCTTCTATCCTAATTCAACAAGCCCTAGATTTTCCCTCTTCAAATTCTTACACATCGTTTTCAGACGAAACCCTGTCGCCAAATTTTCAAAATCTATATGGAAAATACTATGCCCAAATGAGTTTCTTTTTAATGCCCTCGGGACAACATTTGCCTATGGAACCTACTAAGTTTTCACTTGAATTTTTTACCGAAGATGTAAGGCCAGTTCTCCAAATTATTGCCAAGGTTTTGGGAAGGGAGGATACACATGCCATTGACTAGGCGATTCTGGGGATGTTCAGTTTGATGTTGCAACCTGAGACAATATTTGACATATCTACTTATTGGGAAATAATGGTTAATTCACAATTAACAAACCTTGCTCTCACTAGATGTTTTAGATTTCCCTCGTTGGTAACCTGCCTCTTTTTGTATACTCATTTGGAGAGATTTAATCACTTGGGACTAAATATAATGGACTTAAATTAAAACAAGCAATTAGTGGTGATTTGGACAGATATCATAATAAGTCATGCTAATTATGAAGGGTTTATATATTTCACTACTTCTTTCTTATTAGTTGCTTATTCCAATATAAATTTCTCTCCCCCACCTTGTATTTTTCCAAAGGCTCAATCTCTCCTTGAACTTAACAAAGATGTTAAAGTGGGTGATTGGTTCCACTTTGAAGATCATGTTGAGATTAGACTATATGGAGCTGAGGTTGCCCCTTACAGACTTCCTATGTTTGTGCCTATGAGGTTGTTTTCTTTGGAATTCATTAGGCAAAGTTTAAATGTTGATCAAGTGCATTTTCTCCCAGCAAAGAAGGGACATTTATTTAAATTGCCAAGAATAATTGGACCTTTTATTGTGAACAACGTGCATGCCATGGAAGAAATGTATAGAATGGATGTCACCTATAGAAACAAGTACATAAGTCAGGCCTTCAACTGCACAAGAATCTCAGTTGACCTAATGAGCTAATGCCACCTGTTACTTCAGCAGAAATTTTGGAAATATTTTAATAAAATCATGCAATTTTGTTTTATTCTCTTCATGAATATAGTTTTGAAGGACAAATTAGTTTGTAGATAGTTCAAGTAGTTAACAATTTTAGCTATTGGAAACTTCATATTGTCCTTATTGTAATTATGTTATAAAAGACAATTTTGAAGAAGGAGGGGGGTTCCAAGTTTTGGACCTCAGAAGAAAATTTTCCTTTGTAATTTTGATCTTCTTGGTGATTTTAATAAAGCTTTCAAAGTGATTCCAGACATATGTTGAATGTGATATGTGTTTCTTGTTATCTTTCAATTTAATGTTATTCTACTATAAAAGAGAGTAATGAACCCGCTAGCCTTTAGCATTATAGTTTCACTGCAATTTTGATATCTATAAATTAAAGTTAAATAATCTCAATATGCACTCCTCTTTTTTGTATTCCATTTCATCTTACTTCCATATTTTCTGCTAAAATTTAAGACAAGAGATTATGCTTTAAGTAGCCCATTTTTTAAATATTTCTTCAAAACCTTTCATCCTCTGTACTACAACTTAAAATCACATTCACCATCCGAAGACCACTTTGAAAGAGTGTTTTTCCCAAAAAATATTTTAAAAAATTGTTTGTAAAATAAACATTTCTGAGGTTTAAAAAAATGGGACAAAAATTTGATAATTTCCCAGCCTTGAATAAATGTCTTGGGCAATGACCTCTTCTCAACCAGAGGTTGTCTTCCAAGGTACAATAGGTTCCATCACTGGGTAAGTTTGTGTACGATGTATCATTTATATATGACTTATCAAGGAATACATGGATATATTTCCTCAGGAAGAAATCTGAATTCTTTGACAGGTTTAAAGAATTTAAGACTCTGGTGGAAAACCAGACAGAGAAAAAGATAAAGGTGTCGAGGACAGATAATGGTGGAGAGTTCTGCAAGAAGGAATTTGAAGAGTTCTATAAGAAGTCTGGTATAGAAAAAAGGAATACTACTCCATACACACCTCAGCAAAATGGAGTTGCAGAAAGAATGAACAATATGTTGATGGAAAAAGCAAGAATCATGCTTAGTGGTGTCAGATTAGGATAAGAATTCTGGACGGATGCAGTGGAGACTGCATGCTACCTGGCTAATAGGTCACCTTCATCAATGTTGGAGGATAAGACTCCACATGAGGTATGGACTGGTAAGGAACCCTCTCTTTCACATCTAAGGGTATTTGGTGGTGATGCATATGTACATGTTCCAAAAGAGAAAAGAACCATATTGGATAGTAAATCTGAAAGGTGCATATTTATTAGGTATAAGGATGGTTTAAAAGGTTATAATATTTGGAACCTAGAAACAAGGAAGGTTGTGTATATCCGAGATGTGGTGTTTAGAGAGGTGAAATATGTTATTAAACATGAAGTTCTACCAAAGGAACCTGAGAAGATCGAGTATGAGCTAAAGGAGGAAGAATCAGACTCTACATCAGAACAAGAATAAAAAAATGAAGAGCCACAAAATCCAGCTGTGAGAAGATCAGTTTGAGAAAGAAGGCAGCCAAAAAGGTATAGTCCATCTGATTTCTGTTCAAATTTTGTTTTATCTATTACTGATGATGATCCCAAAAATTTCAAGGAGGCAGTATATTCAGGGGATGGAAAATTTTGGAAGGAGGCTATGGTTGATCATGAAATGGCATCTTTGGACAAAAATGAGGCTTGGGATCTAGTGGAGTTTCCTGGTGGAAGGAAACCCATTGGAAGAAAATCAGTGTTTAAGAAGAAGATGAATGCAGAAGGCAAGGTGGAGAAATACAAAGCTGGGTTAGTAGAAAAAGGTTATTCCCAAGTGCTGGGAATTGATTTTGGTGATATTTTTTCTCCTATTGCCAAGGTAGCTTCTACTAGATTACTTTTATCGGTTGTTTCTGGTTTTGATTTTGAGGTTGAACAAATGGACGTGAAGACAACATTTCTTCATGGAGATTTGGAACAATATATATACATGAAGAAACCTAAAGGTTTTGTGATGAAGGGAAATAAAGAACTAGTATGCAGGTTAAAAAAGTCTCTATATGGGTTAAAACAATGACCAAGGATGTGGTATCTAAAATTTGATACATATATATGAGGACTTGGCTTCACCAGAAGAAAATAAGATCATTGTGTGTATTTTAAATTAATTGGTGACAATTTTATTTATCTAGTCATGTATGTCGATGATGTGTTGCTAATTGGAAATGAAAAAGAAACTATCCAGGATTTGAAGACCCAATTGTCCTCCAAATTCAACATGAAGGATCTTGGCGATGCAAACTATATTTTGAGCATGGAAATTAAACGAGATCCAGAAAAGAGGAAGCTCTAGTTAAACTAGAGGAAGTATGCTGAGACAGTACTACAGAGGTTTAATATGTAATATAGTAAACCAGTGAAGGTTCCAATTCTTGTAGGTGTAAAGTTATTTGCTGAACAATGTCTCAAGACACAAGGAGAGGAAGAGGACATGTCCTGTGTTCCATATGCAAGTGTAGTCGGTAGCTTGATGTATGCAATGGTTTTTACTAGACCAGACATTGCACATGCAGTGGGAGTATTGAGCAGGTTTATGTCAAAACTAGGGAAGGAGCATTGGACAATAGTGAAGCGGGTTTTTAGGTATTTGTGTGGCACTAGTGATTATGGTAATGTGATACCAAGGAAGACTAGGATTGGATAGAGTTTTGGGCATCCACGGATTTGTTGATGCAAATTGAGCTGGAGATCTAGATCAGAGAAGATCCACAAGTGGGTATGCATTTAGCCTATTTGGAGGTGCAGTCAGTTGGATGAGAAAGAGACAGTGTGTAGTGGCACTTTCAACTACATAGGTAGAATACATGGAAGCCACTCATGCAGGCAAGGAAGTAGTTTGGTTGTAGATATTATGTTGAAGTATGAGGTTATAGAGTGAACTATAAGGATAGACTGTGACAACCAAAGTGCAATTTTCTTGGCAATGAACCCTTCTTATCATTCAAGGAAAAAGCACATTGATGTTCATTATCACTTTGTGAGGGATATGGTTGAGGAAAAAAAGGTGTTGTTGGTAAAGGTGGACATTTTAAAGAATTCTACAAATGCATTGAGGAAGTCTGTGAGCACTGAGAATTTTTCTTGGTGTAGAGAAACAATGGTCATTGCAGGGTTGGACCAATGAGTAAGCTCTCTCGTGACCCCTTGTGTGGAAAACAAAACAACCATTGGGAGAATGTATCTAAATCCTATTAAAGAAAAATGACCTCTAGCCTATAGGTGATCTAAATCCTCAAGTAAGTCCTAAATCTACTATTTCAGATGGTTTTCCAAAGAACTTCTTACTTGACTGAATCTCATCCCCGCAAGTAGAGCTGTCTAGAGAAAGGTGGGGTAGAAAACCAATTGCTACCCACAACTGGTCCTATGGGGTGTTTTCCTAATATTGGTTGCTACGGTTACCTTCGTCCCATGGTGGTGGCCGAGCCTTGATCTTCTTGGTGATCAACCACCAAACAGATTCTCTACCATAGGTTGGGTAGCCCCGAGGAGAACCACTTGCATGATGACCTAGCTTCATCCCCTCTAAATCAGGTTTCTGACGCACTCCAGATTTGGACTGTGGGATGGTGAAGGATTTTAACCTCCCTATGATGTCAACTTCTATGTTTCAATGTAAGTGATCTATGGGTGTCATTGGAAGCCTATTAGTGGGTGTGTGTTATATTCTTTCCATGACTAGTCACATGCGTAATAGGGGGGTCACAAGGGGGACGCATCCCCCCTTGTCGGGAGGTTTTGTGCATGGGTTTTTCACATGGTTTTAGGCATGATGGTTTTCTTTCCATGGTATTTTGTAGATATAGTCAAGGGAACTATGGTTATATTCTAATCCAGGGTTAATGTATTGGGGTTTATGAATATTTCAATGTGTATATATATGTATTGTAACATTGAAAAGAACATAATGAAAAATCAATATATTAGCCCTGGTTTTGGGATCCAGGGGAAAATCTTTGTGTATATTTGTTTTATGTTTTATGTTATCACCATTGTTTATTTTCTATTTTTAGAATTCGTATGCAAGTAATTTTTGTACGAGGTTAAAACCTACACCTATCCCATCGATCCTACACCTAAATTACAGATATTTTTTGGCCCTAGTGCCCAAGTGGGCTTAATCTATGTGTGTTTAATTATTAAGTTTTAGTGTTTCAAGTCTAGGCTTGGCGGAGTTAACCAAGCTCAAGTTCGCTTAGGGTGTAAGTGTGTGAAATTGATGTGTCAGGTGAATGAGTTAATTGAGCATGTTTTATGATGTCATGTGCTACTGAAAATAAAGTGATGAAATACTATAAATAATGTTGAAAATGATATAAAAATAAACAACAAATCAATCACACAAACCCCACCCAAAAAGGCTATCAAGCGTCTAATCAAGAGAAGGAAAAAAAGTTACTCAAAGAAACATAAAAGGCCTAAAATATCTAATGTCGAAGGGAATGAGATCTATAGGGACTAATTTGTTGTAAATGGTGCAGACACACAACAAAAATCAAAGGTGAAAAATGTTGTAAATGATAGGTATGAAGCTACAAAACCTACAACACTCAAAGGGATCCTAAGGGGGAAAGGAAAAACCCAAAATCTAGAGGGAGAAAAGGTTAAATACACATATCCAAAAGTGTTGTAAAATAATGGATCAAGCCCTACAAACCATTGGCTAAAAGTGTTGAACCCTAGACTCCTCAACCCAACCAATCCCTTCCTAAAAATGTGGAGGTGTACTCTAAACCCTAAGGAATTTCTCCTTCCTCAAAGAGAAAAAATAAGAGAATATAGGGGGAGAATCAAAAGGAGACAAGAAACCCTTCCCAGTCCACACACAAAACTCTTGACAATTTTGAATTTATTTCTAAAAAAATCTTGGAAAACATCCAAAACGCAAGTTCTGACCTGGAAATAGTGGAAAACAGAGATATCTAGCTAAAAAGTGTGCTATGGGATGCAATATGAGGCTAAAAAGTGCATTTTTCTCCCAGGACTCTCGGCCAAAAGATATCACACAATTTTTTCCATCTCCCACTTGGCTAGTACCTATGACCTACGGAAAGAACCAGAAAACCACCAGAATTCGAAAATTTCATAGAAAAAGAAAAAAAAACTATAAATAGAAAGTGAGAGGCTATAAATAGCTGCCAAAAACCCTGAAATTCACTGAAACTATAATCACCCAGGAATTGAATTACTACACCAGTGGAGTGTCATTTGTTGATGACAAATGTAGCTAAAGACCCAATGGAGTTGCCATTTGTTAGTGTAAAGCTTTCAGGAAGATGTATAAAAAAATTCACTTAATTCATTGGTGAAAAGTGACCCTAACAACCATTTTTTATTGCTTATGCTTTAGATATGCAATAATAAAATGATAAAAACCTGCACTAAAATTATATATGCGATCCAAAATAGCAAACAACAATAGAAATGCAATGTAATTACCCAATATGGAAAGACTTTTAAATGAATAATAATCTTATTGATAACCCATGGTGAAGGAGATCTACAAAAGGGTCTGCAAATCCCCCCTCGTGGGACAGGTCCTTTGATTTCCTTGATGATTCAGTGATCAATTCTCTTTCACAATATGTGAAAAACCCAAAATAGTATGTAGAACTCTAGTGGGAGCTCGAATGCAAGAAGACGATACTGGTGATGATGATAATGGTCATGGTGAAGAACAAACGGAAAACTCTCTTATTTATAACAAAGTATTGGGTTGATCTTGAAAATGGAAATTAATAAAATAATATTGATCAATTCAAGATATAACTGTTAGGAATACTTTATTATATATATATATATATATATATATATATAGATATATATATATATATATATATATATATATATATATCTATATATATATATATATATATATATATATATATATTTTTAGAGAGGGAAAATATATTCAAAATGGTCAAAGATATTTATTTAGAAATAATTAACAAATAAAATGATTTATTAATTATTTCATGAGGATTAAGAATGGTGTGAAATTGAAATAATTATTAAATAATGATTTAACAATTATTCTAAAAATAGAATTAAGGAATAATAAATAAATACTTATTTGTTTAATTATTCCTAGGTGATTTAGTCAAATGTGAAAAGGAATAATTATCAAACAATGATATAATAATTATTCCTAGAGAAAAATAAACAAATGATGATTTATTCAATTATTCTCATGGGGTTTTTTAATTTTAATTAGAAATAATTTAAGAAAAATGGTTTACTAAATTATTTCCCATTGTGAAAGTGATTTTCTATGGTAAAATTAATCCTACATGGTGTATTTTGATCCACCTAGTCATAAATGGATAGGAGATCTTTTTTGTTGATAGCAAATGCTTTGTTTCAGGTTATTCAAATTTCTTATGTGTTTTCAACTTAAATGTCAATTTCATAATTCACATGCTTGCTTTTGTTTTTGATGTTTACTTCTACTGTCTTCTACCATTTCTCATTAATGATTAAGAAACCTGCATCTATCTTGCCTTTGTTAAACTAATTTGTATGACCTGTAGATAGTGTATTTGTATTAGAGACTCCATTCCCAATGGTTTTACCTTTCCTTTCCAAACCAATTTTATATGATCCAATCATATCTAGCCATTGTTATAAGTATATAACTAGTTAGATTTGTTGAGTTATGTAAGGGATCCTCCTTCGAATTGAAAGGGCTATATTTTAGTTCAAATGATTGGTTATAGGTTAACTTAGATTTTTTCCTTTACATCCAAGGTTTTTCTCTAAGAGATAACAAATTGGAAGCATATGATACATGGTTGTAAAGCATCTTCTGAGACCTTTCCAATGGTATCTAACACTCCTCTAATTCCATAGGAATAAGGAGATATGAAAAAATTCGTCAAGATGGCCCGACCAAAGTACAAGCATGCCAACCCAACTATTTTTACAAGTTATCCCCATTAGTGAATGTACAACCACTATAAATAAATGGCATATGAGTGCATTTGATCATTGTTTTCTATATGAATTCCTTATTTGGACAAAAGTAATTTCCCTGGACCTAGTGGCTTAGCCTAGAAACAACCAAGACAAAACTATAATTCTTTTCCTTAGAGATATTTGAAATGTGAAAGGAAAACCTACTTGGAATATAATCCAAGCTTCCTTATTCTTCTTACTTTTTAGCTCCAGCCCCAACTCCAATTTCTAAAAGTGGAACCTGTAAATCATCTAATATAAGCAAGAGATATACAAGATAACATATAAAAACATCCCTAAACAAGAATTCAAGGAATCATGTTCTACATATGCATAATCAAGGCATAATGTATAAGAGAAACAATACAATTTTGTATTAATAATGGAAGGAAAATATTACAACCCTTGTAGACCTTTACTTTGTGAATTTCTCCCAACTATTTTGTCCTTACTTTTCTATAATATTAAGCCTTTAATCATACCTAAATCACATGGATGGATTATGCACCTTTAGACAAAAATGGACAACATAAAGGAATAATCAGTGTCTCAAAAAGCTAATCCAACCTCTATAGAAGGTAGTGCTTTTATAGGGTAAATGAGGTAGTTTTGGATTTACCATACTAGGGCTTAGATCCATTTTAGAAGGAGGTAAGCTTTATGATATAAGATATAAGACATCATTAGTAGGAGTTCAAGATTAGATCCAACAGTAAATGGCTAAATCCACTCCCAAAGCTTCTAGAGAGAGCAACTTCAAATTATTTTTTTATTTTATTCATTTCTATGTTTCATCACCCTTTTTGTAAGAGAAACCTGTGCTGACCAATGAAAGTTCCATGTGTGCAACCTATGCCATCACAATTTTTCAAGAGAATAAGTGCACTGAGATCCTAAATTAGGGGTTTCAGCCAATGTAATCTGGGATTCTCATAAGTTCTGGAGAGAGAATGTTTTTGGTTTTATAGGGATGATTGTAAAGTGTAAATGGATTATGATAGATATGGATTCAGGGCCATTTGTTTGAATGCGACAAAATGGCATGTAAAAATCACTAATTCATTGAAGAATAGATATGAGTTTCAAAAATAGTTGAAGAATATTTTTTGGGGTAATTCTTGGAGATTAAATGTGTAAGAAAAAATGTTATTTATGGGGTGAACAAGTCACCTTGGAATTTTCACTATAAAATTTTTCTGGGATGTTTTAGAACATAAAACTTGGAGGATACAGATAGAATATTTTCATGTACCTATGGTTCAAATTTCATACTTTGGTTCTCTATAATTTTAGAGATATGATGTAAGGAAGTTAGGCTTCTTGAATGTTCTTGAAATATTCTTCAAACAAGTTAGCTTGGAATTGTCACTATCAATTTTGTTCTAGGGTGTTTTAGATCATGAAACTTAGAGGATATAGATAAAAGATAGTCATGCACCTGTGGTTCAAATTTCAGAATTTGGTGTGCTATAATTTTGGGGATATGCTCTAAGGAAGTTAGGCTTCTTGAATGCTCCTCAAATATTCTACAAACATGTTAGCTTGGAATTTCACTATAATTTTTGTTCTAGGATGTGTAAAATCATGAAACTTGGAGATATAGATATAATATTTGTTATAGACATTTTTGTGCCTTACAACTCTAAGCATGAAATGTCCATAAACCAAGGGATCCTAAGTCCCTAAAAGTGTTGTTCCTACTTGTTGTGGGGAAAAATGCCTATGCAGGACGATCCTATCCACCTAAGGTGTGACAGTGCCTTAGCAACAAACAGAAACAGCTATTCTAGTATTCTTCCTTTATGAATTAAGAATGAATAGAGATGGATGGACTAACCGGTGTCTTCCGTTTGTCCCTCGATCCGGTTTCTCTTCTCTTTGGGAGTTCCCAGCTACTTGCCTTCTCGCTCGCCCAGCTTCAACAGGTTCCTGCAAGATCACAAGAAAGGAACACTACACAAAGACATAGATTCATATTCATAACTAGTTCAGGATTAGAAGTAAACCAAATATACTAATGCAATCATACATCAAGGACACATCAGCATATAGGAGAAACCAAGATAGCTTTATTGATGAAATAACAAGGTTCAGGAGGAGATACAGCCAAGAGAGTTCCAACCCAGCATCTCCTTCCCAGCAAATGAAATTCCTATCTTCACCTCCCTTCAAAGCATTAAGCACCCAATGATTCCAATCTCAAACCAACAGCAATTCTTTGCAATCACAAAATTCCAGCCTTCTAGATCTCATGGAGAAGAGATCCATATATAGATGTTTGGAGTGAGGATGAGTCAGCTTGTGATCTGACTAGTGTCCTCTCTCTCTGTCAGTTCTTACTTCCACTTGGAGACTAAGAGCCTCTTACTCATCACTTAGTCGAACTCAGCAAGGCAAGTGTCATGGAGGAAGATTCTGGAAGCTTCCACAGTCTTGACACCTCTCACAAGAGACCCTGACATTTGTCATTTCCTGCTCAGCGCACCCTGGTAGTGCTTCTACCTGCATTGCAATGCAACCAGCTAGTGTAACCTCTGCATTTCAACGCAGGCAGCTAGTGGAGCTTCTGAATTGATCCTGAATTGACTTGTTTTTGAGCAGTTTCTGGTGGAGAACTTCTATGAATTGTTGTGGTTTGTTAGCCTTGTTCCTCTAGGTAGGAACAACATGTTTAGGGACTTTGGATCCCTTGGATTATGGACATTTCATGCTTATAGCTGTAAGGCACAAAAATGTCTATAACAGTTGCTCCCTAAAGTATGAGGCCGTTTATCGGGTGAAATGCTTTATTAGGAGGATCCGAAGTTCTTTCAATGCTGGGAGGAGACCTGTAATACAATACAATACATTATTTTCATACTTTTTTCATGATCTAGCTGAGGCGGGCATTCCCATGCTCAACTTTATAAATTCATTTTCATGTACATATAACAGACAATCGTCTGATGATAGACTGATGATTCTGAAAGAGCCATCATCCTTTTGGTAGGATGATTATCTGTGCTGCAAAGTTGTACATTTCCATGTCTTTATTTTCTGAATATATATCGCAGCCTGGATGGATGAAACTAGATCCGGGGTCTTCAATCTCGTCCGATCTTCACTCTAAGTACAAGTCGATCCATGTGAGAATTGCTCTGAAGTCGAACATGGAAAGACATCGCTTGATTACCAGTCAATGATGTAAACTGTTAACAAGCGCGAGAGGAATCACCGATAATGAAGATGACCCTCAAGGTACTGCAGTACAATTCACGTGGTGTGAATAGAGGACTTGGCGTCGAACACCACGCAAAATCTTTCAGTCGAAGGTCATTGATGTATACCTGTCGCCGGAAGTGAGAAACTTGCCATTGAGGCATGCAAGCTTCAAAGTACTGAAGGGGGTGTTCCTAGATCAACTTCTTGGATAATGAGCTGATGTCGACAAGAAGTGATCCGTCAAAGGAGGGCCTTAATGAATCCCACATCGATGACACGGAACGGAGCTAATGATTTTGATGGAGGTGAAAACGATCTGATGACATATGATTCAGGGTGGCGGTCATGAAAGAGTATAATGTATGGTAGTGGATGGGACACAGGTGACTTCTCTGAACGACTTCTCTTGAACATATGGCGACACTGATGCGATGGATTGGTAGCATTACCCCAAGTATGGATGGTATGGCGAGACCATGGTGATGTGACCGGTGAATGAAACAACCCAACCCGATTGTGGTACGGAGGAAAAGTGTCATGTTCAAGAGCGACTTGCTACCATCAAAGTTTTCTTGAGTTTCTCCCAATTTTTCCCCAATCATTGCTGACCAGTACCTCTTTATTTTTGTCAAGCTTGAGGAGGATAACATATGCTTGTTCTATAACTTGCCCTTCGGGCAAGCCCATCGCTATGTTTTAACGAGCCTAGCGATAGGAAACTCGTTCTCGTCTAAAGACAAGTTTGTCGCTATTTAATGCATTTAACGAGTCTAACAACAAGGATAACTCGGTCCTTTTCATTTTTAGAGAGTCTAAAAAGGTACATAAAGTTAACTCCAAAAGTCCTTTTTCGTCATCTAATCCCTTAAGTCCGAAAAAGTATAAAACAATACAGAAGGGATGAATTTTCGATAGTTTTAACGAGCCGAATAAAACAAGCGCTCGATCTTTTTGTGCAATAATCCCTCAGGTCCAAAAAGATTAAAATCTAGAGGAGGGATAGCTCTTCCGGTCACTTTAACGAGTTGGAAGGCCAAGACTCGACAATCTTTTCATATTTTACGAGTCAGATGAAAAGAGCTTGAAGAAGACTCGTCTTTTGAGGAACGAGTGATAAAAAGGGGTAGCAGTTGATTCCAGGGAAGGATTGGAATTTCCAAATCACGGCAGTGTCACAAGGATGGCTAGTGAAATCACTCTTCGCAGCTGTTCCTCAAAATGGGTAAACAATCATATGGAGGTGGATGATCGGCCAATGGAAAAGTGGAGGTGGTGGGCAAACACGACCAAGGCTTTAATGGCTGATGTCGCTAGATTCACGGTGGTTATTTACCGAATAGTTCATTTTTTAACGAGCTTAAACGCGGGTGGAAACATTTGCTCGGTCTTATGTTTATTTTTTAACGAGCATGAACTATGTGCTAAAACTTCTCGGATCTTGCGTTTATTTTTTAACGAGCATGAACTGTGTGCTAAAACTGCTCGAATAATCCAGTCATATGATAAGAATGTCTCATGTAAGATTCCATTTTTTAAGGAGCTTGCGCCTCACAAAGCTATGCTCCTAGAATCCTTTCTTTATGCAAGCTCGGAAACGACTAATCCTACGATTTTAAAGGGTTAGAGGTCCTAAAAATTTAAAAAATAAATAGCCGCCCCTTGCTTGCACTCCAAAAGGTTTGCATGCCCCCAGGTATAAAATATGATTTCAAGGTTACCCTTACTTTGTCTGCCAAAACATTTGTTTAAGCACGAAGGGCCTACCTCTTTCAGGCTACCCAAAGATTGTTTCATTAATCTTTCAAACAAAACACTTCTTCGGCGGTGTCTACCGAGATAGATAAAGGTGAATGACCTTAGTGCCAAACACGTAGCTTTGACAAGAGAATCTTATTCTAGAATAACCCCTCTTCCTAGACGGACGGGGTACAGACTAGTCATATTCTCCCGCGGAAATCTACCCTATACCCAAGGTTTTCCTGCCGAAGCAGACCAGGACGCATGCCCCCTGGGTTCCAGTCATATCCTCCCGGATTACTCGCGCTCATCAGGAGGACGGACCGTGGGTTGAGACATTTCTTGAGTGAAGAGACCATTTAGGGATGGTATATGACTATTTGCGATGCGTGATCCGGGGAATGAAAGTTGGTCCACGAGCTTGACCATTCTTCCTTCATGCGGAAAACACATTACTCTAAAGCGTGAGGAGACGATGGCTCCCATGCAATATATATAGTCTCGTCCAAGGAGTAGGTTATAATCCAAGGGTCCTTGAATGACCATCACGTTCATTTGAACGGTCTTCCCTTTCAATGTGATTGGCACATTGGGAAGAATCCCTAAAGGTCGACTGGTTCCTTTATTGAAGCCTGTCAGATTTCTCATTTCAGGCAAAAGCGCTGGCGAACCAAGCGCTTTCCAAGCAATAGAGGAAAGAATACTCACAGATGCCCCCTCATCAATGATGGTGCCAGCCATTACCATTCTGTATATTTGAATGATAATTCTGAATGGTATGCTTGCTGGCAACCGGGGTCTGCCTAGTTGGTTCTAGTCGAAGGATACAACTAGGTTGCTTGGTGGTGGGACCGAATAGACGGTCGGGTATGACTCTGACGAAGTTCCTTCCTGCGATAAAGGAATGGGCAAATTGCCCCCTTGTTCGTCGGAGTCTGTGTTGATGAAGAGAATTTGGACGGTGTCGTCTTTATTCTCCTCTGTGATGGTATCATTCAAAGATAGAGCCTCTGAAGGCAAAACCGGGTCGACTGCCACCTCAACCTTTTGACTTTCGTCAGGTATGGATTCAGACGGTTCATCCTCAATGATAGGTGCTTCGGCTGACCACCTGAGCGGGCCAGCCGGGTTCTCAACTGGTGAAGGACTTGGCAGGAGTTTTTGATATCCAGGAGGAAGTCCCGCTGGTAAAATCGGGCGATCTTCCAAAACTCTTTTAGCCTCATCTAAGAAGGGACAATGGTGGATGGCATGGTCACCTTCACACAGTTTGCAGGGAAATCTAGCTTTTCCTCTTTGTCCTGTAGCTTCACTTTCACTAGTTGACGGTGTGCTGTCAACATGGCTATTAGAGGTTGATGCCACCGAATTGTGCAAGCGGGGAGACCAGTCCCTTAGTATCCGAGGGATGGAAGGACAATCTCTGTGAAAGTGGTCTCCCTTGCATATGACACATGGCAATTTAGGCCTGGTCAGTGCAGTGTGTGGATTTTCATTAGACGCCATTCGCTTGCCCCCAGTCGCTTTTGGCTCCTTCTTCTTCTTCTCTTTCTTCTTCTTTTCCTTCTTCTCCTTAGGAGCTTGGCTTTTGGCTTTGCCAGCTCCATCAAGCGAAGAGGAAGGAGGAGAGGAAGAGTTAGAGGAAGTGGAAGGCTGGTGGGCAGCTCTGGACTGGTCTAATTGCTGATTCGATTGTTCAGGAATAGTGGTGTTTTGAACAACATTAGTTGAGAAGAGCTAGACAGGCAAGCCGATTGTCAGTCCTGGAAGCGACAATGTGGCCATATGGGGCGCTCCAACATCTCCCCAAGAGGAGAAAGGACTAGGACTTCCACCAAGGGGAATTCCTTGGTTGGAGGGCTCCATTTTCTCAACTGAAAGATCAACGCGGGAATAAGGGTGATTTATTATTTTGTTGAAATAAATTTTAATGACGCTTTAGACACAACTTGCTTTTTCAATTTTAAAGAGTCGAGAAAAAGCTAAAGATGACTCTAGTCTCCTTCGATGTTTTAACGAGCCCGAAGTGACAAATGCTTGGATGGACTTTTTCCGTTATAGAGTCTGAAAAAGGCCAAAAGGAACTGCTCTGGAGATCTAGGTAGAGGGTGTGCCAAACTTTTCGCAAAACCGCAGAATACTTTTTAAGGTACGGGCGGTCAATCTTCCTAAATGCTGTGTTCAGTGCATTGCGATCAGTAGGGCGGCCGACACGGCTTCCTAAGGATCAAGGTTTTATGCCTATAGGGGTCTCCCAATATATACTCAACGGTACGTGGGAGCACAATCCGTACTGGAGCTATCATCCCTCAGGAGGAATCACCCACCATCAGCGAGATCGACAGTCACCAGGATTTACGACGCCGGAACACGTCTCTAGCCTAGACCTCTATGTTGTGCGTTATGTTACAAAGCGTTATTAAGTTCATTCAGTTTATTTTATGTTGATATTTCTTAGAAGTTTGCCTTTTGAGGTTCACCACGAGATGTATAGACAACTTCCTAAATGCAATCTAAAAGATGATAAGAAAATTTTATCTCTTTTTCAACAATGAAAATCCTAGCTACAAAGGGAAAAGAAAGACACCATCTTTTCTCAGAGAGCAATCAGCACACTCTAAATGCACTTTCCCTAAATCAATCATGCAAACTATCAAGATGCAAATGCACAATGCAAGTGTTTGTTTTCCGCTTTCTTCATATTGATGCCTAAAAAGAAAGCTTTTTGCACAACTTTGAATTTGCTTTTAAATGACAAATACAAACAAGTTTACTTTTTCGAAATCAGAAAGGGTAGAAGAGATTACAACACTTAACTATTTTCGAAATGAACACTTTTTTTGACACTCAAAAGAGACAAACTCAAACCAAAAGCAAAAATGAATGTATAACCAACTGTAAACAGCCAATGAACTCTCTCCTAAGATCACAATCAACAGATCTGAATCAAGGGCTACAGGATGACTATTCCACTCTTGCAAAGGGAAACTGTAAATGATGCCACAAACACATAAAAACACTCACAGTCTTTTGTACAAAAGGAGGTGGAATTTAAGCAGAGAAAAGGAGCTATTAGACAGGTACCTATGCTGGTTACAGGCTGCAAAAATCAGAGATCAAAACAAGGCAAAACAGAGCAGAGAACCCCAGCTGCACAAGGCCTAACTGGATCAGCGCACCTGTATAACAGGGAAACTGAATTTCAACGCAGGTAGCCTTCACGGGAACTGCGTTGAAATGCAGAGTCTCTTCACAGAGCCTGCGCTGAAGGAGAAACGAGAGTTCCTCACTGGGTTCTGGGTCACGGTTTGCTATTTAATCTACAGTTTCAGGCCAAATCAAAGCAACAAGCAAGGTACAATCAAAGGGATGCTTTGAAGGAGGGCTAAGATCTATCACAAAGGATCATCAAATCATTTGTGAGTCCATTGTTTAGATCATAGACAAATCCAGTGATTGGATCAAAGCAGCAGCTGTCTACTTTGCATCTGAGAATAACAGATGCAGTTCGATTGTTGCTGTTGAGTCTATGAAACAAACAATGATAGAAACACAAATAAAATGACTAAACAGATCTCCCCAACGGAGTCGCCAATTTGTTGGGGGGGAAAATGCCTATGCAAGACGATCCTATCCACCTAAGGTGTGACAGTGCCTTAGCAACAAATAGAAACAGCTATTCTAGTATTCTTCCTTTATGAATTAAGAATGAAGAGAGATGGATGGACTAACCGGTGTCTTCTGTTTGTCCCTCGATCCGGTTTCTCTTCTCTTTGGGAGTTCCCAGCTACTTGCCTTCTCGCTCGCCCAGCTTCAACAGGTTCCTGCAAGATCATAAGAAAGGAACACTACACAAAGACATAGATTCATATTCATAACTAGTTCAGGATTAGAAGTAAACCAAATATACTAATGCAATCATACATCAAGGACACATCAGCATATAGGAGAAACCAAGATAGCTTTATTGATGAAATAACAAGGTTCAGGAGGAGATACAACCA
Source organism: Pinus tabuliformis (assembly GCA_031772625.1). Lineage (NCBI taxonomy): Eukaryota > Viridiplantae > Streptophyta > Pinopsida > Pinales > Pinaceae > Pinus > Pinus tabuliformis. The sequence goes on along the minus strand of CM062817.1, from coordinate 1,233,327,292 downwards.
AGAGAGTTCCAACCCAGCATCTCCTTCCCAGAAAATGAAATTCCTATCTTCACCTCCCTTCAAAGCATTAAGCACCCAATGATTCCAATCTAAAACCAACAGCAATTCTTTGCAATCATAAAATTCCAGCCTTCTAGATCTCATGGAGAAGAGATCCATATATAGATGTTTGGAGTGAGGATGAGTCAGCTTGTGATCTGACTAGTGTCCTCTCTCTCTGTAAGTTCTTACTTCCACTTGGAGACTAAGAGCCTCTTACTCATCACTTAGTCGAACTCAGCAAGGCAAGTGTCATGGAGGAAGATTCTGGAAGCTTCCACAGTCTTGACACCTCTCACAAGAGACCCTGACATTTGTCATTTCCCGCTCAGCGCACCCTGGTAGTGCTTCTACCTGCGTTGCAATGCAACCAGCCAGTGTAACCTCTACATTTCAATGTAGGCAGCTAATGGAGCTTCTGAATTGATCCTGAATTGACTTGTTTTTGAGTAGTTTCTGGTGGAGAACTTCTGTGAATTGTTGTGGTTTGTTAGCCTTGTTCCTCTAGGGGTAGGAACAACATGTTTAGGGACTTTGGATCCCTTGGATTATGGACATTTCATGCTTATAGCTGTAAGGCACAAAAATTTCTATAACACTACCCCTAGAGGAACAAGGTCAACCAATTACAGCTTCTCCCAGAAGTTCTCCACCAGAAACTGCTCAGAATTAGTCAAATCAGGATCATTTCAGCTGCTCCACTAGCTAACTGCGTTGCATAGCACCCCAGTACACTAGCTAGGTGCGTTGCAACGCACCTAAATGCACTACCAGGGTGTGCTGAGCGGGAAATGACAAATGGCAGTGTCATTCCGCGAGGTGGACAGACAATGGAAGCTTCCAGAATCTTCCCCAATGACACTTGCCTCATTGAGTTCGACCAAGGATGAGTAAGAGGCTCTCAATCTCCAAGTGGAAGCAAGAACTGACAGAGAGAAGCCACTAGTCAAATCATAAGCTGACTCATCCTCTTTGCATACATCTATATATGGATCCCTCATCCCAAAGATCCAGAGGCTGGAATTTTGTACATTGCAGAGAATTGCTGTTGGTTTTGAGATAGAGATCAGTGTATTGGGTGATTTATGCTTTGTTGGAGGTGAAGAGGGGATTCCTTTGCTGGGGGGTTGATGCTGGATCAGGAATCATCGGTTGTAACTCCTCTTGGACCTTCTTGTTATATCAATAAAAACTATTTGAGTTTCTCCTACATGCTTGTGTATCAATGATATTTTGTTATATTTGCATGTTTAGCTTAAATCTGATCCTAAGCTATTTATGAATATAAATCTATGTCTTTGTGTAGTTTTCCTCTTCTGTGATCTTGCAGGAACTTGGTGAAGCTGGGCAAGTAAGGGAGCAAGTAGCTGGAAGCTGTCAAAGAGGAGAGAGATCGGATCAAAGGACTAGCGCAGGACACAGGTTGGTTCATCATATTCCTCTTCGTTTATAGTTCATAAAGAAGAATACGAAAATAGTTTTTCTCTGTTTGTTTCTAAGGTACTGTCACACCTTAGTGGGATAGGGGCGTTCTGAGTAGACACTTTTCCCATTAACAAAATGGCGACTCCGCTGGGGATCGTGTCTAGTTAGTTTGTTTGTGTTTCTCTTGTTGTTTGTTTCATAAACACAGAAGTAGCAATCGAACTGCATTTGCCATTATCAAATGCGAAGTAGACACCTGCTACTTCAATCCATTCACTGGATTTGTTTATGATTTGAACAGTTGATTCACAAATGATCTGATTACCCTTTGTGATAGCTCTTAGACTTCCTTTAAATCCACCCTCTGATTGTGCATTACTGATTGCTTTTACTCGGCCAAAAACCATAGATTAAACTGCAAACCGTGACCCAAAACCCGGAAGGAATTCTTGTTTCTGCCCCAGCGCAGGCTCTGTGAAGAGATTCTGCATTTCAACGCAGTTCCCGAGAGGGCTACCTGCGCTGCAATCCAGTTTCTCTGTGTAACAGGTGCGCTGATCAGCCTAGCCCTGTGCAGCTGAGGTTCTTTGCTTCATTTTTTCAGTTTTGTCTCTGATTTTGCAGCCTGTGATCAGTGTGTGTCTGTTTAAGAACCCCTTTTCTTTGCCTTAATTCTGCCTCCTTTGTACAAAAAGACTGTAGATGTTCTTTGTGTGTTTGTTACATCATTTACAGTTTTCCATTGAAAAAGTAGAATAGTCATACCGCCGTCCTTGGATTTAGATCTGTCGTAAGTGTCGATTTTGATCTTAGGAGAAAGTTTATTTGCTGTTGACAGTCGATTATGCTTTTACTTTTGTCTTTGGTTTGAATTTGTCACTTTCTAGTTTCGAAACGAGTGTTTATTTCAAAATCATAAAGTGTTGTAATCTTCTCTACCTTTTGATTTCGAAAAGAAGCTTGTTTGTGTTTTTCACTTGAAAGAAAATTCAGATTTGTACATCAACTTTCTTTCTAGGCATCAATATTAAGAAAGTGAAAACAAATACATGCATATGTGCATTTGCATATTGATAGTTTGTTTGGCTTGATTTAGGAAAAGTGCATTTACAGTGTGCTCTTTGCTCTTTGAGAAAAGATTGTGTCTTACTTTTCCCCTTGTAGCTAGGATTTTCATTGCTGAAAAGAGATAAAAGCTTGCTTATCATCTTTAGATTGCATTTTAGGAATTACATCTACATCTCGTGGTGATCCCAAAAGGCAAACTTCTAAGAAAGATCAACTTAAAATAAATTGAATGAATCTAACAACGCTTTGGAACTTAACGCACAACATTTAGAGGTCTAGGCTAGAGACGTATTCCGGCGTCGTAAAGCCTGGTAACTGTTGTCCTCACTGATGTTTGGGTGATTCCTCCACTTTGAGACCTTAAGTGCCAGTACGGACTTGTGCTCCCACGTACCGTCGAGTATATATTGGGAGACCCCTATAGGCTTAAAACCTTTTATCCATAGGAAGCCGTGTCGGCCGCCCTACTGATCGCAATGCACCGAACACAGCATTCGGGAAGATTGACTGTCGTACCGTAAAAATTATTCTGCAGTTTTGCGATTGGTTTGGTACTCCCTCTACCTAGATCTCCAGAGCAGTCCCTTTCATTCCTTTTCAGACTCCTTAACGGAAAAGGTCCATCTGAGCACTTGTCACTTCAGGCTCATTAAAAATTGAAGGAGACTAGAGTCATCTTTTGTTTTTTCTCGACTCTTTAAAACTGAAAAAACAAGTTGTGTCAAAGCGTCTTAAAATTTATTTTAAACGGAATATTCATACCCTTTTCCTACGTTGATCTTAGGTTGAGAAAATGGAGTCTACCAACCAAGGAATTCCCCTTGGTGGAAATCCTAGTCCCTTCTCCTCTTGGGGAGATGTTGGTGCACCCCATATGGCCACATTGTCGCTTCCAGGACTGACAATTGGCTTGCCAGTCTGGCTCTTCTCAACCAATGTCGTTCAGAACACCACTATTCCTGAACAATCGAATCAGCAATTAGACGAGTCCAGAGTTGCCCACCAACCGTCTACTTCCTCTAATTCTTCCTCTCCTCCTTCCTCTTCGCTTGATAGGGCTGGCAAAGCCAAAAGTCAAGTTCCTAAGGAGAAGAAGGAGAAGAAGAAGAAAGAAAAGAAGAAGAAGGAGCCAAAGGCGAATGGGGGAAAACGAGTGTCGTCTAACGAAAATCCACACACTGCACCGACCAAGCCTAAATCGCCATGTGTCATTTGCAAAGGAGACCACTTTCACAGAGATTGTCCTTGCATCCCTCGGATACTAAGGGACTGGTCTCCTCGTTTGCACAATCCGGTGTCATCAACCTCTGATGATCATGTTGAAAGCACACCGTCAACTAGCGAAAGTGAAGCCCCAGGACAAAAAGGGAAAGCTAGATTTCCCTGTAAACTGTGCGAAGGCAATCATGCCATCCACCGCTGTCCCTTCTTAGACGAAGCGAAAAGAGTTTTGGATGATCATCCGGTTTCACCGTTACGACTTCCTCCTGGATATAAAAAACTCTTGTCGAGTCCGTCGCTAGTTGAGAATCCAGCCGGCCCGCTCAAGAGGTCGGCTGAAGCGCCTATCATCGAAGATAAACCATCTGAATCCATACCAGACGAAAGTCAAAAGGTCGAGGCGGCAGTTGACCCGGTCTTGCCTTCAAAGGTTTTATCTTCGAATGATACAGTCACTGAAGATAACAAGGATGACACCGTCCAAATTCTCTTCATCAACACAGACTCCGACGAACATGGGGGCAATCTACCCATTCCCTTACCGCAGGAGGGAAGTTCGTCAGAGCCATACCCGGTCGTCTACTCGGTCCCACCTCCAAGCAACCTAGTTGTCTCCTTCGACTGGAATCAACTAGGCAGACCCCGTTTACCAACAAGCATACCATTCCGAATTATCGTTCAAATATATAAAATGGTCATGGCTGGTACCATCATAGATGAGGGGGATTCTGTGAGTATCCTTTCCTCTATTGCTTGGAAAGCGCTTGGTTCGCCATCGCTGTTGCCTGAGATGAGAAATCTGACAGGTTTTGATAAAGGAATCAGTCGACCTTTAGGGATCCTTCCCAATGTGACCATAACATTGAGAGGGAAGACAGTTCAAATGAATGTAATGGTAGTTCAAGGACCCTTGGATTATAACCTACTCCTTGGACGAGACTATATTTATTGCATGGGAGCCATCGTCTCCTCACTCTTTAGAGTAATGTGTTTTCCGCACGAAGGAAGAGTGGTCAAGCTCGTGGACCAGCTTTCATTTCCCGGATCACGCATAGCAAATAGTCATATACCATCCCTAAATGGTCTCTTCAGGCAAGAAATGTCTCAATCTCCAGTTCGTCCTCCCGATGAGCGTGAGTAATTCAGAGGGATATGACTGAAACCCAGGGGGCATGCATCTTGGTCTGCTTCGGCAGGAAAACTTCGGGTATAGGGTAGGTTTCCGCGGGAGAATATGACTAGTCTGTACCCCATCCGTCGGTGGAAGAGGGGTTATTCTAGAATAAGATTCTCTTGTCAAAGTTATGTGAGTTGGCAGAACTGAGTCACTCACCCTTGTTTATCTTGGTAGACATCGTCGAAGAAGTGTTTTGTTTGCACCGCGAATAGAACAATCTTTGGGTAACCTGTAAGAGGTAGGCCTTTCCTGATAGAACAAATGTTTTGTCTGCAAATTGAGAGGTAACTTTGAAACCATATTTTATACCTGGGGGCATGCAAACCTTTTGGAGTGCAAGCAAGGGGCGGCTATTTATTTTTTAAATTTTTAGGACCTCTAACCCTTTAAACTCGTAGGATTATTCGTCACCTAACTTGCATAAAGAAAGGATGTGGGGCAAAAATCTAAAAGTTGCCGTTTTATATGAGACATTCTTATCATATGACTGGATTAATCGAGCAGTTTTAGCGCATAGTTCAAGCTCGTTAAAAAATAAACATAAGACATGAGCAAATGTTTCCACCCGCGTTTAAGCTCGTTAAAAAATGAATTATTCCCCGATAAATAACCACCGTGAATGAAGCATTTCAGCCATTAAAGCCTTGGTCGTGTTTGCACCGTCACCTCCACTTTTCCATTGGCCGATCATTCACCTCCATTTGATTGTTTACCCATTTTTAGGAACAGCTGCGAAGAGTGATTTCACTAGCCATCCTTGTGACACTGTCGTGATTGGAAAATTCCAACCCTTACTTGGAATCAGCTGCTACCCATTTTATCACTCATTCCTCAAAAGACGAGTCTTCTTTAAGCTCTTTTCAACTGACTCGTAAAATATGAAAAGATTGCCGAGTTGTGGCCTTCCATCTCGTTAAAGCGACCGGAAGTGCTATCCCTCCTCTAGATTTTAATCTTTTTGGACATGAGGGATTATTGCACAAAAAGATCGAGCGCTTGTTTTGTTCGGCTCGTTAAAACTATCGAAAATTCATCCCTTCTGTATTGTTTTATACTTTTTCAGACTTAAGGGATTATATGACGAAAAAGGAATTTCGGAGTTACCTTTACGTACCTTTTCAGACTCTCTAAAAATGAAAAGGACCGAGTTATCTTTGTCGTTAAACTCGTTAAAAATATTAATAGCGACAAACTTGTCTTTAGACGAGAACGAGTTTCACTATCGCTAGGCTCGTTAAAATATAGCGATGGGTTTGCCTGAAGGGCAAATTATAGAACAAGCATATGTTATCCTCCTCAAGCTTGACAAAAATAAAGAGGTACTGGTCAGCAATGACTGGGGAAAAATTGGGAAGAAACTCAAAGAATCTTTATTAGTAGCAAGTCGCTCTTGAACATGACACTTCCACTCCATGCCTAAGTCGGGTTGGGTTGTTTCATTCACCGGTCACATCGCCATGGTCACGCCATACCATCCACATTTGGGGTAAATGCTACCAATCCATCACATAAGTGTCGCCAACATGTTCAAGAGAAGTCATCCAGAGAAGTCATCCGTGTCCCATCCACTACCATACATTATACTTCATTCTTTCATGACCGCCATCCTGAACCATATATCATCAGATCGTTTTCACCTCCATCAAAATCATTTGCTCCGTTCCGTGTCATTGATGTGGGATTCATCAAGGCCCTCCTTTGACGGATCGCTTCTTGTCGACATCGACTCATTATCCAAGAAGTTGATCTAGGAACACCCCATTCAGTACTTTGAAGCTTGCATGCCTTAATGGCAAGTTTCTCACTTCCGGTGATAGGTATACATCAATGACCTTCGACCGAAAGATTTTGCGTGGTGTTCGATGCCAAGTCCTTTATTCACACCACGTCAATTGTACTGCAGTACCTTGAGGGTCATCATCATTATCGGTGATTCCTCTCGCGCTTGTTAACAGTTTACATCATTGACTGGTAATCAAGCGATGTCTTTCCATGTTCGACTTCAAAACATTTCTCACATGGATCGACTTGTACTTCGAGTGAAGATCGGACGAGATTGAAGACCCCGGATCTAGTTTCATCCATCCGGGCTGCGATATATATTTAGGAAAAATAAAAAAATTGACATGTACAGCATTGCAGCACAGATAATCATCCTACCAAAAGGATGATGACTTCATCAGAATCATCAGTCTACCATCAGACGATTGTCTGTCCTGTGTACATAAAAATGAATTTATAAAACTGAGCATGGGAATGCCCGCCTTAGCTAGATCATGAAAACAGTATGAAGATAATGTATTGTATTGTATCTTATTATAGGTCTCCTCCCAGCATTGAAAGAACTTCGGATCCTCCTAATAAAGCATTTCACCCGATAAACGGCCTCATACTTTAGGGGGCAACTGTTATAGACATTTTTGTGCCTTACAGCTCTAAGCATGAAGTTTCCATAAACCAAGGGATCCTAAGTCCCTAAAAGTGTTGTTCCTACCCCTAGAGGAACAAGGTCAACCAATTACAGCTTCTCCCAGAATTTCTCCACCAGAAACTGCTCAGAATCAGTCAAATCAGGATCATTTCAGCTGCTCCACTAGCTAGCTGCGTTGCATAGCACCCCAGTACACTAGCTAGGTGCGTTGCAACGCACCTAAATGCACTACCAGGGTGCGCTGAGCGGGAAATGACAAATGGCAGTGTCATTCCGCGAGGTGGACAGACAATGGAAGCTTCCAGAATCTTCCCCAATGACACTTGCCTCACTGAGTTCGACCAAGGATGAGTAAGAGGCTCTCAGTCTCCAAGTGGAAGCAAGAACTGACAGAGAGAAGCCAATAGTCAAATCATAAGCTGACTCATCCTCTTTGCATACATCTATATATGGATCCCTCATCCCAGAGATCCAGAGGCTGGAATTTTGTACATTGCAGAGAATTGCTGTTGGTTTTGAGATAGAGATCAGTGTATTGGGTAATTTATGCTTTGTTGGAGGTGAAGAGGGGATTCCTTTGCTGGGGGGTTGATGCTGGATCAGGAATCATCGGTTGTAACTCCTCTTGGACCTTCTTGTTATATCAATAAAAAATATTTGAGTTTCTCCTACATGCTTGTGTATCAATGATATTTTGTTATATTTGCATGTTTAGCTTAAATCTGATCCTAAGCTATTTATGAATATAAATCTATGTCTTTGTGTAGTTTTCCTCTTCAGTGATCTTGCAGGAACTTGGTGAAGCTGGGCAAGTAAGGGAGCAGGTAGCTGGAATCTGCCAAAGAGGAGAGAGATCGGATCAAAGGACTAGCGCAAGACACAGGTTGGTTCATCCTATTCCTCTTCGTTTATAGTTCATAAAGAAGAATACGAAAATAGTTTTTCTCTGTTTGTTTCTAAGGTACTATCACACCTTAGTGGGATAGGGGCGTTCTGAGTAGACACTTTTCCTGTTAACAATATTGTCATATACTTGTGGTTCAAATTATAGACCTTGGTTCACTATAATCTTAGAGATATGCTCTAAAGAAACTAGGCTTCTTGAATGCTCCTCATATTTTCTTCAAACAAGTTAGCTTGGTATTTTCACTATATCTTGCTCTCTATGATGTTTCAAAATATGAAATTAAAGGAGTAGAGGAGACATCTCAAAGTATTTGTGGTAGAAATTTCAGATCTTATTTCACTTCAATTTCAAAAATATGATTTGAGAAATTTATCTTCCTAAATGCTCATGAAACATGCTTCAAACAATTTAGCTTGTCATTTTTTCTATAACTTTCTTTCTGAGATGTTTCATATTGTGTTTTATCACCCAAAAAGTGATCACTTAGCCATTTTTCACTAGGGTGATCAAAATAGACTATGTAGTATGGGTTTTACATATTAAAACTCACTTTCACCATAAGAAATAATTTAGTGAACCACTTTTCCTAAATTATTTCCATTTAATTTACCCACATGAAAATAACCCATAAAATTATTTAATTAATTTCATGTTATTTTCATATATTTATCCATTTATGTGAAAATAATTAATTTTATTTTCACCTACTTTTACCATCTCTACATGAATAATTAAATAAATCATTATTTATTTATTAATCTTTAATCATTACACATTTCTCCCATTAAATAATTATATAGTAATTATTTTTAACTTATTTAAATAGTAAGAGTATGTATAAATATCAAGAAGGATCCAAGAGTGAGGTGTTAGAAAGCTAGGGTTTTTAGAAAATTTGCAAGAAGGTTTTGGTACAAATGGTGTTCCGAGGGGGAGGAAGCGGGGCTCGCTTTTACAATAATGTGGTAGACGACAAAGGTAAATGTTTCAAGGGAGGATTCAAAATTTTAGTAGAAGGGTTAGAAGGCATGAGTCAGGGAACATGTGAGATAGGTAGTTTGAGTTTAAATGGCTAGAGAAAGATGAGGACAAAGGTATGTGAATGGACCAATCATATCAAGAACAAAAGGCAAAAGGGGCTACTGGGAATGGCCCAAGCAAGCCCAGAATGATAGTAATTCCAAAAGCCGTTATCACATATCCCTAAACCCAAGTGTTCAAAGATCATAGGTGCATTTATGCAATCATATGTAAGTTCATGGGATTGTGGACCACATAGAAAGCTTTGTGTGATTGGGTAAAGCATCATTAGAAGTTGCGTGGCGAGATAGAGTTGCACTTAGGGTTAAAAGGATTTTTCATAGTGGTATTTTCTAATTTGGACAACAGAGACCAAGTGTTTGATGGGGGACCGTATTTCCTTTCCTATGCTAAACTATACATGTGGTTGTGGAAAAAGAAATTAACCCTCGAGAAAGAGACATTCAATAGTGTTCCTATGTAGGCTAGGATGTATTCTTTACCCTTGGACTATTGGTTTTGGTTAACTTTAAAGCTCATAGGGGATACCCTAGGGAAGAATGTAAATATTTCAAACGTGACTTTGTAGGGTAGATACACCTTGTAAGCAAATATTTACGTGGAGATGGATGTATATGAAGCATTGCAGAAAAAGATGGTTGAAATTCCATGATGAAGTCTAGCCTTGTAGCCTGTAAACTATGAACATATTCCCTTAGATGTAGAGATGCCATGAGCATGGGAATCTGATCAGGGATCCCCCAAAATAGATCTAAGGATCAACGCAAGGAACAAGGGAAGAAAGATGATACGGGATTTGTAAAGCCAAATATGAAAAGACGTGCCAACAAGAGATAGCAACAATGAAATCAAGGAGGGAGAGAGACATCAAATAATAGATTTGGGGTTCTATCAAAGCTGACACCTGAGGAAAAACACTATATAGAGACTATGAACTTGAGTCAACTATCTAAGGGGGGTACTATAGGAGAAGGAGAGTAAAGAAGAGGAACAAGAAGCATATGGTTGTTTCAAGAATTTGAAGCAGTCAAGAAGCAACAAGAATAAAGGACCACCATCAAATTGATCAAGTCATATTCTTTATGAACAAGCAACATCAATCAAGTTCATCATTCAAAGGTTCATTCTTTAATGAAAAAAATTATGGCAAAACAATGTAAATATGTATATATCCTATATATAAGCATGCAAATAAATAATCTCAAATGCACATAGTCCTTATAGACATTTGCATATCTTGTCAAACCATGTTGAAAGATGAGTCTAGTTCATTGTATATGTACATCATCAAAATTTTCTAAAAAAAATCATCTTCTCATGAATTTAAATATGTACATGGAATGCGTCAATGTACATTATGATAACTCATGTTCAACTGACATTTGATCTATGAAGAAAACAAATATAGCGAGAGAGAGAGAGAGAGAGAGAGAGAGAGAGAGAGAGAGAGAGAGAGAGAGAGAGAGAGAGACTTGCAAGTAAAAGCAAAGGTGTTGCCATCGAGCCCGAGAGAGAGAGAGAGAGAGAGAGAGAGAGAGAGACTTGCAAGTAAAAGCAAAGGTGTTGCCATCGAGCCCAAGAGAAGATCTTATATATTCTTATGTCTGGCTCCTAGAATTCTTCATCATGAAATTGACATCTAAACCATGTTTCTTTCAAACTTTACATGAAGACAAATAACTCAATAACTATTCAAGTACAACATTGATGTAAAATATCATTTCATGCATATATTTGTTATGATTAAAAAACACTGCTATTGAAGAAATCAATAAAAAGTGTTCTGCAATCAGAAGGAAAACATGTGATTAAGCTACAGTGTTTATTTTAATGCATCACTAGGATTCCTCCAAATCTGTAAACATTGTATTATGAGCACAAGGAATTGGATGCTATATTTTGTATCTAACCTCATGAAAATGATGAATGCTTGAAGAAAAAGTGTATTATCATTAAAAAAAAAACTCTGAAGTGCTTTAGTAACGTAGTTGAACAATTTAATTTTGTTTATTAGATGAAGATCCATAGTCTCATAAGGATTTGAGTGTAGACTAAATTCGTAAGGATCCCATCACTTTCCTAAAACAAAACATTTAAATTCAAATAGGCATGGCAAGGGAAAGAGGTTAGGATCAAAAATTTTGAACCAATTTCAATGCAGAGTTCATTTGCAAAATAGATTGCATCATACGCAAAGGTCATCCTCCATACTTTGGGAAGAGAACATACATAATGTATAAAATGAGGCCCCAATGAGGCATTGCAATATCAAATACTATGGAAAAAAATTCTATTAAATGGAAATGTTGAAGATTGCAATTCATAATATTGACATTCAAAATTATTGTGTTGCAAACTATACTCCTTTGGCCACTAAAATGAAGTAATCATGTTTAAAACCTTTACAAATGCAAAATCTAAGTGCATTTTTGGGTTATGAAAAGCACCAAGTTATGAGAGCCTAGTCTATGAAATATATTTGCAACAATCTCAACAAGAGAAGCTTGAAAACAAAAGGAGGATTGCCTTTGACACAATGCTTTGTGAAGATATATATATATATATATATATATATATATATATATATATATATATATATATATATATATAGATATAGTAAAGCAATTGAACAAGACATCACCAACATTATACACTGTGAAGTTGATCCAGATCTACTCTGTGCGAATTGATCACAAGAGAAGACTAAGAGAATAACCAAACAGTTCAAGGGAAAAAATGGGAGGCCAAAGAGAAATGAGCTCTCAAAATAATTCCTATTTGTAATGGTAAGAAGCAAATGTTGGTAGGGAAGGTAATGCAAGGAAGAGTAACAACTATGTGGTTAGGAATATAATTATGGCTATTCAAAATTTGACTAAAATAGAAATGGGCGCAGAGGTGGTAGGAGACAGAAAGGAAAATAATGAATATTGACAGTGCTAACAGCCCTAGCCTAAATATATTATTTTGGAATATGATCAGTTATAATATAACACCTTATCCATATTATGAGTTCTCATGAAAAATTATGTTTGAATATATAATGTGTTATATTAGAATTAGGGTTTTGTACCCTAATTATATTGTTTTCCTACCACCTTGAATGTCAAAGATGTTTCTCTCCATGTAAGAAAAAGTGCAACATAGAGGAAGGAATCTTGTTCATTATCTATGGCATAAAAAATTTCTACAGTTCTTACAACGTGGGAAATTCTCGTTGGAACAACATACATCATTTGGAATCAACATTCATGCTATGTTTGGTATTTCACACTAATCGGGTGCTCAAAATTAGGCATAAAACTCAAAGTGTCAGAATCTTGATAAAATTAGCTTCAGATCAAAGAGATCATCATTCTAATTCCAATGGTGCAAACGTCACTCGAATCTGAGCTTGTATGAATAAGTTAGAGCAAGTCAAAGTTCAAGTTTGACTTGGACAAATGGTAGGAAAAGATGATGTGGCAAGGTCCTTAAGCGAATGGGGAAGTGCCAAGTGGCAGGCCACCATTGGCCCCCACATTTCGCAAATCACATATCACAAGTGGGTCGTGTTAAAGAATCAGCCCCAAACAAGGTCAGGGTTGCGATGCGATAAATCGCAATCGCACTTCGCAACAGGGAAGGCATTGCAGAAATTGGCCCCAAGCATATCTGGGTTGCGATGTGATAATCACAATCACATATTGCAATTGCACACCACTAAAGGTAGAGTCTCACATTATGTTACCCATTGGTTCTCCACTAATTGTGATTTCCGAAAGGATCCCGGATGCGATGCGACTAAGGGTTACAATTAATAGTATTGTCGGGTCTGCCATATCGGAATCGTACATCGACCTGCCACATTCACAGACCATAGGACTGTTGTTTTCTTCCAATTGCAATTTTTTATGGGACTGTCAGTACTGACACATTATGGACCACCACACAGCGAAATTTTCACTCAATTAGTGATTTTGGGAGCTAATTTGTAGGATCATACCGAAAATGGGGTAATTTGTGGAGCGAATATTGGGAAAACAAGGAGAAGTCATAACTTCTTAAGTTTTCCACCAAATTGGATGCAAAACAAGGTTGGATAACTATTTTTGGACATTCTGGACTGATTGGAGGAGGTTTTAGAAGCATTTGAGCATTGTAAACACATCTTTTTATACTTTTGAGCATAATAGAGAGGCTCCAGCCATTGGAAGCTAGACCAAGGAGATGTAGCCCAGGAGGGGTGAACTCCTTTATCATGTTCTTGTTGTAATGTGTTTTTGATGATGTTCTATACATGTTTATGTTATTGTTCATTTTATTATTTATGTCAAATTTCTCATAAAATCAACATAAAAACTCTTCATTTCACTTGCAAAAATTCATGAATTCTTAAGCACAACGAAAGAATTTTGTTTATAATCTGAGGAGGATCTTAGCATAGCAATCTAATATTCTAAATCAGATCATGCACTATCTTACATTCCCATAATTATTCAAAATATGTACAAGTGATATTATGACACTATTCAAGTAATGTCACAATTAAAGAAGGTGTTATTATATGGAGAAACCTATGGTTGAAATATTAGAGAATTATTTAATGCAATATGACAAGGCTCTTTTTATAATGACACCACTCTTGAAAATTATGACAAAACTCTTTTTATTATTATTCACAACACATTGGAATGAAATCTTCCCATGTAATTGGGATCAAAGATTAGATATGCATGAATCTCAAACATGTAATTTTCAAATCAAAGATCAAGCAATATCAGGCATGGATAAACCTTATCAAAGCACATCCTCTTAGCAAAGCATGGCCCGGTCCTAAGAACTCACTCTCCTCTAGCATCTGTAGTGGAGACATTCTCCTAGGGGTTGTACTTACACTCTCAAATATTAGATAATACAGGCATGTCCAAAATCATATAATACAGTCGAAGCTGCATTATGAAGTTTTGTTGTTTTCGAACAGTTTCAAGTTAATATTTCTTTTAATGCATTGTTTTAGGTTTCCATGCCCTAATTTGGATAACCTAGCATTTGACTAAATCCATCCAGTTTTGGTCAAGGACATAATCAGAACCCAACTTCTCACCGATCTTGTGCACAACTTATTTGAAGAATTGGGTGTTGCATTTCCATAGTGAAAAACGTTGATTTGGAACATTGTTAGTGTTGAAAGTGAATGGAAGTTGCATGATTTATAGCATTGATAGCATCTCTAATGTTACAATGGATTATATATATGTGTGTGTCAATGTATTGCCTCGAGCATTAATACTACCTCAATGTATTGTCAATGTATTGCCTCTAGCGTTGTTGATATATATATATATATATATATATATATATATATATATATATATATATATATATATATATATATATATATATATATATATATGTGTGTGTGTGTGTGTGTGTTTTTTCTGAATTGGACTAATTCTATTAAGCAAAAATATGGTACAAGAGGATACATTCAAGAGAGACAGAAAACCGGCAACTGAAAATGATAGGACTATCAACCTCGGTTCCGGAGAAGGAGTAAAACAAACAAGGAGCTACAACCTGTGGCTGGGAGCCAAAAGAAGCACTAACTTCTACCTTGAAAGGGTAGAGGCCTTAACACGAAGCTTTTTCCCTTTCCTTTTTTTGACTTCGACCCAACCATTTTGGGGTTATATATATTCATGTGTTAATATTGCAAGCATATGTTAATAGTGGTGTGGTATATATAGCATTACAGTGGTTGCGGTATATATTACATTATAGTGGTTGTGATATATATAGCGTTAATAGTGGTGCAGTGTATTGCATTACAATGGTGCATTAATATTGAATGGATATGTCAACAATGGTGACATATATGGTATATATATATATATATATATATATATATATATATATATATATATATATATATATATATATATATATATATATATAGATAGATAGATAGATAGATAGATAGATAGATACACACACACACACACACACACACAGAGATATATATATATATATATATATGTGTGTGTGTGTGTGTGTGTGTGTGTGTGTGTGTGTGTGTGTGTGTGTCAACAATTGAGAGTTATGGATCATTAGCCTAAGTTGTTTGTTGAATTTGGTTTGGGTTAGCGTTAATATATATATTAAAGTTATGTTATCTCATATTACCATAGAATTCATATATACAATGTCACCTTTTTGGAATTGTTGGAGCTTTATTATTGAATCCTTATATTATTTTTATCATCTAATATTACTCGTAGTATTGATATCACCTACATAATATATCATGCGGCCTTTATTAATTGGAATTAGTGTTGATATATGGATCACTCAAGAATGCTTTTATAAATTAGGGTTTTGTGCCCTAACATGCAAAGTCACCAGAGAAAATATTTTTAGTGAATTTTTTAAATATTTTTTGGAGCATCATTTACAAGTACATAATACTACATTGCCCAGCATTGAAAATGCATTAATAATTGACATGGTTTCCTAAATTCTAGTCTTGAAAGTATTTATAATGTGAAAGATAAACCCTTTCTCATTGATGTTAAAGGGGGAGGTAAGTAGAAATATGGAGACATAATGAAGGCAAAAGAAGAGGTATTTTTTTCCAGGACAATCAGGAGAAGGTATCATTGTTTTTTCATCAATGCCAAATGGGGAGAATGCTTGTAATGTTTGCATTGATGTCAAATAGTCATGATTGAATGAATGGTGTTGATTGTGTTTGTTAGGGTCCTATAATAATAGAATTCATAATTTTTAATTGGCTATGGTTAGTCTTGTAATATTGTACATACTTTTTCTTTCTGCAAATTGTTTTCCATATTAAAAATTAAAAAGTTTAAAGAGGATATGTCCTAAAAGAATAATAAAAGGACAAAAAGAAAGAAAAAAGGATCAAAAAAGTAAAAAATATGAACCCCAAAAAGAGATAAAATAGATTATGTAAGTGTGCAAATTCAAATGCCACTCCTTTTGCTTTACTCTGTAAAAATAAGATTGTGTGCAACTTGTCAAAAATGCCACAATCCATGATGGTCAAATAGCTTAATCTTGACTCATTCATGCTTTAAATTTCATGTTGATAGATAGAGAATAAAGATCTAGCCAAACTATTTAACCTTGGCAGATCAGTAGTTAGGTAGAGAATAAGAATGAGCTCATCAGTTTAATCTAAGCCATTGGAAGTTATAAGGTTAGAATTAGATAGTTTTCTTATCAAAAGAAAAAGAAATGAAGGGTCAGCAAGCTCAAATGCACCCATTGAATGAAGAGAAAATGTTAGGGTAAATAAAGGGTAGGTAGAAGAAATGTTGCAAATGCACAAGGTTGCTAAGTCAAAAGCACATTCATCATACTTAATCCTATGTTTCATGTGCAAGAGGAATTGTGAAAAAGAAAGGATATTCACCAAAGCTTGTTTACTAATTTCCCCTCATTTCACTACACCCCCACATACTTATTTGCTAATTCCCCCCATTATCCCTTCATTACTTATAAATACCCTTCCCCCTCATTTTGACCTTTACCCCTTGGTTTCACACATTCCCCTAGATATTACCCTTCAAAAATCATCCCCCCTTCCAAAAACCCCTTTCCCTAGTGTGAAACTCATTCTCCATTATAAATATCACCTTCCCCCCTTATTAATTTCCCTATTCCCCTTAAAAACCCACAAAATTCCTTTATCCGCATTATGAAATTAACGCCCCCCACTTTATATTTCCTTGATACCCCTTTTTAACCCACCAACCCTTGGTGCAGTTAAAAAACCCCTACCACATAATCCATGGTCCAACCTTTATTAGCCCACTGCTTATATTAAATCCCGACAGTATTTATTAATTAATTACAATTCTTTGTAATTAAACCTCGGGCCCCGCCAAACACTTTCCTGACTCTGTCCATGCAACTCAACTGCGTGATATCCCTTCGATCTCCCACCCCCAAATCCAACGGTGCACAACCATATCGTGCAGATTCATCGTCTGACCGTTAACAGCCTGAGAGCACGCAAGATTCGCGGTTTTAGTTGGGGCAATGTTATGCTATGTGGTAGCACCATGTTATAACGCATGCTCACGAAAAATATCACCCGCCATCCAAAAGCGATGCGATGTCACATAAAACCACCTTCTCGCCTAAAGGCAAAACTGCCCACTATTCATTCAATAAAACTTGTGCCAAAATGTAATCATTATCGGTTAAAAGGCTGAAAATGCGCATTTTACCCTTTTCGCTCATTTTTTCTGTAAACTTCTGCTTAGCCAATTGTGACACCCTGAACCTCTGAGCGAAAAATTCAGCCACCTTTTTCCACCTGCAGACGCTGCAGATACCCAATTGAAGCAGCAATTGACAATTGAGGCCTCAATACCTTCTACAACTACCACAGAAACCCGTATGCACACTAAACCGTTAAATTCTAGGTATTCTTGAAAGAACCAAAACGACCCTGTAAATTTGAATTGTAAACAGTAATTCTTAAAGGTTAATTGATTAAATTAATTAAAATACCTTCCTAAATTGAAGATAAACCTAGTGTACATCCTAAACCCTTTTTTTTACAGATTGTAATTACCCTCCCACTATTCCAGAGCCTCTAAACCTCACTCCTGAAGCCACAGAAAGCATAATTCAATTCAATAAACCCAATTATGGTTTCCCAAACTTCTCTAGATGTAAGACCCTTGCAAACCCCTCACCTGGATATTTACCACCTTGCATTAGCCGATAGAGACTTTTAAATTAAAGACACTGCTTCCCCTGCCTACCTACTAAAACTCCACTACTGGAGTAAAGACAAGTTTTTGAACCAGAATGATGACATTCACCTTTGGGAGTCAATTTTTCCCAAGTACTTGTTCCCACAGGTACACCCATTCCCAGAAATCATCTACTTCTTCCAAGCATGTTATATTCCAAGTCAGAGAGCCATAGTCACCCCTGCTCAGCAGGTTTTGTTCACCATTACAGCAGAATCAATTAATCAAATGCTACAAATCCAGCCAAGCCAAAATGAGACCCCACTTTCAATTGAAGGCTTTCTTGAACTCTACACCAAGCTAGACATTTCCAAGAAAGATCAGATTATTCAAACTTTCATCATTAAAGAGTCTCACACTCCAACAGATAGTACTCCATATGCTGCCACCATTTTCTCTAAGAGAGAAAAATAAATTATTACCTTGCTCTCCTGCATTTTAATGCACACCTCTAATGAACATGTGGATGAGGTTGTTCTTGTTTTCCTCTCCATATTTTGCCCAGGCAAGCCTCCTACTACAATTTACAACTATACTTAGTTCTTGGCAGATAGACTCCATGAACAACTTATCTAATTTCCAAATGAGATAGTATTCAAATACTCATCTGTATTGTTTCACAGTTCCTGTACTTTCAGTCAGATAAGTTTCCAATCAACATTCAGAAGTTAGACACCAAATGCAATCCAAGATCAGTCATCTATTGGACACCATTGATCCATAGATACTCCACTATTTATTCCTATAAAGACTTCATTGATTCATTTGTCCCTCTATTTATGAACATTCTCACCAATAGCTATCAGCCCAGGATCAGTTAAGAGATTAAAAGAGTTTTATAGTTGGCAAAGAACAGTAAAGTGGGAGACTGGTATTTATACCAAGACCACACAAAGATAAGGATATATGGATGCCAACTAGATCCTTACAAATTGCCCAAATACCTCCCCATGAGGATATTTGCATTAGAATACTTTAGGAAGATTATAAACTCTGATGAAGTCATTTTCCTATCAGCTAAGAAGAACACCCAGTTCAAATTTAAAAACCAATTGGGCCCTTTTATTTGTAATAATAGGGAAGTTAGACCAGAGGCCGATAAGATTCTACAACAGATGAATTTCAAGAGTAGTTTTATGTGGCAATATGACCCTCGGAGTCATCCCAGACTAGACATTGAAAGATTAGCTAACCAGTCAAAATGGTTGGAAAACACTTTGATAGATATGGAAAGTATTGTAGTAGATGTGGAGAATACATTAATAAATGTTGAAAAGCATATTGATACTAGTTCCTTTCTGTAGGTTCCGGCCCTAGGAGAACAAATAAATATTCCTCCTATTTTTCAGACTCCAGCCAATGAATATAGAAATGTAAAGAGAACCAGGGAAGAAGGTTCTAGATCAGCCATGGAAACCACAGATGACCAATTTGAGATCGGTTACAGGAAGAGGCCCAAGCTTAATCCTGTAACTAAACAAGAAGACACCATTGGAATAGTGGAAATAATTTACACAGACACAATGGTGGGAAGGAGCAAAGGCCCAGTAGCTTCAGAAGAAACTCAACAGCCTTCTACTTCAAACACTCAACTTATTGAGAAACAACTCATCATTGAAGTCTCTTCATCCACCAGGCCTGTGGATAAAGAGAAAGATATTAAAGAGAGTGATCTAGGTGGATGTTGGTGGCCACTCACCTATCCCACTTGGACCCCCACAACTGTCTCTTTCAGTTTTTCAGTTTCCTTAATTGTAGCACAATTTACTATTTTTAGTAGTTTTTTGGGTCCTGAACTTCTAGAGCCGTTTTGAGGCCCTAAATGACATTTTCTGGGAAAAATGGGAGCAACATGGGTTCATTGACCAATGTTCCTCTTCCCAGAGTTGTATTACTCAAACAGATCTTTATAACGAACTATTGTGCGCGTCAAAAAAAGATCATATGCCAAAGTTATGACCCCGGGAAGTTGATGTACCAATTTACCCAAATGGGGCCCATAGTTTGGTGTTTTATCTCCTAGGGTTAGTTTTTTGGATGTGTAGGGTTTTCCATCATTTCTCAACAACAAATAGGCCTTCGAGCCTTATTGTAACACAGTTTAGAGGCATGTAGCCACCACATCTCTTCTCAGAGATAAGCTACCATCGCCCTAGCTAGCTTATTTCCATTTCTGTTTGTAAGCATATTTCAGTATTTTATAGTAATGAAATGAAGTATTATTTCTGATGCATCTCTATATGTATAGTTATATCTGTAATTTTTTGTGTTCCTATTTAAATCCGGATTAGTGGTATTAGAGCGGTCTGCTCTTTCTCTGTTTTTATTTGTGTGTCCCCAACAAGGATATAAGGAGTTAGGGCTTGAACTGGTTGAACCTTTGCAAGACCAACCTCGCAAATCCTGATGGCCTCCCATGGCAGAATATAAGAAAGATAAGGGGGTAGGAGATCCTATCAAAATCTTGTTGGAAGAAGCCCTCGAGTGACAAAGGAACGCAATGATGGAAAAATTTTCCCAGATCCTCCAGCGGCTACCCAAAGATGACGCATCGGCTTCCAACAGCTACTTTGGAAACTCCACACCCTTTAAGGTACAAGTTAATTTTGAAATCCCCATATTCAAGGGTCAGATAGATGCAGATGTCTTAGATAAATGGTTAAATCCGCTAGAAGGGTATTTTTCTGTTCATGATTTTTCTAGTCGAGAAAATATTATTTTTTCTCTTCTCAAAGCAGCCCTGCACGTCAAGGACTGGTGGGAAACCTATTGCGAGTAGAAGGATGAAAGTACGGGCTCACTATTTTCAGCCACACCCACTTGGAATTCATTTCGGGATGCCATCAAGGAGTAGTACTACCCTGGCAAAAGCTATGAGGATAAATACATAAAGTGGACCATGTTGTGGCAGGGAAGGGACCAATATGTGTCAGAGTTCACAAACATTTTTCATACCCTTCACACACAGTTGGGTATCAATGATTATGAGCTGCACTTGGTACTCAAATATCACGGATGCCTAAATAGGTATATCCAAAACGAGATGGATTTCCTGAACATCTCCTCACTTGACACGACGTACCGATATGCTATCAAAATCGAACAGAAGTTTAAACAAAAGAAGCAAGACTTTGGATCTGCGAATCTGAATAACAAAGGACAAAGCCAAGGCGGGGTGACCCAAGACAACCCGTCGAAGCCACAAGAAAATAACAACACCACGAAGTCAAAGAAGGACACAGGAAAGTGGTGTGAGTTCCACAAGAGTCCCACTCACAACACAAGTGAGTGTCAAACCAAGCAATCGCTGGTGGCCGAGTTGAAGGCTTCTAAATCAAATGCATGTTCTAACCCTGAGTTAGAACCCGACAAGGGGAATGGCAAAAGGAAGAAGATCATTGATGTGAAGCCCAGCGCCACTATTGCCACCACCAAGATCTAGAAGAATGAGCTCGAAGATCCAGAGGAGGGGGAGTGTCTTTTCCACTCACAGATGTGGGTGAAGGGTTCGTCGCTGCAATTCATTATTGATAGTGGGAGCCAAAAGAACCTCATTTCAGCAGAGGTCATGAAGTGGTTGGGCCTATCGAATTCACTACACCCACATCCGTATAGTATTGGGTGGCTTCACCAAGGACGAGATCTCCAAGTCCACTAGAAGTGTCGCCTTCCCTATAGAATGAAGCCCTTCACAGATGAGGTATTGTGTGATGTTGCACCTCTTGATGTTTGTGATGTACTATTAGGCCAACCATACTTATGGAGGCGACATGCTATGTATGATTAAAGGCCTCACATTGTTATTATTTCTTTGGATAAATCATTTTACAGGATACCAGAGGTAGCTCCACCTATCGCCACCTCTTTAATCACTGCTAAGAAATGCAACAAGCTCATCTCCTAGACTAGGAAATTCATTTTCTTTCTGATTCGCTCCCAAAGTAAGGGGAATATCATCACCATAGCCATGACCCCCATGAAGGGTTCCTTCACACAGTAGCAATAGCAAAGGGATACAGTCATCTTCTCCTCACCCACATAGGTATCGTTGCACTGTCAGGTCAAGCATTTGGCCGATCTGACTTCCAGAGCACCTCTACCCAATGGTACGATATGTCATCTATCCATTATGTAAAATGCCCAATACAATCAGTGACATTATCAGCATTAGGTACCACACAAGTTTCCAGTGGGCAACAAAGTCTGGTTGCATCTACAGAAAGAACACCTTACAAGAGCCCATCAAAAGCTCAGACCACTCCGACATAGTCCTTACACTAGTACCAAGGCTGTGGGAAACAATGATTTGGAGCACAAAATTCATACATTCCTTCAGTTGCTCTCGACCATGCTTCCCACCATTACTAGACACCTCAGAGATTGCAGAACAACTCACCGGGGACCAAGTTCAACAAAATTTTCCTCATCTCATGGAGGAACTCAACGCAGTGGGGACCATTGCTTCCTAAGGAGGAAGGAATGATCCAGGTGGATGGTGGTGGCCACCCACCTATCCCACTTGGACCCCCACAACTGTCTCTTTCATTTTTTCAGTTTCCTTAATTGTAACACAATTTACTATTTTTAGCAGTTTTTCGGGTCCTGAACTTCCAGAGTCGTTTTGAGGCCCTAAACGACGTTTTTTGGAAACATTGCGAGCAACATGGGTCCATTAATTGATTTTTCTCTTCCCAAATTTGTATTCCTCGAATAAATCTTTCTAACGAGCTATTGTGCACATCAAACAGAGATCGTATGCCAAAGATATGACCCCGAGAAGTTGATGTACCAATTTACCCAAACGGGGCCCACAATTTGGCGTTTCATCTCCTAGAGCTAGGTTTTTGGATGTGTAGGGTTTTCCATTGTTCCTCAATAATAAATAGGCCTTCGAGCCTCATTGTAACATAATTCAGAGGCATGTAGCCACCACATCTCTTCTCAGAGATAAGCTACCATCGCCCTAACTAGTTTATTTCCATTTTTGTTTGTAAACATATTTCAGTATTTTACAGTAATGAAATGAAGTATTATTTCAACTGCATCTCTATATTTATAGCTATATTTGTAATTTGTTTTGTTTTTGTTTAAATCCATATCATAGAGGTACAAGGAATTAAGTTGAGGAATGAGACATTGAAGGCTGAGACTTATGCCCAGTATTTCAAGCAAACACCTACCAATCAAAATAGGTTAATGCCATCCTTTGACATTAAGGCTGGGAAGATGCAAATGACATTCATGCAACCTACAATATAGCAGCCAAGATCATCAATAGATTATTAGAAAATAGATTTTGAAGTTTCGGCTAAGGATGTTCACCCCATTGACCAAATTGAGTTCCATAAGCAGGCAGGTGAGATGATCTATTCCACCATGACAAATAAATCTATGATTGTGCACAAACTTCAAATTTCATTGGATAATATCACTGCATAGTAAAAGCTGGAAAAAGCCTCCTCACAGGCCAAGGACAACAGAATCAAGTCACTGGAAGACTTGGTGGTTGAGCTTGGACATGACCCCAATGATGTCAAGATTGCTGAGAAATTAATAAAGAAGAAAAATGAGGATATTGTTGTTCTCAATAAACAATTGAATTTGCCTCATTTAGAACATCCACAGGCCAAGGAGGTCTTAGAAAGCCAAACACAACAAGAGGAGATGATGTACCTCATTCTCCAACTAAATGATCAATTGAAGGAAATGGAGAAAGAGTTGGATAGCTTAATACAGTTGAAACAGGCCAGCCTTGAGATAGCCACTGCCACTGCCATTCCCACAGTAACTACAGTAGTCCCATCAACCTTGGTAGCTTCATTGGCGCCCACAGCTCCACTGGCTACAACACTTCCAGCTGCAACATCATCTACATCAGCAATAGGTTCAACAATAGGAACAGATTAGCCAGGTGATGAGGCAACCAAACTAGTCAAAGAAATGGAGGACATTTCCATTCAGACCTCTAAAATAAATAGACTCAAAGAACCATTAAGGATTCTAGAGGATGAGAAGAAAATATCTCAAATTATGCACAAAGATGAAGTTCAGAAGTCAACCAGGATGAATGAGAGGATAAAGATCTTAGAGAAAGAACTAACGTTGAAGGAGCCACTTGGCCAAGCTAAAGAAAAACTATCGGCTAATACCATTGACTTTGTCAATGATATTTGGCCATCTATACAATTCATCTTTGAAAAAAAGACAGAAGCTACAAAAGCAATACAAGGAGTTAAGGCTGAACTTGAGACATGCCAGAAGAAGCCACTAGAATAATCCATTTCCTTAAGTCTAAAAACAAATATGAATTGCAGGAGTTGGACATACCTGATAGTACTGGAACCATACTAGAGGTGAAAGGTGCTCACCAAGAGGAATTTAATGATGAAAATTGAAGACAAATGCCAAACCATGCAGCTAGCTATAAACAGGTTCATGATTAAGTTTGATGCTCTAGGGCAGAAAGGTTTGCCAAATCCCTTGGTGATAAATGACAAATTGATGCCACAGGAAGACTACAACAGGAGAATCAGAGAGGTGGCAGGGGATCAGGCAAATAATTCTTCTATGAAGGGGATGCCTACAGGAAAGGTTTTGTACCAAACTTTTGAGAACCTGTTCTACCTCCAGCATGAGGTAAAACACCTTTTTGTGAACAAACCCACTTTTTCCAAGTACACAGAAGTAGATGAAATCTATAGGAGGATGGTAAATATTCAATTACTAGATGCAGACACATGGGAAAAGTTAAATGACCTTCTATAAAAATACACAGTAAAAGTGAAAACAACACAGTGAAAGAAAAATGACAAATCAGCCAAATGAAAGAGTATCACGTGAAAGTGTATCAGTTAAAAGGGAAAATTAAAAAGAACAGCTGGCGTGAAGACCAACAACAAGGAAGAGAATAAACAACAAAAGATCAAAGCATAAAGACAACACAACCAAATAAACAGGGACAACATACAACAGTTGAACATTTGTCTCTATCTTCTTGCATGGAGATATTTCCTTTTCCTAGATTAATTCCCAAGATAGTTTGGGATATTTTGTAAACTATTTTTGTATAAATACTTCATAATTCGAAGTATTAAGGGTGGATTGCTAGACATTTGTAGAGTTGTATTAATCTGAAACCTAAGTGTTATAGACAATTTTGTGCCTTGCAGCATCAGGCATGAATTGTCAATAATCCAAGGGATCCAAAGTCCCTAAACATGATGTTCCTACCCCTAGAGGAACAAGGTCAGCAAACCAACAGCTCTCAGATCAGTTCTCCACCTGAAAACACTCATAAACAAGCAATCCTGAAATCAAAGCAGGTGTTCCACTAGGCTTCTGCGCTGAAACTCAACTCCTCCATGGTGTACCTGCGTTGCAAAGCAGGTAGAACAAAGGCCACCTGCGCTGAGCGAGATGGGACAAGTGGCACACTGAGTCATTGCTCTGGAATCTTCCAAAAATGACACTTGGATCAGGGATTTCGCCTTGTGATGAGTCAGAGGCTCTGTTTCTCCAAGTGGAAGCAAGGTTCTCCAAGTGGACTCAAGAACTGAAGATCAATTGAAGAGAGAGAGGACACAAGGCAGCTACACATCAGTTGCAAGCTGACTCATCCTTTCTCAAATCATCTATATATTGAGCTCTCTCCTATGAGCTCAAGAGGCTGGAATTTTGTGCAAAGTAATGATATGTTGTTGGTTTCACTATAGAGCTATTGGGTGATTGCTTGAAGGAGGTGAAGAGGAGAAATTCTTTCTGCTGGGAGGTGTTGCTGGATTGGGGCCTTCAATGGTTGTAACACTCTCAGAGCTTTACTTCTTCCATTAATAAAAGCTATTGAGGTTCTTCTATATGCACTTGTTTCAATGATGTATTGTGATAATTGTATATTTGATTTATGCTAATCCTTGAATCAGTTATGATTGCATGCTTCTTGTAGTTTCCTTCTTTGTTATTTTGCAGGATCTCATTGTAGCTGGGCCAGCAAAAGCGAAGTAGAGGGCAGCTACTCTAGCTCATTTCTGAGCATGTTCATGATTTGAAGAGCTGATATACAAGGATCCTTGTAAGCTCTTAGTGATATCTTTTCATCTTCCTTGTCATCCCTTAGTGTGTGCTTGACTGATAGCTTCTGATTTGAGCAAAAACTGTGAATTTTTGAGAAAATTGTGACCCGGAAACTGTGAAAACGCAACTTTCGTTTTCCAAAGCAGGTAGTACACAGGCTACCTGCTTTGCAACGCAGGTCCCGAAGGGGCTACCTACGCTGAGAGCCAGACTGGCTATGCAGCACCTGCGTTGGCCCAATTTTGCCTTGAGCATTTGGGGTTTCCTCCCTTTTTCTTGCCTGTTTTCACTATAGATTTTGCAGCCAGTTACCAGTCTTGTACCTGTTCTGAAACCAACCTTACTTGCCATCATTCCGCCTCTGTTATATAACGAAATTGTACTTGTTCTTTTGTATTTCTTCCATCATTTACAATTTCCCATAACGAAAGTGAACTGGTCTTGCTTTGGCCTCTTAGATCTGAACCTGTGTTAGGCATTTTGCTGATCTAAAGAGTTAGCTTGTTTGCTATCCATAGCTGATTAGTCTTTTTACTTTCGTCATTATGGTTTGATTTCATGTATTTCCAGTGATTAAACAAGTAAATCTTAAGGTGTCTTTTTATTTTGGACAAACTTGTTTGTTTTCGCTTTAAATCGAAATCAAAGTTAAATAACAACTTTCTTTTTGCAATACATCAACATTAAGAAAGGGAAAAGAAAATACATGCATTGTGCATTTTGCATTTGAAAAAGGTTTGCATGATGATTTAGGAGAAAGTGCATTAGTTTGTGCTGTATGAACTGTGTGAAAAGATTTGCCTTTCTTCTCCCTCAGTAGTTAAGATTTTCATCAGTCAAAAAGATTTGAAAAAGCTTGCTTCTCATCTTAGGCTGCATTTAGGATTTTTGTCATATACATCTCGTGGTGAACCTTGAAAGGCAAACTTTAAAAAGATCAACTTAAAATATACTGAATGAACCTAACAACGCATTGAAACATAACGCAAACACATAGAGGTCTAGGTAGAGACGTGTTCCGGCGTCGTTAAACGTAGTGACTGTCGATCTCTACGAAGGTGGGTGATTCCTCCTGAGAGTCGGTGGCACTAATACGGACTTGTGCTCCCACGTACCGTCGCGTATATATTGGGAGACCCCTATAGGCATTTATCCTTTATCCTTAGGAAGCCGTGTCGGCCGCCCTACTGATCGCGATGCAGTGAACACAACATTCACGAAGATCGACCACCCGTACCGTAAAACGTATTCTGTGGTTTCGCGAAAGGTTTGGCACACCCTCTGCCTAGATCTCCAGAGCAGTTTCTTTTGGCCCTTTTCAAACTCTATAACTGAAAAGTTCCAACCGAGCATTTGTCACTTCGGGCTCGTTAATACATCGAAGGAGACTAGAGTCATCTTTAGCTTTTTCTCGACTCTTAAAACATGAAAAAGCAAAGTTATGTTTAAAAGCGTCTAATAAAATTCATTCAAATCGGAAACACAAATCTTCCCCTTTATATTTTAGTTGATCGAGTAATCCGCAATCGTGGAAGAAAGTCAATTGAATATCCGTCGTTCTCGGAGGCTTGCGAGTCAACCGTCTTTGTCTCCGGAATCGAAAACAGTCCGGACAAAGCGAGCTCGTCGAACCAGTTCAAAATCTCCTTTAAAAGTTAGAACAAGTGTTCCAACAACATCTGAGATTCTGGTTACTCCAAACATTTCCGGAAACCCTGCCTCTATAGAAGAAGTTCGACCGCCGCAGAAGGACAGTAATACTGATCCTAGTCTGGGGGCAAATACTTGTATAACTGAACAAGTTCCATCTGTAACTGGTCCAGAGAGTTTTGTTCCTCAAACATCTGTCGCTGTTGATACAACCCCTTCTTCGGCATCGGAAATCTATTACGGACCTGACGGTCTTCCTCTTCCACCTGGTCTGATTGTGATAGAGGAAATTATAGAGGAACCGCAAGTATCCACTCCAACTCATTTTGGAGTAGGGGTCACTCTATTTCCTGCTACAATAGAAGTTTGTCCATCACCAGTGGAAGTTCCTGTAGAATCACTAGGCAATCAATTGGATAGACTCAAAATGTCTGAACAACCGTCGACATCTAGGACTGTGTCAAATGACACGGCGACGGCAGAATTACCTGCTGCAAATCCAACAATGTTCGCCGGCATACCATCTGTCCCAACTAGCTCTCAGTCGCTAGAAGGAGTCCACCAAGGGACTATCTCGACAGTATGGTCTGTTCCTGTTTGTTCCGGAGTAATGTCTGGTAACTCTTATGGTGAGACTCAACAAATTGACCCTTTTGGGAATCAATTTAGGCCATCCAGTCCTCCAGGACAATCAATTGTCTTGAGTTCTGGATTACCATTGTATGGGGGGCAGTACGCCCTTTCATTACCCCCTCTGGGAGGGTACCCATACGGGAGTTCTCAACCTTATTCAAGTTATGGTGGAATTGCAACGAGTAGTTGGGTACCTATGCTATCCCAGCCACCAAGAGTTGTATATTCTATGCAACAGTGTGTACCTGTGACGAACATCCCAACTACACCGGCTATTGTAACCGTGTCGCAAGTTCAAACGATGCCTGTTGTATGTCAACCTCAGATTTCTCAGGTTCTCATGCAACAGCCCCTTGACCCTGCGACCCAACCACAATCGCCTACTGGTGGGGCGACACAAGTACAATCGGGTACAATCACCCCACATCTTGGTCCAATGGTTAGTATAGCACAACAACCCATGGTATCGCAACCGTGGATAGTGCAATACCAACAGCCACAATTCCAACAAGTGTACCAAGGTTCTGAACAGCAAATCTTTGCGAATACTGGACAACCATATATCCAAAATGGTCAAAATCAACCACTTTATAGTGGTCAAGTCCATCAACCGTATCAGTCATACCAACATCAACTCCATTATGCTGGTATGCAAAGACCAACTGTTCAGGCGATTCCATCATACCCTGGATACGCTTCCCCTAACTTGAATCAACAATTACCATTCGTGGCAACTTTAGAGTTGCCTGATTTACATCGGTTAACCAATGATCCAATTGCTTACGCCCCATGGTGGCCAGTGATCCCGCACAAACTCCCATCCGACATTCCTAAATTCAATGGAAATCCAGGTGAAGACCCGTCGAATCATGTGATGACATTTCATCTATGGTGTTCGTCGAACACTTTAAATGATGATTCGATAAGGCTTCGCCTCTTTCAGAGGACATTGATAGGTCCAGCGGCGAAATGGTATATAGAATTGCCAAGAGCTTCGTTCGACAATTTTAGCTCCCTTGCCACGACATTTTTAACCCACTTTCAATTACCGATAAGTTATGAAACGGGAACAGAGATATTGACTAACTTCAAACAGACAACCGCAACTCATATATCAGATCATATACATGAGTGGCGACGTCGATGAAGAATGGTTAAAACATACGTTCCTGATCAGCTTTTAGCTGAGTGGTTTATAAAGTCGTTACTTCCGGCCATAACGGAAGATGTGGCAAAGGGGGGAGTCGTAACAGAAGAGCAGGTTATTGCTCGTGCACAATATTTGGACTTAGTATATACTCAGTCCGGCACGCTCTATGACAAAATACCAGACGCCCCTAGACCAGAGTTTTCAATCCCTCCTCCTCCTAAATCAAATAGTGACTCTCATGCCGGCGATGGCGTGATTGGCACGGCAAACACGAATCCGAAAAGGACCAATCAAAAGAAGGCCCGTAAGGATTCGAATCAAAATGCGCATGAGGAAATTCTTGCTTCGGAAGTAAATGTCGTATCGACAGATAAAGGCAAAGAAACCAATCAACCAGGAAGCAAGAAGAAGCAAGACAAAGGGAAGAAAGATCGAAGAAAGTCATCTCCTCGAAAAACTCCTCATAGAGAGGAGAAACCACCTGGGGGGTGTCACATATGTGACGAGGATCACTGGACGGCAGATTGCCCGTACAAAGCTGAGTTTAAAAGATTCGTGAAGAATTCGCATACTCCAGCTGTGTTGACTGATCCATTTCCCGATCCAAGTCAGAATCTGGTTGATAGTGGAAATGCTTCCCCATCACAAGTTATGATGTTGTCAAGTTTTAAGCGCCAAGATGATGCTTTAATTTCAACATTAAACAAAAGCTATGGGAATTCACAGTTGTTGAATGGCGAGAGAAAAGGTCGATCAGGCAGTTCGACAACAACTTCGACAGAAGTTGTGCCGCCATCCAATACAAGAAGCATTCCAACGATCCATGGAGGCAATCATCCTCTCCAATATATCGGAGTAATTTTCCTAAAAGGCCCTTCTTTAATGGGCACTTTTGCCCCGCCACCGCCAAGTAATCTTGCGGAGATGGGTGCAATGGAATATGAAGCCTTCTATTTTTAATGGATCTAAAAGTTACGAGGATAGTTCTTATATCATGTCAACCTCGTTAAAAAATGAAATAAGGAGTCAAGAGGATAGTTCTTTACGATGTCAACCTCATTAAAAAATGAAATGTCCCCTTAAAAGTTTAGGGGGCATACGCCCCGTCTGCATTATTATGCTGGGGGCATCCATCATCGAGCAGTTTTAGCACACAGTTCATGCTCGTTAAAAAATAAACGCAAGATCCGAGCAGTTTTAGCACATAGTTCATGCTCGTTAAAAAATAAACATAAGTTGTGAGCAATCTTCCCCTAGAGTTCAAGCTCACCCAGAAAAAATGAACCGGTAAATAACCGTGGTAAATGTAACCTTTGACAGCCATATTAAAGCCCTTAGTCGTGTTCTTGCAGTCTCACCTCCATCCGTTCATTTGGCCAATCGTTCATCTCCATATGTTTGTTTACCCATTTTGAGGAACAGCTGCGAAGAGTGATTTCACTTAGCCATCCTTGTGACACTGCCGTGATTGGAAAATTCCAACCTGTACCTGGAATCTGCTGCTATCCCTGTTTATCACTCGTTCCTCAAAAGACGAGTCTTCTTTGAGCTCTTTTCTCCTGATTCGTAAAATATGAAAAGTTTGCCGAGTTTTGGCCTTCCATCTTGTTAAACGACCGGAAGAGCTATCCCTCCTCTAGATTTTAATCTTTTTGGACCTGAGGGATTATTGCACAAAAAGATCGAGCGCTTGTTTTGTTCGGCTCGTTAAAGCAATCGAAAATTCATCCCTTCTGTATTGTTTTATACTTTTTCGGACTTAAGGGATTAGATGACGAAAAAGGAATTCTGGAGTTGACTTTATGTACCTTTTCAGACTCTCTAAAAATGAAAAGGACCGAGTTATCCTTGTCGTTAGACTCGTTAAAATTCATTAAATAGCGACAAACTTGTCTTTAGACGAGAACGAGTTTCCCTATCGCTAGGCTCGTTAAAACATAGCGATGGGCTTGCCCGAAGGGCAGGTTATAGAACAAGCATATGTTATCCTCCTCAAGCTTGATAAAAATAAAGAGGTACTGGTCAGCAATGACTGGGGAAAAATTGGGAGAACCTCACAGCTTTAATGGTAGCAAGTCGCTCTTGAACATGACACTTTGTCCTCCGTATCACATCGGGTTGGGTTGTTTCATTCACCGGTCTCATCACCATGGTCCTCGCCACACCATCCACATTTGGGGTAATGCTACCAATCCATCACATCAGTGTCGTTATATGTTCAAGAGATGTTGTTCTGCAAAGAGTCAACCGTGTCCCATCCACTGCCATACATTGTCCTTCATCCATTTCATGACCGCCACCCTGAATCATACATCACAGTTTGTTTTCACCTCATCACAATCACTAGCTTCGTTCTGTGTCAATGATGTGGGATTCATTAAGGCCCTCCTTTGACGGATCGCTCCTTGTCGACATCAGCTCATTATCCAAAGAGTTGATCTAGGAACAACCCCTTCAGTACTTTGAAGCTTGCATGCCTCAATGGCAAGTTTCTCACTTCCGGCGACAGGTATACATCAATGACCTTCGACCAGAGGATTTTGCATGGTGGTCGACGCCAAGTCCTTTATTCCCACCATGTGAATTGTACTGCTGTACCTTGAGGGTCATCATCCTTATCGGTGATTCCTCTCGCGCTTGTTAACGGTTTACATCATTGACCGGTAATCCAGCGATGTCTTTCCATGTTCGACTTCAAGAAATTCTCACATAGATCGACTTGTACATCGAGTGAAGATTGGAAGAGATTGAAGACCCCGGATCTAGTTTCATCCATCCGGGCTGCGATATATATTTAGGATATAAAGACATTTGATATGTACATCATTGCAGCAGATGATCATCCTTCTCAAAGGATGATAATTTCAGCAGAGAAATATCAGTCTACCATCAGACGATCGTCTGTTCTATGTACCAAAATGAATTTATAAAGCTGAGCATGGGAATGCCCACCTCAGCTAGATCATGAAAAAGTATGAAAAATAATGTATTGTATTGTATCTTATTACAGGACACTTCTCAGCAGATTGAATGAACTTTGGATCCTCCTAATAAAGCATTTCACCCGATAAACGACCTCATACTTTAGTGGGCATCTGTTATAGACAATTTTGTGCCTTGCAGCATCAGGCATGAATTGTCAATAATCCAAGGGATCCAAAGTCCCTAAACATGATGTTCCTACCCCTAGAGGAACAAGGTCAGCAAACCAACAGCTCTCAGATCAGTTCTCCACCTGAAAACACTCAAAAACAAGCAATCCTGAAATCAAAGCAGGTGCTCCACTAGGCTTCTGCGCTGAAACTCAACTCCTCCATGGTGTACCTGCATTGCAAAGCAGGTAGAACAAAGGCCACCTGCGCTGAGCGAGATGGGACAAGTGGCACACTGAGTCATTGCTCTGGAATCTTCCAAAAATGACACTTGGATCAGGGATTTCGCCTTGTGATGAGTCAGAGGCTCTGTTTCTCCAAGTGGAAGCAAGGTTCTCCAAGTGGACTCAAGAACTGAAGATCAACTGAAGAGAGAGAGGACACAAGGTAGCTACACATCAGTTGCAAGCTGACTCATCCTTTCTCAATTCATCTATATATTGAGCTCTCTCCTATGAGCTCAGGAGGCTGGAATTTTGTGCAAAGTAATGATATGCTGTTGGTTTCACTATAGAGCTATTGGGTGATTGCTTGAAGGAGGTGAAGAGGAGAAATTCTTTCTGCTGGAGGTGTTGCTGGATTGGGGCCTTCAATGGTTGTAACACTCTCAGAACTTTACTTCTTCCATTAATAAAAGCTATTGAGGTTCTTCTATATGCACTTGTTTCAATGATGTATTGTGATAATTGTATATTTGATTTATGCTAATCCTTGAATCAGTTATGATTGCATGCTTCTTGTAGTTTCCTTCTTTGTTATTTTGCAGGATCTCATTGTAGCTGGGCCAGCAAAAGAGCAAAGAGCTAGGAGCAAGCAGCAAAGAGAAGAGATTGGAGCAAATATTAAGCGCAAGGCAACGGTTAGTGCATTTCTTCATTCTCTCTTGCTTTCATAAAGAAGTAAACCTTAAGTAGTTTTATTTGCAGTTGTTGCTGAGGTACTATCACCCTTAGAGTGGGATAGGGTCATCCGAATCAGATACTTTTCCCTACAACACTAAGGGTTCACTGTATCATTTTTTCAAGTCGGAAAACTGGGCTGAGTAATAAAGAGATTGCATTACAGGATTCATCTGTTGAGCTACTTCAGTGAAGTATTTTCTTTATCAGATTGTTATTTTCTTATGTGTTTCACAAACTTGCATGTTATCTAAATTGAATGAATTAACTGGAAATTTATTTCAAAATTTGTTTAAGTACACTCTGTGTTGAACAGTTAATCATTTTAATGTTTTCTTCTGATATTCGGATCTGAGAATCCTTAATTGCTCTCCCATCCTGGTTGACCTCTTTCACTTCATAATCCAATTTAAGGAACCCTTAATTGCTCCTCGGATCCGATTGAAACCACTTCACCATCCAGCCTTAAGATCTGAATTTACTCAGCTACCTTTCCCTATAAACACTATCTTTAGACCTTGATCCAGTCCTGTTGTCTTGACACTTGACCCCATAGCTCAATGGTAAAAGACATACCTCTATCCATCCAAGTCAGTGACCCCACCACCAAATCAAAATCAAAACCCAAGTACAATCTTAACTAGCCTAAAATCAATTAACTAAACAAAGTTAAATCATAAAGAGAGAGCCCTCTCTAAGCATTAGGAAGGCTAGATCCTAATCTCCAAAGTAGGTTTGTGGTTACCTCTATAATTTCTTTCATAACAACTCTAGAGAACGTTTCGAGTGATAACGTATTGGCGACCATACTAGGGACTCGATCCTCGGTGTAATAAAACTTTAAGGAAATCTTAAATCTCATCTTTTGCCCCTTAAGGTCATTTTTGAGTAGTTAAAAAGTTTCATTTAAATAAAAATAAATTAAATTAAATTAAATTAAAAAAAAAAAAAAAATTAAAAATTAAAAATTAAAGAATTAAAGAATTAAAAATAAATAAATAAATAAATTGGCTTCCAAAAGAACACATTGTACCAGGGCAAATCCAGATCCAAACCCTGCTACAATACTTGATGATCCTGACAAAATTTTAAGGAAACCAAAAAAGGTAGAAACTCAAGGAAGTAGTAGTCAGTTAATTAAAGCAAATTCACTCCCCAAAGAATTATCAAGTTTAGAAGATATTCAGTTTGATTTATCATTTGAGCTTTCTTTGTTTAGAACCAAATCAGAAAATTCAATTCATGAAACTATAATAGACCCTAATTTTATTCAATTTATTGAGTCAAAAAAGGTGCCTATACATCCAGATTTAGATCAACTTGTTTTGAATACTTTTGATAAACTAGAAGCTTTAACCTCAACCTTTATAAGCCATATAGACGATTCCTATCTTCAACTATCAGTTGAATTAGGTGCCCTCACTGCTATTGCCTCTAAACTTTCTACAGAATCTTCAAAAATTGTAAATACGGTTTCATTTACTACCACCTCACCTATAATATCCACCAAAGTTCATTACCCTAAACCATTGATACATCAGCTTCCTCTCCAATAGAATATCTCAAATTCATCTAGTTCATCTACACCCATCTCAGGTCCTTCTTCTAGCACGACTACTTTACCCCACAGTCAAACCAAAATCTCAGCCATGGCAGACAGATATGCACCTTTGGTTTTACCAGCCCAACTACATGCCATGCCCCAAGACTATCAAAGTAAAATCTTTTTGTTTGATGCTACTGGTCAGTATAGTGCCCAACAACATGTGAATAAAACGATTAATTACTTTGAATTGCATGAGATTGATGATTCTAATGTTCAAATGAGGTTATTTGCCCAAACACTGACAAGGGATGTTAAAAAATGGTTTAAAGGTTTGCCTGCTAATCATATTGCAGATTTAGCTGCTTTTCATAGATTATTTATTGATAGATGGGAAAGAAATAAAAACCCTTTGCAAATACTATCAGAATATGATAACATTAGAAGAGCTCCTAATGAATTAGTTCAAGATTATTGTACTAGGTTCAACAGTATCTATAATGCAATCCCTGCTAATATTAAACCTCCACCAAACCTAGCACTCATCAAATTCCCTGATGGGTTTGACATTGATATGTCTTACCAATTGAGGGAAAGAAACTCTAAAACATTAGAACAGATGCAAAGTAATGATGTTAGTGTAGAAGAAACTTTATTAGCTAAGAAAGCTAGGATGAGAAATGAGAAAAAAATTGTCATTAAAGAGGAAACCTCCACTTCATATGGTAAAATAGATAGTTTAGCTAAGAGTGTAGAAAGGATAACAGACATATTACAAAACATGGAAAGAAAAACTCAGTGGGAAAATCAACAGCCGCCCCCAATAAGAAACCCCAACTTTAGGAAAAATCCTAACGATGGAATTTTTTTTATACCAGATCAGCAGATTAGACCACCCTTCCAGGAAAACTATGCTGAGGATTCACAAAGCCATGAAGAAGAGGATGGCACCTAGATAAACCTATTAGGGATTAAAAATGAAAATGTTGTTTTTCTTACTGAGGAAGAACATGAATTGTACATGCTACAACAATTACAATTAGAATATGGAGAGTCCTTTGACTTCAAACAAGGCTATGAATCTACTATATATGAAGTTCACAAAGAGTGCAGCCTTAGGAGAAAAAAGAATACCGAAATTCCTACTAAGAAATCAATCCAAACCCAAACTAGAAAGATAATAGAAGCTCCTGTGACCAAATTTCTACAAATTCTCCCTAAAGGAACTCAAAAGACTTCCAACCCAAAAATTGTAGTTATAACTTCTGTAGAAATTCCCACTGTAGATCACCTGATAATGCAATGTACTAAGGCAATATACTAGATCTACTTCTACAAAAAAACTTGCGGAAGCTTAATCAATTTGAGCATGATCAATTTGGAACACATATAACAGAGAATGAGAAATCAATCACACATAACACAGAAGAATAATCTGGGGAAAGCCTGAGCTAAAAAACCCTGATCTCTGTATTATCATACAAGTGGAAATATCTCAGGATTACACAAAGCTTTAGCTCTCAAGCTATCCAGCTCTCAGTACAATCCCTCACTGCTGCTCATAAACAGTCAAAGGCTTCTCACAAACCTTCTCCTCTGCCCTTCAAGCCTCCTATTTCCTTGTGCAGTTTCTCCTGGGGTCCAATGTTGCCACCTGTGTGAATTCACCTCACTAAACTCAGAAGTAACTACGCAATCTTGAAGGAGATAATTCCTTCTGCATGGATGAGTTTCCTATATAGGAAAAATCCTCCAACTGATAGTACATTGTCCCTTCCTCTGATCTCAACTGGGTCTCTGACTGAACTGACATGCATGAGTTATTTATGAGAGAATATTCAGTTATCTGTAATGTAGTAGTTACATGCATGCATGCATTAACTAACTGAACTCGCAATTAGTTCAACAAACTATTTGAACTAATCTAACTAGACTTAACTCAGTTAACTGAGCTAACTAATTACAACTCAAAGTACAACTCATCCTGATCTCCTTTTATCAAGGGATAACTTCCTCAATCAATGGAGAAACTGTTGCATGTCTTCACATAGACTTCATGTTTGATTTTCTACAATTAATTAACTCAAGATGAATTAATTAATTATTTTTCAAACAGCTACTAAGATCAAATTCGAATTTTAATTCTCAATTTTAGTTCAGGGACTAACTAAAATTGGAATGTATCCCGAAATACTATTTATAGCAATGTTATTTTTAGCATTTCTATTTTATCATTCCTTGTTTCTATATCCAACACT
Source organism: Pinus tabuliformis (assembly GCA_031772625.1). Classification (NCBI taxonomy): domain Eukaryota; kingdom Viridiplantae; phylum Streptophyta; class Pinopsida; order Pinales; family Pinaceae; genus Pinus; species Pinus tabuliformis. The sequence continues at coordinate 1,233,289,857 of CM062817.1, read as the reverse complement.
GGTACCTGAAATGCTATTTATAGAATTTCTATTTTTAGCTTTTCTTGTTTCCATTTTCAACAACTTCATCTGAAACTCAAACTGAAATTGTTATTCAAACCATTCCAATTAAGGGAAATCAAAACAAAACTATTGAGACACAAACTGAATTACCAAATGCTAAAAAGGAAGATAAAAATACACAGACCACATTTGCTAAGGAGGATATCATTCAATCAAGAAAAACCCAAATCCCATTTAACATTAAAAATGACATAGCAAAATTGAAAATATCAGTTCCTTTCACTGAGCTAGTGAAAAATGAATCATACAGAACACAAATCACTGAAACATTAAATATAGGTGAAGGAGAAGATGTTGTAAACTTGAATGATGATCAACCTGAGTTATTGTTTGGTCCATAAGTAAATGGCACACATTAGCAAGGGGGTATTCCTCCATTCTACATTAGTTTGAATGTTCATGATAAAATCTTACATAATGCTATGCTAGACTCAGGGGCATCCCATAACTTAATGCCTAAAGCAATCATGGAGAGATTAAAATTAGATATTACCAGACTATATAAGGACATGTTTTCCTTTGATTCTAGCCAAGTCAAATGCCTTGACTTGATTAAAGATTTGTGTGTGATTCTAGTCCAGTGCCCAGCAAAGAGTATTGTGATGAACATAGTAGTTGTTGATATCCCATCCAAGTATGGAATGTTATTATCTCGCTCATGGGGAGAAAAATTACAGGGATCTCTACAATTGGACATGTCATATGCCACCATATCTGTTTTTGGTCAACAAAGGAAACTTTACATAGAAACCTTGATGAAATACATGGTAAGTAGTTCATAAAAACCACAAAATTACCCCATATACTCCATGCATTCTGATATGGACTCATTCATCTTGTATAATTCAGATAATGACAAAAATGAAATCACAGTTGTAGAAGAAAAATACAAAGCACCTGATAGTGAAAACATTTTTCATGAGTCTCTATGGCATTTAGATTTTGATGGCTCTGTAAATAGATTAGGAGCAGGTGTAGGAATTTGGATTCACAACATGGAAAATAATCATTTGGAAGGTCATGAATTTAGATTAAACTTTAAATGCACAAACAACATGGCAAAATATGAAGCTCTAATCTTAGGACTACAAATGGTTAGAAAACTTGGAGCCAAGAGAGTTTCTATCATGGGAGACTCAGAATTGATTATAAAACAAATCAAAGGTGAATACTCTATGAATAATCCCAGACTTAGCCAATACAGAGAGATTGTCCTAGAGTTGATTAAGGACCTTCCTGAAATTGATTTTGCTGTTATTCCTAAGAAATAGAATATGCAAGCTCATAGTCTGGCCACTTTTGCTAGTACCTGCAAATTTCCTTTTCAGCCCAACCACAAGTACATTGTAGAAGTGAGACATGGGCTTGTTATACCTGACAATTTGAAATATTGGCAGATTTTTTCACAAGATTCTCAAATTTATGATTTCACGAATGCTAAAGGAGAGTTTCAAAACTGTAATATAGATACTGATTGTACAATAGATAATAACATAGATAGTGAGATAGATATAAATGCTTTAGATGTAGGTAAACCCACTAATTTCATTAAAGTAGAAATAGATAACTTAGAAAAGGTAGAAATAGAAGAAATAATGAATGATGATCCTGAAATTCTAAACCTTAAAAATAACTTTTTTCCTAAGGGATTAGTCCCATTAGAAGATTTGTTTGATTCAAATGATGTAGGTAGGAAACCAAAAATGGAGCCTTTAAGAGCATATATAGAAGAATGTAACATAGGAATAGAAGAAAAACCCAAGCTTATCAAAATATCCAAAGCATTACCTTCACATGAAAAAATGAAATATATAAGTCTATTCAAAGAGTTTCAAGATGTCTTTGCCCGGAGTTATGAAGACCTTAAATCTTATGATACCATCATAATTCAACATAAGGTACCTATCAAAGAAGATCAGAAACCCTTTAAACAAAAGCTTAGGAGAATGAATCCAGTTCTTATGCCATTAATTGAAAAAGAGGTAAAAAGGATGTATGATGCACAGATCATAGCACCCATTAGATATTCAGATTGGGTCTCTAATTTAGTCACTACTAAGAAGAAAACAGGAGAAATTATACTTTGTGTTGATTTCAGAAACTTGAACAAAGTTTCATTAAAATAAAACCATCCTCTCCCAAAAATGGACCACATTCTTCAGAGGGTATTTGGCTCAACCAAAATCTTAGTTCAACTAGAGGATTAAGCAAAGACTACATTTACTACTCCTTGGGGTACTTTCATGTATTTGAAGATGCCTTTTGGATTAATGAATGTTGGAGAAACATTCCAAAGAGCTATGGACATAGCCTTTGCAAAAGAAATCCATGACTTTCTAGTTGTTTACCAAGATGGCATCATAGTGTTTTCCAAATCAAATAATGAACATCTAGATCACCTAAGAAGAGTTTTCATTAAATGTAGAAAATTTGGCATTTCCTTAAATACCAAGAAGACCTTCTTTGGTCTAGAAGAAGGTAAACTCTTGGGGCACATAATATCAAAAGATGGAATTAGAATAGGTCCAACTAGAATAGAGGCAATCCTGACCATCACTCATCCTAGAAACATCAAAGAATTACAATAATTCTTACGCAAAATAAATTTCCTTAGGAGATTCATTTCTAACTTAGCAGAATTAATTAGAGAACTAAATAACATGTTAAAGAAAGATTCAACACTTAAGTGGACAGTAGAGGCTAAACAGTTTTTTGAGGCAATCAAAGAAGCCCTTACTAAAACACCAATCCTCATAATTCTTGATTGCAGCAGTCTTGTTGCAAAAGAATGATCAAGGTTATGAGAAACCTTTGCATTTTTCAACAAATCTTTGAGGGATGCTACACTAAAGTACAACTTAATGGAAAAACAAGCACTTTCTTTAGTGAAAGCTATTAAAGATTTTAGAGTGTACATCTTGTATTCACACATCATTGCTTATGTTCCAAAGTAGTAAAGGACATTTTGACACAAAATGGGCCTAAAGGAAAGGGAGGAAAATAGATTTCCACTATTTTGGAATATGACATAGAAATAAAGCCTACAAAACTTATCAAAGGCCAAGGTTTAGCTAAACTCATGGCTGAATCAAACTATCAGGCCTTATATATAAATTTCATCGGTGCCCTAAATGATCAGAAAGAGATGGTGACTCCATAAATTAGTGAACCTTTCATAGATTCACCCTGGTATGCACATATTATATTTTTTTTACTAAACTTACAAGCTCCTCCTGGTTTATCTAGAACTAAAGGCAGATTTTTGAAAATGAAATCAATGAAATATTGTATCATAGAAAATTCTTTGTTTTGGAAAGATAATGGTGGCATCCTATTAAATTGTTTATTAAAAGATGAAGCTGACAAAGTTATGCAAGAATTTCATGTAGGAGATTGTGGAGGACACCTATACTGGAAGTCAACTGCTGATAAGATTTTGAGGGCAGGTCTTTACTGGCCCACCCTTTTTGCAGATGTCAAGAGACATGTGACCTCCTGTCACAAGTGCCAAATATTTGAGGGTAAAAGGAAGCTCTTACCATTACCTCTCAAACCCATCTCCACATAAATGCCTTTTCAACAATGGGCTTTCCACTTCATTGGGGAAATTCACCCATCCTCCTCAGCTCAGCATAAATGGATTTTGACAGCCACTAATTACTTTAATAAATGGATAGAAGCCATCCCTTCTAGACAAGCCACAAACTTTGTCATTATCTCATTCCTTGAAAATAATATCCTTTCAAGATTTGGATGCCCCCAAAATCTCATTACTGATAATGCAACTGCTTTTAAATCCAAGAAAATGGTAGACTTTTGTAACAAATATCACATTACCCTTGGCCATTCCACTGCTTATTACCCTCAAGGTAATGGACTTGCAGAATCCTCAAACAAAAGCCTTGTCAATATCATCAAGAAACTGCTAGAAGACAACAAGAAGACATGGAACAAAAAGTTGGTAAATGCCTTATGGGCAGACAGACTAACTACCAAAAAGTCCATTGGTACATCTCCTTATCAACTAGTATATGGAATGTATGTTGTTTTTCCATCCTCTTTAGGAGTACCAGTGATGAAAATGATTCAAGAGCTGCAAGTAGAACCAAATCATATCCAAAGGAGGATAAATCAGATAATACATTTGCAGCAAACCAAAGAAGAAGTATATGTCAAATCACAAGTGATCCAGGATAAAAATCAAAAATATTTTTTACAAGAAAACCAAAGCTGGTGATTTTACATAGTTGATAAAGTTCTTAAATGGGATTCTAGAAGAGAAGAGAAGGGTAAACATCGAAAATTTGATTTCCTATGGCAAGGCCCTTATATCATTTATGGTTACAAAGGTAACAATGCATTTTTCTTAAGACAGTTAGATGGAACAGATCTACCAGGAGGACTTGTCAATGGTAGAATTCTGAAGCACTACTTATCCACAAATCAACAATAGTTCATTTTACTTTGCTCATTGTATATAACATTGCAGAGTTCAGATTAGATTGGATGGTAATATTTTGAGGTTGAAGCCCAAAGAGAAGGCCCCGAGCTTTGAAAGATGTACCATCATATGTATGAATAAAGCAGAATCACAAAAGAGCAATTACAAGGTAATTACAATCACAATTTCAAAGGCTATTGATCTTAAAGTTCTTGACATTTCACCAAGAAATGCCATCCCCATGTGGAGCCACTGTTAGGGTCCTATAATAATAGGATTCATAATTTTGAATTGGCTATTTTTAGTCTTGTAATAATGTACAGACTTTTTCTTTTTGTAAAATGTTTTCCATATTAAAAATAAAAAAATGTAAAGAGGGTATGTCCTAAAAGAATAATCAAAGGACAAAAAGAAAGAAAAAAGGATCAAAAAAGTAAAAAAATATGAACCCCAAAAAGAGAAAAAATAGATCATGAAAGTGTGAAAATTCAAATGCCACTCCTTTTGCTTTACTTTTTAAAAATAATATTGTGTCCAAATTGTCAAAAATGCCACAATCCATGATGGTCAAATAGCTTAATCTTGACTCATTCATGCTTTAAATTTCATGTTGATAGATAGAGAATAAATATCTAGCCAAACTATTTAACCTTGGCAGATCAGTAGTTAGGTAGAGAATAAGAATGAGCTCATCTATTTAATCTGAGCCATTGGAAGTTATAAGGTTAGAATTAGATCGTTTTCTTATCAAAAGAAAAAGAAATGAAGGGTCAGCAAGCTCAAATGCATTCATTGAATGAAGAGAAAATGTTAGGGGAAATAAAGGGTAGGTAGAAGAAATGTTGCAAATGCACAAGATTGCTAAGTCAAAAGCACATTCATCATACTTAATCATATGTTTCATGTGCAGGAGGAATTGTGAAAAATAAAGGATATTCACCAAAGCTTGTTTACTAATTTCCCCTCATTTCACTACACCCCCACATACTTATTTTCTAATTTCCCCCATTATCCCTTCATTACTTATAAATACCCTTTCCCCTCATTTTGACCTTTACCCCTTGTTTTCACACATTGCCCTAGATATTACCCTTTAAAAATCATCCCCCCTTCCCAAAACCCCTTTCCCTAGTGTGAAACTCATTCCCCATTACAAATATCACCTTTCCCCCTTATTAATTTCCCTTTTCCCCTTAAAAACCCACAAAAGCCCTTTATCCTAAGTTTTTATTTACTATGCCCCCGCATTATGTAATTAATGTCCCCCACTTTATATTTCCTCAATACCCTTTTTTAACCCACCAACCCTTGGTGTTGTTAAAAAATCCTCGCCACATAACCCATGGTCACACCTTTATTAGCCCGTTGCTTATATTAAATCTCGTCATTATTTATTAATTAATTACAATTCTTTGTAATTAAACCTCAGGCCTCGCCAAACACTTTCTCAACTCCATCCATGTAACTCAAATAAGTGATATCCCTTTGATCTCCCACCCCCAGATCGAACGGCACACAGCCATATCGCGCGGATTCATCGTCCGACCGTTAACAACCCGAGAGCACGCAAGATTCACGGTCTTAGTTGGGCATTGTTCTTCTACATGGAAACACCACGTTATATCTTTTTGCACAAAAAATATCGCCTGCCATCCAAAAGCGGTGCAATGTCACACAAAACCACTTTCCTGCCTAAAGGCAAAACTGCCCACTATTCATTCAATAAAACTCATGCCAAAATGTAACTGTTATCGATTAAAAGGCTGAAATGCCCAAATTTACCCTTTTCGCTCGTTTTTCTGTAAACTTATGCTTAGCCAATTGTGACACCCTGAACCTCTAAGCAACCAATTCAACCACCTTTTGCCACCTGAAGACACTGTGGATACCCAATTGAAGCAACCAATTGACAATTGAGGCCTCAGTACCTTCTGCAGCTACCACAGAAACTTGTCTGCACACCGAACCGTTAAATTCCAGGTATTCTTGAAAGAACCAAAACGGCCCTGTAAATTTGAATTGTAAACAGTAATTCTCAAAGGTTAATTTATTAAATTAATTAGAAAACCTTCCTGAATTGAAGAGAAACCTACTGTACATCCTAAACCCATTTTTACAGAGTGTAATTACCCTCCCATTGTTCCAGAGCTTCTAAACCTCACTCCTGAAGCCACAGAAAGCATAATTCAATTTAATAAACCCAATTATGGCTTCCCAAAATTCTCTGGATGTAATACCCCTGCAAACCCCTCACCTGAATATTGACCACCTTGTATTAGCCGATAGAGACTTTCAAATTAAAGACTCTGCTTCCCCTGCCTACCTACTAAAACTCCACCGCTGGAGTAAAGACAAGTTTTTGAACCAGAATGATGACATTCACCTTTCGGAGTCAAATTTTCCCAAGTACTTGTTCCCATAGGTACACCCATTCCCAGAAATCATCCACTTCTTCCAAGCATGCTATATTCCAAGTTAGAGAGCCATATTCACCCCTGATCATCAGGTTTTGTTCACCATTATAGCAAAATCAATTAATCAAATGCTGCAAATCCAGCCAAGCCAAAATGAGACCCCACTTTCAATTGAAGGCTTGCTTGAACTCTACACCAAGCTAGACATTCCTAAGAAAGCTCAAATTATTCAAACTTTCATCATTAAAGAGTCTCACACTCCAACAGATAGTCCTCCATATGTTGCCACCATTTTATCTTAGAGAGGCAAACAAATTATTACCATGCTCTTCTACATTTTAGGGTACACCTCTCATGAACATGTGGATGAGGTTGTTCTTGCTTTCCTCTCCATCTTTTGCCTAGGAAAGCCCCCTGCTACAATTTACAACTATGCTTAGTTCTTGGCAGATAGAATCCATGAACAACTTATCAAATTGCCAAATGAGAGAGTATTCAAATACTCATCTATATTGTTTCACATGTTCCTGTAATTTCAGTTAGATAAGTTTACAATCAACATTCAAAAGTTAGACACCAAAGGAAATCCAAGATCAGTCATCTATTCGACACCATTGATCCAAAGATACTCCACTATTTATTCCTATAAAGACTTCATTGATTCATTTGTCCATCCAATTATAAACATGCTCACCAATAGCTAGTAGCCCAGGATCAGTCAAGAGATTAAAAGAGTTTTATAGTTGGCAATGAACAGTAAAGTGGGAGACTAGTATTTATACCAGGACCACATAGAGATAAGGATATATGGATGCCAACTAGATCCCTACAAACTGCCCAAATACCTCCCCTTAAGGATATTTGCATTAGAATACTTTAGGCAAATTATAAACTCAGATGAAGTCAATTTCCTATCAGCTAAGAAGAAGATGCAGTTCAAAATGAAAAACCAATTAGGCCCTTTTATTTGTAATAATAGGGAAGCTGGACCAGAGGCCGATAATATTCTACAGCAGATGAATTTCAAGAGTAGTTTTATGTGGCAATATGACCCTCATGGATTCATAAATAAACTAAGGCTCAAAGTCAAATTGGGTCATTTCATACATCATCTCAGGCTAGACATTGAGAGATTTTCCAATCAATCAGAATGGTTGGAAAACACTTTGATAGATATGGACAGTAATGTAGTAGATGTGGAGAATACATTAATAAATGTTGAAAAGCAGATTGATACTAGTTCCTTTCTGCAGGTTCCAACCCTAGGAGAACAAATGAATATTCCTCCTATTTTGCAGAATCTAGCCAATGAAGACATAAATGCAAAGAGAACCAGGGAAGAAGGTTCTAGTTCAGCCATCGAAACCACAGATGACCAATTTGAGATTAGTTACAGGAAGAGGCCCAAGCTTAATCCTGTAATTGAACAAGAAGACACCATTAGAATAGTGGAAATCACTAACACTAACATTATGGTGGGAAGGAGCAAAGGCCCAACAGCTTCAGAAGAAACTAAATAGCCTTCTAGTTCAAACACTCAACTTATTGAGAAACATCTCAGCGTTGAAGTCTCTTCATCCACCAGGCCTGTGGATAAAGAGAAAGATATTAAAGAGAGGTACAAGGAAATTAAGTTGAGGAATGAGACATTGAAGGTTGAGACTTATGCCCAATACTTCAAGCAAACACCTACCAATCAAAAGAGGTTAATTTCAGCCTTTGAAATTAAGACTGGGAAGATGCAAATGAAATTCATGCAACCTACAGTCCAGCAGCCAATATCATCAGTAGATTATAAGAAAACAGGTTTTGAATTTTTGGCCAGTGATGTTCACCCCATTGACCAAATTGAGTTCCATAAGCAGGCAGGTGAGATGATCTATTCCACCATGACAAATAAATCTATGATTGTGCACAAACTTCAAAGTTCATTGGATAATATCACTGCACAACACAAGTTGTAAAAGGCCTCCTCACAGGCTAAGGACAACAGAATCAAGTCACTGGAATACTTCGTGGTTGATCTTGGACATGATCCCAATGATGTCAAGGTTGCTGAAAAATTGATAAAGAAGAAAAATGAGGATATTGTTGCTCTCAAAAAGCAATTGAAGCTACCTCATTTAGAACATCCACAAGCCAAGGAGGTCTTAGAAAGCCAAACACAGCAAGAGGAGATGATGGACCTCATTCTCCAACTAAATGATCAATTGAAGGAAATGGAGAAAGAGTTGGATAGATTAATACAGCTGAAACAGGCCAGCCTTGAGACAACTACTGCCATTGCCATTCTCAAAGTGATTACAATAGTTCCATCAACCTTGGCAGCTTCATTGGCCCCCACAGCTCCACTAGCTACAACACTTCCAGCTGCATCATCATCTACATCAACAACAAGTTCAAAAACAACAGCAGCTCAGCTAGGTGATGAGGTAAGAAAATTGGTCAAAGAAATGGAGGACATGTACATTCAGACCTCTGAAATAGATAGACTCAAGAACAGTTGAGTTTAGAGGATGAGAAGAAAATATCTCTAATTATGCATAAAGATGAAGTTCAGAAGTCAACCAGGATGAATGAGAGGATAAAGATCTTAGAGAAAGAACTAACGTTGAAGGAGCCACTTGGCCAAGCTAAAGAAAAACTATGGGCCAATATCATTGACTCTGTCAATGATATTTGTCCATATATAAAAGTATTTTTTGAACAAAATGACTTAGTCAAAGAAGCTATAGAAGCAATTCAAAGAGTTAAGCCTAAACTTGGAGACATGCCAGAAGAAGCCACTAGAATAATCCATTTCCTTAAGTCTAAAAACAAATATGAATTGCAAGAGTTGGACATACCTGACAAGACTAGAACCATACCAGAGGTGAAAAAGGTGCTCACCAAGACGAATTTAATGATGAACCTTGAAGACAAAAGCCAAACCATGCAGTTGGCTATAGACAGGTTCATGGTTAAGTTTAATGCTCTAAGGCAAAAAGGTTTGCCAAATCCCTTGGTGATAAATGACAAAATGATGCCACAGGAAGACTACGACAGGTGAATCAGAGAGGTGACAAGGGATCAGGCAAATAATTCTTCTATGAAGGGGATGCCTACAGGAAAGGCTTTGTACCAAACTTTTGAGAACCTATTCTACCTCTAGCATGAGGTAAAACACCTTTTTGTGAACAAACCCACTTTTTCCAAGTACACAGAAGCAAATGAAATCTACAAGAGGATGGAAAATATTCAATTACTAGATGCAGACACATGGGAAAAGTTAAATTACCTACTGTAAAAATACATAGTAAAAGTGAAAACAACATAGTGAAAGAAAAATGACAGATCAACCAAATGAAAGAGTATCAGGTGAAAGTGTATCAGTTAAAAGGGAAAAGTAAAAAGAACAGTGAGCATGAAGACCAACAACAAGGCAAAGAATAAACAACAAAAGATCAAAGCATAAAGACAACACAACCAAATAAACAGGGACAACATACAGCAGTTGAACATCTGTCTCTATCTTCTTGCATGAAGATATTTCTTTTTCCTAGATTAATTCCCAAGACAGTTTGGGATATTTTGTAAACTATTTTTGTATAAATACTTCATAATTTGAAGCATTAAGGGTGGATTACTAGACATTTGTAGAGTTGTATTAATCTGAAACCTAAGGGTTCAATGTATCATTTTTTCAAGTCGGCAGACTAGATTGAGTAATAAAGAGATTGCATTACAAGATTCATGTATTGAGCCACTTTAGTGAAGTATTTTCTTTGTCAAATTGTTATTTTCTTATGTGTTTCACAAACTTGCATGTTATCTAAATTGAATGAATTAACTGGAAATTTATTTTAGAATTTGTTTAAGTACACTCTGTCTTGAATAGTTAATCATTTTAATGTTTTCTTCTGATATCTGGATCCCAAAATCCTTAATTTCTCTTCCATCCCGGTTGACCTCTTTCACTTCCTTCATAATCCAATTTAATGAACCCTTAATTGCTCCTTGGATCCGATTGAAACCACTTCACCATCCAGCCTTAAGATCTGAATTTACTCAGCTACCTTTCCCTGTAAACACTATCTTTAGACCTTGATCCAGTCCTGTTGTCTTGACACTTGACCCCATAGCCCAATGGTAAAAGACATCTCTCTATCCATCTAAGTCAGTGACCCCACCACCAAATCAAAATCAAAACCCAAGTACAATCATAACTAGCCTAAAATCAATTAACTAAACAAAGTTAAATCATAAAGAGAGAGACCTCTTTGAGCATTAGGAAGGCTAGATCCTAATCTCCAAAGTAGGTTTGTGGTTACCTCTATAATTTCTTTCATAACAACTCTAGAGAAATTTTGGAGTGATAACAGTGTTAACATTAATTTATGTTACAAGATTGATTGGAATGCAAAGGTTGAAAGTGACGTGAAGTGCAAATGCTATGATAATTAATGTGAAGGTTGAACATTGTTAAATAAGTATGTTGATTGGCTCTCTTGATGTAAAAATGGGATTATGATACATTGAGACACAAGCTGGAAAACATATGCTTTCGTTAAATAGGAAAATGTATGGTACAAGTTTGGAAAATGTAGTTAATGCAAATATGATTTGTCTCTTGTAATCATTATTTTTTATCTATATTATTTTAGCTCCACTTTATATTACAAAATTTTGTTTTTGAGATTTGAAAATGAAGAGATAGGTTGTGAAAAATTTTATAATACCAAGAGAGGGTGCCTCATTTTGTATTCCTGCTTAGAATGCAAATAGCCAATAAGATATGCTTATAAAATATACATTTTTGAATGAGAAAACAGTTTGTTGGGTGTTAAGTGGCTTGTATGAGAGGATTCATGAACAACAACAAAAGAGGAACATAACTAAAGAAGAGAAGCAGAGAATATTTGCAACAAACTTGAGAGCATAAATTAATATCAAGTAACCATAACACTTGAATTTGTATTGTCATTGGGAGATTGTTGGCTCATTTCAAGTTCTATCTTGATTAAGAACAAGTTGTAGCCTATCTAGGTAAGAGCCTCCTGTGGGTTGTAGCTTGCAGAAAATTTTGTGGGAGTTGGAGCCTCCTTTAAGGTAGGAGACTCTTGTAGGTTGGAGCCTACAAGAATCTCGATCTTTCCTTCACATCACTTTCATCCACAAATTCGTGGTTTTATCCCTTATGGGTTTCAACTTATATCTTGTGTCTTCATGTGTTGTTTCTTGAAGGTTGTGAGAATGATGTTGAAATTTGAATAAGTATCCGTAAATGTCTCTTTCTATGGCAAATGCAAAATAAAACCATTAATTATTGAGAATATACATAATTCATTAGCAGCATACAGAGAATTTTAAGTTGTGAAAAAATTGAAGTTTAAAATTACTAATTCAACCCCCCATCTTCTCAGTAATTTCCAAACATATATATATTAGGAATTCCCTGCATGCTGATGAGAAGGCCCTAGACTTCATATGTTTAAGCCTATATGGCTAGTGGTAGGCTTAATGGAAAATTTAAACACTTATTTCTTGCTATGTAGGTTGATAAACCAATAAGTTCTTGTTGGATAAGATGTTAAACCACTTAGTGCTTTCCAAATGGGTTGATCAATCACTAGGGTGCTTGTTGGAAGTGTTAGATTTTGGTAGCATTGGATAGGTGTTCTAGTCTCGTGTGTCTAAGAGACTAAGGAACATGAGATATCCAAAACTAAGAAAAAATTTCGTGAGATAAGATTTTGAAACACCTTAATTAAATTAACTGATCGATAATTAAAAAATGCCTAAGTCTAACTTAGGAAAATGGTCTAATTAATGGGAATTAATTAAGGATGATTGAGAATACTCTAGAGACTCACATGGATAAAGTTTAAGATGATCTTGGCTATTTATGAGGATCTAATCATGGTCGTTGGTTCTCCATCGAGAGATTATAAGTGGAAGTCAAAGGGATGAAGATAAACACAATTGTGAGAGAAATAGCAAGGCAGATCGAGCTACCAATGCATAGAGATTCTGCGAGGGAAGAGTTCGAGACAAAGGGAGAAGCATCAGTGATTGAGGGATAAGCATGAGAGAATTTCCATAGAATTCTCGAGTAGTTTTAGGTTTCTAGCCATAGGGAAGGAAGGCTGAAATTTATAGTTGCCCACTTGCCATATCGAGTTTCCCAAACAAGTTCAATTCAACTAGTAGTGCTCGGATCTAACACCAGAAGGCCTAGAGAATTAATTTTGGAGGTAGAAACAAGGAGGATGACTCAATTAGAGGGGTTTCTAGGGAAGATTGATTTACTGAGGTGTAGCAATGTATACGTCCAATCTGGTTGAGTGAATTTTCTAGGGCGTGTGAGTTGCCCAGTGAGGGCAAAATTGAGCTCGGGAGAGGGAAAACTAATTTTCCTAGTTGATATAGATTTTTTGGAGCTAAGTCAGTGAGGCCAACAATTGTAATTCTCCATTTTGTTCCATAATAAGAAAATAAACCCTCATCTGCTGCACTGATTTTCCCTTCAAATTTTTTCCAGGGACTATTAGTCCAAAAATTATTGTGTCAATTTTATGTGTTTGCATCTATTTCTTAGTTCGTGATATTGTTTTCCACAACATATTTTTATAGTTAAGATTGTAATTGTGAGTTATTCATTAATTTCCATAAATAATTAAACTACTAACAGTTAGGAGAATAATATTCAATAATTTCCATTAAGGAATTTTCACATGGTATCGGAGCTTTGAATATCAAATGAGAGGCAAATAAGTGAGAGAAGCATAATTTTGTAGTTTCAGAGGGAAATTTGAGCACAATTTCTCTATATCTGCGCATGCCATCCAGGTAGTGTGAATTGCTAGGAAGAAATTGGTTTCCACATGCAGAGTGCAGGAAAAAATTGATTTTCCTAGAGAAAAATTATAGTAGGCAGTGGATTTTCTAGATAGAGGGTTTCAGTGAGCATATTAGTAGATTCATTTGGCAGATATGGGCACAAAAGTTTTGGAGTGAGGGTTTCAAATGTAGATCTTTGTAGGGACAAGAAGAGAAATGCACATGAAATTATACCCAGGATGTCTCCAGTAGATTTCTTATATTTATCAAATATGGTCGTAGAGAGTTTCAACAATTAGTAGGCCATGAAGTTGTCTTTTGTTGTCACTCACTGCAAAATGTGTTTTCATCTATACAAAGTGAAAAAGAGTAGAAAATTTTGCAGCCATCTCCTAAGCCACTGAAAGACTCAAAGCCCAAATTAGACACTCTCTAAAGGAAAGTGCTGTGAACAAGATTTCCAATGGTACGTGGAAGTCCAAAAATGGACTTCTGGATCAGAAGATATGGCATGTTAAAGTCTAAGGGTATCAAGCCTTAGGAAGGAGGGAAGTAGAGGCCCAATATCGGAGATTAGCAATCAAAGGACCAGGCAGCATGACATATCAGTGCCTTGCATAGCAAAGTTTGATATATCAGAGGTAGCGATCAGCGATCACAATAAATCAGAGATCGGTGATCGCATTTTGGCGATGTGTGCACCAGAGGAGTTAGGCTTATCATCAATCGTGCATCGACGATCACACTAGGTAGGCTCATTGGTGATCGATGATCGAAAATTCTGGAAGTGACTGTCATGAAGAAATTGCAGGAAAAAGTACCGATAGTGTAAACTACCGGGGGATGCCTTGAAGCATTTAACAAAGGAATCCAATCGTGAAACCAAAATAGGGTGGGCCTTTTCTCTCTCCTCTAGAGGGCCATGTGGCGGAATACCATTGGTCCTGATAAATCCATGTGGCATCTGAGGTCATCATGACATGGCATTATGGAGGACATGTGGCATGCAGATATGGAATTTTCAAGGGTCCAAAGAGGGAAAAACAGACTAAGATGTGTCACCACTCACAATGTGCCATGTGGCAGTGATGACATCACAAATCGGAGGTTGAGGGATTTTGACATTTTCTAACATTTGCCACTTTAAAAAGTTTTGATTGAAGGGCTCTGATATGGGGGCTGGCACGCGATCGCAAAGAATCAAAGAACCAAGGCCTAGGACCAAACACAGAGGGCTAATCAATGATCCACAATCGACAAAACCTGAATGTCGCAACTCCAAGTAACATCGCTAATTGGGATCCATTGATAAGGGGGCTCCAATATATAGGGCTAGCACATGGTTTATAATAATATAAAGGAATAGGGTGCTAGTCTATTTATAAAGGGAAAGTGTTTTGAACAATATTTCCAATGGTATGTGGAAGTCCAAAAATGGACTTCTGGATTAGAAGATATGGCATGTTGAAGTCTAAGGGTATAAAGCCTTAGGAAAGAGGGAAACATAGGCCCAATATCAGAGATCGGCAATTAAAGGATCAAGCAGCATGACATATCAACGCCTCGCATAGATAATTTTGATATATCAGAGGTGGAGATCAGCGGTCGCAATAAATTAGAGATCAATGATTGCATTTCGGCGATGTGCGCACCAGATAAGTTGGGCTTATTGTCGATCGTGCATCAATGATCACACCTCAGGGCAGGCTCATCAGTGATTAATGATCATAAATTCTGGAAGTGACCACTATGAAGAAATTACAGGAAAAAGTGCCGATAGTGTAAACTATCGGGGGACACCTTGAAGCATTTAACAAAGGAATCCAGTTGCAAAACCAGAAGAGGGTGGGACTTTTCTCTCTCCTCTAGAGGGCCACGTGGCAGAATACCAATGGTCGTGATAATGCCATATGGTGTCTAACATCATCATGATGTGGAAATACGAAGGGCACGTGGCATGCAAATCTCTCATCTTCAAGGGTCCAAAGAGGGAAAAACAGGCTGACATGTGTCACCACTCACAATGTGCCACATGGCAGTGATGACATCACAAATAAGAGGCTCCAAATCAGAGGTTGAGGGATTTCGACATTTTGTAACATTTTCCACTTTAAAAAGTCCTGATTGAAGGGCTACGATATAAGGGCTGGAACGTAGACACAAAGAATCAAAGAACCAAGGCCTAGGCTGAAAAATGAGGGCTAATCGACAATCAACAGTCGAAAAAACTTGAATGTCACAACTCCAAGTAAAATCTCTGATTTGGATCCACTGATAAGGGGGCTCTGATATATAGGGCTAGTGCATGGTTTATAACAAGATAAAGGAATTGGATTCTAATATATTTATAAGGGGAAAAATTTCCCCTTAGGGCTAAGCACCTGGTCATAGCCCCTGATCATATGAAAAGATTTGCAGAAAGGAGATAAAACAAAGGGAGCCAAAGATCCCAAAACTTTCCTGTTTTGCAAGACTTCTAAGTATAATGTGCCAATAATGAGAACCTTTGATATAAACGTTAAGGTAGTATTACTAGGAATTTCATGGCTCCGATATCGTTATACAAGGATTCTATAGCGATGGATGAGTCGACAGCTACGATTCACGAAGCAACACAAAGGCCATCACAGTGATCGCTCCCAGCTTTAGTGAGTGGGAAATTAAGCGGTTAAGGTGAAAGCGACGGGAATCAACCAAGCAGTAAGGAAGGCACAACAATGCAAAAAAGTGGCCTAATAAGAGGTCATCACAGGGTGCTAGCAAGATATTTTCCTCCATAATCATTTTGTTTTCTCTTATTTCTATTTTCCTGTCATTTTCATATTTTCAAGAACATAATCAAATCTAAATGTAATAATTTTGGGCAGAATCCATCGCACGCTGAGATAGTTGGAGCTTAGGATGGGATGTTTTGTAATTATTTTCCAAATCTCCCCCTCTCCTTATAGAAAGAGGGAAGAAACACTTAATATAGGTTCCATAATTTTGCACCCGAGGGATCCAAATTCTGTGATTCCACTTTTGGTTCTATGAATCCTATTCATGAGGGACTTGAGCTATGTATTGCTGAATGTAATGGATTGGTGAATTGGACTTGTTTTGAGGATTAATGTAACTCTTGGTTGATTCCTATCAGAGAATTTAGAAATATTTTTTTCTCCCTGTATTTCACTTCACGTATGTTTCTCTTCTACTGAAATTATGTAATGAAGCTGTCGGTCTCATTCTCTCATGGTTATATGTATGCTGCTAAGTAGTAATAGTACCAATGTTAATTAAAGATTTACTTATGTACCTTTAAGAGAACAAATTTACTTATGTTGATTAGTGATAAGTGTATCCATGAGGTATAGATCATGAAACCTTAATTCACGCTCCACAATTCCTGTCATTCCATCTCTTTAGTCTTCCATATTTCTATCGGAACATTGTTTCGTAGGATTTTGTATTGTTTATGACCCTATGCATCTAATTCCCTCCTTTATTTCCTCCTTTTAATTTTACTATAACACCAATATTAATGTTTCTGATTGTCATGTTTTGGCCACCAAAACGAGACATTTCTCTTTAAGATTAGCCTGACTTACCCCTTGATTATTTGGATCCATGTATTTGCTTGAGTTCACCTTGATGAACGACTATTGAACCAAGCCTTTTTATTATCCTTTTTCAAACCAAGTGATAATTGGAGTGCAACACAAACCCCTCAAATAATATTCAAAAGAACTCCTCTCTTAAGATGTCCTAGGAACTAGTCTACGATCAACCCAGAGGCTGTCTCTAGGAAGCTTTCTATATATCCTAAAGCACTTGTGCTACAGATGCTAGAAAAAATGGCAACATCTTTCGGACGCCATTTCCAAGGATCGAATCAAAATATTATTTCCTTGGGTACGATAATTTTTCACATTCCCTCTATCAGGTTAGCAGGGAAAGTGTGGGTTGAAGATCTCTCACCTTGGCGACTCCATTGTTTCAATATTATGGTAAATATCCTGGTGAATCCACTATCTATATCTTTATTTGATCATCCTAGCTTTTAAGAGGCCTCATATTCACTCTGATGATAAATAGCTAAAAAATTCCACTTGAACTTGAGATCACTCACTTAAAGGGATTTTCAAAATGGCCATTCCTACATTCTTTGCCAACAAATTTTCCCCACTGGATTTTTCTTCTATTTCTGGTTATCACAATCATGTCCCTTCATTTCATGAATGGAATACCTATTTTCCTAGATTTAGTGGAAACACAGATAGAATACTTGACCAACACCTTAAGGATTTTCATGAATGAATGGAACAACAGGGTATTATTTTTGAAAATGCGCAAATGAAATTGTTCATGTACTATTTAGAAGACGATTTTAGAATTTGGTACAGAACAATACCTCGTGCGAGCATATCTTCCCTAAAGAGTTTTCACATGGCATTCAATCATTATTGCAAAATATTATATCCACTAGATGCTCTATTTGAATATTGTTGTGCATATTTTAATGTTGAAAATATTCTTGAGGTTAATGACCTTGCTAAATATGTTTGTGAGACTCCATTCCAAGAAGATATCTACTCAGATCAAGAAGAATTACCCAATGATCATGAAAGAGAATAAAGAGACATCATTGAGCTGCAAATAAAACCTCAGAGATATTATTCTCCTTCTTATGATGAGTATGACTCCGATGGGAAGTTGAGTGATGTAGAACTACAATAGTCCCAATCATGGGAAGATGCACAGAAAGAAGAGGCTCTAGTTTATGATTCACATCCTTCACCTGGAGAACAAGTTCAAGAACCTCCTCTGATTTATGATTCATATGATTCACAGGAGGATGATATGGTCATGGATTTTCAAAGGGATCTATTTACAAACAAGTGGAGAGAGAACTTCCAGCAATTTTTTTTTCAAGAAGATCCCAAAGTTGAAGAGCCAAGAAAAGTATATAGTTACCTGTTGCAAAAATATTCCTTCCTATAAACTGTTCAAGAGAGGGATACAACTACCAATTTTCCTCATCAATTCCATGATCCAGTAGCTGACTACACAGTATCTTTATTTGGCTTGCAACAATATATATCTATTCCAAGGTATGTGTCAAACCTTTGATCTAAAGCTCTTATGGGGTGCATGCACATGTTAGCCAATGATTGTCAGGAACATAACCCCATTAGAAGGTTCATGGAGGAGATTAAAAGAGTTTAGCATCAACTATCAAGTTGGGAGCACATATCAAAAGTTTTGTCCAAAGATTTTTCATGGTGCATGTTGGTTGTGATTTTTAAATTTTAGGAGTATGGAGGCATTAGTTCCAGCACCTAGATGTTGACCTGGTACCATTGGAGGGTTGACCTCACTTAGGCTAATTTACGCCCTATACATAATAAGGAGTTGTACACAAATAATCTCACTAGCTGAGCATTTAATTTCCAGTTGTTAGAATTTATGTTTTGCATTTCAGTTTGATGAGGAAAGGACTCCCTACAAACAAAATTCCATGGAGATTTTATGGTTTTATTGATTCACTATATTTTTGACTCCATACCCAATGGTGAAATTTATTGGTCTATAGGTTCTCGGAACCTTTCCAGCAAGGCACTACCTCCAGTTGAAGCCAATTTTGTCACTCACTGCAAAATGTGTTTTTAGTTGTCCAAAGTGAAAAAGAGAAGAAACGTTTGCAGCCACCACCCAAGCCACTAAAATATTCAAAGCCCAAATCAAACCCTTTCCAAAGGAAATATCTCTGAACAAGCTTTCCAATGGTATGTGGAAGTCCAAAAATGGATTTATGGATTAGAAGATATGGCATGTTGAAGTCTAAGGGTATCAAGCCTTAGGAAAGAGGGAAGCAGAGGCCCGATATCAAAGATTGGCAATTGGAGGATCAGGCAGCATGACATATCAGTGCCTCGCATAACAAAGTCTGATATATCAGAGGCAGAGATCAAAAATCACAATAAATCAAAGATCAGCGATCGCATTTCAACAATGTGCACACCAGAGCAGTTGGGCTTATCATCGATCGCGCATCGATGTTCACACTTCAGGGCAGTCTCATTGGTGATGTACGATCAGAAATTCTAGAAGTGACCACTATGAATAAATTATGGGAAAAAGTACTTATAGTGTAAACTACCCGGGGACACCTTGAAGCATTTAACAAAGGAAACCAATCGCAAAACCGGAATATGGTGGGCCTTTTCTCTCTCCTCTAGAGGGCCACGTGGTAGAATACCATTGGTCCTAATAAATCCATGTGGCGTCTCAGGTCAACATGACATGGAATTATGGAGGACATGTGGCGTGTAGATATGGAATTTTCAAGGGTCCAAAGAGGGAAAAATAGGATGAGATGTGTCACCACTCACAATGTGCCATGTGGCAGTGATGACATCACAAATCAGAGATTGCAAACTAGAGGTTGAGGGATTTTGATGTTTTCTAATGTTTGCCACTTTAAAAAGTTCTGATTGAAGGGCTCTGATATGGGGGCTGGCACACTGTCATAAATAATCAAAGAACCAAGGCCTATGGTTGACCACAGAGTGATAATTAGCGATCGACAATTGACTAAACCTGAATGTCGCAACTCCAAGTAAAATTCTTGATTGGGATCCGTCGATAAGGGGACTCCAATATATAGGGCTAAAGCATGGTTTATAACAATATAAAGGAATTGGGCACTAGTATATTTATAAAGGGAAAAAGCGCCCCAAATAGGATTCTAAAGGCTCTAGCGCCTCAGGGATAAGAACCTAGTTATAGCTCCCAGTCATAGCAGAAGAATTATAGAAAGGGGCTAAAACAAAGGGGGCTAAAGATCCTGGAACTTGCCTGTTTTGTAAGGTTTCTAAGTATAATGTTCCAATAATGAGAACCTCTGATATAAGAATTAAGGTAATATTACTAGGCATTTCATGGCGCCTATAGTGTTATACAAGGATTCTAGAGGGATGGATGATTCAACAGTTATGATTCACGAAGCAACACAGAGGCCATCATGCTGATTGCTCCTAACTTTAGTGAGTGGAAAATTAAGCAGTTAAGGTGAAAGCGACGGGAATCGACTGAGCAAGAAGGAAGGTACGTCAACGCAAAAATGTGGCCTGATCATAGGTCATCACAGGGTGGCAGGAATATATTTTCCTCCACAATCATTTAGTTTTCCCTTATTTCTATTTTCTTGTAATTTTCATATTTTCAAGAATGAAATCAAATCTGAATGTAATAATTTTGGGAACCAGTCATCGCATGCCGAGACAGCTAGCCTATGAGACAGCTAGAGCTCAGGCTGGGATATTTTGTAACTATTTTCCAAAGCTCCCCCTCTCCTTATAAAAAGAGGGAAGAAACACTTAATAGAGGTTCCGGAATTCTGCACCCGAGGGCTCCAAATTTTGTGATTCCACTTTTGGTTCTATGAAGCATGTTCCTGAGGGACTTGAGCTATGTATTTATGAATGTAATGGACTCGTGAATTTGACTCATTTTGAGTATTAATGAAACTCTTTGGTGATTCCTATAAAAGCAGTTAGCAGTATGTTTTCCTCCTTGTATTTCACTTCATGTATGTTTCTCTTCTACTGAAATTGTGTAATGAAGTTGCCATCCTCATTCTCTCATGGTTATATGTATGTTGTTAAGTAGTAACAGTATCGATGTTAATTAAAAATTTACTTATGTACCTTTAAGAGCATAGATTTACTTATGTTGATTAGTGATAAGTGTATCCATGAGGTATAGAGCATGAAACCTTAATTCGCGCTCCACAATTCCTGTCATTCCATCTCTTCAGTCTTCCATATTTCTACTGGAACATTGTTTCTTAGGCTTTTGTATTGTTTACAATCCTATGCATGAAATTCCCTCCTTTCTTTCCTCCTTTTCATTTTAATACAACACCAATATAAAGCTTCCTAAGGTTGTGTGTCGACCACCAGAACCAGACATTTCTCTTTAAGATTAGCCTGTCTTACCCCCTAAATATTTGGATCCATGTATTTTCTTGAGTTCACCTTGATGAACGACTATTGAACCAAGCCTTTTTATTATCCTTTTTCGAACCAAGTGACAATTGCAGTGCAGCGAAAACCCTTCAAACAATATTCAAAAGCACTCCTCTCTTAACATGTCCTAGGCATTGGTCTACAATCAAACCAAAGGCTTTCTTTAGGAAGATTTCTATATCTCCTAAAGCACTTGTGCTATAGGTTCTAGAAAAAGCGACAACATCTTCCATACTTAAAAATGAAATCACTTAGATAGCTTGCCTCTCTAGCTCAACTTCACAAGGTGTATGATATATAAACAATGGAGTGTCAACTCATATGACTGGAGTTAGAGAATAATTCTCTAGCTACAAGGAGGAGCAAATGGACTTCATGATTCAGATGGGAAACAAGAGTAAATGTACTCGAGTTGGAGTAGGTACCATTGATATTCAGAGGGATTTTGGGGAAACTACTAATGTTACAGATGTGTTGCATATGTGTGACTTGGGTATGAGCCTTATTTCAGTATCCCAACTACAAGATAAGAGATATTATGTCCACTTTGTAGGGAAGAAGGTGTTCATTAAACTTAAAAGCTAGAAAAAGGTAAGGCATATTAGAATTCATAGCTATAGATTATACAAGTTGCAATTCAACTCTACAAAGGCAGTAGTTAGCAGTAGAAATAGTGATAGAAGTAGAAGTGGAAGAGATATGAATGAGTTATGGCACAAGAGAATGGGGAATTTACACCATGGAATACTTAATATTCTTAGGGAGACAGTGATAGGTGTTCCAGAATTAAGCACGAAACACGATGATATGTGCTGGGGGTGTGTACTTGGGAAGTGTGCTAAGGCAACATTCCCAAGAAGCAATAGTAGATTAGACAGTGTGTTACAACTTATACACTCAGATATTTGTGGCCCTGTGTCCACTAGATATCTCAAAGGGTATGAATACTTCATTACCTTCATTGATGACTATTCCAGAAAAACTTGGATCTATTTCTTAAAGATAAAAGATGAGGTCTTCACTTTCTTCAAGGAGTTCAAAGCTCCAGTAGAGAATGTGATATGGAAAAATATCATGATGCTTCACTCAGATAATGTAGGAGAGTGCATAGACAGTTAATTCAAAGGCTTCTATGCAAAGGAAGGCATCATGAGAGAGTGGAAAACTCCATACAATCCACAAAAAAATGGGGTAGCGGAGCAAAAAAACAAGTCTAGAGTTGGGGTTGCAAAAGCTATGTTATATGACCAAGAAACGCCCAAGTTTCTATGGGTGGAGGCATGTAACACAACAATGTATATATAGAACAGGGTTCCTCATAGGGAATTGGGGAAGATAACACTAGAAGAAGTCTTCTCAATGAAGAATCTAGGAGTTAGCCACTTCAAGATCTTTGGAAGTGTATCATACTACCACATACCAGATGAGAAACACAATAAGTTGGATCAAAATATAGAGAAGCTTTCTTCGTTGGGTATAAAGAGACCTTAAATGCATAAATGATCTATATTCCTAGCAACACGAAGATTATCGTGAGAAGGGATGTGAAGTTCATGGATGACATAGCCTTCAAGAAGTCTCGCGAGATACTAGCAGGTGATCAGAGCAAGCCAGCGGAAGCTCCATTGGTCTAGCAGCAGGGGAAGTTGTATAGACAACAACAAGGAAAATCACAAGGATCTAGTATAGTTACCAGTATTAGCATGACCTCAAGTTCAAGAGATCTAGTGCGTTCACAGTAGAGGGAGTAACAGAAGCAGGATGAGGAGTTGGTTGATCCTCCTACAAATAATGGTCGAACTAGCAAGGAAGTTCATCATACATTAATGGATGCAAAGGAGTTCAAAGGAGATCCTAGGACAAATAGGAGAGAACACAGATAGACAGATAGGGACCAAGCATTAGTGGCATAGGTTTTTGAACCTTCCAGCTATCAAGAGGACACACAACATCAGGTGTGGGTAGATAGTATGGTAGATGAGTATAGCTCTATCATGAAAAACAATTTTTGAGAGGTACTGCCAAGACCTATGGATAAGTCAGGTGTGGGCTCTCGATGGATCTATAAGATCAAGTACATTGTATATGGTAGCATGGAGAAGTATAAAGCTAGGTTCGTGGAAAGGGGTTATACACAGAAGGAAGCTATAAACTATGAGGAGACCTTTGCCCTAGTTTCCCGATATACTTCCATCTATTCAGTCATATCTCTAGTAGCACATATGGGATGGAAAATTCACTAGATGGATGTCAAGACAACTTTATTGAATTGGGTGATAGAGGAGGAGGTATACATCGAAAAAATAAAGGTCTTTGAGACTAATGAGTGGAGCACACATGTGTGCAAGCTGAAGAGAGAACTATATGGGTTCAAATAGGCTCCTAAGGCATGGTATAGATATATTTACAAATACTTGCAGAAGATGGGATTTGTCAAGAGTGACACTAATCACAACCTTTACTATATGATGGTAGAGGGTGAGCCACTCATCCTAGTGTTGTATGTGGATGGCCTATTTATAATTAGGTCATCATGGCTCATAGAGGACTATAAGAGGAACCTGATAGAAAAGTTGTAAATGAAGGATTTGGGATTGACGCATTACTTCCTAGGCCTAGAAGTATGGCAGAAGGATGGGGAGGTATTCCTTGGTCAAGGAATATATACTACAAAGATTCTGAAGAGATTTAGGATGTAGGATTTTAGGCCTATTTCTATGCCTACAATTACAAATTGGAGGAAGATAAATGCATTAGAGGATGAGGATGTTGACCCAACCTTGTATAGACAACTCATTGGTTCCCTCATGTATCTAGTCAACACTAGGTCAAATATCTACTTCATGGTAAGCAATCTCAATAAGCTTGTGGTGGGACCTAAGAGAGTGCATTGGAAAACAAGAAGGCAAATTATGAGGCATTTGTGCAGCAAAATCGAGTATGGGTTTAGGTATACTCAAGATGATGGTATCAGGTTGTGTGGTTTCATAGATACAGATTGGGCAAGAAGTTTAGTGGATTAGAAAACCACATTAGGGTGTTGCTTCAATGTTGGATCAGGGGTTGTGTCCTGGTGCAATCGGAAGTAAGATTAGGTGGCACTAATATCTATATAAGTAGAGTATATGTCAGCTAGCATAGCCACATGTTAAGCTATATGGATTTAGAAGCTGGTAGTGAGTTCTTTTATTTAGAAGATTGAGGCGACTAGTATCTACTGTGACAATTAGAGTTGCATTAAACTCTCTAAAAATATAGTGTTCCATGATAGGTCGAAACATATAAACATATGATACCACTTCATCAGTGATTATATGTAACATGGAGCAGTTCGGCTACTACATGTTCCCATGAAGCAACGGGTTGCAGATATACTCACGAAAGCTCTAGGGAGAGCTAAGTTCATTTATTTCATAGAATAGATGGATATAGTTGAGAACCATTTCCATTTGCAGGGACAATAGATCAGTTCTCAGTTCCAGTAGTTGCATAAGAAAAAACAACATTAGATTAGATGCAGTGCAAGCAATCTTGGCAGTAGTGCAAGGAGGCACAATCCAGTGTCAACAACAACATAGATGTAGCATGGTTCAACTACAAGGTTAAAAAGTGATTCAGAGTATGTGTAGTAGCTTTGTGGACAATGATAGGTTGTTGAAAATGTTAGACACCGACAGTATGGTCTAGATAGAGAGGGGAGATGTTTATGAGAGAGAACACCTTCCTCGCTAAGAGAGAGCATTAAATTTCCATAGAATTAGGCATGTGTTATAGTCTTGATTTGTGTCTAAGAGAGTAAGGAACACGAAATCTCCAAAACCCATAAAAGGTTTTGCGAGATAAGCTTGTGCAATGCCCTAATTAAATCAATTGATCAATAATTAAAAAATGCCTAAATCTAACTTAAGAAAAATTACTAGTTAATGGGAATTAATTAAGGATGATCGGGAATACTTTAGAGCCTCATACAAATTTAGTCTAAGATGACTTAGTTATTGATGAGGATCTAATCCGTTGGTGCTCCAATGAGAGATTATAAGAGGAAGTTGATGGGATGGATATAGGCATAGTTATGAGAGATAGAGCAATGTAGATAGAGTTACCCTATGCACAAATATTCAACGAGGGAAAATTTTGAGCCAAAGGGAGAAGCATCAGTGATTTAGGGAGTAGCAAGAGAGAATTTATAGAGAAATTCTTGAGTGTTTTTCTAGTTTCTAGCCATAGAAAAGGAAGAACAAAATTTCTATCAAAGAGGTCAAGTTCTATAGTCTGAGTTTCCCAATATCAAAAGCAAGTTACCCAAAGAGGTTTGATTCAACTACTACTTCCCAGATCTATCATCAAGACACCTAGCAAATTGTTTCCCGAGGCAGAAATAGTAAGGATGGTGTCACACGGAATAAGTCGATCTTGCGGATAAGATAGACCTTCCTAGAATCTAAAGAAGACCTAATGACAAGCAAACCAACCAGACACTATCTTTCTCTAAATATGCTTTAATAAACAATGGCAAATAAGTGTTTTTAGGGCCTACCTTAGGTCCGATGCAAGTTTGTGGATGCCCTCACTCCTTCGATCCAAATGAGCTCCTTTGTCGCGAATCTGCAAACACAAACAAGGCAAACAAATTAAATAGCACCTGAAAAGCCAATATCATAAAACATATTCAACATGAAAGTCAAGGAGTCCATGAAACAAATAACATGAGATACTTGTTGAGAAAAATGAGTTTGATTGTATTAATTCAAAAGAAGAAGAACTTTACAACCTTTGCCTTGACGCTGTACAAGCTCCTCCCAGGGTCCAACAAGAAGTCTCCTCTACTTTGACAAGTTTCAATCACTCCCCAATGAAGCCAAAAAGGTATGTGATCTCTCCTCTTAAGCTCAACTAGGAAGTCTTGATTTCACCAGAATTTACCCTCAAAAATGTTCAGCTTCTAACCTCTCCAGCAACCAGCCCAATGCCTGTATTTATAGTGCAATGGAGGGAGGTTACTAGGTCCTCCTTCAAAGGGATAAAGCCCTCCTTCAAAGGGATAGCTCCTCTCATCAAGGGATTAGCTCCTTCTCTTTTGGGATGCATGAACCACCTCAGAGCGAACAATCCACATCAAAATTCCTTCTAGAATCCTCTAGAATTAACCCAAAGTGAGTTTTTTAAGATAAAACTTGCACCTTTTGACTTTCACAGGGGTCCGCACCCACACCGTTAGGGACAGAGCGGGCAGGTCCGCAGTTTTTGTAAACAGAAGGTGCGGGACCGTAGGTAACAGTGAGAGAAAGTGCGGAACCAGAGTTTCATTGATTTTCAAAGTCTTTCTCCCATTTTCAAAGCTTGACTTGAAGAGTTGAGGTCTGAGACTTGCTTAGGAGGACAGTACAAGTGATGATAGACCCATACTGACTACAAATAATCATGGTGACGATATTTTTGTGTAACAGATTGCCCCCTAAAGTGCGAAGTCTGTAGTAGATGAGGATTTCATTGATCATTTAGGAAGAGTGAAGTACTTTATCATTTCGAGGATCATCTTGTGGAGAGCCCGGTTGGAACCTGTAAAAACATTCAATGCAAGATATATATATGAGATCATATCATCACTGAGGTAGGCATTCCCATACTCAGATCAAAACTGACTATAAAATTAACTACTGCTCTGATACAGGAATGATCTTGTAAAACATCACAAGTATAGACTCATGTGGACACAGTATGGACGCAGCCATCTGTTTATGAATAGTCCATTATATAATGAATACAAAATTCCTCGCAGCCTAGATTGTGGAAACTAGATCCAGGGTCTTCATTTCTACTTCTCGAAACAGTACGATTCTATCCATGCGAATGAATGTGTTGATGTCGAACATGGTAGAAACCACTTGATTACCAGTCAATGATGTAAACTGTTAACAAGTGTCAGAGAAACCACCAGTGATGTCAATGGCTCTCAACGTACCCAGTACAATCCATGAGATGCGAATAAATGTGTTGATGTCGAACATGTCACGGAATCCTTTGATCGAAGGCCAATGATGCAACTTGTCTTCAAAGGCAAGAAACTTGCCATTGAGGCATGCAGATCTCAAGGTACTGACGATTTCTAGATCATCTTTCTAGATAATGAGCTGAAGTCGATAGAAAGTGATCCATCGTAGGCAAGCCCACAACACGAAATCATAGATCAAGTCGAAGAAATTTAGTTGCAAGGACTGACTCAGGGATGGTCAAGATTAATGATAGATATTTTGCAAATGAATGGCTTATTGGCAGTGACCTCTTGAACACATAATGACACGACAGATGGTTTGGTGACAATTGACCCAAAGTTAATACCCAGAAACCGGCTGAAGACTTTCAATGTGGTTTGATCAACTGTTAGGCAAAGGATTTCCCAACCCAGGTGAATAAAAGTGTCGTGTTCAAGAGTGGTTACAAAGTATGACAAACAGGCTCATTTTTCTCTCTTTTCCCCCACCATTTCTGGCAAGTACCTATTTATTTTTGACAAGCTTGAGGAGGATAACATTTGCTTGATTATAAGCTCATCCTTCGGATGAGTCCAACTTAGTTTAAATTCGAACCCTAAGGAGTGGTTCATTCCTGTTTGTAATTTAACAGGTCCTTTACTGTGAAATTTTAACGAGTCCAGTATAGGAGAAACTCGGCGTTTTTCAATTTTAGAGAGTCTGAAAAAACTTAAGAAGACTCCAGGGTTGACCTTTTTCGTAAATTTGTGTCTCCCAAGCCCGAAAAAGTATAAAATAATACTTGAGAGAACCGCTTGATCTTTTACGACCAAGGAGTACTTTTCATTATTAATTCCCTTGATTCGAAAAAGTAAAAAAGCGATCAACGACACGTCGTTTTATAACCAATCTCGAATTTGAAACAACAAAAATCCGACAATCTTTTCATGTTTTTACGGTCGGAAAAGAGATGTAAGTGGACCGTCATTTAATTCCATTTTAACGAGTTTAAAAGAAGAACTCGGCAATCTTTTCATGTTTCAGGAGTCAGAAAAGGGCTTAAAGATGACTCTAAATGTTTTTTCGTCGAAAATGATTGATTTCCCTTGAATAATCCATTATCCTGCACAAAAACACAAACATTACTCATACCTGTTTGAAATGGATAAAAATGTCGCAAAAATACCTTTCCAAAGTGAAACATAAACAAATTTGCAATTTATTTACTCAAAAAACTTATAAAAAGGGCCTTCGTCAATTCATTTTTACCGTTTGAGTTTTGGGTGAGAAAATAGTGCTTTTGCTCAGAAAACTTCCCGTGAAGATTGCGGAAAATTCAACTGTCGGAATCGAATGTCGTCTTCTCCAGGTAATCCACATCATCCTACTCTTCATTTTTAACCGTTTGATTTTTTGTTTTAGTCATTTATTTCATTTTTGGGAGGGTTTTTAGGCATAAAACCCGCGCGCGGGGGCCCGCAGGTTTACCACTGCTAGCCTGCGGACCCCGACTTTTTCTCCATTGGGAAAAAGCTCGGGGTCCACACCTTCCATGTAGACAAGGTGCGGTCCCACGCACTGTGTCTAACCCGGAGGGTGCGGTCCCCGTCGCAAGGGTTTTTAACCCAAAAATTCTCAAAAATCGACCAATCAAAATAATTTCTAGCAATTTAATTTATCCTTACGCTTGATGCAGAGAGTACATCATGCTAGATTGGTGAGAACGAGAGCATGAGGACGTGGATGTTGCCGCATGGAATCATCAGCCTTCACTTGATGCTTTGAGGGTGTGCGGCTTGTACAAATTCTGGTCCATTCCTGGCATGAGGGCTCAGGTGGATTTCTTAAAGTGGTTGGTTGACAGATGGAGCATACAGGACCAGTGCTTCTTCACTGGTGGCCACCAGCTCGAAATCGAGCCGATGGACATATATTTCTTGACTGGTTTGTCTAAGAGAGGCGAAGACTTGACTCTGTTTAGGGCTAGGCCAGGTGGCCAGTCTGTCGATAGCCTCAGGCTAGAGTACTGCAACAGCCAGGCTAGAGACAAAGGGATAGACATAAAGACCATATCCCGTCCTGAACTCATGGTGATTGCGTTTACTGTCACCAGACTTTGAGGAGCTGCCGCATTACATATTGCCACCGGATCCCAGATGTGTGTGGCAGTTGATTGCTTCCGAGGCACCATTTTCAACTGGTGCGATGCCGTGTTGGCCAATCTGAAAGGCCAACTGACCAGGGCCAAAAATGGACAACTAAAGACCTTTGGCTATGAGGCTTTGGTTGTGAGTTTTGGCCTGGAGAGGGTTCCTATGCTGATCCCACAGCACCTTACGGTTGGAGCTGGGCTTCCTCGAGAGCCCAAACTGATGCGATGGGTTGCAGTTATGGCCCGTCACCCAGACAAGAGGACAGAGGTTGCTCGATTCAAACCTGAGTATTTCCAATGGATGGAAAACCAGGTCTTTTCTATTTAGGACTTCCCTTACGCTGGGATAGATTTTCATGGTGACCCAGACATGGTTCTTCCACCAAGAGAGCAGTGGGATGACTAAGGTAAAATCCTTTTCAACATTTTTCCTATTTTATTTTTTTTTTATTATTTTTCCATCGTCTCAAAAATGATAGTAAAAATTTGAAATGCAGATGTGGGTCCATAACGACCAGCCGCTCTCCAGCCTTACGAGAGGAAACAACCAGTTGCACCCAAACCAGCCCCACAGGACGAATCAGCAGAGGTTTTGGCAGAGTTGGAGGGTCATCTCGAGCACTTGACAGGAGATATTCCAGAGACCACTATAGATGACATTCCTCGTCGACTTCAGCGCTATGTGATTGGGGTCCCGGGACCTTTTAGGAGGTTCCTTTGCAAGGTGGCCCATGCAGTGGTTTCTTATAGAGATCATCACCAGTGATAGGATGATCGCCTATTCTGGGCACATGTGACATTTTTGTTTTTTGTACTTATCATTTTTGCAGGTCATAAGGTGTTTTTCAACCTATGATCGAGGACGATGTATTTTTTGACACACTCCTATATATATATCACTATTACCGGCTTATCTTGTAAATCATGTTATGGAATGGTTTTAAATTTACATGTATGATTATTGCAAATGTCTATTTAACATTCAAGAAGCAATTGCATCTACTAATGTATTTAAAGATCTTGGAATATGCTGATATTCAATATAATCAAATTCACGTTCCAAGAGACGCACTCTCAAAAATAATCTTAATAACACTGGATTTATAATGGCATACACTCTATTAAGCTGTAATACAACGAGTTCAGAATCTAACCTCACTATCAAACTCCGAATCCCAAATGAAATAGATTCAGATAATAACTCAATCACTGCACTATACTCGGCAATGTTGTTCGCTGTTTGACCGAGGCTTACCCCATGCATAGATACTAACTCGTCAGAGGGCGAATAGATAACCCAAGCTGCGGAAGAAATGTTCCATGTATTACGACAAGCACCATCAACGAAACCAATGTATGTTTGGAGAGGCATCGACATCTGCAATATCAAGAGTAAAACCAAGATAAGCAGGAATAATGACGAAAAAACACTCTCTAAGCTAAGCACACTGTTTAAACTAAAACACACCAGCTAGAAAGAAAAACTATCCTAACAAAAAATCTCCATACCCATTCTTTAAGCATAATACCTCTTCAAGTAAAGACCATTTCTGGGTTTACCCAAAGAGTCCCCGTCAAAGTCTACCAATTCATAGGCCCCTTTTGCTAGCCTTCGCTTGACAACATAGGGACCATGCCACATAGGAACGAATTTTCCAGCGCCTAATTTATCATTAGCTTGATCGTAAACGAAGACTAGATCTCCTTCCGAAAAATTTCGAGGGGTCACATTTCGATCATACTAAGCTTTCATGCGTTTTGTGTGAGTCTCGATCGCCAATGCAGCATCATGTCGATTCTCATCTAATTGAGCCAAGTATAACAAACACTTTTCCTCTTCGGAAGTGGCTGGAAGTAACTCGATGGCCATTTGCAGTGACAGGATTTCGCATTCAATGAGTAACACAACTTCCAAACCATAGACTAGTTGGAAAGGAGTGAACCCTGTTGATGTTTTTACTGAATTTTGGTATGCCCAAAGCGCTGAAAATAGCATGTTATGCCAATTCGACCGATGAATCCCAATGATTCGTCGGATCATGATAACTAGAACTTTGTTGATGGATTCAACCAGACCATTAGCTTGTAGATAATAGGGGGTTGAACTATCGTGACGTAAACCAAGACGGCCTGTAAGTTCGGTCATCATAACGTTTCGAAAATGACGCCCATGATTAGTGATTATCGCTTGCGGGACACCAAACCTCGAAATTATATGATTGAACACGAAAATTGCAGCTGTCTTGCCGTCTGCCTCAAATGTAGGCATCGCCTCGGCCCACTTGGTAAAATAATCTACCGCAAGGATGATATACGCATGCCCCCCGGCCGAGTGAGGGTTACATGTAATAAAATCGATACCCCATTTGGCAAAAGGACCAACGGCAATTATAGCGTGGAGAGGAGCAGGTGGAGCGCACATCTTTCGATCAAAAATTTGGCAATTGTGGCATTTTCGGATCGCCGTAATACAATCTTTAAATAAAGACGGCCAGAAGTAGCCAGCGCGCAATATCTTTTAGGCTGTGGCATACCCAGACATATGACCACCACACGCTCCAGAGTGACAGTCATTTAGAACCCTTTCAGCTTCCTTGTGAGTTAAGCAATGTCGAAACACAGAGTCCGCCCCACAGCGATAAAGAGTATCTCCAATAATCCTGAATTGTTGGGACTGGAATCGAATTTTTCGACGTTATGACCTCGAAATTTCTGGCCGAAAGGATTGGGTCTGGAGATAAATGATGATATCCCCATACCACGGATCTAAAGTGCTGATTAGAAACAAGGATTCATCCGCAATGGGCTCCTCCGCCACAGTTTCCGTGTCAGCACGCGGGAAGTCACACATTAACTCTGCAAAAACTAAAGATTTCTTAGACTTGGATTTTTTGAATTCCAAGTCGAACTCCTGTAGGATAACAATCCATTTAGAGTACTTGCCCCCTAGCAATTGCTTGGTCAAAATGTAGATCATAGGGTTGCAATCCGAAATTACTGTAGTTTTACGTAGTAAAATGTAGTGACGAAAACGTTGGACAACTTGAACAGCTGCCAATGCCAATTTCTCCACATGTGAGTATTTTACCTCAGTTGGATTTAAAGTTTGACTAAGGTAATATATCACATGTTCAACTCCGAATTCATCTTCCTGAACTAAGACCATTCCAATGGTGGAATGAGAGGCGGCGAGATACTAGAAGTAATCCTGGTTGTAGTTGGGAGGATGCAACAACGGTGCATGGGTCAACGCGTATTTGAGTGCATCAAAAGATTTCTGAGCTATCTCATCCCAATAGAATGGAGTATTTTGCTTCAACAACCGGGTAAAACCCTTTGTAACCTCGGCATAGTTAGGAATGAATCGTCGTAAAAAGTTTGCTTTCCCTTGCAAACTTTGGAGTTGGCGAAGACTCGAAGGAGGAGGCAATTTGATGATAGCTTCGACCTTCAAGGGATCAACACGAATGCCAACTTTCGAAACTACAAACCCCAGCAATCGACCCGTTTCTATACAGAAGACACATTTGTGTGGGTTCAACCGAATCCGATAATGCCGACACCTCATAAAGATTGCTCGTAAATGGACGAGGTGATCAGCTCGATGGAATGAATGAGCAGGCAAGTCATCGAGATACGGTTGCACAATGTGCTTGATGTCATGAAATGCATAAGACATGGCCCTTTGAAAAGTTGCTCTAGCATTCTTGAGCCCAAAAGGTAATTTGTAATAAGAAAATGTCCCCCATGGACAAATGAAAGCCGTTTTTGGTTGATCGACAGGTAGAATATTGATTTGATTGTATCTGGAAAAACCATCCATGAAGGAGAATATTTCACTGCCGGCACAATCATCAATAATTTGATCGATATAGGGAGTTGGGTAATTATCCTTTGGGCAGGCTCGATTAATGTCCCTATAATCGATGCATATTCTTATTGTTCCCTGCTTTTTGTTAATCGGAACAATATTCGATACCCAATCCGTTAACGGGATTGGATAAATGAAACCTGCTTTCAATAATTTTTCAACTTCTGCTTTAATTGCAGCAGCTTTTCGTGGGTGAATCTGACGCAAACGTTGCCGGACGGGTTTAGCGTCCGGGTAAGTCTTGATCTCATGAACAACAATCGCGGGATCAATTCTTGGCATTTCCTCATAGGACCAGGCAAACACGTCGTGGAATTCTTGAAATAGGGCCTTATATAGCTTAATTTCGTCATCTGTACACGAGGCACCTATATGAATGTTCTCAACAATTCCAGGCTTAACCGAAATGTCAATAGGAATAGTTCGAGAGATGTTTCCCAAATTTAACTCTGAATCTGGATGTTTCATTGGATTTTGAGGTTCCTTGACATATTCAATTGTAAAAATTGATGAGAAATCATTTTCAAAACGATCATCCTGGGGTAAAAACGAAGATCTGTGATGGAGATCTTCCCATGGTAAATCATCTACACATAGGATTTCACGAATTTGCTCATCAGAGTGAACAAGTTCAGAAAATGTGATTAAATCCGAGGTTGATGTGAAAAGTGATTCCTCACGAACCACATTCATGAAGTCATTTTCGGTTGAAGATGGGTTGGCAAACGACTGCATGGCTTCATAGGCAATTTCATATGGACTCAAAGGCATGGCATTACCAAATGAGTCTATCTCAGATTCAGAAGGAATGATCCAAGGATCATCATAAACAATGGTGTCTAATGTAATCATATGAATAGTTGCAAATGAAGACGATGCGTTGATCGGAGGAAAAGGAAAAGTTCCCAGTAAACCGGCATCTTTAACTAGTCCTACTCCAACATCCTTATATGGGATAGTCATTTTACCGACATGCTGAATACTCTCAGAAGAGGCTGGGTCGGATGAAAAGTAAGCCAGCTGGTCTATTGTTACGATCTTTCCATTATGTGGAAACTTTATTACTCGAAAGACCGATGAAACGACCGTTGTCATAGCGTAAGACCAACTTCGACCCAAGAGAAGGTTGTAACCTAGAGGGGCATCAACCACCTCCACATCTAGACTAACGGTTTTTCCTTCAACCCCTATAGGCAAATCCTGTAGAATGCCAAAAGGATGAAACCCACCACCATCAAAGGCCTTAGAATCATCGGGGATTGGTTTAGCGAAGGAGAACCAAGTGATCTCCAACACTGTATCGACATAATACACATTGAGGCTCCCTCATCAATTACAGTCCGATGAATAGACCTGTTTTTGACTATCATTGGAATCTGGAAAGCCATTTGATGAGGCAAATGTGGTGTACTATTTTCTAGATCGAAAATTATTAGATTCGAGTCCTGAACATCAACAGCTCCTATAGCCGACAAAAGTAATTTACGTTGCGCTGGACATGATTGCAACACTTCCAAAGCCGACATTGCTGAGGGTGAAACAGCTAAATCCTCAACAATGTTATAATTCTAAGCTCTCGCATGTGGATTGAAAGCTGACTTTCGAAGTATACCCTTGGCGGGCGGTTTGATTACCAAGTCTGGATTAGGTTTCTCGATCTGTAGTGGATCGGAACCAGGAGCTGAGGTTGATGGATTAGAATGAGAAGATTCTTCTTCTTTACCATCAACAGGACTTTTACTACCATAATCTTGCGATCGAGTTGCAATCCTAACATGGGACATCATCAGTATGGGTTCTTCGTTGGCACTCGAGGATGAACCTATCATCTTACTGTCTTGAGCTGGAAAAGGATCCTTCAAAATAGCAGGAGTTTGGGAACCTTTGACAATCTTCGCAACCTCTGCACGATGAGGGCAGTCTCTTGTAAAATTTTCATCGTCACAAATGAGACAAGGATAACGAGGTTTGTGCTTTTCATCATTGGATTCCGATTTTTCAGGTTTCTCCTTTGAATTTTTGTCCGTTTTATTCTTCTTCTTTCCTTTCTTCTTCCCACCAGATTTTGATTTGGCTGTAGATGACTCTACAACGTGAATATCGGAGGAAATCTCTGCAGAAGAATCTCCTGTTGGGGAATCAGGCAAGGTTATGATAGGGGAAGAATTCTTGGAAGACTTCTTCTTACTTTTAGTGTTAACCATGCCAATCATACCATCGGCGGCATGAGACCTCGAAGGAGCTGCAGCGATTTGATTTTGCTTGGGAAGAGCAGGGATTTTCTCATGTAACGTACCTGACTGAGTATAGACCAAGTCAAGGTACTGTGCTTGAGCAATTACTTGCTCCTAGGTAACAACTCCGGCGTTAGCAACATCATCAGTGATCTTTGGCAACAAAGATTTGACAAACCACTCGGCCAAGATCTGATCCGGAATAAACACCTTCACTAAACGCCGTCGACGTCTCCACTCATGAATATGATCTGAAATGTAAGTGGATGTTGATTGTTTTAGCGAAGTTAACAATTTCGTGCCATTGTCATATCGGACTGGCAACTGAAAATGAGTTAAAAACGAGGTAGCTAACTGACTAGAATTATAAAAAGTGCCTCGCAGTAACTCAATGTACCACTTGGCCGCGAGACCAATTAGAGTGCGCTGGAAAAGTCTAAGATGGATTGAATCATTTGAAATGGAGTTAGACGCACACCAGAGGTGGTAAGTCATCACATGGTTTGACGGGTCCTCTCCTGATTTACCTTCGAACTTAGGAATGTCACTGGGCAACTTATTCGGCATTGGCGGCCAAAATGGAAGATAATTAATGGGATTGTTCGTTAGGCGCGACAAGTCAGGCAAGTCCAAAGTTGCGATAAATGGTAACTGTTGATTAGGATCCCTAAAACTCTGGGTCATGAGACCAGCCACAGAAGGAGGATATCCAGGATAACTAGGAATAGAAATTGTGTTTGGGATATTGTATCCTCCCGGAAAACCAGGATTAACTGGACCGTACTAGGGTTGTTGAGGTTGTTGATAAGTGTACCCAGGGTATGGTTGATACTGATAGACTGGCTGCTACACAGCAGGACCGAATTGATACTGTCCCTGGTACGGTTGATATTAAGTAAATTGTGGTTGACTTGTGACAACCGTACTTAAACCAGGTTGTCCTATAGGCATCTGAACCAAAGTTTGAATCGTAGATCCAGACGGTGGTAAAGATGTCTGAGGAGTAGATACAGGAACAGTAGAAACTGGAGCTGTCGATACTCCAGAAGTAGGTGGGGTAGATTGAACAGATGTTGCGGCAGTTGTAGCAGTCGTTTGAGGCGGAGTACGAGGCGTACTAGGCCCAGGCTGAGAAACTACCGAAGGTACAGAAGTTTGAATATTAGACTGGACTGGTTACTGGGGTGTACCAGAAACTAAGGGTTGTCCAGTTTGAGATGACAACTGTACATTTGGCTGCAACACCTATTGAGTTTGCGATGGATCCCACATTATATTCATTCTGGGGTACTGACCCATAACAGGTTGAGAATATTGAGGACCATAACTGGGTTGAGGGTAGGATTGATAATTGAAAGGTACATTTCCCGTTCCTTGAACATACGTTTGACCAGAGGGTGGTTGGAAACCTTGGTTTGAGTACTGACCTTGGGGTTGATACCCTTGAGGCACGTACTGATACTGGGGTTGACCTTGAGGTATAAATTGATACTGGGGTTGACCTTGGGGTACATATTGAGTCTGGGGTTGACCTTGAGGAACGTACTGTCCCGTAGGTATGTACTGTCCTTGAGGTTGCCCCCCAGATGCAAATTGGGCACCTTGAGCTTGCCCCCAAGGGAGAATTGAGGCTGCCCCCAGGCGGTAACTGGCCACCTTGAGGTTGAGGATTGGGAATAGAACCTGACATCATGAGAATGTCTTCTACGCTCAATGGCTTAGTACCATTGTTTCCAGTTAATAACCCTTGCTTAATGGGTTGAGGAGATGCTCTCAAAAAAGTACCAGAAAGGGACTGATACCCAGAGGGAACAGAAGGACCGCCATACAAAAAGGATTCGGGCGATTGAGTAAACATGGATGACTGATTCGACATATTTAACGAAGGATAATAACCTCTAGGTGTTGGGTGATAAGGAGCACGAGGTGGTGAAAAACTTAACCCTGGGTTTTCTAAGAAATTAGTCAAAGAAAGATACCAAGTACTGCTCCTAGGTGGACTGTAAAAAATTGATTCACGCTCCCTTAGCTCAATAACAGGTTGATTTTTAGGGATAGGGATGCCTACTTCTTCTTCCGGAGCAAGTTCTTCAATAGCAATAAGTCTAGAAGGAAGATCTTGGGTGATTACGCTTTCTACCCTAGGTGAACCAGGACCACTAGAAGCTGGAGAAACAAACCCCGATGTCGGAGTAGCAGCAAATTCACTTTCAGGCTCGGATATTTCAGGTTCCTCACCTATATCACTAGTAGATGAAAAGCTACCAGTAACTTTGGAAACAGACACTGACTATGGATTATAATCTGCCACTAACGGTTGAAAATCAGGATGTACTATCAAAGAAGATTCTCCTTCTTCAGGTGACCCAACTCTACTGTCTCTAGGAGTTACGAGGACTTTAAAGCCTTTAAGCTGGCTTGGTACTTCCTCAGGAGGTTGGCCCTGAAGTCTACGGGACTTCCTCAGTAACTCAGCCACGTTTACAAACTTAGGAGGTTGGCCCTGAAGTCGACGGGACTGCCTTGGTAATTCATCCACAGTTAAAAACTTTTAACTACTTCACACGCAAACAAAGTAAAATCTCAATGAAAAGCACCTAAAGTCTATAAAGAACCAAACAAATTTGAATCACACGCCTAAAGAATCTAGGAGATCAAACACACACAAACAGTAACTTTCCGTACTGAAAACACTAGTTGGTGATGAAATCCAACGTCGCAGAGTTCAATACAGAAATGGCGGTTGGAACAGTTACCCCGGCAACCTGCTTAATGAATAGACTGGCACAAGTTCCTCCACTTAACCGTCTCGAGTGAAGAGAACCCCCCAGAAAATCCAAGTGAGTCTAGCCGACGTCTACTCCAGGTACAATGGGATCTTCCCACCACTGTCACCTTAGGAAGAATCCTAAAGAATATGGCCACGAAGGTTACCAACTGAAACAAATATACCTGGGGGAACAGTCTACGTTCTGATATGCATGCAAGGGCAGAGTAGCAAGCTCAATCCCCTTGAAGGCTCCTTGACATAATCCAAGGTTTACCAACAAGTGACCCCAGGCTCCTCGACAATGGTTAATCTGAGGTTTACCGTTTTTAATACGTGAATATCTGGCGTCGTTCCCAATGAGGAAGGATTGATTCCCACACTGGTTCGGACACGATCTCATACTTCTCCTTTAAGAGGAGCTTTCCCAGAGCATAAATGCAACAATTGGATTTCTTCCCTACCACAAGATATAGCTACTTGTTTGTTTTTACTGTCTTGGAGAGTTAATTACTCTCCTACTTCAAGACACTAGCCTAAGCTAAGTTGGTGTATCAGAGCCCTAGAAATAAAAATGTTACTAGATGAATTTTACTTTAAGCGTTATTTTTTATTGGTTTTTTTTAAGTCAAAAGGTGCGGAGATGAAACTCGTGGTATGAAGACTCGACTCAAAACCACTAAAAATGCACCTAAGATGATTTAAACAATCTTTTTCTCTTCGATGAACTTCTAAACTAAGAAAGAGTTTGAGAATGCAAATACTTTATAAACACAAATCTTTCTCAATCAAACAAATTAAAAGAAGAGCTTTTGTTCTTTCCAATGCACTCAAAACGAGACAACTAGTTATTTCACAAAAATTTCCCTTTTTCGTTTCAAAGCACTCAACCACTACAAAACAAACTTTTTTCAAAAGAGATTTTTATATTTTTTTATAAAACACTCAAAACTATGGAAATGACTAACTTTGAGATCTATAAACTATAAAAACCTACTTGAAGTCAAAGCCTACTAAAAGTCTTTTTTAAGGATGTTTTACTTAGCTAGATGTAAGCTAAGGACCAATTTATGCAGAATCACAAATAAGTCAAGAACAACCAATTTTGTTTTCTTTTTGAAAATGAAAATCCAAACTTTTAAACACAAGCTTTTCGAAGTTTTGTAAAGATAAAACTCAAAGCGGATTCCTCAACAAGGGGAGATTTCATAAATGGTCAGACTCATAAGAAGGCTGGTAGACACTAAGTTGATCTGAAGTCCCTACAGCTTCTAAGCTCAGAGCCACTACATAACCAAAATGAAAAGCAAGCCCAACAAGCAAAACTCCTAGGAATTTCACCTAAAACCCTAACACTAATGGAATCAACCTAAGGAAAGCTTCTGACAAGTTATATGCAGGTCTGGGCAATGGATAACAATTTCTAAACAAAAACTAAGCTGACTATCAGAGGAAATCTTAGGTTTTTCAAAACTTTGACAGGGTCCACAGACCCACAGTTGACACAGGTGCGGTCCCGCTCTGTGCTAAAAGCCAAGCTGCGGGTAGGTACGCACTGTGTCAAACGGCTAGGGTGCGGTCCTCTCCCAAAGCTATGAAAAACAAAAAATAACCCTGGATCTACAAACTCTACCCAATTTTACACACAACAAGCGAAAAACAGAAACAAAAACACAGTTTCTCAGGTCAAAGTAAAAACAAGGAAAACAATCAAGTCCCCAGTGGAGTCACCATTTTGTCACATGGAATAAGTCGATCTTGCGGACAAGATAGACCTTCCTAGAATCTAAAGAAGACCTAATGACAAGAAAACCAACCAGACACTATCTTTCTCTAAATATGCTTTAATAAACAATGGCAAATAAGTGTTTTTAGGGCCTACCTTAGGTCCAAAGCAAGTTTGTGGATGCCCTCGCTCGTTCGATCCAAATGAGCTCCTTTGTCACGAATCTGCAAACACAAACAAGGCAAACAAATTAAATAGCACCTGAAAAGCCAATATCATAAAACATATTCAACATGAAAGTCAAGGAGTCCATGAAACAAATAACATGATATACTTGTTGAGAAAAATGAGTTTGATTGTATTAATTCAAAAGAAGAAGAACTTTACAACCTTTGCCTTGACGCTGTACATGCTCCTCCCAGGGTCTAGCAAGAAGTCTCCTCTACTTTGACAAGTTTCACTCACTCCCCAATGAAGCCAAAAATGTATGTGATCTCTCCTCTTAAGCTCAACTAGGAAGTCTTGATTTCACCAGCATTTACCCTCAAAAATGTTCAGCTTCTAACCTCTCCAACAACCAGCCCAATGCCTGTATTTATAGTGCAATGGAGGGAGGTTACTAGGTCCTCCTTCAAAGGGATAAAGCCCTCCTTCAAAGGGATAGCTCCTCTCATCAAGGGATTAGCTCCTTCTCTTTTGGGATGCATGAACCACCTCAGAGCGAACAATCCACGTCAAAATTCCTTCTAGAATCCTCTAGAATTAACCCAAAGTGAGTTTTTTAAGATAAAACTTGCGCCTTTTGACTTTCACAGGGGTCCACACCCACACCGTTAGGGACAGAGCAGGCAGGTCCGCAGTTTTTGTAAACAGAAGGTGTGGGACCGTAGGTGACAGTGAGAGAAAGTGTGGAACCAGAGTTTCATTGATTTTCAAAGTCTTTCTCCCATTTTCAAAGCTTGACTGGAAGAGTTGAGGTCTGAGACTTGCTTAGGAGGACAGTACAAGTGATGATAGACCCATACTGACTGCAAATAATCATGGTGACGATATTTTTGTTTAATAGATGGTTTAACTGGAGAGGTTTCCATGGAAGATCAATTTAATGAAGAGCAACAATGCGTACTTCTAGTCTGGCTAAGTGAATTTCCCAGGGAGTGTGAGTTTCCCAATGAGGGCCAGATTGAGTTGGGGAGGTGGAAAATTAATTTTTCCAATTGAGATAATTTTTTTGGAGTTGAGCCAGGGTGCCAACAATTGTAATTCTTCATTTTGCTGCATAATAATAAAATAAACCCTCATCTACTAAACTAGTTTTCCCTTTGGGGTTTTTCTAGTGACTATTAGTCCAAAAATTGTTATGTCGATTTTATGTGTGTGCATCTATTTCTCAGTTCCTAATTTTATTTTCCATGGTGTATTTTTATGGTGAATATTTAAATTGTGAGTTATTCGTTAATTTTCGTAAACAATTAAACTGCTAACAGTTAGGAGAATAATATCCAGTAATTGCAATCAAGGAATTTTCATGAGAAGGTTGATAAACCACTAGGAAAGTGATCCTAGCCATTGTGGTGCTTGTTGAAAGAGTTGTTAAACCACTAAGTGCTTGCTAGGGAAGTTGATAAACCACTAAGTGCTTGCTAAGTAAGCTTGTAAACCACCTAGACTATGGGTTACAAGATCTTGGAGTGATTACCTTAAAAATTTGGATGATAAACTACTAGACAGTGGGTTCAGTGTCCTCGAGCTGAGAAAATACCCCAACTAAGCCTTGGGTAGAATGTTGTTCTTGGTTTCAAAGAGTATGAGGGTCACTATGGTGCTTACTGCTAGAGAGTAGTTGACAAGCCACCTAGATAATGGACTCCTTCTCTTGGTTGTGTGATTAAACATTAGGTGTGATTTTATTTGAATACACCTCCTTAGAGTTTTGATCTGGCTTGGGGTTGGTCAGTTGCAAGAAAGATTGCAATGTGGTTGGCCTATGGTTGGGTAGAGAGTTGAAGTACCTCCTTTAGTTTCCAATTGCCTTTAAACACATAGATAAGTGTACATTTATTATGTGTATTATCTTACGGGTTGTGATGAATCTTATTATGTTGTGAATATTGTAATATCTTGTGCATTGTAAATATAAATGATTGCCTGATTTGTGAAATTCATTGATATGTCCATGATTAGAATAGTGTGCTATAAATTCATGGATTGATGTCTACCTAGACTGTTTTGTATATTATTATGACCATGAATTATGAGTAGTTATGTGTTTATGGGTATGTTGATGTACTCTAATAGTATCTAAATGAATACATAGTCAAACTACTCCTACATCGACTACCTTGTCTAAATCGAGAGGTTGAGACCTTAGGCCTTGGCCCATAACTCCCAAGAGTAGGCTTTGCCTTAAGAATGCATGCTATAGGGCATGGGCAAGGAAGTGTCCTTCCTATTCATTGACATTACCTTAAGATTTCTATTCCTTATGATGAATGGTATACCAATGACACCAAGTTGGCATAGGTGTAACCATGCCCTAGGGAAACCATGTAGTGTGCATAGACACTGGCCATCGACTGCAGTGATTAATCTTGAGAAAATCACAAGGGATAATAAACTTATCCAACTTTGGTTGGACTATGGATGAGAAGTATAAGGGCTGAGAATCGGGTCTAGGTAGAACAAGGAGTGTTGGGAATGTTTCCCTCAACCACTGCTTGTCATGTGCTACCGAAGTATTTGCACCCTATGATACAACAAGAAAACTAGTGGAGGCAAGGCCAACTCAATCATGATTTCAAGGTGGAAGTTCAAGGATTCCTTAACTAGTAACCACTCACTATGCTTCTCCTTATTAATTTCAAGTGTTGCAGTTTGAAACATGGCCTCTCCTAATAAGTTGGACTTTTATTGAATGTAACTTTAGATTTGGTAATTGGATTAAGGTGAAATTTATGTTGCCAGAAAGCTCTCAGTAAGTTGAACACAATGGTGAAATCAGAAATTAAATTCTGTAGAATTGTAGAAACGAGTTTTTTGTTAATCCCATCCTCATAATAGACTTTGATTATTGGGTTAAACAACAAGTAATACCTCATGCAGCTCGAGATAGTATAAGGGGGGTGGGAGGGAGTGTTACAGAGTGGTATCAGAGTAAACATTTAAACACTATACCTAGAGGGCTAGAGGAGCACCATGAATATAAACAATCGGGTTGAATGTGCCTTAAAAGAATAAAGTTAGAGACTCTGAAACACATAATAGTATCAAAGCCCAAGTTCAACACTTGGCTTGGATGAGCCTTGAGAGAGGAAGTTTAGAACTCCATTAAGCATTACAAAGTGGATCATAGTAGAGCAAGAGTGGTGATGAGAAAATTTAGTTTATTTATGTTTGATTGGCTAACAATCATGTTTATGCAACAACAGAAAGAGAGAGAGAGAGAGAGAGAGAGAGTAGAAGATGAAAATTCCAACAAGGATAAAGAAATGAGAAACATAATTGTAGAGTATAGCATTCCCAAATCCTATCATCATCAA
The DNA here is from genome assembly GCA_031772625.1 of Pinus tabuliformis. NCBI lineage: Eukaryota > Viridiplantae > Streptophyta > Pinopsida > Pinales > Pinaceae > Pinus > Pinus tabuliformis. The sequence continues at coordinate 1,233,245,850 of CM062817.1, read as the reverse complement.
GAAGGAAAATCCATGGGAAAAGGATAAAATAAAAATTCCCCTGAGTAGATGGAGACCCTAGGGAGTTTGAGAGCTAAATTGAGAAGTTGCAAGGAAAACAATGAGAAGATTATCCGATCTCAAGAGAGACAAATAGATTTGAATGCAGTGATCCTGTAGAATATATTGGATTTTCAAAGACAAAGGGAATATGAGCTTGGTGCTATTTATCTAGGTAGGCACAAATCCAAGAAAATTCCAGGCTAATATCTAGAAGCAAGGACTAGAGGCTAGCACAACAGAAGGTTGTGAGTAAAAAAAGAGGCACAATCAAGCTAGTGAAGACATGGTGAGGGGAGAAACCCCACTTAGTACTCCATAAAGAGAATCAAGTAGTCATAACCAAATTTCTAATGCAACAACCAAGAGGCATCATCATCAAAGGAGGAGCGAGAAGAGGTCAATGCCAAAGGAGTTGAAGCAATCCAAGCCGGCCACCTTTGATGGAGAAAACAAAAAGGCTGAAGAGGAAGAACCTGGCTATTAAGAATGAGGAAGTATTTTAGAGTCCATGACAACTCTAATAATATGAATGCCAAAGTGGTTATTTTTAGCTTGAAGGATAAGGCTAAGTTACTATGATAGCAAATTTAAAGAATCCATGAGAATAAGTTAGGAAGGCTTAATGTTGATGAGTATATTAACAAATTTTTGGAGTTGTTGAATTACATACACTACATAAGAGATGACAAGGTGAATATTCAAAGGTACCTCATTGGATTACCACAAGCTTACTGGGACAAAATTGAGTTTGATGAGCCAAGAACCTTTGAGGGCACTGCCTAGAAGGCCAAATATTGTTATAAGTAGTCCAAGCATAAGGATGAGTTCTAAATAGATTGGAAAATGGGAGATAATATTGGATTCAAGGGGAAAGGGACAAGATACTCAGGACATAATCCAATAGGGAGAAATGTGAAGTTCATCCCTTCCACTAAGTAGAAGTTTTAGCACAAGGTCACTACTACCAGTATAGACCAACCTACTTATCCAACAAAAGAAGAGGCTGCAAAGTTTATAAGATGGCCTTTTCAATGTTGGAGATGTGGAGAGAACCACATGTAGAGAGGTTGTGCTCATTAACAACATAATGGAATGATGTTGAACAATGGTACAAGAGGTAGCAATGGTGAATGGTGTGATCTGAATGGAAAGTGTCATCCACCCATGGTATTCATCCACCCATAGTATTTATCCACCCATGGAATTTACCCATGGTATTGTAAGTGGCATCCATCCATGGTATTTATCAACCTATGGAATTCACCCATGGTATTGTAAGTGGCATCTGCCCATGGTATTGTATGTTGCATCCACCCATGGTCTTCACCCACGCATGGTATTTATCCAACCATGGAATTTACCCATGCTATTGTAAGTGGCATCCACCCATGGTATTCATTCACCCATGGTATTTACCCACCCATGGAATTTACCTATGGTATTTATGAGGCTCATCAATAGGTAAATTATATGGGCCTTAATGCCAATCTCCAACTTATTAAAATCAACTTTTCTCACATTTCTTTACATATTTTATTCTATTTTGCTTAGTGAGAAGGGTAAAGGTGAGATGTTATGTCATGTGGCCTAATATGCATTAATTTCATGATTCAGAGCATTTTTGGGCTAATTTAGGTGAAGGAACTCAAAGTAGACAAGCAAGAGGTATTTTAGGAGATTGGATCTCCCTCCTTAACTCCTAAATCACTCGAAGAATCCTCCACCGAATCTCATCAGCTCAAAGTTACAAGCAGCCAAGCCCACCAAGTTCATTGGCAGCCAAGTCATTGATAGTTGAAGCCAAGTCAATCTCGAGTTTAGGATCCAAGCCTCCCTAATTTTAAGGAATTCGTTGGTAGCTTCAGTTGTATAAATAAGAAGGCCTAGGGCCTCATTAGGATTCAACTTTTTATTGTATCCAAGAGGAAATTTTGAGCTTATGATATTGTGACTATTATTCTCATGTTATTTTTGACATTTTGGTGATAATGAAAAGGGTTTCTTTGATCCAACACTGAGTTGACTTAGAGGGCTGAAGCTCTTGGGTTAGGGCCCAACCCTAGCAGCAGAGGTTCCTCTTTTTGTACATGTATCCTTAGATTAGAATCATAGATTAGTTGTTGAAGTTATCTTTGTTTTGTTTAATTTACAAGTCTTTGCATGATTGATTAGTTTTGCTTGCATTAGTTGAAGAAGTAGATCAATGTTATAGTAGTGAAAGAAAATACTTTAGAAAAGCTTGTGATATTGGCCTCAACCTCATCTCCCTTATGGGATCATGGTTTGAGGGCCCCACTCTCACAGCCCCAAAAATAGATGTATATGTTGGTTATTACATAGCTTATGATTTCTTGTTAAGTAGATCATTGTTAATGGTTTCTTAGAAGCATCTGCAATTGTCATTTGGTTTCTTGAGTTTGTTGTAGATTAGAAAGCATTCCATTCCATAGATTTGATCCATTAGCTATCAATAAATCAGTTTCTCAAATTCAACCCATCTTTTCCACATTTACATAGAGCTATGCATAAATGAAGAAATGAATATGTGTTGTTGCAAGAGTTTTTTATCTGCAGGGAGGAACTCATTCCCCCAGCCTCATCTAAGTCTTATCCACCTCTTGCCAAACACTACCAATCACGAATTTATATTTCTATTTTGTAGCCACCTTGAGCAAATCCAACCATCTTGAAGAGTTGGGATGATCCTTGGGTAGTGTCCACCTTCCCCATACTTTATTCCACCATAATATACCTTCCCAACACTTCCTTTCACCTTTCTTACCTTCCTACATCTTTCAGCTAAGTTTCTTGTAGCAAACCAGGACATCCTGTAGTAACTACAAGAAATCCTCTAGCAAATGCAGGAAACCTTGTAGCAGCCCGTTTTAGACTTTTTTTGGAAGAAATGATGATCAGAGCCTAGGGTAGTCCTTCAACTTGACCTCTATAGCCCTCAATGCCATTTTTGACCATTTTTCCCATACCTTCATCCCCTACAAAAGATCAGCTTGTTTAGCTTAACATTTACATTTCTAAATTGAAAAACAGAAGACTCTTTTCTGCAAAATTTAGCTAGTGCATGTTGGGTGTGTGTTATATCCTTTACACAACTTCATTTCATGTCATTTCATATCAATTTCTATTTACCACTTTCATTTCCTTAACATAGGAAATCATTTACTTTCTGCATTATAGATAGATTTACATTCACTATCAATAGTCAGTGTTCTTCTAGTTAATAGAAGATTGGTTTGAAAAATCTTAGTGGTATATCGCCCCAGTTGAGAAGTGACAAGAGTAGACTGTTGCATCTGCTATGCATATAGCACTGTCACCTCCAAGTTTGTATGAACCCCTGGTTGATAAAGTAAATTTGGTCACCCTATGAGTTGCATCATCCTAGCTGCAATAGTGGAGCTTGTTAATGCCAGAAAATTGTACACCTGCTCGTACAATCCAGAAGACGTTAAAAGTGTCCAACACAATGCACAGGTGGATATTTTCCTACTGAATACATTATAAAGATTCAAAAAATCAAAGGTTCTCCTAAGGTGAAAATTTTATAAAGGAAATCAATTAAGGTCGTGTGTATATTTCTTCGATAAATGCATGTGCAACATATCATCAGAAAATCTGTGCAGTTGCAAAAAAGGTGACTCAGCAGTTCAGGACCACTCCACACACCTGGAGCCAATTTCTTGATACGAGGTCAGCCTAATACAAATGAATTCGAGTTGCCTTGGAGAAGTGCAACCATAAATGGAATCCTCTTGTCCTAATCATGTGTCTTTATCATACATGTACCAAGATAGGGAAGAGGGATTAAAAAATTCTATATAAACAGGCCATGGGAGAGCCAAAAGAGGAGACATTGTTATGCTGGCCAAATTGCTTGTAAGCAAACCACCATTTTATTGTTGAACTAAGGAAGTGAAGAGCAACACCATGTTGGCCAAATTTCTTTTAAGCAACCCAAAATCTTAGTGAGTGCAGAGAATCCACCCTTTGGAGAGTCTTCACACTTCTTCTTCTAGAGAGGAGAAACTTAGAAAGAGATTGAGGAAAAGAAACATCCTTGCTGAGGATTTTTGAGCTCCCTAGTTCAAAGAATTCTCTTCAAGTGTTCTAGCATTCTGATTGTATTCAACCTCTACTACCAACAATCAATAAAGGGATATTTTTCCATATATTATTGTTGTGTTTTCTCCATTTAAGCATTGTTATGTTCATGCACCTCTTTGTTTAAGTTTATTTTTTTGTATGCATTGTATCCACTATTTCCAATGTTGCGTTTATTTAAGTTTGTCCACTAACAACACCAATTTTGAATGTGATCCTTTACAGGTAACAATCTACTGCTAAGGGGGTGTTTTTTTGGTACACTTGTGCTCCAAAAACACTACAACAAGAATGGAGACCATACTGATCTCTTTTAATTAATCTAGAGATTGTTTGTAGGACCTCCTCTCTACACAAACATATTTCAAGGTGCTCCTCACCTCCATAGACTTTTTACAGTTCCCTGGGACCTATTTTGAGCCTGTGGAAGTGAAGAAATTTCAAATTTTTCTCGCCTACACGTTTTCTTATTTGATAAAGGTGAAGTGCACGTTTGTATCTTCAAAAACCACGAAGCGCATGTCTGTTTCTATAGAACATGCATGGAAAATAGAAAAACAGCAAAATGACCTGTATTTTTGAATTTTCTCAGGTGATTAGCAGCCTCTAGTGAATTTCCTTCACCTATGCATTCTGGATTTTACTGTTCAGTACCCCTAGTTGCTTGAATGAACCCTAGTTCATCAAGCAATTATATTTTTTCTATTTTTATTTTTTTGTTTATTTGCAAACAAATACCCACATAGCTTAATTAGAGAGAAAAGTTGCTGAAAAATGTGCAACAAGAAATGTTAAATTTAGAATGTGCTAAAAATAGACCTGCTAAAAATAGCATGTCTAAAAATAGTAGTTTGGCTAGTGAGGTCATTGGCCACATTGGGTGAGAGGTGAAACTGCTAAAAATAGAAAATTCTAAAAATAGAATTTCTGGGTCCCTTCCTATTTATAGCAGTCCCTAGTCTATCTATAGGAAGTAAAATTAATTTTGGTCTTAACAGTAGTTGGAAAAATTAATTAATTAATTCAGTTGAGTTAATTAATTAAGGAAATTCGAATTTGAAGCCTTTGTGAGCATGCACATGAGTTGTCCCACTGACTGAGGAATTTATCCTTAATTTCCTCCACTGATTGAGGGAATAAGTATGAGTTCTATAATGAGAGAATCAGTTGACTTAGTTCTAACTAGTCAAGTCCAGTTAGATTATTTTAACAAGTTGTTAAAATAATAAAATATAGTTTGTTAATGCTTGCATGCATGTGACCACTATTATTTTAGATAACTAAGAATTCACTCATGGATAACTGTTGCATGTCAGTTTTGTCAAAGACCCAGTTGAGATAAGATGTAGGACAGTGTACTATCAGATGCTTGACTATTTCTAGTAAGTAGTTTTTGCATGGTTGAGGAATTAGTGTCCTCAAAGATTGTGTAGTTGGACCATAGGTTGACTTGGTATGTTTGGAATTAATTGCATATGATTTTTCTATTATTTCCTAAGAAAACTATGCAAGGAAATAGGGATTGGACCATAGGTAAAGCCTTTATATATAGGGCTTGGTTGGTTCATGAGACATATCTTCATAGTTCATTGAGAACTGAATAGCTTGAGAGCTAATTCTTTTTTTATTGTGAAGAGGATTTCCACTTGATTGATAATACATGGTTGGGGTTTTATGCTAGTGCTTTCCCCCGGATATATCTTGTGTTATGTGTGATTATTTCTCTTGATCAGTTATGCATGTTTCTACTTGATGTTTCTCATGAATTCGATTATGCTTCCGCTTAATGTTTTGTAGAAGTAAAACAAGTATTATGATTTAGGACATTGCATATATCGGTTTGTTCTACAGGTGAAATTTCTACATGGTATCGGAGCACAAGTGATCAAGCAAGAACAGTATACTAGCAGGAGAAATTCGAAGTTTATATTCAGGATATAGATCCCAAGTTCTTATCACATCTATTACATTGATGGCGTTCTATGGTTTGAGGCTTGAGTATGCCCTTGATGGCAGCTCAAACTATATAGCTTGGAAGGATCGCATGGAGGTAGTTTTGGAATATAATGGTCTTAAGGATTTCATTGATCAAGAAATCCCTAAGCCTACTGACAAGACTGAGCAGGTGGAATGGAGGAAGTGTGGCTAGAGCTAGGAGAATTCTCTTGGAGGGAGTGTGAGATCACATTGTCTCGAGCCTCCATGGGAAGGAGACTCCACATGCAGTGTGGAAAACATTGAAAGATTTATATCAGAATAGCAGTGATTAGAGGAAGCTGGCACTGAAGGACAGACTTTGAAAGATCAAGTGTGAAACGGATGAGACGATCTCTATGTATCTGACCAAGCTCATCACATGCAGGGATGAGCTTGCAAGTGTAGGGGTCATGACATCAAATGAGGATATGGTGAGTCTAGCACTCCTCGGCCTTCCTAAGAGCTAGCATAGCTACTAGGACTCGGTGAATGGAAGGGAGAGACTTCCAGATTGGGAACGACTATGGTTGGATTTGATGCAGGAGGAGATCAGACGAAGCACCAGAGATAGTTCTTCATCCATGCGTGATGAGGAGAACTGTGCCTTAGCGAGTAAGGCGAAGAAGGGGAAGGAGAAGGTTTCTCTTTCTGAATCCAGTTCTTCCAATGATGGGAAGAAGGTTTACAAATCGAAAGTGCAATGCTTTCGTTGTCATGAGGTGGGCCATTATGTTGCAAGTTGTCCACGGAGGAAATCCAAGAAGGGATGCAAGGAAGGATCTGAAGGTGAGACACTTTCTTCACAGTTTGATTTGGATTTCACACTCTTTGCATGCATGGTTTCATCCATGGTGGGAAGTGGTTGGTTTCTTGACAGTGGAGCTTCTTTCCACATGACCGACGACAAGAGTTTTTTCAGTATTTTGGAGGAGAAAGATCTCCAGATACTCATAGTGATGGGTAATGATGAGAAGTATAGTGTCTCAGGCGTAGGCATGGTTATTTTTCAGAGGGAGCATGGATCTCGCCTTACCTTGACCGATGTCAAGTATGTACCAGGACTGAAGAGAAACTTGGTGTCGATCGCGATGCTGGAAGACAGAGGCTATGATGTAGTCTTCAGTAAGGGAAAGGTTTTCCTTAGACACATCATCACTAGACAAGGGAAGCAGATTGTTTCATGAGTCAAGAACCTATATGCTCTTGAGGTTCAAAATGCATGCAAAGCCTTGAGCAGCAAGGAAACTGATGGAGACTTGGTGGTTGAGAGGGAGGGTATATTACCTCTTAACATGCAGAGCCAGAAGAAGTCTCAGATGATTATGGAGGAGCCATGATTGGTGTAGCAGCTTCAGGAGGTTGTGGAGCAGCCAAAACAGGGGAAGCTGAGAGTAGATCAAGTAGAGACATCTACTCATGTAGAGACCTCCAGTAGGGGGAAACTTCAAGCCAGGTGGGCTGAGGGATCACATGCAACAATACCTCCAGATAAGAGGTGGGGAAATATAGAGTGATCATCCCAAGGAGGAGGGGTAGGATCCTTGAGGTACCCAACCTCTTGGATGATACCTTGCTACAGGAGCCCCGATGTGGAGTAGCAGGAACTGACTGATTGGGTAGAGACAGATGCGGATGGAGTGGCAGAGAGAGAGATAGTGCAGGGAATCCCAGGACAGCGCATAGCTAGCAAGCTGCAACAATGTGAGAGGCACAAGTGTTTTGCATAGTGCTAGGTGGCACAGAGAGGTGTGCAATGGTGCGAGATGCATGGAGATTTGCAGTAGTGCAGATGTCAGAGAGGTAGCACTTGTCAGCAACAGGTAGAGCTTCAGCATCAAAGTATGTTCCTAGCCCAACAGAGTGGTCATTTGGGAGTGTTTTTGTTCGAAGTGTTGTTGGAGCAAGTCGACCGGGTAGATGTGTTGCATGCAAAACATTCGAGAGTTACAAGATCAGGTTCGAGAGGAAGCCTTTCTTATTGAGAGGGAGTGTTGAAAATGTTCAACAAGAAATGTTAAATTCAGAATGTGCTAAAAATAGACCTGCTAAAAATAACATGTCTAAAAATAGCAGTTTGGCTAGTGAGGCCATTGGCCACATTGGGTGAGAGGTGAAACTGCTAAAAATAGAAAGTTCTAAAAATAATATTTATGGGTCCCTTCCTATTTATAGCATTACCTAGTCTATCTATAGGAAGTAAAATTAATTTTGGTCTTAACAGGAGTTGGAAATATTAATTAATTAATTCAGTTGAGTTAATTAGTTAAGGAAATTTGAATTTGAAGTATTTGTGAGCATGCACATGAGTTGTCCCACTGATTGAGGCATTTATCCTTAATTTCCTCTACTGATTGATGGAATAAGTATGAGTTCTATAATGAGAGAATCAGTTGACTTAGTTCTAACTAGTCAAGTCCAGTTCGATTATTTTAACAAGTTGTTAAAATAATAAAATATAGTTTGTTAATGCTTGCATGCATGTGACAACTATTATTTTAGATAACTGAGAATTCACTCATGGATAACTGTAGCATGTCAGTCCTGTCAGAGACATAGTTGAGATCAGATGTGGGGCAGTGTACTATCAGATGCTTGACTATTTCTAGTAAGTAGTTTTTGCATGGTTGAGGAATTAGTGTCCTCAAAGATTGTGTAGTTGGACCATAGGTTGACTTGGTATGTTTGGAATTAATTGCATATGATTTTGCTATTATTTCCTAAGAAAACTATGCAAGAAAATAGGGATTGGACCATAGCTAAAGCCTTTATATACAGGGCTTGGTTGGTTCATGAGACATATCTTCATCTCTTCATGGTTCATTGAGAACTGAATAGCTTGAGAGCTAATTCTTTTTGTATTGTGAAGAGGATTTCCACTTGATTGATAATACATGCTTGGGGTTTTATGCTGGTGCTTTCCCCTGGAAATATCTTGTGTTATGTGTGATTATTTCTCTTGATCAGTTATGCATGTTTCTACTTGATGTTGCTCATGAATTTGATTATGCTTCTGCTTAATGTTTTGTAGAAGTAGAACAAGTATTATGCTTTAGGACATTGCATATATCGGTTTGTTCTACAGGTGAAATCTCTACAAAAGTAAGTGGCCATAATCCACATATGTTTTCAAACTATTTCGCTTAATATTTTTCAAATCATATTAGCTTAATTAGTAAAGAAAGTAAGTGGCCATTATCCACAAATCTTATTACTAACCAAAGTAATTTTTGGGGGACTAGGAGCAAATGTTAGTAGACAAAGTGAGTAATCCCTTCTTCCCTTTCGTCTCCTAGACGAACCTAGAATTTTATATGAAAACCTTCTTGAAAATATTTTAACTTCCATCTCCCTCAGTAAATTCCACATATTTTAATAGGAAAAAGTAAGTGGCTCATAATCCACAAAAAAAATTATTTTTCCATGCAAGGAACAACGAACACCTAGTGTAATTAAAAGGATATTGGAAAGGATCGTCGCATATCCAAATCTTATCACACTTATATGTTCAATTTGCATCACACACTAAGCCTCCATACACTTTGTACTCAAAGACCATCCATTTTTGGATCTTTGGTTACTTAGTATATTTTGGCTTACCGAGTCACCCCATAAGTGAAATAAGTCTCTTTAAAAAACAACCATAACTTGAACAAATTAAGTTTCCCCACAGGAGCCACCAAAAAATTTATAGTTCAGGTTAGTACCATTGGGGGTAGGCATCCCATAAGTCACCATGGTCATGCTTCACCATTGAAACATAGTTGTTGACTTTCTAGGGAGCTTAAAAATCCTTCAACAATTCCACGGAAAAGAAAACCTGAGCATGGCGGAGACCCGATTCGTAGGGGGTTCAGCTTAGGCCCAATCCATGCAATACTCTTTGGGGCTACCTGACCCATCTAGTGCTCAGTATTGGTAACCGATTACCAAGAAGCTAAAGACTCGAATGCTCACGTGGAATGAAGGTACTTAGTGACCAAATCTAGGGCATCCTTCCCTATAGGTGACGGTGCAGGCAACACTCAACCCTCATTACCATTACCTTGGTTGATTCCTCGACTACTGGAAGGTGTCACCAGTTCTTTCGAGACATTTCCCTAGGACCCATCAGAGGTTATCTCTGCAAGGCCCAATTACTTTAAGAGTGGATAGGATGATTAGGTCTTCACAGGACTATTTATCATATGCAACAAACAAAAACCCTTTTTTTTTTCTTTGTCACATAGTTTAATTAAAGGAAAATAAACTATTGATATTTTCACTTTGCTTTATGTATGTAATCCAATTGCATTAATATATACATCTTCCCTCATCACTAAAATCAAAGTGGCACATAATCTAAATCTAAACCATAGGGGACCCTACGACTCCCCGTCAATCTAGGCATTTTTAAACTTCCCCCCATTACTGGGAGGTGTACCAGGACTCTCACCATTTAGGCAAAGAAGGCGTCATTTAGCCACCATTATTCGATATTCCTTTATTGGTGCAACTTTGCTTGGAACTCCTCCATGCTAAGGGACACCCTTCACCACTCCTAAAGGATCCTCACACGCTACCCCCTTTTGGAGTGCACACACTTCTCCTCCAAATAGTCCCCAAGCTATCCACCAGGGTAATCCTCCTGTGACATCCCCACAGAGGACTCCACTGCACATAGTTGTCCAGAATTGTTTTGTGATGGTATGGAATGCATAGATTTCGTTTTTAGCTTCATTAAATCTCCCAGATTTAGGAAAGATTACAAATTACTCGATCAAACATGACCAAATGGCCATATATGCCCACAAAGCTCCCTTCAAATATTCCAAAATTGGAGGGAAAGCAAAGTGAAGACACAGGGAAACATGTCATGAAATTTCACCTGTGGTGTTCATCTAACAGCATCACAAAAGATACTATTAGATTAAGGTTATTTCAACGCACTCTAACAGGGCCCGCCTCGAATTGGTATATAGACCAACCCTCTATGTCTCATGGAACCTTTAGCTCATTAGCTAAATCATTCCTTACTATCTTCCAACTCCCAATCCACCATGATTCTGGGTTAGAGATTTTAACCAATTTCAAGCAAACACAACCTATGCACATCTCAGAACATATCCACAAATGGCGGAAACACCGCAGCTTATGCAAAACTTATTTTGAAGATAAAGTCATCCTAGACATTTTCTTGATATCCCTCACCTCTGAAATCCTAAAGGACATGGCTAAAACATTCCCACAAAGCGAGGAAGAATCCATCAGTAAAGCCCAACAACTAGAGTTGATCTATAACCAATCGAGGTACATTTACCATGTACTCCTAGATGCCTCACGCCTGCAATATTATCAAGAAATAGTAGGTGCATCCAATATTACTAACAAATTAATTGGGGCCCTATCCCAAAGACATCACAACAATAGTTGTCAATACCCTGTGTATCTAATGAAAGGCCCATCTTACAATGCTACACCACCATTACAAAATAATGGGTATTATAATGGTCAACCTGCACCTATGCAGAATATAGGCGACACTAGCCCCCCCAAGGAGGCTTGTATCATCCCCCACAAGGAAATCAATACTCCTCTTGGAGTATGGATAAATGTCTACTCCCCCGATCCAGTACATTAATAGGGACACGAGAACCAATATTCTCATTTCCCAACACCGCAATAGAATATCTCGTTAAAGCAAGAAGTACATGGGTAAGTCTAGTGCAACCATCTCTCGCCTCATCACATCAATTAGAAGAAAAATCGAATTTGATTAATTATTCTAACGGTGCTAGGAAAAAACCAAAAAATAAGCCAAAGGGAGAGCCCAAGTGGGGAGGCAGCAACCCCCAAGGGCACCAGGAAGGGACAACCCCAACTAAAACCAAAACCAGGGTATGACCAATAACAACTTGCAAAAATAGGGCAAGAACACTAGTCTCTGGACTAATCATGCATGTGCCATCTACAGGGAGTATGGCCATTATACCCATCATTGTCCCCAACTTCCTGATTTAAAAAGGATACAAGATAGTAGGGGGAAAAGTGGCCAACTAACTGCAGTCATGTAGGAACCCTTTCCCCATCAGGGAATTGTTAACACCTAACAACAAACTTCCCAAGCTCACCCATCTGCAGGGAACCTCAACAATACTCCTAACCATGATATCTTCATGACAGGAGAGGACGTCCTCTTGCAAATGATGAATTGTACTTATGAGGCTCCCCCAGAGCCCAGTCTATCCACCTCGACTAAGGCTATACCTGCTAGACCATTAACCATTACAAGGCCTTCCATAGATGTCATGACCTAAATGCTTAAAGGACCTTTATGGCATGCAGGGCCCAATTCAAGATCTGCCCATAGTTACAACATAGTCGATGACTTGGCTCAATCACCATCAGTTATGTTAACACTTGAAGTCCTACAAACATGTCCAACCCAGGGGAAATCCCTACTTTCTGCTTTAGGCATAATCGACCCATATGATTCCCACCTTATGGTCTTTGACTTGGACAAAGCTACTCCTCAGCTACCCTCAGCCATCGCTTTCCAAATCCCTATCTCAGTCCATAATATCAATATCCATTATTGCATTGTTGATGAAGGGGCTTCCACATGCATCATTTCCAAATCCGTTTAGAAAAAATTAGGATCCCCTGAACTTAAGCCTTCTGATATAATGCTTAGAGCTTACGACAAATTCCCTTCTACTCCCTTCGCTTTATACCCTAGCATTCCATTTAAGTTGGCTAGAAAAACTGTGTTAATAGTCATTGAAGTACTGGATGCCTAGTTGGATTACAACATCCTCCTATGCCAAAGTTATATGTATGAAATGCTCGCAGTCGCCCCATTAGTTTTTAGAATCATGATGTTCCCCCATGATGGGAAGTTCATTACCATTAATCAACTCACATACTATGAGAAGACAACTTCACCCACACTAGATGGCATGTTTCCCTTAGTATCCCAAGAGGTGGTCACTACTTACAATGAGATCAGGCCAGGCCAATTTAAGTCATCAAACCTACTAGGAACATTCCCAAGAGGCCCTCTAGTAATAGAAGAGCTTGTCCCAAATACCAGAGTACCAGTTTGCATGATGACTTCATCAAACACCGTCCAAACACCGAATAAGTTCCAGACACCTCAACACCTATAACAGAAGAAGTTAGGTCTTTACCTACTACAATCATGTAAACCCCTTTCTTATGCCACCCACCCAGGTTCATCTCACACCAAGCCATGACAACCCTCACATTACAAAATATGACTGTTGCAATACCAGTTTGGTACCTAATCCCCATGACTATGTTAGTTGAGTTAGGACACATGTAGGAAGGGAGCTTCCCTATACCTCCATTGTAGAGGAACACCCTTACTCAAAACTATCTAGCACCTACCACAATTGGAGCCACCATAAAAGAAAAACAAAATGGTAAAAAAGGAGAAACTTCCAACTCCTCCAAACCCATGCAACCCTACGTGTTATGTGAGGAATTCGGGCACCCAACTCATATATGTCTCGAAATAGATGAATTAAAAACAATAATGAATGCCTCCAACACATTGGTAACCTCATCTCAACAAAAAGGAATGAAAGTCATACCCTTACGTAACAAGGAAGTACGCACCAACCATACGTGCCCCATATGCGATAAATATAGACACTACACTCATCATTGCCTGAATATCCCTGAACTCCAAAATACACTAAAATATCTCATCCAAACCATTAACAATGATTCCATAGTGCCAACCCTGCCTCCACGGAACGAAAAATTCCAATACATCTTCTACATACACGAAGAGGCATCATCTAGCTCCACGCCTGCCTACAACACACGAGGGTGAAAAAATCTATATTTTCACCGCTCCACTTTACCATGTGTTATATGTGATGACCCTACCCATTTGGTAGACTGGTGCCCAAAATTATGGACACACTGCCAAGTCCGACCCAACACCCTGGAGGACCCAATAAAGAGTTATAGGCATCAATACCACGTATGCACTATATGCGAGGAGAACCATCATAAAAAGAAGTGCCCTCACCTTCCTCAATTCTGAAAAACAACGAATTTCATACGTAACTTCGTAAAGGAAAATCCCTATCTACTAGACTCAAATACGGAATCCACAGAACCCACCCCCCCACCTGGCGAAGAAGGACCCCTAGATGTCCTATGTGTGTTCGAGGAGAAAAGACGGCTAGGCCCCTGCCATTTCACCTCCCATCACCATCACCAGGCTAGACTAGGCCAAAAGCAATAAAAAAAACCTGGCAAATAAATTCGCCCATTACATGCACATTATGCGACAAACCCAATCATTTGATCAATAAATGTTGCGAACTGAGTAGATTCAATGATATCTTCCGCTTAGTAGCCCAAATCCCCTATAAGCACCTCTCAAACCAAGAAAAAATTACATGGTGTTATTGTTGCATATGCTCTCAATTCCACCACACAAGGAATTGTCAGTACCTTACATGGTTTTGTGCAACAAGAGAAGCACTAAAACAAACCCACACAAACAGGTCACGCAATAACAAAACCTTGCCCCAAAGATGGATACCCCCACAAGATATATTGGATCGTCATAACAAGACCTCACCCCAGAGATGGATACCTCCACAAGATATCATATCTCACAATAACTAGACCTCGCCCCAGAGATGGATACCTCCACAAGATATCCAGTCATACAATGAAAAAGAGGCATCAACATCTCATGCCATGAGTAGCACTGCCTCTCATACAATCTATTCGGTTAGTGCTGAACCAATTTAGAGAGACCATGTGCATGGCACAACGAAAGTTTGAAACCCTTTGGAATCACGCATACATCATCAAACATTTCCTCCACTAGGGGGCATACATACTATCATAGCCCAACGAAATTTTCCTAAAAAACCCTGTCAATGGTCTCTACCTAAAAATATTTCACCCATAAAATTTTAGAGTAAGCATGTATGTATAGTGACTTATTGTTTATGATGATCACCTCATTATAGATGTATTCTAAAAATCACTCTCTCATCTCATGTAAACAGATGGATCTTCCGCTAGATTGTCACCATGGGTTCACTGTGTTGGGTGTGGAGCCTGATTATCTTCTATATTCAAAGGTATCGCCACATAGGACCCCAGTTCGAAATGGGGGCGGCAACACTGCCCATAAAATATTCGCTGCAGGTGGGGTCCAAGGGGGGGCGGCTGCGACCTTTGGGAGCCCCCCCCTGGCGGGGGGGTTTCGGGGGCAACGCCCCCGAAGCTAAAACAGCTCTAAAATTGCCTTGTAAAAGTATAGTAATTTCTAGTCAATCTGGGCCGTTCATTAGGCGGATGATCTGACGATAGAACTTATGTTTAGTTTAGGGTTTTTTGCCCTAGAAGGCAACCCCTCTCTTTGTATGAGGGTATTGTATTTGAGGCTGTGTGATAGATGTGTATTGTGTGAGCGAGAAACGGAGAGGTGAGACTGTGAGAGAAAACAGAGGATATTACATCGGATTTTCTGTAGGTTGTGTCTCTTCATTTTGCTGGATAATAGAAAGGAAGGATTGGCTGTTCGGGGTGGACGTAGCCCAAACTGGGTGAGCCACGTATATCTGTGTCTCTCTTGTTTTGTGCGTTTTCTGTGTTTATATTTCTGCAATATTTTATGTGTTCCATTGCTCCGTAATATATAATTTTCTAACAACTGGTATCAGAGCCGAAGGTCTATTTGGCTGATAAACTCGCAGGAAAGAAGGGTTCCTGGTTCGAGTGGGAGCAATGGCGAAAGATGGTAAGTTTAGGGTCGAGAAATTTAATGGCCAAAACTTCTCGCTGTGGAAGATGCAGATGGAAGATTATCTGTATCAGAAAGATCTATACCTACCATTGGGCGGAAAAACAAAGATGCCGACGGGTATGAAAGATGAAGAATGGAACCTTCTCGATAGAAAGGCACTCGGAACAATACGGTTGTGCCTTGCTGCGTCAGTCGCCTTCAACATTTCGAAGGAAACCACAACAGAGGGTTTGATGCAGACGTTGTCGAAACTATATGAAAAACCCTCGGCCTCAAACAAGGTATTTCTTATGAAACGGTTATTTAATATGAATATGTCGGAAGGTGGATCTGTTGCAAACCACTTAAATGATTTTAATACAGTTACAAGTCAGTTAAGTTCTGTAGGGGTAAACTTTGATGATGAAGTTAGAGCTCTATTATTCTTGTGCTCATTACTAGAAAGTTGGAATGGTTTGGTAATGGCCATTAGTAACTCCGTTTCTGGATCTAGTACTTTAAAGTTTGATGATGTTGTCGGTGCTATCCTTAGCGAGGAAATGCGACGGAAAAGCTCTGGTGAGACATCGGGAAATGCTTTGAGTGCAGAGTCTAGAGGAAGAAAAATGGAAAGAGGAAAGAGCTCAGGATATCGCAGTAAATCAAGGAAAGGCAGATCCAAGTCCAGATCGGGGATAGTGTGCTGGAAATGTGGAAAGAAAGGACACCTAAAGAAAGACTGTAGATCTCAGAAGGGAACAGAAGGAGATGCACAGCAAGAAAAAAATCATGAAGCAAATGTGACAGGTGAGGTATTACAAGATGCTTTGATTCTTTCTTTCGAAAATATTACTGATTCCTGGGTGGTAGATTTAGGGGCTTCATTCCATGCCACACCTGATAAGAAATACTTTCATGACTATGTTCAAGGAGATTTTGGACAAGTTCGTCTGGGTGATGATAAACCTTGTAAAATCGTTGGAATGGGTAAGGTTCTTGTAAAACAGCGGAATGGAAACCAATGGCTATTAAAGGAGGTAAGGCATGTTCTAGATCTAAAGAAACATCTAATTTCAACAGGGCAATTAGGCGGTGAAGGTTGTGTGACAACTTTCACAGATAAAGCTTGGAAGGTCACCAAAGGAGCCTTGGTAATAGCAAAAGGCGAAAAGGTTGGTACATTGTATTTATGCAATGGTATTTCTAACTCTGTTAATGCTTTAACTTCCAAAGGAGCAGATGCAGCATTATGGCATCATAGGCTCGGACACATGAGTGAAAAGGGGATGAAGATTCTTCACTCAAGGAATTTGTTGCCGGGTTTGAAGAATGTTGATTTGGACTTCTGTGAGAATTGCATTTATGGAAAACAAAACAGAGTCAGATTTCTCAGAGTTGGGAAAGAAAAGAAGAATGAAAAATTAGAGCTTGTGCATACAGATGTATGGGTACCTGCTCAGGTATCATCTCTCGGTGGCTCTCGTTATTATGTTACTTTTATTGATGATACAACTAGAAAAACTTGGATTTATTGTATTAAGAATAAATCTGATGTATTTGATACTTTCAAGAAATGGAAAGCTTTGGTTGAGATTGAGACAGGAAAGAAATTGAAGTGTCTTAGATCAGATAATGGAGGTGAATATTGCAGCAAAGAGTTTTATAGGTACTGTTCAGAGCATGGAATTCGCAGAGAGAAGACAGTTCCAAGAACACCACAAGAAAATGGTGTGTCAGAAAGGATGAACATAACAATCATGGAGCGTGCAAGGTGCATGAGATTGCATGCAGGATTGCCTTTACAGTTTTGGGCAGATGTTGTAGATACTGTTGTTTATCTAATAAACAGAGGGCCTTCAAGTTCCTTGGATGGTGGTGTTCCAGAGGAAGCATGGACAGGTAAAAAGGTAAACTACTCTATTTTAAAGCCTTTTGGTTGTGAGGCCTTTGTCCATATTGATAAAGAAAATAGAACAAAGCTTGAGGCAAAGTCAAAGAAATGTACCTTTATTGGATATGGTGTTAATGATTTTGGTTATCGCTTATATGATTACGAAAATCACAAAATCATTAGGAGCAGAGATGTAATATTCAATTAAAAGGTCTTGTATAAGAATCAGTTGCAGGAAAAGAAACAGGAAAAGGAAAACAAGGAATACGCAGTTCTTGATGAAATCACTGAAAAAGGAAAGGTGCCTGAAAATAATAATAATCAACAACCACAACAACAGCAACCACCACAACAACAACAGGCATCCCAAACACCTGAAAGTGGTGTTAGAAGATCTACCAGGATAAGTAGACCCCCTGAACGATACTCTCCTTCATTATATTATTTATTGTTGACTGATTTCGGTGAACCCGAATGTTATGAAGAAGCAATGCAGGTTGAAAGCAGGAAGAAGTGGGAGGTAGCCATGGAAGAAGAGATGGACTCCTTAATGCATACCCAGACTTGGGATTTAGTCAGGTTGCCTGTAGGAAAAACTACATTGAAGAATAAATGGGTTTACAGGCTGAAGGAAGAAGATGGAGGAAAACATAGGTATAAAGCTAGACTTGTGGTAAAGGGGTTTGCACAGAAGAAAGGTATTGATTTTGATGAAATATTTTCTCCTGTTGTTAAAATGACTTCAATCAGAACCATTTTAAGTCTTGTAGCAGCTGAAGATTTGCATCTTGAGCAGTTAGATGTAAAGACAGCCTTTCTCCATGGGGATTTGGAGGAAGAGATATATATGCAGCAACCACAAGGATATGAGGTGAAAGGGAAGGAGAAACTAGTGTGCAGGTTGAAGAAGAGCTTGTATGGCTTAAAACAGGCTCCAAGGCAGTGGTATCTAAAATTTGACAAGTTTATGTCTGAACAAGGTTATACTAGATGTCACTCTGATCATTGTGTTTATTTGAAAAATCAAAATGATGGCAGCTATATTATATTGTTATTGTATGTAGATGACATGCTTGTTGCAGGATCTAACATGCAGGAAATAAATGTGCTCAAAAGAAAATTGGAAAATTCATTTGCAATGAAGGATTTGGGAGCTGCAAAACAAATCCTTGGTATGAGAATAACTAGAGACAGGAAAAACCATAAATTAACATTATCTCAGAATGAGTACATACAAAAGGTGTTGAAAATATTTAACATGCACAATGCAAAACCAGTTAGTACACCTTTTGCTAGCCATTTCAAACTTAGCAAGGAAATGTGCCCAAAGACCCAAGAAGACATGGATTATATGTCTAAAGTTCCATATGCATCAGCAATTGGAAGCTTAATGTATGCAATGGTCTGCACAAGGCCTGATATTGCACATGCAGTGGGAGTTGTAAGCAGGTACATGAACAATCCAAGAAAGGAACATTGGATGGCAGTGAAATGGATTCTCAGATATTTGAAAGGTACCACAAATCAAGCATTATGCTTTGGTGGTTCAAACATCACCCTACAAGGATATGTTGATGTAGATATGGCAGGTGACAGAGATAATAGGAGGAGCACTACAGGATATGTATTTACTATTGGAGGAACAGCTGTTAGTTGGGTTTCAAAAATCCAAAGTGTTGTTGCACTTTCAACAACAGAAGCAGAGTATGTTGCTGCTACAGAGGCTAGTAAAGAAATGATTTGGTTACAAAGGTTTATGGGTGAATTGGGTAAGGAGCATGATATGGGCACGTTATACAGTGATAGTCAAAGTGCCATTCATCTTGCAAAGAACTCAACATTTCATTCCAGGACTAAACACATACAGCTCAAGTACCATTTCATACGATCAGTGTTGGAAGATGGAGAGTTGAAGCTGGAAAAGATACACACTAGCCAGAATCCTGCAGATATGCTAACAAAAGTTGTAACCAGGGAGAAACTGAGAATATGCTCAGTTTCAGTTGGTCTTCAAGGATGACAATGAAGATGAGAAATAGCCAGGTCCAAAGAGGAGTCATTGTCCAGCAAATGGAGTAGCGGTGGAGTTGCTACAATCAGTCTCCAAGTGGGAGATTGTTGGGTGTGGAGCCTGATTATCTTCTATATTCAAAGATATCGCCACATAGGACCCCAGTTCGAAATGGGGGCAGCAACGCCGCTCGTAAAATATTCGCTGTAGGGGGGGTCCAAGGGGGGGCGGTTGCGACCTTTGGGAGCCCCCCCTGGCGGGGGGTTTCGGGGGCAGCGCCCCGAAGCTAAAAACAGCTGTAAAATTGCCTTGTAAAAGTATAGTAATTTCTAGTCAATCTGGGCCGTTCATTAGGCGGATGATCTGACGGTAGAACTTATGTTTAGTTTAGGGTTTTTTGCCCTAGAAGGCAACCCCTCTCTTTGTATGAGGGTATTGTATTTGAGGTTGTGTGATAGATGTGTATTGTGTGAGCGAGAAACGGAGAGGTGAGACTGTGAGAGAAAACAGAGGATATTACAGCGGATTTGCTATAGGTTGTGTCTCTTCATTTTGCTGGATAATAGAAAGGAAGGACTGGCTGTTCGGGGTGGACGTAGCCCAAACTGGGTGAACCACGTATATTTGTGTCTCTCTTGTTTTGTGCGTTTTCTGTGTTTATATTTCTGCAATATTTTATGTGTTCCATTGCTCTGTAATATATAATTTTCTAACACACTGACGACGCATCTTGATGGTCGCAAAATCTCGCTGCCACAGCATGGGCCATATACTCTCCTAACCAAGCACCTTGTCTCTTCAATGGGCTATGTATCAACTCAGCCACCAACAATCAAGAAAAATATGATGACGTCATAGGCCTCCCGATTGATGCCTACCAGCTAGGCATCTATGCTACATGTATTCCTTTATTCCCAGCTCGTAGTATCACAGTTAAATAGGACGTTCCAAGCACGTGATTCATGCCTTTTTCGCAAGAATCTGCATGCACAAAGGTTAGCTAGGCATTTTGATCATATCACATTTACACATATACCCAGAGATCAAAATCATATAATTGATTGCATCACTAATCAAATCCTAGACTCACATGCATCACACATATATAACCATCAAGATATATAAAAATGATGCAAGAGCATCAAGGGTATTTTTTTATTTGTAAATATGTTAGAAAAGGGGGTGTGACAACTTTTAATATTTTATTTAATTTGTTATTTTAAATAAAATAGGAGAGTGAGGATTTTGCAAATATCCTTTTATTAATTAAAAGGATATGAGAGAATTTGGGTAGTTAAGGATATAAAGGGATAAGATTCTAGATAAAAGGATTTGTTGAGATATTTTAGTGATATTGAGATATTAAGGGGATTGAGAATTAAATTAGATCATTTTTAAAATTGTATAAATTCATTAAGCCTCAAAGGCATGGAGAGGAGATTGTGAGTTGTAGAGAGTGTGAGATTGGGAATAGAAAGCAGGGGTTTCTACTTGGGAGCCTTCGGGCAATTTGCAAAGGGACACCGAACTAGAGTATCGGGCCAACAAAAGTTTGTAAGTCATTGTTTTGTTTCAGATTATACATACATTGGTTGATTGATTGAGAAACTGTTTATTTGATTTCTGAAGTTCATGGCATTGTTGAATTAATGAAGAAATGATCAATGGGCTTGAATTTACATTGATTTTGTATGGTAACTGCCATGTATAATCATTGAGTGTAAAATGGCATTAAATCTCTGCGTAAAGGATGTATTGTAAGGCATTGAGTCTGTAGCTTGGTGTGGAACTCTATATGTAAAAACTCTATTCTGTCAGGGTCGTTGGTTATTGAGAAAAACTTGTGTAATTCAGTGACATCAATAATGGATGGATTTCACTGTTGCATAATGTGTTAAATGAACTATAAACCATCGAAGGGTTGTAGCATTGCTTTGGCACAGATTTGAATAGTCGATGTTTAATGGTGTTAAAAAAAAAACAATGCAAAATTGTCTGCCTGTCAATTGCGCTGAATTGGGTATGAACAAATTGTGAATCAATATTATTAATGTGTTGGTCTTTTGTCCAAGAATAAAGGTTGACATGATATATGACCACGTTATTAAAGCTGTTTGCAGGAGAACTTAAAATTGCATCGGTTCTGTATTAAAATACATAGTTGTTGACTGCGCCAGTGGTATTGAGTGACATCGTTTGTATAAGTCGACATTGAGAGCAGGAATATAAAACTGTGTTTCGGCTTGTAAAATCAATGGAACTTGACATACATAGTCTTGTTTTGTAATGCGACTGTGTGAGATGGAGGTTGCTGGAGTATTAATTCATATATGAGTTAAAATGACGTTCTAAAAAAAAGCTAAGTGCAGAATCGATATCTCTTAATCGAATTTCCATTTGAATGATTTTACTGTATGACAAAGGCGCAGGTTCGAAATCCATTCAATGGCAATGTTTGAAATCCGGTTAAGAATTTGTCCCCTTCGTGGTGTTTGAAACTGTGTGGAAGCTGGTAGTTAAAGCCCAGAAGTTTTGAAACAGTTTGTTTACCAATCGATTGAAGGTATGCTCTTTGCGTAATTGTTACAAATTGGAACAGAATTGTGTTACTTTTCCAAGTCTACATGCAGTGTTAGGGCGGATTGATGATAGGTTGTATAAATCAAAAGCGTCGGTATTGAGACAACCAGTCATATGTTGAAAGCGGCAGTCAGTGAATGTGAACACGGCGATGTTACTTTGGGTTTGATTAAAATGTAAATGGTGTCAAAAGCCTGTGGATTCGATAGTGTATTGATGCATTGATTTTTAAATGTTGTCAGTGTTGAATTGAAACGGTATTAATACAACCCGAGTGTAATGTGCTAAGCTTTGAACACATTCAGAAGTTGTAGTTTTATGAACTGATACATCTGCCAGATCGTTGAAGTTGAACACAATATGTATCCATTGTTGTATGGATAGGTATGAATGTTGGAATTGATCAAATTATAAGTTTTTATATGAATTGTCATTTTCCTAAAATGGGTAAAGTGTGCTTATATAATTGGAACTTGATTTTGTATTAAGTTCAAAAGCGGAATCTCGTTACCAGACATTGAGGGTTTGATTTGTAAAAAAATCTGAGATGCATGTTTATGATCACAGAGATTAAAGATTCTGGGTATTGTAGGCTAACCCTGCGACAATTTTTGGTATCAGAGCTTGGCTCTGTTGAAATTGAAGAATGTTTGTTTTTGTCTCTGAATGAATGCAAGAAGGTTTTGTTGAAGAACTGAAATGTATTTTTTGAATGTATGATGAATGATTGAAAGGAAGATCAGATTTCTAAATCTGATATGCAAACTACACAAGTGAACAGGATTGCAGAAACAAAGGGAGGACAAGATCATGCAAGATCTTAAAGGTGAGATGATTTCCTGATTTGAAATTTATGAATTGAAGTTTATGGTTGCAGAGAATATGATGGCAGTGAACCTGACATTCAGCTAAAGGCTGAATAGAGAGGAAAATTGCAGTGTCCTGAAGAAGAAGGTGAGTTGAAAAGATAGCCTAGAGAGTGAGTAGAGGAGAGTGCTCAAGAGGTTCCAGAGGCAATGAACCAGTACTTACCAAAAGACTGAGTGAGGAGAGCTTGATTAGGTAAGCGGTGGCAGCAGAAGAGATTGTTGTTGCATAGGCTAGTGCAACTCATGATGAGTGAGAAACTCATAGAGAAGATGATCATGGAGGATCAGAGAAGAGGTTCAGAGCAATGCCATATAGGTGAGATGACTGCAGAAGCCCGAGAAAGAGAGATTGCAGTAATGAAGGTACAATTGCAGGTACTAGAGGAATGGCTGCAAGAGCAGGAAAATCAGAATAGAGGATGGATCTTTCCACTGAAGGGAAAGAGGAGGATTTGGCGACAATTGCAGGTGAAGTTGAGGCAAAGTGTGATTGCCTTATTGAAGAAAGGACTTAGAGTTCTTGAGCTAGAGTTGGAATTTGAAAATTCCACATGCAGATTTGTTCAGAAGGAAGTATTGGAGGAAGCAGTCGAGACTAAAAAGTCTTGTGGTTTTAAAACTAATGAGTTGTGTATGTTTGCAAGTACAGTACAGGGAGATGAGCAAGCTTTAGAGTTTGTTCAGGAGAGAGAAGAGTTGAATTTGAAGGTTGTTCAAATTGATGCTGAGATAGCAAGATCTCAGAAGGGAATGAAGACAGAGGAAGCAGAAAATGATAAGTACTCTAGGAAAGAAAGCAGTGATGCTTTTGCTGTTACAATACAAGAGAAAATTCTTGTGGATGTTGAAGAAGAGAAGTAGTCTGAAGTGCAGATAAGGGAAGTAACAGCCAATACTATTGAACATTTTGTGCAAACTGAAAGTTTATGTATGAATGCAGGTGATGATGATATGCTTCAGCAATGCTACAGAGAAATTGCATTGTTGGAATATTTGTTGATAAATTCAGAGTATGATAGAAAGGTTGCCGCAGAAGAAAGAGTTCAGTACAGTGAATGAGAGCAAAACGACATCTTGGAGATAGATGGAAAGAAGGCAAGACTAGCTGATAGTCTCATGGTGAATGCAAATCAGCGTACTAATATGCTGACAGAGAAGTTGGGAAGGAACTCAGAGCAGCATACGGAAGTGTTGCTAGAGAAAGATGAGGAGAAAGCCAGTAAAGATTTTCTGAGTCCTGAAGAAGACTTGGAACCGTAGAGAGGAAACTTGGTAACTGAATCAACCAGTGAGACCATTGGGTCTTGTGATTTTAGTATTGACAACTTGATTGTGTTTACAGGTAATGTAGAAGATAGTCCATCATTTGGAATTGTCATGGAAGAAGGAGAATTGTTGCAGAAAGAAGATGAGACTGTGATGTCTCATAAGCAGAGACTTGTTACCATGGGTGACAGGAAAGAGTTGGCTTGTCTATATAGCCAAGAGAAGACAGGCGGAAAAAATTTTGGAGCTGCTACAGTGACAGAGGATGAAGCTACAGTGTTTGAAGAACTTGATTTGATTGCCAGAATCAATCAAGATAATGATGAACAATTACTGAAGATTGTCAAAGAGGAAGATGGAGATTATGCTGAAGTTAATTTGCAGCATGTTGATGAAATGCTGAAATGTTTGCTGGAAACATTTGAAACAGAGAAAGAAGTTGCAGATGAAATTGCAGGTGACAAGCAAAGGAATGTTGCAGAGGGACAGGAAGTTTGGGAGGCTGCAACATCCATAGTGACAGCTAGAGCAACATGTGAGGCGACATTTATAGTACCAGCAGCAGAAAAGGTGCAAAACAACACTAAGGGTGAAAAGGAAGCGATCAAAACAAGTGAAGAACAAGCAAGAATGAGAGTTCAGCAATCAAGAGATGGAAACAATCAGCAAACAGAGGACATACTGGACAGATAAATTGAGTTGATAAGGAGGTTAATGATAAAAACATCCCAGAGAAAGACGGCAATAAGAAAGAAAAGGAGTGATAACAAGAGAAAGACAGCGAAAGATTGCGAGAGCACAGCAAATGGAGCATTACAGCACAAAATATGGAAACCTGGAGGACAACAGCAGATAACAGTAAAGTAATTGATAAGCAAGGAAAAATTACAAAATAAAATTTGGGATCCAAGAGGAAATAATTATCCAGACCTATGACCAGGTGGTCATGAATTTTCTTACATGGGGAGTCTGATGTAGGAGCATCAAGGGTATTTTTTATTATTTGTAAGTATGTTAGAAAAGGGGGTGTGACAACTTTTAATATTTTATTTAATTTGTTATTTTAAATAAAATAGGAAAGTGAGGATTTTGCAAATATCCTTTTATTAATTAAAAGGAAATGAGAGAATTTGGGTAGTTAAGGATATAAAGGGATAAGATTCTAGATAAAAGGATTTGTTGAGATATTTTAGTGATATTGAGATATTAAGGGGATTGAGCATTAAATTAGATCATTTTTAAAATTGTATAAATTCATTAACCCTCAAAGGCATGGAGAGGAGATTGTGAGTTGTAGAGAGTGTGAGATTGGGAATAGAAAGCAGGGGTTTCTGCTTGGGAGCCTTTGGGCAATTTGCAAAGGGCCGCCAAACTAGAGTATCGGGCCAACAAAAGTTTGTAAGTCATTGTTTTGTTTCAAATTATACATACATTGGTTGATTGATTGAGAAACTGTTTATTTGATTTCTGAAGTTCATGGCATTGTTGAATTAATGAAGAAATGATCAATGGGCTTGAATTTACATTGATTTTTTGTGGTAACTACCATGTATAATCATTGAGTGTAAAATGGCATTAAATCTCTGCGTAAAGGATGTATTGTAAGGCATTGATTCTGTAGCTTGGTGTGGAACTCTGTATGTAAAAACTCTGTTCTGTCAGGGTCGTTGGTTATTGAGAAAATCTTGTGTAATTCAATGACATCAATAATGGATGGATTTCACTGTTGCATAATGTGTTAAATGAACTGTAAACCATCGAAGGGTTGTAGCATTGCTTTGGCACAGATTTGAATAGTCGATGTTTAATGCTGTTAAAAAAAAACCAATGCAAAACTGTCTGCCTGTCAATTGCACTGAATTGGGTATGAACAAATTGTGAATCACTATTATTAATGTGTTGGTCTTCTGTCCAAGAATAAAGGTTGACATGATATATGACCATGTTATTGAAGCTATTTTCTGGAGAACTTAAAATTGCATCGGTTCTGTATTAAAATACATAGTTGTTGACTGCGCCAGTGGTATTGAGTGACATCATTTGTATAAGTCGACGTTGAGAGCAGGAATATAAAACTATGTTTTGGCTTGTAAAATCAATGGAACTTGACATACATAGTCTTGTTTTGTAATGCGACTGTGTGAGATGGAGGTTGCTAGAGTATTAATTCATATATGAGTTAAAATGACGTTCTAAAAAAAAACTAAGTGCAGAATCGATATCTCTTAATTGAATTTCCATTTGAATGATTTTACTGTATGACAAAGGCGCAGGTTCGAAATCCATTCAATGGCAATGTTTGAAATCTGGTTCAGAATTCGTCCCCTCCGTGGTGTTTGAAACTGTGTGGAAGCTGGTAGTTAAAGCCCAGAAGTTTTGAAACAGTTTGTTTACCAATCGATTGAAGGTACGCTCTGTTATAGACATTTTTGTGCCTTACAGCATTGAGCATGAAATGTCCATAATCTAAGGGAACCAAAGTCCCTAAACATGTTGTTCCTACCCCTAGAGGAACAAGGCTAACAAACCACAGCAATTCACAGAAGTTCTCCACCTGAAACTGCTCAAAAACAAGTCAATTCAGGATCATGTCAACTGCTCCATTGACCATCTGCACTGAATGTCAGTGGCTCCACTGTCTACCTGCGTTGAATGTCAACTCCAACACTAGCTACCTGCGCTGAGCGAGTTTTGACATGTGGCAGACTCATTCCTCAAGGTGTCAGAAGCCAGGAAGCTTCCAAAATGACACTTGCCTCAGGGAATTCGACTGGTGATGAGTAAGAGGATCCAAATCTCCAAGTGGAAGCAAGAACCTCCAAGTGGACTCAAGAACTGAGAGAGGGAGAGGACACTAGTCAGATCTCAAGCTGACTCATCCTCTCTCCAAAATAACTATATATAGATCTCTCCTCCATGAGATCTAGAGGCTGGAATTTTGTTATTGCAAAGAATTGTTGTTGGTTTGAGACTGGAACTATTGGGTGCTTAATGCTTTGAAGGGGTTGAAGATAGGAATTCCATTTGCTGGGAAGGAGATGCTGGATTGGAGCCCTCTGGGTTGTATCTCTTCCTGAACCTTGTTATTCATCAATAAAGCTATCTTGGTTTCTCCTATATGATGATGTTTTCTTGATGTATGATTGCATTAGTGTATTTGATTTGTTTCTAATCCTGAATCATTTATGAATATGTATATTTGCCTTTGTGTTGTGTTCTTGTCTTGTCGCAAGTAGCTGTTCTCTTGTCGCAAGTAGCTGTTCTCTTGTGATCTCGAAATCAAGTAGCTGTTCTCTTGGGCGAGCGAGGAGGCAAGTAGCTGTGAACACCCAAAGGGAAGAGGATCTGGATCGAGGGACAAACGGAAGACACCGGTAAGTCTATTGATCTCTCTTCTTTCACATTTCATAAAGGAAGAAACCAGTATAGCTGTACTCGTTTGTTGCTAAGGCACTGTCACACCTTAGGTGGATAGGATCGTCCTGCATAGGCATTTTTCCCCACAACAAATTGGCGACTCCACTGGGGAGATTTCTTTAGTCATTTTATTTGTGTTTCTATCATTTTTTTGCATCATAGACTTGACAGCAACAGTCGAACTGCATCTTTCCCGGATGCAAAGTAGAAAGTTGCTGCTTTGATCCAGTTGCTGGACTTGTCTATGATCTTAACAATGGATCCACAAATGATTTGATGATCCTTGTGATAGATCTTAGTAGCTTTCAAAGCATCCCTTTAGTTATACCTTGCTTGTGTTTCTGATTTGGCCTGAAACTGTTGATTTTTGAGCAATTTGTGACCCAGAACCCAGGAGAAACGAGAGTTTCTCCTTCAGCGCAACTGCTGTGAAGGCAGTCTGCATTTCAACGCAGGTCCCGTGAAGGTTACCTGCGCTGAATGTCAAATCCTCAGTGTTGAGGTTGCGCTGAACCAGTTTGGCCTTGTGCAGCTGGGGTTCTCTGCTTTCTGTTGCCCTGTTTTGATCTCTGTTTTTTGCAGCCTTTAACCAACATAGGTACCAGTCTAAAAACCCCTTTTCTTTGCTTACATTCTGCTTCCTTTTGTACAAAAAGACTGTGAGTGTTTTTATGTGTTTGTGGCATCATTTACAGTTTTCCTTTGCATGAGTAAAATAGTCATCCTGTAGCCTTTGATTCAAATCTGATTGATTATGATCTTAGAAGAGAGTTCCTTGGCTGTTTGCAAATTGATTATACATTTACTTTTGCTTATTGGTTTGAATTTGTCTCTTTTAAGTGTCAAAACAAGTCTTTATTTCGAAAATCGTTAAGTAGTGTAATCTCTTCTACCCTCTCTGATTTCGAAAAAGTGAACTTGTTTGTATTGATCATTTAAAAGCAAATTCAAAGTTGTACAAAAAGCTTTCTTTGTAGGCATCAATACCAAGAAAGCGGAAAACAAACACCTGCATTGTGCATTTGCATTTGATAAGTTTGCATGTTGGATTTAGGAAAAGTGCATTAGAGTGTGCTGATTGCTCTTTGAGAAAAGATGGTGTCTTTCTTTTCCCTTAGTAGCTAGGATTTTCAAAGTTGAAAAGATATAAAGCTTGCTTATCATCTTTAGACTGCATTTAGGAATTTGTATCATACATCTCCTGGTGAACCTTGAAAGGCAAACTTTAAAAAGATCAACCTAAAATAAATTGAATGAACTTAACAACGCTTTGTAACATAACGCACAACATAGAGGTCTAGGCTAGAGACGTGTTCCGGCGTCGTTAAGCCTAGTGACTGTCGATCTCGTGGAAAGTGGGTGATTCCTCCTCAGGGACGATAGCGCTAGTACGGATTGTGCTCCCACGTACCGTCGCGTATATATTGGGAGACCCCTATAGGCATATATCCTTTATCCTTAGGAAGCCGTGTCGGTCGCCCTACTGATCGCAATGTAGTGAACACAGCATTCACGAAGATCGACCGCCCATACCCTAAAAAGTATTCTGCGGTTTTGCGAAAAGTTTGGCACACCCTCTGCCTAGAACTCCAGAGCAGTTCCTTTTGGCCTTTTTCAGACTCTATAACAGGAAAAAGTCCATCCGAGCATTTGTCACTTCGGGCTCGTTAAAACATCGAAGGAGACTAGAGTCATCTTTAGCTTTTTCTCGACTCTTTAAAATTGAAAAAGCAAGTTGTGTATAAAGCGTCGTTAAAATTTATTTTAAACAGAACAATCACCCTTTAATTCCTGCGTTGATCTTTAGGTTGAAAGATGGAGCACACCAACCAAGGAATTCCCCTTGGTGGAAATCCTAGTCCCTTCTCCTCTTGGGGAGATGTTGGTGCGCCCCAAATGGCCACATTGTCGCTTCCAGGACTGACAATTGGCCTACTAGTCTGGCTCTTTTCAACCAATGTCGTTCAGAGCGTCACCATTCCTGAATAGTCGAGTCAACAGTCAGACCAGACCAGAGTCGCCCACCAGCCTTCTACTTCATCTTCCTCTCCTCCTTCCTCTTCGCTTGACGGAACTGGAAAAACCAAAAACCAGGCTCCTAAGGAGAAGAAGGAGAAGAAGAAGAAAGAAAAGAAGAAGAAGGAGCCAAAGGCGACTGGGGGCAAACGAGAGTCGTCTGACAAAAATCCACACACAGCACTGACCAGGCCTAAATCGCTATGCGTCATATGCAAGGGAGACCACTTCCATAGAGATTGTCCCTATATCCCTCGAATACTAAGGGACTGGTCTCCCCATTTGCACAATTCGGTAGCATCAACCTCTGATAGCCATGTTGATTGCTCACCGTCGACTAGTGAAAGTGAAGTCACAGGACAGAGAGGGAAAACTAGATTTCCCTGTAAACTGTGTGAAGGCGATCACGCCATCCACCGTTGTCCCTTCTTAGACGAGGTGAAAAGAGTTTTGGAAGATCGCCTGATTTTACGAGCGCAACTTCCTCCTGGATATCAAAAACTTCTGCCAAGTCCTTCACTAGTTGAGAATCCGGCTGGCCCGCCCAGGTGGTCAGCCGAAGCACCTATCATTGAAGATGAACCGTCTGGATCCATGCCTGACGAAAGTCAAAAGGTTGATACGGCAGTTGACCCAGTTTTGCCTTCAGAGGCTCCATCTTCGAATGATACCATCACAGAGGAGAATAAAGACGACACCGTCCAAGTTCTCTTCATCAGCACTGACTCTGATGAACAAGGGGGAAATGCCACCATTCCTTTATCGCAGGAAGGAAGTTCGTCAGGGCGATATCCGGCCGTTTATTCGGTCCCACCACCAAGCAACCTGGTTGTGTCCTTTGACTGGAACCAACTAGGCAGACCCCGGTTGCCAGCCAGTATACCATTCAGAATTATTTTCCAAATATACAGAATGGTGATGGCTGGCACTATCATTGATGAAGGGGCATATGTGAGTATCCTTTCCTCTATTGCTTGGAAAGTGCTTGGTTCGCCGGCGCTTTTACCTGAGATGAGAAATCTGTCAGGTTTTGATAAAGGAACCAGTCGACCTTTAGGGATCCTCCCCAATGTGCCCATAACATTGAAAGGGAAGACCGTTCAAATGAACGTGATGGTCGTTCAAGGACCCTTGGATTATAACCTACTCCTTGGACGAGACTATATATATTGCATGGGAGCCATCGTCTCCTCACTCTTTAGAGTAATGTGTTTTCTGCATGGAGGAAGAGTGGTCAAGCTCGTAGACCAACTTTCATTTCCCGGATCACGCATCGCAAATAGTCATGAACCATCCCTAAATGGTCTATTCACGCAAGAAGTGTCTCAACCCACGGTCCGTCCTCCTGATGAGCGCGAGTAATCCGGGAGGATATGACTGGAACCCAGGGGGCATGCGTCCTGGTCTGCTTCGGTAGGAAAACTTTGGGTATAAGGTAGATTTCCGCTGAAGAATATGACTAGTCTGTACCCCACCCTTGCTGGAGAGGGGTTATTCTAGAATAAGATTCTTTTGTCAAAGTTACGTGTTTGGCACTAAGGTCATTCACCTTTGTCTATCTCGATAGATACCGCCGAGGAGATGTTTTGTTTGAAAGATTAACGAGACAATCTTTGGGTAGCCTGAAAGAGGTAGGCCTTTCCTAGTAGAACAAATGTTTTACTTGCAAATTGAGAGGTAACCTTGAAATCGTACTTTATGCCTGGGGGCATGCAAACCTTTTGGAGTGCAAGCAAGGGGCGACTATTTATTTTTAAAATTTTTAGGACCTCTAACCCTTTAAACTCGTAGGATTAGTCGTTTCCAAACTTGCATAAAGAAAGGATAAGGAGCAAAGCTTAGTGAGATGAAGCTCCATAAAAAATAGAATCTTGATGAGACACTCTTATCTTATGACTGAGTAATCAAGCAGTTTTAGCATAAAGTTCATGCTCGTTAAAAAATAAACGCAAGATCCGAGCAGTTTTAGCACATAGTTCATGCTCATTAAAAAATAAACATAAGATTGAGCAGTTTTTTGGCGCATTCAAGCTCATTAAAAAATGAACCTATTCCGGTAAATAACCATTGTGTATGTAACCTTATCTGCCATAAAAGCCTTGGTCGTGTTTGCACCATCACCTCCACTTTTCATTTGGCCGATCGTTCACCTCCATATGATTGTTTACCCATTTTGAGGAACAGCTGCGAAGAGTGATTTCACCTAGCCATCCTTGTGACACTGCCGTGATTGGAAAATTCCAACCTGTTCCTGGAATCAGCTGCTAACCCTGTTCATCACTCGTTCCTCAAAAGACGAGTCTTCTTTAAGCTCTTTTCAACTGACTCGTAAAATATGAAAAGATTGCCGAGTTTTGGCCTTCCAGCTCGTTAAAGCGACCGGAAGAGCTATCCCTCCTCTAGATTTTAATCTTTTTGGACCTGAGGGATTATTGCACAAAAAGATCGAGCGCTTGTTTTGTTCGGCTCGTTAAAACTATCGAAAACTCATCCCTTCTGTATTGTTTTATACTTTTTCGGACTTAAGGGATTAGATGACGAAAAAGGAATTTTGGAGTTGACTTTATGTATCTTTTCAGACTCTCTAAAAATGAAAAGAACCGAGTTATCCTTGTCGTTAGACTCGTTAAAATCATTAAATAGCGACAAACTTGTCTTTAGACGAGAACGAGTTTCCCTATCGCTAGGCTCGTTAAAACATAGCGATGGGCTTGCCCGAAGGGCAGGTTATAGAACAAGAATATGTTATCCTCCTCAAGCTTGACAAAAATAAAGAGGTACTGGTCAGCAATGACTGGGGAAAAATTGGGAGAAACTAAAGAAAAATTTGATGGTAGCAAGTCGCTCTTGAACATGACACTTTTCCTCCGTACCACAATCGGGTTGGGTTGTTTCATTCACCGGTCACATCACCATGGTCTCGCCATACCATCCATATTTGGGGTAATGCTACCGATCCATCGCATCAGTGTCGCCATATGTTCAAGAGAAGTCGTTCAGAAAGAGTCAACCGTGCCCCATCCACTGCCATACATTATCCTTCATCCATTCATGACCGCCACCCTGAATCATATGTCACAGATCGTTTTCACCTCCATTAAAATCATTAGCTCCGTTCCGTGTCACTGATGTGGGATTCATTAAGGCCCTCCTTTGACGGATCGCTTCTTGTCGACATCAGCTCATTATCCAAGAAGTGGATCTAGGAACAACCCCTCCAGTACTTTGAAGCTTGCATGCCACAATGGCAAGTTTCTCACTTCCGGCGACAGGTATACATCAATGACCTTCGACCGAAAGATTTTGTGTGGTGTTCGACGCCAAGTCCTTTATTCACACCACGTGAATTGTACTGCAGTACCTTGAGGGTCATTATCATTATCGGTGATTCCTCTCGCGCTTGTTAACGGTTTACATCATTGACCGGTAATCAAGCGATGTCTTTCCATGTTCGACTCTAGAACAATTCTCACGTGGATCGACTTGTACTTAGAGTGAAGATCGAACGAATTTGAAGACCCCGGATCTAGTTTCATCCATCCAGGCTGCGATATATATTCAGGAAAGATGAGGACATTGACATGTACATCATTGCAGCAGATAATCATCCTACTCAAAGGATGATAATTTCATCAATTATCAGTCTATCATCAGACGATTGTCTGTTCTATGTACAAAAAAATGTATTTATAAAGCTGAGCATGGGAATGCCCGCCTCAGCTAGATCATGAAAGTAGTATGAAAAATAATGTATTGTATTGTATTGTATTACAGGTCTCCTCCCAGCATTGGATGAACTTCGGATCCCCCTGATAAAGCATTTCACCCGATAAACAGCCTCATACTTTAGGGGGCAACTGTTATAGACATTTTTGTGCCTTACAGCATTGAGCATGAAATGTCCATAATCTAAGGGACCCAAAGTTCCTAAACATGTTGTTCCTACCCCTAGAGGAACAAGGCTAACAAACCACAGCAATTCACAGAAGTTCTCCACCTGAAACTGCTCAAAAACAAGTCAATTCAGGATGATGTCAACTGATCCATTGACCATCTGCGCTGAATGTCAGTGGCTCCACTGTCTACCTACATTGAATGTCAACTCCAACACTAGCTACCTGCGCTGAGTGAGTTTGGACATGTGGCAGACTCATTCCTCAAGGTGTCAGAAGCCAGGAAGCTTCCAAAATGACACTTGCCTCAGGGAATTCGACTGGTGATGAGTAAGAGGATCCAAATCTCCAAGTGGAAGCAAGAACCTCCAAGTGGACTCAAGAACTGAGAGAGGGAGAGGACACTAGTCAGATCTCAAGCTGACTCATCCTCTCTCCAAAATAACTATATATAGATCTCTCCTCCATGAGATCTAGAGGCTGGAATTTTGTTATTGCAAAGAATTGCTGTTGGTTTGAGACTGGAACTATTGGGTGCTTAATGCTTTGAAGGGGCTGAAGATAGGAATTCCATTTGCTGGGAAGGAGATGCTGGATTGGAGCCCTCTGGGTTGTATCTCTTCCTGAACCTTGTTATTCATCAATAAAGCTATCTTGGTTTCTCCTATATGCTGATGTTTTCTTGATGTATGATTGCATTAGTGTATTTGATTTGTTTCTAATCCTGAATCATTTATGAATATGTACATTTACCTTTGTGTTGTGTTCTTCTCTTGTCGCAAGTAGCTGTTCTCTTGTCGCAAGTAGTTGTTCTCTTGGGCGAGCGAGGAGGCAAGTAGCTGTGAACACCCAAAGGGAAGAGGATCTGGATCGAGGGACAAACGGAAGACACCGGTAAGTCTATTGATCTCTCTTCTTTCACATTTCATAAAGGAAGAAACCAGTATAGCTGTACTCGTTTGTTGCTAAGGCACTGTCACACCTTAGGTGGATAGGATCGTCCTGCATAGGCATTTTTCCCCACAACACGATCTTTGCGTAATTGTTACAAATTGGAACAGAATTGTGTTACTTTTCCAAGTCTACATGCAGTGTCAGGGTGGATCGATGGTAGGTTGTATAAATCAGAAGCGCCGGTATTGAGACAACCAGTCAAATGTTGAAAGCGGCAGTCACTGAATGTGAACACGGCGTTGTTACTTTGGGTTTGATTAAAATGTAAATGGTGTCAGAAGCCTGTGGATTTGATAGTGTATTGATGCATTGAGTTTTAAATGTTGTCAGTGTTGAATTGAAACAGTATTAATACAACCCGAGTGTAATGTGTTAAGCTTTGAACACATTCAGAAGCTGTAGTTTTATGAACTAATACATCTGCCAGATCATTGAAGTTGAACACAATATGTATCCATTGTTGGATGGACAGGTATGAATGTTGGAATTGATCAAATTCTAAGTTTTTATATGAATTGTCATTTTCCTAAAATGGGTAAAGTGTGCTTATATAATTGGAACTTGATTTTGTATTAAGTTCAAAATCGGAATCTTGTTACCAGACATTAAGGGTTTGATTTGTAAAAAAGCTGAGATGCATGTTTATGATCATAGAGAGTAAAGATTTTGGGTATTGCAGGCTAACCCTCTGTCAACAAACATCAAACATGATATACATCTAGAAACACAAACGCATAAATACACCAAGAAGTATGGACGAATATTTCATATCATGAGAGCCACCAAAAAATGCCTCGTATATACATCAAAAAATATATATATAGGTACAAAAATCAATGGCCCACAACCAGGAAGGATAAGTCATCAAAAAATATAGGGAATCATTCTCATAAATTGGTGCTTTCCATGGTTCATACATCATCTCAAACCAAAACAAAAGGTACATAACCAACCTCCCTAAGGCCCTGGTGGCTACATCTTTGCATCATGAGCCAAGATGGAACCAGTTGTAGCCATCGCCATAGCAATATGGCGCCAAGATGTCTGATGCTCCTGCTCTTGGGAGATCATCGTCTCAACCACAACCTCTAGAAGGTGAGCCCATCCCTTAAGGGCACACCTCCAATCAAGGTCTCCACTTGTCTCCAGGAGTCACGGTACCACTGTAACTCCACCTCTGCAGCATCTCATCATGCCTCAGCCTCCTCAACTCGCGCGGCCAATGTATCTATAACCATAGCCCCCTCTCTGGAGGGCCCACCAATCTCCATCTGACGCCACTGTCTTGGTCTCTCTTGAGGAGAAACCAGTGGCCTTGGTACCTGGGGTATCTAAGGAACAGGTGCATCCCCCGCAACTTCCATGTGTCTCGAATCATGTCCGACTAAGAAGGCTAGTGGATGCCCTCGTGGCCCCACATCAACAAGTAAAAAAAGCATAGTGTCAATATCATCGAAAATCACAAATACATAAAAAAAAACATATGTATACAAATGCAGAAATAACATTCATATACCTGATCGGCCCTAGGCAACTCCTTGAGGGAGCCCCATATCCGGATCTCCATGGAAGTCAACCGCATGGTACGGTAGTCCAAGATCATCTGGGGGTTCGACTCGAACCAAATTTGTACCACGTTGGTCCAATACCGACCCACCTCTCCTCCACCTTCCTGAGGCATCACCCATCCCCAACAGTGCATGCAAGGCTCCCAAGGAAGCCTCATTGGTATTGCAAGAATAGGGCGAAGCATAACCACCCTCTCATAGAGTATGCTGCAAAGCACACTACCATAACCAAAACTCCTCAATGAAAATCATTGAACCTAGGTAAGTTGTGACACTATCCCTTGCCACATAATTCGATCCCAATTAAAAAATGCCCCCACCTAAAGCCACTGCAAAACTAAGATATGCGACCCCGAGCACCAGTTTGGGGACGCGGACCCCACAAGTCTAACAATCATAGCCAATGTTGCTCTCTCGACTATGTCCTCTACTACTGTGATCTTCACGCAGCCATCTGAGATAGGGTCTGGATCATAGTGCTGGTCAACCGAAAGCCTCATGCCAACATCACCTCCTAGAAGGGGATAAGGAAGAACCTCCCCTCGCGGCATCAAACTAGTAACAAAATATATGTCAACCTCCACCATGATCAGGAGATCTATATGATGGATAACCATAAACTAGCGATCCACATCCCAACAACTGACCAAATATCACAGGAACCTATCTTACAACCTCATCAATGGGTTCTAAAGAAACTTAGGTAACCCCCACTACACAAGCTACTACCTCACACTAGCATCCTACATCACAACATTCTGGAGAATAGTCCAGTCTCACTCTCTCCATATCATCCTACAACCAAGGATGCCACAAGTCAGAAAGGAGAACCCCTCAGGTCCTCAAAAGACTAGAATGGGGACAAACAACCCATTTCTACCCACCGCGCACCTGTTTCCTAAACAGGCGCATAGTGCGCGCGCATATTCTTTAGAACAACGCATGGTGTGTGCCTGGAATACATTCTCTTTGGAAATTCATGATGAACCTCTGACAGGGCTCATCACGCAAACCCTTAACTCAAATGCATGCAACGCATGTCTGAGTAGTCTTTGTATGTGGGGTCTTCGTGCATAAATCTAGTTATGTGCGAAGACTGTGAGGCTCAACCAGAGTCGCTCATGCAGTCCTCAGATTGACCCTTAAAATTCATACATGGGACCACTGTATGACTAACCTAATCTACCAGAATGAAAATCATAAAGGTATCGGCTCAAGCTCCTACCTGCCTCTAACAGCGTGAATCCCGGGTACACAAGCTGACCGCAACGATAAGAAACACTTCAAGAAATCTCTCTGACCTCCACAACCCAACAATGAAAATGATTGATATTTGGTCCCCACAACCCAATCTATTGCCCTGTTTACCATCCTTGGGGTAACATTGCAGAAGCCTGGGGTTTCCATTGAAAAAACTGAAAGAGACACGAGGATCATTCTCACAACATCTTCATCATGGAACACTCCATTCCCATAAGCACCAAAAGTCATTTTTAAGACCTGCCACACATGTCAGGTACTTCTCCAGCTTTCTAATTCCATAACATTCACTACATATTTATGTCTTAAATGATGCTTTCACTTCGGGCTTCGGTTGTATCCTTTGCAGGAATATTACACATGGTCAGCTTCAACCAGCACCCTGATAAGCGAAAAAGAGCAGGTATCATTCTCCACTCAGCATGATAGGCATCCCCCTAAAATGCTTTACATATCCTGACATCATTTCTCCAAAATGCACCATAAGGTCCAACATCTCAACCATGTTTATAACCATCTCACACTTGTACATGATAAGCATTCACGTCGGTCAATAGAACCCCCCCCCCCCCCATAACTCCCTTAATCATTGTCGATCCTTCTTCGCACAAAGGAACCATGACCACTCACTCCAGCTCGAGAAAAATCTCACATACATATCTGAAAATTTAGCCTCATTATGCTACATTCATTTGCGCATTCACCCCATCTACGAAGGCCCTTGCACAAATACTAATGAATGAACATTTGCACCCTACATTTGGCCTATCATTCATTTGCATCACATAGCCCATATGTACTAACTCACCCACCCATCTGACACAGAGACCAACCAATGGGTCCCCCACCCTCAGCGGATACATTACACCTTCGCACAGGTTACTATCATCAAGGGGCACCCGTCTTCGTGGTTGTACATCCAAACCAAACCCTATTCTTTTGGCAAATGTACAAATATTTTTTCAAAATAAAAATAAAAAATCTCCCATCCATATTTGATTTTTACAATCCAGGGCCCTCGCGCGCCTACAATCTTTGGTCACATTTGGTCATGGCTCATCAATGAACCATCCTCATTTTTCACATCCATCAAAAATCACTTACACCCATCTTGGAAAATCCTACCGACTCCAGGATCATCAGAAAGCATGTTTTGACTGCCACCATTTGCATCTCGAGATTTGACCTCAAAAGAGATATCTGTATCCTCCAATATCGATAGCCCTCGCTATCATGACTATCTAACCCAAGTTATTACAATCTATTCATATCTATTTCCCGACTCACCACGTTGGACGAATGACACTAATTTCTTGTCGACTTCAACAAATGTATTCCAAGAAAGAGGTAGTACCTTAGATACTCCCTCCCTTAATAGGGATATCCTCGGGTGGCACATTGGGAACCATTATCACCTAGTGATGTCATCAATTCCCTTGAAATTCGACATCAACTCAAAACATTCATGTCAAGGTGGTTCCGTACTTAGTTACTGTTGAAACCCATTCACATAGTCGAAGACCCCCACTACACTAAGCACCTCATTCAACAGTGCTTATATTATGAGGTGGGGGAGGTACCTGCCACCAAATATCTATGAATACCATAACACCCATCCAAATTTTTTCACCAAGATATTAACAGGAAAAGAACATTTCTCTGATTTTACCATAAAGTGCCCCTAATGGTGTCATCAATGTTCATCATCAGCTATCAGCAGGTCAACAACCAAAAAGTTGACTCAACACAAATAAGTTGTTTTCCAATTGTAATCAGTTCCGATTAGCCATCATAACGAGCATGGGACATGCCCACCTCATATAGAACACACCATTATTGAAGTTTTTCCACCAGAGCATGGGTATCATTTATACTCAGTCAAGGATTTTTCTCTACTCATCTTCGAAACAAGTTATCCTCTCTCTCGAAAAGATAATCAGACTCTCCAAAGAAAATGAAAACATGATGTATTTCGGCTATATGTCTTTTCCTAACCTCATACATCAGGGGACAACTGTTAACACTAAAAAATTGTACACCTGCTAGTACAATCCAGAAGACATTAAAAGTTTCCAGCAAAATGCATAGGTGGACATTTTTCCAGTTGAATACATTATAAAGAATCAAAAAATCAAAGGTTCTCTTAAGGTCCAAAGTTTATAAGGGAAATCAATTAAGGTTACATGTATATTTCTTTTATAAACACACACACATGACATATCATCAAAAAATCCACGCGGTTGCAGAAAAGGTGACTCAGCATTCCAGGACCACTCCACACAATTGGAGTCGATTTCTTGATACGAGATCAGCCTAGTACAGCCAAACTCAAGTCACCTTGGAGAACTGAAGCCCTCAATGGCATCCTCTTGTCCTGCTCATGTGTATTTATCATACATGTACCAAGAGAGAGAAAAGGGATTCAAAAAACTCTATATAAACAGGCCATGGGAGAGCCAAAAGAAGAGACATTGTTATGTTGGCCAATTTCTTGTAAGCAAACCACCATTCCATTGTTGAACCAAGGAAGTGAAGAGCACTAGCATGTTGGCCAAATTGCTTTTAAGCAACCCAACATCTTAGTGAGTTAAGAGAAATCCACCCTTTGGAGAGTCTTCACACTTCTTTAAGAGACAGGAGAAACTTGCAACGAGATTGAGGAAAAGAAACATCCTTGTAGAAGATTTTTGAGCTCCCTAGTT
The DNA here is from genome assembly GCA_031772625.1 of Pinus tabuliformis. NCBI lineage: Eukaryota > Viridiplantae > Streptophyta > Pinopsida > Pinales > Pinaceae > Pinus > Pinus tabuliformis. The sequence continues at coordinate 1,233,205,525 of CM062817.1, read as the reverse complement.
CAAATAATTCTCTTAAAGCGTTCTAGTATTCTGATTGTATTCAACCTCTACCACCATCAATCAATAAAGGGAGATTTTTCCATATATTATTGATGTGTTTGCTCCATTTTAGCATTGTTATGTTCATCCACCTCTTTGTTTAAGTTTATGTTTTTGTATGCATTGTATCCATTATTTACAATGTTGTGTTTATTTAAGTCTGTCCACTAACAACACCAATTTTGACTGTGATCCTTTGCAGGTAACAATCCACTGCTAAGGGGGTGTTTTGTGGTACACATGTGCTCCAAAAACACTACAACAAGGCTCATCATTTTTTGGCAACGTCTAGAGAGGTGTCTAGGTAGATGTGATTTCTGCTTTCCTTTCTATTTGAAATTCAGTAAAGAGATGCAATTCATGATTTCCTTTTGTTTTTCATTCAATGGATAGTTGCAATTTCTGATTTATTTCCATTTTGCAAGTAGTTCTAAGAAAATCCTAAAAGAAAAAAAAAGAAATTTCTTTCATGCCTTATAGGAGTAGAGACAACTTAGGAAATTTTTTCCAAATACCCCCGCACCATCAAATAGGCAACCTTCCCTCTTCAGCTAGTGGACCCATTAGGACAACAACCAGAGATCTTTGAAGATCCTATTAGGGAAGAAGAAGAAGAAACCATTCCACCAACCTACACCATGGCTAAAAATAGAAATGGGATTGAAAACAGAAATGGAGTTGAAAACATAACTAAGGGTGATTTTCCCATCAGAGAAACTAATGGAGATGCTAGGTTGAAAAACATAACCCCCTTTTCCCTTCCTCACTTCCATGAATTAACCTAAAAGGACCTTGATACCTTTTTGTTTGAGTTTGATGTCATCTTTAGAACTTATGATTATACCTTTGACAACCAGAAGTTGAAGTTGTTCTCATCCACCCTTAAGGATGCAGCCTTGCACTACTTCATCGGTTTACCCGAGGACAACATCACTACCTGGGCTCAAATGCAACAAGACTTCAACAATAAGTACAGGGATTATTGTAGGTCCAAAGACACCAAAGAGGAAATCTTTAGAATGACCTTGGGACATGATGAATATTTGGAATATTATGAGGAAAGGTTCCAACTCATCTACAAAAGGGCTAGATGCATCCTCGATCTTGAATCACTCGAGCTATTCCCTCTTAGAGGGATCAGGGAAGATCTCCTAGAAACCCTAAACATGTTTACAGGAGGGGACATCTACCAGTTATCTTATGATGGTATCAAAACAGTTTTCAAAAATCATTCTAGGGTAGCTAGAAAGAAGGGTTGGGCTAGTCAAGATTTAGTCAGATCATCCTCCTCTAACACATCCATCAAAAGTTGAATTGGTAACATGTTGGAAGAATTTAAGAGTGTAATGTTACATACCCTTGCTCTGCAAATGGACACCATGTAGATCAAGAGAAAGCAAGAGGAAGCAGAAAGAGCCTTAGTTGTCTTTTTCCCTAGATGCACCAGAAGGCACCCTAGAAATGAATGTCCATTGAATCTTATAGAGATCTGCTTGATCTGTGATGAGAACCACTCCACCGACAAGTGCCCTTCTCTACCCAGGTTGAAAGTTGTGTATCAAGAAACTAAAGGTGTGACTGAAAAACTCTGTTATATCAACCAAAGGAGGCCTCAAGGACCTCGACCATACTAGCAAGGCATGCAAGGGGCGTCTTATTCATGTTATAACCCTAACCAGAATGCATCCATCCTCCATTAGTGTCATCCTGCTCCTCCTTCATGGTCCACACTTTCTCCTTGGTCTTTTTCACCTCAATATCATTCCCAACCTACCAATCAATAATTTCAGCCATACGTTCCCCCACAACCTCAGTGGAATACACCATCACAAGGGTGGAGGACCCCATACAACCAATATCTAGCCTTACTACCTCCACCTCCATCTAAACCACATCTCCTTCACCCTGCTCCACCTAAGCAACCTCAAATGCCTACTCAACCAAATCCAAACCTGAACAACAAGAAGGTACAACTGATCTATAGTGGAGAGACGTCTTACCCTACCTATGTTGTGGAAATTCAAGAAATTAACCTTAGGTTTGGAAGAGTGCTTCTAGATAATAAACCTCCATCTCCACATGAGGATATTAAAGAGAAAAAGGAAGAGAGTGTTCCTCAAGCCAATCCACTTCTTTTTCTTGAGAGATTAATCCATCTTAGCAGCACACCCCAGAAGAGATTGAACTTTTGGGTGAATTGAAAAACTTGTGTTAAAATCCCACTCCTCCAAGCTATCAAGGATGTCCCCATCTACAACAAGTTAATCAAGGAGAAATTATTCAAACATCATAGGAGGAGAAAGAAAGACACCCCTACCATTAATTTCATTGGACAATTGCCTGACTTAATGTTGGGGAGAGTGATTTTCCTGAAGTATCTAGACACTAGAAGTCCTGTGGTAGATGTGCACATCGATGGTATCATTGTCCCCCATACCTTGATTGATCTTGGGGCTGCCATCAATGTGATGACTAAGGATACTATTATTAAATTGAATCTCCAGGGATCATTAAGGAAGACCACAACAATCTTGCAACTTGCAGATAGATCCACAGTAGCTCCTGAGGGAGTTGTTGAGGATGTGATGGTCTCTATTGATTCCTGAGAATACCATACTGACTTATTAGTTCTCCAACCTAAGACCAAGTTCAATGGTTATTCTCTCATCCTTGGAAGGCCATGGCTAGCCACTGCTGATGCTTACATAAGTTGCGGGGCTGGGAATATGACCATTAAAAATGGGCATTTGTCCAAACAATTGGCCTTGTACCCTCCTGCTCAACCATCTCTAGAGCATGACTTACCTTTATGGTTGGAAGAGGATGAGGAAGATGAAGTCTACTATGTGACATATTACCCAATCTCTACCCTAGATGCTACTATAGGACGGGGGAAACCTCATGAAGACGACTTGATTGATCAAATCCTCTAGAATCACCCCCCCAACACCATGTCTCTTGATGAGTTAGTAAAGAAAGTTGAAGCTAACCCTTAAACTGATTTGTGCCTAGCTGACTCAAGTCCTACTCATGTCAAGATGATAGAATTTTGTGGAGCTAGAACATTGAAAATCAACCCCTCTCTCTACACATCAGAAAAAGGAGTTATGTGACATGTTAAGAGAGCATCTGGATGCCTTTTCCTAGAGTTATAAGGAAATGAAGGGAGTGCACCCTTCGGTGTGTACTCACCACATTTACATCAAGGAAGGTTGCAAGCCAGTGCACCAACCTCAGAGGAGAATGAACCCAACCCTCAAAGACATAGTTAAAGAAGAACTACAGAAGTTGTTGGATGCAGGGTTCATTTACCCCATCTTAGATAGTGAGAGGGCATCTCCTCTAGTTCTGGTCCCAAAGAAGAACGGAAAATGGAGGATTGGTGTGGAATATAGAGAGTTAAACAAAGCCACCAATAAAGGCCATTTCCCTCTACATTTCATTGATCAAGTCTTGGATGGTCTTGTAGGAAAGAACTTCTTCTCTTTCCTGGATGGATTCAATGGCTACAATCAGATCCAGATCAGCCCAGAGGACCAAGATAAAACCACCTTCACTTGTCCTTGGGTTACCTTTTCTTATAGGGTCCTTCCTTTTGGATTATGTAATGACCCTACCACTTTTTCAGAGGGTAGTTCTGAGCATCTTTGCAGAGCTAGTCCATGACTCTATAGAAATTTATATTGATGATTTCACTCCCTATGGGTGTGATTTCCTAGAGGCTCTCTCTAACTTGGGGAAAGTACTAAATAAATTCACTGAAATGAACCTATCCTGAGAAGTGTAAATTCTTGATGACTATCAAGAATGTTCTAGGTCACTCAATATCCCAGGAAGGACTGTAAGTGGACCCAAATAAAATTGCTATCATAAAGAGGGTCCCTACTCCTCAGAAGAATAGGGATGTCAGAAGTTTCTTGGGATTAGTTTGATACTATAAGATATTCATAAAGGACTTCAGCAAAGTAGCCTCACCTTTGTTTGGACTGTTGGCCAAGGACTCTGAATTTTTCTGGTCAAAAAGCAGCCAAGAGGCCCTAGAAATCTTAAAGGGCAAGTTGACTACTGCAAACATACTCCAAGAACCAAATTAGGCTCTTCCTTTCCACATCCATGATGATGCCTCTGACAAAGCTATAGGAGAAGCTCTAGGTTAGATAGATTACAAGTTTCCTTATGCCATTTATTTCATCAACAAAAATATGTCTAAGGATGAATTATTGAACTATATTGTGACTGAAAAAGAGCTCCTAGTTGTTGTCCATTCCTTGAATAAATTTGGACATTACATCACTGGTTACTGGACCTTTGTACATACTAACCATGCTGCTATTAATATTTGATGAACAAGCCTGATGTGAATGCCATAATTATTAGATGGTTTCTTTTATTACAACAGTTTGATTTGACTATCATTGATAAGCTTGGTAGACAAAATGTAGTTGCATATTTTTTGTCTAGACTTTCTTTGCCTGCAGGTTAGAAAGGAATGGTTGATGATCAGATACCAGATGAGCATTTATTTTCTATTTTCGTTCTCTCTCCATGGTTTTCTGACATAGATAACTACTTATTGGTTGCACAGTTCCCTCCAAATCTATCCTCCAAGGAAAAGAGCATAATTATAAGAAAGAGCGCCCCATTCACTTGGATTGGGGAAAATCTCTTCAAGATAAGCCTAGATAAAATTTTGAGGAGACTTTTTAAGGAGGAGGAATTCTTTGACATCCTTTTGGCCTATCATGATGGGCCTTATGGGGGTCACTTTGCAGCGAAGAGGACAACCTTCAAGGTACTGCAAGATGGCTACTACTAGCCTACTCTCCACCAAGATGCAAGAAGATACACCAGTCGATGTGACAAGTGCCAAGGAATGGGGAAACCTACTCCTAGGGATGAAATTCCTTTGAAACCTCAACTGACTCTTGAACCATTTGAAAAGTGGGGCATGGATTTCATTAGGTCCATTGATCCACCATTAGGACAGAAAAAGTACATAATTGTGTGCATTGATTATTTGACAAAGTGGGCTGAAACCAAGGCTGTCAAGGTAGCAACAAAAGAGAAATTGGTTGAGTTCTTAAGGGAGAATGTATTTTACAAGTTTGGGTACCTATTGATTCCTGTAAAATCCTAGCACCAACATTGGAGATAACCACCTAGTCTGAGCCTAAGTACAGCTCCTTTTCCGTTTGGTGTGGTGGCTCTGACTGGATATTGTGCAAACAGTTTCCCATATAATGAATGGTTTGATGGATGATTGCTTTATAATGTATAATAAGGATGATAAGTGATTTAACCTATAACTCAAAAATATACATTATATACTTATATAACCTGGGTACTCTATAAACAATGCGATTTCTGATTATTTCTAACAGACAAATAATCATATAGATAAATTACTAATTGACATAATGATGCATTCATAGATAATGATTCCTTTGTTTAAGAAATTAAACAAAGTAGTTTGATGGGACCGGCCCAACACAGTTCGGAATATTTGACAATTAAATGATTGTATAAGTGATTATATGATTGTAAAGGTATTACAACTGTGGTTTCATGTGTGAGTACCAACCCTCGGATATTTCTGGAAAGTGATAGGTGGCAATTAATTCCGCAATCAAAGCTGTGTACTCACCTCGGGTCGCGTTTCCCGCTCCTTGCTTTGCCAAAACTCCTCCTCTGTCACTCATACAGTCATTTTCCTTGTGCCTGCCGAGGGTTCGTTCGGTTATGGTTCTGCTGATTGGGGTATGCAGCTGCGCTGCAATTTCTGGGCGCGCCTCTTGGTATGCTTGCTGGTCCGACAGTGTAACTTCTGTGCTTGTTTCTTTATGCCTGTGTGGGTAGTCTCTGGCCCTGGTTCGTTGGGCAGTTGTGAATGTTCCTGTCGTCGCCTGGGTAAGTGGTTCTCTGTGCCTTTTCTGTTGTTGGCTCAACAAGTCTTCGTGTTTCGAGTTGTGGTTTGGTATGTTATGGTCTGGTTTGCAACTCAGTGGTTGGCATGCATTCAGGGCTCGAAACGATGGCGTCCTTCAGTCCTCGGGTTCACTGCAGGTAGCCTCCTCTCTCCGTGATTCAATTTTCCATTTTCATTCCTCAGTTTCTAACGTGTTTGCTCCTTCGTCTCAGCAGTTGGTTGGAACCTGTGGGTGGAAGGCTCGTCCTCTGTTCTCACTGCAAATCCCTCAGGTAAGATAGATGTGACCTCTGTTATTTGTTTTCCATGCACTGTAGTTTCGTCTTCTCTATTAATGTGGCGCTAACACCTGTGTGTTGGCTTCTCTGCAGGTGTTAGGGTTTGCGGTTGGATGTATTGGAAATGAACACTTCGGTCTTTGTCCGGTAGGCTCTGCCAACATGAATTATCTTCAGTCTTTGTTTTGTTTTTAGAATAGGCCTCTGGGTATGAGGGTTTGTCTCCCCTCGATGCTTGTCAAATGTGACTCTCAGCTGTAGGTGGCATTCTGGTCATCTTGTTGTCTTGGGCTTCCACTGTCTGGTGATTATTGGCTGTAACTTGCTATGTATAGAAACAATTTTCAAAACCCTCACCTAGGGTTTGTCGTCCACTAGCTTATATGTCTGTCCGTATTTTGTCTTGCAATGCTACTGTATATTTTCATACATTTGCTTTTGTAATTTGAAGAAAAACTACAAGAAAGAACGTTGGGTTTGATTTACCTGAATGTTATTTATATGCTTAGGCCGTCGTTCTTTTTAATCTAGATTCTATGCTTGGAAATGCAATTGTTGCTTTATGGCTATGCTTGTAATGTTTTCCACGAACAGGAAAGAATGTTGTGATTGCTCTGGTAATTTGTTTGACAGTCAATTTCAAAAATAGAAATTATCGTTGGGCCTGTGGATGCTTGACCCGTACTGGAACTTATTTGTGTTGCTCCTATTCAGTCAACACTGTTTTCTTCAATAGAAATATAAGCCCTCATTCTGGCATTTGCTCTTCTGTCTCGCTGTTAAGACTGTCTTCTCAGGAAAGACAAAAAGAATTAAATGCAATGGTCTGTGAACAATATGTTGTCTATTCAGATGTTCGTTAATTAGGAAGCACAACGAAAGTAAAGTAGGACACATAGATGGATTGAATTGTTTTCTCTGTTATTATTATTACTAGAATGCAAGAAGTGTTGAACCCCCTACATGACTTTCACTATTACATTTATATGTTTTTGTTTACAGTTAATGAAACTGTACAGTTACTTTTCAGTTGTAGACCTTACAGTTACATAGCTATTAAGCATTCGGTTCTGTCTTTATGACAAGATTTTCCTTTTAGACACATTTGTCTTTTCCTCTTAAAATAACAGGACAATTATTAATCCATGGTTTATTAAATACAGACAAGTAAATAACCCTAACCGACCAAACTACCTTTGACTAATACAGAGATTAAGATAAAAACAAAAATCCTACCTCCTACTCTGACAAACTAAACATAAAAGACAAACAAGATGTTAACTCAACTTTCCAACCTGGCAGAGACCAACACCCAGTCATGGTGCCTTAGCTGGATGCTCCTGCATCATAATTATTAATAAAACATATCGCATTCATAACAATGTATATCACTGACATATATCTGTAAAGTATAACAATTCTAAATCTTCAGAAATGACACGATAAAGAATTATTTGAAGGGCATGTATACATCAGCAATAGAAACTTTTAAAAGGAATGCTTCATCACATAAGGAAACAAGACAAAAGAACAGTGATAAAAGTACCGCATGCATTTGAGCCTTTCCGATGTAAATAACACTTCGATTCCACTTTCTTGTTTGAGAAAACCTTATAGGAGATACAAAAGTGAAAGTCTTGCAAAAATTTCTTCACAAAAATGTAGAGCCTTGATCCACTATTTATAAAAATCTATTCAGAAGTACAAAAGTGCAACTTATCAAGTCAAATCTTATACAAATTGAGGCCCTTTATTCAATGACATGAAAGGGTTTTAATAATAAAATAAAAACTAACTGTCAATAAAAATCGCTTTAAGTTGTTGAAACTGCAAAATGAAAATCTGGGATTTGATTTATGAAAATATCAGTGCAATAGCCTTTTGACTGATTCATTGTATCTACTTCTCCACTTGCACCTGTAGCTGACAAATTGAGAGAATTTGTTATATTTTCGGAGGGTGACTCAGCCTAGAATGTAGTTGAGCTGTGTACGTAGCATCTGAAATTTCAGGAACCATGAGATTGACAGCATCGACAACGCATTTAGTGGCCATTTGCTGGATGTGTGGCTTTACTAGGAAAAACCAAAATGCATCCCAAGTCAAGTTTTGCACTTTGTTGATTTGTTCTTCTCTGCTGGCCAGATCCTGTCTCCATTGATCTTCTATCACTTTTTCCTTTGGGAGCTTTCTTGGAGAGAAATCACAGATCAAGTTAGTTAGATATAAGTTGTCATTTACCAACTCGATCACATTGTTCCTTGTAGCCCTGGCTCTGGAAGTAGCTCTTTCGGCCCTTATTAACTATGATTCCCACTTCGAAAACAAGATTTCTTTGTGCAATTCTTGGATTTTCAGTAGATTAGTAGCCATGCCTTCTTCTAAACTTTGACAAGAGAAAAATTTTATTATCTTATCATCTGTGCTTTCAAATTCTATCCTGGTGCCAACTGCTTGTTCAATGAGTGATGAAATGATAGTGCATAATGGGTCAACTAATGATATCTTCTAGCAAAGGATATTTAGTTGCCGAGATAAGGCTTTAGCCACTTCCAGGGCTTCTTTCTTGAATTCATCAACCTTCGGATAATCCTTAAATTTCTCTACGTTTAATTACAGTTGTGCAAGTTATTCTTCTTTAGTTTTCTTTTCCTGCTGAATTGCCACTCGAAGCTTGTTGAGTTCTTGAGACAACTTTTGTTGTTTCTAGAAAGCCTGCTGATTGATCTTTTGTTTCTCCAGAATTCGCTGTTCTTTTAATTTCTTATTCTGTTGTTTTTTCTCTGCTAGTTGTTGCTCAAGCTGATTGATCCTCTGTTGTTCTTATATTGTTTTCTCTTCAAGTTGGGTGATCCTTAGATCCTTTTCCTTGATTAGTTAGCTAACTTCAGAAGCCTTATCCATTATGGCGGCTGAATAGGCACCTACATATTGGGATAGCTTGGTTAAATCCTCAGAAGGATTGACTTCTGAGTCTTTCCATACCACATTCATCAGTTCCGATTGAGGAATTGAGAATGGTCCCTAGTCAATTTTTCTCTTTTTCCTTTGTCTTTTGACCATATCCCTGTGCTTTGGATTGTAAAATACATCCAGTGGTGGTATTTCCTGAACCTTCATTACAATCTCTTCGAGGGATTCTCTGGGGTTATTTCAATATCATGCTAAATATTCACTGTGCCGACTGCCCCTTCAATTATAGTACTAGTAATAATAGTCTCCTGTGTTGCAGGCAATTTTGGCATAGTGATGTTTTGGGAGTCATTCTGGTTCTTGATCATTTGATCAAATTGCTCCCATTCCTTGATTAAGCTGGAATCAATATTTACATTGGTATCTAGGAGCTCGTTGGTCTTTTCATTTGTCTGCTCCTTTTCAGGACTTTGCTCCTTTTCGAGACTCTTCTCCTTTTCAGGACTCTTCTTCTTTTCAGGACTTTGCTCCTTTTTGGGACTCTTCTCCTTTTCAGGACTTTCCTCCTTTTTTGGATTCTTCTCCTTTTCAGGAGTCTTCTCAATAGTTTTTTCTTCACTGTGGCCTTCTTGCTACACCATAGGGTAGTGGCCAATAAATCCAGAGGCAGTGTTTGTAACCTCTATGTCCTGAAACACATAAACTTATCTACCTCCCCTGTTCCTAATTTGATCTTTTCTAGATGTTTTACCCGTGAAAATGACTCAAGCAAAGAGAACAAGTCATCATAGTCATCTTTCTCATCTTCAAATTTGGCAAGTTTCACTTGAGTGGTAAAGTTGTAAGCCACTGCTTTTGGATCATACTGTCTCTTAGGAATGACTGCTAACTTTAGAATTTTTATCTTCCTTGCTTCTTTCTTTGCATGTTTGAAATCATGCAGTGAATAAGTACCACATCAGAGGGGAAATGAAGGCCACATTTATTTCTTGGACTCTTTGAGATTCCTGGACATTCTTGTTTCTATTATTTTGTAAGCTATTTCTCTGGCCAATAGCTTATCAGGAATGTACAAGGGGAGAACATGTGGATCTGTAGTGCTGCCAAAATGTCTAATATAGGTGAACTTTTCTTCACCAAACCAACTACCAATTGACGGTAGGTTGATGTTGGCCTCATCAGATAACCAAGGAGCAGGTCTGTTGAATATGGCCTGATGGACAGGTAAAAAAAAACCATGGCAAATTCTATATAAATGATCTTTTATAATGGGCCTTCCACAAATACTTATGATAAATGTGAATAGGAGTTGGGTCTTGAGGAGTCCATTTCCAACCTAGAATGGGGTAGTTAGAATTGAAACAGATGGTATCCATGATGTAGGTGCTCATATAGAATGGGGGTATTGTCCGAGTAGTTACAAACCTATTTCTTCTATAATCAAGGATTTGGTTGGCCATTTTATCTGATAAAATGGTTGCCCAATCCATGATATAAGAGTTAATTGTTGCTTCCATTAAAGGCACCATTTCTATGGAAAACCTAGCTAAATCAAAGACTCCAAAGAGTCTACATATCATAGCACCAGCATAGCAATAAGGAGATGCTAAGGAGTCTACGGAGTACATACCAGAAGATTCATGCTTATGCTTGTTTGGGAAATGTCTCCATTGCCTGATAGGGTCCGACTCTATATCGTTCTCCTTGGAAAAATCTTCTAAAAATGCTTTGTTGTAATGTTTTTGGGGGTCCGGAAAATGATACATCTTCTTGATATCTTCTACTCTGAATGTCCCGAACATCCTTCCATCAGCTGTATAGAAGGCTCTATCGGTTATGTTGATACTTTCTATAACCCATCTCACTAGGTCATTATATGGTAACACTTTCGCGTAGGTTTCTATTCTATGGAGGAAGGAGCTGGCTAAATCATTAAGGGTATTTTCTGATTTATCAATTGAACTAGTTGTTGCTTCTTCTTCTTCAATTTCAAATGGATCCTTGGCCTCAAGTAGATTATATATTCCCTCCCATGAAGTCTTGCCAAGGCCTGAACAGGTAGTATCAGCTATCAGTACCAACTTTGTTGGTTCATCTTTCGCTATGACAAGGACTTTTACTTTCTGAGATTTCTTAGACATTTTTGCTGGACTGATAACTTCAGAATCACTCTACAAAATGAAACAGAAGGACATAACAGTGGAAAAAATTGTTCAAAGCTAATACACAGCGCACAGCACTAACAAAAATTAAGCATAGTAGATGCTACAGATGTATGATATGTTAAGCCACCATGGATGAATTTCTCGAAGGATTCAACCATAACTGCTTATTAATGATTTCCCTGTAAATTCCAACGTGAAACTTTAATGTCGTGATAATATGTCGCATCGAAAATTTATAACGGTCTTTTATAGTATGGGTATCATGACATTTCGATTGGCGATTAGCGATAATCGCATATTGCAGATCAGGAATTACAAGTGTCTTGCTTAAATGGTTCCTTTGCACGATTGCGATTGCGATCAGTGATGAGCTAGCATGGGGAGGTGGCATGCTTTAAAATTGACAAATCATTTAAATTTTATTTATAATTGACTTATAACTTTAAACCATGCATGTTTGTGATATTTCATTTTTTTCCTTTATCGAAAGCGCGCTTTACTATAATAATATCGCATCGGCAAATTTCAACGGAACTTTTTGGGATGTGTTTTATGATTTTAGCAATGCACGATTGCGATCGGCTTATCGCATCAGAGGTTCTCAATGGGACACTTGGAGCGTTTTGTTGATGAGTAGCGATATGTGATTTCCGATAGAGTTATTGCATCGATGAATCTCAATGGGACACTTTAAGTCCATTATTGAAATAAAGGATGTGCGTGATGCGACATATTCACTTTATAATCGTTTTCCTTCAATAAAGCTTTATGATAAGGTTTTATTATACTTCAAATCAGATTGGACCCTATTAAGAGGACTTTCATGGGTTTGATAGATTTGTAAATTGCCATTGCGATTTAACCTATCCTAAAAGCAAATTTTATATGACCTAAAAATTTATTTTCAAACATTTTATTGATTTTATCTATATTCTAAAAGGGGACCCATTTCTTATTAAAGTTTTATATGAAAAATTTTTAAATGGCGAGTTTGTTGTATAACACAATAGTACCCTAGAGATCTAGTCATTGATCAGGGAGTTCAATTCACCTCACACCTGATTGAAAATCTATTGAGGCAGCATAATACAAGCACAGGAAGTCAACTGCTTATCATCCTCGGGCCAATGGAAAACACAGTTGGATTTGGATTTTACAAAGGCACAGCAAGAGAAGATGCTCCAACTCAATGGTTTAGATGAATTCAGGATTCAGGCCCTCCTACACATAGAAGTTACTCAAGTATAAATAATTGTTTGGCATGACAAAAACATCAAAGACAAAGTTTTTCAAGAAGGTGATTGGGCTCTTCTATATGACTTTAGGTTCAAGGACTTCAAAGGAAAATTGATGACTCGTTGGTTGGGCCCATATCTTATATAAAAATTCCATGACAATGGGGATGTGCAAATAAGGACCATTGATGAAGAAGGTATCCCCTTGCTTTTCAATGGATACAGATTGAGAGCCTATAAAAGACCTCTGTCAAGGGAAGAGTTCATCAGTACCATCAATAAGGAAATGAATGTGCTTGGAAGCGTCTCAGCTTCCAGCTCCCCAAAGTCTTAAAGGCTATTTTTATTTTTGAAAAAAAAAAACAATAAGGGACCTAGGCGAAAACCTCTATGAGGCACCTGAGACCAACTTTAGGGTTGAAAAACTCCATCAGGCAGCCCAAGAGTGACAAAAGGAAAATAAAAAGATCCCTGGGTGAAAACATCCCTTGAGGCGCCTAAGGCAAGTAGGCAGGTTTAAAACCTCCTTGGAGGCGACCTATGTGTCTTTCAAAAAAAAAAAAAGAGAAAAAAAATGACATGGCAAGGACCTCAAACCTGCCCACTAATAAAATTATGTGATTTTTGCAGGTTTTTAAAGGAAACAAAGGACTCAGAGTTGAGAGGAAAGAAATCCAACCATCACCCCGTTCTTCCTCCATTCCCTTCATATCTCCCATGCCTACTATGTCTCCATTATCCATCCTCACTTCCAGGCATCAAAAACTAGTTTTTATGCAATTTTCTAACTTCTACAGGGTTTCATGTAGTTACTATAGGAGTTTTCTGTAGTACTACAAGATGTCCTGAAACACTACAGGAATGAAATTTCGATTGGAAAATGATGATGCAGACCTATTCTAGGTTAAAATAAGGGACCATACACCTCACCACCTCTCACCCAACACCAACTCATGACCATACCAACAACTGTGTCCATAAAAAACTACTCAGAAAAATAAAATAAAATAAATAGAAAAAGAGATTCCAAGTGCCATGCCATCATTGGCCTCACTCACTGACCACCCCATCTCCTCCATTTCCATCCTTCCACACCTACATCACCACCCATTCCTCCTCCAAGTGAAAAAAAAATGATGAAAAAGGAAGCTACAGGATTTCCTGTAGTAACTACAGGAAACCTTGTAGCAGCCTATGTTCTCATAGTAGCAAATTCTCCATGCATTCTCCTTCAACACCCATGCAAGAAAACAACTCCAACACCCCTGTAGACACTATGAATTCCATCCATATCTCAGCAGCAACAGCAGAGACCAAGCACCTGCACACAAAAACAAAGAAGACAACCACATCAACATGAAGAACTATACATAAAAGTGACCAAGGAGAAGCACTTACCTAAACAAAAAGAAAAATAATAGAGTCACCCTCAAACATGCATCAACCAAGTGAAGGAAGGCATAGGTATGGAACCTCATCTGAATTCTTCCCTAAGTATGATATCATCAAAGTGTAGGAATATGAAAAAGTTCAAATTTATAAGCTGGAGGTGGCCAATTAACTTGGCCACCCTCAGCTCAAAAGCAATAAAATGAACTCCTAGTCAGCCTGACACGTGGAAACATCACATCAAGAAGAATGAGTTGAGAAGTTGTTCGAGTTAATTTGTGTGAGAGTGGGTGATGATTACGAGGGGAGGTTGCATGAAAAAATGGTGGGCCAATGGTCCCAAAGAGCAAAACTCGTACACTTCCAACCAATACAATGCTCCAAGGAATTGACCATAAATAACAAACATTCCAAACTCTCATGCACCATTTGTTCATTTCGAGATCAACAAGGATCAGGATCACCTTGGAGAGCCATCAAGGAAGCAAACCTATTTCAGTCAACCTACAGGAAACAAAACTATAGGAACAACTACAGGAAATGCAGGGAGCTACAAGAAACAATGGAAATTCACAGAGAATGCTAAATGGGGATGCACAAGGACCAAATGCTCAAACATTCTCCTCATCCAAAGAATCACAATGAAAGGTAGGTGGCCCATATCTCCTATGCTTTGAATTAATAGCTAGGAACAGAAAAATTTAAGTTTTTAAGTGATTACAGTGGGCCTGGGAGTCTTAAAAGAATTGTGAACAGTTTAAAAGTTGTGTGGCGATAGGGGGAAATTGCATCCATCCACCACTATTATAAACTATTAGTTTCCCTAAAAACTAACGCTAGCCTACCAAAATCCCTAGAGTCAACCAACCAAAAAAGAGACATGACAAGAGGGTTTAGCAGAAGGGAACCCACAGAGACATCCAGGATATACCTCCATCCCCCTGTGGTAGAAATATTTAGAAGGTATAACTGGTTGGGATTCTTTGAGCTACTAAGAGGGTATAATGATGATGTAGCTCAAGAATTTCCCGTGGCACTTAACCCTCAGACTAGAATCAGTGCTACTACTATGGTAAGAGGATTGTCAATTACAATTACTCTTGAAGTAATTAGTAGGATCACTACACTTCCTCAAGGGATGTCATGGAGAAAGGAGGATAAGGCTATAAGCACTTTTGCAAAGAAAAAATTATTTTTAAGAGATGAAGATCCAATTGAGGACAAAAATGGGATAAGAAGGGAAAGCCTTCCCTACCCTTGAAATGAGGTGAGCAATCATATTCTCAAATATATCTCTTATGAAGGGAGGCTTGGTATAATTTATGGCTATCAATTTAGACTCTGAGATTTGGAGAGGAGATACCCATTGACAGAAGACTCAGTGTATCCTACTTCTTGCTGCAATCAATAGTAGACATGAACCTAAAGGTCCAAGAGGGAAAACATCAACAATTGGCACACCATGGACTTATTATGCTAATACTAAAGGATGCCTTGAGCCAGCTAAGAATCCCCATTCAATGGTCCACATTTAGAGACATGGATGGAGAGGTTATGATTTAAATACAAACCATTGAATATGGTAGGGATAATAAGAACCTGAAGAGGAAGACGAAGAACCAGAGGAGGAATAGGAGGAAGAAAAAAATAAAACGGAGGAAGAAGAAGCAAAAGAAGAAGGAGAAGAGGAGAAAATGGAAGAGAAAGAAAAAAAGTGAGAAGCAAGCACTGAGGAACACAGAAAGGAAAGGAAGGAATCTCCAAGGTTGTCTCCTAAACCCATTGGAGGGAGGCAATTTTTGCCTTGACTTCCCTAAGCACACATGTCAATTCAAAAGGGAAAAGACAAAGGAAAACTCTCCTCTATTTCAAAACAAGGTGGAGCAGTAGGATCAAACAAGGGAAACTACAAACACCCACCAAGACTCCAATCATAATTGAGGACTCACCAAAAAAGAAAGAAAATATAGTTTCCCATCACATGTGTTAGGAGGCCTATCACCAGGTCAGAATCAGGAAAGCAAGACAAGGCACCTTTGACCCCATTTCAGAAAGGAAAAATTCTTCTACATGATCCTCAGATAGTCCTACAGGAAACTCTGTCAGCACTATAGGAAACACAAAAAAAGCAACACGAAGGATAGCAAGGATAGAGGGAAGGCAAGGAAGAAATAACACAAGTACAGGGGGGCATATTCTCCAAAGACGTCTAAGGGAAAGTCCCAAGGGCTACAGGAACCTAGCCCATAACCCAATATGAGCTCTTATTACAGATTCATTGAGGGAGGTAGAGTAATACCACATAAATTTTCCATCCCTCTCTTCTTTGAGCCTGAGAAGGAGAGAGGAAGGACACATCGCAAGATGAAATTTCCAAATCAAAGAAGGTAGAGGATGCAGGACATACGGAAGAGAAGCTACTAGAGATGGGAAGAGAGTTGAGTAGGATCAAAGATAGGGAATGAATTATGGGATCTCAACTAGAGGCAGAAAACACATGGCTAAGGAGGTGGTTACATGAAAAATAGAGCTAGTTGGCCACCATGGAAAGCCTCTCCATGGAGGCACTCTAGTGCAGGATGCCACCAAAATGATATGCCTTGTACCTCAAAGATCAATGGTTGTAATTTTAGATAAAGACATTAGCACAACATGGGACTGTGCCTTTCCAAGACTATAGGAAGTTCATTGAACTATGTGAAAAATTCACCTTAGATGATAAGGCCAAGATATTTGAATTCTACCTTCACAACTTGGCCTTAATAGACTTGAATGTGTGGGACCCGAATGAAAAGTTGGGGGACTTACAACTAATGGCTCTTGCATCATGGATGAGCCATGAGGAGGTCAGGGCTAAGGAGGTGAAGAGTGTGTTGGAAAGAGAAGAAAGGGAACCCCTTTACATCAGAGCGGAATAGATAAATTCAATCGTTGTCATTAGAACCCACAACATCATCTCCAATGATCCTCGTCTTGCACCAAGATACCTAGCTACAAAAGAGCAAGCAATCACACATTTTGAGAACACCTTCAAATTTCTAGGGAATGAAATCCAACAATCATGCCAAAGGAGATGGGGCCTAAGGATCAAGGATTAACATTCCCCTGAAAGGATGAGAGATGCACTAGAAAGGACCCAACTGTATAAGAATGCAATGCAGAGACTCAAAATCAATTGGATTGGGTTGAAACTCAGTCCAACCTTGCTATTGGGTATGCTAGAAGGTAGAAAGGAGGAAGATGAAAGAAAGCAGTGGGAGGAAATAGAGAAACATGTAGGGTTTTATCCACAAGAAGAAACCCCATCAACAGAGGCCTGGGATGTCAGAGAGGCCAGGAGGGCTATGAAAGATATGGACATAGACTAAGTTGCTCAGAGGATGAGCAACACTTTTAGTAAGGGGGTGATGATGAGTCTCATCCATAGGCAAATTATATAGGCCTTAATGCCACTCTCCAACTTATTAAAATCAACGTTTCTCACATTTATTTACATATTTTATTATATTTTTCTTTTTGAGAAGGGTAAAGGTGTGATGTTATGTCATATGGCCTAATGTGCAATAATTACAGGATTTGGAGCAGTTTTGGGTTAGTTTAAGTGCACAAAATCAAAGTAGACAAGAAAGAGGGATTTTAGTAGATTGGGTCTCCCTCCTTAACTCCTAAATCACTTGAAGAATCCTCCACCGGTTCTCATCAACTCGGAGTTACAAACATCCAAGCCCACCGAGTTCATTGGCAGCCAAGCTAGTGATAGTTGAAGACAAGTCAATCTCAAGTTTAGGAGCCAAGCCTCCCTATTTTTATGGAAGTTGTTTGCAGATTCAATTGTATAAATAAGAAGGCCTAGGGACTCATTAGGATTCAACTTTTTACTATATCCAAGACGCAATTTCAAGCTTAAGATATTGTGATTGTTATTCTCATGTTATTTTTGACATTTTAGTGATAATGAAAAGGGTTTCTTTCATCCAAAAATAAGTTTACTTAGAGGACTAAAGCTCTTAGGTTAGGGCCCAACCCTAGCAACAAAGGTTCCTCTTTATGTACATGTATTCTTAGCTTAAAATCATAGATAAGTTGTTGAAGTTATCTCTATTTTGTTTAATTTACAAGTCTTTTCATGATTGGTTAGTTTTTCTTCCATTAGTTGGAGAAGTAGATCAATGTTACAATAGTGAAAGAAAAGAATTCAGAAAATCTTGTGACAATGGCCTCATCCTCATCTCCCTCATGGGATCACGGTTTGAGGGCCCCACTCTCATAGCCCCAAAAATAGATTTATCTGCTGGTTATTACATAGCTTAGGATTTCTTGTTGAGTAGATCATTGTTAATGGTTTCTTAGAAGCATCTGCAATTGTCATTTTGGTTTCTTGAGTTTTTTATAGATTAGAAAGAATTCCATTCCATAGATTTGATCCATTAGCTATCAATAAATCAGTTTCTCAAATTCAACCCGTCTTTTCCACATTTACATAAAGTTGTGCATAAATGAAGAAATGACTATGTGTTGTGCAAGAGTTTCTAATCTGCATGGAGGAACTCATTCCACTAGCCTCATCTAAGTCTTCTCCACCTCTCGCCAAACCCTACCAATCACCAATTCAGATTTTTGTTGTGTAGCCACAGTGGACAACCACCTTGAGCAAATCCAACCATCCTGAAGAGTTGGGCTGATCCTTGAGTAGTGTGCACGTTACCCATACCTTATTCCACCATCATACACCTTCCTAACACTTCCTTTCACTTTCCCTACCTTCCTACAACTTTAAGCTAAGTTTCCTGTAGTAAACCAGCACATCCTATAGTAACTACAGGAAATCCTGTAGCAACTAGAGGAAACCTCGTAGCAGCCTGTTTTAGACTATCTTGGGTAGAAATGATGATAAGAGCCTAGGGTAGGCCTTCAACTTGACCTCCATACCCCTCAATTCCATTTTTGACCCATTTTCCCATACCTTCCTCCTCTTCAAAAGATCAGCTTGTTTAGCTTAACATTTACATTTCTAAATTGAAAACCAAAATACTCTTTTCTACAAAATTTAGCTAGTGCATACATACATTATTCTTAGCAATGTGAGGATCATTCCCATGCTTACTTAGTCTAGATAACTAGATGATAGAATGTAAGGTTAAATTAGGTCTCTTCTAGAAGTAATGTGTGTTAATTCTTAGCTAGGTAATTTCATAACACTTTCTATTTAGCACTTTCATTTCCTTAAATTCAAGGAATGGAAGGTGACATTGATGATTTATAAGGAAAATAAGAACCTAATATCATTTAGTCTTGTTAAAGCATTTATCCTCCCTAGCACAACTCATCCACAACCATAACAATAAGATGGGTTAGGGTATGACATGACATACTTACACTATGACACTTGTTATTAGTTTACTTTTCCATCTATGCCGTTCTAGCTTGTAACTCCTCTTGAATATCTAAAGTAAATTGGGGCTACTACTTTACTTCATGATATGGGGTTATTCTAGGAAAGCATTTACTTTCTACATTAGAGATAGCTTTATATTCACTGTTAGTAGTCAGCCTACTTCTAGTCAATAGAAGACTGGTTTGAAAAATCCTAGTGGTTTATCACTCCAGTTGAGAAGTGACAAGAGTAGAATGTTGCATTTGTTGTGCATATAGCACTGTAACCTCCAACTTTGTATGAACCCCATGTTGATAAAGTAAAGTTGGTTGCCCTAAGAGTTGCAGCATCCTTGCTAAAATACTGGGGCTCATCAGTATTGTAACTAGAAAGGCTATAAGTAACAAGTCCATATTGTAAAAGGAAATTTTTTCCACCACAATGTAGCTTTTACAGTTATTATCTAGTCTAATAAAAATATTATTTGTGGTTTTTTTTTACTGCATGTTCTAGTATTTTTTTGGCATTTAATTTTTTTAGATCTTGGGGACCTCCCCCCAAGATCTAAATCAGTGGTATCATAACCAAGTTACAGCTCCACGGGAATGAGGGTTTGAAGCACATTGATGGATAAAACACAGAGCAACAATGTTTAGAAAACTTCATGCAAGTGACACAACCTCCACAAAGAATTTTAGAAGGTGAAAAATAACTCATTTTAAAAAATTTCTATTATCTCAAATGGGGTTTTTATGAAATTTGATTTCGTTTCTCAATTTGAGAGATATGAGCAATTGAAGTTACATATGTCTGGACAATCGCGCGGTCATGCGTAGCATGAGTTTCAAGAATAATTTTCTTACTCCACAAGTCATCAATTCTCAAGTTGTTAAATCAATAGAAATAGCTCTTCAATACCTCAAATGGGACTTTGATAGAATTTGACTTCATCACCTATAGCAGAAGTTATCAGCAAAGTTGTAGCAAAAAAAATTAAAATGTGAAAGAATCCTTTACAAAATCTCATTGGATAGGAGAATCTACCAGAAAATTCACCACACTTTTACTAATAAGAATGACAAGAATCAGGTTATGGGTCACCCACAAACCCAAGATTATAGGTCAACCGCACAAAACCCTTGTCATTGAAGTCCATTTGCTAGGTCGCACACTGTTACTATCATAGTTGGTCACAAGCATTACAGGGTACCTCTATCCTTGGATATTCATTTGTCATGGTTATGAGTCATCCAAAACCCCATGCTTCGTCGAAATCCATTTTCTAGGCCACACACTATTAGTATCATAGTTGGTCACAAGCATTACAGGGTATCTTTATCCTCAAATCTTTGTTTATTACGGTTATGGGTTAACCTCACAAAACCCTTCTCTTTAGTGGCTCTTCATATTCAAAAAAGGCTTCTTAGGAGGGAACTTCATGAAATGGGAACCATTTCTTCTTAAGGAGGGATGAATGATCTAAATGGAAAGTGGCATCCACCCATGGTATTCATCCACCCATAGTATTTAACCACCCATGGTATTGTAAGTGACATCCACCCATGGTATTCATCCACCCATGGTATTTATCCACGCATGGAATTTACCCATGGTATTGTAGGTAGCATCCACCCATGGTATTCATTCATCCATGGTATTTACCCATGGTATTGTAAGTGGCATCCACCCATGGTCTTCATCCACCCATGGTATTTATCCACCCATGGTATTTACCCATGGTATTATATGTGGCATCTACCCTTGGTATTTACCCACGCATGGAATTTACCTACGGTATTATAAATAAAAAAAGACTATAAATAGCAAGCCAAATATTGTAAAATGATGGTTTTTCCACCACAATGTAGCTTTTACAGTTAGTCTTTGTTTTAATAAAAAGTTTATTTGTGGTTTTGTTTACTGTGTGTTCTCATCTTTTTCAAGCATTTAATTTTTTTAGATCTGGGGGGGCTCCCCCAAGATTCGAACCACGATGTGGCTCAGAATGTGACATGAATTTATGATGCATTAGACAATGGGATGTTTTGGGCCACTAAATTGTTATTATTATTGTATAATCCATTTTGTCACATCTAATCAATCGGCCTGCAAATCGGATTTGTCATCATCCATGAACATGTTTTCATCATCTCTGCACAAATCCCTGAGCATGAACTTTCTAAAAAACCTAATTTTATTGGTTTATCTATTGAAAACCCATATTTTTGGGCCTAATGCACCCTACATAACTGAGCAATTGCATTGCAATGCAATATCTCCTTCTTTGAGGGTGCACTGTAGTGCACCCTGCATAACTAAGTAGTGCGTTGATTCTAGAAATTTACAAAAAATAAAAAGATTCACGAAGTTTCCTCTTCCAGAAGCTTCCAGGAGTTGTTTCAACCATTTACCTTGGATAAGAACTTCAAATCCTATCTAAGCCTACCTTGGATATTTCACCTCTTATCACTTGAGATCATCCTCCCATCAAGAGTGGATCTCAAGCCTAGATTGGTAAATGGATAAGAATTCCTAAACTACCACACTCTCTTATAAATCTACAACTCTCTACAACATCAAGGTTGGTTTTTGGTGACTAATCATACCCTCATGCTGCCAATTTGAACATAATAGAGCCATAATATTCATGCATTAAGGTGACATTGAGGTGTGCTTTATGACAAGGAAGGACAAGTTAACTTGGGGAGATCTCTAAACAATCAACTTCCTTTCTTGGTTGTAAACTCTCTCCTTTTCATATTAATACAAAGAGTATATCACTTTCCTATATGTGCTATGTTATGTTTACATTCATATATTTCAATGCTTTGTTGATCCATTGAATACAATAATTGGATAATTCTATGTAGATGTCGTAGAGCTTTGACTTGTGTTGATTGTATGTGCAGATTTTAACTATAGCAATCGAAGCTATGATTGGAGCTTACAATCTAAGAGGAGAGAATAACTTGCGATAAATCTCAAGTAAGGTTGATGCAGGCCTCAACCCGCATAAACCAGGATCTTCAATACTTTGTTATGCCAACCCTGCATCTCAGCCTTTTTACTTATCACTCAGCAATTTCAAACTCCAACTCCGTCCTCCAATGAATTCCGCACACATGCCTCTCGTTTTCCTTCCAGCATATTCTACAGGAAATCTTAGCATAGGTTTATATATGTGATATACAAGCCATGAACGCGGCCTGTATTCAACCAACAACGCATGTGTAACCACGCGAATACTCTGACTCTGCGTATATATATATGATATATTCTGCCCAGAATTCAAACACAGTTCATATGCACAATTAATAAAAAAAATCAATGAAGCCCCGCTCCCCTCTGCTCCAGATCTAAATTATCATTGCAACGCATCCCCTCTCCATACGCAAGCGCTCCTTGGATTTTCTCCACAGTTCGACTTCCAAACAAATTAATAACCACAGTTATATAATATGCAGACAATCCCAATCTCCACTTACGCCCGCCACTGTAGGCTCCTCACTCAACTCAAATTGATCTACAGTTCTATCGAGGGGATACTTTAGATCTCTAAGCAAGTTAAATCTGGCATTGAAACACAAGGTCTCCTCATTAGATTTTTAATGATTCAACCTCTTCTGAATATGGAATACAATATATCTTAGGAGAAATATATTCGGCCCACCGATCTTGTAATGGAATAGATATAATCTGATCTAATGTTTGTGCTCAGGATTTAGCCATTGAACCTTTAGTATTTGATGCCACTACACTCATATTCGATTCCTCTCTATCTCAATTACCTCAACCTTCTACGCAATAGCTCCAGCATTGAGAGACAGAATGATCTACGTATCCAATCGACTCCTCACCAAAATGAATAACCAAGTCTGACATATAAACTCAGAAATCAACAACTTGGTAGCCTCGGAATTCCTCACTGCACAATGCGAACAACATTCTCCGGATTAACGCTGGCCTTCAACTGTCTGATTGGAAATTACAGTCGACGCACAAGTTATCCTAACATGCATTGATAGCACAAGGACGGACCCACGCCCTTTCGGTTCTTACGGTTGGTAAATAAAGTGCAGGCCAACATAACATTTAAACAGCGATCTTTTTTTATGTCAATACAGCACCTCGCAATTTAAAGACAACAGGCATATAACACCGAACCCAGTTGACTATTCAATGTGCGCATACAATATATATATGCGGACATCCAATTTCGCCTTCGCTTCTAGGCACACAACAAACTATCATTATAATTCCGGAATTCAATCTAACCTGAGATCGCTGGTCAACAATAGATCCGATGTCTTTATACGCTTTGGCTCTTTCACAATTAAGGCTTTGTAACTCGGCATATAAAACCAAGGAACCGTTTCTTGACCTCTTGACACAATATGTCAACACGTTCAGTTATGACTTCTTCGCAAATGGTGCGTTCTCTTCAAAATCTCAGCAACGCATATGCCGCACACAAATATCAGTTTTGAACACAGAGACTGTGTTCAACAGCAGTGCCAAGAGCCACGGTTTCACGGTCATACAATCATAAATGAATGCATAACATAATGCCCATCGAAGGTTCAACGCAACTCATGATTTGCAGAGATTTGCACCATAAAAACACGCAGCACTAAAATAGTCCAGCGCCATTACACGCTCTCCAAACATAACATAATATAACTACATATATGTGCGCCATATAAATCAATTACAAACAGAGACGAAATTCAATAATCATCAGTTATCCACTTGCCAATTTCGATACACCAGCACATATACGATTTCACATACTCATATTCAAATAAAACAAGTATTTACACAGAACTTGCTCTTCATGGCCAGATATACAATCTATGGCCTTTTTACAACTCACCAAAGGCTCACAGCCTTGGTTGTTCCAAACCAGCTCTCACCCTCTCTCTCTCTCCAAACTTCTTCCTGTTTACACAATTTAAAAATATCATTAAATTAAATGCTCAATCCCTTCAATTCCTCAACAAACCCCTAAATCTCTCAACATCCCTAAAGGATAGCTCTTTATCCCTAAAATCCTTCCACTCATTAAATTCCCTCATATCCTTTTATTAAATAAAAGAATATTTACAATAGATCCTCACATTTTCCTATTTTATTAAAAATAACAAATTAATTCACAAAATATTAAAAATTGTCACACCCCCTTTAATCACATATTTACAATGAAAAAAAATGGTCTTGATGCTCCTGCATCAGACTCCCAACGTTAAATTAAACATGATCGCCTGATCATGTGTTCGGATCTGTGTATGCCTGGATCCCATATCTTGTGTTGTAACTTTCCACTTGCTACTGCTTCTCTTTCAGGTTTTCCCACTTTATGCTGCATCGCTCCACTGACTAGGCTTTCACAATTTTCTGTTGTCTTTCTTTTACTGCTTCTCCTTTGTCTTGCTACTGCTGGTCTTTTCCGGGATTCTTTCGTCATCAATCTTCTAATACTTTCAATCTCTCGGTCTAATAAATCTCCCGGTTGCTGATTTCCAGCTCCCTGCTGAGCTAAGACGGCTTGCTCAGTTTTTACTTTCTCTATCTGTGCTGTCACTTGCTGTCTTCTTATTTCTATGCTTGTTTCTGTTCTGACTTGTTCAGTCTTCACAGCCACCCAATCATCCATTCCCTCTTGTTTTCTAGAACAGAAAACTTCTTCTTCCTTCATTTGACTTCTCAATTGAGTCAAATGTTCTGCAACAATACCTGCATTCACAAAACACTTGTTAGAATAAAAATCAGAAGGCATCAGTGCCTTGTCCTCCTTTGCCAACAGTTCAGTATGCTGTTCTGGATTCTCCATCTCCACCAGCACATTAGTATGCTGATTCTCTTTACTCAAAGAATTCTCTAAAGGACTCTCAAGACTATCAACCAGTCTTCCTCTCATACCATCTGTTTTCATGATGTCTTTTTCCTCTTGTTCACCGTACTGAACTCTTTCTTCTGCAATCTCCCTGTCATACTCCGAATTCTTCAACAAATATTCTAGCAATGCAATTTCTTTGTAACATTGCTGAAGCATAACATCACCATCACTTACAGTTTCTGCATTCACACACAACTTGTCAGTTTGAAAACTAAAAGTTTCAACAACCTTAACCGTCAGTTCATATACCAGCTCTTCCAGCTGATCATCTTCTTCATTCACATGAACTTCCTCTTCAACAAAACCTGTAATCACATCACAACTGTCAGCTATAAAAACACAAGAGTTCACATTATCCAGCTGATCTGGATCTGCCCAGTAATTCAAGAAACCATCAATGATCTCCTCCTCTGTTTCATCAATAGAAACCTCCTCTTCCAACTCAGCTGCTCTGAGTTGCGTACACTTCAACTGTACATCCATCATCTTCTCAAGCTTCTTCAGCTCTTCCATTAACTGCATGTTTATCTGTCGATCTCTTTTCTGTTGTAGCTTCTGCCACTTCACTTTCTTTCCCTTCAGTGGAAAGATCCATCCTCTATTCTGGTTTTCCTGCTCTTGCAGCCATTCCTCTAGTACCTGCAATTGCACTTTCATTACTGCAATCTCTCTTTCTCTGACTTCTGCAGTCATCTCATCGCTGCGGCATTCCTCTGAACCTCTTCTGTGATCCTCCATGATCATCTTCTCACTTGCCATGAGTTGCACTAGCCTCTACGACAGCAATCTCTTCTGCTGCCACTTACCTCACCAAGCCCTCCTCACTCAGTCTTTTGGTAAGTACTGGTTCACTGCCTCTGGAACCTCTTTGAGCACTCTCCTTTGCTCACTCTCAGGCTATCTCTTCAACTCACCTTCTTCTTCAGGACACTACAATTGTCCTCCTTATTCAGCCTTTAGCTGAATGCCAGGTTCAATGCCATCATCTTTTCTGCAACCATAAACTCTCATCACAAATTTCAAATCAGAAAAAAAAAAATCATTTCACCTTCAAGATCCTATTGATCTCGCTTCATCTCCCACCTGCACGGCATCTATGTGCTGCAATCATTCATCAGTCTCAAATCTGATCTTATCACATGCAATTAAAAAAAAAAAAAAACTTCCTCCTTCAAACAGAGCTATTCCAGCTCTGATACCAAAAATGATGCAGGCCTCAACCCGCATAAACCAGGATCTTCAATACTTTGTTATGCCAACCCTGCATCTCAGCCTTTTTACTTATCACTCAGCAATTTCAAACTCCAACTCCGTCCTCCAATGAATTCCACACACATGCCTCTCGTTTTCCTTCCAGCATATTCTACAGGAAATCTTAGCACAGGTTTATATATGTGATATACAAGCCATGAACGCGGCCTGTATTCAACCAACAGTGCATGTGTAACCACGCGAATATTCTGACTCTGCGTATATATATATATATATATGATATATTCTGCCCAGAATTCAAACACAGTTCATATACACAATTAATAAAAAAAATCAATGAAGCCCCGCTCCCCTCTGCTCCGAATCTAAATTATCATTGCAACGCATCCCCTCTCCATATGCAAGCGCTCCTTGGATTTTCTCCACAGTTCGACTTCCAAACAAATTAATAACCACAGTTATATAATATGCAGACAATCCCAATCTCCACTTACGCCCGCCACTGTAGGCTCCTCACTCAACTCAAATTGATCTACAGTTCTATCGAGGGGATACTTTAGATCTCTAAGCAAGTTAAATCTGGCATTGAAACGCAAGGTCTCCTCATTAGATTTTTAATGATTCAACCTCTTCTGAATATGGAAGACAATATATCTTAGGAGAAATATATTCGGCCCACCGATCTTGTAATGGAATAGATATAATCTGATCTGATGTTTGTGCTCAGGATTTAGCCATTGAACCTTTAGTATTTGATGCCACTACACTCATATTCGATTCCTCTCTATCTCAATTACCTCAACCTTCTACGCAATAGCTCCAGCATTGAGAGACAGAATGATCTACGTATCCAATCGACTCCTCACCAAAATGAATAACCAAGTCTGACATATAAACTCAGAAATCAACAACTTGGTAGCCTCGGAATTCCTCACTGCACAATGCGAACAGCATTCTCCGGATTAACGCTGGCCTTCAACTGTCTGATTGGAAATTACAATCGACGCACAAGTTATCCTAACATGCATTGATAGCACAAGGACGGACCCACGCCCTTTCGGTTCTTATGGTTGGTAAATAAAGTGCAGGCCAACATAACATTTAAACAACGATCTTTTTTTATGTCAATACAGCACCTCGCAATTTAAAGACAACAGGCATATAACACCGAACCCAGTTGACTATTCAATGTGCGCATACAATATATATATGCGGACATCCAATTTCGCCTTCGCTTCTAGGCACACAACAAACTATCATTATAATTCCGGAATTCAATCTAACCTGAGATCGTTGGTCAACAATAGATCCGATGTCTTTATACGCTTTGGCTCTTTCACAATTAAGGCTTTGTAACTCGGCATATAAAACCAAGGAACCGTTTCTTGACCTCTTGACGCAATATGTCAACACTTTCAGTTATGACTTTTCCGTAAATGGTGCGTTCTCTTCAAAATCTCAGCAACGCATATGCCGACACAAATATCAGTTTTGAACACAGAGACTGTGTTCAACAGCAGTGCCAAGAGCCACGGTTTCACGGTCATACAATCATAAATGAATGCATAACATAATGCCCATCGAAGGTTCAACGCAACTCATGATTTGCAGAGTTTTGCACCATAAAAACACACAGCACTAAAATAGTCCAGCGCCATTACACGCTCTCCAAACATAACATAATATAATTACATATATGTGCGCCATATAAATCAATTACAAACAGAGACGAAATTCAATAATCATCAGTTATCCACTTGCCAATTTCGATACACCAGCACATATACAATTTCACATACTCATATTCAAATAAAACAAGTATTTACACAGAACTTGCTCTTCATGGCCAGATATACAATCTATGGCCTTTTTACAACTCACCAAAGGCTCACAGCCTTGGTTGTTCCAAACCGGCTCTCACCCTCTCTCTCTCCCCAAACTTCTTCCTGTTTACACAATTTAAAAATATCATTAAATTAAATGCTCAATCCCTTCAATTCCTCAACAAACCCCTAAATCTCTCAACATCCCTAAAGGATAGCTCTTTATCCCTAAAATCCTTCCACTCATTAAATTCCCTCATATCCTTTTATTAAATAAAAGAATATTTACAATAGATCCTCACATTTTCCTATTTTATTAAAAATAACAAATTAATTCACAAAATATTAAAAATTGTCACACCCCCTTTAATCACATATTTACAATGAAAAAAAATGGTCTTGATGCTCCTGCATCAAAGGCTCTTTCCATTCTCCAATTTATCTAAGAGGAACTTTATATTCTTTTCTTTCTGTTGTTCTAGACTAAGCCACTAGATCTAGCGAAGATGTTGGGTCCCTATAATACTAGTGATTACCCCATTACTATTGTAGTTATACCCCTTATTAATATTGTTGTGCCCCTATTGCCCCAATATTGTTATTACTGTGCCCCATAGAATCCCTCTATTGTTATTTTTGTGGCTTTATATTATTATTGTTAGGTCCGCTGGATTATATTGTGACTCCTTAGATTCCTATATATAGAAAGGAGGTTTTGTCATTTGTATCATCAAAGAATTGTTCATTCATGTAATGTAAAGGAGGTTTCCCCCTCGAAGAGGCTGAATTCTAAGGCGTTGATCTATCTTTTCTATCTTTTCTTGAGCTAGTTTCATAACATTTGGTATCAGAGCTTTGGATTCTAGGGTTTCGCTGCTCCAAACAGGTCATCGTGGCATTTTCGCTATAAATTTTTTTTTGTGATGTTTCAAAAGTCACAGAAAAAACCCATTTGAGAAGAAATCACTCTGAACCTTGAGTCCGAATTTCAGAGATTTTTGCTTGATATTTTCGAAGATATCATCTGAGGAATTTGGTCTTTTTGCAGACTCCTAAATTACATTCAAAACAGGTGACCTGGGTAAAATCATCATAACTTTCTCTCTGAGGATCGGATTGAAGTTTCATAAGAAGTTACAGAAAGAGGACGGACTGTAGTTTCTTGTGGGTGGTTTTCAGATCCAAAGAGCAAAACAGTGACTCGTGGCACGTCGTACAAGTTCGCTCTACTGAACTAGTCTATAATCAAGTCACTGTGGGAGATCTCGCATAACTCTTCCTTGGAGAATCCAATTTGGGTCAGACTTGTGGCATTGGAAAGAGGACACAGAGCGCTACTACAGGTCACAAATTCAGAACTAGATAATCAGAAAGTATAGAGATACATCAGAGGCAATATCGAGCTCCTACAAAGTGAAAAAAGGTGTGTAGATTTTCTTTAATTTTTGCTTAAGCTTGGTTTGAAAATTTATTTTGAAGGAATTCAAAGGGAATATTAGAGAATTATTATCGGTAACTGATGCCCCGGGGAAAGAAAATGCAAACACCTAGTAAGGAACCTGAAAGCTCTAGCATGACTCATGAAGAAGAAGAAGAAATGTTATATGATATATCAAAATTACAAGAACAAGTGCAACAAGTGTCACTTGCACAAAAAGCAATAGAATCTAAGATGGATGGTTTAAGGAAAGATGTAGAAGCTAAGATGGATGGTTTAAAGAAGGGTGTAAAAGCTAATATGGATTGTTTAAATAAAGGCGTAGAAGCTAAGATGGATGGCATGGAAGCTAAGGTGAACGGCATGGACGCTAAAATTGATGGCATGTATGATAAGATGGAAGAATTGAAGATAAATATGAATAAGTTGCTACAAGAAATGGTCACTAAGGGTGAAAGGGTACTAAAGGAAACTCATGATGAGAACAAAAGAAATGTTAATCATGATTCCATAGACTCTAATGTTGGATCGAAGACTCACCATATTCCAAAAATCGATATGAGGAAGTTTGATGGCAGGGATCCCGCCACATGGATATTACAGATGGAGCAATTCTTCGATCTCAATAATGTGCAAAACACACAAAAGGTACGTATGGAAACTTTATATTTGGAACCAAATTAGTTTGTATGGTATCAATGGCTTTTCTCTCATAAACAATTTATCACTTGGGCAATTTTTACGGAAGAATTGATAGCACATTATGAGGATACAAAAAGCAACACTTTTTTTAGCCAATTGATAAGTCTCAAACAAAAGGGTTCAATAATGGAGCACATTGAGGAGTTCCAAAAATTGAACATAAGGGTAAAAGATATTCCAGAGGAGCATAGGATTGATGTGTTCATAGGGTCTTTAAAGGATAATATCCAACATGATGTTCCCCTTTGGGAACCTAATTCATTAGAGAAGGCATTCAGGTTAGCAAGAAAAATGGAAAGCAAAATTGTGGCAACCAGGAAGCATACCACTCACAACTATAAAGAAGGAAGTGTTGTTTCCGCTAGTCTTCCACAACCTATAAGGTTGACACCACAACAATTGGAAGAAAAAAGAGCAAAAGGGCTTTGTTATAGTTGTGATAGCAAATACACTAAAGGTCATAAGTGTGCTGAGAAGAAATTATTCTACATAGATTGTGAAGAGGAAGAAGAAAAGGAGCAAGAAAGGTCAAAAGAAGAGGATATACTCCAGGAACAAAGCCTAGATAAAGAAGAAATGGATCTGACCATATCTTGTAATGCATTGGCGGGAATTACCACTCCTCAAACCATCAAGATAGAAGGACAAATCAAGAAGAAAAAGGTAATAGTGCTGATTGATTCAGGAAGTACCCACAATTTTATTCATTGTAAGGTAGCAAGAGAATTGAATTGCTTCTTATATCTAGCACCAGAGTGTCAAGTGATGGTTGCAAATGGAGGAACAATAAATTGCTCCGGAAAGTGCCATAATATCAAGCTATCCATGGGAGAATATGTATTGACTAGCCCAATGCTTTCCATTCCAAGGGGAGGTGTTGATGTTGTACTAGGAGTCCAATGGCTACAATCCTTGGGTACAATAGCTTTTAATTTTCAAGAACTTTTCATGAAATTTTCTATGGAAGGAAAGGAAGTTGAATTAAGGGGTATTGCAGGGAAACCGAGAAAGATAATAAGCTCTAACGGTATGACAAAGCTTCTAAAAAAGGAACAAAGAGGTGTAATTGCACAATTATGTTCGCTAGATGTGTCCAAAGTGGAATCATCTATTTCTCCAGATCTCCAAAAAGTCTTGGACAATCATTCCAAGGTATTTGAGACTCCCAAATGTCTCCCACCTATTCGTGATCATGATCATGCTATTCATCTGATTCCAGGAAGTGTTCCTCCAAACAGCAGGCCGTACAGATATCCCTATGCCCAAAAGAGTGAAATTGAACGTATGGTTACAGAAATGCTAGAGGCTGGTATAATTCAACCAAGTCAAAGTTCTTTCTCTGCTCCAGTCGTATTGGTGCACAAGAAGGATGGATCATAGCGCATGTGTCCAGATTATAGGGAGCTCAACAAGCTCACTATTAAAGATAAGTTTCCCATTCCTGTCATTGATGAATTACTGGATGAATTGCATGGATCAATTTACTTCACCAAGTTGGATCTTCGTTCGGGATATCATCAAATCATAATGAAGATTGAAGACATTCCGAAAACAACATTTAGAACTCATGAGGGTCATTATGAATTTTTGGTCATGCCTTTTGGCCTTACCAATGCACCTTCAACATTTCAAGGTTTGATGAATTCAATTTTCAAACCATTCCTTAGAAAATTTGTGTTAGTGTTTTTTGATGATATACTAATCTACAGCAAGTCTTGGAAGGATCATGTTGAACATGTTGACAGGGTGTTACAACTATTGGAGGAGAAACAATTATATGCAAAAAGATCCAAATGTTTCTTTGGAGTACAAGAGGTGGAATATCTGGGTCATATTGTATCTCATGAAGGAATTAAGGTAGACCCTAGAAAAATTAAAGCCATTAAGGAATGGAAAATTCCCACATCCATAAAGCATCTGCGAGGATTTCTCGGGTTGACAGGGTATTATCGCAAGTTTGTTAAGGATTATGGGAGAATAGCAGCACCTCTAATAACATTATTGAAGAAAGATGCATTTTCATGGACCCCAGAAGCAACAGAGGCATTCGAACATCTTAAAGAGGCAATGTGCCAAGCACCGGTCTTAGCTACACCGGACTTCACAAAAACCTTTATTGTGGAATGTGATGCTTCAGGAAATGGAATTGGTGCTGTTTTAATGCAAGATGAAAGACCCATTGCTTTTGAAATTCGTCCAATCAAGGGAAAGTTTTTACACAAAGCTATTTATGAGAAGGAAATGTTGGTAATACTCCATGCACTTAAGAAATGGCGACCCTACCTAATGGGAAGACACTTCAAGGTAAAAACGGATCATGATAGCCTTAAATGCTTTTTAGAACAAAGATTATCCTCTGAAGAGCAACAAAAGTGGGTCACAAAGATGTTGGGTTATGACTTTGAAATCATCTACAAAAAAGGGAAGCAAAATGTGGTGGCAGATGCACTCTCAAGAAAGGATGAGGATGTGGAAGCATTGTTGTGCGCCATTTCTATTATCCAACCAGATTGGATAAACGAAGCAGGGGAGGAATGGAAGAATGACAAAGAAGAGTGGGCACTTATTCGAAAGTTACAACAAGATTCCAGTATGTCTGATACATTTAGCTCGCAAAATGATTCGTTATGGTACAAATATCTCTTATACCTTTGTAATAAATCCCAGCTAAAACAAAAGATTCTTATGGAATTGCACACTTCTCCCTTAGGAGGGCACTCAGGATTTCTAAAAACTTACCACAGGTTTAAGAAGGAATTTTTTTGGGATGGCCTTAAATCAGATATTCAAAAGTTTGTGGCGGAATGTTTGGTTTGCCAACAAAATAAAGTTGAAACAATTAAGACACTAGGTCTATTACAACCTTTATCCATTCCAAGCCAACGTTGGGAGGAGGTTTCAATGGATTTTATCACAGGTTTACCAAAGTCTGAGGGAAAGAGTGTCATCATGGTGGCAGTTGACAGACTTACCAAGTATGCACACTTTTGTGCATTATCACATCCACTTAAAGCCAGTACAGTTTCTACTGCATTTATGGAAACAATTCAAAAGCTACATGGAAACCCAAAGATTATTGTAAGTGACAGAGATCCCATTTTCACTGGAAATTTTTGGACAGAATTATTTTCTTGTCTTGGTACTCAGTTAGCTCATAGCTCATCTTATCATCCTCAATCTAATGGGCAAACTGATATAGTAAACAAATGTTTGGAAGGATATCTCTGTTGCTTTGTATCTGATAAACAGACACAACGGGTCAAATGGTTGCCTTTGGATGAATGGTGGTATAACACTTCCTTCCATACAACAACAAAAATGACCCCATTTATGGCACTTTATGGGTATCAACCACCATCCATCACATCATATTTAAGAGAAAATTCTAAGGTTCAGGCAGTGGAACATCACATCGAACATCAACAACAAGTCCTCCAACTCTTAAAGGATAACCTCGTGTTGGCACAGAATAGAATGAAACAACAGGCAGATCAACATCGCAGTGAGAGAAGTTTTGATGTAGGTGATTGGGTATTCCTACGAATACAACCATATAAGCAAATGTCCCTCAAGCAAGCTAAGAAGGATAATAAATTATCACCAAAGTATTATGGTCCGTACAAGGTGTTGCAAAAGATTGGTACTATGGCATACATATTGGAGCTTCCTGCAGCTTCTCGATTGCACCCAGTTTTCCATGTTTCATGTTTAAAGAAGGTTATAGGTGACAAGCTCCCAGTTCAAACAATATTGCCAGAACTTGACGAGGAAGGAAAAACTATATTGGAACCAGAAGCAGTCACAGAAACAAGAACTCGACAGCTAGGAAATCAATCAATTTCAGAGTATCTTATCAAGTGGAAGAACTTATCCGCTGAAGATTCCACATGGAAGGATGAGAATTTTATACAGAAGTATCCAGAACTACTCAAGCGTTGAGGACAACACTTTTTTGAAGGAGAGGGGCATGTTGGGTCCCTATAATACTAGTGATTACCCCATTACTATTGTAGTTATACCCCTTATTAATATTGTTGTGCCCCTATTGCCCCAATATTGTTATTACTGTGCCCCATAGAATCCCTCTATTGTTATTTTTGTGGCTTTATATTATTATTGTTAGGTCGGCTGGATTATATTGTGACTCCTTAGACTCCTATATATAGAAAGGAGGTTTTTTCATTTGTATCATCGAAGAATTGTTCATTCATGTAATGTAAATGAGGTTGCCCCCTCGAAGAGGTTGAATTCTAAGGCATTGATCTATCTTTTCTATCTTTTCTTGAGCTGGTTTCATAACAGAAGATACTTTTGTTCACAGTCATAAATTAAGCATAACAAATTGGCGACTCTGCTGGGGAATCGTTTCATTCCCTTAGTGGTTTCCTTGTCCTTAATACTTGTTTCACCTCTTGAACAAACCTCCAGTCTGAATTGACTCTAGGAAGACCTTTCATTGAGTTTCATTTCGATTTTTTTTGTTGGACCTTGGTCTTACCTTGATCAGCACTCTCCCGAGTCTGGAGACAGAGTGTTGCAACGCTCCTTGGCGCTTACACTATAAAGCATTGGTGCCCTTTCAGTACCTTCACTGACCCCTGTTTGATGCAAAAAAATCCATTTAGTGCTTTTCTCTCTGACTTGCTTGGTTCTAATTGGTCTCCTTTTGTCCCTTAGTGTGTCCCTATCTCTTTGAAGCCAATACAACACTTGATTTTGTGTGAAATTGAGTGAATTTTCCTTTGGTAATTTAGAGGTTTGCTTCAATTTCTTAACAATTTTTTTTTGTTTCTTCTTTCTTTTTTGCAAACAAATCCCCCCCCCTCAATCATCGGGGGAGGGGGGACTAAATTTTGTATGAGTGTTAATCACTTCTGAGTGTCATCACCTTTGATAAGATTGTGTTTCGTTCTTTCTTTCTTCTTATCAATTTGGGTAACTTTTACAATACAATTAAAGTCTGTGAGCTTTCTTTTCATCCACAATCAAGTTGCATTCATATGTTTCTTTTCATTTGAAACATTAAAATAAAATAAATGAAAAACAATTATTTACATTGCATATAGGACTTTAATTTTGATTTGAATAGTGAAGTTGAGGAGATTGATTTTTGCATCACTTGTTTGTTGCATTGTTGTTTGATTTCTTTTTCCCATACTTAGTTAGACCTTTCATTGCTAAAAGGAAAATAAAAAGAGTTATTTTTGTCATATCAGTTGCATTATAGATGTGTACAGGTGACATCGAGTTTTGAGCCTTGAAATCGAAACATAAATCAAGATAAAGTCTAATATTCACTCAATTAACCTAAGGATAATTTGAAACTTAATGACACACATAGAGGTCTAGGCTAGAGACGTGTTCCGGTGACTTTAAGTGTAGGAGATGGCATTTTTTTCCAGTGTTGCATTCTGGGGTGATATCTCATTCCACATACATAAGTGTATCATACCGTTCTCCATGTACCTCCAAGTATGTTGGATGGCACTCCACACATGAAAAGTATATGGGAACACTCTCGTCATGTGGTTACGCACTAGAAATCACTACTATTGTGTTGGGTCCCTATAATACTAGTGATTACCCCATTACTATTGTATTTGTACCCCTTATTAATATTGTTGTGCCCCTATTATCCCCATATTGTTATTACTGTGCCCCATAGAATCCCTCTATTGTTATTTTTGTGGCTTTATATTATTATTGTTAGGTCGGCTGGGTTATATTGTGACTCCTTAGACTCCTATATATAGAAAGGAGGTTTTGTCATTTGAATCATCCAAGAATTGTTCATTTATGTAATGTAAAGGAGGTTGCCCCCTCGAAGAGGCTGAATTCTAAGGCATTGATCTATCTTTTCTATCTTTTTCTTGAGCTGGTTTCATAACATTTGGTATCAGAGCTTTGGATTCCAGGGTTTTGCTGCTCCAAACAAGTCATCGTAGCATTTTCGCTATAAATTTTTTTCTGCGACATTTCATAAGTTGCAAAAAAATAATTTGAGAAGAAATCGCGTTGAACCTCAGGTCCAAATTTCAGAGCTGTTCGCGCTATATTTGTGGAGATATGATCTGAGGAAGTTGGTCTTTTTGCAGACTCCTGAATTACATTCCAAACAGGTGACCTAGGGAAAAGCATCATAACTTTCTCTCTGGGGATCGGATTGAAATTTCGTAAGAAGGTACAGAAAGAGGACAGACTGTAGTTTCTTTTATGCATTTTTTAGATCCAAAGGTCGAAACAGTGACTCGTGGCACGTCGTACAAGTTCGCTCTACTGAACTAGTCTATAATCAAGTCACTGTGGGAGATTTCACATAACTCTTCCTTGGAGAATCCAATTTGGGTCAGACTTGTGGCATTGGAAAGAGGACACAGAGGGATACTGCAGGTCACAAATGTAGATCTAGATGATTGGAAAGTACAGAGATACATCAGAGGCAATATCGAGCTCCTACAAAGTGAAAAAAGGTGTGTAGATTTTCTTAAATTTTTGCTTAAGCTTGGTTTGAAAATTTATTTTGAAGGAATTCAAAGGGCATAGTAGAGAATTATTATCGGTAACTGATGCCTCGAGGAAAGAAAATGCAAAAACCTAGTAAGGAACCTGAAAGCTCTAGCATGACTCATGAAGAAGAGGAAGAAATGCAACATGATATATCAAAATTACAAGACCAAGTGCAACAACTGTCCCTTGCACAAAAAGGAACAGAATCTAAGATGGATGGTTTAAAGAAAGGCATAGAAGCTAAGATGGATTGTTTAAAGAAAGGTGTAGAAGCTAAGATGAATGACGTGGAAGCTAAGATGGATGATTTGAAGATAGATTTGAAGACAAACATGGAAGAATTGAAGATAAATATGAATAAGTTGCTACAAGAAAGGGTCACTAATGGTGAAAGGGTAGTAAAGGAAACTCATGATGAGAACAAAAGAAATGTTAATCATGATTCCATAGACTCTAATGTTGGATCAAAGACCCACCATATTCCAAAAATCGATATGAGGAAGTTTGATGGCAAGGATCCTGCAACATGGATATTACAGATGGAGCAATTTTTCGATCTCAATAATGTGCAAAACACACAAAAGGTACGTATTGCAACTTTATATTTGGAACCAAATCAGTTTGTATGGTATCAATGGCTTTTCTCTCGTAAACAATTTATCACTTGGGCAATTTTTACGGAAGAATTGATAGCACATTATGAGGATACAAAAAGCAACACTTTTTTTAGCCAATTGATAAGTCTCAAACAAAAGGGTTCAATAATGGAGCACATTGAGGAGTTCCAAAAATTGAACATAAGGGTAAAAGATATTCCAGAGGAGCATAGGATTGATGTGTTCATAGGGTCTTTAAAGGATAATATCCAACATGATGTTCGCCTTTGGGAACCTGATTCATTAGAGAAGGCATTCAGGTTAGCAAGAAAAATGGAAAGCAAAATTATGGCAACCAGGAAGCATACCACTCACAACTATAAAGACGGAAGTGTTGTTGCCGCTAGTCTTCCACAACCTATAAGGTTGACACCACAACAATTGGAAGAAAAAAGAGCAAAAGGGCTTTGTTACAGTTGTGATAGCAAATACACTAAAGGTCATAAGTGTGCTGAGAAGAAATTATTCTACATAGATTGTGAAGAGGAAGAAGAAAAGGAGCAAGAAAGGTCAAAAGAAGAGGATATACTCCAGGAACAAAGCCTAGATAAAGAAGAAATGAATCCAACCATATCTTGTAATGCATTGGCGGGAATTACCACTCCTCAAACCATCAAGATAGAAGGACAAATCAAGAAGAAAAAGGTAATAGTGTTGATTGATTCAGGAAGTACCCACAATTTTATTCATTGTAAGGTAGCAAAAGAATTGAATTGCTTCTTATATCCAGCACCAGAGTGTCAAGTGATGGTTGCAAATGGAGGAACAATAAATTGCTCTGGAAAGTGCCATAATATCAAGCTATCCATGGGAGAATATGTATTGACTAGCCCAATGCTTTCCATTCCAATGGGAGGTGCTGATGTTGTACTAGGAGTCCAATGGCTACAATCCTTGGGTACAATAGCTTTTAATTTTCAAGAACTTTTCACGAAATTTTCTATGGAAGGAAAGGAAGTTGAATTAAGGGGTATTGCAGGGAAACCGAGAAAGATAATCAGCTCTAATGGTATGACAAAGCTTCTAAAAAAGGAACAAAGAGGTGTAATTGCACAATTATGTTCGCTAGATGTTTCCACATTGGAATCATCTATTTCTCCAGATCTCCAAAAAGTCTTGGACAATCATTCCAAGGTATTTGAGACTCCCAAAGGTCTCCCACCTATTTTTGATCATGATCATGCTATTCATCTGATTCCAGGAAGTGTTCCCCAAACATCAGGCCGTACAGATATCCCTATGCCCAAAAGAGTGAAATTGAACGTATGGTTGCAGAAATGCTAGAGGCTGGTATAATTCAACCAAGTCAAAGTTCTTTCTCTGCTCCAGTAGTATTGGTGCACAAGAAGGATGGATCATGGCGCATGTGTCCGGATTATAGGGAGCTCAACAAGCTCACTATTAAAGATAAGTTTCCCATTCCTGTCATTGATGAATTACTGGATGAATTGCATGGATCAATTTACTTCACCAAGTTGGATCTTCGTTCGGGATATCATCAAATCAGAATGAAGATTGAAGACATTCCGAAAACAGCATTTAGAACTCATGAGGGTCATTATGAATTTTTGGTCATGCCTTTTGGCCTTACCAATGCACCTTCAACATTTCAAGGTTTGATGAATTCAATTTTCAAACCATTCCTTAGAAAATTTGTGTTAGTATTTTTTGATGATATACTAATCTACAGCAAGTCTTGGAAGGATCATGTTGAACATGTTGACAGGGTGCTACAACTATTGGAGGAGAAACAATTATATGCAAAAAGATCCAAATGTTTCTTTGGAGTACAAGAGGTGGAATATCTGGGTCATATTGTATCTCATGAAGGAGTTAAGGTAGACCCTAGCAAAATTAAAGCCATTAAGGAATGGAAAATCCCCACATCCATAAAGCATCTGCGAGGATTTCTCGGGTTGACAGGGTATTATCGCAAGTTTGTTAAGAATTATGGGAGAATAGCAGCACCTCTAACAACATTATTGAAGAAAGATGCATTTTCATGGACTCCAGAAGCAACAAAGGCCTTCGAACATCTTAAAGAGGCAATGTGCCAAGCACCGATCTTAGCTACACCGGACTTCACAAAAACCTTTATTGTGGAATGTGATGCTTCAGGAAATGGAATTGGTGTTGTTTTAATGCAAGATGAAAGACCCATTGCTTTTGAAAGTCGTCCAATCAAGGGAAAGTTTTTACACAAAGCTATTTATGAGAAGGAAATGTTGGCAATACTCCATGCACTTAAGAAATGGCGACCCTACCTAATGGGAAGACACTTCAAGGTAAAAACGGATCATGATAGCCTTAAATACTTTTTAGAACAAAGATTATCCTCTAAAGAGCAACAAAAGTGGGTCACAAAGATGTTGGGTTATGACTTTGAAATCATCTACAAAAAAGGGAAGCAAAATGTGGTGGCAGATGCACTCTCAAGAAAGGATGAGGATGTGGAAGCATTGTTGTGCGCCATTTCTATTATCCAACCAGATTGGATAAACGAAGCAAGGGAGGAATGGAAGAATGACGAAGAAGTGTGGGCACTTATTCGAAAGTTACAACAAGATTCCAGTATGTTTGATACATTTAGCTGGCAAAATGATTCGTTATGGTACAAAGATCGCTTATACCTCTGTAAGAATTCCCAGCTAAAACAAAAGATTCTTATGGAATTGCACACTTCTCCCTTAGGAGGGCACTCAGGATTTTTAAAAACTTACCACAGGGTTAAGAAGGAATTTTTTTGGGATGGCCTTAAAT
This sequence comes from Pinus tabuliformis, assembly GCA_031772625.1. Taxonomy (NCBI): domain Eukaryota; kingdom Viridiplantae; phylum Streptophyta; class Pinopsida; order Pinales; family Pinaceae; genus Pinus; species Pinus tabuliformis. Next base: position 1,233,165,212 of record CM062817.1, on the reverse strand, counting down.
CAGATATTCAAAATTTTGTGGCCGAATGTTTGGTTTGCCAACAAAATAAAGTTGAAACAATTAAGACACCGGGTCTATTACAACCTTTATCCATTCCAAGCCAACGTTGGGAGGAGGTTTCAATGGATTTTATCACAGGTTTACCCAAGTCTGAGGGAAAGAGTGTCATCATGGTGGTAGTTGACAACTTACCAAGTATGCACACTTTTGTGCATTATCACATCCATTTAAAGCCAGTACAGTTTCTACTGCATTTATGGAAACAATTCAAAAGCTACATGGAAACCCAAAGATTATTGTAAGTGACAGAGATCCCATTTTCACTGGAAATTTTTGGACAGAATTATTTTCTTGTCTTGGTACTCAGTTAGCTCATAGCTCATCTTATCATCCTCAATCTGATGGGCAAACTGAGATAGTAAACAAATGTTTGGAAGGATATCTTCGTTGCTTTTATCTGATAAACAGACACAATGGGTCAAATGGTTGCCTCTGGCTGAATGGTGGTATAACACTTCCTTCCATACAGCAACAAAAATGACCCCATTTATGGCACTTTATGGGTATAAGCCACCATCCATCACATCATATTTAAGAGAAAATTCTAAGGTTCAAGCAGTGGAACATCACATTGAACATCAACAACAAGTCCTCCAACTCTTAAAGGATAACCTCGTGTTGGCACAGAATAGAATGAAACAACAGGCAAATCAACATCGTAGCGAAAGAAGTTTTTATGTAGGTGATTGGGTATTCCTACGGCTACAACCATATAAGAAAATGTCCCTCAAGCAAGCTAAGAAGGATAATAAATTATCACCAAAGTATTATGGTCCATACAAGGTGTTGCAAAATATTGGTACTATGGCATACAAATTGGAGCTTCCTGCAGCTTCTCGATTGCACCCAGTTTCCCATGTTTCATTTTTAAAGAAGGTTATAGGCGACAAGCTCCCAGTTCAAACAATATTGCCAGAACTTGACGAGGAAGGAAAAATTATATTGGAACCGGAAGCAGTCACAGAAACAAGAACTCAACAGCTACGAAATCGATCAATTTCGGAGTATCTTATCAAGTGGAAGAACTTATCCGCTGAAGATTCCACATGGGAGGATGATAATTTTATACAAAAGCATCCAGAACTTCTCAAGCGTTGAGGACAACACTTTTTTGAAGGAGAGGGGCATGTTGGGTCCCTATAATACTAGTGATTACCCCATTACTATTGTAGTTGTACCCCTTATTAATATTGTTGTGCCACTATTATCCCCATATTGTTATTACTGTGCCCCATAGAATCCCTCTATTGTTATTTTTGTGGCTTTATATTATTATTGTTAGGTCGGTTGGGTTATATTGTGACTCCTTAGACTCCTATATATAGAAAGGAGGTTTTGTCATTTGAATCATCCAAGAATTGTTCATTTATGTAATGTAAAGGAGGTTGCACCCTCGAAGAGGCTGAATTCTAAGGCGTTGATCTATTTTTTCTATCTTTTTCTTGAGCTGGTTTCATAACATTTTGATTGCACTTCCACGTACCTCAGGGTATATTTTGGAAGTCGCCTATAGGTTGTTATCCCACCATAGGTAACCAATTCGGCTACCTTGTAGATTGTGATACACCAAACACAACATTCAGGGAGATTTCCTCCTTGTACGTAAATCCTTGGTTTACCTAGGTGGTATATTGCAGTTCACAGTGACTTGGTCATCCTTATCTGCATAGTTCCCCCTATTTTTTATTTTGTGTCTTAAATTTTTTAAATCAATTAATTGATCACGGAACTACATCCTCACAGTGGAACAAGTCCTTAGGAGATCTTAGGTTAAGACTAATGGTGACAGTTCCCAAGTCTACTTATGAGGGTCATAAATAGGTACATTATAAGGGTCATGATATCATCCTCCAACTTTAGAACTATCTCTTTCTCACATTTATTTACAATTTTTGTTATATTATGCTTAGTGAGAAGGGTAAAAGATGCTTTCTTTGTCATGTGGCCTAATATGGTTTAATTATAGGAAATGGAGCATTTTTTAGATAATTTCCTTGTAGGGGATCAGAGTAGACAACAAGAGAGATTCTAGGAGGTTGTCCACCTCTTTAGTTTCTTCAATCGGCCCAAGATAACAACACTCTCTCCCTTTTCAGCTTCGGGTCATTGATAGCCAAATAATACGAGGTCATTGGCAGCTAAGCAAGTGCAGTGAATGAGGAACAAGATCCACCATTCTTGAGTTGTGGGAGAAAAATATTCCCATTTAATAGGGATATGCTATTAACTACCCTCTTATATAAATAAACATGTAAAAGAGCTCATTAGGATTCAATTTTTGTTTTCATCTAGGTAGTTGTTGAGCTCAAGTACTTGGCACTATTATTTTTCACTGTTATTTGATGTATTAGACATTGATGCAATGATAATGAGAAGTTTCTTATTGGTTCATCACTGTGTTAGTTCCATAGGGCTGAGGCTCTTGGGTTTGGGCCCAACTCGAGTGGCTCAAGTCCCTCTTTTGTATTTGTATATCTTTTTATTTTAGAGTGCTTATTAGTTTCTTGTAGTTCCTTATAGAATAATCCATCAAAAATTTGTGATTGTAACCTCTATCTCACCTCTCTCATGGGAGCATGACTAGAAGGGTTTACAACAAAAATCCAAAAATATTATGTTTATGATTTCTTGGAAGAATATTTATGTTGGTCATATTGTTTTTCATGTGCTTACCATAGCTTAGGAGATGATTTGTTGATTAAATCAGAATTTTTGCATAGATTAGATAGAATTTAAATTCAACTCATATTTTCCACCATTAGTTGTTTCATTTTGTCAATGATAAATGGGCATATGCATGTAATGATTACATTTCTGTTTGGATTTGCAATCAAGGGAACCTTCACCACCTCCATCTTGGACTTCCTCACCTTCTCTTATGAATCCCAAATTATGTCCTAAAAGTTTGTTCATGACATCATTTTCCTAGACCACGTGAGCATCTCTACTAGTGAAAACCAAGCCTTCAAAATGCCCCAAGCTTGGTTAGGGGATTTGGCCACCCTTCATTCATTTACCTCAACCTCCATCCACCTTGCCATACCTTGAACCCATCATTTCCACCTCCTAAACCTTCTCAGAAGCCTTCCTATAGCAATACAAGGCACCTGTACCAGCATGTTTCTTCACCAGTTTTGACCTTTGCTGCAATTTGGAATTAGTTTAGAAGTATGTTGACCCCCATCTGTGACTCCATGATCAAGGGCAGCTCCTAGGCCACTCCAAACCCTCCTTTCCTTCACTGCAAAACATAATATCATTAGTTTCCTTATCACAGATTTGGCACAAATAGAACATTGATTTATATGAAAATGTGAGCTACTTAGATGATACATAGCATCTTGAGTTATGGTTTGGTAAGTTAGCTTCTTGTCTACAAGTATAGTTGGTAGTTATATGGTTGATTGCAAGCTAATGTAGTTTCATTTCTGCAAGTAGTGTAGGTCTTTTCTTTTCATGAGTTGATTCAATAACATTTGCAAGTGGAAGTTAATAACATCTCCCTTTCATAGTTAGAGGTAGCTTCTAAATTTCACCTTCATTAGCTAGTTTTAATTCTAATTTAGTAGGAGTAATGGCCTTGGAGCACTATTGATCAAATGTCCTAGTTGAGGGTGGCATGAGTGGAATCCCATCTACTATGCATATAGCACTGTCACCTCCAAGTTTTTACGAAGCCCAGGTTGATAAATAGAGTTGAGGAGCCCTTGGGAGTTGCAACACTCTTGGTGCAATACCAGGTCTCACCACTTTTTGGTGTTGTTGCCGGGGAGGTTTCTAGGTAGATTTTATTTATGCTTAAGCATTGTTTTCTGTTTTTTATATTGTTTTGAAAAAGAAACATAAAAGAAAAAGAGAAAAAAATGTATTTCATGCCTCGCCAGAATAGAGATACTCAAGAAAAATTCTTACCAAACACCTCCACACCCTCAAGTAGTCAACCCTCACTCTTCTTTGGTGACTGGCATCTTCCCTCTCTGACTATAGAGGATTTAGAAGACCCTCTAGGTGAGCAGCCTGAGATCTCTAAAGAACTTATTGGGAAGAAGAATAACCCACTTCACCTACCCAACCTATGGCTAAAAGTAGGAACAATGAGGTTTTCCCTATCAGAGAAACTAATGGAGAGGCTATAATGAAGAATATAAACCCTACTAACCTTCCACACTTCCATGGATTAACCTTTGAGGATCTTGATACCTTCATGTTTGAATTTGATGTTATTTGTAGGACCTATGACTATGCCTCTAATGACCAAAAGTTGAAGTTATTCCCCCCTACCTTTAAGGATGTAGCCTTATGCTAGTTTATGGGTATGCCTGGGGGTAGCATCACTACTTGGCCTCAAATGAAACAAGCCTTTAATGACAAGTACAAGGACTACTATAGGTCCAAGTAAACCAAGGTAGAAATATTTATAATGACTCTTGGACTTGATGAATCCTTATAAGACTATGAGGATATATTTCAACTCAATTATAGGAGGGCCAGATGCACTCTTGATCCTGAATCACTCAATCTAGTTCTTCTCCGAGGGATTAGGGAAGACATGTTGGGGACCCTCAACATGATGTCTAGGGGATATATCTATCAGCTATCCTATGATGACATTAAAATTTTGTTCAAGAATCACTCTAGGGCTACTAGAAAGAAGGGCAGGGCTAGTCAAGGCCTGGTCAATTCCTCTCCTTCTACATCATCCATCAAGAATGAGATTGAGAACATGTTTGAGGACTTTAAAAGTGAAATGTTGCATACCTTTGCTTTGCAAATTGATACCATGCAAATCAAGAAGAAACCAGAGGAAGCAGAGAGAGCTCTAGCTATTTTTTTCCCTAATTGCACTAGAAGGCACCCCAGAAATGAATGCCCATTAAATTTCATAGAGTTATGCTGAGGAAAACCATGCCATAGATAAATTCCCTTCTTTTCCTAGTTTAAAAGTTGTATACCAAGCGGAAAAGGTGGGGCTGAGCATCTCTTCTTTATAAATCAAAGGAGGCCTCAAGCACCTCAACCATAACAACAAGGCATGCAAGGTGCATCTTACTCTTATTACCATCCCAACTAGAATTCACCCTTGCCACCCTAGTACTCTTCCACTCATCCATCATGGTTCACACCTCCTTCTTGGACTTATGCTCCTCAATATCCTCCTCAACCTGTCAACCAAACATTTCAGCCATATGCTCCCCAACCTCCTCAATGGAATCATCATAAGGGTGGAGGCCTCAACTCAACCAACCTCCTGCTTTACTACCTCCACCTCAGCCTCAACCACAACTCACTCATCCTGCTCCACCTCAGCCTCAACCACTCACTCACTCATCAGGTTCCTACTCAACACAATATGAACTTGAATAACAAGTAAGCACAATAGGTATACAGTGGAGAGACATCTTACCCTACCTATGCTGTGAAGATCCAAGAGATCAACCTTAGGTCTAGAAAAGTTCTTCCAGATAACCATCCACCATCTCCACCTGAAGAACTTGATGAGGAAAAGGAATAGAGTACCCCTCAAGTAAATCCACCTCCTTTTCCTGAGAGATTGATCCATCCTAGACAGCATAGCCCATAAGAGATTGAACTTCTGGGGGAATAGAAAAATCGGTGTGTTAAAATACCCCTTATCCAGGCTATTAAGGATGTTCTCATCTATAATAATATTATCAAGGAGAAATGTTTCAAACACCTTGGGAGAATAAAAAGACACACCCCCACCATCAATGTTATTGGTCAATTATTTGATTTGATGCTGGGGAGTTTATCCAAGATATTTAGACCCTGGAAGTCTAGTAATATATGTGCACATTGATGGCATCATTATCCTTCATACCCCAATTGATCTTGGGACTGCCATCAATGTGATGACTAAAGAAACCATGTTAAATCTAAATCTCCAAGGAGCTTTGAAAGAGACCACTATAGTGTTGCAACTTGTAGATAGATCTGTCATAGCTCTTGAGGGAGTTGTTGAAAATGTCATGGTCTCCATTGAATCTTGGGAGTATCCTACTGACTTATTGGTTCTCCAACCCAAAACCAAGTTCATTGGTTATCCTCTCATATTGGGAAGGCCATGGTTAGCCATTGTTGATGCTTACATTAGTTGCAAGGCTGGGAACATGACCATTAAGAATGGAAATTTGTCTAAAGAATTGGTATTGTATCCTATTGCTCAACCATCCATTGAGCATGACATACCTTTCTGGCTAGAAGAGGAGGAGGAAGATGAAGTGTATCGTACGACATCTTACCCAATTTGTACACTATATGTTGTTATAGGAGGGGGGAAAACTGATAAAGATAACCTCATTGACCAAATCCTTCAAAACCAACCCCCTAATACCATGCCTCTTGATGAGCTAGTGAAAGAGTCTAAGAGTAGTATTTGGACTGAATTATGCTCATTTAACCCAAGTCCTGCCCATCTCAATGTTGTAGAATTTTGCCCATCTAGAACCTTGAAGGTTAACCCCTCTCTCGTCCAACCAACAAGAGCAATTGTACAATATGCTGAGAGAACACTTAGATGCCTTTGCTTGAAACTATAAAGAAATGAAGCGGGTGCATCCCTCAATTTGTACTAATCACATCTACATTAGAGAGGGATGCAAATCTGTGCACCAACCTCAAAGGAGAATGATCCCAACCCTCAAGGACATAGTAAAGGAAGAGTTACAAAAGTTACTGGATGTAGGGTTCATATACCCCATCTTAGATAGTGAGTAGGTGTCCCCTCTAGTTTTAGTCCCAAATAAGAATGGGAAATGGAGGATCTATGTGGATTACAAAGGATTGAACAAGGCCACAAAGAAATATCATTTCCCTTTTCCTTTCATTGACAAATTTTTATATGGTCTTGAGGGTAAGAAGTTCTTCTCTTTCCTAAATGGATTCAGTGGTTACAATTGGATCCAGATCAGCCCTCGGGATTAAGACAAGACTACGTTCACATGTTCTTGGGGTTCCTTTGCTTACAGGGTCCTCCCATTCGGTCTATGCAATGCCCCTTCCACTTTTCAAAGGGAAGTTATAAGCATCTTTCCTGAGCTTGTCCATGACTCTGTGGAGATCTACATGGATGATTTCACTCCTTATGGGTGTGATTTCCTGGACGCTCTTGCTAATCTGAAAAAAGTATTGAGAAAATGCATTGAAATGAACCTCTTTGTTTAGTCCAAAGAAATGTGAATTTTTAATGAATGCAGGGGTTGTCCTTGGCCATTCAATATCTCAAGAGGGGATACAAGTGGACCCAAACAATACTGCCATCATAAAAAGGGTCCCTACTCCTCAAAAGCATAGGGATGTTAGGAGTTTCTTGGGCTTAGCTAGATATTATATGAGGTTTATTAGGGATTTCAGTAAATTGGCTTCATCATTGTTTGAGTTATTGGCCAAGGACTCATAATTCCATTTGACAAGTAGCTACCAAGAGGCCCTTGAGATATTAAAAGACAAATTGACCATTGCACCCATACTTAGGGTCCCAATTGGGCTCTGCCTTTCCATATCCATGTTGATGCATCAGACAAACCTATGGGGGTATTCTTAGGTAAAATAGATAATAAGTTCCCCTATGTCATTTATTTCATTAGTAAAAATTTGTCTAAGGATGAATTGAACTACACTGTCATTGAAAAATAGCTTTTAGTTGTTGTACACTCTTTAAACAAATCTAGACACTACATCACTGGATACCAAAATTTTTATGCATACTGATCATGGAGCTATTAAGTATTTGATGAATAAGATTAATGTTAATGATAGAATCATTAGATGGTTGTTATTGTTACAACAATTTGATTACTATCATTGACAAGCCATGAACAGAAAATGTAGTTGCATATTTGTTGTCTAGACTTGGTTTGCTTACAAGTGATAAAAGCATGGAAAATTATCACCTTCTAGATGAGAACATATTTTCTATCTCAGTGCTCTCTCCCTGGTTTACTCACATAGCCAACTACATATTTTCTAGGAGAATTCGTCCAAATCTGTCATCTAGGGAGAAGAGAAGAATTGTAAGGAAAAGTGCCCCTTTCACTTGGATTGGGGGAAATATTTTAAAGATGGGAACAGATCAGATTTAAGGACATGTTTCAACGAAGTGGAAGTATTTGACATCCTCCCAGCCTACCATGATGGGCACTGTCGGGGTCAATTTTCTGCCAAGAGAACAACTTTCAAAGATTTCCAAGTTAGCTACTATTATCCAACTCTCCACCAAGATGCAAGAAGTTATACCGGAATATGTGATCAGTGCCAAAGGATGGGGAAACGCACACCGAAGGCTGAAATGCCTCTACAACCTCAAGTGACCTTAGAGCCATTTGTCAAGTGGGGCATGGATTTCACTAGGCCAATTGATCCACCATCATGGCATAAAAAGTAAATCATTATGTGCACTGATTACTTGGCAAAGTGGGCTGAGACAAAGGCTGTCAAAGCAGCAACAGAGGAGAAAGTGGTTGAGTTCTTAAGGGAAGATATTTTCTACAAGTTTAGGTACCCAAGGGAGATAGTCACAAATTAGGGGGCTCAATTCACATCACATTTGATTAAGAATCTCCTAAGGAAGCATAATATCAAACACATAACATCTATTGCCTATCAACCTCAGGAAACTGGGCAAGTAGAGGTTACAAATAGGGAATTGGAGAGTATCCTCACCAAGGTTATGAGAAAAAATAGGAGAGATTGATCAGATAGATTAGTGGAGGCCACTTGGGCCTATAACACCACTTGGAAGATAACTACTCGGTTCACTCCATATGATCGAGTTTATGGGAAGAAAGTTCTGCCTTGTATTGAGCTTGAGTATAATACTTTGAGAATGGTAGCCCAATTAGACTTAGATGTCACCAAAGCACAACAAGAGAGGCTGCTCCAATTAGATGGCCTAGATGAGTTCAGAATTCAGGCCCTCCTCCACACTGAAGTTATACAATTGCAAAGGAAGGTTTGACATGATAATCATATAAAGGAAAAAAAAATTCAAGAAGGGGATTGGCATTATTATATTATTCTAGGTTCAAATATTTTAAAGGGAAACTAATGACCAGATGGTTAGGCCCATACCTAATAGAAAAATGTCATGACAATGGACTTGTTCAAATCATTACCATTGATGAGGAAGGGATCCCCTTGCTTGTCAACAGTTACAGGATAAAGTTATACATGAAACCTATGTCTATGGCAAAATTCATCAGTACAATCAGGAGATAAGTCAATGTGATTGGGAGTGCCATAGCTCCTAGTCCACAACACTCTTAGATATTTTTGTTGAAAATAAAGGAAAAAACAAAAAAGAAGAAAAAAATGGAAAAGGGCCTAGATGAAAACCTTTATGAGGCATCTGAGGACAACTCTTGGGTTGAAAGCCTCTCTAAGGTGAAAACTTTTCTTTAGGCACCTAGGGCAAGCATACAGGTTGAAACCCTCCTCTGAGGTAACATGTGTGTCTCAAGAAAATATAAAAAACACAAGAAAAGGATTTTTACCATGTTTGTTGACCTTTTTTTCATTTTGTAGGATTATATACAGTGGCAGATTCCATGGCTACAGGGCTAAACTTCTCAAGATTTCTTTCATTCTTCCATCCATACACTTCCTATCCATCATCTAAACTCATGTGATCACCTCTCTCAACCATCCCATTAGCCTAAAAATCAAGTTTCACCCCCATTCTGGACTGCTACAAGGACTTCTAATTGTTATAGGAAGGTCTTGTAGTGCTACAGGAGGGTTCTGAAAAGCTACAAGAGGGATATCTAAGGACAAGGATATCCCAATATTGACCCTATGACCTTAAAAATGATGAAGAAGGCTCCCCCATCATGATCCATCACCCATCTATCACTCATCCACCTCATTTCATAAAAAAAAATCACTCAACTCCTCCACTTTATCTTACCCCTATTGAAAATTAAAAACACACACACACACATAGAAGTCAGTATCTTCATTTCTACAATTATAAACTACTCCCTCATGGTCCTAGCATTTTCCTCATGACTTATTAAAAATTTTCTCATCACCCCCATGCATATTCAAGGCCCCAGAGGAAAAGGAGAGGACTGCTATAGGAAGAAAACCTCCTCTTGTAGCATCCTATGCACACATCACAAGAAGCATTGAACTTGTTTTCTCTCATTAGTAAGGGGGTGATGTAAAATTCTGATACCACTCCCAGGAGGACTCTCCACAAAAAAAAGTAGCTTGAAAATCAATAAGGTACTTGCACACACAACAAACACAATAGTCAAGTATCATGAGGAGAAATGAAGAAATACATAGGAAATAAGCCAGGAATTCAACTCCATTGATGCCAATGATATGGTCCAGCTCCAACATGAAAATCCATGCAACAGTTCGATCATGAGGTAGGCACAGGTATGGAAAACTCTTACCTCCTCCCTATGTGTGAATAACGAAAATGTGTAAATGTCGAGAGGGGATGTTTTAATAAGCTGGAGGTGGCCAGTTAACTTGGCCACCCTCGGCTAGTGAACTAAAAGTAATGGTAAGCACGCATGCAATGTGGAGATGTCACATTGCCAAGCTGGGATCATAAATAGTGGATGGTGATTATGAGAAAAGGAGAAATAACTAATTAGAGTGGGAAGAATGGTCTAAAAGAGGAAACCCCATGTGACTACCAAGTCACCACAATTCTCCAAGCCTAAACAAAAAATCACATATTATGTACTTAGGCTCAATTTCTTTTGCATAATCACTCATTTCAAAAACAATTAGCGAGAGGACAAGCTCGGGGTGCCATCAAGGAGTTTTGAACCCCACTCTGCAATTGCTATAGGAAGAAGCTACATGCAAGCCTGCAACTGCCACAGGAGGGCCAAGAGACTGCTACAAGAAAGTTGAGAAGGTGGAGTGTTACACAGTAATTAGTCACCATTGGTCACCGTCCCTATCGCCCTGTTTCCGTACATTGGAGGACGCATTCCGGGACCTGTGAGCAGTGACATAACCCAAAAACACTTGCATTATGCTCCCCTGAGTATGTACTTCATGTTCCTTGAAGACACCTTTTGCAAATTCTCCCTGAAAAGTGCTCTTTTTCCATTGGCGCAGGTCCACAGTATCTTACCCGCGCCAATCACTGAGATCCTTAAAAGAGGGTGCGACCATTGGCGCTCTGCCACAGAACAATGCCCGCGCCAGCCTAGTTTGGTAATGATTTTTGCTAAACGCACGCCCATCTATTTTTTCCCTTCAGATCACGAAGTCTTTTGAGGGAAAAATCCATCTGATAGAGGTCGAGAGTCATCATCTATCCTCGACATCTATCCACAGTGGCTTTTCAGAGATAATGCCAATCCACAATGGGTGTCTTGGTTCATCGAATCTTTCACCCTTCTCCATCTATAAATATCTGTCCTCATGCATTAGACAAGCTAGTTCTAGAGTTGAAGTTTTTGGAAAAATGCTAGTTGTGATTACGCTTGTCGTGAGTGATAGTGAAGCATAGAGAGGTTATGCTGCCGGAGAGGAGGTACATTGCAAGACACATATAGTTGCTCGCCCAGCCAGAGGAGAGGTTCAACGTCAGAACCTTGGTTGTAACTTTTCCTGTCTATTATTCATTAATGAACGACTGCTATTATAGTTCCAATCTCATTGTCTATTATAGTGATGTTTGATTTATTTCCTTTCTGACTGAAATATAGTTGTGCCTTGGTGGATTTTATGCTTGTATTTGTTTCTTCCTTTGCATGTGCAGGTGTCCGTTTGCAAGGATCGCAAGGATTGTGACCTGCCGGAGCGAGGGAGCGGGAATACCAACTCTGCTTCGACTATAGCGTTGGATTCCAGGTTGGTCTTCTTAATTCACCTTTAATGTACAACTAGGAACTTGCGTGGCAGCGTGAATTGATTGTGGCTAGTTCTGTTTTAGGCTAGTGGGATCGCCTCTGTCCGCAGAGGGGATTTACCTATCCAACAGTTTGGCGACTCCGCTGGGGAAACGCTATTTGGAACTTGTCTTGCATGTTCAATTTTTCTTGCTTGCTTAAGTGATTGAGCTTTCTGGGTCAGTTTTGAGATTGTTCTTTACTGTTTGATCCATCTGAACACTGTCAGCCCGACCGGGGGTCGTGTTATTTATTTTTTTTAGCCGGCAACCTTAGTTGGCGCGGTTTTTATTCTGACAGTCGCGCCAGTTGGCGCATGTTGCCCAACAACAACTCGCGCCAATCTTTTGGTAGCGCAAGTTGCAGGCTGACAGTCGCGCCAGCCCTGTGAATTTTGCCTGTGCGTCGGTTGGAAGCTCTTTCAACTCAGATTTTTATCTTTTTATATCTTTTACAGCCTCTGGAAGTGTGTTGAACCTCTGTTTGACTGGTTTTGGCCTTTATCCTTCAGTTGTTTGCTTATTTCTAGTGATTTTCGTCTCAGCCCTAGAACATCTAGTGGCTTCGCATGTCTAGCCTTCTGTGGGAAGTTTCGGTCTTTTGATTTTCCAGTCAACTTGTTGGTTGTGTTTCGCACCTATCTAGTGGTTTGTTAAAGCTTGGTCTTCTATGCTTTGGGTGATTCACTTCTAGCTTCTCTGGATTTTGCTCGACTTCATTTGAACTTAGATTACATGGTTCATTGAAAGTCTTTGTGTTTCTCCTTGCTTGGATAGTTCATCTTGGTGTTTCAGAATTGGTTCCATTTTATCGAGTGAACTTGGTTTGTTTATACTTGTGAATATCTCTTAAGATTTGTTTAAATGCATCATGCCATCTTAAAGGAAAGAAAAACAAAAGATCTTTTGCATCATATTAGTTAGCATTTATTGTTATTTGTTGCTATTAAAAAGAAAAAGAAAAATTTTCATTTCCTGTTATTAGCTGCATTAGGATCTTTGTTGTTTGCTGAGTGATCATTTCGTTTGTGTAAAGATCTCAACCCTCCTATAGATAGAATTCATCGAATGAAATGGTATAGTTTGGCATGTAGTTTGCATCTAAGAAGCTTTTGAGATATCACATACGGTAGGACCAAAAAACTGAAACATAATTGAAGATAAACTTTAAAATAAACTCAATGAACATAACAACGCATTGGAACCTAACGCAAACATTCTAGAGGTCTAGGTTAGAGATGTGTTCCGGTGTCTTTAAACCTTGTAGCTTACCGTTGAGTGGTTGGGTGATTCCTCCACGGTGAAACGATAGGTGCCAATACGGACTGAGCTCCCACGTACCGTCGCGTATATACGGGAGACCCCACTAGGCTATCATCCTTTATCCATAGGAAGCCGAGTCTGCCGCCTTACAAGCTGTAATGCACTGAACACAGCATTCAGGAAGATTGACTGTAGTACGGGAAGTCCTTGGTTTTCATCTGATTGCCGAGGTGTATAAGCAGTTTTACGGATTGTTTGGTAAACCTCTTGCCTAGTTTTCTAGAGCAGTCACTTTTGATCCCTTTCAGACTCCTTAAAAGAAAAGGTGCCTGTGAGCATCTTGTCACTTCGTGCTCATTAAATATTCGAAGGAGACTAGAGTCATCTTTTGTCCTTTTCTCGACTCTTAAAACATGAAAAGGTCAAGTCGTGTCTTTGCATCTTAAAATTTATCTGGCTATGATAACATCTACCCAATTAAATTTTTGTGTGCGTTATTTTGAGTAGGGGTTGTCTCGGTAGATTCCTTAGGTTTGCGAAGTTTCATCCTGGCAGAATTACCAATTTCGTCTTCTGCCGAGATACCAGTTGTGAGTCTTCCTCTGGTTCCAAGTATACAACCACTTAGTTCTCGTGCCCCGGGCGACGAGACTTACCAGTTTCATTGGAACCCTGCGTGGGAACCTTCTAAGGACAGTGTACCTTTTTGGGATTATACTTCTTCTCGTGTGTCAGTCCCACCTTTTTCCTCTGAAATGGATGATTTGTACCCTACAACGACTGATAAGTCTGTTGCGACGAGCGGTGAAATTCCCACCGCAACAGACCCTATACATGTTAGTAGTACACCTACTACTACAGATTTCCCACCAGGCTATAAAGCTTTAAGAGATACTATGCCCTCTGGAACTCCTTTTACGGGTTCCATTTGGTCACCACACACTCTTCCTACTACGGAGCCTTTTACTCCGCAAAGTCGCAGTCCAGCTGTTACCTCATTCACAACCGCTCCAACGGTCTGTGCAGCCTCTTCGACTCCTATTTTTAGTCGTCCTTCGGTTTCCTTGTTTGGAGTTTTTGATTCCATGACAAATGTCCCCATACAGGGGCCATACGATCCATATTTGTCATCCCAACCGGTTGTTGAGGTATCAGTTCCATTGTCAATTGATTGGACCTCCACCTCACAACCCCCTCAAGACCAACAAGGGCAATCCTTTCGTGGAAACCCTTTCACTACTGGTGCTCCCTTTTCCTCTGTTCAACCAGCCCAACCTGGTCTCCAGCAAGGTTATCCTACTGGACAAATTGGTCAACAAACTGTTAACCTAAACCAACCCAATGTCCAGTATGCTTCAATATCTGGACCAGCTATTCAACCACATGGTCAGCCTACCGTCCAGTATAATCAACTTTCTGGGCAAGCTGGTCAGCCTCAAATCTAGTTAGGCCAACCAACTACCCAGCCCACTCAGCCATCTGGTTCCTTAGGACAACCTTCAGCTACGCAACAACAGCTCCAATCCCAGCAGTTAGGCCAACCTCAGTATCAGCAGGCACCACCTTCTGGACAAGGGGGTCAACCACAATATCAACAAGGTTATCCTTCCGGCCAGATAGCCCAACCTACAGGACATCCTTCTGGTCCTGCTCAACCTGGTTTTTCGCCCCAGGCTGGACCCCAACAACCGTTGGGGTTTCAACCGAAAGCCGGGTTTCAAACCCAGCCAGCGTATCAACCTTCGACTACTCCTCTGCCTCCATTTGGAGTCCAGCCGCCTTATCAACCTCCGACTACTCCTCCGCCTCCATTTGGAGTCCAGCCGCCTTATCAACCTCCGCCCACTCCTCCGCCTCACGTTGGAGCCCAGCTACCCTATGGTTACCAACAACCTCAAGGGCAACCTATGTTTGCCCCGTATCAAAATTACCAACAACCGCAGACGAATCCTTCTTATTCGCAACCATATGGTGCTTCTGCGGGACCATTTGGTAATCTGTGGAGTGCTGGGGGGCAAAACTTAAATCCTTACGGGCAAAACCCTATGGGGCCAAATCCGTCTGGACCAAGCCCTTGGGGGCATCCGCCAGTTGGTTGGAACCCTGGTGCTCCATCCCAACAGCAGCCTCAGATGTCCTTTAATCCTCAATTACCTTTCTTAGCGACTTTAGAATTACCAGATGTCTCTAAATTGACCAATGATCCTATCCTGCATAATCTATATTGGCCTCCGGTTCCAACAAAGATTCCCGGTGACTGTCCAAAATTTGATGGTAAGCCTAATGAGGACCCACAAGCTCATGTCATGACTTATCACCTATGGTGCTCATCCAATTCATGGCTTGATGATTCCATTCGGCTGCGTCTTTTTCAAAGGACTCTCACCGGCTCTGCCGCTAAGTGGTATATCGAACTCAGTCGCGGATCCTTTCAGGATTTTAACTCCTTGGCTATGGCATTTCTCACTCATTTTCAATTGCCCGTTCGATGTGAAACGGGTACACACCTCCTCACATCCTTGAGACAAACGACGGCTATGCATATCTCTGATCATATCCATGAATGGAGACGGCGTAGACGTATGATCAAATTTTGGATTCCCGACCAGCTGCTTACTGACTGGTTTACGACTTCGTTCGTGCCTCCAATAGCTCGGGATATCGCCATGGGAGCGTGTGTCACTGAAGAGCAAGCTATCGCACGAGTTCAATACCTTGACTTGGTTTATTCTCAGTCAGGTACCTTGTATGATTATTTACCTGATGCCCCTCGACCAGGAACATCCAAAGCCCCGCCAACACCAACTGTTGACGGTATTATTGGTGCTGTTAGTTCATCCTCAAAGAAAAATTCCGCGAACCCTGGGAAACAAAAACCATCTGTTTCGAATGAACCCACCACCCAGGTAATACCCACTTCAAATGTTACTTCCGAGGTCAATGCCGTCCAATCCACCACGGCAGACAAAGCCTCGAAAGCAAAGAAGAAAGGGAAACTGAAGAATAAGCTAGATCGATCCAAGCAGGAAGCCCCTAACCCTCCACCCAAGGAGGGCGCCAAACGCAAACCCAAGTATCCGTGTCTTATCTGTGATGAGGATCACTATACAAAGGACTACCCTAGGCGGTCCGAAGTTAGTCGTTTGTTGAAAGGCACTCCCGGGACTCCTGTGGTGCTTAAAGAACCCTTTCCCTCATAGCAGACTCAAAAAACTCAAATGGTGGCTGACCCCTCTCAGCCTCCCTCTTCCTTTGGTTCTCAAGTATTTATGGCTGGAACGATACCCATCAATATCAGTACTCGAACAAAATATTATCCGCCATCTACCGGGAAGGAGCCTGAGATACCCTCTAGTGCTCCTCCGTTCAGTTCAGGTCCCCTCCATATTGAGAGACCTACAACTGAGACACCTCTTCGACCCCCTCCAAAAGGAGTACTCCGGAAATCTTCTTACAACCCTAATGCTCGTGCTGCTCAGCACTACAATATCGTTGAGGACTTAGCACAGACTCCGTCTGCTATGTCCGCTTTAGAAGTTCTCCAGAGCTGCCCTTCTCAGAGGAAGTCCTTGCTATCTACTATTGGTAGCATAGACCCGGCAGATTCGGATCTAATTACTTTTGACTTGGAACGCCATACGCAGAAACTGCCTCCTCAAATCGCTTTCCTTATACAGGTTATCATTGATTCCAAAACAATTCACCGTACGGTCATCGATGAAGGTGCTTCAACTTGCATCATGTCTGTCACCTGTTGGAAAGCTATTGGGTCTCCTACCCTGAGTCAGTCTCCCACAACCTTGGAAGCCTTTGATGGAAGAGCCTCTCGTCCTTATGGTATACTCCAACGTTTGCCCATTACTTTAGAAGGGAAGACGGTCGAGATGGAGGTTGAAGTCGTTGATGCCACTCTTACCTACAACCTCCTTCTCGGGCGTAGCTGGATCTACGCGATGAAAGCTGTTGCTTCATCGCTGTTTCGTATCATCCATTTCCCTCATCAAGGGAAGATTGTTACCGTGGACCAGCTATCTTTTTTCGCTTCTTCTTCTGAAGGTAACATCCCTTTTGTAGAGCATACTCCGAAATTATCCGAGAGTTTGGGGGCCGGACTTTTTAAAGATCCTGCCCTTATGGGTGTTTTTCCACTCCCACCTCCTAACGTCACCTCTGTTAATATGATCACTACTTGTTCTGATCCGTGGATCATCCCTCCCATTGACCAAGTAGATTCTTGGGGCGACCAAATGCCGTTGAGTCCTGCCGAACTCAACTACGTTGAGATTATTGCTGCAACGGCTCCCTTTTCCGATTCCTTCGATCTATCCTCAGGGTTTGTAGATGAGACTCCTTTGGATTCTTTGCAAGAAACATTCTCATCCGATGAAGCCATCATTGAGACTATGTCTCTCGAGGAACTTCCTTGGCATGACTTTCATCATCGCTCCTCGTTCCTCCCTGCCCCTCAAGATATTCTCACTTGCCTTGTACGATTTGCTCCTTGTCTCCCACTGCAAACACCTATTCAGATTGATCAGGTGTCTTCTGAAGGGAATATGGCAAATATTACGCAAACCCAACCCATCGACATCTCTGTCAAACCAGGGATTGTTGAGCATATTCATATAGGAGTCACTTGTACTTCTGAGGAGATTCAACTTTACTCCAACCTCTTTCGCGAATTTCGCGATGTTTTCGCATGGTCCTACGAACAGATGATGCCCGGCATTGATCCTAGCATAGTGGTGCATGAGATAATCACGTACCCAGGTGCTAAGCCTGTACGTCAACGGTTACGCCCTGTACACCCCAGAAAAGCTGCCGCGATTAAAGCCAAGGTAGAGAAGCTTCTTAAAGCTGGTTTTATCTACCCTATTCCGCTCACAGATTGGGTTTCAAATATCGTACCTGTGACTAAAAAATAGGGCACAATCCGCGTTTGTGTTGATTATTGTGATATAAATCGCGCCTGTCCTAAGGATAATTTTCCCACACCATTCATTGATCAGATTATTGATGAGTGTGCTGGAAGTGAAATGTATTCTTTTATGGACGGCTTTTCTGGCTATAATCAGATCAATATTGCTCCCGCTGATCAACACAAAACTGCCTTTATCTGTCCTTGGGGCACTTTTTCCTATAAGAAGCTCCCTTTCGATCTTAAAAATGTCGGTGCCACTTTCCAGCGTGCCATGTCCTATGCCTTTCATGACATTCGACACATTGTGCAGCCTTACCTGGATGACCTTCCTGCTCATTCAGTTAAACGTCAGGACCACCCTAAACACCTTCGCGAAATCTTTCTTCGCTGTCGATACTACCGAATCAGGGTAAATCCTCACAAATGTGTCTTCTGCGTTGAATCTGGTTGTGCTCAGCCTGTTCCAGACCAGTCCCTGGTCGGAAAGAGTGTTGATTTATGTTCATCATCTATCAAGGATGAACCATCTGAATCCAAACCAGACGAAAGTCCAAAGGTCCAGATGACAGTTGACCCGGTCTTTCAAAAGGTCCAGGTGACAGTTGACCCGGTTTTGCCTTCAGAAGTTCCATCCTCAGATGATATTATCACTGTCAAGAATGAAGACCACACCATCCAAATTCTATTCATAAACACAGACTCTTATGATCAAGTGAGCATCCCTCTCATTCCTTCGCAGCAGGAAGGAATTTCATCAGAGTCATATCCAGCCGTTTATCCGGTCCCACCTCCAAGCAACCTAGTTGTTTCCTTCAATTGGGATCAACTAAGCAATCCCCGGTTACCAGCTTCCATACCATTTCGAATTATAGTCCAAGTCTACCGAATGGTTATGGCCGGTACCATTATTGATGAGGGATCTCCTGTGTGCATCCTTTCTTCAACAGCTTGGGAAGCTCTTGGTTCGCCACTGCTTCTGCCTGAGATGAGAAACCTTACAGGTTTTCATCGAGAAACCATTCGACCTTTAGGAATTCTTCCCAATGTACCTATCACATTAGAAGGGAAGACCGTTCAAATGGGCATCATGGTAGTCCAAGGTCCGTTAGATTACAATCTACTCCTTGGGTGAGACTATATTTATCGCATACGCGCAATTGTGTCCTCACTCTTCAGAGTGATGTGTTTTCCGCACGAAGGAAGGACGATCAAGATCGTAGACCAACTTTCGTTCCCCGGTTCACACTTCACATATAGTCATCTTCCATTCCTAAATGGTCTTATTTCCACAGGAAATGCCTCAACATCCAGTCCGTCATCCTGATGACAGCAGCTGACCCGGGCGCATGACTGAAGCCCGGGGGGCATGCATCCTCCTTTTCAAAATCGAGTCTTTCCAAGTGAAACTTCATTCCATCCACTCCGTGAATGCCATGAAGCTTGGGGGGCATGTACCTCGATTTGCATTCTCATGCTGGGGGCATGCAAATTTATAGCAAGCATAGTTTTTCGTTTCAAGCTTGTGTAAACATGAAACCGAACCCAAGCAAAGTTCTCTATGGTTCAAGCTTGTGTAAAAATGAACCCATCCAAGCAAAGTTCTCCATGGTTCAAGCTTGTGTAAAAATGAACCCATACCTGATTCACATCTTGTGATTGCCGCCTATCTGCTAAATTCTGCTAGATGAGCCTTGGTTGTTTTATTCCATCGCCACCATCTCTTTGGCCGATCATATGCTCTCACTTGGTTGTTTATCCTTTCCTGAGGAACCACAGCGATGAGTGGTTTTATTAGCCAGCTTCTTGACCATTACATGTTTTGAGCAGTTCCACCATTGCCAGAACCAGTTGCTACCCTTTATACCACTCGTTCCTACAGGATGAGTCGCCTTTATGCTCTTTTCTGACTCGTAAAATATGAAAATATTGCCGAGTATTTTTCCTTTTTGACTCGTTAAAGAGAATAAAAATGGAGGTCCGCTTTCAGCTCTTTTCTGACCATTTAAAGAAGAAAAGATTTTTGAGTTACTCCTCTTGACTCGTTAAACGTTAATAAGGGGCGGTCGTTTTAAGTTCTTTTTATCGACCGTTAAAACATAAAAAGATTACCGGGTTTTGTCGTTTCAAACTCGTTAATGGTCATGAAACGATGTGGTTTTGATCACTTTTTTACTTTTTCAGGTCGGAATCACTATTTATGAAAAGTACTCCTCGATCGTAATGGTCGGGCGGTTCTTTCGGGTATTATTTTATGCTTTTTCGGGCCCGAAAGACACAACTTTACGAAAAAGGACACCCCTGGAGTTTCCTTTTCTGCTGTCTTTTCAAACTCTCTAAACATGAAAAGACGCCGAGTTCTTCCTTTGTCAGACTCGTTAAAACCTGATGACATCGGATTTTGTCGAAATGACGTACCACAAGCATATGCTATCCCCATCAAGCTTGTTAAAAATAATTGGGGTACTCGCCAGAAATGGCGGGGGGGAAAAAGGAACCATAATTACCGTCGTGTCGGCAGTATGTCGCTCTTGAACATGGCACTTCTTTGCTTTCGTGTCCAGGGTGGGGATATCTCATCTCATATTTTTCACTTGCTTCCATGGACTTGGGTACCCTATTCGACCTCTCATCTACTCATTGCCTCGTCATCATGGCCTTTGATCCATCGATTTCAAATACTGCCAATTCCACTATCGTGCCGCCGATATGTTCAAGAGAAGTTGACCACAGGAAAAGAAACAACCTCCATCTGATAGTTCACATGATCTTGATTCACAAAATTATCTCTCTGTCTCATGTCGATGATGTGGGAAACATTATGGCCCACCTTCGATCAAGGTCACTTCCTGTCGACTCCAGCTCATTATCCAGGAAGCTGATCTAGGGACTCCCTTCCGGTGCCTTGGAGCCTGCATGCCTCAATGGCAGGTTCTTCGTGTTCGACGTGAGTTTTTCATCATTGGCCTCCGATCAAATGATTCTACGGGTGTTCGACGCCAGCTCATTAATTCGCACGCCATAGATTGTACCTATAGTACCTTGAGGGCCATTGTCATTATTGGTGGTACCTCTCGCGTCTGTTAACAGTTTCCACTATTGACTGGTAATCAGACGATGTTCATGCATGTTCGACTTCAGCTCATATATTCGCATGCTTGAACTTGTACTCTTGTTCGGGTCGAGATGGAGCGCAAGACCCTGGATTGTGTCTGTTGTAATCCAGGCGTGATTCTTGATACATGACTCATTCACTGGATGGCTGCGACCATGCCTGAGTCTATTCATTGATCCTAACCAGATGGCTGCGTCCATACTACGGATCTAGATTATTTATGTACTCTCTTATGGATGGCTGCGACCATACCACGTACATCATGTAATTGAACTATCAGTCGTGTCTCTTAAATGCAGATCCTTGGCAGCAGCTATATGTGTTCTTGTGTGTTCCTATAAAGCATTTCACCCCTCTCTCTCCCTCTCGGACTTCATGCTTTAGGGGGCATCTGTTACACAGTAATTTGTCACCATTGGTCACCATCCCTATCGCCCTGTTTCCGTACATTGGAGGACGCATTCCGGGACCTGTGAGCAGTGACATAACCCAAAAACACTTGCATTATGCTCCCCTGAGTATGTACTTCATGTTCCCTGAAGACACCTTTTGCAAATTCTCCCTGAAAAGTGCTCTTTTTCCATTGGCGCAGGTCCACAGTATCTTACCCGCGCCAATCACTGAGATCCTCAAAAGAGGGCGCGACCATTGGCGCTCTGTCACAGAACAACGCCCGCGCCAGCCCAGTTTGGTAATGATTTTTGCTAAACGCACGCCCATCTGTTTTTTCCCTTCAGATCACGAAGTCTTTTGAGGGAAAAATCCATCTGATAGAGGTCGAGAGTTATCATCTATCCTCGACATCTATCCACAGTGGCTTTTCAGAGATAATGCCAATCCACAGTGGGTGTCCTGGTTCATCGAATCTTTCTCCCTTCTCCATCTATAAATATCTGTCCTCATGCATTAGACAAGCTAGTTCTAGAGTTGAAGTTTTTGGAGAAATGCTAGTTGTGATTACGCTTGTCGTGAGTGATAGTGAAGCATAGAGAGGTTATGCTACCGGAGAGGAGGTACATTGCAAGACACATATAGTTTCTCGCCCATCCAGAGGAGAGGTTCAACGTCAAAACCTTGGTTGTAACTTTTCCTGTCTATTATTCATTAATGAACGACTGCTATTATAGTTCCAATCTCATTGTCTATTATAGTGATGTTTGATTTATTTCCTTTCTGACTGAAATATAGTTGTGCCTTGGTGGATTTTATGCTTGTATTTGTTTCTTCCTTTGCATGTGCAAGTGTCCGTTTGCAAGGATCGCAAGGATTGTGACCTGCCGGAGCGAGGGAGCGGGAATACCAACTCTGCTTCGACTATAGCGTTGGATTCCAGGTTGGTCTTCTTAATTCACCTTTAATGTACAACTAGGAACTTGCGTGGCAGCGTGAATTGATTGTGGCTAGTTCTGTTTTAGGCTAGTGGGATCGCCTCTGTCCGTAGAGGGGATTTACCTATCTAACATGGAGGAAACCCACAGAGGTTCAAATTAATCTTTGAATTACCAACTTCATCCCATACTACTTGACAAAAAGTAAGTGCCACCATCTCCTTCATCCATCCGTCATATTGCATGCAAATTTCACTTCAAAGTCTACATGCAGTGACAGTCTAATTGTGAAATTAAAAGGTCTTTTCGAGTAGTAGAGTAAAGGGAATGTAGGCAATTGTTGTTAACATGGAATTTTTAACTCACTGTTGTCACTGAATTACACACTGAATCTATTGAAGAAGTATCTCTCCCTCACGTGATTGAGAACATAGAGAATAAATGGGTGGAAGATTTAACATAAGGGATCCCTTAGATACCAAAAGGATCCACCTTCACCCTCCTGTGGTAGACATGTTTAGAAGACACTAGTGACTAGGATAGCATGGAGGACAAGAAAAATTGGTTGAGTTTTACATACATAACCTCACTTTGACTGATATGAATTTTTGACATCACAATTCAAGATTGGGGGATACACAACTGATGGCTTTAGCATCCTAGATGAATCATGAGGAGGCAAGAGATAAGGAAGTGAAGATATTCATGGAAAAGGAGGAAAAGGAACCATTATATATCGGGGGAAAGCTAGTGAGCCCAATGGTTGTCATTGGCAATCATAGCATCATTTTCAATGATGTTGACTTAACACCTAAATACATTTATAACCAAGAACAAGCCATTTTACATTTTGAAGACACATTCTGGTTGTTGGGAATAGAAATCCTGCTAGAGGAGATGGAATGCCTTACCCCATAGCCTCCATATTAGAGAATATCACTCTCTTGAAAGGCTAAGGAATGCCTCGGAGAGGACACCCATATATAAGAGGATCATGCAAAGATTAAAAGTTAAGTGGATAGGACTCAAGCTCAGTCCACCCTTGCTGTTAGGCCTACAGGAAGGAAGAGATGAAGCAGAAGAGTAGAAGGAGTGTACAGAAATAGAAAAGAATGCAGGCTTCTATCCCTAAGAAGGAAAACCATCTGAGGAACCCTAGGATGTTAAGGAGGCCACCAGGACCATGAAAAAGATGCGCATAGATGATTGACTTTCTCAGAGGATGAGAAACAATTTCAGTAGGGGGTGATGATGAGGATCATTAATAGGTACATTATAAGGGTCACGATGCCATCCTCCATCTTTAGAAATATATATTTCTCACATTTATTTACAATTTTTGTTATATTATGCTTAATGAAGAGAGTAAAAGATGTTTTCTATGTCATGTGGCCTAATATGGTTTAATTGCAGGAAATGGAGAATTTTTTAGATAATTTCCATGCAGGGGCTCAGAGTAGACAACAAGGAGAGATTCTAGGAGGTTTTCCACCTCTTTAATTCCTTCAATCAGCCCATGATCAAAACACACTCTCTCATCATCTCAAGGTCAATGGAAGCCAAGCAAGACGAGGTCATTGGAAACCAAGCAAGTGCAATTAATGAGGAACAAGATCCACCATTCTCGAGTTGTGGGAGCCAAATATTCCTATTTTCTATGGAGATGGTAGTAGATACCCTCTTGTATAAATAAACATGTAAAATATTTCATTAGGATTCGAGTTTTGTTTTCATCTAGGTAGTTATTGAGCTCAAGTACTTGACACTATTAGTGTTTACTTTTATGTGATGTATTAGACATTGATGCAATGATAATGAGAAGCTGCTTATTATTTCATCATTGTGTTAGTTCCAAAGGGTTGAGGCTCTTGGGTTTGGGCCCAACCCCAGTGGCTTAGGTCCCTCCTATGTATTTGTATCTCTTTTGAGTTTAGACTGCTTATTAGTTTCTTGCAGTTCCTTAGAAAATATTCCATAAAAAATATGTTATTGCAACTTATACCTCACCTCTCTCATGGGAGCATGAGTAGAAGGGTTTACAACAAAACTCCAAAAATATTATGTTTATGATTTCTTGGAAGAATATTTATGTTGGTAATCTTGTTTTGCATGTGCTTACCATAGCTTAGGAGTTGATTTGTTTATTAGATCATATTTTTTGCATAGATTAGATAGGATTTAAATTCAGCTAATATTTTTCACCATTAGTTGTTTCATTTTGTCAATGATAAATGGGTATATGCATGTGATGATTGCAGGGTTGTTTGGATCTCCAGGCAAGGGCACCTTCACCACCTCCATCTTGGACTTCCTCACCTTCTCTTATGAATCCCAAATTCTGTCTTAAGAGTTTTGTTCATAAGATCATTTTCCTAGACCACTATGAGCATCTCTCCTAGTGAAAAACATGCCTTCAAAAGACTCCGATCTTGGCTAGGGGATTTGGCCACCTTTCATTCATTTACCTCAACCTCCATCCACCTTTCCATACCTTGAACCCATCATTTCCACCTCCTAAACCTTCTCGACAACCTTCTTGTAGCATTACAAGCATTCCTATAGCAGCCTCCTGTAGCACACCTGTAGCAGCCTATTCTTCCACCAGTTTTTACCTTTGTTGCATCTTAGACTTAGTTTAAAAATATGTTAACCCCCAACTATGACTTGTGATCAAGGGTAGCTCCTAGGCCACTCCAAACCCTCCCTTTCCTTCATTATAGAATAGAATAGCATTAGTTTTATTATCACAAATTCGGCACAAATAGAACATTGACTTATATGCGAATGTGAGCTGCTTAGATGATACATAACATCTTGAGTTATGGCTTGGTAGGTTAGATTCTTGTCTGCAATTAGATTTGGTAGCTAAATGGTTTATTGCAAGCTGATGTGGTTTCCTTTTTTCAAGTAGTGTAACTCTTTTCTTTTCATGAATTGATTCAATAACATTTGCAAGTGGAATTTAATAGCATCTCCCTTTTCATAGTTAGAGGTAGCTTCTAAATTTCAACTTCATTAGCTAGTTTTCATTCTAATTCAGTAGGAGGAATGATCTTGGAGAAATATTGATCAAATGTCCTAGTTGAGGGTGGCATGAGTGGAATCCCATCTACAGTGCATATAGCACTGTCACCTCAAAGTTGTACAAACCTTGGGTTGATAAATAGAGTTGAGGAGCCCTTGGGAGTTGCAGCACTCTTGGTGCAATACCAAGTCTCACCGTAAACCAATCAAGGAAACACCTCTGACATGAATCTCAGTCCTTTTCCCCCTTTTGGAAATATTGATGTTGCTTATATGGCAACATTGTCCCTTCCTGGATTTATCATTGGTTTACCAATTTGGTTATTTTTTACCTCCTTGGTTCCAAATGTCCAAACTAATTTTCAACCATGTCCTCCTCCACCTGAACAACATCAACCTCAAACTAGTCCTAAAGTTGACACTTTGCCTTCTTCACCTATTATTTATTCATCCATTTCTTCCTCCTCTCCTAGTAAAAGTCTTGATTCTAGTAACCAGGGAGCTAAGAAGAAGAAGAAAGGGAAGAAGAAGAAGAATAAGAAGAAGAAAAAAGGCAGGGGGAAACCAAGAAACCATTGGTACCCATGCAACTGGTATGGATAAACCTTTCAATCAACCTCGCAAGGTGAAATTCCCTTGAAAGTTATGTAAGGGTGAACACCTTCTTAGATATTGTCTTAGTATTCCCAAGGTATTAGAAGTGAGGTCCACCAACTCACATCAGCCTTTGACGTCAGCTTCTAGAGATCATGCTGATGACAAACCTTCAATTAGTGCTATTAAGGTCCATGGAAAAAAGTTTAAAGTCCAGTTTCCCTACAGTTTATGCGAAGGAAATCATCTTATTCACCCTTATCCTTATATGGAGGAAGCCTCAAAAGTGTTGGAAAACTTACAACTTCTCAGCCTTGTCTTCCAGCTGGTTATTGAAATATTTCTCCCAATCCCCCACTAGTTGATGAAGTGATTGATCACAATCTGTCTTTAGTCATTCCCACTCTCTCTAAATGTGAATCTCATGAGTCTGTTCCTGACCAACCATCAGTTTATAAAATGGTTGACTTGATTCCACCTTCAATTGATTATACCTTTCCTGTAGAGAGTGAAATTCATACCTCTTAGGTTCTTCTCATTTATTAAAATTCCAATGAACTTGGGGGAAATCCTCCCATTCCAACGGCCTAGGGGGACAATCCTCCCATTCCCATGGCACAAGGTGGGAATCCTCCATTCCCACAGTACAGGGGAGCATTTATCTCGTTCCCATAGCACAAGGGGGTAGTTCTTCCATTCCCATGACACCCCGTTCAAGTAGTATGGTCACTTCGTTTTATTGGAGTCGATTGGCACAATATCATCTTCCTCCTTACATGCCCTTCCAAATCACAGTACATGCTTATAATATTCCCATACCTGGCACAGTTTTAGATGAAGGCACATTTGTTAGTATTTTTTCCCCAACTGCTTGGCAAGCTTTCAGTTCTCTTAGCTTATGCCTATTACCCATAATTTGTTGGCACAAAGGAACCAATCAACTGTTAGGGATCCTTCCTCAGTTGTGTATTACTTTGGGAGGAAATATTGTCTATAAAGATGTGATGGTAGTCCAAGTCCCTTTATATTTTAATTTACTCCTTGGGTGTGACTATGTTTATGTTATGGAAGCTCTTGTCTCTTCACTCTTTCATGTGATGTGTTTTCCACATGAAGGAAGAATCATGACCATTGACCAACTTTCATTCGTTAGTCCTTATTTGACTCCTAGTCAACCAACTTCCCTAAATAATCCCTATATGCAAGTGTTTTCTCCCCCACCACGTTAATTATGTGGAAACATGTTTCATGCCCACGTCTACTGATGCTCTAGTAGGTGATTTAGTGCATCATGTACTGAGAGAAATGATACCTGATGTTTCCCTTGTATCCTTTGATATGTATCCTTTACAGGGAATTATTCTTCTATATGATGAGAAACTCTTGAAAGCCATGGTCTTTTGGGGGCCATGATCAGGTCTCTGAACAGCGTTCCTTTTCTTGTGTCAATCTTGTTAAAAAATGCAACAAGGTCCCGAAGCAGGGTTCATTGTCTTGTGTCAATCTCATTAAAAAATGAAACATATCCCCTTCTAATTCGAGTCTTTGATTAGATATCATAAATTCCAAGTCAAATATTTCACTTGATATTGTAAATGAACCTTCATTCCATTTGGTTATTAGTAACCAATAGTCTACTTTGGTGAATGAAATGAAGCTTGGGGGGCATGTGCCTGGAATTGAGTCATTATGTTGGGGGCATGCAAACTTATTTCAAGAATAGTTTGTCTCCATTTCAAGCTTATGTAAAAATGAAACCAATTTCAAGCATAGTTTCCCATGTTTCAAGCTTGTGTAAAAAATGAAACCATTCACATCCTATCTCTCATGATTTCCATTCTTTTTATTAGCCTATTTCTACCAACTGAGCCTTGGTTTTCTCATTCCATCATTACCATCTGCTTGGTCAATCATATGCTTTCGCTTGGTTGTTTTACCCTTTCCCGAGGAACCGTTGCGATGAGTGGTCTTATTAGCTAGCCTCTTGACCTCTATGTGTTTCGAGTAGTTTCATCATGACCAAAACCAGTTGCTACCCTTTATACCACTCATTCCTCCAAGAGGAGTCCTCTTTTATCTTTTTTCAGACTCCCAAAATATGAGAAGATTTTTGAGCACTTGTCTTTTTGAACTTGTTAAATTAAATGAAAAGATGTATACTTAGTATAAGTTTAGCCCTTCTCCAGGATTAGATAGATTATTTATGAAAAAGGAATACCTTAGTTGAACATGGCTATGAGGTTCTCTTGAGTATCATTTTTTGTCTTTTCAGATTCAAGGGACTATTTACGAAAAGGAACTTTTGGAGTTTTATTTTTCACCTCTTTTTCATACTCTCTAAGCATGAAAAAGATGTCGAGTTAGAACTTCATTGGACTCATAAAAGAATCAAACAACAATGGACTCATTGAACATGACGAGACCGAACCACTCCTTCTTAGGGTTCATTAAAGATACTTAGATGGATTCATCTGAATGATGGACTTACAGATCAAGCATGTGTTATCCTCCTCAAGCTTGTTAAAAAATAAAGAGGTACTGACCAGAAATGGTTGGGGAAATTTGGAAAATGGGATACTCCACTTATTATGAGAGTGAGTCACTCTTGAATGTGACACTCTTCCACTTCATATTTGTAGCTGTTGGGTTGGGAAATTTTTTTGTCGTTTGGTTCATCACACCATTTCAAATTATCCACTTTCTGTTTTGGGTAAATGTTTCCAACTCTTAGTGTCGTTGATGAGTTCAAGAGAAGTCATTCAGTGGATATATGCTACTATACTCCTAAGCCTTCAATTAATTTCTAGCATTCTTGAACTAGTTTCAAATCAATGTCATTGTATCTCAAATCATGGTAGCTGTTTTGTGTCGTTGATGAGGGACACATCAAGGCCTTCCTACGATGGGTTGCTTCCTATTGATGTCAACTCATTATCCAGGAAGTTGATTTAGAAACTCTTCTTTCAGTACCTTGGGGCTTGCATAAATCAATGGAAAGTTTCCTCACTCTCAACAACAAGTTTTCATAATTGGCCTTCGACCGACAGATTCTATGTGGTGTTCAACTTTAACTCATTCATTCACACCATACGAATTGTACTGCAGTACCTTAAGAGCCATTAACATCATAGGTGGTTTCTCTCACATTTGTTAACAGCTTACATCATTAGTTAGTAATCAGATGGTGTCTACCATGTTCGACTCCATCTCCTTTATTCACATCATTAGACTCGTACATTGGAAGATCGGGTGAATAAGATAGAAGAAGACCTCGGATCTAGTTCCATCCATTCGGGTTGTGCTTTCAGGATTAATGCAAGATTACAGATCATGATGGCTATGGTCATACAGACAATCATCCGAACATGGATCCACACATTGTCATTAGTGGACATAACTTCCTAATCATTGTACATGTAAAGTTAGCTTATGTGCTGAGCATGGTTATGCCTCCCATAGCAGAGATATCATGATGAAAATGTATTGTAACAAATGATGATCTCAACCAGCTGTTCTCGATCTGAACTTGTCACAAGTTAAATCACTTCAGTCATCAACCATCATTTCTAACTTTGTGCTTTAGGGGACAATCTATTATTCACCATTTTGTTGCATCTGATCAATCGAACTGCAAATTGGATCTATCACCATCTGTGAACATGTTGCCATCATCCCTACACAAATCCATAAGCATGACCTCTCTAAAAAACCTAAGTTTTTGGGTCTATCTACTGAAAGAACATATTTTTGGGCTCAACGCACCCCACATAACCGAGAAACTGCATTGCATTGTAGTCTCTCCTTCTCTAAGTGTGCATCTCAGTGCACCTTGCATAACTGAGTAGGTGCATTGATTCTGGAAATTCAAAAAGAATAAAAAGAATCATGAATCTTCCTCTTCCAAAAGCATCCATGAGTTGTTTCAACCATTTACCTTGGATAAGAACTTTGAATCCTATCTAATCCTACCTTAGAGATTTCACCTCTTATCCCTTGAGCTCATCCTCCCATCATGAGTCGATCTCAAGCCTATATTGGTAAATGGATAAGAATTTCTAAACTACCACAATCTCCTATAAATCTACAAGCTTCTACAACATCAGGGTTGGCTTTTGGAGACTAATCACACCCTCATGTTGCTGCTTTGAACATAAGAGAGTCATCATCTTCATGCATTAGGGTGACATTGAGGTGTTCTTTGTGACAAGGAAGGGCAAGTCAACTTGGAGAGATCTCCACAAGATCAACTTACATTCTTGGTTGTAAACTCTCTCCTTTTCATATTAATACAAAGAGTTTACCATTTTCCTATATGTGTTATGTTATGATTACATTCATATATTTCAATGCTTCGCTAATCCATTAAATAGAGTAATTATATAATGCTACATAGATGTTGTAGATCTTTGGCTTTTGTTGATTATATGTGCAGGTTCTAATTATAGCAATCAAAACTACGATTGGAGCTTACAAGCTGAGAGGAGATTATAGCTTGCGATGGATCCCAAGTAAGCCTCTTTCCATTCTCTAATTTCTCTAAGGGGAACTTTATATTCTTTGCTTTCTGTTGTTCTAGACCAGGCCACTAGGTCTAGGGAAGACACATTTTTCCGTAGTTGTAAATTATACATAACAATTATTACCATTTCTTAACATCTATTTCATCCATTTATACCATTATTGTATCACTCCATTTACCATAATTTCCTGTAAAATACCATATTATGCTTAATCATGCTTTTGTGGGTTAGTAATGTTTATTTTCCTTTATTTTTAATAAATTGAATACTATTATTCGTGTTTTTTCCAATGATGGTTTATTAATGGATTTGTTATAACATCATTTATGATTTTAGCCTTCAAGATCTCTTCCATATTGTAAATTTGATCTTTAGCTCATAAAAAAATATGCCAACTCAGAAATTCTCTAGGATAAAAAGTGACAATTTTGCGTTCTACTTTTCAGGCAAATGAAGATGAATCTTGAAAATAAGAGACACGATTTTTGTGCAGAACAAACCAAATTAGTTTCCTAATGATAATTTTTCCAAATTTCGCTTTGTTTGAGAGATATGGGAGGTACTCTGAAGGTGATTTTCTTAGATTTACCATTATGGTTGTTTTCCTAATTCTCCCAATTGCAATACCAGATTCAACTTGTTCTAGATGAATCATGACGGAGATATCTTTCAGATCTAATCTTGTTGATTAATTTTTTGTGGAAAATCTATAATTGTAATGGAAATCATTTTGTAATCAATTTAGTTGTAACTTTCCTTTGCTCTTTGTGCATTTAAATGTAGACAAAAATCATAGAGGGGGATGAACAATTTGATTGAAGACAACGTTGTGAACTGTGACTGTAAGTATTTCTCTAGATTTCTTAATGCAAATAGCAACTCATTAATTTCAGTTTGTGTTCCTTACATTTGATCTAAGCAGAGTTTAGGCAACCTGATTCTCGAGTCGTTAGGCCTACTTCCTTGGATAAAGCACTTCCTCCTTGTAAAGTAAATTAGCTTAATTTTTGCTTAAGTGTAGCTTTCTTTACATGTTGTCACTTTGTTGATTAATGTTTGTTTCTTTAATTAATTGACATATCATTTCCAACATTGATTTCATATGATCATTTCCTCTAACATAGAAATCTATAGTGTTCATTTTTTAATAATTTCTCTCTTAAATTATGAATGTTGTTTCCTTAGTTGTTCCTTGAAATAGAAATTTTTATTACTTAGTAGTAATTTTTTATTTATTTCTGAGTTGGTTAATAGCCAAATGAGTATTAGATTATTAGAGTAGACTTGAATATTTCTTGTACAATTTCTTAATTAACTCATAGGTTTATTTTTTATCTAGAACGACGCTATTGGTTAGTCTTTAATATTTAGTTTTAGTTGTTTATTGCATTCTTATTTCAGCGTGTGTGATTTTAATTAGAAACATAATTTATTACCAAATTTGTTTTCATTGATTTACTTTTCGCATTTATTTGATTTTTGTCAACTCTCGATTGATTTAGGGGTGTGCATAGAATAAATTAGTTTTAATAAATAGAAGTAGTTGTAATTTATCATAGGAATATAATATAAGAATCAATATTTGTCTCTGGTAGCTTCTTGTGTATATTTTGCAGACTGCCTTGAAACAAAAAGATGTTCCTTGGGTTGATAATTAATCTCTAGGTGATTAGTTTTTATTTATTAAGCAATTAAGTTCCCCAACAAGAAGGCCAAACATCATGCTTTAGTAATCAAAATGGAAGGTATGGTCATTAACCAACTAGTTTCAATTTTAATTGACCCAGGTTCCGTGAAGAAATGTTCTCTTCATAAGAAAACCCATGAGAAATCATGGCAGGTTTAGTTGGTCACTGGAACCAAAAGACGGGTGACAGACATGGTGGAATCATGCCCCATGATGATAAGTGAAATTTCCACTTCAACCACACTTAATATTTTTCCATTGGGCTCATATGATGTCCTAATTGGCATGGATTGGACAACAACACATTAAACTAAAATTGATTACTAGAAAAAATTACTCGAGTGCCTCAGCAATGAAGGTGAAGAAATGGTGCTTAAGGGAATATGGAAACCCAATTTTTTTCGACGAATATTAGCACTATAGGTAAAGAGGTGCAACTAAAAAGGGTGTGCCTTATACATAGTTTAAGTGACTAACAAGCCAAAGGGAAATGAGGCTAGAATGGAAGCTCTAGTTTTAAAGCAGTTCAATGATGTGTTTCCAAAGGAAATACCAATATTTCCACTCTCAAGAGGAATTGATTTCTAAATTGAGTTTCTTCCTTGATAAGTCTTATTATCGAAAGCCCCATATCATATGAGCATGCCAAGTGTAGCGGAGCTAAAATTACAATTGAAAGAAATGTTAGACTAAGGGTATATCGGACCCATTGTGTCACCTTGGGGAGCCCCAATGTTATTCGTAAAGAAAAAGGATGGCATGATGCAATTGTGCATCGATTATCGATAATTAAATAAAGAAATAATGAAGAACAAATTTCTCACTTCCAAGAGTTGATGACTTGTTTGATCAGTCAAGAGGGGCGGCAATGTTCTAAAAAATGGACCTAAGATATGGTTATCATCAAGTCCAAATTAAGGATGAAGACATCCATAAAACAACTTTCAGGAAAAGATATGGACACTACGAGTTTGTGGTGGTGCCATTTAGGCTTACCAATGCCCCAGTTTCATTTATGTGTTTGATGAATAATGTCCTCAAGCCAAATTTGGATAAGTTTATATTATTCTTTTATTGGAAATAATACTGAGAGGGGGGGTGAATCAGTATTATCAAATCAATAATTTAATTTTCCAAACAGATTTGTATACGCTACTTCAGCTAAGTGAACTAGCGTGTATACGCGACTGTACTTAAAGCAACCAACGTATATGCAGAGAACTTTTGATTTACCCAATTTATCATGCATTGAACTTTAACCAGTATATCAGAGATTTATTAGACAGTGCAGTAAAATAAGAATAAAGCATCACACATAAGCAACACACATGAACACCAAGATATAAGGTGGAAACCCAATGTGGGTGAAAACCACCTACTGTTGTCGTCTCTGTCTTCTTTTAATAATAAGAAAATATGTTTACAATTTTGTACTGGTGCAGACTTATACCAGTACACAGGCTTCTACCTGCAGAAGGTTACAACCTTCTTTCTTTCTCTAGCTTCTATTGGAAGGGAGCTACAATCCCCTAACTCTTGCACTAGTTGATTTACTAGTATGTAGGTTGTGACCTACAGAAGGCTACGACCTTCTTTCTTCCTCCAAGGACCATGTTTCATAAATTTTTAGACTGGATCCATCAACAACATCATAACTGTAATTCAATCATCAAATACATCTGTTATAGACATTTTTGTGCCTCGCAGCATGGAGCATGAAATGTCAATAATTACAGGGATCCTCAGTCCCTAAACATGTTGTTCTTACCCCTAGAAGAACAAGGTCAGCAAACCACAGCACTTCCCATCAGTTCTCCACCTGAAAACACTCAAAAACAGGCTATTTTTGGATCATGTCAGCTGCTCCACTGAGCATCTGCGCTGGAATGCAACTGCTCCTCCTTGTACCTGCGCTGAAAGTCAAATCTAATGAAGGCTACCTGCGCTGGGCGAGATTGGCCAAGTGGCACAGTCATTCTGCAAGGTGTCAATTGCCCAGGAAGCTTCCAAACTGACACTTGGTTCAAGGGATTCGCCCTGTGATGAGTAAGAGGTACTTGATCTCCATGTGTAAGCAAGGATCTCCAAGTGGACTCAAGAACTGAAGTTTAACTGAAGAGGGAGAGGACACAAGGCAGCTTTATGTCAGTCTCAAGCTGACTCATCCTTCCTTCTTCTATCCTATATATAGAGCTCTTCTATGAGGTCTAAGGAGGCTGGAATTTTGTGCAAAGCAAGGAAGTGCTGTTGGTTTACAGTTAGAGCTATTGGGTGATTGCTTTTATAGAGGTGAAGAGGAGATTTCTTGCTGCTGGGGAGGTGCTGCTGGATTGGAGCCATTGATGGTTGTAACCTTCTCAGAACCCTTTTACTTCTATCAATAAAGCTTTGAATGTTCTCCTATATACGTGTATTGCATTGATGTATTGTATTTACTTGTATATCTGATTCACTCTAATCCATGCATCAGTTATGAGTACATGTTTCTTGTAGTTTCCATCTCTTGTTTGTGCAGGATCTGTGTGTAGCTGGGCCGGCAAAGGGAGCAAGGAGCTGGGAACAAGAGACAAAGAGAGAGGACAGGATCGACAAAAGCGAAAGACACCGGTTGGTCAATCTTTTCTTCCTTCTCTGTACTTTCATAAAGGAAAATATCAAAGCTTTACTTTCAGTTGTTGCTAAGGACTGTCACCCTTAGAGTAGGGATAGGGTCATCCGAGTCGGATACTTTTCCCCACAACAAACTGGCGACTCCGCTGGGGAGCCTAGTATCTTGTTGGTGTTTGTAGTATCTTTGCTATTCATTTCCTAAACCAAAGAGTACCAAATCGAAAAGCTTTTGACTATATCAAAAGCGAAGTAGAGGGGCTGCTACTCTTGCTCATTTACTGAGCAGATTCATGATTTGAAGAGCTGATCTACAAAAGACTCTTGTACTCTTTGTGATAGCTTTTCATCCTCTTGATCATCCCTTAGCTTGTACTTGACCTATAGCTTTTTATTTCAGCAAAAACAGTGAATTTTTGAGCTTTTTATGACCCGGAAATCCTTGTAAACGCAACTCTCGTGTCTCAGTGCAGGCTGTCCACAGGCAGTCTGCATTCCAGCGCAGGTACTCCCTTCGGGAACTGCGCTGAGAGTCAATTTGACAGACCAGAGCCTGCGCTGATCTAGTTAGGCTATGTCCTCCTGAGGTTTCCCACTGTGTCTGAGCCCTGTTTTCACTGTTATTTTGCTGTTGATTGCTTGTCATTTGTACTTGCTGTAAACCAACTTTCCTTGACATTATTCCGCCTCAGTTGTGTGATGAAACTGTGATTTTTCTTTCAATATTTCTTGTTTCAGTTACAGTTTCCCATTGTGAAAAGCAAACCAGTATAGCTGTGGCCTCTTAGATCCTGAACTGTAAAAGTGTCTTTGTGATCTTAAGAGCTAGTTTTATTACTGTTCATGGCTGTTTGAGTTTGTTTGTTTTTCATTTTATGGTTTGAATCTATACATTTCCAGTGTCTAAACAAGTCGATCTTAAGGTGTCTTTTGATTTTGGACAAGCTTGTTTATTTTCGCTTGAAATTAGATTCAAAGTTATACAACAGTTTCCTTTTTGTCTTACATCAACATTAAGGATAACGAAAAGAAATATCTGCATTGTGCATTGTGCATTTTGCATTTGACTGTGTGCTTGACGATTTAGGAAAATTTGCATTTTAGTGTGTGTTCTATGATCTGTGTGAAAAGTTGTGTCTTTCTTTTCCTCAGTAGATTAAGGTTTTCAAAGTTGAAAGATTGAAAAGTTTTGCTTCTCATCTTAGATTGCATTTAGGAAGTTGTATATATACATCTCGTGGTGATCCTTAAAGGAAAACTACTAAGCAAGATCAACATTAAAATAAACCCAATTTACATAACAACGCTTTGTAACATAACGCAAACATCTAGAGGTCTAGGTAGAGACGTGTTCCGGTGTCGTTAAACATAGTGACTGTCGATCTCTACGAAGGTGGGTGATTCCTCCTGAGAGTCGGTGGCACTAATACGGACTTGTGCTCCCGCGTACCGTCGCGTATATTGGGAGACCCCTATATAGGCATTTATCCTTTATCCTTAGGAAGCCGTGTCGGCCGCCCTACTGATCGCGATGCAGTGAACACAGCATTCACGAAGATCAACCACCCGTACCGTAAAACGTATTCTGTGGTTTCGCGAAAGGTTTGGCACACCCTCTGCCTAGATCTCCAGAGCAGTTTCTTTTGGCCTTTTTCAAACTCTATAACTGAAAAAGTCCAACCGAGCATTTGTCACTTCGGGCTCGTTAATACATCGAAGGCAACTAGAGTCATATTTAGCTTTTTCTCGACTCTTAAAACATGAAAAAGCAAGTTTGTGTCTAAAAGCGTCGTTAATAAAATTTATTTTAAGCAGAACATAATCACCTGTTATTCCCACGTTGATCTTTCAGTCGAAAAGTATGGAGCCCACCAACCAAGGAGGCAACCTTGGCGGAAGTCCAAATCCCTTCTCCTCTTGGGGAGATGTTGGTGCGCCTCATATGGCGACATTGTCACTTCCAGGATTGACAATTGGCCTACCTGTATGGCTCTTTTCAACTAATGTAGTCCAGATCGCCACTAATCCTGAGCATTCGAATCAACAGTCATAACAGTCTAGAACTACCCACCAGCCTTCCACTTCTTACAATACTTCCTCTGATCCTTCATCTTCGCAAGGTAGAGTTGGCAAAAGTCAGCCTCCAAAGGAGAAGAAGGAAAAGAAGAAGAGAGAAAAGAAGCAGAAGGGGCCTATGGCGAAGGCGACTGGGGGCAAGCAAAAGACAGCTGACAAAAACCCACACACTGCACCGACCGGGCCTAAATCGCCATGTGTCATTTGCAAAGGGACCCACTTCCATCGTGATTGTCCTTGTATTCCCCGGATACTAAGGGACTGGTCCCCCAGGTTGCACAATCTGGTAGCATCAACCTCTGGTAGTCATGTTGATTGCAGTCCATCAACTAGCGAGAGTGAAGGACGAAAAGGGAGACCAAGATCACCCTGTATGTTGTGTGAAGGTGATCACGCCATTCACCGATGTCCATTCTTAGATGAGGCGAAGAGAGTTTTGGAAGATCGTCCGGTATCACCGTTACGACTTCCTCCTGGATACCAAAAACTCGTGCCTAATCCCTCGATAGTTGAGAATCCAGCTGGCCCGCTCAAGTGGTCAGCTGAAGTGTCGGTCATTGAGAATGAACCAACTGAATCCAGACCAGACGAAAGTCTAAAAGTCGAAACGGCAGTTGACCCGGTTCTTCCTTCAGAGGTTTCATCGTCCAATGACTCTGTCATTGAAGACCCATCTTCAAATGACACCGTCGCCGAAGAGTCATCTTCATGCGACACCCTCACTGAAGAGAATAAGGATGACACCGTCCAGGTTCTTTTCATCAGCACCGACTCTGATGAGCGTCAGGGCAATGCGCCCATTCCTTTATCGCAGGAAGGAACATCATCAAGGTCATATCCGGCCGTATATTCGGTCCCACCACCAAGCAACCTGGTTGTATCCTTTGATTGGAATCAACTAGGCAGACCCCGGTTACCAGCCAGTGTACCATTCAGAATCATTGTCCAGATCTATAGAATGATCATGGCTGGTACTATCATTGATGAAGGGGCGTCTGTGAGTATCCTTTCCTCTGTTGCTTGGAAAGCACTGGGTTCCCCGGCGCTTTTACCTGAGTTAAGAAATCTCTCAGGTTTTGATAAAGGAACCAGTCGACCATTAGGAATCCTCCCCAATGTGCCTGTCACGTTGAAAGGGAAGACCGTTAATTTGAACGTGATGGTCGTCCAAGGACCCTTGGATTATAACCTACTCCTTGGACGCGACTATATTTATTGCATGGGAGCGATAGTCTCCTCACTCTTTAGAGTAATGTGTTTTCCACACGAAGGAAGGGTGGTCAAGCTCGTAGACCAACTTTCGTTTCCGGGATCTCGCATCGCAAATAGTCAAATACCATTCCTAAATGGTCTGTTCACTCAAGATTCGCCTCCACCCCCGGTCCTCCTTCCCGATGAATGCGAGTGATTCGGAAAGAAAGATTGGAACCCAGGGGGCATGCACCCTGGTCTGCTTCGGGCAGAAGAAACCCTGGGTGTAAGGTAGAATTTCCGCAGAAGAATAGACTAGTCCGTACCCCGTCCGGCGGTGGAAGAGGGGTTGTTCTAGAATAATATTCTTTTGTCAAAGTTATGTGAGTGAGATAATCAGCTTCTCGCTCCCCTTGTCTAAATAATCAGGATACCGAGGAAGGGGACCATTTGCGGTAGCAAGTAGTAACCATCTTTGAAGACAAGCCTCACCCATTAAAACATATGTTTTGAAGGATAAGTAGGGGCAGCCTCCAAAGAAAGAGATTCTATTGCTGCAACAGGTGGTCGCCATCTTTAGTAACCTGATAATAGACATCGCCGAAGAAAGAGATTGATTTGCGGCAGCAAATAGAACCCTCTTCGGATAATAAGAAAGAGGCAAGCCTCCCTCAATAATACCAATGTTTTGTCTTTGAGTAGTGTTCTTCTCTTGTCACAAATAGCTGTTCGTTAAAAGTTGGGCTGACGGGAAGCCTGAGTACCGCATAAGACCCCCTAAAATAACGAGAAGACTAGTATCGTTAACATTAGATTGGCAAGATGACAAGTAGCTGTGAACACCCAAAGAAAAGCAGAAGTAGGGGAGAGGAGGGGCAGCCTCGAAATTCTGTCCTACGCCTGGGGGCATGCAAACTTTTGGAATGTAAGCAAGGGACGACTATTTATTTTTTTTTAAATTTTTAGGTCCTCCCTTTAAACCTGTAGGTCTAACCCTTTAAACTCGTAGGATTAGCCGTTTCCGACCTTGCATGAAGAAAGCCTGTGGGGCAAAGGTAAAAACTTGCCAAAATTGGAGCATAGCGTCGTGAGATAAAGCTCCTTAAAAAATAGTTATCTCACAGGAGGCGTTCTTATTATGACTGGTATATCGAGCAGTTTTAGCACATAGTTCATGCTCGTTAAAAAATAAACGCAAGATCCGAGCAGTTTTAGCGCATAGTTCATGCTCGTTAAAAAATAAACATAAGTTTATGAGCAGGCTTCCCTTCAGAGTTCAAGCTCATTCAGAAAAAATGAACCGGTAAATAACCTTTTGAGATCGTAAATTCATCAGCCATAAAAGCCCTTGGTCGTGTTTGTGCACCGTCACCTCCACTGTTCATTTGGCCGATCATTCACCTCCATTTGTGTATTTACCTCTTTTGAGAAACAGCTGCGAAGAGTGATTTCACATAGCCATCCTTGTGACACTGCCGTGATTGGAAAATTCCAACCTGTACCTGGAATCAGTTGCTATCCCTGTTTATCACTCGTTCCTCAAAAGACGAGTCTTCTTTGAGCTCTTTTCACTGACTCGTAAAATATGAAAAGTTTGCCGAGTTTTGGCCTTCCAGCTCGTTAAACTACCGGAACGCTATCCCTCCTCTAGATTTTAATCTTTTTGGACCGAGGGATTATTGCACAAAAGATCGAGCGCTTGTCTTGTTCGGCTCGTTAAAGCAATCGAAAATTCATCCCTTCTGTATTGTTTTATACTTTTTCAGACTTAAGGGATTAGATGACGAAAAAGGAATTATGGAGTTAACTTTCTGTACCTTTTCAGACTCTCTAAAAATGAAAAGGACCGAGTTATCCTTGTCGTTAGACTCGTTAAATTCATTAAATAGCGACAAACTTGTCTTTAGACGAGAACGAGTTTCCCCATCGCTAAGCTCGTTAAATCATAGCGATGGGCTTGCCCGAAGGGCAGGTTATAGAACAAGCATATGTTATCCTCCTCAAGCTTGACAAAAATAAAGAGGTACTGGTCAGAAATGACTGGGGAAAAATTGGGAGAACATCAAAGTTTAATGGTAGCAAGTCACTCTTGAACATGACACTTTTCCTCCGTACCACATCGGGTTGGGTTGTTTCATTCACCGGTCTCATCACCATGGTCCTCGCCAAACCATCCACTTTTGGGGTAATGCTACCGATCCATCGCATCAGTGTCGTTATATGTTCAAGAAAGGTCATTCTGAAAGTGTCAACCGTGTCCCATCCACTGCCATACATTATCCTTCATCCATTCATGATCGCCACCCTGAATCATATGTCACAGTTTGTTTTCACCTCCACTAAAATCATTAGCTCCGTTCCGTGTCATTGATGTGGGATTCATTAAGGCCCTCCTTTGACGGATCGCTTCTTGTCGACTTCAGCTCATTATCCAAGAAGTTGATCTAGGAACAACCCCATCAGTACTTTGAAGCTTGCATGCCTCAATGGCAAGTTTCTCACTTCCGGCGACAAGTATACATCAATGACCTTCGACCAGAAGATTTTGCGTGGCGTTCGACGCCAAGTCCTTTATTCACGCCACGTAAATTGTACTGCAGTACCTTGAGGGTCATTATCATTATCGGTGATTCCTCTCGCGCTTGTTAACGGTTTTCATCATTGACCGGTAATCAAGCGATGTCTTTCCATGTTCGACTTCAGCGAAATTCTCACATGGACCGACTTGTACTTAGAGTGAAGATCGAACGAGTTTGAAGACCCCGGATCTAGTTTCATCCATCCGGGCTGCGATACATATTCAGGAAATATAAAAGCATTTGTCATGTACATCATTGCAGCAGATGATCATCCTACTCAAAGGATGATAATTTCAGCAGAGAATTATCAGTCTACCATCAGACGATCGTCTGTTATATGTACCAAAATGTATTTATAAAGCTGAGCATGGGAATGCCCGCCTCAGCTAGATCATGAAAACAGAATGAAAAATAATGTATTGTATTGTATTGTATTACAGGGCGCCTCCTCAGCACTGGAATGAACTTCGGACCCTCTAGATAAAGCATTTCACCCGATAAACGGCCTCATACTTTAGGGGGCAACTGTTATAGACATTTTTGTGCCTCGCAGCATGGAGCATGAAATGTCAATAATTACAGGGATCCTCAGTCCCTAAACATGTTGTTCTTACCCCTAGAAGAACAAGGTCAGCAAACCACAGCACTTCCCATCAGTTCTCCACCTGAAAACACTCAAAAACAGGCTATTTTTGGATCATGTCAGCTGCTCCACTGAGCATCTGCGCTGGAATGCAACTGCTCCTCCTTGTACCTGCGCTGAAAGTCAAATCTAATGAAGGCTACCTGCGCTGGGCAAGATTGGCCAAGTGGCACAGTCATTCTGCAAGGTGTCAATTGCCCAGGAAGCTTCCAAACTGACACTTGGTTCAAGGGATTCGCCCTGTGATGAGTAAGAGGTACTTGATCTCCATGTGTAAGCAAGGATCTCCAAGTGGACTCAAGAACTGAAGTTTAACTGAAGAGGGAGAGGACACAAGGCAGCTTTATGTCAGTCTCAAGCTGACTCATCCTTCCTTCTTCTATCCTATATATAGAGCTCTTCTATGAGGTCTAAGGAGGCTGGAATTTTGTGCAAAGCAAGGAAGTGCTGTTGGTTTACAGTTAGAGCTATTGGGTGATTGCTTTTATAGAGGTGAAGAGGAGATTTCTTGCTGCTGGGGAGGTGCTGCTGGATTGGAGCCATTGATGGTTGTAACCTTCTCAGAACCCTTTTACTTCTATCAATAAAGCTTTGAATGTTCTCCTATATACGTGTATTGCATTGATGTATTGTATTTACTTGTATATCTGATTCACTCTAATCCATGCATCAGTTATGAGTACATGTTTCTTGTAGTTTCCATCTCTTGTTTGTGCAGGATCTGTGTGTAGCTGGGCCGGCAAAGGGAGCAAGGAGCTGGGAACAAGAGACAAAGAAACAGACTGGCTGTCGAAGCAACCCCTTCTTCGGCACCAGAAATCTTTTACGGACCTGACGGTCTTCCTCTTCCTCCTGG
This sequence comes from Pinus tabuliformis, assembly GCA_031772625.1. Lineage (NCBI taxonomy): Eukaryota > Viridiplantae > Streptophyta > Pinopsida > Pinales > Pinaceae > Pinus > Pinus tabuliformis. The sequence continues at coordinate 1,233,122,873 of CM062817.1, read as the reverse complement.
TCTGATTGCAATAGAGGAAATCGTAGAGGACCAGCAAGCAAATACTCCAACTCATTTTGGAGTAGGCGCCACTCTTTTTCCTTCTGCATCAGAAGTTTGTCCATCGCCGCAGGAAGTTCCTGTAGAATCGTTAGGCAGTTTATTGGATAGACTTAAAATGTCTGAGCAACCGTCGACATCTAGGACTGTGCCAAATGACACAGCGACAGCAGAAGCTCCTGCTGTCAATCCAACGATGTTCGCCGGCATACCAGCTGTCCCGACTAGCTCTCATCAGCTAGAAGAAGTCCACCCAGGGACTATTACGACAACTTGGTCTGTTCCAGTTTGTTCTTCCGGTATAATACCCGGTAATTCTTATGTTGAAACTAGACAAATCGATCCCTTTGGAAATCAGTTTGGGCCATCCAGTCCTCAAAGGCAATCTATACCCTTGAGTTCCGGATTGTTACCGTATGGGGGGCAATATGCCCTTTCACTTCCCCTTCCGGGGGGATACCCATACGGCAGTTTTCAACAACATTCAGGTTTGACTGAAGTAACGACGAATGGTTGGGTACCTATGTTACCCCAACAACCAAGAGTTGTATATTCCATGCAACAATGTGTACCTATGTCTAGTATCCCGACGACGCCAGCAATTGTAACCGTGTCGCAAGTTCAATCGATGCCTGTTGTATGTCAACCTCAAGTTGTAATGCAACAGTCCATTGACCCTACAACACAACCACAATCGCCAACTGTCGGGACGACACAGATACAAACGGGAACCATAACCCCACATCTTGGTCCGTCGGTTAGTGTCGCACAGCAAAACATGGCTTCACAACCATGGATGGTGCGATACCAACAACCTCAGTTTCAACAGGTATACCAGGGATCTGAGCAACAGATCTTTGCGAATAGTGGGCAACCCTATATTCAGAACGGGTTAAATCAACCACTGTACAGTGGCCAAGCCCACCAGCCGTATCAATCATATCAACATCAGTTGCATTATGCTGGTATGCAAAGGCCTACTGCTCAGGCGATTCCATCGTATCCTGGGTACGCCTCGCCAAACCTGAATCAGCAGTTGCCACTCGTGGCGACCCTAGAGTTACCAGATTTACATCGATTAACGAACGATCCAATCGCCTATGCCCATTGGTGGCCAGCGATTCCTCACAAACTTCCTTCGGACATTCCTAAATTCAATGGAAATCCTGGCGAAGACCCGTCGAATCATGTGATGACATTCCATCTATGGTGTTCGTCGAATACCTTGAATGATGATTTGATAAGGCTTCGCCTTTTCCAGACGACATTGACTGGTCCGGCGGCTAAATGGTATATTGAATTACCTAGAGCCTCTTTCGACAATTTTAGTTCCCTAGCCACGACTTTCTTAACACACTTTCAGTTACCTATAAGGTACGAAACTGGAACAGAGATCTTGACCAATTTCAAGCAGACAACAACCACACATATATCAGATCATATACATGAGTGGCGTCGTCGTCGCAGAATGGTAAAGACCTATGTTCCAGATCAGCTATTAGCTGAGTGGTTTATAAAGTCGCTTCTTCCTGCTATAACAGAAGATGTGGCCAAGGGAGGCGTCGTAACAGAGGAGCAGGTTATTGCTCGTGCTCAATATTTAGACTTAGTATATACTCAGTCGGGCACGCTCTATGATAAGATACCTGGCGCCCCCAGACCAGAATTTTCAATCCCTCCTCCTCCCGGATCGAATAGTGACTCTCATGCCGGCGATGGCGTGATTGGAACTGCAAACGCTAAGTCGACAAGGGATTCAAATAAGAAAGCCCGTAAGACTTCGAATCAAAAAGCAAATCAAGAGATTCTTGCTTCGGAGGTAAATGCTGTATCTACGGATAAAGGCAAAAACTCCAATCAACCAGGAAGCAAGAAGAAACAAAACAAAGGGAAGAAGAAGAAACAGGGTGAGTCATCCCCTCAAAAAACTTCTTCAAACCCTCCTGGGCAAAGGAAACAAATTTATCCATGTCATATATGCGATGAGGATCATTCGACAAAGGACTGTCCGTTCAAAGCTGAGTTAAAGAGGTTCTTTAAAAGTTCACAAACTTCAGCTGTGTTGACTGATCCATTTCCTACCCCAGGACAAAATATGGTTGATAGTGGAAATGCTTCCCCGTCTCAAGTGCTTATGTTGTCGGTTTCTAAGCAAAATGATGCTTTGATCTCGACCAGGAATAAAGATTATGGGAATCCGCCGGTGTCGAACGACAAAGGGAAAGATCAACCCAGTAGTTCGACAACAACTTCGGCAGAAGTTGTACCCCCCCTCACGCATGAATTAACAATAAAGCCACCTAAGGGAGTAGTACACAAGTCGACATTTAATCCTCGTGCCAGAGCGGCGCAGCATTATAACATAGTGGAAGATTTGGCCCAATCGCCATCTTCTATGTCGACTCTTGAGGTACTGCAAAATTGTCCATCCCAAAGGCAGGCATTGTTATCGGCAATTGGTGGAGTGGATCCTAAAGATTCCAATCTTGTATCCTTTGATCACAAAGGATATGATCCTCAGTTACCAGCGCAACTAGCTTTCCTTATTCAAGTGAAAGCACTCAACAAAACTGTTCATAGAACGATTATTGATGAGGGAGCATCGACATGTATCATGTCGATGAGTTGCTGGAAAACTCTTGGATCTCCAACCTTGTCGCGATCTTCGATGACATTGAAAGCATTTGACGGAAGGACGTACACTCCGTACGGTATCCTAAATAACTTTAAGATTGAACTAGGAGGAAAAACAGTGGAAATTGATGTTGAAGTCATTGATGGCAATCTTGACTATAACATCCTACTGGGAAGACCATGGATATATGCCATGGCAGCTGTAGTGTCGACATATTTTAGGAAGATCGCATTCCCGTTTGAAGGAGGGATTACGGTCGTCGACCAACAGAATTTCCTCCCTAATGGTTCACAAGTTACTGGAAGCATTCCCCTGATCCATGGGAGCGACCATTCAATACAAGATATCGGAGTAGGCTTGCTAAAAGATCCCACAATGATGGGAACTTTCACGTTGCCACCTCCTTTCCATGTAGGGGATATCCCGTTTGTAGCAACATGCAACATGGTATCTTCTTCGAAGGTCGCAGGAGACAAAGTCGTCATGGATTATCAAGTGGTTTTGCCACCTAGCCCTATAGAAATATTGTAGCAATCAATGTTTCAGGCATGGGAAGCGAGCCCAAATCAACGCTCGTCAAGCGTTTGGGTAGATAGGTCTGGAGAATATGGTACCCCATTAGATCCATGGTCCAAAATTCATGGGACTGACGAAGGAATCTTACAATCAATGATGATTGAGGGGGCACCATGGAATGATCACCACCATCGTTCCCTTCTTCCAGAGTGTGAAGAAGAAACTCATCATGACTTATATCACCCTTCAGTGTTTGAATTCCTAACAAATACTGTAAATACGGTGGATTCAGAGCGAAACCTATCCAATATTGAAGAGACCGTAGCCATAAACATCTCAACAAAATCTGATGTTGTAGAGAATATTCATGTCGGCAAGAGTTGTTCCCCTTCAGAACTGGAAATATATGGTGCTCTCTTTCGCGAATTTAGAGATGTCTTTGCATGGTCATATGATGAAATGCCAGGCATTGACTCGAGCATAGTTGAACATGAAATTAAAATGTACCCTGATGTCAAACCAGTAAGACAACGGCTTCGACAGGTTCACCCCAAGAAAGCCGCTGCCATTAAGGCAGAAGTTGAAAAACTTCTCCATGCTGGATTCATCTACCCGGTTCCTCTAACCGATTGGGTATCCAATATTGTCCCTGTTATGAAAAAACAAGGGACGATAAGAGTGTGCGTCGACTATAGGGATGTAAACAAAGCTTGTCCAAAGGACAACTACCCTACACCCTTCATCGACCAGATAATTGATGAATGCGCCGGATGTGAAATCTTTTCCTTTATGGATGGATTTTCCGGGTATAATCAAATAAATATCCGCCCACAGGACCAGTCTAAGACTGCATTTATTTGTCCATGGGGCACATTCGCTTATCGAAAATTACCCTTTGGTTTAAAGAACGCAGGGGCGACGTTTCAGAGGGCAATGAATTATGCCTTCCATGACATCAAGAACATCGTTCAACCTTACCTCGACGATCTTCCGGCTCATTCGCGGAAGCGGACTGATCATCCGCGGCATTTGAGAGCAATATTTCTACGTTGCCGACACTACAAGATAAGACTCAATCCACACAAGTGTGTGTTTTGCGTCAGTTCTGGTCGTTTACTTGGCTTTGTAGTCTCTAAGGATGGGATTCGTCTCGACCCCTGTAAGGTTCAGGCAATCATTAATTTGCCTCCACCTTCAAATTTGCTTCAGATTCAGAAACTCCAAGGGAAAGCAAACTTTCTGAGGAGGTTCATTCCAAATTACGCAGAACTTGCCAAAGGTTATACTCGTCTTTTGAAAAAGGATGTACCTTTTGTCTGGGACCAGGTTGCGCAAGCTTCCTTTGACGCTCTGAAAGATTCTCTAGTAAGAGCATCATTAATGTACGCCCCGGACTATCAAAGAGATTTTAACCTATATCTAGCTGCAGCAGATACGACCATTGCGATGGTCTTAGTGCAAGAAGTCGATGGAATTGAACATCCTATTTATTATTTAAGTAAAAACTTAAATGACACAGAAAGTAAATATTCCTATGTTGAAAAACTAGCGCTTGCTGCTGTTCAAGCGATTCAAAGGTTTCGACATTATGTCCTCTTTAGGAAAACTACCATTCTGTCAGATTGCAACCCCATGACGTATATACTGTCGCGACAGTTGCTTGGGGGAAAATATTCGAAATGGATAGCGATCCTTCAAGAGTTTGATCTGGATTTTGTAAAATCCAAATCAAAGAAAGCTCTAGTTTTCGCGGAATTATTGTGCGATCTCCCATCGTCGTCCAACGATGAAACATCAGAAGAGTCAATCGTGGATGAAAATTTGTTTCTGATATCAGTAAGCGATGAGTGGTATGGAGACATCATTGTTTATCTCCAAACCCAAAAATTTAGGCCTAATACCTCACACTCGGAATGGAAGCGTATACGATACCAATCTAAAGACTACATGATCGTCGGTGATACACTTTACCGTCGTGGTGTAGATACGGTTCTGAGGAGGTGCCTTACCCATGAGGAGGCCGAGAAAGCCCTGAATGATTGTCATTCAGGCGCGTGCGGGGGGCATCAATCTGGATATGCAACAGCACAAAGAATCTTACGAGCAGGATACTTCTGGCCAACTATGTTTAAAGATTGCATAATAGCTGTCAGAAGTTGCCATGCGTGTCAGATCTTTGATAGCAAAACCAGGAGACCGCCCGCACCTTTGCAGCCTATAGTTGCTGTTGGGCCTTTCGCCAAGTGGGGCATCGATTTCATGCAATGTAACCCCACCTCGACCGGGGGCATGGGTATATTATAGTCGCTGTTGACTATTTTACCAAATGGGCCGAGGCGATGCCTACATTGGATAACACTGGTGAAACAGCTGCCCTTTTCTTTTTTAATCATGTAGTCGCCAGGTTCGGCGTTCCGCAGGCTATAGTGACAGATCATGGATCGCATTTTCGCAATCACATGATGGTTGAGTTAGCTGCCAAACTAGGGCTATCGCACGATAGCTCTACCTCGTATTATCCACAAGCCAACGGACAAGTTGAGGCAATCAACAAGGTCCTGAAGCGTATGTTGCAAAGGATGATCGGGGTTCACAAAAGAAGATGGCACCTACTCCTATACTCAGCATTGTGGGCTTACCGAACCTCGGTAAAGAACGCCACTGGGTTCACACCATTCCAATTGGTGTATGGCCTGGAGGCAGTCTTACCGATCCAGTGTGAAATTTCGTCTCTTAAACTCGCAATTGACCTCCTCCCCGAAACCTCAGAAGAAGAGGCTCGTTTCTTGGAATTGATCCAGTTGGATGAAAACCGTCGTGACGCCGCTTTGGCGAACGAAGCCCATAAGAAACGAGTCAAGGCGCAGTTCGACAAAAATGTCAAACCTCGTATCTTCTCTGAGGGTGACTTGGTTTTGCTTTACGACCAAGAATCCGACAAATTAGGAGCAGGAAAATTTAAGTCCTTATGGATGGGTCCTTATATTGTTAAAAGGGTGTTAGCAAAAGGAGCCTACGAGTTAATGGATTATGACGGGATACCACTGGCGCAACCCCGCAACGGGTTGTACCTCAAGCGTTACTATGCCTGAATAGTAACCTGAGTGCTTTTGTTGTATTTTGTTTTCGCTAAAGTGTTTGTTTCGGTTTAGTAATCCACCCTTCTCGTTTGTTGCAGATGTCGAATTATTCTGAAACATATGTGGGATATGCCGACGGAGCGAGTCGTAGTACGCGGAATTTGTCCTCCGCAGCCTGGGCCATTTTTTATCCAAGCGGCGAGTTAGTGAGTTTCAGAGGTGTGTGTATTGGACAGTCGACGAACAACATCGCTGAGTATAGCGCGTTGATTGAACTCCTCTCTGATACCATCACTCATGGTATACGCCGACTAATTGTTAGGCTAGACTCACAACTTGTGATACTACAACTCACTGGTATATATTCAGTCCGCAATCCAGCCATTTATCGAATGTTTCTAAGGGTTAAGATTTTGGAAAGAGAGTTTGATTCAATTCAATACCAGCATATTTCCAGAAACTTGAACACATTAATAGATTCATTAGCAAACTATGTATTAGATAGACATTTGCAACATATATAAAAAGAGATGCATCGGTGCTATGCAAGTGGATCACAAATAAACCAAAATAAACCCCGAAAATCAAAATATATAAAGCTGTTTATAGTTTGTACATAATGTGCTGTAATCAAAACAAAATTGGTCGTATGACCTAGAACTCAAAAAGATGCTAGGGAGCACCCTAGCCTAGTGGTGCTCATGATAGTACGTCACGGTCTGTGCAATCATGCGCAAGAGACGAGTCCATCGTCTAGGCATGCCAATAGTGTGCCGCTGCAACTGTAAAGGTAACTCGTCAATCTGTACATCCGGAAGACCACGAGTAAGGCTCTCAACCTGCTCCTGCACAGCTGCAAGTATCTCAGTATCACCAAGGTCGCGAATAACAACTCGCCTAGCAGGCTCTGCTACTGGGGCAGCAACTGGCGATCGTGGACGAGCTGCTGGACGAACAGGACCAACATCTGCATGCACCCAAGAGTTTGATCAGTTTTTCACAGTAACATCATGAGTAAAAACAATAAACAGAAACATGGTCAGAGATTTTACCAATAGCGCCCCATTTCTCGCCATCCGGTAGCACCAAGTCCGAATCACCTCAGTAGTCCATACCCACATATGGATACTCAGAAAACGCCATCTCCTGACGCTCGAACCACCTGAAGAAGGCCTCAGTGAAAGTAATCTGAGGTTGACCAGCATGTCGGGACATGTGGTCAACCCACCTCTGCATGCGTGGCTCGGTCGGAGAAGGCAAGTCAAGTATGATGTACTGAGGCTGCATCAATGGGATTTTCTCCAAGGCGAAGGCAGTCAGAATAGAACCAAATCCAAAGTTCTTCAGCCTCCCGTCCTTTACCTTGGTCAATTGACTTTTCATCTGAACAAGTACTGCATCACACCAGTTAAACACTTTCGGTTGGAGACACTCCAAGGCGTGCTGCATATAAGATCTGTTGGCAACATGCAAAGCTGCGCTACCGGCCATCCTACCAATGGTAAACAGAATGGACCTAAGAGACCTGTCAGTGATGTCACGGATATTGATCTTGCCGTCTTTGCTCGGCTGTGAACCTTCCCGGCAATACTGACGGATGTAGTCTCTGGTGGAATCAGTCCCTCGAACCGTACCTGACAAAGAAATGGGAGCACCCCGCCTTGACAACCCAGTCAAGAAGTACATGTCCTCTATGGTCAAGGGGATGGTTTTCCCCCTAATCTGGAATACTTGGTTAACAGGATCCCAAGCATCAAGCATGTACTGCAGTAAGGAAATCTGTGCTCTCATGCTAGAGATACGGAAGAACTTCAGTAGGCCACAGTTCCGAAGCGCGTTCACCGTGACCGGGTCATGGAGTGCAACCATGTCCTCTGCTTCATGTTCTCGTTCTCGCCATGTAAGGGACATTTTGTTCAAAGTTCCCTGCAAGCAAACAAGAGAAGGAGTAAGTTCCTAATTTTGATGAAAAACTGGCGAAAAATCATCAAAAAACACATGCAGGATCAGTTTTTCTAGGCCCAGCGCAGGCAGAGAGTCTCTCCCTTGCGCTGAGGCGCAGTCTGCCTTAAGACTACCTGAAATACAGCGCAAGTTTCGAAAGGAGAACCTGCGCTGATACCAGGGCGCCCTGATGAAACCCCTGGGGCCCAGAAACCCTGAAAAATGTGCATGAAACTGAAAAAGGAAACCATGAAAGTGAAGGGCTAAGGTTTAGCTCCTACCTGGTCCAAACGGCGCTGAAAATCGTCCACAGAATCTCCCGAAATCAGCTGGTGAAAATCAAGGAAGAAGAGGCACCTCCAGAGCTCCAACAAGCAAAATGCAAATGAAATGGTAAATGAGAGGTAAAAACACCTTTTTATGACTTTTTACACAGTTTAAAGTTAAATATTAGGGTTATAATCTCATTTTCATGCAAATGTTGTCCATTTCTAACAAAATTTGTTGCAGCAATTGATGGTGAAGTACTACATTTGAAAAGAGAAAAGCTAGTAAAAGTAAAAAATCAAATTTGACCATGAATCGAGCAGTTTTACCACGGAATTTATGCTCGTTAAAAAATAGAAAAGTGTGAGCAAAAGTTTCCACCAGAGTTCAAGCTCATTAAAAAATGAACCTATCTCGGTAAATAACCATTGCGATCGTAAATTTATCAGCCTTAAAAGCCTTGGTCGTGTTTTCATCCATCACCTCCACTGTCATTTGGCCGGTCGTTCACCCCCATATGTGTGTTTACCCATTTTGAGGAGCATCTGCGAAGAGTGATTTCATCTAGCCATCCTTGTGACACTACCGTGATTGGAAAATTCCAATTTGTACCTGGAATCTGCTGCTATCCCTGTTTATCACTCGTTCCTCAAAAGACGAGTCTTCTTTGAGCTCTTTTCACTGACTCGTAAAATATGAAAAGTTTGCCGAGTTTTGGCCTTCCAGCTCGTTAAACGACCGGAACGCTATCCCTCCTCTAGATTTTAATCTTTTTGGACCTGAGGGATTATTACACAAAAAGATCGAGCGCTTGTCTTGTTCGGCTCGTTAAAAGCACCGAACACCCATCCCTTCTGTATTGTTTTATACTTTTTCGGACTTAAGGGATTAGATGACGAAAAAGGAATTCTGGAGTTAACTTTCTGTATCTTTTCAGACTCTCTAAAAATGAAAAGGACCGAGTTTTCCTTGTCGTTAGACTCGTTAAAACGATTAAATAGCGACAAACTTGTCTTTAGACGAGAATGAGTTTCCCTATCGCTAAGCTCGTTAAATCATAGTGATGGGCTTGCCCGAAGGGCAGGTTATAGAACAAGCATATGTTATCCTCCTCAAGCTTGACAAAAATAAAGAGGTACTGGTCAGAAATGACTGGGGAAAAATTGGGAGAACATCGAAGCTTAATGGTAGCAAGTCGCTCTTGAACATGACACTTTTCTTCCGTACCACATCGGGTTGGGTTGTTTCATTCACCGGTCTCATCACCATGGTCCTCGCCAAACCATCCACATTTGTGGTAATGCTACCGATACATCGCATCAGTGTCGTTATATGTTCAAGAGAGGTCATTCTGAAAGTGTCAACCGTGTCCCATCCACTGCCATACATTATCCTTCATCCATTCATGATTGCCACCCTGAATCATATGTCACAGTTTGTTTTCACCTCCACTAAAATCATTAGCTCCGTTCCGTGTCATTGATGTGGGATTCATTAAGGCCCTCCTTTGACGGATCGCTTCTTGTCGACTTCAGCTCATTATCCAAGAAGTTGATCTAGGAACAACCCCATCAGTACTTTGAAGCTTGCATGCCTCAATGGCAAGTTTCTCACTTCCGGCGACAGGTATACATCAATGACCTTCGACCAGAAGATTTTGCGTGGCGTTCGACGCCAAGTCCTTTATTCACGCCACGTGAATTGTACTGCGGTACCTTGAGGGTCATTATCATTATCGGTGATTCCTCTCGCGCTTGTTAACGGTTTTCATTATTGGCCGGTAATCAAGCGAGGTCTTTCCATGTTCGACTTCAGCGAAATTCTCACATGGATCGACTTGTACTTAGAGTGAAGATCGAACGAGTTTGAAGACCCCGGATCTAGTTTCATCCATCCGGGCTGCGATACATATTCAGGAAATATAAAAGCATTTGTCATGTACATCATTGCAGCAGATGATCATCCTACTCAAAGGATGATAATTTCAGCAGAGAATTATCAGTCTACCATCAGACGATCGTCTGTTATATGTACCAAAATGTATTTATAAAGCTGAGCATGGGAATGCCCGCCTCAGCTAGATCATGAAAACAGAATGAAAAATAATGTATTGTATTGTATTGTATTACAGGGCGCCTCCTCAGCACTGGAATGAACTTCGGACCCTCTAGATAAAGCATTTCACCCGATAAACGGCCTCATACTTTAGGGGGCAACTGTTATAGACATTTTTGTGCCTCGCAGCATGGAGCATGAAATGTCAATAATTACAGGGATCCTCAGTCCCTAAACATGTTGTTCTTACCCCTAGAAGAACAAGGTCAGCAAACCACAGCACTTCCCATCAGTTCTCCACCTGAAAACACTCAAAAACAGGCTATTTTTGGATCATGTCAGCTGCTCCACTGAGCATCTGTGCTGGAATGCAACTGCTCCTCCTTGTACCTGCGCTGAAAGTCAAATCTAATGAAGGCTACCTGCGTTGGGCGAGATTGGCCAAGTGGCACAGTCATTCTGCAAGGTGTCAATTGCCCAGGAAGCTTCCAAACTGACACTTGGTTCAAGGGATTCGCCCTGTGATGAGTAAGAGGTACTTGATCTCCATGTGTAAGCAAGGATCTCCAAGTGGACTCAAGAACTGAAGTTTAACTGAAGAGGGAGAGGACACAAGGCAGCTTTATGTCAGTCTCAAGCTGACTCATCCTTCCTTCTTCTATCCTATATATAGAGCTCTTCTATGAGGTCTAAGGAGGCTGGAATTTTGTACAAAGCAAGGAAGTGTTGTTGGTTTACAGTTAGAGCTATTGGGTGATTTCTTTTATAGAGGTGAAGAGGAGATTTCTTGCTGCTGGGGAGGTGCTGCTGGATTGGAGCCATTGATGGTTGTAACCTTCTCAGAACCCTTTTACTTCTATCAATAAAGCTTTGAATGTTCTCCTATATACGTGTATTGCATTGATGTATTGTATTTACTTGTATATCTGATTCACTCTAATCCATGCATCAGTTATGAGTACATGTTTCTTGTAGTTTCCATCTCTTGTTTGTGCAGGATCTGTGTGTAGCTGGGCCGGCAAAGGGAGCAAGGAGCTGGGAACAAGAGACAAAGAGAGAGGACAGGATCGAAAAAAGCGAAAGACACCGGTTGGTCAATCTTTTCTTCCTTCTCTGTACTTTCATAAAGGAAAATATCAAAGCTTTACTTTCAGTTGTTGCTAAGGACTGTCACCCTTAGAGTAGGGATAGGGTCATCCGAGTCGGATACTTTTCCCCACAACAACATCTGCATCAACCAATCATTTTTTGAACCAACCACAACCGAATCAATCAATCACTTTGACAACCCATCAATCTAATCATTTAGAATATTATCACCAGAATACAGTAACTAGAACCCAAACCAGAACCTAGAACTCTACAACAACAAACGGAAACAATTGAAACATACTTTATAAGCTATACGCTACTTCCATGTGTCAAACCTGCATGTATACATGATTTTCTCAAAGCCAACCAGTGTATACATCTACAAATATTAATTCATAATTTTGCAGCTATTTCAGACTTCAGTTATACCCAGATCATAATATTTACAGAAAAACACATGCGTCAGTATTCAGATCTAGAATAAACATGATCAAACCATATAAATATAATTCATTTCAAGCCTTAAGATCCCAATCCATCATTAGATCTTATCCTCCATCAACCGCTAAGGTTCATCCCTGGTTCAGATCAAGCACAACACCATAAGCCCATAACCTGCATACTAGATCTCACACTTCATCAAATATTCGATACTTGCACGCCTCGCCTAATGATCTTCTCCTCCTTTTATAGTTTTAGGCCTTTCTCAATAACATTGACCAAAACCACTTAGGACCAATACCTTGGACCAAATACCTAGGGTCAATACCTGGGACCAGATACCTTGGACCAATACAATGGATCAAAATACCATGGACCAAAAACTTAGTTTTCCAAGATATACGCGCTTTTCCTTCTGTGAAAGTGCATGTGTACGTATACACTACTTGTGTTCAGTGAACCTGTGTGTATACGCACCTTGGTCAAGGTGAACTTGCATATAACTCTCTTTCTTCATTATTTGTAGTCTGATCTGTAATTATTTGTTGTTAACCTGTTGTAATGTGATCTTGCCATCAAGGACAACACCTGTATCATAATTCCAACAATCTCCCCCTTTGGACTTGATGGCAACAACAACACCAAGTCACTCTCCCCCTTTGACATCAAGGGCAAAGGGTCATGCTCCCCCTAAGTACATGCTGAATTCTCTGATATGCTGAAATGTACTGATTGAGCTCCCATGATTGAGTCCATGCTCCCCCTGAGCACTAGCAAAGTCTACAAGAAGATTTTCTAAAAGAATAACATGACTCTATAAATCAACTATGTGAGGATGACCTTCCTATCACCAATGACTCATACATCCATCTCCCAACCAAGTGGGGATATACCAAATTTGACTCATCCACCCAACCAAGTGGGGATATACCAATTGTTTATACATGACAAAAACAAGAAATATTACATCATCCATCCCATGCATAGTGGGGTTACAAATTAGGTCTTTTCATGACCTTTACATTAAATGATATACATGACATTTATAATAAGGACAATCGATCTAAACAAGACCATGATAGTCATCAGCAACTATCATACACCATATATGATCTGCACCATCAACAACATCAGGATCAATAGCCTGTATATTTCCATCATCAAAAGAGTCACCTGAATCAAAACAATTATGTGGATCTGTACCAAGATCTTCTAAGATAATGCCAAAAATGCATTATTAGAAGCATATGCTCCCCCTGAACCTGTGCCAGATGTTCACTATTAGATCTGATTATTGCATATATCAGTAAGAAATATCAAGGCATCATCATCAATCAAATATACATCAAGTTATCAACAACTTATGAGGACCAACATATTTCCACATGTTATCAGCAGATTGTAACCATCATCAAATAGAGCAGATAATTGACAGAACCATATCAGACCCCTTTTTTCCTGAGTTTGGCCCACTGCTTTTCCTCAAACCAACATATATGTGACTGTTCCCACAGAAACCCGCGTATGTACGCGACTACGCTTCATGAAACTCGCGTATAACCTTTCTCTGAAAAATAGGATTTAACAGCAGGATGATGCAGCAACTACTCCCAACTTTTGTCTAATATATTCAAATGTCTATCTGGGCAATGGTTTAGTGAATATATCAGCAACCTATTCTTTGGAGGGAACATACTCCAATTTGACTTTTTGTTCAAGAACTTATTCACGTAGAAAATGATATTTGATGGGTATGTGCTTGGTCTTGGAGTGCATGACTGGATTCTTTGAAATACTGATGGCACTTGTATTATCACATAGAATGGAGATGGGTGGAGTACATGTGATCTGAATGTCTTGCAAGGTTTGCATCATCCAAAGTAGTTGTGTGCAGCAAGATGCAACAGACACATATTCTGCTTTAGCTGTAGATAATGCAATTGAACTTTATTTCTTGCTGAAGCAAAAAAATAACCTAGAACCCATATAGAATGCACCACCACTAGTGCTTTTTCTGTCATCAACACTTCTTGCCAAATCTGCATCTGTATATGCATGAAGAGTAAGATCTGTATCTCTAGGATACAATAAACCAAAGTTCTGTGTTCCTTGAAGATATTTGAAAATCCTTTTGACTGCCTAAAGGTGTGATTCCTTTGGATTTGCTTGGAATCTTCCAACTATTCCTATTGCATGCATGATGTCAAGTCGAGTGCATGTTAGATAAAGCAGACTGCCAATCATGGATCTGTAAGTTGGTTGATGTACTGCTATTGATTCATCATTTGAGTTGAGACTGCATCCTGTTACCATTAGGGTACATACTGGTTTAGAATCTTCCATGTCGTACTTTTTCAAGATCCGTTTGAGATATTTGGCTCGTGAAAGAAAAATGCCATCTTTATTTTGTTGAACTTGTAGACCAAGAAAATAGGTAAGCTCACCAAGCAAGGACATTTCAAATTCTTGTTGCATTACTGAAGCAAAATTCTGACTCATGGATTCTTCATTGCTACCAAAAATGATATCATCAACATAAACAACAATTATTAGCAATTTATTAGTGTCAATCTTTGTATATAGATTGCTATCTATTGACCCCTTTGAAAAACCCTGTTGGTGGAGATATTTGTCAAGACGGTAATACCAAGCCCTTGGAGCCTGTTTTAGACCATAGAGAGCCTTTCTGAGTCTGCATACAAGTTTTGCATCATTTCCAAGAATGAATCCTTCTGGTTGTTCAATATAGACTTCTTCTTCTAAGTCTCCATTAAGGAAGGCAGATTTTACATCCATTTGGTATACTTTGAATTTCTGAAAACTAGAAAGAGCAAGAAACATCCTTATGGCTTCAAGTCTAGCAACAGGTGCAAAATTTTCTTCAAAATCTATACCTTCCTATTGAGCATATCCTTTACAAACAAGTCTGGGCTTATTTCTAATAACTTCTCCATTTTCATTCAGCTTGTTTTTGAATATCCATTTAGTTCCTATAATATTCTTATCATGAGGTCTAGGAACTAATTTCCAAGTATTATTCTTTTCAATTTGCTCAAGTTCTTCATTCCTGTCCTTGATCTAGAATTCATCTTTGCATGCTTCATTTACATTTTGAGGTTCGGTGGAGGATAGTAATGCTAGATAGCTTGAGGTTTCTGTAATAGTTCTTCTTGTCTATACACCTATCGCTTTTTCCCCTAAAATTTGAGTTTTTGGATGATTTTTCTGAACATACCTGGACGGAGTCTTTTCTTCTACCATTATCTCTTCTTCTGGTGCTTCATTGGTTTCTTCTTCAGAATCATTGTGATTTGATGTAAGAAAATAATCCCCATATTCTTCATTGTCATAATCTTCGGTTTTTATCTGTTTTGGATTTTTGCATGCTTCATCAACTACAACATCAATACTTTCAACAATTTTCCCAAGTCTTTTATTATAACATTTATATCCTTTACTTCAGGAAGAGTAACCAAGAAGAATACCTTCATCTGCTCTAGGCTCAAACTTACCAAGTTTTTCATCAATCCTTTTGATATAGCATTTGCTTCCAAAAACTTTAAAGTATTTTACCGTAGGAGTCTTACCATACCAAAGTTCATGTGGAATTTGATTGTTGTTTACCCGAACATTTGTTTGGTTGAGAATAGTTACGGTGGAAAATGCAGCTTCACCCCAGAAGGTTGCAGGAATTCCAGATTCATCTAGCATAGCTCGAGCCATTTGTTGAACAGTTCTGTTCATTCTTTCTACCACTCCATTTTGTTGAGGAGTCCTTGCAGTGGAGAACTACCTTTTTATTCCATGTTCACAAAATTCAAAGAATTCATCCGAGGTAAATTCCCCTCCTTGACCAGATCTGAGGAATTTTATTTTGCGATCTGACTCATTTTCAACAAAAGCTTTGAAGGCTCTGAACTTTTCACATGCTTCATCTTTATGATTTAGAAGACCTATCCAACACATTCTAGAAAAATCATCAATGAACAATATAAAGTATTCTTCTCCACGAGGTGAATTTTTCCTTGATGGTCCACATAAATCAGTATGAACAAGTTCAAGAGGCTTACTAATTGACCCTTCTTTTTCAATGAAGTGAGATTTGGTTTGCTTACCAAATTGACATGGTTTGCATATTGTATTTTCAGAATGTTGATATCTGGAATATCACGAACAACCTGGAATCTGCATGCTTTTCTTATTTGAAAAAAGCTTAGATGTCCCAATCTTCTGTGTCATAGCTAGTTTTCATCACTTTTGCTTAGATAGCACTATTGTTGTCCTCCCTTGAGTATGTATAAGTTGTTTGGAGTTCTTGTACCTTTGATCATGGTTTCTCCTGTATCAAGCTCACGAACAACACATCCATTTGATCGAAACACCACTTCATTTCCTTGATCACACATTTGACTGACACTCAATATGTTATGCTTTAGACCATCTACATACATATCATTCACAGCTTTAATGTTTTCTTTTAAGAAAACAGATCCTTTACCTTTTATGACAGTAGGAGTGTCATTTCCAAATGAGACATTCTTTTCTTTTTCTAAGGCATTATATGAGTGAAGTTTTTCTTTGTCACCTATCATGTGTTTTGAGCATCCACTGTCAATGTACCACTAATTTTCCTATCCTTCTACATACAAGGATATAACACATCTTTCTGTTTGAGGTTCTTTCCTTCTCCATATTTTGGGATTTAATGGAGTTTGCTCCTTCTAAGATATTTGCCGAAATTTACTCTTGCATTTAGATTCTTCATGGCCAAAGTTGTTACAGATTGAGCATTCTATTTTATTTTCAAGAAGAGAAAAGTTGTTATAGGAACTTTTCTTGATCCCTGTCACATTCCTTTGATTTTGGACTTCTCTAGTTATGATGGTTTTGTAAGCAACACATTGAGTAGCTTTGTGTCCAAAATTATGACATGAGAAACATTGATCATTAAAGAAGTTCCTGCGATTATCGAATCTATTGACCTGGTGATTGTAGTTTCTATTGATATTCATCTTTGAAGCAAATTGAGTATGATTTACCTAAGGTTGGTTGTGGCTTCTGTTCATCCTTGAAGTAAATTGAGCCTAATTTACCTGGTGATTTGCTTTATGCCTTTGCTGACGATTGTCATATTGTTCATTGTTCTTTGTTGCATCAAGATAGCTTTTAGTGGAGGTTGACGGCTTCTGTGATTGAGATGCTTCTTCAGTATATCCAAGACCTATCTTTATCAGAGGAGAACGTTGCACTTTGATAATTTCATTTAAGGTTTCTAATCCTTTAGCAAATCTAAGATTGAGAGATTTTGTTTTCTCAAGATCCTTTTTTAGACCCAGAATTTCACATTCTATTTTTTCATTGTGTTTTTCTCTTTCAGCAAGTTGGTATGTCAAGGTATCTATAATCATATTCTTTTCTTCTAAATAGATTCTGAGTTTATAGATTTCTTCATGAAGGTCATCTTCTTCTAAAGCATCCCAAAAATTATTATATTCATAAGCCATTAGAAGTCTATAGTCATTACTATTTTCCTCTTCATCACTATTTGATAAACCATCGCTATCTTCATGAGTATAGTAACTCTTTTTACTTACACTTTGTTTTCTATTCCATTTTTCAGATTCCTTCCCTTTATCATATTTATATTTATGAGGACATTTGGTAGCGTAATGACCGACTCTACCACAAGCAAAACATTTGAAAGGTAGTTTACCTCTAAATCTTCCAGAACCCCGTTGAAGCTTCTTGACAAAGTTTACTTCATCCTTTTCTTCTGAAATATGTCCTGATTCATTGAGTTCTTCATTTCCTTTTGTTCAAGCTTTAAATGTGGCTTCTCTCATATCCGATGGGCCTCATTTTCTCATCTCAAAGGTAGTTAAGATTTCGTGAAGTTGTGTCATAGTGATAGTCTGTAGATCCTGTTTTTCTTCTATGGCAGATACTTTTGATTCAAATTTAGTAGACAAGGATCTTAAGACTTTCTCAACTAAGGTAACTTCCTTTATCTCTTCACCCAGATTCTTCATGCAATTAACAACCTCATCTATACGTAAAAATTAACTAGTTATACTTCCATCATTTTGCATCTTAAGAGTTTCATATTGAATTCTAAGAGTTTGTAGTTTAGCATGTTTTACCTAAGAGTCTCCTTCGTAGCTTAGAACGATTTTGTCCCACATTTCTTTGGCTGATTTGAGCTGCATAACTTTGAAAAACTCTGATTGTGACAGACTTCCCAATAATGTATTGACAGCTCTGACATTGGTTTCATATTGCTTTTTACCTGCCGTATCTGTAGGAATTGCTTATGGAAATGTATATCCTCCTTCCACAATTTCCCAGATATCTGTTCCAAGTGATTGTAGATAGGTTGTGGCTCTTATCTTCCATTAAAAAAAGTTGCTCCCATCAAATATTGGCGGTCTGATGGATCCCATGCTTTCTTGATTACTCATGATGATGGATCTCCCTTCAAGCGATCAAGCTTCTTCTGAAGGACTTGCTCTAATAACAATTGTTGGAAATAATACGGGGGGGGTGAATCAATATTATCAGATCAATAATTCAATTTTCCAAACAGATTTGTATACGCTACTTCAACGAAGTGAACTAGCGTGTATAGGCGACTATACTTAAAGCAACCATCATATATGCAGAGAACTTTTAATTTACCCAATTTGTCATGCATTGAACTTTAACCAGTATTACAGAACAAAGATATTCGTTAACCAGTATATTGAACTAAGGAAGGCTAATCCTCCCAAGAGCAACCTTAGCAAGGATGAGTTTGAAGCCCTTAAATCCTTAAATCAGAACAAAGATATTGTTGTTCTGAAAGCTGAAAAAGGTGGAGCTATTGTCATTCTTAACAGGGAGGACTACCACAATAAAATGTTAGATCATCTTCATAATAACGGAAGTTATAAGAAGCTTCCCAAAAACCCGTTAAAGAAGATCTCTAGGATGGTGGCCCTTGCCATTAAATCCAGTAACTCAGTGAGTCCCTTACACCATAAACTCATTGAGAGCAATCTGATCACCCCTAGAATCTATGGACTCCCAAAAATTCATAAGGAAGGAGCTCCCCTTAGGCCCATTGTCAACACCATTGGAGGTCCGACCTATCTTCTTGCTAAGTTCCTTTCCTTGAAGCTTAAACCCTTAGTTGGTCGCACAGGGTCCTTCGTTAAAGACTCGGCTTCCTTTATTAAGGAGCTCAAGGATGTCAAGCTGGACTCTGTAGAAATTTTGAATAATATAGCACTTATTCACAGAGATTATCCTGATTATACACTATTTGTGGAATGCATGCATAATACATAACATCCTCTACCATTGATCATCAATTTGGGGAATTAAGAAACAATCGCATGCGCACATTGAAACATCAATCACACATATCAACACAGTATGTTTTGGGAAAAGCATACATCTGAAAACCCCCAACTATCTATATATTATAATGATAGAGAACATGTAACAATACATAGTACAATACTCCTCACAAGTACTCAGTACTATCTCCACTTGCTACACACAAACTAGGTCAGATATAAACAAGTCACGGGTTCAAATCTCCTCCACTGTTTGCCTGCCTCTACTACGCAATCCAAGTTGAGAATAGAATCGGATCCAAGTTCGAATTCCCTTGGCTTGTACTGCGCAATCCTCATTAGTAATCTCAATCAATGATTGTGCAAATCTCATGCACAGCTATAGTCACAACTGATAGTAGTCTCACCCTTTCACCCACCTCTAACACTTGTCTCCACTGAACTATCCATGCACTGAGTTAACTGATGTATTCTTTAGTTGATTTATGAGTTAATAATTAGTGAATTAATTAATAATTAATTCACATCACTCATCACTAGTGTATTTGGTAGTTAGACTAAATACAACTAGTTCAACTAAGTCAAACTAAACACAACTCCATCAACTCCTCAATCAACTCCACCAAACTCAATCACTTGAGTTCTAACTGAAGTCCATCATGCAATAGCTCAACTAACCCATAGGAAAAGCGTATTTCCTTCTGGTAGTTGCATGTGCCACATCCGTAGCTCGAACTGAAGTGCTGCAAGAGGATAAGATAATGTTTATAGTCCAAATATTATTAAGAGCTAATAATATTCGACTGTTCTATTTTTAGACTGGCAGTCTAAAAATAGACTCCGCCCATATGTCTAAAAATAGAAGTCCATCTATTTTTACCAACATGACCAATCATCCATAAATAGCATCCTGCAACTCATATACCATGATCCATATGTCTAAAAATAGACTTTGTGCCAAAAATAGCCTGCAGGCCTACTTAGTGAAGGCGACTTCTTTTCACTAAGCTCCATCATCTTGTTGCATTTTCAACACTCCCTCTCAAAAAGATATGGATTATCAGCAATCCCTATCCTGCCTCTATAGTATTCGAATTTGCTCCTGGTGAGCGCCTTCGTCAAGATATCAACATCCTGATCCTCCGTGGGAATGTATGAAAGTAACATGATTCTCTGCTGCACACAATCTCTGATATGATGGTACCTGATGTCGATGTGCTTGGATCTATCATGAAATATTGGATTAGCTGAGAGTTTAATGCAACTCTGGTTATCACAATAAATCACAGTAGACTCCAAGTGTGACCCGAACAACCCGACTAGGATCTTCCTCATCCATATAGCCTTGCATATAGCCAAACTTCCTACCATATACTCGGCCTCTACTGAACTGAGTGCCACGGATCTCTACTTCCTGCTGTACCAAGAAACTGTTGTCGACCCAATACTGAAGATCCCTCCAGATGTGCTCTTTCTATCCATTGGGCTCCCTACCCAATCTGCATCCATGAAGCCACATAGCTTCACCTCATCCTCCTGTCTGTACCACAATCCATATCCTGATGTGCCTCTGAGATAACGCAATACATGCTTGCCTACCTTACAGAAGAGCTTGGTTGGCCTAACCATAGCTTGTGAAAGCTGGTTAATAGCATAGCATATATCGGATCGTGTATTGACCAGATACATAAGCGACCCCACCAACTGTCGATAAACAGTGGCATCCACTACCTCCGCTGAAGTAGCATCCTCCTTACTCCAACCTCCAGGAAGAGGAGTATCAACAGGCTTGTAGCCATGCATGTTGAACTTCTCCAGTATCTCCCGGGCATACTTACCCTGAGAAACAAATAGTCCATCACTGTGCTACCAAATTTCCAATCCCAGGAAATAATGAAGGAGGCCCAAGTCCTTCATCTCAAACTCTCTAGCAAGATCCTCCTTGCATGAAAGTATCAACAGCTCATCTCCCATCAAAATCAAATCATCTACATAAAGTACAATGATCAGCAACTTACCCTCCGGTCTTGGGACAATCTCCCATGCACTGTTTCTGACAATCGAATCATACTCTTCTACCATGGCATCTACCCATGCGGGATCCTCCACAACTTTGGCTCAGTCACGACACGTTTGCTCACAAGAGCCATGTATCCAGTGTACCGATCAGGTGATTGTCTCTGTCTGCGCTGTGTTGTTGGTGGTCCTACAACCTTCTCTGCATCTTGAGCCAGTCGCTCAACTTCTGTAGTGTGCTTTCACCTCTGATGGTTGGCACTGCATGAGTGGTCTCTTCAACTCCATGAACTTCATCTTGTGGCTGATCCACATCCTGAAGCTCATCCTTAGGAACTAATAGATCCTCATCTGCATGCAAGTGTGGCTCCCTCTCAAGCGAACACTTCATGGCTTTCTCCTCCTGAAATTTGATATCCCATCGCACAACAGTCTTGCGACTATCTGGCAAATACACATGATAGTTGTGGGGCGTATTAGTGTACCCCACAAATATCCCAACCTCTGTTGTTGGCTCTAACTTCTTCCTGGCATCCTTTGTCACATGCATGTAAACAGGAGAACCAAAAATCCTCAAATGGGAAATATCAGGCCTCTTACCAGAATAACCCTCCTCGGGTTTACTCATGCCAAGTATCTTGTGAGGACAACGATTCTGCACATATACAGTAGTATTGCATTCCTCTGCCCACAAGTGAAGGTGTAGGCCCTGATCATGCAACATCGCCTGTGCAGCACCCACGATCGTTTTGTTCTTCCGCTCAGCAACCCCGTTCTGCTGTGGGTTATGGGGAGCTATGAGCTCTCTTCGAATCCCTTCTGCGCTGCAAAAGTCCTTGAACTCGCCAGAGATGAATTCACCACCATTGTCGCTCCTAAGAGCCTTCACCTTCTTCCCCGATTCCTTCTCGACCAGTGCTTTGAACTCACAAAACTTTGAGTATGTCTCGCTCTTCTTCTGCATGAAGAAGATCCAGCACTTTCAAGAGAAATCATCAACAAAGATCACATAGTACTTGTGCTTTGCTATCGAAGCTATTGAGAAAGGTCCACACACGTCTGTGTGAATTCTCTCAAGGATCGTCGTGGCATGACTATCCTTCTCGTGAAAGGTGGCTTTCACAAATTTTCCCAAAGTACACCCCTTGCACTGATCTGACTGCGCAAGAGTGCCTTTAAGAAGCCCAGTAGAAATCTGCTGCAGTATCTTCAAGGCTACATGGTGAAGGTGGCCCAATCTCCGGTGCCACATCTCGCCATCATCTCGGCTAACCAATCCTTCTGCCTTGCATGCCATTGTTGTGCAGCCATATACAGGCAATTGATAAAGGTTCTTGACTCGAACCCCTATCTTCCAGGTTTCTCCAGTTGTCTTACTGTGCAGGAAAGCCTTTCCCTCGCTGAAGACAACATCATATCCCTTGTCTTCTAACATCGCCACAGAGATAAGATTCTTCTTCAATCCTAGAGCATGCATCACTTCCTTCAATACGAAGGGTTTACCAGACTCCCTCTCAAAGGAAATGGTATTGATACCGATCGCACTGTATCTACCATCATCACCCATCTCGATGTGCACCCCAAGATCTTTCTCATCCAGATTAGAAAACAAATTTCGATCTCCTGTCATGTGAAAAGACGCACCACTGTCCAAGAACCATACTGATCCCATCACACTTGATACCAAGCATGCGATCAACGAAAAATCCAGCTCAAACTGCGAGGCTAAGGCCTCTACCACTGTAGATCCAGCAGCTTGCTTATTTTTCTTATTCTGTGGACAGTTTGTGGCATAATGTCTGTGCTGGTGATAGTGAAAGCACTTCACCTTGGACATGTCTTGCTTCTTGCCTTTCGCACCGGAATGAGAAGCTTTCTTGTTCTTCCCCTTCTTTGTTTGGCAGCCAAAGCGCAATTTTCTTCATCAGATGCCTTTGATGAAGATCCGTCCCTGGTATTCCGCCTGATCTCCTCTTGCACAAGATCAAACCAAAGTCTCTCCCATTTTGGCAATTTCTCCCGACCATTGATAGAGTCCTGATAGGAATGCCAACTATTCGGAAGACCAAGGAGAGCCAAGCTCACCAAGTCCTCATCATCGACAGTCACCCCCACACTTCCCAGCTCATCTGGGCATTGGGTGAACTTCGTGAGATACTTGGGCATACTGTCTCCTTTCTCACACTTAATGTTTCTGAGTTTATCCTTGAGTGCCAACTTCCTCTGGTCTCTCTTGCTTTGGAATAAATCTGTCAACGCTTTCCACATCAAGTATGGAGAAGCCTTTCCATGCAGGCTGGATATAATGTGATCCTTCACGCCCTCCAACAGAATCCTTCGACACTTTGTTGTCTTCTTTTGCCAAGCCTCAACGTGAGCAACATCAGTAGGCTTTGGGACCTCAGCATCTATGAACTCCTTCAACCCATTGTCATCTAACACTGCCTCCATCCTGTCTTTCCATGCAATATAATTCAAGCTGCCTTCAAGGGCATACTCCAATCGCAATCCGTTGAAAGACATTTCAACTTCGACACCAAGAAAACACTGCTGCAAATTCGAATTCCACCATCTCAAAACTCAACCGCTTCTGATCTAAAATTCGTGAGAACAAAGTATTTCTCGTACAGAGGTTGACTGTATGGGCATTTACCGGATATCTCACCTTCCAAAAGAAGGATGAATCTAGAGGCTACCTGGCCTGATTACAGACTCTGCCTGAAGAAATAAAATGTAATCACTTTCGGAATAATATATCTGATGATCAACTTCACTCTGATACCATGTAGAAATTTTGAATAATATAACGCTTATTCACAGAGATTATCCTGATTATACACTATTTTCAGAATGCATGCATAATACATAACCTCCTCTACCATTGATCATCAATTTGGGGAATTAAGAAACAATCGCATGCGCACATTGAAACATCAATCACACATATCAACACAGTATGTACTAGGGAAAGCATACAGCTGAAAACCCCCAACTATTTGTATATTATAATGATAGAGAACATGTAACAATACATAGTACAATACTGATCACAAGTACTCAGTACTATCTCCACCTGCTACACACAAACTAGCTCAGATCTAAACAAGTCACGAGTTCAAATCTCCTCCACTGTTTGCCTGCCTCTACTGCGCAATCCAAGTTGAGAATAGAATCGGATCCAAGTTTGAATTCCCTTGGCTTGTACTGTGCAATCCTCATTGACAATCTCAATCAATGATTGTGCAAATCTCATGCACAGCTATAGTCACAACTGATAGTAGTCTCACCCTTTCACCCACCTCTAACACTTGTCTCCATTGAACTGTCCATGCACTAAGTTAACTGATGTATTCTTTTGTTGATTTATGAGTTAATAATTAGTGAATTAATTAATAATTAATTCACATCACTCATCACTAGTGTATTTGGCAGTTAGACTAAATACAACTAGTTCAACTAAGTCAAACTGAACACAACTCCATCAACTCCTCAATCAACTCCACCAAACTCAATCACTTGAGTTCTAATTGAAGTCCATCATGCAATAGCTCAACTAACCCATAGGAAAAGTGTATTTCCTTCTGGCAGTTGCATTTGCCACATCCGTAGCTCGAACTGAAGTGCTGCAAGAGGATAAGATAATGTTTATAGTCCAAATATTATTAAGAGCTAATAATATTCGACTGCTCTATTTTTAGACTGGCAGTCTAAAAATAGACTCCGCCCATATGTCTAAAAATAGAAGTCCATCTATTTTTACCACCATGACCAATCATCCATAAATAATATCCTGCAACTCATAGACCATGATCCATATGTCTAAAAATAGACTTTGCGCCAAAAATAGCCTGCAGGCCCACTTAGTGAAGGCGACTTCTTTTCACTAAGCTCCATCATCTTGTTGCATTTTCAACAAACTCTGGGGACATTCTTGTCATTTTTGATGTTGTTTCCCTCTTCACATGCATCCCTATAAATGAGGCCATGGAAGTAATCAATTGTCTAATTGATCTTGATACCGCTCCGTTGGTTGAGATCTACCTCACTTCGACCTTTTTCAGTTTTGAAGGTGAGTTCTTTGAGCAAACCTGTGGAGTTGCCATGGGCTCACCCCTATCCCCTGTTGTTGCTAATCTTTTTATGGAGGATTTTGAATCTAAGGCTCTAAACTCAGCCCGTCTTCTGCCCAAGCTTTGGAAGCGATATGTGGATGACACTAATGTCATCTGGTCTCACGGCCAAGAGGAGTTAGATCTCTTCTTCGATCATCTCAATAATCAATCCTCGGCCATCAAGTTCACTAAGGAACAAGAAGTCGATGGTTGCCTCCCATTCCTTGATATTCTTATCTCGAAGAATGAGGATGGTTCCCTCTCCCACCGAGTGTTTCGCAAGAAAACTCATACAGAGCAGTATCTTCATGCTAGTTCCCACCATTTCCCGGCCCAGAAGTTGGGTGTTCTCAACACCCTAGCGACTTGTGCCTTAAGGATCTCTGATGAAAGGAGCTTCGAGGAGGAGAAGTCCCATCTCCTTAATGTCTTTGTTGAGAACGGTTATAGCAGACATTTGGGACAAAAGGCTTTCCTCAAAGCTACTAAGAATTCGTTATCCAGAAAAGAACCTAAGGATCGGATTCCTGGTGTACATCTTCCTTATGTCCAAGGGACCATGGATAGGATTGTGAGGATTCTTAAGAAGCATAATGTCCCCGCAACCTTTAGACCTCTTAACACCATTCGTAAGTCCCTCAGATCTGTGAAGGATCCTATCGACCCCAAGGACATGAAAGGTGTTTATATTATTCCTTGTTCTTGTGGGACCCCCTATATCGGTGAGACTGGTCGCTCCATTAACCAAAGGATTAGTGAGCACACAGCTAACCTCAAGCATATGAGAACCAAGTCTTCCGCTTTAGCAGAGCATGTGGAGAAAACCAATCATCATGTCTACATCGAAGAAGCTAGTGTGATTGCTAGAGTGTCGCAATTTCATCACCGAAAATTTAGGGAAGCCCTTGAGATTGAAAAAAGGCTGAACAATCTCAATAGAGAGGATGACTGGAAGATCAGTAGTTGCTCGGTCCCAGCGCTCTCCTCCTAATCGTTTTCTCCCTTTTTTTTTTAGGTAATTTTTTCGAATTCTTAATTTCTCTAATATTTAAACCCTTTAACTTTTAAACTAATATTAATATTTTTATTTGATTTGATTTGATTTGATTTGATTTATTTTATTTGATTTTATTTTATTATTATTATTATTATTTGTTTTTATTATTTATTTATTTATTTATTTATTTTATTTTATTTATTATTATTATTATTATTAAATTTATTTTTTTAATTTATTTTTGACTATTTTTTATTATTAAACTTTTATGTTTATTTTTATTTTTATTTATTTATTTTTATTTTTATTTTTATTTTTATTTTTATTTTTTAACTATTTTACCCTTAATAATCTATTAATTAATATTGTAATCTCTCTAATATTTTTACAGGGATACTCTTTGACTTCAAATATGATACTAATCTATTTATTTTAATATATATTCATAAATATGGGTCCTTTAGCTTTTATTTTAAAATAGAAATGACTATTTATAGATTATTCTATTTTTAACTTATTCAACTAACTAATATTTATAAACATCTTTGATAACCAATTAATTTATTCATTTATTTTCTTAATTTAAATTAAGATTTAAATGTCCCTTAACTTATATTTTATTTAAAATATAATTAACTTATATTTAATTAAAATATAATCAACTATTCTCTATGACTTGATTTATTTTATAATTATAATATATTAACTCACTTATTCTAACATATATTTGCAATTATAAAAATGGTCCATTTATTAAGAAATTAATAACTGAACTTACTTAATTAAATAAATTATGCCCTTCATGGTCTAACTAGCCGTTCCCTGGTCAATCTAGCTGTTATCATTTTAGCCGTTACCTGATCTGGAAATTTGGTCATTGGACATTCTGCCCGATCTATTTATAATGCATAGCAAGAACTTCTCATTCAACTTGTCCTGACGATGAACCACACTGGTTGGTTCGAAACGCGTCGGCAAAAATATTTCTATGTGATTTTCACCGAAGATTCTTCTCAAAATATCAGAGATTTATTAAACAGTGCAGTAAAAGAAGAATAAAGCATCACACATAAGCAACACACATGAACACCAAGATATAAGGTGGAAACCCAATGTGGGTGAAAACCACCTGCTGTTGTCATCTCTGTCTTCTTTTAATAATAAGAAAATATGTTTACAATTTTGTACTGGTGCAGACTTATACCAGTACGCAGGCTTCTACTTGTAGAAGGTTACAACCTTCTCTCGTTCTCCAGCTTCTACTGGAAGGGAGCTACAACCCCCTAACTCTTGTACTAGCCGATATGTTTACTAGTATGTAGGCTGCGACCTACAGAAGGCTACAACCTTCTTTCTTCCTCCAAGGACCACGTTTCATAAATTTTCAGACTGGATCCATCAACAACATCATAATTGTAATTCAATCATCAAATACATCTACATCAACCAATCACTTTCTGAACCAACCACAACCGAATTAATCAATCATTTTGACAACCCATCAATCTGATCATTTAAAATACTGTCACCAGAATACAGTAAGCAGAACCCAAAACTCTGCAACAGCAAACAAAAACAACTGAAACATACTTTATAAGGTATACGCTACTTCCATGTGTTGAACCTACGTGTATACGCACTTTTCTCAAAGCCAACCAGCATATACATCTGCAAATATTAATTCATAATTCTGCAGCTATTTCAGACTTCAGTTATACCCAGATCATAATATTTACAAAACAACACATGCGTCAGTATTCAGATCTAGAATAAACATGATCAAACCATATAAAGATAATTCATTTCAAGCCTTAAGATCCCAATCCATCATTAGATCTTATCCTCCATCAACCGCTAAGTTTCATCCCTAGTTCAGATCAAGCACAACACCATAAGCCCATAACCTGCATGCTAGATCTCACACTTCATCAGATATTCGATACTTGCAAGCCTGGCCTAATGATCTTCTCCTCCTTTTATAGTTTTAGGCCTTTCTCAATACCATGGACCAAAACCACTTAGGACCAATACCTGTAGGTTTTAACCCCATACAGAAATTACCTGCATACGAATTATAAAACACATAAAATAAACAATGCAAGAGCATAACACATATACACAGAGATTTTCCCCTGGATCCCAAAACCGGGACTACCAGCTTGATTTTTCATTATGTTCCTTTCAATGTTACAATACATATTTATACGTGCCGAAGCATCCAATACCATGGGCCGAAAACCATTGCGTCCAAAACCATGGACCGAAAACCATCACGTCCAAAAACATGTGTGAAATCATGCACAAAACCATAGGTGGGTCCGCCCAACCTAACATAGGGTCCAAAACCAAAATTTTCCAGGGCGCTACCCCAGACCCCATAAAGTGGGGTTACGGGTACACCTCAAACCCCCTGTTAACTATGTGGAAAGAATATAACACAACCCAACATTATCCTACTTGTTGTTTGCTTTCCACAGGGGGGCACAAGAGAGCTTAGTCATTTTTCCAGCCCTGAAACGCCCATTGTCTCTCTACACCAAGAGAACTTCTTAGAGCTCATAGATTTTGTCAATGTATTTGCAGTATTCTTCAAAGTGTCCACCTTTACCAGCAACACCTTTTTGTCTTCTATCATATCACTCACAAAGTGATACTGAACATCAATGTGCTTTGTCTTTGAATGATATGCAGGGTTCTTTGCCAAGAAAATTGCACTTTGGCTATCACAGTCTATTCTTATAGCTTCCTGTACTAACCCCATACTTGAACACAATCTCTGCAACGAAACTGCTCCCTTGCTTGCATGAGGGGCTGCCATGTATTCTACCTCTGTAGTTGATAGTGCCACTACAAATTGTTTCTTACTCATCCAACTAACTGCACCTCCAAATAGGTTAAACACATACCCACTTGTAGATCTTCTCTGATCCAGATCTCCAACCCAGTCTGCATCAACAAAGCCATGAATATCCAACACTCTATCCAATCCCGATCTTCCTTGGTAGCACAAACCATAATCATTAGTGCCACGCCAATACCTGAAAACCTACTTCATTGCTATCCAATGCTCCTTTCCTGGTTTTGACATAAACCTGCTCAATACTCCCACTACATGTGCAATGTCTAGTCTAGTATAGACCATTGCATACATCAGGCTACCGACTGCACTTGCATATGGAACACGGGACATGTCCTCTTCCTCTTCTTGTGTCTTGGGACACTGTTCAGCAGATAACCTCACACCTACATGAATAGGAACCTTCACCAGTTTACTATCCTGCATATTAAACCTCTGCAGTATTGTCTCGACATACTTCCTCTGGTTTAACCAGAGCTTCCTCTTTGCCCGATCTCTTTTAATTTCCATGCCCAAAATATATTTTGCAGCACCAAGATCTTTCATGTCGAATTTGGAGGACAATTGGGTCTTCAAATCCTGGATAATTTCTTTGCCATTTCCAACCAGCAACATATCATCCACATAAAAGACCAGATAAATAACATGGTCACCAATTAATTTAAAATACACACAATCATCTGCTTTGCTTCTGGTGAAGCCAAGTCCCCGTATAAATGTATCAAATTTCTGATACCACATCCTTGGTGACTGTTTTAATCCATACAGAGACTTCTTTAACTTGTATACCAGTCCTTTCTTACCCTTCACCACAATGCCTTTAGGTTGCTTCATGTATATTTCCTCTTCCAGATCCCCGTGAAGAAATGTTGTCTTCACATCCATCTGTTCTACCTCAAAATCAAAAGCAACAGCAACAGATAAAAGTAATCTAATAGAAGTTATCTTGGCAACAGGAGAAAAATATCACCAAAATCAATTCCTGGCACCTGGGAATAACCTTTTGCTACCAACCGAGCTTTGTATTTCTCCACCTTTCCTTCTGCATTTGTCTTCTTCTTGAACACCCATTTGTTGCCTATGGGTTTCCTTCCAGCTAGCAACTCCACCAGATCCCAAGCCTCATTTTTGTGCAAAGATGTCATTTCATCAACCATGGCCTCTTTCCAGAGTTTTCCATCCTCTAAATCCACTGCTTCCTTCACAGTTCTAGGATCATCATCAGTAACAGACAAAGCAAAATTTGAACAGAAAGCAGATGGACTATACCTTTCTAGCTGCCTTCTTTCTCGAACTGATCTTCTCACAACCAGAGTTTGTGGCTCTTCATCTTCTGATTCTTCCCCTGTTGTAGAGTCTGATTCTTCCTCCTTTAGCTCAAACTCTATTTTCTCAGGTTCCTTTGGTTGGACTTCATGTTTAATAACATATTTTACTTCTTTGAACACCACATCTCGACTGTACACAACCTTCCATGTGACTGGGTTCCAAAGCTTATAACCTTTTAAACCATCCTTATACCCAATAAAGATACACTTTTCATATTTACTATCCAACTTGGTTCATTTCTCCTTTGGAACATGTACATATGCATCACATCCAAATACCCTCAGATGTGAAAGAGAGGGTTTCTTATCAGTCCATACCTCTTGTGGAGTCTTATCCTCCAATGCTGATGAAGGTGACCTGTTGACTAGGTAACATGCAGTATCCACCGCCTCTGCCCAGAATTCCTGTCCTAACCCGACACCACTGAGCATACTTCTTGCCCTTTCCATCAATGTCTTATTCATTCTTTCTGCAACTCCATTTTTCTGAGGTGTATATGGAGTAGTCTTCTATCGTGCTATACCACACTTCTTACAGAATTCTTCAAATTCCTTGCTGCAAAACTCTCCACCATTATCTGTCCTCAGCACCTTTATCTTCTTCTCTGTCTGATTTTCCACGAGAGCCTTAAATTCTTTAAACCTGTCAAAGGCTTCAGATTTCTTCTTAAGGAAATATATCCATGTATTCCTTGAGAAGTCATATATAAATGATACATAGTACACAGACTTACCCAGTGATGGAACCTTCACAGGTCCAAACACATCACTGTGCACAAGTTCTAAAATTTGTTTCGCCCTCTTACTACCAGAGGGGAAACTCGCCCGATTCTACTTCCCATATACACAATTTTCACAGAAATCAAAATCCAGAGAGCTATTACACATACCTTCTACCATACCTTTACCATGAAGTATTCGAAGACCCTTCTCTCCAATATGTCCAAGCCTTTGATGCCACAGCATGGTCTTCTCTCCAGAGACCACTAGATCTTCTACTCCACTTTCAAGAACCATAGAACTATTGCACCCATTAATAACAGTGCTACCTTGCAACTTGTACAGAGTTCCAATCCGAACTCCCTGCATCAATACTAGTGCTCACCGAACCATCTTGCAGGTATCCTTCTCGAACACTGTTTTTACACCTGCATCATCCAGCTTGCTTACATAAATTAGATTTCTGGCCAATGCAGGAATATGAAGAACACTGGAAGTGTTCTAACTCTTCCACCTTGCAATTTCAACTTTACTTTTTCACGACCAACGATTCTAACCTTCCTATCATCCCCTAAGAAGAAATCACCACCATCGTATTTTTCATACTCGCAAAACCACTCTCTGTGGGAAGTGAAGTGAAAGGATGCACCTGAGTCAATCGAACATGCCTCATGATCTACATGTGTACTTGAAGAAGCCAAGTACACATTCCCCACCTTCATCTGAGGTGGTTTTTGCCTCTGTAGAAGGAGCATCATCAGATCCCTTTCCTTTGTCAGGAGCTTTAGATTTACAGTCCCTTTTGAAGTCCCCTTCCTTTCCGCATTTCCAGCACACCATCTTTACAGGTTTTCCTGAAGATTTAGATCTCCCTCTAGATTTAGATCTCCCACTCGATGATTTATTTTTGTTTTTGTTCTGGGACCATCCTCGTACAGACAAGGCATCACTATTTTGGCTCTCCATATTTTTCCGTCTCATCTCCTTCGTCAACAAGGCTAAGACTATTTCATCAAACTGCAAGGCAGTTGCATTGCTACCTATTCCAATAACCAGACTATCCCACAAATCTGGTAGAGAACACAACAAACTGATGCACTTATCTTCATCTGAAGTTTTAATATCAGCAGACACTAACTAACTTACCACAGTATTAAATGCATTTAGATGCTCTATCACCGAGTCTCCATATTTCATCCTCAAGTTATACAGTTTTTTCGCAGGAACAGTTTATTCACCAGAGACTTAGATTGGTACAAAGTCCCTAAATTGTCCCACAAAGCCTTCGCCGTAGCTTCCCCAGATACATTTAGCAATACTGAATCTGAGACACACAATCGTATTGTGCTCTTTGCCTTCCGATCCAACTTTTTCCATTCTTCATCGGACACTCCTATTGGTTTAGTACCTGGATCTACTGCGATCCACTGATCTTTATCCACCAACAGATCCTCAATCTTGAGTTTCCACAACTCAAAACTCTGACCATTAAATTTCTTGATCTCTATCTTTCCACTGCTCGCCATCTTCTTTCACCACCAGAATCGATCTCGTAGATCTCCCACTGAACAAGGTCTACCACAGGCCCAAGTGAAACCCCTTAGCAACAAAGGCATCCCCTTGAAGCCAAAACTACTCTGATACCAAATGTAGGATTTAACCCCATATAGAAATTACCTGCATACGAATTCTAAAACACATAAAATAAACAATGCGAGAGCATAACACATATACACAGAGATTTTCCCCTAGATCCCAAAACCGGGACTACCAGCTTGATTTTTCATTATGTTCCTTTCAATGTTACAATACATATTTATACATGTCGAAGCATCCAATACCATGGACCAAAAACCATCGTGTCCAAAACCATGGACCAAAAACCATTGCGTCCAAAAACATGTGCAAAAATCATGCACAAAACCATAGGTGGGTCTGCCCAACCTAACATAGAGTCCAAAACCAAAATTTCCCAGGGCGCTGCCTCGGACCCCATAAAGTGGGGTTACGGGTACACCTCAAATCCCCTATTAACTATGTGGAAAGAATATAACACAACCCAACAATACCTTGGACCAAATACCTAAGGTCAATACCTCGAACTAGATACCTTGGACCAATACCATGTATCAAAATACCATGGACCAAAAACTTAGTTTTCCAAGATATACGCGCTTTTCCTTCTGTGAAAGTGTGTGTGTGTGTATACGCTACTTGTATTCAGTGAACCTGCGTGTATACGCACCTTGGTCAAGGTGAACCTGCGTATACCTCTCTTTCTTCATTATTTGTAGTCTGATCTGTAATTCTTTACTGTTAACCTGTTGTACAATGATCTTGCCATCAAGGACAACCCCTGTATCATAATGCCAACATCTTTGTGGATGGCATCTCGGTCTAATCGAAAACTAAAGAAGAACATAAAAAACATTTGAAAGAAATGTTGCATTTGTTGAGAGAGCACAAAATCTATACTAAATGTGATTTCTTTTGATCATAAGTTCAGTACTTACTCAAGAGAAGGATAGTGGTTGAACCTATGAAAATTAAGGTCATCATGGAGTGGCCCACTCCTTGAAATGTCACTGAAGTGAGATATTTTATGGGATTGGCTAGATATTATAGGTGATTTATTCAATATTTATCAAATAGTGAGCATCCAATCACAAATATATAGAGGAAAGGAGTCAAACTCCAATGGACATTAGAGCACGCAACTAGTTTTAAGTGGCTTAAGAAATTTCTCACATGTGCACCTATTTTGGGTATATCATAACCAGAAAATGACTTCTTAGTCTGAAAAAATGCATGTAAGGAAGGAATAAGTGGAGTATTGATGCAGGAAGGACATGTGGTCTATTATGAGTCAAGAAAATTAAATGATCATGAGCATCACTATGTCACTCATGATTTGGAGCTTGTAGTGATAGTGCATGCATTGAAAATGTGGAGGCACTACTTGCTTGGGAGGAAGTTTGTGTTGATGTCAAACCATGGAGGGAAGAGATACTTTCTTGAATAGCCCAAGTCAAATGATGAAAATCTCTATGGTTGGCTTTGATCAATGAGTTTGAGTTTGAGATAAAGCACATTAAAAGCAAAGGAAGCAACGTAGAATACACACTTAGTAGAAGCCTACAAGTGGCACACTTGGAAGCCATGAGAACTTGTGACTTTAATATAAAAAAAAAAAAAATCAAGGAAGCATTAATGTAAGATAAACACTATCAACATGTGAAATATCACTTGTTGAAGGAGCTAAAAGGGCCATTGAGTAAGAATTACATGCTCATAGAAAATGGAAGGTTGAAATTTGAGGACAAGAGGTATATACCTTTTCTGGGTGACTTGAAGAAGCTCATCTTGTACGAGTTTCAAAAAATACATTACTTAGGTCATATTGGTTATTAAACAATGACAACAACCATAAAGAAAATATATTATTGGTCAGGTATGAAAAAGGAAGTTGTTGAATATATTTCCAAGTTCCCATAATGTCAACAAGTCAAAGTAGAATTCAGACACCCAGCAGGATTTCTACAACCAATCCCCATTCCTAAGTGGAAGTGGGGAGTCATATCAATGGAATTCATCACAAGATTTTCGAGGAAATCCAAGAAACACGATGCCATTATGGTGGTAGTTGATACATTGAGTAAGGCATTTCATTTCGTAGCTTCCATTCCACCCACAAGGCAATTGACATAGCTCATATTTTCATGAAGGAAATATTTAGATTGCACAACATACCTAAGAAGGTAATTTTGGATCATGGTGCCAAGTTTACTTCCGATTTTTGGAAAGAATTGTTTTCTGACTTTGGAACCCAACTAGATTTTCATAGTGCATCACTGTCATACTGATGGAAAAAGTGAGAGAGCGAAAAAAAAATAGAAGACATGTTGAGCATGTATGTTATGCATCAGCCAAAGAGGTGGCAATATTTCGTGCCACTAGTTGAATTTTCCTACAACAACGGGTGCTAAGAGTCACTAAAGATGAGTCCTTTCGAGGCCTTATACAACAAATAATGTAACACTTCCATTAACTACAGTGTGGATGATATTTCCCAGGAGATTGGGATGACATTCCTTGCATGGTGATGAGAAGGCCTTAGACTACGTGTGTCTAAGTGCTTGTTGAGTATGATAATAAACCACTAAGTACTTGTTGGATAAGTTGTTAAACCACTTAGTGCGTGTCTTGTAAATCTAGTTGATAAACCACCTATAAAATGGGTTCAGTCTCCTTGAGTTAATAAAATACCTTAGTTGAGCCTTGGGTGGAACCTTATGTTTGCCATTGGGGATGAGGGTCACTCTAGTGCTTACTAATGGAGATAGATTGAAAAATCACCTGGACAGTGGAATCCTTCTCCTAGTTGTGTGATTAAACCTTGAGTATGAATTTACTTGAATACACATCCCCTTAGACTTTGGATCTAGCTCGGGGGTGGTTGGTTGCAAGAAAGACTACAGTGTGGATGGCCTATGTTTGGGTAGAGAGTGGAAGTCACTCCTTCAGTTTCTAGTCGCCTTTAAACACATAGATAAATGCACATTGCTTATGTGTATTATCTTACGAACTGTGATAAAATCTTATTATGTTGTGAATAATGTAATATGTTGTGTGTTGCAAATATAAATAATTTCCCAAGCTATGAAGCTTGTTGATATGTCCATGATTAGAATCATGTCCCATAAATTCATGTATTGATGTTTGCCTGGACTGTGCCATTTATTATTATGACCATGAACTATGTGTAGTTATGTGTTTACAGTAATGTTGATGTACTCTGATACTATGTAAACCTAGATCCATTTTAACCGGGATCTATCAAGCTCTGAGAGGGACCCAATCTCTCGAGGTGCAAACCTCTTTTTTGAACGCAAAACTTGAGGAAACTTTTACACCTCAAGAGATTTGATCCCTCTCGACACTTGATAGATCCAGGTTAAGATGGAACTAGACTGGTTATATAATACTATATAATACCTATATTTGTATCTATGTGTCTCTTTATTATTCCCTCTCTCTATCTCCCCCCAAACATACAAACACTCTCTCCATATCTATCTCTCTCTCTCTCCCTCCATATTCCTCTCTACCTCTCTCTTTTCCGTCACACTCTCCTCTCTCCCTCACTCTCTCTCCATTGCTCCCTTGTCACTCCCTCTCTCTCTCTACCTTTCTCCCTATATGTCTTTCTTCTTCCTTCCCTCTCTCTCGCCCTCCAACTCCATCTCTCTCTCCTTCTCTCTCTTGAGTCCTCTCTCTCCCTTTCTCTCCCACCTCCCTCCATCTCTCCCCCCATCACTCTCTCTCTCTCTCTCCATCTTTGTGCACCCTCTCTCTCTTGCCCTTATCTCCCTATCTCTCTCCCCACCTATTCTCTCTCTTCCCTCCTCTCCTCTCTCCCTCTCTCTCTCCATCTCTCCCTTATCACTCCCTCTCTCTCTCCCCCTCTACCCCCTTGTGTCTTTGTTCTTTCCTCCCCCTCTCTACCCCCCATCTTATTCTCTCTCTTCCTTGCTCTATCTCCCACCTCCCTCTTTTCGTCTCCCCCCATCACTCTCTCTCTCTCTCTGTCCTCCATATTTGTCACATCTCCCTGCCTCCCTCTCCCTAGCCCTCTCTTCCCTTCACTTTGTTTGTTGGCATCGCTTGGATCCTTAGTTAAGATGGATCTATGTTGGTTCTTACTAATACTATTTGTATTATATAAATTTCACATCTTTAAATATAAAAGTATTCTCATTTTTAATTTTATTGAAACCTATATTTATTTTTTATGGAAATATTTTTAGTAGTCGTGAGGATAGAGGGTTTAGACATATCTCAAACTAATTATAACCATTTTCCTATTAGCTTCAATTAAAAATATGTTGTAAAATTAAATTAAAATAAAATATTTTGATTGTGAAATAAGTTACGGTTTTTGGGCATGTGGTATCCATAAGCCATGGTATTGGCCCATGGTATTGTAACAAGACCTATTTACAAGTTAATAATATCCATGGTAAAGTGGGGGTGAATATTGATGGTTAAGAATATTGTCATATTGCTATAAAATATTTTGATTGTGAAATAGGTTATGATTTTTTGGCATGTGGTATTGATAAGCCATAGTATTAGCCCATGCTATTGTAACAAAGCCTGTTCACAAGATCATAATAGCAATGAAAAAGTGGAGGTGAATATCCAGGATTAAGAATCCTGACATATTGTTATAAAATATTTTAATGTGAAATAAGTTATGTTTTTTTGGGCATGTGGTATTGATATGACATGGTATTGGCCCGTGGTATTGTAACAAAGCCTACTTACAAGTTAATAATATCCATGATATAGTGGGGATGAATATCCATGCTTAAGAATATTTTCATATTCTTATAAAATATTTTTAATGTGAAAGAAGTTATGTTTTTTGGGCATGTCGTATTGATAAGCCATGGTATTGTAACAAAGCCAATTTTTTACAAGTTAATAATATCCACTATAAAGTGGGGGTGAATATCCATTGTTAAGAATCAACAATAAAATATTTTGGTTGTGAAATAATTATGGTTTTTGGGCTTGCCCTATTGATAAGATATGTTATTCGCTCATGGTATTGTGACAGAACCTATTCACAAGCTAATAACAAAATAAAAATATAACAAATTGAATTTTATTTATTTTATTACTTTAACTTTTTATTATTAATTGAGTCAACATTTAAGTCCCCCGTCACTTTTGATTTTTTATTATTATTATTTTTTAATTAATCCGACATTTAGAATTGTTTACATACGTACATTACACATACACATCTACTCTATATTGGGTTGTAGAGCACCGACACATACACATCTACTCTATACTGGGTTGTAGAACGCCTCTTGACGCAATGAATACATAGTCAAACTACTCCAACATTAGTTACCTTTTTTAAATTGAGAGGCTGAGACATTAAGCCTTGGGACATAACTCCTAGGAGTAGGCTTGCCTTAAGACTGCAAGTTGCAGGGCATACACAAGGGGCTTTCATTCTCATTCATTGAAATTACCCTAAGATTTATGTTCCTTGAGATGAATGGTATGCCACTAACACCGAGCGAGTGCAAGTGGAACCACACGCTGGCATAATCATGTTGCATGTACAAACATTGGCCATTGGCCATTGACTACAATGATTAAGGTTGAGAAAAGGACAAGGACTGATACACTTAGCCAATTTTTGTTGGATTGTGGGCGAGAAGTATAAAGGTTGAGAGTGGGGTCCAGGTGAAACTAGGAGCATTGGGAATGATTCTCGCATCCATCATTCACTACCCACCATTGAAGTCTTTGCAACATGTGATGTAGCAAGAGTTTCAGTGGAGGTATGACCAACTCGATCAGGATTCCAGGTGGAACTTTGAGGCTACCTTTGCCGCTTGCTATTCATTGCCCTTCTCCTTGTTAATGTTGAATGTTGTGGGCGATGATGACCATAGTGGTATGACGTGGGTCTAATAGCAGGACCCGCCAAGTTGAACTATCAGAGATGCGTGAAGGCCACAAGGCTGCCATGAGGATAGGTTATTGACATGGCCTCTCCTGCTAGGCTTAACTTTAATCAAATGTAATTTTAGATTTGGAATCGAATTAGGGTGAAATTTATGTCATTGAAAAGCTATGAACAAGCTGAAAACAATAATAAAATCATAAATTAAATTCCACATACTTGCAAAGTCAAGGTTTTCGATAATCTCATCCTCAAAACATACCTTGTGGATGAGGTTAAACAACAAGTAGCACCTCCCACAACCCAAGATAGTACAAGGGCGGTGGGAGGGAGAATTAAAGACTTCCTAATCTTCCCTTCTCCTTGGAATTTGATGGGTGGAAATGTATTCATTTTGATCAAACTTTCTACCAGGGAGTAGTGCCTTTGATACAATGCCACAGATTTGGAAAAATATTTTTCTAGTTTCTCTTGAATTTTTAAAGCTCTGTTTATAGTAACATAGACATAACTTAATTATTCTTCACTAATTCTTGGGATTTCTTAAGGAGACTCCAGGTAACAATTTGGCCATTGCTTCAGCTAACCCACATGAATCGACACACCTCTTAGTTGTGTACCCTTCTTTTTATCTTGCTTCCAAGGTGGTAAAATTTTGATGGAAGTATCCTACATCTACTATAGGGAAGTGTATACTTGTTGCATCGAGAGGCGCTCTACATCCCACTATGAGAGAGATGTTGTCACGTAACTTTTCATTTAAAAATATTAAAATAATGATTTAAATTAAAACATTAAAAATAGTAATAACAATAGAAATTAATGTCGGCCATAATTAAAATACATCAATTTGCACCTTAATTTTACATACATCTATATAGAGATATAAAGTAAGGGAAAGTAAAAAATAATAATTTACCTTTTAGTATGAAGAAGAAATGCAATTTCTTCAATAGTTAATATGGAGATGATAGGGAATAGCATTATTGATATTACATGATGTGTAATTCATTTTACATTCAATTTAAGTGTGATATTTACAACAAAAATATATTAATAACAAAAAATATTTTGTAAAATATTCAATTTCCATATTAAATAACACCAGCCTAGATCCATTTTAACCCGACTCTAGAAAGGCATCCAATCTCTCAAGGTGAAAACCCCTTTTTTTAGTGCAAAACTTGAGGAAATGTTTGCACCTCAAGAGATTTTATCCCTCTCGACACTTGATAGATCTGGGTTAAGATGGATCTAGGTTAGTTATATAATACTATATAATACCTATATTTGTATCTATGTGTCTCTTTCTTATTCCCTCTCTCTATCTCACCCCCAAACATACACACTCTCTCTCCATATCTATCTATCTCTCCCTCCCTCTTCCTCTCTACCTCTCTCTCTTCCCTCCCGCTCTCATCTCTCCCTCACTCTCTGTCCATTGCTTCCTTGTCACTCCCTCTCTCTCTACCTTTCTCCCTCTATGTATTTCTTCTTCCTTCCCTCTCTCTCCCCCTCTGACTCCATCTCTCTCTCCTTCTCTCTCTTGAGGGCTCTCTCTCCCTTTCTCTCCCACCTCCCTCTGTCTCCCCCCCCCACTCTCTCTCTCTCTCTCCATATGTGTGCCTCCCTCTCTCTCTTGCCCTTATCTCCCTATCTCTCTCCCCACCTCTTCTCTCTCTTCCCTCCTCTCCTCTCTCCCTCTCTCTCTCTCCATATCTCCCTTGTCACTCCCTCTCTCTCTCCCCCTATATCCCCCTGTGTCTTTGTTCTTTCATCCCTCTCTCTACCCCCCTCTCTTATTCTATCTCTCTTCTTTCCTCTCTTTCCCACCTCCCTCTCTTCGTCTCCCCCCATCACTCTCTCTCTATCTTTCTCTCTCTCTCTACCATCCAGCTTTGTCACATCTCCCTCCCTCTCCCCCTCCCCCTCTCTTCCCCTCACTTTGTTTGTTGTCATCGCTTGGATCCTTAGTTAAGATGGATCTATGTTGGTTCTTACTAATACTATTTGTATTATATAAATTTCACATCTTTAAATACAAAAGTATTATCATTTTTAATTTTATTAAAACCTTAATTTAATTTTTATGGAAATAATTTTAGTAGTGTGGTATCCATAAGCCATGGTATTGGCCC
The DNA here is from genome assembly GCA_031772625.1 of Pinus tabuliformis. Classification (NCBI taxonomy): domain Eukaryota; kingdom Viridiplantae; phylum Streptophyta; class Pinopsida; order Pinales; family Pinaceae; genus Pinus; species Pinus tabuliformis. Next base: position 1,233,081,810 of record CM062817.1, on the reverse strand, counting down.
ACGGTATTGTAGAAAAACCTATTTACAAGTTACTAATATCAATGATAAAGTGGGGGTTAATATTGATGGTTAAAAATATTGTCATATTGCTATAAAATATTTTTATTGTGAAATAGGTTATTATTTTTTGATATGTGGTATTGATAAGTCATGGTATTAGTGCATGCTATTGTTAAAAAGCCTATTCACAAGTTCATAATATCAATGACAAAGTGGGGGTGAATATCCATGATTAAAAATCATGTCATATTGTTATAAAATATTTTGATGTGAAATAAGTTATGTTTTTGGGCATGTGGTATTGAGAAGCCATGGTATTGGGCCATGGTAATGTAACAAAGCCTACTTACAAGTTAATAATATCGATGGTAAAGTGGGGATGAATATCCATGGTTAAGAATATTTTCATATTCTTATAAAATATTTTTAATGTAAAAGAAGTTATGTTTTTTTGGCATGTGGTATTGATAAGCCATGGTATTGTAACAACGCCAAATTTTTACAAGTTAATAATATCCACTTTAAAGTGGGGGTGAATATCCATGGTTAAGAATCTTGTCATATTGTTAGAAAGAAAGAAAGAAAGAAAGAAATTATTTTAACGTCCACGAGGCGAAAGATAGCCTATGGGACAGATTGCTTCTTCATCTGCTTGATGTATTCAGCCATTTTTATGTGAAGCTTCACAATAAATGCTCCTAGCTTCTCGACAAACCCCTCATTAAATAGATTATCCCAAGAGCTAGCTGCTAGAATATCTACATAACTTACCCTATTGTCTTTGAAGGCCTCACATTCTAAAATGAAATGCTTTTATGTTTCCACTTTTCCGAAAGAATAAAAAATGTATAATCTTTCCTCCCACACTTCTTTTGGCCTTTTCCAGTGCCCTATTTCACAACAAAATTGATGAGAATTAGTCCTTAAATGAGCAATAATAATTTTGGCTCTCCAAGAGATATTGGCCTCTATGTATTCTTTTGGTTTATGACTATGAGTGGGATTAAACACTTCAATATAGTACTTTTTCTTTCTTCCTAACTCCTTATCCCAAGTACGCTTGTGGAAATTATCCATAACATAAGATTTTATCTCTTTGTTGTTTATGGGACACATGTTCAAGCAAATACCTCATTTACTAAACCATTTGTTATTTTGTTGCATTCAAGTTTTTTTTTTTTTTGCACAATCTGTCATTAAAGACAATCATAGGCCATCCACCCTCTTCCAGTTGCTCAATTTTTTTTAAATACCTTATGACTCTCACCATAACAATTTCCTCAATAGGAGCAGCCCATGTTTCACTTAACACGACAACATAAGGAACTGCACTTTTAATGTTGAATTTGTTTGTAATCAAAAACTTCTTAATTTTCTCAATTTGTCTCCACTACATATCAGATGTACTGCTGGCCCATAGTTCACAACCATAGAAAATCACTAGAATCACTAGAAGCCCAAAAGGAGTTTGAGTGGTTTTCCAGTCCCATAACTCTACCTCTCTACACCTATTTTGAAAAGCATAAAATGCTTTCCAACCCCCCAAAGTTCTTTTCTTTTTACAACCATCCCAACTTAGATTTTTGTTGAAGTCAATTCTGAGGTATTTGTAATTTGCAACATCTTCCAGAATGTTTCCTTCAAAGTAAAACTTATGTTGGTTATGTTTTATTTTTTTAGAGAAAACCACTACTTTCATTTTGCTGATATTGACTTGCGTCCCCAAACTTCTACAAAAATTCTCAAGGGATAGTAAGTGTTCTTGCAAACCAAGAGTCAATTTAGCAATCAGAATAAGGTCATCTGCAGACAAAAGAAGCCTTATAACAAAATTTCCCAAATAGATCCCATCACCCCCTTGCTAATTTAACCACTCCTCAAGCTTGTCGATATATAAACCAAAAAGGGTAGGAGACAGTGGGCAACCTTGAATGACCTGATATCGTTTCTAAACTTTCAGAAATGCCTATTGAAGTTCTAATTTTGACTTTCACCTCTTCATATAGCCTATGCACAACTTCTCTCAAATGTTTAGGAACCCCAAGTTCCTCCATTCTTGCCAAATCTTAACCCTAGGAACTGTGTCAAATGCTTTTCTGAAATCAACAAAGAAACAAAAGACTTCTTCCTTTTTCTCCCAAAATTTTTCAATGATGTGCCTTAAAGTTATACAATGACCAATTGTGGAATTTTTAGGTCTAAAATCTATTTTCCACTTACCACGCTTATCTATTTCTTCTACCCACTTGCTAATTTTATTTTCTAGCATGTTTCCATATAGCTTTGCAAACAAAGGGTTTATCATGATGGTCCTATAATTGGAGGTATTATTTACGTCACCGCTCTTGAAAAGAGGTATTTCCAGACTAGTTGTCCAATTTGTGGGGAACCCTTGTTGTATGATGTTGTTGATTTTTTTGTAATGTGAGGTGTAAGGATCTGAGTCCCACTTTAGATATTCTTCTTGGAGTTCAGCTAAGTCTTTTTCTTTTCCAACACCCAATTTCTTGATACCCATCTCTACCTCTTTCACAATGAAGAGTTCAGTATCAATGTTGACCAAGGGGGGAGGGTCAACCTTGGGATCTTTCTCATAGAGTTGTATTTCATAGTCAAACCATATAGAAGCTGTAATACTATTTCCAGTTTGTATCTTTCTCGGTTGGAGCTCCTTCCAAAATAATTTGGGATTATTTTTCCAAGGAAGATTGGTTCTTCCCTCATTGAAACCATGAAATCAACCTTTTTCTTGCTTAATAACTGATTGTAAGATTTGAGCTCTATGTTATCCTTGTTTGACACTTTCCAAATTCTCCTTGCCTTTTTGCATTCCTTGTCAAACCAAGCATTAACCGGAAAGTAGTTTGTTTCAGACTTCTTAATTTTTTCTCTTTTGCACTCTACAAGTGTGCATTGAATTAAATGTGTTAATTCATGACTATGAAGTCCATGAATTGTGATTTTCTCCTTCTCTAAGAGCCTCTCTAGCGTCATTTTGAAGGTATTACAATTTTTTGGAGCCAAAAGAATTCTACACTGTGGGAGATTTTGTTGGACATACTAAATTTTTTACTCTAATTGTTTCTTTCCAGTCCAAGAGAAACCTAAATAAATTGGATTTTGGTATGATTTTAAGTCCCACAACTAATCTCCAATCAAAACTTCCTCCATTTTCTCAAACAAAACATGCGAGCAAATTACATAAGCTACTACACTTGCTCCATTGTAAGTATTGCAAGTTAAATTACTAGACTTTGCTCATCTAGTCAAACCATTACAAATGACTGAATCAAAGGCCCCACATAGAGTAAGAAATTGTTCACCAAATAGATTGCAGCCCTTATCCTCTGAAATTATTTCCCACTGATGATTACTCTCTTTTGTAATCCAAATAGGGTCGCAATCATCTTTACAACACAGAATGTTAGCTTGCTCACTTGCAATCCTAGCGTTGAAATCACCCACTATAAGGACTTCACCTAGTTGAGAATATGTTGCAATATCCACTTTTAAGGCTGCAAATGGATCTTTCTAGTCAAGCCCTCTACCTTTATAGATTTTTGAAAATTGAGGTGCAAAATAGCATGCTGCAATTATGATGTGGTTTCCATTTTCTGATATTTTAAACTAAATGAATTTCTTATTTGAGTCTTATGTTTCAAATGAATGAGATGACCTTCTTTCTCCCTCACTAAAACCATGATACCCCTGTGCCCTTTTCCATTCCTTGTTGCCTTGTTCCACACTGCCATCTTCCAATATCCTTCAAACAGAGGTGTCTTGCACCCTTCATGCTCATGTGTTTCTATGAGGCAAATTATGTCTCTATATTCTGCAATAGGCCCTAACCCAGGTCCTCGTCTCAATGGGTAACCTCTACAGTTCCAACAAGTTAATTTTAAGGAAACCTGGGTATGACTTGATTGCTATTTTTTTTTACATGCAAGATTCACATTTGAGTCTTTGTCCCTTCTTTCCCATACTGACCTTGCTTTCTAATTTCCCGTTGAAGAGTTTGTTGCCTCTTCTTTATTACCATCTTGCTACTTTGTTTTGGAAGGAGGTCCAAATTGTGCTATCACAACTTTACCTTTATAAATCCATGCTCTCTTGCCTTCATCTCTTGCTTCCCTAACCTTTAACATTTCCTCCCTCCTTTCCTCCTGTTGTTTTATATTTAAATCTTCTTCTAGGAAAAATCAAGAACCCCTCAAGAGATGCTTCTTGCTTACAATGATATATTTATCATGCAAGCTACGCATGATGACTTTTATGGGTCTAGCTCTCTCACCTTTAAACTTACCCACCCTCCATGCTTGGCATATTTGTCCTTGCCATAGCAACTTGTCTTTCAAGAAGTCTCTTGTAAGGTCAAAAGTACATTCATTTTTCCCATAGTCTTTCACCCCTTTAACAATTATGTTTGTTGCTCTATTTTGTCTTTCCTTGCCTTCTCTATCTTGCATGTTGTCAACTTGAATGTTTGTTTCTCCTTCCTTATTAGCAAAATTGCTAATAAATTGAGCCTAAGTTTTGGAAACTTTGGTGGAATCTCCTTTCCTTTCTTCTCTTACTTTCTCTTCATGGTTGTCTATTTGGGAAATCATTTTACCTTTATCCTAGGATGATTTTGCATTCACTACCTCTGTACTTTCCACTACATATTTCTTTATGTTTTACACATCTGCCTTTATGTGTTGCCATTCTGTCTTCCCTATTAGGAGAGCTTCATGTAGCAATGCCACTTGTTCTTTCAAAACTTTATTGCTTTCTACTAAAGCCTTGTTCTCAGTTGTTATTATATGAATTTTATGATCTCTTTCCTGCTCTTTAGCTTCTAAAACCTCCAACCTTTGTTTTTCATTTAACAATTCTTTCACATAAAGATCAGATGACCAGGTGAGAGGTGTGGATGTGGGACTATATAAGGTAGAATCATCAATGAATTTTCCTCTGGACTTCTTGTTGCCACATGCTTGTAGAGGGGACTTGTTTGAGTGCTTATTGTGAAGGGATTGAATACTTTCCTTTTGAGATTGTTTTTTCAGTGTCTTCTCCCATTTTAGACGAGCTAGTCTTTGGCTTAAAATGCCCCGATATTGTTTGGCATTGACCAAAACCCACTTCCCAGCTTTGGTGAATGAGGCAATTTTCACTTGTCCTAAATCATTTGTCTCCACATGTTCTAGAATTTCTTGTCCCATTGTGAAATAAGTTATGGTTTTTTGGCTTGTGATATTGATAAGATATGCCATTGGCTCATGGTATTGTGAAAAAACCTATTTGCAAGTTAATAAAAAAATAAAAATATAACAAACTGAATTTTATTATTTTTATTGCTTTAACTTTTTATTATTAAGTCATCGAACATTTAGATGTTTGCACTTATCCCCGATCACTGTTGACTTCCTTTTTTTATTATTTTTTAATTAAGCAGACATTTATAATTATTTACATACTTACATTACGCATACACATTGTTGTAGAGCACTTCTCGACGCAATAATTTTATATCTACTTTATAATATATAGAGAAAAATGTAGAAAATTCCCACTGTAGATCAACAGATTATGCAATATACTAAAACATAATACAAGATCTACTTCTACAACACTTTGCGGAAGCTTAATCGAATTGAGCAAGATCAAGAGAACACATATAACTAAGAATGAGAAATCAATCACACATAACACAGAAGAAATAACCCGGGGAAAGCCTCAGCCTAAAACCTCAACTCTGTGTTATCATACAAGTGGAAATCTTGTTCAAGTTACAAAAAGAATCAGCTCTCAAGCTATCCTGCTCTCTCTACAATCAAACAATACAAATCACAGACTAAATAGACATAGTATATGTCCTCCTCAAGCCCTCCAAGCCTCCTATTTCCTTGCATAGTTTTTGTTGGGGTCCAGTGAAGCCACATGTGTGAATTGGCCTCATCACACTCACAAAACCTGAAGAAGTAACTGCGCAATCCTCAAGGAAAGAATTCCTTCTGCATGTAAGGAATATTCACAATGGAATATTCTAGCAATTGATAGTACACTTCCTCCATCTGATCTCAATTGGATCTCTATCTGAATTGACATGCATGAGTTATTTATGAGAAAATATTCAATTATCTGAAGTACAATAGTTACATGCATGCAAGCATTAACTGACTGAACTTACATTAATTCAACAAACTGTTTGAATTAATTTAACTGGACTTGACTCAGTTAACTGAGCCAACTAATTACAACTCATCCTTATCTCTTCAACTGATGGATAAATTCCTTAGTTAATGGAGAAACTGTTGCATGTCCCCACATAGACTTCATGTTTGATTTTCCTTAACTAATTAACTCAAGATGAATTAATTATTTATTTTACAAACAGCTGCTAAGATAAAATTCGAATTTTACTTCACTATTTTAGTTTAGGGACTAACTAAAATAGGAAGGTATCCCGAAATGCTATTTATAGAATGTTATTTTTAGCACTTCCATTTTTCATTCCTTATAGCTATGTTCAACACTGGTTGAACTGCTATTTATAGCAGTGCTATTTTTAGCATTTGTTGTTGCTATTTTCAACACTCCCTCTCAACAAGAAATTGATTATCAGTAACCCCAATCTTGTCTCTGTGGAACTCAAACTTTCATTTTGACAATGCCTTCATCAAAATATCTACATCCTGTTCCTCAGTTGAAACATACAGCAACAACATGATCCTCTTGACCACACAGTCTCGAAAATGGTGATACCGGATATCAATGTGCTTGAACCTGTCATGAAAAACTGGATTCTCAGAGAGTTTCATACAACTTTGGTTATCAATGTAGATCATTGTAGGATCCATCCTCTGACCAAACAATCCCACTAGAATCTTCTGCATCCAAATGGCCTCACATGCAGCCTCACTAGCAGCCATGTATTCAGCCTCTATTGAGCTAAGTGCAATTGATCTCTCTTTCCTGTTGTACCAAGAAACTGCAGCTGAACCAAGGTTGAAGATTCCTCCAGAAGTGCTCTTCCAGTCTGATGGACTCCCTGCCCAATCCGCATCTGTGAAGCCCTGAAGCTTCACTCCCTCTATCCGTCTGTACCATAATCTAAACTGATATGTGCCTCTGAGGTATCTCAACACATGCTTCGTTGCCTTCCAAAACACCTTGGTAGGCTGAACCATAGCTTGACTCAGCTAGTTCACCGCAAAGCATAAGTCAGATCGTGTGTTCACCATATACATAAGTGAACCCACCAGCTGCCAATAAATAGTAGCAGTTACTACCTCACCTGAAGTAGCATCCTCCTTCCTCCAGTTCCCAACTAGAGGATTCTGCATGGGCTTGCACTTCTCCATGTGAAAGCGCCTGAGTATCTCATTGGCATACTTTCCTTGAGACACAAATACTTTACCATCTTTTTTCCACACGTCCATGCCTAGAAAGTAGTGCATAAGGCCCATGTCCTTCATCTCGAACTCTCTTGCAAGGTCCTCCTTGCAAGACTGTATCAGCTGATCATCACTTGTCAAAATCAGATCATCGACATAAAGAACAATGATCAATGGTTTACCTTCTACCATGATGTGGTAAAGATTCGCATCTGCTTCACTCTTGGTGAAGCCCAAACTAGTGAAATAGCTATCGATCCTAGTGTACTAAGCATGGGGTGCTTGCTTCAGCCCATACAAAGCCCTCTTGAGTCAGCACACATGCGACTCACGATCGAAGGTCTTGAAACCCTTTGGTTGCTCAATGTACACCTCCTCCTCAATCTTCCCATTGAGGAATGTTGTCTTCACATCCATCTGGTGGATCTTCCACCCCATATGAACTGATAGTACCAATATCGATCTAATCGATGAGTACCTTGCTACTGGAGCAAAAGTCTCATCGTAGTTGATCCCCTCAACCTGTGATAAACCCCAGGCAACAAACCTTGCCTTATGTTTCTCAACACTGCCATTAGCTGGTTGCTTTACCTTGTAAAGCCATCTGGAACTCACCACTGACTTGCCCTTAGGCCTTGGGACAACATCCCACACACTTTTTCGAATGATAGAGTCATACTCCTCTACCATTGCATCAACCCAAACTGGTTACTGCACTGCCTCCTCGAATGAAGAAGGTTCAATATCTACACACTCCCCAACTAGGGCCATGTACCCAGTGTACTGCTCGAGCAACCTCCTCTGTCTATGCTGAGAAGATGGCTATCCCACATTCTCTCGTGCATCCAGCATCAACCTGTCAGCTTCCCTTGAGCATTTCCGCCCATCTCTGGAAGTATCACCATGAGTGGATGTCTCCACTCCCAGATCCTCTACATGTGGCTACTCGGCATCAATCTGAGGCTCCTCCTCCTTAGGAACTGAAGGTTACTCTTCTACATTTGACTTGAGATCCCTCTCAAGTGACACTTGCATGGATTTCTGCTCGTCGAACTTCAAATCCTTGCGTACCACAGTGCTCTATGTGGAAGGTAGGGACACCCAATTGTTGTGGCATGTATCCGTGTGCCCCACAAGTATTCCCAACTCAGCTATTGCGTCTAGCTTCTTCCTTGCATATTTGGTCACATGACAATAAACTGATGATCCAAAGATTCGGAAGTGACTTACATCAGGTCGCTTCCTAGAATAGGCCTCCATAGGTGTCTTCATTCCCAATATACGGTGCGGGCTTCTGTTCTACAAGTATACTGCTATATTGCATGCCTCAGCCCACAAATGTAGTGCTAGGATTTGGTCATGCAAAATCGCTCGAGCTGCTCCCACAATCAATCTGTTTTTCCTTTCAACCACCCCATTCTGTTGTGGGTTATGGGGTGCCGCCAATTCCTATTTAATACCTTCTGCAGCGTAGAAGTTTTTAAACTGTTGGGAGACATACTCTCCACCATTGTCACTATGCAAGGATTTTATTTTCTTGCCAGATTCTTTCTCTGCCAAGGCTTTAAACTCACAAAACCTCAAGAATGTCTAATCCTTCTTTTGCATAAAGTAGATCCAGCATCTACTAGAAAAATCATCAATAAAAATAACACAGTACCTTTGTTTAGCAATGGAGGCTGTAGAGAAGGGACCACAAACATCTGAGTGAACTCACTCCAAGATTGCTCCAGCTATACTGTCTCGATCCGAAAAGGAAGATTTTGCACACTTACCCAAGGTACAACCTTTGCATGTAGTCGTTTGCTCAAGTTTTCCCTTGGGTAATCTGGTAGAAATCTGTTGCATGATCTTCAGGGCTCCATGGTGCAAGTGGCCCGGTCTTCTATGCCATAGCTCACCAAAATCTTGGCTCTACACCATCTCAACTTTGTAACTCAAAGCAACATAGTCGTTTACCTCCAGCTTGTAGAGATTCTTAACTCGAATCCCTATTCGCTTTGTCTGTCCAGTACCGATATCCCTCAGCAATACCTTTCCTTTACTAAAGACTACATCATAACCTTTATCTTCTAGCATAGCGACAGACACAAGATTCTTCTTCAGACCTGGTACATACTTTACATCAGTCAGGGTGAGGGGAGCTCCATGCTCCCTCTGAAACACAACTGTACCTTCACCTGGAACACGGTACTTTCCATCATCGCCCGTCTCGATCCGCATCTGGAGATCCTTCTCCTCCAAGGTACTGAAAAGTATCTTGTCACCTGACATGTGGAATGAAGCTCCACTGTCTAGGTACTACACACATCCCACTATGGATGAAACCATGCATGCGATAAGCGAGAAATCTAGCTCAAACTGTGAGGCCAGTGCCTCACCATCAGATCCCTTTGAGAAACCCTTCTTGGATTCTTTTGTGGACAATTTGTAGCATAATGGCCCACTCCATGACAATGAAAGCATCGTACTTTCGATTTGTCAATCTTCTACCCACCATGGGAAGAGCCAGATTTGGGATGGGATGCCTTCCCTTTCCCCTTCCTCGCCTTACTTGCTAAGGCTATATTTTCCTCATCTTCTTGCTTCGATGATGATCCATCTCTGGTGCTTCTTCTTATTTCCTCTTGCATCAAATCTAACCAAAGTGGTTCCTAATCTGGCAGTTTTTCTCTTCCATTAACCGAGTCTTGGTAACTATGCCAGCTCTTAGGAAGACCGAAGAGTGCAAGACTCACCATGTCATCATTAACGGTCGTGATCCCTACACTTCCAAGCTCATCCCTACAGGTGGTGAGCTTGTTCAAATATGTAGAGATCATGTCGCCCTTTTCACACTTATCTTACGAAGCTTGTCTTTCAGCGCCAACTTCCTCTAATCGTTGTTCTTCTGATATAAATTTTTCAATGTTTTCCACATTGAAAACGGTGTCTCCTTCCCATCGAGGCTTGAGACAATGTGGTCTCGAACTCCCTCCAGGAGGATTCTCCTTGCTCTAGCCACACATTTCTTCCATTCCGCCAATTGATTAGCATCAGTCGGCTTGGGGATTTCTTGATCAATGAAGTCCTTCAGACTATTATCCTCTAATACTGCCTCCATGCCATCCTTCCAAGCTATATAACTCGAGCTGCCATCAAGGGCATACATGAGTCTTAAACTGCTAAATGCCATTGGTGAAATTGAGATGTGATAAGAACTTGATTTCTATATTCAGGAACACAAACTTTGAACTTCTCCTTCTTGTATACAGTTATTCACCTTGATCACCTTTGCTCTGACACCATGTAGAAAATTCCCACTGTAGATCAACAAATTATGCAATATACTAAAACACAATACAAGATCTACTTCTACAACACTTTGCGGAAGCTTAACCGAATTAAGCAAGATCAAGAGAACACATATAACTGAGAATGAGAAATCAATCACACATAACACAGAAGAAATAACCCGAGGAAAGCCTCAGCATAAAACCCCAACTCTGTATTATCATACAAGTGTAAATCTTGTTCAAGTTACAAAAAGAATTAGCTCTCAAGCTATCCTACTCTCTCTGCAATCAAACAATACAACTCACAGACTGAATAGACATAGTATATGTCCTCCTCAAGCCCTCCAAGCCTCCTATTTCCTTGCAGAGTTTTTCTTGGGGTCCAGTGAAGCCACATGTGTGAATTGGCCTCATCAACCTAAAGAAGTAACTGCGCAATCCTCAAGGAAATAATTCCTTCTGCATGCAAGGAATATTCACAATGGAATATTCTAGCAACTGATAGTACACTACCCCTCCATATAATCTCAATTGGGTCTCTGTCTGAATTGACATGCATGAGTTATTTATGAGAGAATATTCAGTTATCTGAAGTATAGTAGTTACATGCATGCAAGCATTAACTAACTGAACTTACATTAATTCAACAAACTGTTTGAATTAATCTAACTGGACTTGACTCAGTTAACTAAGCCAACTAATTACAACTCATCCTTATCTCTTTAACTGATGGATAAATTCCTCAATTAATGGAGAAACTATCACATTTCCCCACATAGACTTCATGTTTGATTTTCCTTAACTAATTAACTCAAGATGAATTAATTAATTATTTTACAAACAGTTGCTAAGATCAAATTCGAATTTTACTTCACAATTTTAGTTTAGGGATTGACTAAAATAGGAAGGTATCCTGAAATTATATTTATAGAATACTATTTTTAGCACTTCCATTTTTCATTCCTTATAGCTATGTTCAACACTGGTTGAACTGCTATTTATAGCAGTGTTATTTTTAGCATTTCTTGTTGTTATTTTCAACAAAAAAATAAAGTAATTTAAATTAATTATTTTCTAATATGTGTAATTTATTTTATTTCTAAGATGAAGTTGATATATCATTGTTTGCTGTGATGAGAGCCCCTGAGGTCACCCATGTGCAGCCCTAGTTGTTGCTGCAACACTTAGCGACGTAGCCCTACTTCTCCTCAGCAGCCTCCAGCTGCTGAGGATCAACTTCTTCTGGATCAGAGAGATCGCACACCACCTTGCAGCAAGAAATTTGCAGCTGCCCTCAGCAGCCTCCTACTGCTGAGGTTCGAGAATAATGGATCCACCAGAGAACAAAGATCGTCATTCAGCCCACCATCAGGAATTGGAAGAAACAACCCAAGCATTTGCCTCCCTCATTTCGGCAATGGGACCGGCTAAGAACAGACCAACAGTCTCAAAGTTTGTTAAAAGAATGGAAGAAATACCAGAGATATCTCTCCCTCCGGCTGTCCCACAAAAATCATCTCTCTCCGTAGCAGAACGAGGATTAGTAGGGCAGTTCACAGGGTTGTGGCCACCACCAAGGGCTGTCCAAAAGTGGGTAGAAAGAAACTAGTCGACTTCAATAAATGGGAAGATCTCAATTAGGTTTTGCGGTAGAGGATATTATACCTTTCATTTCGAGACCAAGGAGGATCGAGACTTGATTTTCAGGAATGGGCCATATTTCATGCATACAAGGGGACTGTATTTGAACAGATGGACCCTAGACTTTGATCCAAAAATGGATGTCCAAAGTGTTGTACCTATCTGGGTTAGATTGCTGCATCTCCCTCTCCACTACTGGGGAGATGACTCTGTTAAAGCCATAGGAAATGCAGTGGGGAAGTACATCGATCGAAGCGAGCCAAAGGAAAATATGCATGCATGTGCCCGAATATGTGTCGAAGTGGATCTAGGGAGAGGACTCTAGGAAGATATGAAAATCAAAGTGGACCAGTGGACACACATACAGCAGCTGGAATACGAGTAGATCCACTTCAAATGCAAGGTATGTCATGAATATGGTCATTTCGCAAATAGATGTACAAAAAGAAAAGAAAATGAAAGCAAAAAAATTGAGGATCTGGAAAACAAATGGGAACAAGTCAAGAGGAAAAAACTGTAAACAAGCAACCAAACCAATCTTCTCCCCAGTCCTCAACATCCACCGAAGCCCAGCCTCTCTCGCCAAATGCAGAACTTGCCACTACAAACCCATTCGATCCATTGGATCTCTTTGCCCCTCTATTACCCCAACCCAAATCTAAATCCAGATCCAGATCTAGAACCCCTCATTCCCCTAACCCTTCTCCCCACTCCCCTCGAATCTCAAACCCCCACCTCTCTCTGCCCCCTTCAGTAGACAGAACCTTAACCAGAAAGCAAGCAAAGGAAGCATTCCCAAATACTGAAAAAAAAAAAAAAAAAAAAAAAGTGGGAAGGAAGACAAACAAGGAACTAAGGGACAAATTAGCAGCAAAATAAATGGCTCTAGGAACGCAGCAACCTATGGATACTTTCCTAGGGAAGAGCATAGGGAAAAATGAGAGAAGCCAACCCAAGGGGAAGGGCACCACAAACCACCAAGCAAGTAAATAATGATAATAGTCTCCTGGAATTGCAGAGGAATGGGGTCAACTATTAAGGAAAATGCAGCAAGAGATATATTATTAAATGAAAACCCAAATATTCTAATGATCTAGGAGACAAAGGCAGGAAATCAAGACACCGAAAATCTCAAAAAAAAGTTTAGAAAGTATGAAGGGGAAGCCATGCAGGCAATAGGAGCATCAGGACGTATATGCACAATATGGAAAAAAGGAATATGGGAATTGATTCAAAAGAAAATAGATCAGCATTGGATAATAACGGACCTCAAGAAAATCAGTACAAGAGAGAGGTATAGGGTCATAAACATCTATGCCCCCAATCACTATAAGGACAAAGAACAGTGCTGGGCTACTTTGAAGGAAATCTTACAGGAAAATCAAGCAGGGAAGGTGATTTTAGGAGGAGATTTAAATCTGGTAAGAAGTATTGAGGAAAAATTTGGAGGAAATTATCAAACGGACCCCTCCAGGAACTCTCTAGAAGAAATTATGGAGCAGCACAACCTTCTGGACATCCCCCCAAATAACGGGAAATACACCTGGAACAACAAAAGAGTAGGTAAAAGTAATATCAAAGAAAGGCTGGACAGGATATTAATTCAGGAAAGTATAGCAGCAGAATATAGCTCTATAAATTCAAAAATCATCCACACCACTGCATCAAATCATAAACCAATTTTAATAGCTTTGGGTAAACTGGAGAACCAGGGCCCTCTCCCCTTCAGATATAGCTCAACCTAGGACAGCAACATAGAAATCAGCAAGTTAGTAAAAACAGTATGGGAACCAAGAGTAGTAGGTTCACTTCATTACATATGGGAGACAAAAATTAAAAATTTAAGAGCCAAGTTAAAAGAATGGGCAAGAACAGAGGAACAAAAAAAAAGAAAAGAGCTCCAACAAAAAATGGACAGCATGAAAATGGAGAAAGAGGGCAAAGAGGAAAGCAGGCAGGACTATTTAAAAGAGAGAGAAATATTTTGGGAAATTTACAGGGAAAATAGGAAAGAAGAAGAAGAGGCCAGATTGAAGTCCAGGAGTTTATGGCTCAAGGCAAGTAACAGGAACACGTCCTTTTTCCATAATTCTATGAAGATTAGAAGAGTTAGAAATCAGATAGAGAAGATCCAAGTGGAAAATCAAGAAATTAAAGGAATAGAATAAATAAAAAAAGCAGCCTACATGCATTTCAAAGATCTACTGTCAGCCACAGAAGAAACGACTGAGTATGAAGAAATTTTGTAGCACACAAAAAAGAAAATAAAAAGAGAACAAAACGCAGATTTGTGCAAAGATCCAACAGAGGAAGAGATAGTGGAGGCCATATGGAGTCTACATCCGGATAAAGCACCAGGGCCAGACGGTTTCACCATAGCTTTCTTCAGAAATCACTGGTATACAATTAGAAAGGACTTCATGAGAATGGTGAAAAACACTTTCAAAAAAAAAAGATGGGAGGCAACACAAAATCCTCCTATCTGGCACTTATCCCAAAAGAGGCAAATCCCATCACTTTCAATAGATTCAGGCCCATCTCTCTATGTAATTCCTCTTATAAGATAAAAACCAAATTAGTGGAAAACAGAATCAAGAAAGCGCTGCCCCAAATCATATCTGAAAATCAAGGAGGGTTTGTGCCAAGCCAGCAAATCATTGACAATGTCATAATTGTCTAGGAAGTTGTCCATTCTAGTATCCAGAAGCAAGAGAAAGGCATGATAGTCAAACTAGACATGGCAAATACCTTTGATAGGGTCAGCCACCCTTATCTCATGGCTATCCTCCAGAAACTTGGCTTCTCAGAAGAAATTATAGGTTTGATTCAGGCATGCATCTCCACTCCATGGATAGCCCCTCTCATAAATGGAAGAGCCAGTGATTTCTTCCAAAGCACTAGAGGTCTTAGGCAAGGCTACCCTCTTTCCCCTTTTCTTTACATAATAATGGCAGAGACTTTAAGCAAAGCTCTGGAAGCCCAGAGGAAAGAAAGAGCTATAACAGGGCTAAGAATAGCAAAAGGAATAAAAACCATAAATCATTCCTTGTTTGCAGATGATACTCTGCTGCTGGGAGGAGCATCAACAATAATAGCCAGAAGATTCAAAAAAACATTGGATAAATTCCTACTGGTGTCAAGTGGGCTATTAAACAACACTAAATGCAGGATTTATGGCTGGAATGTTCCGCCTAGAATTATACAAAGGATATCCCAAATAATGGAAATCCGAGCACAAGAAATATGGAGCCATTTCTTCTACCTGGGACTCCCAATCTCCAAAGAGAGCATGAAAGTAGAAAAATGGACAAAACAGATCGAAAAAATGCAAGCTAAGATAAAGAATTGGGGAATGATGTGGTTAAATATGGTTGGAAGGGTGATCCTAATTAAATCTCTTCTTGCAGCACTACCGATTTATCAATACGTTATAATCATGGCACCAGCAAGCGCCCACAAACAGATGGAGTTAATTATAAGAAGCTTTCTATGGCAAGGTGGGAAGTAGGAAAACAAGAAGTTCAGTCTGGTCAAGTGGGATCAAGTAGTGTTACCATATGAAAAAGGAGGGCTATCTATTCGACTACCTGGATTAATGAATGCAGCTCTTGGTATGAAAATAGTGTGGAGACTCATAACAGGTAAAGAGAGCTGGTGGAAAAAAATCCTAATTAACAAATACATGGATGGATCCAAGGAAAAATTGCTGAAAGGAATCATCCCAACCAAATAAAGTTCTCAAGTATGGAAGATAGTCAAAAAAGTAATTCCATTAATGAGAAGCCACATCTAAAAAATTCCAGGTAACGAGAAAACCATTTCAATATGGAAGGACAAGGTCATGGGGAAAGGTCAAATCCAAAATCTCTCTAAAGTGGAAGGCATCCAAGAATGGCTAAAAGGAAATGGATTCAACATTCTTCATTCAATCTCACTATGGGACCAGAAGGACTGGCAGGAGTGGAAAATTCCAGCCATTCCAGTAAGCCTAGAAGGACAATGGACAAAAATCAAGCAACATTTAAAAGGGGCAGCTCTTACCCACTATGATGAGGAAGACAGCTACCTATGGGATCCAAACAATGGGCAGTACACAGTTAAATCTGGATATAATATCCTCCAAGATCAGATTGATCACCAAGAATGGGACTCCTTGAAACTAGCCTGGAAATCAAAAATCCTACCAAAAATAATAAAATTTCATATGGACCTTGTTAAAAGGGAAGATTTTGACTACAGAAAATTTTAAAAACAGGGGCATCCAAGGGCCATCAAGATTCCCTTTATGCCGGCAAGCGGAAGAAAACATACAACATCTATTTCAAGAGTGTGAATTCTCAAAGGAAAGCTGGAAGCAGCTTATACAGCCATTGGAAATTAAATTAAGCTTCGAAAAACCATTGCCAGAATTTCTCGGAACCCTTGAGAAAGCTTACCCTTATGTAACAAAGAATAAAGCCATGATTATAAGAATATGGAAATGTATACCAACAGTGCTATGTTGGCAAATCTAGTTGGCTCAAAACAAGAGCATCTTCAAAAATCAAAGCCCAAGAATTGGGAAAACACTATCCAAAACTTGGGGAATGACTTCCGAAATTCTCAACGCAAAAGGAACTGCACCAATGGATTATAGCATTCTCCAACAAGAGGAAAGGGATTGGCTCAGCAAGGCCATAATAGACAACAATGGGAAAAAGGTCAGAGAAATGAAAAAAAAATGGAAATTAAGAATGATGGAAGAGGAGTTGGAAAGCTGGAAGAAAACTCAGAATAGACATTGTATGTATTTTTATGGAGCCTCAAAGAACAATCCGGGAAAACCAGGAGCTGGTGGAATAATTTATGATCCAAATGGGGAAAAAATAACCACTTACGAATGGGGATTGGGACAAATGTCAAATAATCAAGCGGAAGCATACAGTTTAATGATGGGAACAAGGCTGATTCAAAAAAAAGGAATTCAAAATCCTATAATCATAGGAGACTCAGCCATCATAGTTGAGATAATGGCTCGAAACAGGAACCCAAACAACAAGTTTATGAGCCGAATCATCCAAAGAACTAGAAGGAATTTAGCAGGATCCGGAAATGCAATATTCAAACATGTCTTGAGGATGCATAATAAGCAAGCGGATCATCATGCAAATCAGGCTATGAAGAAGGAAGAAGGAATTGTCAAAGAGAATCAGGAGGAATACTATCTCAGCTTGCCATAACTCCCATCGAAAAATGACAAGAATGAAGTTTTGGTATACAATAGGACAACGTAGAATGAGTAAAGAGAAACATCAAGGAATAGAATGCACATCGCAACAAGGAATCGACAACCATTGGGAAATCCAAAAAAACTCGGACAGTCAAAGGAAAAATCATGACAACGATGAACAACACATGAAAGATGTCAGTGATGGCAACCCGGATCGCAAGTTTCATGAGAAAAGTAGAGGCTTTGGGAAAAATCAAGGCAAAAAACATGGGGAGGATGATTGCAATCAAGTAGATTCCTCCAATTGCAGGCTCAGCGAAGGCGGAATGGGCTATAAAATAAGTGGACATCGCCAATCAAGGAAGGATTGCACAGGCTCAAGGGTAAGCAAGTAGCAACAAAAGGAAAGCTACAGCATAAAAAATAAGAATCATGGAGATAAGTATAGTAGGAGGAAAGAACAGTATAATGGAGCTTAACCACATTGATACACTAGTTGCGACAGTCATTAAAAGAGCTCTGAAGTGAAATGAGTATGGAGTATAGTTTCCAGAAGCGCAACATGGCAATCCATCAAGAAGAGATCATGGCTCTGAAATCAAAGTGCAATCATTTAGAGGAAGCAGTGTACTATTATAAAAGCAAAGCCACTTGTAGACCGAAGGAACAACAGAAGAAGGAACAGCAAGAAGACAAAGGAACAACAGTAGAAGGAATAGTAGCAGCAGAAGGAACAACAAGAAAAAGGAACAACAATAGAAGGAATAGCAGCCGAAGGAACAACAAGCCGAAGGAACAGTAGGCCAAAGGAACAACAGCCTGAAGGAACAGCAAGCAGAACGAACACCAGAAGAAGGAATAGCAATCAGAAGGAACAACAACATAATGAACAACAGATGAAAGAACAAGAGGCCAAAGGAACAACAGGTCAATGGAATAGCAACAAGGAACAACAAGCAGAACGAACAACAACAAAAGGAACAGCAAACTTAAGGAGAAGCAAAATGCAAAACACAAGGAAAAGGCCACAGAATTTGCACTTCCAGTTTACAAACCATAAATTTCTATGAAATATGCTATGTAAATTTTTTTTCTTAGTTGGTCAATATGTTAAACAGTACTCTAGAATAGCTAAAAAAACTTCTGAAGTTTTGATACCAAGCACAGGAGAAAGGTCTGCATGCCTATCTTACTGCTCAGTCTATCATATTAGAACAGCGGAATGTAAAAGGAACTTGCTCCAAAACCTTTTTTTGATAATATAACAACTATCCGAACTTGTTAAAAAAAAAATATGAAGTTGATAGATTTTAAAAATATTAATAACAAAGAAAAATTTAATGTAGTTTATAGATAAAATGTTTCAATATTCATGTTGAGTAAAAGATTTTAGCATGAAACATATATAGAGGGAGAAAGATTGAGAGGATTCTTGTTCCATTAATAGCTTCTTTCTAATTTAATGTATGAGGAATATTTGTAATTCTTTCAATGCTTAATATGTATTTGATATATAATATTTAGAAAATATTAATAATAAAAAAAAATAAATGTAATGTGGAGAATATTTCAATGTAAACTACATATATATTATACTAGCCTAGATTCATCTTAACTCTAGATCTACCAAGCCCCGAGAGAAATTAAATCTCTTTTCACTCTAAAATATGTTTGCATATTAAGGGATCTGATGAGCTTGGTAGATCTAGAGTTAAGATAGATCTATGCTGGTATCAAAAATACTTATTGTTTTTTACTTTGAGAAAAATTAACTCACACAAACATTTTTAACTATGATATTAATTTACTTCATTTATATATTTGAAATACTAATTATTTTTTAGTTTTGTAAGTATTCCAATTCCAATTATGTGCAACATTTTACCCACCAACATTTTAGTTCTATAAGTATTCTAATCTCATGAAACATTTTACACATAATAGGCTCACATTTTAGTTTTGTAAATATTCCAAATTCATGTAACATTTTACATGTAATAAGAGTTGACTTGTGTTTTATTAGTTCCATGTTTTGGCAAATAATCTTATATGGCTTTTTACATTATAGACCAAACTTAATCTAATTGGAAAGAGGAATGGGATGTTGGTAAGATTTACAGCCTCTTGAGTTTGTTGTCCCAATGTGAAGCAACGCATAATTTACAAACAAATAATCTCATTTACTATAGGTTACAAATTATATAAGTTAAGAATCTTTTAGGGTGAAACATACCTTAACTAAAGTTTTAAGAAACAAACTAAACAAACCTTATATTCTTTTTGTTTTCTTGATTTATCCACACTTAATTTCCTTTTGTAATTAACAATATTATTGTATATATGTGCTTTAAGTTAAAAATTTTAATTGAGCAACATATTCAATATTATTCTTTATTTTTCATTAAATAATCAACACATTTTTATTTTTTTTTAACATAACGCTACATGACAACATCTCCCTCATATTCTTTTTTCATTAATTAGCCCACATATATTTAAAAAATAAAAAATAATGTCAACTACATATATATTTTACCAACATAGATCCATCTTAACTCTATATCTACCAAGCCCTGAGAGCGATCAAATCTCTTTTCACTCTAAAAGATGTTTTCATCTCAAGAGTTTTGATCCCTATCAGTGCTTGGTGTATCTCGAGTTAAGATGGATCTAGGCTAGTTTAACCATTTCCATGTGGGATCCATGACCTTGAAAACATAGGCCTAGTAGTATTCCATCTTGGTTTTCTCTTGTCTAAACTCTGATCATTGTGTTTTGTTGCTTTATCTCTACTATATGCTCATATGTTTGTCATAGTCTATCCTAAAGACCTTTCAAATTTCTCATTGTAGCTTGTGAAAATGTCATGCTTGTTGATGCCATCACCAAGGGTCTTCGTTGATGTTAGGGATAATGGATCTTTCAATGGTGACCAATACCAAACGTAGGTGAGGGGTGGACAAAGTCTTGTCCTTTTGTTCCACTATCATATTCAACATTGGATCATATCTAAACATACTTAGGGTCACCACCTTTCTCATCCTGGCTGGAGTAATACCTAATTCCTTCATTGGTATATGGTCATTGATGATAGTTGGTTGGTCTAATTAGGTTTGATCAATCTCCATTGAATCCATAGGTCCACCTTGTGTGGTTTGGTCTTGAATATCCTAGGTTTCCTATTGCACTTTAAGGGCCTTTTCCTTCTTTTTTGATTTTGCTTCTTATTGTAGCCTCTTTTTTTCTCACTTTTCTTCTCTTTTCTTCTTCTAGTTATATCCTTTCTTCTTCCTTCTTTTCATCTTTAGCTCTCGTGCTAATTTGGCTACTTATTGGTATTCTTTGAGTTTTTTATCTTGATCAATTCTAGTAGCTTCCATTTGAGCAACTTGCTTCTTGGCCAAATCTTCCTTTTCAGCTTAAGCTCTCTCCTTCTTTGCTTGCAAAGAAGTGTAAGCCATCTATAGAATCACTTGAAAATAGTTTAAGGGGTTTTTCTTCTTCTCTTGGTCTATCGAGGACTCAAATTGGTAGTACCATATGTACTTGCATGATTTACAATGATATTAGTACTAATTTTGGATCATACTAGTGGAATGATAGATCCCCAAATTGGAAAAGGGGTTAGAATTTTAGACTCAGCTATGCCTTCCTTCATGTCTTCGAGTTGATAGGAGCTCAAATGAAATAGCATGTGTGCCCATGGAGCCTTTTTATCCTATGAAAGTGCTCCATCTACCCAATTAAATACTTGATAGGCTATTTCTTGTAGGATCACCTTGTTTGTAACTAATAAGGTTAATAAGTGGGGGTGTTTGGTGGCCACAAATATTCTTAGGAATGTTCTATCCTTTTCCACAAACTAGTATCCAAGATTCTACACTACTTTCCTAGCCTCCTTGGACATGCGTTGGGTTGGAGCATTGAACAAGGCTTCAAGAGTCGAATCATGAAATCCTAGTAAATTTTAGCATATGATGGGATGTAGTTTGATTCCCACAATATTTCACAACAAATATGAATTGACCCTTCTTTAAATGTCCACTACTAGCCCATGGTAAGGAATGCATGCTTGAAACGAATAGTGTCAAGGAGGTAAGAGACCATGAAGAAGTAAGATTGCTTTCCTTCTTATATGCTTTGGGCTTCCTTTATGTTAACTTTTAAAGAATTGGAGAGTTCAACTCAGTTGAAAAAGGTTCTTGCAACTGTAGAGGAATATATTGTTGAAAATAGCAACAAGAAATGCTAAATTCAATATTGCTACAAATAGCATTTTGGGATACCTTCCTATTTTAGTTAGTCCCTAAACTAAAATAGAGAAGTAAAAATTCGAATTTGATCTTAGAAGTTGTTTGTAAAATAATTAATTAATTCATCTTGAGTTAATTAGTTGTAGAAAATCAAACGTGAAGTCTATGTGGGGACATGCAACAGTTTCTCCATTGATTGAGGAATTTATCCATCAGTTAAAGAGATAAGGATGAGTTGTAATATTGAGTTGAAATTAGTTGGCTTAGTTAACTGAGTCAAGTCAAGTTAGATTAATTCAAATAGTTTGTTGAATTAATTGTGAGTTCAGTTAGTTAATGCATGCATGCATGTAACTGTCGCACTTCAGATAACTGAATATTCTCTCATAAATAACTCATGCATGTCAATTCAAACAGAGACCCAGTTGAGATCAGATGGAGGGAGAGTGTACTATCAGTTGCAGGAATATTCCATTTTGAATATCTCTTACATGCAGAAGGAATTCATTCCTTGGAGATTGCGCAGTTACTTCTTCAACTTTAGTGAATGTGATGAGGCCAATTCACACATGTGGCATCACTGGACCCCAAGGAAAACTGCACAAGGAAATAGGAGGCTTGGAGGGTTGAGGGAAGACATATCTAGTGTCTATTCAGTCTGTGAGTTGTATTGTTTGATTGCAGAGAGAGCAAGATAGCTTGAGAACTGATTCTTTTTGTAACTTGAACATATTTCTGCTTGTATGATAATATAGAGATTGGGGTTTTAGGCTGAGGCTTTCCCTGGGTTATTCTTTTGTGTTCATGTGTGATTGATTTCTCATTCTTAGTCATATGTGTTCTCATCGATCTTGCTCATATTCGATTAAACTTCCGCAAAGTTTGTTGTAGAAGTAGATCTTGTATTTTGCCTTAGTATATTGCATAATCTATTGATCTACAGTGGGAATTTCTACATGGTATCAGAGTAAAGGTGATCAAAGCGAAAAATAGTATACAAGAAGGGAGAAGTTTGAAGTTTGAAGTTCCTGAAGTTCCTGAATATAGAAATCGAGTTCTTATCACATCTCAATTTCACTAATGCCATTCAACCGTTTAAGGCTCGAGTATGCCCTTGATGGAAACTCGAATTATATAGCCTGGAAGGATCGCACGGAAGAAATATTAGAGGATAACGGTTTGAAGGACTTCATTGATCAAGAAGTCCCCAAGCATACTAATGCTACAGAATTGGCAGAAGGGAAGAAATGTGTGGCTAGAGCAAGGAGAATCCTTCTGGAGGGAGTTTGAGACCACATAGTCTCAAGTCTCCATGGGAAGGAGACACCACTTTCGATGTGGAAAACATTGAAAGATCTATATCAGAACAACAACGATCAGAGGAAGCTAGCACTAAAAGACAAGCTTCGGAAAATCAAGTGTGAAAAGGGTGACATGATCTCTACATATCTGAACATGCTCACCACCTGTAGGGATGAGCTTGGAAGTGTATGGATCATGACAACTGATGATGACATGGTGAGTCTTGCACTCCTTTGTCTTCCTAAGAGCTTGCATAGCTACCAAGACTTGGTTAATGGAAGAGAAAAACTGCCAGATTGGGAACGACTTTGGTCGGATCTGATGCAGGAGGAGATAAGAAGAAGCACCAGAGATGGATTCTCATCGAAGCAAGATGATGAGGAAAATCTAGACTTAGCGAGTAAGGCGAGGAAATGGAAAGGGAAGGCGTCCCATCCCAAATCCGGTTCTTCCAATGGTGGGAAGAAGTTTGACAAATCGAAAGTGTGATGCTTTCACTGTCATGAAATGGGCCATTATGCTACGAATTGTCCACAGAAGAAATCCAAGAAGGGTTCCTCGAAGGGATCTAATGGTGAGGCATTGGCCTCACAGTTTGAGTTGGATTTCTCTCTTAGCACATGCATGGTTTCATCCATGGTGGGATGTGTGTGGTACCTGGACAGTGGAGCTTCATTCCACATGTCCGGTGACAAGAATCTTTTCAGTACCTTGGAGGAGAAGGATCTCTAGATGTGGATTGAGATGGGCGATGATGGAAAGTAACATGTTTCAGGTGAAGGTATGGTTGTGTTTCAAAGGGAGCATGGAGCTCCCCTCACCCTGACTGATGTAAAGTATGTACCAGGTCTGAAGAAGAATCTTGTGTCCGTTGATATGCTAGAAGATAAAGGCTATGATGTAGTCTTTAGTAAAGGAAAGGTATTCCTGAGGCATATCGGCACTGGACAGACTAAGTGAATTTGGATTCGAGTAAAGAATCTCTACAAGTTAGAGGTAGATGACTATGCTACATTGAGTTTCAAAGCTGAGATGGTACAGAGCCAAGATGTTGGCGAGCTATGGCATAGAAGATTGGGCCACTTGCACCGTGGAGCCCTGAAGATCATGCGACAAATTTCTACCGGAATTCCCAAGGGAAAACTAGAGTAGACGAATACATGCAAAGGTTGTACCTTAGGTAAGTATGCGAAATCTTCCTTTCCGGATTGACATAGTAGAGCTGGAGCAATCTTGGAGCGAGTTCACTCAGATGTTTGTGGACGTTTCTCTACAGCCTCCACCGCTAAACAAAGGTACTATGTTATTTTTATTGATGATTTTTCTCGTAGATGTTGGATCTACTTTATGCAAAAGAAGGATCAGGCCTTCTTGAGGTTTTGTGAGTTTAAAGCCTTGGCAGAGAAAGAATCTGGAAAGAAAATAAAAGTCTTGTGTAGTGACAATGGTGGAGAGTATGTGTCCCAACAGTTTAAAGACTTCTGCGCTGCAGAAGGGATTAAACGAGAATTGACGACACCCCATAACCGACAACAGAATGGGGTGGCCGAAAGGAAGAACAGATTGATTGTGGGAGCAGCTCGAGTGATGTTGCATGACCAATGCCTACCACTGCATTTGTGGGCTGAGGCATGCAATACAGTAGTATACTTGCAAAACAGAAGCCCACACCATATACTGGGAATGAAGACACCTATTGAGGCCTTCTCTAGGAAGCGACCAGATGTGAGTCATTTCCGAATCTTTGGATCATCAGTTTACTATCATGTGACCAAAGATGCTCAGAAGAAGCTGGATCTAACAGCTGAGTTGGGAATAGTTGTGGGGTACACGGATACACCCCACAACTATCGAGTGTACCTGCCTACCAGTCAAAGGACAGTGGTACACAAGGATCTGAAGTTCGACAAGCAGAAAGCCATGCAATTATCACTTGAGAGGGAGCTCAAGTTGCATGCAGAGGAGGAACTTTTAGTTCCTAAGGAGGAGGAGCCTCAGATTGATGCGGAGCAGCTGCATGCAGAGGATCCGGGAGTGGAGACATCCACTCATGCTGAGACTTCTAGAGATGGGCGGAAACGCTCAAGGGAAGCTGACAGGTTGATGTTGGATGCGCAGGAGAATGTGGGATAGCCATCTTCTCAGCACAGATAGAGGAGATCGCCCGAGCAGTACACTGGGTACATCGCCCTGGTTGGGGAGTGTGTAGATACCGAACCTTCTTCATTTCAGGAGGCAGTGCAACAAATAGTCTGGGTTGATGCAATAGTAGAGGAGTATGACTCTATCATTCAGAATAGTGTGTGGGATGTTGTCCCAAGACCTCAGGGCAAGTCAGTGGTGAGTTCCAGATGGCTTTACAAGGTAAGGCAGGCAGCTGATGGCAGTGTTGAGAAACATAAGGCAAGGTTTGTTGCCCGAGTTTTCTCATAGGTCGAGGGGATCGACTACGATGAGACCTTTTCTCCTGTAGCAAGGTACTCATCTATCAGATCGATGTTGGCACTATCAGCTTAGATGGGTTGGAAGATCCATCAGATGGACTTGAAGACAAAATTCCTCAATGGGAAGATTGAGGAGGAGGTGTACATTGAGCAGCCAAAAGGTTTCGATACCTTCGATTGTGAGTTGCATGTGTGTCGAATCAAGAGGGCTTTGTATGGGCTGAAGCAAGCACCTCGTGCTTGGTACACCAGGATGAATAGTTATTTCACTGAGTTGGGCTTCACCAAGAGTGAAGTTGATGTGAACCTTTACCACATCATGGTAGAAGGTAAGCCATTGATCATTGTTATTTATGTCGATGATATGATTTTGACAGGTGATGATCAACTAATCTAGTCTTGCAAGGAGGACCTTACAAGAGTGTTCGAAATGAAAGACATGGGTCTTATGCACTACTTTCTAGGCATGGAGGTGTGGCAGAAAGATGGTGAAGTATTTGTGTCTTAAGGCAAGTGTACCAATGAGATACTCAGGCGCTTTTACATGGAGAAGTGCAAGCCCATGCAGACTCCTCTAGCTGGGAACTAGAGGAAGGAGGATGCTACTTCAGGTGAGGTAGTAGTTGCTACTGTTTATTGACAACTGGTGGGTTCACTTATGTATCTGGTGAACACACGACCCGACTTATGCTTTGTGGTGAACCAGCTGAGTCATGCTATGGTTTAGCCTACCAAGCTGTTTTGGAAGGCAACGAAGCATGTGCTGAGATACCTCAGAGGCACATCTCAATTTGGATTGTGGTACAGACGGACAGAGGGTGTGACGCTTCAAGGCTTCACAGATGTGGATTGGGCAGGGAGTACATCAGACAGGAAGAGAACTTCTGGAGGAATCTTCAACCTTGGTTCAGCTACAGTTTCCTGGTACAACAGGAAACAGAGGTCAGTTGCACTTAGCTTAGGAAAGGCTGAATACATGGCTACTAGTCAGGCTGCATGTGAGGCCATTTGGATGTGGAAGATTCTAGTGGGATTGTTTGGTCAGAGGATGGATCCAACCGTGATCTACTGCGATAATCAGATTTTTATCAAACTCTCTGAGAATCCAGTTTTTCATGACAAGTCCAAGCACATTGATATCTGGTATCACCATCTTCGAGACTGTATTGTCAAGAGGATCATGTTGTTGCGGTATGTTTCGACCGAGGAACAGGATGCAGATATTTTGACGAAGGCATTGTCAAAATGAAAGTTCAAGTTCCACAGAGACAGGATTGGGGTTACCGATAATCCCTTTCTCGTTGAGAGGGAGTGTTGAAAATAGCAACAACAAATGCTAAATATAGAAATGCTAAATTTAGTATTGCTATAAATAGAATTTTGGGATACCTTCCTACTTTAGTTAGTCCCTGAACTAAAATAGAGAAGTAAAAATTTGAATTTGATCTTAGCAGCTGTTTGTAAAATAATTAATTAGTTCACCTTGAGTTAATTAGTTGTAGAAAATCAAACATGAAGTCTATGTGGGGACATGCAACAGTTTCTCCATTGATTGAGGAATTTATCCATCAGTTAAAGAGATAAGGATGAGTTGTAATATTGAGTTGTAATTAGTTGGCTCAATTAAATGAGTCAAGTCTAGTTAGATTAATTCAAACAATTTGTTGAATTAATTGTGAGTTCAGTTAATTAATGCATGCATGCATGTAACTTCTACACTTTAGAAAAAACACTTGCTTATGGGACCCCAAGGAAAACTGCGCAAGGAAATAGGAGGCTTGGAGGGATGAGGGAAACATATCTAGTGTTTATTCAGTCTGTGAGCTGTATTATTGGATTGCAGAGAGAGCAGGATAGCTTGAGAGCTGATTCTTTTTGTAATTTGAACATATTTCCACTTGTATGATAATATAGAGATTGGGGTTTTAGGCTGAGGCTTTCCCCGGGTTATTCCTCTATTTTCATGTGTGATTGATTTCTCATTCTCAGTTATATGTGTTCTCATTGATCTTGCTCATATTCGATTAAGCTTCCACAAATTTTGTTGTAGAAGTAGATCTTATATTTTGCCTTAGTATATTGCATAATCTGTTGATCTACAGTGGGAGTTTCTACATATATCAATGACACCCAATCCTCATTAGAAAATTCTACATGTGGCCTTCCATATAATTTGCATATCATGTCAATTACTAGATGAAAAAGGGGTTTTGAGTAAATTTGTTGGGTATTCTTTATTTGGCTTGGACTTAAAGCTTCACCTATTTATCCTCCAAGTTTTCATGAGCTCTTTCAATATAATATTGAAGGCTTTAAGCCAATTTTCTAGTTTATGCAAGTGCCCACATCACATTCAAGTTATGCCATGTTATTTATAGGCTATGCAAGTTCCCACATCCCATTCAATATTTAGGGACACAATATGATAACTCACATATGAGTGTCATCAATCAATGACCATATGATTTCTACCATGCTTGAGCACAACTCATTATTGCATCAAGGGGATCCATATGATGATCATGTTCTAGATGTAGTGGAAGGTCAATTGACATGCATGCCTCCTTTCCAACGTATTAGTGACCCTCCCATAAAGTTGTCCCACTTTACTACAATTATGTCCTCCAATTCGGTGACATTGTTCCATTAAATGTTTTAGATGGAAACACCATTCAATTTCACATGTATCGTAACCTAGCTTCATATGTATCATATGGTAGAGACAGACCCCCCTATTGTACTTGACTTGACTATTACATGAGCATGGGTATGCCTTTCTTGTTTAAAACACTCCATTATTTTGTGTCATATAGGTATTATCCTTTCCCTCTCATGTCGCATTTCTCGGGTATGCCCTTTTTGTTTAAAACACTTGCTTATTTTGTGTCATATAGGTGTTATCCTTTCCCTCTCAAGTAGCATTTCTCGGGTATGCCCTTCTTATTTAAAACACTTGCTTATTTTGTGTCATGTAGGTGTTATCTTTTCCCTCTCAAGTAACATTTATTGGGTATGCCCTTCTTGTTTAAAACACATGCTTATTTTGTGTCATATAGGTGTTATCCTTTCCCTCTCAAGTAGCATTTCTTGGGTATGCCCTTCTTGTTTAAAACACTTGCTTATTTTGTGTCATATAGGTGTTATCCTTTCCCTCTCAAGTAACATTTCTCGGGTATGCCCTTCTTGTTTAAAACACTTGCTTATTTTGTGTCATATAGGTGTTATACTTTCCCTCTCAAGTAGAATTTCTCAGGTATTGATCCAGGTGGATGTTGGTGGCCACCCACCTATCCCACTTGGACCCCCACAACTATCTCTTTCAGTTTTTCAATTTCCTTAATTGTAGCACAATTTACTATTTTTAACAGTTTTTCGGGTCTTGAACTTCTGAAGTTGTTTTAAGGCCCTAAACAACGTTTTTTGGGAAAACTGGGAGTAACATGGGTCACCGACTAATTTTGTTCTTCCCAAAGTTATAGTCCTCGGATAGATCTTTCTAACAAGCTATTGTGCGCGTTAAATGGAGATCGTATGCCAAAGTTACGACCCCGGGAAGTTGATGTACCAATTTACCCAAACAGGGCCCATAGTTTGGCGCTTCATCTCCTAGGGTTAGGTTTTTGGATGTTTATGGATTTTGCATTGTTTCTCAACAATAAATAGGCCTTTGAGCCTCATTGTAACACAGTTCAGAGGCATGTAGTTGCCACATCTCTTCTCAAAGATAAGCTACCATCGCCCTAGCTGGTTTATTTCCATTTCTGTTTGTAAGCATATTTCAGTGTTTTATAGTAATGAAATGAAGTATTATTTCTGTTGCATATTTGTATTTATGGTTATCTCTATAATTTGTTGCATTCCTGTTAAAATTTGGATCAGTGGTATCGGAGCGGTCTGCTCTTTCTCTGTTTTTCTTTGCATGTCCCCAACGAGGTCGGGATACAAGGAGTTAGGGCTTGAACTAGTCGAACCATTGCAAGACCAGCCTCGCAAATCCCGATGGCCTCCCATGGTGGATGAAAAGAAAGATGAGGGGGCAGGAGATCCTATCAAAATCTTGCTCGAAGAAGCCCTCGAGCGGTAAAGGAACACGATGATGGACAACTTTGCCCAGATCCTTCAGCGGCTACCCAGAGGCAGCGCATCGGATTCCAACAACTACTTTGGAAACGCCACACCCTTTAAGGTACAAGTTAATTTTGAAATCCCCCATATTCGAGGGTTAGATAGATGCAGATGTTGTAGATAAATGGTTAAATATGCTAAAAGGGTATTTTTCTGTTCATGATTTTTCCAGTTGGGAAAATATTATTTTCACTCTTCTCAAAGCAGCCCCCCACGTCATGGACTGGTGGGAAACCTACTACGAGTAGAAGGATGAAAGTATGGACTCACTATTTTTAGCCACACCCACTTGGAATTCATTCCGGGATGCCATCAAGGAGCAATACTACCCTGTCAAAAGCTATGAGGACAAATACATAAAGTGGACCACGTTGTGGCAGGAAAGGGACCAAGATCTGCTGGAGTTCACAAACATTTTTCATACCCTTCGCACACAGTTGGGTATCAAGGACTCTGAGCTGCATTTGCTACTCAAATACTGTAGTTTCCTACATAGATACATCCAGGATGAGATGGAGTTCTTGAACATCTCCTCGCTCGGCATGGCGTACCGATACGCCGTAAAAATCGAGAAGAAGTTTAAACAAAGGAAATGAGACTTTGGATCTGCAAATCCGAAGACCAAAGGACAAAGCCAAGGCGGGGTGACCCAAGACAACCCGTCGAAGTCGCAAGAAAAGAACAACACCACGAAGTCGAAGAAGGACACAAGAAAGTGGTGTGAGTTCCACAAGAGCCCCACTCACAACATAAGTGAGTGCCGGACCAAGCAGTGGCTGGTGGCCGTGTTGAAGGCTTCAGAATCAGATGCATGTTTTGACCCTAAGTCAGAACCCGACAAGGGGAATGGCAAAGGGAAGCAGATCATTGATGTGGAGCCCAACGCCACTGTAGCCACCACCAAGATCCAAAAGAATGAGCCCGAGGATACAGAGGAGGGGGAGCGTCTTTTCCACTCACAGATGTGGGTGAAGGGTTCGCCGCTGCAATTCATTGTTGACAGTGGGAGCCAAAAGAACCTCATTTCAATAGAGGTTGAAAAGTGGTTGGGCCTACCGACTACACCACACCCGCAGTCGTACAGTATCGGGTGGTTTCACCAAGGACGAGATCTCCGAGTCCGTCAGCAATGTCGCCTTCCCTATAGCATCAAACCCTTCACAGATGAGGTATGGTGTGATGTTGCACCTCTTGATGTTTGTGATGTACTATTAGGCCAACCATACTTATGGAGGCGACATGCTGTGTATGAGTCAAGGCTTCGCGTTGTTATTGTTTCTTTGCGTGATTCATTATACAGGATACCGAAGGTAGCCCCACCTACCGCCACTTCTTTGATCTCTGCTAAGAAAGGCAGTAAGATCATCCCCCAGACTAGGAAATTCATTTTATGTCTGGTCCGCTCCCAAAGTAAGGGGAAGATAGTCGCCACATCCATGACCCCCACGAAGGGTTCCTCCACGCAGCAACAGTAACAAAGGGATACGGTGATGATAGAACACATGAACAACTTCTCCTCACCCACAGAGGTACCACACAAGTTTCAAGTGGGCGACAAAGTCTAGTTGCATCTGCAAAAAAGAACACCTTACAAGAGCCCATTGGAAGCTCAGACCACTCCGACATGCTCCTTGCACCACTACCAAGGTTGTGGGAAACAATGCATTGGAGCACAACATTCCCCCATTCCTTCGCTTGCACCGAGTGTTGAATGTGGACTACCCTCGACCATGCTTCCCACCATTACTAGACACATCAGAGGTTGTAGAACAGCTCACCAGGGACCTAGCTCAACAGAAGCTTCCTCATCTCAGGGAGGAACTCAACGTAACGAGGACCATTGCTTCATAAGGGGGGAGGAATGTTCCAGGTGGATGTTGGTGGCCACCCACCTATCCCACTTGGACCCCCACAACTGTCTCTTTCAAATTTTCAGTTTCCTTAATTGTAGCACAATTTACTATTTTTAACAGTTTTTCGAGTTCTGAACTTCTAGAGCTGTTTTGAGGCCCTAAATGACATTTTTTGGGAAAACCGGAAGCAACATGGGTCGTTGACCGATGTTTCTCTTCCCAAAGTTATAGTCCTCGGATAGATCTTTCTAACAAGCTATTGTGCACATCAAACGGAGATCGTATGCCAAAGTTATGACCCCGGGAAGTTGATGTACCAATTTACCCAAACAGGGCCCATAGTTTGGTGCTTCATCTCCTAGGGTTAGGATTTTGGATGTTTAGGGTTTTTGAATTATTTCTCAAAAATAAATAGGCCTTCAAGCCTCATTGTAACATAGTTCAGAGGCATGTAGCCGCCACATCTCTTCTCAAAGATAAGCTACCATCACCCTAGCTGGTTTATTTCCATTTCTGTTTGTAAGCATATTTCAGTATTTTACAGTAATGAAATGAAGTATTATTTTCACTGCATCTCTATATTTATGGTTATCTCTGTAATTTGTTGTGTTCCTGTTTAAATCCAGATCAGGTATGCCCTTCTTGTTTAAAACACTTGCTTATTTTGTGTCATATAGGTGTTATCCTTTCCCTCTCAAGTAGCATTTCTCCTATGAGAAACCCTCTCTCTCTCTCTCAATGTAATGATATAAGCACATGGTATATTTTCGCTATACAATTTGCTCCTACCGTCACACTTACTAGTGCATTTATTATCATGCCACTTTCATCCACATGTGACATTTAAGTGATTTATGCCAAAGACATTACAAATCAATATTAACTACCATATACAAACATAAAACTACAGAGAAATGCTAAATTATTCATGGAATATCACAGTCAAACTTAAATTTGAAAAATGAAGGATAGCATGAACCCTTAGTGCATGTTTAGCTTGCAAGCATGTAGAAGAATACAAAGCCATATCGAGAGTGATTTCCAAAACATTCGATATTAATTGTTGCTACCCTTCTTTAGACATTAAATAGAAATGAGTTTCTAATGGTGTCTAAAATCTCTTCTATAATTGAGAGTATTAGTGGCCAAAAAAAGTAGTAGTCTTCATGATAGACAAATAGCATGGTTGGGCCACAACAAGGTTGAGACCACATTGCACACTAGTTGCATGAAATTTCTCTAGGTGAAGAAGTTGTAACCTTATATTTGGGACGTCAAGCTTACCTTAGAGAATTTATGTCATACATGTTTGTTTCTAGGCCATTACTTGCTTGTAATTTATGCTCTATGGAAATATTCAATGTCATGTGTCATTACAGTGCATGGGTGATGAGGTCACTCTGTGCGACCATGTAATGATATCTTGATTTCTAAGATGAACACAACAAGTTAGTCGTAAAGATGAAAATCCCTACTTTGTCCAAGCATGCATATGGTCTATGTTATCTATTATACGAGAGTGTGGTTTGATAGTTCCACACCATGGTAGACACAAAATTCCTCAACTTGAAGCTTATTTATCAAAATGAATGTATCAATATTAATAATTTGAGCAACAATTATAGATATAGTTCTAACAATAGTTTCAATGGTTTAGACAACTTTAGTATGAATCAATGGTTTCAACAATGGCAGGAGGCTATGGTAACATATATGAAGAAGCACAACAAACAACGATAGAATACCATTATGGCACCATATGGTTTAGAGAGTTTAAGCCAACACAAGATTAAGCATAAACATATAACATCTAGGCCATTGGATCATAAATACTTGGCATAGAGAGCTCAAAACTTTGACGGTGAGATAGAAGGAATGGGTAGATTTTGAAGACAAGGCAATATCAAGGAGAAGATGACAAGATGTTAATTCAATGCACAACATGTTAATTTAATATATAAAAATCATATAAATGAAGCAATATAAGGATATTAGATTTTAATTAACATACTATTATCATACCTAATCAACACAAACTAATTCATCATAGTCTAAGGAGGCTACGTTTCCCGAAAAAGAATGGAAACATTTTCCCAGGAAAAGAATGGAAAATCTGGTACAATGTTTTTGGAATTCCTATTACAATTGTCAAGCTTGAGCTCCCAAAAAGTGTTTGGTGCTGAATCTATTTTCACGAAAAAAATAAATAAATAAATAAATAAAATAAAAATAAAAATAAAAAAAAATATCCCACAATCAAATTTCTTGAAAAAAGAAATTACCACTCGACTTCATTCATCATTAGTGAAATCCATCATTCATCATGAGCTAAATCCATTACATTATACACTATTCTCAACATGTATAATAAAGTAAAAATTAGCATTGTCTAACCCTACTATATTTCAGAGTTTAAACTGGAGTTCAACCAAACAATTTTTGGTCAAATTTTTATTTTACTATTTAAAATTTACTTTTAAATATATAAATAAATTACCCTTACAACACTGGAATTACCCAAAATTCATACATCACGCTTGTGATTCTCGGAAATTTAGACACCCACACAAAACATCCGAAAAACCTCCCAAAGCTAAAACAATAACAATTAGACTAAAAATTTAATTAAGATTAATTAAGAGTGTTTATCATCAGCATGAGATAAATCGTTGGCTAGCTGTCTATTCCAATAATATCAATGGTCCCATCCCTCTTATAAAAGAACCTGGCCATGTCTCCAGACAAATTTGGCCACTGCTTACATTCCACGAATTAAAAAATAATTAGGCCTGGAATTTTTTGGAATCTGTCCAACTTCTTGATAACTCTGCATTACTGAAGGACATCTGTATTCATGAAGGACAAACCACAAGAGAACATGTGACGACAAAACAAAAGTTCCTGCCATTGGCCAATGCCATTTTCTCCTCGCTTCTCAGCACTGTTCCCTAAAAAGGGCAATCTGCAAAAGTACACCAGGAACATGGGCGTGGATAAGCCGCATTTGTTCCGTCTCTTTTATGGGCGCTTATTTTATTTTCTGCATCCAGTAAAATTCTGTCAATTTGATATTTTACCAGATTTGAAAATTCCTTACGGGAAAAGGGCGATTGGTTTACCCCAAATGGAATATCGAAATACGGCACCACCCAAAGCAGGACGTGTAGATTCTCTCAATTCAGACGATCGTTTTTTAATTTGTAAGTGGTGTAGCCAGCCTTGGTTCCGAGGTTCGAGATTTTCCAAGCCTACCTGTCACATAGCGGTGTAGCACAGGTAAAAGGCACTTTGCATATCGGCTGATTTTTAAACCTATGACAGTGTTTAACTTTTCAATTTCACACCAAGTTTCGGGAATGATTGTAACATAGATCGCGATAGTGTCCCTGCACTCCTGCATCATTTTCCACAAAATTGACGAACAGGGTTTTTCCTTCGACAGTAATTAACCGGCCCCAACTTTTGAGGTTGCCGGCCCGGTGCAAATCTTGTACAGTATTGATGGTAAATTTTGATCCTCAGCCTTGAGACCCACATCAGAAAGACAGTGAGACGGTATTTTATTTGGGTCGGGAAGGGGGTAGAAAGAGGCTGGAACGGTACCCAGATGCTCAGATATTAGATCATGAAACGAATCCGAGGTGCCCACGAAAGGACAGGCTTCAGGCTCTTTCACGTGGTCGTATTGATGCTGCAGGGAATCCGGCACGCTTTCACGGTAATTTCACATCCATTGATTCATATGTGCTGAATCGATTGTTAATATTTGTTCCCTTTCCTTTATTTTTTCTTGGATTCTGTAAAATGTAAAGCAAGCCTCTGTGATTCACCAGTATTTTGTGATTTTTTTCCTCAATTCTTTTGGATGTGTTTTGTTCCTTTTTCTCTGTACTTAAATGCTTTCTATTTTCTGACAATGGGATAGCGAGGTAGAATTCGATAGGTGGGTCGACCAGTGTGGATTTTGGTGTATCTGAATTGTCTTGAATGGGAATGGCATCTTCAATGTTTTTAATCCCGAATAGACTAATTTTATCTGAGTTAAGATGATATTTTCTGTTTTGTCTGTTGTGTTTCTACTCTTGTGAATACTTGTCAGTTTTTAATGCAGGAGGATTGAGATACATGCCAGTTTGTCCCTTTGAAGGGTGAAGGGATTAGGAGGACAAAGGGTAAGGCTATTCCTTTGCAAATGCTCTGTTTGGGTTAATTGCAGAATGCCCTTCTCTTTGCCTTTGTGCATTTGGATGGGTATAGTTTATTTCTGTATTTAAAGTTTCTGTGGTAGTGATGGATGCCGTTCATTGAAGATGTCAGTGGTAGCTTTAACATGTGGAGTTGAGATATTACTGATCCCAGACGAATCGACAAGTTTTGATTGGGAATTGATTCTGTGTAGCATCTCTCTGATCAAATAGTAGAAATACATGGATAGTAACTATAATTTTCTTCTGATTTTGGAAGGCGAAATATTGGCTATATTGATGGTTAGTATAGGATCAAGGATCATAAATGGCTTGGAAAAAATGGGTGAAAACCGATTTTCTCAAATTATTCATTCTGACTTTCACCGTGAAAAGAAACTGTATCACTGTTACTTTTGTGACGAGGCACTCACTTGCTGATTTTTTTCGCCGAGGAAAACCTTTCAGGGAGACCTGTGGGCACTTCTCTGCATTTTGTGGGTGGTACCCAGAGTAAAGATGTTGGCATTGATTACTGTGCATAACTTGGTCGGGATATCAAGTGAGGCATACAACAGAGGCAAACGGCCCGAGGGATCAGTCCTGAGATCTCCTGCATGAATCTCAAAGCACTCAACCACTTAACCTAGTCTACCAGACTCACTCAAATTGTATTTGCAAATTTATAAATTTTGTTTTCTTATAATTTTCTAAATCATGTTAATCTAATGCACGTCATCTAAACTATTGTTTTAGCTCCAGTCTCTGACTTTGCATTTCTGAGATAAGTCTAGTTTGTGGATCAAACATTTGTTTTCTTTTTGTCAGTAACTTAATTTGATTCTAAAAAATGGGAATAGTCAGGATTGCATAAATAGAGGGCCTTTTGCCCA
Source organism: Pinus tabuliformis (assembly GCA_031772625.1). Taxonomy (NCBI): domain Eukaryota; kingdom Viridiplantae; phylum Streptophyta; class Pinopsida; order Pinales; family Pinaceae; genus Pinus; species Pinus tabuliformis. The sequence continues at coordinate 1,233,045,252 of CM062817.1, read as the reverse complement.
ATATCTGATTCTGCTAAACACAAAAGCCTCTTTTATAGTACAAGATTCTGTGAATTGCACGTGATAGAGTGGACCACCATGGGGTGATTTTGAATATCTGTCTGACTAGGCTCTCGTAATTAAAGAGAAACTAAGAAAAATCATAACCCAGTCTACAACAACATACTCTAGGAATAAAAAATAATAGGTAATATTATTTCCAACTACCGTAACCAACAAGTAATATACTTAAGAGATCCCAGATAAAGGACCTTAACTAAAGATGCTAATAGGTTCCAACAGAACATCTTGATCTGAATGGGTGCTTTTGAGAGAAAAGAACTTAAAAGGCTTACCTCATGTATCTTTACTAATTAAAAGAATCAGAGTTTATTCCCAAACATTCCCTTGAGAGGCCTCATTTGGTACTGTCAAACAGTACTGCTCGGCATGGTGTTACATACCATAATGGTGATCCTTCTCTGTTTTTTCTTTTTGAAAATGTTGTTGTAAGTCCTTTAGTACATTATGCAGGCTCAAATTTGTTGCTGATGGACAACCAATAACTTCTTTGTGCAGGTTTAGGTCTGTTTCTGTTGTATTTAAAGATGGAAGGGGATGCATATTCTGGTCCTGTGAATGGAAATCAAATCGACAGTAAGGCCTTGCAAAACATCCAGAAAAGCTTTAGTCAGGTGCAGAATATTCTAGACCAGAACCGGTTGCTTATTAATGAGATAAATCAAAATCACGAATCCAAGATCGCAGAGAATCTAAGTAGAAATGTTGCCCTAATTCGAGAGCTCAACAACAACATCACGAGAGTGGTGGACCACTATGCTGGTCTGTCTGAGTCATTCACAAAGGCAATAGAAACATCTTCAGAGGGAGATTCAGCTGGGACACTCAAATCTGATGGGAAACCTACCGTTTCTTCTGGACAGAAGAGATTTCGGCCTTAGTGTTGTAATTTAACAATTGCTTGTATGTTGGCAACCAGTAGAAATGCTTGCAAGCCATCATTCGGAGGTTAAAGGTAAAATGGGTTGACTTAGAGTCCATTAGGCAGAATTTATGAACCAGTCCCTTTTTGAGATGCAATGTGCTTGCAGTAAAATTGTACTCTACATGATCTTCTATAAGGCAGAAGTTTTCAGGCGCTTGAAATTGTCAGGGAGTAAAATTTAATTCATTAACTGCTGTTCTTTTGTTTGGAAGTTGATGCTTTTTGGCTTTTGATTTCTATATTAGGGTTGACGAGGTATTTTGGTAATACTATCCAAAATATTCTATGTAATTTTGAACTCTGGCATTTGTTAACCGTATATTACAAGTTTATATGCAGACATAAGGTTTCTGCTGAATACAGGCTTAGATTTTTAGAGGGATGGTAATGGAAGACAATCTTACGAATAGATTTGTGTTTCAGAGTTTTCTGTGAAAAAACCCGCTTAGTCCTGTGTTCAGCTATTATGTTAGTGTACGTACGTTGATGTTCATGATTTCCTGTTCTTGACATTTTTATTCAGTAAATACTAAATATATGCTGGTTCACTTGCTTTTTATCAGTTCAACATATATCTGAAATTGAGTTCATCAATCTTTCTTGAAAAAATGGAAAATTGGGATGTGTTATTCTTAAAAAGTACAAAATCTGGCCCGTCCATACCCATACACAAATGCACCTGACAGATTTAGCTGTTCAGCTTAGTGTAGTAATATTCAGTAGATATCTTCGGTTTTTAACTATACAGCTTTGAACTTGCAAATCATGGTAGACCCATGATAACCTGAGACTTTCTACCACAGAACACACATCTCCATGAACAACAAAAAGTAGAACAAAAAGGCTCAAAGCAGTACCCGTCATTGTTCTGGTTCAAGTCCTTTGCACTCTGGTTGCCATTATTGCTCTGGGAAGAGTCAGTATCTAAACTCTTGTGTTATCATGCTTGCACAGGAAACCAAACTTCTTCTTAGGCCAAGGAAATACGCATTTGAGATTTTGTTACCAGACTCTCAGGTATTAGAGTTTGATTTTGCTTGCGAGCCTAATAATGACCTCCGACACATATTGAACATAAATGAGTGCAATTATGAGGTGAGGTTGTGCCAACTCTTCATGCAAGATGGCATGACATGAGGGCAAAGCAATAAACACCTGTCTACAAGGCCTCTAAAGCTCTGTACGTTGGCTTTTATATTGTTGGTCTAAAATTATTTAGATATCATGATTTAAAAGCCAACATACAGATCATTTAGATCCAACCATGTAAAACCCAATATACAGGCATGATGATGTAAAAGCCAACATACAGAGCATTTAGATCCAACAAGGTAAAACCCAATATACAGAGTATTAAATGCCTTGTAGCCAAGTGCTTATTGATAGCATGACAAGAGTGCTTCTTCTTCATCATGTGAGACCAAGGACCATTAGAAAGGAGTTGCAGCATTCTGCAATGCAAAACAGACCTTTAAGGACATACTTCCAAGGGGTTGTCATGAGGATCAGTGGGTGAGCTGGTGGGACAAGGCCATATTGACGATACATCAAGATGCAGAGAGGACGGATGGACAATGGTTAAAAGTATCGTCAAAAGTCACGACGGCTGGCATATAGATTGTGGTGGCAACATGACAACAGTAGTGTTTGAATAACAAATTGACCTATGTTTTCAACATCTCGTGAACCTTCGGATGTTATATTTCATCCTCAGTTTCATGCTGCTAAGAGAGCTAAATCTCTTCCATCTCCCCTGCTCCTCTTGCCTTTACCAGAGGAGTTTTGCATGTGTAGGGTTTTCCCTTTCATTCGGTTCCTTGTCTGCTACAAAGTTGTGGCTTCTTCATTTGCTGTCTGGTAGAAAGTTGTGTTTTCTTCTTACGTATAGGAATTCTGTTGAGTTATAGTGGTTCATTGCTTTCTTACATTTCACGGGAAACATGTTGAGGGGAAGTTGGCTAGGGATGCAAAACCTTGGAGAACTGATAGGTTCTTAGGATGAAAAACCTTGGATGGTTGATGGGTTCTTAGACTGCAAATTAAAGGATAACTTCAGGGTGGACTAAGTTATAGGGTGGAATGTGCACAAATTTAAATTACCTTGAAGCAATGTTTATATCATTATGAAAATAATCGTACATTTCTTTATGAAAGAATGAAATAACAGGAAAGATGCTTTATTATTGTATTTTGTAGGATGCTTTATTATTATATTTTGTATGTTAAATTTTCTGTATAGAAACTACATATAATTAATTATATAGTTATAATAATGCTTTTTTGGTTATTAAAGATTATTTGGTTTCATCGATGATTGTCCATTTTTTAACGATACAAGTGTAATAAGTAATAAATGTTAATGATGCTCTATTTTTTAAATCACATATGTATGTGTCGTTTCTCTTATTTAAGGGTGGATTTGGAAGATGGGCTGAAATATTTGGGGTTCTATATAAAACCAAATAATTATTTGAAACAAGACTTGAATGGGCTTATAGCTAAATTGGAAAAACCGCTAACATGTTAGAGTTACAAGTGGTTGTTGTAGGGAAGAAGACTTGTTCTACTTAAAGCCATTTTTGAGGTAATCCCTCTCTATTGGATGTCTATGTGATGATCCCATAAAGGATTCTTGAAAATATTAGAAGGATAAGTTTCAAGGTTTTGTGGGGAAGATCAATTGGAAAAAAGGTGATTCCATGGGTAAATGGGAGAAACTGGCTATACCAAAGTTATTGAGAGGATGGGGCCTTAAGAACATTTTCCTTTTCTCACAAGATTTAGCAACCAATAGTGTTTGGAGGGTTATTCTAAGTGGAGGGTTTTGGTGTAAAGTGATGTCTCAGAAATATATTTATTTGAGCTTAGTTGAAGATTAGGATAACGGGGGTTGACAAATTTAAGAATAATATTTCAAGGATGTAGAAGGAAATTGTGAAAGCCTTTCCTTTGATTTGGAAGGCCCTAGCTTAGAAGGTGGGTGAAGGGACCTTGGTTCGAATTAGGATGGGTGCATGAGTTGGGAGTGGAAGAGACTACCTATTGCCACCACAAATTATTCAGTCACTAAGAGATAGAGGTTTTTGTATTTTTTCCCACATTATAGATCCATTTACAACTTTGATATAGAGGTTGGGATGGCTTACGACAGATAGGTTGGGCTTCATAGGTAATGAAGTGGATTTATGGAATGGTTTTTTAATCATGTTAGAAAGGAGTCATGTTCAAATCCAGGGATGTTAGGCTAAGCTAGCTTGGCCTTTTTCTCCTCCTAGGGTTTACTCACATAGGAGGCTTGGATATATATTTTTTAAGTATAGAGAAAGAAAGAAGAGAACCTCAATAGTGGTAACACTATCTTTGGAAGTTGAAATGTTCTTCTAAATGAAAACTATTTATGTGGTGTTTATTGATGAACAAATTATTAACATGGGACAAATTATAGAAGAAGAATCAGGAGGGGCTTGGTAGATGTGCTCTTTACAAACTTAGTTAGGGGATAAATGGTCATTTGATCATGGATTTTGACTACTCAAAATAGGTGTGGCATGTTGGTTGGAGCAGTTGATAAAGCAAGAAAGAAATGAAAAACTGAATGGAAACCAAAAAAAAATTACACAAGTAATAGACAATGTTTACGTGGTAAAACCTTGACAGGGTGTCAAGGAAACATCCACGGGGCAAGAGATTGGATTTTCTATTAAATCAATAATGATTCTCCTTGATTACAATAGTTCCGGCATTCATACTCCCGATCGGAATGTTAATGGCGGCGTATGGAATAATAAATGTAGAGCAGGTAAGGGAGCACGACAGAGCAAGAGAGTTTCAGGTAATAATGATCAAGGACAAGTGGATCACCGCAAGGGATATCATCTCAAGGCAAGCGGATGATAGAATTACGACGGAGGAGGATGGAACTGTCAGGATGTCAGAGATTGGACAAGAGTATGACAATACGGAGAGAAGGCGAAGAGAGGCAAGTAGGGTGGTAGACAATAAGCGGCAAAAGAAGAAGGTAAATAAAATAGAAAGTAGGTGGAGGAGACGGCGGCATAAGAAAGGTTCATGCAGCCGGTTGAGGCAAATTCATATTGAAGTGTCGAAGACAGAGCGAAGAAACAAGGAGGCCAGGGACCTGGAAGGGAGAACAGCAATGCAAAGGAGGTTGAAAAAATGAAGAGCCAACACGGCAGAGGAGAAAAGAATGGCTACGAGGAGATGGATGAGGAGTGATGAAGAAGGAGGAAACCGAGGTCGAGGAGACAAAGAAAAAAAGGGAAAGGAATAATGGAAGAAGCCACAGCTAAGGAAATCCTCACGGTTCAAGACGACTCAGAGGAGGATGTTGAAATGTTTGACTCGGACGGAGAGGAAGGAGAACCAAGGCGCGTATGGACAAGCCGGTCGGCAGAGGCAGGGAGGTTTAATGTCCAGGGTAGCAGGGAAGAAGCTGCCCGGGGTAACCAGGAACAAGAAGGAGAAGGGGTATTCGGAAGCCCATCAGGAGAGAAAAGAAGGAGAGGCAGAGGAAGTTATAGGAGAAGGGGAGGCGCAGGAGGGAGACGCGGGCAATGCAGAAGAGGGGGAAAAGGAGGGGCTGGAAACAGGGAAGAACGCGCAACAGGATCAGTTAGGAAAACAAGGAAATCCATAGGGAAGAAAGTCCAGTTCGCCGAACGGGCCTACTGTGAAAACACTAACCAAAATATCAGAAAGATTATTCAGCAGCTAGAAGAGGAGGCAATTCAGGGTCAATCAGACTCAGAATTGGAAGACTGGGAATATCTCCTCCCGGATCCAGGCAACACGCGAGGATGCATGACATTATATAAGCAGACCCTTCATGTCTACTGGATAATGAAGAGACTGCTAGCTAAGGCAATGGAACAAGTAGCCATGGAAATGGCTGAATTATCTCAGGGAATTCCAAATCTGAAGGAGGAGTTACGGAACATTCAAAACACCTTGTTAATGCAGGATAAGAAGATGGAAGAAATACAGCAGCAGTTAAAAACCAACAGTCCCGGTATCAAGAAAGAGATGGAGCAGCAGGCAGGCACAACGGACCAGCAGATGAAGACATGTTAATTAGAGGTTTTTAAAAATCTTTTTGAATTATAGTTAGTTAACTGTAGCTTCTTTTTGTAATACAGAATGCAGACAAGAAACTATGATAATCTCTATGAGTGTTTAGTTTATAAAGCATGGACAGAGAGAATCAGGACTTTTTATTTTTGGATGGCCATTAAAAACTTAAGGTGGCCAATAAACCCGGTTTCCCCTCGGGGCGGGTTGAGGTCACCACGATTATGTAGTGGTTTCAATTTGAATTAATAGAAAAAGGTCTCTCCCTAGCTTACAAAAAAAAAATAGTTCCGACATTCATCATTTTATAAGAGACTCCTTCGTTACACAACTATTGTTTCGGTATAAAACCAACTTGGCAGTAAATACAATTTTTACACATATTTACACAATTAGTTGTCAAATTCCAACAAACTCCACCTTGACAACAATTTCCCTAATCCCTTGTCCATGTCCATTCATCATCTCTTCTGCAAGCCAAGAGAAGCTAAACACCGTCACAGCTTCTCTACCATAACTGGCTTCATGAATATGTTTGCACAATTCTCCCATGTATGGACCTTCTTGAGAGCTACTTTTCCGCCATCGATCACATGTCTCAAAAAATGATACCTTACATCAATGTGATTGGTCTTGCTGTGATAAGCTAGATTTGTAGCCAAGTGAATAGCACTCTGACTGTCACAGAGTACATTCACTTTCTCTTGCGTCCTTCCAATCTCATCAAGTAGACCCTTTAACCAGATTGCTTCTTTACTGGCATCTAAATCAGCTATATATTCTGCTTCGGGAGTGGACAATGCAACTGTTTCTTGAAGCTTTGACATTCAACTAATTGCTCCACCTGCCAGAGTAAAGACATAACTTGTAGTACATCTCCTTTTGTCCAAATCACCTGCATAATTAGCATCCACATATCCACAAACTGATCCTTCACTACCATTAAAGATGATGCAATAATCACTTGTGCCTCTTAAATATCGAAGCACCCATTTCACTGCTCGCCAATGTTCTTCACCTAGATTTGCCATGAACCTGCTGACAACTCTAACTGCATGTGAAATGTCAGGTCTTGTAGATAACATCGCATAAATTAAGTTGCCTACAAAATTCACATATGGTACATGAGACATATATTGCTTTTCTTCGTCAGTTCTAGTACTCAAAACTGAAGAAAGCGTAAAATGGGAAGCTAATGGAACATTAACAGGTTTCAAACTGTTCACACCGAACTTTTCAAGTACTCTTTCCATACTTCTGCTGTGATAACCAAAGCTTACCATTTTTCCTGTCTCTGTGTATCTCCATGCCCAAGATATGTTTTGTTGCTCCAAGATCCTTCATATCAAACGTCCTAGAGAGTTGAGCCTTTAACCTGTTGATCTCTTCCATGTTTTTGCTTGCAATAAGCATATCGTCAACATACAAAACTAAGATAATGAATATGTCACTGAAACTCTTGAAGTATACACAATGATCATACTCACTTCTAATAAAGTTCTGGCTCACCATGAAGGAGTCAAACTTATTGTACCATTGTTTGGGAGACTGCCTCAGGCCATACAATGATTTCCTGAGCTTGCAAACTAATCTTCTGCTGTGACCTTGTACAAAACCTTCTGGTTGTTCCATATATATCTCTTCATCCAAATCACCATGTAGAAAAGTTGTTTTAACATCTAACTGTTCTAACTCAAGGTTAAGTAATGTAGTTAGTGCCAACATAGTATGAATAGAAACAAGTTTTACAACTGGTGAAAAAATCTCATGAAAGTCAATACCTTCAACCTGAGAATACCCTTTTTCTACCAGTCTCGCCTTATACCTTTCGATACTTCCATCAATTTTCTGTTTCAATTTGAAGACCCATTTGCATCCAATAACACTTCTCCCTTTAGGAAGTTCTACAAGATCCTAGGTATTGTTCTTGGCTAAGGAGGGAGGAAATGCAGCAGAACTGTCATTTTCTGACTGCTGGAGGTGAGTTGAAAGGCTGCCACTTCATTTTTCTGATTGCTGGAGGTGAAAGGCTGTCGCTTCATTTTCTGACTGCTGGAGGTTAAGGCTGCCGCTTCATTTTCTAATTGCTAGAGGTGAGTTGAAAGGTTGCCGCTTTAAGTGAAGAATAGAGAAAAGTGAAGCTCTATTTGAAGTTTGTAATGGAGGACAATTTCCGTTGTGAACCGCTTGGCCAAGAGAGAAAGCAGAGTAAGCGCCGCTGCTAGAGGAAGAGAAACCCGCAGCCAAAGAGAAGTATGACGCTGATGTTAGAGGAAGGGAACCCGCTGTGTTTAATGAAGGCAGAAAGAGTCGTTGTTTCATAAAGAGGCCTTCGATCAACAAAAAAATCCAGGTAATTTTTTTTTACACCAGAAATATGATTTTTGTTGAGCGTTGTTGAGTGCTGGTGAATTTGAGAGAAAAAAGAAATATGGTTTAAAGTTTTTGGGGCAATTTCAAGAAATTTTTGAAAGAATTTGTGGAGGAAGCTTGAAAAATTTCTTGAAATTTCCCCAAAAACTTTAAACCCTATTTCTTTTTTTCTCTCAAATTCACCAGCACTCAACAACGCTCAACAGAAATCATATTTCTGGTGTAAAAAAAAAAATTACCTAGATTTTTCTATTGATTGAAGGCCTCTTTATGAAACAACGACTCTTTCTGCCTTCATTAAACGTGGAATGATCATACTCACTTCTAATAAAGTTTTGGCTCACCATGAAGGAGTCAAACTTCTTGTACCATTGCTCGGGAGACTGCCTCAGGCCATACAATGATTTCCCGAGCTTGCAAACTAATCTTCTGCTGCGACCTTGTACAAAACCTTCTGGTTGTTCCACATATATCTCTTCATCCAAATTACCATGTAGAAAAGTTGTTTTAACATCTAACTGTTCTAACTCAAGGTTAAGTAATGCAGTTAGAGCCAACACAGTACGAATAGAAACAAGTTTTACAACTGGTGAAAAAATCTCATGAAAGTCAATACCTTCAACCTAAGAATACCCTTTTGTTACCAGTCTCGCCTTATACCTTTCGATACTTTCATCGATTTTCCGTTTCAATTTGAAGACCCATTTGCATCCAACAACACTTCTCCATTCAGGAAGTTCTACAAGATCCCAAGTATTGTTCTTGGCTAAGGAATCCATTTCTTCTTCCATAGTCGTTTTCCAGTTTTCGCTATTTGTATCATCCACTGCTTCCTGATAACAAGAAGGTTCCCCATCTTCAGTAATCAAAGCCAAAGATGAAGCATAATCTTTATACCTTTTGGGAGTTTTTCTTTCCCTTGTAGACCTTCTTGGAGTGACTGGTTGCTAAACTGGTTCAGAAACATCAACAAATTCCTTTTTATCTTCAACACCTTTTCCTCTAGAAGTCTCTCCTTCCTTTTGACTTTCAAGAAAAGGTCTAGCCTCCAACTGAATTTTCTGATTTGGTGATACCTGTTCTTATTCAATTCTTTCAACATTTGATTTTAAAAGAGAAGATTCATCAAATGTTACATCTCTACTAATGACTATCTTCCGCGAATTAGGATCCCACAACCTATATCCTTTCACCGCATAGTGATACCCAGCAAAGACATACCATTTCGATTTTGGATCTAATTTTGAATGTTGATTTTTAGGAATAAGAGCATAGGCATCACAACCAAATATCCTTAAATGTGAATAATCACAAGACTGACCTGACCAAACTTCTTCAGGAATTTTACAATTAATTGCTACTGAAGGTGATCTGTTAACTAAATAACAAGCAGTGGATACTACTTCTGCCCACAACTCCTTTTGCAGGTTAGCATTGTTGATCATGCTTCTGGCTCTTTCCATAAGAGTCTGATTCATACGTTCAGCAACACCATTTTGCTTAGGAGTATACACAATAGTTTTGTGTCTAACAATTCCTTCATCCTTACAGCACTGTTCAAATTCTAGAGAAGTAAATTCACCACCATTGTCAGTTCTTAAACATTTAATTGATTTGCCTATTCTTTTTCTACCATTGCCTTAAAATGTTTAAAGACATTGAATACATCAGTTTTCTTTCTCAACATAAAGACCCAAACTTTACAGGAGAAATCATCAATAAATGTTAAAAAATATAAAGCACCTCCATACGATACAACAGGAGATGGTCCCCACAGATCAGAATGAATATAGTCCAAAATTTCTTTACTATTATGACTTCCAGTTTTAAACCTCAGTTTTCCATACACAATGTTTACAGAAATCCAACTTTAAGGATTTCAAATCTGGAAGTAATTTACGGTTCATCAGTGCCTGAAGACCTTCCTTGCTTATGTGACCCAATCGCTGATGCTATAGGCGAGTACCTTCTTCTTCTTTCTGTGACACAATCACTGCTTCGCTGACTTGAGTACTTCCTTTAAGTCTGTAAAGATTTCCGACCTTTTCTGCTTTCATAACAACTAGGGCACCTTTAGAGACTTTCAACACTCCATTCTTACCTGTAAAATTATAACCATCCAAATCCAACACTCCCAAAGAAATCAATTTTTTCTTCAATTCAGGTACATGTCTAACACTAGTTAATGTTCTGTGTTATCATACATTTAATCATGATATTTCCCATCCCATCTGTCTAACATGATACATTATTACCCATAAACACAAAACTACCATTTACATCTTCATATGAGGTAAACCAATTTTTGTGTGGACACATGTGATGAGAAGCACCAGAGTCTAACAACCAACTTTCAAAATCCTGAGAGACATTACATACAGGTAAAGTTTCATCTATCATACATAATTCTTCAATAGATAAAACTTCATCTATCATACCTGAATCAACCTTATTTGCTTCCTTCTTCAGGTTATCAGACTCTTTTCATTTCCAACAATCTTTCTTAAGGTGTCCAATTTTATTGCAGTGCCAACATTTTACCTTACACTTCTTTCCCTTTGATTTTGATCTAGAAGATCCCCTTGTTTTTTCTCCTCTTTCCTTTGACGTCCTCTGGCTATCATGGCTTTTGGTGCAGCTGTTTCAGTACTGGATTTCCCTTGTACTTCTTCAGGGCATCAGACTCTTTTCGTTTCCAACAGTCTTAGGGTGTCCAATTTTATTGCAGTGCCAACATTTTGCCTTACACTTCTTTCCCTTTGATTTTGATTTGGAAGATCCCCTTGTTTTTTCTCCTCTTTCCTTTGACCGTACTCTGGCTATCATGGCTTCTGGTGCAGTGGTTTAAGTACTGGATTTCCTTTGTACTTCTTCAGACAAGAGAGCTCTCACAATTGATTCAAATTTCAAAGAATCAACAGTGCTCAAGCTGATTGAAGTTACTAAGTGGTCCCACGACTCAGGAAGAGAACAAAATAAGGTTATAGCTTTGTCTTCTTCATGAATTTTAACTTCCATATCTGATAATTGGCATATAAGTGTATTAAAAATATTTAAATGTTCTGCAACTTTTGTACCCTCCTTCATCCATAGACTGTACAATTGTCTTTTCAAATAAATTCTATTGGTTAACGATTTTTTCATATATAATTTTTCCAGTTTTTCCCATAAACCTGCCGTTGTACTCTCTTCAACAATGTTGAAGAGAACTTCATCCACCAGGCATAACCTAATGGTACTGAGAGCTTGGGCATCCAAGTCCTCCCAGTCTGAATCTGTCATGCTAGCAGGTTTCTTATTTGCCCTGTCTAATGCTTTGTGCAACCCTTGTTGCACCAGCAAATCCCTAACTTTCAGTTTCCATAGAGCAAAGTTGTTCTTGCCGGTGAATTTCTCCACCTCGAACTTTGCATTCGTCATCTTGGCCATTTCTTTCCTCCTAGGGTTTCAGTCTTTCAACTAAAATATTCTGATTTTCCTTCTTCCAGCTAGGGTTTTCAAAATTTCTTTCTGATTTTGATTTTCTACACAAATCAAAATTTCTTTCTGATTTTATTTTCTACACAAAATCTAATTTTGTTGCCCCTTTTTTTTTTAACTCTTAAGAAATTTCCAAAATTCTCTTAATTAATTTCCAGAATTTATTTTCAAACATCCTCCATAGATTCTTTTAAAAATTTCTTGAAATTGCCCCAAAAAACAAAGGAAAATTTTTCCAGAAACTTTAAACCCCATTTCCAGAATTTCTTTTCAAGCTTCCTGCACATATTCTTTAAAAAATTTCTTGAAATTGCCCTAAAAACTTTAAACCCTATTTCTTTTTTTCTCTCAAATTCACCAACGCTCAACAACGCTCAACAGAAATCATATTTCTCGTGTAAAAAAAAATTAACTGGATTTTTCTGTTGATCAAAGGCATCTTTATGAAACAATGACTCTTTCTGCCTTCATTAAATGCAATGGGTTCCCTTCCTCTAACAACAACGTCAGAGTTCTCTTTGGCTGCGGGTTTCTCTTCCTCCAACAGCGACGCTTACTCTGCTTTCTCTCTTGGCCAAGCGGTTCACAATGGAAATTTTCCTCCATTACAAACTTCAAACAAAGCTTCTCTTTTCTCAATTTTTCACTTAAAGCAGCAGCCTTTCAACTCACCTCCAGCAATCAGAAAATGAAGTGGCAGCGTTCACCTCCAACAGTCAGAAAATGAAGCGGAAGCCTTTCACCTCCAGCAGTCAGAAAAATGAAGTGGCAGCCTTTCAACTCACCTCTAGCAGTCATAAAATGATGGTTCTGCTGCATTTCCTCCCGTAACCTTCTGCTGCTTCCTTAACTTGAACTGGTGTCTCCTTTTCCCCTTCACTACTGCGGACATGGTAATATGATGGCTCTGATACCAACCATTGGTTGGAGCAGTTGATAAAGAAAGAAAGAAATGAAAAACTGAATGGAAACCAAAAATAAATTACACAAGTAATACACAATGTTTACGTGGTAAAACCTTGACAGGGTGTCAAGGAAACATCCACGGGGCAAGGGATTGGATTTTCTATTAAATCAATAATTATTCTCCTTGATTACAATAGTTCGGGAATTCATCATTTTATAAGAGACTCCTCTGTTACATAATTGTTGTTTCGGTATAAAACCAACTTGGCAGTGAATATAATTTTTACACATATTTACACAATTAGTTGTCAAATTCCAACATGGCATGAAGTGGAAGTACACATAAAGATTGAAAAATGTATGGTTAGGGGATTGTTTTGAAGTAGGTTTGAGGAATTGGGTAGGGAATCCACAAACAAAGGATTTTAAGGCTCTTCCTTTAGTAGTAGCTTGGGGGATATGGTTGGCTAGGAACTTTTCAATTTTTGAAGAAATATACATTCCTCCAATAAAGTGTGCAGCCGATGGGTTCAACATATTTGTTAGAGTATGACAACAACTAAAAGAAAATGTAAAAACCAAATTTACCTAAGCAATTTTTCGTTACAATTACTCTAACGATGTTGGTTTATGAAACAAAATGATAGTTATTATAACCATATAACAATGTCGGCTTCATTTATGAATCCTGGGAGATTGAAGACATTGTATGTCTAATTGTAAAATTTTCCCTAATAATAAAATTCTTGCCTTGCCCATGGAGGTTTCCTTGATAAACAGTCAAGGTTTTACCACTTAAAATATTGTGTGTATTATTTATTTCTGTCATTATTTCTCTGTCTTGAATGCTTGTATAGACTTTGAATACCAAAACTAGTACTAGAACTTACTTAAAAAGTATCTAACTGCTAGTTGGGATAGAGCAATATTGATGGAATACCTACATAGAAAGGTTGAACGAGTTGTGCAATGAATCCATGCCATAAAGAGAGAGAGAGGCATACACAGAACAAGAGGAGGTGCATTGAGACTATGTTCAATTGGTGAAAGAAGCAGAAGATAACCACTAGAGATTTGTGCATGCAAAGGGTGTAGCCTAAGCATCCAGAAGCAACTAAGTCAGCGGAGCACTGAAGCCGTAGCTACAGAGGTTGAGTCATAGCTGCCATTAAAGAAGAATTGTCGCTTGTCCATGAGGATTTGCAAGGCCCTTTTTTTGAAGGGCCATCAAGCAACCAAATTTCTAGTTGATTATGGGAAAATAATGAGCTGACCCATAGGAAGCTGCATAATATAGTACAATCAATCCAATAAACCCTACCCACCGTAAAGAAATTCATGGAGGTGGAGTAACTTAGTTGGGCCACTCAAATTTCATGGTAAATCGAGTCGAGGAGATCGAAGGAGTTGGTGATGAAGTATTTCGATTTAACAAAAATCTCTCTCTCTCTCTCTCTCTCTCTCTCTCTCTCTCTCTCTCTCTATATATATATATATATATATATATATATATATATATTTGAGGAACGAAATCCACTTCCCTCTAAGTTTGAGGGCAAGAGTGAGATTGTTTGTACCAAGCCATCCCACAAGTATACTCAATTAAGAGTTACAACAATATTCATTAAGGCATTATAACTCATGTCACTAGCGGGGATTTGAACTTGGGTGGGGAAGATGAAAACCATTTTTCTCAAGCACCTGAGATAACCCCAATTGAAAACTAACTCTCTCTCTCTCTCTCTCTCTCTCTCTCTCTCTCTCTCTATATATATATATATATATATATATATATATATAATTTTTTATTGGGGAGGACAGTCTGGGTGTGGAGGTAACGGTGAAGGTGATGAATACTAAATTCGAAGTTGAAAATTTCAATGGAAAAAACAAATTTGAATTGTGGAAACTTAAAAAATAGGATTTACTAGTATACATAAGGCATTAGGAAGCTAGAGAAACATACCTGCAATGATGATCGATGAAAAGTGGGTTGACTTGGATGCTAGAGTCATCAATGCAATTCGATTATGTCTTGTTGATGATGTCTTGTTTATATTGGACAAGTGATTTGCAGTAGGCTTGTGGACAAAGTTAGAAAGCCTTTATATGGTGAAGTTCTTGATGAATTGAATCTACTTGAAAGCTAGCTATGCAAATTGAAAATGAAAGAAGGTATTGAAATTGCAGATCACTTGAATGTGTTTAATACTCTTATTTTCTAGTTGAATATTATGGAAGTTAAACTTGATTGGGAGGATAAGGAAATTACATTGTTGTGTTCATTGCTTGAATCGTGGGATCATTTAGTAACTTCCATTAGTTTTAGTACAACTGAGACTCTTGAATATGATTATGTTGTTGGAGCATTGTTATTTGAGGAGGTCATGAGGAAATCAAGTGTTGAAACCTCCACACTAGAAGCAATGGTAGCTAGAATTTGGTCCAAGGAAAAAGGACAAAATCAAGAGGTATATACAAATAAAAATTCAAAGGCAAGAAGAGAAAAGTTAGATGTTACTGTAACAAGAATGGACCTCTTAAGAAGGACTTCTAAAAGAGACAAGTATTCAAGGATGACTCCAAAAAAGAGGCAAATCCAGTTGAAACAAGATCATGTATGAGTGACAGAGTTTTGTCTATTAGTAATCTTCTTTAATACTATAAATATTGGTTGTTAGATTATGAAACTTCTCATCACATATGTCCACACACAAATTTGTCTTCATATGACAAAGTTGATAGTGAAATTGTTCTTAGAAAAACATTTTTTATAAAACTATTGGGGTGGGAAGTGTCAAAATTAAAATGTTTGATGGTATTATAAGAACATTAACAGATGTTAGACATGTGCCTGAACTAAAGAAGAATTTAATTTCTTTGGGAGCTTTGGATTCTGGCGGTCATAAGTTTACAGGTCAAGGTGGAAGATTGAAGGTGTCCAAGGGCACTTTAGTGGTCATGAAGGCTACTAAGATAGGAAACCTTTACAAGTTAGATGGAAGTACTCAAATCAATGAAGCAATGGTGGCATTGGAGGAAGCAATCGAATTCACTTGTTTATGGCATCAAACACTGGGTCATGTGAGTGAAAGAGGACTACAAGTACTAATGAATTGCAAATAACTTCCAATTTGAAATCCTTGAATTTGAATTTCTTCAAACATTGTATATTTGGAAAATAGTGTAAACAAAAATTTAAATATGCAGTCATGTTAGCAAAAGGAATTTTTGATTATATCGATTTTAATATTTGGGGGCCAATGCCTACTGCTTCTTTTGGAGGATCGTCATATTTTGTAACATTTATAGATGATTTTTCTACAAAAGTGTGGGTCTATGTATTAAAAAGGAAAGATGATGTGTTTAATACTTCTAAACAATATAGAGTAATGATAGAAAAGAAACTTGGAAAAACAATCAAATGTTTAAGGACGGATAATACAGGTGAGTTCACCTTTTTAGAATTCGAAAGGTATTGCAAAGAAGTTGAGATCGTAAGATAGAACCATTGTATATTCTCCCCAGCAAAATGGCGTAGCAAAATGCTTGAACATGGCTTCTAGAAAGAGAAAGAAGTGTGCTTAGCAATGCCATTTTGCAACAAGATTTATGGGTAGAAACAATCACTATTGCTTTTTATTTTGTAAATCAATTGCCATCAATGGCAATAGATTACAAAATGCCTAAAGAGGTTTGGATAGGTCATCCCTGCGATTATTCAAATTAAAAAAAATTTGGTTGTGAAGCTTATGCACTTACTCCTAAGAATCATTGTTCTAAGTTAGACCCTAGATCGAAGAAATGTATATTTTCTAGTTATAGCATGTAGCTAAGGAATATAGATTGTGGGATCCTACTGCCCACAAAATCATTATCAATAGAGACGTGATATTTGATGAATCTCCTCCCATTAAATTAGACAACATAGAATATGTTTTGAAACATGAACACTAATCGTTAAATCAACAAATTTAGTTGGAAACCCAACCATCTATAGACACAAGGAAGCAAGAAGAAGCTTATGGCAACAAACAATTCAAAGATGTTGAATACATTCAGGAAAATGTGGAAACTTCACTTATTTGAATGGAAATTGGCATCCACCATGGTATTCATCAACCTATGGTATTTATCCACTCATGGAATATACCCATGGTATTGTAAGTGACATCCACCCATGGTATTCATCCAACCAAGGTATTTATCCACCATGAAATTTACCCATGGTATTGTAAGTGACATCCACCTATGGTATTCATTCACCCATAATATTTCACCCATGGTATCTACCCACCCACGATTTACCTGTGGTAATATAACTAAAAAATACCATAAGTTACCACAGGTAAATTTCATGGGTGGGTAGATACAATGGGTGATTAAATACCATGGGTGGACCTCACTTACAATACCATGGGTGATTAAATACCTGGGTAGATCTCACTTACAATACCATGCATAAATACTATGGGTGAATGAATACCATAGGTGGATGCCACTTACAATACCATGGGTAAATTTCATGGGTGGATAAATACCTTGGGTGGATGAAAACCATGGGTGGATGCCACTTACAATACCATGGGTATATTCCATGAGTGGATAAATACCATAGGTCGATGAATACCATGGGCGGATGCCAATTTCCATTCAGATCATTCACAACCACAATTGAGAAGAAAAATCCTCCAAAAAAGTATATTGATTTTACTTCATATGTTGCTTTGGTTACTGATGATGGGGAACTTTCTTGTTATTAGGAAACAATAGTTGATATCAATAGTGCCATATGAAAGGTGGAAATGTATTCCTTAGAGAAAAATAAAACATTGGACTTGGTAGAATTTCCTAAAGATAGAAAGGTTGTTGGATGTAAATAGGTCTACAAATTGAAGTAGCAAAAGGTTACTCTTAAATGGAAGGTATATATTTCAATGAAATATTTTCATGAATTGTTAAGCTTGTATCTATTTGTAGTGTGTTGACATTGGTTTCTTTTCTTGATTTGAGTTGGAAAAATTATATGATAAAACAACTTTCCTATATGGAGATTTGGACGAGGAGATATACATGGAAAAACCAGAGGATTTTATGCAACATCAAAAATTAAGATTAGTTTGCAAGCTCAAGAAATGCTCAAGAAATTATTGTATGGCCCGAAGTACTCACTCAAGCAACGGTACAATAAGTTTGATTCCTTCACGAGACAAAACTATACTAGAAGTGAGTATAAGTGAGTATGATCATTGCTTGTATTTCAAAAGTTTGAATGGTAAATTCATTATCTTAGTCTTATATGTTAATTATACTCTTGTTGCAAGCAAAAGCATGGACTAGATCAACATGTTGAAGACTTAGATGGCTAGGATTTTTGATATGAAGGAGATAGGAGCAACAAAACAAATCTTCAGCATTGAAATACACAAAGACATAAAAATGATAAGCTCAGGTTTTTCACAAGGAAGCATGTTGAAAAAATACTTGTAAAATTTGGGATGAATAATGTGAAACATGTAAATACCCTTTTGGCTTCCCATTTTAAGTTTTCTTCAGGTTTATGTCCTAGTAGTAAGGAAGAAAATGATTATATGTCTAGTGTATCGTATGCTAATGTAGTAGGAAGTCTTACATATACAATGGTATGTATAGACTAGCAATTTTACATGCAGTGGACATTGTCAGCAGGTACACGGAAAATCCAGGAAGAGAACTTTGGAATGCAATGAAATGGGTACTTTGGTATTTGAGAGGCACAAGTGATTATTGCATTACCTTTAATGGTTGCAATGATTATTTTTGCGGCTATGTTGATTCAGATCTTGCAAGTGATTTGGCAAGAGGAGGTCTAGTTTAGGTTGTATTTACTCTTGTAGGGGGATCTATTAGTTGGTGGTTAAAGCCTTAGGAAACAATTGCTTTATCCACCACAGAGGCAGAGTACATTGTTGTCTCACATGCTTGCAAATAGGTAATTTGGTTGAATGGCCTTCTAGGTGAAATTAGAAGAATGAAAAACATCATAATTGTGTTCTACAATAGTTAAAGTGCTATTAATTTGGCGAACTTATCATAATAAGACTAAGCATATTGATATAAAGTACCATTTTGTAAGAAAGGTCATTTATGGAGGTGGAGTAGATCTTAAAAAGGTATACACTCAAAAAAACTATGGAGACATGCTTATGAAGCCAATGTTATTAAAGAAGCTACACTGGAGTTTGGCTTCTCTTACCTCACAGAAAGGGTGATGAAAGGAATTTGGAAAGGTATCAGGAAACTTGTTGTCAAGGTGGAGATTATTAAAATATGACAAGTATAAAAAGAAAATGTAAAAACTAAACTTACTTGAGTAAATTTTTGTTATGGTTCTCTAACAATATTAGTTTACAAAACCAAATGATAGTTATTATAACCAATGTAACAATGCTTATAGATTGAAGATTATTAAAATATGACAAGTATAAAAAGAAAATGTAAAAACTAAACTTACTTGAGTAAATTTTTGTTATGGTTCTCTAACAATATTAGTTTACAAAACCAAATGATAGTTATTATAACCAATGTAACAATGCTTATAGATTGAATATGTTATAAGCCTGATTGTAAATTTTCTCCTAATAAAATCCATGCCTTGCCCATGGATGTTTCCTTAACAAATTGTTAAGGTTTTACCATGTAAAATCTTCTCTAATTATTTATTTGTCATTATTTATTTGTCTTGAATGATTGTATAGACTCTGAATACCAACAATATTAAGTCATTTCCCACATAATAAAGAAAAAAATTCGTAAGGGTAGTGGTTATAGAATAAATTGATAAGAGCTTTCCTTGGTTTTTTTTAATGGGGTGTCACAAGGGGATGCTATTGTATGTGGAGGGGGAAGGATTCTATTTTTTTTTGTAAATAATCATTCTATTAAGGCAATATTAGGGGAGAGGTTAATTAATTATGCAAATAAAACATAAACTGTCAGGCCAGGGTAACTCCAGACTTGGCAGAAAAAACTGATTGATTTATTTCATTAGGTAACTATTGTTTATATATAGGAATGTGACTGATCAGTTCATCTACTTGATGACTGTTCACATTCCGGGAACATCACCGTCCGGAGCTGGAAATGTCATTCGCGCCCTAGCCCGAGAGCCATTACTCATCTTCTGAGCCCGAGAGCCATTATGATTCATCCTCTTATAAAAGAGCACGGAAACTACAAAGCTGAATCCCGGGAGCGGGATTCTGCAACATTAGTCCAAAGTTCTGTTCACCAATTGGATCTAAGTTGGCAATCCTGTTGACGAGCACCTATTCTTCACCCTGTACGAATAAAGAGTGGAGAATGGCTCCGTCTTCATGAAAATTTATCTCAGGTAGAGGGCAAGTAAGCCGGATTGAACCTCCGATCTGAACTTGTCGGAACAACCACCAGGTTGAACCTTTCATCTTCTTCACGTCTACCGCAGTGCATGCGATACCGATCTCTTTCAAGCGCTGTACAACGCGGTTGTGTCGTGCGTGACTCCATCCTTGTCTGGGAGTTGTGCCGAAATTCGATGTACCTACTGGATATGTAGGGACTACTCACATCTCTTTAGGCATATCTGCTATCTTCACATGTCCGAGTTGCTGTACGCTGAAGGCGTATGGCGTGACTGTTTAACCTGTGTGCATTTTCACAAGAGAATGCCGGCTGCCGAACGCAAGAAGAAGCATTGATCCCGGAGTGAATTAACTGTGTGATTTGCCACAGGTCCCAGGATCTCTTCCGCCATGGATTTATGATTATGGGCCTGTTTTTTTGGCCATCGAATGTTAGTTCTCATTCTGGTTGAGTCTGCACAAGTTTCTGAGGGAAGTGCATACATTTGGATTGTTTACATGGACTCCTTTAGGACCAGCATTATGTGTGGATTTTGAAATCAATGTGTATTGCTACACACTCTTCAGGATAGTCAAATTCCTACTAATTTGTTAGTTTTTTTTTTAAGGAATTTGAGAAGAAGGGACTTGTCTGGCTTGTCTACACATCATTTGTTTCAGAGGATTATAGTTTTTAAGACTTGGAGATGCTGATGAAAGGATTTAAAATCATCAGCCTTTGATTTGAATGCCTATGATATTGCACAGTTTTGTTCATTCAAAGAAGTTGTAATATTGTACAGTTTTTTTTTATCATTTGAATGATAATGCTGCTTTGAAAAGTTAAAGCATTAAAGTGATATTGAAGTGAGGAAGTTTTTTTTTTTATCAGCAGAAATATTTTTTACAGAATGCATTCAATCATCTCTATGGTAGGGATAGTTCTCACTGGCAAGGAGAACTATCCTGAATGGTCCAGGATGATAAAACACACTCTCATCTTCAATGAGTTGTGGAAAGGAGTGTGTGTCGGAGAAGGAGAAAATGACCCAGTGCAGCCTACATCAGACAAAGAGCTCGTCATTTGGGAAAACAAGAACATCAAAGCTTATGCATTAATCGCAGCATCTGTAAATGAAGAAGTAAGTCGCCATATTTCATCATATTCAACTGCCTTTGAAGCTTTACAAAAGCTAAAAGAACTTTATGACTCACATTCTGCACTTGAAGTTGTTCAGCTCATGATTAAACTCTTCACTCTTGAACTGAAAAATAATGATCCTCTTGCTCTTGCATCTGAAGTAAAATCCATAATGCATGATATCAAATCCATTAAGGTTGAGCTGGATATCCCTCTTATTGCTTTTCTCAAGGCACTCTATCCTACTTACTCCAATTATCTTGAGTCTTTACAAGCAAATGGAAATCTTAAAGATATAACCTTTGATTCTCTTGTGAAAAAGTTTGCTGAAAGAGAGAAAGCCTTTGGAAAGAAGACAGTCCCTGAATCTTCTAAAGAGACTGTTTGCCTTGCTCATAAAGAAAAGCATCCTGCTCAAGATTCTACAAGAGGAAGAGGTGGACGAAGAGGAAGAGGAAGATATTTCAGAGGCAGGGGGGGCAGACATTCTCAAGGAGAAAAGGCAGATCTGCATTGCATTCGCTGCAAACGAAATGGATCACATGATGCTTCTACATGCAAGCTACCATGGGACAAAATTGAGCAGAAAAGAAACCAGCAGAAAGGTAAAACTGATGATACAGACAAAGGTAAAGCACCTGAATCCGCTCACTATATTGAGGCACAATGCAACATTGGAGTAAATGAAGATTTGTTTAATGCTTCACTTGCTTCTTCGAAAAAATGATTGGTTGCTTGATTCAGGAGCAACCTGTCATATGACTCATAGGAAAGATTTTTTTGAAGATTTCACTGACAATGTTGATGGAGCAGTATACTTTGCAGATCAGTCAAAAATCAAGCCATCAGGGCTTGGCTCAATCAGGCTTAAACTGCCTGGTCTTCCAGACTTTCTTCTGGATCATGTTCTATATCTCCCACAGCTCAAGAGAAACTTGTTGTCCTTGGTCCACATCCGTCAGCAAGGTCACTCCATTCATGTGTTTGATGGCAAGCTTGAGGTAAGAAAAGCATCTGACCACTCACTTGTCATGAGGGGAATAGAAGAAGAAAGACTTCTCAAACTGCAAGGAACCTCTGCTCATGCACAACATTTCTCATATATTTCTCATCATGAAGAAGGTACACTTCCATCAAGTTTATTATGGCATGCTAGATTTGGACATTTAAACTATGACAGTCTCCGCTTATTGAAGAAAAATGGTGTTGCTGGTTTGCCTACAATTCCTAGAAAACATAAGCAATGTGATGCTTGCATTCTAGGAAAGCATAGCAAACAGTCTTTTCATGATTCACATTTAAGAGCACATAGGAAGCTTGAACTCATTCATTCAGATTTATGTGGTCCAATGCATGTTCCTTCTGCAAATGGAAATAAATATATCATGACATTTATTGATGATTACACCAGAATGTGTTGGGTTTATTTATTGAAGAACAAATCTGATGCTTTTCAAACATTCAAGAATTTTCATAAATGGATTGAAAATGATGCACAATCTCATATTGGGTCTATTCGCACTGATAATGGAAAAGAATATACATCAAATGAATTTGACAACTATCTTCGCCAACATGGAATCAAACATCAAACAACTGTACCTTATAATCCCCAACAGAATGGTGTAGCATAAAGAATGAATAGAACAATCTTGAATATGGTACGATCCATGCTTTTCTTCAAAAATGTAAAGATAATGTTTTGGGCTGATGCTGTTCTATGTGCTGCATATATAAAGAATAGATGTCCATCTAGTGCTATAAGAAACAAGACTCCTTATGAATTGTGGTATGGACATGTTCCTTCGGTAAAACATCTCAGGATCTTTGGTTCCACCTGTTATGATTTAATACCAAAGGTACATAGAAACAAACTTGGTGCTAGAAGTCGTAAGTGTATCTTCCTGGGGTATTCAAGCACATCTAAAGCATACCGCCTCTATGATGAAGTAAATAAAAAGTTTGTTGTATCTAGAGATGTCATTTTTCTTGAATCATCCAAATCTGACAATGTTGTTGAGCGGCAACTTGATCGCTTGGATAGATTCGAAAAAACAAAATCATTTCAAGAATTTGATAATCAGATTCCACATCTTGAAGGGGGGATTCCTATACTAGAACAACATGTGGAATCTTCTTCTGAAGAACAATCTCCCCTGCATGAAACTCCAACAACGGATGATGCTTTAAGTGATGTAATTGATAGAATTGGGAGACTCAATCTTGATTCAGTCCCAACTCAATCAACAGAGCAGCCTGGACCATCTCAGAAAGGTCCCCCAAAGTGGCTGACAAAGACACTTGAAAGTGTTCATCCTGATGAAATTGGAAAAACAGGAACCAGAAACTCAAACCGACAAAATGGAGGTGATGTAGATGACTCTAATTCACCTGTTGATATGGATGTTACTTATGATTGTGAATTGAACTTGTCTACAGATTTTGAACCAACTTCCTTAAAGAAGCTGCTTCTCATGATGAATGGAAAGAAGTGATGCAAAAGGAGTATGATGCCCTCATAAAGAATGGCACTTGGAAGCTGGTTGATCCTCCATTTGGAACCAAACCAATTGGCTGCAAGTGGGTCTACAAGAACAAATACAAAGCTGATGGCTCACTTGACAAGCACAAAGCTAGGCTTGTGGCAAAAGGTTTTGCACAGAAGGAAGGGGTCGATTATGAGGAAACTTTTGCCCCCACAGCAAAATGGGCCACCATCCGGACACTCTTTGCACTAGCTGCTCAGAACGGTTGGAAAGTCCATCAAATGGATGTAAAAACTGCATTCTTGAATGGAGATCTAAAAGAGAATGTTTTTATGTCCCAGCCTGAAGGATTTGCTGTGAAAGGGCATGAACATAAAGTATGCAAACTTGTGAAGTCCTTGTATGGCCTCAAACAAGCACCACGAGCCGGGTATGAAAAACTAACAGAGCATCTTCTGAAACTCAACTTCAATCATTTTGATCTTGATGATGCAACTTTATTTGTCAAGAAAGTTGGCAAAACAGTTGTATATCTTGTGGTATATGTAGATGATCTTTTAATGACAGGGAACAATGAAAGCTATATTGCATCCATAAAGAAAGAATTAGGAAAAAGTTTTGAAATGACTGATTTGGGCTATGTTCATTATTATCTTGGCATTGAAGTAACCCAACATCCAAAATCCATATTTCTTTCTCAAAAGAAATACATTGGAGATTTGTTAAACAGATTTGGCATGACAGAGTGCAATCCTCTTTCTACTCCAATGGAACAAAACTTAAAGCTCACATCTATTGAAGGAAAGGAATTTGAGGATGCAACAAAGTATAGACAGCTTATAGGAAGTCTCATCTACCTCACTACTACCAGACCAGACATTTCATTTGCTATTGGAATCCTCTCCAGGTTTATGCAAAAGCCTTGTGAGGGACATTGGTCTGCTGCAAAAAGAGTTCTAAGGTACTTGAAGGGAACTCAAGACCTTGGAATCAAGTATACATAGGTGGACGACTTCAGCTTGATTGGATACTCTGATTCAGACTTCGATGGAGACAAAGAAACTGGAGTATCTACTTCAGGATATGCTATGAGTCTTGGATCAGGAGCTGTCTCTTGAAGATCACGCAAACAATCAGTTCCAGCAGATTCCACAACAGAAGAAGAATACGTGGCAGCAGCTGAAGCAACGAAAGAAATTGTGTGGCTCAGGAAAATTCTTGAAGATTTGCAGGTAAAACAAGTACAATCAACTCCACTCATGATTGACAACACCTCTGCAATAAAGTTGGCCAAGAACCCAAAGTTCCATGATCGTACTAAGCACATCAATACTAAATATCATCTGATCCGACATCATGTTGAGGCCAAAACAATCCATCTCCGTCATTGTTCCACAAATGAGCAAATTGCAGACATCTTCACCAAAGCGCTTGGAAGAGAAAAGCTTGAAAGATTCAGAACGATGCTTGGACTCACCAACATCCCTTCAGATTAAGGGGGGGAATTGTTGACACCTAATCCTCAGCGGTTGGGTGTACCCGGAATGTGAATAGTCATCAAGTAGATGAACTGATCAGTCACATTCCTGTATATAAACAATAGTTACCTAATGAAATAAATCAATCAGTTTTTTCTGCCAAGTCTGGAGTTACCCTGGCCTGACATAAACAAAGATGTCACAACGTGTTTCAAAATTTGGTGTTGAAGAAGTCAAAGGTTTGAGAGTGTTTTTCAATCATCTTTCTCTTCAACATATGTATGGGGTGAGAAATATGAAGGTAATGATTTATCCAAAGTTGGAATTTTTATGTAGCGTGATACCTACATGAAACACAAAATAAGAATAGGGTCATTTCATATTATTATTTCCATCCTTTTTCATGAATTAATGGTAGGAGAGAGAGATGCTCCTATTTGAGATCTTTCTTATCTTATCTATGATCAAAGCTTACTCTTTAGCAATTCTAATCATTTAATTTATTCTATTTCTAAAAAGTTAAGTCACATCTCCAATAAGTGAAAGGTTTGCATCCTCTAAGTGGATAAGTGAATTTTTTGTCTTTGATATACTAGATTTGATGAAATTAAGAAAGAGCAATTTCATATATGAACTTTTTTTAACAAGCTTTAAAATATTTCAAATAAGAGAAATTAACCAAAAATATTTGGAAAAACATATGGAAAATGTAATTTTCAAAAAATAATAATTTAATTTTTTTGAGAAAAAATATACATAAATAAAATATGAAATATTAAGGGGTGGTAGGTGTTGGAGGGGTAGACTAAAGATCCTCGGAAAAACCCCAAAGGGAAAATCGGTGCAACAGATGAGGGTTTATTTTATTATGTAACAATTTGAGAATAATTACAATCTAGATGCCCAACTGGCAATCCCACAAAAATACATTGGCCAAATAATCTGGAGATCAAATATCTCCTCTCCTAATCAACTCGTCCTCCTCTAGCTTTCTTGAACTTCACACTGGCTACTTGCACTGCAACCTAGAACTCATATTGTTGGCTTTGGATAACTCGCATTGCTTGGTGGTTCAAAATGAGTTGTCTTGCCTCCCTCTGCCTCTGGAAGTGACTAGCTATGCCTCTTGGAAGTTGATCTAGCCTCTGGCTATTGGTGCATTAAGATGTCCTATTACAAACAATCTCAATACCCACATTCATTATCAAACCAGGTGTTGTGGCCAGCAACAACCCCCCTCCTTATTTAGTTTTCTCACGAATACTAAATAAGTGGGGACCCTTATCCCTAAAAATTTTAAAAAATAAATTAGGACTTGTATTCCCTTTTTGAATAAATATTACTATCATAAACTTAGGAGAATACCTGGAAATCTAAAAAGACTTAAGTTTTATGATAAGTTCGAACAAAACCGTTCTCTCAATAAAAAGTGTCGCATTGCAAAAAGGTAATAGATGCTTTCCTACAAACAGAATCCTAAGATTGCGAAATCACGATGCAAGATCACATATTGAAGAAATTCATCGCATCGCAATTTTCATGTGCTTCAAGTATCACTTAAAGTGAAATATCTCAAACCGCCGATATGCGATGGCACGTCCCGCAAATCGAATTTCGCAGAAAATATATGGTAATGGATGATTGCCACACGTAACGGATCAACGATATTATGGTCTGTGATATTGCGAAGCAAATCGCAAAATCGCCTTATCGCAAATATGAAGGGCTCATCGTTCGAAAAAGCTTTTTCATAAACCGATGCCCAGTTATGCGCGTTAATGTTAATTTAATGAGTTAGTTGGCAATCATTAATGAAATATGGTTTTGATCTGATCGAAGAGCCATTTCACGTAAGGTGATATATTTTATATGATTTTGGCATTTAAAGCTTTCCTGTCACCTTTTTCTTATCATTACTCTTTCCTCATTTTCAAATTGTAGGAGCGAAAAGCAGAGAGGTATACATAGCAGTGTTCAGAATATTATGGGAAAGAAAGGAAAGGCTCTGAGTTCTGAAGACAAAGAAATGACGCCCTTATACACGGACACCACCTGTAATAGAGATGCCAGCGTTACTACGTGGGAAGGCATGCACAGTTTACTCAAGGAAGAAAATCCCAGAATAATGAAGGTTACAGCTACTGCAGACTCACGCGGGTTATCTGAGGTGTCAATTATAGAACTAGCATGCTCGTTCTTGCACCGGATAGCGGCGAGGCCCAAGATTCTTCCTTACGTAGACATGGTCAAATGGGTACTGGATAGTGTTGAAATAACAGATCGATAGTTTAAGACTCAATGCTGAGAACTCATGGAGTCATTCTTTCCACAAAATTTAAGGTTTACATCCTCTAACAAAAAAATGCGCAAGAGGCGAAAAATAGCACCAAGGAAGCCCAGATCAAGAAACGGAGGCAGTTTCCGATGTGCGATTAGCGCCTAGGAAAAACCTCTTGAAAAGGAAAACCTCTAATCATTCAGTCACCTGTAAGCCCAGAAAATTGTAGGAAAAAGTGCTAAAGGAAAAAGGCAAAACCCGAGCTCTAAAAGCTAGTGGTATTTATCAGGGATATCTTCAAGTGGTATGTAAATTTCTACCAAATGTGCAGCATCTACAAACAAGCTGGAGACAAAAGGCTCAAGAAAGAGCAGAGTCCATCAAAAGGTTAACCAAGTTAAACTGGGATGCTTACTGGCAGTACTTGGTTAAACCACACAATCAGTGCATGACTCTCAAATGTCTCACTAACTCTGTCGAGAAGATGGCGCCAAGCACTTGTCGATTTCTTTTTCGCAAGACAACTAAAGTTGGAGGTCGGCCAGCCAACTCTCCTCAAGTCGATGCTGGATGCTTGCGACTACAAGGAATAGATACATAGATAGTTAATTACCAGTTTTACTTTTAGATTCAGTTTTAGTTTTAGTTTTTCTTTATTTTTGCTTGAAATGAGGACGGTAATTTAAACCGCCTCCTATATTTTTGTAATAAACTATTTTTAGATTTAGCTAGTAGTATTTAAACCCTTCTCATGCATTTAGAGAAAGGTCCTGAAATTGATCAAAAACTTGTCCTCAGAACATGCACTTCTGCACCCTCCAAGGAGGTTTTGATGAATGAATGGAACAAGATTTATTGACATCTGTGTTTAATATCTGCTACTGGAATTGCACTTATGTACTCTTAGTAGATGTTGAATTAAGAAGAGATAAATCATTATTGTTGGAGCTCATGAGTAGAACGCGTTATAAATGGTAATTTTATCTCTTAACAATTTGTGCTTATGTGTTAAGGTGATATTCATGTTTAGTTATTTATGTATGAATGCTTGAATGCTTGAGTTATCATTTGGCACTTCTGTACGGTGATAGCAATTTGTTTATGCTTAATATATGAGTGACTTATTATGCGATATGTTTTTCATAACTGTTCGGCTAACTTTTTATACGAAACAGTTCATCTTTATTGAATTCTTTTCTTATAGCAATTGAATGATCTTTATTACCAATTGCTATAGAAACTATTTTAGATTGCATAATTGAAAGATTAAATCTCGGGTTAGTTTTAGAATTAGATATTTCTGTTCATTAGAATACAATTGCATGTTGTTAAATTAGACTTAGAATAAAAGCATTTTACTTAGAAATTATTAGGAAGGAAATATCAATTCTCAACACACACACACATGAATTGGGAAACTGATCCCATATCTCCAGTCAGACCCACTATACCGAACGGAAAAGGAGCTGCTAACCAAGGTCCGGACCAGGTGGGTATCCCCCTTGTTGTAGACCCGATTTTCGAGGCTTCAACATATTTGGTGCTAGAAGGAGGGCCCCAAACTGTGAATGGCAAGTAAATCTAAATCTAAATACCATTCTGAGAGTAAATCGCCCTCACCATCTCCCCCAACTTCTCCATCACATTTAGAATCTTTAAATCTTGAGTGAGAAGTTGATAAAACAACAACCACTGCCACAAACCCGAATATTTCAGAGAAATCTACTATTGAACCTCCTGAAGTTGAATCTTTGATCCATAAACTTCAGCGATTTTCTATATCACCCCAAAAATCTGAAAAATCTCAAGGTAGTGTGACTTCGCAATATAACCCTTCTCATCCCCTTACCAGATTGCAGAGTGAAAAGTTTGGTATCGAACCAACTGAATTACCTCTACCTACAAGGAAAAGAGCAAGGAAATCACCTAAAGGGTCTGATAGCGAGACTCTTTCGTCATCATCATCCATCTCAACCTCTCCACCGCGAAGTCAACCATCCACTCCTCCACTTCAAATTATTGTCCACCAGACCACTGGAACTTCAACATCTCCTTCTCAATCATCTGGAACTATAATATCCTCATCTTCCCAACTGCAAGGATCATCTTCTGTGCTTTCCTCTGTTAGTAGTTCAACGATGGCCCAAACTCCATGGAATAACCCAGGGGCAGTCTTAATGCCTGCGCCCTTGAGTCAATTACCGGCCCATCCCGAAAAATGGCTGCCTAAGTTTAATCCTGAAGCAGGCATGCTAGCAGAAGAACACATAAACAACTTTATGTTATCTATAAATCTCAATGGGGTTACTAATGAAGACGCTGTTTTCCGGCTCTTTCCTTACACTTTTCAAGGAGCAACCGAATCATGGTATTACCATCTGGGTCTATCACTAGTTGGGATATTTTCCAAGAACAATTCTTGACTAAATTCAGTGATGACAGGTCTACTGCGACACTGATCAATGACCTATCTAACCTTAGGGCTAAATCAAGGGAACTTGTCAAAGATTTTAACTCATGTTTCAATAAACTTTTGAACAAAATTCCTACCGCCTTCAAGCCTAGTGAAGAAGTTCGAAGTGAATGGTACATATCTGCTCTACCATGAAACATAGAAATCTTCATTGATAGAGCTAACAAAACAACTTTAGCTGAAAATATGAAGGAAGCAATAGTGGTAGAGAAACGTATCATAGCCTTAGAAAATAAAACCGTTGTTGACGAACGAAAATTTAAGAAGGTTACTTTTAAAGAAGATCCAAAGAAAAAACAGTCCAAAGACCCATTTGATTTAGAAGGATTGTAGAAAGTTTTGAAAACCATGTCTAACGAAATGGTTGACATTAAGAAACAAGTGGCAGAGACCTCTTCTAAAAATCCTTACAAGCATTACAGAAGAAATCCTTCAACTGATTCAAAACCTCCCAATGCTATCACAAATGCTGAATCAGAAGAAAAGAAGAGGAAATTTCCAACGAGGAGCCCACTGATGAAGAAGAAGTTGTAGAAGTACAAGGAATGTGGGATTTCATCCTCCTAGATGAAGAGGATCAAGAGGCATCACCAGTCAGTGGTAGGAAGTAGAAATCAACTCGATCCTCCTCAACCTACTCCTAAGCCAAAGAGCACAAGCTCAATGTCTAAGGATAAAGTCACAGGAAAGAAAACGTCACCCAAAGCAACTCAAGCAAGCCAGTCCAAACAGATTCACCAATTCCATCTAAAACATTGATTGTTTCTGATGAGATGGAGTATAATATCGTAGAAGACATGAAGAAGACTAGGGTTAACATTACTTTTTATGAATTGAGAAAGTTAAAACATCAATAAAAGCTACTTTTGAAAGAGTTACATGCAATACCAGTTGCACCTCTGCCTGCTGCTGTAATCTCGCAAGCTTCTCACGAGATGGGAAGACCTCCAACTAATGTGACTAGTAAAGTTGATCCAAACGATATCGCTCTAATTGGAGGAAGGTCAAGATATCATACTCCTCCATTTCTTCTTATGAAGTTTTCAACAAAAATTTGCATAATTGTTTAGTTGATTCAGGAGATTCATCTAATATCTTACCTAAATAAATATGTGCAAAGCTGAACGTT
Organism: Pinus tabuliformis; assembly: GCA_031772625.1. Lineage (NCBI taxonomy): Eukaryota > Viridiplantae > Streptophyta > Pinopsida > Pinales > Pinaceae > Pinus > Pinus tabuliformis. Next base: position 1,233,014,074 of record CM062817.1, on the reverse strand, counting down.
CAACCTCAAAAATCTGCAGTATGCATAGTTCAGCTGGACCAATTGCAGGTTGAAGTGATCGGTGAACTGAATCAGGTTACCATAAGGCTATCATCTAATCCAAAGGTATGTCAAGTTATTGATATTTTAGTTGCAGACATTCTAGAATTTTATGGCTTAATTCTTAGCAGGGATTGGTCTGAAAATCTTCATGGATATTTTGCAACCGAATGGTCACATATGTGGCTCCCTTACAATGGTAAACCAAATCAAATAAAGGTTGAGCGAGAAAGGCATCAAAAATACATAGTAATAGAATTGGAAGGAGAAAATGAACCTGTAGCATACAACAACAATATAATTGGCAACTATTCTGTTGACTCTTTCTTAGGAAATTTCAATGCTCATACTTCGCCTTACTTAGAACATTCTGTTTTATCTCAAGTAGAAAACTTTTCTCAAACAGATAGTTCTAAATGTGTTAATTTCATAGATAGTCCTGTAAATAAATCTTTATTTTGGAAGTTATTTTTTGACGGTTCTAAGTCTAACGATGGAGCAGGAGCAGGATGCGTATTAGTTAACCCAGAAGGAAACAAAACTATGCTAACTTTTAGACTTGAGTTTGATTGCACTAATAATACTACATAATACGAGGCTTTAATCCAAGGATTATACAAAGCAATCGGACTAGATATCAAGTGTCTACAAGGTTTTGGAGATTTTGAAATTGTAATTAGACAGGTACGAAGTACTATACATTGTCTATCAGGTCATTTAAAGCATTATCAATCTTTAGTAGAAGATATGACTAAACATTTTATAGCATTCAATATTTCATCAATTCCCAGACTCCAAAATGCTAGTGCTGACCTCTTGGAAAATGTAGCTTCCAAACTCATTCCCTCAAAAGACTATAGCCTAGATAGATTCTCAATTGAATTGATCTTTAGACCCTCGATTCCTGATAACATTACCAATTGGACAATTTTCAACGATGATCCTGATATTGTAAGCTTCCTCACATCAGAGGGATCTTACAATAATTAGATTATAGATGAAGACCAACATGACAAACAGTTGCAACAAGATAGCACTAATAATGCTATGCCAAAATCAGTAGTCAAATTGGAAGACCTATATGATTTGAAAGACCGATTCAAAATATCTATCAATTCAAAACTTCAAAGTTCAACTCTGAACTATGAATCAATAAATCTAGGAATTGATACCAAGCCGCAAAATGTCAATCTAGGTCTTAGCCTAGCCCCTGAAGAAAAATTAGCGTACGTTCGTCTCCTGAAACAATACAAAAGTGTCTTTGCCTGGAACTATGATGAACTTAAGACTTACGACACTTCTATCATTCAGCATACTATCCCAATGATAAATGATGAAAAACCTGTCCAACAAAAGCTGAGAAAAATCCACCCTAATTTGGAAAATCAGATTAAGTCTGAACTCAATAAGTTATTGAAAGCCAACATCATTTTTCCCGTTCGACATTCTAAATGGGTTTCCAATATGGTTCCCATTAGAAAGAAAAACGAAGACATTAGAATTTGCATTGACTTTCGAAATCTTAACAAAGCCTTCCAAAAGGATAATTTTCCTTTGCCTCCCATGAAGCAAATATTACAAGCAGTTGTAGGATCAGAATTATTGTCCTTTTTGGATGGTTTCTCCGGCTACAACCAAGTTTTGGTCCACCCTGATGATCAATTAAAGACCATGTTAAGAACCAAATGGGGTACTTATGCATGTCAAAAGATGCCTTTTGGTTTGATCAACGCTGGCGCCACATTTCAAAGGGCTATGGACATCGCATTTAAGGGATTAGTAAAAAAATCAGTAGTAATCTACTTGGATGATATAACTGTATATTCCAAGAAATGAGGTAATCATCTCAGATATTTGAAACAGATCTTCCAACGTTGCCAAAGGTATGGAATTTCACTTAATCCAAAAAAGTCCTTTTTTGCATTAAGTGAAGGAAAACTTCTTGGATTTATAGTGTCATATTCTGGAATCCATATTGATCCTGACAGAATCAAGGAGATTTCCGACTACCCTTGCCTCACAAAAAGAAAGCTATGCAATCCTTCCTTGGCCAAATTAATTTTGTAAAGAGATTTCTTCCAGAATTTTCAAGGATCGTATCTCCCTTACAAGCAATGATTAAAAAGAATTCAATCTTTAAATGGGGCCAAGAAGAATATGAAGCATTCAATCTGATTAAACAAGCGATTGTAAACGCCCCATCTTTAGCCACTCCAAATTTCTCTGATCCTTTCATTTTGTATACATTTGCCTCTGATAGATCATATGCTGTGATACTCACTCAAGCAAATCAAGATAAGGTAGAAGCCCCAATTTCCTTTTTCAGTTCAAATCTACAAGGGGCCGAATTAAATTATTCTAACGTCAAGAAGCAAGCTTATGCTATTTTCAAAGCGATCAAACATTTCAGACCCTTCCTACTTAAAACACATACAAAAGTCATAGTGTCATTTCCAGTGGTAAGAAATCTCTTAGTACAGAAATATGTGGGTGAAAAGAGAGCAAATTGGGTTACAACCTTACAAGAATACGACGCTGAAATTAAGCCAGCAAATATTGTAAAAGGTCAAGGCTTTTGTAAAATTATGGCTGGAGCATCGCTTATTTCCAAAATACTGTCTTCAGAAGTACAAATGTATGAGGTAAGCCTAAACGATATTGAATCATTATACGTTGATATCACATTTTATCTAAAGAACATATATGCTCCTTCAAACCTAGATTGTACAAAGAAAAGAGCCCTTAGGTTGAAGGCTAAGCAATAACAACTCGTAAACGATGTACTTTTTCGGATGAATTATGATTCTGTTCTTGTTTGATGTCTTGAGAAATATGAAGCTGAAAAGGTGTTGTAGGAAGTCCATGATGGACCAGTAGGTGGACATTATGCTGGAGATACTACAGCACATAAAATTTTGCGTGCAGGGTGGCCTACACTATTCAAATATGTGCATAGCTACGTAAGGAAATGTCAAGTTTGTCAAACTGCTGCTAGGATACAAAAGAAACCATCATTACCTTTGCAACCAGTCAATATTGATCAACCTTTTGATCAATGGGGATTGGATATAATAGGTGAGATCGTTCCTCATTCTTCTAAACAACATAGGTATATCCTTACAGCTACGTATTATTTTACTAAATGGGTAGAAGCAGTTCCTCTCAAGACAGCTAATGCCAAACACATCATTGATTTCATATATCAGTTCATAATCACCAGGTTTGGTTTACCCTCCACTTTAATGTTTGATAATCGTATTTTTATGGCAATGCTATGACTGAATTTGCGCTCAAAAGAGGTTTTAAGCTTAAATACTCTGCCAATTATTACCCACAGGGGAACGGGTTAGCTGAATCAACAAATAAAAACTTAATCAGAATCATTAAGCGAACCATTGATCAAACTCATAAGAATTGGCACAAATCCTTAAAAGATGCTCTATAGACAACCGAATAACGCAGAAAGCCTCCATTGGCACTTCTCCCTTTAATTTGGTTTATGGGAAAGAAGTGGTCCTTCCAAATCATCTAGTGATTCTTTCGTTGGCCTTAGTTCAATTTATTGACAAAACACCAACTTCTTCCTTGCAACTAAGGCAATTGCAAATCCTTAAGCTACAAGACCAACGAGAACAAGCTAAAATAACTCATGTGCATCACCAAGCATTAGCAAAAGCTTCTTTTGATTCAAACATGATATCCAGAAAGGACTTTCAGATTGGAGATCTAGTTTTAAAATGGGATAAGGCTCACGAGGAAAAGGGCAAACATACGAAATTTCAACAAATGTGGCTTGGCCCTTTCCAAATAGCAGAAATCATAGGTCCATCTACCTTTATGTTACAGGATTTAATAGGAAAAAGAGAATCTTTACTTGTTAATGGTCATATCCTCAAAAAATATTTTCCATAGGAGATCATTCTTCTATTTTTGTAAATTAGCTTTTCCTTTATTTTAATAATAAAACTAGTTGTAAATGGTTACATTTGGAATTCACGAAAAAGACTAGAATTTCTTTTAAATTTTGTTTTTTCGCTTGTATAAATAGGACTGATTTAGAAAATTGAACATTATTATTGAAAGATACAGTCAAAGGCTATAAGCTTGAAAATGATACTAGTTTCAAATTTGTAAATTTTGATAAAAAACGACCTTTAGTGGGAATTTGTTTTATATCAGTCAAATGAAAAGTATCAATAACAAAACGAAGATTATTTGTAGAAAAGCTATTTCCAAAACACTCTACCATTGTCATCCAGAGCTATACTTAAGGAAACAATGACTTCCTCCCCACCTAGGGAATTACGAGCTTCAAGGAATAATCCAACGATACACTTTAACTTAAAGAATAAGAGGTCTCATCACGAGCCGACTTATCATGATTATAGATATTATAGCTTGTTGACTTTGCCAAAACTACATATCACAACAGGGCAATGACTCAAGATTATTGCAATCAAAAGACAAGGGGTCTCATCATGAGCCAGCTTGTTCAACAAAGTTATAAATCAAGTGAGTGGCATTGTCATAATTTGGCTACCAAACCAAGGCACTGTTCTTTAATGATTAAAAAAAAATAAAAGCAATAAGTGTGGATATGGATTTCCCTTTGAAAATTGTATATTTCCCCAAGTAGGATACAAGATCATTGCTGGGTAACAGGTAACCCTGTCAAGGCTATAAACGCCTGCTGGCAGCAGAGGCTCTACCTACGATAAATGACCATATTTAAAACTGATTTACAGAGAAGACTTTGTTTTTATCTTTATAAACCAAGTAGTGACTGATGTAAATACAATGACTAGCTCTAGGAAGTAAATAACCAAAGTTAACATAGAAGAAACAAACTATCCTCAACAGCTGAAAGCATGATGTACTTTATCTTTCTATAATAAAGTTTGACTCTCTAAAAATCTTCTATTTTGGAAGTTTAGAAAATTCTAAAGAAAAGCAGAGATAACTGGTTCTTCCAAGTGAATCGTCAATTGTTGTGGCCAACAACAACCCCCCTTCTTATTTAGTTTTCTCACTAATACTAAATAAGTGGGGACCCTTATCCATAAAAATTTTAAAAAATAAATTAGGACATGTATTCCCTTTTTGAATAAATCTTACTATCATAAACTTAGGAGAATACTCAAAAATCTAAAAAGACTTAAGTTTTATGATAAGTTCGAACAAAACCGTTTTCTCAATAAAAAGCGTCGCATCGCAAAAAGGTAATAGATGCTTTCCTACAAACAAAATCCTAAGATTGCAAAATCACGATGCGAGATCACATATTGAAGAAATTCATCGCATCACAATTTTCATGTTCTTCAAGTATCACTTAAAGTGAAATATATCAAACCGCCAATATACGATGGCGTGTCTCGCAAATCGCATTTCGCAGAAAATATATGGTAATGGATGATTTCCACATGTAACGGATCAACGATATTATGATCTGCGATATTGTGAAGCAAATCGCAAAATCGCCTTATCGCAGATTTGAAGGGCTCGTCGTTCGAAAAAGCTTTTCCATAAACCAATGTCCAGTTATGCGCGTTAATGTTAATTTAATGAGTTAGTTGGCAATCATTAATGAAATATGGTTTTGATCTGATCAAAGAGCCATTTCACGTAAGGTGATATATTTTATATGATTTCGGCATTTAAAGCTTTATTGTCACCTTTTTCTTATCATTACTCTTTCCTCATTTGCAAATTGCAGGAGCGAAAAGCAGAGAGGTATACATAGCAGTGTTCAAAATATTATGGGAAAGAAAGGAAAGGCTCCGAGTTCTGAAGACAAAGAAATGACGCCCTTATACACGGACACCACCTGTAACAGAGATGCTGACATTACTACGTGGGAAGGCGTGCAAAGTTTACTTGAGGAAGAAAATCCCAGAATAATGAAAGTTATAGCTACTGCAGACTCACGTGGGTTATCTGAGGCATCAATTACAGAACTAGCATGCTCGTTCTTGCACCGGATAGCGGCGAGGCCCAAGATTCTTCCATACATAGACATGGTCAAATGGGTACTGGATAGTGTTGAAATAACAGATCGATAGTTTAAGACTCAAAGCTGAGAACTCATGGAGTCATTCTTTCCACAAAATTTAAGGTTTACATCCTCTAACAAAAAAATGCGCAAGAGGCGAAAAATAGCACCAGGGAAACCCGGATCAAGAAACTGAGCGCATCGTCGGGAAAAACCTCTTGAAAAGGAAAACCTCTAATCATTCAGTCACCTGTAAGCCTAGAAAATTGTAGGAAAAAGTGCTAAAGGCGAAAGGCAAAACCCGAGCTCTAAAAACCAGTGGTATTTATCAGGGATATCTTCAAGTGGTATGTAAATTTCTACCAAATGTGCAGCATCTACAAACAAGCTGGAGAAAGGCCCAAGAAAGAGCAGAGTCCATCAAAAAGTTAACCAAGTTAAACTGGGATGCTTACTGGCAGTACTTGGTTAAACCACATAGTCAATGCATGACTCTCAAATGTCTCACTAACTCTGCCGAGAAGATGGCACCAGCACTTGTCGATTCCGTTTTTGTAGGACAACTAAAGTTGGAGGTCGGCCAGCCAACTCTCCTCAAGCCGATGCTGGATGCTTGCGACTACAAGGAACAGATACATAGATAGTTAATTTCCAGTTTTACTTTTAGATTTAGTTTTGCTTTATTTTTTCCTAAAAAGAGGACGGTAATTTAAACCGCCTCCTATATTTTTGTAATAAACTATTTTTAGATTTAGCTAGTAGTATTTAAACCCTTCTCATGCATTTAGGGAAGGGTCCTGAAATTTATCAAAAACTTGTCCTCAGAACATGCACTTATGCACCCTCCGAGGAGGTTTTGATGAATGAATGGAACAAGATTTATTGACATTTGTGTTTAATATCTGCTACTGAAATTGCACTTTTGTACTCTTAGTAGATGTTGAATTAAGAAGAGATAAATCATTATTGCTTGAGCTCATGAGTAGAACTCGTTATAAATGGTACTTTTATCTCTTAACAATTTCTTCTTATGTGTTAAGGTGATTGTTGGCAGGTGTTGTCCTTGATGGCAACTCGCTCAGAGGTATGATACAGGTGTTGTCCTTGGTGGCAACTCAATCAGAGGACAGATCTTAGTATAGCAGGTCAAGAGAGAGATATATGCAGGTTAACCTTGATGAAAATGCATATACACACGGGTGAGAAGAACAAAAGGTGCGTATACGTACACACGCAGGTTCACAGAAGGAAAGGCACGTACGTGTCGGAAAACTAAGTTTTGGTTCATGGTATTTGGTCCAAAGTGTTGACTCCAAGTATTGGGTCCAAGGTATTGGTTCTAAGTGGTTTTGGACCATGGTATTGAAAGAGGCCTAAACCTATATAAGGAGAAGATCATTAAGCCAAGGGGTGGAAGTGGAAGTAATAAATGTATGATGAAGTGTGAAGATCTAGTATGCTGGTTATGGGTTTGTGATGCTTGGCTCGATCTCAATCAAGTTGGAAATGGCAGCGAAGGTATAAGTAATTATCTTTAGATCTGTACGTGGGTTCTCTCTGGTGAAAGCGCGTGTACACGTGGTTTTGACACAGTCAAGTAGCGTATACATTATGATATTTGATGTTTCAGGTTGCTGTTGGTTCTAGTGGTTGTTGCAGAGTTTTGGGCTCTGGTCTGTTTTCAGGTAACTGTATTTTGATGACAGGGTTTCAGTGATTCAATATTGGGTGATTCAGAGATTGATGATGCAGGTATAAGTTGATGATTGTATTGTAGTGGTGATTGTTTTGTATTTATGGAACCAGTATGAAAATTTATGAAACGTGGTCCCTAGAAGAAAAGAGAAGGTTGTAGCCTTCTGTAGGTCAACACCTACATACTAGTATCTCAGCTAGTACAAGAGCTAAGGGGGTTGTAGCTCCCTTCCAGGAGAAGCTCGAGAACGAGAGAAGGTTGTAGCCTTCTGCAGGTAGCAACCTACGTACTGGTATAAGACTGCACCAGTACAGAACCATTGTAAAAAGAAGTTTCTTATTAAAGAAGATAGAGACTAATTGCAGCAGGTGGTTTTCACCCACATTGGGCTTCCACCTTATATCATGGTGTTCATGTGTGTTGCTTATGTGTGATGATTTGTTCTGTTTTACTGCTCCTATTTATTGTTCATAATGTTTTGATGCACTCATTAAGGATCAACTATCTGAATCATAAGTTTACTGGATATACGCTTGTTGCATTACACATAGTTGTGTATACACACAGTTTTCCTTAATTGAAGTAGCGTATATGAATCTTAATATGGAAATGAAAAAGTTATATTGATTTGATAATACTGATTCACTCCCCCCCAGTATTATTTCCAACAATTGGTATCAGAGCAGGTCCTTTGGAAGAAGCTTGATTGCTTGAAGGAAAGATCCATCAGAATGGGTAATCAAGAAAGAGAAGCATCCATCAGGCCACCAATCTTTGATGGGAGCAACTTTGTCTATTGGAAGATAAGAACCATAGCATATATACAGTCGCTTGGAATGGATGTTTGGGGAATCGTGGAAGGAGGATACACATATCCATCAACAATTCCTACAGATACAGCAGAGAGAAAGCAATATGAACTCAATGCCAAAACGATTACTGTCTTATTGGGAAGTTTGTCACAATCAGAATTTGTCAAGGTCATGTAGTTCAAATCAGCCAAAGAAATATGGGACAAAATCATTCTAAGCTATGAAGGAGATGAACAGGTAAAACGAGAAAAGCTTCAAACTCTCAAAATACGGTATGAAAATCTTAAGATGCATAGTAATGAAAGCACAACAAATTACTTCCTGCGTATATATGAGATTGTCAATTGTATGAGGAATCTGGGTGAAGAATTTAAGGAAGTTGTCTTAGTTGAAAAGGTTTTAAGATCCCTGTCTGCTAAATTTGATTCCAAAGTTTCTGCCATAGAAGAAAAGGAGGATCTACAGAAAATCACTATGATGCAGCTTCACGGAATCTTAACTGCTTTTGAGATGAGAAAAGGAGGACCATCAGATATGAGAGAAGCCGCTTTCGGAGTGTCAGCAAATGAATCAGGATACATTTCAGAAGGAGAAGATGAGGTAAATTTTGTCAAGAATCTTGAAAGGGGATCTGGAAGGTTCGAAGGTAAGCTACCTTTCAAATGCTTTTCATGTGGTAGAGTTGGTCACTACGCTGCTAGATGCCCTCATAACAAAGGAAAGATGTCTGAAGAAGGTAATAGAAGTTATTATACCCATGATAAAAGTAATGACTCATCCAATAGTGATGAAGACATTAGACTTCTCATGGCATATGAAAATAAGGATGCAGAACTAGAAGAAGTTACCAGATTAAAAGAACAATTGGAGTCAGTAACCAGAGTAAGGGAGCAATTGCAGGATATAGTAAAAGATCAAAGCATAACAATTCAAAGACTTGAATCGAAGATCCTCTCTCTAAAAGAAGATCTTAAAGAATCAAAGAAATAGAATGAAGAAGCTCTTGAAGAAAAAGAACATGAAGTAATTGAATTAAGGCAACAAGTGGAAGAAGGAAGAAAAGCTGAAGAAAACATAAGGAAGCAGTATCTGGAAAAGGAAGAACAACATCAGGTTGAGGTAAATATCTTAAAAAGAAAATTAGAAGAAAAGGATAAACTGTTACGATTTCAAGATAGTACTAAGATTTTGGATGACATTCTTGGTAGTCAAAGATCCCTTACTATCAAAACTGGTCTTGGCTTTTATGAATCTATTGAAGGTGAATTTAGCTCACAAGGTGAGGTAAGGAACTCTAATGAGAATTCTGAAATGCTCAACAAGGAGATGAGAGGACAACCTCATCAACATCCAAGGAAAGAAATTCCTCAAAGAAAATCCTTTACTCCTAACTATGGAAGTGATAGATGATTATTTCATCCATTGAATAATGTTGAATGTTATGTATGTCATAATCTTGGACATGTTGTAGCCAGATGCAGAAGTAGAATGGTTCAAGACCGTCACACAAGATCATCACATTCCAGGTACTTCAAAGGATATTGTTTTTCTTGCAATATGTTTGGCCACAAAGCAATTGATTGCAATAGAAGGAGCATGAAACATGTAAGATGTTATGCATGTAACAAGTTTGGACATAAATTAAGGGAATGCAGGAGCAAAATTCAAACTCCAAAGCAAGAGGATTATACATCATCACAATTCCAGGTATTGAAGAAGATAGAATTAGAGACAGAAAGGTGTGATACAACTCAGTTAGCTGACATAACTGACACAAGGGAAACTGAAAGTGTAGACCTTCAGTATTCCATCTTGCATACGCTGATATAATAAATGTAAGTCGTGTATATATGCGAATCATAGGCTGCATAGTCGCGTATATGGAGCTCTGAAGAAAAGCAACAGAACAGACTCAAGAAATGATTTGGTCGTAGTATATGATGGCCGGCACAGGCTCAGGGGGAGCATATGCTTTGAATAATGCATTGTTGGCATTATGGTTAGAAGTCCTTGGTGATGATTCTTATCGACACATCTTGCTACTGATTGTTGATTGACCAGGAGAATGGATTGCAAGTTATGATGCTTATGGTGTAGATCATATGGTGTATGATAGTTGCTGATAACTATCATGGTCATGTTTAGGTCCTTAGTCCTTGTGAGTTCATATGATGTATTTTGTTACCCCACTATGCATGGGATGGATGATGTAATGGTTCTTGTTGTTGAGTCATGTATAAACATTTGCTATATCCCCACTTGGTTGGGTGGATGAGTCTAAAAATGGTGTATTCCCACTTGGTTGGGAGATTGATGTATAGAGTCATGTTATGCTTTTGCAGACCATGCATGTGCTCAGGGGGAGCATGAACGGATTGGTACATCTTGGCATATACAAAGGGGGAGCTCAATCAGAGATTTTAGTAGGTACTCAGGGGGAGTATGGACAGCAGAGGGAGAGAACTTCTTGGTCTTCCCTTTGCCCTTGATGTCAAAGGGGGAGAGTGACTTGGTGTGGTGGTTGCCATCAAGTCCAAAGGGGGAGATTGTTGGTAGGTGTTGTCCTTGATGGCAACTCGCTCAGAGGTATGATACAGGTGTTGTAATTGGTGGCAACTCAATCAGAGGACAAATCTTAGTACAGCAGGTCAAGAGAGAGATATACACAGGTTAACCTTGATGAAAATGCATATACATGCGGGTGAGAAGAAAAAAAGGCACATATACGTACACATTGTTATTGGGAAATCTAGTGTCCACTCGGAGCTGGAATCTTAGAAACAAACAAACTAAAACTACTTTCGCTTTCCTTTATGAGAAGTAGATAAGAGGGGAACGAAGGACACCAACCTCAGTCTTGCACTTAGTTCCTTGATTGGTTCCTCTCCCTTCTGACAGATCCTTGTCGCTTTGCCTTCGTCTACCCAACTTCAAAGAGCACTTGTGGAATCAAAGCAGCATAATACTATCGAAGAACAGAGATATACAATCATAAACAATATAGGACCAGATATATATTGACCACACAAATGCATATATCATCAAACATACAAGAATGTGGAGGAAAACTTGAATAGCTTTATTAATATCAAGAATAGCAAAGAGGATTACAACCAATTGTTCTGACCCAGCGTCATCCTCTCAGCATGAAAGCCCTTCTTCACCTCATGAAAAGCTTAGATCACCCAACGCTATGATATTCCACCAAGAAACCAATAGCACTTCCTTACATGATACAAAATTCCAGCCTCTAGATCTCTGGGATGAGGGATCCATATATAGATGATTGTAAGGGGGTGAGTCAGCTTCTGGGATTTTGATTAGTGTCCTCCTCTCTCTGATAGTTCTTGATTCCACTTGGAGATTGATGATCTCTTACTCATCCCTGGGTGAATTCAGAGAGGCAAGTGTCACAGGAGAAGTTTCTGGAAGATTCCATGACGATCCACCTTGCAAACTGTCTCTGCCATTTATCTACTCTCGCCCATCGCACCCTACAGAAGGGCTTTCCAGTATGCATCACACCCTTTTTCTCTGAGCAGGTGAGATGCATCGCACCCTCTGCACTAGGCAGTCTGTATGGTCCAGCTTTGACCAGTTCTGAGCAGTTTTCTATGGAGAACTTCTGGGAGATGATATAATTAGTTGACCTTGTTCCTTCAGGGTGTGAAGCAAAACTTTTAGGGACTTAGGAGCCCTTGGTTTATGGACATGTATGATCTGGGTTGCAGTGCCCAAAAATGTTTATAACAACTGCCCCCCAAAGCATGAGGTCGTTAATCTTTTGATGTCGGGTGAAATGCTTTATCATGAGGATCCGAAGTTTTTTCGAGCTGGAAGGCGACCTGTAATAAGATACAATACAATACATTACCTTCATAATATTTTTCATGATCTAGCTGAGGCGGGCATTCCCATGCTCAGCTTTATAAATTCATCTTCATGTACATAAGACAGATAACCGTCTATGTGGTAGACTGATGATTCTGATAGAGTCATCATCCTTTGATTTGGATGATCATCTGTGCAGCAATGATGTACATTTGATGTCTTTATTTTCCTGAATATATCGCAGCCCGGATGGATGAAACTAGATCCGGGGTCTTCAAACTCGTCCAATCTTCACTCGGAGTACAAGTTGATCCATGTGAAAGATGTTCTGGAGTCGAACATGGAAAGACATCGCCTGATTACCAGCCAATGATGTAAGCTGTTAACAAGCGCGAGAGGAATCACCGATAATGATGATGACCCTCAAGGTACTACAGTACAATTCGCGTGGTGTGAAAAGGGATTTGTCGTTGAACACCACGCAAAATCTTTCGGTCGAAGTCCATTGATGTAAACTTGTCGCCAGAAGTGAGAAACTTGCCATTGAGGCATGCAAGCTTCAAAGTACTGAAAGGTTTGTTCTTAACTCGACTTCTTGGATAATGAGCTGATGTCAACAAGAAGTGACATGTCGTAGGAGGGCCTTAATGAATCCCACATCTACGACATGGAACGGAGTAAATTATTTCGAAGATGAAAACCATCTGATGAAACAGGGTTCACGGTGGCGGTCATGAAAGAATGGAGCGTGAATGTATTGCAGCAGATGAGACATAGGTGAATTCTCTGAGCGACTTCTCTTGAACATACCGGCGACACTGACATGGATTGGTAGTGTTAACCCCAAATATGGATGGTGCGATGGACCAATGGTGATATGACCGGTGAACGGAATAACCCAACCCGACTCAGATGTGGAGTGAAAGTGTCATATTCAAGAGCGACTTGCTACCAATAAAGTTTCTTCAAGTTTTCTTCCCAATTTTTCCCCAGTCATTGCTGACCAGTACCTCTTTATTTTTGTCAAGCTTGAGGAGGATAACAGATGCTTGTTCTGTAATTTGCCCTTCGGGCAAACCCGTCACTATGTTTTAACGAGCCTAGCGACAGTGAAACTCGTTCTTGTCTAGATGGACAAGTTTTTCGCTATTTGGTTTTAACGAGTTTAACGACAAAGATAACTCGGTCCTTTTCAATTTTAGAGAGTCTGAAAGGGATGTAAAGGAAACTCCAATAATCCTTTTTCTTCATATAATCCCTTAAGTCTGAAAAAGTATAAAATAATACGAAAGGGATGAATTTGCGGTAATTTTAACGAGCCGAACAAAACAAGCGCTCGATCTTTTTGTGTAATAATCCCTCAGGTCTGAAAAGATTAAAATCTAGAGGAGGGATAGCACTCCCGGTAGCTTTAACGAGTTGGAGAGGCCAATTGCTCAGAAATCTCTTCATATTTTACGAGTCAAATGAAAATAGCTTAAAGGAGACTCGTTTTTTGAGGAACGAGTGATAATTTCAGGTAGCAGCTGATTCAAGGTAAGGTTTGGAATTTTCCAATCACGGCAGAGTCACAAGGATGGCTAACAGGATCACTCTTCGCAACTGTTCCTAAAAAAGGGGTAAACAATCAAATGGAGGTGAATGATCGGCTAAAATAGAGTGGAGGTGATGGTAAGAACACGACCAGTGCTCAAAAGCTGATGACAATGCATTCACAATGGTTATTTACCTGGGATTGGTTCATTTTTTAATGAGCTTAAACTCTGGGGGAACGTTTGCTCATTGCTAAGGTTTAATTTTTAACGAGCTTGAACTTCGCATAAAAACTGCTCGTGCTAGTCGTATAATAAGGATGTCTCATCGATAGGTTCAATTTTTAGGGAGCTTACACCATTTGAAACTTTGCTCTGGATCCTTTCATTATGCAAGTTAGGAATGACCAATCCTACGAGTTTAAAGGGTTGAGAGACTACAAACTAAGAAAATAAATGGTCGCTCTTTACTTTCAGGCAAAAAGGTTTGCATGCCCCCAGGCATAGCGAAGTAGAGTTTCCAGGTTACCATATGAAAGCTCTCACATTTGCAAGATTGCTCCGTCCGTGTTGTAGACATAACACTTCCTTGGTGATGTCTACTGAAATAGACAAATGTGAGTGGCATGGTCGCCTCCACTCACATAACTTTGACGAGGGAACCTTATTCCAGTCTAATCCCATTTTCTTAAACACACGGGTGTGTCAGACTAGTCATATATCCTCAGTGGAAACCTACCCTATACCCAAGGTTTTCCTGTCGAAACAAACCAGGGTGCATGCCCCCAGGTTTCAGTCATGTCCTCCCGAATCACTCGCGCTCTTCAGGTGGACAGACTAGATATTTATGAGACATTCCTTGCGTGAAAAGACCATTTAGGGATGGCATTTGACTATTAGCTATGTGTGAGCCGGGGAACGAAAGCTGGTCTACGAGCTGGACCACTCGGCCTTCATGTGGAAAACACATTACTCTAAAGAGTGAGGAGACAATGGCTCCCATGCTATAAATATAGTCGTGCCCAAGGAGTAGATTATAATCAAGAGGTCCTTGGACTACCATTACGTTAATATAAACGGTTTTCCTTCTCAACGTTATGGGCACATTGGGAAGGATCCCTAACGGTCGACTAGTTCCTTTGTCGAAGCCTGTCAGATTTCTCATCTCAGGCAGAAGCGATGGCGAACCAAGTGCTTCCCAAGAATTTGAGGAAAGGATACTCACAGAAGCCCCTTCATCTATGATGGTACCGACCATGATCATTTTGTAAGCTTGTACAATGATTTGGAATGGTACATTAGCCGGTAAACGGGGTTTGCCTAGTAGATTCCAATCGAAGGAAATGACTAGGTTGCTTGGAGGTGGGACCGAATAGACGGCCGGATATGACTCTGACGAACTTCCTTCCTGCGGTAAAGGAACGGGTAGATTGCCCCCATATTCATCAGAGTCTGTGTTTACGAAAAGAATTTGAACGGTGTTGTTCTTATTCTCTTCGGTGGTTGTATCATCTGAAGATGGACCTTCCGAAGACAAGACCGGGTCGACTGCCGCCTCAACCTTTTGACTTTCGTCTGGTGTGGATTCAGTGGGTTTATCTTCAATGACAGGTGCTTCGATCGACCATAATGGCATGTCGGTCGGATTTTCAACTAGCGATGGACTCGGCAAGAGTTTCTTGTATCCAAGAGGAAGCGGTAGTGGTGAAGCAAGACGGTTATCCAAGACTCTTTTAGCTTCGTCTAGGAAGGGACAACAGTGGATGACGTGATCACCTTCACACAGTTTATAAGGAAATTTACATTTCCTTTTCTGTCCAAATGCTTCGCTTTCACTAGTTGATGGTGTACTTTCAACATGATCTTCAGAGGTTGATGCCACCGGATTGTGCAAACGAGGAGACCAGTCCCTTAAGATTCGATGGATGCAAGGGCAATCTCGATGATAGTGGTCTCCTTTGCAAGTGACACATGGAGATTAAGGTTTGGACGGTGCAGTGTGCTGATTTTCACTAGATGATGCCCGGTTACCCCTTTTCACCTTTGGCTCCTTCTTCTTCTTCTCTTTCTTCTCCTTCCCCTTCTTCTCCTTCTTAGTTACTTGATTTTTGGCTTTACCAACTTCATCAAGCGAAGAGGAAGGAGGAGAGGGAGAATCGGACGAAGTAGAAGGTTGGGGGGTAACTTTAGTATCATCTAGTTGCTACCTTGATTATTTAGGAATCACGGTGTTCTGAATGACGGAGGTCGAGAAGAGCCATATTGGAAAGCCAATCGTCAATCCTGGAAGTGACAATGTGGCCATATGAGGTGCACCAACATCTCCCCAAGAGGAGAAAGGACTAGGATTTCCTCCAAGGGGAAATCCTTGGTTGGTGGACTCCATTTTTCTCAACCTAAGACCAACGCGGGAATGGTGATATTATTCCGATTAAAATAAATTTTAGACTCTTTGACACAACTTGTTTTTTCAATTTTTAAGAGTCGAGAAAAAACAAAAGATGACTCTAGTCACCTTCAATTTTTAATGAGCCTGAAGTGACAAGTGCTCAGATGGACCTTTTCCTTTAAGGAGTCTGAAAAGGAACGAAAGAGACTACTCTAGAAATCTAGACAGAGGGATTACCAAACCAATCGAAAAACTGCAGAATACTTTTTACGGTATGGCAGTCAATCTTCTCGAATGTTGTGTTCAGTGCATTACGACCGATAGGGCGGCAGACACGGCTTCATGTGGATAAAGGATATAGCCTATTTTTGTCTCCCAATAAGTACTCGACAGTACGTGGGAGCACAAGTCTGCACTGGCCCTTGTCGTCTCAAAGAGGAGGAATCACCCAACCAACAATGAAAGTGATAGTTACCAGGCTTTACGACGCCGGAATACGTCTCTAGCCTAGACTTGTAGATGTTGTGCGTTAGGTTCCAAAGTGTTTTTATGTTCATTGAATTTATTTTACAGTTGATATTTCTTAAGAAATTTGCCTTTCAAGTTCACCGCGTGATGTAGATATACAATTCCTAAAATGAAATCTAAGATGATAAAAAATCATTTAATCTTCTTTTTGCAATGAAAATCCTAGCTACTAAAGAAAGAGAGATGATATTCTTTCAACATAGAGCAGAGAGCACACACTAGATGCACTTTCCTAAATCAAACCAACAAGCAGTCTAAATGCAAATGCACATGCACGTATTTGTTTTCAGCTTTCTTAATGTGTGAATGACAAGAAGAATGCTAAGTACAAATCTGATTTATCTTTTCAAAGCGACAATACTAACAAATTTCTCTTCAAAAACGAAAGGAAGATAATGACGACACTTTGCGATTTTGAATTGAAAACTGATTTCGACACTTGAAAAACTACTAATTCAAATCAAATACAAGAGTAACTGTATAATCGACCATCAAGAACAATAGAATTCTTTTCTTTGACTGAAAACGACACTTGCAACACTTTCAAATCAAAAGACGACAGTTTGATTATGCTACTTTTTTGTAAAAGAGAACTGTAAATGGCGCACAATACATAAAAACATTCACAATTCTTTGTACTATGGAGGTGGAATCATGTAAAGGAAGGGAGCTTCCAAAGTGATATACTGATCACAAACAACAAAACTCCTGAATAAAGTTGAAGAGAGTGAACACAAAAACCAAAATCTGAGAGCAGAAGAGGTCTTGTTTGATCAGTGCACCTGCAACACAGGGAAAGTGTGATGCAGCGCACCTACTGCACACGGGAGGTGTGATGCATCCAGATTCCCAAGAGGAGAAAGTGCGATGGTCCAGGGACGAGACTTCAACTTGGTTCTGGGTCACAGTTTGCAGCTTATTTAAGGGATTTAGGCCAAGCTAATGATAGTTAGTAAATAGAAATCACAGGGGCTGATCTAATGAGGTTACTAGAGCCACTACTAGGGAAATTAGAAGGTTTGCAATTGATTGTTCAGTTTATAAACAAAACCCGGAGATAGACTGAAGCAACATTGATCTAGTTTGCACTTGCATAGAAAATGCAGTTCGAAGGCTAGCTGGCTTGACTTTAGGCTCCGTCTGTAATTTTATAAAACAAACAAATATAGACAAGCAAACAATCTATTCGCTCCCCAATGGAGTCGCCATTTTGTTATTGGGAAATCTAGTGTTCACTCGGAGCTGCTAGTCCCACTAAGACTGGTAGCTATCTTAGAAACAAACAAACTAAAACTAATTTCACTTTCCTTTATGAGAAGTAGATAAGAGGGGAACAAAGGACACCAACCTCAGTCTTGTGCTTAGTTCCTTGCTTGGTTCCTTTCCCTTCTAACAGATCCTTTCCGCTTTTCCTTTGTCTACCTAGCTTGAAAGAGCACCTGTGGAATCAAAGTAGCATAATACTATCGAAGAACAGAGATCTACAATCATAAACAATATAGGACCAGATATATATTGACCACACAAATGCATATATCATCAAACATACAAGAATGTGGAGGAAAACTTGAATAGCTTTATTAATATCAAGCAAAGAGGATTACAACCAATTGTTCTGACCCGGCATCATCCTCTCAGCATGAAGCCCTTCTTCACCTCATGAAAAGCTTAGATCACCCGACACTATGATATTCCACCAAGAAACCAACAACACTTCCTTACAAGATACAAAATTCCAGCCTCTGGATCTCTAGGATGAGGGATCCATATATAGATGATTGCAGAGGGGTGAGTCAGCTTCTGGGATTTTGATTAGTGTCCTCTCTCTGATAGTTCCTAATTCCACTTGGATATTGATGATTTCTTACTCATCCCTGGGCAAATTTAGAGAGGCAAGTGTCACAGGAGAAGTTTCTAGAAGATTCCATGACGATCCACCTTGCAAATTGTCTTTGCCATTTGTCTACTATCGCCCATCGCACCCTATAGAAGGGCTTTCCAGTATGCATCACATCCTTTTTCACTGAGCAGGTGAGCTGCATCGCACCCTCTACACTGGGCAATCTGTATGGTCCAGCTTTGACCAGTTCTGAGCAGTTTTCTGTGGAGAACTTCTGGGAGATGATATAATCAGTTGACCTTGTTCCTTTAGGGTGTGAAGCAACACTTTTAGTGACTTAGGATCCCTTGGTTTATGGACATGTATGATTGGGGTTGTAGTGCCCAAAAATGTCTATAACACACATGCAGGTTCACAGAAGAAAAGGCGCGTACATGTCGGAAAACTAAGTTTTGGTTCATGGTATTTGGTCCGAAGTGTTGACCCCAAGTATTGGGTCCAAGGTATTGGTTCTAAGTGGTTTTGGACCATGGTATTGAAAGAGGCCTAAACCTATATAAGGAGAAGATCATTAGGCCAAGGGGTGGAAGTGGAAGTAATGAATGTCTGATGAAGTGTGAAGATCTAGTATGCTGGTTATGGGTTTGTGATGCTTGGCTCGATCTGAATCAAGTTGGAAATGGCAGCGAAGGTATAAGTAATTATCTTTAGATCTGTACGCGGGTTCTCTCTGGTGAAAGCGCGTGTACACGCGGTTTTGACACAGTCAAGTAGCGTATACATTATGAGATTTGATGTTTCAGGTTGTTGTTGGTTCTAGTGGTTGTTGCAGAGTTTTGGGCTCTGGTCTGTGTTCAGGTAACTGTATTTTGATGACAGGGTTTCAGTGATTCAGTATTGGGTGATTCAGAGATTGATGATGCAGGTATAAGTTGATGATTGTATTGCAGTGGTGATTGTTTTGTATTTATGGATCCAGTATGAAAATTTATGAAACGTGGTCCCTGGAAGAAAAGAGAAGGTTGTAGCCTTCTGTAGGTCAGCACCTATGTACTAGTATCTTAGCTAGTACAAGAGCTAAGGGGGTTGTAGCTCCCTTCCAGGAGAAGCTGGAGAATGAGAGAAGGTTGTAGCCTTTTGCAGGTAGCAACCTGCGTACTGGTATAAGACTACACCAATACAGAACCATTGTAAAAAGAAGTTTCTTATTAAAGAAGATAGAGACGAATTGCAGCAAGTGGTTTTCACCCACATTGGGTTTCCACCTTATATCATGGTGTTCATGTGTGTTGCTTATGTGTGATGATTTGTTCTGTTTTACTGCTCCTGTTTACTATTCATAATGTTCTGATGCACTCATTAAGGATCAACTAACTGAATCATAAGTTTACTGGATATATACTTGTTGCATTACACATAGTTGCGTATACACATGGTTTGCATTAACTGAAGTAGCGTATATGAATCTTAATATGGAGATGAAAAAGTTATATTGATTTGATAATACTGATTCACCCCCCCCCCCCCCCCTCTCAGTATTATTTCCAACAATATTCATGTTTAGTTATTTATGTATGAATGCTTGAATGCTTGAGTTATCATTTGGCACTTCTGTACGGTGATAGAAATTTATTTATGCTTAATATATGAGTGACTTATTATGCGATATGTTTTTCATAACTGTTCGGCTAAATTTTTATACGAAACAGTTAATATTTATTGAATTCTTTTCTTATAGAAATTGAATGATCTTTATTACCAATTGCTGTAGAAAATATTTTAGATCGCATAATTGAAAGATTAAATCCCGGGTTAGTTTTAGAATTAGATATTTCTGTTCATTTGAATACAATTGCATGTTGTTAAATTATAATTAGAATAAAAGCATTTTACTTAGAAATTATTAGGAAGGAAATATCAATTCTCAACACACACACACATGAATTGGGAAACTGGTCCCATATCCCTAGTTGGACCCACTATACCAAACAGAAAAGGAGCTGCTAACCAAGGTCCGGATCGGGTGGGTATCCCCCTTGTTGTAGACCTGATTTTCGGGGCTTCAACACCAGGGCAGGTCTTTTTATTTCAAGAGTGTCAGCACTATATATGCAGTGAATTTAGAGGTCAATCTATGCTGGAATAGTTGCAATTGTTAATGCCTATTTATCTAAATTCAATCCAAACACTTCTGAAAGGAATTCATAACACACTTTGCAATTCTACTTAACCTATTCTGAAAGCAAATGAATCTGAATAAAAATAGAAAGAATCACACTTGGCAATCTTAACTGGAATTGAAACTAACTTATTTAACATGAAAAGGAGCTATGATAATTGAGCAACAAATGATGATTGAACAACAAATGATAATTGAACAGAAAATGACCATATAAGCATCTCATGGAAAACAATCAATTCTAGCTTTGAAATCTATGATAACGTTACTTAGAATGAACAACAATCTAATGCTAGAATTAACATAATCAATTCAATAAAGAGCATCACACATATGTATCACACAACTAAATCTTGAATCTTGAATAAACAACAAATGTAAATCAGAATCATCAATCCTCATAGTAATTAGAATGATATTAACTTGACAATAACAAACAATAAAGAATAAACATAAATGATTATAACATAGGTGAAGCAATATATCTTCTCTTCATCGGGCCCAAAGTCTGCAGAAGTCCCCGCTATTAGATATTCATAATACGATTAAGAATTAAATGTAGTCTTCTTCATTAAAATAAGTAACAGAGTTACAACATCACCAAGATGAAAGTATTATATGTCCAAAAGAATAGTTACAATCTGTGAATTTCTAGACTAGCTGTTCAGTGTGCCTTTCGGCCTTATATAACATTTAAAAAAGTAAATAGATAAAAGTGAATCCTTGGGATCAAGGGATCTTGAGGATTTCGCAATATGCGATCTGATTCCATCATAAAATAGCTTTGGCCTGCCCAGTCTTTCGTTGTCCTGCTTACCCTAGACGATGTATTTTTCCTTTAATGGCTGTTGTTGAAATGTCGATTGAACAACCATCGTCCAATCCGCGTCTCTGCACATAAAGATAGTAAAAGTCAGTTTTTCGTGCCTAGATTTATCTAATGTGTTACTAATCGCTTTTACCCAACTTTAGCTATTTTTTTCTCTATTTTGATCCATAAAACGAAGATAAACATATGAAGACAAATGCTAAATTAGGCTATTTACGAGGAGAAAACATACCTTTTTCTCATCCCAACATACTCCCCAGCTTACCTTATTGCATGTCCTCATGCAATCAGATGGTTAAGGTGTAATTGAGTTAAGGAATAGGTTGGGTATACTTCCTCCTTGTACAGCTTGAAACCATTTTTCTTTTTAAGCACATCGAAAGCTTGGTTCACTTCTTGAGCTGTCAAGTTATAATCATTGCGGTACCTATCTAGGGGATACCAGATAATTGGGCTTCTATATCGGCACCCTATCCACTCAGGGCCCATGCTAAATACCATGTTGTTGTACTTATGTAAGCGAGTGGAGGAGATTTGAAATTCCTGAATCCAAATTGGCTCTCTGTTTATGATAGTATTGCTGGAGGCTTCCCATCTCTGCCTGGCTGCAGATAAGGCTTCTTTTTTGATTTCTTGGAAGTACTCCTTCCCGGATTGTATAATGTCTGTTTGCAGTGGTCCTAATTGGCCCACAACACCTGTTCGTTTCATAAATTGTTTGTGTTGGACAGAGAGGTGCAGGGGTTTTGTAGGCTCTCCCCTAACCCACAGGTCTATGCCATATTCTCGTTTTCTAAAAGTATTATGGGCCTTGGCCCATTTGATCTGGTTAGTAGCAAAGGAAATAAAGGCCTGGAATTGGATATCCCCTATGAAGGGGCCAAGATTTTTGTCTCTGTCATCTTCTAAAAATAAATTATGCATGTACAATTCACACAGGAGGCGTTGTACCTATTTGTTCTGCTCCTTGAAACACTTAACAAAATCTGGGGTGGTCTTAATTTCTACTGACTTGCCAGCTTTAACAGCTTTGACCTTCAATAGGAGATATCTCTCTAGTAAGAACAATGTGTAGTTGGTAGCAGGAGCTCGACATGACAGGGCATCTAAATAAATAGAGCAAACAGTCTCCAATTGCTCTTTAGCCTTCTGCAACTTGACCTGTGCTTTTTTGACTTTCTTTTGTTCATCCTTATAATTTGAAAAAGTTTCATCCTTTGTGACCGTGAGTGCCTCAAATTTCTTTCGTAATTCTTGGTGTACTCGCAGGGGCACTACTTCCTCTTTATGCCGAGTCAATTCCTCCTGAGTCTTGACTAGCTCATTCTGCAATTTCCTAATGACCGCTTCCCTTACCAAGGGAATGTAGGCAGGTGTCTCATCTGTCTAGACCTCATCATCCTATGTTTCCATTGGGTCAGTCTGAACAACAGCCTCGGCCGCTTCTCGAATCATGCAACAATCAGCTTGGGTGTTTTCTTCAGTATCAGTTTGAATGGCAACATCAACAGTAGGGAAGTCTGTTTGAGTTTCCTGTGGGCAAACACAAGGATCCTCTATCTGCATTTCACTGTCTTCTAAAAGACATGGCTCTGTTTGGGTTTCTTTTGAATAAACCAACAAGGTTTTAGTCTGGGTTTCAACATTTTCCCCAGGGCAATATTCAGTTTGGGTCCCTGTGGTCTCCAATTCTGCTTTCACTTTCTTAACCCTGACTGCCTCCTTCAACCACTATCTTAGCTGCTTAATTATTTTATTTTTCCTCCTATATTTCTTGAGCATTTTCCTAAGTCTATCCTTGTATGTTTGCTTTGTTGTGAGGCTTCTGACCAGCGGTGGCACAGCTGTATTTACTTCAGGTCCCTGTTCAGGTGGAATTGTGTCGACATCAGGGTGGGGTTCTATTGGAACTGTATCTCCCGATGGATATTCACCTTCCAGGTCTCTTTCATCATGAATTTCTCTCTCAGGAGACCCCAATGGAATGGTGTCTCCTGAGCAATTATCGTTTTCAGGGCTTTCTTCTAGGTGGGCCTCGTCCTCAGGGGACTTCATAAAACTAGTATTTCCTAGTTGATTTTCACCTCCCAAGGTTTCATCTGTAGGGTTTTCTTTAGCTAGGGGGTCTAGTGGACTAGTAACTACTGTTTGATTTCCTTCTCTAATGGTTTCTTCTACATGCACTTCTACTTCAAGGGGTTTCTCCATAGAAGGGACTGGTTCCCTCTGTTCTTCCAAATTATCAGTAAACGATAGGGTTTGATCATGACCAGAACTTCCAGCAGGTGCAGACTGGTTGGGGGAACAATTTCGCCCTTCATTATTCTCGGATTGCTCCCTTCCTTCACAAAATATCCCCATGTTTTCTAGTACTCTGGCCACCTCTTCCTCATAGTCTTACAAGGAATCATCCTGTGGACTTGGAGGGGATGTGTGAGATGGCCTGACCTCATTTATTTGAATTGGGGTATGTCACTATGACTTCACCCACACATAGAGTTTTTGTTTTGCTCGGCCTAAAGCCACAAAGGAATTCTTCCTTTTTTGTGTCCTTTTTGGACCTGTGGCTCTTGGCCCTTTCTATTCAGTTGCTGGGTTTTCTATAGGTGGGGCCAAAGTAGGATTTACAATATTATCCCAAGTTAGCTGTTGTTGCGCCAGTCCATGAATGATGATCAATTTGATCAACCCATGATGACTAATGACTGTATGTGGGTCCTTTTATTTTCTAACTCGACGAGCAACATCATGCAATAGGGAATTTCAATAAAAACAAGTTAACTGTTAATTTATGTTTTAAAATAGCTAACCGTTTAAGTTGGCGGGGCTTTACCACGTCCTGTCATCCATCACATGTGATGTACCTCTGCATAATGGCTATCAAATCCTGCCATGGCTATCTCAGAGCTGTAGGGTGAACTAATTTTCCTGTTCGCACCAATTGCTCATTTGGGTCCTGAAAAACTATGACCGTATTGTGCAGAAGAACATGTTTGTCCGTCCACTTTGTTCCTTCTGCTGGAAGTCCAACGACTTCAGCTATGACTACTTCGAAGACTATTATGTTCCTGCCTCTTACTGTGGTGCTGCCATTCTGCAAATTCTGCAGAAATTGAAGTGTCAGCTCTTCGCGAAATCCCTATAATTTATTCAAATATTGCATCCAAACGACGCGCTCAAGAATTGCACGAGCCTGGTCTGATACCATGAACATTGTGGGTTCATTTCAGATGGCTCTACTTCCCATGGCTATTGTTTTCCTGTGACTGGTTCACTTGCATGTACTTCTCTCACACTTTCAAAGTTTAGAATAGCAGTAGAGAACGTTAGAGCTATTGACAGGGAAATGGCGTTGTTTAGAGAATTAATATCACATACAGTCAAGTAATTTGTCTCGTCAGCAATATTTGACGCAGGATCATAATCAATCCGCATGCTTTCCATAATGGTTGTTGTCCTTCCTCCAATTAGAAATTGTTTGATAATTATTACACATACACAATCATCATGCGGTCCTTTAACCGGAAATCAGTTTAATAATTATCACACAACTATCCATAAACTGTCACAGATGTTGTTCATACGCAGACCATCCCCCTTCCAATGATAAAAGGGCGTCCACGTCCAACAAGCAAGGGAAAAACAAGAGAAAGCATCGGTACATCATAAATGAAGTCAACCAATCAATAAAAGCAGTGCAATATACAACAACGGCAATCAAACCAGTGCACGTCAACAAATTTGCAATGCCCATAAATTAAAACAGAGATTTAAACCATTATGTCAAAATATTTTTACCTTAAGTGGAAAAGTATCAAATGCATGATTGGCGGTAAGTATTAATGACTGTCATTAAAGTGATTGGACAAATATGATATAATGAATATAAGATATAAGTTACCATGCATGTTGGCTTTTTAGGAATGTTGTTCAAATGGGAAATTTTCCTTTAGAAATGAATCCATGGGTGGTAATAGGATAGAAAGAATTTGGCAGTGTCACATAGTACTTCAATACCACAAGCAGAGCCACTGCTGCTAGCAGGCATCCATAGCCTTGACAGGGTTTCTTTTTAACCCTTCAAATGAGCCAGAGTCCTCCTTTTGATTTTTAGATGATTCTCTCTTTTCTTGCTATAAAGAGACCACTATGCTGGCATGGTAACTAGATAATCATAGTGACATTCACCAGGATATAACAAAGTGATTAGGCTGGCTCATGATGAGACCCCCTATCCTTCAGGCCGTTTTAATTATCAAGAAGGTTATTACCTTGGTTTGGTGGCCAAAATGGAATTTCACCCATTGCATCCTTATGATCATGGTAGGTTGGCTCATATTGAGACCCCTTATCCTCTTTAAGAAAATGTTTGTTTCATTTTCATATTTCTATATTTTCATATTTTCATATCTTGATGCTTTTATTATAAAAAGAGGGAGGCTCATTTACTCCTTAAGAGTTAGGCATGGCGTAAGAATTAAAAAAAATGCCAACGAAAGCTATACTTTTACCCTCATATCATCATATCAAAGGGATTTACCCATTTGAAAGTGTGAAAGATAAACCAACATGGTATTAAAATAATAAATCATTTTATGATGTGTCCAAAGGAAAGATATTCAGCGAGTCATTATAAATATGCACCATGTCAGCTTTTGAATAAAAAAAGTCATCAAAAGGTTTCATAGGTCATAATGGTATTAACATTATTGTTTTTCTTTATCTTAGGCACAAATCCAACCAGATGATTTTTATTCAAAACATAAAAGAGAAAGAAAAATGGCAAAAAGAATGACCGACGATGAAATAGCAAAGAGAAATCACAATTATTCATTCTACTGATTTAAACAATAAACATACAAAAAGAAAAATCGGGGTTGTTCAATTGATTGAACAACAATCATTCAATTGATTGAATAGCAAAATTGTAAGAACTCAAAAAGTGATGTTCAATTGATTGAACAACAATCATTCAATAGATTGAACAATGAAATTGTAAAAACTCAAAAAGTGGTGTTCAATTGATTGAGCAGTAATCGTTTAATAGATTGAACAACAAACACGCAAAAATGTGTTATTCAGTTGATGGAATAGAAATCGTTCAATTGATTGAACAGAAAACACGCAAAAAGTGATGTTCAATTGATTGAACAACAATCATTTAATCGATTGAACAACAAACACGCAAAAAGTGTTGTTTAATTGATTAAACAACAATTTTTCAATCAATTGAATAACAAACACACAAAAGGTGTTGTTCAATTGATTGAACAACAATCGCTCAATCAATTCAACAACAAACTTGCCAGAAATCACTGTTCAATTGATTGAACAACAAAAACACAAAAATAAGTGTTGTTCAATTGATTGAACAACAAAAACACAAAAATAAGTGTTGTTCAATTGATTGAACAACAATCGTTCAAAAGATTGAACAAAAACACACATATGAAAATAAGTGCTGTTCAATTGATTGAACAACAATTGTTCAATCTGTTGGGTTGTGTTATATTCTTTCCACGACTAGCCCACATAGTTAACTGTGGGGTTAGAGGGGGGGCGGAGCCCCCCCCTTTGTTGCGCTGATTGCGTAGCGAGGGGAGGGGGGGGGGGGCGTCACAAGGGTTTTGAGGGGTGTAGGTAAAATTTTTGGTTTTGGACCCTATGTTAGGTTGGGCGGACCCACCTATGGTTTTGTGCATGATTTTCGCACATGTTTTTGGACGCGATGGTTTTCGGTCCATGGTTTTGGACACGATGGTTTTCAGTCCATGGTATTGGAAGCTTCGACATGTATAAATATCTATTGTAACATTGAAAGGAACATAATGAAAAATCAAGTTGGTAGTCCTGGTTTTGGGATCTAGGGGAAAATCTCTGTGTATATGTGTTTTATGTGTTATGCTCTCACATTGTTTATTTTCTATGTTTTAGAATTTGTATGCAAGTAATTTCTATACGGGGTTAAAACCTACATTTTGTATCAGAGTTGTTTTGGCTTTAAGGGAACGCCTTTGTTGCTAAGGGGTTTCGCTCAGGCTTGTGGTAGAACCTATTCAGTGGGAGATCTGCGGGATCGATTCTGGTGGTGAAAGAAGATGGCGAGTAGTGGAAAGATAGAGATAGATAAATTTAATGGTTAGAGTTTTGAGTTGTGGAAACTCAAGATGGAGGATCTGTTGGTGGATAAAGATCAGTGGATCGTAGTAGATCTAGGTACTAAACCAACAGGAGTGTCCGATGAAGAATGGAAGAAGTTGGATTAGAAGGCAAAGAGCACAATATGATTGTGTGTCTCAGATTCAGTATTGTTGAATGTATCAGGGGAAGCTACGACGAAGGATTTGTGGGACAAGTTAGGGACTTTGTACCAATCTAAGTTTCTTGTGAATAAACTATTCCTACGAAAAAAGCTGTATAACCTAAGGATGAAAGATGGAGACTCGGTGACAGAGCATCTGAATGTGTTTAATACTATGGTAAGTCAATTATCATCTGTTGATATTAAAATTTCAGATGAAGATAAGTGCATCAGTTTGTTGTGTTCTCTATCACATTCGTGGGATAGTCTAGTTATTGCAATAGGTAGCAATGCAACTGCCTTGTAGTTTGATGAAATAGTCTCATCCTTGCTAACGGAGGAGATGAGACAGAAAAATATGGAGAGCCAGAATGGTGATGCCTTGTCAATATGAGGACGGTCCCAGAATAGAAACAAAATAAGTCATCGAGTGGGAGATTCAATCTAGATGGAGATCTAAATCTCCAGGAAAACCTCTAAAGGTGGTGTGTTGGAAATGCGGAAATGAAGGGCACTAAAAAAGGGACTGTAAATCTAAAGCTCTTGACAAAGGAAAGGGATCTGATGATGTTTCTTCTACAGAGGTGAAGACCACCACAGATGAAGGTGGGGATGTGTACTTGGCTTCTTCAAGTACACATGTAGATCATGAGGCATGGTTGATTGACTCAGGTGCATCCTTTCACTTCAATCTCCATAGAGAGTGGTTCTACGAGTATAATAAATACGATGGTGGTGATGTCTCCTTAGGGGATGATAGGAAGGCTAGAATCATTGGTCACAGAAAATTAAAGTTGAAGTTCCAAGGTGGAAGGATTAGAACACTTCCGAGTGTTCTACATATTCCTGCATCAGCCAGAAATCTGATTTCTGTAAGCAAGTTGAATGATGTAGGTGTAAAAATAATGTTCAAGACTGCAAGATGGTTCGGGGAGCACTGGTATTGATGTGGGGAGTTCGGATTGGAACTCTGTACAAGCTGCAAGGTAGCACGGTTGTTGGTGGGTGCAACAGTTCTGTGGTTCCTGAAAACGAAGCAGAAAATGTAGTGGTCTCTGGAGAGAAGACCATGCTATGGCATCAAAGGCTTGGACATATTGGAGAGAAGGGCCTTCGAATACTTCATGGTAAAGGTATGGTATAAGGTATGAGTAATAGCTCTCTGGATTTTGATTTCTGTGAAAATTGTGTATATGGGAAGCAGAATCAGGTGAGTTTCCCCTCTGGTGGTGAGAGGGAAAAACATATATTAAAGCTTGTGCATAGTGATGTGTTTGGACCTATGAAGGTTCCATCACTGGGTAAGTTTGTGTACTATGTACCATTTATAGATGACTTCTCAAGGAATACATGGATATATTTCCTTAAGAAGAAATATGAAGTCTTTGACAAGTTTAAAGAATTCAAGGCTCTGGTGGAAAACTAGACAGAGAAGAAGATAAAGGTGCTGAGGACAGATAACGGTGGAGAGTTTTGTAGTAAGGAATTTGAAGAATTCTGTAAGAAGTGTGGTATAGTACAGCAGAAGACTACTCCATATACACCTCAGCAAAATGGAGTTGCAGAAAAAATGAACAAACATTGATAGAAAGGGCAAGAAACTTGCTCAATGGTGCTGGGTTAGGACAGGAATTATAGGCAGAGGTAATGGAGACAACATTTTACCTGGTCAATAGATCACCTTCATCAGCATTGGAGGATAAAACTCCTCAAGAGGTATGGACTGGTAAGAAACCCTCTCTTTCACATTTGAGGGTATTTGGATGTGATGCATATGTACATGTTCCAAAGGAGAAACGAACCAAGTTGTATAGTAAATCTAAAAAGTGCATCTTTATTGGGTATAAGGATGGTTTAAAGGGCCATAAGCTTTGGAACCCAGTAACAAGGAAGGTTGTGTACAGCTGAGATGGTGTTCAGAGAGGTGAAAGATGTTATTAAACATGAAGTCCAACCAAAGGAACCTGAGAATATAGAGTTTGAGCTAAAGGAGGAAGAATCAAACTCTACAGCAGAGGAGGAATCAGAAGATGAAGAGCCACAAACTCCGGGTGTGAGAAGATCAGTTCAAGAAAGAAGGCAGCCAGAAAGGTATAGTCCATCTACTTTCTGTTCAAATTTTGCTTTATCTATTACTGATGATGAGCCCAGAACTGTGAAGAAAGCAGTA
Source organism: Pinus tabuliformis (assembly GCA_031772625.1). Classification (NCBI taxonomy): domain Eukaryota; kingdom Viridiplantae; phylum Streptophyta; class Pinopsida; order Pinales; family Pinaceae; genus Pinus; species Pinus tabuliformis. Next base: position 1,232,983,939 of record CM062817.1, on the reverse strand, counting down.
GATTCAGAGGATGGAAAACTCTGGAAAGAGGTCATGGTTGATAAAATGGCATATTTGCACAAAAATGAGGCTTGGGATCTGGTGGAGTTGCCGGTTGGAAGGAAACCCATTGGCAACAAATGGGTGTTCAAGAAGAAGACAAATGTAGAAGGAAAGGTGGAGAAATACAAAGCTCGGTTGGTAGCAAAAGGTTATTCCCAGGTGCCAGGAATTGATTTTGGTGATATTTTTTCTCCTGTTGCTAAGGTAACTTCTATTATATTACTTTTATCTATTGCTGTTGCTTTTGATTTTGAGGTAGAACAGATGGATGTGAAGACAACATTTCTTCATGGGGATTTGGAAGAGGAAATCTACATGAAGCAACCTGAAGGCTTTGCGGTCAAGGGTAAGAAAGAAATGATATGCAAGTTAAATAAGTCTCTGTATGGGTCAAAACAGTCACCAAGGATGTGGTATTAGAAATTTGATACATTTATACGAGGACTTGGCTTCACCATAAGCAAAGCAGATAACTGTGTGTATTTTAAATTAATTGGTGACCGTGTTATTTATTTGGTCTTGTATGTGGATAATATGTTGATGGTTGGAAATGACAAAGAAATTATTCAGGATTTGAAGACCTAATTGTCCTCCAAATTCGACATGAAAGATCTTGGTGCAGCAAAATATATTTTGGGCATGGAAATTAAAAGAGATCGGGCAAAGAGGAAACTTTGGTTAAACCAGAGGAAGTATGTCGAGCCAATATTGCAGAGATTTAATATGCAGGATAGTAAACCGGTGAAGGTTCCTATTCTTGTAGGTGTAAAGCTATATGTTGAACAGTGTCCCAAGACCCAAGAAGAGGAAGAGTATATGTCCCATGTTCCATATGCAAGTGCAGTCGGTAGCGTGATGTATGCGATGGTTTGTACTAGACCAAACATTGCACATGCAATGGGAGTATTGAGCAGGTTTATTTCAAAACCAAGGAAGGAGTATTGGACAACAGTGAAGCAGGTTTCCAGGTATTTGTGTGGCACTAGTGATTATGGTTTGTGCTACCAAGGAAGACCAGGATTGGAAAAAGTTTTGGATATTCCTGGCTTTGTTGATGCAGATTGGGCTGGGGATCTGAATCAGAGAAGATCTACAAGTGGGTATGTGTTTAACCTATTTGGAGGTATAGTCAGTTGGATGAGTAAGAAACAATCTGTAGTGGCACTATCAACTACAGAGGCAGAATATATGGCAGCCACTCATGCAAGCAAGGAAGCAGTTTGGTCGCAGAGATTGTTTTCAAGTATGGGGTTAGTACAGGTAGCTATAAGGATAGATTGTGATAGCCAAAGTGCAATTTTCTTGGCAAAGAATCCTGCACATCATTCAAAGACAAAGCACATTGATGTTCAGTATCACTTTGTGAAGGATATGATAGAAGACAAAAAGGTGTTACTAATAAAGGTGGACACTTTGAAGAATACTGCAGATGCATTGAAAAAATCCGTGAGCTCTGAGAAGTTCTCTTGGTGTAGAGAAACAATGGGCATTGCAGGGTTGGATAAATGACTAAGCTCTCTTGTGGCTCCATATGGAAAGAAAACAACAAGTGGGAGAATGTTGAGTTGTGTTATATTCTTTCCACGACTAGCTCACGTAGTTAACCAGGAGGTTAGAGGGGGGGGCGGAGCCCCCCCGCCTTCCAAGGTAGCGCCCCGGAAAATTTTGGTTTTGGACCCTATGTTAGGTTGGGGGACCCACCTATGGTTTTGTGCATGATTTTCGCACATGTTTTTGGATGCGATGGTTTTCGTTCCATGGTTTTGGACGCGATGGTTTTTGTTCCATGGTATTGGATGCTTCGGCATGTATAAATATATATTGTAAAATTGAAAGGAACATAATGAAAAGTCAAGCGAGTAGTCCAGGTTTTGGGATCGGGGGGAAAATATCTGTGTATATGTGTTTTATGTGTTATGCTCTCGCATTGTTTATTTTCTATGTTTTAGAATTTGTATGCAGGTAATTTATGTACGGGGTTAAAACCTACACAATCAATTGAACAACAACACACATATGAAAATAAGTGATGTTCAATTGATTGAACAACACCTACAAAACACATCCAAAGGCAAGAAAAATCCTCATATTTACATGGTGATGCCTAACTAGATTGCAATCAACCATAAAGGAATATATACATTATCTACAACTTAAAGAAAAATACAATTTCACGAGAGCAAAGCTGCTAGGTCATCACTCCCTGCAGCTAAAATTTGCATGGTGGGGTCCTCACGTACCTGTTGGCAGAAAGACTCCTTGGTGAGTGGTTTGTGATAAAGGCGCACCCGATGCCCATTCACCTTGAAAGAATGGCCAGACCCATCAATGGTAGTGTTATCCAAAAACCTAGTGTCTATTCAGAGCTGCTACTCCCACTAAGACGGGTAGCTATCTTAGAAACAAACAGATTAAAGTTACTTGTTTCTCCTTTACGAGAGAGAGATGGGAAAGAAGCAGAGAGTACCAACCTCAGTCTTCCGCTTGGCTCCTTGCTTGTTTCCTTTCCCCTTTGACAGGATCTCGCCACTGCTTCCTTACTTGTCCCACTTCAAAGAGTACCTGTAGATTCACGACAGCATAATACCATCAAATCATAGATATCTTTCACTGTAAACAATATAGGATTAGATATATATTGACCATACAAATGCATATACCAACACAATATTCAGAGATACACAAGAATATGGAGGAAAACTCAAATAACTTTATTAGTAAAAGTAGTAGAAGAGAGGATTATAACCACTTGGTCTGACCCAACGCCATCCTCCCAGCTTGAAAGCCCTCTTCACCTCACACAAAGCAACATCACCCAACAATGTCTTCAAAGAGAAACCAGCAGCACCTCTTTGCAAATTACCAAATTCCAACCTCTGGATCTCTGGGATGAGGGATCCATTTATAGATATTTTTAGGGGGGTGAGTCAGCTTCTGGGATTTTGATTAGTGTCATCTCTCTGATAGTTCCTAGTTCCACATGGAGATTTTAGATCTCTTACTCATCCCTGGGCGAACTTAGAGAGGCAAGTGTCAAATGAGCAGTTTCTAGAAGATTCTCTGGGTTTCCACTTAGCAAACTGCTTGTGCCATTTGTTCATTCTCGTTCATCACACCCTATATAAGGGCTTTCCAGTATGCATCACACTTTTTGCATGTGGCAGGTGAGATGCATCACACCTTTAGCACTGAGCAGTCTGTATGGTCCTGCTTTGACAAGTTCTGAGTACTTTCTCATGGAGAACTCCTGGGAGATGATGTAATTAGCTAACCTTGCTCCTTTAGGGTATGAAACAACACTTTTAGGGACTTAGAATCCCTTGGTTTATAGACATATGTGATTGGGGTTGCAGTGCCCAAATATGTCTATAACAGTTGCCCCCTAAAGCATGACGTCGTAAATCTTTTGCTGTCGGGTGAAATGCTTTATAATGAGGATCTGAGGTTTTTCGCACTTGAAGGTGACCTGTAATAAGATACAATACAATACATTATCTTCATAATATTTTCATGATCTAGCCGAGGCGGGCATTCCCATGCTCAGCTTTGATAAATTCATTTTCATGTACATAGGATAGACAATCGTCTGTGTGCAGACTGATGATTCTAGTAGAGCCATCATCCCTTAGTTTGGATGATTATCTATGTAGCAATGATGTACATTTGATGTTTTTATTTTCCTAAATATATCACAACCCGAATGGATGAAACTAGATCCAGGGTCTTCAAAACTCGTCCAATATTCGCCCGAAAGTACAAGTCGATCCATGTGAAAAGATGTTCTAATGTTGAACATGGTAGGACATCGCCTGATTACCAGCCAATGATGCGAGCTGTTAATAGGCGCGAGAGGAATCACCAATAATGATGATGACCCTCAAGGTACTGCAGTACAATTCACGTGGTGTGAATATATTGATTTCGAACACCACGCAAAGTCTTTCGGTCGAAGTCCATTAATGTAAACCTGTCGCCGGAAGTGAGAAACTTTTCATTGAGGCATGCATGCTTCAAAGTACTGAAAGGGTTGTGCCTAGGTTGGCTTCTTGGATAATGAGTTGATGTTGACAAGAAGTGACCCATCATAGGAGGGCATTAATGGATCCCACTTCTACGACACGAAACAGAGCAAATGATTTTGTAGAGGTGAAAACGATCTGATGATACAAGGTTCAGGGTGGCGGTCATGAAAGAATGAAGCGTGAAGGTATTGTAGCGGATGATACACAAGCTGGGTAGGTGAATTCTCTGAGTGACTTCTCTTGAACATATCGATGACACTGAAATGGATTGGTAGCGTTAACCCCAAAAGTGGATGGTACGGTGGACCAATGGTGATATGACCGGTGAACGGAATAACCCAACCCGACTCAATCATGGTGATGGAGTGACAGTGTCATGTTCAAGAGTGACCTACTACCAATAAAGTTTCTTCAAGTTTTCTTCCCAATTTTCCCTAGTCATTTCTGACCAATACCTCTTTATTTTTGTCAAGCTTGAGGAGGATAACATATGCTTGTTCTATAATTTGCCCTTTGGGCAAACCTGTTGCTATGTTTTAACAAGCCTAGAAACAGTGAAACTCGCTCTTGTCTGAATGGACAAGTTTGTCGCTATTGTTTTAATGAGTTTAACGACAAGGATAACTCGGTCCTTTTCAATTTTAGAGATTCTGAAAAGAGACAGAAAGAAAAATCCAATATTCCTTTTTCGTAATATAATCCCTTAAGTCCGAAAAAGTATAAAACAATGCGAAAGGGATAACTTTTCGATAGTTTTAACGAGCCGAACAAGACAAACGCTCGATATTTTTGTGTAATAATCCCTTAGGTCCAAAAAGATTAAAATCTAGAGGAGGGATAACACTTCAAATCACTTTAACGAGCTAGAGAGGCCAATTGCTCGACAATCTTTTCATATTTTACAAGTCGTATGAAAAGTGCTTAAAGGAGACTTGTCTTTTGAGGAACGAGTGATGTTTTCAGATAGTAGCTAGTTCCAGTAAGGTTTGGAACTTTCCAATCACGACAGTGTAAAAAGGTGGCTAATAGGATCACTCGTCGCAGCTGTTCCTCAAAAGGGGTAAACAATCAAATGGAGGTGAATGATCGGCAACAACAGAGTGGAGGTGATGGTAAGAACACGACCAAGGCTCAAAAGCTGATGATAATGCATTCACAATGGTTATTTACCGGAGGTGGGTTCATTTTTTAATGAGCTTAAACTATGGTGGAACATATGCTCATTGCTAAGTTTAATTTTTAACGAGCTTGAACTTTGCGTAAAACTACTCGTGATAATGGTCATTGATATTTGATTCACCGTTGACACTAGGTTCTTTTGATGGTCATACTACCTGTTCAATTTCTCCATCAAACTGATTAGAAATGAGGACATACGCTTGAAAAATGAGTTAAAAAACAAATTCCCTACTTAAATTATGTGAAAGGTAACTTAAAAATAGTTTTTTACCCCTCATTTTACCATTTCATTTGGAGTTGTGACTGTTGGAGCTCTGGAGGTGTTTTCCCCTTTGATTTTCACCAGCTGATTCCGGGAGATTCTGTGAACGATTTTCGGCGCCGTCTGGACCAGGTAGGAGCTAAACCTGAGCTCTTCAATTTCATTCTTTCCTTTTTGAATTCTGAGCATGTTTTCCTACTTTTCTGGGCCCCTCTGGTTTGAACATTTCGTTCTGCCCCCATCGCACTTAGTGTATATCGAAAGGTGCAATGCATCTTAAGCTAGCCACTGGCCATAATGTATCCATCATACTTATTACACAGCTAGGGTGCGATGGGCGCAAGGAGAAATGCTTTTGCACTGATTTTTCATGGAAAATTTGCCTTTTTTTTCTTCAGGTTCTGCCCGTGTGGGTGAATCCATGAGGGATTATATTCGCCGATACTGTAGGGAAGGATCTCAGCCAAGAAGGGACGGTCAGATCAGTATCCAAGATGTCACCGACCGGCCTTTGAGGACTATTTTATTCACCTTCACTAGTTTAGTTGGTAGCACGGCCCTTCACTTGGCCAACAGGTCCTATATGTAGTATGCCTTGGAATGTCTTGAACCCAAGGTATTCAATTGGTGTGATGTAGTACTTCCAGTTATCAAAGAACAGCTCACCAAGGTGAAAAACGGAAGGTCCAATAACTTTGGCTATGGTTCTATTCTGACTGCTTTCGCCTTGGAGAAGATCCCACTGATGCAGCCACAGTACATTTCACTTGGCCTACCACCACCGCTTGAGCCACAGATGTAGAGATGGGTCGACCTTATGGCCAAACATGCTGGTCAACTGCAGGTTTCATTCTCTGATTCCTTCTTTGAGTGGTTCAACCGTCAGCAGATGGTTTATGCCAAGTATCCATATGCTGGGATGGATTTTCGGGATGACCTGGGTTTGGTGCTGCCAGCTGGCGAGCAGTGAGGTGTCATGGGTAAAAATCTCTGACTACATCTCTGTTTATTGTTTTCATAATGTTCTTGTGTTTTTTAAATGTTTATCAAGAATAATCAAAACTCATGTGATTATGCAGATATTGGGCCAGTGCGACCAGCGCCACGTTTGAGAGGAGCAGCTACCATTCCAACAAGAGAGACTGTAGGGAGGGCCATTCTTCATGACCTAGATGTATCCAAGACCCTTGCAGTGTTGCAGGATCAGATCGAGGGTCTCACCCTTGGTATTCCAGATGTGAGGACCGATGAGATTCCTCTGAGATTACAACGTCATACCACTGGCATGCCGAGTCGATGGACCAAGCTCTTACGCATGATTGCATAGGCGGTGACTAGTTATCACGAGCACCATTAGATTAGGGTGCCCCCTTGCATTTTGAGTTTTTGGGTCATATGACGGATTTTGTCCTAGACACAGAACATTATGTACAAACTATAAACAGTTATATATATATATATATATATATATATATATATATATATATATATATATATATATATATATATATATATATATATATATATATATATATATATATATATATATATTTTTTTCGGAGCTTTATTTTGGTTAAGTTATACTATCTTGATGCAGTTTATTGATAAAATGCTTTTCTTTTACAAATGTTGCAAATGTCTATCTAACACATAATTTTCTAATGAATCGGTTAATGTATTTAAGTTTTTGGAAATATGTTGATATTGAATAGAATCGAACCGCATTTCCAAAATCTTGACCCTTAGGAACATACGATAGATAGCTGGATTCCGAACAAAATAGATGCCTGTAAGCAGTAGAATGACGAGCTGTGAGTCTAGCCTGACAACAAGTCGGCGTATGCCATGCATGATGGCATCAGAGAGGAGTTCTATCAATGCGCTATATTCAGTGATGTTGTTCATTTATTGACCAATACATAGCCCTCTAAAACTCACTAACTCATCGCTTGGATCAAAGATGGCCCAAGCTGCAGAAGATAGGTTCCGCATACTACGACTCGCCCCGTTGGCATATCCAACAAATGATTCCAATGGGTTCGACATCTGTAAAAAAATGCAAAAGTGTATTACCTAACCAAAATGATCACTCTTAACGAAAACAAAAAATGTAACAAAAGCATATGAAGAGGATACCATGCCGAGTCAAGCATAGTAACGCTTAAGGTACAACCCATTTCGGGGTTGCAACAATGGAATTCCGTCATAATCTACTAGCTCGTAGGCTCCTTTTGCTAATACACGCTTAACAATATAGGGGCCCATCCATAAAGACTAGAACTTACCTGCTCCCAATTTATCGAATTCCTGATCATAGAGCAAGACCAGGTCACCTTCTGAGAAAACGTGGGGTTTGACATTCTTGTCAAATTGCGCTTTGACTCATTTCTTATGCGCTTCGTTAGCCAAGGCAGCGTCACAACGAGTTTCATCAAGTTGGATTAATTCTAAGAAACGAGCTTCTTCCTCTGAAGTTCCGAGGAGGAGGTCAACTGCTAGCTTGAGAGACAAAATCTCACACTGAACTGGTAAGATAGCTTCCAAGCCATACACCAGTTGAAAGGTTGTAAACCCAGTTGCATTTCTTACCGATGTCTGGTATGCCCACAAGGCTGAGTACAGGATTAGGTTCCAACTCCGTTTATGGACTCCAATGATCCTTTGAGCATGCGTTTCAGGACTTTGTTGATCGCTTCAACTTGCCTGTTCACTTGCAGATAATACGGAGTAGAGTTGTTGTGGGACAGTCCTAATTTGGCGGCCAATTAAACCATCATGTGATTGCGGAAATGCGATCCATGATCTATGACTATAGCTTGCAGAACGCCGAACCTGTCGACTACATTGTTGAAAAAGAAGAGCGGCCGTTTCGCTGCTGTTGTTTAATGTAGGCAGCGCTTCGGCCCATTTCGTAAAATAGTCAACTACGACAATGATATACCCATGCCCCTCGACTGAGGTGGGGTCACATTGCATGAAATCTATGCCCCATTTGGCCAATGGCCCAACAACAACTAGTGGCTTCAGAGGCACGGGTTTTATTCTAGTTTTGCGGTCAAAGATTTGACAAGCATGGCAACTTTTGACTATGGTTATGCAATCTTTGAACATTGTTGGCCAGAAGTATCTTGCTCTCAAAATATTTTGTGCCATAGCATAACCAGATTGGTGCCCCCCACATGCGCCTGAATGACAATCATTCAGGACTTTTTCGGCCTCCTCATGGGTGAGGCCCCTCTGCAGAACAGTATCGACACCACGATGGTAAAGTGTATCAACGACGATCATGTAGTCTTTTGCTTGGTATCGAGTACGTCGTTGTTTTAAGCAAGAGGTATTAGACCTATATGTTTGGGTCTCGAGATAAATGATTATATCTCCGTACCACGGATCCCTTGACGATATCAGAAACAAAGATTCATCCACGATTGTTGTTTTGGATGTTGAATAATTGGACGACGATGGGAAATCGCATAGTAACTCTGCAAAAACTAGAGCTTTCTTTGATTTGGATTTTACGAATTCCAGATCAAACTCTTGCAAAATTGCTATCCATTTTGAATATTCCCCCCCAAGCAACTGTTGCGACAAGATATAAGTCACGGGGTTGCAATCTGACAAAACGGTAGTTTTTCAAAAGAGAACATAGTGTCGAAATCTCTGTATTGCTTGAACGACAGCGAGAGCTAGTTTTTCAACATATGAGTACCTGCTTTTTGTATCATTTAAGTTTAGACTTAAATAATAAATAGGATTTTCGATTCCATTGTCTTCTTGAACTAAAACCATTGCGATGGTCGTATCTGCTGCAACCAGATACAGGTTAAAGTGTCTTTGATAATCAAGAGCGAACATTAATGATGCTTTTATTAGGGATTCCTTTAGAGCATCAAAAGGAAGCTTGCGCAACCTAATCCAAGTTGAAGGGTACTTCTTTTTTCAAAAGACGCGTATAACCTTTAGCAAGTTCGGCATAATTTGGAATGAACCTCCTTCGAAAGTTTGCTTTCCCTTAGAGTTTCTAAATCTTAAGCAAATTTTAAGGTGGAGGAAAATCGACGATTGTCTGAACCTTACATGGGTCGAATTGAATTCCGTCTTTAGAAACTACAAAGCCAAGTAAATGACCAGAACCGACGCAAAACACACACTTGTGCAGATTGAGTGTTATTTTATAGTGTTGGCAACGTAGAAATATTGCTCTCAAATGTTGCAGATGATCGGTCCGCTTTCGCGAGTGAGCTGGAAGATCGTTGAGGTATGGTTGAACGATGTTCTTGATGTCGTGGAAGGCGTAATTCATTGCCCTCTAAAAAGTTTCCCCTACGTTCTTTAAACCAAAAGATAGCTTACGGTACACGAATGTGCCCCACAGACATATAAATGTAGTCTTTGACTGGTCCTGTGGGTAGATATTTATTTGATTATACCCGGAAAATCCATCCATAAACGAAAATATTTCGCATCCAGCGCATTCATCAATTATCTTGTCGATGAAAGGTGTAGCGTAGTTGTCCTTTGGACAAGCCTTGTTTACATCCCTGTAATCGACGCACACTCTAATTGTTCCTTTCTTTTTCATCACAGGAACAATGTTCGATATCCAATCGGTTAGAGGAACTGGGTAAATGAAACCAGCATGAAGAAGTTTTTCAACTTCTCCCTTGATGGCAGCGGCTTTCTTTGGGTGCACTTGCTGAAGCCATTGTCTTACTGGTTTGACATCTAGATACGTCTTAATTTCGTGTTCCACTATGCTCGAGTCGATGTCTGGCATTTCTTCATATGACATGCAAAGACATCTCTGAACTCGCGAAAGAGAGCATAATATATTTCAAGTTCTAAGAAGAACAAGATTTGCCAACATGAATATTTTCTACAACATCCGATTTAGTTGAGATATTTATGGCGATAGTTTCTTCAATATTGGATAGATTTCGGTCAGAATCCACTGTGTTTACAGTATTTGATAGAAAATAAAAAACTGATTAATGATTAAGGTCGCCGGAGTAATATTTGTTGTAATCCGGAAGATGGGAACGATGGTGGTAATCTTCCCATGGTGCCCCCTATATGTTCATTGACTGAACAATTCCTTTGTCTGTAGAATGTACATGTGACGAAGGATCTGAAGAGGTACCATACTCCTTAGACCTATCTACCCAAACGCTTGATGAGCGTTCAATGGGGTTTGCCTCCCATGCCGAGAACATTGATTGCTACAATATTTCTATTATGCTTAGAGGCAACACTTGGTGACGATCCATGCTAATATTGTTTTCAGACATCTTCTGAATGGAAGATACCATATTGCAGGTTCCCATCGTTGCAACCTCCGCCAAGTCATTTGGAGGCAGTAGGGCAAAAGTACCCATCAATGTAGGGTCTTTTAGTAGGCCTACTCCGATATTTTGAAGTGACTGAGAGCTTCCGTGGATCATCGAGATGCTTCCTGTAACTTGCGAACTGTTGGGGAGGAATGTCTGTTGGTCAATGATCGTAATTCCCCCTTGGAAGGGAAATGCAATCTTCCTGAAGTATGTCGACACAACGGCAGCCATAGCATAAATCCAGGGCCTTCCCAGTAGGATGTTGTAATCGAGGTTTCCATCGATAACTTCCACATCGATTTCTACTGTTTTACCCCCCAGTTCGACTTGCAAGTTACTTACAATCCTGTATGGAGTGTATGTTCAACCATCAAATGCTTTTAACGTCGTCGACGATCATGACAAGGGTGGTGAGCCTAAATTTTTCCAGCAACTCATTGACATAATACATGTAGATGCCCCCTCATCAATAATTGTTCGATGAACAGTTTTGTTGAGGGTTTCACTTGAATGAGGAAAGCGAGATGAGAAAGTAACTGCAGGTCATATCCTTTATGATTAAAGGCCACAAGATTGGAATCCACTGAGGTCAATCCCACCTATTGCTGATAATAAATCTTGCTTTTGTGAGGGGTAATTTTGCAGTACCTCAAGTGTCGACATAGCGGACGGCGATTGGGCCAGGTCCTCTACTATATTATAATTTTGTGTCGCTCTGGCACGAGGATTAAATGTTGACTTGTGTACAACTCCCTTTGGCGGCTTTATCGTTAGCTCAAGAATGATGGCTGGCACAACTTCGGTCGAAGTTGTTGTCGAACTACTAGGTTGATCAGTAGCCTTATTGTTCAACAGCTGTGGATTCCCGTAATATTTATTCCTTGTCGATATCAAAGCATCATTTTTCTGTTTTGAAATGGACAACATAAGGACTTGGGATAGGGAAGCATTGTCACTAGCAACCAGATTAGTTCCTGGGTTTGGAAACGGATCAGTCAATACTGCTGAGGTTTTTGAATTCAGAGCTGCTAGTCCCACTAAGATGGGTAGCTATCTTAGAAACAAATAGATTAAAGTTACTTGTTTTTCCTTTATGAGAGAGAGATGGGAAAGAAGCAGAGAGTACCAACCTCAGTCTTCCGCTTGGCTCCTTGCTTGTTTCCTTTCCCCTTTGACAGGATCTCGCCACTGCTTCCTTACTTGTCCCGCTTCAAAAAGCACATGTAAATTCACAGCAGCATAATACCATCAAAGCATAGAGATCTTTCACTGTAAACAATATAGGATCAGATATATACTAACCATACAAATGCATATACCAACACAATATTCAGAGATACACAAGAATATGGAGGAAAACTCAAATAGCTTTATTAGTAAAAGTAGTAGAAGAGAGGATTACAACCACTTGGTTTGACCCAGTGCCATCCTCCTCGGTGGAGTCTCCATTTTGTTATCGGGAAATCTAGTGTCTATTCAGAGCTGCTAGTCCCACTAAGATGGGTAGCTATCTTAGAAACAAACAGATTAAAGTTACTTGTTTTTCCTTTATGAGAGAGAGATGGGAAAGAAGCATAGAGTACCAACCTCAGTCTTCCACTTGGATCCCTGCTTGTTTCCTTTCCCCTTTGACAGGATCTCACCACTGCTCCCTTACTTGTCCCGCTTCAAAGAGTACCTGTAGATTCACAGTAGCATAATACGATCAAATCATAGATATCTTTCACTGTAAACAATATAGGATCAGATATATATTGACCATACAAATGCATATACCAACACAATATTTAGAGATACACAAGAATATGGAGGAAAACTCAAATAGATTTATTAGTAAAAGTAGTAGAAGAGAGGATTACAACCACTTGGTCTAACCCAATTCCATCCTCCCAGCTTGAAAGCCCTCTTCACCTCACACAAAGCAAGATCACCCAACAATGTCTTCAAAGAGAAACCAACAGCACCTCATTGCAAATTACCAAATTCCAACCTCTAGATCTCTGGGATGAGGGATCCATTTATAGATATTTGCAGGGGGGTGAGTCAGCTTCCAAGATTTTGATTAGTGTCATCTCTTTGATAGTTCCTGGTTCCACATGGAGATTTTAGATCTTTTACTCATCCCTGGGTGAACTCAGAGAGGCAAGTGTCAAATAAGCAGTTTCTAGAAGATTCTCTGGGTTTCCACTTAGCAAACTGCTTGTGCCATTTGTCTACTCTCGTTCATTGCACCCTATAGAAGGGCTTTCAAGTATGAATCACACTTTTTGCATGTGGCAGGTGAGACGCATCGCACCTTTAGCACTGGGCAGTTTGTATGGTCCTGCTTTGACCAGTTCTGAGTAGTTTCTCATGGAGAACTTCTGGGAGATGATGTAATCAGCTGACCTTGCTCCTTTAGGGTATGAACAACACTTTTAGGGACTTAGAAACCCTTGGTTTATGGACATATGTGATTGGGGTTGCAGTGCCCAAATATTTCTATAACAATTGCCCCCTAAAGCATGAGGTCGTAAATCTTTTGATGTCGGGTGAAATGATTTATAATGAGGATCAGAGGTTTTTCGAACTAGAAGGTGACCTATAATAAGATACAATACAATACATTATCTTCATAATATTTTCATGATCTAGCTGAGGTGGGCATTCCCATGCTGAGCTTTGATAAATTCATTTTCATGTACATAGGACAGACAATCGTCTGTGTGCAGATTGATGATTCTAGTAAACCCATCATCCCTTAGTTTGGATGATTATCTATGTAGCAATGATGTACATTTGATGTTTTTATTTTCCTAAATATATCGCAGCCCGAATGGATGAAACTAGATCCGGGGTCTTCAAAATTCGTCCAATCTTCGCCCAAAAGTACAAGTCAATCCATGTGAAAAGATGTTCTGATGTCGAACATGGAAGGACATCGCCTGATTACCAGCCAATGATGCGACCTGTTAACAGGCGCGAGAGGAATCACTGATAATGATTATGACCCTCAAGGTACTGCAATACAAATCACGTGGCGCGAATATATGAGTTGATGTCGAACACCACACAAAGTCTTTTGGTCGAAGTCCATTAATGTAAACCTGTCACCAGAAGTGAGAAACTTTTCATTGAGGCATACAAGCTTCAAAGTACTGAAAGGGTTGTGCCTAGGTTGGCTTCTTGGATAATGAGCTGATGTTGACAAGAAGTGACCCATCATAGGACGGCATTAATGGATCCCACTTCTACGACACAGAACGGAGAAAATGATTTTGTAGAGGTGAAAATGATCTAATAATGCAAGGTTTAGCGTGGCGGTCAAGAAAGAATGAAGCGTGAAGGTATTGTAGCAGATGAGACACAAGCTGGGTAGTTGAATTCTCTGAGCAAATTCTCTTGAACATATCGGCAACACTGAAATGGATTGGTAGTGTTAACCTCAAAAGTGGATGGTACAGTGGACCAATGGTGATATGACCGGTGAACAGAATAACCCAACCCAACTCAATCATGGTAATGGAGTGAAAGTGTCATGTTCAAGAGCGACCTGCTACCAATAAATTTTCTTCAAGTTTTCTTCCCAATTTTCCCTAGTCATTTCTGACCAATACCTCTTTATTTTTGTCAAGCTTGAGGAGGATAACATATGCTTGTTCTATAATTTTCCCTTCGAGCAAACCTGTTGCTATGTTTTAACGAGCCTAGCAATAGTGAAACTCGCTCTTGTCTGAATGGAAAAGTTTGTCGCTATTGTTTTAACGAGTTTAACGACAAGGATAACTCGGTCCTTTTCAATTTTAGAGAGTCTGAAAAGAGACAGAAAGAAAACTCCAATATTCCTTTTTCGTAATATAATCCCTTAAGTCCGAAAAAGTATAAAACAATGTGAAAGGGATAACTTTTCGATAGTTTAAACGAGCTGAACAAGACAAACGCTCGATATTTTTGTGTAATAATCTCTCAGGTCCAAAAAGATTAAAATCTAGAGGAGGGATAACACTTCCAGTCACTTTAATGAGCTGGAGAGGCTAATTGCTCAGCAATCTTTTAATATTTTACGAGTCAGATGAAAAGAGCTTAAAGGAGACTCGTTTTTTGAGGAACGAGTGATGTTTTCAGATAGCAACTGGTTCCAGGTAAGGTTTGGAACTTTCCAATCACAGCAGTGTAAAAAGGTGGCTAATAGGATCACTCATCGCAGCTGTTCATCAAAAGGGGTAAACAATCAAATGGAGGTGAATGATCGGCAACAACAGAGTGGAGGTGATGGTAAGAACACGACCAAGGCTCAAAGCCTGATGATAATGCATTCACAATGGTTATTTACCGGAGGTGGGTTCATTTTTTAATGAGCTTAAACTATGGAGGTGGGTACAGTAACTGCATTGTGGAACTGTGGCTTGATGAAGTTCTTCCGCGTTTCTAGCATGAGGCAACAAATCAATTTTTTGCAGTATTTCCTCGATGCATGGGAGCCTACCAACCAAGTGTTCTAGATAAGAGGAAAATCCAACCCCATGACTGTTGAGGACATCTACTTTTTGATCGATTTATCGAGGCGTGGTGCCCCTCTCTCACTTTCAAGTTCTGCCCGTGTGGGTGAATCCATGAGGGATTATATTCACCGATACTGTAGGGAAGGATCTCAGCCGAGCAGGGACGGTAAGGTCAGTATCTGAAATGTCACTGACCAGCCTTTGAGGACTATTTTATTCACCTTCACTAGATTAGCTGGTAGCGCGGCCCTTCACTTGGCCAACAGGTCCTATATGCAATGTGCCTTAGAATGTCTTGAACCCTAGGTATTCAGCTGGTGTGATGCAGTACTTCAAGTTATCAAAGAACAACTCACCAAGGTGCAAAACAGAAGATCCAAGAACTTTGGCTATGGTTCTATCTGACTGCATTTGCCTTGGAGAAGATCCCATTAATGCAGCCACAATACATTTCACTTGGCCTACCACCACCGACTGAGCCGCGGATGCAGAGATGGGTTGACCTTATGGCCAGACATGTTGGTCAACCACAGGTTTCATTCTCTGATGCCTTCTTTGAGTGATTCAACCGTCAGCAGATGGTTTATGTTGAGTATCCATATGCTGGGATGGATTTCCGGGATGACCCGGGTTTGGTGCTGCCAGCTGGCGAGCAGTGAGGTGTCATGGGTAAAAATCTCTGACCACATCTCTGTTTATTGTTTTCATAATGTTCTTGTGTTTTTTAAATGTTTATCAAGACTAATCAAAACTCATGTGATTATGGAGATATTGGGCCAGTGCGACTAGCAGCACGTTTGAGAGGAGCAGCTACCGTTCCAACAAGAGAGGCTGTAGGGAGGGCCATTCTTCATGACCTGGATGTATCCAAGACCCTTACAGTGTTGCAGGATCAGGTTGAGGGTCTCACCCTTGGTATTCCAGATGTGAGGACCGATGAGCTTCCTCTGAGATTACAACGGTATACCACTGGCATGCCGAGCCGATGAACCAGGCTCTTACGCATGATTGCACAGGCGGTGACTAGTTATCACGAGCACCATTAGATTAGGGTGCCCCTTGCATTTTGAGTTTTTGGGTCATATGACCGATTTTGTCCTGGACACAGAACATTATGTACAAACTATAAAAAGTTATATATATATATTTTTAATTTTCGGAGCTTTGTTTTGGTTAAGTTATATTATCTTGATGCAGTTTATTGATAAAATGATTTTCTTTTACAAATTTTGCAAATGTCTATCTAACACATAATTTTCTAATGAATCGGTTAATGTGTTTAAGTTTTTGGAAATATGTTGATATTAGAATCGAACTGCATTTCAAAAATCTTTACCCTTAGGAACATACGATAGATTGCTGGATTCCAAACAAAATAGATGCCTGTAAGCAGTAGAATGATGAGCTATGAGTCTAGCCTGACGACAAGTCGGCGTATGCCATGCATGATGGCATCAGAGAGGAGTTCTATCAATTCTCTATATTCAGCGATGTTGTTCATTTATTGACCAATACACACCCCTCTAAAACTCACTAACTCACCACTTGGATCAAAGATGGCCCAACCTGCAGAAGATAGGTTCCACGTACTACGACTCGCCCCGACGGCATATCCAACAAACGATTCTAATGGGTTCGACATCTGCAACAAAATGGAAAAGTGGATTACCTAACCAAAATGATCACTCTTAACGAAAACAAAAAATGTAACAAAAGCATATGAAGAGGATACCATGCCGAGTCAAGCATAGTAACACTTAAGGTACAACCCATTTCGGGGTTGCGACAGTGGAATTCTGTCATAATCTACTAGCTCATAGGCTCCTTTTGCTAATACACACTTAACAATATAGGGACCCATCCATAAAGACTAGAACTTACCTGCTCCCAATTTATCGGATTCCTGATCATAGAGCAAGACCAGGTCACCTTCTGAGAAAACGCGGGGTTTGACATTCTTGTCAAATTGCGCTTTGACTCGTTTCTTATGCACTTCGTTAGCCAAGGCGGCATCACAACGAGTTTCATCCAGTTGGATTAATTCTAAGAAATGAGCTTCTTCCTCTGAAGTTCCGGGGAGGAGGTCAACTGCTAGCTTGAGAGACGAAATCTCACACTGAACTGGTAAGATAGCTTCCAAGCCATAAACCAGTTGAAAGGGTGTAAACGTGGTCGCATTTCTCACCGATGTCTGGTATGTCCACAAGGCTGAGTACAGGATTAGGTGCCAACTCCGTTTATGGACTCCAATGATCCTTTGCAGCATGCGCTTCAGGACTTTGTTGATCGATTTAACTTACCCGTTCACTTGCAGATAATACGGAGTAGAGCTGTAGTGGGACAGTCCTAATTTGGCGGCCAATTCAACCATCATGTGATTACGGAAATGTGATCCATGATCTATGACTATAGCTTGCGGAACGCCGAACTTGGCGACTACATCATTGAAAAAGAAAAGAGCGACCGTTTCGCCGCTGTTGTTTAATGTAGGAAACGCTTCGGCCCATTTCGTAAAATAGTCAACTGCGACTATGATATACCCATGCCCCTCGGCCGAGGTGGGGTTACATTGCATGAAATCTATGCCCCATTTGGCGAATGGCCCAACAACAACTACTGGCTTCAGAGGCGCGGGTGGTATTCTGGTTTTGCAGTCGAAGATTTGACAAGCATGGCAACTTCTGACTGCGGTTATGCAATCTTTGAACATTGTTGGCCAAAAGTATCTTGCTCTCAAAATATTTTGTGCCATAGCATAACTAGATTGGTGCCCCCCACATGCACCTGAATGACAATCATTCAGGACTTTTTCAGCCTCCTCATGGGTGAGGCACCTCTGCAGAACAATATCGACACCACGACGGTAAAGTGTATCACCGACGATCATGTAGTCTTTTGCTTGGCATCGAGTACGTCGTTGTTCTAAGTAAGAGGTATTAGACCTATATGTTTGGGTCTGGAGATAAATGATTATATCTCCCTGGCATGGATCACTTGACGATATCAGAAACAAAGATTCATCGACGATTGTTGTTTTGGATGTTGAATAGTTGGATGATGATGGGAAATCGCATAGTAACTCTGCGAAAACTAGAGCTTTCTTTGATTTGGATTTTACGAATTCCAGATCAAACTCTTGCAAAATTGCTATCCATTTTGAATATTTCCCCCAAGCAACTGTCGCAACAAGATATAAGTCATGGGGTTGCAATCTGACAAAACGGCAGTTATTCAAAAGAGAATAGTGTCGTAATCTCTGTATTGCTTGAACGGCAGCGAGAGCTAGTTTTTAAACATATGAGTACTTGCTTTCTATATCATTTAAGTTTAGACTTAAATAATAAAAAGGATTTTTGATTCCATTGTCTTCTTGAACTAAAACCATTGCGATGGTCGTATCTGCTGCAGCCAGATACAGGTTAAAGTCTCTTTGATAATCATGAGCGTACATTAATGATGCTTTTATTAGGGATTCCTTTAGAGCATCAAAGGAAGCTTGCGCGACCTAATCCTAGTTGAAGGGTACTTCTATTTTCAAAAGATGCGTATAAACTTTAGCAAGTTCGGCATAATTTGGAATGAACCTCCTCAGAAAGTTTGCTTTCCCTTGGAGTTTCTGAATCTGAAGCAAATTTGAAGGTGGAGGAAAATTGATGATTGTCTGAACCTTACATGGGTCGAGCCGAATTCTGTCTTTAGAAACTACAAAGCCAAGTAAATGACCAGAACCGACGCAAAATACACACTTGTGCGAATTGAGTCTTATTTTGTAGTGTCGGCAATGTAGAAATATTGCTCTCAAATGCTGTAGACGATTAGTCCACTTTCGCAAGTGAGCTGGAAGATCGTCGAGGTATGGTTGAACGATGTTCTTGATGTCATGGAAGGCGTAATTCATTGCCCTCTGAAAATTTGCCCCTGCGTTCTTTAAACCAAAAGGTAGCTTACGGTACGCGAATGTGCCCCACAGACATATAAATTGTAGTCTTTGACTGGTCCTGTGGGTGGATATTTATTTGATTATACCCGGAAAATCCATCCATAAACGAAAATATTTCGCATCTGGCGCATTCATCAATTTTCTGGTCGATGAAGAGTGTAGGGTAGTTGTCCTTTGGACAAGCCTGGTTTACATCCCCGTAATCGACGCACACTCTAATTTTTCCTTTCTTTTTCATCACAGGAACAATGTTCGATACCCAATCGGTTAGAGGAACTGGGTAAATGAAACCAACATGAAGAAGTTTTTCAACTTTGCCTTGATGGCAACGGCTTTCTTTGGGTGCACCTACTGATGCCATTGTCTTACTGGTTTAACATCTAGATACATCTTAATTTCGTGTTCCACTATGCTCGAGTCGATGTCTGGCATTTCTTCATATGACCATGCAAAGACATCTCTGAACTCGCGAAAGAGAGCGTAATATATTTCAAGTTCTAAAGAAGAACAATATTTTCCAACATGAATATTTTCTACAACATCTGGTTTAGTCGAGATATTTATGGCGATAGTTTCTTCAATATTGGACAGATTTCGCTCGGAATCGACCGTGTTTACAATATTTGATAGAAAATAAAAAACTGATTGATGATTAAGGACGCCGGAGTAATCTTCGTTGTAATCCGAAAGATGGGAATAATGGTGGTAATCTTCCCATGGTGCCCGCTGTATGTTCATTGACTGAACAATTCCTTTGTCTGTAGAATGTACATGCGACGAAGGATCTGAAGAGGTACCATACTCCTTAGACCTATCTACCCAAACGCTTGATGAGCGTTCATTGGGGTTTGCCTCCCATGCCGAGAACATTGATTGCTACAATATTTCTATTGGGCTTAGAGGCAACACCTGGTGACGATCCATGCTAATATCGTTTTCAGACATCTTCTGAATGGAAGATACCATATTGTAGGTTCCCACTGTTGCAACTTCCGCCAAGTCATTTGGAGGGAGTAGGGAAAAAGTACCCATCAATATAGGGTATTTTAGTAGGCCTACTCCGATATTTTGAAGTGACTGAGTGCTTCCGTGGATCATCAAGATGCTTCCCGTAACTTGCGAACTATTGGGGAGGAATGTCTGTTGGTCGATGATCGTAATTCCCCCTTGGAAGGGAAATGCAATCTTCCTGAAGTATGTCGACACAACGGTAGCCATAGCATAAATCCAAGGTCTTCCCAGTAGGATGTTGTAATTGAGGTTTCCATCAATAACTTCCACATCGATTTCTATTGTTTTTCCCCCCAGTTCGACTTGCAAGTTACTTACAATCCCGTATGGAGTGTATGTTCATCCATCAAATGCTTTTAACGTCATCAATGATCGCGACAAGGGTGGTGAGCCTAAATTTTTCCAGCAACTCATTGACATAATACATGTAGATGCCCCCTCATCAATAATTGTTCGATGAACAGTTTTGTTGAGGGCATTCACTTGAATGAGGAAAGCGAGCTGAGCTGGTAACTGCAGGTCATATCCTTTATGATTAAAGGCCACAAGATTGGAATCTGCTAAGTCAATCCCACCTATTACTGATAATAAAGCTTGCTTTTGTGAGGGGCAATTTTGCATAACCTCAAGTGTCGAAATAGCGGACAGTGATTGGGCCAGGTCCTCTACTATATTATAATTCTGTCCCACTCTGGTACGAGTATTAAATGTCGACTTGTGTACAAATCCCTTTGGCGGCTTTATTGTTAGCTCAGGAATGATGGGTGGCACAACTTCGGTCGAAGTTGTTGTCGAACTACTAGGTTGATCAGTAGCCTTGTTGTTCGACAGCTATGGATTCTCGTAATCTTTATTCCTTGTCGATATCAAAGCATCATTTTGCTGTTTTGAAATGGACAACATAAGGTCTTGGGATGGGGAAGCATTGTCACTAGTAACCAGATTGGTTCCTGGGTTTGGAAACGGAACAATCAATACTAATGAGGTTTTTGAATTCAGCGCTGCTAGTCCCACTAAGACGGGTAGCTATCTTAGAAACAAACAGATTAAAGTTACTTGTTTTTCCTTTATGAGAGAGAGATGGGAAAGAAGGAGAGAGTACCAACCTCAGTCTTCCGCTTGGCTCCTTGCTTGTTTCCTTTCCCCTTTGACAGGATCTCGCCACTGCTTCCTTACTTGTCCCGCTTCAAAAAGCACCTGTAGATTCACAGTAGCATAATACAATCAAAGCATAGAGGTCTTTCACTGTAAACAATATAGGAACAGATATATATTGACCATACAAATACATATACCAACACAATATTTAGATATACACAAGAATATGGAGGAAAACTCAAATAGCCTTATTAGTGAAAGTAGTAGAAGAGAGGATTACAACCACTTGGTCTAACCCAATGCCATCCTCCCCAGTGGAGTCTCCATTTTGTTATCGGGAAATCTAGTGTCTATTCAGAGCTGTTATTCCCACTAAGACGGGTAGCTATCTTAGAAACAAACAGATTAAAGTTACTTGTTTTTCCTTTACGAGAGAGAGATGGGAAAGAAGCTTAGAGTACCAACCTCAGTCTTCCGCTTGGCTCCTTGCTTGTTTCCTTTCCCCTTTGATAGGATCTCAACACTGCTACCTTACTTGTCCCGCTTCAAAGAGTACCTGTAGATTCACAGTAGCATAATACCATCAAAGCATAGAGATCTTTCACTGTAAACAATATAGGATCAAATATATATTGACCATACAAATGCATATACCAACACAATATTCAGAGATACACAAGAATATGGAGGAAAACTCAAATAGCTTTATTAGTAAAAGTAGTAGAAGAGAGGATTACAACCACTTGGTCTGACCCAGTGCCATCCTCCTAGCTTGAAAGCCCTCTTCACCTCACACAAAGCAAGATCACCCAACAATGTCTTAAAAGAGAAACCAATAGCACCTCATTGCAAATTACCAAATTCCAACCTCTGGATCTCTGGGATGAGGGATCCATTTATAGATATTTGCAGGGGGGTGAGTCAGCTTCTAGGATTTTTATTAGTGTCATCTCTCTGATATTTCCTGGTTCCACATGGAGATTTTAGATCTCTTACTCATCCCTGGGCGAACTCAGAGAGGCAAGTGTCAAATGAGCAGTTTCTAGAAGATTCTCTGGGTTTCCACTTAGCAAACTACTTGTGCCATTTGTCTGCTCTCATTCATCGCACCCTATAGAAGGGATTTCAAGTATGCATCACACTTTTTGCATGTGGCAGGTGAGATGCATCGCACCTTTAGCACTAGGTAGTATGTTTGTCCTGCTTTGACCAGTTCTAAGTAGTTTCTCATGGAGAACTTCTGGGAGATGATGTAATCAGCTGACCTTGCTCCTTTAGGGTATGAAACAACACTTTTAGGGACTTAGAAACCCTTGGTTTATGGACATATGTGATTGGGGATGCAGTGCCCAAATATGTCTATAACAATTGCCCCCTAAAGCATGAGGTCGTAAATCTTTTGATGTCGGGTGAAATGCTTTACAATTAGGATCCGAGGTTATTCGCACTAGAAGGTGACCTGTAATAAGATACAATACAATACATTATCTTCATAATATTTCCATGATCTAGCTGAGGCGGGCATTCCCATGCTCAGCTTTGATAAATTCATTTTCATGTACATAGGACAGACAATCGTCTGTGTGCAGATTGATGATTCTAGTAGAGCCATCATCCCTTAGTTTGGATGATTATCTATGTAGCAATGATGTACATTTGATGTTTTTATTTTCCTAAATATATTGCAGCCCGGATGGATGAAACTAGATCTGGGGTCTTCAAAACTCGTCCAATCTTCGCCCGAAAGTACAAGTCGATCCATGTGAAAAGATGTTCTGATGTCGAACATGGAAGGACATCACCTGATTACCAGCCAATAATGCGAGCTGTTAACAAGCGCGAGAGGAATCACCGATAATGATTATGACCCTCAAGGTACTGCAGTACAATTCATGTGGTGCGAATATATGAGTTGATGTCGAACACTACGCAAAGTCTTTCAGTAGAAGGCCATTAATGTAAACCTTTCGCCGGAAGTGAGAAACTTTTCATTGAGGCATGCAAGCTTCAAAGTACTAAAAGGGTTATGCCTAGGTCAGCTTCTTGGATAATGAGCTGATGTTGACAAGAAGTGACCCGTCATAGGAGGGCATTAATGGATCCCACTTCTACGACACAGAACGGAGCAAATGATTTTGTAGAGGTGAAAACGATCTGATGATACAAGGTTCAGGTTGGTGGTCATGAAAGAATGAAGCTTGAAGGTATTGTAGCGGATGAGACACAAGATGGGTAGGTGAATTCTCTGAGCGAATTCTCTTGAACATATTGGCGACACTGAAATGGATTGGTAGCGTTAACCCCAAAAGTGGATGGTATGGTGGACCAATGGTTATATGACCGGTGAACGGAATAACCCAACCCGACTCAATCATGGTGATGGAGTGAAAGTGTCATGTTCAAGAGCGACCTGCTACCAATAAAGTTTCTTCAAGTTTTCTTCCCAATTTTCCCTAGTCATTTCTGACCAGTGCCTCTTTATTTTTGTCAAGCTTGAGGAGGATAACATATGCTTGTTCTATAATTTTCCCTTTGGGCAAACCTGTTGCTATGTTTTAATGAGCCTAGAAATAGTGAAACTCGCTCTTGTCTGAATGGAAAAGTTTGTCGCTATTGTTTTAACGAGTTTAATGACAAGGATAACTCGGTCCTTTTCAATTTTATAGAGACTGAAAAGAGACAGAAAGAAAAATCCAATATTCCTTTTTCGTAATATAATCCCTTAAGTCCGAAAAAGTATAAAACAATGCGAAAGGGATAACTTTTCGATAGTTTTAACGAGCCGAACAAGACAAACGCTCGATATTTTTGTGTAATAATCCCTCAGGTCCAAAAAGATTAAAATCTAGAGGAGGGATAGCACTTCCAATCACTTTAATGAGTTGGAGAGGCTAATTTCTCAGCAATCTTTTCATATTTTATGAGTCAGATGAAAAGAGCTTAAAGGAGACTCGTTTTTTGAGGAACGAGTGATGTTTCCAGATAGCAGAGTAGTTCCAGGTAAGGTTTGGAACTTTCCAATCACAGCAGTGTAAAAAGATGGCTAATAGGATCACTCGTCATAGCTGTTCCTCAAAAGGGGTAAACAATCAAATGCAGGAGAATGATCAGCAACAACAGAGTGGAGGTGATGGTAAGAACACGACCAAGGCTCAAAAGCTGATGATAATGCATCCACAATGGTTATTTACCAGAGGTGGGTTCATTTTTTAATGAGCTTAAACTCTGGTGGAACATATGCTCATTGCTAAGTTTAATTTTTAATGAGCTTGAACTTCGCGTAAAACTGCTCGTGATAATGGTCATTGATATTTGATTCACCGTTGACACTAGGTTCTTTTGATGGTCGTACTACCTATTCAATTGCTCCATCAAACTGATTAGAAATGAGGACATACGCTTGAAAAATGAGTTAAAAAACCAATTCCCTACTTAAATTACATGAAAGGTAACTTAAAAATAGTTTTTTACCCCTCATTTTACCATTTCATTTGGAGTTGTGACTGTTGGAGCTCTGGAGGTGTTTTCCCCTTTGATTTTCACCAGCTGATTCTGGGAGATTCTGTGGACGATTTTCAGCACCGTCTGGACCAGGTAGGAGCTAAACCTGAGCTCTTCAATTGCATTCTTTCCTTTTTGAATTCTGAGCATGTTTTCCTGCTTTTCTGGCCCCTGGGGTTTGAACATTTCGTTCTGCCCCCATTGCAATTAGTGTTTATCGAAAGGTGTGATGCATCTTAAGCTAGCCATTGGCTAGAATGTATGCATCGCACTTATTACACAGCTAGGGTGCGATGGGCGCAAGGAGAAAAATTTTTGCACTAATTTTTCATGGAAATTTTGCATGCTTTTTTCCAAATTAGGACCCTGATTCTTCTCTTGTTTGTTTTTCAGAGATTCATCAGAGAAAAATGGTCATTACATGGCGTGAACGCGAGCATGAATAAGAGGACATGGTTGCCCTACATGATCTGGGTACGGTAACTGCATTACGGAACTATGGCTTGCTCAAGTTCTTCCGCATTTCTAGCATGAGGCAACAAATCAACTTGTTGCAATATTTCCTCGATGCATGGGATCCTACCAACCAAGTGTTCCAGATAAGAGGCAAATCCATCCCCATGACTGTTGAGGACATCTACTTTCTGACCAGTTTATCGAGGCGTGGTGCCCCTCTCTCACTTTCAGGTTCTGCCCGTGTGGGTGAATCCGTGAGGGATTATATTTGTCGATACTGTAGGGAAGGATCTCAGCCAAGCAGGAACAGTAAGATCAGTATCTGAGATGTCACCAACCGGCCTTTGAGGACTATTTTATTCACCTTCGCTAGATTGGCTGGTAGCGCAGCCCTTCACTTGGCCAACGTGTCCTATATGCAATATGCCTTGTAATGTCTTGAACCCAAGGTATTCAACTGGTGTAATGCAATACTTCCAGTTATCAAAGAACAGCTCACCAAGGTGAAAATCGGAAGATCCAAGAACTTTGGCTATGGTTCTATTCTGACTACTTTCGCCTTGGAGAAGATCCTACTGATGCAGCCACAGTACATTTCACTTGGCCTACCACCACCGCTTGAGCCACGGATGCAGAGATGGGTCGACGTTATGGCCAGACATGCTGGTCAACCATAGGTTTCATTCTCTAATGCCTTCTTTTAGTGGTTCAACCGTCAGCAGATGGTTTATGCTGAGTATCCATATGCTGGGATGGATTTCCAGGATGACCCGGGTTTGGTGCTGCCGGCTGGCGAGCAGTGGGGTGTCATAGGTAAAAATCTCTGACCACATCTCTGTTTATTGTTTTCATAATGTTCTTTTGTTTTTTAAATGTTTATCAAGACTAATCAAAACTCATGTGATTATGCAGATATTGGGCCAGTGCGACCAACAGCACGTCTGAGAGGAGCAGTTGCCGTTCCAGCAAGAGAAGTTGTAGGGAGGGCCATTCTTCACGACCTGGATGTATCTGAGACCCTTGCAGTGTTGCAGGATCAGATCGAGGGTCTCACCCTTGGTATTCCGAATGTGAGGACCGATGAGCTTCCTCTGAGATTACAGCGCCATACCACTGGCATGCCAAACCGATGGACTAGGCTCTTACGCATTATTGCACATGCGGTGACTAGTTATCGTGAGCACCATTAGATTAGGGTGCCCCCTTGAATTTTGAGTTTTTGGGTCATATGACTGATTTTTTCCTGGACACAGAACATTATGTACAAACTATAAACAGTTATATATATATTTTTGATTTTCGGAGCTTTATTTTGGTTAAGTTATATTATCTTGATGCAGTTTATTGATAAAATGCTTTTCTTTTACAAATGTTGCAAATGTCTATCTAACACATAATTTTGCTAATGAATCAATTAATGTGTTTAAGTTTTTGGAAATATGTTGATATTGAATAGAATCAAACTGCCTTTCCAAAATCTTGACCCTTAGGAACATACGATAGATAGCTGGATTCCGAACGAAATAGATGCCTTTAAGCTGTAGAATGACAAGCTGTGAGTCTAGCCTGACGACAAGTCGGCGTATGCCATGCGCGATGGCATCAGAGAGGAGTTCTATCAATGCACTATATTCAGCGATGTTGTTCGTTGATTGACCAATACACACCCCTCTGAAACTCACTAACTCGCCGCTTGGATCAAAGATGGCCCAAGCTAGAGAAGATATGTTCCGCATACTATGACTCGCCCCATCAGCATATCCAACAAATGATTCCAATGGGTTCAACATCTGCAACAAAATTGAAAAGTGGATTACCTAACCAAAACGATCACTCTTAATGAAAACAAAAAATGTAACAAAAGCATATGAAGAGGTTACCATGCCGAGTCAAGCATAGTAACGCTTAAGGTACAAATCGTTTCGGGGTTGCGACAGTGGAATTCCGTCATAATATACTGGCTTGTAGGCTCCTTTTGCTAATACACGCATAACAATATAGGGACCCATCCATAAATACTGGAACTTACCTGCTCCCAATTTATCGGATTCCTGATCATAGAGCAAGACCAGGTCGCCTTCTGAGAAAACACGAGGTTTCACATTCTTGTCAAATTGTGCTTTGACTCGTTTCTTAAGCGCTTCGTTAGCCAAGGTGGTGTCATGACGAGTTTCATCGAGTTGGATTAATTATGAGAAACGAGCTTCTTCCTCTGAAGTTCTAGGGAGGAGGTAAACTGCTAGCTTGAGAGACGAAATCTCACACTGAACTGGTAAGATATCTTCCAAGCCATACACCAGTTGAAAGGGTGTAAACCCGGTCACATTTCTTACCGATGTCCGATATGGCCATAAGGCTGAGTACAGGATTAGGTGCCAACTCCGTTTATGGACTCCAATCATCCTTTGCAGCATGCATTTCAGGACTTTGTTGATCACTTCAACTTGCCCATTCGCTTATGGATAATACCGAGTAGAACTGTCGTGGGACAGTCCTAACTTGGCGGCCAATTCAACCATCATATGATTGCGGAAATGTGATCCATGATCTATGACTATAGCTTGCGGAACGCCGAACCTGGCGACTACATCATTGAAAAAGAAAAGAGCGGTCGTTTCGCCGCTGTTTTTAATGTAGGCAGCGCTTCGGCCCATTTCGTAAAATAGTCAACTGCGACTATGATATGCCCATGCCCCCTGGCCGAGGTGTGGTTACATTGCATGAAATCTATGCCCCATTTGGTGAATGGCCCAACAGCAACTACTGGCTTCAGAGGTGCGGGTGTCTTCTGGTTTTGCAATCGAAGATTTGACAAGCATGGCAACTTTTGACTACGGTTATGCAATCTTTGAACATTGTTGGCCAGAAGTATCCTGCTCTCAAAATCTTTTGTGCCATAGGATAACCAGATTGGTGCCCCCCAGATGCGCTTGAATGACAATCATTCAAGACTTTTTCGGCCTCTTCATGGGTGAGGCACCTCCACAGAACAGTATTGACACCACGATTGTAAAGTGTATCGACAATCATGTAGTCTTTTGCTTGGTATCGAGTAGGTCGTTGTTCTGAGCGAGAGGTATTAGACCTATATGTTTGGTCCTGGAGATAAATGATTATATCTCTGTACCATGGATCGCTTGACAATATCAGAAACGAAGATTCATCCATGATTGTTGTTTTGGATGTTGAATTGTTGGACGACGATGGGAAATCGCATAGTAACTCTGCGAAAACTAGAGCTTTCTTTGATTTGGATTTTACGAATTCCAGATCAAACTCTTGCAAAATTGCTATCCATTTTGAATATTTTCCCCCAAGCAACTGTCGCAACAAGATATAAGTTATTGGGTTGTAATCTGACAAAACGGTAGTTTTTCGAAAGAGAACATAATGTCGAAATCTTTGTATTGCTTGAACGGAAGTGAGAGCTAGTTTTTCAACATATAAGTACTTGCTTTCTGTATCATTTAAGTTTTGACTTAAACAATAAACAGGATGTTTGATTCCATTGTCTTCTTGAACTAAAACCATTGCGATGGTCGTATTTGCTGCAGCCAGATACAGGTTAAAGTTTCTTTGATAATCAGGAGCATACATTAATGATGCTTTTATTAGGGATTCCTTTAGAGCATCAAAGGAAGCTTGCGCGACCGGATCCCAGTTGAAGGCTACTTCTTTTTTCAAAAGATGTGTATAACCTTTAGCAAGTTCAGTATAATTTGGAATGAACCTCCTCAGAAAGGTTTCTTTCCCTTGGAGTTTCTGAATCTAAAGCAAATTTGAAGGTGGAGGCAAATCGATGATTGTCTGAACCTTACATGGGTCGAGACGAATTCCGTCTTTAGAAACTACAAAGCCAAGTAAATCACCTGAACCAACGCAAAACACACACTTGTGTGGATTGAGTCTTATTTTGTAGTGTCGACAACATAGAAATATTGCTCTCAAATGCTACAAATGATCGGTCCGCTTTCGCGAGTGAGCTGGAAGATCATCGAGGTATGGTTGAACGATGTTCTTGATGTCATGGAAGGCGTAATTCATTGCCCTCTGAAAAGTTACCCCTGCGTTCTTTAAACAAAAAGGTAGCTTATGGTACGTGAATGTGCCCCACGGACATATAAATGAAGTCTTTGACTGGTCCTGTGGGCGGATATTTATTTGATTGTACCCGGAAAATCCATCCATAAATGAAAAGATTTCGCATCCGGTGCATTCATCAATTATCTAGTCAATGAAGGGTGTAGGGTAGTTGTCCTTTAGACAAGCCTAGTTTACATCCCTGTAATCGACGCACACTCTAATTGTTCCTTTCTTTTGCATCACATGAACAATGTTTGATACCCAATCGGTTAGAGGAACTGGGTAAATGAAACTAGCATGAAGAAGTTTTTCAACTTCTGCCTTGATGGCAGCGGCTTTCTTTGGGTGCACCTGCCGAAGCCGTTGTCTTATTGGTTTGACATCTGGATACATCTTAATTTCATGTTCAACTATGCTCGAGTCGATGCCTGGAATTTCTTCATATGACCATGCAAAGACATCTTTGAACTCGTGAAAGAGAGCGTAATATATTTCAAGTTCTAAAGAAGAACAAGATTTTCGAACATGAATATTTTCTACAACATCCGTTTAGTCGAGATATTTATGGTGATAGTTTCTTCAATATTGGACAGATTTCACTCGGAATCCACTGTGTTTACAATATTTGATAGAAAATAAAAAATTGATTGATGATTAAGGTCGCCGGAGTAATCTTCGTTGCAATCCGGAAGATGGGAACGATGGTGGTAATCTTCCCATGGTGCCCCCTGTATGTTCATTGACTAAAAAATTCCTTTGTCTGTAGAATGTACATGTGACGAAGGATCTGAAGAGGTACCATACTCCTTAGACCTATCTACCCAAACGCTTGATGAGCATTCATTGGGGTTTGCCTCCCATGCCGAGAACATTGATTGCTACAATATTTCTATTAGGCTTAGAGGCAACACCTGGTGACAATCCATGCTAATATCGTTTTCGGACATCTTCTGAATGGAAGATACCATATTGCAAGTTCCCACCATTGCAACTTCCGCCAAGTTGTTTGGAGGCAGTAGGGAGAAAGTACCCATCAATGTAGGGTCTTTTAGTAGGCCTACTCCGATATTTTGAAGTGACTGAGAGCTTCCGTGGATCATCGAGATGCTTCCCGTAACTTGCAAACTGTTGGGGAGGAATGTCTGTTGGTCGACGATTGTAATTCCCTTTGGAAGGGAAATGCAATCTTCCTTAAGTATATCGACACAACGAAAACCATAGCATAAATCCAGGGCCTTCCCAGTAGGATGTTGTAATCAAGGTTTCCATCGATAACTTCCACATTGATTTCTATTGTTTTGCCCCCCAGTTCGACTTGCAAGTTACTTACAATCCTGTATGGAGTGTATGTTCATCCATCAAATGCTTTTAATGTCATCGACAATCGCGACAAGGGTGGTGAGCGTAAAGTTTTCCAGCAACTCATTGACATAATACATGTAGAAGCCCCCTCATTAATAATTGTTCGATGAACAATTTTGTTGACGGCTTTCACTTGAATGAGGAAAGCGAGCTGAGCTGGTAACTGCAGCTCATATCCTTTATGATTAAAGGCCACAAGATTGGAATTCATTGGGTCAATCCCACCTATTGCTGATAATAAAGCTTTCTTTTGTGAGGGGCAATTTTGCAGTACCTGAAGTGTCGACATAGCGGACGACGATTGGGCCAGGTCCTCTACTATATTATAATTCGGTGCTGCTCTGGCACAAGGATTAAATGTCGATTTGTGTACAACTCCCTTTGGCAGCTTTATCGTTAGCTCAGGAATGATGGGTGGCACAACTTCAGTCGAAGTTGTTGTCAAACTACTAGGTTGATCAGTAGCCTTGTTGTTCGACAGCTATGGATTCCCGTAATCTTCATTCCTTGTCGATATCAAAGCATCATTTTGTTGTTTTGAAATGGACAACATAAGGACTCTGGATGGGGAAGCATTGTCACTAGCAACTAGATTGGTTCCTGGGTTTGGAAACGGATTAGTCAATACTGCTGAGGTTTTTGAATTCAGAGCTGCTAGTCCCACTAAGAAGGGTAGCTATCTTAGAAACAAACAGATTAAAATTACTTGTGATATGGGGAAGTGATTCTATGTGTGATGTGGTGGTTTCTGAGAGTGGTTGTAATCTTGTGTCTTACAAATTTCCCTCCCCCATCTCTTATCACTTCTCGAGGTTAACCATACCCCAATAATAGCCCAAAAAGGAAATTAATTACAGAATCTTCTGTAGCTCTTGGAAAATTTATTGTTTCTACCCAATTCGTCACATAATCTGCGGCAACTAGTATGTAGGCCTTTTGGTTTGATGGTGGATGAAATGGGCCAACAAAATCCAGTGCCCATCGTTCAAAGGGTTCTATCACCAATTGGGGTTGCAGTGGCATTTCATCAGATTGACCAGGTCGACCCATTCTTTGGTAGCTATCACAAGCCTAGGCATATTTCTTAGCATCTTTAAAAATAGTGGGCCAATAATAGCCCATATGTAGTACCTTATGCCCTGTCCTCCACAAGGCTCATCATGGCAAGCCTTCAGGATGTCGTAAATGTCATCCTCATGAATGCATCTGCGTATACACATATTAGACCCTGTGTGAAAAAGGTATCCACCAATCCAAGAAAATTGGGCGCTGCACTGGACAATCTATTTTCTTTCCCTTGCTGTCAAATGCCTGGGCAGCTTCCCCACTGCTAGATAGTTTGCTACATCTGCATACCATGGCGTTTTGATTGCTACGACAAACAAATGTTCATCTGTAAATTGGTCGTCCACTGCCAATGGATCATTTATCTTTGGAACTCGAGACAGAAAATCAACAACTGGGTTTTCCTTCCCAAGACGATCTTTGATGGTGATATCAAACTCCTGCAAAAGAAATAGCCAATGAGTCACTCGACCATTTGTAATAGGTTTGTTAGCTAAATACCTAATGGCAGAGTGATCAATATACAAAAAAATTTGATAGCCAGTTATATAATGTCTAAATTTTTTTATGGCATAAATGACAACTAAGAATTCTTTTTTTGTTACTATATAATTAAGTTCAGCATGAGTAATATTTTTACTGATATAATATATAGCATAAGGTTTTCTATCCTCCTCCTAGCCGATGATAGCCCCTATTTTTGCATCTGATGCGTCTGTGGATATGTGAAAAGGCAGCTCCCAGTTTGGTCCACGTAATACTAGTGTCATCGATACTAGTTTCTTTAAATCTATAAAAGTTGTGTCACAATTGTCAGACCATTTAAAATCAAAATTTCCAGTTAAATCATATAAAGGCGCAACAATTTGTGAAATTTTTTTGATAAACTTGTGATAATAGCTTACATATCCCAAGAAGCTACGTACCTCTGTCTGAGTATAGGGTGTAGGAATTAAAAGAATTACCTGTATTTTTGTTGGATCTACCTGTATCCTTGCTACAGAAATATAATGTCCCAAGATTACACCTTCAATCATCATCATGTGACACTTGACATTGCTTAGACACAACCTGGTAGTAATGCATCGTTCGATAACTTTTTCTAATGTTTATAGCGCTTGATCAAAGTCATCCCCATACGAGGTAAAGTCATCCATGTAATCTTCAAGTCCTTCATTTATCAGATCGGTAACAATGCTGTGTATAGCTCTTTGAAATGTAGCTAGGGCATTTCATAAGCCAAATGGTAACACTCTATAAATGAATGTTCCCTAGGTACAGGTGAAGGTTGTTTTTTCTTGGTCTTCAGGAGAGATTTGAATCTGATTGTAGCCACTGAAGCTGTCTAGAAAGAAAAAGAACTACTTCCCTACCAAAGTATCAAGGACTTGATCAATGAATGGAATAGGGAAGTGATATTTCTGTGTTTCCTTATTCAATTCCCGATAATCCACACAGATACGCCACTTCCCGTTTTTCTTGGGGACAACTACCAATGGAGAGACCCATTTTCTATCCAAAATGGGATAAATGAAATTCATGTCCAATAACTTCTGTAACTCTTCTTTTACAATGTCCTTAAGGTGCAGATTCAATCTTCGTTGAGACTACCGGATAGGATGAGCATCCTTTTCGATGTAGATATGATGCGTAGAAAACTGTGGGTCTATACCCTTCATGTCAGGATAATCCCAGGAAAAAGCCCCTTTATATTTTTGCGGGACCTGCATGAGCTTTTGTTGTTGATCATTATCCAGATTATCATTAATGTTTAAAACTTTTCCTGGTTCAATTTCAACTAGCTTGTTGTTATGAACAACAGTTTTCTTGATATGTTGATCACCAGTATCTTTCAAAGGGTCTTCCCAGTCTTCATTATCAAGAATTTCTTTTAACATTTGACATTTCACATCGTTCACATTAGCTGGCTGATTGATAAATTTATTGATAACATCATCTTCAGTCTAATCCTTGAATTCAAGTGCCTCTACTACAATGAGTGGTGAACGAATGATTTCTTCCAGGTATGTGGGTGGTGGTTTACATATTTTTACAATGGGCAGACTTGGTTTGGCAGGAGGATATAAAACGAGATTTTTTATAGCATCCCCTTTAGCAATAGTCATGTGGCCCTCTTAGCAGCCTGTGCAAGCATTGGCTGTTGCCAGCCAAGGTCGACCCAAAATTAGAGGGTGCCCATCCAATCAACTCTTTGGGTTTATAACAAGAAAATATACCTGATACTCCCATGAATCAATAGAAACCGTAATATCTTGTAAAGTTCCCTATGGCCTCACCATCAAAAGATCAACAAGTTCTAGAAGGGTGGTGATTAGTTCCAGCGCTGTAATACCGAGTGTCTGACAGGTTTCTACTGTTAATATGTTAATCGATGCACCCATATCAACTAGTGTGTTTGGAAAGGAGCGGCCATATATTTGAACTGTAACAATGGGATTCCCAGGATCTTCATATTTTACTAGAGTTTCCCCTCCCAAGAGTAAATCAGATAAGGTCCCTACAACATGAATGGTGGGTGAAGTTTTTGCTTTCCTCACAGGCTTCTTTACACATAACTCTTTAATCATTTTAGCATAAATAGGAATATCTTGGATGGCCTGGAGGAGAGGAATTTTAATACAAAGATTTTTTAGTTCCCCTACAAGATCAAAATCTGGATAAACAATTGGCTTGGGTATTTTTAGCCTTTTGGGGAACAGGGGAGAAGTGACTATGAGATTCTTAGGATCTTTATGCTGATATGTATCTTCTCCTTGTTTTATTTCAGTGTTAATTACAGTTGATGGCATATGTACAGGTGGGGTTTCCAACTCAATTGATGGTTGGTTCCTGTTTTTCTCAGGGTTGATGATACATCTTGACCTCAATCTAAGTTAATTACATTCTTTTTGTTCAATATCATAGTTTGCACTTTCGATAATTTGCACAAGCTGAAATAGACTGTTATTGGGATTCAGATTTAGTTGAGCTGGAAATTGAGGATGCAGAAGAGGCTGAGGATTTTGTTGTAATGGATATGGGGCTGATAATGTAGGTTGAGGTTGAGGACCTGTTCCTATAGGTGTATTGGATAACCCCAAAGATCGCTGCCAATTCAGAGACCAGTTTTGGTTTTGATAAGTAGAGGCAGACCACTAGGATGGATATGGATTACCTTACTAAATAGGAGAAAAAGGAGAATTCGGCCAACCATTACTCAAAAAGGACTGAGTTGGCCAGGGTGTCATAGGGAATGGTTGGGATTTCCAATTCGAGTAAGGTGATTGACCTTTCCATGCTTCCCCATGGTTCTGTTGTTGATTAAATGGTGAAGAAGGAAAGAATTGGGATGTGTTTTGTGACATACCTGTAGGTTTGGCATGCCACAGACAACGTTGGTTCATTAAATATACTGGCTTTGTCTTTTCTTCTGCTTCCTTGAAAATTGCTTTCAGCCCTAGAAGTGATGGACATTGTTTAGTGGTGTGGTCCTTGGTGAAGATAGCACATGTCTGAACCATGTCTGATGGACACTCCCGTTGGTTGTGCTTCTTCTGGCAGCATGGGTAGAAAACGACCAAGTTCTATTCTACTAAGGCTTGTTTCTCTTTAGCCTATAGGATGTCCAACTGCGTTGTGAGGGTTCCTAAGATGTCCATCTTGAAATCTTCCAGGAGGTTACAAATTTCCATTCGTGTTATGCCTCCACTGTGTGGTTTTCTTCCTCTGGTCATAGGATTTGAGCTTCCTGCTCCTATGCGTGTGCTTCCTCATGAACACCTGATACACAAATGAACAATTTCATCATAATATTCTTGAGAAATATCTCCTTTCCCCATTAAATTTAGAGTTTATATCCATTCTTCTTTCATTCCCTTAATTAAGATAGCTCTTAGGACTTCTTTTGGTAAGGTGGTGTGAGGATATCTCTGCAAATTATAGTGAAACCGTTCGACATATTCTTCTAGAGTTTCATTATCCTTTGCAGCCATCTTAAAGATTTCATCTTTTAATTCCCTAGTCTTGCAAAAGTCTTGGTATCTTGTGAGGAAGGAAGTTTTCATGTCATCCCAAGAGTTAATAGTACGTCCACCCAGACCCATGAACCATCTCAAGGTTGCTCCTTTCAAAGTAGAAGGGAACAGTTTTAGTTTTTGAGGGTCGGTGGTATAGTCATATCCTCTGTAGAGGACATCAAACTCGAATAGGAAGGCATCGGGATCCTCCGTGATCATCCCATGAAAAGTTGGGATGCTCTGCAAAGGAATAACTTTCATAGGGGCATTAACCACTTGGTTGACTATGGGGTATTCCAATGTCGAGGTTTGACCTTGAGGTGGCTAATTTTCCATTTGGTCAAAAATGTGCCAATATCCTTCAGGAATTTTAGGGGGTGTTATTTGAGTAAGCGGAGGATTAGCAATCCGAGTTGGTTTTGCAGCAATACCTAGATCTGGGATCACAGGAGATCCTTGTTTAGATAGTTAAGGTCCTGCCTTAGCAGTTCCACTAGTTTCTCCCTCTCCTTCTCTTAAGTCACATGATTTTCCCTCTTGTAGAGGATCAAAATGTAAATTTGTTGTAACCTAAAGACTTTATTTAGATCCTCCAATTTAGCTTTGAATATTAGCGTAGGCTGCAGATGGTGAGCCTGCTGCCTGAGGGATTACAGTATGGATTTTTCCAGTGACAGTCTAGAATCCTACTGATGCCTGAGAGTTTGCTTTTCTTATGATTTCGTCTATAAAAGTTGTTCTTCCAAGTCTCACCGATCCCTTGGGTTTTGTGGATTTAGGCGGGGGGGTCTGATCTTTTTCTATCTTTCTATTCCTAGTCATTCCTAAAAATACTATTTCTATTTAACCTCTATGCTTTTGCTAAAAAGTTGGCTGATGAGAAAGCACTTTACTTGCTAGTCACACAGGTTCTTGCCTCTCATTTTTAAAACCCAATTCTCTTATATCAAGATAAAATGAAATGACTTTGAAACACTCTCCTCGGCAACGGCACCAAAATGTTGGTGCACTAAGATGTCCTATTACAAACTATCTCAATACCTACATTCATTATCAACCCAGGGAAAGTCTTTTTATTTCAAGAGTGTCAGCACTATATATGCAATGAATTCAGAGGTCAATCTATGCTGGAATTGTTGCAATTTCTAATTTCTATTTATCTAAATTCAACCCAAACACTTTTGAAAGGAATTCATAACACACTTTGCGATTCTACTTAACCTATTTTGTAAGAAAATGAATCTAAATACAAATAGAAAGA
Organism: Pinus tabuliformis; assembly: GCA_031772625.1. Classification (NCBI taxonomy): domain Eukaryota; kingdom Viridiplantae; phylum Streptophyta; class Pinopsida; order Pinales; family Pinaceae; genus Pinus; species Pinus tabuliformis. Next base: position 1,232,946,830 of record CM062817.1, on the reverse strand, counting down.
ATCACACTTGGCAGTCTTAATTGGAATTGAAACTAACTTATTTAACATGAAATGGAGATATGATAATTGAGCAGCAAATGGTGATTGAACAACAAATGATAATTGAACAGCAAATGACCATATAAGCATCTCACGAAAAGAAATCAATTCTAGCTTTGAAATCTATGATAACGTTACTTAGAATGAACAACAATCTAATGTTGGAGTTAACATAACCAATTCAATAAAGAGCATCACATATATGTATCACACAGTTGAATCTTGAATCTTGAATAAACAACAAATGTAAATCAGAATCATCAATCCTCATGATAATCAGAATGATATTAAATTGACAATAAAAAATAGTAAAGAATATAATAGAAATGATTATAACATAGGTGAAACAGTAGATCTTCTCTTGACTGGGCCCAAAGTCTCCAGAAGTTCCCGCTATTAGATACTCATAATACGATTATGAATTAAACACAATCTTTTCATTAATATAAGTAACAGAGTTACAACATCAACAAGATGAAAGTATTATACATCCAAAAGAATAGTTACAATCTGTGAATTTCTAGACTAGCTGTTCAGTTTGCCTTTTGGCCTTATATAACATTTAAAAAAGTAAATAGATAAAAGGGAATCCTCAGGATCAGGGGATCCTGAGGATTTCGCAATACTCGATCTAATTCCATCATAAAATAGCTTTGGTATGCTCGGTCTTCCGTTGTCCGCGTCTCTGCACATAAAGATAGTACAATTCAGTTTTCCATGCCCAGATTTATCTAATGTATTACTAATCGCTTTTACCCAACTTTAGCTATTGTTTTCTCTATTTTGATCCATAAAACAAAGATAATCATATGAAGACAAATGCTAAATTAGGCTATTTATGAGGAGAAAACATACATTTTTCTCGTCCCAACACTGGAAACTGAATCAACCCTCTTCTGGAAACTCTCTCAAGGGTTTCTCGCTATTCTCACTACTTGTACGACCTCCTTATAGATGAATTTCAACCTCCCTTTTCCTACCACTCTAGCACTGGAAAACCACTGAGAAACTGTCTGGACTCTTTCTCCCAAATTATTTGTTGCTTCCTCTCTTCGATGTTCTCCCTTTGGCTCGAACTACGCCCTCACTAAAAATTGTGAATTGGGTAGCTCAATTTGCCTCTCACAACTCGATCACAATGATCTCTCTAATGCTTGATTCTATCTCTCTCCATCCCTTCAAGCTGCTCTTATGATTTCTCGTTGAGTCTTCAACAATCATGATTAAATCTCCATCAATGGATATGATCAATTATACTTCATCAATAGAAGTCTCTAGAGAAATCTCAAATATCCTTAATTAATTAAATTTGATTTTCCACTTTTCCTAAGTTAGACTTAGGAAATGTTTAATTATGGAAAAATAATTTAACCTTATCTCACAAAACATTTTCTGGGTTTTGGAGATCTTGTGTTCCTTAGCCTCTTAGCATCTTCTAAGACTAGAACACTTGTCTGATGCTACCATAAACTAACACTCCCTCTTAACGAGGAAGGTGTTCTCTCCATATTACTCCTCTACATCATGTAGCTAGATATACCACACTGCTAATTTCTGATATTTTTCATGCCTCGTTTCTTCACATCTCACAATGATACGACTCCTTGTCACTGGAAATCACTGTGAGGAAGATAATCTTGTAACACTATCCATCAACCACTGCGCATACTCTAATCCACCTCATACTGCTTCTTATACAACTCAACTGCTATCTCTACACTACTGTTGCAACTATTACAATAGTGGGTTTGACATCATTTGATCTCTCCCTGGAATAGAACTGGGAAATATCTCTTGGATGGAAACTCCTACATAGAGTCTCACTCTACATGGAACTGTACTTGCACCCTAAAAATGGAAAATTTACACTTCCTCCTCCAATCACACAAATTTCCTGCAACTGCAATTGGAAACTCGATCTTTGTGGATCTACTGTGCCTCTGCAACTGTCTTATGAGTTACGACTACAACTAGCTTTGCACTGTCTACTGAGCATCTGACTATGCCCAACTAGCTCTACATTGTCTCTCGATTATCTGACTACAACTAGATCTACACTATCTCTCACATAATCGACTACACCTACGACATTGATCTCTTGCTACTATGATTGTGGGTTCCTAGAGAAAAGTTACTGATCCATGTGAACAACTACTAGTTCTGATATAGACTTCCTATTTCTCATCTATATACCTTGCCCCATACAGATGATCACGCTCCTCGTCCATTTGGAGGTATCACTACTATCAATGCAAATTCCTCTAATATAGAGGTAAATTTGTCAATCTTTGCCGAAGTTGATGTATGTTGTTGCTCCTTCTTGTACTTCTTCTCTTAGGACACTGGGTGACATATTGACCAAATTCAGAAGCATTTGACCGTCGATAGGTTCTTCTTCTTTTTCTCTCCTCCTTTTGAGTTCTATCCCTAACTGGGATTCTTCTTCACCTCCCTGTACCTATAAGAGTTATGTTCTCCTCTTCCTTTTGTAACAACCCAAAATTTAAATATATAACTAATTATATCAATTTATGCGATTAATTATCAACACACAAATTCTTCAACTAATCAACATAGATTTTTTGAAAACGACAAGCAATGAAGATTTAATCGTAGCAACGATATACATTAATTGTGATTTCAGAGTTGTAACACTACTTAGATCCTACTGACTGAAACAAAGTTCTGGGGACGACTCTCCACTCAACTGTAGGCTCAACTGCACATAATCTTTCTATAGATTGCCACCCTTGAGCCCTCAATCAAATACTACTTCCAGGGAATCCTTTTTCTCACATCACTCTCCTTCCAAAGGAAAGAATCAATGCTTCTTATCTCCCTTTTCATCCATTAAATAGAACAAACAATTCCAAAAATGGAAAGGGGCTGGAAATGGATTTATGCATGCACACAATCCATGTGTCGACATTCTAACTTTTATTTCTTTGTTTATGTTTACTTAATTCAACCTTTTTTTCTTAATTTAACTTTTCATTATTTTGTTCCTTTTACTTTTGTTAACTTTACTTATTCTTGCTATTTTTTATAGTTATATATATATATATATATATATATATATATATATATATATATATATACACTCCAGTTTATTATTATGTATTATTGTTATTATTTACTATTATTATCATGTATTCTTTATTTATTATTTGTTTGTTATTATTATATTTTCTTTATTATTAATTGTTTTATTTATTTATATACTAATATTATTTCATTATATTATTATTCTTTTGGGGCATTACATACTCTCCCTCTTTAAGGAACTTCATCCCAAAGTTAAGTTTAATCATTTAAGTTTTTATTTTATTTTATTTAGTTATTTATTTCTTCACGTTTGACCTACATCCTCTATTGAACTAGTATACCAGCAAGCATCAAAAGTTACACAACACCAGGGAAATCCCAAGGAATATCAAGTCCCTTTTCCCAACTTTTGGAACTAGGCATAAAGCCTCATTGGTCTATACCATAACTCTGAGGCTTGCCGCAAGGATTAGACCTCATCTGTCCCAAGGCAGGGATCCAATCCCAATACTCAATGACTCTTGGCATATTGCAAGTTTGGGCCAACTCCCTCCACACTCACTAAGGTGCACAACCCCAGGTATCAAAGTGCGCACGCCCCCTTTGGACTTTGACATCCCAATCAAATATCAAGCACTCAACCTCATCAAGATGGTTCCATAGCCCCTCAAGAGCTATCCACCTAGAGATATACAACACAAAATAACCACTGACATATGTAGTGTTGATTGATTCTGTCCCCAACCCAAATGGTGCTACATATTCTCCCTCATAGGTATGGGCTCCCACGAGATCATCAAAAATATCGGCCCTCTCAGCTCATTTGTGAATTTCCTGTCAATGACCACATCTAAACATGCAACCAATGCATTAGTTATAATATCATAATAAAACAATTGGCTTGCCAACTCTTGCATGCCATCATGAGAACATACAACATTCTAAGTAGTAAAAACTACATGCTCATGCATGTCATAAAATATGCATGCAATAACTACATGCTTCACATCCTCAAATAAGTTACAACATCAACTTATCTATATCGAGGATATATCATGCCACCACATAACTGCATATCATAGCATCACAAATATGAGAATCATACATATCCAATATAGAGAAATAATGCGCTATAGCATTCTTATGATGATTCATCAGCAAAAATAAATTGCATTGCCTAAATAACCGATGAATACCAACTATGAACAAGATTATTCAACATCACTCTAGGATCTAGGCTATCTCATCAATACCATAGTGATATGTTTTCATCAAGATACCAATTAATTTCCAATAATCATTCCCTGTTATTTTAACTAAAAAGTTGACTATTTACCTAGGGGTATAAATAACATTGCTAAATTTCAAGGGGTGACATCCTTGGAGCAATGTTGACCAATTAAACTTTTGATATTCCCTAATGACTATGAGAGTTCAATCATATATATTTTCAACGATACAAATTGTGTCTATATCAGTATATAAATTATACACTAAACCATACATGGCAACCCAAAATCACACAATGTACACGCTTGCGAGGTCAAACTCTTACATCAATTCCATAAAATGCTAGCAACTAGGACACAACATAGACACATGAGCACATTATTACTACCAACCCATAAATAAATATAATGAGAATTGTTGAAATAGTCAACAAACTATATTTCAAATGACTTATTGTGGATGAATGATCTGATTTAGAATATTATTTTGTAGTTCTAAGATCTTCCTCAGATTATTAACAAAATGCTTTCATTATGCTTAAGGATTCATGAATTTTTGCAAGTGAAATGAAGAGTTTTTATGTTAATTTTATGATAAATTTGACATAAATCAGAAATTGAACAAAAACATAAACATATACAAAACATCATCAAAAACACATTACAACAAGCACATGATAAAGGAGTTCACCCCTCCTGGGCTACGTCTCCTTGGTCCAACTTCCAATGGCTTTGGCCACTCTATTATGTTCAAAAGTGAAAAAAGTTGTGTTTACAATGCTCAAATGCTTCTAAAACCTACTCCAATCAGTTCATAATACTCAAAAATGGCTATCTAGCATTTTTTTTCATCCAATTTGGTGGAAAACTAAAGAATTTATGACTTTCCCTTGTTTTCCCACTATTCATTCAACAAATTTCTCCACATTCGACATGATCCCACAATTTCGCTCCAAAAATCCGCTAACCGAGTGAGAATTTTTCCGCACGGCGGGCCATAATCCATCGGCATTGACTGCCCATCGCAAATCGCAATTGGTGGAGTCTTGCGATCTTATGGACTATGAACCAGGCGAGCGATATGCAATTGTGATTCAGCAGACCCGACAAAATTCTTAATTGGAGCTTACAATTGTATCGCTTCCAGGATCCTTTCGCAATCGACGGAGTACCGGTGATCCAGATTTAAACAGGAACGCAACAAATTAAAGATATAACCATAAATACAGAGATGCAGCAGAAATAAAATTCCCTTTCATTAATAGAAAAACATTGAAGTATGCTTACAAAAAGGATGGAAATGAGACCAACTCGGGCGATGGTAGCTTATCTCTTAGAAGAGATGTGGTGGCTACATGCCTCTGAAATTTATGTTACAATGAGGTTCAAAGGCATATTTATTATTGAGAAACAATGGAAAACCCTAAAACATCCAAAAACCTAACCCTAGGAGATGAAGCACCAAACTATGGGCCCTGTTTGGGTAAATTGGTACATCAACTTCCCGGGGTTGTAACTTTGGCATATGATCTTCGTTTGATGTGCACAATACCTCGTTAGAAATATCTATCCGAGGAATACAGGTTTTAAATGACCAACATTAGTCAATAAACTATGTTGACCCCAATTTTCCCAAAAAAACATCGTTTAGGGCCTCAAAATGGATCTGGAAGTTTAGGACCTAAAAAATTGCCAAAAATAGTAAATTGTGCTACAAATAAGGAAACTGAAAAACTAAAAGAAACAATGGTGGGGGTCCAAGTAGAATAGGTGGGTGGCCACCAATATCCACCTGGATCAACTGGGTTTCTGTATTTGCAGGACTCTGCACGTGTTGTGATTTGTGATTGCGATATCACATAACAACCCAAACCCATCGAGGCTGATTTTGTAGTGTCGTGTGAGATGTATGATTGCATCGCAACCTGATACCTGTCAGGGGCAGATTCTGTAACACCTCCTTCGGCGATGTGCGATTTCCATCCATCACATCGCGCCTCCGACAGATTCTTGAAAGCCTTCTCGCTTGCCTTATCACATCACACCTTAGTTGTTATGGGGCCGATTTTTAACGCTGAACTACCTGTGATTGCGATTTGCAACAAACGAGGGCCAATGGCAGATTTCCACTTGGCGCCTCCTCATTCATTGAAGGACCTTGCCACATCATCCAATACTTCCATGTGTCCAAGTCAAGCCTGAACTTTGACTTGCTCAAACTTCTGCATATGAGCTCGGATTTGAGTGTCGTTCACATCATTCGAATCAGAATGACGAGATCTTTGATCTAAAGCTAAGTTTATCAAGATTATGACACTTTGAATTTTTAGCCTAATTTTGAGCACCTGATCACTCCTCCCCACTGGAAGTCTTTTTGACCCCAAATGATCACTTTCAATTGGACAGCAGATGAGGGTACAGTTTCGTGCCTTGCTGTGTACTTGCCTTTTCCCTTTTCAAGTTGTTCTTGAACTTTTTGATGTACCATTTGGAGTCGTTCAATAAACTCTTTGGCTTTTTCCATGTTACTGTCAGTAGCAACATCCTTCTTACCAAGATGATACAATACATTATGATGCAAATGGTAAACAAATTCCTCCACTTGATTCCTTTGAATCAAGCTTGAATGTACATCTTGAAAGTATGCATTTTTCTGAACATAACTTTCATGTAAAACAAAATGATGCTTGAGGAATAGTACATCAACAAACTTGTTTCTTATACCTTTATTATACCTTTTGACCAAGTGGAATAGTAGAAAACCCATCCAATGGAAGTGCCTTTGTCGATGCAACTTAAACACTTTATCATTGAAAATTTCTGAATGAAAATAAATGGGCTTACCACTTTGCAAAAATACTACGACCATGGCATAGTCACATACAACAACCAGAAACTTAAAAATTGTCTCAAGTCTAGAAAAGCAAGTATTGGAGCTGTACTGATATTTTGTTTTAAAACATCAAATGCCTCTTGTTTTCTTTCTGCCCACTGGAAGACCTTTTCCAAAACTGTCAATGAATGCAAATGAACTACAATAGAAGAAAAATTAACAAAATTCTCCTCCAACATTGGGCTGCTCCCAAAAACCCTCTTATCCAAATCACTATCTTGAGCTTGCCTGCATAAATTATGAGGAGAGCAAAGGCATATGTGGCTTCACGGGGATGTATGATTCTTTCACCCGTGTCTGCATGAATGGAGGCAATACCACCACAAAATGTTATGAAATCAATCTTGGAGAGGTCTAATTTTAGCTCACCTTCTCCACGTCCCACACAAACTGCCAAAAAGCCTTTGGGAACCTGAACATGCTTGGAAGAACCAATTTCACGGCTCAAGTAGATCAAAGAAGTTTTATCCAACATATACTTTGACATCTTCAAAAACAAATATTCTTGACATACGACATTAAGTATTTTTTTCTCACACATGACATGTTCATAATGAAATTTTCTAAAAATTAAAATGTCATCCAAATAGACTATCATGTCTAGAAATGGCTTCAACACATCTTTCTTCATATGCACAAAAGTAGCATGAGCATGGTAAAGATCGAAAATCATAACAAGCCATTCAAACAAACCTTGCCTGATTTTGAATATCATCTTCCCTATATCTCCTTCAACAACTCTACTTTGATGAAAACCACTTCTTGAATCCCATTCAAGGAAATGCTTCCCATTCTCGGGCGCCAAAACAAGAGGTGCACCACATAGTAAAGGAGTAGGCTGAATGATCCTTTTATTCAACAATCCCTAGATTTGCGTCTTAATTTCTGCATTTTCCATCATTGACATCTTTTACATGCCAATGTTAGGAAGAAGACACTTTTGTTGCAACTGTAACTCAGGTTGGATTCCCCTCTTGGGAACTAATCCCTTTGATTCCTAAAACATTTCATCAGATTGGTTAACAGTTTCAACCAAATCAGTTTTCAAATTTGAATTACAACCATCAAACACTTCATAATCAATATCATTTTCAGGTTTGATCATGAGAAGCACAAGATTCTTGCTCGATTTCACCAGTATTTTCATCTGCCCTACATTAACAATCGAAATATTTGTTTTCTTGCTGTGAGCTCTCACAATATATTCTACTCCATTTTTGAATATGTGATATTTGTTTTCATGTCGATGGAAGATAGCTTTTCTTTCATAAAGGTATGGGCTACCCAAAATGATGCCACAGATATCTAACGACACAACGTTAAGCTCCACTTCATCTATGAATTTTGCAGTGATGGCACCTCTCAGCTTACACTCTCTCGTAACCTACAATTGTGCATTATCACACACCCATCCAAGCGAATACATTTTATGATGTGGAATAGTTTCCAGATATAAACTCTTGACAATTTTTTCTGAGATAAGATTAGCGTGAGAACCACTATCAAACAGTGTATCAATATTGTTATGTTTCTATATCACCCTTATGTGAAACAGTTCTATTCTCCTCTTTTCATTTAGAGTTTCATTTTTCGAGCCTAAAGAACTAGTGCTAGCAATGGATTCCTTTCCTTGAAACCCCATGGCTGTGATTTTCATTTCATCGCTCGTTTGGGATCCCAAATCCTCTTCTTGAGTGATTGAAGCTCTCTTTTCTTTTCCTTTGTTGTTGAATTTCTTTGGTTTTGTTTCAGGATGAAGCTTCCAACAGTGAGCTTCATTGTGACCCTCTCTGGAACAATGTTTACAAATTGTTTTCTCTCCTTCCTTTTTAATGGATGAATTTTTCTTTCCCTTGAAACCCTTTTCTTTCTCTTTACCCATAAACGGTTTTTTACTACCTTCTTCTGGGGTGTTCTTCCCTCTTGCCTCAAGGTGAGTGGCTTGCACAAACACATCATCTAGATTATTAGGATTAAACATTAAGATAGTATGCCTAAGGTAACTGTGTAAACCCCCTATGTACTTCAACAATGTGTCCTGTGATTGCAAATCTACACCTAACATCAAAGACCTTTTTCTGAATTCTTGGTGTAAACTTGCACATTTTGACCTTTAAGTTGTCTAAATTTTTTCCAATCCCTGATGGCTTTCTTCATATAAGCTAGAGGGTAGAATTGTCTTTTGATCACAACAGTGAAATCATTCCAATAAATTGAGATCTTACCGTGTTTTTTAATCTCCTCTTGGGTCTTTGATTCCAACCATACTAGTGTTGCACTCTCCATTCTCAAGGAAGCTAACTGAATCTTTATGTCATCCTCTTGAAGGTTTTTAATCCTACAATATACCTCCAACTATCAATATTCTCTGCATTCACTTCACCATTATACATGGGAAACTCAAATTTAACATCAAGTTTTAAAAAAGGTGATTTACCAGTTCCTTTTGAAGAATGATGATGAGTATGAGTAAGGGTAGTGTTAGTGGAAGATGGTGAATATGCTTTTGAAGAAGAAGATGAAGAAGATGGTGGAGAGGGTGGAGTTTTTTCTCCATTTCCATTACCTCCTTTTCCATTATCTCCTCCTGAAGAGCCTTCTCCTCTGTGAGGTTTGGAACTTTCTCCTTGCAACCTGCTATTCCTATCTTCATAGAGGACCTTCACCATCTCTGTCATATCAAAGAAAGTCTTTATGAAAATATTATCATATTCTGTCATGTTTGTAGGTTCTCCTTCATGAGGCATGATCTCTGGAGTCCCAACTGCAACTTGAGACTGCACTGGTTTTGGAGATTGTGTAAACCTTGCTCTTCTTCCCCTTGACCTAACTTCAGGGCTTCTAACTAGTTTTTCTTCACCTCTTTTGAGTTTTAACCTTGTAAGCATGACATAAACTTGCAAACAATTAAATCCTTCTTTCACAAAATAAAACCTATTGCTCTGATACCAAATTTGATCTGATTTAGAATATTAGTTTGCAGTGCTAATATCTTCCTTAGATTATTAACAAAATTCTTTCATTGTGCTTAAGTATTCATGAGTTTTTACAAGTGAAATGAAGAGTTTTTATGTTAATTTTATGAGAAATTTAACATAAATCATAAACTGAACAACATCATAAACATATACAAAACATCATCAAAAACACATTACAACAAGCACATGATAAAGGAGTTCACCCCTCCTGGGCTACGTCTCCTTGGTCTAGCTTCCAATGGCTTGAGACTCTCTATTATGATCAAAATTGTAAAAATTTATGTTTACAATGCTCAAATTATTTTGAAACCTACTCCAATCAGTTCAAAATACTCAAAAATGGCTATCTAGCCTCTTTTTTCATCAAATTTGGTGGAAAAATGAAGAAGTTATGACTTTCCCTTGTTTTCCCACTATTCATTCCACAAATTGCTCCACATTCGACATGATCCCACAATTTTGCTCCAAAAATTCGCTAACCAAGCGAGAATTTTTCCACGCGGTGGGCCATAATCTGTCGATACCGACTGCCCATCACAAATAGCAATCAGCAGAGTCCTGTGATCTTATGGAATGTGAACTACGAGGGTGATATGCAATTGTGATTCAGAATAACCGATAGAATTATTAACTGGATTTTATAATTGTATTGCGTTCGGGATTCTTTCGCAATCGACGGAGTACCGAGGTCCTGTATATGCGGGACTTTGCACTATGTTGCGATTTTCGATTGCGATATCGCATCGCAACCTAAGCCTGTCGGGGCTGATATCGTAGTGTCATGCGAGATGTGAGATCACATCACAACCCGGTACCTGTCGAGGGCTGATTCTGTAACACCTCCCTTCATCGATGTGAGATTATGATCCATCACATCGTGCCTCCAGTTGATTCTTGACAACCTTCCTGACTGCCTTATCGCATTGCACCTTGGTTGTTCTGGGGCCGATTTTTAACACCGACCCAGCTATGATTGCAATTTGCGACATATGGGGGCCAATGGCAGCTTGCCACTTGGTGCCTCCTCATTCGCTAAAGGGCCTTGCCACATCATCCAATCCTACCGTGTGTCCAAATCAAACCTGAACTTTGACTTTCTCAAACTTCTGCATATGAGCTCGGATTTGAGTGTTGTTCGCACCGTTGGAATCAGAATGATGAGCTCTTCGATCTGAAGCTAAGTTTATCAACATTCTGACACTTCAATTTTTGAGCCTAATTTTGAGCACCTGATCAATGAACACCATGAGCAAACTTGGTACATCTATAATCAATTGACGATATCAAGTCATAATTGACACAACATCAAAACTCACATAATTTAATAAGGGAAACCATATTATCATTTATTCTAAAACTAATGCCAACAAGGTCCAAATAATTCTCCATAGGTCAAATGTTTTAATATATTAGTATCAACAAAATTACTAGCTATATCAAAAGACACCCAACGATAAATAAAATTAACATCCTAAATTAACAGAAAAATATATATTAAGTAAGAAATCAATAATGATACTTGTTTCTCTGTGATGTGCGTCTCCCTTCTAGTCTTTGCAAGCCATTCCTCTTCCTCCACTAATTTGTGCTGCATCCCATCTCATGTTTTCTACTAGTTATTGTAAGAATGGAGCCCATTAGGGGAAGAGCCTTGGGCTTCTCTATTCCCCATGGCCATGCGTCGGAGACTATGTACCCTATCTTGAACATCCCTGACCCTGTTGCACTAAAAGTTAAAATTGCCTCACAAAATGACAAAAAGAACGACTCTATCATGTGGGACACCTAAGAGCACCTAGAGCCAGAAAAAAGGAGCACTAGCACCTACAAGGAAAAATTGGAGAAGATACCTTGCCTACATATTCCTCCAGCACATTCCTCCAACATGGTTAAATAACAACATCTAGTTTATGCAAGATCATGCCCTGATCTGCAAGTTCATTGGAGTTTGGCCTACAGAAAATATGCTGATGCATTGGATAACCTAGAGATGGAAGTCCAAAGCACACTATAACATCAAGTTGGGATCCCATGGCTTCTTCATGGTGGTATTTACTCATCAAGGCGATCTCAAAGTTGTCCTAGAAAGAGGACCCTACTTTCTGAACTCATTATATATCTACATGAGACAATAGACGCCGTGCTTCATCGTAGAAAAGGAAGACTTCTCCTGAGCATTGATCTAGGTGTGCCTCTACTCCCTTCCCTTTGAATACTTGTACCATGACACCATCAGAGACATTGGTAATAGTTTGGGAAAATTTATCTATCTCTTTGAGAAAGCCCGCCAAGGCTTCTATGCAACCTATGCAAGGATGTGTGTCTTCATGGAAATTTTTGGCTCTCTTCTAGAAGTCATAGCCCTCGAATCTGAAGACAAAGACTGGTTACAAATGCTAGACTATAAGCATGTGCCCTTCATATGCAGGAAATGCCATCAACATGGCCACTTGTTCAGGGACTGCCTACTCAACGACCCTAAACCATCTACCCCCAACCCTAGCCAATGATATGAGGATGAATTCACCAAGATCCCCCCCAAATGGAGGCACATGAAGAAGAAGGGACAACCCTTGCAGAACAAGCACCCGAATTCAAGCAACAACTTTGATGTTTTGGAAGATTTTCCTGAGGACACCACAGACATCCCCGAAGGGCCTTTTGATGTTGAACCAAGCACAACCCAAGATCTGGACATGGCTACAGACAAAGGAAAAATCTTGGAATCCATGAAAACCCTAATGAAACAGGAATGTACAACCCAGGAAGAAGACACTCTTATGGCCAAAGAAGAAGATTTCGCAGACCTCAGAGGATTGAATGTCGTAGCCATGAAAGATGCTTGTCGCAGGAATGCAACCAACGTGATTCTCAAAAAGTAGATCCATCTCCTTGTCGTAACTCTCCAGAAAGCAAAAGCCAAAACGGAGTTAGGATTCCAGACAATAACAAACAAGCAAGGAAAGAAAAGTAGAAAGTAATTCAAAAAATGAGGCAGAAAATCTACCCTGCAAAGACTAGACATGCTAGGTCCAAAGCTAGTGGAATCAAGGCAATACAAGTAGATCTTGGAGATATACTCCTCTCAACCAACCCTATCTCCATGAATATCATATCCTAGAACATAAGGGGAATGAAAAACCCCTCAAAGAACATAATTCTTCATAGGAAGATCGAGCAGGACCAACCTACAATATTTCTCATCCAAGAAACTAAATGCTCTAGTCAAGACTTCACTTCAATAATCTCCAAGATCTAGAAAGTTCCAAAAGCATAATAATGGATGCAGAGGGAACCTCGGGAGGCTTGGGCATAGCTTGGAACCCCCCCCCCCCCCACCCCAAAAAAAAATAGGTATGGAATCCCTCTCCCTAAAGCCAACTATTATTACATCCTCCTTCCATCTGCTCGAAACGAACATTCATGGATCCATCTAGAGTGTCTATGGTCCCAAACCCCACCCAAAAAGTTAGCCCTGCTAGAGCACCTTTCATCCCTCCGGCCCCATCTGGACCCCTCCAAATGGATTATCGACGGTGAATTCAATATTATCACCTCTCTCCAGGAAAAGAAAGGGGGTCATCACCAGTTAGGCCATGAATCCAAAATTCTAAATTCCTTCATTGAGTAATCTAGCCTTGTTGACATCAAAACAACCAATGGAATATATACCTAGAACAATAAGAGAAGTGTTTCTTCCAAAATTTCCTCTTTCTTGGATAGATTCCTTGTCTAAGAGGACTTCCTGCTTAATGGTCAGGAAATATTGACAACCATACTCCCCTTTGTAGGCTCTGACCACTTGCCCATAACCCTTACATGGAAAACCTTTGGCAAGCCCCTGAAGAAACCCTTCACATCCAAACAATTATGGTTCGCTGATCCTAACATCATCTCTAAGATTGAGGGATGGTGGAAATGAATGGATATTCGTAAGGGGTCCAAAATGTACATCTTTCAACAGAAACTCAAGCATGTCAAACTCGTAATTAAAAAATGGAACAAAGAAGAGTTTGGAAACATATTTTGTGAAAAAGAGCCTGTAGAAAAGGAAATGAACTCTCTTCAACAAGAAATTATCCTTAATGGCTCCTCCAAGGAAACTTAATCTCACGAGGATTCTCTTCTCAAACTGCTGCAGGATCATTATAAATAAAAGGAAATATACTAGAAGCAAAAGTCTAGAGTGCACTGGTTGAAAGACGGAGAGAACAACACCTCCTTATTCCACAAATACACCATTCAACATAGGGTCAACAATATAATATCCCTCCTTAGAATGAAATTAGGCACAATTTTGGAAACTCAAGAGCATATTGAACAAGAATTGGTCAACCACTTCTCCAACATTCTCCAAGATCTAGCAACTCAACACAGAGACAAATCAATCAAATCTGAGACAACATCCTCCATCTAGTCACAACCAAGCACAATGAATCCCTCATGAGGTCTGTCTCAGAATCAGATATCTAGGGAGCCCTCTCTCAAATGGATGATAGCAAGGCCATTAGCCTAGATGGCTTCACAGTCTCTTTCCTCAAACTATGTTGGTACTTTCTAGGGAAGGAAATCCATGAGATAGTGGAGGAGTCTAGAAGTTCTAGATCCATCCTGTAGGCCTTCAATGCTACATTTCTGGCTCTCATTCCAAAGGAAAACAATGCAACCTCACTAGGTAGATATAAACCCATAGTTCTATGCAATGTCATTTATAAAATCATCTCCAAATTCATAGCCAAAAGACTCAAGCCTCTCCTTCTCCTCCTCATCTCCTAGGAGAAATCAAGCTATGTTGAAGGCAGAAAAATCCTTGATGGCATTATACTAGCCCACAAAACCATCCATTCTCTAAAAATCCTTAAAAAAACTTTGTATGTTGCTAAAACTAGACATGTCCAAAGCCTTTGAAAAACTAAACTAGGATTATATTGAGAACACACTAAAATCCTTTGGATTTGATGCTCCATGGATTTAATGGGTCATGTCTCTCATCTCCGCCCCTTTTTTCTCCATCTTGATCAATGGATCTCCCTATAAAACCTTCCTCAAGGTGACCCACTCTTCCCATTCCTCTTCATCCTCATGGCTGAGGGCCTTGGTCGTGCCATCAAATACATTATGTTCGAAGGTTCTCTCAAAGGACTATCCATCCATGGTAATTCTATGCTCTTCCACTAGCAATTCATTGATGACACTCTCCTCATGAATCATCCCTCAGTAAAAGGCCAGAAAGGTAAAATATATCCTCAACCTCTTTCAATATCCTTTGGTTTGGACATAAACAGGGAAGAACAAAAAATATTCTTCTTCAATACCTCGGCCATCACTCAGTGCAATATCCAATGCATACTCGACTTCTCCCCAATGACTCTCCCCTCCAAATATTCGGGAGCCCCCCTCATTGACTCCATAATCAAGAACTCATCCTAGCATGATTTGATCGACAAGATCTCCTCTAAGCTTATTTGTTGGACCCATCGAGACCTCAACATCTCTAGTAGACCCACCCTCCTCAAGTCTATCTTCCAAACTATGCTCCTCTATCTTTTTTCAGTTATAGCCACTCCAAAATGGGTCCTCAAAAGTATCAAAAACATCCAGCGTAATTTCTTCTAAGGAGGAGACGACCTCAAGAAAAAATGGCCCTTATTTAAATGGGATACCCTCTGCCTCCTAAAAACACATGGTGGACTAGGGCTCAAGGACCCGTTGAAGGTAAGCACAGTCATGGAATCCAAAATCTAGTGGAAATGGATTAAACACAAGCAAGACCCATGGGCCAAACTCTAGTAGGAAAAATATGCTAACAACATTTCTCAGCAAGACCTGGTCCGATTATCCCACATCTCCTCAGGGTCGCTAATATGGAATTTAGCTAGTCAAGACCGCTCTCTGATCCACTCCCATTGCTTCTAGGAGATTCAGGATGGATGTACTATTGATTTCTGGAACGACTCCTAACAAGAGTCTTAGCCAAGCACAAGCTCTCAGTACAGGATGAATCTCAATTCAACAATTCTGGTCATATACAGAATGACTTGACCATTGCAACTGGGTGACACACACTCTAGGTCCAAAGGAGGACAATGATCACAATTGATTGCACCTTCAATAGGAGCTCCTCAAAAGAAAAATTAACAGAAGGGATGCAAAGGGCATTCTCAGATGGGGCTACTCAAACTCTGACAATTTCTTAGTCAAGGAAGCCTACCATCTTCACTCCTCTCCCATCCTTGTTGAGCCGACCCCTTGTGGGATAGGTTATGGAGCTTTATAACATGGCCAAAAGTCAAATAATTTCTATGGATTCTCACCAAGCGTTGAGTCCGCACTAGGACAATCTAATCAAAAAAGGATTTCATGGGCCTTCCAGATTCCCTCTCTGCCTCAGACAATTGGAGACCCTGGATAATCTCTTACATACTTGTCCCTACATTGACTGCCTTTGGAGTAGGGTGGAGCATGGTTTTCTCAAATCCAACAGAGATTCTGGTTGCATCCCCACACCCTAAAGAAATGGTTTGTCCCACCTTTCAGCAATGTTATTCTCAACTGCATCTATTTTACTACTCCTCTCTTCTTAGCCTGTGAGGTCTAGAATGAATGTAATAACGGAATCTTCAATCATTCCTCTAGATCCCCTAATGATATATGACATATCTTTCACAAGAATTTGGAGGAATCCATAGCCCTTATTGATTGGTTGTCTCAGGATCATCAAGCTCCATCATCGAAAAAGGAAATCCTTACTTGGTGGAACATCAAGCTTCCCAATCTTGGCCCTCCTACCTCATCTCCCCATCTAATTTCCTCTTCTTCCTCTTCTTGGTGTCCCCCTCCTCCCCACCACCTCAATCTCCATTTAGATAGAGCCTCAAAGGAAAATCCAGGTGAAGTAGGTATTGGTGGAGTCTTTAGGAATCACATAGGGCATATCATATGCCTATATAGGGGCTACATCGGTTTTGAGAGAAAAATGCAGCTAAAACGAGAGCTATGATCGAAGGCCTTCAGATTGCTCAAAATAATCGCCTCTTCCCCCTAGTGGTCAAAGGGGACTCTCAGATCACCATCCAAATTTCCAAATTCATTCTCAATGGATCCCCAACCACTAAGCAATTCATAGCCTAATGCATGGAATATCTTGTTCAATACTTGGCTCACATCCTCTCATAGAAAGAAGCAATTGTTTTCTCTCACGTCAAGTGTAAGGCCAATTCTCTCGTTGATCATATTTCCAATAAAGGTATTGATGATCACCGACCCAACAAAAATTGGTCTCCTTCTTCCCCAATGATCACGGACTAGCTTCCTTAGTGTCTGCAACTGGTGAAACGAGATCACCTCTCCCTAGGTTGAGGTGACCCAACAACATCAAACACTCATCCCAAGGCACATGAACAACAACCACCACATGGCTCACATACCTCACCAAGTGGCGCTCCTCACATTCACTCCCGTCCTGTGCCCCAGTTGTCTACATACGAGACTCCTCTGCTCCCATACCCTTGCAATAAACATTTCATTCCCCATGCTCATTCCCTTCTCCAGGCTCCATTCTCCCTTTGTCATTCTCCTTGAAACTTTACCTGGATTTGTATTCGCAATTCTGCTTTGTGTTCTTCTAACCATGAATCACGACAGAGGGAGGGTCCGGCGCCCTGACAAAGGAAGAGGTCAGAAGCGCCACCCCACCACCTTCGATGACGCTAGCACCACTGCAATGTTTGAAAATATCATTCCTAAGTACATTCGTAGGTATTACTTAGCTATGAAAGAGGTTAAAATTTGCAGGGGTCGCCTGATGCTTTGGGCACTCAGGAACCTCCTCGCGCATTAGCTGAAGGAGCGAGCCCAAGAGAGAGTGAGAGTTTTCAGCTAGATTGTTGAGCTCTCTGCTCGCCATAGTCATTATATCTCTTTTCTCAGGCGACTTGCCAGAGTTGTCTGCATGGAATTTCCACAAAACATCCCATCCTCCTCCTCCTTGGCTCCTGCCCCCTCCCATTCTCCACCAGTTGGCTCCTTTTCTCTGCCTCTGTGTCCCATTCCCCTCCTTCCCATGTTCCTGTCCCCTCGATAGTTAATGCGTCCTCGTCTCCTCCTCACCCCAGTCTTATGGATGCTACATTTTGGAGGAGATTCCAGTGGACTCTGATAGCATGCAGGCTCAAGGTAGTGCCTAGGTGCAATGTGGTACCAGTGTGACCACAATGCAATTTTAGTGTGGCAGGATTTAGCATCTCAGCAGCATGACGACTCTCATGTCAGTTTTTTCACTTCAATTTGGCCTCTCTGTAGGCCACCTCATTGCTCCTCTTTTTGAAGGCTGACATCTCAGTGTGTTGAAGCCCTATGGCTCAATTTGCACCATTTTTGGCTCTTCATACAACAACTATGTATTGTTTATTCTCATAAGCATGATTTTGGTTAATTGTTATATGGCTATGCAAACTACAAAATCGCAGGGTTCTGGTTTCTCCATCCTTAGGTAGAGCCCTTATGCTTTTCATCTCCGGTTTCCTCCTTCAGAGGTAGAGAATGCACTCTTGGCTATAAATTTTTGTAACTTCCTGCTTGTTAATATAATGTAAATATATTTTCTTACAAAAAAAATCAATAATCATGAAAGTTATACATTGCTAATGCTTCAAAAATACTATTAAAAATAATTGCAACTGTAAACTATTTACAATTTAATTTGTTTCTATATAAATTATCTAATTTACTTTTCCATAAAGTTAAATGAATTACTCTTCTTTTATACTTAGTATGTATTCAAACTTCCTTATTAAATTTTATCAATAACTAATTTACATTCAAAATATTATTACTAACTATATTCAAAATATCATCAAAATGATTGAAGTTAACATAATATAAATCAACCATAAAATTCATAAAATTCACAATTCTAAATCTAAATTGTCAACTATCCATAATTAATGTATATAAAATATTCCAAAAATAACTTATCAAAATTCTCTCTAACAATTGTATACTTAATTAACCCACTTATAATGTCGGATAAAATAATTAAAATTTAAGTTTTATATTCAACATTTTTACTACCATTTTATTAATCAATAAAATATATGTAATATTTATTAATATAAAACCATTTATTATTCCTACATCCTTATTTCAAAATAAAAATAATCAAATAAATTAAACTTAACCACTTTTATATATTATAATAACCAACCATTTCTATATTTTTAGAAACATTAAAATAACTACTATATATAAAAAAAAAAAAATTATATTCCATTACCTTATGAAAATAAAGAAACCTTTAATGAAAATTTAGGCGATGGTATTTTGAAGCGGAGGTCTCCCAAAATCTAGAATAAATGTTCGACTAGACCACCTCACATACGACTAGCCCACCCCACCATAAATAAATAATTTGGGATTACTTAGTCATGGCAACATTCGAGATAACCTTCTCTTGGACCGAATGGTTAAGGTGTGTGCAGCTAAATACATGATAATAATTTTATATTGCATGATAATAATTTAGATCAAGAAGACTTAATCTTCTTAATTATTTATACTTATAGTTATATATATATAACAATAAGAGCATATATATAAGTTTTTGTATTTTTATATCATCTTTTTAAATGATATTTTATATTATTTCCACTTCAATCTAAGTTCATTAATAATTTGGATAATTAACCAATCTTTTCTGGTTCTTTTACATCTATTATACATTAATTAATTTCTCCATCAATTATATGGATTAACAAAAAGGCTGGAAAAACGAGGGAGAAATCCAACTTAAATGCACTCTTTTCATATCTTTTCTGGTTCTTTTACATCTATTATACATTAATTAATTTCTCCATCAATTATATGGATTAACAAAAAAGGCTGGAAAAACGAGGGAGAAATCCAACTTAAATGCACTCTTTTCATATTAGTGGAAAAATATAAAAAAAAAAAGCCTTTATTGTTAACAAAATTTTCATTAATATTTTCCTTTCAATAATTTTCATCCCTTACTTGTTTGAATCTATACTTACACTATTTTATTTAAACAAAAAAAACATATTATTTATTTCACAATATTATGTTATTAAATTATTAGGTTAAATACACATATATATAAATATTTTTAATAATAAAAAAGATATAAGTAGTCAAGAATATAAAAACTCAAAAGTCCAATAGAGTTAGAACTTCACGACTGGCGTACATTCGTCAAGAGTTAGTCCTCCTCCTGAGTGAAGTCATTTCTAGATGAACGTACACTGTTCTTTGGAGAACCCATTAAGAGTTGTGGGCACCAACTCATTGTCTGTTGGTTTCTCTCCTACAACTGCAAGTTCATATTTGATTCTTTGAATCCAAGTGAGATAGGAAGTAACATCCTCGCCCTTCTACATCTTAATTGTCCTCAACTTCTCCTTGAGAATCATTTTACAATTCTCATACCGATCTCGTTATAGCTTCACAATAATATCTCGTATATCCTTTGTCATATTATTGTCTACAATATGCGGGACAATGTGATCCTGAACCCTATCTACGACCATCCTCTTAGTCTTGACCATATCTTTTTTGATGGTTTCCAGCTATTGTGGGTCTTTTGGTCCTGCCATGAAATTTGTCACAAACTCCCTCAATCCATGCTCAATTTGGAATTGCATTATGGCTTTCTAGAGGCTAAAATTAGAGGCTTTGTCAAGTCTGTCTTGATATCTGAGTGTTGATGTGGCCATCTTTACAAAACTCAAATAAACTGGAGACTAGTGCTAGAAATATCTTTCTCCTTCCTTCTCAACCTTCCTTTTGCAACTCGCACTCCCTTTGGAATGCATAGATATGGTCTAACGTACCTCTGGAAATCATTCTATGGCACTCGCACTACCTGCTACTCCTCCACTGGGCAACTCGCTCTATATTCTAGAATTCCTTCTCCGGATTCTGACATGTATTGTTGCTCCTTAGGTATGCACTGGATGAACTAGCAAGTCTGTTATGAATTTCTACTACTGTAAATCACAAATCTCCTCCTGAATATTGGAAATTAGAAATCCGCTAAGAAATAACTGGAAATTTCCTCTCTGTGTTCTTTTCTCTCCTTTCCCTGTGCAAATCTGCAACTGCAAACCCTTGCTACAAATCTCTATGCCCATATATACTCTGCAAATCATCTTATATGCTCACTAGAAGCCTCTCTCTGACACTCCTACACTTGCTACTAAAAATATGAGGCAAAATAAACCTCTCCTTCACCTGAACTGGAAAATGTTTTTTTTCCTCTTTGATATTCACCTCTGGCTTGGTCTGCACAGATCTAGAAATTGGTGCCTCAGATCTCCATCTGAAACTTCATAAAATTGCTTCCTTCACTTCTGAGACTCTGATATAATCTTCTTTTCTTTGATACCATGTGAAATTTCCTTAAATGCATCAACTAGAGTTCATTCTTCTAATCGTTAGCAGTTTATTTGTTTACGACAAATAACAAATAAATAATTGATGCATTCTTCACAATAAAAATATGCTAAAAGATATAAAATCAGGAACTGAGAAATAGATGCACACACATAAAACTAGAGACCAATATTTTTGGACTAAAATTTTTCGAAAAAACCCCGTAGGGAAAATCAGTGCAGTAGATGAGGTTTTATTTATTATGAAACAATTTGAGAATAATTACAATCTAGATGCCCAACTTGCAATCCTCTAGAAATATGATGGGAAAATAATTTGGAGATCAAAGATCTCCTCTACTAATCAACTCGGCCTCCTCTAGCTTGCTCAAACCCCATATCGAATACTTGCACTGTAGCTTGGAACTCACATTGCTCGCTCTAGATAACTTGTACTGCCTGGAAACTGGCTCAAAGTAAGTCATCTTGCCTCCCTCTACCTCTAGAATTGACTAGTTTTGCCTCCTTGAAGCTGATCTGACCTCGGATAACTAAATCAACCCTCTTCCGAAAACTCGCTCAATGGTTTCTAGCTATTCACATTGCTTGTACAACATCCCTGTAGATGAATTTCAACCTCCCTTTTCCCACCACTCCGACACTACAAAACCACTTGGAGACTCTCTTGTTAAAATTGGAAACTAAGGCCAAACTACATAAGGATCACCTTACTCATGGCTAATAATATTTTATCTAGATTCCTCTCGTCGAGAGGTGTAGGATTGATCTAAATATCATCCGATTCCGATAAGCATTTATGGAGATATGAATTTATTTTGATTATGGACATATTGTCAAAGTCGACCAACAACTTATGTAGGCTCAGAAGCCCAAAAGACACATCTATTCATCATCAACGTTTGCATATAAATACAGGATGTCTCCTCCTCATTTGGACACACACTTCTCATCCATCTCTCTCTCTCTTCTGCGCAGAAAAGAGTCTCTCTCTCTCTCCTGTGCATATAGGTCTCTCTCTCACACGTGGGAAGGAAGGACGCAGTTTCCTAAGGGTTTACAAACTGCATATTGGAACTTTGACCAGTGTTGACCATCATTCTCTCTCTTGACTACGTAGTAGGTGAAGCTGACTCTCCTTGGAAATCCACAATTTTTGGCACAGGAATCAAGGTGATCTAACCTCCGGTTTGGAAGATATTAACTGACCTAGTTTAGGGCTGATGCCGCTGATACTAATGCCGCTAATGTCGATGATGCTGATGCCATTGATGCCAATGATACTGATGTCATTGATGCCAATGATACTGATGCCGATGATGTTGATGCAGCTAATGTTGTTGCTGCTAATCTAGGTTTTGCTGCTGTTGATATAAATCAGATTTTTGTATTATTTCTCTCTGCTGAATTATTGAAGATAAAAGAAGATTTGATCAAAGGGTTTCCCCATATTGGGGTTTGTCCCTGGCTAGCCGCCACATCTTGTGTCTCTTGTCTTGGCTTGTTTTCTGTTGATCGTTTAATGTTCTATCTGCACTTTACATATGTACATGCGATTGCTAATATGTGGATAATAATAATAAGAAAGATAAGTAAAGTGCTCTAAGCATAGAACATATCATAATTTAACATCTCTGAACTCTTGCTCCCAAATTATTTGTTGCTCTCCTTCTAGCTCAAAATGTGCCCTCATTGAAAGCTATGAACTGGGTAGCTCGATCTACCTCTCACAACTTGATCACATTGATATCTCTAATGCTTTATGCTATCTCTCTCCATTCCTTCGAGTTTCTCTTATAATCTCTCATTGACTATTCAACGACCATGATTAAATCTCCATCAACAACTAAGATCAATTAGACTTCATCAATATAAATCTCTAGATTAATCTTGAACATCCTTAATAAATTAACTTTAATTTACCACTTTTCCTAAGTTAGACTTAGGAAATATTTAATTATGGAAAATCAATTTAATTAAGGTGTTTCCTAAGCTTATTTTGCGAAACATTTTTCTAGGTTTTGGAGATCCTGTGTTCCTTAGCTTCTTAGCATCTTTCGATACTAGAACACTTGTCTGATGCTACAATAAACTAATAGTTGGGATATGAAACCAACAATAAAGTTGAATACCTGCCTCTATGGAAAAAATTCTTGCTAGTGTAGGAGGAGCCAACAACCTCTAGTGAAGGTGAGGATTCTCATTCTTTATGTTTTTCCTGTCTATTATGTTCTTCTTCCCTATATTCTTCAATTTTGTATTGGATCTAAGGTCCTAGATTTTCATGTAACTATGGAATAGGGTTCCCTAGTTATTCTAGATTTTTTCTTTAGTTTAACCCTCATCATGGCTTAGTTTTATTTCATTAGGGTTTTGAGGAGGCCCTGTCTCTTCAACTTCGAAATGGTTTATTTGCAAGAAGTCGTTCCAGATCTGGTTTAATTTATTCAACTCATCTAAAATCAATAATTTAATTTATTCAACTCATCTAAAATCAATAATTTTATCAATCCATGATGATATAAGAGTCTTCCTCTATTCTGTCTACATTTTTTAACCATGGTTGACATTTTGAACAAAAATCTTACATAGGAAGAATGGAAATTAATCATCCTAGTATGACTTTTCACATGTTCAAGGAGGTGGATATGGTAAAGGAAATGATAATGTACCTTCCCTTGCAGGTAATGTATTTATGAAGGAAGTAAACCACAATGGTCCATGGGTCCTTCAACCACCACCTTGGCACTCCCTTCATCTAATTGACATTTTGGTTTGATCCTCTTAAAAATCCAGTCCATGCTTTGTTCTTTATTCTCTTCCCTTTGAACCACTTTTCACCACTTGGATCTAGACTTGTAACCCTAGCTAGGGTTTCCTCTAAAATTATAAGTGTGAGATAACTGACCTTTGTGATTTCTCTGTTAAATGTGCTAGCAAATGCCTCTGTAACTAATGCTTTGGGTCCTTGAAATCTTTCAAAAAATGGAAGTAGGATTTCTCTATGAAATTGAATTCTACATGCCATAAATCTTTCTAGAATGGCTATCCCATATGGATTTGTTCGTACTACACCTGTGGTATCCATGTTTAGCTTGATATTAAGAGTCTGCTGGAAGATTGAGGTAATATTCTAGTAGGCACTGGTATAACATAGAATAATAGACTTTACTTTACATAATTTTTTACAATCGCCGAATACAAAACAAAATGGTTCGAAATAACTTGGTCTAAGTAAAAGTGATATCTATAACTGTGAAGTACAAAGATCACATTATAACCCTGAATTTTTTTATCATAACGAAGGATAGGTTATAATCTTGACCTCACAATGCCTAATCCATCAATTTTGGTTATCACAGAGAAATGCTTTTTTAGAGGAATGGTTGATATGATAGATTGAGTATGTCGCATAGGATAATGATGAGAAAATAACATAGGATTATTTATCGTAAAATCAATTGAAACCTTTTCAAATTAATAAGAATATAAATAAATCATCCCTCTTTATTACCTTTCCTCGAGAGAACTGAATATGAATTTGTTGGGTACCTTCACTCTTGATGAAATAATGGATTATAGGACATCTTGTTGAAGCTAGCTTTTCTGTTGAATATGGAATTATAGGAAATTGTTTTTCAAGTTGCAAGAATCTAAAAATTATTTACAGGAATCATTCTTCAATTGCAAGAATTTAAGGAAAGTGTTTTCTTTGCTGATAAGAATTAAAATTTATGTAGTTGGTTTTGATGCAAACTTCCTTTGATGTAGTTACCTTAAAAAGAGTTCAAAAAATGACTCTTCTTGATCCAATGATTTAAGATATTTAGGTTCAGAAATTTCCATAATTGAAGGAGTTTTATATGAAATTATGTTCTATATTCTGAAATTATAGGAATTAAACTTGTTCATGTTCAAAACTTTGTTTGATTACAATAATTCTTAGAAACATCTATTTCAAATACTAAAATTACAGGAAATGGTTCCTACACTTTATTGTACATAAAAGGAGACTCTAATAAACAAGATCACTTCCTTCTATTATTTATTATCAGGCCATATTATTGACGCCCTATAACACTACCCTGTGGATTTTTTTTAGCCCACTACATTTAATGCTAGTTGGTATTTTCAATTTTAATGAGTCTAAAAAACTTAAATAAAACTAAATTACTATCCAGTGGATTTTTCTCGAGCCCAACATGGTTAATTCTCACCAATATTTTCAATTTTAGAGAATCTGAAAAACATAAAGAAAACCTTGAGGGGGTTCCTTTTCTGTTATTAATAAATCAATATCGGATAAAGGGGAAAACTTTAAATGTATAGTTGTCCTTCTCATAGTTTAATGAGCATAATAAGGAATAAATTTAGCTCATTATTTTCAAAAGTGTAAATTCAGGATGAAAGTAGATGAGGGGAATTACCCCCTTTATCCACAATGTCCATCTTTGCATGCTGAAAATTCGAAATAAATTCTTCTCTATAAACTGGTTGATGATACCACTTCAACCTATGTCCATTGACTATAAATGAAATGTTTGATCCATCTATTGTCTTTACTTCTAAAACACCATTATAAAACATAGTGTGAATTTCATAGGGTCCTAACCAATTAGTAGTAAAATTACTCTTGGAGTCCTTAAATCTTGAGTCAAACAATAGGGCCCAATCTCCAGCTTTGAACTCTTTCTTATTTATAAATCTATCATGCCATTTAGTTCTTTGATGATGTATAAGAGTGGTTTTATGTAGAGCATATAATAACATCTCATCTAGTTGACTTAATTATAAAACTCTTTTTTGTTGAGCTTCAAACAAGTTTAATCCCAATTATGTTGCAATTTTGAAGTTTTGACTTGAAATTCAATGGGAAAAAGTACTTGTTTTCCATAAACTAGTTCATATGGGATATGGACGGTTGTACTCTTCCATGTTGTTCTATATGCCCATAAGGCCTCAAGAATCCTTTCTTCCCAATCTATTTGGTGAATCCAATTAGTGTTTGTCAATATGCCTTCTAAAACTTTGTTTGTAGATTCCACTTGGCCAATGCCATGTGGATGATAAGTAGTTGACTTTTGGTGTTTGATTTTATATTCCTTCATAATAGAATCAACTAAATTTAATGTAAGTTGAGCCCCCTGATCAGTAACTATCTCTCTAGGTACCCCAAAACGAACAAAATATCTTCAAAAAGAAAATCCACTATTGATTGCTCATTGGCTCTTACAAAAGCTTTTGCCTCTGCCCACTTTGTTACATAATCTATGCAAACCAATATTTACATATTCTTCCTTGATACTGGATTAAGGGTCTCACAAAATATAAGGCCCATTTCTCGAAATGTTCTACAAGAACTTGTGGATGAAGAGCCTATTTAAAAAGGCTTGGCCAATAGTATCCTAATTCGAGAATTTGATAGGTTGTCCCCTTATTTGAAAATTTTCCACCACATGGCTCATCGTGACATGCTTTTAAGATATCTATCATGTCATTTTCTCTAACACATCTATGAATAACCTTATCTACTCCTATATAGAAAATATCTCCTTGAATCCATGAGTATCTAGCACTTTTTCTAATCACTTTCTACTTTTATTTTGATCAAAAGTGTGGTGGAAATTTTCCTATAGACAAATAATTGGCCATGTCAGCGAACCAAGGTGTTATAACAGAAATTGCAAATAAATTCTTCATTAGGAAAACTATCTACTACAGGAATGATCTCACCAGAATCGTTGATTCAAGAAAGGAAATCTGCTACCTAATTTTCTCTTCCTGGCTTATCTAACACCATGATGTTAAATTCCTATAATAATAGCAGCCATCTTGTAATTCTACCATTTGCTATTGGTGTGTTCATTAGGTATCGAATAGGAGAATGGCTAGTATGCACAAAGACTTCATAATCCATAACACAATGATGAAACTTGTTAACTAAATAAACAACTGCCAAAAATTCCTTTTCCGTAACAATGTGATTAGTTTCAGCTGAAGTCAAGTTTTTACTGATATAGTAAATGTCATACATTCTTTGTTGTTCTTTTTTCCCTAAAACTGATTCTATGGCTGAATTAGAAGCATCTATAGATATGTGGAAAGGTAGTGTCCAATCAGGTCCTCTTAACACAGGATTTGTAAAAAGTTTTTCTTTAAGCACATCAAAAGCAATTTTGTTGTCATTGTCTCAATAGAACTTAATATCTTTCACCATAAGTTTATACAATGTTGAGCCAATTTTTAATTTTTTTTTAATAAAAAACCTATAATACCCCGCATGGCCTAAAAAACTTCTTATATCTCTCTCAAAAGATGGAGTTGGCAAGTTAACAATTACTTCAACCTTATGTGGATCTATCTTGATACCCAAGAAAGAGACATGATGTCCAAGGACAATTCCTTCATTAAACATTAAAAAACATTTTTCATTGCTTAAAGAAATATTTGAATCTTGCCTTCTTTTTAAGAATTTTTCTAGGTTATCAATGGCTTCCTCAAAGGTGTTATTGTAAATAGTGAAATCATCCATGTATACTTCCACATAATCGAGAATCAAATCAGAAAAAAATAGCCAAGACTTCCCTTTGAAATGTGGCAGCCGCATTACAAAGTAAAAAAGGTAACACTTTGTAAGAATACGTTACCCATGGGAAAGTAAAGGTTGTTTTTTCTTGGTCTTCCAGAGCTATTCTTATGTGATTATAGCCACTAAAACCATCGAGGAAAGAAAAGTATCTCTTTCCAGCCAATTTATCCAAGACTAGATGTATGAAAGGCAAGGGAAAATGGCCTTTTAGAGTGTCTTTATTAAGTTCACTTAGTCTATGCATACCCTCCAATACTGTTCTTTTTTAGAACAATAACCAAGGGTCAAACCCATTGGTTTTCAGGTATAGGGTAGATAAAATCTACATTTAATAATTTTTGGAGTTCCTTTTTAACAATTTTTTTCAATGCAAGTTTCATTCTTCTTTGTGGTTGTCTAATATGTTTAACATTTTCTTGAATGTAGATATGATGTGCACATGTCAAGATGTATTCCTGGAATATCAATGTATTCCCAAGAAAAATATTTGGAATATTTTTGCAATAATATAATTAATTGATCTCTCTAGAAATTTTCTAATTTATAATTGATAGTTAAAGTCTTTCTAGGAGAAATTTAAATAAGTTCAATGCAGGTATTTTATATTGAAGGTACAAAAAAGACTGATAAAAAAGTTGATTTTAAGCCATCCTCAATACATGTTTCTCGAAAATGATTTCTTAAAAGAGAATGCAAAGAAAAATTCTAGGTACTTAACAAAGATGGTTCAGAATTTACAGGAATTTCAGAATGTACAAAGTTTCAGAGTTTTGAGAGATTGTAGGAATGACAGACTGTTCAAATATTGCAGATTGCTTAGATATTACAAGAATGACAGTCTGTTGAGAAATAACAGAAATTGTAGAATTTTTCAGATTTCTCATCATTTTCAGATTTTCAAAATCTTCTGTTGTAGTCGATGTTCCAAATGATTTCCTCCTAAAATACTAAAGAAAATCAAGATGAGAAAAAAAAGATCAATTTTATTTTCACCAGTATTTTCCTTGAGATTAAATGCTTGTTCAATGGTTTACAAAGGCTGAACTATTTCATCATCTATTTCATTTTCATCGAACAAACTTTTTTTAATTGACATTCTATTTTTGAAGGGGGGTATAAAGTAATGTTTTTAATTTAATCACCGTTTGTTATTGTCAAATTTCCGAAATGACACCTAATATACATGTTAGCAGTTGCCAATCGTGGTCTTCCCAAAATTAGAGGATGTCCTCCTAATGTGGATTTGGGTTGTAGGATCATAAAATCTACTGGATATGCCCAAGAGTCAATAGAAACAATAATTTCTTCTACAATTCCGTTAGCTTTATTTTTTTTTTATCTATTAGCCAATGCTGACATTGTTGGAGTTGGTCTAATGTTGTCTATTTCTAGGATATCCGTGGTTTCTTTTGTCATTACATTTATGGTGGAACCTAGGTCAATAAGTGTATTTGGAATAGAAAAGTGGTCGAGTGCTATTGTCAAAATAGGAATGTATGGGTCAACAATTTTTTCAGCAATGATTTCAGTAGTCATTAGGCTGGCCAATCTACCCATAAATTGTATTGTTGATGGATCTTGTTTTTTTTATAGCTCTTTTAGTACACAGTTCTCTTATTATTTTGCTATAGATAGGTATATCCTTTATTTCTCTAAGTAAATGAATATTTATAGTGATATTCTTCAATTAATCATCAATAATATCAAATTTAGGTATGGTTTTTGGTATGTCTTGTTTTTTAGGAACCACTCCCTTGGGAAGTGGAACTGTACCATATGTTTGAGCTTGTTCTTGCAAAGGGACAATTTATTTCATTTTTGTTTTTAGTTTCTCTATAAAGGTTTTTTTCTCTATTCTATCTACAATTTCTTCAGTTTTTTCTTCAATTATCATTGTAGTTTTTCGGTTCACAACTCTACTAGATTGAAAATTAATCTCCTATAACCATACAAGACTATTAGTTACTATTACATAAAATTCCTATAAATTTACTTAATTTTCCTGTAATTGTACAAAAAATTTCTGTAATTTTACTACAACTATGATATATGTAGGGAATGATTCAGATTCAACATTATAAAAAAGTTTTTCTCTTTTATTTTTTTGTATTTTCAATTGGTTGAGAAGGAAGTTGTGTAAGTCATGTGGTTTTTTTATTGGATGGAAGTTGTAATTGTTGAGGTTGAGTTAGTTGTAGTTGTTGAGGAGAATGTGGTTGTTGTGGAAGGAGTGGATATGGTTGTTGCATTTTTGGGTATATATGATATGGGTTTTGCTGATATGGAGGTTAAGTTTATTGGTACAGTTGTTGTTGGCATGGGGCTTGAAATTGTGGAGGATAAGGATGAGCAGGTACATTTCCATAAGCAAATCTTCTCCAAATTTGTTGATAGGGATTCTTTTGGACTTATTGTGGAGGCCATACCTGCCATGGAATTGGAGCATTCCATGTATTTTGAGGAACATTATAATAAGGAATATTTTGTTGATTAGGATCTTGATACATACATGTTCCGTGTGATTGCCAAGGTTTCCGGGGTGCAATATTGTAAATCAACTAATTATTTTCGAAGTCTCTTTGGTAAGTCACTTTTAGCTCATAAGGTAGGACATTCATCAGTGTTATATGGATCTGCATAAATCAAACAAACTTGAATATTATCCAAAGGGAACTCTCTTACTGGATGTTTCTTTCAACATTTAGTGCAAAAAATAGATAAAAATGACTCTTAGTCTAAGTAAGAGTGTTTAAAAGATAAGTCTTAAAACCCTCTAACAAGTTTCCTAACTTTTCTCTACTTACACCTTCAGTAGCTAATTTAGTAACTTTAGATAGAGGATTTTTATGCTTGCTCCAGTTTCAGCTTTCCCTCTTGAATATTTCCTGCACAAATCACTAATTTTGTCAAATGAAAGATGAGAAATAGCACCATCACCCATTAAATTGTGTGTGTGTATATATATATATATATATATATATATATATATATATATATATATAGATATATATATATAGATAGATAGATATATATATTCATCATGGATTCCTTTTAAGAATATTGTATGAATTGTGTCAGGACTCAAATCATGTTGCTTTGATTTCTACAAATTATATAAGAATATTTCTAAATAATATTCTAAGATTTCATCTTGTTGTTGCATCATTCTAGAAATATCCTCTTGAGAATCTCTTGGTTTGAAATAGGGTTGATATTTATTATGAAATACTTTATTCATATCATTCCAATATGTAATAGTACATTCACCTAAACCCATGAACCAGCGTAATGCAACTCCTTTCAATGTTGTAGGAAATAACCGTAATTTCTGCACATCAGTATTGTAAGCATTACTACTACTTAAAATATCAAATTCAAGTAGAAAGGAGTTAGGGTACTCAGTTACCCTACCATAAAATGTTTGCAAGAAAGATGGTGGAATTTTCTTCATTTGGATTTCAGCTCCTAGAATTTCCACAATGGGGAAGCCAAACGTTGATTCCCTATCATCATTATCTTTTAGTGGTTGTCCATTTCTTCCTCAATTTCCATTTCCATTTTCATCTCCTTGGCCACCTCCACCATCTCTTTGTCCCCCTCCACCAATTCTACATCCATTGACTTCACCTCCTATATTAGATTATCTTTCCTCTTTTGCCATATCTTCATTCCAAAATACAGTATAAACTATATGTGGGAGGAGAACCAAAAGGTGTTTCTAACTCGATCCTTGATGTATCACTTGTGGAACTTGATCCTTTTTGTGCTTCTCTTTAACTGTCAGATTATGTTTCTTCTCCTGCAATCATATAAGTATATTGGGGAATTGTATCCAATTTGCTTGGAATTATATATCTACCAATTCCAAGTGCTCTAGAAAATATTCCTCTACTATCTCTTAATATATACATACAATATTTAGCTCATTTGGCTTTGTAGGACACACTATGGTAGTGGCACAAGTTCTTACCTCCCATCTTATATTCCCACTCCACCATAGTAAAACATTTCATACTATAGGATTAAGTAAAGATAATTTTATAAACATTTTTGTATTTCTCTTTTTTAACAGAAAAAATTAAACTCCTAAATGTCAGTTCGTTACACCTCCTCGACAACAGCACCAAAATGTCAAGTCATGAAGTGGGATAAATGAATTAACACCTTTTTTGTCAATCCAGATAGGTAAACTTCGAGGTGAAACACAATATGTGTGAACTGGTTTTTTTTAACTACTTTCTTATGCAAAATCAAACATAAAGCAAGTACAAGTAGATCTTAGAGTTGACTTCACACTGATTTTCAGACTATTAAGTTCAATTCTAACTTGTTGACACAAATTTGCAAACTCAGAAAGATGTATCACACTCTCTCATCAGAGACTTTTTCTGAATTAATTGTTGGTGAATATTGATTTAATATTGTAATGAAAAAGAATCTAAATTAAATCAGTGTTCTGAGTTTTATAAGCAAATTCATTAAATACAATAATAATTCTTCTACTCTAAAAATGAAAACTAGTCCAATTTCCCAATTGTTGTTTTTAGGAACAAAAGGTCTAATTATTCTAATAATTTAACAAGGAATGTAACTGAGTAAATTGATCTAACTCAACCTTATCCATTAACTAGATTTCTATAGAAAAATAAAAGAGATTCTAGAGAAATTTTGTAAAATTCTGTGTGATTACAGGATTAGTACAGGAAATTCAATCAAAATTATAGAAATTCCTGTGCAATTACAATTGTTGGAAATAATACTGAGAGGGGGGTGAATCAGTATTATCAAGTTCTTTTAATAAATCTTCCTTATTTATTCTTTGAATTATTTTTGCATGTCAGTACCATAAAATAATGAGCATGAACAAAGAAAACAGATAGTCACACCAAAGAACACAAGATGTAAGGTGGAAACCCAATGTGGGTGAAAAACACCTGCTGTAATATGTCTCTATCTTCTTTCAAATTAGAAACTCCTTTTACAATGGTTTTGTACTAGTGCAGTCCTTTACCAGTACGCAGGCTGCAACCTGCAGAGAGCTACAACTCTCTCTCGTTTTCTAGTCTCTTCTGGAAGGGAGCTACAACCCCCTACTTCTTTTCTTTCAAGGACCACTTTTCATAAATTTTCAAACTGCGCCTTCTGTGGCGCCGCGACCACCGCACCTGCGCCTTCTGTGGCACCTCCGCACTGCGTCTTCTGTTGCGCCTCTGCACTGCGCCTTCTGTGGCGCCTCCGCACTGCGCCTTCTGTGGCGCCTCTGTGGCGTCTCCGCACTGCGCCTTCTGTGGCGCCTCTATGGCGTCTCCGCACTGCGCCTTCTGTGGCACCTCTGCACTGCGCCTTCTGTGGCGTCTCCGCACTGCGCCTTCTGCGGTGCCTCTATGGCGTCTCTGCACTGCGCCTTCTGTGGCACCTCCGCATTGCGCCTCTGTGGCGTCTCCGCACTGCGCCTTCTATGGCGCCTCTGTGGCGTCTCCGCACTGCGCCTTTTGTGGCGCCTCCGCACTGCGCCTTCTGTGGCGTCTCCGCACTGCGCCTTCTGTGGCGCCTCTGTGGCATCTCCGTAATGCACCTTCTGTGGTGCCTCCGCACTGCGCCTTCTGTGGCGCCTCTGTGGTGCCTCCGCACTGCGCCTTCTGTGGCGCCTCTGTGGCGTCTCCATACTGCGCCTCCGCACTGCGCCTTCTGTGGCGCCTCCGCACTTCCGCAGCTGCAGCGCTCGAGAGATCACCCTTCACAGATTCGCTTTCAACTTCCCTTTCATAGATCAAACTTTTAAAACAATAACCCAATATTTCAGATCTTAAGATATTCGATTTGCAAGAATGAATTAGCCAAGTGATCTCCTTTGCTTTATATAGGCTTAGGCCTTTCACAATACCACGGGCCAAAACCATAGGATCAAAAAACTGTTGGACTAATACCATGAACCAACCATGAAAGTACGTGAGATCAACACTTTTGACGAAGTACCATGGTCCAAAACCATAGGTTCAAATACCAAGGACTAACTACCATGGACCAAAGGTAAGTTCTCCAACATATACGCGCTTTTCCTCATAGGTTCAAATACCAAGGACTAACTACCATGGACCAAAGGTAAGTTCTCCAACATATACGTGCTTTTCCTCATAGGTTCAAATACCAAGGACTAACTACCATGGACCAAAGGTAAGTTCTCCAACATATACGCGCTTTTCCTTGCATGAAAGTGCGTGAACTTTTCTCTACACTATAATTTATTATCTAAGATGAGTGGGTTGCCATCAAGTACAACATATGTATCATAATGCCAACAATCTCCCCCTTTGGACTTGATGGCAACAACAACCAATCACTCTCCCCCTTTGACATCAAGGGCAAAGGGTTATGCTCCCCCTAAGAACATGCTCCCCCTGACTATAAACTAGATCTGCAAAGAAGAACCATAATCCATGACCATGAAAGAGATAGAGACGTATTGCAGCAATATTCAGACCAGCATCCATGATCTCATTTGTACTTCCTCCATAATGCCAACAATGCATGATATGCTCCCCCTGAACCTGTGCCATTCGATCTTTGACCAATCCGCAACCCAGCACATGTACGCATATACTTCAGATGAACCTTGCATACAACCAACAATCAGAAGAGATTCAATAACAAGATGATGCATCAACAACCCCCAGCTTTTTCCTGAGGTATTCAAAGGTCTCCCTAGGTAATGGTTTGGTGAGTATATCGGCAACCTGCTCCTTAGAAAGAACATACTCCAACTTGACCTTTTGTTCAAGCACTTGTTCCCGGAGAAAGTGATACTTAATTGGTATGTGCTTGGTTTTTGAATGCATGACTGGGTTCTTTGAAATGCTGATTGCACTTGTATTATCACATAAGATGGAGATGGGTGGTGTACAAGTGATTTGAAAATCCTGCAAGGTCTGCATCATCCAAAGGAGTTGAGTGCAGCAAGATGCAGCAGCAACATATTCTGCTTCAGCTGTAGACAAGGCAATCGAACTCTGTTTCTTGCTGAACCAAGATACTAATCTGGAACCCATAAAGAATGCACCACCACTTGTGCTTTTCCTGTCATCCATGCTTCCGGCCCAATCTGCATCTGTATAAGCATGAAGTGTGAGATATGTATCTCTAGGATACCATAAGCCATAGTTTTGAGTCCCTTGAAGATATTTGAAGATTCTCTTTACTGCCTGAAGATGAGTTTCCTTTGGATTTGCCTGAAATCTTCCAACTATTCCCACTGCATGCATGATGTATGGTCGGGTACCTGTCAAATAAAGTAGACTTCCAATCATAGATTTGTAAGTTGGTTGATGCACTGCTGCTGATTCATCATTTGCACTGAGGTTACATCCTGTGACCATGGGTGTACATACTGGTTTTGCTTCTTCCATACCATATTTCTTCAAAATCTGCTTGAGATACTTGGTTTGAGACAAGAAGATCCCTCCTTCATTTTGTTGGATTTGCAAACCAAGAAAATATGTCAGTTCTCCCAACAAGGACATTTCGAATTCTTTCTGCATCACCAAGGCAAAGCTTTGACTCATAGCTTCTTCATTGCTGCCAAAGATAATGTCATCTACATACACAACAAGTATCAGCAATTTGTCATTTTCAACTTTTATATAAAGATTGTTGTCTGCTGATCCTTTTGAAAAACCTTGTTGATGAAGATATTTGTCCAAACGATAGTACCAAGCCCTTGGAGCTTGTTTGAGGCCATAGAGAGCCTTTTTCAATTTGCATACAAGATTTGGATCATTTCCAAGAATGAAACCATCTGGCTGCTCAATGTATACTTCTTCTTCCAAGTCTCCATTCAGAAAGGCTGATTTCACGTCCATTTGAAATACTTTGAAGTTTTGAAAGCTTGAGAGAGCAAGGAACATTCGGATGGCCTCAAGTCTTGCAACAGGAGCAAAAGTTTCTTCAAAATCTATTCCTTCTTGCTGCGCATACCCTTTACAAACAAGTCTGGCCTTGTTTCTAATTACTTCTCCATTTTCATTCAATTTATTTTTGAAGACCCATTTTGTTCCTATAACATTCTTATCCTTTGGTCTAGGAACCAGCTCCTAAGTGTTGTTCTTTTCGATCTGCTCAAGTTCTTCATCCATTGCTTTGACCCAACATTCATCTTTGCATGCCTCTTTCACATTTTGTGGTTCAGTGGAAGAGAGTAATGCCAAATAGCTTGAAGCTTCTGCAATTGTTCTTCTTGTTTGTACACCTGCTTCTTTCTGTCCCAAAATCTGAGATTCTGGATGATTCTTCTGAACATATCTGGATGGAGTCTTCTCTTCTATCCTTATCTGCTCCTCTGGTTCTTCTTGAGGTTCTTCTTCTTCATCATTCTGTCCTTGAGGGTAGCCTTCATCTTCTTCGATGTCTTCATGATGTACTTGCTTAGGAATGTATCCCTTCTCATCGACCACTACATCAATGCTGTCAACAATTCTGCCAAGTCTTTTATTGTAGCACTTGTATGCTTTGCTATGTGGAGAATAACCAAGAAGAATGCTTTCATCTGCTCTAGGTTCAAGTTTGCCAAGTTGCTCATCAGTATTCTTAATATAACATTTGCTCCCAAAGATTTTGAAATGCTTTACCGAAGGAGTCTCACCACACCAGAGCTCATGAGGGGTTTGAGTGCCGTTCACCCGGACATTTGTTTTGTTGAGAATAACAACCACAGCATGTGCAGCTTCACCCCAGAAGGTAGCGGGAGTTCCTGACTCATCAAGCATAGCACGAGCCATTTGTTGGACTATTCTGTTCATTCTTTCCACAACTCCATTTTGCTGAGGAGTTCTAGCTGTAGAGAATTCTCTTCTTATCCCATGTTCTTCACAGAAATCGAAAAATTCATTTGAGGTAAACTCCCCACCTCTGTCGGATCTGAGGCACTTAATTTTGTGTCCTGATTCATTTTCAACCAAGGCTTTGAAGGATTTGAATTTTTTGAATGCTTCATCTTTGTGCTTCATAAGTCCTAACCAAACAAACCTGGAGAAATCGTCAATGAATAATATCAAGTATTCTTCTCCTCGAGGTGTTCTTTTTCTGAATGGACCACATGTATCTGTATGTACTAGCTCAAGAGGCATGCTAGTTGATCCTTCCTTCTCTGGAAAGTTAGTTCTGGTTTGCTTTCCAAACTGACATGATTTGCATATGGTATTGTCTGGAATTTTGATATCTGGAAGATCGCGAGCTGCCTGATATTTGCATGCTTTCCTTATTTGTGAAAAGCTTAGATGCCCCAACCTCCGATGCCATAACCAGTGCTCATCATCCTTGCTCAGATAGCATTGTTGTTGTCCTTCTTCAAATATGTATAGATTATTTGGAGTTCTTTTACCTTTGATCACTGTTTTACCTGTATCAAGATCACGAACAAGACATCCATTTGATCTGAATATCACCTCGGTTCTTTGATCACACATCTAGCTGACACTTAGAAGATTATGCTTCAATCCATCGACATACAAAACATTTCCAGCCTTGACCTTTTCTTTCAACTGAGCAATGCCTTTCCCTTTTATAGTTGCAGGAGTATCATTTCCAAAAGAAACTTTCTTTCCTTTTTCTAGAGCAGAATATGACTCAAGTTTGTCTTTATCACCTGTCATATGCTTCGAACATCCACTGTCAATGTACCATAGATTTTCTTGTCCTTCTGCATAAAATGCTATCCCACATCTTTCTGTTTGTGGTTCCTTGATTCTCCATGTTTTGGTGCTTGAGGCTTGTTCCTTTGTCTGCTGAAACCTGCTCCTGCATTCAGAATCTTTATGACCAAAGTTATTGCAAATAGAACATTCAACTTCATTTTCAAGAGCCGAAAAGTTGTTATAGGTCCTTTTTGTAATCCCGGTGATACTTCTTTGTTTTTGAGCTTCTCTAGTCATGATTGTTCTATATGCAACACATTGAGCTGCTTTGTGACCAAAGTTATGGCAAGAGAAACATTGTCCATTGAAGTAACTTCTGCGGTTATCAAATCTACCAGCCAAATGATTGTAATTTCTATTGTCATCCATTCTTGAACCAAATTGAGAAGATTTTACCTGTGGCTGGTTGTAGCTTTTGTTTACCCTTAAGGCGGATTGCCCTTGATAGTCTCTGTTTGCAATTCGTCCCTGCTTTACCTGATGGTCTCCATTGTGCTTTTGTTCATTCCTTCTTGCTGCATCAAGATAACTTTTTGAGGTGGATGCTTGAGAAGTTTCTCCATTATAGCCCAGACCTGTCTTGTTTAGTGGAGAACGCTGTACATTGATAATCTCATCCAAAGTTTCAGATCCTTTGACAAACTTAAGATTAATATCTTTTGTTTTCTCAATCTCTTTTCTAGGACCAACAATTTCACCTTCTAATTTTTCAAGACGTTTTTCCTTTTCATCAATTTGAAATTGTAGAGTATCAATGATCATATTCTTTTCTTCTATACATATCTTGAGTTTAGTAATTTCTTCATAAAGGTTATCCACATCTATAGCATCCATATAATCATCATCTTCAAATGCCATTAACAGTTTATATTCATTACCTCGTTCATCTTCATCACTATTTGATAGACCGTCACTGTCTTCATGAGTGTAGTAGCTTTTCTTATTTGCACTTTGTTTCTTGTTCCATCTAGCAGGTTCCTTTCGTTTATCCTTATAAGGGCATTTTGCAGCATAATGACCTACTCTTCCACAAGCAAAGCATTTAAAAGGTAACTTACCTCTGAACCTTCCAGAACCCCTTTGAAGATTTCTGACAAAATTTGATTCTTCTTCTTCTTCTTCTGGCACGTGACCATTTTCATAATAATCTCCTTTGCCTGAAGCCTTGAAAGCAGCTTCTCTTCTGTCTGATGGACCTCCCTTTCTCATTTCATAAGCAGTTAGAATTCCGTGTAGCTAAGACATGGTAAGAATTCGTAGATTTTCCTTTTCTTCTATTGCAGACACTTTAGATTCAAATTTGGGGGACAATGATCTTAGAACTTTTTCAACCACAATAGCCTCTTTTATTTCTTCACCCAAGTTTTTCATGCAATTAACAATCTCATCTACCCGAAGAAAATAGTTAGCCACACTTTCATCATTATACATCCTGAGATTCTCATACTAAATCCTGAGAGTTTGAAGTTTAGCACGTTTTACCTGTTCATCTCCTTCGTAGCTCAAGACAATCTTGTCCCATATTTCTTTTGTGGATTTATATTGCATAACCTTTACAAATTCTGTTTGCGATAAGCATCCCAGTAAAGTATTGACTGCTTTAGCATTTGTTTCATATTTCTTCTTTTCGGTAGCATCTGTAGGAGTAGCTGAAGGAAAAGTGTAGCCTGTATCTATGATATCCCAAACTTCTGTACCAAGAGATTGAAGATAGGCAGTAACTCTTACCTTCCAATAATTGAAGTTTGTCCCATCAAAAATTGGTGGCCTGATTGATGCTTCCCTCTCGTAGTTGCTCATGATGAATGATCTTCCTTCAAGCGATCAAGCTTCTCCGAAGGACCTGCTCTGATACCAATTGTTGGAAATAATACTAAGAGGGGGGGTGAATCAGTATTATCAAGTTCTTTTAATAAATCTTCCTTATTTATTCTTTGAATTATTTTTTCATGTCAGTACCATAAAATAATGAGCATGAACAAAGAAAACATATAGTCACACCAAAGAACACAAGATGTAAGGTGGAAACCCAATGTGGGTGAAAACCACCTGCTGCAATATGTCTCTATCTTCTTTCAAATTAGAAACTCCTTTTACAATGGTTTTGTACTGGTGCAGTCCTTTACCAATACATAGGCTACAACCTGCAGAGAGCTACAACTCTCTCTTGTTTTCCAGTCTCTTCTGGAAGGGAGCTACAACCCCCTAATTCTTTTCTTTCAAGGACCACTTTTCATAAATTTTCAAACTGTGCCTTCTGTGGCGCCGCGACCACCGCACCTGCGCCTTCTGTGGTGCCTCCGCACTGCGTCTTCTATTGTGCCTCTGCACTGCGCCTTCTGTGGCACCTCCACACTGCGCCTTCTGTGGCGCCTCCGCACTGCGCCTTCTGTGGCGCCTCTGTGGCGTCTCCGCACTGCGCCTTCTGTGGCGCCTCCGCACTACGCCTTCTGTGGCGTCTCCGCACTGCGCCTTCTGTGGCACCTCTGTGGCGTCTCCGCACTACGCCTCTGTGGCGCCTCCAAACTGCGCCTCTGTGGCGTCTCCGCACTGTGCCTTC
This sequence comes from Pinus tabuliformis, assembly GCA_031772625.1. Classification (NCBI taxonomy): domain Eukaryota; kingdom Viridiplantae; phylum Streptophyta; class Pinopsida; order Pinales; family Pinaceae; genus Pinus; species Pinus tabuliformis. The sequence continues at coordinate 1,232,906,406 of CM062817.1, read as the reverse complement.
TGTGGCATCTCTGCACTGCGCCTTCTGTGGCACCTCCGCACTGCGCCTTCTGTGGCGTCTCCGCACTGCGCCTTCTGTGGCGCCTCTGTGGCGTCTCCGTACTGCGCCTTCTGTGGTGCCTCCGCACTACGCCTTCTGTGGCGCCTCTGTGGCGTCTCCGCACTGCGCCTTCTGTGGCGTCTCCGTACTGCGCCTCCGCACTGCGCCTTCTGTGGCGCCTCCGCACTTCCGCAGCTGCAGCGCTCGAGAGATCACCCTTCACAGATTCGCTTTCAACTTCCCTTTCATAGATCAAACTTTTAAAACAATAACCCAATATTTCAGATCTTAAGATATTCGACTTGCAAGAATGAATTAGCCAAGTGATCTCCTTTGCTTTATATAGGCTTAGGCCTTTCACAATACCACGGGCCAAAACCATAGGATCAAAAAACTGTTGGACTAATACCATGAACCAACCATGAAAGTACGTGATATCAACACTTTTGATGAAGTACCATGGTCCAAAACCATAGGTTCAAATACCAAGGACTAACTACCATGGACCAAAGGTAAGTTCTCCAACATATACGCGCTTTTCCTCATAGGTTCAAATACCAAGGACTAACTACCATGGACCAAAGGTAAGTTCTCCAACATATATGTGCTTTTCCTCAGAGGTTCAAATACCAAGGACTAACTACCATGGACCAAAGGTAAGTTCTCCAACATATACGCGCTTTTCCTTGCATGAAAGTGCGTGAACTTTTCTCTACATGAAATAAACTTTTCTCTGCATATAAGTGCATGAACTTTTCTCTACACTATAATTTATTATCTGAGATGAGTGGGTTGCCATCAAGTACAACATATGTATCATAATGCCAACAACAATACCACTACAGGAAGTAAAGTAAGTATTACAGGGGTTCCTGTGTAATTACAGGATCACTACAGGAAGGTATGACAACGATTATAGGAAATTCTTAACAATTACACATAATCTTTAATAATTACATGAAATCGAGTATATGCAAGTTTCAAATATATGACAACAATCACACATGGAAATCACACTTAAATAAAATAAGCAAAAATTAATACACAAAACATACCAAGGGGGCCTCCTAATGTATGTTTCCAAAAATTCTCAGAAACTACAGAAAATCATTTACCATGCCATAAAAACGCTTCTTAGATTAACAAGTATAAGAAGTTCAATACATAAATATCATTTTTTCATGGAAGAGCATATGTAACGCACAATTCCTAACTTACTTCGTATCTTTTTTCTCTCACCTATATATTCTCTTTACATATACTTTTATACAAAAAAGCTCATGTTTAATTGAGTTTCCCAAAATAAGGGTCATTCCAGTATCCCATACTAAAAATAAAGTGATATATAAGAAAGATGCATAATATCCTTTGTTTTCTTGATTCATATGTTGTAGCCAGGGTGTAGTTGATTCATCTTAAGCAGTTGGAGAAGACTGAGGTGGTTTTCCACAATGTCCTGCAAGAATTGTTGATCTTGATATGCTTTGTTGTTCCCTATTGATGAGCCCCAAAAATGGCTAATTATATGGGCTCATTCAACCTCCTAATTCGACTTAATCCACCATTCCCATTAGTTTATTGCATGTTTTTTATTATATTTATGCTAGTAGAGTGAATTGGGTTAGTCATTATGCCAACAAGTCTAATGGATGCTTTGTGCAGATTTTTAGTCAATTTTGAGACAAAATCAAAGGTTTTAATGAGCACTTGGCAGCCAAATTCGTGGAAGAACAAGGGAGAGAATTTGTAGGAAGGTGTCCCCTTCATTTATGGGCCCTTACCTCGAATTCTCCACCATCAGCTCGGAGTTCAAGGGCCACCAAATCAATTATCACAAGGGCAGCCGAGCAAGTGCTAGTAAAAGTGTTGTTAACTACAAGTTTTGGCAGCGAAGTTCCTAAAGTTTAGGAGGGATGTTTGGGTCCTCAATTTGTATAAATAAGATGGCTTAGGGCCTCATTTCAGTTATTCACTTTGTAGGCAGAAGTTAGCTAGTTTGTAGTTCGATTTTAGTCATTCTTTTAGTCATTTTTTAGGCAGTAAGTTAGCTTTGCATTTCAGCACATTTTCAAGTTTTTCTTGTGGACAGTTTTTGGAATGTAACTATTCTTTTGATCAATAAATATGAATCCAGCTTTTCACCAACTCTAAATCTCTCTTAGGAGGCTGTAGCTCTTGGGGTTGGGCCCATCTCAAGTGCCCAGTACCTCCTATGTTTACTTTTATGTGTTTTTGTTGCATTCTTAGAATAAAATCTGATATTTAGATTTAAATATTGCTTTGTTATTTAGATTGATTTTGATGATTAAAAAGGATTTTTATGTTCAGATTGAGTTGATAGGTTATTAACAGGGAAGATATTCATAAAAGGCCATCAAGCACCTCTGATTTCACCTCTCCCTCAGCGGGATCAAGAGTTGGGATCAAGGTGACCTTGCTGCCCAAAAACACTGTCTTTGCTTCACCATGCAATCATTAGTGTTCGATTTTTTTTTGCAGAAGTTGGTTACATGTTTAGATTCTTCATTGCTTCGTTGCATAGTGATTATACATGGTTTCATTGCAAATAAAATTTTGTTCCTTTCCTTTGCTGTTATCTAGGTCAGATTAGGTCAAAGTAATTAGCTTCTTGATTTTCCAAGTCTTCATTTGTCTAATTCGAAAGATAACGTGCAGAGCGCCTGTAATACCTCTCCATCCACCCATACTCCATCAATCCCATCTGCTCCATCCCCTAACTTAGATTCCTACCTCTCATTTGGTACGTTTTCACACTCTACCCTAGTTCCTATACTCTCACAAAACATTGTTTCTCTTACCTTTGAACCAACCCAATCGCCTTAGCCACTCTTCAGCCTCATTCACCAAGTCCTGGACATCCTCACACCCATATCTCACCTCCATACCCACTCCTTCATCTTTATTCCTCCATCCATCCTCCAAAATCCCATTTCTGAACATCCTGTAGAAAAACTACAGACATCCTGTAGAAATTCCAGAACATCCTGTAGAACCCCTGCAGACTTCCTGTAGAAGCTCACGAATGAGGTTTCTTGATAGCCAAACTCTGTGAAACTCTTTGGAAGGGTGTTAGGGACCCCTTAGGCCCTCTCTGAACCTTCCTGACCTCTTCCAAGCATTTCCTCTTACCAATCCACCTCTGCATAGTCAAAAACAGTTAAATCGCATGCATGATAATTCTGACAACTTATTCAAAAATACAAAAAAAATGGTTTTTTTTTTTTTTTTTTTTTTTTTTTTTTTTTCAGATTTTACTATATAAGTAGCTTAGACATATGCACTTTACCTTCCTAGAAGTCAACAGCATCTCTTTCAGTAGCTTGCATCAGTAGGGCTAGCTGGTAAAATTAGGGTTTGCTAAGGTTTACATTTCCCTTCAGCTTTCCAGTTTCTTTCTGTAAGTAGATTAGCCTTCTTTGAGTTAGCTTTCATCCATCAGTTAAAAATCTTCTTCTCAGAGCTCATAGAAGTTGGCTTAAGCTCCTAGCGGACTTGTGCTAGCTGACCAAGTGACAGCTGCGGCAAGAGCTAGTACTTGTGCATACAGCACCGTCGCTTCCAAGTTTGCTACGAACTACCGGGTTGATAAAATTAAAGAAGGGAGTCCCAGGAGTTGCAACATTATTGTTGCAATACTGGGGCTCACCACTTATCGTCTGGGTTGTACAGTGATGAAGTAGTCAAAAAAGTACATATATAACCTTCCATGTGCCAGGAATGTCCTCGCTGATGTGGACAACTATCTATACCATTAGTAAATAAAGTAAAAATGCATTTTATCCGTATTTATAAATTAAAAATAAAAGATAATTCATAAAAAAATTTACCTTCAATTTTATGCTTTTATGACATTTCTTCAACAATAGTGGTAAAAATATATGGAGTGAAGATTCAAATGAAGGTTATGATGTCAAAATTGAGGTGGCCACACTAAAATTTAAGCCCAACATTTCCCCTAAACTTATCTTTTTTTATGAACCTTATGAAACAAAAATGAAGGTATTATTTCCAGTATCTTAAAATTTGATCCAAATTTCACTTTATTGTCTGCCTAGTCAAAATTCCATGTTTTTTGTCTTGTACTATTCCATCTACTTGAATAAGGAGATTTAGACTAGTGTTTGAAGGCTCATCTCTGTCATCCCCGTCTCTTAATTTTTCTTTTAAACCCTTGATCCTCAACATAAACTTTTTGTTTATTTTAATTTTGTTGAGACTTTCCTAATACATGTCTATGTATTTCCTTTTAATAACCCTATGTTTTTCTCTATTCTTAGAATATCTATTATTCAAACTTTCATTTTATGACTTTACCACCCGATTCGCTATCTATGTTTCATGTAAACTCTGTTTCAACCTTTTAATTGTCTTGTTCTTTTTTCTTTACAGTTTCTCCAACAAAATGTTTAATTGCTAATCTTCAAGGCTTCTTTGTTCTTGAATTTCCATTAGTGAATGTTGTTCATGCTCCTCATGTCCCTGTTGGAGTGATTGACTCTTCTCTGTGTATACTTCCTTAGTATAATCTCCTCTAGTATGCATCTCTTGTTCCTTTTGAAGTTCATGAGTTTGTTCAACTCATACTTCCTCTAGGGCCTCCTCATAAAAAATCTGGGCTTTATTCGTAGGAATTTTGAGAAGTTCTTGTGGTTCAATATCGTTGTAATTTTCTCCATAGGATTATTTCAACATTTGTGTCATTCCTCCAGTAATCTTATTACACGATGTTTGCTCTTTTTTAAGAACTAGTTCTTATTTTCTTGCTAGTGGAGGAGTCAATAACCTCTAGGGAAGGTGAGGATTCTTGTTATTTCTATTTTTCCTATATATTATGTTCTTCTTCCCTATATTCTTCAATTTATTGTTGGCTCTGAGGTTCTATATTTTCTTGTAACTTTGGAATAGGGTTATGTTTATGGTGTTGTATACCGCTAACATACAAGGGGTCTCCCCAATGTGATTTCCCAACTATACGTCACACCGTTTGGAGTAGGAGCCCCATTTAGATACCATTGCAGAGATCTTTGATGTATGCCTTGGATTCAAAACACACAAGATCATATGCATAAATTAGGGGTAGCAAGTATGTAAGCTTTGTGAGACACTTATTGTAAAGTGTAAAGCGAGCTTCCACGAAAGGGAAATAAGAGATGGCCCTCTAATAGAAAAGTAGTAATACTATCCTAATAGAGACATGTGCAAGCAATAGAAGAATCGTCAATTAACCTGCAAAATAATTCACAAGATAACAACAATCGTGAAACACATAACAACACCCATTCAACAAGATTCATATCTAAATTTAACGAAATAGTTCATTCTATTTAGTATGGATAGCATAAACTTATACTGCATACATTTAAAGAATAGTCTCACAAAATTCATGATAGATGCATGAAAGAGTGTTGGATCCAAGAGCTTCTAATAATTAAATGAAAGATCCAAGTACATTGTTACATTGCTGAAACACTAGCCCCAATTAGTGGAACATGAAGCTACCACTGGCTTCTCCAAATAATGGTCTTCTCTCCTATGCACAACTAGAGAAGCCAAGGCCAATTCTCCAAAATTCCAAGTCCTTTTCTTGAGTTACGTGGCCTTATTTATAACAAATGAAAATTACCTTTGAGCTTCCTTATGACTCTTTGACTTCTAAAACCTATGGCCTTTTATGTAACTCTTCATACTCCATATGTGTCTCTTGGACTTATTTTACATTGAATTCCTTATTCTCATAAAAGATAAATTACATTAAAAATTGTGGCTATATAGGACAAAATTACAATAAGACAAAATTTCTCATGTAGGAGGAAAATCCAAATCAATATCTTGAGAGTGGAGCTCATTAGTAATGTAAGAGTGCCATGATTTTAAATCTGCTGCAATAACTTTGACTATTTTTGGTAGATATGCATTGTACCACATCTTTACCTCCAATGCATCTCACAGTATGGATTTGGAGTTTGATTGTATACTACTCCACAACATTAATAACTTCGTATGAAATTTGTTTTGTCTAATTTCATACTATAGAATGGTACTTTTGGTCACCCTTAAGCCTTCTTGATTTGTTGCTTGCCTGATCTATTCATTGAACTCTTTCAACTCCTACATGATGACATCCTTACTCCTTATTTATCCAAGTGATTCGACAGAAGGTACTCTATGGTTTCATGTCAGGGACTCTAAACTGTTGTGCAGTCAGGGATAAGCATCTATAGTGTTGGTCACTTGTTCGCTAAGATGGCTGTAGTTTTGAGTATGTAACCTCAAATCTTCTCTATCCATCTCAACTACTAATATATCCTTTTTGTTGTTGTTGCAACAATGACCCTCCAATTTTTTTTCCTTATCCAATTTTTGAGCCTACCTATGTGTTCATAATTTGCCTCTCTAAGCTATCTTAGGTCGTCTTGTCATTTGCTCATGTTTTCCTAAGTGTCGACTAACCTTTCAACATCTCTAAGTGTCACTTTTCCTCCTACGTCAAAGTTTCTTAAGTGTCGCTCTCTTATATTTGGAAGTTGTTTTGTCACCTTATAAAGATAGGAAAAACACTAGATTTCTTTGACTTAGCCAAAATTTCATCACTTAACATGCACACCACAAAAAAAGTAGGAAAATGCATGTTTCTTTCTTAGTGAGAGTGCACTTTCCAAATTTAGTGACTACACATGCACTGTCAAATAAAATTGCGCCACTTGAGCTAGAGCGTACTTATTCCTCACATTTGAGCACACTCCTTGTCCACAGTGAGCATGAACTCCTTGCCCATAGTGAGTGTGCATGTTATAGTTATAGATCTGATCCAAAAATATATGATAAATAATCAAAAATAACAATATCTGAATATAGATAGAAATGCTTCTTTATTGATCAAACCCTTAAGGTAGGGCAACACCATACATTCACTCCTTAAGGAAGGAGAACACTCCACAAGCCATATGCATGTTCATACAATATTCCTTGACATCTCTCAATGGGGAGTCTCTAGCCTCTATATAGGCCTCATACATACAATACCATGGGTCATTACCATGGTTCCATCAATACCATCTATCTAATACCATGGGCTTATTACATTATTGCTAACTACTTGTGGTCCCTTACATGATACGGGTTAACCACTTTATTTATTACTATGGCCCATCCCATTATTACATTATTCCCTTGGGTACCTCCCTCTGTACCCCATATTATCCCCCCTAGGTATACTACAGTGCACTCCTTGCTCTTAGCAATTGCACAGTCCTTGTCTCTAACAGGTGTGCACTTCCTATCTCACACAAACATGCATTTCCTTGCTTGCATGTAGGGTGCATTCCTGAAAGATAGCGACCCTCTATCACTTAACTCACCTAACTTAGTGATTAAGTGACAAGTGGAAAGCATGCATTGAAACCATAATCTTAACTTGCATGAATTTTTCATTTATAAGAATCCCAATTCAATGTTCATTGTCACAATCACTCTTCACTTTGATCTGAGCACATTCTCTCATTGCAAGGATTTTTTCTCACTCTTGGTCACAAGTGCACTGATTCTTGGTAAGTTTTGAAAGGTGTCGCTTTTGTTTACTTTTGTATTCTTTAGTGGTGCTTTTATTTCCTTAGTGGCATTTTGATCTGATTTTTGCATATGAAGTGTCATTTTTATCCATTCTTGCTCCTCTAGGTGTCGTTGTGCTGTTGTAAGTGGTGTTTCTATTAACTCTTCGCATTCCATGATTTTTCACCTTCTACTCATGACTGTGACAGGATCTATAAACACTTGCAGCTTATTTCTCGTACTTTCACTATGATATTGACTTATTATTGATCATCACTTACCATTTTCTCTCTCTCTCTTTGAGCATAATGCACTTCCAGGAAATAGACACTCATTGCAAATATGTATTGCGCTCGGCTGAGAAAGGCGTCCCTTCTAGAGTGAATAACACACGTATAAGCTACAATGAGGCATATTTTCCCACTGCAACTATGACTTGTGCCCTTGATGAGCCTCCCTAGTACATTGCACACTTTTAGTTAGCAGTGTGCCTCACCCTTGTTCACTACAACTACGACCTGCACCCAGGAAGAATCTCTCTCTCACACAAGTGCGCATGGAAAAATTGTAAGCTCCATTCTTGATTTCCATGTCCACTGTGATCCCAACGTGCACCCTCTCTTCCTTTCCTTGGCACAGTGTACACTTCTAATGGCTAGTGAATCCACCTTGTCTCATCTTTACAAGCTTGTGCTCCCATCTTTCTCAATCCTCCTCGTTCCGTGTCTCTTGCATATTTTTGCATGTGACAATTAGAAGATTTCAAAAAATTAATATTTGTTCGCCATGAGTTATCTTCTACTTGCAAGTGCTATGGATACATAATACATTAGTCTTTAATATTCTACAGAGACAATGCCTCCCACCACTCGACAGGATACATAAAAATAAGATTTAGAAAATAATATTGAGGAGGCAGTAGAATGTTCTAAGCCAATTGTTCCCATCTTATCAGACACAAAATGTTTCATTGATAAAAACTATCAAAGTCTCATGGAAGGATATAAAAGATGATTTCATGCAAAAGGATTTCCTGGAGAACCTGGAGGACAAGGAAGTATACATAAACATTCAGAGGTCGAGGATACATAGAGTAGCATGCAAGTTTCCAGTGTTACCTTGTGTAGAAGATATTGAATGGATTTTTCTACATATGGATAACAAGAATCTAGTTATTGATAGTGAAATCGACAATGAGATTTCCACCTATCATCCACATGATTTACGCTCCTATTATAACATGGTAACTCCCAAGAAGTATTTGAATACATAGTTCTACACAACTTGGGAAAAGTTGAATACTAGGGAGATTCTCAAGTCATGGTGGCAAGAGTCTGCAATGTTTCGTCAAAAGCCAAGTGTGGTTTATATAATTAAATCCTTGAGAGAAGTATATCAATATATTATGGATATGTGTTGTATATTGTCTGGGCGAAAGAACACAACATATTTTGAAGAGAGATGGATTTATTACCTCAACCTAGTTGTTTCTAGAGGAAATATCTTTAACTAAGTTGACATCCTCTCTCATGAACTATAGATCAACATACAACATGCCAAGATAGCTTTACAAGCCAAGCATTCACCAGAATTCTATATGTCTTATTATCTAATGGATTGAATTTGGATTCAATACGCTTTCACTGGGATGAAATGGAATTGGACCCCTCAAAAGAAGTTTCCCCTCTATTTTCATTGTAGACTGTTTTCAAAATTCAGTTTCATAGGATTATATACAATATTGTTCAAGCATTTATTTGTAGTTTTATATCAGATGATCTTTGAGGCAAAACCCCCCTACATGACATATCATGTGAAGGAGGTACTCTATGAGAATACAGATTGGTTTGCTTCACCAAAAGGCACATACATCAATTTTTTTGGGTGCCACACTGCCCCTCATCTCATGTTGAGGTATGTGACCAATAAGGTGGTATTATAGGAGGTTTCCTATTAGTTGAACAATGGTTTGTCTGCACAAATCCAAAGGAATAATAATTCTCCTTGGCCATTTTTCTTTACAGATTGTATCATATGAGATTAAGAGCCTTAAAGTGGTTGAAGCTTAGATTGAAGAACTTAGGCTCCTTCATTTTGGAGTAATGAGTTTTCGTAGATATGATTCCATAAATTTTTGTAGACAACATTGTGATAAGATACGTTACATCTGGACGTATGCACCTATGACAGTTCTCAAACATGAGAATATAAAGAAATGATACAATGCATTGAGGAAGAATTGGCCAAGATATGAGGCAGGGCCCAAACATGTTTCACAGGTATTGTATACAAAGATGGAGGAGATCTAGCAAGAAGTGACTACCCAAGCTGACACAGTATTATCGAAGAAGAGGCAAAAGCACTATCTAGTAGTAGAGGGCAGAAAAAATTTCAAAGTTGATCCGCTTTGAAAAGATGCAATAGAGGTATAGCAATGAAAGAAGCAAAGGGAGGAGGAAAAGAAAATGTTAGAAGAAGATAGGAAGTATGAAGAAGAGTGAAAAAGGGAGGAGTGCAAACAAAAGGAGGAACAAGAGAAGAAGAAACAAGATGAATTGTTGAAGAAGAAAGAAGAGATGAAGAAGAGAAAAGTAGAGGAGCTACATAAGAAACAACAAGAAGAAATATTGAAGAAGAAAAAAATAGAGGATGAAAGGAAGAAATCAGAGGAAGAAGAACAACAAAAGTGGTTACAAGAAGAGGAAATAAGGAACAAACAGGAAGAATAAGCTACACAAGAAATGGAGGAGGAACTAATGGCACGTGATATAGAAGACGAGATAGAAGGGGAGAAAGACAATGAGCCAATTGCAGATAATCACAATATTCAGTCATGAACTCCTCTCGCTGGTGTCCATCTCCCATATAGTGAGATGGGAATTGTTCCTCCACCTGATGATAGGGTTATCGAAATATCCAGCTTTATTTTCGAATAGATGAAAAATAGGATTGTACATGAGAGGCAAAGGCACTATCCTTAGGACCTTGTTCATCATATTTCCATAGACACAAAAAGGGTCATAACATCCAACACCAGGAGGAACCCTTGAGATGTCATCCCGACAAATGTGGCCTTTGCAACAAAAGCATATGATAATACATAGTACCTTCTAAGTCAGAATGAATAATTGTGAAAGGATCTGACTGTTGTAAAACAACAAGTTGATCATCTTGCTGTAGAAAATCAGAGGTAGATTTCTACTAGTACCAACACGGTGGCGTTCCGATCATCTATACTTGAAGAAATTAAGCTAATGGAAAACATTATGAAGAAGCTCTAGAATGATATAATCTTCTTACGTTAGGTGATGGCGCCTCTGGTTGAAATCTAGAAAAAATCTCAGGAAATCCTGAAGGTTCTGAAGGTTGCAGACAGAGTTTTGGATCTGATGCAGGATTGGGGCATTAAGTATTTGAATATTCTTGAATGGTTGGTAAAGAAGAATTTATTAACAGTCGAGGTCGATAGGGCAGATTTGAGGCTACATGCTCATAAATATAACCATTTTTGTGAACATGTGACCAACACTATAGTTTCTTATGTCTGATTTTATAATAGTTTAGAGTCCCTAGCACGAAACCATAAAATACCTTTTGTGAACCTACTTGGGGAAATAAGGGGTTAGGATGTTATCATGCAGGAGTTGAAAGAATTTATTGAACAAATTAGGAAAGAAACAAATCAAGAAGGGTTGGAGGTGACCAAAATTACCATTCTACAATATGCAATTGGACCAACCAAATTTCATACAAAGTTATCAATGTTGTGGACTAGTATACAATCAAACTCCAAATCTATACTTTTAGATGCTTTGGAGGCGCAAATGTGGTACAATGAAAATCTACCAGCAAGACACAAAGTGATTGCAATAGATTTCAAAGCACGACACTCCTACATTACTAATGAGCTCCATTCTCAAGCTATTTATTTTTCTTTTCCTCCTACATGAGGAAATTTTGTCTTATTGTAATTTTTTCCTATAGAGCCACCATTTTTTATTGTAACTTTTCTTTTATGAGAATAAGAAATTCAATGTAAAATAATTCCAAGAGACAAGTGAAAAATGAAGAATCCCATAGAAGTCCATAGGTTGTAGAAGTCAAAGATTCATGAGGAAGCCTAAAGGTCATTGTGATTTTCTATAAATAAGCCCTCATAACTCAAGCAAGGGGTTTAGACTTTTGGAGAATTACCCTGGGCTTCTCTAGTTTTTTCCCCATGTTGGCTTCTCTAGTTTTGCATAGGAGAGAAGTTCATTCTTTGGAGAAGAAAGTGGTAGCTTCATGTTCCATTATTGGGTCTAGTGTTTCATAAATGTAACAATGTACTTGGATCTTTCATTAATTATTAGAAGCTCTTCGAGCCAACACTTTTTCATGCATGTATTATGAATGTTGTAAGATTATTATTTGAATGTTTGTGGTATATGTTTATGTTATGCATACTAAAGAGAATGAACTATTTCGTTAACTTTAGATATGAATATTGTTGAATGAGTGTTTTTATATGTTTCATGATCGTTGTTATCTTATGAACTATTTTTGTAAGTTAATTAACAATTATTTTCTACTGCTCTCATGCGTCTCTCTTAGGATAGTACTACTACTTCTCTATTAGAGGCGTGTCTCTTATCTCCCTTTCGTGAAAGCTTCCTTTACACTTTACAATTGGTGTCTCACAAATCTTACATACTTGCTACCCCAAATTTATGCATATGATCTCTTATGTGTGTTTCCTAGCCAAGGCATACCTCTAAGATCTCTGCAATGGTGGTCAGACCTAATATCTGGATGGAGCTCCTACTCCAAATAGTGTGAGGTTTAATATTTGCAACTTAAAATCAAGTAGACCCCCTGTATATTGGAGGTATCCAGCATCGTCAACACCTTCTTGATCAACCATTCAGGAATATTAAAATACTTGATGCCCAAATCCTACATCAGATCCACAACTATGCTTGCAACCTTCAGAACCTTTAGGATTTCTTGAGACTTTTTCAAGATTTCAACCAAGGGCGTTGTCACCTCATGTAAGAATATCATATCATTATAATGTTGTTTCATGGAGTCTTCCATTAACTTCAATTCTTCAAGTATGGTTGACCGTAGCTTTGTCGTGTTGATACTAGTAGAAGAAAACATTTTATTTTCTGTAACAAGATGATCAACCTTCTATTTTATGGAAGTAAACTCCTTTTATAGTTGTTCACTTTGACTCAGAGGATACTTTGTATTATCTTATTTTGTTTTCACAAAGGCCACATTTATTGCGATGACTACTCGAGGATTCCTCCTGGTGTTGGATGTTATGACCCTTTATGTGTCCATGGAAACATGATGAAAAATGTCATCAAGGTATTACCTTTGCCTCTCCTATACAATCCTCTTGTTTAGTTGGTTGAAGGTAAAGTTGGATATATCCATGACCATGTTGTTAGGCGGAGGAACAAATCTCATCTCACTGAATGAGAGATGGGCATCGGTGAGAGGAGGTTTTAGCTTAATATTGGGCTCATATGTAATTGGTTCAATGTCTTCCTCCTCCTCTAGCTTCGCTTCTATGTTATGGGCCATTAGTTCTTCCTCCATTTCTTACGTAGATTTTTCCTCTTGTTTATTTCTCATATCCTCTCCCTGTATCCACTTTTGTTGTTGTTCTTCCTCCACTTTCTACTTCTTTAAGATTTCCTCTTATCGTTTCTTATGTAGCTCCTATTTTTTTTCTCTTCTTCAACTCTTCTCTCTTCTTTAGTAAAACATATTTCTCTTTATTTTATTATTCTTCCTTTTGTTTGCACTCCTCCTCTCCTTTTCACTCTTCTTCTTGTTGCTTCTCTTTTTCCTATCTTTTCTTCTCTTCCTCCATTTTCTTTCTTTGTTTCTTTGCTTCTATTGCGCCTTTGCAAATTGGATCATCCTTGAAAATTTTGTTGCTCTCTACTACTGTATTTTTCTTTGGCATATTATTTCATAGTACAATGTCTACTTGACAAATCACTTCCTTCTAGATATCCTCCATTTGTGTATCTGGTACCTATGAAACACGAGATGGGCCTGCCTCATCTTTTGGTCGATTCTTCCTTAATGCATTGTACCAGTTCTTGATCTTCTCATCTTCGACAATTATCATAGGTACATACGTCCAGGTGTAATGTATCAAGGTACAATATTGTTTGTATATAATCATGTAGATTCACAAGTTCATGCAATGTACTAAAGCAATAGACAATAATCTACTTCTACTCTTTACAACGGAAGAACATAAAGATCGAGAAAAGCAATAATCGACAAGAGGAAGAACATCAAAGGCACATAACACAATAAATATCCATGGAAAGCCACATCTCAAAACCCCACTATTTGTATCGCATTAATCAAAAATCCAAGATGATAATACAATGCTTGTTCTCACAAGAACAATCCCAACACTCAGTAAAATCAATCTCCAACTCACAAGCAAGCTCTTGGCCAACACTTAGCCAATTCTCCTGCTCTCCAAGTCCCTATTTCCTTGCACAATTACTATGGATGATTAACCCATCTTAAAGGGAAACCAATGCATCCAAAACTATGCAATCCATTCAAGGATCAGTTCCTGATTGCATGCAGTATCTGTACAACATCGAAAATTCTACAACAAATAGTAAATTGTCCCTGCATTCTAGTCTCAACTAGGGCTTTCTCAAAATTGACATGCATGAGTTTCTGATGAGGGAATATTTAGTTAACTAGAGTAGCACTAGTTAATACATTAGTGCACCAACTGATTGTTAGATCACTATTAGTTCCTCAAACAATTTGGAACTAATTTAACTGGACTTAACTCAGTAGACTGAGTTAACTAATTACCACTCATACATAACTCATCCTAGACCCCTATAATATAGAGAGAACATATACATGACTTCCGAAAGACTTCCAACTCGAAATTCCTGGGTTACCTAAGTCAACTCACTCTAGTTAACAATTACAAGTCGCTGTGAGAATAGAATTCGATTTTCATTCTTAGTTTAATTCAAGGACAAAATAAATTGGAATTTCTCAATTCTATTTTTATCATTCCTTGTTACTATTATCAACATTGTTTGCAAACATTTCTAGGGTTGAATCCATGAAAACTCATTACTCCAAAATGAAGGTGCTTAAGTTCTTCAATCTCAACTTCATCCACCTTAAGTCTCTTATTCTCATACAATCAAATCCTTAAAGGAAAAGAGGGCCAATGAGACTTATTCTTCTTCCTTTGGAGTTGTGCAGACAAATCATTGTTCAGCTGGTAGGAAATCGGTCACATACCTTGGCATAAGGTGAGGTGCAATTTGGCACCCAAATACTCTTATGTATTTTACTTTTGGTGAAGCAAACCAATCCACAATCTCATAGAGTTCCTCCTTCACCTTATCTATCATGTAGGGAGGGTTTGTCTCAAAATTCATATGATATAAAACTATAAAGAAGTGTTCATCGAGCCTCGTATAATGTATCTGAAACTGAATTCTGACAATAGTTTTCAATGAAAATAGATAGGAAAATTATCTTGAGGGGTCCAATTCCATTTCATCGTTGTGAATGCATAGTGAGCACAAATTCCATCCAGTATATAATCAAACATATAGAATTCTAGGGACTGTTTGGATTGTAAAGTTGTCTTGGCCTGTTGTATATTGATTTGCAGTTCGTGAGAGATGATGTCAGCCCAGTTAAAGATCTTTCCTTTAGAAACAACCAAGTTGAGTAAATAAATCCATCTCTCTTCAAAATATTTTGCATTCTTCCGCACATGAAATATACAACACATCGCAATAAGATACAGATAGACTTTTCTCAAGAATTTAGTTCTATAAACCACAGTTGGCTTTTGTCGAAACTTTACAGGCTCTTGCCACCATGACTTGATAATCTCCCTAGTATTCAAGTTAGCCCAAGTTGCGTAGAACTGTGTATTCAAATACTACCTAGGAGTTACCATCTTATAATAGGAATGTAAATCATGTGGATGATAGGTGGAAATATCCTTTCCACTTTCACTGCTAAGAACCAGATTCTTTCTATCCATATGTAGCAAGATCCATTCAATAGCTTCTGTACAAGGTAGCACTAGAAATTTGCATGCTACTCTATGTATTTTGGACCTCTTAATGTTTATGTATACTTCCCTATCCTCCATATTATCCAGGAAATCCTTTTGCATGAAAACATCTTATATATCCTTCCATGAGACTTTGAGATATTTATCAATGAAGCATTATGTGTCTAATAAGATGGGAACAATTGGCTTGGAACATTCTACTGCTTACTCAGTAAGTTTCTTTTGATGTAGCATGTCGAGTGATGGGATACATTTTTTTTGCAGAAGATGAAAGGATAATGTATTGTGTATCTCTAGCACCTGCAAGTGGAAGATCACTCGTGGAGAACAAAGATTAGTTCTTGGAAAAATTCTAGCTATCACATGTAAAAATTATGCCAAATACAATGACTAAGAAGGATTGGGCAAGTTGGGAGCACAAGCTTGTAAAGATGAGACAAAGTGGCCTCACTAGCCACTGGAAGTGCACACTGTGCTAGGGAAAGGAAGAGAGGGCACAATTCTGGATCACATTAGAAAAGGAAAGGACGATTAGAGCTTTAAACTATGCCAAGCACATTTGTGAGAGAGAGGAGCTTCTCTTGGGTGTAGTTTGCAATTGCAATAAGAAAAGGTTAGGCACACTACTTACTAGAAGTGTACAGTGCTCTAGGGAGGCTCATCAAGGGCACATGTCACAATTGCAGTGGGCATAAATGCCCCACTATGGCTTTAAAATGTGTTATGTTCTATGGAAGGGAAGCCTTTCTCAGCTAGGCACAGTTTGGATTTATAGTGAGTGCCTATTATCTGCAAGTGTGCATTGCTCAAAGAGATTGGGGTTAAGCTCAAATTTGGCTAAGTGATGATCATTAATAAGTCATTAGCATAGTAAACGTGAGAGAAACAAGTTTGCAAGTGTTCATATATCATGTTTCAATCATGAATGGAAGGTGAAAGGTTATGGAATGTGAAGAGTTAATAGAAACACCACTGGTGATAGCAAAACAAAACTTGTAGGAGAAAGAATGGATAAAAACGACACTTAATATGAAAAAATAAAATAAAAATGCCACTAAAGAAAACAAAAATTCCACTAAAATTACAAAAGAAAACAAAAGCAACACTTTGCGGAACTTACCAAGAATCGGTGCACTTGTGACTAAGAGTGAGAAAAAATCCTTGCAATGAGAGAATGCGCTCAGCTCAAAGTGAATAGTGATTGTGAGAATGAAGAACAGAGTGGTATCCTTATAAAGGAAAACTACATGATGCATTCTCGCCACTTATCACTTGATCATTGAGTTAGGTGGGTGAAGTGGGAGATGATCCCTATTTTTTAGGAGTTCTCTCTACATGCAATCAACGAAGTGTGCATGTGTGAGAGACATGAAGTGCACACCTACTAGAGACAAGGACTAAACACTCACTGTGGACAAGGAGTGCACTCCACTGTGAGAAGGAAGTGCACTGTACAAGGAAAGGGAAGTGTGCTCTGCATGCAAGAGGCCGCATTTTTTTTCCAACAATGCATGTGTGGTCACTAAGTTTGGAAAGTGTGCTCTTACTAAGAAATAAAGGGGCGTTGTCTTGCTTTTGTGTCATGTGCATGTTAAGTGAAGAGAGTTTGGCAAAGTCAAATAAAATATAGTGTTTTTTCTATCTTTAGAAAGGTGACACGACAACTTCTAAATATAATAAAATGAAACTTAGGCAACTTTGACCTAGGAGGAAAAGTGACACTTAGAGATGTTGAAAGGTTATTCGACACTTAGGAAAACATGAACAAATGACAAGACGACCTAATAAAGCTTAAAGAGACCACTGATGGAAACATAGGTAGGCTTAAAAATTGAACGAGGAAAATTTTTTGAAGGGTCGTTGTTGCAGTGACAACAGTTTCCCTAGTTCTTCTAGACTATTTTCTTTAGTTTTCCCCTCATCATGGCACTAGTTTTATGTCATTAGGGATTTCAGGATGCCCTGCATTTTCAACTCTGAATTGGTTTCTTTGCAAGAATTCGTTCCAGGTTTGGTTTAGTTTATTCAACTCATCTAAAACTAGTAATTTTATCAATCCATGATGATATAATAGTCTTGGTCTATTTCCTCTACATTTTTGAACCATGGTTGAAATTTAGACTAGACTCTTACATAGGAAGAATGGAAAATCAATCCTCCTAGTATGAATTTTAACATGTTCAAGAAGGAGGATATGGTAAAGGAAAATTATATTGTACCTTCCTTCGCAGGTAATGTATTTCTTAAGTAAACCATATCGGTCCATGGATCCTCCAACCATTGCCTTGGCACTCCCTTCATCCAATCGACATTCTAGTTTGATCCTCTTAAAAACTCAGTCCATGTTTTGTTCCTTATTCTCTACCTTTTGAACCACTTTTCACTGCTTGGCTCCAGACCTATAACCCTAGGTAGGGTTTCCTTCGAAATTCTAAGCATGATATCACCAAACTTTGCGGTTTCTACGTTAAATGTGCTAACAAATGCCTCTGTAAGTGATGCATTGTGTCCTTGAAATATTTCAAAAAATGAAAGTAGGCCTGCTCTGTGAAACTAAATTTTACATGCCGGAAATATTTCTAGAATGGCTATCCCATATGGCTCTATTCGTACTACACCTGTGGTAGCCATGCTTAACTTGGTACTAAGAGTCCACAGGAATATTGAGGTTAAATTATGGTAGGCAAAGGTATAACATATAAAAGAAAAATCAAATTTATGGAATTTTGAACGATCACTGAATAGATAACACAATGGTTTGAAATAAATTGGTTTGAGTGAAAGTGATATTTGTAATTGTGAAGTACAAATATCACATTATAACCCCAAATTGTTTTATCATAATGAAAGATATGTTATAATCATGTCCTCACAATTACTTGTCTATCAATTTAAGAGGAATGGTTGATATGATAGATTGAGTATGTTAGATAGGATAACGATAAGAAAATATCATAATATTATTTATGGTAAAATCAATTAAAATATTTTCAAATTAAGAAAATATAATTAAATCATTCTTGTTTTTACCTTTTCTAGCAAGTACTAAATATGAAAATGTTCGGTACCTTCACCCTTGTTGAAATAATGGAGTATATGACCTTCTGTTGAAGCTATCTTTTCTATTGAAGCAGGAATTATAGGAAATTGTTTTTCAAATTGGAGGAATCTAGAACTCCTTTACATGAATCATTCTTCAATTGCAAGAATTTAAGAAAGTGTTTTCTTTATTGATAGGAATTAAAATTTATGTCATTGATACTGATGCATACTTCCTTTGATGCAGTTACCTTGAAAAGAATAAATAAAATTACTCTACTTGATCCAATGACTGAAGATATTCAGGTTCAAAGATTATTGTAATTAAAGGATTTTTATAGGATTTTTTGTTCTATATTCCAAAATTACAGGAATTAAAAATGTTCATGTTTAGAACTTTGTGTGATTACAAGATTTTTTTTAAAACTTTGTTTCAAATTATAAAATTACAAGAAACAGTTCCTACACTTTATTGTACATAAAAGGAACCTCTACAAAATAGGATCACTTCCCATTGTTATTTATTTTCAAGCCATACTATTTAGACCCTATAACACTACCTTGCGGATTTTTATCGAGCCCGGGATAGTTAATGCTTGCCAATATTTTCAATTTTAATGAGTCTGACAAACTTAAAGAAAACTCTATCATTATCCTGTGGATTTTTCTCGAGCCGAGGATGGTTAATGCTCACCGATATTTTCAATTTTAGAGAGTCTAAAAACTTAAAGAAAACTCT
Source organism: Pinus tabuliformis (assembly GCA_031772625.1). Lineage (NCBI taxonomy): Eukaryota > Viridiplantae > Streptophyta > Pinopsida > Pinales > Pinaceae > Pinus > Pinus tabuliformis. The sequence goes on along the minus strand of CM062817.1, from coordinate 1,232,886,931 downwards.
GAGGGGGTTCCTTTTCTATAATTAATCTATCAAGACCAGATAAAGGCATAAACCCAAAATTAATAGATGTCCTTCTCATAGTTTAATGAGCACAAAAAGGAACAAAGTTAGCCCATTATTTTCAAAAATGTAAATTCAGGATGAAAGTGGATGAGGGGCATTTCCCCCTTTATCCACAGTGTTCATCTCTACATGTTGAAAATTTGAAATAAAAACGTCTATAAAAACTAGTTGATGATAAAACTTCAGCCTATGTCCATTGACTATAATGAGATGTTTGATCCATCGATCTTTTGTACTTCTACAACACCATTATCAAACACAATTTGGATTTTGTAGGGTCCCAACCACTTATTAGTAAACTTGCTTTTGAAGTCTTTAAATCTTGAGTTAAACAATAGGGCCCAATATCCAGCTTTGAACTATTTCTTCTTTATAAATATATCATGCCATTTAACTCTCTGTTGTTGTATAAAAGTGGCTTTCCATAGAGAATCTAATCACATCGCATCTAGTTCATTTAATTGTAATACTCTTTGTTGTTGAGCTTCAGATAGGTTTAATCCCAATTCTGTTGCAATTTTGAAAGTTTTGATTGAAATTCATGGGGGGAAATTACCTATTTTCCATAAACTATTTCATACGGGGTTTGACCTATTTTCCATGTTGTTCTGTATGCCCATAAGGCCTCAGGAAGCCTTTCTTCCCAATATGTTCGGTGTAGCCAGATATTCATTGTCAAGATGCCTTCCAAAACCTTGTTTGTATATTACACTTGGTCATTGGCCTATGCATGATAAGAAGTTTAATTCAGGTGTTTGATTTTATATTCCTTCATAATTGACTCAACTAAATTCGATGTAAATTTAGCCACTTGATCAATAACCATCTCTCTAGGTACCCCAACACAAACAAAAAAGTGTTCAAAAATAAATTCTACTATTGATTTCTCATTAACTCTTACCAAAGTTTTTTCCTCTACCCACTTTGCCACATAATATGTGCAAACCAATATGTACCTCTTCTTCCTTGATGCCAAATTAATGGGTCCCACAAAATCTAAATCCCATTTCTCAAAAGGTTATATAAGAACTTATGGATGAAGAGGCATTTCATCAGCTACAACTGGATGACCCATACTTTGACAACTATCACAACTTCACACATACCTTTTGACCTCTTTAAAAAGGCTTGGCCAATAGTATCCTAGTTGGATAATTTTATGGGTTGTCCTCTTATCTTAAAAATGTCCATTGTATGGCTCATCATGACATGATTTCTAGATATGTAGCATATCACCTTCTCTAACACTTCTACGAATGGCCAAATTTACTCCCATATAGAAAAGATCTCCTTGAATCTAGGAGTATCTAACACTTTGCCTGATCACTTTTTTCTTTTCTTTTGATGGAAAGTGAGGTGGAAATTTTCATGTAGACAAATAATTGGCAATGTCAGCAAACCAAGGTGTTATAACAAAAATCGTAAATAAATTTTCATCAGGAAAACTATCAACTATAAGAATGGTCTCACCAAAATTGTTGATTCAAGAAAGGAAATATGCTACCTAATTTTATCTTCCTTGCCTATCTAAGATTGTGATGTTAAATTCCTATAATAATAGCAACCATATTTTAATTCTGCCATTTTTTATTATTTTGTTCATTAGGTATTGAATAATAGATGACCAATATGCACAAAGACTTCATAACCCGTAATGAAATGATGAAACTTGTTAACAACATAAACAACTACCAAAAATTCCTTGATTGTAACAATGTAATTAGCTTCAATCAGAGTAAATTTTTTATTAATTTAGTAAATGGCATGCGTTCTTTATTGTTCTTTTTGCACTAAAATTAATCCTATGGTTGAATCGGAAGCTTTTGTAGATATATGGAAAGGTAATGTCCAATCAGGTCTTCTTAACACAAGAGTTGTATAAATTTTTTCTTTAAGCACATCAAAAGAAATTTGGCAGTCATTGGCCCAATAGAACTCAATATCTTTTGCAAGAAGTTTAAACAATGGCAAGGAAATTTTTCATTTTTTTTAATAAAATTCATATAATAACCTGCATGCCCTAAAAAAAATCTTACATCTATCTGAGAAGATGGAGTTGGAAAGTTAACAATTACTTCAACCTTATGTGGATCTACCTTGATACCCAAGAAAGAGACATGATGTCCAAGGACAATTCCTTCATTAAACATTAAAAAAAAAATTATTGCTTAAATAAAGATTACTCGTAGCATCTTTTTAAGACTTTTTGTAGGTTATCAATGGCTTCCTCAAAGTTTTTACCATAGACAGTGAAATCATCCATGTATACTTAAACAAAATTGTGAATAAAATCAACAAAAATAACCAAGACTACCCTTTGAAATGTGGCAGGTACATTACAATGTCCAAAAGGTAACACTTTATAAGCATAGGTTCCCCATGGGAAAGTAAAGTTTGTTTTTTCTTGGTCTTCTAAAGCTATTCTTATCTGATTATAGCCATTGAAACCATCGAGGAAAGAAAAGTTTCTTTCCATCCAATTTATCTAGGACTTGATCTATGAAAGGAAAGGGAAAATAGTCTTTTAGAGTGACTTTATTAAGTCTTCTATAGTATATGCATACCCTCCATTTACTATTCTTTTTTGGAACAATAACTAAGGGTAAAACCCATTGACTCTAAGATAAAGGGTAGATAAATCTACATGGGTTCATTCTTCTTTGTAGTTATCTAATAGGTTTAACATTTTCTTGAATGTAGATATGATGTGTGCATGTATTAGGATGTATTCCTCGAATATTAGTGTATTCCCAAGCAAAACATTTGGAATATTTCAGCAATAATATACTTAATTGATCTTGCTAGAAGTTTTCTAATTTAGAATTGATACTTAAATTCTTTCCAGGAGAAATTTCAAAAAAATTATTGCAGGGATTTGATATTGAATGTATAGGAAATACTAATAAATAGGCTGATTTTAAGCCATCCTCAATACATATTTCTTGAAAATGTTGTCCTAAATGATAATGCAAAGAAAACATTTGGGTACTTAATAAAGCTAGTTCAAAATTAATAGGAAAATTTACAACAATTTTAGAATGTACAGAAATTTCATAATTTTGAGAGATTGCAGGAATTATAGATTGCTTAAATATTACAAATTGCTCAGATATTATAGGAATGGCAATATGTTCATAAATAGCAGAAATTGCAGGAATTACAGAATGTTCATATGTTGTAGATTACTCAGATATTACAGGAATGATAACCTATTCAGAAATAACAGAAATTGCAAAAATTTTAGATTGCTTGTAATTTTAAGATTTTGCAAAATATTCTGTTGTAACTGATGTTAGCTAATGTTCCATATCACTGACCCAAAAAATACTGTAAAAAATCAAGTTGAGAAATAAAAATATCAATTTGATTCCTTGATATTAAATGCTTTTTCAATGGTTAACAAAGGCTATAGTTAAAATTAAACCTTTCATCTATTTTGAATTTTTCATATATATTTTAGCTCTATACATGAGGATTCCATTTACATTCAACTCAAAATTGTTATGCTTTGGTTGTATCTTTCCTTGTTGTGATGTTGCCTTCATTTGCACCTATTTTTGATATAATATTTCAAATTTGTAACACACATACTTATGATTATAACATGCATCTCATGTATTCTTCTATTGAGTGCATCAACCACCTTGCTTTCTTTCGCTTTAGTTGATTTTGGAATCATACTTAAGAAAAAAAAAAAACCAACCATCTAATTTCAAGTTTGGCATTTGAAGTTGGTTGTTTAAATAAATAATTTAGACCACTATGATATATCATCAAATAAAAAAAATTAGCCATGAGATAATGCCTCCACATTTCAAAGGCATGTATTATGGTTTCCAACTCCAAATCATGGGTAGCATACTTCTTTTCATGCATATTAAATTCTTTAGATTCAAAATGCACTGGAGAGTCGTTTTGCATAAAAACTCTACCAAGCCCTTTCTTGCATGCATCAATGCAATCAACAAAATCTTCATTTGGATAACATATCTTTAAAATTGTTGCAGTTGTCAAAAACATTTTCAAATGCTTAAAGGTCTTTTCACATTTCTGTCGATTCAAATTTTACACACCTTTCTTTTGTAAAGAAGTGATTGGGTGTGTTATCTTTGAGGATCCTCAATGAACCTTCTACATTAACCTAATAACCTACTAATTCCATGAATGATTTGAATTCTATGACATTTCTTGGTGCTACCCACTCTTTGATTGATTTGATATCCTTTGGGTTCACTGCCACAACTTCCCCTAAGATGATGTGATCCAAGTAATGAATTTCCCTTAGTAAAATGAACATTTACTTATCTTGGCATAAAGTTAATGCTCCCTCAACACTTGTAATACCATCCTCAAGTGTTGATCATGCTCTTCTTTAAACCTCGAATAAATACATATGTTATCCAAAAACACATTGGCAAACTTAGCCAAGTAGTTTGGGAAAATGCCATTCATCAAACACATAAAGGAAATTGGTGCATTTGTCAATCCAAATAGAACCAATACAAATTCATGGTGTCCATACCCTGTCCTATATGTTGTCTTTTGTCCTCTTCCTTAATCCTTACTTGATGATACTCAAATCTTAAGTCTATTATGGAAAATACCTTGGCTCCTTTCATCAGAAATTCATCTATCCTAAGCAAAGGATACTTTTTATTTAGTGTTACCTTATTTTGCTGTTTGAAATCAATGTGCAACCTTAATGTTCCATCTTTATTTTTGACAAAAAGCATTGTGTTTACCCAAAGTGACACACTTGGGAATATATATTCCTTATTCAAAATCTCTTCAAGCTATATTTGTAATTCTTTTAGCTCTAGTTTGATCCTCTTGTATGGATTTTTAGATATTAGGGTAGCTCTAGGCACCAAATTAATGGAAAAATCTATGTCCCTTCTTGGTGACAAACTTGAGATTTCACCAAATACATCATCATACTCCCTTAGCATTGATTAATCATCAATATATTAATGGAAAATCTATGTTCCTTCTTCGTGACAAACTTGAGATTTCACCAAATACATCATCATACTCCCTTAGCATTAATTAATCATCAATATATAGCACCTCAACCTTGGCTTCCTCCTCCATATGAGTTTCATAACTTTGACACCCATTTGTAAAGAATGCTTTTAGTTGTTAGGCTGAAATTCCCCTAATGGAGATGGGTCTTAAAATCCCCTATACTTTCCTTTGTTGTCCTTCCTCAGCAAGACAAGTAAATGCCTTGTTGTAACAAACTATGACAACATGATGATTGTCCAATTAGTCCATCCCAATAAGAATGTCATATGATCCCAATGGAATATTTAAATATGAAATTGTGTCTACTCCATTTATATTTATGGGGTGGTTCCTAAAAACTTCATTGATCTTCCTTTTGTTTTCAATGGCAAGCTAAACCAACTGTCATTTTCCAAGCTTACTCCTTTTTAAATAAAATATATCCACTCTCTTTAGATCAATATAAATATGACTTGACATTGAATCAATTGAAATTGCAACAATATGATTTGAAATCTTACCTTCCACTTCAATCATTTGTGATTGATGTTCAACATGTATATCTTCCAAGGATGCATATATCCTTTTGATGTTTCTTCCCATGTCCTCAATTGTAGTGGCTTCCTCAAAAGTTTTATACAGTCATATTTTATCTTCCTTATGATGGAAATCTTTGAACAAATGCTCTGCCCTATAACCCCAAACATCTAATTGGTGGTCTAGCCCTTCTTCCTAAAGATCCTACCATCTTGGATTCACCCTAATCTGCTTGATTTGGTTGATACACAATAGGATTGCTCCTAAAAGATGAAGTTGGTTAGAACCCCTTTGTTTGTTGCTCCACTTTCTCCCTCTTCTTTTCCTTACAAGGTCTTTGAAATGTTTCTTTACTTTTGCTTTGCTCATATAAATACTTATCACTTCTTATTGTCTCCTCTCAAATATTTGGTTCATGAAATATGATTTTTTCACTGTAGAAAGAAGGTAATTCACTCAAGAATCTTTGGATTTCGACCTTCTCATCCTTTATGAAACCCACATATCTCAACAATTCTAAAAATTTATTCTCATACTCACCCACATTCATGTTGCCCATCCTGAGTTTAAATAACTCTTATATATTTTTCTCATAGTAGAAAATATTTTCTACACTGCTTCCAAGTGATTTTCTTCTCATTCAAGTGCTTGACTTTTTTCAACTTATCCCACCACATAGAAGCCTTCCCTTAGAAATGATAGATTGAAATTCTAGCATCAAAGTTGGGGAATAATCATGTAGCTGAAATTATTTATTCATTCCAAATAACCAAACTTCTTCCCCTTCTACTTTCTTATTCTCTCCATCTATACGGGTGGCCTGAGATTCCTGAATTCATCTTGCATATTGCCAAACTGTAGCCTTCTCTTGTAGGGCCTAATAGGAAATATCTATGGACTACTTTGCGATTCGTTAAACAAATGTGCCCCTCTAACTAGGTAATTAGGTGACTGGCATGGTCTATGATTGTTACTAACAGTCCTTGAATGTTAGATTTCTCTATAATTCTCTCTCCTTGCCTGAGATTTCTATTTTTCACATTAAACTATAACCCATTTTAACTTTCCTTTCCATTTGATTTGGGATCTGTAACAATGATTCATGGGATCTAATTATTTTTTCATTATCAATCTCATAGCTCTATACTTCCATTCTCAAACTCTTCATGGTCTCTATCAACTCATTTGGTTCTACCCTACTCCTATGCCCATTAGACCTTGTCTCCTGATTGTCTAAGCTAATATTCATGCCCCTCACTTATTCCTTGTGGTTGTGAGCCTGGACATGTTCCACGCTTTTGGTCCTTGTGGTTATGCAAAATGTATAGGAAACAATTTATATTAGATAGACATAATTTAACATATATGTAATGACATATTTATTCATCCTTTAAGGTCATTGTTAGCCTTATTTTGATTTTCTACGATTTTTTGCTACCCAAATAATCTTTCTTGGTGGATGGTTGTATTATTCTCTTTAATATATTTTGATGACTATTCACATGCTCAATTTTGAAATTTGGGCTAAAAGTTACGGTCTTTTGAATTTTGCTTATTTTTACTAATATACCCTTATAATGCTACACACAAATTTTTGCTAGTTACTAGAGAAATTAGATTTCCAAATCTCAATATTAATTTCATGGGTAGATTCTTCTAGCTAAGAGCTTTTCATTGACTACTTTTGTAACTCATTCTGAGCTCTATGCAAGGAGTTATGCCCCTTGGAGGTGAATTGGTACCTTTAAATTATTTTAATTGTAACTTTCACCTCCCAACTTTGTTTTTCATTTTCAATATCTCATTGGTAAGATCCTACTGAGATCTTTCATTTAATTTATAGAGAGTGTGTGTGCAAAGGTACATAGTTCTCAGGTTTTCAAAAACTAATATCATTCAGGCCCCAAAAGAACTTTTGCAGTTGATGACATAGAAAACCATATGAAAATTATGCACTATTTGGTTGATGTGGCACTAATATATCCTCTAAGTCCACCTAGCATCATGGGGTGGTTCCATGTCACCATCGAGGCCTACCAGGCCTACCTCATCATCCATGGCCACTTGTCTCCTCTCTCCTCCCTTCTCTTCCTCTTCCTTCCTCCTTATCTCTCATTTTCTTCTTTCTTCTATCTTTCATCTTTCTCCTTTTTTCCTTTCCCTTCTCTCTCTCTCTCTTTCCCTTATCTTTTTATTTTATTTATGTTGGCCCCACCTATGCCTGAAAACCACTAGGAATTCTCACATTGGCCATGGTGATGGATGGGTCCCACCATGCACCTTTTTTCTTTGGTGCCCCAACATGCACACCCATCGATTGGATGGTCGAGATCAACCCTGCTCAGATCAATGATTGAGGATGATATCAAGTCTTTTAGTTGTCCACTCGTTAATGATACTAAAGGACCTGATACATTGGTTTGGCCCCAAAATGTCTTTTTCCACACATCTACTATTGATTGGTGTTAAGTCATTTGGGAACTTTTTAAAACCATTTTTGAAAAGTCCAAATATCAACTTTCACCCTATAAATCCACTGCAATCATGCATCATTTGTGTCACCCCCTATCCTTGCCACTGTGCACACTAGGGCAACCATTCCATCACCATGGCCTACCAAATGGCATTTTACACTTTCCATTGTGGCGTTTCCATGCCATCCGAACATGACATGCACATGGAATTCATGTCATCCAATACAAATATTTTCAAAATTCCCAAAATTTCCAATGACACCTAATTTAAAAATTTAATCTTGACGACCACAAAAAATCCATAATCATGCTTCTTTTGATCAATTAACCCCATGCACAATGGATTAGCCACATGCAAAATGAATTCTACCTTTGCGCTCCAAGATATTTCCATTTCAACTCTCCCTTTCACCAATGAATTAGGAATTTATTTCTATATTTTCCCCCATCCAACCAATTCCGCCATGACCATTATGCAAATCCTCCCAATTCGACCAAATTGAACTTTGTACATGGTTATTTTAACTCCTACCATGCAAATTCCCTCAAACTTCACTAAAAAATTGGGGCTTTTGCCCAGTTTTTCTCCAAAAATATTCTACAATCAAAATTTAGTTAATTAAAGGCTTGTCTTGTTAAACAAATTTTATAGTTGGAGCTTTTGCTCCTCATGTCTCAATTTCTTCTAATTGCCCAAAATATGCCCCAATTACTTGACATAAGGAAAATTTTCAAATATTTTGCTAAGACCCACTTTGTAGTTTTTTGCCTCTACAATTTCCTCAATTTCAATGTGTTGACTAGGCCCATGTAGACCTAGTGTTGTGCCCTGCTCTGATATCATCCTGTAATGTTTCTACGTAATAACCTGAAGCACATTATTGCTCAATAATGTAATGAGACAACCCCAAGCTCAATGATACTACCAAAACCAACTCTATTACCATGAATTCTCAATTCCTTTCTACTCCTTACCCTTAATTTCTATTATTATAACTTTGAAACCATAATATTATTATGCCCTACATATGAAAAAGCATGCAAACCTAACAAGGTATACCACAAGGCATAATTCAAACATATTAAGAAAATATTTATAGTGCAACACATCTATAATAATAATAACAACAGAAACTACCCCAAATTAGACACATTAACCCATAGACAAGATCAAAACACTTATCTTTTTATGAAAATCACAAGAAGTTGTGATTAAGGGGACTTCTCCCAATATTAGACCCAATGTTCCTGGTCTCCCAATACCATGCCACCCCATAAGAAAAGTTATGACAACATAAGGGAAAACTATGGTTCTACGCTACCCCAAGTGCCCACCAATACTCTCAATCTTCTCACTTAACCAACCAACCCAATCATCAGTTCTCTTTCCCCCCTCAACCCACATAACCAAAGATGGGATCCCCCTTCTCAATTCCATGAATAGTCAATTCCTTTCTATTCCTTACCCTTAATTTCCATTATTATAAATTTGAAACCATAATATTATTATGCCCTACATATGAAAAAGCATGCAAACCTAACAAGGTATACTACAAGGCATAATTCAAACATATTAAGAAAATATTTAAAGTGCAACACATCTGTAATAATAATAACAACAGAAACTACCCCAAATTAGACACATTAACCCATAGACAAGATCAAAACACTTATCTTTTTATGAAAATCACAAGACGTTGTGATTAAGGGGACTTCTCCCAATATTAGACTCAATGTTCCTGGTCTCCCAATACCATGCCACCCCATAAGCAAAGTTATGACAACATAAGGGAAAACTATGGTTCTACGCTACCCCAAGTGACCACCAATACTCTCAATTTTCTCACTTAACCAACCAACCCAATCATCAGTTCTCTTTCCCCCCTCAACCCACATAACCCAAGATGGGATCCCCCTTCTGCCACTACAGTCCCTCAAGTTAACTAGCTCTTCTAGTGCTCTAGTGCAAGCTAGCTAAGAAAAATCTTTGTGTTGAGACACTAGGGATGCTTCTATGAAACTTTTACAATAGTTACACATGCTCTGTCACATTTCTCTTACTCATTCTGAATAAACATACAATTTTTTTGTCACTTGGTAAGGGAAGTCAGGACAATGATGTCCCCAACACACAAAGGAATCCCTTTTATATTTATGCCTCTAATTTGACACTTGTTGTTTCCACAACTACTTCTTCAACTACTTTCACAATTCCCAAGAATTATATTCTCTAAGGTTAAGGTACTTTGGGATATAATAAAATATTATTTAATCTCGTGATCTTGGATTTGGCCCCTCTAGGTCCCCTTAGCCCCCTCTCATTCCCCTCCCATGGAGTCTTAACTCCGCATACTATTTTCGTCCCTTTGTCACACAACCATCCTTGTATTTTATTAATAACATGATTTACATCCATTACATTACATACATTGGCCCTTGGCCATATCATTTGGCTTAATATCCTATAAATCCAATGTGTACAAATGCATTACAAAATTAGAGGGATTACACTTTGATACCTACTCTCCCCAAAATAACAAGAATAACAATGGTAAACAAAACCAAAAAAATGACAAATAGTGCTTTTAGCATTTCCGTTGTTCATAGCGATATGGATTATGTGATAGAAAGTGCTAAGTTATCTTCAATGTTCCACTAAGTTTTTGGGATGGGGGCGACACGAGAGTGGGGTGTTGGATGTGGAGTTTGATTATCTTCATGATTCAAAGGTCTTGTTTCAACCGCATTTGTATCCCGATCCCCGACATGGGTGGGGGGATTGCCCTCCACTATTGTTGCCTGGGGGGTCAAGGGGGGAGGGGTGACTTCATGTTTGAATCCCCCTTGGCGGGGGTTTAGGGACAGTGCCCCTGAAGCTAAAAATGATGCAAATTTGTCTTGTAAAATATTGTAATCTCTTACTCAATATGGGTTGTTCATTAGACAAATGGTATGACGGTAGAAGTTATGTCTAATTTAGGGTTTTCTCTATAAGAAAACCCCTTGGTTTATATGAGGGAATTCTATTGTGGATGTGTAGTATTATTTTGAGCACGAAAGAGAGAGGAGATTGTGTGGGAGAAAGGAGGAAATTACATCAGATATGTTGCAGGTTGTAGCTCTTCATTTTGATGGATAATATAAAAGGAATGACTGGTTGTTTCTCCGTGGATGTAGCCCAAATTGGGTGAACAATTTATATATGTGTCTCTCTTGTTCCATGCATTTCTGTATTTGTGTTTCTGCAATATTTTGTGTATTTCATTGCTCCATTAGTTAATTTCTAACAACTAGTATGAGAGCTGAAAGTTTATTTCACTGAGAAACTCACAGGAGAGAAGGGTTCCTAGTTTGAGTGGGAGAAATGGTGGAAGATGGCAGGTTTAGGGTCGAGAAATTTAACGGCCAAAACTACCACTGTGGAAGATGTAGATGGAATATTATTTGTATCAGAAAGATCTGTACCTACCATTGAGCGAAAAATCAAAGAAGCCAACGAGTATGACGGATGCAGAATGAGAGATTCTTGACAAAAAGGAACTAGGAATAATACGGTTGTGTCTGGGAGCATCAGTGGCATTCACCATTTCAAAGGAAACAATAACAAAAGGTTTAATGATGACATTGGACAAACTATACGAAAAACCTTCGACCTCAAAGAAGGTATTTCTTATGAAGCATCTATTTAATATGAAATTGTCAGAAGGTGGATCTGTTGCTGATAATTTAAATGAATTTAACACAGTTACCAATTAGTTAAGTTCTGTAGGAGAAAATTTTGATGATGAAGTTAGGGATCTATTGTTTCTGTCCTCATTGCAAAAAAATTGTAATGTCATGGCTATGGCTATTAGTAACTTTGTTTTTAGATCTACTACTTTAAAGTTTGATAATGTTGTTGGTGCCATCCTTAGCGAGGAAATGCGACAGAAAAGGTTCAGTGAGACATCAGGTAATGCTTTGACTGTAGAGACCAGGGGAGGAAAAATGGAAGAGGAAGGAGCCCATGAAATTGCAGTAAGTCAAGAAAAGGCAGATCCAAACCCAAATCAGGGATAATGTGCAGGAGATGTGGGAAGAAATGACACCTGGAGAAAGACTGCAAATATCGAAAGGGAAAAGAAGGAGATGGAAAATAAGAGAACAATCATGAAGCAAATGTGATAGGTGATGTGTTGTAAGATGCTTTTATTATTTCATTAGAGAATATTATTGATCCCTGGGTGGTATATTCAAGGGTCTCATTCCATTCCACACTGGATAGGAAACATTTTCATGATTATGTTCAAAGATATTTTGGACAGGTTTGTCTGGGTAATGATAAAACCTGTAAAATCGTTGGAATGGGTAAGGTTTTTATAAAGAAACATAATGGAAACCAATGGCTATTGAAGGAAATAAAACATGTTCTAGATACGAAGAAAAATATCATTTAAACAGGGCAGTTGGGAGATGAAGGTTGTGTAACTAATTTACAAACAAAACCTGGAAGGTCACTAAAGGATCCCCGGTAATAGCAAAATGAGAAAGGTCGATATGTTGTATTTATGTAATATATTTCTAATTTTGTTAATGCTTTAACCTCCACGGAAGCATATACGAAATTATGGCATTATAGGCTCGGGCACATGAGTGAGAAGGGGATGCAAATTATTCACTCAAGAAATTTGTTGCCAGGTTTGAAGCATGTTGATTTCGATTTTTATGAAAATTGTGTTTATAGAAAACAAAAGAGATTCAGATTTATTAGAGTTGGGAAGAAAAAGAAGAGAGAAAAATTAGAGCTTGTGCATATAGATGTATGAGGATCTGCTCAGGTATCATATCTCGGTGGCTTTCACTATTATGTTATTTTTATTGATGATGCAACTAGAAAAAAATGGATTTATTTTATTCGAAATAAATATGATGTATTTGATACTTTCAAGAAATGGAAAGATTTAGTTGAGAATGAGACAAGAAAGAAGTTGATATGTCTTAGATCAGACAATGGACGTGAATATTGCAACAAAGAGTTTGATAACTATTGTTTAGAGCATGGAATTCGCAAAGAGAAGGTAGTTCCAAGAATACAACAGGAAAATGGTATGTCAGAAAGGATGAATAGAGGGGCTTCAAGTTCCTTGGAAGGTGGTATTCAAGAGGAGGCATGGACAGGTAAAAAGGTAAACTACTCATTTTTAAAGACTTTCAATTGTGAAGCATTTAACCAAATCAATAAAGAAAATAGAACAAGGCTTGAGACAAAAATAAAAGAAATGTACCTTTATTGGATATGGTGTAAATGATTTTGGTTATCGTTTATATGATTATGAAAATCACAAAATCATTAAGAGAAAAATGTCATATTCAATGAAATATCTTGTATAAGAATCAAATGTAGGTAAAGAAACAGTAAAAAGGAAACAAAGAATACACTGTGCTTGATGAGATCACAAAAAAATTAAAGGTGTTTGAAAATCATAATGATCAACAACCACAACAGCAACAAGCACCTCAAACACCAGAAAGTGGTGTTAGAAGATCTACCAAGATAAGTAGACTCCCTGAACGATACTCTTATTCATTATATTATGTATTGTTGACTGATTCTAATGAACTGGAAAGATATGAAGAAGCAATGTCGATAGAAACCAGGAAGAAGTGGGAGCAAGCCATGGAATAAGAGATGGACTCCTTGATGCATAACCAGACTTGGGACTTAGTCAAGTTGTTTGCAGGTAAACAACATTGCAGAATAAATGAGGTTGAAATAAGAAGATGGAGGTAAATAAAGATATAAGGCTAGACTTGTGGTAAAAGGGTTTGTACAAAAGAAAGGTATAGACTTTGATGAATTTTTTTCTCCTGATGTTAAAATGACTTCAATCAGAACTATTTTAAGTTTACTCGCAGCAGAAGATTTCCATCTTGAGAAATTAGATGTAAATACAAAATTTTTCCATGGGGATTTGGAGGAAGAAATACATATGCAGCAGCCACAAGGTATGAGGTCAAAGGGAAGGAGAAATTAGTGTGCAAATTGAAGAAGAGCTTGTATGGCTTAAAACAGGCTCCAAGGCAGTGGTATCTAAAATTTGACAGGTTTATGCCTGAACAAGATTATACTAAATGTCACTCTAACCATTGTGTTTATTTTAAAAGGCAAAATGATGGCAGCTATATGTTATTGTATGTATATGATATGCTTGTTGCGGGGTCTAACATGCAAGAAATAAATGTGCTCAAAAGAGAATTGTCAAATTCATTTGCAATGAAGGATTTGGGTGTTACAAAACAAATTCTTGGTATGAGAATAACTAGAGACAGAAAAAATCACAAATTAATATTGTCTCAGAGTGAGTACATAGAAAAGGTGTTGGAAAGATTTAATATGCAGAATGCAAAACCAATCAATACACATTTGATTGGTCATTTCAAACTAAGTAAGGAGATGTGTCCCAAGACTAAGGAAGAGATGGATTATATGTGTAAAATTTCATACGCATCAATTGTTGGAAGCTTAATGTATGCAATGGTATGCCCAAGACATGATATTGTACATGCAGTGGGAGTTGTAAGCAGGTATATGAAGAATCTAGGAAAAAAGCATTCGATGACAATGAAGTGGATTCTCAAGTATTTGAGAGGTACCACAAATCAAGCACTATGTTTTGGAGATTCAAACATTGCTCTACAGGGATATGTTGAGGCATATATGGCAGGCAACAGAGATAAGAGGAGGAGAACCATAGGGTATGTGTTTACTGTAGGTGGAACAGCTGTTAGTTGGGTTTCAAAATTGCAAAACATTATTTCAGTTTCAACAATAGAAGCAGAGTATGTTGTTGCTACAGAGGCTAGTAAAGAAATGATTTGGTTACAAAGGTTTATGGATGAATTGGGAAAGAAGCAAAAGATGAGAAAGTTAGATAGTGATAGCCATAGTGTCATTCATCTTGCAAATAATTCAACCTTTCATTCTAAGACTAAACATATACAGCGTAGGTATCATTTCATACTGTCAGTTTTGGATGATGGACAATTGACGCTGGAAAAGAAACGCACTAGCCAAAATCCTGCAGATATGTTGACAAATGTTGTAACTACGGTGAAATTGAGTTGCTTCTCAATTTCAATTGGACTTCAAGAATGATGATGAAGATGAGAAACATGTAGGTCCAAAGTGGAAGCATTATCTAGAAAGTGAAGCAGCAATGGAGTTGACATAATCGGTCTCCAAGTGGGAGATTGTTGGATGTGAAGCCTAGTTATCTCCCTGATTCAGAGGTCTTGTTTCATCCGTTTTTGGATCCCAATCCCTGACGGGGGGTGTTGGGGGTTTGGCCCCCCCACTATTGTTGCCTGGGGGGTCTGCGAGGGGGGGGGGGAGAGGGGTGTCTACATGTTTGGAGCCCCTTTAGAGGGTTTCGGGGGCAGTGCCCTCGAAGCTAAAAGTAGGTGAAAAACTGCCTTGTAAAATATTGTAATTTTGTAGTCAATATGAGTTGTTCATTAGGTAAATGATCTGATGGTAAAAGTTATGTTTAATTTAGGGTTATTTTCCCTAGAAGGCAACCCCTCAGTTTATGAGGTAATTGTATTACAGATATGTAGTATTATTCTGAGCGCGAAAGAGAGAGGGGATTATGTGAGAGCGAAGAGGAAATCACAATGGATCTGTTCTAGGTTGTATCTCTTCATTTTGCTAGATAATATAAAAGGAAGGACTAGTTGTTTCTCCGTGGACATAGCCCAAATTGAGTTAACCACGTATATTTGTGTCTCTCTTGTTCTATGGATTTCTGTATTTGTGTTTCCGCAATATTTTGTGTATTTCATTGCTTCGTTAATTAATTTCCAACATGGGGGGACACTTAAGTGGAATGTGTGGAAGCACCCCCAAATTTTAGGGAAATTCAAGAGGGATAGGGAGCTGTCAGGGTGTGTGTGTGTGTATTATAAACATGACTCAAACTCAAATTCAGTAATGAAATATATTGATTCATATATCATAAATAATTCAATGAAATAGAAATAATAAATATTGTATATGTTGATTTAAATTCATCATTCATTATCCTAGAATCAGATTAGTACTAAGAAACATAATAGAAGCTAAAGTTTGAACACTGGAATAGTGAGTTGAAATTACTCAAGCTAAAAAATAGTAAAGAATATCAAGTCAAAGACTTGATCTAAGGTCATTAATATTTAGAGTCAAGACTCAAAATTTAAAACTGAAAATGGACAATGGGAAATGAACCAATTTATCAGAAACAGATCAATCATTAGACTAGTCAACCCCAAAACTGGGAACTGAACTGGAATTGTGAAAAAATCGAACCAAAAAAAGTACTTAAATATTCAAATTTTGGAAAACAATACATTACTACTCATGTGCAGCGACATGAATCCAAACCATTATACACAAATATGCAAAGTTTCTCATGTATATAGTAAGTGTGCATATAACCAAAATAACATCGAGTGCAATCCATCTTTGAACCAAAAATACATCAACAAAGAGGATCTAGATGGCCTCTATAGTCCAAAAAAGTCATACTACAACAAATACCTACATATCATCAAAATCATGGCCTATATTGGGATTCTCAACATCAATATCACCCTCCAAGCATTAAAATAAGATAGATACAACTTAACATGTGGAATCAATATTTGTTTGTGTGATGGGTACATTTTTGCTAGGGTTGTGACATAGGAGTTCAACAATCAATGCCACCAACATTAAGATACATAGTAGGTATGGTGCTCTTTATTAAATGCTAGTTTTGTGTTCTCATATATGATAGAATCCAATGGAAACATTGCAATTCCCTCAATCATGAAATCCTAAACACTATTAAGTCTATTGAATTTTGATTAGGATCTAAACCATATGAGATCCAATAAGTCGATTGAATTTTGAGTAGGATCTAAGCCATATGAGATCCAACAGGGTTGGAAACACTTTCAAGCATCCTGCAACAATTAATGGTAGCACTGAAAATTTAAGTAAAAGGATGAAGTGAAAAATAAAGAGAACTTCATTACAATACCATTAATTGCATAGCATTAGTAGGGCCCTAGGGTTGAATATCAGGCTCTCCACTCATAAATTATTATTTTTAGGCCAAATTCATGGGGGACACCTAGAAGCACTAGAAAATGTTTCCCCTTGCATTTCCCTATGTTTCCTGAAACCAATGGAGAAATGTTTCTCGAGACATCCCCCATCCTGAGAGCATGGGAAACTTGTGGGTACACTCCTCCCCACCCTAGGGGATATGTCCCTGTGAAATGTTGATTTTTGTGTAGCTTGGGAGGCACTCCAAGCCCTAGGGTTTGGGGATTGGAGGGAAAAGCGTCATAAGGGTCACTTGTGGGCTTGGAACCCATGTGTGGGGTTTTGCACCCATCAAGATTTGGGCTAAAACCATGATGAATTTTTGCATGAGAAAAATTGAGGGGATAGAGCTTGGCATGCTGATTCCAACACTTCAAAAATCACCCAAACCGAAGCTATAGAACTTGAGATATGAAATTTTGAAGTTGACAAATAATTATGGACAATCAAGTCATGTAGGCTTGGTCCAAGAGACATGTCCCTTCAAGGAATTCGTTGGAGCCCCTTTGTTTGGTATAAATAAAGGGTGAGATGAAGTGTTTTAGATCATCCAAGTGAGTGACATTCCTCCAAGAGATAGCTCTAAAATCGAATGCCCTAGCCGCAGCAACAAAGGGTCAAGGAATAGCCTGGGATAAGTCTTTATTGGAGGTCGAGAGCTGTGTGGGAGTGTGGATTTGGTTGAGGGACTATTTTAGGGTCAAAACATACTTGTGAAGGCTATTTCAATGGCCGAGGTGTTGGGCAGACAAGCCGAGGAGCAAGAAGGACGTTACAGTGCTATGAGGGAGCTTGTTTGGGCACATTTTGAAGGAGGCCGCAACTACAACAAGTTTTTGTGCTAGGCCGTAGGCCATAACAAGAAACTGGAGGTGGTTTAAGGGCTGCGCTAAGGTGGACAAGACCTTAAGAGGGCAGCATAGCATAGGAGGAGCCTATCCAAGGTGGACCACAACCCTTGAGGGCTTAGATTGCTAATTGTGTGGTGGGTTAAGGGTTGTTGTAGGTGCCCTAACTAGAATTACAGAAGCAACAGTGCAAACAATGGTGACAACAATGTTTTTATGGAGGATTGTTGGGTTAAAGTGTTGACCAGAATTGGATCGTGACATTGCAACTTGTTGGTGCCATGTGGATGATCTTCCGAGTTGCTGAAAAGTCTTCCTAGGAGCATAAACAGTAGTGTAGTATTGGACCTCATTGGTATGTTGGAGGGCAGCGTGTTGATAGCCCAAAGTATCCCTAGACAAGCTATATTGAAGGGACAAAGAGCAGCACATTGATGGACAAAGGTACTTTCTAACCTAGCAGTTGGAGCTAGGGAATTAGGCCTACCTAGAGAGAAATTTGATGAACCCATGCACTTGCAACAGAAGTGACATGCAACATTGTTAGGTGGTAGCCCTACTGGAGTCTCGGTGTGTAGTGGCCTTGATGGACTAAGGCACTACTAGTGAGCAGTACAGAAGCGAAGGACCAATAGGATAAGATACAACATAGAAGCTACATCGAAGTTTGTAATTGTATTTTGTATACCATAGGTTGTTGTATTATTCAGATTTGGTTTAATATAACAAAGATTGGGATTGTACGATGTATAGAAGTGAAGGACCGATAGGACAAGATATGACATAGAAGCTGCATCGAAGTTTGTAACTGTATCTTGTATACCATAGATTGTTGTATTATTTAGATTTGGTTTAATATAACGAAAATTGGGATTGTACAATATTGTACAAATTTGTTAAAAAGTGTGTATATTTGTGCATATGTAATTTACTACCTTATATTTCTACTGTGAAAAGTAGTTTATGGTTGAGATTCTTGGTTTGGTAACGTCAGTGATTTTAAGACTCTAACCTAGACCCAAGGTCGTGGAAATTCAACATGGTACCATAGCATGTCTGAGCTACTTTGAGGGATAGTGAATCAAAGTGTGCATAACGAAGCAACTCAAAGGGAGTTGTTAGTGTCTAGATCATGGAACAAAGGGTTTAGCTGAAGACATGGATATGCGTTCTTGAATAGCTTAGCAACGAGATCGTCTGGGATTTCTGGTGGATTGGTGGTGAGTCCAATGAACAATAGTTTATTGTAGGGCAGATTGCTAATCGTGGACTTCGTTGACTTGTCATGGATGGTTGGGACAACTTGAGGGTTTCTTTGGCATGGACGAGATCAAGTTGAGCGAGATGGCTTCATGTGATGGACTAGATATTGGGAGGCTAGAATCTTCATCAGATCCTGATGTTGCATATCCGAGAGTGGTGGGATTTGCACGAGTTGTATTTGGTCCAGGAGGATGAGTGCTTGTAGAACTGAGCCAGTGGAGATTGTGTAGGCTCAAAGGTAGTCTAGCCTCAGAGGGAGCAGCCCTATGGAGGTTTGGGATCTTCAGGTTTAGATATGATGAGGCAGAGGCACTACCGAGATTATCAAGCTCATTCTACAAGGTATGCTACAATGATGAATGCGAGATGAGCTTCTGTCGCCAACGATAATGATGGTTACTTCCTAGTCTTGGAAGTACCTCCCTCGCTAAGATGGAGTGTTGATTTTTGTGTCACTTGGGAGGTAATCCAAGCCCTAAGGTTCAGGGATTGGAGGGAAAAGCGCCACAAGGGTCACTTTTGGGCTTGGAACCCAAGCATGGGGTTTTGCACCCATCGGGATTTGGGCCAAAAACATGATGAATTTGAGCATGATAAAATTTGAGGTGATAGAGCTGGGCGTGTCGATTCCAATGCTTCAAAAATCACCCAAATCGGAGCTCTAGAACTTGAGATGTGAATTTTTGAGGTTAACAATTAATTGCAGATAGTCAAGTCGTGTAGGCTTGGTCCAAGAGACATGTCTCTTCAAGAAATTCGTTGGAGTCCCTTTGTTTGGTATAAATAAAGGGTGAGATGAATTGTTTTAGATCATCCAAGTGAGTGACATTCCTCCAAGAGATAGCTCTGAAATCGGATGCCCTAGCCGCAACAAGAAAGGGTCAAGGAACAACGTGAGACAAGTCTGTATTGGAGGCTGAGAGTTGTGTGGGAGTGCGGATTTGGTTGAGAGGTTATTTTAGGGTCAAAACAGATCCGTGAAGGTTGTTTCAAGGGCCAAGGTGTTGGGCAAACAGGCCGAGGAGCAAAAGGGACATTACTGTTGGAAATAATACTGGGGGGGGTGAATCAGTATTATCAGGGCAATTATTTTTCACTTTACAATTAGATTTTTATACACTACTTAAGTTAGTAAAATTCGCGTATGTATGCAACTGCAGTTAGGGAAATTAGCGTATAGCCAGCAGACTTGAAATTCAAATTATTCTTCAGATGTTAGTCATTAATCTGTGCATCAAAACCATATAAACAGTAACCAGGAACAGTAAAATAGAACATGCAATCACACATGAGAACACAAGATATAAGGTGGAAACCCAATGAACAGTATTCTAGTTCTTGCTCTTCATAAGATATTCAATGCTTAATTGAATGCCTTTGCCTAATGATCTCCTTCCCTTTTATAGTCTTAGGCCTTATTCAATACCACGGTCCAAAACCATAAAGAATCAATACCATGGACCCAATACCTGGGTTCAACACTTCAGACAAGATACCATGGTCGAAAACCATAGGCCCAAATACCAAGGACTAACTACCATGGACCAAAAATAAGTTTTCCCACATGTACGCGCTTTTCCTTGCATGAAAGTGCGTGCATACATATACGCTACTTTTGATCAGTATTCCTGCGTGTATACGCGACTTCGTCAAAGGGAACCTACATATACCTCTTTTTCTTTCATTCTCAGAACCTGAACAGTGATCTGCCATCTAAGTGAGTTGCCATCAAGGACAACACCTGTGTCATAGCGCCAAACCTATGTCATAATGCCAACAATCTCCCCCTTTGGACTTGATGGCAACCCCAAGATCCTCAATGTCATTCTCCCCTTTTGTCATCAAGGGCAAAGGGTTATGCTCCCCCTGAGTACATGCTGAAATCTCTGCTCTGCTGTGCTGTCGATGCTCCCCCTGACAGTAGGCAAGGTCTGCAAAAATATTTTCTACAAGAAGAAACATAACTTTATGACCTTCCTATCATCAAAGACTTATACATACAACCATTTCCCAACCAAGTGGGGATATAAAAATATTGACTCATCCACCCAACCAAGTGGGGATATAAAAATATTGACTCATCCACCCAACCAAGTGGGGATATACAAATATTGACTCATCCACCCAACCAAGTGGGGATATACAAATATTGACTCATCCACCCAACCAAGTGGGGATACACCAAAAGTTTACATAAGATAAACAAGAACATTACATCATCCATCCCAGGCATAGTGGGGAAACCAACATAGGCCGTTACATGACCTTAATAATAAAATAAATACATGACATAGAGACAAAAATATCTAAGATCTTCAACTAACATTAGCAACATCTGTCAATCATCATTCAGACCGGCAACCATGATTTTCTTCTGCATCTGTTCCACCTGAACAAAAACAACTGTGAAAGTGAACCAAGATCTTCTAAAATAATGCCAATAATGCATTATTAGAAGTATATGCTCCCCATGACCCTATGCCGGATGATCTCTATCAGACCCATATCACACTCTTTTCATCCTGAGTCTGGCCCCACTGATTTTCTTCAACCAAAATATACGTGATCGTATCCACAGAAACCTGCGTATGTACGCGGATACGCTCCATGAAACTCGCGTACAACCACTTTTCTCTGAAACAGACAAGTTTCAATAGCAAGAGGATGCATCAACTACTCCTAGCTTCTGTGTGAGGTATTCAAATGTCTCCTTGGGCAGTGGTTTGGTGAGTATATCAACAACTTGTTCTTTGGAGGGGACATACTCCAATTTGACCTTTTGTTCAAGAACTTGTTCCTGGAGAAAATGATATTTGATAGGTATGTGCTTGGTCTTCGAATGCATGACTGGATTCTTTGAAATACTAATTGCACTTGTATTACCACAAAAAATGGAGATAGGTGGAGTACAAGTGATTTGAATGTCTTGCAATGTTTGCATCATCCAAAGGAGTTGTGTGCAGTAAGAAGCAGCAACCACATATTCTGCTTCAGCTGTAGATAATGCAATTGAACTTTGTTTCTTGCTGAACCAAGATACTAATCTGGAACCCATAAAGAATGCACCACCACTAGTGCTTTTTCTATCATCCATGCTTCCTACCCAATCTGCATCTGTATATGCATGAAGTGTGAGATTTGTACCTCTAGGATACCATAAGCCATAGTTTTGAGTTCCTTGAAGATACTTGAAAATTCTCTTAACTGCCTGAAGATGAGTTTATTTTGGATTTGCCTGAAACCTTCCAACTATTCCCATTGCATGCATAATGTCTGGTCGGGTACCTGTTAGATAGAGAAGACTACCAATCATGGATCTATAGGTTGGTTGATGTACTGCTGTTGATTCATCATTTGCGCTGAGGCTGCATCCTGTTACCATAGGGGTACATACTAGTTTCAAATCCTCCATCCCATATTTTTTCAAGATCTACTTGAGGTACTTGGTTTGTGATAGAAAAATACCTTCTTTATTTTGTTGGACTTGTAAACCAAGAAAATATGTGAGCTCACCAAGCAGGGACATTTCAAATTCTTTTTGTATCATCAAGGCAAAGTTTTGACTCATGTCTTCTTCATTGCTACCAAAGATGATATCATCAACATACACAACAAGTATTAGCAACTTATCATTGTCAATTTTTATATATAGATTGCTATCTGTTGATCCTTTTGTAGAACCTTGTTGATGGAGGTACTTATCCAAATGATAATACCAAGCCGTTGGAGCCTGTTTAAGGCCATAGAGAGCCTTTTTGAGTCTGCATACAAGTTTTGGATCATCCATTCAGAAAGGCAGATTTCACATCCATTTGAAATACTTTGAACTTCTGAAAGCTAGAAAGAGCAAGGAACATTCTTATGGCTTCAAGTCTGGCAACCGGTGCAAAGTTTCTTCAAAGTCTATACCTTCTTGTTGAACATACCCTTTACAAACAAGTCTGGCCTTGTTTCTAATAACATCTCCATTTTCATTCAGCTTGTTTTTGAATATCCATTTTGTCCCTATGACATTATTATCATTTAGTCTAGGAACTAAATCCCAAGTATTATTCTTTTCAATCTGCTCAAGTTCTTCATTCATGGCCTTGACCCAACATTCATCTTTGCATGCTTCACTTAAATTTTGTGGTTCAGTGGAGGAGAGCAATGCTAGATAGCTTGAAGCTTCTGAAATAGTTCTTCTTGTTTGTACACCTGCCTCTTTCTGCCCCAAAATTTGAGTTTCTGGATGATTCTTCTGAACGTACCTGGATGGAGTCTTTTCTTCTATACTTATCTGTTCTTCTGGTGCCTCATGGGTTTCTTCTTCATCATAAGTCTGATTTGATGTTGAAGAATAGTCCTCATCATCTTCGAAATCTTCGGATTTTACTTTCCTAGGAATGTTTCCTTCTTCATCAACCACTACATCAATACTTTCAACAATTTTTCCAAGTCTTTTATTGTAACACTTATATCCTTTGCTGTGGGGAGAGTAACCAAGGAGAATGCCTTCATCTGCTCTAGGTTCAAACTTGCTAAGGTTTTCATCAGTCCTTTTGATGTAACATTTGCTTCCAAAAATTTTGAAGTATTTTACCGTGGGAGTCTTACCATACCAAAGTTCATGAGGAGTTTGAGTGTTGTTTACCCGGACGTTTGTCTTGTTGAGAATAGTAACTGCAGCAAATGCAGCTTCACCCCAGAAGGTTGCGGGAGTTCCAGACTCATCAAGCATAGCACGAGCCATTTGTTGAACTGTTCTGTTCATCCTTTCCACTACTCCATTTTGCTGAGGAGTCCTTGCAGTAGAGAATTCCCTTCTTATTCCATGTTCTTCACAAAAATCGAAAAATTCATTCGAGGTAAATTCCCCTCCTCGATCAGACCTGAGGCATTTGATTCTGCAATCTGATTCGTTTTCAACCAAGGCTTTGAATGCTTTGAACTTTTCGAAAGCTTCATCTTTATGCTTTAGAAGTCCTATCCAACACATCCTGGAAAAGTCATCAATAAACAATAATAAGTATTCTTCTCCTCGAGGTGACCTTTTCCTAGATGGACCACATACATCAGTATGGACAAGTTCAAGTGGCCTGCTAACTGATCCTTCCTTCTCAGGGAAATTAGTTCTGGTTTGCTTACCAAACTGACATGATTTGCATATTGTATTTTCTGGAATTCTGATGTCAGGGAGATCACGAACCCCCTGATATTTGCATGCTTTCCTTATCTGAGAGAAGCTTAGATGCCCCAATCTTATGTGCCATAGCTAGTTTTCATCATTCTTGCTTAGATAGCATTGTTGTTATCCTCCCTTGAGTATGTATAAATTATTTGGAGTTCTTATGCCTTTGATCGTTGTTTCTCCTGTATCAAGCTCACGAACAATACATTCATTTGATCGAAATATTACCTCATTTCCTTGATCACACATTTGACTGACATTCAATAGATTATGCTTTAAGCCATCAACATACATAACATTTCCAGCTTTGACCTTTTCTTTCAAAAGAATAGAACCTTTACCTTTTATGAGTGCAGGGGTGTCATTTCCAAATGAGACCTTTCTTTCCTTTTCTAAGGCACTATATGCCTGAAGTTTTTCTTTATCACCTGTCATATGTTTCGAGCATCCACTGTCAATGTACCAATGATTTTCCTGTCCTTCCACATATAAGGCTATCCCACATCTTTCTGGTTGCGGTTCTTTCTTTCTCCATGTTTTGGGACTCAATGAAGCTTGCTCCTTCTGAGTTGTTTGCCGAAACCTACTCCTACATTCAGAATCTTCATGACCGAAGTTGTTACAAATAGAACATTCTATTTCATTCTCAAGAGCAGAAAAGTTATTATAGGTCCTTTTCATGATCCTAGTCATACTCCTTTGTTTTTGAGCTTCTCTAGTCATGATGGTCTTGTAGGAAACACGTTGAGCAGCTTTTTGTCCAAAGTTATGACAAGAGAAACATTGGCCATTGAAGAAATTCCTGCAATTATCAAACCTACCGACCAAATGATTGTAGTTTCCATTGACATCCATTCTTGAGGCAAATTGAGAATGATTTACATGTGGTTGGTTGTAGCTTCTGTTCATCCTTGAAGTAGATTGCCCCCGATTTACTTGGTGATCTCTGTTCATTCTTGAAGTAAATTGTCCCTGATTTACCTGGTGATCTGCATTATGCTTTTGTTGTCGATTGTCAACCTGTTCATTTCTCCTTGCTACATCAAGATAACTTTTGAAGGTGGATGGCTTCTGTGCTTGAGACACTTCTTCAGTGTATCCAAGACATGTCTTGATTAGAGGAGAACGCTGCACTTTGATAATCTCATCTAAGGATTCAGATCCTTTAGCAAATCTAAGATTAAGAGCTTTTGATTTCTCAATATCTTTTCTAAGTCTCACAATTTCACATTCTAACTTTTCATTGTGTTTTTCCCTTTCAGCAAGTTGGAATGTCAGAGTATCTATAATCATATTCTTTTCTTCTAAACAAATTTTAAGTTTAGAAATTTCTTCATAAAGACCTTCTTCATCTATAGCATCCAAGAAATCATCATCTTCAAAAGCCATCAAAAGTCTATAATCATTACATTGTTCATCTTCATCACTATTTGAAAGTCCATCACTGTCTTCATGTGTATAATAGCTCTTCTTACTTACATTTTGTTTTCTGTTCCATCTAACTGGTTCCTTACCTTTGTCAAGCTTATCTTTATGAGGACACTTGGCAACATAGTGACCGACTCTTCCACAAGCAAAACATTTGAAAGGTAGCTTACCTCTGAATCTTCCAGAACCCCGTTGAAGGTTCTTGACAAAGTTTGATTCTTCCTCTTCTTCTGACATATGTCCTAACTCATTGTAATCTCCTTTTCCTGAGGCTTTGAAAGCGGTTTCTCTCCTGTTTGATGGTCCCCCTTTTTTCATTTTGAAAGCAGTTAGGATTCCGTGTAGTTGTGACATGGTAATGGTCTGTAGATTCTACTTTTCTTCTATGGCAGAAACTTTTGATTCAAACTTAGAAGACAGATCTTAGAACATTTTCAACCAAAGTAACTTCTTTTATTTCTTCACCCAAGTTTTTCATACAATTAACAATCTCATCTGTACGTAAGAAATAGTTAGCCACACTTTCATCATTGTGCATTCTGAGATTTTCATACTGAATTCTGAGAGTTTGTAGTTTTGCCCGTTTTACCTAATCATCTCCTTCATAGCTCAGAACGATCTTGTCCCATATTTATTTTTCGGTTTTGAGCTGCATAACCTTGACGAATTCTGATTGAGATAGACTTCCTAATAGAGTATTAACAGCCTTTTCATTTGTTTCATACTGCTTCTAACCAGCCGTATCTATAGGAGTTGTTGATGGAAATGTGTATCATGTTTCCACGATATTCCAAACTTCTGTACCAAGAGATTGAAGATACGCTGTGATTCTTACCTTCCAATAGACGAAGTTGCTCCCATCAAAAATTGGTGGCCTGATCAATGCCTCTTTTTCGTAGTTGCTCATGATGATAGATCTTCCTTCAAGTGATCAAGCTTCTTCTGAAAGACCTACTTTGATACCAATTGTTGGAAATAATACTGAGAGGGGGGGGGGGGGGTGAATCAGTATTATCAGGGCAATTATTTTTCACTTTACAATCAAATTTGTGTACGCTACTTAAATTAGTAAAATTCGCGTATGTACGCAACTGCAGTTAAGGGAACTAGCGTATAACCAGCAGACTTGAAATTCAAATTATTCTTCAGATGTTGGTCATTAATTTGTGCAACAAAACCATATAAACAGTAACCAGGAACAGTAAAATAGAACAGACATTCACACATAAGAACACAAGATATAAGGTGGAAACCCAATGACCAGTATTCTAGTTCTTGCTCTTCATAAGATATTCCATGCTTAATTGAATGCCTTTGCCTAATGATATCCTTCCCTTTTATAGTCTTAGGCCTTAATCAATACCATGGTCCAAAACCATAAAGAATCAATACCATGGACCCAATACCTGGGTTCAACACTTCGGACGAGATACCATGGTCCAAAACCATAGGTCCAAATACCAAGGACTAACTACCACGAACCAAAAATAAGTTTTCCCACATGTACGCACTTTTGCTTGCATGAAAGTGCGTGCATACGTATACGCTACTTTTGATCAGTATTCCCGCGTGTATACATGACTTCGTCAAAGGGAACCTGCATATACCTCTTTTTCTTTCATTTTGAGAACCTGAACAGTGATCTGCCATCTGAGTGAGTTGCCATCAAGGACAACACTTGTGTCATAGCGCCAAACCTGTGTCATAATGCCAACAATTACAGTGTTGTGAGGGAGCTTGTTTGGGCACATTTTGGAGGAGGTTGCAGCTACAACAAACTGTTGTACTAGGCCGCAGGCCATAGCAAGCACCTGGAGGTGGTTTAAGGCTTGCGTTAAGGTGGAAAGGACCTTAAGAGGGCAGCGTAGCATAGGAGGAGCCTCTCCAAGGTGGACCGCAGCCCTTGAGGGCTTAAATTGCTGACTATGTGGTGGGTTAAGGGTTGTTGTACATGCCCTAACCATAATTGTAGGAATAGCAGTGCAAACAATGGTGACAAAAGTGTTTTTGTGGAGGATTGTTGGGTCAAAGCGTTGACTAGAACTGGATCATGACATTGCAACCTGTTGGTGCCATATGGATGATCTTCCAAGGAGGTGGAGAGTCTTCCTAAGAGCAGAACCAACAGAGTAGTATTGGGCATCATTGGTCAGTTGGAGGGTAGCGTGTTGGTAGTTCAAAGTAGTCCTATAAGAGCTATCTTGAAGCGACAAAGAGCAACTAAAGGTTGGGTGAAGATTGGTGCCAAAGTGCAACACCTTCATGGACAAAGGTACTTGCTAGCCTAACAATTGGAGCTCGGGAATTGGGCCTACCTAGAGAGCAGTTTGATGAGCCCGTGTACTTGCAACAGAAGTGACATACAACATTGTTAGGTGGCAGCCCTCCTGGAGTCTCGATGTGTAGTGGCCTTGATGGACTAAGGCACTACTAGTGAGCAATACTAAAGTGAAGGACTGCCAGGACAAGATACGACATAGAAGCTACAACGAAGTTTGTCATTGTATCTTGTATACCACAAACTGTTGTATTACTCAGATTTGGTTTAATATAACGAAGATTGGGATTATATAATATTGTACAATTTTGTTAAAAATGTGTGTATATTTGTGCATATGTGATTTTTTGCTTTATATTTCCGCTATGTAAAGTAGTTTATATGGTTGAGATTCTTGGTTTGGTACCATCAGTGATTTTAAGACTCTAACCTAGACCCAAGGTCGTGGAAATTCAACATTCAACACTCCTCAATGTTTCCCCTTGCATTTCCCATGTTTCCCCGAAAAATGGAGAAATGTTTCCTGACACATCTCCCTCTGGAAAGCTTAGGAAACTTGGGGGTGCACCTCACCCCACCCTACCCTGGGGGGTTATGTTGACCATACCAAATTTTGTAACTTGTATGTAAGATTGAATGGCTAACTCTCCAATTTTTTTATGAGTTTATCACACCATGCTGAATAACAGTTGCAATTTTGTATGAGCATGGATAGACATATTTCATACTCTATGTCAATATAACATAAATCCCAGTTGCGATTGTGTTTGGGTATGGATAGCCAGATTCCTTAGTCTATGACAATGTAACATAAATCCCATGTTTATATTTTTTTAAAGAAAGAGTGATCAACTCAATTTCAGATTCAGACGTTAATTGAACCGAATGACTTAAAAAAGAAAGTTGTTAACACCAACTTACACACATACGCTAACATAATAACTGAAACACAACGAAGTGGGTTTTCACAGGAAACTCTGAAACTCCAATCAGCGCTCAGATTTTTTATCATTACTATTCCTCTAACAATATATGTCTCTATTCATCAGAAACCTTATGCCTGCATATAGACTTGTAAAATACGTTTAACATATGTTCGAGTTCAGAACAACAGAAAATGTTAAGACAATCTTAACAATCTCATCCAACCCCCTTTTAGAAAAAACTAAAGCTTCAACTTCCAATCTCAGGTGTTTGAACGCTTTCGCCTATCATAGAGTGTCCAGGAATCTTAGTTAACTACAAACCCAGTAATAAATTAAACTTTCCAAATCTTGGAAAAATAAAATCCAAGCATAGTTTTGAGATACATCACATCGCAGAGCAAAATATCCCGTCCAAACTCTATGTCAAAGTCCTACCAGTACAAGCACTCTTGCATTTCAAATAGAGATTGGCTTATAACATCTCTACACAATAGAATATAGGGCAACTCATATGACTCTTATCCTGTGAATTATGGCACATAGGCATTCTAATACATTAAGAAAAAAATAGTAAAATTTACAGACTCATAAAACCTCAGGGGTAAGGTCGAGATCTCTTCTGTCCAGAAACAAGAACAGGACTTCCATCAGATTTGAATGTGCCAGCTGAATCTTCATCTGAAGATGTTTCTAATGCTTTTGTGAATGAGGTGGTTAGATCAGCATAGTGGTCGGCCACTCTTGTGATGTTGTTGTTGAGCTCTCGAATTAAGCCAACATTTCGACTTAGACTATCTGGGATCTTGGATTCGTGATTTTGATTTATCTCATTGATGAGCAACCGATTATGTTCTAAAATATTCTGCACCTGGCCAAAGCTTTTCTGGAAGTTTTGCATGACCATACCATTGATTTGATTTCCATTCACAGGAGCATAATATGCATCCTCCTCCATCTTTAGATGCAACAGGAACAAATCTAAAACTGCATAATGAACTTATCGGTTGTATATCAGCAACAAATTTGAACCTGCATAATAATGTGATTAGGAACTTGCATCAAAAATTTCAGAAGAAAAAACACACTAGGATCCTAGTATGCAACATCGTGTCGAATATTACTGTTTGATAGTGCTAACTGAGGCTTCTGAAAGGAGTCTTTTGGTAATAAACTTGGTTCTTTTGATTAGCATAGATACATGCAGTGAGGTTTTATATTATTTTCATCAAAAGCATCCACTCAGATCAATAAGTTTTATGAGACCATATTAGCATTTTGGATTGCTAATGTAGACATGACATTATGATTTTTAATTCTTTTAATTATAAGAGCCTAGTCAGACAGATATTGAAAATTCACCCTTGGAGATCCACTCTAACTCGTGCAAATTAACAGTCTATGACTCTGAAAAAAGCATTGGTGTAATTAGCAGAATTAGATATTGGGGAAAAGGCCATTTGTTGAGGTAGATGCCTTTGGTTATGCAGTCCTGAACTGTTCCCATTTTGTAGGACCAAAATAATTCCAGACAAAAATAAATAAATGTTTGATCCATGTAAACAAATGAAGATCAGAGATTGGAGGTAAAAGAATTGTTTCGGCCTACGCTACTAATAACATGACCTTTAACAGGTAAAACATATTATTTGCAAAATAACTTGTTAAAACCCTTGTTTTTTTGCACAGTTTTCTGTTTCTTGGTGAGCAACACATTTCTTAAACACGGGTGGAACTACTTGCAAATGGATTGTTGTTAGTTTTTAACAATGAAGAGTTTCTTAAAGAAATACTTTTCATTACTGACTTAAAAAATGTATATTTCTCTCTTTATAAATAATATATAATGTTAAATGGAGACCAAAATCCTAAAATTAAAGTTGGTCCACAGGCAAAATCTTGATATACCCAAAACTCATTGAAACAGATTTGATTAATGCGCTCTCTCTATATATGGAAAACTGAGACCAAAACTCTAAACCTAGGCTTAGTCAATGAGCAAACTCTTTATAAAACCCAAACTCATTTTCTTTCGTAGTGTTGAAGCTTAAGCGTTTAAGCTTGGCTATGAAGTTGTTGAAACTGTTTGGAATCTCTAGTTTTCTATTTTTCTTCACTAGTTTGCTATTGTTCTTCAAGCGCTGCCATTTAGTACCAGTTTTCACAGGGTACACGGTACACGTAAAGGGTACACTATAGGTAACTATGTATATATATGAAAGTTACTTGTACAGTGTACCCTGTGAGAACTGATACTAAATGGCAACACTTGAAGAACAAAAGCAAATTAGACTCCAAACAGCTTCAAGCTTCAACAATACAATGTAATGTATTGTATGAGAGGAAAAGAAAATGGGTTGTGGTTATATACCGAGTTTGCTCATGGACCAAGTCTATATATATATATATACAAACCTAGAATTTGCCGTTTCCTGTTTCTCATTTTGGGCAAGATACGTTCGGCTATGTGACTTAGATTAACAAACTTCATAAAATTACAAGAAAACGAAAAACTAGAAATTTACAGATACAATCCAACAACTGTGTGCCTTGTAATAAAATGACAGTGAAACAGTTTCTTTTCGTGGTGAAAATCAGAACGATTCCTTTTACAAAATTGCTTTTCACCTTTTCCTTTTCAACAATGTATCAGCCTTAAGCCTATACTAACCATCAATATAGCCAGTATTTTGCTATCCAAAATCAGAATAAACACACACAAACACAGAGAGAAGCTGCACAGAATCAATTCCCGAGTACAATTTGCAGATGCATCCCATATCATTAATTCCCACATGCCGAAACAACCTTTGACACTCTCAATCAATGAAGTCCACCATTACCAGAGAAAATCGAAATACAGAAACAAACTAAACCCATCCAAATACAGAAAGGGAAAAAGAAGGGTACACTGCAATTGACCAAACAGAGCATTTACCAAGGAAAGTGGGCCTTACCCTTTGTCCTCCTAATCCCTTCAACAATCCAATGAACCCCTTCAGCAATCCAATTAACAAACTGACATGTCTCTCAATCCCCCTGCATTAAAAACCAACAGATATTCACAAAGTTACAAACACAACAGCCGAAAAAGGACTATCATCCTACCACAGATGAAATTTCGTTTAGAAAACATGGAAGATGCCACTAAACAATTCAGACACATCAAAATTCAGACTCGTGAGCTCACAGTCGAATCCATAAAAAATAGTAAGCCTTTAAATCCAGAAGAGGGAACAAAACGCGCCCTATGAAATTGGGAAGAATCGCCAAAAGGGTGAATCTCAGAGGTTTGCTTTACAGTTCACAAAATCCAAGTAGCCGAAGGAAGGGAAACAAATATCAAGAAATGATTATGATTGAGCAGATAAAATTCAACGGATGTGAGATTACTGTGGCACATTCCCCGCATCATCGACCAATACGATCATCTGAAAGACACCGACGCCTGTCCCTTCGTGGGCACCTTGAATTCCCTTCATAATTTAAAATCTAATAATTTGGGTACTGTTCCTGCCACCTTATCTCCATCCCCATCCAAATAAAATACCATCTTATAGCTTTTCCGATGTCAGTCTCAAGGCTAAAGAACAGAAATTACCCATCATTGCTGCACGAGATTTTCACCGGATCAGCAATGTAAAAAGTTTGGACCGAGTAAAAACCGTCGCAGGAAAAGCCCAGTTTTGTCAATTCTGTGGAATAATGCAAAAAATCGAAAACCACCACTGGCATCTACAATTATAGCCCGATAATATTTCAATATCTTTGCAGGTGCCTTTAGTCCAGTGCAGAACCGCCATGTGTTAGGGAGCTTGAAAAATCTCGAAGCCCGGATCCCAACCTGGGCAAACAACTCTCAAGAAATTAGTACCGGAAAATAGATAAAAATGGCTGAATCATTGGTGGTCTACTGTACCATTTTACATTGTATGAAGGGTCCATGCAGATAGCGAAAGAGAATCAGGTTCCGTGATCGCTGATTCGCTTGCTCTCTCGTCAAGAGGAGACTTGGCTTTTGTCATCACCTGCCCTCAGAGTTACCAACGGAAGTTGGGCACATGTCAAGATTGTCACCTGCTGCACATAACCCTTTTATCTCGTGGAATGGGGTGGTTGTGAAGCGAAGGTACGTATGGTTAGAGAGGCAGGAGGGTTGGAAATTCAAATCGATGTGACCCTGGGCTTTACAATCAAATTGGTAAACGTTGTGTGTTTTGACGTTACACCATAATGGGTGGACTGTAGTGTAGGCTGTTGGTTGTATTTCATGTGCGTTGAAAAAAATATTTTATTTTTTTTATTTTTTGGTATTTTTTATTTTTTATTTTTTTTGGGCGGGGTCCTAGTTGGTTTAAAATTTGATAGAGATTGGTTGAAATTATAAGTTTAAATTATGAAATTATTGCAAGGATAGGTAGTCTTTAGTTTAATCTTGATGTTGTAATGTTATGTGTTGTCATGTTTTATTATGTTATGTAAATAAAAATAATCATAAGTTAAAATAAAAATAACTTATTGATTTATGGTATTCATATGGAATAATGTCTTTTAAAAAGGGGGAAATGAGCCTAAATCTATTCTAACTCGGGATTTAACAAGCATCGAGAATCTCAGGACCCCGAGTCGACATCACCACCCTTGGGCGAGTCGGGTGCACATGACACTTAGGCGAGTCGCAGGTACGAGCGCACCCGTGGTATGCGATGGGCGTGTGGACGTAGTAGCGGACGCACCGAGCGTCCGCTTGACTCGGGTTCAGTTAAAGGCGTGTAGATGGAGAGCGCACTTGGTGAGTTCAGTTATTGGTGACTTGGCTTTGATTAAACATGATGGGAAAAACGCGCGACAGGGATGCACACCCGGGCACTGGTCAACCAAGCGAGAATTACACGACACGAGCAAGGCGAGTGGCGAAAAACCGAACGACACGACAAGGAGCGATGTGGGCGAGTTGTAATGACACACGAGCAGGAGTGCGTCAACACACTCGGCAGTGGGCAAGACACAATGAGGCCGACACATTAAACATAACAGAGGGCATGTGGCGTGTGATGGTGGCAGGTCGGCTTGGTGGGTCGACGCCCCAACCAACGCGTCCATTGAACAAACAGCACGGCGGGAGGGCGTCTAAGTATAGAGGTCGCGTGTTGGAGTGGGGACACAACCACAAAGCACATAAAAACTCGGCACATTTCGCAATGTGAAGGGTCGAGAAGGAGGAGTGGGCAGCGGGTAGTTCGGGTCTGAACGAACGCGCAAGGAAGTCAAGTGATGTACCTGCGCAGTGGGCAGCAAGTCACGGTTGTGCAACGAAAGCTCGGGTGAAGTCACGACTGTGCAGGTTTATCACGGCAGTGGGCAGAGGTGCACGGCAGCGTGCAACATGTGCACGATAGGTGTTGAGGGTCACGATAGCATGTAGGAATTTGACAGTTCGTGCAGAATTTGGGTAGAAGGTTGAGTCCGTTCAGGGGCAACCTCGTCTAGTAAAATACATGTAAAATTACAAAAATTTATAATGCAAATATAAATTTGATATATCATTAAGTTTGGTCTCGGTTTGGCATTAGTGTATTATTGTTATGTTTATTCCACACATAACTAAATAATGAAGAAAAGCACACATAATAATAATGGAAGGCGTAGTCCGGAAGATGAGAAAAAAAACTAAGTATGAAAGTCTAGCTGGTGCCGCATGGTGCCCTAGTGGAACCAACTAGGGGGCATGATAGATGGTATCAGAGCCAATACAACAGAATGCAACGGAGACCAGAGATGTATGCAGGCATGGGTTCTTGAGCAGAAGAAATGTTGGTTGCACAGTTTGGGGTTTCTTGACTTAGAGATTCATGGGAGAACCATCCAAGCTTTGGTGGACACAGGTGCCACTCATAACTTTATGATGACAAGGTTAGCAAATCTGTGATAGGTTAACCTAATAATGCAATATAAATCAAAGCAGAATACTATAACCCACTTCTACTATCAATTTGCAGAAGCTTAAAGATCGAGTTGAACAATATAACCAGAAGAAAAAGAATCAATGACACAATACACATGAAAATACTTTGGGGAAAGTCTTAGATAAAAACCCCACACTATTGTATTATCATACATGGTGGAAATACATAGGAATTATACAAAGCCTTAGCTCTCACAGCTAGCCAGCTCTCAGTACAATCCTCACAGATGCTCACAGGCAATCTTGGCTTCTCTCCAGCTTTCCTCTCTACCCTCCAAGCTCCTATTTCCTTGCATTGTTCCTTATGGATGATTTACCTATTACCAAGTGGAAAAACAAGGCTTCAAAACTGCGCAATCCTCAAGGATGAATCGTTGACTGCATGCATGTGTTTTCTCCATGAGAAAACACATGCAACTGATATTACACTGTCCTTGAACATTAATCTCAACTGGGTCTTTCTCATAATAGACATGCATGAGTTTTTGATGAGGGAATCTTCAGTTAACTGGAGTAGCACTAGTTGAATGCATTAATGCATCAACTGACTGTTAACTCATTATTAGTTCCTCAAACAGTTTGGAACTAATTTAACTGGACTTAACTCAATAAACTAAGTTAACTAATTACAACTCAAATATAACTCAATCTTATCTCCTTAATTTAAGGGATAACTCTTGCATGACTTCAAAAAGACTTCTAACTTGAATTTCTCCAACTAATTAATTTAAAATAAATTAATTAATTATTTCCAAGCAGCTGTTAAGACTAAATTTGACTTTAATTCACAATTTAATTCAAGGACAAATTAAATTGGAATATTCTTGTTGCCATATTTCAACACTCCCTCTCAACAAGAAAGGGATTATCTGCCACCCCAATCCTGTCTCTATGGAACTCGAATTTACACTTTGACAATGCCTTTGTCAAAATTTCAACATCTTGCTCCTCTGTCGAAATATACTGCAGCAACATAATCCTCATCGCTACATAGTCTCTGAGAAGATGATACCAGATGTTGATGTGCTTGGACCTATCATGAAATACTGGATTCTCATAGAGTTTGATACAACTGTGATTATCACAATAGATCACAGTTGGATCCATCCTCTGATAAAACAAATCAACTAGGATTTTCCGCATCTAGATGGCCTCACATGTTGCCTCACTTGCAGCCATGTATTCTGCCTCTGCCGAGCTAAGGGCAACCGACCTCTGTTTTCTGTTGTACCAAGAAACTGTCGCTGACCCAAGGTTGAAAATCCCTCCTGATGTGCTCTTCCGATCTGATGGACTCCCTGCCCAATCTGCATCAGTGAAGCCCTATAGCTTCATTCCCTCTTCCATCTGTACCACAATCCATAATGAGATGTGCCTCTGAGGTATCTCAATACATGTTTTTCTGCCTTCCAAAACATCTTGGTAGGCTGAACCATCGCTTGAATCAGCTGGTTCACTGCATAGCACAAATCTGGTCGTGTGTTCATTAAGTACATCAGTGAACCCACAAGCTGCCTGTACACAGTAGCCTCTACCACTTCTCTTGAAATAGCAACCTCCTTCCTCTAGTTACCTACTAGAGGAGTCCGCATGGGCTTGCACTTCTCCATGTGGAGTCTCTTCAGTATCTTGTTGGCATACTTGCCCTGAAACACAAACAACTCCCCATCCTTCTGCCACACTTCCATACCAAGGAAGTAATGCATGAGACCCATGTCTTTCATCTTGAATTCTCTTGCAAGGTCCTCCTTGCAAGACACGATCAACTGATCATCACTAGTCCATATGAGATCATCAACATAAAGTACGATGATCAACAACCTGCCTTTCACCACGATGTGGTACAGGTTCGCATCTGCTTCACTCTTTGTGAAGCCCAACCTGGTGAAGTAGTTGTATATCTTGGTGTACCAAGCACGAGTTGTTTGCTTCAACCTGTACAACGCTCTCTTGAGTCGGCACACATGCAACTCACAATCGAAGGTCTCAAAACCTTCTGGCTGCTCTATGTACACCTCTTCCTCAATCTGGCCATTGAGGAATGCAGTCTTCACATCCATCTGATGGATCTTCCAACCCATCTGTGCTGATAGTGCCAACATAGATTTAATACATGAGTACCTTGCGACAGGAGGAAAAGTATCATCATAGTCAATCCCCTCAACTTGTGAAAAGCCACGGGCAACAAATCTTGCCTTATGCTTCTCCACTCTACCATCAGCAGCTTGCTTTACCTTGTAAAGCCAATGGGAACTCACAACTGACTTGTTCTCCGATCTCGGAACCACATCCCAAACACTGTTATGCACTATGGAGTCATACTCCTCCACCATAGCATCAACCCAAATCAGCTGCTACACTGCTTCCTCAAAGGAAGATGGTTCAGTCTCAACACATTCCCTAGTAAGGGCCATGTATCCATTGTACCTCTTAGGTGACCTCCTCTATCTACGCTGAGAAGATGGTGCTCCCACATTCTCTCTCACATCCTCCAAAAATCTATCAACTTCTCTTGTGCTCTTCTGTCCATCTCTGGAAGACTCTGCTTGAGTGGATGTCTCCACTCCTGGAACCTCTGCATGCGGCTGCTCCGCATCAGTCTGAGGCTCCTCCTCCTTAGGAACCAACAGTTCCTCCACAGCTTGTAGTTGGAGCTCCCTCTCAAGGGAAACTTGCATGGCGTTCTGCTCATCAAACTTGAGATCTTTGCGAACCACTGTCCTTTGACTGGTAGGCAAGTACACCTGATAGTTGTGAGGTGTATCAGTGTACCCCACAAATATCCCCAACTTTGTTGTTGGCTCAAGCTTCTTCTGTGCATCCTTGGTCTCATGGCAATATACCTATGAGCCAAAGATCCTGAAGTGACCCACATCTGGTATATTACCGGAGAAATCTTCCTCTGGTGTCTTCATCTCAAGTATGCGATGCAGGCTTCTATTCTGCAAATAGACTGCTGTGTTGCATGCCTCATCCCACAAGTGAAGTGGTAGACCTTGGTCATGCAACATTGCCCATACTACCCCTACAATAGTTATGTTCTTCCTCTCGGCCACCCCATTCTGCTGTGGGTTATGAGGTGTCGTCAACTCTCGTTTAATTCCTTCCGCTACACAAAAGTCATTAAACTCTTGAGAGACATATTCTCCACCGTTGTTGCTTCTCAAGGCCTTGATCTTCTTCCCTGACTCTTTCTCGACCAAAGCTTTGAACTCACAAAACTTTGTGAAAGTTTGGTCCTTCTTCTGCATGAAATAAATCCAGCATTTACGAGAATAGTCATCAATGAAAATCACTTAATACCTTTGCTTCGCTTCGGATGTCGTTGAGAATGGCCCACACAAATCAGTATGAACTTGCTCTAAGATAGCCTCTGCTCGACTGTCTTGATCATGAAAGGAAGACTTGGTGTACTTTCCCAAAGTACAACCTTTGCATGTGTCAACTTGCTCAAGTTTACCTTTGGGAAGTCTTGTATATATCTGTTGCATTATCTTCAAAGCCCCATGATGCAAATGGCCCAACCGCCTGCGTCACAACTCGCCAATGTCTTGGCTTTGCACCAATTTTGCTTTTGTACTCAATGTTGCACAATAATCTACCTCTAGTTTATAGAGATTCTTCACCCGAATCCCTACCCTCCTCATCTGACCCATGGCTATGTGTCTTATGAACGCCTTTCCTTTACTGAAGACAACATCATAGCCTTTTTCCTCCAACATCGCGACCGATACCAAGTTCTTCTTCAGCCCAGGCACATACATCACATTTGTCAAGGTGAGAGGAGCTCCATGCTCCCTTTGAAAGAAACCGTGCCCACGCCTAAATCACTATACCTTCTGTCGTCACCCATCTCTATGCGCATCTTGAGGTCTTTCTCCTCCAAGGCACTAAATAAATTTTTATCACCGATCATGTGGAATAAGGCTCCACTGTCAAGATACCAAACACAACCCATCATCAATGACACCATGCATGCAATGAGGTTAAAGCCCATTTCGAACTGAGAGGCTAATGCCTCACCTTCTAATCCTTCCGAGGATCCCTTCTTGGACTTCTTCGATGGGCAATTAGTCGCATAATGTCCCATCTTGTGACAATTAAAGCATCTTAATTTAGAAATGTCACCCTTCTTCCCTCCATGAGAAGAATTCGATTTGAAATGGGAAGCCTTCCCTTTCCCTTTCCTTGCCTTATTTGCTAAGGCCAGATTTTCTTCATCATCATTCTTAGATGAAGAACCATCTCGTGTGCTCCTCCTGATCTCCTCCTACATAAGATCTGACCACAGTCGTTCCCAATCCAACAGTTTATCCCTTCCATTCACAGAGTCCTAGTAGCTATTCCAACTCTTTGGAAGGCCAAGGAGAGCGAGGCTCACCATATCATCATCGGTAGTAGTTATTCCCACACTACCAAGCTCATCTCTACAGGTGATTATCTTGTTCAGATATGTGGAAATAGTATCACCCTTCTCCATCTTGATTCTTCAAGGCTTATCCTTGAGCGCCAATTTCCTCTGGTCGATGTTGTTCTGGTAGAGGTCCTTCAATGTCTTCCACATTGAAAATGGAGTATCCTTCCCGTGGAGACTCAAGACAATATGGTCTCGAACTCCCTCAAAGATGATCTATCTCGCCTTCGCCACACACTTCTTCCACTTAGCCAACTCTTGTGCATTAGTTGAAGTTGGCTTTGGGATTTCTTGATCAATAAATTCCTTCAAGCCATTGTCTTATAATACAACCTCCATTCTATCTTTCCATGCTATGTAATTCGAGCTACCTTCCAAGGCATACTCGAGTCTCAAGCCATAGAACGCCATTGGCCAACCTTGAAGTATGATATGAATTTAATTTGCACTTGCAACCCCGAACTTCAAACTTCGAATTCTCTTCTCAGTATACTGTTCACAACTCTGATACCATGTAGAAAATCTGTGATAGGTTAACCTGATAATGCAATATAAATCAAAGCAGAATACTATAACCTACTTCTACTATCAATTTGTGGAAGCTTAAAGATCGAACTGAACAATATAACCAAAAGAAGAAGAAGAATCAATAGCATAATACACATGAAAATAATTTGGGGAAAGTCTCAGATAAAAACTCCACACTATTATATTATCATACATGGTGGAAATACATAGTAATTATACAAAGCCTTAGCTCTCACAGTTAGCCAACTCTCAGTACAATCCTCACAGATGCTCACAGGCAATCTTGGCTTCTCTCCAGCCTTCCTCTCTTCCCTCCAAGCTCCTATTTCCTTGCGTTGTTCCTTGTGGATGATTTGCCCATTACCAAGTGGAAATAAAAGGCTTCAAAACTACGCAATCCTCAAGGATGAATCCTTGATTGCATGCATGAATTTTCTCCATGGGAAAACACATGCAATTGATAGTACATTGTCCTTGAACATTAATCTCAACTGGGTCTTTCTCAGAATATACATGCATGAGTTTCTGATGAGGGAATCTTTAGTTAACTAGAGTAGCACTAGTTGAGTGCATTAATGCATCAACTGACTGTTAACTCACTATTAGTTCCTCAAATAGTTTGGAACTAATTTAACTGGACTTAACTCAATAAACTGAGTTAACTAATTACAACTCAAAGATAACTCAATCTTATCTCCTTCATTTAAGGGATAACACTTGCATGACTTCAGAAAGACTTCTAACTTGAATTTCTCCAACTAATTAATTTAAAATTAATTAATTAATTATTTCCAAGTAGTTGTTAAGACTAAATTCGATTTTAATTCACAATTTAATTGAAGGACAAATTAAATTAGAATATTCTTGTTGCCATATTTCAACAAGCTGGGCTGCAGATTACACCCAAGGATGTGGAGGTCAAGGCAATGAACTCAAGGGCTAAAGTGTCGGGATTGGTAAGTGATGTGCCGATTCAAATTGGAGATTGGCAAGGTTGTTTGGACTTCAAAGTGATGGAG
This sequence comes from Pinus tabuliformis, assembly GCA_031772625.1. Lineage (NCBI taxonomy): Eukaryota > Viridiplantae > Streptophyta > Pinopsida > Pinales > Pinaceae > Pinus > Pinus tabuliformis. Next base: position 1,232,845,908 of record CM062817.1, on the reverse strand, counting down.
ATGAACGACTTTGACGTGATACTAGGGTAGGATTTTCTGAAGGGAAAGAAGACAATTTTTGTCCCTTTTTGCAATGAGATTATGTTGATTAGAGACACACAAACGTGGACTTTGCCTACTCACCAACAGAGAATAGAAGTGAAGGTGAAACATGTGTCTGCACTAAGTATGTAGGGAAATGTAGGATTTGGATGTTGAGACATGCGACAGTCACCAGGAAGGCTGAGGATGATGATGGAGTGGGGATGCCTATTCCAGCCAAGATTTCTAATGTATTGGCCAAATATGCATATATGATGCCTGATGAGTTGCTGAAAGTACTACCATCGAGATGTGTAGTGGACTGTAACATTGAGCTAGAGTCAGAAAAACAACCACTAGCAAAATCTCATTATTGTTTTTTAGGGTCAGAATTGGAGGAGTTGAAGCGGCAATTGAAGGACTTGGCTGATGCAGGCTTCATACGACCTCCAAGGTCCCCATATGGTGCTCCAGTACTATTTCAAATAAGGAAGGATACAAATGAGTTACAGATGTGCTATGATTATCGTGCACTGAATAAGTAGGCAATAAAGAACATATATCCTTTGCCACTTGCTGTGAATTGCTTTGATAAGCTTGAAAAATCCTGAGTGTTTTCGAAGCTTGATTTGAGGCATGGGTATTATCAGGTGCAGATATCATAGGGTGATGAGAAGAAGACCACGATTGCAACAAGATATGGGAGTTTTGAGTTCCTTGTCATGCCATTGAGGTTGTGCAATGCTCTTGCTACGTTTTGCACATTGATGAACAATGTTTTGCGTCCATATTTGTATTTGTTCATAGTTGTATACTTGGACGACATCACTGTGTTCAGTGATAACGAAGGATCATAAGAAGCACTTGGATTTGGTATTTGAGGCATTGAAGAAGAATCAATTTTTATTGAATAAGTCGAAGTGTATGTTCGCCCAGACTGAGATTTTGTTCCTTGGACACATAGTGGGTCAAGGTCACATACAAATGGAGCCAAGCAGGGTGTAGGCGGTTGAGAATTGGGTCGAGCCAAAGAATGTCCATGATATGAGAGTCTTCTTGGGGATGAACAAATACCAACGGAAGTTTGTAGAGGGGTATTCCAAGGTGACTGCACCACTGGCAAACCTTTTGAACAAGGACAAGTGATGGAATTGGACGAAGAAGTGTTGACGTAACAACCCCTAGTTAAAAGTTCATGTAATAAAAGTTAATAAAGGAAAAATAAGACCACGGTTAAGGGACACTTATTCCAAGTTGAATGTTGGGAAAGATATCCTAGTGGGCATCATTGGATGTGTTTATGGCTAAGGGAAATTGGCAAAGGCAATGGCTAAGGCATTAAAAAAGAAAAAAGGTATTTTGGCACATTTATTTATGAAAATAAAGGAAAATAGGAGAAAATGAAGGTGAAAGGTCACAAGTTCCATGTGAGGAGGAAATTGAAGGAAAATAATGGAAAATGAAGAAAAAAAAGGCTCCATTAATAAAAAGTCTTATGAGGATCAGTTCATGACTTTTGGTTAGTTCGGTTTTGGAGCTCTCTCATTATTCTCTCTCTATCACTCTTGGACACTTAGAGTTTTCTTAGAGCATTCTAGCTTTGGAGAAAGGAAGGGAAAAACAAGTAAAGGAAGGACAAGGAAAGGAAAGGAAAGTAAGCAAGGAAGAGCAGGATCAAGTAGCTTCAATAGGCATACTTGCAGGTAACAATTGCATATGTGATTTCCTGGCTGGTTTTGACATGCATGGCATTGCATGTTGGTATATGGTTCTATTCTTGTCGGTGGCATGGTTTTGCCAAGTTATGACAGTGGTTTTCAGCCTTGCCTTGCCTTTCTCTAGATAACCATGGTGTGATGGGATTATTTCTCAGTTTTGAGCTTTGGAATTGCCAGATGATTTCAAAATCTGAAGCAGTGGTTGTCTTAGGAAAATTCCCAAAGACCTAGGAATCTCTTGACCAGTTTTGGCAAGATACATGGTAAAGCATGAGGGTGGTGTCTCGGTTTTCGACCTAGTGATCCGATGTGGATTGTGGTAAAGATTGAGAGACAAGGAGACAGACAATTCCTCAAGGATAGTGATGGAGTCTAGATGCATTCCAAGCTCGGTTTGGTTTTATGATCTCAGTGTCGGTTTTGGTGAGATCATGGTTTGGTGAGGGTGGAAGTGGTTTAACCTCTAGATTCCCTTGGTTGTTTTTGGATTGGTTTATCCATGAGATCCCACATTCATGTTTGGAATATGGCACAAGGGTGACTGGTTGAAAGAAAGATTTGGTTCAGCCATGTCTATGGTCGGGTGGTACGTGGAAGTCCCGAACTTGGTCGGCTCTTGCCTATGTTTAATAAAATCTAAATTCTCTTTCTTTTGTACTTGTTATTATGTGGCCTTAATAGTTGTTATCTCATTGTTATTTACATGGTTTAATGCTGGTTATAAGCATGGTTATGTGACTAGTTATAGTCATGGTTATTTCATGTATTTACTTGTAATTGAAAGGATAATGGATGCAAGACCTAATTGATGTCAAAACAATTAAGGGAAGAGGGTGGTGATCCTTCTTGTCAAGTCTCATATGAGTTATCAGTCATTTATGCTCTATCTTGTATTCATTTCCTGTAGATTGCATTGATGCCAAGTGTTTGACAGAATTTCAATCTCGGTTGGGGATGGTCAGGCCTATTCCTGGAGCCAGTTTTTGGCTTGCAAGTCTTTTTGTCATGTAAATTATGGATTCTGAAAGATACAGGGATTTCTGGGCAGTGACCTGGATTCTGGGCTTGAAAAGTGGCACAAATCTTGGAGTCGCAAGCATAGGTCTGAGGAGAAAAGTCCCCAAACACACCCATGCCTTGTTGTGTGAGCATTTGGAGCCTCCAGATGCACCCTTGTCCATATCAAGGGAGCGTCTAGGGGTTTAATGGTCTAAAACTCAGTGGTACACAGGGACTGGTCATGGGGATGACTAGGAAGGCTTCTGGGAGTCTTGTAGCAGATATAGAAGGTTCGTGTTGTGGGTTTTTGTCGATTCAACTTCCTTCACTGACACATAGGGAGTTGAATCATATCATAGTAACTTCTCCTCACATGTTTACCCTGGTTGGCCAGTTACTTGGGTAGATTTGGGAGGAGGGTATTACATAGTGGTATCAAAGTGGGTTTCGTTCTCTTTGGGTCATATCTAATACCACAAAGTGGTATTAGAGAATGGTTCACCCCTTGGATTGGATGGGTTGTGTGTTGGTCATGCATTCATGTCGGTTGCATATGTGTTTCTTGTGTTGTAAGAGCATATGATTTTTGTATTTGTATGATATAGGTTATGGTTGTAGTGAGGTCACCATGGGAAGTTTATGATGTTGTTGTGGAGTGTGTCATCATGAGTGTATGGTTGATTATGCATTTTTCATGCACGTTAGTATTCACATGTGGATAAATGTACAGTGATGTGGTGGTTGTTGTCATACATGAGGCCATGATATGTGTAGTTGATATAGTAATGCATTGATGACTGGACTCTAGCTAGAATGATGGTTATATACTTAGATGTTTATGTGTTATATTTCTATATGTTGTCATGATTATGTTATACATGTATTATGTTTATTTGTTGATCTTACAAACAGGGTATCCTCTCTGAATTATGCTATACATGTATTATGATTTGGTTTAGCTAACATGATATACCTTGCTAGAAGAATATCAAAAATGACTAGCAAGATGGTAGACTACAATTCCCGAGACTCTCCCTATCAATCAGATGAGTAGTGTGGCATTGGGAACCTTTCTGACTTAGCATACACATTAAGAAGCTTGAAGGCATAAGGAGTTGTAAGGTAGACAATGACATAATCATACAGGCATAGGATAAACAAGCAGAGGTAAATGCAGTGATACTTCAGAGTTTGTCAGAATTGCAACGATAAGGACCACTTGGGATCAACCATGAGCAGGAGGACAAAAATAATGGGGCATATGGCAATAGGTATCCTAGTAGGTATAGGTTAGATAGAGAGGACACGATCAAAGATGGTAGGTTCTTGGACACTCTAGATAGGAGGGGTGATAGACATAGGTACTATTCTAGTTTTGGTTCTGACAGGCATTATGATCATCATCGTTATCATCTTTACAAGAGGAGTGACAACAAATATTTGTCAGATGAGTTTAAGAAAGAAAATCCACCTACATTCGATGGAGAGATAAAGAAGTTAGAAGATGTTGATGTATGGTTTCTTGGGTTGAATAAATTCTTCTAATTGCATAGCTATATAGAGAACATGAAAGAAAAGATAGCCACTTTCAGTCTTAAAGGGAAAGAAGATATATGGTGGGAGGATGTGAAGAATGTTAAAGGTATTTGGGAGGATGACTTGACTTGGAATGAGTTTGAGAGGTTCTTCAAGAAGAAGTATTTGTCAGAAAGGTACTATGATGACAGAGCTAAGGAGTTTTATGAGTTGCAGATGGGTTCCATGACAGATGATGAGTATACTAGCAGGTTCTTGGATTTGTTGAGATATGTGCCTTACCTCAAGGAGGAGAAGGCCAAGGTTCATAGATTCATCAATGGACTACCAGTAGCATACAAAGACCAAATTGAGTTCGATGAGCCTAGATCGTTGGAGGAGGCCATCTGAAAGCTTAAACATTGTTATGAGCATTCGAAATGCAAAGTTGAGCCGAACTGTGACTTGAAAGGAAATGAGAAAGTTAAAGGAAAATTTCCACCAAATTAGGGAAGACCTCAAGATGCAGATGAGAAGGAAAATGTGGTCCCTTACAAGAAGATCAATATAGTTGAGAAGGAACATGGAGAGTAGTATACTAGAGGCGATGGTAGAGCACCGTTGTAGTGTTGGATATGTGGCAAGGATCATCGTAAGAGGGATTGTCCACAGTATCAGGGTGGTAGACCCCAAATCTATAGTGCCCAGGAGGCGCATACAGTTGGGGATGTTGGTCATAGAATTCCTCAGATGTATGTAGCTATGGACAGTAGGTAGGTGGATCATCAGGAATCTATCATTGAGATAGACGGTAAGCTTTATGATCAAGTTGTTTCTATTTTGATTGATCTTGGATCTAATTATAGTTATATTAATCCTGACCTTATGGATAAGTGTGGTTTGAGAAAAGAAGTGCATGCAGAATCTCGGGTGGTACAGTTTGCTACAGGTACAAAGAAGAGAGTTATCCATTGGGTAATAACTCGTGCATTTGATTTAAATGGTATGCCTACAGCAACACATTTGAATGTACTACCATTGGGATAGTATAGCATGATTTTGGGTATGGATTGGTTGTACCTTCATAGGATCAAAGTGGATTTCTTCGACAAGGCCATTGAGTGCCTGGATGATAATGGGGAAAAGATAATTTTGCAGGGAAAGAAGAAGCCTACATTAGTTAGGATGGTTACCGCTATGTAGGCTAAGCGTAGTTCCATAAAAGGTTGTGTGATGTTTGCATTGCATATATCTAGTGACAAGGGTAAATATGTTGAGGATGCACAAATATTCAAGATGTACCCTATATTGTAGTAGTATCAGGATGTGTTTCAAGCAGAGATTCCATAGTTACCTCCTCATAGGGAAGTATATTTCTCTATTGAGTTGGTGCCAGGGGCAACACCAACATCGAAGGCACCTTATAGGATGAGTACCCCAAAGCTAGTAGAGTTGAAATTGTAGTTAAAGGAGATGCTTGACAAGGGATACATTAGGCCAAGTGTATCACCTTGGGGTGCCCTAGTGTTGTTCGTAAAGAAGAAAGATGGTACTCTTAGATTTTTCACTAATTACAGGCAACTGAACAAGGTGACGAACGAGAACAAGTACCCATTGCCGAGGATTGATGATTTGTTTGATCAGTTGAAGGGAGAAGCAGTGTTCTCTAAGATTGACTTGAGCTCAGGATACCATCAAGTACAGATCAAGGAAGAGGATATCTATAAGACTGCCTTCAGGACCAAGTATGGGAATTATGAGTTTGTTGTAGTTCCATTTGGTTTGACTAATGCCCCAACTGCATTTATGTGTTTTATGAATAGTGTATTGCATCCTTATCTGGACAAGTTTTTTATTGTATTCATTGATGACATCTTGATATACTCCAAGAGTGAAGAAGAGCATGCTGAGCATTTAGCAACAATGTTGAGATTGCTAAGAGATCATCAGTTGTATGCCAAGCTTAGCAAGTGCAGCTTATTTCAGATAGAGGTGCATTACTTGGGACATGTTGTTTCCAAGGAAGGTATAGTTGTAGATCCAAAAAATATAAGGGCCATCATGGAATGGGAAGCTCCTAAGAATGTGGATGAGGTGAGATCATTAATGGGATTGGAAGGCTACTACAATAGGTTCATCGAGAACTTCTCATGCATTGCATAATCTATGACATCCTTGCATAGGAAAGGTAAGAAGTTCAAATGGATAGAAGAATGTGCAACTATTTTTTAGCAGCTAAAGCAATTGTTGACCAATGCTTTAGTCCTTAAGATTGCAGATCCAGATAAAGAGTTTGTAGTGTGTACAGATGCATGTAAAAGAGGACTTGGTGGGGTCCTTATGCATGAGGGACAGGTGGTGTGCTATGAATCTAGGAAGTTGAATGAGCATGAGAAGAACTATGTGACTCGTGCTCTTGAGTTGGCAGCGATTATTCATGCCTTGAAGATGTGGAGGCATTATATTCTTGGCAGGAGATTTGTATTGATGAGTGATCATAGTGGGTTGAGACACTTGTTTGACCAACCTGATCTAAATGCCAAGCAAGCTAAATGGTTGGCTACCCTCATTGAGTTTGACTTTGAGATCAAATACATTAAGGGAAAGGAGAACCAGGTTTCATATGCTTTTAGCAGGAAGGTAAAGGTGAATCATAGAACAACCACAAGCTCTTATGGGACAGATTTACAGGATAGGATCTTGCAGGCAAGACAATGGGATAACAGGTATATGGAGATTATGCACAGGTTACAACAGAGTATAGGTACATGTATAGGTACAGGTATAGGTATAGGTATAATCTAACGGTAGATGGTTTGGTGAGCTTCAAGGACATGATCTATGTGTCGAATTGCAGTGAACTCAAGAATCTTATTTTGATGGAGTATCATGTCAAGCCATACTTAGGTCACCCAAGATATCAAAAGATGTTGAGGGCGGTGAAGAAGTTCTACTATTGGCCGAATCTGAAGAAGGAAGTGGCAGATTTCATGGCTAGATGTTTCGATTGTCAGCAGGTAAAGACAGAATGTAAGCATCTAGGTGGTCTACTACAACTTATTCTGATTCCAGAATGGAAATGGGAGGTCATTTCCATGGATTTAATTACAAGTCTTCTGAGGACAGTGAGACATCATGATTCTATTATGGTCATGGTCGATAGGTTGAGCAAGGTAGCTCACTTCATTCCAGTGAAGACTACATATTTAGCTAGTGAGGTGGCATAGGTTTTCATCAGGGAGATCATGATATTACATGGTGTTCCGAATAAGATTGTGTCGGACAGGGATTCAAAGTTCACCTCCAAGTTTTGGAAGGAGCTATTTGCAATTTTGGGTACAAAGGTGGCCTTCAGTACAACCTATTGTTCGTAGACAGATGGACAGACAGAGAGGGTCAATAGGATCTTAAAGGATGTGATGAGGATGTATGTGATGCACCACCAACGAAGATGGGAGGAGTATATTCCATTGGTTGAGTTTGCATACAACAATGGTTATCAGGAGTCATTGAGGATGAGTCTTTTTGAGGCATTGTATGGGTGGATTTACAATACTCCCATCAACTAGAGTGATCCAGTGAACATGGTACTTATTGGACTGGATAGGTTGGCAAACATGGAACAAGAAATGCACGTTATAAAGAATAATCTAAAGGAAACATGAGATAGATAGAAGAGTTATGCAGACCAACACAGAGAATTCAAGGAGTTTCAGGTTGGGGAGCATGTGCATTTGTGCATCAAGCCCAAGAAGAGCTCTTTGAGGATTGGATCATGTGCCAAGTTGGAACGACGGTATTGCTAGCCTTTTGAGATCCTTGAGAGAATTGGACTAGTGTTCTATCGACTTGCACTGCCTCCAATTGTGAAAGTCCATGATATTTTCCATGTTTCACTTCTAAAAAGGTATATAAAGGATGTTGATCATGTTATTGATTGGTCTATATTGCAGGTGGAACAAGAAGGAGAATTCTAGCTGGAGCCTCAGTGCATATTGCAGCAGAATCAACTCATGCTCAAGAATAGAGCCATAGAGCAAGTTAAAGTGCAGTAGAAGCACTTTGCGCCCGAAGAAGCTACATGGGAGATGGAGCATCAGATGTGGGCCATGTATCCTTCTTTGTTTGTTGGTAGAGGCAAAGCAATTTTGGTATGATGTTTGGTATATGTTTGGCATGCGTTTTGCTGATGTTTTGGTATATGTACATATGTATATGGATGTAAATACTGCCATGAGTTAAGTTATAAAGCTCCAATAAGAGGTATGGTTGTTATCTTGTCATGTTGTCATGATGTTTTTCTTTTGAGCAGGTCATTCATTGTAAATACTGCAACGAGCTAAGTTATAAAGCTCCATGGGCAGTATGTTTGCTTTTCAATGGTTTTGCTGAGGTCTTGGTGTGGTTTAACACCAAGGACGATGTTCCCCAAGGGGAAGGGTTTTGTAACAACCCTTGGTTAAAATTTCATGTAATAAAAGTTAATAAAGGAAAAATAAGACCACGATTAAGGGACACTTATACCAAGATGAATGTTGGGTAAAGATATCCTAGTGGGCATCACTGGATTTGCTTATGGCTAAGGGAAATTTTCAAAGGCATTAAAAAGGTAAAAATGTATTTTGGCACATTTATTTATGAAAATAAAGGAAAATAAGAGAAAAGAAAGGTGAAAGGTCACAAGTTGCATGCGAGGAGGAAAATGAAGGAAAATAATGGAAAATGAAGAAAATAGAGGCCTCATTAATAAAAAGGCTTTTGAGGATCAGTTCATGGCTTTTGGTCACTTTATTTTTGGGGCTTTCTCATTATTCTCTCTCTCTCACTCTCTTGGACACTTAGAGTTTTCTTGGAGCATTCTAGCTTTGGAGAAAGGAAGAGAAAAGAAAGCAAAGGAAGGACACGGAAAGGAAAGGAAATGAAAGAGAAAGAAAGGAAGAGTAGGATCAATGAGCTTCACCAGGAATACTTGCATGTAACATATTTCATGTGTGATTTCCTAGCTGGTTTTGACATGCATGGATTTTCATGTTGATATATGGTTCTCTTGTTGTTGGTGGCATGGTTTTGTAGGGTTATGACAATGGTTTTTAGCCTTGCCTTGCCTTTTTTCATATAGCCATGGTGTGATAGGATTGTTTCTCGTTTTTGAGCTATGGAATTGTCAGATGGCTCCAAAATCCGAGGCATAGGTGGTCTCAGGATAATTCCCAAACACGTAGGAGTCCCTTGACCAATTTTGGCGGGATACACGGTAATGCCTGAGGGTGGTGTATCGATTTAGGGCCTGGTGATCCGGTGTGGATTACAGTAAAGCATGAGAGACAAGGAGATGGAAAATTCCTCAAGGATAGTGATGGACTCCAGAGGCATTCCAGGCTAGGTTTGATTTTGTGATCTTGGTGCTGGTTTTAGTGAGATCACGGTTTGGTGAGGGTGAAGGTGGTTTAAACTCTAGATTCCCTTGGTTGTTTTTGGATTGGTTTATCCATAAGATCCCACATTCATGCTTGGAATATGGAATGGGGTGACCAGCTGAAAGAAATATTTGGTTCAGTCGTGTCTATGGTTAGGTGGTATGTGGAAGTCCCAAACCTAGTCGGCGCTTGCCTATGTTCAATAAAAGCTAAGTTCTCTTGCTTTTGTACTTGTTATTATGTGGCCTTAATAGTTGTTAACTAATTTTTATTTACATGGTTTAATGTTGGTCATAAGCATGGTTATGTGACTTGTTATAGTCATGGTTATTTCATGTATTTACTTGTAACTAAAAGGATAATGGATGCAAGATCTAATTGATGTCAAAACAGTTAAGGGAAGAGGGTGGTGACCCTTGTTGTTAAGTTTCATATGAGTTATCATTCATTTATACCCTATCTTGAATTCATTTTCTGTAGATTGCATTAATGCCAAGTGTTTGACAGAATATTAGTCCCGATTGAGGATGGTCAGGCCTAGTCCTGGAGCCATTTTTTGGCTTGCAAGTCTTGTTTTCATGTAAATTATGGATTCTGAAAGCTATAGGGGTTTCTGGGTAGTGACATGGATTATGGGCTTGAAAAGTGGCATAAATATCGGAGTCGCGAGCGCATGTCAAAGGAGAAAAGTCCCCAGATACACCCATGCCTTGCTGTGCGAGCGTCTGGAGCCTCCTGAATGCACCCTTGTCCATATCAAGGGATCTTCTAGGGTTTTAATGGTCTAAAACTTAGTGGGACCCAGGGACTGGTCATGGGGATGAATAGGAAGGCTTATGGGAGTCCTGTAGCAAGTATAGAAGGTTTGTGTTGTGGGTTTCCATCGATTCCACTTCCTTAATTGACACATAGGGAGTTGAATCATATAATAGTAACTTCTCATCACATGTTTACCTTGGTTGGTCGATTACTTGGGTAGATGTGAGAGGAGGGTGTTACAACCAAACAACATTTGAGGATTTGAAGAGAAGGATGGTTACAACACCAATACTGAAGCTACTTAACTTTGAGAAACCATTTGAGTTGCACACGGATGCTTCTGATTTTGCGATTGGAGGAGTACTCAAGCACGATGGGCATCTAGTGGCATATGGAAGTCAGAAGTTGCAGGATAGAGAGTGACAATATCCAGTTAATGAGAAGCAGATGATCGCGATCAACCATTTTTTATAGGTATGGAGCCATTAATTGGTTGCGAAGCCTTTCGTTTTCAAGACAGACAACATTGCAGCAAGTTATTTTGCATCCCAACTGAAGTTGTTAATGAAGCAAGCTCAAAGTCCGGACTTCTTGGTAGAGTTCGACATGACTATTGAGTACAGGTCAAGTAGACTCAATGCAGTTGCAAATGCCCTCAGTAGGAAGAGACAATTACCTGCAATTGAGGAAGGAGAGGATCATATTGAATGAAGTAGGAGTTGAGTTCATAGGACCGATGAGATGTAGAGTAGACTAAGTGCTTGTGTGGAGACAAATATTCAGGCAAAGAGAATTATGAAGCAATTGAAGGAGGGGAAGACTAGGAAGATTTTGCTATGAGATAAACTCTTATTCTGTGGGAGACGACTCTACATTATAAAGTCATGTGGACTTAGAAGGCACCTCTTGAAGGAGTGTCACGATTCTCCATGGGCTGGCCACCTAGTGCAACGTCGTTCTTTGGCATTATTGGAGAGGGGATACTTTTGGGAGAAGATGATGGAAGATGTGGAGGAGTATGTGCATACATGCATCATTTGTTAACAGGACAAATCAGATAACCAGAGAAAGGGGGTATTGTTGTAGCCTTTACCGATTCGAAAGAAACCTTGTATGAGTGTTTCGATGGTATTCATCACTCAGTTACCATAGATGTAGGGGTATAACGAGATTATGGTTGTTGTAGATCATTTTTCCAATAATGTCATCTTCATTCCGATGAAGATACCATGTGGGGCTGAGAAGACCGTTTAGTTATTATTCAAGAATATTGTGAAGTATTGGGAAGTACCTTTGTTATGGAACCAGCTCAAGAGAAGATAGAAAAGAGAGATCAACGCCTTAGAATTCAGCCTCTTCGAGGGGGCAACCTCCTTTACATTACATAAATGAACAATTCTTGGATGATACAAATGACAAAACCTCCTTTCTATATATAGGAGTCTAAGGAGTCACAATATAATCTAGCCGACCTAACAATAATAATATAAAGCCACAAAAATAACAATAGAGGGATTCTATGGGGCACAGAAATAACAATATGGGGGTAATAGGGGCACAACAATATAAATAAGGGGTATAACTACAATAGTAATGGGGTAATTACTAGTATTATAGGGACCCAACAACCTTTCACAGGCAGATTTTGGACCACTTTGTTCAAGTTGGTCAGGATAGAGTTGCTATAGAGTTTGAGTTACCACCTGCAAAAAGATGGGCAAACTGAATGGATCAACGCATTGTTGGAGGACTACTTGAGACATTATGTGAGGGTTGATTAGAAAAATTGGCCTGAACTCTTGGATGTGGCTCAGTTTAGCTACAACTTGCAGAAGAGTTCTATAACCAGGTATAGTCCATTTGAGTTGGTTAATGGACAAATGCCAGTTGCTAGACACACCGTGTTATCGAGAGGATTTTTTAGGAGTCCACATGTGAAGAGATTCTTGACAGAATGGGAGGATTCTTTGGAGTTAACACGGGTGCACATGCATGATTGTAACATTCCCACTTAGCATTTTACTAAGTGAAATATCAATTTTAATCATTTTTGCTATAATGCACGATTGCACTTAGGAAATGTGGGTTTAGAGGTCCCACACATGAATTTTTGGTTTAGAGCACACCCAAACATTAGAGTTGGAGGAATTATTGCGACCTTAGTGGAGTGTGGAGGCCACCTCATGGGAATTATGACCCACATGAGGAATACACTCTCATTGGAGCGAATTTGGTGTGGGGAATTCGAGTTGGGCCCACATGGGAATTTTGGAGGCTCCTTGACAAAAAGAGGAAGATACACTCAGTTCCTCATTCATTTCATCATTTCCAAAACTATCTTTTGACAATAGCACGCTTGAGCTGAAGCCAAGTATACAATTGTTGTTTAGCACACCAATGTCTTTGAGTGGGGACCTCAACCCTTGCTTTGGTGGACTTCGAGTGCCAGCCCAGGGAGGGATTTCTACCCTTATTAGTTTGTACCAATAGCAGGGAGTCCAATTTCAGTGAGATGTTCAGCTGTAACAATGCAGGGATTGCCTAGTTCATGGTGGAGGCACTCCGAGAGGTTGAGGAGTGAGGTGTAGTTGAGGCTAAAACTTGGGGAGAAGGCTGGGGAAGTATTTTGGTGAGGATTGCAGCTATTTTGGAGGCCATTTGTAGTATGATTTATAGGTGGGTCAAATCGCCCAACAATTGAACAATTGAGGGAAAATAGGGTTGAATTTCCAAGGTCATCCATTGGCCAAATCCTTTGTGGGTTAATATGTGTATTTGGTGGAGAAGCTGGGATTAATTTCCAAAATATTCTCAGCATCGGAGAGGGCTCTAACAACAATTTTATTCAGCCAACAACATATTTGTGGGCATCTTCAGCGCATCAACAGATTGGAGAGGGGTGACTTACCTATCACTTGGGTCTTTGCTAGCTTGCCTTGAGCAAGCCTAGGTGCATTCCTTCCAGCACCATATTGTACACCCTTTATTTATCAATAAAATGGCTCAGCAACGTAGTTTTTGGTGTAGTTTCTTGGGCTAAGTGTGTGCTTACTATTTTATGGCTTTTGTCTATGTTTTTTTTGCATATTTATTATAAATTTTCCCTAGGAATATTACAGTGGTATTAGAGCTCATAGACATGGCACAACCTATGGGAGTAGTGCAGTTTATGACACTGGAGGATAGGAAAAATGTGGCATACTGAAGGGAAAGGTATAGAGCAGAGAAAGGTAGTTTCATATTACCCCTGATCCTATGACAACTAAACTAGAGGTTGTAGAAACAAACATGGGGGACAATGAGGGAGACAAAAGGAGTGAGGAAAATGAGTTTGCTCATCTTTTGTTAAAGGAATTTTTGGAATTGTCCAAGAAAATTGAAGAAATGGGCAAGAGGAATAGCAACGACAACAAAGGTAAGGGAGTCCAAGGGGATTTCCAATTGGGGGAAGGATCTGGCACTTTGCAGCACCACACATCCCTTAATCCCAACATGCCCCTTATTCCAAACACCCCGCCCAGGTCTACCATTCCCACATTCCTAACATCTAGAGATGGTGGGCAACCAAATCAAGAGGATGTGACTTATGGGGACTATTTCTTGGAGTATCAATCCTATGGACCTGATTTTGGGAAGGTCATCACTTTCAAGGATTTATACCAGTTGAAGGGCAGCAATATTCCCAAGGGAAAGAGCGGAGGAGGATACATGTAGGGGACAGACTTGCAGCCCATTATGGGGAGGCTATTTCTCCCAAATTTCGATGGATCTTCCAAGAGCTTAGCCAAAGTCTGGGTCAAAAATTTGGATGTCTGTTTCCAGCTAAATCATATGAAAGAGGGAGGGTGATCAAGATTTCCACATTGCATTTAGAAGGGGAAGCTCATGACCGGTGGTTCCATGGGTTGACCATGTTGGGACATGTAAGAGTGACTGCTTATGATAATTCCACCAGGAGGGTGTTGGAGTAGTTTGAGAGGAAAGATCTTGAGGAGTACTTTGGGGAGCTGACAAGGCTCAAGCAGATCGAGAGTGTTGAGGCATATATTTCAGATTCTCTGAGGTTGTCTGTGATGGTGCCGGATTTGTTAGAGACTAGGAGGATCTACGTGTTTGTAGAGGGGCTAGCAGAGCCATTACGAGGGTTATTGAGGTCCAATGGGCCCACTACTTTACAAGAAGCAATAGAGACAACCCGAGACCTACAAGATGCCCTACCTATGGCTCGAGCACCACTACCCCCTAGATAGGGTTTCCAGCAGAGGGGAAGAGACAATAGGGCTCCGTCACTGAGGGAAAATCAAGGGCATGGACAGATGGATGAGGAGACTAGGAGAGAACTCCAGAGGAGGAAACTGTGTTTCATTTTTCAGAAGCTGTGGTCTCCAAGCCACAGATGTGTAGCCGGAAAGGCCCATTATATTGAGGTCTTCTCTGACAACAATGCAGAGGATGAGACATATTTTCAGATGGGTGGAGATGATAGCGTGACACCTCAAGAGGGAGGACCACCACCACCAACAGGGGGAATTTCCTTTGCACCTTTCGGAGGGGTCCTTGCATCACTGCACGGGGTACCCAATTTTTTGACCATGAGGATCAGAGTCGTTAAAGGGAAGCGTATATATTTTTTGGTGGACAGTGGGGCTACCCACAATTTCATTGATTCCTAGTTGGTTCAGAGGAGGGGTATCACAACTGAGGAGTTTGAGGGATTCTCAGTTCTTGTACATGGGGAAAGGACCATGCAGTGCAAAATGGGGAACTAATCCATGACATATCACTTCTTTGTGGTGGATGTATTAGACACTAACATGGTGTTGGGAGTCCAGTGGATCTATTCACTTGGCAGAGTCATGACCGATTGGAGGAAGTTGGAGATGGAGTTTGTAGGGCCGGATGGCAAGCCAATGTTGCTACAGGGAATGCACTCATACCCACCACAGACTGTTTCAGCCCACATGATGGAGGCTGATTTGAGACATGGGGACATTGAGTGGGTTGTGGAGTTGAGGATCTCAGAGGCTGGGGGCAAGCCCAAGCCACCACATCCGGAGATACAGGCCATTTTGGATAGCTACCCAGTAGTGTTTTGAGACATACCATAGGTTCAACCACCTGATCGGGGTTTTTAGCATACTATTGAGATGGACCCGGGAGTACAAGCTGTGATCACCACACCTTACCAACATCCTACGACATATCAGGATGAGATAGAGAGGGTTATCTATGAGTTGTTGCACTTGGTCACATTAGGCCTAGTTCCAACCCTTTTGCTTCATTGGTTGTCCTGCTGAAGAAAAAGGATGGGTCCTTGTGCATGTGCATAGATTACCGGGCCCTCAACAAAAAGGCACTGAAGAACCACTACCCCATCCCATGTATAGATGAGTTGATGGATGAGTTGAGGGGGGCTAAGTTATTTTCAAAGATTTATTTGTGATCAGGGTACCATCAAATCCAAGTGAGGGACGAGGATGACCCAAAGACAATCTTCCAATGCCATTATGAGCACTTCAAGTTCTTGGTTATGCCCTTTGGGCTGACCAATGCACCAATATCCTTCCAGTCATGCATGAAACACATATTTCATGGGTAGTTGATGAAGTTCATGCTAGTGTTCTTTGATGACATGCTAATCTATAGCCGGACCTAGGAGGAGCACTTGCAGCACAATGAGAGAGTGTTGTGAATTCTGGAGGAGCAATAGTTTTATGCTAAATTGTCCAAGTGCGAGTTTGGGTTGACTGAGATGCTCTATCTAGGGCATATCATTGGGGTGGACAGTGTGAGAGTCGATGAGAAGAACATTTGAGCTATCTGGGATCAGCCATAGCCTCGAAATGTGACATGGATGAGGGGATTCGTGGGAATCTGCACTTATTACATGAAGTTCATGAAGGGAATCTCCCAGTTAGCAACACCCCTCTGTTACCGGGAATAGTCTCTATGCAAAACTACTAATCTCACTAAGGTTGGTAGCTACCTTAGAAACAAACAAACTAAAACTACTTTCGTTTTCCTTTATGAAAGATAGATGAGAGAAGAATAAAGGAGACCAACCTCTGTCTTGTGCTTGGTTCCTTGCTCGATTCCTCTCTCTTCTGATAGTCCTTTGCTACTTGCTTTCGTACCCAACTTCACAGAGTACCTGTAGAATCAAAGCAGCAGAACACTATACAAGAACATAGATCTATTATCATAAGCAATATAGGATCAGATGTATATTAACCACACAATTGCATAAAACATCAATCACACAAGTGTATGGAGGAAAACTTGAATAGCTTTATTGATAATCAAGAAAGAGCCAAGAGAATTACAACCAATTGTTCCGACCCAGCATCATCCTCTCAGCAAGTAAGCCCTTCTTCACCTCATGAAAAGCTTAGATCACCCAACTCTATGATGTTGTCTCAAGAAACCAACAACACTTCCTTACAAGATGCAAAATTCCAGCCTTTGGATCTCTGGGATGAAGGATCCATATATAGATGTCTGCAAGGGAGGTGAGTCAGCTTGAGATTTGATTAGTGTCTTCCCTCTGATAGTTCTTGATTCCACTTAGAGATTGATGATCTCTTACTCATCCCTGGTCGAATTCAGAGAGGCAAGTGTCACAGGAGAAGTTTCTGGAAGATTCCATGCTTCTCCACCTTGCGGATTGACCCTCCCATTTGTCCCTTCTCGCCCATCGCACCCCATAGAAGGGCTTTTTGAAATGCAACGCACCTACTATGTGTATTTAGGTGGGATGCAACGCACTTTGCTTATGGAGCAGGTGAAATGGTCCAGTTTTGACCAATTCTAAGTAGTTTTTCATGGATAACTTCTGGGAGATGCTGTAATCAATTGAACTTGTTCTTCTAGGGGTTGGAACAACACCTTTAGGGACTTAGGAGCCCTTGGTTTATGGACATTTATGCTTGGGGTTGCAGTGCCCAAAAATGTCTATAACAGTTGCCCCCTAAAGCATGAGGTCGTTAATCTTTTGATGTCGGGTGAAATGCTTTATCATGAGGATCCGAAGTTCTTTCAAGCTGGAAGGAGACCTGTAATAAGATACAATACAATACATTATCTTCATAATTTTTTCATGATCTAGCTGAGGCGGGCATTCCCATGCTCAGCTTTATAAATTCATTTTTCATGTACATGAGACAGACAATCGTCTGAGTGTAGACTGATGATTCTGGTAGAGCCATCATCCCTTAGATTGGATGATTATCTGTGCAGCAATGATGTACATTTGATGTCTTTATTTTCCTGAATATATATCGCAGCCCGGATGGATGAAACTAGATCCGGGGTCTTCAATCTCGTTCGATCTTCACTCAAAGTACAAGTCGATCCATGTGAGAGATGTTCTGGAGTCGAACATGGAAAGACATCGCCTGATTACCAACCAATGATGTAAGTTGTTAACAAGCGCGAGAGAAATCACCGATAATGATAATGATCCTCAAGGTATTGCAGTACAATTCACGTGGTGTGAATAAGGGACTTGACGTCAAACACCACGTAAAATCTTTCGGTCAAAGTCCATTGATGTAAACCTGTCGCCGGAAGTGAGAAACTTGCCATTGAGGCATGCAAGCTTCAAAGTACTGAAAGGGTTGTTCCTAGATCGTCTTCTTGGATAATGAGTTGATGTCGACAAGAAGCGATCCGTCATAGGAGGGCCTTAATGAATCCCACATCAATGACACGGAATGGAGCAAATGATTTTAATGGAGGTGAAAACAATCTGGTGATATATGGTTCAGGGTGGCGGTCATGAAAGGATGGAGCGAAAATGTATTATAGTGGGTGAGACACAGGTGAATTCTCTGAGTGACTTCTCTTGAACATATCGGCGACACTGACATGATGGATTTGTAGCATTAACCCCAAATGTGGATGGTGTGATGGAACCATGGTGATATGACCAGTGAATGGAACAACCCAACCCGACTAGGATCCGGAGTGAAAGTGTCATGTTCAAGAGCGACTTGCTACCAACAAAGTTTCTTCAAGTTTTCTTCCCAATTTTTCCCCAGTCATTGTTGACCAGTACCTCTTTATTTTTGTCAAGCTTGAGGAGGATAACATATTCTTGTTCTATAATTTTCCCTTCGGGTAAACCCATCGCTATGTTTTAACGAGCCTAGCGATAGTGAAACTCGTTCTTGTCTGTTATGGACAAGTTTGTCGCTATTAGGCTTTAACGAGTTTAACGACAAAGATAACTCGGTCCTTTTCAATTTTAGAGAGTCTGAAAAGGAACGCAAAGGAAACTCCAAAATCCTTTTTCATCATCTAATCCCTTAAGTCTGAAAAAGTATAAAATAATACGAAAGGGATGAATTTTCGGTAATTTTAACGAGCCGAACAAGACAAGCGCTCGATCTTTTTGTGTAATAATCCCTCAGGTCCAAAAACATTAAAATCTAAATGCGGGATAGCACTTCCGTTCGCTTTAACGAGCTGGAGAGGCCAATAGCTCGACAATCTTTTCATATTTTACGAATTAGTTGAAAAGAGCCTAAAGGAGACTCGTTTTTTGAGGAACGAGTGATAAATTCGGGTAGCAGTTGATTCCAAGTAAGGTTTGGAATTTTCCAATCACGGCAGTGTTACAAGGATGGCTAACAGGATCACTCTTCGCAGCTGTTCCTCCAAAGGGGTAAACAATCAAGTGGAGGTGAATGATTGGCCAATACAGAGTGGAGGTGATGATGAGAACACGACCAAGGCTTCAAAGGCTGAAGTACTACATTCACGATGGTTATTTACCGGAAATTGGTTCATTTTTTAATGAGCTTAAACACTGGGGGAAACACTTGCTCATTGCTTATGTTTATTTTTTAACGAGCATGAAGTCCACGTTAAAACTGCTCGATCCAGTCGTATAATAAGAATGTCTCATCTAAGATGCCATTTTGTGGAGCTTGCACCTTACAAAGCTTTGCTCCGGATCCTTTCTTTATGCAAGTTAGGAAACGACCAATCCTACGAGTTTAAATGGTTAGAGGACCTACAAATTTAAAAACTAAATGGTCGCTCTTCGCTTGCATGCCAAAAGGTTTGCATGCCCCCAGGTATAGTGAAATAGAGTTTCGAGGTTACCCCTCAATTTGCAGACAAAACATTTGTTTTATTAGGAAAGGCCTACCTCTTTTGGGTTACCAAAGATTGTTCTATCTGTGTTACAAACAAAACACTTCTTCGGCGATGTCTACCGAAATAGACAAAGGTGAATGGCACAGACGCCTCCACTCACATAACTTTGACGAGGGAATCTTATTCTAGTCTAATCCCATTTTCCTAAACGGACGGGTGTGTCATACTAGTCATATATCCCTCGCGGAAACCTACCCCATACCTGAAGTTCTCCTGCCGAAGCAGACCAGGGTGCATGCCCCCTGGGTTTCAGTCATATCCTCCGAATCACTCGCGCTCATCAGGAGGACGGACTGGGGATCAATGAGACATTCCTTGCGTGAAAATACCATTCAGGGATGGTATATGACTATTTGCTATGCGTGAACTGGGGAATGAAAGCTGATCTACGAGCTTGACCACTCTTCCTTCGTGCGGAAAACACATTACTCTAAAGAGTGAGGAGACAATGGTTCCCATGCAATAAATATAGTCTCGTCCAAGGAGTAGATTATAATCCAGGGGTCCTTGGACTACCATTATGTTCATGTGAACAATTTTCCCTCTCAATGTTATGGGCACATCGGAAAGGATCCCTAACGGTCGACTGGTTCCTTTGTCAAAGCCCGTTAGATTTCTCATTTCAGGTAAAAGCAATGGTGAACCAAGCGCTTTCCAAGCAGTTGAGGAAAGGATACTCATACAAGCCCCTTCATCTATGATGGTACCGGCCATGACCATTCTATATATTTGAGCAATGATTCAAAATGGTACACTAGCCAGTAAATGGGGTCTGCCTAGTAGATTCCAGTCAAAGGAAACAACTAGGTTTCTTGGAGGTGGGACCGAATAGACGGTCGGATATGACTCTGAAGAACTTCCTTCCTGCGGTAAAGGAACGGGTAGACTGCCCCCATGTTCATCGGAGTCTGTGTTTACGAAGAGAATTTGAACGGTGTCATTCTTGTTCTCTTCGGTGACTGTATCATCTGAAGATTGATCCTCTGAAGGCACGACCGGGTCAACTGCTGCCTCGACCTTTTGACTTTCATCTGGTATGGATTCAGATGGTCTTTCTTCAATGATAGATACTTCGGCCAACCACAAGGGCGTGTCAGCCAGATTTTCAACTAGTGACAGACTCAGCAAGAGTTTCTTATATCCAGGAGGAAGCCGTAACGGTGAAACCGGACGGTCGTCCAAAACTCTTTTAGCCTCATCTAAGAAGGGACAACGGTGGACGTCATGATCACCTTCACACAGTTTACAAGGAAATTTACATTTTACTTTTTGTGCAGGGGCTTCACTTTCACTAGCTGACGGTGTACTTTCAACATGATCACCAGAGGTTGACGACACCGGGTTGTGCAAACGAGGAGACCAGTCCCTTAAGATCTGAGGGATGCAAGGACAATTTCGATGATAGTGGTCTCCTTTGCAAATGACACATGGCGATTTATGCCTGGTTGGTGTAGTGTGTGGATTTTCGCTAGACGACGCTTGGTTGCCCCTTTTCGCCTTTGGCTCCTTCTTCTTCTTTTCCTTCTTCTTCTCAGGTACTTGATTTTTGGCTTTACCAGCTTCATCAAGCGAAGAGGAAGGAGGAGAGGAAGAATTGGACGAAGTAGAGGGTTGGGGGGTAACTCTGGAATCGTTTAGTTGCTGACTCGATTGTTCAGGAATCGCGATGTTTTGAATGACGGAGGTTGAGAAGAGCCGTACGGGCAAGCCAATTTTCAATCCTGGAAGTGACAATGTGGCCATATGGGGTGCACCAACATCTCCCCAAGAGGAGAAGGGACTAGGATTTCCTGCAAGGGGAACTCCTTGGTTGGTGGACTCCATTTTCCTCAACCTAAGACCAACGTAGGAAAGGTGATAATTATTCCGTTTAACATAAATTTTTAGACGCTTTGACACAACTTGTTTTTTCAATTTTTAAGAGTCGAGAAAAAACAAAAGATGACTCTAGTCGCCTTCGATTTTTAATGAGCCCAAAGTGACAAGTGCTCAGATGGACCTTTTCCGTTAAGGAGTCTGAAAAGGAACAAAAGGGATTTCTCTGGAAATCTAGACAGAGAGATTACCAAAACAATCGCAAAACTGCAGAATACTTTTTACGGTACGGCTGTCAATCTTCCCGAATGCTATGTTTAGTGCATTGTGATCGATAGGGCGACAGACATGGCTTCCTATGGATAAAGGATAAAGCCTATTGTGGTCTCCCAAAATATACTCGACGGTACGTGGGAGCACAAGTCCGTACTGGCACTTATCGTCTCAAAGTGGAGGAATCACCCAACCAACAGTGAAAACAAGAGTTACCAGGCTTTACGACGCCGGAATACGTCTCTAGCCTAGACTTCTAGATGTTGTGTGTTAGGTTCCAAAGTGTTTTTAGATTCATTAAATTTATTTTATAGTTGATCTTGCTTAAGAAATTTTCCTTTCAGGTTCACTGCATGATGTAGATGTACAATTCCTAAAATGCAATCTAAGATGATAAACAATCGTTTAATCTTCTTTCTGCAATGAAAATCCTAGCTACTAAGGAAAGAGAGATGGCGTTCTTTCAACAAAGAGCATAGAGCACACACCATGTGCACTGTCCTAAATCAAACCAACAAACAGTCTAAATGCTAATGCACATGCATGTATTTGTTTTCAGCCTTCTTAATGTGTAAATGATAAAAAGAAAGCTAAGCGCAAATCTGAATTATTTTTCAAAGCGACAATTACTAACAAGCTTCTTTTCAAAACAAAATGAGGACAATGACAACACTGCGATTTGGAATTGAAAACTTGCTTTCGACACTAGAAAAAATACTAATTCAGATCAAATACAATAGTAACAGGGTAGTCGACTATCAAGAACAATCAGATTCTCTTCTATGACTGAAAATGACACTTGCGACACTTTCAAGTCAAGAAACGACAATACAATTACGCTACTTCTTTGTAAAGGAGAACTGAAAATCACTCAAAAATACATAAAAACATTTACAGTCCTTTGCACAATGGAGGCAGAATATCAGCAGGGAAAGGGGTTTCAAACAGAGGTGTATTGACTACAGGCAGCAAAACTCCTGAATAGAGCTGAAAATAGTGAACACAGAAACCAAAATTTTAGGAACAAGGCCTTGTCTGATCAATGCACCTGTAACACAGTGAAACTGAAATGCAACGCACCTACTACACTCGGGAAGTTTGCTACATTTGAAGTTCACAGAACAGACAGTGCGCTGGACCAGGGACAAGACCTTCATTGGATTCTGGGTCACAGTTTGCCGTTCAGTTCAGGGATTTAGGCCAAGCAAGTGGTAATCAATAAATCAATCACAGGGGTAGATCTAAGGAGGTTACTAGAGCCACCACGAGGGCAATTAGAAATCTTGTAAGTCAATTGTTTAATTCATAAACAAAACCCAGAGATTGACTGAAGCAGCGTTGATATACTTTGCACTTGCATAGCAAATGCAGTTCGAAGGCTAGCTGGCTTGACTTCAGGCTTAGTCTGTAAGTTTATAAAGTAAACAAATGTAGATGAACAAACAATCTACATGCTCCCTGGCGGAGTCGCCATTTTGTTACCGGGAATAGTGTCTATGCAGAACTGCTAATCCCACTAAGGCTGGTAGCTACCTTAGAAACAAACAAACTAAAACTACTTTCATTTTCCTTTATGAAAGATAGATGAGAGAAGAATAAAGGAGACCAACCTTTGTCTTGCGCTTGGTTCCTTTCTCAATTCCTCTCTCTTCTGATAATCCTTTTCTACTTGCTTTCGTACCCAGCTTCACAGAGTACCTGTAGAATCAAAGCAACATAACACTATACGAGAACATAGATCTATTATCATAAGCAATATAGGATCAGATGTATATTAACCACACAAATGCATAAAACATCAATCACACAAGTGTATGGAGGAAAACTTGAATAACTTTATTGATAATCAAGAAAGAGCCAAGAGAATTACAACCAATTGTTCCGACCCAGCATCATCCTCTCAGCAAGTAAGCCCTTCTTCACCTCATGAAAAGCTTAGATCACCCAACTCTATGATGTTGTCTCAAGAAACCAACAACACTTCCTTACAAGATGCAAAATTCCAGCCTTTGGATCTCTGGGATGAGGGATCCATATATAGATGTCTGCAAGGGAGGTGAGTCAGCTTGAGATTTGATTAGTGTCTTCCCTCTGATAGTTCTTGATTCCACTTGGAGATTGATGATCTCTTACTCATTCCTGGTCGAATTCAGAGAGGCAAGTGTCACAGGAGAAGTTTCTGGAAGATTCCATGCTTCTCCACCTTGCGGATTGACCCTCCCATTTGTCCCTTCTCGCCCATCGCACCCCATAGAAGGGCTTTTTGAAATGCAACGCACCTACTGTGTATTTAGGTGGGATGCAACGCACTTTGCCTATGGAGCAGGTGAAATGGTCCATTTTTGACTAGTTCTGAGTAGTTTTTCATGGAGAACTTCTGGGAGATGCTGTAATCAGTTGACCTTGTTCTTCTAGGGGTTGGAACAACACCTTTAGGGACTTAGGAGCCCTTGGTTTAAGGACATTTATGCTTGGGGTTGCAGTGCCGAAAAATGTCTATAACACCCTCACCGACTTAACGAAGAAAGGGGAATTTGAGTGGACCACTACAGTGCAGGAGGCTTTTGAGTGCCTCAAACAGGTCATCAGTAGTTGTCTAGTATTGGCAGTCCATGACTTCACATAACCCTTTGTGCTAAAGTGTGATGGATTTGGAGTGGGTATGGTGGTTGTGTTGATGCAGGGAGGGAACCCAATATCTTTCAAGACTTGGAAGCTACTGCCCCAAGAGCTACTGTACTCCATATATGACAAGAAGATGTTGGCCATCATGCATGCACTAGCTAAGTTCAGATAGTATTTGGTGGGGAACAGGTTCAAAGTACAGACACACCACAACAACCTTAGGTTTTTCTTGGACCAGAAATAGTTGCAGGAGAGGCAACAAAAGTGGGTGAGAAAGCTCCAAGCATATGACTTTGAAATTGAGTATGTCAAGGGGAAACACAATGTGGTGGCTGATGCATTGTCCAGGAGGTCAATGCTCCCTCTCTAATGAGTATTTCCCTGGATTGGAGGGTGAAACTACTAGTGGAATAATCCAAGGAATGGTTCATGTGTGAGGTCCTTGATGGGATGGTGAAAGATGACCAGCACAGGGTAATGAACGAGGTGATCTACTTCCAAGACCAGATTTATTTGGTACCCAACTCCCAAATGAGGGAGAATATTTTACAGGTTTCCCATAACTCACCACTAGTAGGGCACCAAGGGTTCACGAAGACATATAGGCCCATCAGAGAGAGTTTTGCTTGGAGGGGCATCAAGGATGATGTTTTGAGTCATATCAGGAAGTGTGACACATGCTAGCGAAACAAGGGTTAACAGTCACACCCTGAAGGCCTATTGCAACCGCTTCTAATCCCTGAGGGGAAATGGGAGAGCATATCAATGGAATTCATTACCGGGTTTCCCACAGTACAGGGCAAGGACTGTGTTTACATGGTAGTGGATTTCCTTACGAAATTTACCCATTTCTTTGCCATCTCAAACTAGTACTCGTCCTCATAGGTGGCCGAATTGTTCTTTAGGGAGGTGTTTTGGCTACATCGTCTCCCAAAGACCATTGTTAGTGACTGGGATAGCCGATTCATGGGTGTATTCTGGCAGGAGCTATTTTGGTTGGTTGGCATTGAGATCACTCCAAGTACTAGTTATCACCCTCAAACAGAATGGCAGACAGAGTTAGTTAACAAGTGGCCGGAGGTCTACTTGTGTAACTATGTGATAAGTCAACAACGAGCATGGATATCGTGGTTGCACTTGGGTAAATACTGCTACACACCACATACCACATGTCCATAGGTATGTATACATTCCAAGATTTGTATGGTTACGATGCATTGTCTTTTGCTAATGTTATGTTTGGAGACAGCAAGGCCCCAAGGGCCAAGGATTGGATACAGGAGAGACAAGACATTTTGCGGGCTCTTAAAGACAACATGCAGATGGCCCAAAACTAGTAGAATAATTATGCAGATAGGGGCAGAGTTGAGAGGCAGTTCGAAGTAGGGGACTTGATCTTCTTAAGGCTTCAATCGTATCGACAGTCATGGCTCAAGTAGAAGGGGGGAGAGAATCTCAAGCCCCACTTCTATGGACCATATCATGTCACCTAGAGGGTTGGGGAGGTAGCATGTGAGCTGGAGCTACCCCTGGGGATTTGGGTGCACAACAATTTTCATGTGTCTTTCCTAAAAAATACATTGGGGTAGTAGGTGAAAGAGACTATAGAACTACCCCCTATGGATGATGATGGGAATTTAGTGTTAGAGCTAGAGGCCATTTTGGATACCCGGGAGAGGAACTTGAGAAACTGGGTCATCAAGGAGTTTTTGATCTGATAGAGGAATCTGTTAGATGAGGATTCCACCTGGGAGGGGGAGAAAATACTTCAACATCCTTCATTGCAGTTGCTTGAGGACAAGCAACATTTTGGCGAGGACGACTGTAATATTCCCACTTAGAATTTTGCTAAGTGAAATATCAATTTTGATCTTTTTTCTATAATGCACAGTTTCACTTAGGAAATGTGGGTTTAGAGGTCCCACACATGATTTTTGGTTTAGATCACACCCAAACATTAGAGCTCAAGGAAATATTGCGGCCTTAGTGGAGTGTGGGGGCCCCTCATGGGAATTATGACCCACATGAGGAACACAATCTCATTGGAGCGGATTTGGTGTGGGGAATTCAAGTTGGGCCCACATGGGCATTTTGGAGGCTCCTTGACAAAAAAAGGAAGAGACACTCAATTCCTCATTCATTTCATCATTTGAAAAACTATCTTTTGACAATAGCACACTTGAGCTGAAGCCAAGTCTGCAAGTGTTGTTTAGCACATGCATGTCTCCGAGTGGAGATTTCAACCCTTGCTTTGGTGGAATTTGAGTGACAGCCCAAGGAGGGAGTTCTACCTTTATCAGTTTGTACTAGCCATAGGGAGTCTGATTCCAGTGAGACATTCAACTACAATAGTGCAAGGATTGCACAGTTCATGGTGGAGGCACTCTGGGAAGTTGAGGAGTGAGGTCTAGTTGAGGTTGAAACTTGGGGAGAAGGTCAGGGAAGTATTTTGGTGAGGATTTCAACTTTTTTGAAGGCCATTTGTAGCATGGTTTACAGGTGGGTCGAATTTCCCAGCAGTTGAACCATTGAGGGAAAATAAGGCCGAATTTTCGAGGTCAGCCATTGGCCAAATCCTTCACGGGTTATTCAGCGTATTTAGTGGAGAGGCTGGGATTAATTTCCCATAATTTTATGAGCACCAGAGAGGGCCCTAATAGCAGTTCTATTTATCTAAGAGCATATTTCTAGGCATCTTCAGTGCAGAGCTAGAGCAGCGCAACTACATATTGGAGAGGGGTGACTTACCTATCACTTGGCACTTTGCTAGATTGCCTTGAGCAAGCCCAAGTGCATTCCTTCTAGCACCATATTGTACACCCTTTTTTTATCAATAAAATGGCTCGGCAACATAGTTTTTTTGCAATTTCTTGGTTTGATTGTGTGCTTACTATTTTATAGATTTTTTCTATGTTTGCTTTGCATATTTACTGTAAATTTTCCCTAGGAATATTACAATTATGTTTTAGGGAGAATGAAGAAATGGATAGATAAGGATAGACAAGACACACACTTCGATGTTGGGGATATGGTTTTTCTAAGGATCACCGAAGATCAGTTTCAACCACCAAAAGGGACTGCGAGATGTTTGACGAGGAAGTATGAAGGGTCATTCCAAGTGAAGAAGCGAGTTGGTGAAGTGGCTTACGAGTTAGAGCTTCTGAACCACATGCGTTCAAAACATCCTATGTTCTATATGAGTCAAATCAAGAGATGTAGACTTGATGCACGTCATCTTTAGAGGACCGCACTCGCGAGGGTACCAACCATGATTATGGCTAGATCAAACTTGGTTCTGGACAAGATTTTGGATCTTAGGACTACAGGTGTCAGGAGTGTCGAATGGAGGGAGTTCTTCGTTCAGTGGAAGGATGCACCAAAGGAGAGTGGTTGGGAGATAGAGGATTCGTTGTGGAGATGTAGAAAGGAGATTGTAGAGTTTAATGAGGAGTTAGCATGGTTGATTGGATTACCGAGGAATGCAATGATTCGTGGTGGGGGAGGATGTCAAGACCCCAAGTTGACATCACTGCACCTGGGCGAGTCGGGCGCCCAACCGAGTGCACATGACACTTAGGTGAGTCACGGGTACTATTTAGTCAATTTAGTATGTCCTAAATTGCTACATTAATTATCAATTCGGGAGTCGTAAACTGATGAAGTGTGGTGCACTATATGTGCAAGGCAACCTATTTCTTACTTTTTATTGTTTTCAATTTTATCTTGTTTTTGGGGGTTTTATCTTGGTTTGTCTCCTAATGCAAATGGAAATCCTATTCCTAAGTTTTAAGAATACTTTAGAAGGCAAGTTTGGGTATAGATTTTAAGGCAATTATGTCCTTTATGATGACTTCCAGAACTTAACACTTCAGAGGATCTCAAAACATTCTAGTGATGAAATTAATATTTGAACAAGAATGTAAATGTGCAGCTAAACAAGAATGTAAATGTGCAGCTAAACAAGAATGTAAATGTGCAGCTACTTGAATCAAACAAATGATGAACTACTAATCATGAAATCTCTATCTATGCTTCTCATCTAAATACAGAAATAAAAGTTAACCTATTGCACTCAAACAAATCAAAAACTGCAAACTAATAAAAGTAAAACCAATTCACTTCATTTATAGTCCGATAGCTCGCCAAGTAGCTTTTCCGGGTTAAGACATGGCTCTAGAGATAACATCAATAACATGAAGAATCAAATCACTTCACTCAAAATCTGATAGCTCACCAGGTAGCTTTTCGGGGTTAAGCCATGGCTCTGGAGATAACTTTAAATGACATGAAGAATATGATATTTAAACTAACTATCAACAACAAATGAATAAGACTGAAATCAAAGCATAACTGAAATTGAAAGCTAAGAAAAACAAAGTCAGCAGAGAGGACAATCTCATGTCAATATTTACTGCAAAAATTGTATGAAAATGCCTGGGCCTATCCTAACCTGAAACACACTGATCAGTGTTAGCACAAATATACAACGCTTGGAAAATCATGTACAGGAATGAAACATTAACACTATAACTAAAATGTGAGATATACACAAGTGCACAAACTACGAAATATCTACAATGGAAATAAAACAACAACACATGAAAACTTTACAGAAATAAAAGAACGAAACCTTAGCCAGCAGGGGCCCTCTGCATGGCCTTGGTTAACATGTTGTCAAATCGAGATTATGCTCACACAGTCATATAAAACAGAGTCTTCTTATATTGCAAAACAGAGGAAGGATCCTCTCGTTACCACAGCAGGACTAGTGTCACGACATAGTACATAAACTTAACAACAATATTACATTAACAAGCTAACTAGCTACATGCGTTTGCAAACATGTTATTTATAATGGAAATTACATAACAGTTTTCCTATGAAACATCTTCAGCAGAGGACACGTAAAAAGACAGCATCCGTGAGCTTAGCATGATGGTTGCCAAGATCATTCAATCTACCAAAAGGTGGCTATTGGATTTACGTCGTGGAGGTAGTCTACAACTGTCAAAATGAGTCCACGGATCTAGGAACAATCTCGGACCCTTTACGTGTTGAAATAGAGACCTGTTTGCCATAGAACTCCTTCGTTTGACCACCGTTTGACCAAGGCTTTCCTTTATGAATCTGGCTAAACCAATAGGACCTAGTCCATGTCTAGATCATTTATGACCTGCCCACGTGCCTTGTTTTACTTGATGACACCTATAACATAGAGATCAACAAAAACAGTTGTGGAAAGTTGAGTCAGCTATGGAAAGTGGCTACATTCCGCAGCTGATGAGCAAAATCTAAGTCAAATAGCAAACACAAATATATAGTTAGAAAACCACTTAAATGTACTCTCATAATCAATATGTAATGATTTTTGATAGCTTGTGAGGCACTGGTGAGGGGGAAAAGTCTAGAAAAGTGTGTAGAAGAGATGTAGTTTCAGAGCTCAACAGGTACAGTGTGCCTGTGATGTATGATGGGTGTGTGGATGTAGTGGCGAGTGCACCGAGTGCCCACTCGACTTGGCATCAGTTAAATATGTGCGGATGGAGAGCGCTCCCAGTGATTTCGGTTATTGGCAACTTGGTTTTGATTAAATGCAACGAGGAAAATGTGCAACGGGGTGCACACCTAGGCAGTGTGGCCACACCCGGGTGTGGATCAACCAACCGAGAGCGACATGACAAGGGAAAGTCAAGTGGCAAAAAACCGAATGACATGGCAAGGAGCGATGTGGGCGAGTTGTTATGACACATGGGCAGGAGTGCGATGACACACTCAGCAATTGGCAAGATGCAATGAGGCTGATACATGAAACATAGTAGAGGGGTATGGCGTGTGTTGGTGGCAGGTTGGCTTGGTGGCCTGACGCCCCAACTGACGCATCCATTAAATAAACAACATGATGAGAGTGCGTATAAGTATAAAGGTCGCATGTTGGAGTGGGGACATAACCGTAGAGAACAAAACAACTTAGCACAGTTTGTAGTGCGAAGGGTCGAGAAGGAGCAATGGGCCACGGGTAGTTCGAGTTTGAACAAAGGTGCAGGGAAGTCGGGTGATGCGCTCACGCTGCAGGCAATAGGTCACAACTGTGCAGTGAAAGTTTGGGTGAATTCGTGACTATGCAGGTTTATCATGACAACGGGAAGAGGGACACGACAACATGTAGCAGGTGCACGATAGGTGTTGAGGGTCATGGCAGCGTGCAGGAATTTGTTAGTTCATATAGAATTCGGTTATAAGGCTACGCCCGTTTAGGGGCAGCCTCCCCTTGTAAAATACATGTAATATTACATAAATTTATAATTAAAATATAAATTTAATACATCGATGTTTTGGTCCTGGTTTGGAATTGTTGTACTGTTGTTATGTTTATTATGCACATAACTAAATAATGAAGAAAAACACCCATAACAATAATGGAAGGCATAGTCTAGAAGATGAGAAAAAAACTAAGTATGGAAATCTAGCCGGTGTCGCACGATGCCTCGAACGGTGGAACCGATTCAGGGGCGTGACAGAGAGGGATCAAATCCCTTGAGGTGCAAAAAAGAGATTGGTGCAAAAAAGAGATTGGATCACTCTAGGCACTTATTAGATCCAAAGTTAAGATGGATCTAAACTAGTTTAAGTTTTATAGAACTAAGTGTTGATCCGTTTATATATTCAAAAACTCATTTTAAACAAAAAATAATCACAATTTTGTGAATTTGTTTTGTCAAATTCAAATGAAAAAACCAAAATATTAAAAAATCTAAATTAAATTGTATTGGAAGGGTCGCAGAAGTGAGGGGTTTGTAAATTTTTTCTTAAGAATCAAGAAGAACATAGGTATGCTTAGGGTTTAGGTCACACTTCCAACAACGTTGCTGAAGCCTATGCCTTATAGGGTTTGAGGAAAATTGTGAATTTGGGAATTCAAGAGTTGATTGTGTTTGGTGATTCTTTGAATATAATTCGCCATTATATTCAGTTTCTCTCCCTTCATATACCAAGTTAAGTCATATTTTCAAGTGATTTATCAGTTGTATCAATCTATCCCTAAGAAGAAATGTCTCTATGTTCCAGATCAAACAAATCAAAGGTTGATTACAAGGCTTATTTGAGGTCAAGGCTAAATCAAGGTGAACTTTGGTGGCATGGGAAAATTGAGTATGCCCCCCTTTACAATGGAAAAAGGGATGGATGCTTTATAAATTTTGGTTTTTGTTAGGTTAGTATTGGTGAATGTACAAGTGGAATACTATAGATATTGTAACATTTTGTTCAAAAGCTTCAAATTAGAATTTTGTAAGTGGTTGTGGATACATACTCCATTCGGATCATGTCCACTAGTTTCAACTTACTTATGTAAAACATTTATCTAAACTTAGCTTTACCTCAGTACCTTTTAATATAACAACTTTAGCTCAATGTCTTTATTATTTATGTATCACTTTATACACTATTTACTCATAAATTAAGTTCTTATCAATTTTGTAATATTTTATTAAATTTTGTTATATGTTGGGAATGGGTCCCCTAGGGTCAATTTTGCGGTTAAAAGCCCAAGTTTGGGGCTAAAGGCCCAAGTTTTGTATAAAGAATGTAAAGTCTCTGCATTTTCTGGTCGCGGAGCGTGAAAATGTAAAGAGTCATCAACGGTTTCCGCCCTTAGCTTAGGTAACTTGTGTCAGCTTTATAAGATCCACCCTTGGTCTGCGAACCATGGGAATGTATAAAAAAGAGAGTCATAGAAGAGTCTAAGGAAGTATTTAGTTCTTAGTAGTTTTCAGCAATTGATTGATGTAATGGGTCTGTGAGGGCTAAGAGTGAAGAGTCTCAGTGTAGGAAAGAGGCTCTGCAACTAAGTGCCCAGAGGATTAGGGTAGAGGTCCGCAGAGCAGACCCCTACAGCTATGTGTGCACGGTAGTTAGAGTCTGTAAGAGAGATTTGAACATATATAAAGAGAAGTATTCTGGAATTACCTTTGTATGAGATATTTTACTTCTGTTATGAATGCATGCGATTATGTTATGTTGAATACCAGGTTTATGATTTAATGTTGTATTTATGCGCGGATCTATATGTGTTGCTTTGTCATGTGGACATAAGTAAGAATATATGTTTACATGAAGATAATCATAATGCATGTTAAAGTTAT
This sequence comes from Pinus tabuliformis, assembly GCA_031772625.1. Lineage (NCBI taxonomy): Eukaryota > Viridiplantae > Streptophyta > Pinopsida > Pinales > Pinaceae > Pinus > Pinus tabuliformis. Next base: position 1,232,813,463 of record CM062817.1, on the reverse strand, counting down.
CCAATACTTAAGCTAATTTGGGTAAATACAGAAGTAAGGGTAATTACAGAGGCACATAAGTGCCTGATCTACCTATTTAGGCTACGTGAAGGACAGTGATAGACCTTCGCGGAGGTCTAAAGGACGATTAAGAGAAGTATGTTGAGAAGCCTTAAAGGGCTTATCGATCCCCATGAAGGCATAGCTAGGGTATAAAATGACATTACAACCATCTCAGGGTGCGGAAAACTTGGTTCCTGCATCCCCCCATACTACTTCGGGTGAGACTTCAGTCTGCGCTCCAAGGATTGATGTCAAAAGGGCTAGTAGTGTAGGGATTTGCTTGGCTAATTAACGCTGAACCTGGGTCAGGGCCCATCACGCCAACAAATGGTTATGTTGCCAGGACTGGGATCTACATAAAGAGATGTGTGATGTCACATCACTGGAATCCAACTAAGAAAGAGATCAAAGACTGGTTGGATAGAAAGATCCACGAATTCACGTACAAGATAATAGGAATCCACGATTGACAAAAGAACAATGGTTGGACAAAAACCTATACACAGAGATACACGAGAACTTCTTTTGTTCCTTCCTGGTCGAGTTGTATGAGTGGATCGTGAAATTGGCAGACGGCCAAGGAAGGTGGAGGCTTGACTGTCCAATAGTCTGGACCTCAGAGTTATTTTAGAAGCCTCTGAAGATAAGATCGCACACGCTGTCAATCATTGGCTCGATTGTATCATAGGAGTGTTGGTGACAGAGTTCGTGGTCGATACCTCGGTAAGTTACAGTGAAGCAGAGCATCGCTTATTCAAGGGGCCATGAGGTAAGTATTTAAATACCTGGATTAAGATTCTCTTGTGTGAAAAGCAGGTTATGCAACTACCTTGATGTTTGGGGCTACGTGAAGTGGAAGCACATTCAGGAACAGAGGGAAAATAGGCCCTTAATACAGCCCAGTAATTGAACCTCCTTTGAGTGATGAAGAGGAAGCAACATAGGCTTCTCCACAGAGTGTTGTTCAGTTGATAAAACAAGGGTTCCCACGAATACCCCATCCACCCACACCGCCTCCATCTTCACCTCCGCCACATATGCCTTCACCTACACCACCACCACCTCTGCCATCGTTCAGTATGGCGAACTCAGTAAAGCTACCTATGTTCAAGGGTTTGGGAAATGAGGATCCAGACGAATTTTAGTTTGTCGCGAAGGCTGTATGGGAAGCTCAGGGTGTCACGGATGATCAAATGAAGAAAGAAATGTTGGTTAGTGCTTTGCAAGATTGTGCGCTAATGTGGTATATTAAGTACTGCACTAATAAACCGACGTCTGCATTGGTAGATATCCAGACCGTGCTGAATAAGGAATTCAATAAACCTAAGTCTAAAGAAGCGCAACTAATTGTGGGATTCAAAGAGATCATGATGAAGCATGGCGAGACACCCTGGGATCTGGATCAGAGATTGAAGTGTACAATCCACGAAGCTAACATGAATCTGATAGATGGGAAACACCACGAATGGTTTGTGGATTCGCTCCTTTCTCATCTAAGGGTTGCACTATCACAACAAAAAATTGGGACCCAGACAGAAGCCCTGGAAATTACGATGAGATTGCATGAGACACCGATGCAAGATGCTAATCTGGGGGTTTAGCAGATTCATGCGCAGTTGCAAAACCTTTGCCTAGAAATGCAGAGTCTAAAGAAAGATAGAACAGCTCGGCCAGAGGTGTGTGAAGAAGTTTGGTGCCTGAAGTGCAAAGGTCAGGGGCATGACAAAGATCACTGTCCAGTCTTCGCAAATTATGTTGCAGTAGGGGGACCAATGCTTCTAAGATCGGAAGCTTCAATAGTGCCAATTATAGGGCCCGTGTTATGGTGTGCTATTTGTCAGGTAGCTGGAAAATATGTGACATACAATTTCCACTCGCTGCAGAAATTTGTACAGACACCGCAACGACTCTTCTGCATCTTTTGTTAATCAGTGGGTCATGACGAGTGCAATTTCTGTAATTACGAGTTAATGATGGATCGAACACCTGCATATAGGGCATAGGCAAAAACTCGGCCAAAGGACCAAGGCACTGGGGGAGAACGAGGCGAATATCAGGGGCGTGGACGAGGCTGAGGTGGAGGAGGACCTAGTCAAGGGCGGGGAAAAGTCATTTGTTACAACTGTGGAGGACCGGGACACTACACGTGTGACTTTCCGAATCTGATGCGTTTGTCATGCCGATATTGTACATAGTTTGGCCATGCAAAGAAAGATTACCTGATGCTGCTAGCTAAGATATGTGAAAAGGGGGCGCAGCCTCCACAACCAACTCAGAACCTACAAATGATGAGGTCTGAGCCTCACGAAGAGGATCCCAAGTTAAATATTGTGCTGCGGAGTGGGATGACGACTAGCAAAGATAAGGGGAAGCAGCCTGAAGAAACTGAATGGGTCTGTAGAGCTCCAGAAAAAGAGGCCAAGTTTGATCTGAAGTGTGCATGGGAAACATTTATGGAAGCAAAGAAAAGCTTCGTTGAGGCCTCTACTTCAGGAAGTCAGGATAAGCCAACTGAAGAGATGGATCCTTCCATGCTTACTACTTTCTTGGAGACCTGTATGAAGTTGTTGCATGACAACAAGGCTGTGAAAGGACTACAAGAACTGATAAATAAGTGTGCCAGGAAAGAAAATGCTCCTGATGGACCGCGCGTAGTCAGGAAGATTGGTAAGCATAGGACAAGAACGGGGTGTGAGATGAGGCTCACTACGCAGATAGGAGAATATGAAATGGATCAAGTAATCCTAGATCTAGGGTCGAACGCCAATGTTCTGTCTAAAAAAACATGGGAAAGGATGGGGAGACCTACGCTGCAGTGGTCTCCGATTCAGTTAAGGATGGAAAATCAATAGAAAATCATCCCCATGGGAAGATTACAGGGAGTGGCGGTGGATATTGAGGGCGCGAGTGCATTGGCTAATTTCGAAGTGATAGAGATTGTGGAAGATGATATTTGAGAGGACATCACTTCAAGTAGTAGTGCCCCTAGACCCTGCAGAAGGATCGCACTATACTGAACCAGTCCGCAATTATGAAAGCGGCGATGACTTGGACCAAATTTATAAGATAACAGTGTGAGATCAGGATTGGGTGAATCTGACAGTAGATGGACGTATTGCATGGGACCGTGAAAGCTCATGCACTCCATATCCAAATGAGGAGTTGGAACACTGGCAAAAACAACTGCATGAAGTATCTACGCTGCACTGTAATATGATGACCAAGTCATTGTGTTGTGTATCCTCAGAGGTAAGGAATCTACCTTATTATGATGGTCTAACTAATGTTGATATATTTTTGGATACATTTGAGAGGGAAGTGCTAGAGAAGCATTGTTTCCAGGCCTTGGACTGGTCGTTTCCCGCTACGCCTGCGAGATGGTGGGGTACACACAAGGACAGTTTTGATGATTGGCGTGTGTATAGAAAGATGATGAGGTTGCTGTTTGGTCACCCGCAAGTGCAATTCACAGAGAAATATGATAAAAGGGATGATCCACGCGATCACCTGGCCAAATGGACCAAGGTCTATGGAGCAGAGCCTTAGCCTAAATGGGTGCATCTATTTTTTCATACTTTGGATGTTATACTGATGAAATGGTACTTAGAGACAAAGCTTCGCCATGGCACGGAAGAATGGGATGTTTTGCGATAGGGATTCTTGATGACGTTCAGATTTGAGGATGGATTTGAAAGTATTGCGGAGAAATTGTAGGAAGTCAAGGCCATAATATTCAGAATACCTCAGGTTCCTCTAGATTTGATCCAACTGGATTGGACCACCCAGCTGCGCCATGCACTGGAGTGCTATAATGTGACTGCTGAGGAAGAGGATGAAGACCTGAGGAACATTAATATCCCAGAGACTGAAGGTCACGTGAAGTTGAAGGACCACAAATTGAGAATCCATATATCACCGCGTCGCTGAAAATGAGACAAGTGAACATTGGGACAGATGTGGAGCCGAAATTTTCAAAAATTGGGGACTACTGGGATGATGCAACAGTAGATAAGGTCGTTGAATTGCTCCACGAATATCAAGACTTGTTCCCTATGAAGTTTTCAGATTTGAAAGGGATAATAGGGGACCTGGGAGTCATGAAGATCACATTGAAACCAGATGCGAAGCCGATTAAGAAAAGGCCTTATCGCCTCAACCCCAAGTATAAAGAGAAGGTCCACTTAGAGTTGGATAAAATGTTGGCCATAGGTATTATTGAGTCAGTCAAAGAATCTCATTGGGTGAGTCCAATAGTGGTTCAGGAAAAGAAGGAAAAGGGTGAAATAAGGATATGCGTAGACCTCAGGAAGTTGAGTGACGCCTACATACATGATCCCTTTCCAACTCTTTTCACTGACGAGGTGTTGGATAATGTAGGAAGACAAGAGGCATATTCATTCACGGATGGATTCTCAGGGTACCATAAAATCAAGATTGCATCAGAGGATAGAAGTAAAATGACCACCTCCATGGAGTGGGGGTGCTTCTAGTATACAATAATGCCTTTTGGGTTGAAGAACACGTCGACGATCTTTTCCCGCGTGGTCATTGCGATGTTCAAGGACTTCATTCACAAGTTTTTGGAGGTATACTTTGATTATTGGACGGTGTTTGGGTTGGTAAAGCGCCACATAGCTACTCTACGCTTGACGTTGGATACATGCCAGAGGTACCAGATCGTGCTCAATTTGAAGAAATGCTTGTTCTATGTCCGTTTTGGGATCTTGCTGGGTCATGTGGTATGCAGACAAGGCTTGATGGTAGACCCTGCTAAGATTGTAGTTGTAATCAATTTGGAGGCACCAAGAAGTGTGAAACAGCTGCGTGCAATGTTGGGGCATACAGGGTACTATAGAAGCATCATCAAAAGCTATGCCCAGATTACGTAAAATATTGAGAAGCTACTAAAGAAGGATGCTACGTTCTGTTGGAATGAAGATTGTTAGCAAAGCTTAGATGTGTTGAAGGAAAAGATGGTCACTGCGCCGATCCTAGTCTTCCCAGATTGGAAGAAGGAATTTCATGTGCATGTGGACATGTCATGTATTGCGCTCGGGGTAGTACTAATACAGGCTGATGAAGGAGAATTGGATCATTCTATAGCATTCGCAAGTAGGAAGTTTTCTAAAGCCAAGAATAATTATTCAACAACAGAGCGCGAAGAGTTGGCCATGGTGTACGTGCTTCAGAATTTCAAACACTAGTTGCTAGGCAGACACTTTAAGATGTATACAAACCATTTTTCATTGAAGTACTTAGTGAACAAGCCTGTGTTGGGGGGGGGGAGATATGAAGATGGTTGCTACTATTTCAGGAATATGATTTCGAAGTTATTGTGAAGCCAGGACAATTGAATGCCAGACCAGATCATCTGTCACGCATTCAAACATGAGAGGAGCCACTAATTTGGAGGAAGGATTGCCTGACGCACAACTCTTTGTAGTGTGTATCATGGACAATCACTTTGTAGATATCATACACTTCCTGATGACGGGGATGGCTCCATAAGGGTATAATAGTCAACAAAAGAAGGAGCTAGTGGTGCGCGCAACAAAATTTTCTGTCATTGCAGGGAATTTATATAAAATGGGCTTAGATGAAATTATCCGACGTTATGTACCTGACTTTGAATGAAACATCATCCTTGCTGAAGCACACAGAGGAGCTGGGGGAGGAAATTATGTAGGAAAAGCTACAACACATAAAATTTTATGCGCTGGGCTATGGTGGCCGACGCTTCATAAGGATTCAAAGGCTTATTATAAGGCATGTGATGCATGTCAGAGGATGGGTAGGCCATCACGGAGGGATGAGCTACCTCTAAATCCACAGATGTCATTACAGTTGTTCGAAAAGTGGGTGATTGACTTTGTAGGACCAATTCAGCCTCCAAGAAAGAAGATGGGTGCGCGGTACATCATCACCGCGACTGAGTATTTGACCAGATGGGTGGAGGCACAGCTTGTAAAGGACTGTACAGGGGAAACAACAACAAAATTCCTCTTTGAGTATGTGATGACTAGATTTGGTTTCCCAAATATTTTGATGAGCGATCGCGGTAAACATTTCCTTAATGAGACGATTAGCATGCTGATGGAGGAGTTCCAGGTTTATCATCAGAGGAGTACGCCATATCGCCCACAGGCTAATGGGACGGTGGAAGCATTTAATAAGATATTGGACAATGTGCTGATGAAGGTATGCAATGCACAAAGAAATGAGTGGGATGTGTGGATACCCGCGGTGCTATGGGCTTACAGGACAACTTGCAAAAATCTGACTAGACAAATGCCTTTCGGGCTGCTTTATGGCATAGAAGCTATGATGCCGATGGAGTACATTGTACCTAGTCTATGCATAGTGGAATTCATAGGAATGGTGGATCGCGGAGCCCTGGAAGAAAGGCTCGTGCAAATAACAGAGCTAGAAGAAGATATATTTTTGGTTGGATTCCATCAGCAAGTTCAAAAGGAGCGCGAAAAGGCATGGCACGGTTAGCACATCAAATTGAACACCTTCAAGGTAAATGATTTAGTGTTATTATATGACAGAAAGTTTGAAAAATTTCCAGGAAAATTTCGGATGCATTGGCTAGGGCCCTATGTCATCAAGGAGATTACTGATGGTGGAGTAGTTCATTTGGGGAAGTTGAATGGAGATCCATTTCTAGGGAAGGTGAATGGCAGCCAATTGAAGCCATACACCAGGGATTCGGCCATATGACTATATGGTGGAAGCACGGTCTTAGCGCTCCAGGCAGCTGAAAGGAGGCGCAGGACTATAAACTACATTGCCTGAGTTGTAGAGCTATGCGACTGGGGAACTATGCGAAAGGGAGGAATGTCATAGTATCAGCAGAAGCGAGAAGGGAGCTGTTCTATAGGAGGAAAGACCACGCAAGGTAGTCAAAAAGTGACTGTTACGGTCACTGTTCATGAGTTGACAATGGGAAAACGACTAAATGGAGCGAGGGGGCAACATTTAAGTCGGAATTTAAGAGTGAGATCTATGAAAATCTGTTGCCAATCTAGAATTTATGAGCATATTTTGGGGGGAATGGTCGGATTCAAATTCAAATTTGCCTATACATTACAGATGGCCACCCAACAAAAAGCACTTTGCATTCTGAGAATTGAGGTGTTGAGATATCAAGCGCACATGAACCCTGACTATTTCAAGGCTTTGGTGGCTAGTTCAGTATTTGACAAGTTTCCTAAAGAAACCCAGGAGCTTATTACTGGATTCATGTCAGTGCCCGTGGAAACCACAAGTGCTGGAGGATCAATGGCATCTGAGGGAGCTGCCCTGAAGGTTGTGAGTGCGGAAATGCCTATGGAAGTGCCAAAATCACAGAGGTCACCTAGGCCGAGGCATACGCCGCCAAAAGAGGGTCCCAAGACAAAGAAGGATAAGCAGAAATCAACACAGTCGGTGCATGAGTCACCAAGGAAACACCAAAAGAAGGAAAAGCCCACTGCACAGGAGAAAGGCAAGGTGGTAGATTTAGAATCTGAGGAGGGCGCTGAAGATGTGGATATGGGTGCAAAAGGCATTGACATAGAGGGTGTAGACCCTATCTCAAAGATTCCTGAGTACATCCCTCCCCGCCAGGGTAAGGTGAAGGTCCCGAAGGACCCGAATGTGAGGAAATTTCTGCTAAATACCTCGTTGCTACCCGACCAGATCACGTTTGAAGGACCGCGCTTGGTGCGCATTCCCGATCTTAAGCTAGAGGATTGGGACTTGGTGGACACAAAGCGATTCCCCCACATGGTGACTGAAACCTTTATGACCTGTGTGTTTTATAAGGATTCTGGTGTCACTGCGATGGTGGATAAAGGGGGTGGACAAGGTAGGACTGTTAAACCTGCTATGGGTGCCGCATTACGACCGCGTGCCCATACCGCTGAGGGTGATCAAGCAGTTGCTATGCTTAGTGCACAATGGGTGCCAGCGGTTAGGAGAACCAATACCCATCATAGGTATGTTGATCCATAGGGTCAAGTCCTTAACACATTTAGGATTGAATCTGGCCATGGCATTTGGCGAAAAGATGGGCGAGCGTGACCTCGCCGAAAGAATGAAGGAAAAATTCAAGCTTGCCAAGAAACTGTGTGGGTACTCAATTTCCAGTATAACTGACCTTGCAATTAAGGTTGCCACCAAAATTTTGGCTGAGAAAATCATGAGGAAGTGTCGCGTAGATGAAGTGCCAGCACTTGTTGTCTCATTAGCAGCCCAATGTGCAGAGGGTGTACAATTTAATTGGGCGCGCTACATCTGTGGGGAATTCCTCGCAAACTATAGAAAAGCACAAGACGAGAGTAAGACCTTCCATTACGCCTGGCTCTTACTCTCAATTATGCTGGTCACATGGGAATTACTGGAGGACAGAGAGTTTCCTCTGGTCGAGTCAGAACTACCAGAACCAGTGAAGTTCGCTTTGATCTGGGCCACAAAGGAAACCGTGAGGGTCAGGGATGCAAAAATATTTTGGGTGTTGATGGAGGCAAGCATCTGCACCGTGATCAACCACAAGTCGAGGCCATCCAAAACTGTCTTTAAGAAGTTGTTAGGATATGTGGAGTTCAAAGCAAACTTTCACTATGTCTCCATCCGAGCACGAAAGGACCCTAAGCAAAAATGGTATGATCTTCCATACTTGGCAATGAACAATGTAATTGCAGTGGCCTTGGAGAGTTGGCCATTAGAGTGGCGCATGGCGTCAGACTTGTCAGTTGGGTCTAGTAAGTCTGCCACAAAGTAGAAGAAGGAAGAGGCCCGGTTGAAGATGCAATAGTTGGCCGTTAGAAGGAAAAAGGAAGCTGAAGAAAAAGCTAAGGCAAAGCACGCTGCTAAGAAGTAAGCCGAAGAGGAGGAAGAATAAGAGGAAGACCGCGACTCTGACATAAGTCAGAAGTATCCTTCACCCCAGATGGAGGAAGATGAGCAGCAGTCAGGACAGGGAGGTGCAGACCCGGAGACCACTCCATTGTGGGTTAAGCGCACTAAGGAGAAGGAAAAAGTAGGGCCGCAGAAGAAGTCCAAGGCCAACAAATCATCACTTGACCCGATCACTTTGACTCAAGGTGATCTGAAAGATATCAGGGACACAGTGAGGGATGTGACTGCGGAACTACTACAACAGTTCGAGCAGCAACAAAAGCAAGCCTTGGTCTCCATTCAGACGAGTTTGCGCGAGCTGCAAATCCAAGCTACTCAAGTGCAGACCAGTGTGGGACAATGTAGCACGGTGTCAACTAGCTTGGCACCTAGGACCTCAGATGCAACGGAGCTGGTCCTCTCGTTGGATCCCTGGGCCATTGTGATGCCAGATGGAGCATTAACTATAGAAGTGGAAGCTGACAAGGCCACCGTCAATGCCCTCAATAAGGTTGGGTTGAACTTGGCCGCGCTTCCAATTGAAGCCCTTTACACCCTGCAAGACGGTGTGATCACAGAACCTTGGGCTAGAGAGCAACACGCATTGAATGTGATTAGTGAGCAGAAGGTCAAGAACACCCAGATGTTCATAGAAAAGACTTTCGCACTTGATCTCCTTAAGAATATCACAGAGAATGATGAGCACACCATCGTTGTGGTAGTTGAGGCTTGCAAAACTGTTCCAGATCTGAATATCCCAGAGGATGCGCCAGTCGAGGCAAGAATTCAGAAGCTCATTGTGGGTGTGCACGATGCAAGGACAGAACTGGCTAAGGTTTAGTTTGAGTTGAACCTTAAGATCATGGAGCTCGAGTTGAGGGCCCAGCCGTTGACTCCACCGAAAGTCAGAGAGCAGTGCGAGGCAGCTGTCAAGGATGTAGCTTCCCAGTAGAGGCCACAATAAAGGAGTGCACTTCACTCTTCGAGCAGCCACTCGAACTAGTTACCAGCCTGCAGGAAGATCCCAACGTGCAACAACTAGAAACAGAGGCAAGGGAACTGCAGCAGAAGTATGATGAGGTCAAAGTGACGGCGTGCACCGTCGCCATCACATAGAGGTTGGTGAAGCTATAGGAAGCGAAGGCACTAAAGGAATAGGTGGACACAGCACAACGCAAGGAGGCAGTACTGAAGGCTAGGTTGGGGCCTTGGCTAGATGAAGCCTATGTGCTCACAACCTCCATTGAAGGAAAATTGGCTATTCTACATGCAACGTAGCAGAAAATACAAGCAATTAGCACAAGACCAGTGACAGGGCAACTGGTCGAGCAGGCTAAGCAGGTGGCAACGCAGTGTACCGCCAAGGTTGCAGTAGTACAAGTGGAGCTAGGAGGTCTTTGCGACAAGATCTCCACGCCAATAGAGTGAATCAAGGGTGAGTCACCAGATTTGTGTTGGGGGCCTGTTGGGAACGGGTCCCTAAGGTTAATTTTGGGGTTATAAGCCTAAGTTTTGGGGCTAAAGGCCCAAGTTTTGTATAAAGAATGTAAAGTCTCTGCATTTTCTAGTCACGAAGTGTGAAGATGTAAAGATTCATCAAGGGTTTCCGCCCTTAGTTTAGGTAACTTGTGTCGGCTTTATAAGATCCACCCTTGGTCTGCAGACCATGGGAATGTATAAAAAGGTGAGTCTTAGAAGAGTCTAAGGTAATCTTTAGTTCTTAGTAGTTTTCATAAATTGATTGATGTAATGGATCTGTGAGGGCTAAGAGTGAAGAGTCATAGCATAAGAAAGAGGCTCTGCAGCTGAGTGCGCAGACCCCTGCAGTTGTGTGCGCAGACCCCTGTAGTTGTGTGCGCAGGGTAGTTAGAGTCTGTAAGAGAGATCTGAACATCAATAATGAGAAGTATTGTAGAATTACCTGTGTATGAGCTATTTTACTTCTGTTATGAATGCATGCGATTATGTTATGTGAATAGCGAGTTTATGATTTAATGCTATATTGATGCACAAAACTATATGTGTTGCTTTGTCATATGGACACAAGTAAGAATATTTATTTACGTGAAGATAATCATACTGCATGTTAAAGTTATCCAATACTTAAGCTAATCTGGGTAAATACAGAAGAAAGGTTAATTATAGAGGCATGTAAGTGACTGATATACTGATCCGGATTTAAACAGGAACGCAACAAATTACAGAGATAACCATATACACAAAGATGCAGCGGAAATAATACTTCATTTCATTAATGGAAAATACTGAAATATGCTTACAACCAGAAATGGAAATAAACCAGCTAGGGCGATGGTAGCTTATCTCTGAGAAGAGATGTGATGGCTACATGCCTCTGAACTATGTTACAATGAGGCTCGAAGGCCTATTTATTGTTGAGAAACAATGGAAAAAACCCTTAACATTCCAAAACCTAACCCTAGGAGATGAAACGCCAAACTGTGGGCCCCGTTTGGGGTAAATTGGTACATCAACTTCCCGGGGTCGTAACTTTGGCATATAATCTCCGTTTGACGCGTACAATAGCTCATTAGAAAGATCTATCCGAGCACTATCATTGTTGGAACGGGCAACATCGGTCCATTCCTTAGACCCATGTTGCCCCCGGATTCCCCAAAAAACATCGTTTAGGGCCTCAAAACGGCTCCGGAAGTTCAGGACCCGAAAAACTACTAAAAATAGTAAGTTGTGCTACAATTAAGGAAAATGAAAATGCTGAGAAAGACAATGGTGGGGGTCCAGGTGGACTTGGCAGGTGGCCACCAATATCCACCTGGATCATTCCTCCCCCCTTATGAAGCAATGGTCCCCATTGCGTTGAGCTCCTCCATGAGATGAGGAAACTTCTGCTGAACTTGTTCCCTAGTGAGCCACTTGCCCTGCTGAAGGAGTTGGCCTGCTTTGACAACTCGATACAGTTGGATATTCTGTTGGCGAGTGTTCTTGATCTGTGTGTCCATGATTCGATCAGTTGCAGCTTGTTCCATGCAATCTGGATTTAATTCTGTGGGTTTGAGCTGTTCTGCAATGTCGGATGTGTCTAGCAATGGTGGAAAGTATGGCCGAAGGCGGTCCACATTGAACACTGGGTGCAGGCCAAGGAATGGGGGAATGTTGAGCTCAAATGCATTGTCTCCCATAGCCTTAGTAATGGTGTAAGGACCATATCGGAGTGGTCTCAATTTCCGATAGGCTCCATTAAGGCGTTCCTTTTGCAAATGCAACCAGACTTTGTCGCCCACCTGAAACTTGTGTGGCACCCGATGTTGATCATGTCGCTGCTTGTACTTGGCATTTGATTTCTCAATAATGTCATAGACCTGCTGGCGAATATGTTGGATGCGCTCAATGAAGCTGGTGGCCTTATCTGTTTCGGACTGGACATGAGCTGAATTCATGTGAGTAGCTGCAAGTGGCATGGCCACATCAATGGGGCATAGTGGTTGGAATCCTAAACCCACCTGAAAAGGGCTATGGCCAGTGGAGCTATGAAGAGCTCGGTTGTAGCTGTGCTGAACATAGGGGAGGCTCTCGTCCCATGTGCGTGGATGCTTTGAGTTATACATGCGCAGAATGTGCACAATCATCCTATTGACAACCTCTGTCTGGCCATCAGTTTGAGGATGGAAGGCTGTGGACTTCGTGAGATTGGTGTCCAGCATTGACCAGAGACTGGACCAAAATGTGCTGAGAAACCGACTGTCCCGATCTGAGATGATAGACTGTGGGATCCCAAAGTGCACCCACACTCGTTCAAAGAAGAGTTTAGCAGTGGCTTCTGCTGTGATATTCTTCTTGCAGGCCACCATAATGGCCATCTTCGAGAACCTGTCGATGACCACAAAAACACAGTCATTTCCATGCTTAGTGGAAGGAAGGCCTGACATGTAATCCATGGAGATGGATTCCCAAGGTCGACTAGGGGTAGGCAACGGGGTATAGAGGTCGTGCTTCTTAATGGTCGGTTTGGCAATGGCACAGGCAGTACATGATCGGATGTACTTCCCAACATCCTGTCGAAGATTCGGCCAATAGAAATAATTTTGCAGTACTGCCACTGTTTTCTCGACCCCGAAATGCCCAGCAGCCCGACTGTAGTGTGCTTCCCAAATCATCTTGGCGCGCTCGCTTGAAGGAACACAAAGGTGACCGAGGTGGCATAATAGGGCATCCTGGAGGTGAAAATCTACAACATGATGACCCTCCAAGAGTGTCTGGTATGTGTGGCCGAATTCTGGGTCGCTTTTGTAGAGAAGTGGCCAATCAGAAGTCTCGTGCCCACAAGAGTTGAGCACGGTGGTCAGCGCCATGATCGGTGGTCGACTGAGGCAATCTGCAACATTATTGGTGCTGCCCTTTTTATACTTGATATTCAAGTGAAACTGTTGCAGGTATGTAGACCACTTCTGATGGCGATCATTCTACAATTTCCCTTGGGTCTGTATGAACTGCAGGGGTCGGTGGTCTGTGTGGATGACCGTTTCCTTCCCCAAAATGTAATGCTTCCATTGTCGGCAGGCTTGTACAATGGAATACATCTCTTTATCATAAGTGGGGTACTTCCGGACTGTGTCTGAAAGCGTTTCACTGTGATATGCCACTGGATGTCCATGTTGAGTAAGGACTGCCCCAATAGCATAGTCAGAGGCATCTGTCTCGACCTCAAATGGTTGTTGTAAATCTGGTAACGCGAGCACTGGTGCCATGCAAAGGCGATCCTTCAACTCCTGAATGCCTTCTGTTGAGATTCAGACCAAAAGAATTTTGCTTTTGCCCCTCCCTTGGTGACTTGACTCAAGGGCCAAGAAATATGAGAAAACCCCAGCACAAACCTGCGGTAGAAGTTGGCAAGACCTAGAAAGCTGCGGAGTTCTATTAGAGTGGTTGGAGAGGGCCAATCCCGAATGACTTGGACCTTGGCTGGATCGACATGCACCCCCTGTTCATCAATGATGTATCCCAGATATTGAACCTGGGTCATGCCAAAAGTGCATTTCTCCAAATTGGCACATAGCTTGTGTTTCCGCAGTGTTTGGAGAACCTGTCGGATGTGTTGGAGGTGCTCTTCCCAACTCTGGCTGAAGATCAGAATGTCATCCAAGTATACTACTACAAAGGAGTTGGTGAATGGCCGCAAGATGTCATCCATTAGCCTCATAAAGGTTGCAGGAGCATTCGTCAATCCGAAAGGCATGACCAACCATTCGAAGAGGCCCTCCTTGGATTTGAAGGCAGTCTTCCACACATCTGAGGGTTAGATTGGTACCTGGTGATATCCTGACTTCAGATCGATCTTGCTGAAATATTTCGCCCCCTTTAGTTGGTCTAGGAGGTCATCAATCCGCGGGATCGGGTACCTATTACGGACAGTGATCTTGTTCAACGCCCGATAGTCAATACAGAGTCTCCACGTCCCATCCTTCTTCTGTACCAACATGATCGGGCTCCCACAGGGCGATGAACTCGGACGGATGTGACCTTTCTACAGGAGCTCCTGAATCTGCCTCTTGATTTCATTGTTCTCCAGAACGGAGCACCGATAAATTGGTCCATTGGGTAGCGGTGCACCTGGGGTCAGATCGATGGAGTGCTTGACTTGACAGTGCAGAGGAACCCCTGCCGGGGAGGTGAAGATGTCTTCGTACTCCTCCACAATCTTGTCCATCTGTAGCTGTTGTGCAGAGGGACCCCGTTTGGAGGCCGCGGCCACTGTCTTCTTCTTCCCTTAAGGGCATATCATCAGGAAAACAAATTTCCTGGTTTTGGAAATGATCTTACTGCATTGTTTTGCAGTAATCAAAGAGATGGTGGCAGGTGGTGCTACCTCTGGTATCCTGAACAACTTATTTCCCAATGTAATAATAATAGCACGGGGCCTTGATTCATACACAGCATGTCGCTTCCACAAGTATGGTTGTCCTAGTAATACATCAAAAACTTCAAGGGGAGCAATGTCACATAATACCTCATCCGTGAAGGGCTTGATGTTGTATGGAAGGCGACACTGCTGACTCACGCGAAGATTTCGCCCTTGGTGAAGCCACCCAATGGTGTATGGTTGTGGATGTGCTGTGGTCGGTAAGCCCAACCGCTTCACGACCTCTGCCGAAATGAGGTTCTTTTGACTCCCGCTATCAACAATGAACTGTATCGGGGAGCCCTTTACCCACATCTGGGAGTGGAAGAGACGCTCCTCCTCCTCTGGATCTTCGGGTTCATTTTTCTAGATCTTTGCGGTAGCAACAGTGGCGCTGGGATCCGCATCAATGATCTGCTTCCCTTTTTCATACCCCTTATCGGGTTCTGACTCAGAGTCGAAACATGCATCTAATTCTGAAACCTTTAGCTCAGCCACCAGTGACTGCTTGGACCGACACTCACTTGTGTTGTGAGTGGAGCTCTTATGGAACTCGCACCATTTTCCAGGGTCCCTTCTCGGCTTCGCGGCGTTGTTCTTTGCTTGCAGCTTCGGCTGGTTGTCTTGGGCTGTCCCGCCTTAGCTCTGCCCTTTGTTCTGTGGTTTAGGGGCACCTTTCCCCTGCTTTGGATTCACAGATCCAAAGTCTCGCTTCTTTTGTTTAAACTTCTGCTCGACCTTGACGGCATATCGGTATGTTGCGCCGAGCGAGGGGATGTTTAGGAATTGTATTTCTTCCTGGATGTACTTGTGTAGGTAGCCACGGTATTTGAGTATCAAATGTTGCTCCGAATCCTTGATACCCAACTTTGTGCGAAGGGTATGGAAAAGATTGGTGAACTCTGGCACGTCTTGGTCCCTTCCCTGCCACAGCATGGTCCACTTTATGTATTCATCCTCATAGCTTCCGACAGGGTAGTACTGCTCCTTGATGGCATCCCGGAACGAATCCCAGGTGGGTGCGGCTGAAAATAGTGAGCCAGTACTTTCATCCTTCTGCTCGCAGTAGGTTTCCCACCAGTCCTTGACGTGGGGGGCTGCTTTGAGAAGAGCAAAAACAATCTTTTCCCGACTCGAAAATTCATGAACAGAAAAATAACCCTCTAGCAGATTTAACCATTTATCTACGGCATCGGCGTCTATTTGACCCTTGAATATGGGGATTTCAAAATTAACTTGTACCTTAAAGGGTGTGGCGTTTCCAGAGGAGCTGCTGGAATCCGATGCGCCGCTTCTGGGTAGTCGCTGAAGGATCTGGGCAAAGTTGTCCATCATCACGTTCCATTGTCGCTCGAGGGCTTCTTCGAGCAAGATTTTGATGGGATCTCCTGCCCCCTCGTCTTTCTTCTCGTCCGCCATGGGAGGCCGTTGGGATTTGCGAGGATGGTCTTGCAAAGGTTCAACCAGTTCAAGCCCTAACTCCTTATATCCCAACCTTGTTGGGGACATGCAAAGAAAAATAGAGAAAAAGCAGACCGCTCTGATACCACTGATCCGGATTTAAACAGGAACGCAACAAATTACAGAGATAACCATATACACAAAGATGCATCGGAAATAATACTTCATTTCATTAATGGAAAATACTGAAATATGCTTACAACCAGAAATGGAAATAAACCAGCTAGGGCGATGGTAGCTTATCTCTGAGAAGAGATGTGATGGCTACATGCCTCTGAACTGTGTTACAATGAGGCTCAAAGGCCTATTTATTGTTGAGAAACAATGGAAAAAACCCTTAACATTCCAAAACCTAACCCTAGGAGATGAAACGCCAAACTGTGGGCCCCGTTTGGGGTAAATTGGTACATCAACTTCCCGGGGTCGTAACTTTGGCATATAATCTCCGTTTGACGCATACAATAGCTCATTAGAAAGATCTATCCGAGCACTATCATTGTTGGAACGGGCAACATCGGTCCATCGGTCCATTCCATGGACCCATGTTGCCCTCGGATTCCCCAAAAAACGTCATTTAGGGCCTCAAAACGGCTCCGGAAGTTCAAGACCCGAAAAACTGCTAAAAATAGTAAGTTGTGCTACAATTAAGGAAATTGAAAATGTTGAGAAAGACAATGGTGGGGGTCCAAGTGGACTTGGCAGGTGGCCACCAATATCCACCTGGATCATATACCTATTTAGGGTACGCGAAGGACAGTCATAGACCTTCTCGGAGGTCTAAAGGATGATTAAGAGAAGTATATTGATAAACCTTAAAGGGCTTATCGATCTGCGCAAAGGTAGAACTAGGGTACTGGTGAGCTCCAGTATTGCAGCAATGATGATGCAACTCCTGGGACTCCCTACTTTACTTTTATCAACCCAGTAGTTAATAACAAACTTGGAAGCGATGGTGCTATATGCACAAGTACTAGCTCTTACTGCAGGCTGTCACTTGATCAGCTGGCACAAGTTCGCTAGGAACTTAAGCCAACTTCTATGAGTTCTTAGAAGAAGCTTTTAACTGTGATGGATGAAAGCTAACTCAAAAGAGTCTAGTCTACTTGCAGAAAGAAAATGAAAGCTGAAAGGAAATGCAAACCCTAGTTTTACCTACTAACCCTACTTATGCAAGAAAAGAGATGTAAGCTACTGAAATGGATGCCATTGCCTATTGAAAAGGTAAAATTCATGTGTTTAAGCTACTTCTGAAGGAAAATATGGAAAAATCATCTTTTTGTATTTTTGAGCAATTTTATGCAGAATTATTATACATGTGTTTTAACTATATTTTACTGTGCAGAGGTTTATTGGTGAAAGGAAATGGAGTGGGAGTTTGTAGGAGGTTGGGAAGGTGTGGAGAGGACCTAAGGGGTCCCTAGCACCCTTCTGGATATTTTCCATTGTGCTTAGATCTCGAAAAATCGCTCGCGTGAACTTCTACATGAGGCTACAGGGGATCTACAGGAAGTTGTACAGGAACAGGCCGAAAGTGGTTTTTAGAGGGTTGATGGTGGAAAAATGGTGGGAAAATGGAAACGAAGGGTGGATAGGGATGTTAAGGGATCTAGGACCTGGTAAATGAAGCTCAGGAGTGATGAAGATGGTTGGATTTGTTCAAGGATGAAGAAAGCAATGTTGCACAAAAATGTAGAAATTAAGGCAAGTGGGGAAGTGTAGTGAATAAGGGAAAGAAATCTTGAGCAAGCGACTGGAGCAGGTTGTATGATGGAGAAAGGATGGGTTGGAGTGTCTTACAGGTGTTCTACATAATACTTTCCAAAACTGATCCAAGCAAATACTAAAAAAACAGAGATTTATCTATTTTGACCTAATCTGACCTAAAAACCAGAAACGTGATGAACAAAAGTTTATATACAGAAAATCATGCAAGGAAGCTATGGAAACTAAGTAAGAACATATCTAAGTATGAAAACACAACTGATATCAACTTTTCCAACTCAAAATCTAACTCTAGCAATTGCATTAGAAGGCAAAAACAGTGTTTTTGTGGCAGCAAGTGTGCCTTGGTCTCAATTCATGGTCCCAAGGAGGGAGAAAGGAGATCAAGGACTACTTGGTAACCTTTTTGTGGATCTTTTCTATTATCAAGCTATCAAATCATCCTGAAGCATGAACAACTATCTTAATCATAAAAAACAACCTAAGTAACAAAGCAAGATTTAACCTATATAACAGAAATTATTCTATGAATGCAGTAAAACACATAAAACTACACAAATGAGGTATTGGGCACTTGGGTTGGGCCCAACCCCAAGAGCTACAGCCTCCTAAGAAAGCTTAGAGCTAGTTCAAAGCTGGATTCATCTTCATTTATCAAAAAATAATAGTTACATCACAAAAACTGTCTGCAAGAAGAAGCTCGAAAATGTGTTGATTACAGGGCTGCACTAAAGTGCAAAAATAGACTATCAAATGGCTAAACTACTAAGGCTTGAAGCCTTCCTATTTATGCAAACGAGGACTCCCAACAGTCCTCCTTAACTTTAGGAGCTTGGCTGCCCAAAACTGTAGTTAACAGCCACTTCACTAGACCTGCTCGGCTGCCCCTTGAAATCATCTTTGGTGGGCTGTTGAACTCCAAGCTGATGGTGGAGAACTCGAGGAAGGGGTCATTTAGTGTAGGAGACACCCCTCCTATAAATCCTCAACCTTGTTTCTTCTAATTTGGTTGCCAATCTACTCATAAATGCCTGATCTTGATCCAAAAATGTCCAAAAATCTGCAATAAGCATGTATTAGACTTTGTGGTAAAGTGACTATTCCCATTCACTCAATTAACATAAATATATTCAAAAGAATGCATAAAACTATGGAGAATGGTGGATTAAATGAGAATAATAGGAAAAATGAGCCCATATAGTTACCCATTTCCGGGGCTCATCATCACCCCCCTACTGAATGTGTTGCTCATCCTCTGAGAAACTAATCTAATTCATCATCTTTGATTGCTTTGACTGCCTCTCTGACATCCTAGGCCTCTGAGGTGATGTCCTCTTCTCTATCATGAAAACCTGCCTTTCTGTCCACTTCCTCCCATTGTATTTGTTCCTCTTCTTCCTTGACCCCTTCTAATAGCCCTAACACTAGTGGAGGGCTGAACTTAAGGCCAATCCAATTGGACTTCAAGTTCTGTATTGATTGTTTGTATAGGGGTACTCTTCTCATAGCCTCCCTCATTTTGGTTGGGGAGTGGTATTCTCTTATTTTTAGACTATGGGACAAGGTATTCCATCTCCTTGTGCAAGCATGAATGCAATTATCACCAAACAGTCTTTCCATGTCTTCAAAGTGAGCAATGGCCTGAGCTTGCCTTTCAACATAGTCAGGTGCAATGTGAGGGTTGTTTGCAAGGTGCCGATAGAAACATATGAGAGCTGGGGGATCTTCTAGTTTTGCCCTTATCATGAGTGGCTCACTTAGTTCCCTGGCCATAATCTTCTGAATCTCTACTGCCCTCTTTTCCTCATGGCTTAACCAAGAAGCCATGTCCATGAGTTGCAGATCTCCTAATGTAGTGTTTGGGTCCCATAGATTCATGTTAGGAAGTGCCAAGTTGTATAAATAGAATTTTGCTAACTTGGCCTTATCTTTAGCTGAACTACTGTCACACAAATGCATAAATTGATTGTAATTCTGGAATGGGATGGTGCCCCTTTGGGCCAATGTGTTAATTTGGAATTGCAACCATTGGTCTTTAAGATATAATGCATAGGATTTAGCAGGTTTCCTACATTTTAAGGCTTCTATCGCCCAGCTGGCCATGTAGACCATTTGGGCTTCTTTTTCTTGCAACTGCTGTTTTAAAACCTGTACTTCTTCTGATGCCTGAGACTCATTTTCTTGCAGCAGTTTCGTTAGCATCTCAACATCAGCTTATAGCTCTCCCTCTTTCTGTTGTTTCTCAGTTTTTTCCTTGTCTGCTAGAGGTCCTTCTTACTGCTGTTGCCCTCCCAAAATGGATAGCCTATCTCCGTTATGAACTTCCTGTAGCTTCAACTGCTTTTTCAGTAGTTCATTCTCCTCCTGTAGCTGGGCTCTTTTGCTGCTTTCTATGTGCCTCACCATGGCCAACTCCCCTCTTAATTCCTTTAGCTTGTCCTCCATGTGGCCTATGTCCTCAACTCCTTTAGATTTGGCGATTCGCATCCATGTGTGTGTTCTAACCCTCTCTTTTTCTAATTCAAAGAATAAAGGTACAAAAAATTTCTGTGGGATGATTTTCCCACCCTCTAACAATTGTAATATGAGCCCAAATTAAGCTAAGGGGTTGGTTCAGGTATTTCTTTGGCTTTGCTCTCCCCGTGTGACTATTTGGATGCCTTCTCCTCCAATTTCTCAGTTTCTTTTAACTCGGCTAGAGTTTCCTGTAGAGATGTTTCAGCTTCCTGTAGAACTGCCTTTGAATCCATCAACTTAATTTTCTCTTTCCATGTGGAGGTTTTTGGGCTTCCTCTTTCATAGGTGATAGATATCTTAGAAGGAGACTCTTCCTTCTTTTTAGTGGGTGTGTCCTCAATGAAAATTGGTTCCTTTGATGGTGGATGGGGTTTGCCCACTTTGATCCTTGTGCTTTTTCTGGCTTTAAAGTACATGGAGGTTTTCCTTTTTCTTTTTCCTTTTTGTTTTGTAGGTGTGCTTAATGCAACAAGCACAGTTGTTGCTTCCCTTGCCAACATTTCAGGAGATGTTTGTTTCTGCTGTTCTTTTTCTTCACTTCCTGTAGAAATCTCTATGCCCATTATTTATGCTTGTGTCACTAATATCTCAGGGTGTTTCTTTTCTTTCTCTTGTCGGGTCCCTGCCTTGGTTGAGGCAGTCTTCTTTTGGGCTTTCTTGTCCTTTTTCTTTCCAATATTTTTCCTTTTTCCCTTCTTTGTTTTTGATGTTGTCTCCTTTTCTGCCTTAGGCTTAGCAGTCTTGTCAAATTCCTCTTTTTCCTTCTGTTCTTTCTCTGTTTTTCCTTCTGCTTGAATGTCTTGTGCTCCCTCATCATTATTCTTCTCAATTTCTTCAGTTTTCTCCTCCTCATCACTGCTGGATGGGCTACTGTCCTCAGTCAAAGTTCTGATGTCATCATCCCTCGACATATTTCTGAAGATTTCCCAAGCTATGGGGATAGTATAGGCGTGTAAGGCATCTTCCACCAATAGTTTGATGAGCCCATGGTGGGTTAACTGATCTGGGACCCCTGCATTTATATTTGTACCACATTCAATTAAAGACTGAAGGAGGAAATATGGGATGCTCAGTTTTCTAGCTGGAGGCAAGTCCATTCCATACCTTAATTCATGTAACAACCTAAAATGATAACCATAAATGATGCTAAACCTCCCTTCACATGTGACATACTTCATTATTTGGTAACTGAATTCACTCTAGAGAGGAGGCAAGCTGGTCCTTCTAACCGCGTTTTTATCTTCTACAGGATGCTCCTCAGGTAGAAAAAATGTCTTCTTAGCAACTTGTCCCAATTATTTCTCTTCTTTGCTCCAAAGGATCCCCTGTGGGAGACCAGTAATTCTATTGATGAAATCAGGTGTAAGTTCTAGGGTCAAACCCCTAAAACTAACTGTGGCATGTGTCTTCAAATGTGGTCTTAGGGACATCAAAAACTCTTCAGTCACCTCCTCATCATAACCCTGAATTCCATCAAACAAGGATATCCAGTTTACCCTAGTGAAAAGGGCCACCACCTCAGGGTGCTCATACAATTTCCTAGAGTTTAAAGGTTCTTTTCTCATGAATCCTTCTAGCATGGTGTTGAGTGCTCTTTTTGTGTTTTAACCAGAAAAGAAAATGCTCAGGTGGAAAAAACAGTGAATCACTGAAACAGAGGATAGTTGAATTCCGTTTTTTCTGAACCCAAGAATGAATTTCCTATGTGCTTCCTTACAACATCAAATGGCAATAATTCCCCTGTTTTAAACTACTGTCACCCCGAATTTGACTTTTTGTTTTTGAAAAGAATTTTTTTTTCTACAGAACAGAGGATAAGGACATAGGTTCTTTTCTCAGCCCGTAGATAGATATGCAAATTCGTTTTTTTCACACACAAAGGCTGGCCTCTACTGCTGCATGTATCTTTCTTACAGGCGAATTTGAAAAAGGATGAAGAGATTTCGGATGCAGAGAGAAAAAGAAACTGTGTAGACTAAGGGAAATATGCAGGCAGACTTTCACTTTTTTCAATGCACACGCAGACTTTCACTCTCTTTTTTCAATCTAATGCCGTGTTTAATTCACCACCTTACTCAAACAAATCATGCATAGAGAAGTTTTCCTAAGCCTACCTCGTTTTGAGCTTGAATTTCGACGAAAATCCTGGGTTTACTTTCTGCATAGCTGTTCTCTACCTTTCCTGTAGAAACCTTCCTATAGAAATCGCCCGGCTCCTGTAGAATGAAACTATGCTCCTGTAGAGCCCAATAGGTGGGAGATTTTTAAAAAACAGGCAGAGGATGACTGGTTAGCTTCTCTGGAAGTGGTAGGTGCGTAATCCAGTCGAGGTTGTCGTGAATGTAAAATGAACAAGGGGTGGTGAATGTTTCAGCTGAGCTGTCTTTTAACTACTGGCGTGATTCGTGGTGAGGAGATGAGGTGGCCGGATGGGTACGCTATCCCAATCCGGACCGTTGGGCCTACGTCATGGTCATAATGTTTCTGCATGCTGTCTGACCGCCATCACCTACCTTTCTCCCATTATCCGCCGCCACCACTACCAGTCCCGAATGATTTTTCCTGAATGGACATACCACACGTGCTGGCTACATATCTGATTGGCAGTTTTGAATTTGACGGGGCTCATTTGAATTCCACGAGGATGTGTAACTGAACGAGGGTGGCCAGTTAACTGGCCACTGATTCCATTCAATCCGAACCATTCCCATAGTCACGCAGCCTTGAAATATGATTCATGTAATTAAGGAATAGGTTTAGGCACTTACCTTCTCAATCGTGGCCATGTTATGCATATTTCAGATTTTGGAACCCATTTCTTCATTTCTGTTGCTGTTTGCACTCTGCATGCTCGGCCTCAGGATTTTTCTGATGTTACATTCAAATAGAGCTCCTTGCATGTTTCATATGCCATACTTTGCTAACCCTATCTCTGGAGTATGTGTTTCAGAGGGATCAACTGTTAAAGGAATCCTATAGGATTTCCTGTAGCTGCTTCTCCTTCTGAAATTCAAGCTAATATTTTAGTAGGGCTACAACTGCTGATGAGGGTCTTAGCTGACAAGGAATGACAGATGGAAGGTTTCAAGTGTGGTGAGTGGAAAGGCTGCTGCTTTGATTTGTCATTAAATTTATTTTTTTTGTTTGCAGCATGAAGGAAACAAAATTTCTGTGTGACTGTGCAGGGACATAAAAACGAGTGTAATGAAGGTGTACAGATATGGAATGGTGACATAGGGTGATGTATGGAGGCAGGGAGGTTCATAGGCCTCATAGACCAATTTCCAACCCTCGGGTCCTCTTCTGAGATCAATTTTGGCTTTTCTGTAGTTTCTACAGGATCCTCCTATAGAAGATACAGAGTGTCCTGTCGGATGTGAAATTTCAGACCAAATGAGACCAAATCTTGGGGAAGGGTAACGGTGATGGATAAATGGACTGTGAGGGATGAATGCAGCCTGGTCATGTCCTCTATCTTTTTCTTGTGCGATCCTCGTAAAACCTGCAATGACCTTCCTGCAACCTTCAATTTATTCAAAAGAAATTAGGTTTATTTCTTTTTTTTTTTCCTGAGATAGCTAGGGCGCCTCCAGGAGGTTTTCACCCTCACTATCTGCCCTGGGCGCCTCCAAGAGGTTTTCACCCAAGGACCTTTTATTTCCTTTTTCTTTTTCTGTGTTTTTTCTATTTTTTCTTTTTTTCTTTTTTTTTGCTCATGGTGTAGGTGGAGTGGTGACAGGGACCTACTCCACTACCAATACTGATTTACCAAGAGTCTCAATGAACTCCTTCTTGGAAAGGGGATTCCTATAGATCTTCAATCTATGCCCATTGACGAGCATGGGGATGGC
The DNA here is from genome assembly GCA_031772625.1 of Pinus tabuliformis. NCBI lineage: Eukaryota > Viridiplantae > Streptophyta > Pinopsida > Pinales > Pinaceae > Pinus > Pinus tabuliformis. The sequence goes on along the minus strand of CM062817.1, from coordinate 1,232,789,112 downwards.
TTCTTCATCAATGGTCTGAATAAGGACTGAACCATTGTCATTGCATGTTTCCACTGTATATGGTCCCAGCCATCTTGTCCTCAGCTTGCCCTTGAAATCCTTGTATCTTGGATCATATAGCAGTGCCTAATCTCCTGGCTGAAATTGCTTTTCTTTGAGCTGCTAGTCATGCCATATCTTTCTTTGAAGTTGGACTACCTCTGAGTGGAGAAGGGCTTGCATTCTCTATTCATCTATTCCATTCAGCTGAAGTAATCTTTCTTATTGTGCATGGTTGAGATCTAGGTCCAGATGAGATGCCAACCTCAATGTGTTATATTCAAATTCTATGGACAAAAAAGCCTTCTTCCCGTAGACCATCTCATAAGGTGTGAAACCTGTTGTAGTTTTCCAAGTAGTGTTATAGGCCCAGGTGGCCTCAACCAGGCAATCTGCCTAATCTTTTCTATTGCTGCTCACTACCTTAATCAAAATCTCTTCCAAAGCTCTATTAGTAACTTCCACCTGTCCATTTGCTTGTGGATGATAAGTGGTGGAAGTTATGTGCTTAATCTTATGATAAGTGAGCAGGTCTTCAATCAGGTTAGAGGTAAACTGACTTCCTTGATCTGTGACTAATTCTCTTGGGTAGCCAAACTTGTAGAAGATTTTTCCCTCAAAAACTCAGCTACTTTTTCTTCTATTGCTGCTTTGTTTGCCTTTGTTTCCATCCACTTTGTCAGGTAAGTCGTGCACACAATGATGTAGGACTTCTGTTTTGAAGGAGGGTTGATGGGACCCACAAAGTCCATGCCCAACTTCTCAAATGGCTCGAAAGTCACTTGAGGCCGCAAGGGAATCTCATCCTTTGGAGTAGGTTTCCCCATCCTTTAACATATGTCACATTGGTTGATGTATCTCCTGACATCTTGATGAAGAGTGGGCTAATAGTACCCTGCCTGTAGAATTTTGAAGGCGGTTCTCTTTGCTGCAAAGTGGCCCCCACAGGGCCCATCATGACAGATTAGGAGGATGTCAAAAACTTCCTCCTCCCTGACACACCGCCTCAAAATCTAATCTGGGCCAAATTTAAAAAGATTGCCCCCAATCCAAGTGAATGGGGCACTTTTCCTCACGACCTTGCTCTTCTCTTTTGGGGACAGGTATGGCGGAAACTATGCTGAAACCAAATAATTTGATATATCAGCAAACCATGGAGAGAGTACTAAAATAACAAACAAGTGTTCATCTGGCATTTGATCATCCACCATCCCTTCTTCACCTGCAGGCAAATCTAGTCTAGATAGAAAATCAGCAACAACATTTTCCTTACCTGGCTTATCAAAAATGGTCAAATCAAATTGCTGCAATAAAAGTAACCATCTAATGATACGAGCGTTTACATCAGGTTTATTCATCAAATACCTAATTGCAACATGATCAGTATGCATGAATGTTTGATAGCTAGTAATGTAGTGTCTGAACTTGTTTAGGGAATGGACTACAACCAGGAGCTCTTTCTCAGTTACAATATAGTTTAACTCTGCCTTGGAAATGTTTTTACTGACAAAATATATGACATACGGTAGCTTCTCTTCAACTTGTCCTAAGATTTCTCCTATGGCTTTGTTCGAGGCATCTGTGTGAATGTGGAAATGTAGGGCCCAGTTTAGACCTCTCAAGATTGGGGCAGTTATCAGCTTACCTTTCAAAGCATCCAGAGCCTCTTGACAGTTTTCAGTCCATATGAACTTAGCATCTTTTCCCAAAAGACCAAACAATGGAGAGGCTAGCTTGCTAAAATCTTTAATGAATCTTCTATAATATCCTGCTAAGCCTAGAAAAATTTGAACATCTCTTACCTTTGGAGGAGGCGGGACCCTTTGGATGATAGCAATCTTGTTGGGATCCACCTGTAAACCTTACTGAGAAATTGTATGAACTAGCACGGTCCCTTCAGTCATTAGGAATTCACATTTATCAGGATCGAGGGACAGGTTCATTTCAGTACACTTGGCTAAAACTTTCCTCAGGTTAGTCAGAGCTTCCTGGAAGTTAGAACCATAAGGGGTAAAGTCATCCATATAGATTTCCACTGAATCATGAACCAGCTCAGCGAATATACTCAGTACTGCTCACTGGAAAGTAGCAGGAATGTTGCATAACCCAAAGGGAAGGACCTGGTAGGCAAAGGTACCCCATGGACAAGTGAAAGTGGTCTTATCTTGGTCTTCCAGGCTGATTTGGATCTGATTATACCCGATAAAACCATCTAACACTTGATCTATGAAAGGTAAAGGGAAATGGTCATTCTTGGTGGCTTTGTCAAGTTCTCGATAATCTACACAGATTCTCCACTTCTCTTTTTTCTTCGGCACAAGCACCAAAGGAGAAACCCACTTGTTGTCAGAGATGGGGTAGATGAATCCTGCATCTAGCAACTTTTGCAGTTCTTCTTTGACAATGTCCTTAAGGGTTGGATTCATCCTCCTTTGAGGCTACCTGACTGGTTTACAATCCTCTTTAATGTAAATGTGATGGGTACAGACTGAAGATTGGACTCCTTTCATCTCCTTATAGCTCCAAGAAAAAGCATCCAAATGGTTGTTCAATAAGCTACACAACTCTTTCTCCTGAGAGGGGGATAGGGATGATTTGATCTTCAAGGTTATTTTAGGGCCAAATTCCACATTCTTAACTTGAATAGAAATCAGATCAGCCACACAGAGATCAACTAAAGCACTGGCTTGGGTTTCTTCCACCAACTCTTCTAATGGCAGCACACTGGGGGATGGATTTTGAATCAAATTCTCAATAAGATCATCCTCAGTTTGAGGACCTCCCCTGGTGGCTTCCACTGTGCATAATGGTGCAGAGTAGACTTCATCCTCATCTTCGTCCCCCAACCAGAGAGGTAAGTCATGTTCTAGCAGAGGTTGGGCAGGAGGATATAGGACTAGCTGTTTGGACATATGCCCATTCTTGATGATCATTCTCCTAGCTCAACAACTGATGTAAGCATCTGCAGTAGCTAACCAAGGCCTTCCCAAGATGAGGGGATACCCATTGAGTTTTTCCTTTGGCTGAAGGACAAAGAATTTAGCAAGGTACTCCCAGGAATCAATGGAGACCATGACATCTTCCACAATCCCCTCAGGAGTTACAGTGGAGTGGTCTGCCAACTGTTGTACTGTTGAGATCTTTCTTAGGAAACTTTGAAGGTTGAGTTTGAGCATAGTGTCCCTAGTCATTACGTTAATGGCAGCCCATAGATCAATCAAAGTGTGGTGGATTATGGTGCCATTGATGTGGACATCGACTACAGGATTCCCAGGGTCCAGATATTTTGGATAGATTACCTGTCCCAACATTAGGTCAGACAGTTGTCTTATGACATTGATAGTTGGGGCATCTCTCTTGCACTTTCCTAGGTGCTTGAAACACTTCTCTTTGATCAACTTGTTGTAGATTGGTACATCTTTTATGGCCTGGAGAAGTGGTATTTTCACACAAAACTGTTTAAGTTATCCCAAAAGTTCAGTTTCTTCTGGGTTTGGTTGCGTGGTTCCAGTGAGTCTCTCAAGAAAGGGTGGAATGGCTTTGGGTTCACTTTCCTGATTCTCTTTCTCATCCTCCTTAGGAGGAGGTTGGCTATCTGGGAGGACCTTCCCAGATCGTAGGTTGATCTCCTAAATCTCCACAACATAGGTAGGGCATGTTGCTTCTCCAGTATATACTTGTTGGGCCTGTCTGTCATTAGGGTTCGGGTTCGGTTGAGCAGGTATTTAGGGTTGTCTTGGAGGAGCAGGAGGTAATGGTTGTGGTTGAGCAGGTGGTGGAGGCAAAAGAGCGGGAGGAGAGTTGTATTAGGGCCTCCACCCCTGATGAGGTGCATTCCACTGAGGTTGTGGCTGAGTGTGAGAATGAAACAAGTGAGCAGCTGGTTGAGTATGGTATTGAGGAGGATACGACCAAGGAGGGGGTGTGGACTAGGAAGGATGAGTAGGGGGACCCCAAGAAGGCATGGAAGTGGCTTGATTGGGGTTGTAATAAGTCTGGGATGTCCCTTGCATTCCCTGCTAGTAAGGTCTGGGTCAATGTGGCCTCCTTTGGTTCATGAAGTAGAGTGGTTGAGTGGCTCCTTCAACCCCTTGGTACATAGCTTTAAATCCGGGCAAGGAAGGGCACTGATTTGTAGGATGGTCTTCTTCACAGACAAAACAAACTTCTACTGAGTGCAATGGACATTCATTCCTAGGATGCTTTTTGGTGCACCTGGGGCAAAAGATGGCCAAAGCCCTCTCAGCTTCCTCTTGCTTCTTTTGGATTCACAAGGTATCCATTTGCATGGAAATGGTCTGTCTCATCTTGCTTTTGAAATCTTCTATCTGATTTGCAAACTCATTTTTAAGGAATGAACTAGATAAGGGGGTACTAGCTAAGAGGTTACTTCCCCTACCTCTTTTTCTAGCTACCCTAGAATGATTTCTAAATACAGTATTTATGTCATCATAAGGTAGCTGGTAGATGTCTCCCCTGGCCAGCAAATGGAGGGTATCTAGAAGGTCTTCAGGGACTCCTCTGAGCAGAACCAACTTCAGAGATTCGGGGTCAAGTGTACACCTGGCCCTTTTATAACTGAGTTGAAATCTCTCTTCATAGTCTTCTAAAGATTCATCACTTCCCTTGGTCATTCGAAAGATTTCTTCCTTTGTATCTTTTGACCTACAGTAGTCCCGATATTTTTTGTTAAAGGATTGCTGCATCTGAGCCCAAGTTGTGATACTGTTTCCAAGTAGCCCCATGAACCAGCACAGTGCTGCATCCTTGAGGGTAGAAGGAAAGAGTTTCAACTTTTTCTCTTCTTCTACATGGTCATAAGTTCAACAAAGGACAACAAACTCAAACAAGAAGGTATCAGGGTCTTCAATAGTCATTCCTTGGAAGTGAGGTAAGGCTGAGGGACTTATGTTTTTCATTTTTGTGTCCCCATTGGTCTCTCGAATGGGAAAGGCACCTTCTACTCTCTCCCCATTTCCTCTACCATTTCTGTTTTCAGCCATGGTCTTAGGAAGAATGGTTTATTTCTCTTCTTCTGTTATAGGATCTTCGTATATCTCTGGAGGTTCACCTATAAGTTCTTTTGGATCACTGCCACCAAATAAGAGAGAAGGGTGACTCAGTGATGTGGTGGGGGTGTTGGGTAGGAATTTCCCTGAATTGTCTCTGTTCCTACGAGGCATGAAAGGAAGTCTCTCTTTTGGGTGATTTTTGTTTCTTTTTTCTGCTTGTACCTGCAAAAACTAAAATAGATTGAACTGCAAATTGCAACTAACTGAAATCTATCTTGCTGAAATGAAAATGCAGAATTGAAATGAAAGGAGGAAAGGACTAATCTATGTTGCTGAAATGAAATTGTAGAATTGAAATGAAATCAGGAAATACTAATCTATGCTTGCTGAAATGAAATTTCTGAATTGAAATGAAAGCAAGAAATACTAATCTACACTTGCTGAAATGAAATTGTGGAATTGAAATGAAAGCAGGAAATACTAATCTACACTTGATGAAATGAAATTGCAGAATTGAAATAAGCAGGAAATGGTCTAATCTACTTTTGCAGAATTGAAATGAAACAACTACTCTACTCTTGCTGAAATAAATTACTTAGCAGAAGGTTGTGATAGAAAATAGAAGAAAAGCAGTAATCACAAAATACTCTGACACTTCCCCGACAACGGTGCCAAAAATATGATGAGCTCCAGTATTTCAGCAATGATGCTGCAACTCTTGGGACCCCTACTTTACATTTATCAACCCGGTAGTTCGTAACAAACTTGGAAGCGACAGTGCTATATGCACAAGTACTAGCTCTTACTGCAGGCTGTCACTTGATCAGCTGGCACAAGTTCGCTAGGAGCTTAAGACAACTTCTATGAGTTCTTATAAGAAGCTTTTAATTGTGATGGACGAAAGCTAACTCAAAAGAGGCTAGTCTACTTGAAGAAAGAAAATGAAATCTGAAAGGAAACGCAAACCCTAACAAACCCTAGTTTTACCGACTAACCCTAATTGTGCAAGAAAAGAGATGTAAGCTACTGAAATGGATTCCATTGACTATTGAAAAGGTAAAATACATGTGTTTAAGCTACTTTTGAAGAAAAATATGGAAAAATCATCTTTTTGTATTTTGAGCAATTTTATGCAGAATTATTATACATGTGTTTTAACTATTTTTTACTGTGCAGAGGTTTATTGGCGAAAGGAAATGGAGTGGGCATTTGTAGGAGATTGGGAAGGTGTGGAGAGGACCTAAGGGGTCCCTAGCACCCTTCTAGAGATTTCCACTACGCTCAGATCTCGAAAAATCGCTCGCGTGAACTTCTACAGGAGGCTGCAGGGGATCTACAGGAAATTCTACAGGAAGTTCTACAGGAATAGGCCGAAAGTGGTTTTTAGAGGGTTGATGGTGCCAAAATACACAAAGGAGGTATTGGGCACTTGGGTTGAGCCCAACCCCAAGAGCTATAGCCTCCTAAGAAAGCTCAGAGCTAGTTCAAAGCTAGATTCATCTTCATTGATCAAAAAATAATAGTTACATCACAAAAGCTGTCTGCAAGAAGAAGCTCGAAAATGTGCTAATTACAAGGCTGCACTAAAGTGAGAAAATAGACTATCAAATGGCTAAACTACTAAGGCTTGAAGCCTTCCTATTTATACAAATGAGGACTCCCAACAATCCTCCTTAACTTTAGGAGTTTGGATGCCCAAAACTGCAGTTAACAGCCACTTCACTAGACCTGCTCGGCTGCCCCTTGAAATCATCTTTGGTGGGTTGTTGAACTCTGAGCTGATGGTGGAGAACTCAAGGAAAGGGTCATTTAGTTTAGGAGACACCCCTCCTATAAATCCTCAGCCTTTTTTCTTCTAATTTGGTTGCCAATCGCTCATAAATGCCTGATCTTGATCCAAAAATGTCCAAAAATCTGCAATAAGCACATATTAAACTTTGTGGTAAAGTGACTATTCCCATTCACTCAATTAACATAAATATATTCAAAAGCATGCCTAAAACTATGGATAATGGTGGATTAAATGAGAATAATAGGCAAAATGAGCCCATATAGTTACCCATTTCCGGGGCTCATCAGGTATAAAACGACATCACAGCCATCTCAGGGTGCGGAAACTTGGTTCCTGCATCCCCCCATACTGCTTCAAGTGAGACTTCAGTCTGTGCTCCACGGATTGATGCCGAAATGGCCAGTAGTGTAGGGATTTGCTTGGCTAATTAACATTGAACATGGGTCAGGGCCCATTAAGACAACATTATATATTTCATAATGTATTGTTAAAGTGTATAGAAATTATTGTATTTGAAATATTTTTATATTTCTTATCATATTTAGAAATTTATTACAATAAATTCTTTAATATCTAGTTGTGGTTTTACATAAAATATAAGGCATTGTCTAATCATTATAAGTTTTGGAGTTCTTGGTAAAAAAAAATTGTCAAATTTGGACCTTTGTTGCTTAAAATGTCTTTTTGACTACATATATGGATTCAACGCTCTGAACAACCATTGGGAAATTCAAATTGTGGTGAGTTAATAACTCAAACTTGTGCTTCCAAGAAATCCATGCAGGATTCTAGGAAAATTAAATCGAAAAATATATTGGAAAACCTTCCAAAACGTATAAAAGATAAACCATGGAAAAATATAATGATTAATATTTTAATTATATTTAAAATAAAATAAAATAAAAAATTAATAAATTTTATAATTTATGTCTGTCATTCATATTGTATTGAAGAAAGTCTTTCCGTAAAAAGTCACATTGAGATTGTTGGGTCCGTTACCCACCAATTTGTAGGTGATATCCCTAGGAGAAAAATTTTCTCCAAGATGGTCCTCAGCAGGAAGCCAACAACCCCTTGTAGCCACCAACTAGCTCGTTGTGTCACTTCTCTGCCATCTGAGCCAACCATGTGCTCCCTCACCTATATGTCATGATCATATGTTTGAAGGTGGGCATCCCAAACCTAAAGGTATGCCTTGTCATTTAGTAATTGATTATTGTAGTTTACTTATCATGGAGACTTTTGGGCATGAATTAATGGGGGGATTCGGCGGAAAGAGTGGGTTAGGTATGTGCTCTTATCCCCTAGACCTATTTTGGATGTAACCCTTGGACCCTAGTCCCATGGGATCTCTTTTACTCACGAAGTGCCATGTGGCAGTGATGACGTCATAATCGATGATCGACAATCGAAGGTCAAGAGAAAATCAACACTTTGTAACATTTTCCACTTTAAAAAGCTGTGATTGAAAAGTTATGATAGAGGATCTAGTGCGCGGTCGTTAAGACTTAAATAAATAAGAAGCTAAAGCATTTAACAAATGGAAATAGCCCCAGACAACAAATAAAATGCCTATCACCTCAAAGCTAAGCAATAAGGTCACAACCCTCGGTCCTATGGTGAAGAAATGTGAGTAGGGGCTAAAGCAAAAGGAGCCAGGACAAAAGCGGAAATTCACTTTAAATCACGTTATAAAGGGGCGTTGATAGCATTAAGTCGATAATCATTGGCCCGATTATATAACATAATAAATGCCAAAGGATAAAGTGCAAAGGGATAATGAGTATTGGTGAAACAATAAGGCCGAAACAGGGCGGAAAATTCTCAGATAAGACCAATGCAAAAGTGTAAACAAATGTATGAGTGGACAACTATTGAATCATAGGAAAAGAGGGATGGTAGTTTGGAATAGACAATAAAAAAACTGGTGTGAAAACAACTACAACCACTCAAGATTTAAAGGCAGAGGATCAACATTATTGAACCAATTTATAGATTTAAAAGCTGAAGATTTTCTAGTAGATCTAAATTTCTTGCAATTTTCCAATGTTTGTTTCTATCTTTAGTTTATTATTCATATTTTTTCTTGAAATTATTAGATATTATTTTGAAATGAATTCCTTTTTCGAATTCAAAGTTAGTTCAATAGAAAGTCTATAAAAATTTTGTAATAAAACTTAGTAGGGGTTGGAATGTGTTGGATTATGTTGGAACTTATATGAAGAAAAGAGTTGTACATTGATGTAAGTCGTCGATTGTACTAAAAGTGATAAATTTACAAAAATATAGAGAAAGTTTGTTCCGGGATTCCCATGTCAAGCAATTGGTGATGTGTTCTTTCATGTAAAACTGTTTCTTTTTCTTAGTTTCAATATGTTTTTTCCCTCTTTATTGTTGCAAGAAGATTAAGGGCTGAATTTGCTTAAGTGTACTATGCTCTAGCTTTTTAACAATATCAACGTTTTCCTTCTGATATTAAATATAGAATTCATCTGTGTATGCTCTATATTTAACTGAAATTAAATCATATTCATCCTATTCACACCAAAAGAACTCTATAAGATCCAAGAGTTTGCCTACCCTACCCTATTATAGTTCCTCTGACATTTTTGTAAATGATTACTCAAAATTTTATGACTCCATGCCCAATGGACTCTTCCAACATCTTTCAACCAAAATTTTGAAAAACCCACCTCAAATCTTAATAACTAACCTAAGATCTTAAAAACAGAAATCTAAATCAGACAGAGAGATCCCTCTCTGAAGCTAGAAGTGCTAGATCCCAACTTTAAAAGTGGTTTTTTGGTTACCTCTGGGTTTCTCTCCTCAGCCTAGGGAAATTACGGAGTGATAACATTCTGGCGACCATACTAGGGAATGAAAGGTTCTATATTCCCCAGGAAAGACTATCAAGTTTCAGATCTGAATGTTGATGGTGGAAAACAGTCAGAAATATGAAGGTTGAACCATTCACCTGGTGACTCCAATCAAGTTTCAACTCAATCCAAAGACTCCATTGGCAGTAGGATCCAGAAATTATGGTTTCAGTAGAAATTATATTGGCTCAAGATGGATCACAAGTATACAAGATATGCTCCTATCCATCACATTCATATTCTAGGCTTTCCAAATCACATGCTTGGTGTAGGTTGGCAGACTTATTTACCTAGATTCAAATATAAAAAACGAGATAATGTTTCTTTGCATCTGATTAGGTTTCATATGCATATCTGTAAGATTAAAGTTGTTTTTCATGAAGTTTTTCTCACGAAAATTTTCACAATATCCTTGGAGGGAAATGCACAATCATGGTACTAAAGATTGCCAAATGATTGATTATATTCTCTTAAAGATTTTCATATAGTATTTTATGAGAGATATAAAGAACATCATCCTTCTTTGTTGTTGGTCAAAGATTGTTGCACACATTTTGACAATTTTATTGAGGATTTGGAAATTTTTATGAAGATGATCAATTTACGGATGATGATATTATAGAGGCTATTCATGATAACCCTTTTAACCATTAGGAAGAAGAAGTAGAAACTAGCTATCATCTTATTCAAGAAAACTTCCAGCAAATAGTACCTTTTCTCTTGCCTGAAAATCAATATCCTCATGTAGAAAGTTATGATTCATCTTCTGAGTTTGAAGAAAATTTGCAATGGTCTTGTCAAATGTTAAGTTACCAAGGGAAAGAATAGGATTAACAATCAAAATTTTACCAACCCTTTTATCTCCTAGGTTTTATTCCAAGAAGAAAATGATCAAATTATGAGTTTTGAAATTGTAATATGGAAATTCAAAATAGTGAGCTCATTTTAAATGGTGATGAAGGTATTATTTATGAAAGCAGTGAATTATATAATGGTAGAAATACTCCACAGTTACAAGAGGATAATGAAGAGCAGGGTTTTCTAGTCCCTTTGAGTGTAGACCTTTTTGTTATTCAATATGTGGCTGCCTCAATTGAAGATCTGCCTCTAGATTTAGATAATGAAGAGTTTGTTGATGAAGAATAGGTTGTCCCAATCCAATGGATGTGCACATTATTGTTGTGAATAGGGTTGTTTCCTCAATTGAAGAGGGAAATAATAATGAACTAAGTGCTCCCATTTCTCTAGAACAGAGTCCTCTTACCGATCATTAGCTGAAGATAACCGATTATGTTTTTAAAGATTTGAAACCATTGAATGAATATTTTTGTCATCCCATGGTAGTTTTTTGTAGGATTTATGGAAGCTTGTACCCTTTACCAATTTTGGTTTTCAGAATTTGTTGAATCTTGAGTTTCCATTCTATTTCTTCGTATGTCTGCTCAAGGTAACTATGAGCAAAACTCAGTCAAGCAACCATTTTCTTGATTGTCTACATTGGAGAGAAGAGATCACATAGTTTATATACTTTCAACAGGTGTGGACAACCATCATCAACGTTTGAAGCCCAAGGAGAAGGCCCTAAGACTTTGGTGATGTGTTGTCAAATTTATTATTTCCTTTAAATTTTTCATCTTTGTAACCAATTTTTAGTCAGTTGAGTTTTAGTCTTTTGCTTTTGATTCCATTGCCCAAGGGAGAAGGCTACTGATCTACGATGTTCTTGACACCTCACAAGGAGGATGCCATCCCCATTGGAGCCAATGTTAGGACCATATAATTTAGGTTTGAAGTGTCTCCTTCATGTTATTCATTTTGATAATTTTATGGTCACTTTAGCCTATGTATCACTAAGGTGTCATAGCCTAAAGGTTTACTTTTCAAAGGAGCCATTTAGTTCTTGAATTCCTGTGGTCAAGACAAGTCTGAAAGTTTGGGGGTTTTTTTGAATATAAATTCTAGTTCATATCATGTTGTAGGTGCTTTCATTGGAAATTTCTTAGAAGAAACTTTCCAATGGTATATCTGGTTCTTCAAACTGACTTCCGGATCAAAAGATAGAACAAGTTGAAGTTTTTCTCCTCAAAACTAGAAAACAAAGGAAAAACATGAAAAAATTTTAAGTTTTGGGTATTTTCCTTCTGCCACATGTCATATCGGTGTGACATCAGAGAATTTCCGATGTTTTCATATCGAAAGGATATGTAAGAGTCACATTGGAGCAAGTGGTGATCGACAAATTGCAAGTCCAATGCATATCGGCGTTCAACAATCGACGAATTGCAAATGTTGCGATATGAAAAGTGCGATATGAAATGTTGTGATTTAAAAAGTGCGATATGAATATGCCAATAGTGTTAAAACTGTCAGGAAATATGTTGATAGTGTTAAAAATGTCGAGAAATATGTCGATAGTGTTAAACCACCAGGGAATGTCGAAACATATTAACAAAGGATGTCATCGAAAAACCAAAGTAGGACAGGCCCTTTTCTCTCCCATAGCAGGACGCATGGTGGAATATGATTGATTTCGATGAGGCTACATGGCATATGACGTCAATATGATGTGGCAGTACGAAAGGACACGTGGTAGGCAGTTTTAGCGTTTTGAGGGGTCCTGGGGGGGAAATAAAGGTGACACATGTCACCACTCATGAGGTGCCACATGGAAGTGATGATTTCATAATCGGCGATCAACGATTGGAGATCCAGAGAAAATTGGTGCTTTGTAGCATTTGCCACTTTAAAAAAGCTCTGATTGAAAATTCCAGATAAAAAGGGTGGCATGCGGTCGTTAAGACTTAAAGAACTAAGGCGCTAAAGCATTTAACAAAGGGAAATAGCCCCCGACAACAAGTAAAACGTATATCACCTCAAAGCTAAGAAGTAAGGTCAGACCCTTCGGTCCTATGGTGAAGAAATGCGGGAAGGAGCTAAAGAAAAAGGAGCCAGGATAAGAGCGGAAATTCATGTTAAATCACATTATAAAGGGGCACCAATAGCATTGAGATGACAATCATTGGCCTGGTTATATAACATAATAAAGGCCAAAGGAGAAAGCACAAAAGGACAATGAGTATTGGTGAAACAATAAGGCTGAATGAAGGCAGAAACTTCTCCGATAAGACCATGCAAAAGTGTCAATAGATGTATGAGTCAACAACTATTGAATCACAAGAAAAGAGGGATGGTAGCTTGGAATGGAAAGTCAACAAACTGGTGTGAAAAAAACTGCAGCCACTCCATATTTAAAGGTAGAGGATCAACATTATTAAATCAATTTACAAATTTAAAGGCTGAACATTTTCCAGCAATTCTAAATTTCTTGTAGTTTTCCGGTGTTTGTTTTATCTTTAGCTTATTTTTCATATTTTTTTCTAGAAATTGTTAGATATTAATTTGTAATCAATTCCTTTTTGGAATCCAAAGTTAGTTCAATAGAAAGTATATAAATATTTTGTAATAAAACTTAGTAGGGGTTGGAATGTGTTGGATTATGTTGGAACTTGTATGAAGAAAAGAGTTGTACATTGATGTAAGCCATGGATTGTACTCAAAGTGACCAATTTACAGAAATACAGAGAAAGTTTGTTCCAAGATTCCCATGTCAAGCAATTGGTGATGTGTTCTTTCATGTAAAACTATTTATTTTTCTCAGTTTGCATATGTTTTTTCCCTCTTTATTTCTGCAAGAATATTAAGGACCAAATTTGCTTAAGTGTACTATGATCTAGCTTGTTAACAATATCAATGTTTTCCTTCTAATATTAAATATAGAATTCTTTTGTGTATGCTCTATGTTTAATTGAACTTAAATCATATTCATCCTATTCACACCACAAGAACTCTATAAGATCCAGGAGTTTTCCTACCCTTCCCTGTTACAATTCCTCTATCATTTTTGTAATTGATTACTTGAAACTTTATGACTCCATGCCCAATGGACTCTTCCAGCATCTTTCAACCAAAATTTTGAAAAACCCACCTCAAATCTTGATAACTAGCTTGAGATCTTAAAAAAATAAATCTAAATCAAACAGAAGATCCCTCTTTAAAGCTGAAAGGGCTAGATCCCAACCATAAAAGTGGTTTTGTGGTTACCTCTGGGTTTCTCTCCTCAGCCTAGGAAATTATGGAGTGATAACAAGGTCTGTTATCCACCATTTTGTGGTTGAAATCACAGGGAGAAAAAATTCTCCAAGATTGTCCTTAACATGCAACCAATAACCCCTTGTAGCCACCAACTAGCTCGTTGCACCACTTCTCTGCCACCTAATCCAACCATGTGGTCCCTCACTCATCTGTCATGATCGTATGTTCGAAGGTGGGCGTCCCAAACCTAAAGGTATGCCTTGTCATTTGGTAATTAAGTATTGTAGTTTACTTATCATGGAGACTTTTGGGCATGAATTAATGGGGGGACTCAGTGGAAAGAGTGGGCTAGGTCTGTGCTCTTGTCCCCTAGACCTCTTTTGGATGTTACCCTTGGACCCTAGTCCCATGGGATCTCTTTTACTCTTTTCATATCATCACTCACTCCCATCATATATCATTCATTCATTATAACCCCATTCATCATTTCTCCCACCTGGGTCCACATTCCTCTACTAGGTCCACATAGGGTTAGCCTCCCCTTCCCCTTTCCCATACCTTGGGTTGAGTCTAGAATGATACCCTAGAGTTAGATGCAGCTAAAAAGAAAAATAAAATCATAATTGGCCACATTCAACAGGAAAATGTACAAAAAAATGCAAAAGATGGTCGGGACAAACACATTTAGCACGTGGGAAAAAGCTAATGCATGAGCTCTACCCCATTTTCATGGCCATCACCCTGGTTCCTATAGGCCCTAGATGAACCTCTTTTATCATTCAGGAACCCATGACTGTCCCAACCCCTAGTGAGAAATGAACTGCCCTACCTCAAAAGGGGTATCCACTGCTATACTTTACACATAATGCTCTTATTCCTTAAGGCCCGAGAATTTAATAAAAGAAAAATAATAAAAAGAAAAAGGCATATATAGAAGGGTGGAAAAATCAAGGTCGAGGTATCTCATGCACCACGATTTCTCCCTCCTATACATTATATACCCAAGTGTGGGCTTCCCTTTATTAGCTATCCTTGTACCCCGACATGTGGCCCAGGATTACCCCTTTCATTCCGTATTCCATTCATCTCTTTATCACATGGCACCACCATTTGAAGGATGTACCTTGGACATAATATCCCCTCTAAAGATAGAAACCACCTAATAGGGTACTTGGTCAACCCCCTTTGGAGCTTGGAGACATTATCACATGCCAAAGCCCACTATGGAAGGGCATGAATTTATGAATTGCCCACCTATTGTCCATGGTTTGTAAGCTCTTTAACTTGATTTATTTAAATGAGTTGTTGTACTGGAAGGCTAGGGGACGCATTAGATCTTAAACAGGATTTAACATGGTCTCCATTTTGGGTTTGGTCTCCTTATACAGGGTCCTAACCCTCCAGAGGGCTACATTGGCACATGTAGGGTGCGTGTAGAGAGTCATGGGCCTCCACAATAGTAGACAACATTCCATGGATCCCCAAAGATGTTCAGAGATTGTTCGAGTTTCATCTATTGGACGTGGAAGATGCACTTGCTTCACCAAGTCCAGTCAGCCCCATAGTTGTATCATGCACTTGGCAGATGACTCAGGACCCTTATGATGATGTGGCATCATTTACACTATCACTCAAGCCCTTGCAGATGGTATACAAGCATATTCGATCTATCTGGAGACCCATGAGGATACTTGGGTGCCCCCACACCCATTGGGAGCACCATAGGTTTATTATTTGGAGAACAAGGGACCAACGCCTTATCCACTACTTTTGGGAGTCCTATTTCTCATTATGGCACTTATGGACTTCATCAGGCCTCTTAGATGGCCCAACGACATGTACTATTGATCATTTGACCTATTAAGAGGCTTATTCTTTTGTTTGTGAGCTAGTTTAGTGGGCTTGTCACCAAAAGTTAGTGATTTTGCACATTATTTTATTCTAGGGGCTAATATAGGCCTAATTAGCTAAATCAAACTCATTAGGAGTGTATAAATATGAGTGATATGAATTCATTTTAGCATCATCACTTGCATTTGGAACTTGTATCTCTTTAGAGATATTCATTATCCTTCTTGGAGGACGAATTTTTGGAGCATGGAATGAATTTTGATGTTTGGAAAATTATCTCATGCCTTGGAGCTTCTTGAATGGTTGGATATATTCTTATACATGTAAGTACAACTTAACGCTATTATTTCTTTCTATTTTTGCCACATACATTTTTGCTTGGATTTTGCTATATTATGGCTTATTTACAACATCTATTTATGCGAAGTTGTGGAAATTTTGTTTCTAGATAGTTAATTATTCATGTATGGGTCATGTGTAATGAATGAATGATCCTAGGGATTTTTCATTATTGAAATTCATCTTGACAAGCCATATACCTTGAAAACAAAGTAAAAAGTCTTTGAAGTTGCTTTTGTTGCTGCCCTAGGGCTAAGCAAAGTTATCTTTGAGGCCTCCTTGACCTAGAAAATCTAAAAGTCCATAGTCATAATTCTACTTGAATCTAATGTCCCCAAAGGATTAGGCACTGATCCACCCAAAGGTGATCACCTTTAAACCTTATTCATTCTACCCCCTCTTCTTTTCTGGGCCTAGCCCATTAGGTCTCATAGGGTAAACCAGCCATCAAAAAAAAATCTGATCTCTTGGCCCCTACTACATTAGTGTGTCTCCTAGGTGCCCTCCAAGTTTGAAGAAATTCTGATGGTGGGATTTTGAGATAGCTCAAGCCCTATCCTCAAGATTGAATCTTGCCTTTGGTCTCCTTAGGTTAGAAGCATCATTAGGATGCTCACATTGTCTTGCATTAAAAATCCTTTCTTTGGTCCCTTTCTCCCTCCAGAATAGGTTAATCATATCATTGGTTGCTAAACCCTACCCCCTTGACCTAACCCCAGGTCTACTTGGTCCAGTGTGGTCCCATACACTATTAAGGATATTTCTTCAAGGATCACTTGGAATCCAAGCTTTCATAGTAATTTTAAGGCCTAGGAACCTCCATTATAAGGTACAAACCCTAATCCTAAACCTTGAAATTCCCCTTAAGCCCTTCCTTAAGAGCTTTCAACCTTACATTCCAAATAAAGCAAGCCACATATTTGAGCCTCTCTTGTGAATAGGCTTCCAGGATCACTCCTCACCCTATCATTGATCCATCCATTTCATGATCCTTATCATAATGGGTCTCCTCCCATCGGTGAAAGTCTGTAAAGAGTAGGGAGCATTAGCCAAGGTGAAAGTGGGCTATTGCTCTGTTGTTCCTATTATCCTAATAGTAGCCCTTCAAGGATCCCCTTTTAGGACCCCTGCTAGTTTGATCAGTAACAAGGTTGATGCCTTTCAAACCACCAAGTGTGGCCCATCATCAGGACTAATACGATGAACCATATTGGGTGGTTCAAAACACATCAACCCAACAATCTGAATGTGATTTTTTATCGAAAGACTTGAAATTTTTATAATTATTAAATCATGATAAATTATAAAAATAATTATGATTAATTAATTATTTTATGTACAATGTATATGTTGTAAAACAAAAAGTTAACTTTTATAAATTGCTATGTGTGAGACCAAATCAAAGTAAAATAGAATATAAAATAATTTGACTTCTTCATGCTTCTAGAATATTATGGAAATGAGTGTTTTTCCATGTAAATTTTGTCTCTAATAGCGTAATTTTTCTGAGTTAACTTGTTTTATTCGTATTCAATTTATTTTTCTCTCTTGTCTCTTTTTATTAACAATTGATATTAGAGTCGCAGGTTATTATTTTTAATGGTGTAATCTTGATCTGCTTAGCAATATGGAGACTACTACAATGAGTGATATGAAGAAGTTGAATGGGACCAATTTTCGCCCTATGGAAATAAAAAATGGAAGATATATACTGATTTTGAAGGATATTATCTACCAATTGAAGGAGTGGAAAAGAAACCCCAACAATGATAGATGAAGCTTGGATTTTTTTGGATAGGAAGGCCATTGTTACAATTTGGCAATACCTAGAAAATAATGTCTACTTTAATGGAAAATGTAAGAAGATAACAGAAGGGCCATGGAAAAAGCTACATGATTTGTATGAGAAAAACATGGCATCAAAGAAAGCGTTCATGATGAAGAAACTATATAACCTCAAGATGAAGGAGGGTGCCTCAACTGTAGAGCATTTAAATGAATTTAATATAATTAGTAGCCATCTTCCCTCTCTCAAAATTGTTTTGGATGATGAAATAAAAGCCATCCTACTTATGTGTTCCATGCAAGACAATTGGGATAATTTTATAGTACTATGAGCACTTCAACACTTTCTAGGACCCTAAAGTTTGATTATGTTAACAACAGTTTAATGAATGAGGAGTTGTGATGTAATTCAATTGTGAAAAACTAGGGAGGAGAAGCTCTAGCCTTAAATAATTGTGGAAGGAAAAATTGAACGTAGCAGACAAGAGTGTTCAAAATCGAGAGACGGATAAAAATAAAAAACATGAAGACTTAATTATTTTCATTATTGGAAACCATGACATGGGAAAAATAATTGTTAGTTTTGGAAGAAGGAACAAAAATCAACTAACATAAATAACAAATCAAGCATCATAAATGAAGGTGAGACCATTGTTCTAGTTTTTGAAAGTGATGTTTTATTTATTTTTTCAATAGAAGAAGCCTGTCAATATACTTCCAATGGTAGCATTGATTGGGTACTTGACTATGGGGCATCTCACCATGCGACCCCATGTAAAAATAATTTTACTACATATGAAGCGAGTGATCATGGTAGATTACATTTAGGAAATAATCGTTTTTGTATTTTGTTGGAATGGGAGATCTCTTAATCAAGACAAAGGATGGACATGGTATATTTCTGAAACGTGTTAGGCATGTCCTAGAGATGCGTATGAGTTCAATCTCTATGGTATGATTGGATGATGAAGGCTTCTCCACGACCTTCGGGAAAGGTGACTGGAAAATTAGTAAAGGTTCATCAGTGATGGCTAAATGATTCAAGACAAGAACCTTGTATATAATGAGGGAAACAATAGAGATATTAGAGGAAATTGTTGTTTCAAAAGAAGGAAACTCAACAAAGTTATGGCATAATAATTTGCACCATATGAGTGAAAAGGGCCTAAAAATTCTTGTTGGTAAAATTTTACTTCTAGGTATGAAAATGAAATTTGTGAGCATTGTATTTATGGTAGGAAAGAAAGAGTTTCTTTTATGAGGGGTACTCATGAAAGAAAAATAAATTTATTACAATTAATACATTGATGTGTTTGGGCCCATGAATGTAAATCCTTTAGGAGGAGCCTCATATTTTGTCACATTCATAGATGATGCATCCATGAAGGTTTGCACCTACCCTATGAAAAGTAAAGATGGGGTGTTTTTGAGATATTTCAAAATTTTCATCTTATTGTTGAAAGAGAGACTAACAAATTGCTCAAGTGTTTGAGGATAGATAATGATGGAGATTATTTCTCCAATGCATTCAAGCATAATTGTAATAGGTTTGGCATTAAACATGAGAATATTATCCTTGGTACTCCCCAACATAATGGTACTACAGAAAGGATGAATCACACTATCATGAAGAAGTATGTTATCAAATTCTGAAATGGAAAATCATTTATGGGCAGAAGAACTAAGGACAACATGTTACTTCATCAATCACTCGCCTTTTACAACCCTAGACGGTGGTGTTCCTAAAGTTTTTTGGATCAGTGAGAAGATACATTATTCTCACCTAAATGTTTTTGGATGAAGCATTTATGCATATTCCCAAATGTGTAGAACCAAATAACATTATAAATCAATGAAATGTAATTTTCAAGGATATGCAAATGGTGAGTTTGGTTACCATCTATGGGATCTAGTTAATCAAATAATTGTTATAAGCAGGGATGTAATTTTTAATGAATTAGAGATGTATAAAAGGCCCGCGGGTTATATGGAGGTCAAGAAAATTGTTGATAGGTTTACAAAATAGAAATAAAATATCCCACCATTGCAAGAATACGGGAACCCAATTCAAGAACAAGATGGACAACAAGAATAAGTAAAATTGGTGCAACCATTACAAAAAATTCAACTAAAAAACACACCACCACAGTTGGTTTGTAGGTATACTAAGTCCCATAAGCCCTCACAAAGGTATCCACCCTCAAATTATATTTTTCTAACTGATGAAGGTGAACCTCATTGTTTTTAGGAAGCTTATGAAGTGGAACTAGCAAAAAGTAGAATAAAGCAATGGAGGAAGAAATGGACTCTTTATTGGAAAACAAAACTTGGGAGTTAGTGAAGCTTCCAAAAGGAAGAAATGCCCTACAAAAAAAATGGCTATACAACATTAAACATGAGGGTGAAGAGAATAAGGAAATATATAAGGTATGGTTGGTGGTGAAGGGATTTTCCCAAAAAGAAGGTATTGAATTTACAATTTTTTTCTCTTGTTCTTAAAATGTCATCCATAAGAGTTACTCGTCTTGCTGCTACTTTAGGCTTGGAATGTGAACAATTAAATGTGAAGATAAATTTCCTTCATGGAGAATTGAAGGAGGAAATATACATGGAACACCCAAATATATTGAAGGTAAAAGTTAAAGAGAACCTTGTCTGCTAGTTGAAGAAGAGCCTTTATGGGATGAAACAGGCACCCCAACGATGGTACAACAAATTTGATTCAATTATGTTGGATCGTGGTTTCAAAAGACTAGAGGTTCGTCATTATGTCTACATCAAGAGGTATGATCAAGATAAATATATAATACTACTGTTGTATGTGGATGATATGCTAATTGTTGGACATGATAAGAATATGATCAATAGGTTGAAGAAATATTTTGGAAATCAATTTGCAATGAAATATATAGGCCCATCACAACAAGTATTGGGCATGAGGATCATACATGACAAAAAGAACAAAATGTTGTGGCTATCACAAGAAAAACACGTTGAGAAGGTTTTAGAGAGGTTCAAAATAAAGGATGCCAAAACAGTTGGTAAACCCGTAACATTACACTTCAAACTTAGTATTGATTTGTCCCCTTATGATTACAAGATGAACGAGTAAATGAGTAAAATTGATTATGCTTTATCGGTTGGTAGCTTGATGTATGCCATGGTATGTACCAGTCTAGATATTACACATTTAATGGAATAGTAAGCACATTCCTTGCAAATCTAGACAAACAATGTTGGAAAACGATAAAGTGGATTTTGAGGTATCTCAAGGGTACTAGTAATTATTATTTATGTTTTGGTAATAATAATGATGTTCCTGAAGGTTATACATGTGCAAATATGGTTGGATATGTGGATACTAGAGATTCCACCACTAGTTATTTGTATACTTTTGCAGGTGCAATAGTGTCTTGAATGTCTAGACTGCAAAAAGTAGTAGCCCTCTCCATAATAGAGGAAAAAAACATAGTTTCCATAGAAGCTTGCAAATATATGTTTTGGATGCAACGATTCTTAGAAGAGATGGGAACAAAACAAGACAAATATGTGTCGTGTTTTGATAGTTAAAGCACCATTCATTTAGTAAAAAACGCAATATATCATTCTAAGACAAAGCACATTGATGATCAATATCATTGGATTTGTCAAGTGTTAGATGATGGGTTGCTACAATTAGAGAAAATATACACTAAATAAAATCTAGCTGATATGTTCACAAACATTTTTCTAAGGGACAAGTAGGAGCTTTGTAGAACCTTGGCTAGAGTAATTCAAACATGATGAAAGGCATATTGGGAAAGAATTAATAGCAAGGAGAGACAAAGCATGTAAAATGTATTCACTCAAGCTTATATTTTGTCTCAAGTATGAGATTGTTAGGTGTGAGACCAAATAAAAGTACAATATTTTTTTTTAACTTATTCATGCTTCTAGAATATTACAAAAAGGAGTCAAGATGAGTTGTCCGCACCCTTGGTATTGGTAACCCATGGTACTATAATAAAGTTTATTTTTATGGTTATAAAATAGCTTTATGAGTGAGAAACAAGTGAATGTAATGGATCTATATTTATTTTAATAAAAAATCTAATTCTTTCCATGTAATTTTTCTAGAATGGATTTTCCACGTAAATTGTTTCTCCAATAGATTAACTTTTATGAGAACTCATTTTATTTGTATTCAGTTTATTTTTCTCTACTTTCTTTTTATTAAAAAAATTATAAAGAATTAACAATTGTTAAAAGATCCTTTTAATAACTAGGTTCACAGGAGTAGGAGGGGTTATCCTTTTCCCCGACGAACACATAAAGTTACAATATGCACGGGGCTTGGATATCACTACCAATAACCAAGTAGCATAAATTTTGGCCCTTTGGCAGGGTTTAGAATTATCCATTGCAAGAAAAATACACATATTAATGGCCTTTGAGGATTCCATGAGAGTGATTCAACAAATGACCAAACTCAAAGAAAAATGTTGCTCCTATAATCCCCCAACAATGCAAATGATTCCATTGCAATTAAAAGAATTTTGAGATAATAAAGTTATATCATGTCAAATGGCATTTCAATTCAACTACGAATGAGTTGGATAACAAAGGAGAAAACATGGAGCAAGGCACGTTGGACAAAAAGATTTAGTAATTTTCAAGCACATTCCATGACTAAGGATTATTATTCTCAAACAAATTGACAATTGCACAAAAGAATAAATGACAGCATGAGTCTTCATCAGAATTGGCTATCATAATGGAACATTATGTTGTCGTTTCCTAATGGTGGCAAGCATATCTAAAATAGATCCTATAGAAAGATGACCACAAGCAAACAATGTTGGTGACAAATGTCGATGAGAAAGGGAACTTGGGGCCCGCGTGGCTTCAAGAGCACCACATGGGAAAGGAATCCATGTAGTGTGAAAGTGTGTGTGTGTGTCTATATATATATATATATATATATATATATACAAAAACTACTATGTTTTTGGACTTCGGTTTAATAGAACCAATTGGTAAGTTGTTATAACCATATTTTCCACTCCATTATAGTGAGAGAAAACCAATACCAACTTACCTTAGTTTTTTCACTAAAATGCATCCCCATTCACCTTTTCTTTTACTTATGTGATATTTATATCATGATAAAAGGGTGGAATTACATGATTGAGTTATTTCTCATAATTATTTTGCCAAAATATTATAATTATGAGATAATAATTATTTCATAATTTAGATAATTGAGAAAAAGGTTTCTAGAGTTTTCCATTCCCAAGGAGATCAAATTGACCCACTTGTGTATGAGTTGGCTAGGGGTACATTATTGTAGAAGTTTCCTAACTCCTCAGGCCCCTAGGTGTTTAGATACATTCTCCTGGAGGATAGAATGAGCCTATATAATATCACCAAACAGAAAGGGAGTAAGAGAGGAAGTATCCAAAATATAGCGCGAGAGATTTGTTGTATTGGGAGAGGAGACCATACTACAATCTTGAGGAATCTCACTGTTAGCCTCCTATTACAATAGGTTTCATATTTCATGATTGACTGTTTACATGCCAAATATGTCATTCTTTCCATGCTGCAAAGGTTCCATATTTCCAAGAAAACTCAGAAAGTTTAAAAAATGTAAAGAGGGTGTGCCCTAAAAGAAAAATCAAAGGGTAAAAAGAAGAATTGGCCAAAGAGAAAAATAAATGAAATGAACCCCAATCAAAAGGCCAGGAAAGTGTGCTAGCTCAAATGCCACTACTGTATTCCATTTTTTAAGAACTATTCCATTTTCGGAGAGTTTCACAGTTAAGGGAAGGCCAAACAGCTTAATCTTGGCTTCCCTAGGTTTAAATTGCTTGTTGTAGAGATAGAGAATAAATATCTGTCCAAATTGTTTAATCTTGGAAGATCATTAGATAGGTAGAGAAACAAGGGTGCTCAACAGCTTAATCCGAGCCCCGGAAAGCATAGGGATCGATTTAGATAGGAGGATAGCCAAAAGAAAAGATGAAAAGCTGGGTTTGCTAGTCTAAGTGCACCCAAACAAAAAGAAGAAAAAATGTTAGGCTAAGTAGGCTGGGTAAGTAGTTTTTGAGGTTGCAGAATGAATAAGTGTGATCAATTTTGTATTTCAAAGTGTTATTTTACTTCAGATCACAAGTGCAAGGCATTTTTTCCCTTGCAGCAGCTCAGGAGAGGCATGTCTAACTTCCCCTTCTTCCTTTTCCCCCAAAATCATTCACTAACTTCCCCTAAAGAGGTCAAGATCTACTTGAAATTTCTTAATTTCATCATTTTTCATATCATTTGCCTAAGTAAAGGTCTACTTCACTTAGGAGTGCTCTTATTCATTCTACAAGTTCTATTTCCCTTTTTGTAGCCTAAGATTTCTATACTTAGCGCTTTCTTCACAAAGTCCATATTAATTCATAACTCTATTATATAAATCCCTTCTTATTTCCCCTTCCCCTATTAAAAACATGTTAAATATCCCCCTTATATACATATCCCCTCCCTTTGGTTGAAATATAACCATAAATATGCCTTGGGAATTACTAAGTTTATCTGAAACTTAGTAAGAACCCTCATTATGCCTCTTTAACCATCTTCCAATGCTTTGGACCCCTTCCAATGCATTAACAACCTTCCTCCGATTTCATTAAACCTTTTACAAGGCATGAAAACCATTCCGATGCTTTAAAAACCCATTTTAATGCATATAAACCCTCCTCCGATTGATTCCCCCCCCGACGCGATATCGCTATCAGAGGTAGCAGCAATGTTGGCCCCATATATATATGCCCCTATTCCTCTTGATCCGATGCGATATCGCTATCGCATCAGAAGCGATATCACTATCGGGAGCCATTCCTGTCGCATTTTCCATGTATCCCGCATATATATATTTTATCATTAAAACCCGCTTTATTTTTATAACCTAAGTTTTTCATAAAACTTAAGTTTTATCGCAAAACCCGCACTTTCCATGTATCGCAAGCCTCATTGCTTTTTTCGCTTATCGGCGGTCGCATATGTGCAAAGACCCACCCTATGGTTCTCCGCCGATGCGATATGTCGACTGCACGCCAGCCGTCGGATCGCATCCCCACATCAATGGCCCAGTTCTTATCGCATCGCTCCCATTTCGGCGATCGCATATATATAAAGCCCTGCCCCCATGTCTCCGCCGATTGCGATATTGCGATTTGATCGCAACCGTTGGATCTACCCACGCTAGATCCAACGGCCCAAATTTAATTCTCCTCTACAGTAATCGCTCCCGCTTGATTTTTCATTGAAATTCCTTTGTAGAGTGTTTTTTCACTTTATAAAGGAAAAAGAGGCATTTCTTCATGTTTTTCAATCTGCGCCCGTGCGCGCTCCAAGTTCAAATGAAGCTTAGCATTTCTCGGCCATTTTTGATCACTCCAAGACCAGATTTGCTCCGGACAACGAGCACGGCCCCAGCAATAGCTATCAATGAACATTCTTCCGCCATTTCTTCAGTATTTCCTCATTTTTGTTGATATTTTGATCGGCCAGCGCCGATACTCCTCTAGCAACCTGCAGAAGCACCACAGCACCTATTTTTGCCATAAAGAGATGAAAAAAGGGCGATTTGACAGTTAAAGAGTATCAGTTAAAGAAGATCAGTGGAGAATTAAAGCCACATCAAAGGAACATTAAACAACCCCAGCAAAGTCAAAGAGTATCAGTGATGGAATTTAAAGCCATTAAGGCTCACCAGATCAAAGTTAATGCACATAAGGCCACCTAAGGGCAGCGCTGCAGAAACCAAAGCACAGTTATGGCCAAATGAACAGCACAGAGCTCAAAGGACATCATATTTACTCATTTTTGAGGTAGCTGCCCCAACGCAGCATTAGATAGATATTTGTTACATTTATTTCAGGATAAGTTAGGTTAATCACAGTTATTTTCCTAGATCTTCCCTCAGATCTGTTTTGTAGATATTTTTCTTATAAATACCACCCTGAACAATGTATTAAGGGCTGGTTGGTTGATAACTCCTCTCGAGACTTGCTCTGTATTCGTTGAGAGCCTCTATAATCAAAGATCACTGGAAAGCTTGGATGATGAACTGTCTGTTGTGTTTTAATGGCTGAAGAGTGAACTATGGAATTCTAATGCTTCTACATGGCCCAATAAGTCTTTCTTGCCTCTATTTTCATTTTATATGTGTTTATATCACCATTGTGTCATGATCTAAGTAACAGAAAAGAAGAATAGCTTAGCATTTGCTCAGCAGCACTCTATGCTCAATTCCTGTTATTTCTACATGTTTTTCCTCAGAAATAGTTATGAATATGCATACTTAAATGATCATGTTTACACTGTTTC
This sequence comes from Pinus tabuliformis, assembly GCA_031772625.1. Taxonomy (NCBI): domain Eukaryota; kingdom Viridiplantae; phylum Streptophyta; class Pinopsida; order Pinales; family Pinaceae; genus Pinus; species Pinus tabuliformis. The sequence continues at coordinate 1,232,762,971 of CM062817.1, read as the reverse complement.
TCTCATTTATGAATGATTGTTTAGGAATCCTTGAATGCTCCTAGATAAAGTTCATTCACCCTCCTTCTGTTAGCTGATGAAAGATTCTTAGTTGCCTTTCATCTCTGACCTTCATTCCATCTTTATTCCAGCTTGATATTGTTCTATGTGTAGCTATCCTGCTCTGTATTCCTCTTATGACCAAGAAAACGCACCAGCAGCCCTTATCCTTGACTCCATGCCCAATGGTTTGAAATTCTCACACTTTGAAGTCCAACTCCATTTGAAAGCATCATCCTTCCCACCAAAACTCAAAACAAAACCCATGTACACCATAACTAGCCTAAAATCATATCAAAACAAAGCTAAATTATAAAGAGAGAGCCCTCTCTGATTGCAGGTAGGCTAGAACCTGTAATCCAAAGATTGGTTTGTGGTTATCTCGGCCGTATCCCTTAAGGAGCCAAGGGACAACCTGAGTGATAACATCATTGGTGACTCCGCTGGGGACTTATTCAAAAAATTCCAAAAAACAAGTTAGAAGCTGGATCCCAAGAAGAAATCACACTATACAAGGTCAAATCCAGACCCAAATCCCCCAGCTCCTATTGAAAATCCTAATTTAATCTCAAGGAACCTCAGGAAGCTAGAGCGAGGAGAAGATTTTGCTGATTATAGTCCTGAAACAGTTCAGCCAAGCTGTGTTCCAACCCCTGTCAAAGTTTTATTTCGTTCAGCCCCCACTTCCCCTAGTTCATCATCCACCTCTCAAAGCACCTTTTCCACTCCTCCATTCACTACACATACTCCTCCTATTACCACTGTTGTTACTACTGTTCCAGTCGTTCCATTTCTTCCTGTTGTTCCACTTATATCTGTAAATATGGCTAATAGATATGCACCTTTACAATTACCTGCAAATCCTGGGGCTATGCCTCAGGATTATCAAACCAAAATCACATATTTTGATGGTACTGGTTCTAACACTGCCCTGCAACATACCAAGAAAATGCAGGACTATTTTGAGAGTTATGAGATAGATGATGATCATGTAAGAATGAAGATTTTTGTCCAAAGTTTAATAGGTGATGTAAGGCCCTGGTTTAGAGCTCTCCCTACAAATTCCATAGCTGATCCAGAGGCTCTTTACCAAACATTTCTTAACAAATGGGAGAAAAAGAAAGATCCACTGCACATATTATCTGAGTATGACACTATCAAAAGAGGCCCTCAAGAGACTGTCTTAGACTATTGTGTTAGGTTCAACAATATTTACAATGCTATTCCACAAAACCTTAGACCTCCACCTCATCTAGCTTTATACAAATTCCCTGATGGATTTGATTCTGACATGGCATATCAACTGAGGGAAAGAGCCCCTCAAAGCTTAGCAGACATGCAGAATGTAGCTGTTAGTGTGGAGGCAAATCTGATTGCCAAGCGAAATAGAGCAAGAGCCGAGAGAAGAACTACTTTTAAAGAAGAGCCTTCAGCTATTGAACAAAAATTGGATGCAATCAGCAATACCGTGCACAGTATTGGAGATAGAATGGGAACTATTGAAAGAAAAACATCATGGGAAGGACAACAAGGTAATACTATCAGAAACCCAAACTTTAGAAAAAACCAAAACCCAAACATTGGAAGGGTTGGCCCAGACCAGGATATCAGACCCCCCTTTCAAGAAAACTATGTTAAAGCATCAACATCTAGTGAGCCAACAGAGGACTCTCACATAAACTTGATGGGTTTGAAGGGTGAACAACAAGTTTTCCTAACCCAAGAAGACCAAGATGACCATGATATAAATCAATTTCAGACTAAGTCCAGAGAGTCATTTGACTTCAAAGAAGGCTATGATTCGGCAGTATATGAGGTCCACAAGCAGTACAAATTAAGGACCAGAACCATAGATGTGCTTGAAACCATCAAACCAAAGGATACAAAACAACCCAAGAAGATAAAAGATAAAGTTGTCTTCACAGAACCTGCTGAAAAAACAGTCCCAAATCCAAAAGAAGTGACCATAGAGGATGTATCTGACATGCAGCCCTCTAAAAAGCAGCCTTTTGTATCCACTTCCTCAAAAGAGAATGTAAACAGCACTCCTGAAAGCCTTTCCAAAATATAAATACTTCAAGATAACATTGAAAACCAAGAGAAAATCATTGAAAGTGCAATTGAAAAGGGAAAATCTGCCAGTCACAACACAAAGACTCAATTAGAGAAACCCTTCGATTTAGAGGCAGAAATTGGTAAATTAAAGATATCTATTCCTCTCTCTGAGCTTGCTAAACATGATGTATACAGACAGCAAATCAAGAGATCGCTGCAAATGCCAAGGAACAGGGATGATGTTAATGTCCTAGATGATCAACTTGAGCTACTTTTCGGTCCAGAAGTCGATGGCAAATCAGAAAATGGAGTTGTTTTACCCTTTTATGTCAGTTTGCACATACATGATAAAGTCTTGCACAATGCAATGTTTGATTCTAGTGCTTCACACAACCTAATTCCCAAAGCTGTAATGGAGAAGCTAAACCTTGATGTTACTAGACCATACAAAGACCTGTTCTCATTTGATTCTAGCCAAGTCAAGTGTTTAGGCTTAATCAAAGATTTGTGTGTCTTTAGTCCAATACCCAAACAAAACAATCCTAATGGACGTGGTGGTTGATGACATTCCACCAAAGTATGGCATGCTCTTATCAAGATCTTGGGGAGCAAAACTCCTAGGATCTCTCCAATTAGACCTCTCTTATGCCACTATATCAGTCTTTGGGCAACCAAAGAGACTGTATAGGGAAACATTTATGAAATATGTGGTAAGTAGTGAGGAAAAGCCCCAAAACTTTCTAATTTACTCAATCCATTCTGATATGGATTCATTTATCTTGTTTAATGATGATATGTCTCCTCCCACTGATGATAAGCTTTTGGCTTTAGAGCTAGAAATCTGCACAAATGAAGAATCGGTTGCCCATACCCATGAAACTGTTATAACCATTGATGCAACCATCACACAAGAAGAACTCCATGAAACACAAAATTCAAATCTGCCCACTCCTAAAATGGTGGAAACTCTCAATACTAGTCAAGAGCAAGAAATCCTACGGTATTTGGAGTTTGATGGTTCAGTAAATAAGCTAAGAGCAGGGGCAGGAGTATGGATCCATAATACACAAAACAATCATGCAGAGGGTCATGCTTATACATTAAACTTCAGATGTACTAACAACATGGCAGAGTATGAAGCCCTCCTTTTAGGCCTTAAACTCATCAAATCTCTAGGAGCTGCAAAAGTTTCCATTCTAGGTGACTCCGATTTGATCATTCAACAGATGAAAGGTAACTTTGTTACTAATGACAATAGGCTAAGGGCTTATAGGTCTGCTGCCACAGAAATCCTCAATTCCTTCACCGAATCCAAGCTTGCCAAAATTCCAAGAAGCCATAATCTCCACGCGCATAGTCTAGCTACTTTTGCTAGCACTTGTAGGCTGCCTTTTGAACCCAATCACCACTTTACAGCTGAGATAAAGCACAAGCCTGCTGTCCCTAACAATATCAAAGATTGGCAAGTATTTGAGAATGATGCACAAATTAACAATTTTTTGACTTTGCAGCAGGAGTTTTCAAGTTTAAACATTGATATGGATGCCATGGATGATCCACAACAGCAAATGAGCCAAAATGAGCAAACTATAACAGCTGAAGCAGCAAACCAAATGCTGCACCCAACCATTTTTAATGCCAAAAACATTCAAGAACTCAAACAAATGAATTTGGATGAAATAGCTGAAGCAGAGGCTGAAGTTACTGAACTAAAAGACAATTTTCTGCCCACAGGCTTGACTCCCTTAGAAGACATATTCAATTCAAATGACATTCCCAACAAGCCAAAAATGCAACCCTTAAATGCTGCAATTGAAGACTGTAATATTGGGACAGCAGAAAAGCCCAAAATGATAAAATTGTCTAAGTCTCTGCCCCCTAATCAAAAGCCAAAGTATGTTGACCTGTTTAAAGAGTTCCAAGATGTATTTGCATGGAGTTATGAGGACCTCAAGTCCTATGACACTTCAGTCATTCAACATACCATCCCTTTGAAACCAAATCAAAAGCCTTTCAAACAGAAACTAAGAAGAATCAATCCTGTGCTTCTCCCCTTGATTGAGAAAGAAGTGAAGAGAATGTTTGAAGCAGGTATCATTGCACCAATTAGATTTTCAGAATGGGTATCCAACTTAGTGCCCACAAGGAAGAAAACAGGCGAGATTAGATTGTGTGTTGACTTAAGAATTTTGAACCAAGCCTCTCTCAAAGACCACTACCCATTGCCAAAAATGGACCACATTCTTCAAAGGGTTGTGGGGTCTTCAAGAATTTCTTTGCTTGATGGCTTCTCAGGATTCAATCAAATATTAGTTCACCCGGATGATCAGGATAAAATTGCCTTTACAACACCATGGGGAACCTTTAAATATGTCAAAATGCCTTTCGGACTAAAAAACGCAGATGCTACTTTTCAAAGAGCAATGGCCATTGCCTTTGCCAAAGAAATCCATGATTTCTTAGTGGTCTACCTTGATGATCTTACCGCATTCTCAAAATCAGACCAGGAGCATTTAAAACATCTAAGGCAAGTGTTCCTAACTTGCAGAAAATATGGCATATCTTTAAACCCCAAGAAGTCTCTCTTCGGCCTAGAAGAAGGCAAATTGCTGGGCCATATTATCTCAAAAGATGGAATTAGAATCGATCCAGACCGAATTCAAGCCATTCTTCAAATCCCTTATCCAAGAAACATCAAAGAACTACAAGCATTCTTAGGAAAAATCAATTTCCTAAGGAGATTTATCCCTAACTTGGCCGAGCTGATAAGAATGCTAAACAACATGCTCAAGAAAGATGCCAAAGTTAAATGGTCTTTAGAAGCCAAGCAAGCCTTTGAGGGCAGAAAATCTGCCTTAACCCAATCCCCAGTCCTCACAAGTCCGCAATTTGATAGAGATTTTATCATTTTTTCCTTTGCTTCTCTACACACCATTGCTGCTGTCCTATTACAAAAGGATAATCAGGGATCTGAAAAGCCCATCGCTTTCTTCAGCCGAGCCCTTAGAGATGCGCCCTTGAAGTATCAAATCATGGAGAAACAAGCATATGCCCTTGTAAAGGCTATCAAAGATTTCCGAATTTATATTTTATATTCACATGTGATTGCTTATGTCCCAAACTCTGTTGTAAAAGACATATTAACTCAAGAAGGGATTGAGGGCAAAAGAGGTAAATGGATTGCCAATATCCTTGAGTATGACATTGAGATAAAGCCCACTAAACTGATAAAGGGACAAGGTTTAGCCAAACTGATGTCCGAAACAAATTTACAAGCCTTAGACATAAATGAACTGGACAACGAACAGGAGCTGGCGACTCCACAGATCAGTCAGGCCTTCTTGCAATCCCCATGGTATGCTTATATTTGTTTTATATTGTTAAACCTGTTTGCTCCTCCAGGGTTGTCCAGAACCAAAAAGAGATTTTTAAAGATGAAAGCATCAAAGTTTTGTGTCTTAGATAGTGCCCTGTTTTGGAAGAATCATGAAGGAATTTTGCTGAACTATTTAACTTTAAATGAAACTGACAGTGTTATGAAATAATTCCATGCAGGGGACTATGGAGGGCACTTATATTGGAAGTCTACTGCTGATAAGATACTAATGGCTGGTTACTATTGGCCCTCTTTGTTTGTCGATGTCAATAAATTTGTTGTTTCATGCCATAAGTGCCAGATCTTTGAAGGCAAAAGAAAGCTGCTGCCCTTACCCCTTAAGCCCATTTCAACTGAAAAACCATTCCAACAGTGGGGTTTAGACTTCATTGGTGAGATCCACCCATCCTCTTCTGGCCAGCATAAATGGGTTTTAACTGCTACAGACTACTTCACCAAGTGGATTGAGGCCATCCCATGTAGGCAAGCCAATGACTCCACCATCATCCAATTCCTTGAAACCAATATTCTGTCCAGATTTGGCTGTGCAGAGAAGATCATTACAGACAACACTGTTGTCTTTAAATCCAAGAAAATGATCAGTTTTTGCCACAAATACCACATTTCCTTAGGTCACTCCTCAGCCTATTATCCTCAAGGTAATGGCCTAGCCGAGTCATCCAATAAAAGCCTCATCAATATCATCAAGAAAGTCTTGGAGGAGAATAAAAAGAATTGGCACAAGAAACTGGTAAATGCACTATGGGCTGATAGATTGACAACCAAACGATCCATTGGAACAAGCCCATATGAGTTAGTCTATGGCATGGAGGCAAGATTTCCTTCATCTTTGGGGATCCCCGTGATCAAGCTACTGCAAGAGATTCAGGCTAAGCCCAATCATATCCAAAGAAGAATCAATCAAACCATTCACTTGCAGTAGACAAGGGAGGAAGTATATCAGAGAGCTCAAGTTTTACAAGAGAAGCTGAAGAAAATGTTTGATAAAAGACAAAAGGCTGAAGATTTCCACATTGGAAACAAAGTGCTAAGGTGGGATTCAAGGAGAGAGGACAAAGGAAAGCATGGCAAATTCGATTTCCTATGGAAAGGACCCTTTGTCATTCAAGCTGTGCAAGGCAACAACACATATTTTCTGAAGAGTTTGGATGGCACAGAAGCTGAACAAGGCCCTGTCAATGGCCGAATGCTAAAGCACTATCACGATCCATTTTGATGCACATAATGCAGCTGTATATTATTTTTGTACATTATTATTTGTATTTTCAGCATTTTCATTTACAGCAGCCCGATAAGGGAATAACGCAACAAATTTTGAAGGAAGGATCAAAGCAAATGCACCATCAGATCTCTGTTTTGAATTAGTTTCAAAAGAAGTGCTCAGGCAGATTTGAATATGTTTATAAGCACTCAGAAGGCAAGAAGCAGAGCTGTAATTTTTCTGCAAATCAGCTCAAAGTAATACTGCATAACAGCTTATAAGAATTCAGTCAAAAGCATTAAGAAGAAGGAAGTTTTCAAATTACAGCAACAGTTGAAGACCAAGGCATTCTGACCTGTTATTCTTGGCTTTTCATCTGGAAAAGCCATCCCCAAGTGGAGCCACTGTTAGCCTCCTATTACAATAGGTTTCATATTTCATGATTGGCTGTTTACATGCCAAATATGTCATTCTTTCCATGCTGCAAAGGTTCCATATTTCCAAGAAAACTCAGAAAGTTTAAAAAATGTAAAGAGGGTGTGCCCTAAAAGAAAAATCAAAGGGTAAAAAGAAGAATTGGCCAAAGAGAAAAATAAATGAAATGAACCCCAATCAAAAGGCCAGGAAAGTGTGCTAGCTCAAATGCCACTACTATATTCCTTTTTTGAAGAACTATTCCATTTTCAGAGAGTTTCACAGTTAAGGGAAGGCCAAACAGCTTAATCTTGGCTTCCCTAGGTTTAAATTGCTTGTTGTAGAGATAGAGAATAAATATCTGTCCAAACTGTTTAATCTTGGTAGATCATTAGATAGGTAGAGAAACAAGGGTGCTCAACAGCTTAATCTGAGCCCCGGGAGGCATAAGGATCGATTTAGATAGGAGGATAGCCAAAAGAAAAGATGAAAAGATGGGTTTTCTAGTCTAAGTGCACCCAAACAAAATGAAGAAAAAATGTTAGGCTAAGTAGGCTGGGTAGGTAGTTTTTGAGGTTGCAAAATGAATAAGTGTGATCAATTTTGTATTTCAAAGTGTTATTTTACTTCAGATCACAAGTGCAAGGCATTTTTTCCCTTGCAGCAGCTCAGGCGAGGCATGTCTAACTTCCCCTTCTTCCTTTCCCCCAAAATCATTCACTAACTTCCCCTAAAGAAGTCACGATCTGCTTGACATTTCTTAATTTCATCATTTTTCATATCATTTGCCTAAGTAAAGGTCTACTTCGCTTAGGAGTGCTCTTATTCATTCTACAAGTTCTATTTCCCCTTTTGTAGCCTAAGATTTCTATACTTAGCGCTTTCTTCACAAAGTCCATATTAATTCCTAACTCTATTATATAAAACCCTTCTTATTTCCCCTTCCCCTATTAAAAACATGTTAAATATCCCCCTTATATACATATCCCCTCCCTTTGGTTGAAATATAACCATAAACATGCCTTGGGAATTACTAAGTTTATCTGAAACTTAGTAAGAACCCTCATTCTGCCTCTTTAACCATCTTCCAATGCTTTGGACCCCTTCTAATGCATTAACAACCTTCCTCTGATTTCATTAAACCTTTTTCAAGGCATGAAAACCCTTCTGATGCTTTAAAAACCCCTTTTAATGCATATAAAGCCTCCTCCGCTTGATTCCCCCCCCCCGACGCGATATCGCTGTCGGAGGTAGCAGCAGTGTTGGCCCCATATATATATGCCCCCATTCCTCTTTCTCTGATGCGATATCGCTATCGCATCCGAAGCGATATCACTATTGGGAGCCATTCCTGTCACATTTTCCATGTATCCCGCATATATATATTTTATCATTAAAACCTTTTTTATTGTTATAACCTAAGTTTTTCATAAAACTTAAGTTTTATCGCAAAACCCACACTTTCCATGTATCACAAGCCTCATTGCTTTTTTCGCTTATTGGCGGTTGCATATGTGCAAAGGCCCGCCCAATGGTTCTCCGCCGATGTGATATGCCGACTGCACGCCAGCCGTCGGATCGCATCCCCACATCAATGGCCCAGTTCTTATCGCATTGCTCCCATTTCAGCGATCGCATATATAAAGCCCTGCCCCCATGTCTCCGCCAATTGCGATATTGCGATTTGAACGCAACCATTGGATCTGCCCATGCTAGATCCAATGGCCCGGATTTAATTCTCCTCTACAGTAATCGCTCCCACTTGATTTTTCATTGAAATTCCTTTGTAAAGTGGTTTTTCACTTTATAAATGAAAAAGAGGCATTTCTTCATGTTTTCAATCTGCGCCTGCGCGCGCTCCAAGTTCAAAGGAAGCTTAGCATTTCTCGGCTAATTTTTATCACTCCAAGACTAGATTTGCTCCGGACAACGAGCACAGCCCTAGCACAAGCCATCAGTGAACATTCTTCCACCATTTCTTCAGTATTTCCTCATTTTTGTTGATATTTTGATCGGCCAGTGCCGATACTCCTCTAGCAACCCGCAGAAGCACCACAACACCTATTTTTGCCATAAAGAGATGAAAAAAGGGCGATTTGACAGTTAAAGAGTATCAGTTAAAGAAGATCAGTGGAGAATTAAAGCCACATCAAAGGAACATTAAACAGCCCCAGCAAAGTCAAAGAGTATCAGTGATGGAATTTAAAGCCATTAAGGCTCACCAGATCAAAGTTAATGCACATAAGGCCACCTAAGGGCAGCGCTGCAGAAACCAAAGCATAGTTATGGCCAAATGAATAGCACAGAGCTCAAAGGACATCATATTTACTTATTTTTGAAGCAGCTGCACTAGCGCAGCATTAGATAGATATTTGTTACATTTATTTCAGGATAAGTTAGGTTAATCACAGTTATTTTCCCAGATCTTCCCTCAGATTTGTTTTGTAGATATTTTTCTTATAAATACCACCCTGAACAATGTATTAAGGTCTGGTTGGTTGATAACTCCTCTCGAGACTTGCTCTGTATTCTTTGAGAGCCTCTATAATCAAAGATCGCTGGAAAGCTTGGATGATGAACTGTTTGTTGTGTTTTAATGGCTAAAGAGTGAACTATGGAATTCTAATGCTTCTACATGGCCCAATAAGTCTTTCTTGCCTCTGTTTTCATTTTATATGTGTTTATATCACCATTGTGTCATGATCTAAGTAACAGAAAAGAAGAATAGCTTAGAATTTGCTCAGCAGCACTCTATGCTCAATTCCTGTTATTTCTACATGTTTTTCCTCAGAAATAGTTATGAATATGCATACTTAAATGATCATGTTTACACTGTTTCTCTCATTTATGAATGATTGTTTAGGAATCCTTGACTGCTCCTAGATAAAGTTCATTCACCCTCCTTCTGTTAGCTGATGAAAGATTCTTAGTTGCCTTTCATCTCTGACCTTCATTCCATCTTTATTCCAGCTTGATATTGTTCTATGTGTAGCTATCCTGCTCTGTATTCCTCTTGTGACCAAGAAAACGCACCAACAGCCCTTATCCTTGACTCCATGCCCAATGGTTTGAACTTCTCACACTTTGCAGTCCAACTCCGTTTGAAAGCATCATCCTTCCCACCAAAACTCAAAACAAAACCCATGTACACCATAACTAGCCTAAAATCATATCAAAACAAAGCTAAATTATAAAGAGAGAGCCCTCTTTGATTACAGGTAGGCTAAAACCTGTAATCCAAAGATTGGTTTGTGGTTACCTCGGCCATATCCCTTAAGGAGCCAAGGGACAACTTGAGTGATAACACTCACCATCACCCAACTCAAAAGATAGGGGTAACCAAAACCCTCTTTACTAGAGCTTTAGGAATATCTGATGCCAATCATGTTGATGAAGAAATTGAATATTTAAGAAAGGTCATTTTAGGAATTGGGTATAAGAATAAAGACATTATTAAAACCATCAAAAGAGATAAAACCAAAAATCAAGTTAGACCCCTTGCAACATGCTCTCAAGCTTCTAAGAAATGAAGCCTATCTACCTTACATTCAAGGAGTCACTGATAAAATTGCCAAGGTTCACATAAAGAAATGGATTGAAACCTCTTTTAAACCCTTAACTACCATAAGACATAATATGAAATATGTTAAAGACAGTTCAGATCACCTCCAGCAAAAAGGTGTTTATAAAGTCATGTGATTGTGTGGGAATTGTTACATTGGAGAGACTTGGAGGTCCTTTAAAATAAGGCTAAAAGAACATGGTGCTGGCATCAAAAATAGAAAAATGAAATCTTTGGCACTTGCATAACACTCAGCCAAGACATGCCACCACATATGCCTTGAAAACTCTAAAATAATGCTAAAGAGAAGCATCAATACAAGCAAAAAATTCGAGAAGCTCTTGAAATTATAAAGCATGCTCAAAATCTAAATAGAGATGGACATATGGAAGTAAGTAGAAATTGGATTCGGGTACCTACTCAAAATACCTTAATTCTCACCCATAACTAAAACCTTATACAATTTCACCCTTTCCCTTTCATATCCATCTTCCTCATTCTTATCTTCCTCTCATTCATCTTCCCCTCATATATCTCTTCCTATCCTCCTTTCCCATCCTTCCATTCCTCCTTTAATTAATTTTCCTAACTTCTATTAAGAACAATTCAACCCATTAATTTTAATATACTTATATCTTATTTAGATTAGGTAATTTCTTTAAATATAACTACTAACTTTATTCCTTAGTATAATAATAACTTTCATCATTTATTATTAAACCCTATCGTTTAATCCCCTTAATATATCTTTAGTATTAATAGTTATATTCCATCTTGATGTTAATAACTATTATTAATAGTGGCTTATATTAGTATAATATTTATTAACTATTATTAATAGTGGCTTATTTTAGTAAAATATTTATTAACCTAGTGAATAATATAATTATTATATTATTAATTAAACTTCATTATTAGTAATAATTATTACCAATAATGAGGATAATTAATTCTCATAATAATATATTCTTATCTTTATTAATTCACCTTTATCCTAGATATAATCTTTATTGATAATTATTATTATCATTAGCCATCCCCGTTACTAATTATTTCCTCTCTTTTTTTTAATTCTTTGTTATTTGTTCTTTTTCTTTTTATTTTTTATTTAATTAGGGTTTTTCTGGTCGACCATTTTTCCTCTGCTCAACCTTCCTTCCGCTATATATTCCCTTCTTCCTCTCTCTTCTCTGTGGATTTGTCCCGACGATGAGTCTTGTTGTAGAACTGGAACGTCGACATAAAAATGAGTATTGTGGTTAATATTCCGAATAATCATTCTCAAGGATCTCATTTGTTGAAGGTTTAAATTTGTTGTACTTTCATCTCGGATTAATAGATTCATGTTCCTTCTCTATATCTACATGTTTGCAATGATACTTCTTAGTATTTCTATGATGTTTTAAGCTAATGATCTTCTGAGGAAGATCACTTGTCATCTTTATATGTGTTGTGATTGTGTGTGGGTATTGAGATCGAGTGAGGATGAAGTATATTGTTCAAGTAGAGCGTTTGGATTCTGCATCGAGCTCAAAACCCTTCATCGATCTGCAAGGAGGCTAGGTGCACACTTTTTCCTCTTAACATTTAGATATGTTTGTATGTTGCATGTGTAAGCATTGGGTTGGGATCGATCTATCTATCCATTAGTCATTTTTATTTTTGTTGTCTCGTGATCTCAATTGAGCATGAGATCGCGGAGCAATATCTCCTTGCATAATTAAATGCAACATAAGCCCTAGAAGGTGGGTATCACGAAGGGACTAGGAGGTCTTGCAGAAGGGTATGCCATTTAGGCCCTTCAACTGATTGGAGTTATGAAAATCAATTGGTGAGCCCTGGAAGGTTGTAATTGTGAATGGATTGGCCATTCGAGAGAAGGGTGTGCCACTTGGGTTCTAAAATAACCAACGAGACAAACTAGTTATGGCCTAGAGGGTTCCTGGAGCCCTAAAGCAACATGGTTGTTGGGTTGGCACCTTGACAATAATCCTAGAGGGTGCTTGGAGCCTTGAAGCAACATGGCTATTGAGTTGGCACCTTGAACATGAAGGGCATGCTATTATCAGTTTACTGTTTCTCTTTGAGATTGTAGCCTCAATTCAAGGGTGACCCATCCTTGAAATTAACGAACCACGAGGTCTATGGTAGGGTGGAATGTGGAGAGACCATAGCCAATCATTGTTTTATACAGATAAGTATTCTTTGTTATGTCAAATGTTAATTTTTTCTTATGTACAATATTGTTTTTCAAATCCTAGTTTCAGGATGCTAAGAATTTATTTATGTGTCTGTATTTATCTTTATGAATTCATGGGCTTCACTGTGCAATATAAATTCTATGTTATATTACAATAATTTCAATATATTGTAATTGTTATAAACCTGAGTTCTGATTATGAGAAATAGTGGGTATCTTATGTGTTCTCAAATTGTAACTTTAGCTAGGTTATGATTTTACAAATATATACCTGTTTATTATGTTGTACACCATAATTAAATGTTCAATTATTGAGTTGGTAGTTAATTGTAATTGTTGAACATAACACTAAACTATTGTAGGAAAGAACACCAATGATATGAGTTATAATTATATGTCTCCTTTTAAGAATTCATTGTTAATGGGTTCAATGCTAGAGTTTAATTATGGAAAATTATAGCTTAGGTGCGTCTGCAGACATATCGGTGAATTTATTGGTGAAATTCGGGTTGTGGATTATGTAATGTTTCCCAACTAGTGTTAGGGGACATTACAAGGTGGTATTAGAGCCAATTTACAACATTGGGTTTGAATTAGGCCAAATCTTGGAGCAAGATGACGAACTTTTTTATAGGTTATAAGTTATCTGTCATATATTTGACGAAAATCACAAATGGTGGAATGATATAAATTTTCTTGAATTTGGGAGTAGGCACCACGAAAAGGTGCCTTGCATGGTTTATAGGCCAAAATTTGGCAAGTTTCGAGTGAAATTTGGCTATAGAAGGCTAAATTCACGCACTGATAGGTTATAGGATGATGAACAAGTTTTCCATCAGTTATGGAAGGACCTTGCTATAAATTGTGGTTGCAGGTTTTAAAATTTATATTAGTTTTTCTATGGGGTATCTCCATTAGATTTTGTTGAAACTATAGAATATTAGAATATATAATGTGAAATAATATATGATGTGCGACAATTATTTGATGTAATCTCGGAACAAGATGCTTTCTTATGAATATTCTTGGAAAAGTACTTACAAAGAGTAAATTTACAAAGGTATGGAGAATTGTGGGACACAAATTGTCCTCTGATTTGGGAAACTACCCTCAAAATGACCAAATGAGGGGTTAAGACAAAATTTGGGAATAATTTCCAATTACTTGACAAAATAATAAAGCATGATGAGGGCTTTCGTTTGCATAATTATTGATAAAGGATTCACAAAGAACATAGTGTGTTTCATATCACACCTACACTGTGGATTTAATAATTGCAGCATATTTGATTTAAATATAGGATCATGGAATAAGGTGGTATCAAAGATTGAGTGAGTATTTTATCTCAAGGACCATGAATAATACAATGTGTCTAGCTTCAATTGTTATGAAGATGGAAGTATATAACCTCTCTCCTTGAAGATTTTTTCTTTATTGATGGTCTATTGGTGGGATATCTAGGGAGCTTGTTTCATGGTTTATGAAAATGATTTTTTCAAATTTTGCACGAAAAACATTTGACCAATTGAATAACGAATATTTTCCATTAGCATAACTATGTGGAACCAGGATTTGAATTGTATGAATATTGTATGTGAGGAAGGGAGTTGTGTCATGTCGGATGTCTCATATTAACTTAAGGAACTTACATGCATAAGATGCAACACAAAGATATATAGGTATCTAAAAGTACAAGTCATGTAGGAAGTCGTTGTTGAAAATTAGCGAGAAAAGTAATTTCTAGATATGTGCCTTAATTCAAGGAATCAAAGTTAATTTCCTTTTAGTGCATGGTCGAGTTCCTAAAATTTAGGAGTTTCCATAAAAAGTAGGAGTGCATGAGGTAGTTAACTGATGTGCTGAAGTTGAAGGTCAATTTTTGATCTTCTAGTGTGAGTTAAATTGGGAAATGAAAGCTTAAGTGGAGTTAGCCTCCTAAATTTTAGGAGGATCTAGTTAACTAGTTTTGACTACTTTTCTTAACTAGCAAAGCTCCATTTCGATTCCTTAATTAGAAAACTCACTAATTTTAACCATTCGAATTTCCTTTAAGAGAAGGAATGAAGGCATAAGTTTAATCATTGTTTTGGTGAGCATGAGTTGGTGAGACCAAGCAATAGGAAGCACAAGTTTGTGCCTGGATCTTGTGAGAGGAAGAGTGTGTAAGAGAAGCTTGTGCATAGGTTGGTAGAGGGTATCAAAGATCAATAGTATTGCAAGGGTTTCAAGATTAGATCAAGCAGAAAAGAAAAGTGTGTCTTTTAGATTGAAACAATTGTATTTTGTAAGAGACCAATTCCTTAGTTTTTCTATCAATAAAATTATCATCAAGAAAAGGGTTTTCTTAGTTGGTTTCCCTAGTAAAAAAAAAATGTTTTGAATCATGTGACTATGGTTTATTTTTGTTCCTAATTCCGCTGCAAATTGAGTAGAGAAATTATGTGTTTGTAAGAAAAGAAAGTGTTTTCAAATTGTTCTTATTAGCATATCATAATTTCATGGAATTTCTACATGGTATTAGAGTTGGGAATAGAATTGAGCTACACAGGTTGACACATCCAATCAAGGCATTCGTTCCTCATGTGGAGATTGTTCTTATGACTATTTTGGGCATGATTTGGGTAGGTTAAGGCAGCGAAGGAGAGAAGTATTTGTAGGAGAAAAGGATGAAGTTCTTGAAGGTAATTCAAGGCATAAAAACAATGATAATTTCTCTCTAGCAAGCCGATAAATTCTGTTTTGATTGCAAGTGAGAGGAAGGCCTATTTTGGGATGCCGAGTAGTCTAGGAGGTTGCCTAGACTAGGTCACATTCTTCTTCAGAAAGAGTGCAAAAGACAGGGGTTTGTGGGTGAGGCATTTTTGTGTTTTGTGCAGGTACAAGATTCCTTAGATAGGGTTGAGTTCCACAGAGTAGTCTTGCTTAGATCCAAGGTGTTTTTTTGGAGAGAAGAAGTGGATGTCTTCAAGGAGGAAGGGAGTAGGATTGGAGTCCAAGTTTTGGAAAGTATTTGGAATAGTTAAAGAGCAGTTATTGTAGAGTTGTTTCAGGACGTGGAACAACAATAGTATAGGTACCTAAGTATAGTGAAAGGTAGGAATATTGATCATTGTTAGAGGTATGGTTTTGATGATGTAGTAAGGGTTGCTTATTGTGCACAAAATCTCCCTAAAGGTGTGCTCCTTAAAGTATAATATTGCAGGCCACAAACAATAGTGACAAGGATAAAGGTTAGGGTCAATAGTGCAAGGAAGAATGCATTTGATGAATTTTGTTCAAGGGTTTGAACAACATATCTATGGGTGCCCTAGATGAAGTTCTTTTAGAGGGGTTGAAAGGATGCTTAGTGGGAAGATCTGAAGAGTCCAAATTGGATAGAGTTGGTGGACAGTTCATGTGTAGAGGGAGGTTGTTATGAGTTATCCTAAAGTGCCCTAAGAGAAGGACTTGTAAATGACAACAAGTATACTAGGAGTGGGAGAGATATTGGAGCCCAAGGATTTGCATAATTTGAAAAACTAAAGGAGTAGTGAAGTGGAAAGCTATTTATATGCCCCAAGGACTGATATTTTGAGGAGAAAAAATCATCCAAGAGGGCTAGTTGATATCAAACCCTAAGTATAGAATTTTGGTAAGGAAGGAGATCAGTAAGTGGGTAGAGTTAAAGAGATCATGTACAATTCTCATTAGAGGAGCTAATGGGCTCTTAGGAGGCAGATTGGTGAAGCCCTAGTGCAATGAATGCATGGAGGCATCTCATTGATAAGAAGGCAGTTTGAAAAAGACCCTAATAATGTGATCCTTTGGAGTAGTAGAGGACATTGTTAGCAGGTAACTTGGAAGTCCCAAAGAGATGACAATCTTGAAGGAGAAAGAGAGCGGCTAGTGGGAAGCTTAGTGAGCCTATGTGTAGAAATCTGGTGATAGAATTGCAACTTCTCAAGAAATTTAATCTAAATCAAGAGACACAATTCTACTCTACTGCTCTGTGGAAATTAATTCACAATTTATAACAACATTCACAAACATGAATCAATCAAATACACAAGTACAAAAATTTATATAGGGGAAACAAACTAGTAAAAACCCTTTAAGCATGCTTGCATTAATTAGATGAATAGATAATGTATTATAATTGCTTGCCCGCTTTAAGCACAACCTACAAGTGAATAACCTATCTCTCTGCTTAATGAAAATATCTGACCCAAACTTAGTCAATTTCTTCCTCCACCTGAGCTCCTATTTCCTTGCAAAAATCCTAGGGAATTAGGCCCCTATTTTTTAGGAATTTTCCTCCAATTGATTGTGCAGTTCCCAAGGTTGATCCTATGACTACGTGCAATGTAGAAATTCCTTGTAGATTCAAACTACAAATTGTAATATGCTAAAATAATTGACTTGAATGTACTCTACTCATCAGTGGAACCAATAATTGATCGATGAAATCATGAAGCAAAAAAGGAAGAATTCAATCACACATAACACAATAATTTTCTGTGGAAAGCCATATCTAAAAACCCCTGCTATCTATCTATTGCTTTAAATGGAAAATTTGAGAAGATTACAATGCTTTTCTCAAGATCGAGTAAACTCTGCACTATCACAATCTATCTCACTACTTCATAAACTAGCTCCAACCAATACTTAACCAAATTTGTTGCCTGCCAAGATCCTATTTCCTTGCACATTTTCCTAGGGAATTAACTTGTATTTAATTGGGAAATTCCTCATCCATAACTATGAAATCCATCAATAGGTCTTCCTATGTTTGGACACACCATTGGTTTAATTTAGATGATTTTACAACTGATAGTATGTTGTCCTGAACTCTAATCTCAACTAGGTCTTTCTCTGATCTGACATGCATGAGTTAATTATGAGTGAATCTTCATTTTACCGGTTGAGCAGTGTTGGTTACACCCCACTACTGCTGGTTACAACCCACTACTGTAGGTTACACCCCAATACTGGATCTCCCACTAATTCCTCCATTAGTTGGTACTAGTTTAGCTAAATTTAACTGAGTTAAACTGAATTAAATAATTACAACTCAAAAGAACTCAACCTGGGCCCTAAAAATTTAGGAACCACTCTACATGACTCTATATAGACTCCCAACTTGAATTAACTATGTCAACTAAGTCAAATTAACTTAGTTAACTACTATAATTTTCTATGAGAATTAGAATTAGAATTTAATTCCTAATTTAATTCAAGGAAAAAATTAAATTAGGATTTTCTTGTTGCATTTTTTCAACACTCCCTCTCAACAGCAAAGGGATTATCTGCTACCCCGATCTTGCATCTGTGAAAGTCAAATTTTCATCTTGAGAATGCCTTTGTCAAAATATTTTCATCATTCTCCTCCGTAGGAATGTATTCTCGCAACATGATTCTCCTATCCACAAAATCTCGTAGATGGTGATACCGAATGTCGATATGCTTGGACCGAACATGAAAAACTAGATTCTCAGATAGTTTGATACAACTCTGATTGTCACAATAAATCATTGTAGGATCCATCTGCTGAACAAATAACCCAACAAGGATCTTCCTCATCCAGATAGCCTCACAAGCTGCTTGAATAACAACCATGTACGTTGCTTCTACTGAACTGAGTACAATTTATCTTTGCTTCCTGTTGTACCAAGAAACTACTGCTAACCCAATATTGAATATTCCCCCTGATGTGCTCTTTTTGTCAGATGGAATCCCTACCCAATCTACATCTGTGAAGCCTTGAAGCTTCACTCCCTCTATTTGTTTGTACCAAATCCCAAACTGAGTGGTGCATCTAAGGTATCTCAACACATGCTTAGCTGCCTTCCAATAAATTTTGGTTGGCTTAACCATGGCTTGACTAAGCTGGTTAGCTGCAAAACACATCTCTGGTCATGTGTTCACCAAATACATAAGTGAACCCACAAGATGTCTATAAATAGTAGCGTCTACTATTTCACCTTAAGTAGCATCTTCTTTCCTCTAGTTACCTGCTAGAGGAGTCTTCATGGGTTTGCTTCTCTCCATGTGGAACTTCTTTAGTATCTTGTTGGCATAATTTCCTTGAGAGACAAACAATTCCTCATCTCCTTTTCATACTTCCATACTAAGAAAGTAATGCATGAGCCCCAATTCCTTCATCTTGAATTCTCTTGCAAGATCCTCTTTACAGGATTTTATCAGCTTCTCATCACTTGTTAGAATCAAATCATTGACATATAATACTATAATCAAGAATTTACCTTCAAACATAACATGGTAAAGGTTCACATTTGCTTCACTTTTGGTGAATCCCAACTCGGTGAAATAGCTATCAATCCTACTGTACCAAGCACGGGGTGCTTATTTCAGTCCATACAATGCTTACTTGAGTCTGCACACATGCAACTCTCTGTTGAAGGTCTCAAATCCTTCCGGCTTCTCAATATACACCTCTTCCTCAATCATGTCGTTGAGGAATGTTGTATTCACATCCATATTATGTATCTTCCATCCCATCTGCGTCAACAGTGTTAGAATAGATCTGATTGATGAGTACCTTGATACTAGAGAAAAGGTCTCATCATAATCAATTTGCTCCACCCGAGAGAACCCTTTTGCCACAAATCTGGCCTTGTGTTTCTCCACACTCCCATATGCTAATTTCTTTACCTTGTAAAGCCATCTAGAACTCACCACTGACTTGTTTGCTAGTCTTAAGACCACTTCCCAAACACTTTTTTTGATAATGGAGTCATACTCCTCAACCATGGCATCAAAACATACTGGTTACTAGTCTGCTTCCTCGAATGAGTATGGCTCAATCTCTACACTCTCACTCATCATAGCCATGTATCCAGTTTACCAATTTGGTGACCTCCTCTGCCTGTGCTGTGATGTGGGTTCTCCCACATTCTCTTTAGCATCATGCATCAATCTGCCAGCCTTTCTAGTGTGCTTCCTTCCATCTTTAGAAGTCTTTGCATGAGTGGGTACTTCCACTCTCTGCGCCTTTGCATGTGGCTGCTCCACATCATCCTGAGGTTCCTCCTTTGGAGCTAAAATCTCCTCATTTGCATGTAATTAAATCTCCCTATCAAAGGAATATATCATGGCATTCTCTTCATCGAACTTCACATCTCTACGAATGACTGTCATCTTGTTGGACGGAAGGTACACATGATAGTTCTGAGGTGTATCAGTGTAATCCAAAAATATGCCAAACTTAGCTATTGGTTCTAGCTTTTTATGTGCATCCTTAGTAACATGACAGTAGATTGATGAACCAAAGATCTTGAAGTGTGTGACATCTGTTTCCTTACCTATAAAAGCTTCTTCCAGTGTACTCATCCCAAGAATTGGATGAGCGCTTTTGTTATGCAAATAAACAATTGTGTTGCATGCTTCAACCCACAAGTGAAATGGTAGGCCTTGATCATGTAACATCACCCATGTCGCTCCCACAATAATTTTGGTCTACCTTTCATCCACCCCATTCTACTTTGACAAGGTGTATTGACTTGTACATCATCCTAATGCGATGGAGCCTCCTTGTTCATCGACTTACCATATCCCAGATGATGTCTATCTACTGGAGCAATCGACGAATACGAGATTCCTCAATAATCGAACCCCACCTCTGGTTGTTACAGAGAATCACAGTGGTATGTGTTCAAACAGCTCACTGAAGAGCTTTCCCAACCAGGCAGCTTCATACGAGATCATACTCTTAGATATGTATCTGGTCTCGGCGGTGCTTATGGCAACCGACTTCTGCTTCCTACTCATCCATTATATCAAAGCAGAATCCAAAGAGAAGCAACACTAAAAAGTGCTCCAATGATCCTCCACACTACCTGCCTAATCAGCATTTGAATAATCATGAAGTTTCATATTTCCGGCAATGTATCTCAATCCATGAGAGATTGTGTCCTGAAGACATCTCAGAAGATTCTTGGCACCAATCTAGTCAGGCTCAACCAAATATGAGCTCACAATGCTAACTGTAAAACATATGTTCGGACGGAGGTTCACCAAGATTATCAACACGAATGAGTTTTTGAAACTCATAGGCATTTCCAAAATCTGGTCCGACATCATGACCATATAACTTCTGAAAGTTAAGATCCTTGAGCTAGTCACAGGCTTGCAGTCCATCATACCAAATATTCTCAGAATCTTCACCACATATTTTCCTTGAGATAGGAAAATTTCCCTTGGCTTCTGCCACACTTCAAGTCCTAGGAAATAGTGCATCGGTCCTAGGTCCTTCATTTCAAATTCAGAAGCCAACTCCCTCTTACATTTGTGAATGAGAGGGTCTGCACCTGTTAAAAAGAGGTCATCCACATACAACACCAGTATGAGAGGCTTGTCATCTTCAACCTTAAGATAAAGGTTAGGATCGGCTTCACTCCTAGTGAATCCCAGCTTCATCAAGTAGCTATCGATCCTCTCATACCATGCTTAGGGTGCTTGCTTCAACCCATAGAGAGCCTTCTTCAACCTACATACATGAGATTTTCAATCCTAAATCTCAAATCCTTTGTGTTGCTCCACATAGACCTCTTCTTTGATCGAACCGTGCAAGAACACGGTCTTGACGTCCATCTGATGTAGGTTCCATCCTTGTGAAGCCATAAGGGCTATGATCAAGCGGATGGTCGTATATCTGGCAACAGGTGCAAATATCACATCATAGTCTATACCTTCCTTCTGGGAGAAACCACAAGCAACAAAATGAGCCTTATACTATTCCGTACTTCCATCTGCTGCAGCTTTATCTTGTAAAGCCATTTTGAAGTAACAATTGTCTTGTCCTGGGGTCTGGGAACTACTTCCCAGACATCATTCTCCATAATGGTCATAGCATCTTCCATACTTGATGCTTGACGGCATCTAAGAATGATGAAGGCTCATTTTGTATGATTGTGCTCATACTGGTCAGGTATCCCTGATACCCGTTGGTTTCTTACTTTCACGGAAGGTTCCTCGGGGTGTAGCATGTCTTTCAGCATCATCAAGTATCCCCCTAAGCCATGAAGGCCTCTTCCTAGAAGAGGAAGGCTCAGGTAGATAAATAGGATCCATTGGTTCTTCCACATCAGGCATTGTTACATCATCATAGAGATAGCTTCCACAATCGTACGGTGCCACACCATTCTGCTCTGGAGTATGTGGTGTAGTAGTCTCCCTCTTAATACCAACCTCAGGTATGCCTAAGTGAACCAACTGTAATATATCGGAGTTCTTGCTTAGGCTTGGGGGAATGGTCCCCTTTTGAGCTTTCCTTCAGGACATCCTGAGCATACAACTTCTTTTTCTACTCGAAATTCGGGCATCCTTATTACCATATGTCTTACATCAAGTAGATCTTTGTAATGAAGGTAGGCAAACCTCCAATGCCAAAGTTTGGATTGAAGAGATGTTTCATAAGACATGACACCCTACCTAACTTTCATCGACCTGATAACATGAAACCCAAGAGTAGAGGCATCTTTAACATTATTTTTCGATACACGTACCTTACCATCGCTGAAGGTTACCTTGTAGCCTTTGTCTTCCATTGTCGAGATAGACACCAGCTTCTTTCGGAGGTTAGGTGCATTTAATACATCCTAGAATTTCTAGCCTTCTTGAATGGGTGCCCTCTTTGTTGATTTCCAGCATTCCTTTTACCTTTGCTGTTGAATTTTCCATTCCTTCGATTACCATGATAGGGATTTTGATCATCGTCACGGTGGGAGTCCTTTCTATCAGGACATTCCCTTGCATAGTGACCTGCTTTATTGCAAATGAAACATCGTCCTTTTCTTCCACCCTTAGGTCCAACCTTTCTTTTCGATTTAGACCCAGAATTATTTCTTTCCTTAGCATCAGAAGAAAAAATAGCAGGAGGACCTTTAGGCAAGGGCATTTCTTGCTCTTCTACCCTTGTTTCTTCTTGAATGCATCTAGCCATTAATTCCTCGAAACCAGGAAATATATTATTGTTTAGAAGAGTAGCCCTGAACACGTACCATTCGAATGGTAATCCTCCAAGAGTTGTGAGTGCCATTTCTCTATCAGTAATAGTCTCCCCAATAGATAGGCGATTGTTCTTGATCTCGGTGATTCTTAAGAAGTATGCTTGCATACTCTCATCTTTACCCTTCTTGATTTCCCTCAGCTTATTTCTAAGAAACAAAACTTGATTTGCATCATTAACTTTAAATAAACTCACCATTCTATCGTAGATTTCCTTGGAGGTGTCTAGTTCAGAGATGTAGGCCACCAAGCGCTTGTCGATAGAGTCCCAGATGATCTTCTTCACTTTAATTTCTCCATTCTTCCATTTGTTCCTAGCAGCAGGAGGTGCATTTGATGGAGGCTCAACAATATTGCCTCTCACATGATCCAACACTCCTTGATCCTCAAAGGTTAGATCGATAGACATCTTCCATCCATGATAGTCAGCTTTCTCACGGAGCTTGTCTTCGGCAGGAAAGAGTGTTGAGGACCCCGTCGTTCTTTTAGGATAGCCTTGCCAATCTTCTCTTCGGTGATTGCTCTTGCTCTTGCTTGGGCTTTGTCTTCACCTTAGCTCTGATACCATGTTAAGATATGGTATGTTCTATGCTTATAACAGTTTACTTCTTTTCCTCATTATATTCCACAGAATAGCAATCACATGTACATAAAGTAAAGTGCATATAGAACATTAAACAATCGATAGAAAGCAAGCCAAGACAAGAGACACAAGATGTGGTGGCTAGCCAGGGACAAACCCCACAATGTGTGGGGAAACCCTTTGATCAAATCTTCTTTTATCTTCAATAATTTAGTAGAGAAAAATAGTACAATAAATCTGATTTATATCAGCAGTAGCAAACCCTAGATCAGCAGCATTAGCATTAGTGGCTTCATCATCAAAACTAGGGCAGACGATATCTCACAAACTGACCATCGGATCGGCTTGATTCCACCACCAAAAGTTGCGGCTTCTAGAGGAGGTTCAGATCAACCTACAACGCAGTTCGTATGAGGAGATCTTCTGGTCCACGCAGGTCAAACTTTACTTTTGTAGTTGCAGCTTCATTTTCAGCAGCTTCCTTCAAACAAGGGTAGTCGATATCTTGTAAACCGTCCGTCAGATTGACTTGATTCCACCACCAAAAGTTGCGGCTTTCAGAGGAGGTTCAGATGAACCTACAGCATAGTTTAGATGAGGAGATCTTCTAGTCCATGCAGGTCAAACTTTAATTTTGTTGTTGCAGCTTCAGTTTCAGCAGCTTAATTCAAACTAGGGCAGTCGATATCTTGCAAACCGTCCGTCGGATTGACTTGATTCCACCACCAAAAGTTGTGGCTTTTAGAGGAGGTTCAGATGAACCTACAATGTAGTTCAAATGAGGAGATATTTTAGTCCACGTAGGTCAATCTTTACTTCTACAGTTGCAGCTTCAGTTTCAGCAGCTTCTGGCTTCACATGTGTGAGGGAGAGACCCTTTTTTGCGCAGTAGAGAAGAAACTCTTTTCTGCACAGTAGAGAGAGAGAGAGAGAGAGAGAGAGAGAGAGAGAGATGTGATGAGATGAGTGAGTGAAAATGAGGAAAATTTCTCTTGTATTTATACACAACTGATGATGTTTGAATAGATGCGACTGTTGGGCTTCTGAGCCTACATGAGTTGTAGGTTGGCTTGATAATAATTCCATAATCAAAATAAATTCATATCTCCATAAATACTTATCAGAATCAGATGATATTTATATCAATCCTACACTTCTCGACGAGAGGAATCTAATCAAAATGTTATTAGCCATGAATAAGATGACCCACATGAAGTTTTGCCCTAGTTGCCAATTTTAACACTCCCTCTCAACTAGGGAGAACTTCATCTGCAATCTGTCTATCAGTCGTTACTATTCATCCATCAAATGAACTGCCCTGTACAGCCTGACCCTTGCCCTGCTTTGATCTATTCTGCTTGTTCTACGTTGTCTTGTTCTGCCTTGTACTGATCTGTATTGTTCTGCTCTGTTCTGCTCTACTCTTGCATTGTTCTGTTTTGCTCTGCTTTTGTTTGAATTATGAAGAAGAAGAAATGATCGAGGATGTATCATACTGACTCAAAGTCAGTCTCAGAGTATGTACCACTGGTCCCAGACTAGTCTCAACCAACCCGAAGTCAATGTCTTAATGAGTATAACTCCATTGGTCCCAGACCAGTATCATCTTCCACTGACTCAAAGTCAGTCTCAAAGTGCGTACCACTGGTCCTATACCAGTCTCAACCAACCCGAAGTCAGCTTCATAGTAAGTACCACTCCTACCATTGGTCCCAGACCAGTATCGCAGTATCAGAGAGTGTACCACTAGTCCTAGACCAGTCTCAACCGACCCAAAGTCAGCGTCATAGTATGTACCACTCTCACTGGTCCTAGACCAGTACTGCACTGACACGAAGTCGGTCTCAGAGTATGTACCACTGGTCCCAGACTAGTCTCAACCGACCCGAAGTTAGTGTCATAGTATGGTACAACTCCTACCACTGGTCCCAAATCAATGGAGGTCATCCTAGCGTAGGGAGTACGGTAGAGACAACGATGCGTCCATCGGTACTGCTATGGTCCCTAACTTCATTTCGTCGCTCATTGATCAAATGAGAGGTACTTCCCATGAGTCCCAGACTACATGGGTAGGATGCCTCGATAGGGGAACTAATCAATCCTATCCTCAGAGGAGAACACATCAATCCTGCTACAATCGCCATGGAGAACACATCAATCTAGGCCTCATAGGAGAACACATCAGTCCTGCTACAATCGCCATGGAGAACACATCAATCCAGGCCTCACAGGAGAACACATCAATCTTGCTACAATCCCCATGGAGAACACATTAATCCAGGCCTCACAGGACAACTAATCATCCTATTCCACAAGAGAGCGAATCATCTTGTCCCAAAAGAGAGTGAATCATCTTGTTCTAGTACGCACCACCAGGGGAGGTTGAGTCACCCTGTGGTTGTATGTTGCTCCAGTAAGAACCGCAAGCCCTTAGAGCTCCCAGAGCTCAATGTATGCAACATGCAGGACCCTTGTATAAGGGTTTCTTAATGACTCCAAGTCGTTTGGGAAAATCACAGATTAGATCTTTCCTCAGGGCTTTGACAAGGTGTATCGACCTGTACATCATCTTAATGCGATGGAGCCTCCTTGCTCATCAACTTACCATATCCCAAATGATGTCTATCTGTTGGAGCAATTGATGAATACGGGATTCCTCAATAATCGAATCCCACCTCTGGTTGTTACAGAGAATCACAGTGGTATATGTTCAAACAGCTCACTGAAGAGCTTTCCCAACCAAGCAGCTTCATATGAGATCATACTCTTAGATATGTATCTGGTCTCAGCGGTGCTTATGGCAACTGACTTCTGCTTCCTGCTCATCCATTATATCGAAGAAGAATCCAAAGAGAAACAACACTAAAAAGTGCTCCAGTGATCCTCCACACTACCTACCTAATCAACATTCAAATAATCATGCAGTTTCAAATTTCCGGCAATGTATCTCAATCCATGAGATATTGTGTCCTGAACACATCTCAGTAGATTCTTGGCACCAATCTAGTGAGGCTCAACTAAATATGAGCTCACAATGCTAACTGCAAAACATATGTTCGGACAGAGGTTCACCAAGATCATCAACGTGAATGAGTTTTTGAAAGTCATAGTCATTTCCCAAATTTGGTCCAACATCACTACCATATAACTTATGAAAGTTAAGATCCTTGAGGTAGTCACAGGCTTGTAGTTCATCATACCAAATATTTTCAGAATCTTCACCACATATTTTCCTTGAGATAGGAAAATTTCCCTTGGCTTCTGCCACACTTCAAGTCCTAGGAAATAGTGCATCGGTCCTAGGTCCTTCATTTCAAATTCAGAAGCCAACTCCCTCTTACATTTGTGAATGAGAGGGTCTGCACCTGTTAAAAAGAGGTCATCCACATACAACACTAGTATGAGAGGCTTGTCATCTTCAACCTTAAGGTAAAGGTTAGGATCGGCTTCAATCCTAGTGAATCCCAACTTCATCAAGTAGCTATCGATCCTCTCATACCATGCTTAGGGTGCTTGCTTCAGCCCATAGAGAGCCTTCTTCAACCTACATACATGAGATTTTCAATCCTAAATCTCAAATCCTTTGGGTTGCTCCACATAGACCTCTTCTTTGATTGAACCGTGCAAGAACACAGTCTTGACATCCATCTAATGTAGGTTCCACCCTTGTGAAGCCACAAGGGCTATGATCAAGCGGATGGTCGTATATCTGGCAACAGGTGCAAATATCACATCATAGTCTATACCTTCCTTCTGGGAGAAACCACAAGCAACAAAACGAGCCTTATACTATTCCGTACTTCCATCTGCTGCAGCTTTATCTTGTAAAGCCATTTTTAAGTAACAATTGTCTTGTCCTGGGGTTTGGTAACTACTTCCCAGACATCATTCTCCATAATGGTCATAGCATCCTTCCATACTTGATGCTTGGCGACATCTAAGAATGATGAAGGCTCATTTTGTATGATTGTGCTCATACTGGTCAGGTATCCCTGATACCTGTTGGGTTTCTTACTTTCACGGAAGGTTCCTCGGGGTGAAGCATGTCTTTCAGCATCATCAAGTATCCCCCTAAGCCATGAAGGCCTCTTCCTAGAAGAGGAAGGCTCAGGTGGATAAATAGGATCCATCAGTTCTTCCACATCAGGCATTGTTACATCATCATAGAGATAGCTTCCACAATTGTGTGGTGCCAACCATTCTGCTCTAGAGTATGTGGTGTAGTAGTCTCCCTCTTAATGCCAACCTCAGGTATGCCTAAGTGAACCAACTGTAATATATAGAAGGTCTTGCTTAGGCTTGAGGGGAATGGTCCCCTTTTGAGCTCTCCTTTGGCACATCCCGAACATACACCTTCTTTTTCTACTCAGAATTCAGGCATCCCTGTTACCATATTTCTTACATCAAGTAGATATTTGTAATGAAGGTAGGAAAACCTCCAATGCCAAAGTTTGGACTGAAGAGATGTGTCATAAGACATGACACCTACTTGACTTTCATCTACCTGATAACATGAAACCCAAGAGTAAAGACATCCTTAACATTATTTTTTGATACACGTACCTTGCCATCGCTGAAGGTTACCTTATAGCCTTTGTCTTCCATTGCCGAGATGGACACCAGGTTCTTTCGGAGGTCAGGTGCATTTAATACATCCTGGAATTTCTAGCCTTCTTGAATGGTTGCCCTCTTCCTTGATTTCTAGCATTCCTTTTACCTTTGTTGTGGAATTTTCCATTCCTTCGATTACCATGATAGGGATTTTGATCATCGTCACAGTGAGAGTCCTTTCTATCAGGACATTCCTTTGCATAGTAACTTGCTTTATTGCAAATGAAACATCGTCCTTTTCTTCCACCCTTAAGTCCAGCCTTTCTTTTGGATTTAGACCCAAAATTATTTATTTTCTTAGCATGAGAAGAAAAAACAGCAGGAGGACCTTTAGGCAAGGGCATTTCTTGCTCTTCTACCCTTGTTTCTTCTTGAATGCATCTAGCCATTAATTCCTCGAAACTAGGAATTACATTATTGTTCAGAAGAGTAGTCCTGAACACATACCATTTGAATGGTAATCCTCCAAAAGTTGTGAGTGCCATTTCTCTATCAGTAATAGTCTCCCCAATAGATAGGAGATCGTTCTTGATCTCGGTGATTGTTAAGAAGTATGCTTGCATACTCTCATCTTTACCCTTCTTGATTTCCCTCAGCTTATTTCTAAGAAACAAAATTTGATTTGCATCATTAACTTTAAATAAACTCACCAGTGTATCGTAGATTTCCTTGGAGGTGTCTAGTTTAGAGATGTAGACCACCAAGCATTTGTCGATAGAGTCCCAGATGATCTTCTTCGCTTTAATTTCTCCATTCTTCCATTTGTTTCTGGCAGCAGGAGGTGCATTTGATGGAGGCTCAACAATATTTCCTTTCACATGATCCAACACTCCTTGATCCTCAAGGGTTAGATCGATAGACATCTTCCATCCGTGATAGTCAGCTTTCTCACGGAGCTTGTCTTCGGCAAGAAAGAGTGTTGAGGACCCCATCGTTCTTTTAGGATAGCCTTGCCAATCTTCTCTTCGGTGATTGCTCTTGCTCTTGCTCGGGCTTTGTCTTCACGTCGGCTCTGATACCATGTTAAGATATGGTATGTTCTATGCTTATAACAGTTTACTTCTTTTCCTTATTATATTCCACAGATTAGCAATCACATGTACATAAAGTAAAGTGCAAATAGAACATTAAACGATCGACAGAAAACAAGCCAAGACAAGAGACACAAGATGTGGTGGCTAGCCAGGGACAAACCCCACAATGTGTGGGGAAACCCTTTGATCAAATCTTCTTTTATCTTCAATAATTCAGTAGAGAGAAATAGTACAATAAATCTGATTTATATCAACAGTAGCAAACCCTAGATCAGCAGCATCAGCATTAGCGGTTTCATCATCAAAACTAGGGCAGCCGATATCTCACAAACCAACTGTCGGATCGGCTTGATTCCACCACCAAAATTTGTGGCTTCTAGAGGAGGTTCAGATGAACCTATAGCGCAGTTCAGATGAGGATATCCTCTAGTCCACGTAGGTCAAACTTTACTTCTGCAGTTGCAGCTTCAGTTTCAGCAGCTTCCTTCAAACTAGGGCAGTCGATATCTTGCAAACCCTCCGTCGGATTGACTTGATTCCATCACCAAAAGTTGTGGATTTCAGAGGAGGTTCAGATGAAACTACAACATAGTTCAGATGAGGAGATATTCTAGTCCACGCATGTCAAACTTTACTTCTGCAGTTGCAACTTCAGTTTCAACGGCTTCCTTCAAACTAGGGCAGTCGATATCTTGCAAACAGTCTATCAGATTGACTTGATTCCACCACCAAAAGTTGTGGCTTTCAGAGGAGGTTCAGATGAACCTATAGCACAGTTTAGATGAGGATATCTTCTAGTCCACGTAGGTCAATCTTTACTTCTGCAGTTGCAGCTTCAACCAGTAGCTTCCAACTTCACATGTGTGAGGGAGAGACCCTTTTGCGTAGTAGAGAAGAGACTCTTTTCTGCGCAGTAGAGAGAGAGATGTGATGACATGAGTGAATGCAAATGAGGAAAAGTCCTCTTGTATTTATACACAACTGATGATGTTTGAATAGATGCGACTGTTGGGCTTTTGAACCTACATGAGTTGTAGGTCAGCTTGATAATAATTCCATAATCAAAATAAATTCATATCTCCCTAAATAATTATCAGAATCGGATGATCCTTATATCAATCCTACAACTCTCGACGAGAGGAATCTAATAAAAATATTATCAGCCATGAATAAGATGACTCACATGAAGTTTTTCCCTAGTTGCCAATTTTAACACTCAAGGGCATATTCAAGTCTCAATCCATATAACGACGTACTACTGGCTCTGAAGTATATGCTGCAAATTCGATTTCCCTGCAAAAGATAAACTCGTATTCTCCTCTTCTATAGTGATTTAATCTCTGATACCATGTAGAAATTCCTTGTAGATTCAAACTGTAGATTATAATATGCAAAAACAATTGACTTGAATATACTCTACTCATCAGCGGAAACAATAATTGATCAATGAAATCACAATGCAGAAAAAGCTTGAATTCAATCACTCATAACATAATAATTTATGGGGAAATCCACAGCTAAAAACCCATGTTATCTGTATATTACATTAATCAAAAAATTTGAGAAGATTACAATGCTTTTCTCAAGCCCAAGAAAGCTCTACACTATCACATTCTATCTCACTACTTCACAAACTAGCTCCAACCAAATCTGCTGACTGCCAAGCCCCTATTTCCTTGCGTAGTTTCCTATGGAATTAGCCCATATTTAGTTGGGAAATTCCTCATCCATAACTATGCAATCCATCAATAGGCCTTCCTCTGATTGGATGCACCATCGGTTTAATTTAGATGATTTTACAACTAATAGTACACTGTCCCTGAACTCTAATCTCAACTGGGTCATTCTCTGATCTGGCATGCATTATTTAATTATGAGTGAATATTTAGTTTAATGGTTGAGTAGTGTTGTTTACACCCCACTACTGCAAGTTACACCCCTCTACTAGATCTCCTACTAATTCCTCCGTCAGTTGGAACTAGTTTAACTGAATTTAATTGAGTTAAGCTAAATTAAATAATTACAACTCAAAAGAACTCAACTTGGGCCCCTAAAATTTAGGAACCACTCTAAATGAATCTAGATAGACTCATAACTTAAATAATCTGAGTCAATTAAGTCAAATTAACTTAGCTAACTACTACAAGTTACTATGAGAATTAGAATTACAATTTAATTCAAGGAAAAAATTTAATTATGATTTTCTTGTTGAATTTTTTCAGCATGCAACACCTATACACTCGAGACTAGTCTAAAACTAATGTTACAATGCCTTGGAATCTCCACCATAGTTGGGGAAATTGAATTCTCTGCATGCACTAGCTATTTTCACTTAATTAATAAGTGAACTAGATGAACACTGAGTTAGACTATTGTCCCACTGCACAACTGGCCTCCAACTAGTTTGTTAGAACTAGTTTAACTAAATATAACTAGAAACAACTAAACTGGATTGCTACAGATTAGAAATAACACATGCATAACTAATCTCCAAGCCATCTAAATTGAATTTACTAAGCTAACTGAGTGACAAGATCCATGTCACCTCAGTTAACTACCTCTATGTTGTCTGTTGATGTGGAAATTCAAATTTTCTCAACTTTAACCAAAGAAAAGTCAAATTAAGACTTTCTTTCTACACTTATCAACACTCCATCTTAGCAAGAAAGAGGTTTTCAACCACCCCTATCCTGCACCAGTGGAATTCAAACTACATTATCTGTCTCTACACATAGTCCCATTAATGATGATACCAAATATTTATATGCTTGCGTCAATCGTGAAATACTTGATTCTAAGAGAGCTTAATGCAACTCTGATTATAAAAATAGATCACAATAGGATCCATCTCCTGACCAAACAGTCCGACAAGTATCTTTCTCATCCAGATTGTCTCACATACTGCTTGACTTGCAACCATGTATTCTAATTTTGTCGAGTTGACTGCCACATGCTCTGCTTCCTTATATACCAGGAAACAACTGCAGACACAACATTGAAAATTCCACCTAATGTACTCTTTCAGTCAGATGGACTCCTTGCCAAATCTACATCTGTGAAGCCACACAACTTCACTCCCTCCATCCATATGTACCATAATCCATATTAGGTAGTGCCTCTGAGGTACCGTAAGACATACTTCGCTGCCTTCCAATATAATTTGGTCATCCTAACCATAGCTTGGCTCATCTGGTTGAATTCATAGCACAAAGCTAGTTGTGTGTTCACAAGATACATAAGTGAACCCACTAGCTTCCAATAAATGGTAGTCATGTCACTCACTAAATTTTGAGTTTTCAGTTGTCCCAAGTTCCAAATAGTAGTGAATTTTGAATCCATTTTTCAAACATCAAAATCTCTCAAAGCTAAATTTTACCCTCTCCATTGCATAGTGCTTCGAATGAGCTTTCCAACGGTATATGGAAGTCCGAAAATGGACTTCTGGATCAGAAGATATGGCCTATTAAAGTTCAAGGGTTCTGTTTCCTTTAAAGTGAAGGAGAAAACCATATCGGAGGTTAGGGATCTCATCGCAATTGTAAATCAGTGTTTTTTTCTGAAGTAGCAATAGGGAAGAGTAGCAATATTAATGATCAACGATCATCAATATCGCAAATCACAATCGGAGGTTCTTGCGATCCCGCATATCAACGATCACACATTGTAGAGGTCCTATGTAAATCGCAATCAGAGTTCATGTGATCCTAGCATATCGGCGATCGACGGGTCCAAGGCATCGAAAATCGGCAATTGGCGTGATGGTCGGGTTACAACTCTAAAACATTTTGATATCATGATGTTGCGATATGATAGTGGAAAGCGTCGGGAGGGACGAAAATATTTAACAAAGGATTGTTGTGAAAAACCAAAGGCGGTCATGCTCTTTCTCTCTCCTCCAGTAGGGCCACGTGGCAACGCAGGATTGGTCTTGAGAAAGACACATGGTAGCTGACGTCAGCATGACATGATGGTATGGAGGACACGTGGCATGCGGATTTATAATTTTAAGGGGTCAAATGCGGCCAAAACAGGATGACACATGTCACGACTCACAAGGTGACACATGGAAAGATATGACGTCCTCTTGTAAGTCGATGATCGACGACCCTTGCTCATCGCAATCGCAAAGGAGAGGAAGGTGCAACTAGAGACATGGTCTAGGAAATTTGTGATTGGAGATCTCCGATATTTGGATAAGCACCAGGTCACTGCCCTCGGTCAGATGGAAGGAATGAAAATAGGGGCTTAACCATACGGGGCCTAAAGGGGATCAGAACTCGCATGTTTTATGATGTTTTTAACTATGAGAGGCTGATGATGAGAACCCCCGATTCAATGATAAAACAATATTATGGGGAATCTCAGGGCTCCGATAGTGTTTTACAAGGAGTATGGAAGGGCGGATGATTCGGCAACTGTGATCTGAGTCTGTTATGGCCATTATGCGTGTCACTCCTGGTTCCTGCAAAAGAAGAATTAAAGTGGTTCAAGCAGAAAGCGACAGGGAACTTGCCGAGAGAATGAGGCGTAATTTAGCAGAGACACAGTTGCAACCATAGGCCAAAAAAGAGGAGTGGAGTGGAGATATTTACAGGACTGTCATTTTAGTTCATTTCCGAATTCTATTTTTATGTTTTTAATTGATTTCGTTATGTTGTTTTAGTTCCAAGAAAGGCATCTTTCGGTTGTAATAATGGTACGCGACAGAGCCAGTGTGCTGAGACATCTAGCCATGTTGGTGATTGGAGGTTCTCCTGAGATATTTTTAAAATTCTCTGTTTCTCCCTCTCCTTATAAAAGGGAGGAAGAAACACTTAACACAGGTTCTGAATTCTGTGGAAAAACTATATGTGATTTCTAAAACTGTATGGATTCCAAATTTGCATCTTTCTGAATATAAATGAAATAGTGGCGATTACAACCTTTGAGTATTACAGTATTTTATTGCTCTATCAAACTTCCATTATGTTCACATTTCCTTTCTGATTTCATGTAATTGTAGCTGCCAAAAATGTCTCGTATGTTCTTACGGATTCATTTGTGTTGACTAGTTAATGCACATGCCTATATGTATCTTTGAGATTATATCTTTAAATTTGCACTCCATGAATCATAGCATCCAATCCTCTTTCATCCATATGTCTATCTTTAACTTAGATAAGTGTATAAATCTTGATGTTTCAAGCTCTATTTGATGAGTTATTCTTTCTCCCTCTCTTCTTTCATTACTCTGCAAAAGATGATTAAATTGTAAGTCCTTGAATTACTCAGCCTCCAATATTTTCTACCTATATTCATGTGAGTTGTATAAGTGAAAGAATACTATAAATACATGGCTTATGTCCTTGGATGAAGGAACCAATCCATTCTGTTATTTGTATATTTGTAATTACTATGTGTATAAAATGTATATGATGTCTCTGGTTTCCTGAAGATCATATAAGACACATGAAGATAGATGTTACCAGGCACTGGTCTTGTAACCAATCCAAGCCTATCTCTGGAAGCGACAACAAGTAGCATCAACCTCTTCACCTGAAGTGGCATCCTCCTCCTTCTAGTTGGTCACTAGAGGTGTCTCCATGGGCTTATAACTCTCCATGAAAAATCTCTACAGTAACTCGATGGCATACTTTCCTTGAGACACAAACAATTCCCCATCACCTTTCCATACTTCTAGCCCAAGGAAATAGTGCATGAGACCCATGTCTTTCATCTCAAATTCCCTTGCAAGGTCCTCTTAGCAAGAGTTAATCAACTGCTCATCACCTATCAACATATAAAATAATGATAAGAAATTTACCTTCTACCAAAATATGATAGAGGTTCAGATCCACTTCACTTTTGGTGAAGCCCAATCCAGTGAGATAAATGTCGATCCTGGTGTACCGAGCTCGGGGTGCCTATTTGAGACTATACAATGCTCACTTGAGTATGCACATATGAGACTCTCGATCAAATTTCTCAAAATATTCTAGTTGCTCAATGTACACTTCCTCCTCAATAACCCCATTGGGAAATGTTGTTTTTACATCATCTGGTGGATCTTCCATGCCATCTATGCAGCCAGTGCAAGAATTGATTTAATGTATGAATACCTTGCTACAGGAGAAAAGGTTTCCTCATATTCAATTCCCTCAACTTGAAGAATCCTATGGCCACAAATCTGGCCTTATATTTGTCTATGCTTATGTCTGCTGCATGCTTAACCTTGAAGATCCATCTCAAACTCACAACTGATTAATCTTCCAATCTTGGGACCACTTCCCAAATAATGTTCTTCATGATGTATTCATATTCTTCCACCATTGCATCAACCCAAACTAGTTTATCAACTACTTCCTCAAAAGAGGATGGATCAATTTTTACAATCTCAGTCATTAGAGCCATGTAGCTAGTGTGCCTCTCAGGTGACCTACTTTGCCTACACAAATTTGAAGGAGCTCCCAATTCCTACCTCACATCTTTCACTAATCTATCATCTTCCCTAGTTCTTTTTCTAACTTCTCTAAATGGTTCTACTAGAGTGTATTTATCCACTCTACCTCCTCTCTACCCCTATATTTATACCTACTCCAGAACTTCCTGAGGCTCCTCCTTTGGAGCTAAAGGATCCTCTTCTAGTGGGATTTGTAGCACCCTCTCAAGAGAGCATCTCATTGCTTTCTCTTCAATCTAACTGCACATCCATTCGTACAACTATCATTATGAGGGAACGTAAGTACACCCGGTAATTGTGTGGACTTTCAGTGTAACCCACAAAAACTCCCTACTCTGTTGTCAGCTCAAGTTTCTTCCTCGAATCTTTGGAGACATGGCAGTAAAAAAATGCTCCAAAAATTCTGAAGTGAGACACATCCAACTTTCTCCTCGAGAAAGCCTCCTCTGTTATAATCATACCAAGAATCCGACGAGGACTCTGGTTCTACAACTAGAGTGCTCTGTTACATGCCTCTACACACAAATGCAGTGGTAGGCCTTGGTCATGTAGCATAACTCTCATAGCTCTAACAATGCTCCAGTTCTTTCTCTTAGCTACCCCATTTTGCTGCGGGTTGTGGGGTGTTGTCACCTCTCTTCAAATGCCTTTTTTCGCATAGAAATCCTTGAATTCATTCGAAACATACTCACCTCCATTGTTGCTCTTGAGAGCCTTCACCTTCTTGTCAGTCTCTTTCTCAACAAGTTCCTTGAATTCTACAAACTTTGAGAATGTCTAATCCTTATTCTGCATGAAGAATATCCAGCATTTTCTTGAGAAATCATCAATAAAAATAATATAGTACTTATTTCTGGCAATGAAGGCCGTCGAGAAAGGTACACAATCATCAGAGTGGACTCTTTCCAAGACTATATGTGCTTTGTTGTCTCGATCATGGAATGTGGATTTTACATACTTCCCCAATGCACAACCTTTTGTAGACATCCTGCCACTCAAGTGATATTTTAGGGAGGACAATGGTTATTTTTTTAATAATTTTTAAGGCACCATGACGAAAATATCCCAATCTCCTATGCCAAAGTTCACCGACATCGTGACTCTACACTTTCTCTACCTTACTACTTAATGCAACATAATATTCCATATCAAGTTTATCAAGTTCTTCACACAAACCCCGATCTGCTTCACTTGTCCAGTGGATATGTGCCTCAGAAAGGCTTTACCTTTACTAAAGATCACATCGTAACCATGGTCTTCCAAAACTGCAATAGAGATGAGGTTCTTATTTAGGCCTGGAACAAACATGACATCTTTGAGTCGAAGAGGGGATCCCAACTTCCTCTTAAAGGTTACTGTACTAATCTTGATAGAATTATACCTTTCATCATCCCCAAGCTCAATATGCATCTAGAGATCTTTCTCCTCCAGGTCACTGAAAAAATCTCTACACCTTGTCATATTGAACAAGGCACTTGAGTCCAAGTACCACACACTCCCCTTCATAGTGTTGACCATGCATGTGATAAGGGTGAAGTCTATCTCAAATTGTGAATCCAATGCTTCACCCGCTGCTCCTCTTGAGTTATTCTTGCTAGTCTTTTTGCGTGGACATTTTGTAGCATAATGCATGAATTCATGAAAATTGAAGCATTTTCTTTTGGACAAGACTTTCTTCTTACCCCTTTGGCTAGATTCTGGGTTGGTTTGAGACTTCTTCCCTTTTCCCTTCTTTCCCTTTCCAAACAATGCAAAATTTCCTTCATCCTCTCCCTTGTATGAACTTCCAACTCTGGTATTCTGCGTGATCTCTTCTTCTACCAAATCAGACGATAAGAATTCCCAATTCGGTAATTTATCTCTCCCGTTCATCGAGTCCTGGTAGCTATGCCAACTTTTGGTAAGGCCAAGAAGAGCTAAGCTCTCTAGGCCATCTTCTGCAATAGTCACACCAACCCCTCCAAGCTCATCCTGAACTTGTGTAACTCTGGTGAGATATTGTGGAATAGTATCATTCTTCTTCATCTTGATATTTCAAAATTTATCTTTGAAGGCTAGTTTTCTATGGTCATTGCTATTATCGAATAGCTCCGTCAGTGCCTTCCACACTGCGAAAGGAGTTTGTTTCCCATGGATATTTGAGACAATGTGCTCTCACACTCCCTCCAAGATAATTATCTTTTCCTTGGCTACATATTTCTTCCATTGGGCTAGGTTCTCGACATTCACTGATCCTAGTTTTGGAATGTTTGTCTTGTCATATTCCATCAATCTGTTGTCATCAAGCACTGCCTCCATGCGATCCTTCTATGCAATGAAATTCAAGCTGCCTTCCAAGGCATACTCTAATCTCAGACCATTGAATGAAATTATCCCAACTCTGAAGAAACCCTACTACACTGAAGCTACAAATTTGAACTTCCTAAGGAACAACTTCGAAATTCTTGTTCTAATGTGAATCCTACTCTAATACCATGTAGAAATATGGTGATAGAATTGCAATTGGTCAAGAAATTTAATCTAAATCAAGAGACACAATTCTACTCTGTTTATCTACAGAAATTAATTCACAATTTAGAATAAAATTTGCAAACATGCATCAATCACATACAAAAGTACACAAATTTATCTACAGGAAACCAAATGGTAAAAAACCCCTTAAGTTTGCTTGCATTAATCAAATGAATAGAGAATGTATTACAATTTCTTGCATGCTCTAAGTACAACCTGTAAGTGAATAACCTATCTCTCTGCTCAATGAAAATCTTTGACCTAAACTTAGTCAAATTTTTCCTCCACCTAAGCTCCTATTTCCTTGTACAAATCCTAAGGAGTTAGGCCTCTATGTTTTAGGAATTTTCCTTTAATTGATTATGCAATTCCCTAGGTTGATCCTCTAACTACATGCAACACATGTACACTCAAGACTAGGTTACAAATGATGTTACATTGCCTTGGAATATCCACCACAGCTGGGAAAGTCAAATTATTTGCATGCACTAGCTATTTTTGGTTGTTTGATCACTTAACTGGATGATCACCGAGTTAGATTGTTGTCCCACTACACAACTGACCTCCAAATATTTCTATCAACAATTAAAAAGAGTTTCACTGAATATAACTGGAAATAATTGAACTTGATTGCTACAAATTAGCAATCACACATGCATAACTGAACTCCAAGCCCTTTAACTTGACTTTACTGAGCTAACTGAGTGGAAAGAGCCATGTCACCTTAGTTAAATACCCCCAAGTTGTCTGTTGATGTGGAAATTCTAATTTTCTCGATTTTGACCAAGGCAAAGTCAAATTGAGACTTTCTTGCTACACTTCTCAAAAATATGTCCATTCATCTTGGAGTAGCCAAGAGTGGTTGATAGTAGAAAATCCAGAAGCAAGAGATGAGGAGGCAAAGCACCCACCAAATGTGTTCAAGGTACATGGATTGAAAGGACTATAGTGTGCACCTTCAACAAGTAGGTCAAGTGTACTTTGTTCAGGGAAAGATTGGTGGTCATATTTATTGACACCAAGCCCTAGTAGTGTTCCACATGATCGGGGATAAGAAGAGTTTCAGGCACCTAAAGGAGAAGGACATGCAGGTTCAGATTGAGTTAGGAGATGATGGTCAGTATATAGATAGAGAGGTTGGTATTGTCACCTTTCATAGGGAGTCAGGTAATTCACTTCATCTAAGAGATGTTCTTTATGTTCCAAGATTGAGACATAATCTTGTTTCCATAGCTACCCTTGAGGAAAAGGGATATGATATCATCTTCAATAGAGGTAAGGCTTACCTCTATCACTTATCTTCTGGATGTAAGAAGAAGATAAGTGTGAGGGTGAATAATCTCTACAAGTTGCAGGTAGAGACAAGTGCAGAATAGCACACATAGTAAAGAACAATTGGTTGAACAAGAGCAGGACAAAGCTCTCAAGATGGAGCCTCAGCTAGTATCTCAGTTTCAATCTAAGCTAGTTGGTAGTTGGTTTGACCAAAAAGATGATGAAGAGGAAGAGCAAAACTCATAGAGTATAGTGGGAAAGAACAAGTCTTCAAAGCAGGTTCCGCGGAAGAAAGCAGGGAAGTCTTCTAGTTTAGAGGGAGCAGTCGCAGCTACGAAGAACTTGGTGGTGTTGGAGATAGATCTAGGTGGATGAGGTTCTTCCAAGAACAACTTCCGCACTAAGAGGGACTGTTGAAAATTAGCGAGAAAAGTGTTTCCTTGATTTGTGCCTTAATTCAAGGAGTCAAAGTCGAGTTTATTTTTGTGCATGGTCGAGTTCCTAAAATTTAGGAGTTCCCCCAAAAATTAGGAGTGCATGAGGAAGTTAACTAATGT
The DNA here is from genome assembly GCA_031772625.1 of Pinus tabuliformis. Lineage (NCBI taxonomy): Eukaryota > Viridiplantae > Streptophyta > Pinopsida > Pinales > Pinaceae > Pinus > Pinus tabuliformis. Next base: position 1,232,723,088 of record CM062817.1, on the reverse strand, counting down.
GTTGAAGTTGAAGGTTTAGTTTTGATCTTTTAGCATGAGTTAAATTGGGAACTGAAAGCTTAAGTGGAGTTAACCTCCTAAATTTTAGGAGGATCTAATTAACTAGTTCTACTGACTTTTGTTAACTAGAAAAGCTCCAGTTCAATTCCTTAATTAGAAAACTTAATAATTTTAACTATTCGAATCGCCTTTAAAAGAAAGAACAAAGGCACACATTTAATCATTATTTTGGTGAGCGTGAGTTGGTGAGACCAAGCAATAGGAAGCAAAATTTTGTGCATGGAGCTTGTGAGAGGAAGAGTGTGCAAGACAAGCTTGGACACAGGTTGGTAAAGGGCAATAGAGGTCAATAGTCTTGTAAGGGTTTTAAACATAGATCAAGCAAGAATGGCAAGTGTGTCTTTTAGATTGAAACAACTATATTTTGTAAGAGATCAATCGCTCATTTTTTCTATCATATAAAATTCTCATCAAGCAGAGGGTTTTTCGAGTTGGGTTCCCTAGTAAAAAAAAATTGTGTCTTGAATTATGTGATTGTGTTTTATTTATGTTCCTAATTCCACTACAAAATGAGTAGAGAAATTCTATGTTTGTAAGAAAAGAAACTATTTTTCAAATTGTTCTTATGCGTAGATCAAAGTTTCATGGAATTTCTATAGTCGCATTGGGTGGTGTATTGTTGAAGATTTGGAAGTGGCTAAAAGGATGGAAAAATACATGATGTTAAATACCATTGGAGTTTCGAAGGATTCACTGCTATGGGACACTCAAATATTGCACTTAGTCATTAGTAGTCATGTAGATGATAATAAGTTTGACAGAAAAAGAGACTTAAGTACAAAGCAAGAACGTAAATTCTTTCACCATGGGTCTACTTTAGTGCTAGAGAGATGGAATAGCCTTAGACATGCAATTAACCTCAGTCGTCGCTTCACTTTTCTTGCATTTGAGCCTGCATTTTGCAACTTCTCTAGTCACCACACCACTCCTCGACCAACTTTTGCATGGCTAAAATGTGAAGGACGGGAGGATGAAGATGGTGAGAAGTTATTGAAAAACAATGAAATCATCTCTCGTAGTGGGAGGCATTTTGGTGCACCCCAAATATATGTGAGGGGATTATTATTGTCAAAAATCAAATCTTCAATATTTTTCTAGAGAGACTCTCAACTATTATTTGATGATTATTGGAGTCCTATTTGATTGCTCCACTTTTCATTCTTTTGAGTAAATGTATGAGCCATGTTATATTTTTTGTTGCAACAAAAATTAAACAATGTAAACTTTGAAATGGGAACTGATACTGTTACCTGTTTCGTAGAGATAGCAAAAAAGTGACCTGATTTTGAAAAGGGGTGATGCAAAACACACATGCTTTTTTAGAGCATAGTTTTTGGCACTTTAATTTTTATTTTATGTACATTGCGTTTTAGAATGGTAGTGATTTTCATACTAATTTTAAAAAGTGGTAATTCTGCATCAGACCCTTTTTTAAAAGACCTATTTTTTGACTTTAAATTTTCTAATGTATGAAATGCAAATAATTATTTTGTAAATTTAATAATTTTTGAAGTGGTCGTTTTCTTTATATGTTCTTGTTTTTATTTTTATTTTAATTTTTTTGTAGTGAGGTTTTTATTGTTTTGCATTTTTAAATTAGAAGGTCGATATTTTGAATTTTTGATATTCTACATATTTATACATCCTTAATTAATTTTTCAATCCACATGAAATAATTGTTTCTAAAAAACAATATTTTTTAACAATGGACATAAAAATAACCATTTTTAACATAAATATAACTAAAAAACTACACGTTTTGATAATTTTTTGCTAGAATTGACATGTCAAAATCACAATTTTTATACGAAAATTTTAACTAAAAATGGTTAAATAATAGTTTTTTTTTATGAATTTCATGTCAAAAAAATAATAATAATCACTTTTTTTTTCAAAAAATAATGATTAACTTAAAAATTAATGCGAAAATCACATATTACAAATATTGAACGCATAACAACCTTAATTGAGTGTTTATTCTTCTCATAAAATGTCAAAGTCAAAACATTATAAATATAACTACTTAATAGTTACAAAAAATGAGCTTGATTTCCAAGCATAACTTAAATTTAATAAAAAATGTCACGTAATCCAAACTCTTCGTCCTCTAGAGTTTCATCATTGTCTTCTTCCACAATATTTTTTGCTTTCTTTTGCTCATTTTCCTCTTCTAATGGATCTTTGATGTCTGTGAATCTCCCAATGTATGTCTTTCCAAACATTCCATGTAATGGTGGTTGGGGTTCCTTTGCCTTTTTTTCCACACGTGATTCACTAAAGTCCCCTTTCTTCAACCCAATTTCTTGCATTGCAGTTGGAAGAAATTGAAGAACATTAATTCTTTATTGAATGAAATTGCACTCTATTGAATCTTTTTCAATTGCAATGCAATTTCTTCCTTTTTGAAGGCAACATGCTAGTGTTGTACCTAATTATCAAACACAAAAGGAATAATGAAGTAAATTAGTACAATGACATATTAATTAAAAAATAACATATTGAAATTCAATTCCATATAATAAGACTTACCTAAGCCAGAAAATAAATCCAGAACCCAATCTCCTTCATTTGAACATATGTCTATAAGATAGTTAATCAATAATTGTGATTTTTGATAAATGTTAACTATCTCTCATTTTTCTTTGTCTTCATATGTTAGTTTTCTCACAGCAGCGTCATAAGTCAGTATTTGGCTAACTATCTCTCATTTTTCTGTCTTCATATGTTAGTTTTCTCACAACAGCATCATAAGTCAGTATTTGGCTATGACTCTTTCCGTCTACCCGATTAAAAATCATAGGCATATGGTTATCATCTTTTGCCCAACTATCAATATGAATGAACTCACAATCATTTATAAATTGTTGATCTTCATGGTTAAGAAGATTTGACTTTTGCCTGTAACATGAAATAGTAAAAGTTCAATTAACTTGTACATAAATGAATTTTTCAACATTGATCAAATATACATTTTAAACATCTTACCATGTAAACTGCATCCTTGAATTTGTTTTCCCCTTGAAGCTTGACAATATCATTGCCAATTGTGTGTCTGAATGAAATGTCATAAATCTCCATAATGGTGATGACGTGACTTTTACAAACCCCACAACCACTTTACTAAGAGCTTGATAAGTATAAGGGTCACTATCATAGTCAATGTTTGGAATATTGAAACCATGGGGAATATCTGCAATAACTAGGGCATAATCCCTTTTAGGTATGAATTTAGCAATGTCTTCACAGTCGCCTTGTATTACTTGATATTGAATAGTGTCTAGCCCATTCCAAATGAAATGATTAAGAGTTGGATCAAGTTCAACATTCTTAATATGTTGCTTCCTCAGTATTTCGATCTTTATTTTTTCAATAAAGGTTGTGAAACTATCTAGTGCTCCATTATCATCCTTCCTCATCTTTTATAAAATAAACAAATATATGTGTATGTTATAAATTAAAAATAGTACACAGATGAATAAAAATGAATGTATAAATTAAGATACCTTTTTAAATGCAAGATAAAAGGCTTTTAATGTTGATGTAGAACTTGAATCTGGATAGTTGCGTACAACATCATCCCAACAATCTTCATTCAACAATCTAACCATTTGTTCTTGAATTTTCATGTAAACTTTGTGACTGCATAGATAAAGTAACAAAAAGTTAATATAATAATATGTATAACAAATACTACCAAGAACAACATGTTTATTTAAAAGAAAATTATAATCTAGAAATAAATAAAAATAATTCAACAAACTTACTTTTGAAATTCTTCAGACATTTCCTCCAATGATAATTCCCCTGACCTCACACGAGATAATATTGTTTTGACAATTTTCTCATCTTTCACTCCTTGCATTTCTCTCCAAGGTGTGATAGTCATATCGTCTGGAATCTGCTTCATTTCAGGAGCTGATTTACTGCTGCTACATATCAATGGCTTAGACTTTTTGACCCTCTGGTTTTTAATGCCAATGTCTTCCCACATGCTAAAAATCTCATCAATCAACTTCCAAACATCTCCAGTTCTAAATGCCAATTGGAAAATGTTAACACCTCCGAATAAATCACTAATTTTGTTGCCTTTTCCACCTTTTGAATTGGTTTTCTCTTCAATTTGATAGCCTATTTCCATACAACATTCCTTTCGGAAATCTGCAGTAACATTTATCCTATCCCCACCACATTTTTCTTGAAATTCACTATGAATAAATCTAACCCTTTGGATGAAAGTCATAGACATCCTATATTCATTATCTGAATTATGATCCCATGCCACTAACTTTGCTTTTGTATCTGATAAACCAGCATAAATGATACATTTCATTGTTTCAAAACGTGGGTTATTAGGATATTCCTCCATCAATTGTCTTTGAGCTTCTACAGAATGGTTCCCCCCAAGCACATAATAATTGTATTCAAAACATTTTGACTTATCAAATGCTTCTTTGTTGGGAACTTGAAGTGGATCAACAAGAAGCACATAACTAACCACATGAACATATGGATTGTACCTCATCAATGTCTTCAAGTTGTGAACATGCAGATGATGTGGCTTTCTGACTTGATATTGACATTGTCCTTCACTTGCCTTATAGGTTTGTCTGACATTAAGCTGAAATGTACGACCACCATCAATTAAGTTTCTCTTTGTCAAATTCTGTCGAATGGCATTTTGTTTTGTTTTGATAATGCCATCCTCTAAATCAGCTCCTGGTGTAATGATTTCTCTACTTTCTTTTGAAGTTTCACTAGGTTCTTGGCTACTAGTAATGACTACTTCAAAATCTTCAACTTTACTTTTCTTCATCATAACATTCTCAACAAATTTATTCTTGGGCATTGTTACTTTTGGTCTTTTACGGCTCTTCTCAGTTCCAATGTCATCTTCAGTAACGGCAACATATGCTTCACTATCAATTTCAACTTCATCGTCCTCAAAAGTAACTTGTCTACCCTTGCTAGATTTATCCACCAAAGGCCTTTTTTCTGATCCTTTGGATGTAGTTTTGTAGCATCATCAATTACTACATTTTTCTTGTTTTCCATATCTTCTTTTGACACTGAGTAAAAACTGTGAACAACTTTCATGATATCATGCTCTATGAAATAAATGCCTCCCAACCTAATTGAACAACTTTCAACAAAATTCTGCCAAACAAAATATCATATGTCAATAAAAACAAAGTTAAAAAAAAAATAGCGAGACACTTTCAAGAACGCAAAATACAAATATAAATAACAATACTTATGATGTTTTGTTTCATCTCATTTACGATTTGTTTACATAACTTTGTAGATACCTCTCTCATGTCATACAATGAATATGATAGTCGGTATTTAATCCTTTCATGTGACTTGGGAGCTTTTGTAAGTATGTAAACAACTTCAGCGTCCGGTACTGAACACATATCTATGACTCTTTCCATCACCTCATAAATTCCATTATCATTCGGTATATCAATATATAGATATATATTCACATTTTGGCTTTCTCTTTCTTTCACATACCAGATTCTTGATGGAAATTTCACCTCTTTTGAATTCTTCTAGGATGAAATCATCTTCTTATCATTTGAGGCACTTGAAAGATTTGTAGCCATGAGCTCAGGTGGAGTTCGTTCACCAATGTTTTTTGAAAATGCACCTTTAAGAGTCTTTGGTCCAAAAAGATTCATAGAAATCTTCTTTGATGCCATTTTCTTGAAAAATAGAAACACATAAATCAGTAAATAATGAAAACATATTAACTTAAATTAACAACAAAAATATATCATAAATTTTTTATTTTTATAATCATATAATTGAAATTAAAAAAAATTAACGCTAAGAAAATCACCCACGACCCCATGGGCAGGCGGGCTGCTAGGGTGGCGTGGGGGGTGGATGTGGCTACAACTTCTACCATTTCTCCCCACATTTATCTCCTTCTCCGTCTTCAATCTAGCCCTCAAGGGGAAGGATGAGGGGTAGATTGAAGATGGAGAAGGAGATCAAGGGGGGGAGAAATTGTAGGAGTTGTTGCCACAACCTCCTCCCGCGCCACCTTGGCAGCCCTCCCGCCCGTGTAGAGGCCGCCAGGGTGGTACCAGGGGCTGCCACAACCTTCCCCCTGTGCCACCCAAGCGGCCTGTCGGGCGGGGTGGCATGAGGGGGGCTGCAACAACAACTTCTACAATTTCTCTTGATATTGATCTCCTTCTCCGTCTTCAATCTACCCCTCAGCATCCCCCTTGAGGGGTAGATTGAAGATGGAAAAGGAGATCAATATCAAGAGAAATGGTAGAAGCCCACCGACACCACCCCGTCCATCCACGGAGTGGCGGGCGATTTCGAGAATCGCGCAACCTCCACGGGCGAACGGGCGGGCCGCCATGGTGGCGCAGGATGGGGTTGTGGTAGCTCCACACTGCACCACCCAGGCGGCCCACCCACCCCTCGGGGGTGGCTAGGCGATTCTCGGAATCGCCCAGCCACCCCTAACGGGCAGCTGGGCGGGCGGGCCGGCGCCGAGCGGGTGGGTGGGCGACCGGGTGGGTGAGGGCAACCGGGGTCGGCGGAGGTAGGCGATCGGACGGGTGAGGGCGGCCGGGGTCGGCAGGGGTGGGCGAGCAATGGCGGGAGGGGGGGCGCGGGTGGGCAGGTGAGAGAGGTTGAGGGCAGGCGAGTGAGGGCGGGCGGGGCGGGTGAGGGCGGGTCGGGTGGGTGAGGGTGAGAGGGTGGGCTGGGCGGGCGTGGTACGGGTGAGGGCGAGCGGGTGTAGGCAGGCCTGGTGTGTGGGTGAGGGCAGGCGTGGTGCACGGGTGAGGGCAGGCAGGTGTGGGCAGGCTGGGTGGGGGGCCAGCGAGGGCAGGCGGGGTGAGCGGGTGAGGGTCATCGAGTGAGGGCAGGTAGGCGGGTGGGGCAAGTGAGTAGGTGGGCGTGGCGGGTGAGGGTGGGCGGGGCGGGTGAGGGCGGGTGCGAGGTGGGCGGGTGCCGGCGGGCGAGGGCGGGGTGGGCGGGCGAGGGTGGTCGGGTGAAAGCGAGCGGGGTAGCTGAGGGTGGGCGGGAGAGGGCAGGTGAGCAGGCGGGGCGGGGCAGGTGAGGGCGAGCGGGTGAGGGTGGGTGAGCAGGCGGGGCGGGACGGAGCGGGCGGGCGGGGTGAGGTGGGTAGGGTGGGCGGGCGGGGTGGGTGAGGGAGGGCGGGGTGAGCAGGTGACGGTGGTCGGGTGAGGGCGGGTGGGCGAGCGGGTCAAGGCAGGCGGGCGCAGCGGGATGGGTGAGGGCGGGCAGGCGGGGCGGGTGAGGGAGGGAGATTGAGGGTGGGTGGGGTGAGTAGGTGAGGGCGGGTGGACGAGCAGGCGATGTGGGTGGAGCGGGTAAGGGTGGGTGGGCGGGTGAGGGCGAGCGGGCAAGGTGGGCGGGGGAGGGAGAGTGTGGGTGGGCGGGTGGGCGAGGCGGGTGAGGGCGATCGGGGTGAGTGGGTGAGGGTGGAGCGGGTGAGGGCAGGCGGGTCGGGCGGGTGGGGCCGGGCGGGCGGGCGTCAGTGGGCGGGTGCGGGCGGGCGGGCGGGTGTCAATGGGCGAGCGGAGAGGGGGAGGCCGGGCGGGGGTGGGGGCGGGTGGGCGGGCGTCAGTGGGCGGGCGAAGAGGGGGAGGCCAGGCGGGCGGGCGGGTGGGACTGCGGTGCCCACCCCGCGCCACCCCAGCAGCCCGCTCGCCCGCCGAGGTGGCACGAGGTGGGGCTGCGGCGCCCACCCAGCGCCACCCCGGTGGCCCGCCTGTCAGACCCCACGGTGGTTGGGCGATTCCAAGAATTGCCCAACCACAGCGTGGCCGGGCCGCAGGGGTGGCGCGGACCACCCCGCGCCACCCCCGATGGCCCGCCCGCCCACCCATGTAGTGGTTGGGGTATTCCGTGAATCACCCAACCACCGCGGTCGGGCCACGGGGCCACAGGGTGGCGCGAGGTGGGCGGCACAACCCCACTCCGTGCCACCCCGGCGGCCCGCCCGCCCACCCGGTCGAGCGGGCGGGCCGTCGAGGTGGCGCAGAGTGGGGCTGCGCCGCCCACCCCACGGCACCCTGTCGGGCCGCTCGGCCACCCGTGGGGATTGGGCGGCTGGGAGGGCGAGGGAGGTCGGGTGAGGGCTGGTGTGGGGTGGGCGGGCAAGGGAGGGCGGGGTTGGGGTGGGCGCGGTGTGAGGGTGGGCGGGAGGGAGAGGGCAGACGAGGTGTGAGGGCGGGTGGGAGGGGTTGGACGGGTGGGACGGGCGAGTGAGAGGGCGGGCGAGGGCGAGTGGGGTGGATGGGTGAGAGGGCAAGCGAGGGTGGATGGGGCAGGCAGGCGAGTGAGGGTGGGTGGGGCGGGCAGGCATGGGCAGGGTGTGAGGGCAGGTGGGGTGTGAGGGTGGGCGGGAGGTGGTCAGGTGTGAAGGCAGGGGTGGGCGGGGAGGGCGGGCGAGGGGGCAGGCGGGCGAGGGCGAGGGGGGCGGGCGGGGAGGGGGGGGGGGGTGGGTGGGTGAGAGGGCGAGCGAGGGCGGGGTGTGCGGGCGAAGGCGAGCGGGTGGGGTGGGGTAAGGCGGGTGTGGCAGGGTGTCGGAGGGGTGTGATGGCGGGCGAGGGAGGTGGGGCAGTGTGTGAGGGGGCGGGTGGGGCGGGGGTGTGTGAGGGGGTGGGTGGGGCGGGGGTGTGTGAGGGGGTGGGTGGGGCGGTGGTGCGGAATGGGGAGGGGGGGCGGGTGGGGCGAGAGGGGGTGAGTGGGCAGGTGGGGATGGGGATGTGGGTGGGCGAGGGGGGGTCCAAGAGGGGGTGAGTGGGCGGGTGGGGATGGGGGTGTGGGGTGGGAGGGTGGTAGGGGGCATGTAACGACCTGCAGTTCGGTTGACATGCGCCCGCGGGTGAAGGTTGAACGAACTACGGTTCTATGCGATATGCGAGCTCTCCCTTAAGGTGCGATGGATTATGCGCATTAAAGAAGGGTGGACGAGCTTGTTTGTATGGTGTGGAGCATGTGATTACATGTATGGAGGCCGACCTTTGAATGTGGGCAAAGCCGACATGCGTTTGAGCTTTTGCGATGACGTTTGGGGCGTTGGGCGAGTCAGCTGGGCAGCCAGACTTCACCCTACACGTGTATATATTGGATGAGCATGGAGCTCATTCAACCAACGAACTCACTCGCTTATATTCTTCACTCTAAGGGAGAAAGGCGCAAGTTTAGTGCGCAGTACTAAGAGGAAGGCACAGATTTGGATGCGCCCATTCTTGGGCACAGTTGCACGGAGGTGACTCGCTTTGTCTCGGTTGTGGGTGAAGGTGCGGGCAGGAGCGCCCGGAATTTGGGTGAGGGCGTGCACGGGTGTGTGGCGCCCGATGGACAGTTGAGGCGTGCACGAGTGTGTGGCGCCCAACGGACGGTTGAGGCGTGCACGAGTGTGTGGTGCCCGGTTTGTGCGACGACTTGGCGCGGGTGTCTTGGCGACTCGGGTGAACGCCCGCCCGACGTGCAAGTGTGCACGGTGACCTTGTTATAGACATTTTTGTGCCTAACAGCATGAAGCATGAAATGTCGATAATCTAAGGGATCCAAAGTCCCTAAACATTTTGTTCCTACCCCTAGAGGAACAAGGTCAGCAAACCACAGCACTGAAAATCAGTTCTCCACCTGAAAACACTCAAAAACAAGCTATTTCTGGATCATGTCAGCTGCTCCACTGAGCATCTACGCTGAATGTCAACTGCTCCACTCTGTACCTGCGCTGAATGTCAAAAGCAATGAAGGCTACCTGCGCTGGGCGAGATTGGCCAAGTGGCACAGTCATTCTGCAAGGTGTCAAATGCCCAGGAAGCTTCCAAAATGACACTTGGATCAGGGAATTCGCCTTGTGATGAGTAAGAGGATCTAGATCTCCAAGTGGAAGCAAGAAACTCCAAGTGGACTCAAGAACTGAAGTATAACTGAAGTGGGAGAGGACACTAGTCAGCTTCATGCCAAGCTCAAGCTGACTCATCCTTTCTCCAAAACTCCTATATATAGAGCTCTCTCATGAGGTCTAGGGAGGCTGGAATCTTGTGAATGTAAGGAAGTGTTGTTGGTTTGTGCATAGAACTATTGGGTGATTGCTTTGAAGGAGGTGAAGAGGAGATTTCTTTCTGCTGGGAGGTGTTGCTGGATTGGGCCTCTTATGGTTGTAACATTCTCAGAACTTTACTTCTTCCATTAATAAAGCATTTGAGGTTCTTCTATATGCATGTGTCTTAATGGTGTATTGATGCTTGTATATTTGATTTATTCTAATCCTTGAATCAGTTATGGATGTATGCTTCTTGTAGTTTCCCTTTCTTGTGCTTTTGTAGGATCTTTGTGTAGCTGGGCCAGTGAAAGAGCAAGGAGCTGGGAGCAAGCAGCAAAGAGGGAAGATTGGATCAATCATTAGCGGAAGATAACGGTTAGTGGATCTCTTCCTCCTCTCTCTTACATCTCATAAAGAAGTAATCTTGAATAGCTTTGCATTCGATTGTTGCTGAGGTACTATCACCCTTAGAGTGGGATAGGGTCATTCCGTATTGGATACTTTTCCCAACAACAAATTGGCGACTCCACTGGGGATCGTATCTTGTTGGTTGTTTGTGTTTTTGCTATTCATTTCATAAACAAAGGGAGTACCGAATCGAACTGTGTTTGAATCTTTCAAATGCAAAGTAGAGGGTAGCTACTCTAGCTCAGTTTCTGGGCAAGTTTATGATTTGAAGAGCTGATCCACAAGGACTCTAATAAGCTCTTAGTGATAGCTTTTCATCGTCCTTGTCATCCCTTAGTGTGTCCTTGACTGATAGCTTCTGATTTGAGCAAAAACTGTGAATTTTTTAGCAATCTGTGACCCGGAAACCAAGAGAAACGAAAATTTCGTTCTTCAGTGCAGGCTGTACAAAGGTTGTCTGCATTTCAGCGCAGTTCCCGAAGGGGCTACCTGCGCTGAAGGTCAAACAAACAGTGTCCCACCTGCGCTGGACCAGTCTTACTTTGTGCTACTGGAGTTTCCTGCTGTTTCTTGCCCTGTTTTCACTCTTGTTTTTTGCTGTTTGTTACCAGTCAGTGGGCCTATCTGAAACCAACTTTCCTTGTCACTATTCCGCCTCGGTTGTATAAAGAAACTGTGTTTTTTCTTTGTGTATTTCTTGTGCATTTACAGTTTCCCATAACGAAAGTGAACTAGTCTTGCTGTGACCTCTTAGATCTAGACCTGTGATAAAGTGTCGTTTTGATCTTAAGAGTTAGTTTGTTTGTTGTTCATAGCTGATTGAGCTTTTGCTTTCGTCATTTGGTTTGATTTTATATATTTCTAGTGTCGAAACAAGTAAATCTTAAGGTGTCTTTTGATTTTGGACAAGCTTGTTTGCTTTCACTTGAAATTGAATTCAAAATTATACAACAACTTTCTTTTTGCATTACGCCAACATTAAGAAAGAGAAAAGAAATACTTGCATTGTGCATGTGCATTATGACAGCTTGCATGTTGATTTAGGAAAAAGTGCATTAGTGTGTGCTCTATGATCTGTGTGAAAAGATGTTATCTTTCTTTTCCCTCAGTAGTTAAGATTTTCAAAGTTGAAAGATTGAAAAGCTTGCTTATCATCTTAGACTGCATTTAGGAGTGTTATCATACATCTCGTGGTGATCCATAAAGGCAAACTGCTAAACAAGATCAACCTTAAAATAAATTGAATTTACATAACAACGCATTGAAACATAACGCAAACACATAGAGGTCTAAGCTAGAGACGTGTTCCGGCGTCGTTAAACGTGATATCTTAGCGTTGAGTGGTTGGGTGATTCCTCCACGGTGAAGCGATAAGTATCAATACGGACTTGTGCTCCCACGTACCGTCGCGTATATATTGGGAGACCCCTATAGGAATAAAGCCTTTATCCAATAGGAAACCGTGTCGGCCGCCCTACTGATCGCAATGCAGTGAACACAGCATTCATGAAGATCGACCACTCGTACCGTAAAACGTATTCTGTGGTTTTGCGAAAAGTTTGGCACACCCTCTGCCTAGAACTCCAGAGCAGTTTCTTTTGGCCTTTTTCAAACTCTATAACTGAAAAAGTCCAGCCGAGCATTTGTCACTTCGGGCTCGTTAAAACATCGAAGGAGACTAGAGTCATCTTTAGCTTTTTCTCGACTCTTAAAAAGTGAAAAAGCAAGTTGTGTCTAAGCGTCGTTATAAAATTTATTTTAAACGGAACATAATCACCTCCTATTCCCGCGTTGATCTTAAGTTGAGAACATGGAACGCCCCAACCAAGGAATTCCACATGATGGAAATCCTAGTCCTTTCTCCTCTTGGGGAGAAGTTGGTGCGCCCCACATGGCCACATTGTCACTTCCAGGACTGACAATTGGTCTGCCTATTTGGCTATTCTCAACTAATGTAGTTCAGAACACCATGGTTCCTGAACAGTCGAGTCAACAGTTAGATGAGTCTAGAGCTACCCACCAGCCTTCTACTTCCTATAACTCTTCCTCCAATCCTTCATCTTCGAAAGGTGGGGCTGGCAAAAGCCAAGCTCCCATGGAGAAGAAGGAAAAGAAGAAGAAAGAGAAGAAGAAGAAGGAGCCTAAGGCGACTGGGGGCAAGCAAAAGACATCTAACAAAAATCCACACACCGCACAGACCGGGCCTAAATCGCCATGTGTCATATGTAGAGGAGACCACTTCCATAGAGATTGTCCCTGTATTCCCCGGATACTAAGGGACTGGTCCCCTCGGTTGCACAATTCGGGGGCGTCAACCTCTAATAGCCAGGTTGAGTGCTTACCGTCAACCAGCGAAAGTGAAGGTTCAAGACAAAAGGGGGGAGCAAGATCCCCCTGTAAATTGTGTGAAGGCAATCACGCCATCCACCGTTGTCCCTTCTTAGACGAGGCGAAGAGAGTTTTGGAAGATCGCCCGGTTTCACCGATGAGACTTCCTCCTGGATACAAAAAACTCGTGCCAAGTCCTTCGTTGGTTGAAAATACAGCTGGCCTGCTCAAGTGGTCAGCTGAAGCGTCAGTCATTGAAAATGAACCTACTGAATCCAGACCAGACGAAAGTATAAAGGTCGATACGGCAGTTGACCCGGTTCTTCCTTCAAAGGTTTCATCTTCAAATGACACCCTCACTGAAGAGAATAAGGATGACACCATCCAGATTCTTTTCATCAACACAGATTCTGATGAGCATCAGGGCAATGCGCCCATTCCTTTATCGCAGGAAGGAACATCGTCAGGATCGTATCCGGCCGTGTATTCGGTCCCACCACCAAGCAACCTGGTTGTGTCCTTTGATTGGAACCAACTAGGCAGACCCCGGTTGCCAGCCAGTATACCATTCAGAATCATAGTCCAAATTTATAGAATGGTGATGGCTGGAACTATCATTGATGAAGGGGCATCTGTGAGTATCCTTTCCTCTATTGCTTGGAAAGCACTGGGTTCCCCAGAGCTTTTGCTGAGATAAGAAATCTCTCGGGCTTTGATAAAGGAACCAGTCGACCGTTAGGGATCCTCCCCAATGTACCTGTTACATTGAAAGGGAAGACCGTTCAAATGAACGTGATGGTCGTTCAAGGACCCTTGGATTATAACCTACTCCTTGGACGAGACTATATATATTGCATGGGAGCTATAGTCTCCTCACTCTTTAGAGTAATGTGTTTTCCACACGAAGGAAGAATGGTCAAGCTCGTAGACCAACTTTCATTTCCGGGATCACGCATCGCAAATAGTCAAATACCAACCCTCAATGGTCTATTCACACAAGAAATGTCTCCACCCCCAGTCCTCCTTCCCGATGAGTGCGAGTGATTCGGAAAGATGGGATTGGAACCCAGGGGGCATGCATCCTGGTCTGCTTCGGGCAGAGGAAACCTTGGGTATAAAGTAGAATTTCCGCGAAGGAATATGACTAGTCCGTACCCCGTCCGTGGAAGGAAGAGGGGTTGTTCTAGAACAGGATTCTTTTGATACGGTTACTTGTTTGACAAAGAGTCATTCACCCTTGTCTATTTCGGTAGACATTGCCGAAGAAAGAGATTGATTTGCGGCAGCAAATAGAACCATCTTTGGGTAACCAGGAAGAGGCAAGCCTCACCCTTTAAAACAAATGTTTTATCGGATAAGTAGGGGCAGCCTTGAAATTGTACTTTATACCTGGGGGCATGCAAACCTTTTGGAGGGAAAGCTAGGAGCGGTTATTTATCTGTTTTTGGGATTAGCCGTTTCCGAACTTGCATAAAGAAAGGATGAGAAGGAGCATAGCTTATGTGAGGTGCAAGCTCTATAAAAATTGGAATCTTGCAGGAGACATTTCTTATCTTATGACTGGTATTATCGAGCAGTTTTACCGTGGAATTTATGCTCGTTAAAAAATAGAAAAGCGTGAGCAAGAGTTTCCTCCAGAGTTTAAGCTCATTAAAAAATAAACCTATACTGGTAAATAACCATTGTGATCGTAAATTTATTAGCCATAAAAGCCTTGGTCGTGTTTGCACCCGCCACCTCCATTCCATTTGGCCAATCGTTCACCTCCATATGATTGTTTACCCATTTTGAGGAACAGCTGTGAAGAGTGATTTCACTTAGCCATCCTTGTGACACTGCCGTGATTGGAAAATTCCAACCTGTACCTGGAATCTGCTGCTATCCCTGTTTATCACTCGTTCCTCAAAAGACGAGTCTTCTTTGAGCTCTTTTCATCTGACTCGTAAAATATGAAAAGTTTGCCGAGTTTTGGCCTTCCAGCTCGTTAAAGTGACCGGAAGAGCTATCCCTCCTCTAGATTTTAATCTTTTTGGACCTGAGGGATTATTGCACAAAAAGGTCGAGCGCTTGTTTTATTCGGCTCGTTAAAGTTATCGAAAACTCATCCCTTCTGTATTGTTTTATACTTTTTCGGACTTAAGTGATTAGATGACGAAAAAGGAATTTTGGAGTTAACTTTCTGTACCTTTTCAGACTCTCTAAAAATAAAAAGGACCGAGTTTTCCTTGTCGTTAGACTCGTTAAAATGATTAAATAGCGACAAACTTGTCTTTAGACGAGAACGAGTTTCCCTATCGCTAGGCTCGTTAAAACATAGCGATGGGCTTGCCTGAAGGGCAGGTTATAGAACAAGCATATGTTATCCTCCTCAAGCTTGACAAAAATAAAGAGGTACTGGTCAGAAATGACTGGGGAAAAATTGGGAGAGCCTCAAAGCTTTAATGGTAGCAAGTCGCTCTTGAACATGACACTTTGTCCTCCGTATCACATCGGGTTGGGTTGTTTCATTCACTGGTCTCATCACCATGGTCCTCGCCAAACCATCCACATTTGGGGTAATGCTATCGATCCATCACATCAGTGTCGTTATTTGTTCAAGAGATGTTGTTCAGAAAGAGTCAACCGTGTCCCATCCACTGCCATACATTATCCTTCATCCACCCATGATCGCCACCCTGAATCATATTTCACAGATTGTTTTCGCCTCCACTAAAATCATTAGCTCCGTTCCGTGTCATTGATGTGGGATTCATTAAGGCCCTCCTTTGATGGATCGCTTCTTGTCGACTTCAGCTCATTATCCAAGAAGTTGATCTAGGAACAACCCCCCCAGTACTTTGAAGCTTGCATGCCTCAATGGCAAGTTTCTCACTTCCGGCGACAGGTATACATCAATGACCTTCGACCAGAAGATTTTGCGTGGTGTTCGACGCCAAGTCCTTTATTCACACCACGTGAATTGTACTG
The DNA here is from genome assembly GCA_031772625.1 of Pinus tabuliformis. Classification (NCBI taxonomy): domain Eukaryota; kingdom Viridiplantae; phylum Streptophyta; class Pinopsida; order Pinales; family Pinaceae; genus Pinus; species Pinus tabuliformis. The sequence goes on along the minus strand of CM062817.1, from coordinate 1,232,707,268 downwards.
CAGTACCTTGAGGGTCATTGTCATTATTGTTGATTCCTCTTGCGCTTGTTAACGGTTTACATTATTGACCGGTAATCAAGCGATGTCTTTCCATGTTCGACGTCAGCGCAATTCTCACATGGATCGACTTGTACTTAGAGTGAAGATCGAACGAGTTTGAAGACCCCGGATCTAGTTTCATCCATCTGGGCTGCGATATATATTCAGGATATAAAGACATTTGTTATGTACATCATTGCAGCAGATGATCATCCTACTCAAAGGATGATAATTTCAGCAGAGAATTATCAGTCTACCATCAGACGATCGTCTGTTCTATGTACCAAAATGAATTTATAAAGCTGAGCATGGGAATGCCCGCCTCAGCTAGATCATGAAAGCAGAATGAAAAATAATGTATTGTATTGTATTTTATTACAGGGCACCTCTCAGCGATTGAATGAACTTCGGATCCTCCTGATAAAGCATTTCACCCGATAAACGACCTCATACTTTAGGGGGCAACTGTTATAGACATTTTTTGCCTAACAGCATGAAGCATGAAATGTCGATAATCTAAGGGATCCAAAGTCCCTAAACATGTTGTTCCTACCCCTAGAGGAACAAGGTCAGCAAACCACAGCATTGAAAATCAGTTCTCCACCTGAAAACACTCAAAAACAAGCTATTTCTGGATCATGTCAGCTGCTCCACTGAGCATCTGCGCTGAATGTCAACTGCTCCACTCTGTACCTACGCTGAATGTCAAAAGCAATGAAGGCTACCTGCGCTGGGCGAGATTGGCCAAGTGGCACAGTCATTCTGCAAGGTGTCAAATGCCTAGGAAGCTTCCAAAATGACACTTGGATCAGGGAATTCGCCTTGTGATGAGTAAGAGGATCTAGATCTCCAAGTGGAAGCAAGAAACTCCGAGTGGACTCAAGAACTGAAGTATAACTGAAGTGGGAGAGGACACTAGTCAACTTCATGCCAAGCTCAAGCTGACTCATCCTTTCTCCAAAACTCCTATATATAGAGCTCTCTCATGAGGTCTAGGGAGGCTGGAATCTTGTGAATGTAAGGAAGTGTTGTTGGTTTGTGCATAGAACTATTGGGTGATTGCTTTGAAGGAGGTGAAGAGGAGATTTCTTTCTGCTGGGAGGTGTTGCTGGATTGGGCCTCTTATGGTTGTAACATTCTCAGAACTTTACTTCTTCCATTAATAAAGCATTTGAGGTTCTTCTATATGCATGTGTCTTAATGGTGTATTGATGCTTGTATATTTGATTTATTCTAATCCTTGAATCAGTTATGGATGTATGCTTCTTGTAGTTTCCCTTTCTTGTGCTTTTGCAGGATCTTTGTGTAGCTGGGCCAGTGAAAGAGCAAGGAGCTGGGAGCAAGCAGCAAAGAGGGAAGATTGGATCAATCATTAGCGGAAGATAACGGTTAGTGGATCTCTTCCTCCTCTCTCTTACATCTCATAAAGAAGTAATCTTGAATAGCTTTGCATTCGGTTGTTGCTGAGGTAATATCACCCTTAGAGTGGGATAGGGTCATTCCGTATTGGATACTTTTCCCAACAACAGACCTGGTGGTGTGTTGAGATTGTGAACAGAGGTGTGTCTCAGGTAGAGGCGCCCGTGTGTGGCAACTTGGAGGCGTGCCCGAGTTGGTAAAACAACATGAACGTGCGACAAGGTGAACGAAGCGTTGGTGAGTCGTGCGGCGACTATGCGGAGGTGCTGATGAGCTAGGCAACTGATTTTTGCCTTGGATTGTAAAAATGGCTAAGTATGAAACTTGGGGTTTCCAAGTATACTTGTAAAGCTTTGTAAACTGTTATATAATATATTGATTCGGGCAGACTCATTGTTCAAGGAGTTACCCCTCCCTTTATACTGTGCAATTGTGTTCTCGTTTATAATTGCTAATGTTAATGAATGTGTATGGGTGTTCATTGGTATAAAGGATAACATAATAATACTTGGTTGAGAAACACAAACTAAGTAGGAGTAAGTGGTTAGGCGTAGTCCATGAACATAAGTATTGGTGAAAAGAAAGTGTTCGGTGGTGCCGCACCTCGCTAAGAGCGGTTGAAAGACTACCGCCAGCTTGGGGGCGTGACAGGTGGTATCAGAGCAGGGTTGCTCATGACGAAGTGCAGATATTGAAGTTGATTCAGGGTTGAAGAAGCTTGACAGTTGGTGACAGTGAAGCAGGTACTTGCAGGTGAAGGAAGCTGTTTCACATACAAGTGGAACAAGAGTTGGTTCAGGTTGCAGGCATCTTGGTGAAGCTGTTGGATGGTCGAAACTAGATCGCAAAGAAGAAGGAGGCTGTTAGCAATGGCAGCTGAATCTCAGGCTAGGTCTAGTCACGGTGTGAAGGATGCTACTATAGCACTTATGGAAAAAGTGTTGGAGAAGATGGAGGACTTGGAAGCTTCCTGGAATAAGAAGATGGATTTGATCGAGAGAGATCAAGAGGCCAATTTGAAGATGAGGGAAGAGCTCGATGAACTCCGGACTCAACACGAGTACACTGATCTTATGTGTACACAACTTGAAGTAAGGGTCAAGGAGGTTGAAGAGGCAAGAGACCAAGGTCTTGCAGAGATCGTGGGCTTGCGAAAATCTCTTGACGAAGCCAGAGATGAGATCGTGGTGTTGAAGAAGGTCGTGAGGCATAACTCAGGTGGAGGAGTGCCTCATGTGAAAGTCAAGGAACTAGAATCTTACGATGGTACAAGGAGTGCAAAGACTCTTGGAAACTTTCTAATACTTGGAATGCTTGGGTCTATCTGATGATGAGACAAAGGTCAAGGTAGCTGCTCAGTTCTTGACGAAGGATGCCAAGATGTGGTGGCGAAGGAGGATGGATCAGATTGCCAATGGCAGTGCTGGTGACATTACTTCATGGGATGAGATGAAGAAAGCTTTGCAAACCCATTTCAGTCCTCAGGATGAAACGTGGGAAGCAAGGATGAAAATTAAGCTCATAAAGCAAACCGAGAACCTTTAGACATATCAGCGGGAGTTTGCAAGTGTGGTTCTGGAATTTCCTGACATGGCGAAGAGGGACAAGGTGTTCAACTTGATTATTGGGTTGAAGCCTTGGGCACGCAATGAAGTAAAGAGGCAGAGGATTAGAACACTTGAGGAAGCTTTTGCTGCTGTGGACAGGTTGGAGGAGCATTATGATGAGACTTCTGATGATAGAAAGAAGAAGTCCGATAAGCCGAAAGATAAGAAGAAGGATGATGCTTCGAAATCGGATGATAATTCAAAGATGAAGAAAGCCTTGAAGTGTTGGATAGGTGTTGGACCACATACGGTGAAGAATTGTCCTTCTAGACCGAAAGTGGCTGCGATTGCACAATCTAATACGAAGAATGAAGAAGCTTTTGTGGGGATGATACAGATATTTGGTGCTGCTGCTGCTGCAGAAGTGGTCTCTTGGAGGGATCCTGAGAGGAACAGGTGGAGTATGTTCGGATGAAGGTTGGAGGTGTTGATATACTCTATATGGTGGATAGTGGGGCCCCTCACAACTTCATGGGTGAAGATACTGCGAGAAGAATTGGGCTGAAATTTGTACCAGTGAAGGCACAGATGAAGACAGTCAATTCTCCTCCTGATAATGTTCTTGGTGTAGCTGAGAAAGTGGACACAACACTTGGTGAGTGGATAGGAAAGGTCGACTTCACTATAGTGCAGATAGATGACTACGAAGCTGCACTAGGAATGGAATTCATGAAACAATTTGATTCTATGATTGTTCCACATTTGAGGAAGTTGTACATTTACGATGGAAGGGAAGATGTACCCATTGGTGTACCAACCATTGGAGTGACAAGGCCTGATTGTAAGTTGGCAGTGATGCAAATGGAGGATGAGAAGCGGATGGACGACATGAGTAAGCGGTTGTCTACGGTTGAGACAAAGCTTGCTGAGCAGTCATTTGTCATCAGGACACTTTCAGATAGTATCTTGGATTTGTCAAGAAGGCTAGAAGTGGTCGAGGATGATGATGATGATGAGGCATATGTGAGGCCGAATGTCCGGGAGGAGGATCAGGTCACTTATCTACAAAGGATGGAGATAGAAGATCCTGAAAAATGGATTGAGTTGATTAGTGAGGGTGAGCCTTCAGGCTCTACTCCCTCCACATCTTCTTAGATGACAAGAAGATGGGGCTCATTGTTAGCTGCACATGGTAGTGAGTCCTTAAAACAGGTTGAGCAAGTATGGCAGATGGTGCAGGGATGGCTTGGCATCAAGCATCATGACATGTTGCAGATGGGATGGAGTTTCCATGGACCTGAGCATGGGTGAGATTCTTGGTGAGTCCGAGATGTGGCAGAATCCAAGATAGACTGGTGAAGGCATAAGGATGTTCACTCTCATGGCTTGAGCGTGACAGTTGGATTAGCTACCCAACTAGTTCAAACATGGGGTCCAGAAGTGCATGGAGAGATGCTGGCATCAAGCAGACGAGGAGGATAGTTCATAGGATGAGGACGACACATGGTGGACATGGAGTTCTACATATGTTGCAAGGATGTTTGTAGTATGTGGGAGAGTTGACATCATGGACCAAGGATGAGACAGGCATTGATGTTGATCTTGGTGGATGGCTACCAGGATGGTATGTTGTCGAGGACGACAATGATTTCAGGTGGAGGAGGACGTAATGACCTACAGTTCGGCTGACACGCGCCTGCGGGTGAAGGCTGAACGAACTGCGGTTCGGTGCGATATGCGAGCTCTCTCTTAAGGTGCGATGGATTATGCGCATGAAAGAAGGGCGGACGAGCTTGTTTGTATGGCATGGAGCATGTGATTACATGTATGGAGGCCGACCATTGAACATGGGCAAAGCCGACATGCGTAGGAGCTTTTGCGATGACATTTGGGGCGTTGGTCGAGTCGGCCGGGCAGCCAGACTTCGCCCTACACATGTGTATATATTGGATGAGCGTGGAGCTCATTCAACCAACGAACTCACTCGCTCATCTTCTTCGCTCTAGGGGAGAAAGGCATAGGTTTAGTGCGCAGTACTAAGAGGAAGGCGTAGATTTGGATGCGCCCATTCTTGGGCACAGTTGCACGGAGGTGACTCGCTTTGTCTCGGTTGTGGGTGAAGGTGCGGGCAGGAGCGCTCGGCAGTTGGGTGAGGGCGTGCACGGGTGTGTGGTGCCCGATTTTTGTGACAACTTGGCGCGGGTATCTTGGCAACTCGGGTGAGTGCCCGCCCGGCGTGCAAGTGTGCACGGTGACTTGGTGGTGTTTTGAGATTGTGAACGGAGGTGTGTCTCGGGTAGAGGCGCCCGTGTGTGGCAACTTGGAGGCGCACCCAAGTTGGGAAAACAACACGAACGTGCGACAAGGTGAACGAAGCGTTGGTGAGTCGTGCGGAGGTGTCGACGAGCTAGGCAACCGATTTTTGTCTTGGATTGTAAAATTGGCTAAGTATGAAACTTGGGGTTTCCAAGTATACTTGTAAAGCTTTGTAAACTGTTATATAATATATTGATTCGGGCAGACTCATTGTTCAGGGAGTTGCCCCTCCCTTTATACTGTGCAATTGTGTTCTCGTTTATAATTGATGATGTTAATGAATGTGTATGGGTGTTCATTGGTATAAAGGATAACATAATAATACTTGGTTGAGAAACACAAACTAAGTAGGAGTAAGTGGTTAGGCGTAGTCCATGAACATAAGTATTGGTGAAAAGAAAGTGTTCGGTGGTGCTGCACCTCGCTAAGAGCGATTGAAAGACTACCGTTGGCTTGGGGGCGTGACAGGGCAGGCTGTGGGGGAGTTGGTGGGGTGGGGCGTGGGGGAGCGGGGGGGGCGAGAGGGGGTGTGGGGGCCGGTGGGGCTGCAGTGCCCACCTCGACGGCTCGCCTGCCCACCGCGGGGGTTGGGTGATTCTGAGAATCACCCAACCCCCGCGATGGGCGGGCAGGCGAGCAGGCCACCGGGGTGGGCGCCGCTGAGAATCACCCAACCCCCGAGATGGGCGGGCAGGCGAGCGGGCCACCGGGGTGGGCGCCACTGAGAATCACCCAACCCCCGCGATGGGCGGGTAGGCGAGCGGGCCACCGGGGTGGGTGCCGCAGCCCCACCTGCCCCCACACCCCCTTCCGCCCCATCTGCCCCCCCCACCCCGCCCTCCCTACGGCACCACGGCTGTTGGGCGATTGAGTTTTGTCAGGCCCACCATGATCACGACGGACGTATTGGTCAATTTGGCTCAAAAAAAGTATTAAAAAAAAAAAAATCTACTTCATTAAACTAATTTAATATGAAAATTTTCAAGGAAAAAAAATTAACTTACCTTTCAATTGCAAGAATTCTTCATTGAATATGTTGTTGATAGCAATGTAGCTGCTCCACAAATTCACAAGTCTTTCAACAAACTTCAGAAAACCTTGATGTGATGTGAGTAATAATGATAATGGAATTTAGTATATAAGTGAAATTACGGATATGTTTTACCATACGGTTAATGTGGGATAATTTGGTTTAAAATATGATAAAGCGAATATTATAGAATTGTTTTACAGCGGGGTGAATGTGGGATTAATTTGTTTTAGAATGTATTATAAAAATTTAAAAAAAAAACATTCAATTGTTTAGTAAATATTATATACTTTAACTTTTAAAATAATTAATGTAGAAGTTGTAGTTTACAATTTTAACTTTAATGGGTTATTTCATAAAAAAAATTAGTTTACATTTTTCAATAAATTGTAGAATAAAATAACGAAGGGAAATAAATCTAACAAACTTTTTGGAGGGAAATATTTTCGCGAAACTTTTTGGAGGGAAAATGTCATTCTCTAAGCTATATAATATCTTTAGGAGGCTCTCCATTTGTATCATTCAACATCTTCTATTTGAAAGGGATGGATTGTCCTGATAGTGAAGTTTCGATTTATACACCATGTTACACAGTAATTTGTCACTGTCCTCATCCCAGTCTTCCCACCATGTCATGAGTCCAAATTCATTCATGCTCATGCTGTCTGATGTTGCCAAATGACCCACTTTGCCCAAGTTTCTGCATCATCGCGACCGTTTTCCAAATAAATGCGCTGATGAGCGCTCCAAAATAGACCATACGCGTTGCCATCACGGAAGTACGCGTGATTCCCACGATGGTTGAATTTCATGAGGCAACGTGACCGTTGCTTTTATTTTATCACGATGACATGACCTCTATTATGCAGTAGCGATGTCAGCGCGCCAGAACAGTTATGTACCCGCGATGATCTAGTTTGGGCGAGTTTGTTCTAACAGTCGGCCTTCCAGATGACTCCAAACCTAGTTGTTGGCCTTGTTTATGTCGCCCTCCCTTCTCTGGCATGGATGTTCCGTCATTTGTGCTACCTTCCTTGGAGATAAGCTCATCTTCCCACCATTCATGGAGACTCCTTCTCCTATTTAAGCTTTCACCATTGCTATGAGCTGCTAGTTTTGGAATTCTTAGTCTTTGGAGTGTTGCTGATAGTGTTGTGAGCTTGATAGTGTTATAGACATTTTTGTGCCCTACAACCCCAAGCATGAAATGTCCATAAACCAAGGGCTCCTAAGTCCCTAAAAGTGTTGTTCTAACCCCTAAAGGAACAAGGTCAACAGATTACAGCTTCTCCCAGAAGTTCTCCATGAAAAACTACTCAAAATTGGTCAAAATAGGATCATTGCAGCTGCTCCACTGGCTAGGTGCGTTGCATCTCACCCAAATACACTGTGAGGGTGCATTGCATTTCAAAAGTCCCTTCTGTGGGGTGCGATGGGCGAGAAATGTCAAATGGCAGTGTCATTCCATGAGGTGGAGAGGCAATGGAAGCTTCCAGAATCTTCTCCTGTGACACTTGCCTCACTGAATTCGACCAAGGATAAGAAAGAGGCCCTCAGTCTCCAAGTGGAAGCAAGAACTGTCAGAGAGAAGACACTAATCAAATCACAAGCTGACTCATCCCCCTTACATATATCTATATATAGATCCCTCATCCCAGAGATCCAGAGGCTGGAATTTTGCATATTGTAAGGAATTGCTGTTGGTTTCTAGAGACAAACATCAGATTGTTGGGTGATCTAAGCTTTGTTTGAGGTGAAGAGGGGCTTCTTTGCTGGGAGGTTGATGCTGGGACGGAACAACTGGTTGTAACTCCTCCTGGATCTTTTCTTGTTTATCAATAAAAGCTATTTGAGTTTTCCTCCATGCTTTTGTATCATTGATGCTTGTTACATTTGTATGGTCAATTTACATCTGATCCTAGATTGTTTATGAATATAGATCCATGTCTTTGTATAGTGCTATGCTTCTGTGATCTTATAGGTACTCTGTGAAGCTGGGCGTGCAAGGGAGCAGGTAGCTGGGGACTATCAAAGAAGAGAGGGATCGAATCAAAGGATTAGCGCAAGACAGAGGTTGGTCTTTCTATTCCTCTCTATCTATAATTCATAAAGGAAAAACATAAGTAGCTTTTCTCTGTTTGTTTCTAAGGCAGCTGTCACACCTTAGTGGGAGAGAGCAGTTCTAAATAGACACTTTTCCCTGTAACAGATAGGTAGTTGGTGTGACATGTGTGGGATTGTTTCAGTGCTTGAGGAAGGTTGTGAAGTGCTTTTGATCTTGTGTGAAACTTGTGAGTGAGAGAGACTTGTATTGGGAGATCCATCTTCAAGGGTGAATGCTTGAGGAACACGCTGGCTGGACCCTCCTGAGAAGGCTTGTGACGTCAATACTTGGGTTGTAAGCTTACTCTATTTCATATTTAATACAATCAATGATGTTTTCCTATGTCTCGTATGCAATGTACTAGATAGCTCATGATTTCTTGACTTTATGGGTAAATAGTTCTTTGTTGTATCCGGTTATGTGCTTTGTTGTATTTCCTTGCTTTGTTTCAGGTTGATTACTCTCTAGGAGAAAGAAGTGGAAGCTAGAGCAACGCAACGGAACTCCATCGACCACCGGTTGAGGTAGGCCTCCAACTCGAACTATTTAAGGAGAATTGTTGTTGATTTGTCCTTGTTTGTGACTAGACCCACTCTAGGGCTAGAGGGGTTGCCTCTATCCGCAGAGGGAACACTTTCCTGCTTCACACACCATCAACATCTTCATCGCATAACAACTCTATTCATATTGATGAATATAGCGGGAATTATTCCACTATGAATAGAAAGTCAATTCTTCCACTTAGTCCTGATCCTAAGGACTATGAGAGTAGCACTGATGAAAGAGGGGATGGAGAATTTCAAATAAATAAATAGTCACATATTCCACTTAGTCTTAATTCTAAGGACTATGAAAGCAGTAGTGATGATGATCTTGATGACAAATTTCAAAAGAATGGAGTGTCATGGTGTCCACTTAGTCCTAATTCTAAGGACTTTGAGAGCAACAGTGATGAAGAGCATGATAGTGAAGTTCAAAAGAATGGAGTGTCATGGTGTCCACTTAGTCCTAATTCTAAGAACTATGAGAGCAGAAATGTTGATGAGCATGATGGTGAATTTCAAAAGAATGGAGTGTCACAGTGTCCACTTAGTCCTAATTCTAAGGACTATGAGAGCAGCAGTGATGAAGAGCGTGATAACGAATTTCAAAAGAATGGAGTGTCAAAGTGTCCACTTAGTCCTAATTCTAAGGACTATGAGAGCAGTAGTGATGAAGAGCATGATGATGAATTTCAAAAGCATGGAGTGTCACAGTGTCCAGTTAGTCCTAATTCTAAGGACTATGAGAGCAGCAGTGATGAAGAGTGGGATGATGAATTTCAAAAGATTGGAGTGTCACGGTGTCCACTTAGTCCTAATTCTAAGGACTATGAGAGCAGCAATGATGAAGAGCGTGATAACGAATTTCAAAACAATGGAGTGTCACAGTGTCCTCTTAGTCCTAATTCTAAGGACTATGAGAGCAGCAGTGATGAAGGACCGGATGATGCACTTAGTCCTAATTCTAATGAGTATAAAGGTAGCAGTGACAAAGGACAGGATGTAGCATCTTCAATAAGTAAACAGTCACATTTTCGACATAGTCCTAATTCTATGGACTATGAGAGCAGCACTGACAATGCACATGAGGAAGAATATCCATTAAACATCAAGTCAAATTTTCCATTCAATCTGAATTCTAAGGACTATGACAGTAGCACTGAAGAAGGGGAAGATGAAGAATATCCTCCAAGTCAATATTTGAAAAGCACAACTGATCATAGTGTGGATAACATTCCTCTTAATGATGATGAAAATCCTTATAAAAATGATGATCCAATGATGGAGATGTTGCCAAGAAATATTGTATCGAGGAGTAGGAGCAGACCTTTTCCTATCAATGCAAGATGTTCTAGTTATACAAGGGGTAGAGAAGAATATCTGACGAGAAGAATTTCTATCAACGCTCTCATTTCAAGTGAATGTTGCCAAAAAGATTGCTTAAAACATATGGATTTCAAATTTGCATTAGGGAGCAGGAAGAGATATCTGTCAATGAATAAAAGCATGCAAAATTCATATTTAGTTGGGTGCATGCAATCTACGTTGTCAGGTTATGATTATCATATTAGGACTTTATTTATCTATAGAAAAGCTTTCAAAATGTTTCATTCGATTGGGAATTTTTGTCTCTCAAGAATTCAAGAAAATTTGGAAAAGGATCCCACATTTTATTTAGAAGTATGTCATAAAATATAGTTTGGACCATTATCAAATACTGCAATGTCATGGATGAAAGATTTCTTTTCAAAGCATGGAGAGTGTATGCCAAATAGAGAGACAATACATATTCCAGATAATTTTTCAAGACAAGAAATCTACAACTTATACAAAGAATATGCAGAAGGTGCTGAGGGACATGGCCGATTTATTACATATCAATATTTTGTGAAGGTATGGAAGAAAGAATTCAACAGTGTCCGTATTCCTAAGAAGACAGGGATGGGGATTTGCAGTACATGTGCTTCTCTTAAATAAAAAAGGGACAAATGTGAAAGGTCAAAAAGAGGTAAGCATTCATAACTTTAACTTTTAAAATTGTATAGTCATCAACTATGAAAACATATTTCTTAATGGCTTTCTTTTATGTTGTGTAGATTCAATTGTCAAAGAACTTCAATAGCATCACGAACAACAAACAAACGAAAGGAAGAAGTTGTACAAGCATAGAAAGAAGTGTTATGATAATCCGAATAAATATTTGGGTTTGATAATTGATGGTATGGACTAGAAGAAAACACTTTTACCACATTTTGTTCGCACACCCAAAAATTTGCAGGAGGAAAATTTTATTTAGTTTCACTTGGTCGGTTGTATGGTCTTCAATGGGAAAATGTTGCCAAGGGTGTACTTCACAGCTCCAAATATTCATAATGATGCAAATCTGACCATAACCATAATTCATGATGTGCTTTCTCATTGGTTTGGTAATCTTCCTGAAGTTTTGTATCTACAATTGGACAACACTTGCTGTGAAAACAAAAATCAGGTTGTTTTTGGATATCTAAACATGCTTGTTGAATTGAGAATTTTTCAAAAGGTAAAGGTTGGTTTCCTTCTTGTTGGGCACACTCATGACCATATTGATCAGATGTTTAGTCATTTTTCAGTCACATTGAGGAGGAAGGAAGTTGGGAGCTTGCCATCACTAATTGAATGTATTAAGAAAGCATACATGCCAGAGCCTACTTTTGATGTGTTGGAAGAAACTATTGACATGCGAAGGTTTATCTGGGATCATATGGTGAGGGGAAATGCATTGAACAACTTAATGACATTAGCTTCCAACATCAATTTCGTATCAAAAAAATTGATGGGAAAACACTAATATGGGGCAAGAAGTATTCAACTACTGCAGAATGGGCACCGTCATCAGGTTTGCAATTTTTGAAGTTCATTCCAGATCATCCAATATTTGCATCAAAAATATTAGTATTAAATCAGTTGGTGAAGTTCATAATGCACGCAGACAAAATAGAGATATAAATTATTCTGATTGCCTAGAAGAAATTAAAAAATGTATTAGATATACATATGAGTACTTTGACATTGTTGATTCAGTTTGGTGGGAGTCGTTTTTCAATAATCAAAGTGATATCATTTCAACAACAACAAATGAAGATATACCTTTGAAAAATCCATTTATTTGGCCACAAAATGTGTTGAATGAACATGAGGAAATAAACATTGTTGAACAGCAACAATCTCAAGGTATTATTAATTCTTCACAGGCAGAGGAAAGAGAGATGTATATTGGTTCCAGAAGATCTCGTGCACAACGTGAAGCCATGGAAGACCTTTACAGGGGTTCAGTACAGGATATTAAGGAGGGTTGCATGATCGCAGTGCTAGCAGATGGAGATCCCAATGGCTATCCATTCTGGGTTGCTAAAGTTATAAAGGTATTTACAGAAAATGAGGATGTTACAAGTGTTGAAGTACATTGGTATGCCACAAGTACACGCCCATTCAATGGTGTGTATAAGCCAGAGATGGTAGTTGACAAAAAAAATGGCTAAAAGAGAAAAAGAAAGGGTACAAATCTAAATTGCCACCGCACAGACATATTAAAATTGGAGGATGTTGACACTCTTGTTTATGACTTCAATTTAACAAAGAGAGGAACTCTTCGCTTCAAGACGATAGAGATTCTAAAAAGGTTGTTACCAGAAGGAACAATCTTGAGATGGAAGTCTGCTGAAACCAGTCGTAGATCTAGAAGAATTTTGAAACCTGAAATGATGGGCATGCATGTGGACTCGGATGGGGCACTAGTTGATGAAGGAGAAGAATATGGAACATCTTCGTCAGCATCCAGTCACTCATCTGAAGATGTGAATTCTAACGGTGTGCAAGAAAATATGAGTGATTTTGAATAATTGTTTAAGACAGTTTATATAACTGATGTATGCATCATATCTTGAAATAAAATTTATGATTTCCATATGGTGTTAAACGAGAAGTTATGAGGCATTTTTATGTTGTTGGATTATATGTCTTAATTACGATAATTTTTATTGTTTAAAATATCTACAACGCAATATTAAATTAGAGATATAATGTATGTTTTATTCAATATACAAATAATGACTTTTGAATTCATTTAGTGATGTAATTTGTTCTTAATGTCATGGTTTTTTAATTTTTATAGTTGAAAAAATTTCAATTTCTTTTGTATCTAGCATGTTATGGTTGAGAACATGTTGAATTTATACTCAGGAAAGAAAAATTGTATTCTACCAAAAACATTAATGTGTTTTTTCCTCATAAACAACTTTGTTTGGCACATAAAAATTTGGTTTTACTAGCATTTTTTAAAAAGTTTGAAAATTGACCCTAAAAAAAATTCATAGTTCCAGTATCATCACTTTTTCGTTTTCAAGCTGTATTTTGCACGAAAATTTCGTAGTCACTGCCATTTTTAAAACATGTTCAAAATTTACCCTAGAAAACAAAAATCATTGTTCTAGTATACACACTTTTCATTTTTAGCATTGTTTTTGATGTTTTTTCGGGGTTTTTTGGCTAGAGTTCCCGTTTTGAGTTTATAGTTCTCATTTCAAAGTTTACATTGTTATTACCTATACATGCATACAATGCGCATTTTGAATTCAATGGCTCTTTCTTGAATGCACGTGTGATTGAACCTTCCAAGACACCAATCATATACAATTTTTGCAACACTTTGCAGCATTACCAGGCTTATGTGGGAGGAAACAATCATTTATCCATTTACTTGTGAAAACGCTTATTTAAAGACTAATTACAACATGCCAATGTGGATTTTATCATTGACTTTGTTGTTGTTGTAAAAGTTGCAACATGTCGAGAGGCACATAAGCCTAATGTATCTGAAAGCATTTGACAAAAAATTCTCATACTATGGTCACTATATATGGTGCTTACTACTTATGTTTCAGAGCCATGATAAAGAAGGATAAACTCGATATTGTGAAATATTATGGTGGATTCGAGAGAATATAGAAATGACCCAACTCAGTCAAACTGGGAAACATTACATTACTGCCATCATAGTTGTCATTTTATACATGCTTGTTAACGGTTTTTGGGTTGAATCTTGGGTTAGATTCAACATTGAATTATAACTAGAATATGTAGCACCAGATCCGAAATGTGTTGCAGTAGAGCCAACATATATAAATGTTATTTCACTTTTATTGGAGTGTGATTCCACAGAGGGTGTGGATTATGGTTCATCGAATATGCAGTTCAGAACAATAATGAAGGGTTCCATAATAGTGTGGAAGGAAGGAGCAAGACAACAAGTGAGACATATTGTAGGTTGAGTAACGAGCCTTGAGGGAAACATGAATGTGTCATGAGTGAGGTCATTCAAGATGGCATGGTGATGACTGTTAAAATCCACACACGGGGGATAGCTCAAGACACTCACTGCAGAGGTAGGGCCCTTCCCTAAGCCATAGACCATGAAGATGGAGTCAAGAGCGTCATGGGGACGATATGTGATTCACGATTAACACAAAATGTTTTTCGTCATCTGGAACTTAGATGGGGAGAACGAAGCCAAAAGTGTGAACTCCCCTCCCCCCCACGCCCCCTTCCTTGTGACATAGGGAGGTTGAAGGATGGTTCAAAATTTAACGAGAAACATCAAATCAAGGGGGAAACATGGAACTTGGTTTTGGAACCATGAGTGCAGACCCCCCTAGTGACCTCAGCAAGGGGTGTCCGAGTTTGAATCTTGATCATCCATTTGCATAGATGTAGCATATGTCAATTTCACCTATAATTGTACATACATCACAACCACTAACTTCTTTACTTCCTCATATGCATCTTTACTATATACTGTAATATCATTTTTTTAACAAAAATGAATAATATTGATAGAAATCTACACCTAGTTACAACGAAATATATGGGGATTACATCTTCAAAGGTCAAATTTAACCAAAAGACTTGTATATGTCAAATGATATACTCAAAATACCAGAATAGATTACAATATGCAGAGTATAATCATGCTTTCATGAGTGCAAAAGACTTGACAATATGACTAACCAAGCATGCAATTGGAAAAACTGCATGACTACACTAGGAAAACTATAGATGCCCAACATAAAATTATCTCAGACTACATGCCTACAAAAAACACCAAAATCCATTGAGCAAGCTTGCTGGAGGTACTAGTCATTGTCTGTAGCTAGCTTATTGAGATCAATTTCACGATGGCATGTATCCTCTTGGTGTTTGTCTAGAGTTTCTTAGGCTTCTTTGCTTAATTTGAGGTCCATAACCATGCTTTTGAGAGCATCAACTTCATCAATCAACCAAGAACGTTGAAATTGAAGAGATAAGATCTTATCTGTAAGATCAATCTAAGCATGAGACATTTGGAAAAATTTTACTTGAAGATCATAATCTGCTCTATGTAGAGCTTCATGGGCAACCAAATGGTGAGAGCATGGGCTACCCAATGAAGAGGACTCAAAGTTCAAATCCATGTCCATTAGGCCACCCTGAGAAAAGACCCAATTCTGATTTAAGATGATACATGACGGTTCCAATGGACTTGTTAGACTTTCTAGAGTTATGTTGGAGAGAGATATGTGAATTCTAATATGATTTGTGATTAAATTATCAACCAAGGAACTAATACCATGAAAAACTAGGCAGAGATTATAAGCAGACCAGGGGTGGCACCACCTCTACAAACACATGGACCTGTGGAACTTTCCCAAAGGAAGAGGAGTCCAAGGCGCAAAAATAACCAACATAGTCACAGTCCCATTTATAACATGCTAATAAACAAACCCATGGCCAAAGGAGAGGCCTAGATCTCTAGTATTACTATTCAGACCCAAATTGAAGCAAAAAACAAAGTTATAAACTAGAAAATCAACAATAGCCTCTTGAGAAGTGGCTCAAATATTAAACTTAATCTCACACTTCAATTATGTCCCAGATGAGGCCTCTTGACCTCTCAGCCAACTAGCCCAGAGTTCCAGAAAACCCACAAGCTGAAATTCCTTTCCCAACAAAATGCCACCCAACTGAACAATTGAAGCCTAAAATGGAGCTCTTCATATAGATATCACAAGGAAGATTGCTTGGATGCCACAACTGAATCACTAAGTAGAACCAAAACCTAATTCAAGGCCGCCTAGGAAGAAGACCCCCTTCAAAAGAGAATCACAAGATAGAGTAACTCATAAGTAAGACATCCTTTTGATTTAACATAATAACCCTTGTCATTCCACACGAACTCCATCTCCACAACATTAAATTTTCCAGTGTATCGTTCGAGAAAATTCATCATTAAACTTATTGAAGGGAAATTCCAATGCTAGAGCAAGAGAATAATAATGTTTCGAGCATACGAAAATGGAAGAAATACCTTTGCATGATGTTGAGTCTTGTACCCTGACACGTTTCCAAAGGGGAACTTGCCATTGAAGTACTTCATATAATCCAAACGGGAGGGGAAATATATGGGGAGGAAGAACATAAGGGAGATCCTTATATTCAAACACATGAATTCAATTATGGGATTGGGCACTTGTTCCTTTGATCATTGATCACCAGCTCAACTTCTTCCAGAGAGAAAGCCTGGTTTGCCATCATGTCTACTTATGTGTTGTTGCTTTTGAGGATGTGATAAGAGTTCCTAGAGTGAAGACTTTCCATTAGACTTGTGATTCTCTGAAGCACCCTATCAAGAGAGTTGTCCTTTGGATTATTTTCATTGTTAATATATTGAATCATAATCAATGAGTCTCCAAAGATGATTATGTCTTCCACACCCCTATCTTTGGCAATGAATAAACCTTGCAGGAGCTCATACATCTCAGCTTGGTTATTAAATATTATTCTCAGTGATCATGAGAACTTTGCTTCAGTTATTACATCAAGATTAATTAGAATCCCACTCCCTCCTACCACCCCTAGATTTATTTTTGAAGCCCCATCTAAATACAAGGCCCATTTATGTTGTTTCTTCTTCCAATATTCCCTCTCCAAACGAGACAAATGTAGTTTCCAACTAGAATAAGAAGAGTGAGAGTGGGGGATTTTAGGGGAAATGTATCTGAGAGAAAGGGAATTAACCCAATTTTCTTCAAGGGATTCCAAGGAAGCATTTATGGGAAGAGAGTTAATATCAATGCAAAAGTAGAGGGATTTCAATGCAACAGACTTGGAAGACCATGAGGTTCCTTTAAAAATCACAAAGTTTCTAAAGAGCTAGATTTGTTGGCAGATAAATTTAGGAATAGTAAGCCAAGGATATTTGAAGGGAGATTTGGATTGAAGGGAGCCCAAATAATGCCTATGCCAAGCAGAAAATAAATCCTGGATTTCAACATGGCACTGAGTCCTAGGAAACAGAGGGCCAAGGGCCTAAGACCAAATAGAATTGGTGTAGGAACATTCAAGGAAGAGGTGGCGAATATATTCTTCCTAGACTTCACACAAAGGGCATCTCGATGGGCCTTGAATTCCTCTCCTCTTCAAATTTTTTGAAGTTACTTTTTTCTTGTGAAAAAGAGACCAACATAAAATATTGACTTTTGGTAAAGCATTAGGATCCCACAGTTTACCACCTCAACCACCAACCCTTGGGAATTTTTCTTAAGACCACCTCACCTAGTTCCAAAAACTTTTGGTTGTAGAAAATATTGTAGATTCACAAGATAATGCAATTTGCTAAAGCAAGAGACAAGAATCTACTTCTACTCTTTACAGTGGAAGCCCATAAACATCGAGCAAACAATAATCAATAGAGGAAGACAATCAAAGGCACATAACACAATAAATATTTGGGGAAATCCATAACTCAAAACCCCATTATCTGTTTTGTATTAATATGGAAAATCAAGATGAAATTACAATGCTTGTTCTCTCTAGAACAATCCTAGCACTCAACAAATTCAATCTCCAACTCATAAGAAATCTCAAGGCCAAATCTTAGCCTCTTCACAAGCTCTCCAAGTCTCTATTCCAATGTGTAATTCCTATGAAGGATAGCTTGTATTTAAAGGGAAATAAAGCCTCTAAAAATTATGCAATCCCTTAAGGATCAGTTGTTGATTACATGCACTATCAGTGCAACTCAGAAAAATCTAAAACAAATAGTACATTGTCCCTGCACTTTAGTCTCAACTGGGTCTTTCTCAGAATCGACATGCATGCGTTTATGATGAATAAATATTTAGTTAACTAGAGTAGCACTGGTGGAGTTTATTAGTGTCACCACTGACTGTTAACTCACTATTAGTTCTCTCAATCAGTTTGAGAACTAATTTAATTGAACTGAATCATGAAACTGAGTCTTCTATTTTACAACTCACACTGGACTCCTACAAAGTAGGGATAACATATACATGACTTCCAAAAGACTTCCAACTCAAATTTCCTAGGTTAAATAAGTTTAATAAACTTAATTTAACTATTTTAAGTTGCTATGAGAATAGAATTTGATTTTAATTCACAGTTTAATTTAAGGAAAAATTAAACTGGAATTTCTTGTTTCCATTCTCAACACTCCCTCTCAACAAGAGAGGGATTATCAACTACATCGATCTTGTCTCTGTGAAACTAGAATTTACATCTTGACAATGCCTTTGTCAAGATGTCAGCATGTTTCTCCTATATGGGAATGTAATCTAACAACATGATCCACCTCAATACACAATCTACGAGATGATGATACAGGATATCAATATGCTTGGACCGATCATGAAAGCCTAGATTTTCAGAGAGTTTGATACAACTCTGATTATCACAATAAATCATTGTCGGATCCATCTGCTAACCAAACAAGCCAACCAGGATCTTCCTCATCCAGATAACCTCACATGCTACTTGACTTGCAACCATGTACTTTTCCTCAGCCGAACTGAGTGCAACTAATCTCTATTTTCTGCTCTAGCAATAAACTGTCGCTAACCCAATACTAAAGATCCCTCTTTATGTGCTCTTCTTGTCAGATGGACTCCCTGCCCAATCTGCATCGGTGAAGCCTTGAAGCTTCACTCCCTTTGTCCTTCTGTACCATAACCCAAACTAAGTAGTGCCTTTGAGGTATCTCAATACATGCTTTGTCAACTTCCAATACAGCTTGGTAGGCCTAACCATCACTTGACTAAGATGGTTAATTTCATAGCACATATCCGGTCATGTGTTCACCAAGTACATGAGTGAACCCACAAGCTTCCTGTAAGCAGTAGCTTCCACTACTTCCCCTGAAGTAGCATCCTCATTCCTCCAGTAACCAGCTAGAGGAGTCTCCATGGGTTTACTGCTCTCCATGCGGAATCTCTTGAGTATCTCGTTGGCATACTTTCCTTGAGATACAAACAACTCCCCATCTCCCTACCATACCTCCATGCCAAGAAATTAATGCATGAGCCCCATGTCCTTCATCTCAAACTCTCTTGCAAGGTCCTCCTTCAATATTTTATTATATTCTCATCACTTGTCAGTATAAGATCATCCACACAAAGTACAATGATCAACAGCTTACCTTCCACTACTATGTGATACAGGTTCGCATCTGCTTCACTCTTCATGGAGCCCACGGTCCAAGGTTCATGTGTGATGCTTTATTCAGGTTTTATTGCACTATTTAATAAATCTCTGACATACTGGTTAAAGTTAAATACATGATAAACTATCTAAAGCAAAAGTTCTCTACATATACGCTAGTTTCTTTAAGTACAGTCATGTGTACACGCTAGTTCACTTAGCTGAACTAGCATATATAAATCTATTTGGGAAATTAAATTATTGAACTGATAATATTGATTCACCCCCCTCTCAGTATTATTTCCAACAATTGGTATCAGAGTAGGTCCTTCAGAAGAAGCTTGATCGCTTGAAGGCAGATCCATCAGCATGAGTAATCAAGAAAGTGTGGGATCCATCAGACCGCCAATATTTGATGGGAGCAACTTTGTTTATTGGAAAATAAGAACCACAGCCTATCTACCATCAATTGGAGCGGATGTATGGGAAATTGTGGAAAGAGGATATACATTTTCAATAGCAATTCCTACAGATAAGGTAGGTAAGAAGAAATATGAAACCAATGCCAGAGCTGTCAATACCTTATTGGGAAGTCTGTCACAATCAGAGTTTGTCAAAGTCATGCAGCTCAAATTAGCCAAAGAAATATGGGACCAAATCATTCTGAGCAACGAAGGAGACTCTCTGGTAAAACGTGCTAAACTTCAAACTCTCAGAATTCAGTATGAAACTCTTAAGATGCACAGTGATGAAAGTATAGCTAGTTACTTCTTACGTATAAATGAGGTTGTTAATTTTATGAAGAATCTGGGTAAAGATATAAAGGAAGTTACCTTAGTTGAGAAAGTTTTGAGATCCTTGTCCGCTAAATTTGAATCAAAAGTGTCTGCCATAGAAGAAAAACAAGATTTGCAGACTATCACTATGACACACCTTCACAGAATCTTAACTGCCTTTGAGATGAGAAAAGGAGGTCCATCAAATATGAGAGAAGCCGCATTTAAAGCTTTAGCAAAAGGAAAGGAAAAACACAATGAATTAGGACATATTTCAGAAGAAGAAGATGAGGTAAACTTTGTTAAGAAGCTTCAACGGGGTTCTGGAAGATTTAGAGGTAAGCTACCCTTCAAATGCTTTGCCTGTGGCAGAGTCAGTCATTATGCTACCAAATGTCCTCATAAAGATAAACATGAAAAAGGGAAGGAATATGCAAAATGGAATAGAAAACAAGTTGTAAATAAAGAAGTTACTATACTCATGAAGATAGTGATGGTTTATCAAATAGTGATGAAGATGAAAATAGTAATGACTATAGACTTCTAATCGCTTATGACAATGATAATTTTTGGGATGCTTTAGAAGAAGACGACCTTCATGAAGAAATTTCTAAACTCAAAATTTGTTTAGAAGAAAAGAATATGATTATAGATACCTTGACATACCAACTTGCTGAAAAAGAAAAACACAATGAAAAACTAGAATGTGAAATTGTGGGTATAAGAAATGATCTTGAGAAAACAAAATCTCTCAATCTTAGATTTGTTAAAGGATCAGAAACCTTAGATGAAATTATCAAAGTGCAGCATTCTCCTCTGATAAAGACGGGTCTTGGCTATACTGAAGAAGCATCTCAATCACAAAAGTCGTCAACCTCCATTAAAAGCTATCTTGATGCAACAAAGACTAGTGAACAGTATGACAATCGTCAGCAAAGGCATAAAGCAAATCACCAGGTAAATCAAACTCAATTTATTCCAAGGATGAATAGAAGCCACAACCAATCTCAGGTAAATCATACTCAATTTTCTCCAGAGATGAATATCAACAGAAACTACAATCACCAGGTCAATAGATTCGATAGTCGCAGGAACTTCTTTAATGGGCAATGTTTTTCATGTCATAATTTTGGACACAAAGCT
This sequence comes from Pinus tabuliformis, assembly GCA_031772625.1. Classification (NCBI taxonomy): domain Eukaryota; kingdom Viridiplantae; phylum Streptophyta; class Pinopsida; order Pinales; family Pinaceae; genus Pinus; species Pinus tabuliformis. The sequence continues at coordinate 1,232,685,846 of CM062817.1, read as the reverse complement.
ACTCAATGTGTTTCTTACAAAACCATCATGACTATAGAAGCACGCAATCAAAGGAATGTAACAGGGGTTAAGAAAAGTTCTTATAATAACTTTTCTCTTCTTGAAAATGAAATAGAATGCTCAATCTGTAACAACTTTGGTCATGAAGAATCTGAATGCAAGAGAAAATTTTGACAATCATAAAACTCCATCAAATCCCAAGATATGGAGAAGGAAATAATCTCAAACAGAAAGATGTGGTATAGTCTTTTATGCAGAAGGACAAGAAAATCAGTGGTACATCGACAGTGGATGCTCAAAACACATGACAGGTGACAAAGAAAAACTTCACTCATATAATGCCTTAGAAAAGGAAAAGAATGTTTCATTTGGAAATGACACTCCTACTGTCATAAAAGGTAAACGATCTGTTTTCTTGAAAGAAAAGGTTAAAGCTGGAAATGTTATGTATGTACACGGTTTAAAGCATAACATGTTGAGTGTCAGTCAAATGTATGATCAAGGAAATGAAGTTGTGTTTCAATCAAACGGATGTGTTGTTTGTAAAATTGATATAGGGGAGACCATGAACAAAGGTACAAGAACTCTAAACAACTTATACATACTCAAAGGAGGATAACAACGGTGTTATCTAAGAAAAAATGATGAAAATTGGTTGTGGCATAGAAGATTGGGACATCTAAGCTTTTCTCAAATAAGAAAAGCATGCAGATTCAAGGTTGTTCGTGATCTTCCAAATATCAGCATCCCTAAAAATACAATATGCAAGTCATGTCAATTCAGTAAGCAAACCAGAGCTCACTTCATTGAAAAAGAAGGGTCAACTAGTAAGCCTCTTGAACTTGTTCATACTGATTTACGTGGACCATCAAGGAAAAAGTCACCTCGTGGAGAAGAATACTTTATTTTTTCCATTGATGATTTTTCTGGAATGTGTTGGATAGGTCTGCTAAAGCATAAAGATGAAGCATTTGAAAAGTTCCAAGCCTTCAAAGCTTTGGTTGAAAATGAATCAGATCGAAAAATCAAATGCCTCAGATTAGATCAAGGAGGGGAATTTACCTCGGATGAATTCTTTGACTTTTGTGAACAACATGGAATAAAAATGGAATTCTCCACCGCAAGGACTCCTCAACAAAATGGAGTGGTAGAAAGAATGAACAGAACTGTACAACAAATGGCTCAAGCTATGCTAGATGAATCTGGAAATCTTGCAGCCTTCTAGGGTGAGGCTGCATTTGCTGCCGTAACTATTCTCAACCAAGCAAATGTTCGAGTAAATAACACTCAAGCTCCACATGAACTTTGGTATGGTAAGACTCCTACTGTAAAATACTTTAAAGTTTTTGGAAGCAAATGTTATATCAAAAGAATTGATGAAAAACTTGGTAAGTTTGAGCCCAAAGCAGATGAAGGTACTCTTCTTGGTTACTCTTCCCGAAGTAAAGGATATAAATGTTATAATAAAAGACTTGGGAAAATTGTTGAAAGTATTGATGTTGTAGTTGATGAAGCATGCAAAAATCTAAAACAAACAAAAACAGAAGATTATGACAATGAAGAAGATGGGGAGTATTTTCCCACATCAAATCACAATGATATTGAAGAAGAAACCAATGAAGCACTAGAAGAAAAGATAACGGTAGAAGAAAAGACTCCATCCAGATATGTTCAGAAAAATCATCCAGAAACTCAAATTTTAGGAGAAAAAGAGGCAGTTGTACAGACAAGAAGAACTATTACAAAAACATCAAGCTATCTAGCATTACTATCCTCCACCAAACCTCAAAATGTAAATGAAGCATGCAAAGATGAATGTTGGGTCAAGGCCATGAATGAATAACTTGAGCAAATTGAAAAGAATAATACTTGGAAATTAGTTCCTAGACCTCATGATAAAAATATTATAGGAACTAAATGGATATTCAAAAACAAGCTAAATGAAAATGGAGAAGTCAATAGAAACAAGGCTAGACTTGTTCGTAAAAGGTATGCTCAACAAGAAGGTATAGATTTTGAAGAAAATTTTGCACCTGTTGCTAGACTTGAAGCCATAAGGATGTTTCTTGCTCTTTCTAGCTTTTAGAAATTCAAAGTATACCAAATGGATGTAAAATCTGCTTTCCTTAATGGAGATTTAGAAGAAGAAGTTTATATTGAACAACCAAAAGGATTCATTCTTGGAAATGATGCAAAACTTGTATGCAGACTCAAAAAGGCTCTCTATGGTCTGAAATAGGCTCCAAGGGCCTGGTATTACCGTCTTGACAAATATCTACACCAACAAGGTTTTTCAAAAGGTTCAGCAGATAGCAATCTATATACAAAGATTGACACTGATAAATTGCTAATTATTGTTGTTTATGTTGATGATATCATTTTTGGTAGTAATGAAGAATCCATGAGTCAGAATTTTTCTTCAGTAATGCAGCAAGAATTTGAAATGTCCTTGCTTGGTGAACTTACCTATTTTCTTGGTCTACAAGTTCAACAAAATAAAGATGGTATTTTTCTTTCACAAACCAAATATCTCAAACAGATCTTGAAAAGGTACGGCATGGAAGATTTTAAACCTGTATATACCCCAATGGTAACAGGATGCAGTCTTAGCTCAAATGATGAATCAGCAGCAGTACATCAACCAACTTACAAATCCATGATTGGCAGTCTACTTTATCTAACAGGTACCCGACCTAACATCATGCATGCAATAGGAATAGTTGGAAGATTCCAAGAAAATCCAAAGGAATCACACCTTCAAGCAGTCAAAATAATTTTCAAATATCTTCAAGGAACACAGAACTTTGGTTTATGGTATCCTAGAGATATAGATCTCACTCTTCATGCATATACAGATGCAGATTGGGCAGGAAGTGTTGATGACAGAAAAAACACTAGTGGTGGTGCATTCTATATGGGTTCCAAGTTAGTGTCTTGGTTCAGCAAGAAACAAATTTCAATTGTGCTATCTACAACTGAAGCAGAATATGTGGCTGTTGCATCTTGTTGCACACAACTACTTTGGATGATGCAAACCTTGCAAGATATTCAGATCACATGTACTCCATCCATCTCCATTCTATGTGATAATACAAGTGCCATCAGTATTTCAAAGAATCCAGTCATGCACTCCAAGACCAAACACATACCCATCAAATACCACTTTCTACATGAACAAGTGCTTGAACAAAAGGTCAAATTGGAGTATGTTCCCTCCAAAGAACAAGTTGTTGATATATTCACTAAACCACTTCCCAGAGAGACATTTGAATATCTCAGACAAAAGTTGGGAGTAGTTGTTGCATCATCCTGTTGTTAAATCCAACTTTTTCATAGAAAAGCTATTATACGTGTGTTTCATGAAGTATAGTTTTGTACACACACGAGTTTCTATGGGTAAAGGAGCGTATATGTGTTTCAGACAAGAAAAATAGTGGGGCAGGATCTTAGATGGGTGCTCTGACTGATATTGATGATTAATGTCTGTATGCTCTGTTCATTAATTTTATCTGACTGACAAAGATGCCTTGATCATTGACCTGTTACAATGCATAAGTAGCACAGGTTCAGGGGGAGCATTAGCCTTCATGTACATTCAGCATTGTTGGCATTATGGTTGCTGAGTCCAGCTATGGCTTCAGATATTTATACCATTTGTTACTCAAGTCATGTAAAAGTCTAGGAAGTGATATGTCTTCTCATACAGTTGAATGAGTCCTCTTGGACAAATGATGTAATTTGTATCCCCACTTTACAAGGGATGGATGATGTAATATTTCTTGTTTCCGTCATGTATAAACAATTGGTATAACACCACTTGGTTGGGTTGATGAGTGAAATGTGGTATATCCCCACTTGGTTGGGATATGGATGTATGTATGAGTCATTAGTGATAGGAAGGTCATCCTCACATAGTTGAGTTATAGAGTCATGTTATTATTTTAGAAAATATTTTTTTTGCAGACTTTACTCAGGAAGAGCATGGACGGTTTCAGTGCATCTCAACATGTACAAAAAGGGAAGTTCAATCAGAGGATTCAGCATGTACTCAGGGGGAGCATGACCAGCATAATGTATGTCAAAGGGAGAAATTATCTTGGTCCACCCTTTGCCCTTGATGTCAAAGGGGGAGAGTAACTTGGTGTTGTTGTTGCCATCAAGTCCAAAGGGGGAGATTGTTGGCATTATGATACAAGTGTTTTCCTTGATGGAAACTCACTCAGATGAAAGATCACGGTGCAGCATGTCAACATCAAAGAATTACAGATCAGACTACAAAGAATGAAGAAAGAGAGGTATACACAGGTTCACCTTGACCAAATTGCGTATACACGCAGGTTCACTGAACACAAGTAGCGTATACATACACACACACTTTCACAAAAGGAAAAGCGCATATATGTTGGAAAACTAAGCTTTTGGTCCGAGGTATTTGGTCCAAGGTATTGACCCTAGGTATTTGGTCCAAGGTATTGGTCCTAAGTGGTTTTGATCCATGGTATTGAGAAAGGCCTAAAACTATATAAAGAGGAGAATATCATTAGGTCAAGGGGTGTAAGTATCGAATATCTGATGAAGTGTGAGATCTAGTATGCAGGTTATTGGCTTATGGTGCTTTGCTTGATCTGAACCAAGGATGAACCTTAGCGGTTGATGAGGAATAAGATCTAATGATGGATCAGGATCTTAAGGATTGAAATGAATTATCATTATATGGTTTGATCATGTATAATCTAGATCTGCATATTGACGCATGTGTTATTCTGTAAATGTTATGATCTGGGTATAACTGAAGTCTGGAATAGCTGCAAAATTATGAATTAATATTTACAAATGTGTACGTTGGTTAGATTTGATAAAAGTGTGTATACACGTTGGTTCGAAACATAGAAGTAGCGTATACCTTATGAAGTATGTTTCAGTTGTTTCTATTTGCTGTTGCAGAGTTCTAGGTTCTGCTTTGGGTTCTGGTGACTGTATTCTAGTGACAGTGTTCTGAATGATCAGATTCAGGTTATGATGATTGAGTTTCAGTGATTGGTTGATGCAGATGTACTTGGTATGATGTTGTTGATGGGTGGTGGGCTCCAGTATTGCAACAATAATGCTGCAACTCCTGGGACTCCCTTCTTTACTTTTATCAACCTGGTAGTTCGTAACAAACTTGGAAGCGACGGTGTTGTATGCACAAGTACTAGCTCTTGCCGCAGCTATCACTTGGTCAGCTAGCACAAGGCCGCTAGGGGCTTAAGCCAACTTCTATGAGCTCTTAGAAGAAGCTTTTTAACTGATGGATGAAAGCTAACTCAAAGGAAGCTAATCTACTTGCGAAAAGAAACTGAAAGCCAAAAGTAACGCAAACCCTAGCAAACCCTAATTCTACCAACTAGTCCTACTGATGCAAAGGAGAGAATGCAAACTACTGGAAGAGATGCCATTACTTCTATGAAGGTAAAATACATGTGACTAGACTACCTCTATCTGAAGAAAACATCTTTTTGTATTTTTGAATAAGTTATTAGAATTATCATGCATGTGCTTTTTAACTGGCTTTTTACTGTGCAGAGGTGGATCAAGGAGGAGAAATGCTTGGAAGAGGTCGGGAAGGTTCAGAGAGGGTTTAAGGAGTCCCTACACCCTTCCGGAGAGTTTCACAAAGTTTGGCTATCAACAAACCTCATTCGTGAGCTTCTACAGGAAGTCTGCAGGGGTTCTACAAGATGTTCAGATATTTCTACAGGATGTTCAGAAATTTCTACAGGATGTTTGAAACGTGGATTTTAGAGGATGGGTGAGTGATGGAAGATGCATGAATGGATAGGGAGGTAGGATAGGGGCTTGGAGTGACCCAGGGACTGGTGGATGGAGTGGTGAGAGGGTGTAGAAGGCTGACTTGGCTTAGAGAAGGCTAAGACAATGATGGAGCAAGAAGGTAGGGTTACGTGGGCAAAAGGACAGGTGTCAGACAAGGAACCTAGCTAGGAGATGGAATAGCTGGCTCTGATGAAGCTTAGGCGGATGAGAGAGTGGTAGAGATGCCCTGCACAGTGTACATTTAACCGAATCAACAACGTCTTACAAATAATTAAAGTCCTGGCTAATCTAATCTAACTGTCAATAAAATGAATGAACAACAGCTTTATTTGGAAAGAAAACCATGTACATCAATCATGCAAAGAAACAATTCAGAGATCTGAACCCATAACTAACTTCTGCAAATGAAAACAGTACACTAACGATTGCATGGTCAAGCAAACTAGTGTTTTTGTTGGGGCAGCAGTGTTTCTTCAATTCCAGCCCCTAATCCAATAAGGATGAGACGAAACAGAGAGTGTTGTTGACCCTTTTCTTGGATATTTTTCCTGTTATTATCCTACCAATCCATTTTAAACATCTGAAGCAATTCTATTCATAAACAGTGACCTATTTAACCAACACAACTAAATCTGCCCAACAGAAATACGTTTCAAATGCATAAAAGGAAAACAACGATGCATAAAGGAAAGGTAACAGTACAAAAAGGAAGCCCTAGGCTCTTAGGTTGGGCCCAACCCTGAGAGCTATGGCTCCTATAGAAAACTCAGAGTTGATATAAAATCGGACTGCTTCTCATTATCAAAAAATAGTCATAAGTCAAGAGTTATGCCCAAAATGGCTACAAGAGAACAAAGTAGAGCTAACAGCACTGTAGTGCAAAATATGCAATGGTTTCCAAAAGTCCCTCACGAAGGCTGAGGCCTTAACATTTATACACCACGAGGGCCCTAGCTGGCCTCCTAAATCTATGGGACTTGGCTGCCCAAACTGTGAGTAGACAGCTCCTTCCAAAATCTGCTTGGCTGCCTTCTAGATCTGGTTTTGGTGGCCTTTGGAGCTCGGAGTTGGGGGTGAAGATCCCGAGGAAGGCTATTTAATGCCATAGACAACCCCCCTACGAATCCTCACCTCAAGCTTTGCTGTCTTCTAGCCCATGATTGCTCGGTTTTGCTCCAACATGTGTCAAAAAACCTTAAATGAGCACATGTTAGCCACCTAGGAAGAGTGACTACCCTTATTCATACAAATGACATAAACATACTGAAAAATAATGCATAAGCTATGAAAAATGAAGGATTGAACAAGGATAATTAGGCCAAATGAGCCCAACAAGTTACCAAATTTGGGGCTCATCAATGGGTCCAGTATGAAAATTGAATGAAACTTGGCCTTCAGATTGTGTTGTTGTGTTCCAAGAGTATCTAGTTTGAAAATTCATGAAACGTGGTCCCTGGTAGAAGAGTGGAGTTTTTCTGTAGGATGGTACCTACGTACTAGTAAATATATTGGCTAGTACAAGAACTAGGGGGTTGTAGCTCCCTTCGAGTAGTAGTTGGAGAACGAGAGAAGGTTGTAGCCTTCTGCAGATGGGTGCCTGCGTACTGGTATGAGTCTGCACCAGTACAAGATTGTAAATAGATTTTCTTATTATTAAAAGAAGATAGAGACAACAGAAGTAGGTGGTTTTTACCCACATTGGGTTTCCACCTTATATCTTGGTGTTCATGTGTGTTGCTTATGTGTGATGCTTTATTCTGCTTTTACTGCACTATCTAATAAATCTCTGACATACTGGTTAAAGTTCAATACATGATAAACTATCTAAATCAAAAGTTCTCTGCATATACGTTGGTTTCTTTAAGTACAGTCGCATGTACACGCTAGTTCACTTAGTTGAAGTAGCATATATAAATCTGTTTGGGAAATTAAATTATTGATATGATAATACTAATTCACCCCCCTCTCATTATTATTTCCAACAACCTCCTCTGTGTGCACTGAGAAAAGGGTGCTCCCACATTCTCCCTTGCATCATCCAACAATCTGTTAGCCTCTCTATTCCGCTTTCTTCCCTCTCTGGAAGACTCTACCTGAGTGGATGTCTCCACCCTCTGAACCTTTGCATGTGGCTGCTCCACATCAATATGAGGCCCCTCAACCTTAGGAGCTAAAAGCTCCTCATCCACATGTAGCTCAAGCTCCCTCTCAAGGGATATGCGCATGGCCTTCTCCTCATCGAACCTGATATTCCTGCGAACCACTATCATCCAACTTGTCGGCATGTACACCTGATAGTTGTGGGATGTATCAGTGTACCCCACAAAAATCCCCAACTTTGTTGTTGCCTGAAGCTTCTTCCATGCATCTCTGATCACATGGCAATAAATCGATGACACAAAAATCCTGAAGTGACCAACATATGGCCTCTTACCGAAATAAGCCTCCTTTGGTGTCTTCATCTCAAGTATCTAATGTGGGCTACGGTTATGAACATAAACCGTTGTGTTGCATGCCTCAGCCCACAAGTATAGTGGTAGGCCTTGATCATGCAACATCGCCCTTGCTGCCCCTACTATGCTCCTATTCTTCCTCTTGGAAACCACATTATGTTGAGGGTTATGGGGTGCATCAACTCTCGTTTAATCCCTTCCACTACACAGAAGTTCTTAAACTCATTAGAGACATACTCACCATTGTTATCACTCTGTGGAGCTTTAACATTCTTGCTAGACTCTTTCTCTACCAATGCTTTGAACTCACAAAACTTTGTGAAAGTTTGATCATTTTTCTACATAAAAAATACCCAGCATTTACGAAAATAATCATCAACAAATATAACATAATACCTGTGTTTGGCCATGGATGTTGTCAAAAATGGTCCACACACATCTGAATGGACTCTCTCCAGAATAGACTCTTCTCGACTGTCTTTGTCTCCAAAGGAAGACTTGGTGTATTTTCGTAAAGTACAACCCTTTCATGTATCAACTTGCTCTAGCATACCTTTCGGAAGACCGATAGAGATTTGTTGCAATATCTTCAAAGCCCCATGATGTAAGTGCCCCAATCGCCAATGCCACAACTCGTCGACATCTCGGCTCAACATCTTTTCCACTTTTGAACTCAAAGTAGCACATTCCTCTACCTTTATCTTATATAGATTCTGAACTCGAATCCCTATTTTCTTTACTTGACCCATGGTTATGTGTCGAAGGAACACCTTTCCTTTCAAAAATATCACACCATAGCCTCTATCCTCAAGCATGGCAATGTATACCAAGTTCTTCGGCAGTCCAGGTACATGCATAACATTCTTCAAGGTGAGTGGAGTTGCATGCTCCCTCTGAAAAGTAATAATGCCCACACCAGTAACAATATACTAACTGTCATCACCCATCTCGATATGCATCTTGAGATCTTTCTCCTCCAGTTCACTGAATAACTCTTTGTCACTAGTCATGTGGAAAGAAGCTCCACTGTCTAAGTACCAGACACTTCCCATCATTTAAGACACCATGCATGCAATGAGGGAAAAGTCCAATTCGAATTGGGAGGCTAAAGCCTCACCCGCCACTCCTCCTGAGGACTTCTCCTTGGACTTCTTCAATGGACAATTTGTAGCAAAGTGACCCATCTTGTGACAATGAAAGCATTTAACTTTCATCATGTCCTTCTTCTTACCTCCATGATAAGAATCTAATTTGGAATGAGAAATTTTACCTTTCCCCTTCCTCGCCTTAATCGCTAAGGCACGGTTCTCTTCATCATTAGTCTTTGATGAAGATACATCCCTGGTGTTCCTTTTGATCTCATCTTGCATCAAATCCGACCATAGTCGTTCCCAATTTGGCAACTTCTCCTGACCATTGACAGAGTCCTGATAGTTATGCCAACTCTTTGGGAGTCCAAGAAGAGCAAGGATCACCATATCCTCCTCGACAACCGTGATTCCAACACTTCCAAGTTCATCCCAACATTGAGTGAACTTGGTCAAGCACTTGGAATCACCTCACCTTTCTCCATCTTGATTTTACGAAGTTTATCCTTCAGTGCCAACTTCCTTTGATCACTGCTATTCTGATACAAGTTCATCAATGTTTTCCACATAGCATGAGGGGTTTCCTTTCCATGGAGACTTGTGACAATATGATATCGAACTCCCTCAAGGATTATCCTCCTTGCCTTTGCCACACACTTCTTCCACTCGGCTAAGTTCTATGCATCAGTAGCTGCTGGCTTAGGAATTGCTTGTTTAACAAATTCCTTCAAGCCATTGTCCTCTAGCACAGCCTCCATCCTGTCCCTCCAAGCTATGAAATTCGATCTTCCTTCCAAGGCATACTCAAGCCTCAACCCATGGAATGCCATCTGTCGATCCTGAAGTATGTATGCAAATTCGACTTTCACCTGTAACCCAGAAACTCAAAACTTCGAAATCTCCTCTAGAGAGTTGATTTTAAATCAACGATATCTCCCTCATCTAAACTCTGATTCAATTGATTTCTTTTTTTGAATTTGGGTATCTTTTCCCAAGGAATCCAAATCTGCAATTATTTTCTGAAAATTTTTCACATAAATTCTCATATCTGCTATGTAATCTCTCGACCCAAAAAACAATCTTGCTCTGATACCATGTAGAAAACCCTGTAGATTCACAAGCTAATGCAATTTTGTAAAGAAAGAGACAAGAATCTACTTCTACTATTTACAGCGAAAGCCTATAAACATCAAGCAAACAATAATCAATAGTGGAAGACAATAAAAGACACATAACACAACAAACCTTGCAAGACATTCAGATCACATGTGCTCCACCCATCTCCATTCTATGTGATAATACAAGTGCCATCAGTATTTCAAAGAATCCAGTCATGCACTCCAAGACCAAGCACATACCCATCAAATACCACTTTCTACGTGAACAAGTGCGTGAACAAAAGGTCAAATTGGAGTATGTTCCCTCCAAAGAACAGGTTGTTGATATATTCACTAAACCACTTCCCAGAGAGACATTTGAATATCTCAGACAAAAGTTGGGAGTAGTTGCTGCATCATCCTGCTGTTAAATCCAACTTTTTCATAGAAAGGCTATTATACATGTGTTTCATGAAGTATAGTTGTGTACACACTATCTGTTTTGTATTAATCTGGAAAATCAAGATGAAATTACAATGCTTGTTCTCTCTAGAACAATCCCAACACTCAACAAATTCAATCTCCAACTCATAAGAGAGCTCAAGGTGAAAGCTTAGCCTCTTCACAAGCTCTCCAAGTCTCTATTCCAATGTGTATTTCCTATGAAGGATAGCTTGTATTTAAAAGGAAATAAAGCCTCTAAAAACTGCGCAATCCCTTAAGGATCAATTCCTGATTGCATGCACTATCAGTGAAACTCAAAAAAATCTAAAACGAATAGTACACTGTCCCCGCACTCTAGTCTCAACTGGGTCTTTCTCAGAATCGACATGCATGAGTTTCTGATGAGTAAATATTCAATTAACTAGAGTAGCACTGGTGGAGTTCATTAGTGTCACCACTTACTGTTAACTCACTATTAGTTCTATCAATCAGTTTGAGAACTAATTTAATTGAACTGGCTCATGAAACTGAGTCGTCTATTTTACAACTCACAATTAAATCACATTGGACTCCTACAAAGCAGGGAGAACATATACATGACTTCCAACTCAAATTTCATAAGTTAAGTAAGTTTAATAAACTTAATTTAACTATTTTAAGTTGCTATGAGAATAGAATTCAAATTTAATACATAGTTTAGTTCAAGGAAAAATTAAACTGGAATTTTTTGTTGCCATTTCTCAACACTAGCAATCCAAAGCTCAACCAAAAAAGAATCCCATCACACCATGGCTATCCAGGAAATGTTGAAACCTGTCAAACCCGACAAAAACCCATGCTAGTGACAACAAGTGAACCAAATGAACAAATGCATGTACCATGCATTTACATATCAACTAGGAAATCACACATGCAACTTGTTACATGCAAAATCTTCTTGCTAAAGCTACTCGATCCAACCTTCCTTGCTTGTCCTTTGTTTGCTTGCTTGTTTTCTCCTCTTGGTGCTCTTCTCTTTCTAAAAATAATTCCAAAGCCAAACTGACAAAAAGTTGTGAATTGGTCCTCAGAGGCCTTTTAATCATTGAGGCCTCTATTTTCTTCATTTTCCTCTATTTTTCCTTCATTTTTCCCCTTATACAAACATGTGACATTTCATCTCTCTTTTCCCCTATTTTCCTTTATTTTCATAAATAAAATGTCAATTAATGTCTCTTTGCCTTTGCCAATTTCTTTATCCATAAATAAACCGAAAGTGTCACCCACTAGGATATTTTTCCCAAAAATCAGCGTGAAATACATGTCCCATGACCTTGGTCTTATTTTGCCTATATTATCCTTTATTACATGAACTTTTAAACCGGGGTTGTTACAAACACATAAATCAATGCAGGTCATCAATAATATTTTTGTGCTTACATTGAATTCATAGCACACTATTAATCCAATTACTTTGAAATTAATGTACATCATACATCTAGTTACATCAAATCAAAATCAACATCTACATTGAAATCAATGCATCTAGTGCAAACAATCAAACAAGATTAGAAATCAACATCTACATTGAAACCAATGCATATAGTGTAAGCAACCAAATAGGATTAGATATCAACATCTACACTGAAATCAATGCATCTAGTGCAGAGAATCAAATAGGATTATAAATCACCATCTACACTGAAATCAATGCATCTAGTGCAGACAATCAAATAGGATTATGAATCAACAACTACACTAAAATTAATACATCTAGTGCAATCAATAAAATAGGATTAGGAATCAACATCTACACTAAAATCAATGCATTTATTTCAGTGAAAAACCAAAATATTCATTCTAAATTCAACTTTTTTTATCATTTGTAAAAGTCTTACTTCATCTTCCTCTATGGTTAATAGTATTCAATATTATATAATATCTTTATTTGTCTCTATGTCTCTTTTTCTTCTTCCCTCTCTCTCTCCCTTCCATCTATGTAATTATCTCTCTCCCTCTCCCCGTCCTTCTATGTGTCTCTCTCTGCCTCCTCTATGTCTCCTTCATCCCTCTCTCTCTCCACCTCTCCCTCCCTCTCTCTCACTTCCCCTTCTCTCTCTCTCTCCCCCTTGCGCCCCTCTCTTCCCTCTCACTCTCCTCTCCCCCTCATTCTCTCTCCATCTCTCTTGCCATTCCCCCCCTCTCTCCACCTTTCTCTCTCTATGTATTTCTTCTTTCCTCCCTATCCCTCCCCCTTTCAACTCTATCTCTTTGTCTCTCCCACTCTCTTTCTTTCTCTCAAGTCCTCTCTCTTCCTCCCTCTCTCCTCCTTTCTCTCCAGGCTCCCATTGTCTCTCCCTCATTAATCTCTCCATTTGTATTCAATTTTTTTTTACACATATATATTTATCTTTAAATCCAATTAAAATATGTATAGTTAGTTAATAAAAATTATTTTGATCTATTCATTATTAATTTCATTTCATTTAATTGATTTTTAATTTTAATTTTAAATATTAACCATCTCTCTCTTACACACATATGTCTAATACTAGATTATATAATGCACGTTTCGCACAATAATTTGAATTCTGTTTTACTACATATTTTAAAATTTTATATTATAAAATTATTGTTAAAATTATAAATTTAAATTGTTATTTAAATTTTGAAATTTTATATAAAATAATTAAATTGTTAACCAAAGTCTTTCAGTAGAAATCACATAAGATAAATTTTTGGTTGACGCGTTTCGAACCAACAAGTGTGGTTCATCATCAGGACCAGATGATGAACCACACTTGTTGGTTAGAAACGCATCGGCCAAAAATTTCTCTTATGTGATTAAGACTTTGCTTAATTCATTATGGATCAAGAAGCTTGAATACATAAATTAAATTGTTATTATATATAATTAAAATAATTGAAAATTTATTTTAAATAGCGTTGTCTTTATTAGGACTTTCTGGACTTTCCGAAGATGAAAAAATTTGAAGTGAAATCTTGATTTGTGTTATTTAAACTCTAAGGCACTTCAATTGCTTCGAACAAACAAGTGTGGTTCATCATCAGGACCAGATGATGAACCACACTTGTTGGTTAGAAACGCGTCGGCCAAAAATTTCTCTTCTGTGATTAAGACTTTGCTTAATTCATTATGGATCACAGAAGCTTGAATACATAAATAAAATTGTTATTTTATATAATTAAAATAGTTGAAAAATTATTTTAAATGATGTTGTCTTTAGTGCGACTTTTTGGACTTTCCAAAGGTGGAAAAATTTGAGTTTGTGTTATTTAAACTCCAAGGCACTTCAATTGCGAAGAGTTACCCATCAAACTTGTGATTTCAATAAATGCTTGTCGGATTTTAGAGAACTATATATATGCATTCAACACCCTAAAAAACCCCAGGGCACTTCAATTGTGCAGGGGTTACCATCAAGCTTGTGATTTCAATAAATTCCTCTAGGATTTTAGAGAAAAGCTTCCAAAAAGTCTCACTGAAAACAACTTGCTTTTGAATACTCAATATATTTTTATATTTAAAAATGTAATTTAAACAATAAAATTTTCCAATCTTACAATAAAATTAAATATTACCATCTAGTGTCAAGGGTAGCTCAATTGATGATCGAAGTAATGTGAAATAAATTCAAGGTTCAAATCTCTCTAGTGAAATATATCCAAGGTTCAAATCCCCCTAGTTGGGACCCAGTTTACAGAGAGCTTAACAACAAAGGTTTCCTAATAATACTTAAGTTCCTTTGAGAAGTAAAAAAATAAAAATAAAAATAAATTTTTTGTTTGTCAAGTTGAGAAAACCCGACTAAGGGACATCTAAGCTGGGATCGCACCTAGGCCACACCAACCCTAAGGTGACTGGATTTTAACATGTCTCCTCCACCTAGTATAAGCACAACAACCTTTGTGAGATTTGATCCTACATTGCTTTGCTAAGGAGGCCCATCCTCAACCAATTACACTAATAAAACTTGATATTTGATCCTATACTCTCTTGCTAACAAAGCCATCTCAACCAATTGTACTAATAAAACTTGACAATAAAAATAAAAATATTAACGATTAAAAATAAAATTCTAAATTTCTTTAAACAATCGTTTATTTATCTATTGGATTGGCCTGGCTCAATTACGAATCTCGCTATTTCCCGAGGCTAATCGACACGTGGTGGTCAGCAATAGCTAGAACATGTTCAGATTTTTCAAACTTTTGACTGTCTTTATCTTTTGATCTTCGCATTCTAAGTTTCAGGGGGTAATTGTCGGAACCTGCACGCAAAGATGCCCCTGGCATCTCCGCCTCTTTTGCATCGTTTTCCACAAAATTGACGAATTGGGCTTTTTCCTGCGACGTTTTTTATCTTCATTTTTTCCCGGTAAAAATTTATTGTAATATTAATAGGTAATTACTTTAATGGAATTTTAGTTTTTGTTAAATTATAAATTTGTGATATATTTAGTTTTTAGAATTGTTGATATATTTTTGGTGTTATAAAATAATAATAATTTTTTCATATTGATATATCTAATTTATAGGTTAGAAATATGTTTTTCATATTAATTATATTATTAGGATTAGTTGGGAAGAAATATTTCTACATTATAGATCACAAAAATCTTAAATCTAAAATTTATAAGTTAATAGATATATTCTTGATGTTATAAAATAATAATAATCATTAATTTTTTACCCCCGATCGGGGTGACAGAGTGGGTAATCAATGTAATAATGGATGGCAGGCCAGGAGGTGAGAGGACTGCCTACCACTGCCCACACGCTTATACCGCAGGGAGTGGTGGCATCCTGCATGTCTGCAACGACGTCAAAAGGGAGATTTGGTACGCAAGTAAGAGGTGGTAAGGACGGCTGCGTAAGGTGGATGGGATGGCAGGTAGGTAAGGCAAAGTATGAGAGGGAGCATAGAGAAGGGAGGATGGATAGATTGCAGGGCAGCGGGAGAACGAGAGCGGAGGACTAGCCATACTCGCATTCAGCAAGCAGGCATAGCAACCACGGGTACGTTAACTGTTTTCTTTCTGTAATTAGTAAAGGAAAGTCTAGCATGCCGGGTGGGGGAAGAGAATTGTGCCCTGTCAGGAAGGAAATACCACGGGGAGAGATTATGCTGAGCAGAAAGAGCAGAAACAGTGAGGAAGAGTGGCCCTTTAGCTCTACATCACTGCTGGTCAGGCTTGAGGGCATAGAAGCTAATAGGGAGTGGCGCATTTTGCTCAGGGAAAAGGCTAGCGAGGCTAGAGAGGATTTTATCCAGGTGGAATGGAGGATTGAGGGTCTGATGAAGTTCTTCAGGCCGAATTTTTGGGTAGATAGGGGGAGATATGGCAACAGAGAAGAGCAAGCCTGGGAGGGGCAGCTGGGCAGGAAGCTAAGCAAGGAATGGGTGGCATGCAGAGGCGGTAGCACTGTGAGGGTAGGGAGTGGCGATGGCATGCAAGGCAGGGGGAGGGAGGAGAGTCTCAGCGCGAAGCTCCCTTTGCACGCTTTACTGGGGTCGAACAGGGAATGGGTTAGCCTGAGGGACCTCAATGCGGGAGGAAGGGACAGTGGAGGAGTGACCGAGACCATGTTGGGTCTGACCGAGGGGCAGGACGGGTTGAGCAGGGAGAAGGTGAAGCCCACCCCTGTTTCACCTGAATGCCTGGGAGCAATGGAGTGTGGGCAGAGGGGAGTCAGTGACAGAGAACAGAAACTCCACGAGGCAATCGGCATTTGGACTGGTAATGGTTCTATTATCCTGACATTGAATTGTGATCACTGTGAACAGGTAGTAGACAACTGTGACATGGCGCGTCCAGCTAGAGGAAGAGGCTGCGGAGGATGAGGAAAATCTGGTCCTCGTCCAAAGGACTCGAGAACCTCAAAACAGAGGAAAGGGAGAAGACCCATCGACAAGATTGTTAGGGATGCAGCGAAAGCACATAAGAAAGGAAGGGATGCAGGGATCTGCAAAATTATAGAAGAAATGGAGGACCGAATTATGGAAGAGGACTCTGAGGACGAAATGGAGGAATGGAAAGAACACGTTCCACATCTTGGGAACACCAGAGGGAGAATATCCCAATTCAAACATTTGTATTGGCTCATGAAAAGATTGGTAGGAAAAGTAATGGAACAGGTGTCCATGGGGATGGCTCTGATCATTAGAGACATGCCAAACTACAAAAAGGACCTGCAAACTATCCAGTTCCAGCTCTGCAAGCAGGACATTAGACTGGAGCGTATCTAGCGACACATTCCATGCATTATCGAAATGACATCAACACTTGGAGATTCAACTGAAGATCCAGCGCAGTTGAGTCGGAATCAGAAGACCTCAAAGAATACCTGAGCACAATGATAGCTCAGGTTTTTATGTTTTTTAGCGGCTAACTTTCTTTTACATGCATGCTTATGGTATCTAATACACTGGTTCTTAAATAGTTATGTATATATTGCTTGGGTAGAAACACTGATAACTTATGGCTTACAATATGCATGGGTGGCCAACAGACTTGGTTTCCCACTGGACAAGTTGAGGCCACCTATTAACTTTATGTGGTTTTAGTTTCTTTATATATGAATAGAAAAAAAAGATCTACCTAAACTTACAAAAAAAACATTAATCTTTTATTTTAAAGTTCACATGAGAAAAATTATAAAATAATATTTTATTTAAATAGAAATTTTGTAAAAAAAACAAAAATAATAACCAAATACTTCAATTTTAAATGGTAAAACCAAGCCAAAATGCCCATAAATTTATCTAAAGTCACTCCACCTGACTATATTTTTTAAAATTAATTTAAATAATATTTAAATTTACTATTATAAAAAAAACTAGCTTAACAAAAAACCCATTTTATTTTCCATTTAAATTATCTACTCAAAATACCTTAACAATAAACCCATTTATTTTTAATCCAAATTATCTACTCAGCGAGGATCATTTCTTAATATTTACTCCCCTTCATTCACTCATTTGAATTTTAAAGTCCAACGAGCCTCTCAGATTCACCTTTGTGTGATTTTTTTTTACATCGTTTCATTTTGTGTGATTTTTTTTTACATCGTTTCATTTTTGTTTGGTTCCTTTACGTTAAATGCAAAGGAGAGTGGGTACTATTTGACAGCTGGGCTGACGAGTGCAGAAATTGATGTGTCCGGATTGTTTTAAATGGCAATGGCATCTTCCATTGAATTTTCCTCCATAAAATAAATTCTGTGGCAGGATCATGTTCCTGTTTCCTTTGTTTTGATTCGTATTACTGTGAATGTCGGTTGGTGTTTAGTGCAGAGGATGGAGACACATATCAGTCTGTTGACTGTGAGATGTGTAAGGGTGTTTGTCAATTCGTCAAAATTGAAATTTTGCTTTTATATTTATCAAAATAGATTTTTCGAAGAATTTAAAAATTAAATAAGCATACAAAATATTTAAATAAAGTGAATTCATAAAAAAATTTACACGTGAAAAACTAGATCTGTGTAATTTTTTGAAGAATTCTTTGGCGAAAATCACATGGAGAAATTTTTGTCGACGCGTTTCCAAACAACCAGTATGGTTCATCGTCAGAACAAGTTTGAATTAAATCTATATTTAAGATAGATCTATATTATTATAAATAATATGTTGTAAAAAATATTTTAACAATATATTCCTTCAACATCACTCCAAAATTACATCAAAAATATGATAATGAAAATAAAGTACTTTATTCTCACATCCCTTAAATTTTATTTACTCCATTAATCATCATTCCTTGATATTTTATTTACTCGATTGGTCATCATTCCTTGATATTTGCTCCCCTTCATGCAACCATTTATATTTTGTGACCCATTTAGATTTTGTGAACTGTCAAGCAAGCCTCAGAAATTCACCTTTCTGTGATTTTTTTTTGCCTTTTTTTCCTCGTTTCACTTTCTGTTTGGTTCCCTTTTACATAAATGCGTAGGACAGTGGTTAGAATTTGACAGGTGGGCTGATGGCTGGGAAAATTGATGTGTCCGAATTGTTTTAAATGTGAATGACATCTTCCCTTTCTTAATGAACTAAAATTTTGTTGCAGGATTATATTCCTTTTTTGTTTTGTTTGTAATACTGTGAAGGCTTTTAGTGCAGGAGTATTGAGATACATATCAGTAAGGCTGGAGGTACTGGAAATACAAAGGGTAAGGCTCTCTCTGCTTTTCAAGTGCTCTGCTTGATCAATTGCAGTCTGCTCTTCCCTGTATGCCCTTTATCAATTGCAGTGTGCTCTTCCCTTTATGCATTTGGATAGGTTTAGTTTGTTTCTGTATTTTGATTTCCTTAAGTAGTGATGGACTTCATTGATAGAGGGTGCCAAGTTTAGTTTCAGCATCTGGAATTGGATATTACTGAAGGAGGACGCATCCACAACTTCTACTTAGGAATCGATTCTCTGTAGGTTCTCTCTTACTGGGGAGTGTGGATGGGAACATTTCTTCAAATAGTAGGAAAAATGGATACTGACAGAAATTTTTTTCCTTATTTTATAGTGCAAAATATTGGGGATCTTAAATTCTTGGAAAGAAGGGGGGCTAAACACAAGTTTTTTGAAATAAACCTGCACTGTACCCTTGTTATTTTTGTTACAAGGTATTCAATTTTGCTGAGAGTTTTTTTTGGAATGAACTGTATAGAAGAAACGTTCATTATTAGATTGTATCTATAATTTATATTATAATTTTATAATTTCCACTAATCTAAAGAACATCATCATCCAGACAAGAGTTTTGTTTCTCATCTCTGATTCTGTTTTTTTTTCTTTGTGAAATAATTTTAATTATATTGATAAGTATTTTTTTTCTGGAACATTAGCCGATTAATTTTTGTTTTAATTTAAATTTTTATTATATAGTTAGAAATAAAAGATATTGACATATTTTTTTCATTTCCTCTGCATCAATGAATAGAATCTCAAATATTAACTAGCTTGCATCTTTAAATTTATGTTTACCTTTCACATTTACCTAATACAATTATGACATTACTCTGAATGAGTATGTGGATTTATAAAACAAATGGGCGTGCTCTAACCATTAATTCTAAAACCCGAAAATGATGCTTATAAAAATATATCAACCACTTATACTAATATGATTGTGCTAGTAATATATGAATCAATCTTTTTGTGGGAAGTACTTTGATTTTAAAACTGACTGCATAAACAAGACTATGTACCTCAATTCAATCTAATATTAAGCACCATGCACTAACCAAATCTTTAACTCAATGCCTTTTCATATTATCCTTTGAATGAAAAAAAATAATATTTAATAATTAAAATAAAAAAAAACTAAGCCAATCATTGACTCATATATAATGCTTAATATTTGTCCCTTTTCTCAACCTTCTATTCTTTGTTTCTATGAATTGCAACAATACCATTTTTAGTATTTTCAAATTTTACTAATTATACATGTTAGAATAAATCAACAAAAACATTTTCGATAGCTTTCATAATTTAAAGAACTTAAAAAAAAAAATAGTCCTCCCTACAACAGCGCACACAAAAAGTGGGCAAGTGGGAACATTTCTTTCTAATTATATCAATGAACTGCTACTTAGAAAGGAATAACACAGATTTCAGATAGGGACCTGACCTGATTGTAGAATAAGGCATTAAAGATGTTACTATGGTGTTAGGGATGGAATTGGGATGGAATTTAATGGGTAAATTGTTTGTTATAGGTGATTTGTTTGTTAAATATGATTTATGGCACGATTTTTTTTAAATTATGAAAATGGGTTAAAGAAATGTGAAATTGTAAACCTATTTTGAAATTCCAACCCAATAACCAGAGTTTACCACAAAAAAAACTCCCTTGAGAGACCCATTTGGCACTGTCAAACTGTAATCCTTTTCATGATATTACATATCCTGACGATTTTTATTTTATTTTTGTCCTAAGTTATTAATTTTCTTTGTGCAGCATCACATTTGTCGCTGATACACAACCAATATGTTCATTATGCAGGTTTATACTTGTCCCCTTTGCATTTAAAGATGGAGAGGGATGCATATTCCATTCCTAGGAATGTAAATCAAATCCACAGTAAGATCATGCAAACCTTCCAGAAAGACTTTGACCAGGTGCAGAAAATTTTAGACCAGAATCGGTTGCTTATTGATGAGATAAATCAAAATCAAGAATCCATGATCCCAGATAATCTAAATCGAAATGTTGCCCTGATTCGAGAGCTCAACAACAACATCACCAGAGTGGTGGACCTCTATGCTGGTCTGTCCACCTCATTCACAAAGGCATTTGAAACATTCTCAGAGGGAGACTCAGCTGGGACACTCAAATCTGATGGCAATCCTGCTGCTTCTTCTTCAGGACAGAAAAGATTTAGACTTTAGTCATCATGTTTTGTGACTGTAAATTTACCAATTTGTTTGAATGTAGGCAACCTGACTGCCTGCCATTGTTCTCAGAGTAAGGATAATATAGCTAGGCTTAGAGTCTGTAGGATAAAGTTATGGGCTGTCTCTCTTTGAGAACCAAAAGTGGTTGCAGTATAATTGCAGTAAGAAGACTTTGATCTGGGGTCTAGATATTTTGGACTCTGATATGATGTGTCCCAGCATTATCTTGGATTGATTGAGATTTTAAATTATAAAAAGAATTTGAACCGGTTATTGACATCACATGATATCATACCCTTGCTATTTTAATTAATATGGACTTCCAGCATTGCATATGCCTGGGCAAAGTACACCAATAAATATCCACTTAGATAAGCACCTGTTACTCTATTGGATACAGTGTTTTTTTATTTTTTTCCAAAGTAGGCTGGGTGTACGGAAACCCCTATTTTCAACTCTATGGAAAAGTAAATGCGCTCTGACATGAGGTAAATAGGGTTCGCCCTCTCTGGCGAACGTCTCGCATGTCAGAGCGCATTTACTTTTCTATAGAGTTGGAAATAGGAATTTCCCTGAGTGTACATGGTCTGTCACAATAAAGATGAAAAGGAAGCTTGCCACATTAAGTACGAAAAAATTATTTTCCTAATTATAATATGTAGTTATTAAGATTGTATGAGTATGAGGTTCAGTTTATTGGATAATATGGTAGAAATTGTATCTATTAAATTCATCAATAAGATGAAAGTATTTATATATATTAAATTCAACAAAAAGATAAAAGTATGCACATGCTTTTCTGACTCATACATGACTGCACTTTAAATATATTTTCTTTATTTGAATTTTTTTATATATTTTTTTTTCAGTTTTATTTAAAATTTAATTAATTTTTTTTACATGTAATTTGACTGAGAGAAACTTTACAGTTTAGTATAAATATATGGGATAGACACTCTACAGTCCAGTATAGAGTATATGTGATATGTATATGCCATAGATGTTAGTATAGAGTATATGTGATAGACACTCCACAGTTCGGTATAGAGTATATGTGATATGTATAGGCGTTAGATGTGAAATATTAAAAGTTAAATGTAAATATTTTTTAAATTCAAAATTTTAATTATAATTTTATTTTATTAATAAAATTACCAACATTTTTTAGATAAAAGAAAATCATAATATATAAATAATATTAAAATATAAAATTTAAATAGTAGTTATAAATTAACATCTATTTTGCCATATAAATTATAGTGATGATTTTTTTAACCATATTTAAATTTAAAACTAATATTTACAATATAACAAGATTCTTAACCATGAATATTCACCCTGGTTTTACCATGGATATTCTTGTAAATAGGCTTTGTTACAATACCATGACCTAATAACATGGTTTATCAATACCACTTGCCCAATAACCATAACTCATTTCAAAATCTTGAAATATTTTATTTTAATTTTATTTTATAACATTTTTAAAATCAAATCTAAATGCAAAAAGTTATGGGATAGATGTTGTAGTGGTGTAAATGTTTGTAAACATTTACCTGTGGGGCCAATTCAAAAATAATAAAAGGTTAAAAGTAATTGCTTAGGGAGGCTCTCTCCAACTCTGTATGTAGAGATGTTGTAATGTCATGCAAACATTTTGACTGGGTTAAAATAAAATAAAAATAAAATACAAAATTAATAATTATAATTAATGATAAAACTAGCCTAGAAGGATCAAATCTTTTGAGATCAAACCTCTTTTAGAGTGAAAATAGATTTGATCTCTATGCTTGATCCAAAGTTAAGATCCCTGATTTTAACATAAACGAATTTATTTATGAGTCAAAAATATAATTTGGGTCATACAAAATCGTAATTTTACCGACAATTACATTTTAAGATTCTAGTCATTTCTGTTGGAAAATTTTCAAAACATATAATGTTTAGATTTATCCTATCATTTAGACATGTACATCATTAAAAATAACATTTTAACTAATATCATAATTTAAATATTATTTTTCAAAAACTAGCCTTTTAATATAGTCGTTACCTATTAATATTTTTTAATAAACTAATATCATTATTTAAATATTATTTTTCAAAAACTAACCGTTTAATATAGACGTTACTTAATAGTATTTGTTTTTAATATATTAATAAATTAATATCATAATTTAAATATTATTGTTTAATATAGACGTTACTTAATAGTATTTGTTTTTAATATATTAATAAATTAATATCATAATTTAAATATTATTGTTCAAATATAGCGTCGGCCAAAAATTTCTCCAAAAATTTTTCTTCTATCATTTCTACCGAAAGACTTTGTTGCTTAATTCATTATGGATCACAGAAGCCTGAATACAGAAACATTTTAACCATCAATAATCATCAACTCACAAATTATTTTAATATTCCTTATTGTGATCAATTTGTTTAGAAAAATAGATCAATTTATATATATATTATATATATATATATATATATATATATATATATATATATTTCAAAACATGCATTCTTCATGGATTTTCAAGGTTATTGCACCAAGAGACACTATAGTAATGTCCTTTTAATATTTTGACTAAATCAAAATACAAAAAAATAAAATTAAAATTAAATAAAAAGATTAAAGTAGTGTAAACATTTTAACTCCATCTAAATAAAAAATAAAAAATGACTAGTTGTATTCATGTGCAATATAGCCTATTTAAAGAGGGAAATTAAACAGACCTTAACTTTGGATCTACCAAAAGCTAAGAGGGATCAAATCTCTTGAGATGCAAACCTCTTTTAGAGTGAAAATGGATTTGATTCCTCTTGGGGCTTAGTAGATCAGGGGTTAAGATGGATGTAAGCTTTTTGAAATCAAACTTCTCTGATTCATAATGATTGAAAACCTCTTTCAGAATAATCACATGTCAATTATTTGGTGTCAACTTTTCGAACCCACTATTGGGTTCGAAATGTTGACACACATGTTGTGATTATTTAGAAATGAATGTTGAGAAATGCAACAAGAAAGTCTCAATTTGACTTTGCCTTAGTCAAATTGAGAAAATTCGAACTTCCACATCAGTAGACAACTTGGATGCAATTAACTTGTGTGACATGGGTCTTTCCACTCAATTAACTCTATAAATTTGAGTTAGAGGGCTTGTAGTTCAGTTAAGCATGTGTGATTGCTAAATTTTAGTAATCCAATTCAGTTATATTCAGTTGAGTTTAGTTAAACTAGTTCTAATAGTTGCAGGAACTAGTAGAAGGTCAATTGTGCAATGGGGCAACGGTCTAACTAACTGATCATCTAGTTAGCTGATCAATCAGCCTAAAATAACTAGTGCATGTAGAGAAATCGAGTTCCCATTTGTGGTGGAGATTCCAAGGCAGTGTAACAAGTAGTTGTAAACTAGTTTGAGTGTACAATTGTTGCAAGCAATCAGATGATCAAACCTTGGGAATTGTGCACTCAATTAGAGGAAGATTCCTAAAATATAGGGGTTAATTCTCTAGGAATTGCGTAAGGAAATAGGGGCTCAAGCAGAGGCATAAATTGACTAATTTTGGGTCAAAGCTTCTCGTTGAGCAAAGAGATAGGTTATTCACTTGCAAGTTGTGCTCAATGCGGGCAAGAAATTGTAATACATCTCTATTCATCTTATTAATGCAAAGAGGCTTATGGGTTTTTCTTTGTTGGGTTCTCCTAGAAAAAATATTGTGCATGTGTGTTATTTCTTATTACATGTCTGAGATTTTTGTTCTAAATTGTGAATTGAATTCCATAAATCAATAGAGTAAAATTGTGTCTCTTGATTTAGATTAAAATTTCTTGAGCAGTTGTAATTATATCACCAAATTTCTACATGGTATCAGAGTATGATTCACATTAGAGTAGGAATTTCGAAGTTGTTTCTCAGGAGGTTCGAATTTGTAGCTTCAATGTAGTAGGATCTCTTTAGAGTTGGGAAAATGACCTTCAACAGGCTGAGATTAGAGTATGCCTTGGAAGGTAGATCGAATTTCATTGCATGGAAGGATGACATGGAGGTGCTGCTTGATGAAAACAGATTGTTGGAATATGTCAACACAAACATTGCAAAACCAAGATCAGTTGATGCCCAAAACCTAACTTAATGGAATAAATATGTAGCCAAGGCAAGGAGAATAATCTTGGAGGGAGTGCGAAACCACATTGTCTCAAATATCCATTGGAAAGAAACTCCTTTTGCAATGTGGAAGCAACTGATAAAGTTGTTTGAGAATAACATTGATCATAGAAAATTTACCCTTAATGACAAACTTTGAAACATCAGGATGCAGACGAATGATACTATTCCACTGTATCTCTATAGATTTACCCAAGTTCGTGATGAGCTTGGAGGGGTTGGAGTGAATTTTGCAGAAGATGATCTGGTGAGCCTAGCTCTTCTAGGCCTTCCCAAAATATGGCATAACTACTAGGACTCGGTGAATGGGAGGGAGAAATTACCAAATTGGGAACACTTGTGGTCTGATTTGGTACAAGAAGAGATCAAGCGGAATACCAGAGATAGAATTTCATCAAAGGGCGAGGATGAAGAAAATTTTGCATTGGTTGGAAAGGGAAAGAAGGAAAAGGAAATAAATCTCAAATCAAACCAGAATTCAGCCAAGGTCGGCAAGAAGAAAGACTTGTCCAAAATAAAATGCTTCAATTGTCATGAAATCAGTCATTATGCTACAAAGTGTCCACAAAAAAAGTTTGGGAAAAAGAACTCAGGAGGAGAAACATGTGAGTAATTGGCTTCACAATTTGAGCTATACTTCACCCTTACTGCATGCATGGCCAACACAGTGATAGGGAGTGTGTGGTACTTGGACTCTGGTGCCTTGTTCCACATGACAGGGCATAAAGAGTTTTTATGTGACTTGGAGGAGAAATATCTCCATATGCATATTGACCTTGGGGACAATGAAAAGTACAGTGTTACCGAGATTGGTACATTAACCTTTCAAAGGGAGATAGGATCCTCTCTTCGCCTCAAAGATGTCATGTTTTTTCCAGGCCTAAAGAAGAATCTCATCTCTATAGCAGTTTTGGAAGACCATGGTTATGATGTGATCTTCAACAAAGGGAAAACATTCCTAAGACACATAGCCACTGGACAAGTGAAGAAGATCAAGGTTCAGGTGAAGAACCTGTACAAGTTGGATGTGGAATATTGCACTGCATTAAGCAGTAAGGCAAAGAAAATGTAGAGTCATGATGTCAATGAACTTTAGCACAGGAGATTGGGCCATATTCATCATGGCACCTTGAAAATTATGCAACAAATAACCACTGGCCTCCCTAAAGGAGAACTTGAGAAGTAATATGTCTGCGAAGGTTATAACTTAGGCAAGTATGTGAAATCCACATTCCATGAGCAAGACAACAAAGAACATGCAGTCTTGGAAAGAGTCCACTCTAATGTTTGTGGACCTTTCTTGACAGCCTCCACTTCCAGACACAAATATTTTGTTATTTTTATTGATGATTTCTCAAGGAAGTGTTGGATCTTCTTCATGCGGAATAAGGATGAGACATTCTCAAAGTTTGTAGAATTCAAGGCACTAGTTGAGAAGGAGACTGACAAGAAGGTGAAGGCCTCGGGAGAAACAATGAAGGTGAGTATGTTTCAAATGACTTCAAGGAGTTCTGTGTGAAAGAAGGCATTTGAAGAGAGTTGACAACACCCCACAACCCACAATAGAATGGGGTAGCTGAGAGAAAGAATCGAAGCATTGTTGGAGTTACGAGAGTTATGTTACATGACCAAGGCCTACCACTACATTTGTGGGCAAAGGCATGTAACACAATCGTCTACTTGAAGAATTGGTGTCCTCATCGGGTTCTTGGTATGATTACACCAGAGGAGGATTTCTCGGGGATAAAGTTGGATGTGTCTCACTTTAGGATTTTTGGAGCCTTTGTTTACTGCCATGTATCCAAAGATTCAAGGAAGAAGCTTGAGTTAACAACAAAGTTAGGAGTTTTTTTGGGGTACACCGAAACTCCACACAATTACCGTGTGTACTTACCTTCCCTCAGAATGACAGTTGTTCGAAGGGATGCAAAGTTTGATGAGGATAAAGTGGTGCAATGGTCTCTTGAGAGGGAGCTTCACATCCCACTAGAAGAGGAGATTTTAGCTCCAAAGGAGGAGCCTCAGGAAGTTGTGGAGCAACCAAAAATAGAGGAGAAGAGAGTGGAGACATCCACTCAAGCATAACCATCCAGAGAAGGCAGTAAAAGAACCAGGGAAGCTGATAGACTTGTGAAAGATGAGAGGGAGAATGTGGGATCTCCTTCAAATTTGTGTAGGCAAAGGAGGTCACCTGAGAGGTACACTGGCTACATGGCTCTAATGAATGAGCTTGTAGAGACTGAGCCATCCTCTTTCGAGGAAGCAGTTGAGAAACTAGTTTGGGTTGATGTAATGGTGGAAGAATACGAATCCATCATGAAGAACAATGTTTGGGAAGTGGTCCCAAGACTGGAAGATAAATCAGTTGTCAGTTCGAGATGGGTCTTCAAGGTTAAGCATGCAGCAGACGGAAGCATAGAGAAGTATAAGGTCAAATTTGTGGCCAAAGGATTCTCTCAAGTTGAAGGAATTGACTATGAGGAAAAATTTGCTCCTGTAGCAAGGTATTCATCCATTAGATAACTTCTAAATGCAATGGTTGTGCATATGGGGTGGAAGATCCACTAGATGGATGTAAAAACAACATTTCTCAATCACGTTAATGAGGAGGAGGTGTACATCGAGCAACCAGAAGGTTTTGAGATATTTGATCGGGTGTCTCATGTGTGCAGACTCAAACAAGCTTTGTACGGTCTCAAACAAGCACCCTGAGCTTGGTACACCAAGATCAACAATTATCTCAGTGGTTTGGGCTTCACCAAAAGTGAGGCGGATGCAAACCTATATCATATTTTGGTAGAAGGTAAATTGCTTATCATTGTTTTATATGTTGATCATTTAATATTAACAGGTGATGAGTAGCTGATCAACTCTTACAAGGATGGCCTTGTAAGGGAATTTGAAATGAAGGAAATGGGTCTCGTGCACTACTTCCTCGGGCTGGAAGTATGGAAAGGTGATGGGGAATTGTTTGTTTCTCCAGGAAAATATGCCAATGAGATACTATTGAGATTCTTCATGGAGTTGTAAGCCCATGGAGACACCTCTAGCAACCAACTAGAGGAAGGAGACTGCCACTTCAGGTGAAGATGTGGATGCTACCATTTACCGATAGTTAGTGGGTTAACTGATGTATCTTGTGAACATGCAACCATATATGTGCTATGTAGTCAACTAGTTGAGCCATGCTATAGTTAGGCCAACCAAATTATATTGGAAGGAAGCTAAGCATGTTTTACAGTACCTCAGAGGCACTACCTAGTATGGATTATGGTATAGACAGAGATAGGGAGTGAAGATGTGTGGCTTCACAGATGTAGATTGGGCAGGGATTCCATCTGACTGAAAGAGTAAATCAGGTGGAATTTTCAATGTTGGGTTCGCAATGGTTTCCTGCTACAATAGGAAGCAAAGGTATGTGGTGCTTAGCTCGACAGAAGTAGAATACATGGTTGCAAGTCAAGCAACATGTGAGGCGACCTAGATGAGAAAGATACTTGTAGGATTGTTTGGTCAGATGATGGATCCAACTATGATCTATTGTGATAATCATAGTTGCATTAAGCTCTCTAAGAATCCGATATTTCACGATCGATCCAAGCATATAGATATTTGGTATCATCATTTACAACACTATTTTTGGAGGCAGATAATGTTGCTACAATACATTCTAATAGAGGAATAAGATGTTGATGTCTTGAAAAAGGATTTGTCAAGAAGGAAGTTTGAGTTCCATATGTGCAGGATAGGGGTGGTTGATAATCCCTTTCTTGCTAAGAGGGAGTGCTGAGAAATGCAACAAGAAAGTCTCAATTTGACTTTGCCTTGCTCAAATTGAGAAAATTTGAATTTCCACATCAACAACAACTTAGATGCAGTTAACTTGTGTGACATAGCTCTTGTCACTCAGTTAGCTATGTAAATTCGAGTTCGATGGCTTGGAGTTTAGCTAAGCATGTGTGATTGCCAAATTTTAGTAATCCAATTCATTTATATCTAGTTGAGTTCAGTTAAACAAGTTCTAACAATTGGAGGAACTAGTGGAAGGCCAATTATGCAGTGGGAAAATAGTCTAACTCAGTGATCATCCAGTTAACTGATCAATCAACCTAAAATAACTAGTGCATGCAGAGAATTCAAGTTCCCAGTTGTGGTGGAGAT
The DNA here is from genome assembly GCA_031772625.1 of Pinus tabuliformis. NCBI lineage: Eukaryota > Viridiplantae > Streptophyta > Pinopsida > Pinales > Pinaceae > Pinus > Pinus tabuliformis. The sequence continues at coordinate 1,232,656,220 of CM062817.1, read as the reverse complement.
TCCAAGGTAGTGTAACAAGCAATTGTAAACTAGTTTGAGTGTACAGGTGTTGCATGCAGTCAAATGATCAAACCTTGGGAATTGTGCAATCAATTGGAGGAAAATTTCTAAAAAATAAGGGCTAATTCTCTAGGAATTGCGCAAGGAAATAGGGGCTCAAGCAGAGGAATAAATTGACTAAGTCTAGGTCAGAGCTTCTCATTGAGAAAAGAGATAGGTTATTCACTTGCAGGTTGTGCTCAGTGCAGGCAAGCAATTGTAATACATATCTATTCATTTGATTAATGTAAAGAGGCTTGAGGGGTTTTTCCCAGTTGGGTTCCCCTAGAAAAAATATTGTGCATATGTGTTATTTCTTATTGCGTGTCTAAGATAAATTGTGAATTGAATTCCATAGATCATTAGACTAGAATTGTGTCTCTTGATTTAGATTAAAATTTCTTGAGCAGTTGCAATTCTATCACCAAATTTCTACAATGAATATTGTTTTAGATTTTATTTTTTTAATTTTTATGTAGATTTTTTTATATAATTATTTTCATTTATTTTTACAATATTATTGGAGTGAGGAAAATGTCTAATCGGTAGCATATTTATATTTGTTTTATAATTTGAGCATGAATATATTTAAAAATAACATTATATGACAAATTATTTTGATCCAGTTTTATTGCGATCAATTCGTTTAAAAAAATCAATTAATTCATCTCTATATATTAATTAATATATTCAAAATATACAATCATAGTGAGAATGTAAAGCTTTTTTCTTTTTTTTTGTGAATTTAAGCTTTGTATTAATAAAAAATCAGAATTACAAGGATTTCCAGAGTGACCATGGAGGATACATACTCTCCTCAACATGCTGCAACTAACACCCATAAGCCGAGAGACCTCGTGTCAATCCCAGAAAAATAAAGACATCATATTCTAGATTACATTAATGACAAAGCCAAAATTAGCATGTCCCTATACCTAACAGACCCATACAAAGATAAACATCAAATTTTCCCAATACAAGTGTCATCAATAGCTTATGAATGACAATGAAACTAACCATACTGCAAACATAGAGCAATGTAAAACCATAAAAAAAATGCCATGACCAATGCACAAGAGGCCAGACTAAGCCTGGAGTGTCGCAATTGGCCAACATCCATACTACAAGGAGACCACAAGAAATAGCAAGTTCCCTACATAATGGGCCTAAGACCACCACGAAGAACAATACATGAACAAGAACCCTAGAGGTGATGAATGCCCTGCAAAACAAGCCACAGACCCCCTACAAAAAAATTCTTGTTGCACCATCAACCACTAAACTCACTATTCATTTTCCGAGGAAGAAATATTCGTTAGAGACCTCACGTTAGAACCAGGAGGATCCATCAGACCACCACCCCCCCCCTTCCCCCCATCTAATTCACATGTAATGTGGCTTTCCACATGCGCCAAACAAGAGTCTATTATGTCCAAGAAAAACCATTGGTTGTTGAGCATCCTCTTTATGTCCTCTAGGGATGCAAAAACATTATACTTCTCCACATGTTTATCCTTCAAGACGAGATCTAATAGTGTCTTCATTTTTCGATGAAGCACTATAGAGTTTAAGCATTGCTTCTTCCTTCCCTTGGTATGCCAAGGGTTAGGAACCAAGGCCGACATATCCTCCACGAGCTCAAAGTCTGAGAGAGATTGTCTCTCAACCCCAGCTTGAGTCTCAAGCCGAGTCATGAGTAAAGAGTCTAATGTCTCATTGCCCTGACTAGGATCTACCACCACCCCCTACCTGCACCTCATTTTGTGTCTCTATGGCATAGATGAGACCTTATGGGCACACTTACTACAACTAATATGATACCTCTACCTACAAAGAAAAAATAAAATTTCTAAGACCCTCCCATGGGGCCTTCACTAGGGGAGCAATACCATACCACATGCATTCATATTGGGTTATATATACTGAGCAAAAATGACATAATATATTGAGCATATAATAGGGGGTAAAGGGTTTTTATATGTTGTGTATAACAAAATGGAGCTCAAAGTTAATGAAAAAATATAAAGGGGTATAAAAAATGTTAATGAAAAAATAGATACCTACAATATCTAGTCAAATTAGGGTATTTTTAAAGTAGGAAGGTGTAGTAGGTTCATAAATTTCGTAGGGGGTTAAATAAACAGATTTTTAGAGGTATCATCTAATATGTAATCAAATTAAGGGTATTGTTTAGTATTCCACGAATGCAAGTGCTATGTGATGGGTTCATTGAGTGAAGCCCCCGTGGACCCTCCATCTACCAGGCCTGAGAACCAACAAAAAAGATCATTGCAAAAACTCCATACACTTGCCCCAGACTCTACAAATGACCCAACAATTGAGACAGGGGATTCAACTTCCTTGAAATAAAGTTATAAAAATAGAAAGATGTTAAACTTTATCATAAGTAAAAATAATCATTTTTAAAAACTCTTTTTATATAATTTTAATTATTTTTCTTTTTTCCTTTTATTTTTACAATATTATGAAGTTTTTCATTTTATATTAATATTTTTTTTTGTTTGCTAAGTTGTGTGGGTCCTGAGATGACTATATGTTTAACCTTTGGCTTGAGAAACCACGATCTAGGGGCATGTAAGGCATCAAAATTACCTAGTGATCACACTTGGCTTGGGCCACACCAACCCTTAACATGAATGGATTTTTGCCCACAAAGTTTTGAATCAATGACCTTCACTTTGCAGAGTGCCTTAATAATACACCCTATCACTATCTATTTTACACCCCTTGAGAATCTTATATTAATACTTAATATTCATTTTGTTTTTCAAAAAATAAATGGGAAATAATACTATAACATCATTACACTTTCATCCCCGGGGGGGTGGGGCAACTCAATTGGTGATCGATGCACTGTGAAATCTGTGAAAATTAAGAGATCCAGGGTTCAAACCCCTCTGTTTGTGAGCTGGTTTATGGAGAGGAGGACAAATCATAGACCCGCATAGGTTTACTATTAGATACATGTTAGGTGGGTTATTGGGTTCCTCTGGGATAGAACAACAACAACATTACACTTTCTAACATCACATAATGTACTAAAAATATAATGCACTCACATATATTTTTAGTTTTGAATTGTGTTTATTTTATAGTTATATTTCCTACATACTCTAGGATGTGAAACTTAAGATTTCATAGGGTCCTTGTTTTTTTATTTTGAATATATATTCAAAATAGCTTATTGAAATTTTGTAATATGCCTTTTTCGTTTTATAATTAATAATAAATAATAGTATATTTATTGTTTTTCCTTGTATCATATACTTAATGGTATTAATAATAATATATATATATATATATATATATATATATATATATATATATATATTTGTAAGTTGATATACATTTTTTCTATTAATAGCAAAAATAATTACATTGAGTACATATAGTTAACATCAGACCAAAAAAACTGACCTGAGATATCATACCTCGAACCAGGTATTAATATTAAGCACCTTTTCTATCTGTAAACATATATTAAATAGAAAGTGAAAAGCACATACAAAAACCAAGAGATAGAGACATTGTAATCACCTAACTTGGGGCTAATCATCTGGTGCGTCCTTTCTTTCCTTTCTTTTTTGCTACTTTGACCCAACCTTCTGAAGGTGGGGCTACTAAAGCTACCTTAAGATTGTTTTGACAATCTAAGGAGGCATCCTTGTCAGAGTCTGAGGAAGTTGATTCATGGGCATGCTTCATGGCACTCGTCAGAGCATTCTTACTGACTTCTTCTCTTCTTGCTAGCAAAAATTGGATCTCCTTACCTTCTTCACAGGGATTTTGAAGATCTGCATTTTGGGCCTCGTCTAATGAGAGCATGTCGTCTTCAGACTCATCATCTTCTTGATCTTAGGATGAGTAATCCTTCTCTTCTCGAGGAGGAGAGATGCATGGCTTCCATGCTTTAGATCTCAACTTCTATTTGGCTAGTTTTTGAGAACATGAGTTATGAAGATGACCTGTTTGATGGAATAGTCGACACCGAAAAGCAGTGTTTTCGTAGTCTAGTTGTTGGGTCTAGTGAAAATCACTTAATTTTAAATTAATTTTTTCAGGCAAGCCTTTGTTGATGTCAAGTTTTGCGCAAATCCTACCATAGGTGTAGACTCTACACCGACCTCATGAGGGATTTGTGGCCAAAAAGTGACCCAAGATGTTTCCAATACCCTCAAATACTGAAAAATGCCATAGATGGGCCGAAGAATTCGAGAGATGAGCCCAAATGGGTAGCTTTGTGATCACAATTGTGTAAGGGTCAAAATCTAGGAACCAAGGGGTTAGGAAGAGCCCAAATTTTCCCCAAAATCAAGCTCCTTAGAAAGCACATTTTGATAATCCGCTTCATTGAAAAAACGACGATGAAGAAACCACTGGAACAGAATATGACCCTATAGTCCTTGGTCCAAGTTGAATGGATCCATTGGTAAGGTCTGTTGTGCATGGCCATAGCCTAATGAAATGACAAATGAGGTCATTTGTTGTTAAGAACTCGTAGAGTCCCTCCAGATAAGGATGAATGATTTTGACTAAAAGGACATCCTCAACTTTGTCCATTATAAAAGGACCTAGAGAAACTTGGTCCTGAGTTGCCTTGCTTGAGGGAAGGGGACGTTCCTGAGGCAACAATACACTTTGGGGAACCTGGTTTTAGACCGCGTCATTGTAAGAGAAGGCTTGGGAAAAGGAAGGCTTTCCCAAATCTCCCCCACGTAGTCAAAGGGACAAGAAAACCATAACATCCTTGCATATATTATAAACATAAAGGAGGGAGAGATCTTCCATTTTCTTACCTTCGAAAGAAAGGTGTTGTAATCTAGATGGTATCCCTGTTTTGAGTTCCAACGATAACTTGAAGTTTTTCACCACATCTATAGATCTCACCTAAAAAAGCATTGAATGCCTGGAAATGGATCTGATCGTGATCTTAAAAGGACTCGAAAGATCTAACACAATAACAGACTCGACAATATGCTTGTCTACAGTAGATTTGATTTGCCCCATCTAAACACGATGCCTTTCAAAGACACCCTTGACTTGTCTGGCCTAAGAAACATTTTTTCCATGACACATTTGACCTGCCCAACCTGGACAACATGCCTTTCCACAATGCCCTTGCCCTGTCCGACCTGAGCACAATGCATTTCCATGGCTCCTCTGACGTCCCTGACCTGAATAACATTTTTTTTATCACGATGACTTTGCCTTGTCCGACCTGAACATAATGCTTTTCCACTGCACCTATGACTTGCCCAACGTGAACAACATGCCTTTCCATGGCACCTTTACCCTGTCCAGCATGAACACTATACTTCTCTACGCCACCTTAGTCATGCCCAACCTTACGATGGTGTCGTTCCATGGTACCCCTGGCCTGAGCGGTGTGAACACAATTATTTTCTAGGGTACCTCTACGTTGCTCGAGCTTAACACTATGCTTCTCGGCAGCTCTCAAACCCTTTTGACCTGCCATTGCTTTAGCACTTAACCGACAATAATTTCCATTGCCCCATCGATTTTCGGCGATTCCTATTTCCGCCACAGTTTTTTAATTAATGCCCCCTGACATGGGGGCGCGATAGGGAAATATAACGCGAGACTGTTTTTTTTTCTCCTCCAGTTTTTTTTCTCGCGTTATATTTCCCTATCGCGCCCCCATGTCAGGGGGCATTAATTAAAAAACTGTGGCAGAAATAGGAATCGCCTCGATTTTCCTTCTAATGCAATGCACTTTCTAATTTATGTTGAAATAATTTAGCTCTAATAATATGGTACATGTTTTGTGTTCTCAACTGCATGGGTTCAAAGACACATTGTAAATTGGCCTGTATAGCATTTATAAAATTATTATTCTTTTGTGAAATTGACGATTTCACTAAGTAAAATGTACAAATTCCTATTAAATAATAATAATGAAAATTTGTTACTATATGTTATATTACACGTTTAATGGTATTATAAAAATAATATATTTATTGTTCCATTAAATAATAATATATTTCTTATTTTATGCGGTATTAAAAATATTATTAATTTCATGTTTCGTGTTTTTCACTTTTGTTGGCTACTTATTATGATACATGATAATTTTGGTTTATAATCGTTTTGTATATATAATTTTATATTAATTTATTTTTAAATAATGAAAAATAAAATAAAATAAAATTTTATATTAGTATTTTTCATTAAAATTAAAAATTCTACCATGTATATTATTTCTCTACTTAAATTGCCTTTAATAGAAATGAAGTATAAAAGTATGTGTACTCTTTCTCTATTTAAATATTCTTTTAATATAAATGAAGTATAAAAGTATTTATATTATATGAATAATTTTAAATTCACTTTTATTTTAAATTCACTTTCAAAGTAAATTTCGGAGAAGGAGGAGGACTCAAATTGGTGTACAAAACTTTCTTGTACAAATATTTGGCTTTTACATTATAATGAGGTATATATACTTTATTCTCATATAAATATGAATATGATCTCTTATGAAAAAACACAAATTCTTAACTATTAAACTCACTTAAACTAATATCATTAATTATAATTTCTAATAAAATCCAATACTTTTAAAACATTAACCACTTATTATAGTTAAAATTAACATTTTAGAAGAAAAAAAAATACCATAATTTGTTTTTTTTTGGAAAATTGTAATGATTATAATCTCAAATTACTTCCACAAAAATGTCAACATAGCATGTGTTAATAAAATACATAATACTTGTATGATGCTTTGGCAACATCTTCTTTATATATTGGACGCTCTTAATATATGGTGATTTGATAGTATTTTTATTTATTTATTATTTAATAATATGTTTACTATTATTTTTTACTAAATAATATTATTTATATAGTTTAACATAATAAATAAAATAAATTTATTTAATTTAACATAAATTTTTAAAAATGTATATACTAAAAATTTATTTATAAATAGTAAGAGAAAATTCTAAAAGTTTGTTTGATTAGGATCATTCTAATTAATAAAGAAAATAGTTTTTTGGTTAAAATATACAAAAAACACTGCATTGGTGCAGCCTACGCACGAGGAACCAGATAGCGGGAGCCTGGTGCAGCTTCTGAGGGTGGTAGGAGGAAGCCCGGGGAGCGCGTGAAGAGCCACAGCCAACCACAAGACTGTGTGCAGCTCCAGAGCCATGGCCCCAGGAGGGGGACGTGAAAAGGATCCACCCTTTCCACCTGAGCTAGCTGCATTCTGGGATCTGGTTATGGCATGCAATAAATGGCCAACAACTGAAAACCAACTTAAGTTTATAAAAAAAATGGAATCCATCCCCACAGTTGCTCTTCCGACTGAAGAACCCTGCAAAGTGGCATTAAACCTAGCAGAACGAGGGCTTATTGGACAGTTCACAGGCTTATGGCCCTCACCTAAAGCTGTAGAAGCCTGGGTGTAAAGGAACTGGGGAACTCTGGTCAAGAAAGGAATAAAAAGCCATTTCGTCAGCAAAGGCTTCTTCATATTTGTATTTGAAGCAACAGAAGACAGGAACCTCATATTCAGAAACGACCCGTATTTCATGGGGCCTCAGGGTCTCTATCTGAATCAATGGACACCAGACTTCGATCCGACTCAGGATGTGCCCTCGGCTGTTCCGGTCTGGGTGTGATTGCCCCATCTACCTCTGCACTGCTGGAACCCTAAATCCTTAGAAACCATAGGCAACAAGCTAGGCAAATACATCGATCGAGCAGAAAGAAGAGATCAGTACTCTTGTGTGAGAATTTGTGTAGAAGTAGACCTAGAGGGAGGTCTCCCTGAGGCCATTAAACTCATGGTCGTTGACTGGACACACATACAAGTGCTAGACTATGAGAAACTCCCATTTAAATGCCAACACTACCATGGCTACAGGCATTTTGCCAAGCATTGTAAAAAGAAATCAGAGGATGGAGTTGAGAAGGAGAAAGGAGATCAATGGACTCAGGTCCAGAAATCAGGAACAACTAAGTAGAGCAACAAGAACAAAGGGAAAGCCTTGTCCACTGGGAGGGTTGCTCCTCCCGAATCCCAAGCAGAAGGAAGCTCAATCCCACAAAGAATAGACATATCCACAAATCCCTTTGAAATACTTAGCACACCATAAAAACTCCAAGATCCAACAGATAAAGAGGTTGAACAATAGGCTAACAACATGGAAGAAAACAAAAGGCAAGAGGAATCAGTCCCTCTCCAAATCGCATCCCCAAAAGGTGCCTCTAGTTCTCCAACCTATGCAAATATGACAAGAAAGAATACCCCAGAGATATCGGGATCCTTGGAAGATGAAACAACTGAGAGGCCCTTGAAAAGAGTGGGGAGGAAATCTCATAGAGAGGCTAGAGAAGAAGAAGCAGAGAGACAAAAAATGCAAGGCAGCGAGGCCACTATAGAGATGTTTATCGGCATAAATACTAGAACCAGGCCTCCCAAGGGAGGTGTTGCCCCAACCCCTACCAGTAAATAATGTGATTAGTCTCTTGGAATTGCAGAGGACTGGGGAACCCATCAAAAGCTGAAGCAGTCAAGAGCCTATTGAAATCAGAACTTCCCGAGATCCTCATGCTCCAAGAGACTAAAATAGAAGGCGAAGCCCTTCTGGAACTCAACAAAGTAAAATGGAAAACAAAAGCTGGAAAAGCAGTAAGTGCTAGAGGTACATGCGGCAGGTTAGCCACTCTCTGGGAGGCTGACAAATTTCATCTTGAGAGCTCCTTTCAGACGCAACACTGGATTTACACCGAACTCCGACACCTATCAAGTAAGATAAACTTTGCTCGAATCTTTAATCCCTATGTACCTTTCCTCTATACAGAAAAGGAACAATGCTGGCAAAATTTGACTGATTTTTTGGAAGCATACTCCCTCAACAATATAGTTATTGCCGGAGACTTCAATCTAATTCTAGACCTAAAGGAAAAAAGAGGAGGAACCAGCAGCAGGGATCGCTTTCTTCCCTTAGTGGAAAACCTGATTCAACAATGGGATTTATTGGATTTCAAGCCAAAAAAAGGGCTATACACATGGAAAAATAACAGAATAGGGGAGGATCACATATCATCCAGGCTAGATAGATTCCTTCTTCAGAGTTCCTTCCTCTCCGAGAAGATGATCATCTCCACAAAAATTCTTCCAAAGTAGAACTCAGATCATAAGCCCATCCTCCTTCTGCTAGAAGAAGAAGAAAACCTGGGGCCAATCCCCTTCCGGTTCAACCCATTATGGGAATACAGAGAAGGGTTTTTGGATACAGTGAATAAGGCATGGTCCATCCATGTTCTTGGATCACCTAACTATGTTTGGGAGAAAAAAATAAAACCACCAAAGCAACCCTGAAGCAATGGATAAAAAAGCCCACAAATTCTCCCACTACCCAATGAAAACAGAGCACAAAGCAGTTGCTGGATCTCCAAATGGGTCTGGAGATTCAAGACATAACCAGAGAAAAAATTCATAGTGAGCAAGAACACCAAATCAGCACCCTCTGGACATTTAGAGAGGAGGAAGAAGACTTGAGGCTCAAGTCACGCAATCTCTAGCTTGCGTTTGGAGACAAAAATACAGCCTTCTTCCACAAGCAACTTCGAACCCATCTTTCTAGAAACCACATTGCTGAAATCACCTTGCCAGATGGGACTGTTATCAAAGGCACAACTATGATAAAAGAGGCAGCAACCTCTCATTTTCAGCAATTGTTCAATGAAGAAGGCGCAGAGGATGATGAGGAAGCTCATGAATTCATTAAGCGCGTTCCAAGGATGGTTAACGAGGAGGACAATGCATCACTCTTGAATCCATTCACTGAAGAAGAAATTAGCAATGTCATATGGAAGATAAAACTAGACAAAGCCCCAGGACCTGATGGATTCTCAATACACTTCTACAGAATCTGCTGGGACATCATCAAGGTTGATTTGTACCGAATGATCAAAGGATTCCTTCGAAAAGCCAAAGTGGGAGGAAGCACAAACTCCACCTTCCTAGCTCTAATTCCAAAAGGAGCCAGCCCGGAGGCATTCGACAGATTCAGGTCAATCTCACTTTGTAATGCGTCCTACAAAATTCTCACCAAGTTACTTGCTAATAGAATAAAGCTTCTGCTGGAAAAAGTCATCTCACCCCATCAAGGAGGGTTTGTCAAATGCAGGCATATCCTGGACAATGTGATACTGGTGTAGGAAATCATCCATTCCAACCATCAACGCAAAGAGAAAGGTATGCTCATCAAACTGGATATGGTGAATGCCTTCGATCGAGTAAGGCAATCCTTCCTCCTCCAAGTTCTTTCTACATTTGGTTTCAGCTCTCAATTTGTAAAATTGATTAAAGCATGCATTGGAGAACCTTGGATAGCCCCTCTAGTAAATGGCAGGTCGAAAAATTACTTCAAAGCCTTGAGGGGAATCAGGCAAGGCTACCCTGTATCCCCCTTCCTATATATTTTGATGGAAGACTCTCTAAGCTGAAAGCTCACAAATGAGAAGCTCAATGGGACACTTCTTGGCATCAGGGCGATAACCGGAACAACCCCAATCAATCATACCTTGTTCGCCGATGACTTTATCCTTATGGGAGGAGCCTCCATTAAAATAGCAAAAGTCTTCAATGGAGTAATCCAAAGCTTCTACAGAGTCTCCGAAGCTATGGTCAACAAGAGGAAAAGTGCAGTGTACGGCTGGGCGGTAGACCAACAATCTATACTCAGGATTGCCCAAGCCCTGGGCTTCACTGGATATGTCTCTTGGGAAAAATTCAAGTATCTTGGCCTCCCTTTAACCTTGGGTACCACTAAGGCCCCTCATTGGATGGAAACTATCACCAAAATCAAGACAAAAATGACTACTTGGGGTGGACAGTGGCTTACCACAGACGGGAAGCTCACTCTGGTCAAGTCAGTTCTCTCATCCCTTCCTATCTACCAGGCTTCGTTCCTTTTAGCTCCAAAAATTATCATCGAACAGATAGCAAAGTTGATCCAAAATTTTATATGGCAAAGAGGAAAGGGGAACCAAAAAAAATTTCATATAGTAAGTTGGGACATAGTGAAAATGCCAACATCTGAAGGTGGACTTTAGGTAAGAGATCCTGGGTTGGCCAAATTTGGCAATGGGAGGGAAGATCCTCTGGAAAATCTTCTCAAACCAAAGACACCCTATAAGTCAAGTTCTAATTAAAAAATATCTGCACAGACTCTCAATAAAGAATATGGAAGGAGCTTCCCACAAAGGAATCACGCTATGGAAGTTGTGCAACCAAGGCTGGAAATTCTTTAAAGTTCAGATCTACAGAATACCAAGAAATGGTAAAAGAATTAGACTGTGGGATGACAAGATCATGGGCCTCCAACCCCTAAATCTTGCACCGGAAATAGCAGACTTGCGTAACTGGCTCATCCAAAAAGGTATCCACAAACTTGCTGACATATGCACTTGGGATTCAGCAGGGAACTGGAGTAATTGGGCCCTCCATCGCCCCCCTGATTGGATGCTCCCTCAACTCCATCAATTACTAGATAAACTATATGGTCTGGCTCCTGTGCATCTCCATTCGAGGGACAAGTGGGGTTGGGGGAAGTCCGGAGCTTACTCAGCACGACTGGGCTTTGCAGCTCTACAAGAACAACAACATCAGATCCACACTACAAAGCTTTGGCAGCATGTTTGGGACCCATTTGGACTCCCAAAAATCAACTTCTTCTGCTGGATACTCATGCACAAAAGGACCCTCACTGGAGATAACTTAGAGAAAAGAGGAATCATTGGTCCCCACAGATGCCCTCTCTACTGCAAGGCCCAGGAAACGATCGATCACCTGTTCATAGACTACCCCTTCTCTCAAGAAGTCTGGCTGAAAGCAATGATGGGGCTCAACTCCCAAATCCCGGAACAAACTTCAGTTGATAGTCTCTTTCCAACATGGAAGGAACACTATCCTCACACTCTAAAAAGAAAACCAACATGGAATAAAATTTGGAATGCAATCCCAAAATATATCTATTGGGGAATCTGGTTGGTAAGGAATGAAGCCATCTTCAACAACAGACTATAACCACCAAATCAGTGACTGTCAAGGCCAAAGCTCTGCTTCTGGAAACTTTTGAAAATAGACCATATAAGTCAGACAATTCCCTACTCCCTGAAGAGCTCAGTTGGATAGGTGAATTCCTGAGTTGGGTTAGCATAAAAAAGAATATATCCCTGCTAAGTCACAATCTAGAGTGGTGGCTCCAGATCTCTGAGGAGGATTTTAAAAAGTGGTGGAAAAATTAGGGCAAAGTCACGATATTCTTCGACGAAGCCTCCAAAGGAAACACGGGGATATCAGGTGCAGGAGGAACAATTTACTCCAAAGATGGGCATAAACATGATAGTTTCTGTTGGGGCCTAGGACAGAGCACTAACAATCAGGCCGAGATTCTCGAACTTCTCAAGGCGTGTTAGTTGGCCCTGAGGAATAGAGGGGAAAACCTTCAAATCTTCGGGGACTCCGAAATCCCGATTAAAATCCTTAACACAGGCGGCCAACTCAATAACGCTGCTCTATACAAGACCCTTGAAAGAATAAGAAAGTTGACTCAAAATTTCACTTCCTACTCATCCTACCATGTCCTGAGAACTCTGAACAAGGAAGTTGATATAATGGCCAACAAAGGATGTTTTCTACCTTAAGGTATGCTGGAAAAAAACAATGAAGAAGTTGAAAGGCACCCACTTCCTTAACAGAAAAGGACAGTTGAACATGGATAGGTTTGAAAAGGTAGTGAGTCTGAATCCCTATGCATAGGCATTGTCTCCATGAAACTGCAAAACTTAAAAGAGTGCAGAAGAAATATGCAGAACCAAGGCTTTAACATAGGCTGACGGTCACGGACGAGAAAGAATGGGAAAATGGCATGATGGATTAACATCGAGCGAAACCGACAGGTAATGTTTTTATCGCTTGGGCCATCAGGGGTTTGGTGTTTTAGCAGGGCGAGGAATTGAATTCAAATGGAGGTCGGTTGTTTATAAAGTGGGGAGTGGTAAACGGTTTTATCACATCCCTTATGGCTGTTGGGCAGTATTTCTCAAAATGGACGTGATGTACCTGAGGGACTGACACGTGGCAGGACAAAACCACCCTTCTCGCACGCTTTTGAGGTGTTAAGGGTCGGACAGCGCAAGACACGAAAAGCATCGGATCAGGGCAGGGGAAGATCTACAGTTACCGCGCAATGAATATGGAGGGGAGTTAATGATCTGGGGAGTGGTTTTTAGTTTTCATCACACCGCTTATGGTTAATGGGCAGTATTTCTTAAACAAATGCGATGTATTCGAGGGAATGTCGTGTGGTAGGACAAACTGCTCATCTTGTGCGCTTCTCAGGTGTTAAAGGTCGGACAGCGAGGGACGCGAAAAGCGTCGGATCTGGGTAGCAGAGGATTTGACGGCTACCGCGCGTAGAACAAGGTGGGGCGTTAATGACGCAGGGAGTAGTATGCGGTTTTCATCGCACCGCTTTTGGCCGCTGGGCAGTTTTTATTAAACGAACGCGATGTACCTGAGGGAATGACTCGTGGCAGGACAAAACCGCCATTTTCGCGCGCTTCTGAGGAGTTAAGGGTTGGATAGCGAGGGACGCGAAAAGCATCGGATCTGGGTGGGGGAAGATCTGATGGTTATCGCGTGATGATTATGGTGGGGTGTTAACCTTGTAATGGGGTCCGGTACGGAAGAGTTGCGGGACACAAAGGAGGTGGGGTCAGGATATATATTAATATAGTTTAATATATGTGGGTTTATATTATTTGGGTTGGGATTAATACAAGTGCGGGAATTATATTAAGTCAGGCAAGTATCAAAGCAACAAAGAAAAGCGGAAATGTAAGATAGGATATACAGAAAACAAGAGCAACGCAAGAGCACTTAGCTGCTCCAAAAGAATAAAAAACAACAGCTAACTTCTGTTACTAAAGCCAGATTATGAGGATTCTAAAAAAGCCAGAAATCTCTTAATAGACTGTAATAGAGGTTGTTTGGCCATGCCCAACCTCTTCTTATAAATAAAATTCAACCATTTATGCTAAAAAAAATATACATTTTTGATAAGATTGTGTTTTTTTATTGTTTAAAATGCATTTTTGGATACATAAATGAAAATTCAACGCTATGAAAAATCCTTAAGCATTCAAACTTTACATGTTAAACAATTTAAACTTATAATTTCTTAAAAAACTTTACTATATTTTATGCGAAATTAATACTCATAAAAAGGTCTTTTCCTCTATTAATTAAACTATACAATTTAATTACTACTTTTAAAATTAGCAAATATTTTGAAATCAAATTTGATTAAGTAATTTAAAATTACTCACTTTAAGTGACTCA